>CM057449.1:1718870000-1721370000 GCA_016271365.2 Neoceratodus forsteri | reverse complement strand
ATGGGGTGGAAAGTTGGGGTCGCGGGGGATGCTCCAGTGGAGTGCTGGTGAGCGGGTTACAGGATTGAAAACATAATTTTGCTGCAATGGCCCATGTAGATACACTAAAGGTAATATCCTGGAATGTTAATGGGATGACATACCCAGTGTAGAAGCGCAAAATATTAACCAAATTACTGGTCATGGTGTGCAACATAGTGCTGCTCCAAGAGACGCACCTCCTCCCTAGTGAGGCCACTAGACTTAAACGTGTGTGGGTGGGAGAGGTGTTTCACAGCTGTGCCAACACAAGAACTAAGGGGGTTGCGATCCTGATGCGTAAGGGGCTACAATTTGGGGCTCAAACATCCACCACTGACAAAGAGGGGAGATATGTGTGAGTGAGGGGCACATATCTGGGACAGCCTCTACAAGTGGGATGTGTGTATGCCCCAAATACCCCAGACACTGATTTCTTTACCACACTCCTATCAAAAGTGGTCCAAGTTCAGTCTCATGTGGTGTTGGGTAGGGACCTTAACTTTGCCCTTTCAGCTACATTGGACCAAACAGGGCCAGGCACCAGGACAGAAGCTGTGGTGGCACACCAGGAAGCACTGACCTTTCAGGAGGCAGGCCTGCATGACATATGGCGGGTCTTATACCCAGGTGAAAAATATTTTACCCACTACTCAGACCCACACTCCTCGTGCAGCAGAATAGATGTACTTTTGGCATCCCAAAGGCTAGTTCAGCAAGCTTGGAGTTCCACCCTGGGTAATATGCTGAAATCAGACCATGCCCCAGTTATGATAACCTTGTCATGGGGACAATCCCATGGCCCAAGAAACAAGTGGAGGTTTAATACCACCTTTCTACAGAATGGGGAATTCTGCACCTGGCTGGAAGGGGAACTAACAGATTATTACATGTATAATGACACCCCAGATGTAGAAAATGCTCTCCAGTGGGATGACTTATAAGCAGTCTTGAGGAATATGCCCCAAGGAAGTGGAGGGATAAAGACAGAGCCATGTGGGACATGGAGGAGTCCCTTAAACACCTGGAGCAGGAAGTGGCACGCAACCCGGGGAAAGAGACTGAGTTAAAACTGCAGATTAACCAATTTAGTGGAGAAACTGAAGGCACTCTAAACCACAAAGTAGAATGCAGCCTGTACAGGCTCCACCAAGCCTATTGGGAAGCAGGGAAAGAACCAGGGAAATTGCTTGCCCACAGTGTCAAAACACTGGACACCTCCCAGTACAGTATATACCACTGATTCAGGTCTCCAAGACTGAAACAGTTACCACCCCAATTGATATTAACCTAACCTTTCTAAACTACTACCAGATTCTGTATGCCTCAGAAGCCCATCCTAGTCAGGAAGAGCTGGATTCTTTCTATGAATCTGTTTTCCTTCCACAGACATCACTCGAACTCCTCGAAACTTTGACAACTCCCTTCATGGAACAGGAAATCATGGAGGCCATCTCCTCGATGTCCAGGGGTAAGTCCCAGGCCCAGATGGCTTCCCCTCAGACTTTTACTTTGCCTTCTGCAAGCAACTGGCACCACAGCTCACATTGGTATTTAATGGAGCAGTGGAGTGCCAACACTTGCCACAATCCTTTCACAAGGCACTGATTACCCTGTTCCCTAAGAAAGGGAAAGACAGTGGACAATGCTCCCAGTTTCGCTCCATCTGCCTCCTTAACACAGATATGAAACTTTTTGCCAAAGTACTGGTTGCCAGAATGGGCCCAGAAATGGAGGGGATTATCCACCCAGATCAGATAGGATTGCCCAGGGAGATTGGAGTCAGACAACACTAAACGTATATTAGATTTGTTGTGAGAGGCATGGCAGATACCCAAACCCATGGCCACCCTGTCTCTAGATGCTGAAAAGGCATTTTACAGGGTGGAGTGGACATACCTGTTTGATGCTATGGGCAGATTTGGTTTCCCCAGCCAGTTTGTTAACATGGTCTGCCTGATCTACCAAAATCCGATAGCGAGAATCCTAACCAATTCCATGATCTCTAGGACCTTTCACCTGGGTTGGAGCACCCGTCAGGGGTGCCCCCTGTCCCCCTTCCTATTTCTGCTTGCAGTGGAACCCCTGGCATGGAGAATCAGGGCTTCCTTTGACTTTCCAGACATACAAGTGGGTGAAAAACGCCACAAGCTGGTGCGTTTTGCAGATGTTATTATCCTAGTTCTTACGGATATCCCAGGTCCCTGAACTCGCTCCAAGGCCTAATAGGAGGGTACGCTGGCATTGCAGCATACAAACTGAATGCCATAAAATCCCACATCTTTCCACTGAATGATATATGTACCCAATCCCTGGTACAACCCTACCCATACCAATGGTCCCCTGGGAGTGTGGTATGCCTGGGAGTGAAGATACTCCCCACAATCAACAGGACAATTGGAGCAAATGTCCAACTTGTGCTTGATAAACTGGATGAAGACATACAAAGATGGAGCAAGCATATCCTCTCCTTATGAGGGAGGGTCAACATACTAAAGATGGTCACCTCTGCAAGAATACAGTACATCCTGTCAAATTTGCCAGTCTCTGTCCCGGGTTCCTTCTTCAAGGTCCTTAACTCCAAGGTCTCCAAATTCATCTGGGCTAGCACTAAACCTAAAATTAATCTTTCTAAACTACAGAACCAATGGAAAAGTGGGGGATTTGGCCTCCCAGATTTGCGCCTGTTCCCACATGTGTAGCCCTTCGCCAAGATGTATTATGCTGTAACCCAGACCTGGTCCCCCTGCTACCAGCATGGGTTGACTTGGAACTGCAACAAACCAAATGCCACATCCCTGGTGCTCTGGTATTCCAAGACTGGCCCATTCCTAAACAAGCCTCACCTTGCACCAAGCATTCCAGGTGGGAATGGAAACAGTTTCTCCAGGTCATGGGATGGTCTACCAAGTTCTCTCATCACCGCCCAATCTGGGACAACCCCACCCTACAAATTGACAGCAAACTGGTACACTGGGCAACATGGAAGAAGCTGGATATATTGACCCTTGGAGATATATATGACCCCATCACTGGAGCCTTGGTAACCTTTGAAAACCTGAGACAGAGAAGGGAGCTTGGGGGGGCCCCAAAAATCTATACTTTTGGCAATACCTCCAGATTAGGGATCTCCTCCGCACAGCTATTACGCCTACCCATATTCTTCCTGGAACACCATTGGATACATGGCTAGGCCCCCTATCCTCACTGCAACACTTGACTAGTAAACTAATGAGACTCTGGGAGGCCCAGAAACCAACCCAAACACATGTACAGCTTAGAGAGAAATGGGAGAATGAGCTAGGTGTGTGTATCCCACAGGGGGAGAGGGAGAAGGTCTGGGTGGGTATGTATGAATCTAACAGGGGACTACAGGTCAAAACCCTACAATTTAAGATTCTGCATAAAGCATACCAAAACCCTTGACTCTGTACAGGAAGGGTCTGTTGGGGCACAGTGACTGCTGGAGGTGCCTTTCTCCTCAGGCATCGCTCACCCACAGTCTTTGGACTTGTCCAGTCCTCGACCAGATATGGGCATATTGCTCCACAGTGATCCAAATCCTTCCTGTAAGAGACCTAGTGCTGGGCATCCTGGGACTTCCCATGCTCCCAATGCCAGCCACCACATATGACCAAGTGTGAGGTCCCTACCTAGCAAACAGAAAAGCAATACCCCCCCCCCACTTCACCCAACTGGTGAACTACCACCACATCTTCCAGGGAACTGGCAGTAGTCTGCCAAATTGTTTAAATACCCTGACTAAGTGCTACGAACAGCAACAGCTGTTGCGGGGTGCCTCTGCTCCCCCCCCCCGTGCCCGGGGGGGCCACCAAGGAGCAACATGCTACTGGGAGATTACCACATTTCCTGGAGCTCAACTACTTGATGTGTAGCTACTTTTATAAAAAAGGTAACCCCAGGTGAAGACACCCACCTATCTACCCTACTGTGTCTCCATAAATCACAACCATTTACGCCTAAGCCGTCTTAGTATGTTGGCTATGTTTTTGATTGGACACTCCATATCAAAATGATTTGTCATAATGATTTATAGTCTTAATGATTTGAGGATTTAAATAATCCAAATGTTTAATTACCTAGGGATATGCTGCACAGATAGACTGTGATTTCTTCCATATTAACCATGACATCCTCCTCTCTCCCCTGTTGGATGAGGTTTTCTCATTATTACTATAAGATGAGCTAATTATACAAATATCTTAATACTGTATGAGTCTTATCCTTATAGTGGATAACTCAGCCTGGCTCTAACAGCAAGGAAAACCATGATTCACATCAGTGGTTCACAGTAACAAAAAGATGAAATGGTAAAGTAGCGGGGATGTCCAACCTCCTAGGTTATCCCTCTCATCTCTTACTCTACCCCTTACCCTTACTATACATGTGCCTTAAGCCTTATTAAATGGCCTTCCTTTCCTGTAGACTGATGAGTAGGAGTTACAAAATTGTAAGCCAACAGCAAGTTACAAGAATTGTTTGAGAACTCTGTACGAGTACTACGACTTCTTGTAAACTTTATACTGTGATGACTTCTTGTAAACCTTATAACAACTGTTTTTCAGTGACTTAAATGTTACCTATGTATTTTTTTTTTGGAAAATGAAATAAAAAACTTTATGGAAACAAGAATGATAATCGGAGCAGCTAGTCAACTAAATTACTATAATTACCAGCTGTCTGACTGCAGACTATCTTTTCAATTGTTGAACTCAATAAAGCTTACTTTCACGTTACCATTTCACAGCTTTCCCTTTCATTCAGCACAGCCACATTACAGAGTTAGTGCACAAAAATGACAGTTCTTCAGTCTGTTATATTCAATCACAGTGATTGTTTCACACATTTTTTTTTAAATAAGCATTTTACGAAGAGTCCCAACATGTCTCATGAAGTTGGCCCAAAGAGTTGACAGTGCCGGAGTACTATCTGCAGTCTTTAAAGGTACCCATGCAAATGAGCCTATTGGGCATTTAAGGTGCTAAGGGGCCATTTGCATGGGTAGCAGAGGCAGGTAGTGCAGCACCGCCCCGCCCAGGCCAGGATACCTGTAGCTATCCCTGGTGCTAATGGTCCCCTTTTCAGTCACAAGAGTGCAGTGTACATATTTATTGAACACACAGAAACAGAAAAGAGAAAGAATAACTAATGCTGCTATACCCCTGGACAAACTTACTCCAGTTATGGACGACACAAAAAATGGCTGATTTCACCTCATGAAGTCGACTGGGGCGTCGAAGCAGGGTGCCATGCTACCTTTTAGGTATTTGGAATTGTGGCGCAACCCACTTATTAGGGTTGGCAACAAACCCCTGACGTGGGCCTCATGGGAAGGGAAAGGGATTCATATTGTGCAAGACCTCTACTTGCCAGACTCTAGCACCTTAATGTCTTTTGAACAATTGCGTGCACGTTTTCTGTTAAAGTCGCAGGACTTTTGGAGGTTCTTGCAACTCCGCAATGCAGTGCAGGCTATTGACTGGTCGAGTAAAGGGGAAGCGCAGTGGCATTGGCTGTCTTTGCTACATTTAAAACTTTCTTTTGGACTAGCGAGCAGGTTCTATAGTAGAGTCGTGCAGATTGGCATGGGGCACCGAAATTGGCAATCAGATTGGTCCGGAGGCTTGGTTCCGCTGCCTTCGTGCAGTGCACTCTACATATAAGGATGCTAGAAGCCAACAAATTCAACTTAAGATACTGCTTAGATGGTATAGAATGCCTGCTATCTTATTCAAGTGGGGGGCTCTCTCGCACGCACGATACTGGAGATGCGAGCACAGCTCTGCTGACACTTTGCACCTTTTATGGAAATGCCAAATATTAGCCCCTTTCTGGTTAGCGGTAGCAATGGATTGCTCAGCAGTGTTGGGGCAACCTATAGATCTTTCGCATCCTATGTTACTGTTGGGCGACCGGACTCCGTTAGAGCATTTGAGACCGCAACACCAGAACTGGGTCCTGGTTGCTCTGCTTTGGAGTCTAAGCGGCTCCTGTTAAGACAATGGCGGCAACCCCTACCTCTGCCCATTTCGTCATTGCATGCAACTATTTCTAGATTAGCTATTTTTGAAAAGTTAACTTATGCTACCAGAGGGCAGTTACCTGCTTACTTCTCCAAATGGGGGGCATATCTTAATTTGGCTTTGTGTCAGGCTCCCCCTTCCCTCGTTATGTAATCACTACTTTGAGCCTCTGGGAGATAGACCCCCAGTAATGTACAGGTCATCATAGGGAGCTAATCCTTAAGTATAATCTCGGTGATGACCCTGTCTGTTGACACGCTGAGGTTTGGTGTGATTGATTTCCCCTTACATACTTCCTCAAAGAGCCGGATGTTAGTTATACTTTTGGCCTGAGTATGTAACTGGCAAACTTAATGTTGAGATGGCGGCACCCATTTGGCCTAGTTAGGAGTAGGAGCTATAGATGAGATATGGTATACCATAGTTGATGGAAGAAGATGCTGTAATTTGACTTGCTTTGAAGTTCTGAGTTTTGAATATATCATTAGGTGGGACAAATATTGGTATGTATACGTAATTGTGTACTACCTTATGGTGGCAGGAGTTTTTCTGTTCTGGATGTGATGCTTCTGGAAATAACAAAAATTATTTTATGATAAAAAAAACAAAAGAGAAAGAAGAAAGTGCTTCAGCTGGAACTTGAACCCAGGCCTCCTGGAATACCGTTCCAGTCGTGCTAACCAGCTTTGCCACCAAGGCAACTTGAATCTGGGCCTGTCCCGGAGGACCTATTACTCTTTCTTCAATACACAACCTGCTGCTGCACAGATAATTACATTTTCTGTCACAAGAGTGCAGTGTGCATATTTAGGGAACACATAGAAACAGAGGAGAGAAAGAAGTAAATGCCTGGTGCTAGTGTTCTTCCCTCCCTCCTCCCATTACCAGCCCCAACATGACAATAGTAATTCCTGGTGGCTAGTGTTCCTCCCTCCCTCCCATTGCCAGCCCCAACATGACAATAGTAATCCCTGGCGCTAGTGTTCCTCCCTCCTCCCTCCCTCCACTGCCAGCCCCGACATGACAATAGTAATCCCTGGTGCTAGTGGTCCCCCCGTTACCGGCCCCAACTGTAAAACAATATTCCCTGGAGCAAGTGCCCCCAACGTCTCATCACCAGCCCCAAGTGTAAAAGTATAATCCCTGGTGCTAGTAGTCCTCCCCCATCCTCTGATCACCAGCCGCATGTGGAAAAATATCAACCCTGGTGCTACTGCTCCTGCTCCCCCCCACCCTCCAATCACCAGCCCCTCACTGGGACAAAGAATCCCTGGTGCTAGTGGTCCCACCTGCCCCCCAACTGCCAGCCAGGAATTAAAAAGCAAGCCATCCCTGGCATCCAGTGGCCCCCTTCCCCCACAGCACCAGGCACCTACAACTCACCATATCTGTATCTGTGGTGCTGTGGGTGCCTACAGCAACTGGCACAGCCCTCCTCACACATTCTCGGCTGGCAGCCATATCTGCAGGCAGGTAGTGTACCTTATATTTATAGGACAGGGTGACGAGGGTGGGAGGGGACCACTAGTAACAAGGATGATACTTTTACACTTGGGGCTAGTGATTGGAGGGTGGGGGAGGGAATACTAGCACCAGGGATTGTTTTTTCACATAGGGCCTGGCAAAAAGGGGTATGCCACAGACCACAGGGGCAGGTACGCTCCCCCAGCGGCCAACCTACTGGTTGGTTGCGTTACCTCTGGCAGCCACTAGGGTTGTATGGATTAAGAGGAGGTTTTCATTGACAGTATTTGTGTGGTGGAAAAGGACCATACAAAGCTCTTTTGCTCCACATAAATCCACTGAATATCGGCTTGCGCCGATATTCCTGTTCCCATCCCACCATTTGCATACCCTCCTTTTTGGTTTGTGTGGGTGCTACCCCTGTTTACTCATGCAACAGAGTCTTTTGAATAATGGTCTCCAGTGCATAAACCCAGTTTGCATGGGCAAACACCGGTTAGCACCCGCGCAAACATTTGAATGTCGGGGCCAGTCTGTCTCCAGTCTTTGCTCTCTCATGCTTGATTCTATTTGTTGCAGCTGCTGCATGAATGCAAGGATAATTTAGTAAAGCAGTAGTAACAAAATAAACCAGTAAATGTCACTAACAGTCCTACCTGTATGTCTATGGGAAGCCTTGCAGTGCCAGTCACAAGGGCACTGGCACCAAAGCACAAACACAGAATCGAACTTACTGCAGTCTTTCTCCACTCTACACTGTTTAAACACCCAGACAGATTAAGTACCGACTGTTAGATCTATCAGCAATGCTGAACCCACTCATGCATTCCATTGTCTATCTAGTGCAGGCATGACCAAATCATGTACAACATTCGGGTCATGCCTGATCTAGATAGCCAATAGTATGGGTCTGTAGTTTTGACTGACAGCTAAGACGGTGGGGAACAACTAAAGGATGCAGCAGGCTTCTATGTGCAGAAGCATATCTGGTAGCATAGCGGCACATCAAAAAAATAACGGCAGTCAGCATAACCATAACGGGACCGCTATGCATAGGTGCTCTGGGGGGAAACACTGACTAAATAGTAAATGATACTCCTGCTCCCCAACAACATGTAACAGACCCTGAGACATACAAGTTATACAACAATACACTTTGTTTTAAGTAGTATTTAAAGTATTAACATAGTATTTAAAATTAAAATTAGAATTTTATTTAAAATAGTACGCAGTAGAGACAGCATAGATTCACAGGAGGGAGGTCCTGTTTAATGAATCTGATAGATTTTTTTGATTGGGTGACCAAGGAATTAGATCAGGGTGGAGGGGTGGATGTGACCTACCTAGACTTCAGTAAGGCATTCAACTCAGTTGCACACAGATGACTATAAAGCAAGCTGAGTAGTCTAGGAATGAGTCAAATGATGGTAAACTTGGTAAAAAATTGGTTAGAGGATAGGTGGCAGAGTGTGGCTGTGAATGGAGTTCACTCCGAGGAGAGGAGGGTGCCAGCGGGGTGCGTCTTGGTTTGGTGCTGGGACTGGTCCTCTTTAATGTCTTTGTAGGTGACATTGCATAGGACCTGAAGAGGAGGCCTGCCTATTTGCAGATGGCACCAAAATCTGCAACAGGGTGGATACTTTGGGGAGGAGTAGAATGGATGAGCAGAGACCTGAGAAAACTCAAGGAGTGGTCATGAATATGGCAGCTGGGTTTTAATGCAAAAAAGTGCAAAATAATGCATTTCGGGCACAGAAATCCAGGGGCAGAGTAGAAAATGGATGGAATGTTATTGATAACCACCAAACAGGAGAGAGATCTGGGAGTAATAATCTCTGATGACCTAAAGGCTGCCAGAAAATGTGACAGAGCAGTTGGGAGGGCTAGTGGGATGCTGGGATGCATAGGGTGGGGTATTACTAGCTGAAGGAGGGAGGTGGTGTTTCCTCTGTATAGATCACTGGTAAGACCTCACTTAGAATACTGTGTACAGTTCTGGAGACCACATCTCTGAAAGGACATAGAAAGAGTTGAGGCAGTCCAGAGAAGAGCAGCTAAAATGGTGAGGGGGTCTGCATCACAACCCTATGAGAAGAAACTGAAGGAGTTCAATATGTACACCCTGGAAGACAGAAGGGTGAGGAGGAATATGATAGAAACCTTTAGATATCTCACGGGTGTAAACAAGGTACAGAAAGGAAGTATTTTTCAGAAAAAAAGATGTACCTGTTCAAGAACAAGGGGACATGCTGTAAAGTTGGAAGGGGGAAGATTCAGGAAAGATGTGAGGAAGTATTTTTTTCTCAGAAAAGGTAGTAGATTTGTGAAATAACCTACCAGGGGTTCAAATATGCATGGGATATACATAAAGGGATCCTACTGTAAAAAAATGGTAGGAGGGAAAAAGATCCAGAGATCAAGCAGGGTCTATAGTGATACTGTAGGTAGAAAAAAAAATGGGCAGACTGGGTGGTGCAAGTGGTCTTTATCTGCCGACAAATACTATGTATTTATGTATTTATGCATTTATTTATTTATTAGAAAAGTCCGATTTACAACCTTTGAGTCATGGACTCATTTACAAAGACACCTCATCGCAGGGAGGGTAGACAGAGTTACATAGTGTGGTTACAACAGTGAGAACAGTACAGGTGCAGAACATTAAACAAAGAGTATACAAAGGTAGCCAGCCCGGTGGCAGTGAGGGTTGAGGCACTGGACACTACGCCGGTGACCCGGGATCAGGAATGGACTCAAGTCGTCAGTGGGTCGGCAGGAGAGAATCAGGATCAAACATCCATAGCCTGCTCTCCTGATCCTGGGGAGGGTTAGGGGAATACACCACACTGTGGTGGCCCCTGGAGACACCCAGGGGCACTACTTGCCAGTGGACATGTGGGGGGGGCACGGCAGACGTCGGCACATAGTGCCCAGACGCATTTCACATCCATGCTCCCAGTGGATGTGGTAGGGTGTGGGTGTAAGATAACTCATTCAAAGGCACAGCAGAGGCAGGACACAGGTTTGTCAGGTATGACACACAATAACTTATAGTGAGCCATTTATTAAGTAACCCAATTAAACTTCAGACTTTACTTTTAAACTGAGGAAAACAATAAAAGAAATAAAATTTTCTTTCAGCTCTAAACAGCTATCTAAATCGCTAGACCATATAGTGGAAGAAATCAAAGTCATCTGTGTTCCACACATAAGAGCTAAATCCACTCTCCACTTCAACTAAGCACTGCATGTTCTTATATATGCTTAGAACCATGATGCAATAGTTATGTGAGCTAGTTTGATCCACTCCTATTTCTAATAACATTCAATTTCTACTCTAATACAGGCTTGTGGAGAATCAAACAGCCTTATGATAAAAATAAATATTATTTAACATGAGTCTAGCTTTAACACAACATGTTTTATTATGAACATACCAAGATATTCTGTCCGAATAACTAACAATCTCATTATCAAGAAGAAGCTCCTCCCCTTTATGTGAGGTCACTCTTCTCTCTCTCTATAAATAAGCCTCTTTCTGGGACGCCTGCCTCCTAATAGGAACCAAAATCCCAGCCTAGCAACAGGGTCCAGGTAAGGCCTTCTCTAATACAGCTTTAAAAATGAACTCTTTTTTGTAACTCTTTAAACATTCTCTCACTAGGACAGCTGTAACTTTGCGTTAAAAACATTTTGGGGCATTTTAAACAACAGCATTGCTGCCCAACTGCTGTATGTTACAAAAGCTGGTGGAAATTAACAAACAAGTCCTGTTTTATTTTCATTAGAAAATGCTACGGAAAAGAGACAGTTTTCACTCCCTAGTGCTTTTTAAGCAACCTCGTAAGAGAACTAGCTGTGCAAAGCAACTTTGTTTTAATGTTCTGGGTCTTTCTTACTTTCTTTTCAGGTTCCTGCTTTTGGCTCAGCTCACACTGCATTCAGCCTGCAGTTTTTCACCACGTCATTTCAGTTACTGCATGCTTCAGCTGCTAAAGCCATTCTAATGCTATGGGGAACATTTTAACAAGAAAAGAGGTTTTTTTTTAAAACTGTGCCGGTAGCTACGCTGATACAACAGCAAACTGAGTCGCTAACCAGCGCACAGAAAAACAGGAAGCTCTACAATAATGAATTAGCACTTTACTTTTAATTTTGCCTGCTTACCAAGCAGCTAGCATTTTGGACTTTTTTACCCCACAAACAGTGTTTCTTATAGACACGGGGGGGGTCCAGGCACATATTGCCAAATGGAAAACACGAAGGGCACTCAAGGCAAAGAGTAATTTAAAAGAGGGGCAGGGATAGAATTGAGATGCCACAGTAGGAGGCCACCCTACTGCAGTAGAGATGTGAAAACTAAAGAAAAGGAAAGATTTATAGCTGCTGCAGCAGACTTTGGAAAAGGGGACAGATAAGAAGGAAGCCTTGAGTTACCTTTATTTGAAAAATGTGGGGGGTTAACTAAACCTATCACAGTGGGGCTAAAACTTGGTGGAAAATGGCTGGGCATGACCGTGCAGCTTGATGGCCGGGCCCTACCTCGCCGGGAGGACTCTCGTGGAATCGCACTGGGTGGGGTCCAGGGGTGCTCCGGCTGGGCAGGATATGGGGAGGCCCTCCAGCAGACTGGCGACGGCCATACTGGATCCTCCATCATGTGAGTGAACCTAGTGCTCTCCCGGTGGGCAGTATCAGTGGCTAGATGCCCCCGCCAGTAGCTGCTGTAGCCCAGACAAATAGGGTTGCAATAAAAAAAAAAAAGAGTACACAAAGGTTGCATAATGTTACATATTATAGGTTACAGTCATATACAAGGTACCCAGGGGTTACATTGGGGGTACAACCCTGAACATATCTAGATAATACCTAGAGGGTAGGGTTGGGATGGGGAGTGGGGGAAGGGAGGGAGAGGATAGGCTGCCCAGAGGACATTGTCAAGTCAGGGGGGCCTGACAGGTGAATCCCACAGTAGGATTATTAGGTGCATCTACAGCAACGAGCATCAAGGAGATGGTTCCAGAGGGTGATTTTGAAGGGGCCAATTTTGGCAATGTCTGTGATGCAGGTTGGGAGGGAGTTGAACCAAGCAGGGGCTCAGTAATAGAAGGACCTCTGGGCTAGGGAGGTCTTGGTTCTGGGCACCAGAAAAGTGGCCTTGGCAGAGCTACAGGTGGCAACAGATGAGGATGCATGCCGTTGGGAAGCAGAGACCCCCAAGGAGAGAACCCTAGAAGATATGTTTTAGCCAGTAGGCAGGTCTGGTAGCGCAGACACTCCGAAAAGGTGAGCAGGTTGGCGGTGGAGTAGAGCAGGCAAGTGTGTGGCTAGCGGCTCCAGTCAGGAGCCTGCAGGCCTTATTGATAGAGAGCTGGATTTTAGTCAGGGTGGTATTGTCCACCACAGCGTAAATAGGCAAGCCATAGTCTACTAGTGACAGGACTGAAGAGGTGATGACCAGCCAGAGGGCAACTTGGGGGAGGCAATCTCTATGATGGTATAACAGGCCTATTCGAGAATTTATGGTGGAGGATATGGCATTGATGTGGGTGTGGAAGGTGAGGGCAGAGTTGAAAGTGATGCCTAGATATTTGTAAGTGGTCATTTGCTCCAGCCGGTGCAGAGTTCTGGGGAGAATCATGAGGGGGGCATTTTTGGCCTTGTTTTGGTGATGGGAGAAGAGCATTGACTTGGTTTTCTTTAGGTTATTGACAAGTCGATGGTCAAGGAACCACTTTTCAGCTTGGTTGTAAGTGTACTGGAGGGATAACTGGAGAGAAGAGGGATCAGGGTGAGAGGCAAAGAGAACCGCATTGTCGGCATAGAGGAGCATTTTTCCTGTGCAGGAGCTGGGGAAAAGTGTTGAGGTAGAGGCTGAAAAGCACGGGACCCAAAATGGATCCCTGAGGTGCCCTGGAATGGACGGGCTGGGTATTGGACAGAGAGCCGTCGATCTTTACACACTGGGATCTAGCAGAGAGGTAGCTATAGAACCAGGCAAGGGGACCAGGGGAAAAGTCAAGTTGGTAGAGGGAGTCGAACAGGAAGGGGTGAAAAACAGTGTCAAAAGCCTTGGAGGGGTCTATGAACACTGCACCGGCAAGGTTGCCGGGGTCAAGAACAGAGTGCAGGTATTAAGAGAACTCCAGGAGAACAGTAGTGGTACTGTGTCCTGGGTGGAAGCCATGTTGTTCTGGGCACACTATGTCATATTTGGCCAGGTACTCAGAGAGTTGAATAGACACTGTTGTTTCTAGGGCTTTAGAGAGTGGGGGGAAGATAGAGATCGGCCGGTAGTTGTTAGGTGCGGACCGATCTCCACTCTTATTTGTAGGGGTGATTTTGGCTGATTTCCAAGCACTGGGAAACTGACTGAGGCATAGAGACTGGTGTAGTAGGTCTGTAAGGGGGACTAGGACAACATCCAAGACCAGGCAGAGGATCCTGGAGTCTAGGGGGTCACAGCTGGTGTTGCTAGCAAGGACTTTTAGCAGGTACGGCCTGGCTTCATGGAGGGATATAGTGCGTAGGTAGAAAGGAGGGCGATCCAAGGCAGATGGGATAGAGGCAGGGATTGGGTCAAACAATCCAGGTGTCACACTATCATTACATGTCACAATGTGCAGTGAGGAGTAATAAAATGTTCTGATCTCACCCCCATCTCATAGCAAAAAACTGCTACAAAAGGAACTATCCATATAGCCAGCACAGTCTGTCAACTTTCTTCTCTAGCAGATGAATGGTCAGCAGATTCTCCCTCCCTGGCATGACTCTCCAGTCTGGCTACACACACACACACACACACACACACCAACTAACCTAGGATAAATAAAACTGTAGGGTTTACTGTCCCAGTTGAACTGCAAATGAGTCAGAAACTCCAATCTATATAAAAGTCCAGCCTCTCTCAAAACTTTAGTCATATTCTCAAAAGTTTTACACTTCATGTGTGAGTGGAATAAGAGTAATTCAGAAAGAAAAGCAGTCTGGTTCTCTTTTAATTTAACAGTCCCTTGGTCCTGTACTGCTCGCATTACTTTGTCCCAATCTCCAGCACTAGTAGTCACCATTAGGAGGGTACGAGGACCCTCTCCCACAATATATGCATGGGAGGGTAACTCGCTAGGCTCTTACTGTAAGAATTGCATGCCCTAGTCCCAATGCCTCTGGGATCCAATGCTCCAGAAATGAAACTGGATCATCACCCTGTGCACCCTCTTCAACATCCTCACATTCGGGTCACAAACTGTGTTTTCCAGTTGTTCCACTCTGCTCAAAAATGATCCTGGAAATTGCCTTCCTTGCCATACTGCCAGTATCCTCAGTTACAGCTGCCATCCCATCTACCTTGATCTGCACTAACATCATTTTTTCTAAGTAACTGTCCATCTTTTTATCAATCTTTTGTAGGGATTGGTTAAATACTGATATGGCACTTTGCAAGGAGCCAATCATTAGTGTCCAGTACATTCCCACCCCCACCCCCAGCAGGCATTTGAAGATAAAGAAACCCATTTTGAAAATAAAGGAATGATTAGGAGCGAGTAAGAAAGTATAAACTTTAAAAACTTTGAAACTGCTGCCATTTTAGAGCAGTTTTTGGGGGGAGTTTAGTGGGTACTAATGATTGCTTTGATATAGGCCACAAACCAATAATAAACCACCTAAAAATGCAGGAATTTTTAAGAAGAGAGATTCAATCTGGTTAATGAGCAGGGGTAGAGTTTGCTGTCCTGATGTGACTTTGCAAGGAGTCCAATATCGTGGGAACCCCTTCATCAGAATGGCCTGACTGATGCAAATTACTTGTTTTCACAAGCTGACCACCTCTTTGTGAAGATTCTGAATTTTCTTGATTTACTTGCCAACCAGTCACTCAGATTTGAAGTCAGGTTATACTCCAACACAAGCAAGCACATTTAAAATAAAACACAGAGCTGGCCCGGTGGTGCTGAGGGTTGAGGCACTGGATGCCACACCTCTCGGCATGCCAGTGACCCGGGTTCAGGAATGAGCTCGGGCCATCGGGGATCGGCAGGGGAGGGAAGGGATCGAACATCCGGAGGACTGCTCTCCCTTCCCGGGGAGGGTTCCAGGGACTGTGCCACTCCTGAGCAACTTCTAGCATTAGTCAGAGGCATCAGCAGGAACTTGTGGGGCTAGGGGGTGGAGCTGCGATGGATGTTGGAGGATGTCATTGCACATCTGAGCTCCAGGGGAGAGACAAGGGAGGGGCAACACAACAATGAAAAATCATGGAGGACTGAGGAGGTGACGAAGGCCTCAGGAGCCATCCCCGCACATCCCCAATGCCAGACTGCTGCACCCGGTGATCCCCAGGCACCACCCATGAGAGATGGACCCTCTAATCTCAGAAAGATGCCACCAAGGTAGGAGTGGCGAGCCCTCCCCAGGGGATGATTCATGGGGCTGGGAAGTCTCTGTGGGAGGAGATTACTGGGTGGGAGTCTCAGCAAGTAGTAGATGGGAGATGTGCTGAGTAGGCACCTCTGAGAGATGCCTCAGACCAATGAAGAATAAACAGAGTTGAAAAAAATAAAATCCAAGATTTAGCAGTAGAATCTACCAAATCTGCAGGAGCACGAAAAAAATGTGCCTCACTGGGCCATTAGGTTTCACCCCCAAAAGCAAGTATTTTAATAATATAAAAAGAAGTTCTGATAACACCAGCATATTTAGATTGTATGAGAGAAAGGATAAAAATCTTTTATTTTGTTCCAGGTGCAGCTCACTCCCATGTCATAGTGCTACACTGATAGGCCCAAATCCTCAGTAAATATGCTCGAAGAGACCTTTGTAGGCTCTCAAAATAAGTGTACACACATACGTACTTATAAACATTCTTATTCTAAAACATTTAAAAAGCTGTATTTCTTACCACTATGTAAATTCAATGCAGTAACATTTTCTTTCATTTAGAAAATCATGATACCAGCTACAGGAACAGTCTTCTGAGAAGACCCCCAACTGCTTGTTACAACAGTCTACATCTGGAGGTCCGGTACATTAATGAAAAGAAGTTGTTTCCCACTTGTGATCTGGTGACCATGCTGGCTTTCTAAGTACAACATTATTGACAAATCTGAACTTATTTTTTACGTAACTACTGAGTCAATTTTGTGGTGGCACCAATGAAGATTCAAAGCATACTGTGTGTTTTTTCATGTAGTACAGTTTCCTGGGAAAATCTTGGAAAGTATTTTGAAAGATGTGATTATAGACCATCAAATAAAGCAGGAAAAACGAGATGAGGATCAACATGAGTTTATGGCGGGCAGATCATGTACAACAAATCTCTTGTGTTTCTATGAAAAAATATCAATGGCACTGGACAGAGGCCAGGCAGTGGACTGCATATACTTGGATTTCTCAAAGGTTTTTTTGTACAGTGCCCCACAAGGCACTAATTCAGAAACTTATAAATCTAAAGTTAGATTACAGAACTGTATACAGTCACGGGTGAGGGACAGAACTCAGAGGGTGTGTATTAATAGATATTTCTCAGATCCAAGAACAGTGACTAGTGGGGTGCCACAGGGCTCTGTGTTGGGGCCTGTACTGTTTCAAATATTTGTAGCAGATATGGGTAAACATATGAGTAGCTGAATTAGCAAATATGCTGATAACATGAAAATCGCAAATATTGTAAACACGGATGAAGACGTAGTTGTATTACAGAACAATCTGAACGATGTACTCTAATGGGGAAAAAATGGGGAATGAGTTTTAACAGGGAGAAGTGTTGTGCTATGCACTTAGGTAAAAAGTGCCGAAAAGCTTTATACAGTATTTGTTAGAAAGATCCCCTCTGAGAGAAACACAGGAAGAGAAGGACTTGGGGATAATAATAAATACAACCTGACTTGAGCATCGCATTGCGAAAAGCAGATAGCCCAAGCTAAGGGATTTCTCTGGACAATAAAAATACATTTTAGAAGTAGAAGTGAACAGGTAATAATGCCACTTTATAGGTCATATATTAGACCAATAATGGACAATGGGAGTGCTATATGGAGACCTATCTCTAGAGGGATTACTGACAAAGCTGAGAGAGTTCAAAGACAATCAACAAAGTTAATTAATAACATAAAAGATCTGCCCTATAGTGAATGTTTACATAACTTGAACCTAATGTCACTGGAGACCAGAAGGATTCGAGGGGACTTACTTTTGTGCTATGATATCGTACATGGCGATTATTTGATAAGTGAATTAAATATAGAATTCAAAAATGACAAAAAGGGAGCTAGAGGACACCCATTGCAGCTCAGACTGAAGAAATTTAATACAAATAAGAGGAAAGCTTTCTATACTCAGAGAGTTGTGTGTAAGCTGATGGAGACTATCCTAAAGGAGAGGCTGGTGGCCCTCCTGGAGGCCAAAGGACTACAGAACAGCAGACAATATGGCTTCGTACGTGACAGGTCCTGCCAAACCAACTTGGTCGGAGTTCTATGACTTGGTAACTAGGCAATTGGACGGAGGCCATGCAGTGAATGTCCTGTACCTGGACTTCAGTAAGGCATTCGACTCTGTGCCACATGGGAGGTAAGTTAACAGGCACAGGGGCAGGTGCAAGCTAGTGAGATGGGTAGGGAGCTGGCTTCAGGGAAGGCAGCAGAGGGTTGTGGTGGGTGGGGAGCTCTCATTCCTAAGGGTAGTGACGAGCGGTGTTCCGCAGGGCTCTGTGTTGGGACCAGTGGTGTTTGGGATATTCATTGCAGACATATCATTGGGCATCAAGAGCAAGATCAGTCTATTTGCTGATGACACCAAGATGGGAGCAGTGGTGGATGACCTAGGGGGATGGCAGAAGTTGCAGAATGATCTGGCAAAGCTGGAGACCTGGTTGGACACCTGGCAACTGGGGTTCAATGCCAAAAAGTGCAAGGTGCTGCCTTTTGGGGCAAAAAACCCAAGGAGGAGTTACCAGCTGTGGGAAGTGCAGCTAGCAGAGACAGAGAAGGAGAAGGAACTGGGGGTGCTCATCACAGGGTCAATAAACAACTCAGCATAATGTAGGAAGGCCAATAAAATGCTGGATTGCATTCAAGGGGTATATCCTCGAGGAGTGGGAGGAGATTCTGCCACTGTATAGATCATTAGTTAGACTGCACCTGGAGTACTACATGCAGTATTGGTGCCCGTATCTGAAGAGGGACATTAAGTTAGTGGAGGGGGTGCAGCACAGGGTGACAAATATGATCAAGGGGCTGGGGGACTTACCATATGAGAGGAGGCTGAGGGAGTTGAACATGTACTTGCTGGAGGAGAGGAGGGACAGGGGATACATGATTGAAACCTTCAAGTACATGAAAGGAATAAACAAGACAGGTACAGAGGGGCTGTTCAAAGTAAGGGAGGGGAGGGACACCTGTGGCCATCTTATGAGACTGGAGGAAGGAAGGTTCAGGAGGCAGATGAGGAGACACTTTTTTACAGAGAGGGTGGTAGCTGGGTGGAATGCGTTATTGGCATAAGTGGTATCCAGTAGAACAGTGAACTGCTTCAAAAGGGGCTGGGACATGGCAAGGGGGAGAGTCAAGGGAGGGGAAAGGTCGGAGGGAGGGAGGGGCAGCTGCAGAATAAGGGGTGCTAGCTGCACATTCAAGCAGACTTGATAGACCTCTAGGCCTTTATCTGCTGGCAAATTTCGCATATTCATTGTCAATCCATAGAATAAACTTCTTTTAGAGATCATAACTAGCAAGGATAAACAACAATTCAAAAACAGATTAGACAGTTACATACTAGAGAGAAACAATCTGTCTTGTTATGGATACAACACTAGGAGTGGAAATAAGCTGCCTTCTCAACTCCTTACACCTTAGTATGAACCTTAGTTTTGACAACTGCTTTGTAGTCTAGGGAACTAAATATTCTCATTTGTCAAAAATACTTAAGAAATCTACAAAGCAGGGGCCAAATGGCAATCCTGAGGATGAGCATTGTGCTTCCATACAAATCCCTGAATTTAAAAGTGGACTCGGGAGCTTGCAGCAGTATAGCCAGGGCAGAGAAGAACACTGCTTATGGCAGCACATCCCAGCACAGAGGAGGCTGCTGCCATGGCCCCTTGCTACAATAGCCCATTGCAGTATGCCTCAGAGCTTGCTCCGGCACAAGGTGAAGGTATCCTGCCATCAGTGCATGCATATGAAGTGGCTGTGTGTGTGTTGCTGCTGTGGTGCAGGAAAGGTCAAGAAACTGTCAGGCCAGCACATAGCACAAGATGAGTCACTCTTTGAGACAACACTGGCAATATTTACCAAAATGCTGTCAGCCTGATGGCTGGCACATTCAAGTACCTCCCTAAAAGTGCTCCTCCTATTCACTGGATGAACCCTCCAGAGGAATAGGGAATGCCCAACACTGAAGTCCCCACCACAGGGACTCGAGTTTGGGAGTAGACTCAAGCGCTTTTAGCCTGGCAGACAGGGCTAAGAAGAATTCTGACTGTGAGACCTGCAAGTGGCTGTGTTCATTGCAATGGGGCAGAGGAAGGGCCAGGGAGATGCAAAAGCAGCACATGGCACAGGATGAGTAACACTTGATGAGACTACAGAGGTAAAAATTCCTAAAGCGCTTCCAGCATGTCTGCTGACAAACTTTTGTCTTGTGCTTCTAGCCATTCACCTGCTAACCAGGAGAGAACTCAGAAGGGGTGGGTTACACACCACAATGAATTCCTTGTCATGGGGGTAAGGATGACAGGAGGGAAAGTGAGACGTGATAGATGTTGGGACTGGGTGGTCATCTGTGGGTGATGAACATGAGTGACAATGAATAGCAAAAGAAAAAAGATATCTACAAAGCAACCTCTGGTATGGTATGGTATGGTATGGTATGGTATGGTATGGTGTGATAGAGTAAGGGTGGTAGATGCCTGGAATGGTCTTCTAGCAGAGGTTGTAGTGGCAAAAACAGTGATGGGATTCAAAAAAGTGTGGAATAAGCACAAGGGAGCCATAATGGATATACAAGGGGGTGGCAGAGAAAGTGCCATAGACTTAGAGGGGTCTATGGTGTAAGCAATGCAACAAAAAAGGGCAGACTGGATGGGCCGTGCGGTCCTTATCTGCCATAAGCTTCTATGTTTCTGTGTATATAAAGGCACTTCATTTCAAGCAGTTTACTAGGCTCTTATTTTAAAGCTGAAACATTAATCCATTTGAGAATTGATCATACCTCTCCTCCTATTGCCCAGGCAGAAATGACAGTATCACACGCGAAAAAGAAGTCGGGCATGTTGGGATGGTAGCACTCATGGCCATAGTTAATCATGCTGTCATTGAATCTGCTGTCACACTGATACAGAAGCATATGGTGGACCAAATTCTCATGGCCAGGTTGAATAAGAGGGTCAATCTGCAGGACAAACAATAATTGCTTAATTAGAGGTAACATTAAATGCACATCTATTTCACAATAATTAAACTATTTCAAAAGTAACAGAGAAAGCACACTTAGTGGTGTACAGTAGAAGGGTGTGTATGAAGGTTATTTAACGGGGCTGGCAATATAGCCTAGAGATTAGAGTAATGAGCTGTGAATGAGCCTGATACATCCAGCAGACCGGGGTTTGATTCCCACAACCTCCACTTGCGTACTGTGTGACTCTGAACAAGTCACAACCTCCCAAGTGCTCTCAGATTGCCTCTGAAAACAGCCATTTGTGCCTAATGGGCCTTACCCAGTTACCAAAGACTAAAATAAATAAAATAAAACTAATGTTGTCCAAAGTAGCTCTTCTTTTACTGTATAGTATATCCTTCACTGATATGTTTTCCTATCTCTTATTTTATCACCTCAACTTGATGATGGGGTCTTTTCCCTGCTGACCGAGTCATTACCTTGATGATGGGGGTCCTAATAATGGGGTCCTCACCCTGAGGATGAGGCCCTCACCCTGATAATGTGGTCTTCACCCTGAAGATGAGGTCCTCACTCTGCTTAAGATGTCCTAACCATGATGATGGGGACCTCACCCTAATAATACTGGAGTGCTCACCATGATGATGTGGTTCTCACCCTGATGATGTGAGTCTGTGCCCTGATGATGTGGTTCTCACTCTGATGATGTGAGTCTGTGCCCTGATGATGGGGTTCTCACTCTGATGATGTGAGTCTGTGCCCTGATGATGGGGTTCTCACTCTGATGATGTGAGTCTGTGCCCTGATGATGGGGTTCTCACCCTGATGATGTGATTCCCACCATGATGATGGGGTTCTCACCCTGATGATGTGAGTCTGTGCCCTGATGATGTGGTTCTCACTCTGATGATGTGAGTCTGTGCCCTGATGATGGGGTTCTCACCCTGATGATGTGATTCCCACCATGATGATGGGGTTTTCACCCTGATGATGTGATTCTCACCCTGATGATGTGAGTCTGTGCCCTGATGATGTGGTTCTCACTCTGATGATGTGAGTCTGTGCCCTGATGATGTGGTTCTCACTCTGATGATGTGAGTCTGTGCCTTGATGATGGGGTTCTCACCCTGATGATGTGATTCCCACCATGATGATGGGGTTCTCACCCTGATGATGTGAGTCTGTGCCCTGATGATGGGGTTCTCACCCTGATGATGTGAGTCTGTGCCCTGATGATGGGGTTCTCACCCTGATGATGTGATTCCCACCATGATGATGGGGTTCTCACCCTGATGATGTGAGTCTGTGCCCTGATGATGGGGTTCTCACCCTGATGATGTGAGTCTGTGCCCTGATGATGGGGTTCTCACCCTGATGATGTGATTCTCACCATGATGATGGGGTTCTCACTCTGATGATGTAAGTCTGTGCCCTGATGATGTGGTTCTCACCCTGATGATGCGATCCTCACCATGATGATGGGGTTCTCACCCTGATGATGTGGTTCTCACCATGATGATGGGGTTCTCACTCTGATGATGTGAGTCTGTGCCCTGATGATGGGGTTCTCACCCTGATGATGTGAGTCTGTGCCCTGATGATGGGGTTCTCACCCTGATGATGTGAGTCTGTGCCCTGATGATGGGGTTCTCACCCTGATGATGTGATTCTCACCATGATGATGGGGTTCTCACTCTGATGATGTGAGTCTGTGCCCTGATGATGGGGTTCTCACCCTGATGATGTGAGTCTGTGCCCTGATGATGAGGTTCTCACCCTGATGATGTGATTCCCACCATGATGATGGGGTTCTCACCCTGATGATGTGATTCTCACCATGATGATGGGGTTCTCACTCTGATGATGTGAGTCTGTGCCCTGATGATGGGGTTCTCACCCTGATGATGTGATTCTCACCATGATGATGGGGTTCTCACCCTGATGATGTGAGTCTGTGCCCTGATGATGTGATTCCCACCATGATGATGGGGTTCTCACCCTGATGATGTGATTCTCACCATGATGATGGGGTTCTCACCCTGATGATGTGAGTCCTTGCCCTGATGATGGGGTTCTCCCCCTGATGATGTGATTCCCACCATGATGATGGGGTTCTCACCCTGATGATGGGGTTCTCACTCTGATGATGTGAGTCTGTGCCCTGATGATGGGGTTCTCACTCTGATGATGTGAGTCTGTGCCCTGATGATGGGGTTCTCACCCTGATGATGTGATTCCCACCATGATGATGGGGTTCTCACCCTGATGATGTGAGTCTGTGCCCTGATGATGTGGTTCTCACTCTGATGATGTGAGTCTGTGCCCTGATGATGGGGTTCTCACCCTGATGATGTGATTCCCACCATGATGATGGGGTTTTCACCCTGATGATGTGATTCTCACCCTGATGATGTGAGTCTGAGCTCTGATGATGTGGTTCTCACTCTGATGATGTGAGTCTGTGCCCTGATGATGTGGTTCTCACTCTGATGATGTGAGTCTGTGCCCTGATGATGGGGTTCTCACCCTGATGATGTGAGTCTGTGCCCTGATGATGGGGTTCTCACCCTGATGATGTGAGTCTGTGCCCTGATGATGGGGTTCTCACCCTGATGATGTGAGTCTGTGCCCTGATGATGGGGTTCTCACCCTGATGATGTGATTCTCACCATGATGATGGGGTTCTCACCCTGATGATGTGAGTCTGTGCCCTGATGATGGGGTTCTCACCTGATGATGTGAGTCTGTGCCCTGATGATGGGGTTCTCACCCTGATGATGTGATTCTCACCATGATGATGGGGTTCTCACTCTGATGATGTAAGTCTGTGCCCTGATGATGTGGTTCTCACCCTGATGATGCGATCCTCACCATGATGATGGGGTTCTCACCCTGATGATGTGGTTCTCACTCTGATGATGTGAGTCTGTGCCCTGATGATGGGGTTCTCACTCTGATGATGTGAGTCTGTGCCCTGATGATGGGGTTCTCACCCTGATGATGTGAGTCTGTGCCCTGATGATGGGGTTCTCACCCTGATGATGTGATTCTCACCATGATGATGGGGTTCTCACTCTGATGATGTGAGTCTGTGCCCTGATGATGGGGTTCTCACCCTGATGATGTGAGTCTGTGCCCTGATGATGGGGTTCTCACCCTGATGATGTGATTCTCACCATGATGATGGGGTTCTCACTCTGATGATGTGAGTCTGTGCCCTGATGATGGGGTTCTCACCCTGATGATGTGAGTCTGTGCCCTGATGATGGGGTTCTCACCTGATGATGTGAGTCTGTGCCCTGATGATGGGGTTCTCACCCTGATGATGTGAGTCTCTCACCCTGATGATGTGAGTCTATGCCCTGATGATGGGGTTCTCACCCTGATGATGTGATTCTCACCATGATGATGGGGTTCTCACCCTGATGATGTGAGTCTGTGCCCTGATGATGAGGTTCTCACCCTGATGATGTGATTCCCACCATGATGATGGGGTTCTCACCCTGATGATGTGATTCTCACCATGATGATGGGGTTCTCACCCTGATGATGTGAGTCCTTGCCCTGATGATGGGGTTCTCACCCTGATGATGTGATTCTCACCCTGATGATGGGGTTCTCACCTGATGATGTGAGTCTGTGCCCTGATGATGGGGTTCTCACCCTGATGATGTGATTCTCACCATGATGATGGGGTTCTCACTCTGATGATGTGAGTCTGTGCCCTGATGATGGGGTTCTCACTCTGATGATGTGAGTCTGTGCCCTGATGATGGGTTCTCACTCTGATGATGTGAGTCTGTGCCCTGATGATGGGGTTCTCACTCTGATGATGTGAGTCTGTGCCCTGATGATGGGGTTCTCACCTGATGATGTGAGTCTCTCGCCTGATGATGGGGTTCTCACCCTGATGATGTGATTCTTGCCATGATGATGGGGTTCTCACCCTGATGATGTGAGTCTGTGCCCTGATGATGAGGTTCTCACCCTGATGATGTGATTCCCACCATGATGATGGGGTTCTCACCATGATGATGTGAGTCTGTGCCCTGATGATGGGGTTCTCACTCTGATGATGTGAGTCTGTGCCCTGATGATGTGGTTCTCACTCTGATGATGTGAGTCTGTGCCCTGATGATGGGATTCTCACCCTGATGATGTGAGTCCTCACCTTGATGATGGGATTCTCACCATGATGATGAGGTTTTCACCCTGATGATGTGAGTCCTTGCCCTGATGATGGGGTTCTCACCCTGATGATGGGGTTCTCGCTCTGATGATTTGGGTGCTCATGCTGATGATGTGGGTCTTTACCCTGATGATGGGACTTACCCTGATTATGAGGTCCTAACCCTAATGATGGTGTTTGCATCCTGGTGATAGGATCCTCACAAAGGTTTATAGTGTACAAAGGTGTTTTAAGAGCTAGTTTAGGCATGAGCCCATTATTGCTCCTTCCTAATCATAATATACTAAATGCCCTCCACTCGCTGTGTGATTGTCCGGTCCATTTTTAGATTCTTTTTTGTTTTCACTTATGATGACTTATAGAGGCATGGTAGCCCAGGAATTTACTGCTCTCTGAGTGAGGAACTATTTTCTCCTATTTGATTTGAAGTGACGTCCTGTAATTTGAAGTGGATGTCCCCCATGTTCATATTTATTTGTTTAAAGTCTCTATTTAATTCATTTTGTAGATAGTGATCTTGCATGATGTTAAACATCATAAGTAGATCACCACAGAGATGTCACTGTTTTAATAAAATTAGGTTTAAATCAGTGAATGTGGTGCTATATGATCTGTTTTTTAATGTGTTTATTGATCTAGTAACTTTTCTTTGTACCCTTTTGATCTGATTGATGTCTTTCCTTTTGCATTCGTAGTGATGTGGCATAAACTAGGTGAGGGCTAACATAGGCTCTACAGAGAGGGAATAAAAAACTGTTGCCTCTTGATTTAATATTTCTTTTAATAATCTAAAGTATTTTCTTTATTTATCAACTGTGTCATTTGTTTGTTTTGTTGATTCAAGGTTGTTGGAAATAGTTATTCCTAGGTCCCTTTCTTCAAAGGTAGTTTGCAGTTGAATTCCACAAAGAAAGTATGATTGACATTCATTATTGCTGTCCAAGCTTTTTCCTTGCATTTGTTAATATTAAATCTCATATCCCAGTCTGAGGCCTAGTCAGAAACACTGTTAAGATCCTCTTGAAATTTAGTGTGTTAGTTTGTAGTTGCACAAGGTCATCAAGTTTTGCATTGTCTGTGTATATTATTGACCGCACATGTAGGTTTTTGTCAGGTCAGATATGTTGATGTCAAAGGTAAAAGGTCCTAGAAATGATCCTTGGGGCATGCCGCTTGAGACCTCTCCACTGTATGATGTACCCATTCATACTAAACACATTGAGTTCTGTTAGACAGTCATTAGAGATCCATGTAATTAATCTACTGCCTATAGCTAACGTTTGCATGTTTTGATTATGACCATGTGTGGTACTAAATCAAAAGCTTAACTGAAATCCAAGGATATGATGTTACAGGGAGTTTTTTAGTCTAATGATGCACTAATTTTTTTTCACTGATGCATAACATGTTTATAATAACTGGGGACTGCTTTTCCCATAGGGAAAGTGGTTTATAATTTCCCATTATAACCCGCGGGTTATAACGGGTCTGAGCATGCGCAAAAAGTACAGTTCTGCTCCTCCTCCTCCTCATGAGACAGCACATCGTAGTTCGCTGCCAGTTAGAATCGGCTGTATGTTAATTGAAAATATAAACAAAATAATGAGAGAACCCGCTTTACAAACTGGCAACATTATGAGAGGTTTTATGATGGCAATATTTTTAAAATGAGCTGCAGACCACGTGAAAGCCGATTAACTGCATGGCGCCATGGGGATGTGTTTATTTTATATAAGTGCTGAGGCGAAAAGCATTCCCGAGCAATTATATAAAATAAAAGCTGGGGAGGTCTTTAAAACTCGAATGTTAGACACCTCCTCGGTGTGGGATGTCTGTACAAACCCCTAATGTATGGGGGAGTCCTTGTTATTAACTGAAATCAAGCAGATTACAAGCTTATAGTGTATGGTAGAACGCAGTTACCCCACGAAAATCATCATTTACCCATGTTGTTATACCTTCGATGTGACGTGTGACTGTTGTTAACCCATCGTTCGCATGTCACATCGATGGCATAACAAGCAATTCAGCCACACGACTGTCTCTAAGGACGCCTGTGGCAGCACGCGATTCAAACAGACTCGAAGTGCTGCAGTTATTCAAAACATAAAATTCAAAATACAAAGCAGTTCTAATATGAAACATGGCAGCAGCAACATTTTCTAAACCAGTGACCCAGGATAGAAAGTCTTTTATAGAAGGACAGCAGAACGGACGTACTCAAAAAAAACTTTCAATATGTCAGACCCACGCCTGCCTGCCCGCACGTACATCCAGTCAAGCCATAGTAGTATTAATTAAAATTAGTCTAACTTGCCTTTTGTTTTCTCAATAGATCACAATGAACCGCCTAAGAATCGAGACGAAGTTCTCCACCATTTCGCAGCACAAAAATGCGTGACTTTTGACCTACTGAACTAACTATTGGATAGCAGCAGTCACATGGTTTTTTACCTGACCTTTGACATGGATCTTTTTGACCGCTTTTTTTTTGCCGTAGCAGTTTAAATTGCTTGTACTTTCTTGGTAATACTCTGCATGAAAATAAAAAGTGTTTCAGTTATCGGTTACCGGAATGTTACACGTTTTAATTGATGGTACTGAACCAGCGTCCCAAAATCTTCTGTGCAAGGTAGGCAAATTATCTATTCACTTCTAGCTATGGTCACACCTTGCCCATACACTATAAAGACAATGTATGGGCATCGTTGGTCAACTGCCACTGTGCTAGCATGTGATTCCTTGAACCGTTGTAAACCTCTCGAGCAGCGCTCTCGAGGTTTACCTAGGTTGCCAAGGGAATCACTCGATGCTAGCACAGTGCAGTTAACCACCGATGCCCATACATTATCCTCTATGTTATGCCATCATTATGACATCACTCTGTTGTTAACCCTTCTTGAGTCTGTCATATCAATGGCATAACAAAACAGAATGCCCACGACAATCAATGTTCTAAAAAAATGGAATGCTCATAACAATCACGGTTCTGTAAAGTAATTCAAGCCATGATTACACAATCTTTATAGCCCATACACTATAAAATATAATGTATGGTCTTTGGTTGTGCTCTTGAGGTTTACAATGATGTCATGGCAACCTCTCGAAAGTGTTTACACCGTGGTTATTAACCAAAGACCATACATTATCCTTTATATTATGACTGACACAATAGGTTACTGTGGTGCATTGGGCTGTATTGATATTCCAATTTATATCCCCCAGACTGAAATCACCCATTATGATTGTTTCTCCTATTTCATAAGCATGGGGCAAAGACAGTTAAGGGGTTTAAGAATGCATGGGATAGGCATAAGGGAATTGTAGAAAGAAGGCAAGAGAGGGGTAATCACAGCCTGAGTAGGGACATTAAAGGCAATGTACGCAGGGAAAATAGACCAGACTGGGTGAGCCATGTGGTCCTTTTCTGCCATCAACTTCTATGTTTCTATTTTCAGTTTCAATCAGTCAATCAATCAATCAAACTTTATTTAACTAAGCAGTTACATCATTGAGCAAGCTCATTTTCAAGATGGTCCTGGACACAGAAGACACTTTTTTCTTACAGTAGACAACACTTCATACAAAAGTAGACATCGGTACAGGTAGTTACAATATACAAACTCAGTACTTGGATGAATCAGGCATGTAAAGCAAGTGCAAATATAGGCATTTAAAGTGCAGCATATACAGGTTGTAGCTTACAGAGTATACGTGAGGAGAGGGAGGAGGGACATAGAGAATGGCAGTGGGAAGAAAGGGTATCAGACACATAGTAGAGAGGGAAAATTGGGCAGCCAATAGAATGAGGCCCCTGCAAAGCTAATTGATGAGAGAGAGGAGGTAGGAGGGGGGGAGATTATTGCCCTAAATGGATGCTGGCCGACATGGGAAATAGGTGGCCCAGGATTACAGAGGTTAAAGGACTCAGTTGAGTGGGGTAAGATTTTACCTGAAACAATCACACACCGTTTTCAGGCCTCTACAGAGCAGTCCCCTAAATATAAAATGGATGGGTAGCAGGGAGATTTTAAGTAATTTTTACATGTTATTCCAAAGCACTGGTAAAAAGGAGCTAATGGCAGTTGAGCCAAGATGTGTCCTTGTTCGTGGTAGCTTAAGGAGGACAAAGAAGGAGTTCCTTAGTCCGTAGGCACCCTTTGAACGTTCAAACAGGTCACAGATATAGGGTGGTAGTTTGTTGAACAAAGCCCGGAATAGCCACATGAGGGTGTTTATTTGCCTCCGCGTGGAGAAGGGTGGCCAATCTAATGCTTGGTACAATAAGCAGTGATGAGTCTTCAAGGGCAAGTCAAGAACAAATCTCAATGCGCAATGATAGAGTGTATGCAGCTTTTGGAGTGCATACTGGGGGCAATGGCTGTATAGGAAGTCAGTGTAGTCAATCGGGGAAGAAAGGTTGTTTGAACCAGCCGCTTTCTAGCTTCCAGGGTGAGTAGGCATCTTATATAGTAGAAAATACTGCGCCGCTGCCTTAGCTTTTTTGTTAACTCACTTAGATGGACACCGAAGGTGAGTTTGTTATCCAACTAGACTCCCAGATATTTAAATTTATCCACTAGCTCTAGTGGTTCATTAAGGAGGGTAATAATCTGTGGGGTCCCAGGCATCCCCATATTGTGGGATGGAGAGATAATCATAGCTTTTGTTTTTTTTTTGCATTTAACAAGAGCTTTAGATTCAGCAGGTTGTGCTGGAGGATGATAAAATCCTGCTGTAGCTCCTTGTATGCAATATCCAAGGAGGGGTTGGTCGTGTAGAGAGGACTGTGTCATCTGCGAAGAGGTGAATTTCAGTTAGTATTAGTGCATTTTGTTCTGGTGATGAATCAGACAGTCTATAACAGAGTCTTATGATCAGTGGATTTGACTTGAGGTTAGTAATTTTTACTCACACAGTTTCTGTACTATTTATATCCATTTTGATTTTAGAGGAAATGTGCCTTATGTTACGTTCCTCTTTGGTATATGAGGCTATCTCCCCCCCCACACACACACACACACTTAAGTGGCCTGCCCCAATGAAATAGGTTGTAGCCCTGTACTGATTTTCCCCTGGTACATTTTGGATTCCACCATGTTTCCATCACTGCAATGATTGTATATTTATTTATGTTAAGTTATTAAGATTTCAAGTTTGTCCTTTTTCTTATGTAAACTTCCAGCATATGTTAGTATGCATTTATGATTATATTATTATTTTTTTTTTTATTACCATTATGTTTGTGGGATGTAACATGTTTATTTGACCCTGTTCACACTGATGATGGGATCTTAACCCTGATTATGAGGTCCTCACTCTCAGGATAGGATTCTCACCCTGATGATGTGTTCCTCACCCTCGTGCTAAGGTCTCAGTCTGGTAATGGGGTCCTAACCCCGATAATGGGGTCCTCACCTTAATGATGGGTTCCTCAACATGATGATATGGTCCTCAGCCTGGTAATATGATCCTAACCTTGATGATGGGGTCCTTATCCAGGTGGTCAGATCCTAACCCTGCTGAGGGGGTCATCACCCTGATGATGGGCTCCTGACCCTGGTGATGGGATCATGATCCTGATCATGGAGTCCTCACCTTGGTGATGGGGTCCTCACCCTGATGATAGGGTCAGGTCCTCATCCTGATGATGCAATACTAGCCTGATGAGGAGGCTGACTTGGCTGCACTCCTCCAGTAAGATGGGTGGGCAAGCGACTGCCTTCACAGCCAGTGCCAATGCTGCACCTTGGTCAACAGGCAGGGAGAGAAGGAATGATGAGCTTGCCATACCCTGCCTCTCATGTGCATTTTCTGAAATCCTAATCACTGAGGTGTGTCTTGAAGAGGAAGCTGTTGCTTGTTTTTTTCAGCCTGGTTCCAGACAATATGCAGTGCTAGAGCCCTTCAATCACAGCTTGAAGGTAAGGTTAGGCTGTGTTTCTTTGTAAGTACTTTCTGTTTATTATGTGTCATTTATGAAAGATGAATGGAAACCTGCAGGTTTGTAAGTGTGGACAGGACTGAAATGACTTAGGCCTGTTTTTCTGAATGTGTCTGCAGCTGAGTTCATGCGCTGTGGGAACAGTTTTCCCATTACAGTGTTCATCTGTTTATGTGAATTTTAGATAAGATTGTTTAAACTGTATATTTTTAAAGTGTGGATGTATATGATTGTGACCATTCTTAGTGCTGTATTTATATATTCTTTTTTGTAATACATTTAAATGTCTGCAAATTGTAATTTTTTACTTTCTGATTTTGCCTTAATTTTGATGTACAAGCTGATACACAAGTTGTTGCTTCTGTTGTGATACTACTTTTCACCTATTTTTCACCTCTGTGTACTGCAGCATTGGGAAGTCAAATGTGATACTAAAGGCCATACAGTAAGTTTTGGTCTAACAGAATATGTGTACAATGATATGTTTTCAGCTTTGCTGAAGTGTAAAATAAAACACTACACATTTTTGTTTCACATTTTGGTTCTGAAGGTGAGGCTAAATAGTTTTAGAAGTTTTTATTGATGATGTAACAAATGATTGATAAGTTTTGGGTGTTTCACAGTGATGTGGGGGGACATATTCAGGGCTGGCCAAATGTGCATGCAAATCAATGTGAAGCACAAAAAAATTGGGCTGGCTAACTCTGACATGATATTCAAACAGAATGTGCAATCAGATCAGATCACACATTCTGTTTGAATATTGGACATGGATACAGGGTGCATAGTAGGCAGCCGCTATGTATAGTGCGGCACATCCAGGGTGCAGGGCTGAAGACCGCTAATGGGGGAATGCATGGCGCATACCTGGATGTTCTGTGTCCCCCAAGGGTGATATTCAGCCCAAACATGCAAATGAGCTCAATGGACATGCATGGCACAAAGGGGCCTCACGCCTGCTCATTAGCATAGCTGTAGCGGGCTGAATGCATCTGTCCAGCCCACCCCTCTCCCAAGCCCTGATCCATGTCAGTTGTAAAATAAAGAACCATCTATTCCCTGGCAATCTAGTGGTCCTCTTCCCCAAGCCCTGATCCATGTCAGTTGTAAAATTTAAAAACATCTTTACTCTAGTGGTCCCCCTTCCCTGCTCCAATCACTGTGTGCAAAATAAGAAAAACAAGATTCCCTTTTCTATAGCGTAGGGACCACCTCCCTGCCCCAATCATTGTGTGTAAAATAAGAAACACACAATCCCCTTTTCCATAGTGCAGGGACCCCCCTTCCTGCCCCAATCACTGTGTGTAAAATAAGAAAAATAAGATCCCCTTTTCCATAGTGTAGGACCCCCCTCCCCAATCACTGTAGGAAATATATATAACACACGATTCCCTGTTTTCCATAGTGTAGTGTACCCCCTACTCCCCATCCTGGTAGGCAGTAATCCACCACTCCACACCCTCCATCCCATGCCAGTGACTGGCACAGCCCTCCTCACCCTACCATGGCCAGCCGGTGACTGATTCGTACTCGAACACATACAGTAAATAGTACGTGCTCATTGGTTGTCTAGACAACCAATGGTACCTATTACTATACATCTTAAGGTACTGATCAGTCGGCTTGACAACCATAACACAGAATGAAGGCTATGCTGTCACTAACTACTGAAGGCACAGAGATGGTGGGGAGCTGGGGAGCAATTGCTGCTACCAAGAATGAGAACTACATATGAATAACAGAATAAATATCGATATGTACTACAGTGATCATGACAGAAGGGCATCCACCACTATGGAAAAGAAGTTGTCTTATTTTGCAATGATCAGGGAGGTCCCATATTATGAAAAGGGAGGACCACTAGACTACCAGAGGTAAAGATGTTTTAAAGTTTACAACTGACATGGATCAGGGCTCGGAGCTAGACTACCAGAAATTGATGGTTCTTTTTTACAACTGGCGTGGATCATGGCTTGGGGAGGGGGCCACTAGACTACCTGGGAAAAGATGGTTCTTTATTTTACAACTGACATGGATCGGGGCTCAGGGAAGGGGGACCTGACACTATGGAACAGGGGCTTGGGTACTTGTTTTATTTTACGGAGATTGGGGCTGGGGAGGGGAGTGGCATCATATCAGACAAGTGCTTGGGGCTGGGGATGGGGGATAATGTGACTGGCTCTGGACTGTGTGCAGGGCACCACCCTGCCCCACACATAATTAGGGTAGGGTTTTGTGAACTTATGTTTGCGATGTTGCAGCCGGCCGTGTCTTTGCTGGGGACGTTTGAATATTGCGATGTGAGGAATATGCATGAGGGACCCCTCATTTGCATGCCCGCATTGCAATATTCCATACAATGGCACAGTTGGATTTATGGGGCACATCAGCGGCTTCTGAATATTGCCACACCCCCGAGGGCCTTGCAAGTCCGGAGATCCGCAGGTGCATCAAGGGATGCGCTGCACATCTGTTTTGAATATGTGGGCCGATGTCATAGTTGATTTCTTAGGTAACTGTTCTTTGTTCATGATGAATTAATTCAGTTAGTTTTTTCTTTGGATGATGTAACACTTGCTTTATAAGCAGCTGAATGGGAATTTTTCAGTTATCTTTTTCAATCGGGAGAGTGGCCAGTCCCTTAAGTATTTTATTATGAATACACCACAACAACGAAAATAACAAGAGGTATGTTTTGTATTTGAATTGATCCTTAAAGATACAGTTCTCTTTGCATAGTCCTGATGACTTAAAATAATAAAATAATTCTGTTTTGTGAGAATTAACTATGGCTTTTCTTCATATGCAGCAACTTGATATCCCCATTTTAGTGATGAAGGACAGAATCTTATACAAGAGCGCAAGAGGCACATCTCAAATCAAATGCTTCTGAATTGTTGGTAGACATTAAGTAAGCAATAAAACATGATGGAGTGTTCATAGTGCTGGCACAACACATGTCCGGGGCACAGTGACACATGACACTGGAGGCAGAGAGCCATCGGCCCCTGGAAGTGCATTGTGCCAGCAAAATGCTCACCTCAAAGCATTTCATTGCATTTATAAAATGGGTAAACTGAGAACATCTAAAAAACCAAAAATGACAACTTTGTTTTGTTAAAAACAGGTCATTTATTTTATGAGTCCCTCCCTAGCAGTCATGCATCTGTCTGTAAGCAATAAGACATGACAGGGCATTGGTTGTGCTGATTTTACCATACGCCCAGATGGGCAGTAAGACACAACACTGCAGGCCATGTTTCTTAAGCCCCTGAAACTGTGGTAAAACCAGTACAACCAACACCCCGAAGTGGCTTACTACACTTATAAAATGGGTCCATAGGCAACTTTTAACAAACACTTTCAAAAGTTTAAAAAGAGTAAAAAAATAATAAAGCATTGCTAAAAATTTTAAATAGTTCCTCCATAGATGGTTTCCACCTGTCAGTCATCTGTCTTTCTACATATCCAATACATGTTGTGTTTGTTTACCATAGAATACAAGAATTCAAAATTCTGCAGTATGCCACTAGTAAAATGCTTTCTCCCTCACATACACACATGAAATGGTGACATGGAATACATGAATTCAAAATTCTACAGAATTACACTGGCATATACACATACAGACACACAGGCCTCTAGTGGAGCCAGACCCTCAAATGTATTTGTTGATTGAAAGCAGCAGGGACTTCTCTAGCAAACTGGTAAGGCCAGTACAGGGATTTTTCATGGTTATCAAATAAATCTAAAGAGACACCAGAAATGTAAACTCTGAATAGTACGTGAGTCCATAAATTTGCTTATGTGGGTAAGGAGGGGCTCATGAGTGGAAAGAACATTTATTTATTTAGTTACTTATTTTATTTATATAACGTACTTGCTAAACCTCTCCCTCTCCTCTGGCACTGTCCCATCAGCCTGGAAATTAGCAAAGGTCCTGCCTCTCCATAAAGGAGGTGACTCTTCTTGCCCTGAAAATTACCACTCCATCTCTCTCCTCTCCCCTCCCTTGCCAAACTGCAGGAGTCCTGGGTCCTTACTAGGATTACTGATTTCATCACTGACTCCAACACTCTCTCACTGGTCCAAGCCTGTTTTAGGAAACACCATTCCACCACCTCCTCCTTGTTGCGTGTCACAGACTCCATTCTCTCTGGCATGGACCTGGGTCACATTATTGCAGCTCTCTTCATCAGTCTATCAAAAGCATTGGACTCAATGTCCCACCTCCTCCTGCTCAACAAGCTCTACTCTGTCAGTCTTGCATCACCTACAGTAGGCTGGTTCCACTCCTACCTTATGAACAGGTGTCAATCAGTTCAGGTGGGCTCTGCCCAATTGGCTCCCCTCCCTACCCTTGCCAGAGTCACACAGAGCTCCATCCTGGGCTCCATACTTTTCTCCCTATTCATAAACAGCCTCCCCTCAATCTGCTCGCATGCACATATTCACATGTATACTGATGATAGTATCATCTACTGCTCCGGTCCTGCTACACCTGATGTTGAGACCCCCCCCCCTTCAGAAAGGCTTTAATAATGTACTAAACTGGTTCCAGGCAAACAAACTGAAGGTAAACACAAAAAAAAACTGTCTCTATGACCTTTGGTTCGAGACAAAAGCTCTCAACAATCTCGCCCCCCCCCCCTTGAAGCTGTCACTGTTTATAAATACTTGGGGGTCTGGCTAGAAAACAAGCTTGATTTTTCCATATATATTGACTCCCTGTACTTAACACTCCATCCTAAACTTGGAGTCATGTACCAAAATAAGGACTGCTTTTCTTCCCATGTGCGACGGGACTTGGTCATCAAAATCATACTCCCTGTGCTTGATTACAAAGATATTGTATACGGCACTGCAGCAGCTTCATCTCTCACCGAACTAGACTCCCTCCTAAATGCCTTCTGCCATTTCACCCCAAATTCCCCCTTCTGTACCCACCACTCCTTCCTCTACTCCTCCCTGTCCATCCACCCCCTCTCGCTCTACCATCAAACCCACTCCCTAGCTCTTATTGGAAAGTTCTGGTTTGGATTACTTCCGTCCTATCTCACTTCACTCCTCTCCCCAGCCAGACCCACCTTCTACCCTCTCTGCACAAGGGTTGCCCGTTCTTTCTCCCTCCCCCATCCTCATACAGTATCCGGACAACCTGCTTTCTCTTTCCATCTACTGTCTCTCTGTAAAAATCTCTCACTTAGCTGTCGACAAGCTACCTCACTCCAAATTTTCAAACACAGGCTTAAAGCTACTCCTACCCCTCCTTGCCTCTGCCCTTAGCTGCTCCCTAGACCTCTTTCTGAAAAGTCAATGCCTGTACCTTAACTACCTCTACTGTTACTCAAATGTCTAACTCCTGGTGTTTGCCTATTTTTATTGTAAATATTTTGTTTATTTGATACCAAATGTCATTTGTTTATCTGATCTGTTTTTAATTTGTTCTGGTATTTCATATTCTGTAAATTTGTTTCTTGTAATGTATCCTACTTTCCCTGCCTCCGCCGGATCGTGCCTGGAAATGAGCCTTGGCTCAGTGTGCCTTTCCTGGTAAACAAAGTTTAAATAAATAAACAAATAAATACATTTAAAGGACTTTTATTTTTAGGGCCTAGTTGAAGGTTTTAATATATGAGTAAAGGTGGCAGCCATGTTTGTTATGGCAATTATGAATAAGTGAAATGACTCATGTGAGTTGCCAAAATTCTAAATCACATTGCCAAAAAATGTTCAACCTGTGCAGTTGTGGAGAATTAGAGTATGGGTCTCAGAACTTGTTTAGCCAATCAGGAAGCTTAAAATGTCCAATCAATTTTATAAATCTACATATTCAATAGGCGGAATGTTTATCATGGAATGTAGGAATTCAAACCTCTGCGGAATTATACTAGCTGAATATTTACATTTCACCACACTCACACACATGACAGAAGGCCTCAGTAAAGCCAGAGATTCAGTTGTATCTGGGGCAGGGCAAGAAACAACAATTTCACTGGTAGGCAGATATAGTAAGGGTAGAGGGGAGGATCCATGGTGAGAAAAGAAGCTCCAAAAAATAAAACTTTGAGGTGTGATTCATTTTAATTTGTGCATGTGTGTAAGGAGGGGACCATAAAATAAAAAAACATGTTATCAGTGTGTTTGTTCTTTTATTTTGGAGAGAGTTAAATTTTTAGGGCCTATAGGATTTTTTCCTAAAAAAAATTAAAAAATAATCACTTGAAAAGATATTTAAAATAAATAAACAAATATATGTTTGTAACATAGTCCCTCCACTGGTCTACCTGCTAGCAGAGGGTGCTGCTGGTTTAACACTTTTTTTCTTTTTTGGTACAGTACTTTGATTCTGTGGCTTGTTGCCCACCCCCCTCTCTTTCCCTTGGAACAGCTGTCCTGCTGCACATATTTGTTTCCATTATACCTATTTTCTGCCTTTAATTTAAGATTATGACTGCTGGGAGGAGTGCCATTGAGAGACCATATTGGCAGCACAGTTTGGAGAGGACTGATGGCAGTGAGGAATGATTAATAACTAGACTTTTCTTCACTGCAACTCAGTTTAGCAGATTTTTTTTTTTTTTAATTATTGTATTTTAAGTCAGGCAGGTTGAAGTTATATCAGAGAATGGTTCAGCAATGGCCAAGCAGGGCAAGTGTGATTGCAATACTGTAGCACCTATGCTACAATGAGAGCAGCAGTATGTTTATGTATTCATCTCCCACAGATGGAGATCTGCTGCTGGCTTGCCATCACAATTAAAGAGCAGGTATTTACTTCTAATAACCAGGCAACTGAGTATTTTATGTACTGTATGCTGATGTGTTAGTAATTGCTTCCTGCTGTTATAATAAAATATTTTGTCTGTGCAGTGATACAAGATTGTTTTAACCTTTGCTTTTCATAGTGCTAGTAAAAAGAATTCAATAGAATTCTGGTATTGTGATGTCAGAAACTGCCAGCTACTGAGGAGCCCAATGTATTTCAATGAGAAAATAAATATATTTTTCTGTCTTTTTCTAAAGAAATAAATATTTCTTTCAGCAACAAACTTTACCTTTTGTATGTTTGCACTATTGTGGTCCCTCTGTATGATTTTACAATTTTTAAAACTATAACTGGCTTCTCTTTTTGTCGCCCCAAGTAAAAAGAAATACAAAATCGCACATACCCCCATAATGCAAAGCATCATGGGCAGTATATGCAGCCACAGAAGATATGTTGGTTCAACTTAAGCAGAAGGTGTTGAAGTGTTCTCACAGTTCGCAAAGGGTGCCAATAGAAAAGAAGACACAGACATTTTCTTTTAGACTATCCTATCTGTGTGACTTTAGTGGAGTACTTGTTGTTTTGTATCTGTTATGTTGTGGTGAGCTCAAAATGTTGAAGATAAAGAATTTGTAGTATTCTGAGGTAGGAGTTATCCTGTAGGGTATTGGCCGGAATGCATTATGGTGGTATGTGTGATTTGTATTTCTTTTGAAACTTGGCTTCCCAGTCAATGCCCTTTTTGGGTAACTCCTTGCCTCAGTGCTTGCATACTGAGGTTCTTTGTCTTTTAGCTTGTTTTTTGTTTTGATTGGACTCACCACAGCATAACCCAGATAGACCAACTTAGGGTAGCTGGTTCATTCCACTGGGGTGTCATACAGATGAGGAACACTGATGAGTCCTGGTAGGATGAAACATGTGTCTGTGTCTTCTGCTGGCACTCTTTGTAGACTGTGTGAGAGGCCTTTCAGCACCATGCGTTTCGGCTTAAAATTGAACCAGCATAATATTCTGTGATGTATATGCAAATCATCTATAGCCCATGATGCTTTGCATTATGGGGTATGTGTGATTTTGCATTTCTCTGAAACTTGGCTTTCTGGCCAATGCCCTTTGGGGTAGCCCTTGCTTCAGTGCTTGCACACTGAGGTTCTTTGTCTTTCCCCAAGTAAAATTTGCTTATGAAGAAAATATCACCAGCTAAATTATAACAAAATAACATGTTTTCAAAATCACATTTTTCTAATAAATATATTTTGGTGGTAAAAAGTGTTATTTCTCTATAAAAACCTGAAAACAGGTTTGCAGTTTCTGATTGAAATACACTGCTAGCCTTGCCAGTAAAGCTTTTCTGACTTCATAATACAAGAAGTCCATTGGGTTCTTTTTTTACTAGTAGTTTACAAAATACAAATAAAATTATGAAAGGGTAACTAAAATAAAAAAATAAAAACAAACAAAATGATTACAGAGGCCTCTGAATGCCCAAACTTTCATTCTTTAAGATATACATCCTTACTAAGCACTTGCTCTTTAAAGCAGGTGGTCAGATAAAGGAGGAGGCACGATGAGTGGCTGAGCTGACAGCAGGATTGACAGCGCTATGTGACAGTACTTTGTTGAGTAAAATAATTTTTTTTTTTATTTATTTATTGAAAAGTTTCACCAGGAAAGGCACACTGAATAATTTAAAATTGCTCGTCTCACAGGCGTCCGAGGGAGGACAAAGGAGTACATAATCATATAAACAATGCTGTACAAATTTTGACTGAGAGCTCAGTGGCCACAGTACACAATAATATATACAATAATGTATGGTGGGAGTGCATAATGAGAAATTATGTGCACCTTCGGTGTGGGATGCTACATAAACCCTGAGGGCAAAGCCCGAGGGGTTTATATGAACATCCCACATCGAGGGTGCACATAATTTCTCATGTATTCACTCACCCCCATGCATTGTTTTATGTAATTGCTGGGGAGTGTTTTCCCAGCATCACTTTGTTAAAATTAGTAGGAGTGTGACTTGTGTGCAGCTGCTGTTTAAAAAAAAAATCAGTTTGCTGTTTTAAGCCCCAGGAGTTAGATTAATTTTATTTATTTTTTTACTCTTATTACTTTCACCAATACAAAAAAGGAACAAATAAACAGCTCTCATGGTTTGCTACCTGATGTGAGGGAGCAGGGATAAGGGGTCCATGTCCGTGCTGTAGCGATGATCGTCACTCATTTCTTGAAGATGACTGGAGAAGGCGGCTATTTTTGAGATACACTCCTGATGGCAAAGGTTAGTGCAGGACTGGGAATTTGCTACAAGTTGAAGTGTTTAATCCCTCCTGATTTTGTTGTGTTGTGCGCCGCAGTTAGAGTTTGTGAAGTTCTGGGATCGGCGAGCAAGGAGAAAGCACATGGGCATGCGCAGAATGTGAGAAACCTGGCGCATGTTTGCCGTTATAACCCACAGGTTATAACATAGAATTATAACTCAGTTTCTCAATGGGAGAAAACACTCCCCAGTTATTACAATACAATAACACATTACATCCATAACATAAGCAATCCACAAAATCCATAAATGAGCAGTGAGTCAGATCGAGGCATAACAATAGGAGCTATATTCTGTTTAGAATTGTAGGATATTATATGGTAGAATTGTAGGAATTATACAGTACAGTAGGAGCTGTCCCAGTATCAGTGGTGGAACTGCGTAGTAGTAATCAAGAATTTTGTAGTTAATTACTATACAGTAGATCAAGTTACTGAAATATGCATGTAATCCTTGATGAGTGTGGAAACTAGAGAGGAGGAGGAGATTTAGAGGACTAGGAGCAGTTGCAAGTAGGAGAGAGGAAGTTATGAAGGGAGGCTGTGATAGACCAGGGGGATGAAGAGTGCCTAGTCTGATGAGGCAGTGCATTCCATAGTGTCAGGAACCTGCAAGAAAAGGCTGTTTGGCTTATGGAGGTGGAGCACCGAGGGATGGAGAAGGTGCAAGAGTCATTAGATCTGAGGGAGTGATGAGCCGAGGGATGTGCGGCCGGAGAGGAGGAGAGATAGAAGGGGAGAGAGCCAAACCAGAATTTTGAGACAAATTTCATACAGTGAGCAAGATGTCTGTATTCCAGTGAATGCAGCTAGTGAGTGGTAGACAATGCAGTGACGAGTGAGAGGGGGGCAGCCAGGGTGAAGCAACAGAAAGCATTGAAGAGGGTATCTAATCTGGTTAAGGAAGACTGCAGTGCTGCACTGTAGACTATGTCGCAGTAGTCAAAAGTAAGTAAAATCTTTTTCTAGATGCGCTCTCATCTAGCTGAGAAAGGTAGGCAGCTTCAGTTCCTGTGAAGGGCTCCTAGCTGGGGGCACAACTTTTTCAGGATCGAGTCAATATGTCCAGAAAAGTTGAGGTGCTGGTCTAACCAAACCCCAAGATACCCAAAAGAGGATCTGTCCTCTAGAGCTGTACCATCAAGGGTGTGGAAGGAGGGCAATTTAATTAGCTTAGAAAGTCTCTGCCTAGTGTCAAAGTTCAGGGAGACTGTCTTCTTAGTATTGAGGAAGAGCTGATGGGAGCTTAACCAGAACTGAACTTTAACAAAGTTATGCTGGAGATTGGAAACAACATCAAAGGGGGGGACTTACCAGAAAAGAACAGGACTGTATCATCAGCATTCATATGGATCAAGGCAGAGGGCCAGACTGACGGGAGATCGTTCAGGAAGATGGAGAATAGTATGAGGCCAGGGACAGAGCCTTGAGGCACACCAGTGGTTATTGGGAGGGGAGGATGTTGAGTTGGCAGTTTTAACTGATTGTGTTCTACCTAAGTAGGAACTGAACCAGCAAATGGCTGAGTCAGACAGGCCAGCGATACTCAGATTAGCTAGTTAGGAGTGGGTTGGAAACCATGTTGAAAGCCTTAGTGAGATTGACAAAAATGGATCAGGTGATTAGACCACTATCCATACCTGAGAGAATGGAATCAGTCAGTCTATGCAGGGAAGTGGTGATAGAGTGGTCTCTCCTAAAACCAGATTGATAGTGGGTGAAGAAGGTAGAATTAGAGAGGAAGGTGGTTAGTTGTGAGAGGACCAGATACTCCTGAAGCTTGGCGAGTATAGGGAGCAGTGAGTTCCCCGGAAGGGAGGGATCCCCTCATTTAGGCAGAGGGAGAACCATGGCATGCTTCCAGGAGAGAGGGACTGTGTCAGTTGAGAAGGACAGGTTTAGTAGACCAGTCAAAGGAGAGGATATAGCATGAACAGATAGGGACAGGAGCTTGGAGTCAAGCCCATCCACTTGGGGTCAAGCCCATATTTAAAACTTTAAAGAGGGCAGTGTGAAAGGGAAAGCAAGGGAGAGTTACACAATGACTCATTCTCGCTAAGCAAGAGTACAAAAATGGAAGCTGCCAAGATGCTGAAAATTTCATTGCAGAGTAATTCTTTGGGTAAACAGGCAGATGGAGACTGGGACTTATTATTTCCCAGTCTCTGTTGCCTGATACCAGACTAGGTGATTGACTGTCTGAGCCAATCAGTGTGTAGGATTTTGCAGGTCCATTTTCTAAATTCATATAAGGCACTCCTCATCCATTGTTACTACACTGGAGCGCAATAAAAAATTTAGGGACTATATCCAGGGCTCCTAGTGCTCTGTGGCAGAATTTTCTGATTTCTGCGGCAGGGCTCCTAGGCTTCTGTGGCAGCATTTTCTGATTTCTTTGGCATGATTTATTCATTTCTGTGGCAGAATGCAGTCCTACCATTGGCTAAAATATGATGTGATGTCATAGATGAATCACCTGCCAAGCATAGAGGAGGGGCTTCAGGATAAACAAGATGGATACAGGAGCCTGGCACTATGGAAAAACTGTGTATCTGAATGAAAATTCACCAAAAACAATAAATTCTGAGGCACTATATGAATTCTGCGGCATGATGCAAATTCTGCGGAAAATTCTGCAACCGCGGAATTGCAGAATTCCAGGGCCCGTGACTATATCCCACAGTACTAACATTTTACACAGGTGGTTAGCCAAGAACTCTGCAAGATCATGGACTAGTCCTAAAGTTATTAAAAGTCAGATTAGTCCATGTTCATGCCCTCAATCATTTTTGTGTATGACTTTTTTAGTGAGTAGAAGTGGAAGACATGTTTGTAAAAGCAATCAGGATTTTGTTTAAGAAAGACATTGATATTGTTAATGTGTTATGTCCTGGCTGCCAACACTTTTTTATCCATGCACTCAGCTCTCTCAATACACAGGTCTTATAGACAATCAGGATGCAGTATTTTCCCTACCCATTTTATAACTGATTTTTATCAGAGGTAGCAATCACTAACAATGTAACATTACAGTACTACCTTTTATTTGTGTTTAGCCGGGGATGTGGAAGCAAAATCCATTCAGTTTGAGATTAATTAGTTTGGATATGTTGAGCTATCTACAGATCCAGAATGGACAGTCAGCTATCTGAACCCATTATCTGGGCTGTCCAGAGCATATGCTTTTTTAAAACTGATTCCATTTTGAAATTTGTCACACCAAGATAGTCTCACTAAGGTACGATAACAATACAAGAGAGTTCGGGTTGGGGGTTACAAATAGTTGTCTGGGATTACAGTTGGGTTCAAAACACAATGGGAAATCTTTAAAGGGTTATTATGAGGTAATATTATACAGAATAAAAAGAATTGAAGAAATGCTGCAATCTAATTGGCTGTTAGCATTCTAAGAGCCTTACATTAATCTCTGTTACATTGTCAGGTACATCCTGATCACCACGGCACATTAATTCTTCCTGTCGGCATTCCATCACTAGCACTGCTGAATGACTGGAGTGATGCATTATGATTCTGTATCAGCATTCTTAAACAGTTGGTGGATGCGCTACAGTATTTCATTAAAGGGAAACACTATTTAGGCCCGGTGGTGCTGAGGTGCTGAATGCCTTACCTCGTGCTACGCCAGCGACCCGTGTTCGGGAACGAGCTCGGGCCACCGGGAGTCAGCAGGGGAGGAGAAGGATAGAGCATCCAAGGGACTGCTGTCCTCCTCCAGGGAGGGGGGTCACCAGCACTGGGTGCATGACTGGCCCCTAGTGGCAGCTGGGGGACAGTGTACCAATGCTCCAGAAAAGGGGGGAGGAGAGGAGGCAGATGCTTGGAGGAGCGCGTGCGGATGCGTGCACGCTCTGTCCATAGGGCATCATTGCACACCTCCTCTCCTAAGGGGAGAAAATGGAAGAAAAAGTGTCCCATGCATGGCAGGATGAATCCTGCTCCCACGAACAGGCAATAACCTCCGCACCAGATCCATTCCGGTGGGTTGAGGGATCCCCGTCGCCTCACCACAGGGGGCAAACCATGGAGGTAAGCGGAAGGTAAGCTGCAAGCGGGAGATGGGGCTAGGGGATCAGGTAGGATGGAGATCCACCTTGGGACAGAAGGAGAAAGAAGCTAACTGTAAAAAAAAAAAAAAGAGAAACACTATTTAATGAAATAATCCCATCACTCAGCAGATAAACCCCCAATTAGGGGTTTCACTTGAAAAAAATCCTTCATAATCACCTTGCAGCAACTTTATTTCTGTTTGTAAAACCCCCTGGTGTGTAAACAATGGCTGTGCCGTGCAGCACCATGTCAAGTATCAGTACAGCTCAGCATTGCTCACTTGTACTGAATGCATACAAGTGAGTCACACCAAGCTGTGCTGATACTAAAAATGGTGCCACACAGCGCAGCCATTGTTTATATACCAGGAGGTTTTACAGATAGAAATAAAGCTGCTGTAAGGTAATTAACAAAATATATATATTTTTTAAGTGAAACCCCTAATCAGGGGTTATCCTTCGGGTGATGGGGTTATTTCATTAAATAGTGTTTCCTTTTAAAAATCTCCTTATCAATAAGGAAAACATTAAAAAGGTGCACTTCTAACACTTTTATTTTGGAATGAGTTTTTTAGGATATCAATAAGGCACTCCAAGGAGTTAGATCATTAGTTCTCATACTTTATGACAGTGAGCCTCCCCTAAGCAATGGAAAAGATTTTGAGCCTCCCTCAAATTTGGAATAAAAAAAAAAAACTTTTTCCCCATAGAAAAACATATATTTTGTACAGTACACCAGGAATAAAGTGAGACTAATAACATTTACTGAGTATATTCTCTTTTTATTCAACTTATTGTTCTCCACCCCCAGCCCCACACCCCAGGTTATCCTTGTCACTCTATTTTTCTGACTCTTGGGCCCTTATCGCTCTGTTTTCTCTCTATCTGGAACAACTTACATAGCCACCTTTATCTCTCCCGTTCTTACCATGTTGTTAAGCAGCTTCACGTACTCTTCCCTCAAGTGACAACTGAAACAAACACTGGCTCTGTGTGCCTTTCCCAGTCACTCACTTGCATATAAACATCTACTGTAAAAACAAGCCTTGGGTCAGTGTGCCTTTCCCAGTCACTTATCTGCTTATAAACAGCTAGTGTAGAAACAAGTCTTGAGTCTGTGTGCCTTTCTCAGTCATCAATTTACATATCAACAAACACCTACTGCAGAAACAAGCCTTGACTCATTCTGCCTTCTAATCACCAAATGACATATAAATACACACCTAGACACAAACTCTGGCTCATTGGACCTTCTCTGGTCACCAGTTAGTGCATAAGTAAAGAAATTAAGCTACCATTATTCATATTTAGTTTGTTTCATCCCATCGCACAAAACATCCAAAACTTAAAATGTTAATACTGTACATTCTCTGTACATTCTTGACCAGGCCTCCTCTGGAGCAGTTTGGGGCCTCCCTTGGGAGGCTGGCCTCACCATTTGAGAACCACTGAGTTAGATTAATAGTCAATTGCCCAGGGTGATTAGCAGACTGTTAATCCAACCCCTGCTCATGCCTTTATTGCTTAATTGTGAGGCTTCAGAAAAGATGTGATAGGTTTATGGTCTTTTTCTGTTCTTATTCTTCTGTATCTTTGATCTACAGCAGCAGAATCATTTATGTCTTTAATAAAATGGTTACAGTCCGAGTTATAAAAGATTTGTGCAATTACCACAATGGCAAATTCAGGACCTAGGATCAACCCTGAACTCCTCCATCATTTAGCTCTTGACATTTCCTTTCCTTCTCAATCTCTCCTTCTGCCTTGTCAAAGTTTCTGGGGCTTGGAAGTGCACAAAAGTCTTCTCCATTCATAAGGGATGACTCCTCCCCAAGTAATTATTGCCCCATCTCGCTCCTTTCTGCTTGTGCAAAGGTGCAGGAGAAATGTGCCCTTTCCCAGCTTTCTTCTTCATTCCTTTGCCCCTCCACTGTATTATCAATAAAAGCCACTCCACTATGTCGTCCCTCATTTGCCTCACTAACTCCATCCTAAAGGGGTTGTTTCCAGGTCTGTTCACTGCTGCTATCTTTGTTATCCTTGCAAAGGCTTTCAACACTGTTTCCCACTCTCCTACTCAATACACTCACAGGGTGGGTCCATCTGATGAATCAACTGCTGGATTCCATTCCTGACTTTTTGACAGTGAACCAGTCGATCCAAGCAAGTGACGCCCTCCCCCTTCCCTTCACTTTTCCCCTTCCTATTACTCCAGGAGTCCACCAGGGTTCCATCCTAGGTCCTAGCCTGTTCTCCATCTTTCTAAATGACCTCCCTCCTGTCTGTATCACCACAAACATTCATACTACTGTACAAGGATGATACCATACTTTTTGCCTCAGAAGCCACAGTTCCCAAACTGGGAGTGATTCTGCAGTAATATTATTTATTTATGCTCAGAGGTGTCCCACTCAACCAGCTCTTGCTGAATACTAAGAAAACCATCTCCATAACCTTCAGCACTGAGCCAGGGCTTGCTAGATTCCAAAAAGCCTCTGACATTACAACATTTGATGGACCCCCCCTTAATGAAGACCTCCACTTCAAGTACCTTGGGGGGTGGCTGGATCATAACCATTATTTGTTCTCCCACATTTATGTCATCCATAAAAGGCTCCTTCCAAATATGTGCACTGTACCACAACAAATCAAAACATCTGCACCTGGTCTACCATAAACACATGCACCTTTAAATCTCTAAATGACTGAATTAAATGATATCCAACAGTTGCCATGGTCATTTCAAAAGGACAGGTTTGCAGCTAAACCACACCTCCTCCCTGATGAAGAGTCAGAGCGACATGAAGCCTGGGGTAATGGTGGTGGCTGCCTGTCTTGTGTCCCTGCTGTGTGTTTCATGCCATTAATAAATTTGTTGACATTTGCAAATAGCTTGTGTGAGCTGTCTTTTTGTGGTGTCTGGTGATTGTTGTCTTAGACAGTGTTACCTTTCATGTGAAAGCACAGATTCTGTTGATCCTGCTCCTATAACTAGCCCTCTTGGTGTTCAATTACTGTTTTACCCTTAGTTCCTACCTATGGTATTTTCTCTACACCCTTTCATTCCCCTAACCATGGCTAGTACCCCCACTGGCACCACTGTGATGCTACAGCATACTATTATTTTTATGTTTGCTTGTGTGCATGCGCAAGAAACATTATGCAGCAGCTTAGGAGAGAAGCAGGTTGTGGAGGTACAGCACTGTGGCAGCCAACGGAGGCACTGCATTTGGGAGCTTGGCACTGGTGGACCAATGGAGGTACAGTGTGCTGATGACACTGGTTTCCAAAAGTGCCACCAAGTTGAAATGTTTTCGCTGTTGCAATGAGGGGCTGCCTCATCATTGCAGCATCAGCCATTCCGCTGCAATGAGGGAACGAACCGTCATTGCATGGCGGTACCTTGCCGAGTGTAATAATTTATGTAAACACGGCAGCGGCTTGCCGCCACCTCTCAGTCCCATGAAAGCCGAATGGGGGTGGCCAATCCCCCTATCATCAGCCCCCGACCCAGTTCATTTGCCGACAGGGGAGCCCACTCCCTGTTTGCATGATGTAACCCCTCCCCATTTGTTGTGTGCCAAGGGGTGCCCAATCCCCTTGGCATCATGCCCCAAACAGTCGTTCTTTACCAATGGGGCCCCAATCCCCATCGGCTAAGTACCCCACCCCAAAAAGGCAGGTGGCACAATGGGAGCCCACCCCAGTGTTCTGAAAGCAAGCCTGGAAAAAAAAAACCTTCCCACAATGTCTTTTTCTTTTTTTTTTCTCCCTGAAACAAAGGAAACGATCCCACGCTGGTCGCCGTCCTCTGCCCCAACCCACACCCACCCACTGCGCACCCTACCTCCCCACACCCCCCTCACCCTATACTTAACTTCAGAGCCTGGCACGATGATCTTCGGTGGACTGGGACCACATCTGTACTCTTCAAAGCCGACCGCGAACTAAAGAAATGCCAATAAGCTGTATAATGGCATAAATAGGGGTTTTTCAATGTTGGTGCATATCTCAGGCATTTTGGGGAATTTTGGCACCAAATTTTCAACATGGGGTTATTCCCCCCCCCCCCCATGAATTCAGCCACTGTCATGGCGTTTTTCGGTCCAGAAAGGTGATTTCACGGTCACTGCGCAGAATCATCTTCAGGGACTGATTAACAAAACAACAGTGCCAGTGTTCATGAGGTGGGCTCTCAAAAAGCCTGTTGCAAATTTGGTGAAAAAAAATTCAAAAAATGACTGTTTTGCGAGTGTGCGTTGCACAGTTTCCACACACGCTCGTAACTTCGCAAATTTGTAATATTTTCACTCCAGATTTTCAACATTAGCATTTTTCCATACCTCCTTATGAACAGTATAGCTGTCATTTTTCACATCCTGACCAAAATGTGTTTTCGCGCATCCGACGCAGATTAGCGCGGTCGCTGTGAGAAAACAGTGTTCGGGACAGATTACGAAAATCACAGTGACACTGTTCATGAGCAGAGGTCCTAAAATGCATATGTTGAAAATCTGGTGATGAAAGTCCATAAAATGACTGTGTTACGAGCATGCTTTATGCAGTTTCCATGCATGCTCATAAATTCGCAAATTTGTAATATTTTCACTCCAGATTTTCAACATTGCCATTTTACACACTTCCTTATGAACAGTACAGCTGTCATTTTTCATATCCTGACCAAAATGTGTTTTTGCACTTCTGGCACAGAATAGCGTGGTCGCTGTGGGAAGTCAGTGTTCGGGACAGATTAAAAACAGATAACAGTGACACTGTTCATGAGCGGAGGTGCTAAAATGCCTATGTTAAAAATTTAGTGACAAAAGTCCCTGAAATGACTGTGTTATGAGCATACGTTGCACAGTTTCCATGCACCCTGGTAATTATGCGCATTTGTAATATTTTCACTCCAGATTTTCAACATTGGCATTTTTTCACACCTCCTTATGAAGAGTACAGCTGTCATTTTTCATATCCTGCCTGAAATATGCATTTACACATCTGGCGCAGAATAGCGCGGTTGCTGTGGGAAATCAATGTCCAGGACAGATTAGGAAAATCATACTGACACTGTTCATGAGCAGAGGTCACAAAATGCCTATGTTGAAAATGAGATGAAAAAATTCCACTAAATGACTGTGTTACGTGCATGCGTTGAGCAGTTTCCACGTAAGTCTGGAAGTTCGAGTATTTTTAATATTTTCACTACAGATTTTCAACATTGCCATCTCTTCACACCTCCCTATGAATGGCACAGCTGTCACTCTTCACATCCTGCTCGATCTGTGTTTTCGTAAATCTGGCGCAGAATGGCACGGTCACGGTGGGAACTCAAAGTTCGGGACACATTAACAAAATCACAGTGCCACTGTTCATGAGAAGAGGTCCCAAATGCTTTCATGACGTGGGGGTCACAAAAAGGCCATATTGAAAATTTGTAGTGCAAATACCAACAAACGCTCGGAGTGTTAGGGTGTCTAACCATAACGTCCCACCCTGTACAGACTGACAGGCATCAGAGGTGTGCCTTTGGATTGCTGACTGTAATGCTCATGCCATTCCACCCCCACCCCACCACCCTGCAGCCAGTGACAGGCATCTAGGTGTGCCTTGAACTCTTTGGCCCCAGAGTTCACCCCGTTCTCCTATACTGCACCCATTACAGCGTATGTCCTTATGGAATGGGGTGACTGTACAGCCAAACACCCCAAGGCATACCTCAACACTTGTCAGTGTCTGCAGGATAGGGTGAAGTGAAATGGCATGAACGTTATGGGCAATGACCCAAACGCATACCCCAATGCCTGTCCATCTCTGCAGGGTGGAGGTGGGGTTGGCGTGAAGTTCAATACTTCACTGCCATTCCTATTCTGCATCTCTCTAACTCCTGAATTTCCAGTGCTAATACCAGCAAGCAAACATTCGGCATTGACAAATGCTTGTTCTAAGGGCCTTTGCTTCCATATAATTTTGCTGTTGTCATTATGTTATCTGCACCTTTTGTTGTGCTCATCTATCTCACAAGTGGTATGCTACCTTTGCATCATATTTTTGTTATTTTCACTGCATCGGTAAGAATGTATTACAGTTGTTCTTCTTGCTTCATTGTATCTGTTTATTTTTGATGTACTCAGTTCCCAGTTTCCCTTTATTACACACACACACACACACACACACACACACACACGGCTTCTGCTGGAAATTACCTCCGTCTTAGAATGGTTTGCCGGTCAATATCTTGTTAAAAAAATGTCAAACCCTGATACTTTATTTCAGAACTGCATAATGAAGTGTTTCCTTATATTATGTATTTAGACTGTAACTAAGAAAGCACTCCAGGACAATTATCTAGATTATCTGGGAGTATTTTGAGACTATGAGAGTTTTATTGATTTATTTAAAAGTTTCACCAGGAAGGCATACTGAGCAGCACAATAAATAGAGTGTTACAGTTACAGTGCAAGTTGGTACAAATCAGGTACATACAGTGGCACAGTACAGTAGTAAATAATGCAGTTACAGTGGAGAGTTCAGATGTTTACATGCCAGTAGTACACTAGACGAGGCAGCTAATAACAGTATTTGTGTGTACATACACATCAGTCCGGTTACATAATTTGAAAGGTCTGGTATGTTGGAGGTCACGTGATGAACCGGCTCGGGTAGGACGCATCTCTCGTTCCTCCGGGTCCCAGCGCTTAATTTTGGTCAATTTTCCCAACTTTTGGTGGCACTTTGAATTCTTTCGGGTACTAGAGGTTAGCTAACAACACCAAGCGACCCGAGGAGTGCTGTTATTGTCGGTTGGGGATTCGGCGAGGAAACTTCTGATTAGTGAGCAATAGCGGCTGGAGGTAGGCCGATCCCGATCTCGAGTGTTGTATGGAGACCGACGCAGCAGCTCCTCTCACGGGGTGTGCCCCAGCATCGAAAAGGCTAAAGCCCCACTCACCTACTAATTTAGAGCAAGCTGAAGTGCTTCCAGTAGAAGGAGGGTTGGGAGCTTCTACCGACGACGTTAGGGAGATTAAGTCCCTGTTGCAAGGACTGGTAGCCGATTTTGCTGAAGTTAAACCGGCGCTGCAATCTCTGGCTAAAAGGATGAATGATGCGGAGGCCAGGATAGCCTCTCAGGAGAGAAAAGTGACCACCTTGGACCAAGAATTGGTTTCAATCAGGAAGAAAGTGAAAAAATTAGAAGAAAGGCTCGAGGATCAAGAGGCGAGAAACCGCAGAAACAACTTAATAATGGCGGGGCTCCCTGAGAGAACGGAAGGCCCAGACTGTGTCTCTTTCATACAAGAGCTGCTTCAAAAGCTGTTTGGCCCTTCGCCATTCGGGGAAGGGTATAATTTAGAAAGGCACATCGGGCATTGAGAGAGGCCCCTCCACCGGGGGCCAGGCCGAGAGTGATAATCATGAGGTTTCTAAACTATAAGGAGAAGCTGTATGTTCTTCAGAGGTCCAAGCAAAAGAAGCCTCTGCAGTGGAACGGGGCTTCAATCTGGTTCTTTCAAGATCTGGTTCCTGGGGTCAGAGAAAAACAAAAAGAGTATAGTGACATTAAGAAGAAGCTTTATCTGGCTGGTATAAAATTTCGGCTTATTTATCCGGCAACACTCATGGTGAGGCTGTCCTCGGGGGAAAAGAAATATCTAACTGCAAAGGAGGCTTGGGATGGACTATGTGTCGATCTTCCGGACCTCTTCAAAGGACCAACTTGAAGATACCCTCTGTGAGAGGGCATGGCCTGTCGGGGGCCGTGCAGCAGCAGCTCTGGAACATTAATATCGATTGGACATACTAAGTTGGACTGTGTCAGAAAAGGGGGCAATTATATAAAGTCGGGGGTGTGATGGTTAAGAGCCCCTATGGCGGGGGGAGGGGGAGGTGGGGTGGGGAAGGAAGTTGACATGAGGATTCAGGGTTGCCTCAGGGTAGCAGGAGGAATTTAAGGGGGTCATGGAATGCAAAGGGCCTAGTAAATATAAAGGTGGGAACAGCTGGATTTATTGGGGGTTAGCGATGTAAGAGTAAGTGGGGGTTGGGAAAATACCAGGAAGGGGAACCTCGAGGGCGAACTATTGACTTTAGTTGGAAGCGGTTTATGAGAGGGTCTGCTTAATCAACCTGGATTGATTTTGGACTTGTCGTTCATGGGAGGTTAGTTTTAAAAGGGTTAGTTTTCTTCCCTTAAGATTAAGGGATGAGGTTGGTCATTTATCTCTCAATTGTTGCTGTTTTACCTTTTGGGGTTACTTAGGAGCCTGGGATATACTTCGGGCTTAGTAAATTAATTGGGATCTGGGGACGGGAAAGTGGTTCATTCACGACTCACTGAATTATGGTTGGACAGTCTTGGGACCGGGGAGGGGTGGGGGAGAGTGAGTCCTAACTCGGGAGGGTATGGGAGTGCAATGTGGATAGATCATGCCAAGGCTCTGATCTCTAGAGAGTAATAATCCGATGGCAGTATATAATCTTATTTCTTGGAATGTCAAAGGTTTGAGGGTTGTCATAAAGATTGACAATCCTGAGGTACTTAGAGCAGCAACGAGTTCAGATTGCAGCTCTACAAGAAACACATCTATTATCGGAGGAGGTGGAGTCTCTAAGAAAGCGCTGGTTGGCCAGGCCTATGGGGTGGGCTTAGAGAGAGCATCGAGAGGTGGCAGTCTTAATAAGTAGGTCGTGTCCCCTTGAGGTCAATCAAGTGGTAACCAGGCAGGATGGTAGAGGAGTTTTTGTGAAGGGTAATTTACATGGTCAGGCGGTTGTGGTGACGTCTATTTATGGGCCATCTCCTCCGGACCCTGAATTCTTTGCCTCGCTAGAGGTAGATATAGTAAGTTTCCCATCACTCTCTTTGATTTTAGCGGGTGATTGGAATTTGTACTATGACAATAAAAAAGATAGGATGCCTCCTGGTAGGGGTTCCAGAACTAGAGCCCAATCTGCGTTGGCTAGGTTCATGGAGGTGGCAGAATTGAGTGACCCTGCAACTCTTGTTTGGTGATGGGGCCCCTAAGATGACATTTTATTCAGCACCACATAAGGTTCATACAAGGATAGATTTTTTCTTGGTGAATAGGGAGACATTAGGGGGGATTAGAGCCTTCCTGACTGAGGGTAGAATCCTATCTGATCACTCTTTGATTCGGATCCAGTGGGAACCAAGAGCACTGCCCACAAGGCCTTTTAGATGGAGGCTTCAGGACTGGCTTCTAAAGTCAGAGGGGAGAAGGGAAGAACTCGAAGGGGTCTTGCAGGAAATTATAAGGGTGCAAATACCCACGTTGTCAAACAAAAAATTAGCCTGGCCTACGTGCAAATTTCTTTATTCTATGGCTGCTAAGAGGCTAGCCGACAAAGTGAGAGTGATTAGAAGGGCGAAAGAGGAATTTCTGGAGGCAGCTATGTGTTCTCTATCACAACAAGAAGGGACTTCTGAGGAAATAGATAGGGAGCTTAAAAGTTTGAGAAGAGACCTTTCAGAGATAATATATGGTAAGACTGAATTTTGGTTAAACAAGATTAAGGCGAAATATCTCCTTCAGGGGATGTCCCGGCGACTTCTAGCTGCAAGGATTAAAGAATGGGAAGCGACCAGGACCATTAGCCTGATTACATGAAGGGAGGATAAAGACGGACCCTCAGGAAATAGCTGAGGCATTTGCCTCTTTTATGAGGAAATATATCAGGGAATTTCCTCGGGGAGGGGAGATAAGGAGTATCTGGATCGTATTCAGCTTCCGACTTTGGATCCCATTTTGCCAAGAAATTGGAGGCCCCAATAACCTCCTCTGAGATTATAGAAGGGTCCGCTCTCCTAATGGAAATTTCCGGGGCTCAAGGGCTAACGCGAAATTTTATCAAACCCATATTCAATCTATTCTCCAATGTTGAAGGAGTTTTTCACACTATTATGCAGGATGGAATTGACCATCTTCCCATATACCAGGCATATGTCACACTAATTCCCAAACCTGAGAAACCGAGAGAGGATATGGAAGTTATAGGCTATATCCTTGATAAATCAGGATATCAAAATACTTACAAAGATACTGGCTAATAGGATATTAAGTGTAGCTTCAAAGTTAATTAGTCTGGATCAGGTTGGCTTTATGCCGGGACGGGGAGCACTAGATGCATTGAGGAAGCTACACCATATTATAAATTTCACCTCGGATTCTGGGATTCCCTTGGCCCTGATCTCTCTAGACGCTGAGAAAGCGTTTGACCGAGTTTCCCATTCCTTTTTGTTCAGCATTATGGAGAGAATGGGGTTCCCGGAAGGTTTGATTAGGGGCATTAAGAACCTGTATGCTGAGCCTACAGCTAGGACACTGTGCAATGGCTATCTTTCCAGGGAATTTCGACTAAAAAATGGTACCCGGCAAGGGTGCCCACTGTCACCGATCTTGTTTAATATTTATTTGGAGCCCTATTGAGGTCGATCAATGGGGAGGCCAGGGTCCAGGGAATCGGGATTGGCATATAGAATTAAAGTTATCGGTTTTTGCAGATTATATTCTGCTCCATCTTCAAGACCCAGTATCATCTTTTGGGGTTGTAAGGAGCTTATAGATCAATATTCTAGAGTGTCTAATTACAAATTAAATCTTGCCAAACACAAATCTTGCCCCTGACCCTGTTTGTATTTAGGGCAGATTTTGCTCACATGGGGGTTCAATGGAATAAGGATAAATTAAAGTATTTAGGTATTTGGATTACTATGGATCGGACAGAGGGAGCAGAGGTTAATTTGGGGATATTTCTGAGATAGCAGGGATGTCTTAAGATGGAGTAGGCTACCTCTGAATTTTACAGCAAGATTGGGCATTATCAAGATGAATATTCTACCGAGGTTGCTCTACCGATTTATTTGGCTCCCTATACTGTTCCAGTAAAATGGTTTAAGGTGATCAGGAAATGGTCTTGGGTTTTCTGGGGTAATAAACCCACTAGGATTAAGTATAGAGTGCTATGTAGGCCCTTTGATGAAGGTGGGATTAAATTGCCTGACCTCCAGGCTTATTATGTAGCTGGCCAGTTGGGTCTGATGGTACAATAGGCAAGGGATAGGGAGGAGGGAGAATGCTGTCCTGCCTGGTTACAGTTAGAAAGGAAGGGGCTAAAGGATATCAATTATTCACCTGGATCACTAATTTATGCCAGGCTTAAGGCGGTGCAAGGTAAAGTCAAGGAAGGGAATCCCATTAGGAAGTCTCTGGATGCTTGGTGGGGGTTCCTTACTCCGAAACAAAGAGAATTTCAGATAAGTTTGCGGGATCAACCCATACTGAGGAATCCTAATTTGACTATCGGAGGCCAGGTGTTGGGCCAGAGGTGGGTTAGTTACTTGGAGGGGTTTGCCTTGAGGGATATGCAGCAGGATGGGACAGTTCTTTTGCCACCTCAATGTGAGGGTCTGCCTTTTTTCCAAAGGTTACAACTTAAACAATTGATTGTGGGAGTTCGAGGGAAAGGGGATTTTATGGATAGCTTTCTCAATTGGGACCACTTACAAGGGTGGTTAATGGATCTGGTTTACTTTCAAAGGTATACAAGATACTCTTGAACTCCATAGGGATAATGCTTTAATCTCTATTTTTATTGGGATAAAGCATTGAATTTTGAGTTTAATTGGAGCTCTATCTGGAAAGCGTACCAAGTACCTGGTGATCCTAAATATAGGGTTACACAGATCTGGGTTACCCACAATATTTTCTATACACCTGTTAAACTAGTGTCGAGGGGTCTGAAGTCAACTGATCTCTGTTTTAGGTGTGAAAAAGCACAGGGGGATCTGTTACATATCTTATGGAACTGTGAAAAAATTCAGCAGTTGTGGGATGAGATCGGACAGGGGATTGACCCCTGCCTGGGATACAAGGAATATATTACACCGGAGATTTGTGTGCTAGGAGATTTTTCCCTAGTTGAGGGAGTTTCCCCAAGATATCACCTGGCGTTAATGGGGTCGGTAGTTAAAGCGTTTATTCTAAGCCACTGGAAGGATGGCCAGACATATATATATGAGCAATGGGTGAAAGACCTTTTGAGGTCGTTGGATAGGATCAAAAATTATCTTTTGTCCAAGGGTAGACGGGAGGTCTATTTAACGAGGTGGGCCAGTTTGGAGGCAGCTTACTTATAGTCTGATTGAAACCTCCGAATAATGACCTATACGTTTAAGGGGGGCTGTCGGTTCCTATGGGCTGAGTAGGATAGGTACCAAAGGATTTGTATATCATAGAGAGGATCATAAGCCTTGTTATGTGATACCCTTTAGTTTTGGAAGAACTTTCAAGAGGGATAAATTAGGATCTTGTATTTAATCTAACTGGGGCACAGATCTAATGGGGAATGAATGTTAGGGGACGGGTAGTTCCCCTCGGCTTGGGACTCTCTCTCTCTCAGGGGTTACTCTGGATACCCGATGGAGTTGTTTGGGGTACAATATGTCTTGAGGAGTTTTGAGTTTAGCATTCTCTTATCATAAGACAATGTGGGGCATGGGTAAAGAGAGACTATGAGGGTTAGTAGGGTGCTAAGTATGAGTAATTACACCTCTGTTATTTTATCTGTATTAATATATACGTGATAGCCGAAGCTTTTGGAGGGGTATCCAGGGGTTTGTAAATAAGGGGTGTATATAGTTTGCACATTCAGTTTGGGAGTGTGCGCCAGGGTTTCCAGGTTATGTGTATGTTTGTCTCATTATTCTGGGAAAAGAAATAAAGTTTTCCTATAGAAAAAAATAGAAAGGTCTGGTGTGTTTAGTTACATTCAGGCACAATTTGGATATGTCTTGACAAGGGTAGAGGCAGTAACATCAACGGTGAGGAGGTGCATGGGGATGGGGGAAGTGGAGGGTAGAGGTTATAAACAGTTACAGGCTGGGGAGGTAAGATCCCAGAGAAGGTAGGGAAGGGATCTGGGGGTGTTGGCATTGTGGATGAAAGGGGGAGAGTGTTCCACATTTTAGGGCATCTGTATGAAAAGGTGGTCTAGCCAGCAGTTGTGGACCTTGGCGAAAGGGCAAGGATTCGGGGACCAGTGTTGTGAAGGGAGTAGGAAGAAGATAGGGGGATGGAGAGTAGTGGTTAGGTAAGAGGGTAGGGACCCAAGCCAGAATTTAGCAACAAAGCTGGCACAGTGGGCAAGGCACCTGTCTTCACGAGGTGGGAAAGGGAAGAGTTTGTAAAGACCACAGTGATGAGTCCACGGTGGGCAGGTTAGGGCAAAGTGACAGAATGATTGAAAGAGGGCATCCAGTCTGGCTAGGGAGGATTTGGGAACCCATAGTCAAAGGTAGGTAGGATCATTTTCTGCTACCAGAGAACCAGTGCTGTCCATTACCTCCCCTTCTGCCTACTGTATCAGATGCTCCTCCACAAACTCTCCCTCCCCTTCTCATTCCCTTATTAACTGCTGGAGTTTATTTCTGACCTGGCATGTCATCTCCTTCAGCCACTGAGCTCCTCACCACCTTATCCCCATGCCTTCTCTGGTGAGTTACTCATCCTAGGTGACATCAGTCTCAATTGGCTCTCACCCACCTTTCATAAATTAGGCCAAAACATAAAGTCCCTCCAGCTTTCACAGTTGAACTCTAAACCTAATTGACTTAATCACAAATCCCTCAACCACTCCCTCCTGAACTGGGTCCACTCTTTTCACCCCCACCATGTTGTGGATGCTGGTACTCTTTCTGATGCCCTCAGTGTCCATCACATAGTCTACTGTGTACGCAAGATTCACCACCCGAAAAGCTCCCCCTAAATTCATCCAGATCTGGTCCTTCCAATCTCTGGACTTGTCCTCTGTATGTGCTGATGTGGTGGGTACTGACTGGTTCACTATGTCAGCTGCCAACAATATCGACTCAATGCTCACATTTTTTAACTCCAAATTCTCATCTGTCTGGAATCATCATGCCCCTTGCGAAAAACTACTGTCTGAGGTTCTCACTGCCCACGGATTACAGTGGAGATGCTAGACTGTCACTGAGTGTGTGTGTGACCTTGCCTGGAGGACCTACAAGTCCACTGGTTCCCCCAACCGACCTCTCTAGTTACAGGGCACTTCATAATGCCAGTACTAGAGCCATTAGACTTGCGAAGGTGGACTACTTTGCATCCACTCTCCAGAACAACCTTGATCACCCGTCTAGGTTCTGGGAAAGTCATACACACCCTCTTCTCTTCTTCAACCCAGCCCTTCCTTCCTCAAGGTGGGTGACTGCCCTATCTCTGACACTGCTGCTGATGTCTCCCCTATCAACTCCTTTTTTTCCCACTGTGCGCTCTCCCTGCTTCCCTCCTCCTCCCCCCCCCTTCTCCCACTCGCCTCCTACCTCACCCCCCACATCACCCTCCCCATCCCTTCTCCATCTCCTTCTCCTCTACCACTTCCACTGCTTACCCTCAAGGCATTCTAGCTCTAAACCCAAACAAGGGTGGGAACCCTGATGGCTTTGACCCCAAACTCCTGTCCCTCTCTGCACCTGCCATTGCTCTTCCTGTCAACCACATTCTAGGCTGATAATTTTTATTTGCCCCTTTTTCTGACTTGTGAAAGCAGGCTACGTTTATCCCCTTTCCTAAAGGGGGACTGCACAATCCCTGGAAACTACCACCCCATCTTCTTGCGTCTCACTCTGGCTAAACTCCAGGAACACCTGTGGCATGTTCAAATGTTTGTGATGGTGGTAAATGGTACCCAAAGTGGTACTACACACTGTTGCCAAAAACAACATTTTAACCAGGCACTAAGCCCATGCCCCCCTTCACTGATGGTGGAGCAGCCCACCGCCAATCACTCATCACATCAGTAAGGTTGCAGGCCCTGGGGTCAAGTGGCACCCCCCAGAAGGCCTGGCCCATATTATGAATAAGCATTCCTGGTGTCTAGTGGCACTCTCATTCCCCAAACACCCCTCCCATGTAATAGAAATATCCCTGGTGTCTAGCGGCACCCCACATGAATGCCCATCCCATATTAGGAAAAGGCATCCTTGGTGTCTAGTGGCACCCCACCCCCCAAACGCCCATCCCATATCATGATTAGGTGTCTAAGGTGTCTAGTGGCATCCCCCACCCATCAATCGCCCATCCCATGTTCATTGACAAGCTCCCTGGTGTCTAGTGGCACCCCCACTCCCAATTGCCCAGCCCATGTTCAGTGACCATCTTCTTGGTGTCTAGTGGCAACCTCCACCCGCCAGTCACCTGGCCTATGTTTGGTGAACATCTTCCTAGTGTCTAGTGGCACCTCCCAACCCCGATCACCCAGCCTATGTTCAGTGACCATTTAGTAACACCCCCATCCCCCTAATCTCCCAGTCCATGTTCATTGAACATCTCCTGGTGTCTAGTGGCACCACCTACCCCCCCCCCGGCACCAAAGAACTACGATGCAGCATGCTCTGGTGTCCAGTGGTACCCCCTGCCCCCACTCCTGAATGCTCACTGACAGACATACCAGTAAGCATTGGCAGTCTAGCAGCCCCTCACCCCTGCCTGCCCTCAGAACACCAACCAGTCAACATCCCCCTTACAAAGGTGTCCGGGGATGAGAGTGGACAGTTGGAACTGCAGTACGGGGCCAGCACTGCCCTCCTCTCACCTCCTTGCCCAGCCACCATATGAGCAGACTGTGAGCTCTTGAACAGCATACACTGTAAACACATGCACTGTCAGCTCAAATGGTGGATGGCCGAGGAGGTGAGAGGAGGGCTGTGCCGGTCGCCATATCAGGATACTAATTTTTCCACTCACATCCCTGGATACCCTACTAAGGAGGTTGTGTTGGCTGGGTGTTGTTCAGGGAGTGGGTGAGGTGGGTGGTGGGCCACTGGACCACCAGTGCTGACTGGTATGTCTGTTGACAGGTGTTCAGGGGGCTGGGGCCAGGGGGTGCCGCTGGACACAAGGGCATGTCTTATCATTACTCATGGGTGCCCAGGGGGTGGAAGGTGCTATTAGACAGCAGGGAGTCATTGCGCGACCATGCTCCAGGGGTCAACAATTATGCCAAAAATACTCAGGAGGACCATGGAGGTGACAACGGCTCCAGAGACCTAGCCCACTTCCCCAACACTGGACCATCCCTCCACTGGTCCCCCAAGGCTCTCGACCAGGATGGACCCTCTAATTACAGAAAGGCTGCTAGATAGGTGGGCTGGACCTCCCCAAGGGGTGATCCAGGGGTCTGAAAGGTCCTGGTGGAGGGTCCTGGAGGAGGGAGGTCACAGGCAGAGAATAGAGACGATGGTCAAACGGGCACTTCAAAGAGATGCTCTGGTCCACCAGAGTGAATAAAAATAGAGTCTAGAAAAAAAAAGATAGTGTCGATCCACTATCTGACTGAATGCAGCTGCCATTGGCTCATACACTAGTGCAAACACAGTGCAAATATTTGAACTATGCTTGTGCTCCTTTTTAAGTATTGGGGTCCTTGCCTTCTCCCACCTCCACCCTTCCTCGATTCTTCCTCCTTCTTCACTCCATACCAGTCTGGTTTTAAGAAGTCCTACTCTACCTTCACCTCCCTCCCTCCCTCCTGTGGCTCACTGGCTCCATCCTTTCTGGCACTGATTAGGGCCAGATCACCTCTGCCATTTCTGTTGACTTGTCCAAAGCCTTTCACACTGTTCCCTGCCCTATCATTCTGGATAAGCTGAAGGTGGCAGGGCTCTCTACCTCCTCAGCTAAGTGGTTTCACAACTACCTTGAGGGCAGGTCTCAAGCTGTATATAATGATGGCACGTTATCCCATCCGCTCCCTATCTGCTCTGTCATCATCCTTTGCCCTGTTTTATTCCCCATATTTCTGAATGACCTTCTCTCTGCCTGCTCCTCTGCATCAATTCACGTGTATGCAGATGACACAGTACCTCAGGTTCCTCTACTTCTGATCTCATGACCCAGTTTCAACTGGATTTCAACAACATCCAGCACTGATTCCAGGCAAATCAGCTGTCCCTCATTGCCAAGAAATCAGTCTCTATGACTTTTGGAACTAGGCAGGGACTTGCCAGTCTCACCTCCCTCCAATACCCCTGATGGTGTTGTGATTAAGGGGTGTCTCCTCATTTAAATACCTCAGTATCTGGCTGGATTGTCACCTCAATTTTTCAGTTCATGTAGATGTCATCCACCTGAAGCTTTACCCCAAACTGGGTGTGCATTACAGGAATAGAGTATCCTGCTTCCTGCCTACAAAGAGACTGTCTCAAAGATGATTCTACCGAACTTCGACTATGGTGACATTGTCTAAAGCATTACTTCCAGGTCCACCTTACCCAGACTGGACACCCTCATTCACTCCTTCTGCTGCTTTGCACTAAGCTGTCCCCCTAGAACCACCACTGTTCACTTTATTCATCTGTCTCATTTCCTTCCCTTGATAACAGGTGCCTCGTTCATTGTACCACCTTCATCTCCAAATTCTGGCTAGGTTTGCTTCACACATTCCTTTCCTCCCTCCTCACTTCCCCTCATAGAAACATAGAATTTGACAACAGATAAGGACCGCTTGGTCCACCTAGTCTGCCGATTTTCCCTACCTACTATAACACCGTAGACCCTACTTGATCTCCAGCTTAGCCCTCCCTTATCGAATGACTATGGTCCCCTTATGTCTATCCCTTGTGTTCTTGAATCCCACTTCAGTTTTTGGCCCCACACCTCCACTGGAAGGTTACTCCAGGCATCCACCACTCTTTCTGTTAAGAAGTGCTTCCTTACGTTTCCCCTGAGTCTACTCCTCCAGCTTCATAGCATGCCCCCTTGTTCTTAAGCATCTTTTTTTCTGAAAAATATTTCCCTCTTGTACCTTGTTTATACCCGTGAGGTATTTGAAAGCCTCTATCATATCTCCTCTTTCCCTCCTTTCCTCCAGGGTGTACATATTAAGGTCCTTTAGTCTCTCCTCATAGGGTCTCTGGTGCATCCTTCCTCCTACTCCTCCTCACTTTTGCAAGTCTGGCCCCTGATATCTTGCTCTCCCCCAGTAAAATCCTCTGCTGGCCAAGGTGCTTTCTCCTTCCACTTCCCCTAACTTTGGGTCTCTATCCCCCTACTGTTCCTGCTGCTCCTTCCTTCCTCATGCTAAGCTCTCTTCTGTGAATTCAGTACTATTCCAGCAGTTGCCCCTGATCCTGGGTTAGGGTTTAACCTGCTGCCCTCCAAGCTCCTTTCTCCCCTCATGGCCTAATTACAGTTCCCCAGCCCCCAATCTAGGCCTTATTCTGTGTGCATTTTGTTTGCTGCAATTGCACTTCTCTGCTGCTCTTCTGATGTGATAGTCTGCACAACATTGTTACATCTTAACTGTATAACTTGTATTTTTATTTTTGTAACCTAATTCCTGCATTCCTCTCATCCCCCTTCTCCAGGACGCACCTGGAAACAAGCTTTTATAACTCTATATGTTTTTCCTGGTAAAACTTTTGAAATAAATATTTGGGCAAATTATTCACTATCAGAGTGTATCAACCTGGAGGTGGATACATTTTTTTCCTACCTTGTGTTTCTTGACTTGGTCGCTCCGATCAGGCCTCATCTGGACTAGTAACCCATGGCCCCGTAACCTGACATCCCTAGGACTTACCTTCTCTGTGGTTGTCCTGCTGCAGGACCAGGTCAGAGGTACCCAATCATCAGTGTTAGGGCCTGTGACGGACCAGGCCATCACCGTACTGCAGTTGGAGGGTTTTCCTTCATTTTCTCCCATTAGGGCCAACGTGCATGCAGTGATGCATGTGCCTACTCCACCTCCATGGAGTCACCCTCGGAGTCTGGCCATGGGGTCTCCCTACCTTGCTGTCCTACACTGCTCCCACCTAGATTCCTCTTGATGACAGGTGAATCGTGGAACCCCCACCACCACCACCACCTGGGAGAACAGAGCTGTGCTTTGGATGCTCAATCCTCCCTCCCCAGTTAGACCCCGAGTGATCCTGGTCTGTTATGAACCCAGGTCACCAGTACAGCAGGCAGTGTAGCACTGCAGTAGTACCTCAGCCTACCAAGCCACTGGGTCATCTCTTCTGGATATGGATACTCAAGCAACCTATGAATACTGATCCTGATTGGTTGGTGACCTATCTGACTAGAATGTCTACCAGGTAGGCTAGGCCATTGTTATGTTAGGGAAGGGCCTGTTCATACCTCAAAAGCAGGTATCTCATCATACATAAAGTGTTTAAAACCATTATGTTTATAACACCTTTACACTGAAAAGCTGTTACACACTGATGTGGCTCACACACTGGTGTCTGTCTGCAACTGGTCATTTATGAAGCCAGTGGTATACACTACTTAAAGTCACCGGCTTACACACCAGTGTCATACTAGTATCTTGTGAGCTGCACTGTGGGACCATGCTACAAGGAGTGCACTTGTTCACTGTGGTGCTAAATTACTCTAATGGGCCTTTGACATGGTGGGCTTTGCACTGCATCAAGCGATGCAGAGCACCTGGAACGTTACCTGTGTTGCTGTGTATAAGAAAGCCGCACTGCATCAGAGGTGAGCGCTTGCTGTTCTGGTGTTCCCTGTTTTTCTGGGTTGGCCAGTTCACTTTGCCATTTTGAGCTGCTCACTGGGGTTGCATAAACTGATCACAGTATCCACATCGGTGCCAGGATTAGGCTTGTTGCCTAGTGTTATACCCAAGTTTAGCTAAATAAGTGAACAGCTAGATGAAAGAAAGCTAAACTCAGGGGAAGTAGTCAGTTTTCATAAATGAGGGCTAGAAAGAACTTTAAAAACACTCCGAAAGTGGAGCCGTGATACTGGGAATACATGTATGCATATTCATGGTGATATGAATATACATACGCGCATGCCCAGTAACACAGCTCCTCTTTCAGAGTGCTTTTAAAGTTCTTTCTAGCCCTCGTTTATGAAAACTACTTCCCCAAGTTTAGCATTCTTTCTTCTAGCTGGGGTACCAGATATGCATGGCAATCCTCCACCCCACCCCCACCACAGAAGCCTTGGGCTCTCAGCCAGTGGAAAAATGGAAGAACCGCTAGAAGAGCCTAGAGATCGGTGCACACCTCTGCAGTGTACAACCAGTGCACACCTCTGCAGTGTACAATGGGGAGGTAGCAGCACAGAGGGAGCGAAGCCAGCGTCGTGGAGTTGCTATGAAGTGAGTAGGGCTCTGTGTAAAAGGGGCTTAAGGCAGTGATGTGTAAAGTTGCCACTGTTTACACTACACTTGAAACCACCCACACCAGTTCAGCTATTCTGCATGGAAGAGGAGCAGAAGAGCCACAACAGTCCAATGCCTGCATGGTTTACTCTCACAAATGTACACTGATGTGACTCTCGAAACCACCTACACTGGTGCAGAAATGGCCAGTGTAAACAGGACTTTTAGCAACTGCACTGAACTTTAATTCTTTCTAGGGTACTGACTTTGTTCTGTTCATGGTATTTTAAATACTTTACATCATTAAGTACTTATGTTTCAAAGGCATCTGACTGTTGCAAGCTGACCTTGCAGTTCCTGTTTGTTTGTGAAACCACAGTCTGCTGTTATGGTGAGTACTTTGATGTCACAAGTGCAATGTGAAGTCAGAAAATCCAGGTGAAAGGTTTTTGTATAAACTTCGTGGACAGATAGCAAACTCGTATTGCAAAACTATGGAAAGGCAAGTGAAATGTTAAAAAAAGGTGTTCTCTAATAAATTATTTGCAATATTGAATAGAGCAAGTTAATTAAATTGTATACTGAAGTACATCACTCCTACTCCTTATAGAGGTGAGAAAGGGGGCGGGCTGCACGTTGCTATCATGGAGAGGGGTGTGGGGCAGCAGGAGCAGCCTGTTCTACATTACTTATTTCAAGATGCTGTATGTATACTGAATGGCCTATTGAATAAAAAGGCTGCTTTGTAGTGGAATCCTCCCCAAGGTGGCTAACATACTGTATAAAACAAGCATTTGTCAATGCCGAATGTTCACTTGCAGGTATTTGCAGTGGTGTTTGATACTGATACTGGCTTCAGAAGAGCAAGGAGGCAGCAGTGAGAGTGGCAGGTGCTGCATGGTGGAAGCTGGATCATAAATGCAGGAAGGAGCTGCTAGTCAGAGAAGCCACTCCCACTGGCTTTAGTGCACCGGGCAGAGAGAGTGCTCTGGGCAGCAGAAGTCCCCAATAAGTAGATCTGCACTGCAGCTAATGTAGAAGCCGGGTGGGGGGGGTTCAGAGGAGTGAGGACCAGGGAGAAAGTGTACCAGGCGGCAGAAGCCTCTAATAAGTAAACCATATCACTGCTATTGCAGAAGCATAGGAGGGGGGATTTCAGAGGAGCAAGGGCTGGGGAGAGACAGAGTGCGGTGGGTGGCAGATAAGGACCGCTAGGCCCATCCAGTGTGCCTGTAAGCTGTGTACTTGACTATGGTTTCTGAGTCTCCCTCAGCTTCTTCTGCTAATGATACCTCTGCCTATGCACCCCAGCATGCCACTATTCCTCCCTGCAGCCTTTGTGCTGAGTTTTGACACCTGTAGGTAATCAGAAATGATAACCCCTAGGTACTTACCTTCCTTGGTGATCTTCAGCACCTTCCCACCCATTCTGTAGCTCTCCCCAGGGTTTCCTCTTACCAGGTGCATTGCTGTACTTTGCACTTCTTTGCATTGAACCTCAGTTGCTACTCCTCGGACCATTTTTCAAGCCTCTCCAGGTTCCTCCTCATTTTCTCCACCCCCTTCTGGAGGTATTCACTATGTTACAGATCTTGCTGTCATCTGAAAACAGGCAGACCTTTCCTTCTAGCCCTTCTGCAATGTCAGCAATGAAGACACCCAGGACCGTTCCCTGAGATACTCTGCTGGTCATACTCCTCTCCCTGGATTGGTTCCCATTTACCACCACCCATTGCCTTGCTTGCTCTCACAACCTCTTGTGCCAGACTATTCCATGTGTCCACCACCCTCTCAGTGAAGAAACATTTTCTCACATTTCCTCCTAATGTGCTCCCCTCCAATTTCATATATGCCCCCTCAGTCTTGTACTCCTTCTACATTGGAAGATGTCTCCCCCTTGCACCTTGTTTATTTTATTTAGCTTTTGTTTACCAGGTAAGCAAACTTATCAGTCAGGTGCCTATTTTCAAGTGCAAACCGGGAGAGTTACAGGTACAGCAATAACAGTACAGAGGCAGGTACAGGCAATATCAGTACAGAATCATGGCAGGCAATCAACAAGGGACCGTCAGATACAGGTTAAACAGCACAGAGCCAAAGCATGGCAATCAGCAAGGAACAGACAAAAAATAACATCAGTTAGCAGCAGGGCACGTAGGTGGGGATACCAAACTAGTGTATATAGGGGGGCATAGAGTAGTGGTACATGGACAACAAGGAGAGAACATTTGCAATGAATTGCAATGCCCTTGAGGTACTTGATCATGTCCCCACACTCCCTCCTTTCCTCCAGTGAGTACGTATTGGGGTCCTTTAATCTTTCCTCATATGTGTTGTGCTGCAAGCCATGTACCATGTTGCTTACCCTTTTGTGGACCATCTCTACCCTGTTAATGTCCCTGCACAGGTGCAGCCTCCACAATTGCACACAGTATTGTAGGTGAGGCCTCAGTAGTGTTTTATACAATGGCATCACCACCTTCTGCCCTCTGCTAGTGATACCTCTGCATATGCACCCCAGCATGTCACTAGCCCTCCCTGCAGCCTTTATGCTCAGTTTTGGCACCTGTAGGTCATCGGAAATAATAACTCCTAGGTCCTTATCTTCCTTGGTGATCTTCAGCACCTTCCCCACTCATCCTGTAGCTCTTCCCAGGGTTTCCTCTCACCAGGTGCATTACTTTGCACTTCTTTGCATTGAACCTCAGTTGCTACTCCTCAGACCATTTTTCAAGCATCTCCAGGTCCCTCCTCATTTTCTCCACCCCTTCTGGAGTATCCACTGTGTTACAGATCTTGGTGTCATCTGCAAACAGGCAGAACTTTCCTTCTAGCCCTTCCACAATATCAGTATTGAAGACACCCAGGACCATTCCCTGAGGTACTCCATTGGTCATACACCTCTCCCTGGATTGGATCCCATTTACCACCACCCTCTGCCTTGCTTGCTGTCACCACCTCTTGTACCAGATTATTCCATGTATCCACCACCCTCTCAGTGAAGAAAACTTTTCTCACATTTCCTCCTAATGTGCCCCCCTCCAATTTCATATAATGCCCCCTCAGTCTTGAACTCCCTCTACATTGGAAGATGTCCCCCCCACACCTTGTTTATGCCCTTAAAGTATTTTAACATTTCTATCATGTCCCCCCACTCCCTCCTTTCCTCCAGTGAGTATGTATTGAGGTCCTTTAATCTTTCCTCATATGTGTTATGCTACAAACCATGTACCATGTTGCTGGCCCTTTTGTGGACCACCTCCACCCTGTTAATATCCTTGCACAGGTGCAACATGCAGAATTGCACACAGTTCTGTAGGTGAGGCCTCAGTAGTGTTTTATACAATGGCATCACCACTTCTTGTCTTCTGCTAGTGATACCTCTGCCTATGCACCCCAGCGTGCCACTAGCCCTCACTGCAGCTTTTGTGCTAAATTTTGACACCTGTAGGTCATCATAAATTATAACCCCTAGGTCCTTATCTTCCTTGGTGATCTTCAGCACCTTCCCCACCCATCCTGTTGCTCTCCCTAGAGTTTCCTCTTACCAGGTGCATTGCTTTGCACTTCTTTGCATTGAACGTCACTTGTTACTTCTAAGACCACTTTTCAAGCCTCTCCAGGTCCCTCCTCATTATCTCCTCCCCTTTTGGAGTATCCACTATGTTACAGATCTTGGCGTAATCTGTAAACAGGCAGACCTTTCCTTCTAGCCCTTCTGCAATGTCAGTAATGAAGACACCCAGGACCGTTCCCTGAGGTACTCCGCTGGTCATACCCCTCTCCCTGGATTGGTTCCCATTTACCACCACCCATTGCCTTGCTGCTGTCATCACTTCTTGTGCTAGACTATTCCATGTGTCCACCACCCTTTCAGTGAAGAAACATTTTCTCACATGTCCTCCTAATGTGCCCCCCCTCCAATTTCATATAATGCCTGCCCAATCTTGTACTCCTTCTACATTGGAAGATGTCTACCCCCTGCACCTTGTTTATGCCCTTGAGGTATCATGTCCCCCAGCTCCCTCCATTCCTTCAGTTAATACGTATTGAGGTCCTTTAATCTCTCCTCATATGTGTTGTGCTGCAAGTCATGTGCCATGTTGCTTACCCTTCTGTGGACTGCCTCCACCCTGTTAATGTCCTTTCGCTGGTGCAGCCTCCAGAACTGCACACAGTACTGTAGGTGAGGCCTCAGTAGTGTTTTATACAATACCATCACCACCTTCTGCCCTCTGCTAGTGATACCTCTGTCTGTGCACCCCAGCATGCCACTAGCCCTCCCTGCAGCCTTTGTTCTCTGTTTTGACATGTGTAAGTCATCAGAGCTGATAACTCCTAGGTCACTTTCTTCCTTGGTGATTGTCAGCACCTTCATCCCAACCTGTAGCTCTTCCCAGGATTCCCTCTTTCCAGGTGCAATATTTTGCACTTCTTTCCACTGAACCTCAGCTGCTACTCCTCAGACCATTGTTCAAGCCTTTCCAGGTCCCTCCTCATTTTCTCCACCCCTTCTGCAGTATGCACTCTGTTACAGATCTTGGTGTCATCTGTAAAAAGGCAGACCTTCCTTGTAGGCCTTCTGCAATGTCATTAATGAAGAATTTGAGCTGGACTGGTCCCAGGACTATCCCTGAGGTACCCTGCTGTCCACCCCCGTCTCCCCAGATTGGGTCCCATTTAACACCACCCTCTGCCTTGCTTACTCCCACCACATCTTGTGGCAGACTATTCCACATGTTCACCATCGTGTCTGTGAATAAAACTTTTCTCACAAGACATTTCATCTTAATCTACCACCCTTCAATTTCATATCTTGCCCCTACATTGGAAGATGTCTCCTCCCTGCACCTTGTTTATGCCCTTTCAGTACTTAAGTGGCTATCATGTGCCCCCACTCCCTCCTTTCCTCTGGTGAGTTCATATTGAGGTCCTTTAATCTCTCCTGATATGTTCTGTGTTGCAAGTCATGTACCATCTTGGTTGCCCCTCTCTGGATTGCCTCCACCCTGTCAATGTCCTTGTGCAGTTGCAGCCTAAATATTGCACACAATACTGAAGCTGAGGCCTCACTAGTGTATTATACAATGACATCACCACCCCCTGCATTCTGCTAGTGATACCTTGGTCTATGCATCCCAGCATGTCACCACCCCCGCATCCTGTGGCTGTTCCCAGGATTCCCTCTTCTCAGGTGCATTATTTTGCACTTCTTTGCATTGAACCTCAGTTGCCTCTCCTCAGACCATTTTTCAAACCTCTCCTGGTCCCTCCTCATTTTCTCCACCCCTTCTGCAGTACCCACTCTGTTACAGATTTTGTTGTCATTTGCAGGCAGACCTTTCCTTGAAGGCCTTCCACAATGTCACTAATGAAGACACTGAACAATAGTGGTCCCAGGACTGATCCTGAGATACCTTACTGGTCACTCCCCTCTCCCTGGATTGGATCCCATTTACCACCACCCTCTGCTTGGCTTGCTCCCACCACCTCTTACGGCACATTATTTTATGTGACCACCACCCTCTCTGTGAAAAAAACTTCTCATTTTTCCTCTTAATCTACCCCCATCCAATTTCATATTGTGCCCCCTCATTCTTGTACTCCTACATTGGAAAATGTCTGTCCCTGTACCTTATGTCCTTGAGATACTTGAACATATCTATCATGTCCTCCCACTCCCTCCTTTCCTCCAGTGAGTACATATTGAGGTCCTTTAATCTCTCCTGATATATTCTGTGTTGCAAGCCATGTACCATCTTGGTTGCCCTTCTGTGGACTGCCTCCACCTTCTTAATGTCCTTGCGAAGTTGCGGCCTCCAGAACTGCACACAGTACTGTAGGTGATGCCTCACTAGTGGATTATACAATGGCATCACTACCTCACACCTTCTGCTAGTGATACCTCTGCCTATGCACCCCAGCATGCCACTAGCCCTCCTTGCAACATTTGTGCTCTGTTTTGACACCTTTAGATAATCAGAACTGATAACTCCTAGGTCCCTTTCTTCCTTGATGATTGTCAGCACCTCACCCCATCCTGTAGCTCTCCCCAGGTGCATTATTTTGCGCTTCTTTGCATTGAACCTCAGTTGCCACTCTTCAGACCATTTTTCAAGCCTCTCCATGTCCCTGCTCATTTTTTCCACCCCTTCTGGAGTATTCACTCTGTTATAGATGTTGGTGTCATCTGCAAACAGGCAGACCTTTCTTTCTAACCCTTCCGCAATGTCTGTAATAAATACATTGAACAGGACTGATCCCTGAGTTACCCCGCTGGTCACCTCCTCTTCCCTGATTGGCTGATTGGATCCCATTACCACCACCCTCTGCCTCCTGTCCATAAGCCAGTTTCTATCCCAGTTTATTTCCCATGGCCAGACTTCCCATCTTGTTAATCATCCTTCTATGTTGGATAGTGGTGAAGGCTTTGCTGAAATCAAGTTAGGTGATGTCCACCACCCTTCCTTATTTACTTTCTTAATGAGGCATTAGGGTTTCCAACCCCTAACACCCCACCCCACTCTGCAGAGACTGACAGGGGGTGTGCCTTTGGGTCAGCAGCCATAATGCTCATGCTATTCCACCCTCACCCCCACCCTGCAAACACTGACAAGCATTGCAGTGTGCCTTGGGGTCTTCAGCCCTAACGCTCACCTCCTTCTATAAGGAAATAAGCTAAGATGGGTGAAGTATAGGAAAATGGGATGAGTGTTAGAGACGAAGACCCCAAGACACACTTTGACACTTGTCACCATCTTCAGGGTGGGGGTGGGGGTGGAATGGTGTGAGCATTACAGCCAATGACCCCAAGGCACACCTTGGACGCCTGTAAGTCTCTGCAGGGTGGGGGGGGGATGTTACGGTTGTAAAACCCTAATGCCCCATGCGTTTGTAGGTATTTTCACTCCAAATTTTCAACATGGGCTTTTTGGGACCCCACCTCATGAACAGTGGCACTATCATTTTGTTACTCAATCCCAAAAGGTGATTTCATGCAGCAATTGTGCCATTCCGCGCGCCACAGGTATGAAAACACATTTCAGGCAGGATGTGAAAAATGACAGCTGCACTGTTCATGAGAGAGGATGAGAGATCAGAAGAGACGTTCCATCTTGGTTCTCCTAGATCTCTCTTCAGCTTTTGACAATGTGGATCACATGGTATTGATAGCACATCTGGGGCATTTATGTGGAATATCAGGAACCGTCCTTCGATAGTTCACCTCATTCCTCATGGGGTCTTTTCCTCAGGTCCAATGACTTTGTTGTGTGGGGTGCCTGAGAGTTCTGTGCTGTCATCCATGTTATTCACGGTGTATATGCTACCCCTCGGAGACATTGTAAAAAGGTATGGGCTAAGGTTTCACTGTTATGCAGATGATACCCAGCTATACCTGTCTTTTGCACCTGACCAGGATGGAGCTCTCTCGGTCTTTAACAACTGTCTGAAAGAAATCCAGGAGTGAATGGATTCTAGCTGACTGAAGTTGAACTCAGAAAAGACAGAGGTATTGGTTGTGGACCCTGGTTGACTGATAGAGGGGTTGGGTGTCGGTGTGCCTTCAGGAATTTTTCTTGGTGGCATTTCTCTTCCAACCACTGCACAGGTGCATAACCTGGGGGTGATCTTTGATGACAGACTGACACTGCAGTCGCAGGTGTCGGCTGTCGTTAAGACCTCCTTTTACCACCTTAGGAACATCGCAAGAGTTACGCACCTGGTTCCATCTAGCGACCTTCCAACATTGGTCCACGCCTTTGTGTCCTCACGCTTAGACTACTGCAACTCCCTTTACTTTGGGCTTTCAGGGGTTGAAATTTGCCACCTTCAGCTGGTGCAGAACGCAGCAGCCCAGATTTTTACAGGTTCTAGTAGATACTGTCATATTACTCCAGTGTTGCGCGAACTGCACTGACTGCCTATACGGTGGCTGATCACCTTTAAAGTCTGTTTACTGACTTTCAAAGCCCTTCACAGTCAGGGTCCGGCCTATCTGAAAGAACTTCTGGTTCCTTACTCCCCTGGTCTATTGCTCTGCTCGGCCGACGCTGGGTTGCTAGAGATTCCTAGGGTGAATCTTACATCATCTGGCTCTAGAGCATTTTCTTTTGCTGCACCTACCATTTGGAATTCTCTACCCCGTCAGTTATGGGAGTGCACCTCTGTGGAGGAATTTAAGAGAGGTTTAAAAACTTTCCTTTGGCAAATGGCATTTTTAGAAAACTGAATTGTATCTGGAATATGATGTTTTATGTTGAGACTTTGGACTTTAATGTTTGTTTTATATTGTTTAACCTGTAAAGTGCTTTGACTTTGGAAAAGCGCTGTACAAATAAAAATTATTATTATTATTATTATGAGGTGGTGTGTAAAAATGGCTACATTGAAAGTATGGAGTGAAAGTATTGAAAATTACCAAAGTTATGTTCGTGTGTAGGAAAATTTCAACGAACCTGCATAACATGGCCATTTTTAGTAATGTTTCCACCAAATTTTCAATATAGGTTTTTTGGTACCCCACCTCATGAACACTGCCACTGTCATTTCCTTAATCAGTTCTGAAAGGTGATTTCACACAGTGAATGCTCAATTCTGTGCTAGAGGTACGAAAACACATTTTGGGCAGGATGCAAAAAATGAGCTGTACTGTTCATGAGGTGGTGATAAAATTTGTATATTGCAAATTTGGACTGAAAATATAAAAAATTTGCAAAGCTATGCACCTGCATAGAAACTGTGCAATGCACACTTGTAACGCAGCCAATTTTTGGAAATCTTTCACAAAATTTTCAACATGGGCTTTTTGGGACTCCACCTCATGAACTCTAGCACTGTTGTTTCATTAATAGGTCCCGGAAGGTGATTTCACACAGCGACAGAGAAATCACCTTTCCGGACCGAGTAACAAAATGACAGTGCCAGTGTTCATGAGGTGGGGTCCCATTGACCCCAAGTTGAAAATTTAGGGCACAAATTCCTAAAAATGGCTGAGATATCAACATAAGTTGAAAACCTCCATTGACAGCCATTATATAGCGCTTACCTTGATTCTTCAATTTGTGGTTCTGCTTTGAAGAGGGCAGACATGTCCCAGTCCACAGAAGATCGCAGCCATCAACCTCAGAGGGTAAGTATGGGGTAAGGGGGTTGTGGGTGGGTGTGCAGAGGGAGGGTCAGGATGGGGGAAGGGATGAGGAGACGAAGGACTGTTTTCTTTTTTTCAGGGAGGAAACAAAAGACATCTGGGGACAGTTTTCATTTTTACAGGTACATTTTAAATGATTTTTTGGGACACTGGGAGTGGGCTCCCTAGTGTCCAAGACTATTTGGGGATATAGATTTGGGGACACTGGGAGTGGGCTCCCAAGTGTCCCGGATATTGGGAGGGGTGTGTGCGAGGACTGGGAGACAAAGTCACACCACAGCTATTGTTGAAGTGGGGAGGGGTTCGCAAGTGAGAGGAGCAAGGACTGGGCACACAGATTACAGTGAGAGCTGCTAACAAGGACAGCGGCACTGTGGCTATTGTTGAAGTGTGGGGGGGCAGAGAAGAGAAGAGCAAGGACTGAGCACACACAATGCAGTGGGAGCTGCTAACAAGGAAAGCCACACCATGGCTATTGTTGAAATGGGGTGGCAGAGGAGAGAGGAGCGAGGACTGGGCACACAGTCTGTGGTGGGAGCCACTAACAAGGAAGGCCACACCATAGCTATTGTTGATGTGGGGAGGTCAGAGGAGTGAGAACAGGGCACACAGACTGTGGTGGGAGCCGCTAACAAGGAAAGCCACACCACAGCTATTGTTGAAGTGGGGGGGGTCAGAGGAGGAGACAGGAGTGAGGATGGGGCACACAGAGTGTGTTGGGAGCCACAAACAAGGAAAGTTGCACCACAGCTAATGTTGAAGGGGGGGCAAAGAGCGTGGACTGGGAGAGAGAGAGGCACACACAGAGGAGGGAGGACTGGGGAGGAGAGAGAGAGAGAGAGAGTGCGGCGGGCAGCAGGAGAAAGCTGTAGCCATAACTCCGACCATGCACATTAGTGATTAGTGTGAACTGTAATGTGCATGGCTGGAGTTATGGCTACGGAAAGAAATGAAGTGCTCTCACTGGAGCAGTTAATTTCTTTTAACTAGAGAATTTGCCACATCAGCAAAGCTGAACTAGTGTCATGATCAGAGTGCCTGGTCATTAGTGTACACTGCCAAGCCCATTGCAGTTTCAGATGTAATTGGCTCGGTCAGTGACACACCTCTCAAATGCCATATAAGATGCAAGACATTCCTTGCTCAAGTGAATGCAATGAAAAGTTTAGACAGTTATAGATTACAGTGTATATTATACTAAAATTAATTTAGCTATGAAACACAATTTTGTTTCCAAGTTAATAGACGACTGTTGTCAACTTCAAAATATTTTTTGTGACCATACTTTTTAAATGCAGCAACTAGAATCACCACCTCTTACGCAGCACATATCGTGACTTTTCATCCCTAAACATCATTTTACCCCGACAGTACAGTGCAATGCAATATACTTCTATTCACTAAATAGCAAAAACTAACATTGTTAATATTCATTGTTTTATTTATTCATATTGATTTTCGTTGTTTTCATTCATTTGATAAGATATTTTATTTAAGGTTTTTAAGTTTTCAGCCATTTTGTGAGGGGGGTAAGAAAATATTTTTTTCTTATTTAATTTTTCTTGTTTTTAATCAGGTTGCAATCCAGCCAACCAGGACTGTCCTAACAAGATAAAGACAGGGTATAACCCTGGTTGCAAGGCTGTGAGCTTTTGTAATGTTTTGAGGGAAGGGTATTGTATTGAACAAAATGTGTGTGTACAAATAATGATATACCATAATTCACTGAGGAGTAATAGATTTGTATTTGTGCCACTTTTAGTAAAGAATAGTAAACAGTTGGCAGCGGTAAGAACATTTTCTGCCAGGTAATCCAGGGCTGAACAGATTAGTTCAGAAATGTGCTCTGGCACCAGGAGGTTGACGATTGCAGCCCTCAGAGGGATAGTCAATATATAAAACATGTTCACTATGTGGGCGTGCATAAGTAGCATTCCAAAATACTTTGCTGGCATACATTGTGCATTTAACAGTGAAGCAACAGTGGATGAACCAAGTGCTTACCTTCCTTAATGATGTTTCTTGTTTCTCCAATCTCCTCCCAAAAACTGCACTCTCAGTCTTTTTATATTGCAAACCCAGAGCGCTTTATTAGTGCAAACGTTTGTTCAGTCAGACAGCAATTCACTGAGTTTTCCCAGCAGGTTTGATTTTGTTAATTATCAGTTCACACTGTGTTTAACTCTCCCCGCACCTTTTGGTGAGTAGTCGGGAGCACACATACTGCATGCACATGCATGTCACACTGACAGTTTGGTGTCTGTCATGCCTTTCTCATGAATATCAAAACATCAATGTGCAAACACACACAGTAGATTCACTTCCAATTATTCCCTTACAGGTGCCAGGGAGGATGGCACACAGAGTATGATGTGTAACAGGATTTGAATTTCTACCACAAGGACTAGTGTTTGGAGTGCTACTCGTGTGTTCACATAATGAACAAGTTCTGGATATAATGTGGACTGAACCATGCAAACAATTTGATTGATAAATTGATTGATTTGTTGATTGATTGATTAATTGATTGCTACAACAGAACATGATAGCTGACACTGATGCACTGTACCAGATAAAGTAGACTCAGGAGATTTTCTTTTTTTTTTTTACTTTCTAGTTTCCCCCCTTTCTTCCCCCAGTCAGTCCACTCTCTCAGAGCCCCCAAGCACCTGCACTCCACAGAGGACTGAAGAGTCTGCTCCTAAGCCCCACTCATTATCTTCTAGAGTCCCGGTTAGCCCCCTGGGTGGGGCGAAGGAGGCTCCCTGCTTACCTCCTCTGAACCTCAGGTGAGTGTGCACAAGTGGAGTCTGCCCTCAGTTTCCTCCCATGGAAGTGCGGTGCGGGGGTTCGTCGCCCGGACTGGCTATGAGGTTTTTCCATTTTCTGGTCCATACCCTGATGTCAACATGCAAGGAGGACCAATGAGATGGATGCATGCAGAGACGCACATCTGCTCCAGTCCTCTGCCAACCTCTCCCTTACTCATCTGCTTTTCCCCTGTCCGCACCAGCACTGCCTGTGGTCACCCAGGTTGTGGCAGTATAGTGACAGTGAAAGCAACTCATTCCTCCCCGGAGAAGGAGAGCAGCCATCTGGCACTCAGTCCTTCTCCCCCCGGCCAACCCCCGGCAACCCAAATCCGTCTCTGAACCCGGATCACCTGCGTGGCGCGAGGTGTGGCATCCAGTGCCTCAACCTTCAGCTCCACCAGGCCGGCTGACTCAGGAGATTTTCAAAGAGCTCTGTCCCTTTTCCACCCACCCTACTGCTGTTTGTCAACAGCAGACTTGCATTTGCATCCAGCAGAATTTTTAGATCATCTATCAGCTGATCTAGCAGTTCTATCAGTCTGTTCGATTTTCATTGAAATGTGAGATTGTTTGTATAATTTATTTATGCAAATACTGCAAATCATGACTTTTGCCACAATGTGTACAGTATCTTTTTAAAATAGCAACAAGTGAGGTTGGAGTGACACACGCAGGCAGATGCTGAGGCAAGTACTGTAAGCCATTATGGACATAGGCCAAGCACATATATGCACTGTATTCATTGCGTTAAAAATCTGGTCCTCAGGGATTGATTCCTCTCTAAAAGGTAATCTGATATTCCTTTGATTATTACATACCGCCAAAAACTTTGTGGTGATTGGTCTAGCACTGGTTTGTAAAGAAGTATCTAACTCTAATCTGCCACATCAGTTACACCAAACAGGATTTCTCCAATTTTCTAAACTGGTGGCTCACCGATAACCATTCCTTTTCTTTCAGATGCAGATTGAAGATATTAGCAAACCTCAGGCTTAATCCACAGTGCTATAGTTCAAAGGCAGTTTTGCTCTGCACTACATGATTTGTGTTCCAAAAAGTTGTATCATGGGAGAAATATTACTTCTGTTAGTTTGTTAGCAAGAACAACCCGATACCGTTTTCAAACTGCCGTGTGAATCAACAAAAACAAATTAATGAATAACATGGATCCAAGACTGTGACAGGGCTATTATGCATTCACAAACTTCTAGAACTTACCAGCACCTCAGCATTAGCGAAAACAGATTTATTTCTTGCCTAACTTGAATATTATTAGTGTCAGACTGCTGAGATCTGCAGCTTGAAAAATTTTACTCTGCCATCCATGAAGTTTGAATTGCACTGTTCATGCACAATAATTTGTCAGTACTATAGTTTTAATATCAGCAACACGCTGGCACATGTTTCTTTTAAAATTCAAGGACTGAAATTTATTCATTCATTTTTATAAATTGAAAATTGTTGCCCTGGAAAACATAATCTGCAAAAACATAGCAGTACATTATTAACTAGCTGCATTTTAGTTGATGAACAGACATGGTCACTTTTCTAAATGAAATTGTTACTCCAGTGTAAAAGTATATTACAGTGTGTTTGTTTGTTTTGTTTAACTCTGTTTATTTGCCTCGATTCGGCTAAGGGATGTACCCCATATCGATCTACTGGGTCCCTGCAAGGATCCCAGACTTCATGTTGCCCATCTTCCAGTGGGTTTTTCTGTGCACTGTTTCCCCTGCAGCTCCCCTTGATGGAAGAAGATCTGCAATGAGCTCAGCACATGGCCAGACATGCTCCTACCACTGATGTGCAGATGTCCATCACCTCCACTAATTGGCCTTCAATAGCAGTTCCAGGCTCAGCAACCACCAGCTGCCATTAGGGTTTGGTATGTTGCCAGGTGCCCGGTCCCCTCCCTCCCTAGAGAAGGTGAGCAGTCGGACAGACACTCAGCCTTCTCCTCCCCACCGGCCCTCCAACAACCCTGGGGCAGTATGACCGTTTAATCAGCACTATATAAAACTTAGTAATCTCCATACAATGCAAACTGGGTTCATCTAGTTCAATTTGAAGTCAGTAATACAAAGAATGGTCTGTTACTGTAGTAAAACCCCCATGTACTTTGTCATTGTACTTAGGAATTAGAAATTCTTGGATTATGGATTATCTGATCTAGACCACCAACTGCAAATAACTCCAGTGTCAATGTACACACATTTAAAAGTGATATGAAATGATTTTTACATAATTAACTGCTTTTGCATTTTCTTTTCCATGTGAATTATGTATTCTGATGTGCTTTGACCAATTTTTCATAAATGATGACTCTATATTTGGGGTAACCTCAAATCCTCCTCACCAGCTACTACTCTCTTTTCACATGTTTAAAACATTCCATGATATCAGTAACACCATTCTATGCTGTTTATCAGAATAGCCTGGAGCGGTGTTTCTGATGTCATAAAATGTTCAAGCAATATGGAGAGCGAGAACAGCAACTGCTGAGACAAGGATTCTGAGTAGTTATAAAGGCAAACAAATTAGATAGTTGATTTAAGAAAAAAGGTCAAAACATATCAGAATATTGGGATAGACAATAAAAAGAAAACAGTAGGCATCTAGAGTTGTAAAAAAATATTTCCTATCACCTTTAAGTCAAGATAACGGACACTTTGGAGGAATAAATCTGAATAATTGGAATAAACTACTTTCAAATAATGACCAGGACGCTTGATTATCCAATCTGGGTAAATAATTCTCAGCCTCAAATTGTTATTGTCCAGGGTATCTGAAAAACAATCTAGATTATCTGAGCATCCCTACTAGTCATAACAACATTTTCTGAATGACCCTAAAGCAAAGCCACCATTTTTAAGTAACACTTGTCCGGCACTATCTTAGAAAATGTCTAGCAATGAAGTAGTAAACAGCAAATGCACACAAAGTCCATTTTTCTTATTAGTCAGGGGTTGAAAGCTGGGTATCCAGAAATTCCTATATGGAATGCACTATATTCAATCAGATAAATGATGAGAATTGTTCCAACTGCATGATGCACAGAGTTGTGTCAGATTTAGTCAAGCAAAACATCTGAGTGCATTCATGGACTCAAAAGCAGCTACTGTATGGTATCTTTCAAGATGCACTGAAAGCCTTATTTTAGTCACAGGAGACTGGAAACCACATTACTGGCTTTCAGACAGTCATTCTCATGAACTGGAAACTCTTTGTTTTTCTGTGCCTGGTCTTTGGAATTAAATAAGCATAGCAAGGGCAAACAGCCCAGTTGTCCCAAGCAACAAGAGAGCTTGTGATATCATGCCATAAGTGACTGTAATAAGGATACTTTCTACTTCCCTGCTTTGTTTTGTATTCCACCACACACAGGCAAACACATACAAAACACATATACACACTGCAATAAGGCTCCAAGACATCTCCAGTCTGCATTTAATTGTCTGAATAGCCCCTGCATTTTGCATATTCTGTGATGTAACTTCGTATTCATGTCCTGCAGATTTAAAAGAATTTTGTAACAATACCTTGCCTGTTGATTTTCAGTTTACAAATCTACAATCCCTCTCCAAATCAAACTTTAGCTAAAATCTTCTGACAAGTCTTTCTGCTTTAAGAAACCTTTCAGTGGGGTTCTTTTGTTTGAAATGAACTTTCTGTCTCAGTTCACCATGGTTTGATTCATAGAGCTCATGAGTTTAAATGCCTCAAATGTTAACGTATAGAAACATCTGGTCAGTCTATTTAAAGGTAGTACAGAAAAAAATACAATTAATTAGACAAACATTAACATACTAGATGTGTTTATACAATAATCAAGTAGTAATAGGGAAGAATACATTAGCCCAGGTTAATACACTCAGGCCAGCTGGTCACAATCTACCAAATTGCTAGTGTCAAAAAATAAAAAAGTTGCTTTAAATCACAAAAGCTTGTATATTATCAGATTGATCCTACCCAAGCCAGGCCTACATTCTAATTGCTGTCTTATCCCATAATGCCCTGCAGCTAATGTTTGCAGCTACATTATATCAGCTATAGAAACATGGGAACATCAGTTACTGTCTGCTACATAACTGCTATAGCACAACATTACAACAGAGCCAAGCAAAACTTGTTTACCCTCTGTGCACTATCTGATAAATTAAAAGGGTTCACAGCACCAGACACTGATGAGAGTAAATCATCAAGTCAGAACCAATCTTCTCTCACTTCACCAGCAAAAAGTACTCCAAGCTCGTTCATCACTACTGCTCCTGAACAACAGCGGGGTCTGCTTATAGCATAGCTATTGACACAGGCCAGGCTGCATATTAAAATAATTTAGAACATTTTTCTAATTTGTCACCTAACTACTGTATTTACAGACTGCCATTTGAACAAAGGAGATTTCTATTACACAGCCAGCTGCTGCAGCAGTTACATACAGTAGGTACAGATCTGCTGTTCCCCTAGTCTGTTTATAGCAGATACATATTTATCACAAATGGTATTTTTTAACCCTGCTTGGCTCCCATTTATAGATAAAAATCACTTACTTTATAAATTTAAACAAGAAATGACATCTCATGAATTCTACAGTATTGCAATGTGACCTCTGACTAATATTGTACTCTACACACTTTTATTTATTTTATTTGTTGAAATGTTTCACCAAGAAGGCACACTGAACAACAAGTTGCCCATCTCCCAGTGTGACCTGGGGGAAAGGGTACAGGGAGTTTACATACAGAAATACCTAATGAATAATATCAAGTGAAACTAAGTAAAGAAAATATTACATGAAATGTAAGCAGTCATTACAATGGAGAAAATTCAAACAATGACTTGACACATACAGTGAAACTGATAACTTAGGGTTAGACCTTACTAACATAAGTGCCATCTTAAATAAGGGTATAGACTCTGAGTGGAGAAGGGGAGCTATAGGAAGAGTGGAAAAGTTATGTTAGGATTGATGAAAACAGGTACAATTTGAGGAGAGGAAATTATAGATGGTAGAGGACAGGGAAGGGAGGGAGGATGAGTGCTGAATTTGAGGAGGGAGGGCATTCCAAATTTTGGGGAAGCGATGTTTGAAGGCCGGCTGACCTGCCAACTTGGAGCAACAAGGGACAGCAAGGGTCCGTGAGTCTGGGGAGAAGGATAAATATGTAGGTAGAAAGCCAAGCCAGAATTTAGAGACATGTTTGTGCGGTGGGAGAGGTGCCTGTTTGTAAGTGAAGGGAAGGAAAGGGAGTCATAGAAATCACAGTGGTGAGTACGCATAGGAGAGTCAAGGGCAAAAACAGCAGAAAGAGTTGAAAAGGGGATCCATTCTGGATAGGGTGGATTTGAGAGCGGCACTGTAGACTACATCACAGAAGTTGAAAATAGAGAGGATCATCTTTTGGACAGTCGCACGCCTGGCCGTAAGAGGGGTGCAATTATGGTTCCTGTAGATGGCGCCAAGCTTGGGATGCAGTTTCTTCAGGATTGCATTGATGTGTCCAGGGAAGTTGAGGTGCTGGTCCAGCCAAACCCCAAGGTACCTAAATGAGGAGGAGTCCTCAAGCTGGGTCCCATCCAGGGTGTGAAAAGTAGGCAGAACGGGGAGCCTAGTGAGTCTCTGCCTAGTGTCGAAGGTCATGGAGACTGTTTTCTTGGCATTTAAGAGGAGTTCATTGGAGCTAGCCAGTGCTAGATCTTGTTGAAGTTGAGCTGAAGGCTGGCTTCCACATCAGAGTGAGATTGGCTGGAGGCGAACAGGACAGTATCGTCAGCGTACATATGAATATGGGAGGAAAAGCAAGTTGACAGCAAATCTTTAAAAAATATGGAGAAAAGTAGGGGACCCAACACTGATCCCTGAGGCATACCAGTGTGTATCTGGCAGGGAAGGGAGTTGGTGCAGGTGATTCTAACTGATTGAGTCCTGCCTGTGAGGTAGGCTCTGAACCAGTTTGTGGTAGTTGGTGAGAGGCCAGCTGCTGAGAGGGAGTGGAGAAGCAGGATATGGGAAACTGTATTGAAAGCCTTGACAAGGTCAACAAATATTTTTTATTTAGTTTTTGTTGACTGGGTAAGTGCACTAGACAAATTCTGCCTATTTTCAGGCACGACCCAGGGGAAGGGGATACAGATGAATGCCTACTGGCTTTGAACCAGATTAAGCTGTTGGTGGTATTTTAGTGAAGGGGAGGGAATTTGGCCAGGGCACCAGAGAAATTCCCTTACTCTTTTCGAGAAGTGCCATGGGATCTTTAACATCCACCTGAACTACCACCAGAACAGGCAGATGGGACCTCGGTTTAACGTCTCATCCGAAAGACGGCACCTCAGGAGTGCAGCACCCCACCCTCATGCTGCACTGCAGTGTCAGTATTGGGATATTAACCTGGAAGAGGTGATCAAGCCATTATTCATTCCAGCAAGAATGGTATCAGTGAGCCTGAGCAGGGAGGTGGTGGTAGAGTGGTTTTTCCGAAATCCAGACTGGAACGCTGGAACGGGGTGAAGAAGTTTGTCAGAGAGAAAGGAGGAGATTTAAGAGAGGACAAGATGTTCCTGGATTTTAGTGAGGGTGGGGAGCAGGGAAATGGGACGATAGTTCCCTGGAGAAGAGAAGTCACTACCTTGGAGAGGGGGAGAACAACAGCATGCTTCCATGGCATAGGGACCTCAGCTAGTGAGAAGGAGAGATTCAGTATTTATGCAAGTGGGCAGGCAATCACAGGGGCGGAAAGGTAGAGAAGCTTAGGGTCAAGTTCATCTGGAGAGAGCTGCCTTTTGAAGGGTTGATGGACAGCAAAGCAGCAAGGGTGTCCTCAGGTGAGACCAAGGAAAAGAGAAGGGAAGGGAAGCCAGCGATTGACGGAGGTTTGGATTGGCACTTTGGAAGGGGGAGCTGGGGAGGAAACTAATAGGACAGAAGCACACAGTGTGAAGTAGGAGTTGAATTCTTCAGCCACTAAAGCATGATCATCTACAAGGGAGTTATTTATTTTAATAACTAGGGCGGGGGGAGAGAAGAGAGCATGAACAACTTTCCAAAATTTGGATGGGGAGTTTAAATTTGAATGGAAGGTAGAGATGAAATACTCCACCTTAGCTAACCTAACTGCTTTACCACACACGTGAAGTTTGCAGTATAGTGAAAAATCACTAAGTAGTTTAGTTGCCTTGTGTTTTCTCCATGCTTGGTTGCATGCGCGGGGAAAGGCCAGAAGTTCTGGAGTGATCCACGGGACGTGATTACCTCATATTCTGGTGCATCTCAGAGGGACATAATAATTCCAGATAGAGAGGAATTTTTCTTTAAAGTAGGCAAGGGCTGCGTCCACATGAAGTGCAGTGGCTAGCGGAGCCCAGTCGGTGTTTGTTAAATCTTGGAGGGGGGGTTAAATCGAGGGATTTATAGGAGCATGTTAGGATTATTTTGGGAGGGGGTTTAGGCCTGTGGATCTTCCTGACTAGGTAAATCAAGTGATAATCACTTATGGCGTCTGGTAGGATACCCGAATCTATAACTTGATGCAGATGGGATGTGAGGGCCCAGTTGATCAAGATATGGTTTTGAGATTTGTTATTTAGATGGGTGGGTTCTTTTATGAGCTGGATAAAATTTTGAGAGGATATGTAGTCTTGCGTCTTGGCTTGTGAGGGGCGATAGCCAGTTTAAATTAAAATTGCCCATGAGGTATAGCTCACCCATTTGAGAGTGGGAGATTATGATGGTAGTTAGATCAGTAGTTATACTGTTATGTAGGAAATAGTGGTGGGTGATTGCAGGCAGTCTGAGTCAACAGAGACCAGTGGACCAGCAGCTCTACACAAAAGTAGCTGCAGCAGATGCCAACTGAGTGATGAGAAGGATCTCCTTTGCTGAAATGGTGTTCTGTAAATACCCCAATTACAGAACAAAAGAAAAAGAAAACTTTTAAATCATATATATCAATAGCATGGCTAATGTAAGACAGCAGCTACAAGTCAACATGGAGTTTCTGATGGGGGAGAGAGAGATAGAGAATTAGTTCCAGTTCCAAAGATTAACCCCCAATCAGAGTCAGACATAGGTAGCTGAGTTAACAGGTTCTATGTGATAATGGCGATCATGGAAAGGCGATCGCCGTTAGGGTGACTATATATCATCGAAAATACATTTCGGTGATGTATAGTCCTGGCGCACAGCAAAATGGACCGGGAACTTAAATTTTTTGTTTATGTGGGGACTGCACCTCCACCCACCCCCACTGGGGTTCGCCACCCCTACTAAAGATTCTTAACTCCAGTGGAGTGCATGTCGGTGGGGGGTGAAAAGTATAAAAAAAAAATTAATTTCTCGACCAGTGCAAAAATCCTGATGCACCCAGCACCGAACCTGGCTCCCTCCCAATCATAGCCTGCCACGAACCCACCACACCACATGGCAAGCTCGGCAACCCACCATGGCACTACCTCTCACAAACTCTCCCTCTCCTTCCACCTGTCGCATGGCATGCTCACTCCCTCCCACATGCGCGTATACACTAGCGACAGGATATCACTATACTTGCATTCGACCCCCCGTCCACTAGCCGTGAGAACAGGTGCCGCTATTGAGTCACCCTTTCAGTAAGCGCTCAATAACAAGTCCCCTTCTCATGGTATACCAAGTTAACATTATCGGTTAGTGCATAATCCAGGGCTGGGATCTTTTGTTTGGCGTTGCTGCTATATTGTACTACAGTCATGCAAAAGGCTGTAGCTGATGTCCTGCCGCCAACGTCCCCAATGACATGAACCACAGAGTCTAATAGGATAAGACAACATTAAGAATAAAAGCTTGGTTTTGGTAGGATCAACCATATAAAATGTGTTTTTGCAATTCAAATAAAGTTTCAACATTTTTACAGAGAGTGCATTAATAGATCAGGACCTCCTGGTCTGAGTGTGTTAATTGGGGGTAATGTTTACTTCCCCTTTATGATGAAAACAAAGGATGGTTTAATGTGAATTAATTAGTGCAAGGTGTTTAATGATGAATGAGGCAAAACTAAGTACTTACACCCCAAGGATATGATCAAGTCATGTTGCAAAATGGGCTTTGAAATCTTGTAATTTCATTGGTCTTGAAACATCACATGACCATGCATTATTTTCTTACCACTGCACACCTGGCCCAAACTAGACAACTTTCATTGATTTTAAAATTATGTTATGCTCATTTTATAAGCTGACTAACACACTTCAAGATATGCGAGCATATGGAGTATATGCACTTCTTGGGTGGTTAATTCATTTGGCTGTGTAAGCCTCATGTTCAGTGACAACACAGCCCCAAATGGAATGCAGCAGCAGTATCATCATGGTGGTGGTGGGGTGAGTATCCATTACGACTAGACCACCAAAAAATGAAGAAAAGGCAGGAATTTAGAACTTTTGAGTAAAATATTTCAAGATATGTGATAGAGACTGGGTCGGGTGGTAGGTGGGAAGCATTGGGTCCAGGCCTGATGATGCCGACATGCTATTGTAGTTAATAAAATGCTGCACTTAAAGAACTAGACCAGATCCATAGCCTCACATAGATCAGGATAGTACATGTGCTGTATGGTAAGTATGAGTCAATACTGAATTTGCATTTGTTGAACGTTCTGAAATCTTGGTGTTTTGGACACTGGTGAAGCAGATCCATAGGAAAAAATTACTCACTATAGTAATGTTGTTTCTTCTAATGGAGTCTTGCTGTATTCAGACATGATGCAGCAGTTATCCCCAGCACTAGAACTGCCCCGGAGAGGAAAGAGTCAACTCCATGCAGAAGCATAGAATGTTGAGCTCGAGCTCGGTTTTCAGACCTCTGTCTCTGGTACTTCCCAGTGTAACTGTCAGATTCTTACGAGCAACTAACTAGGCACTAAAATATGGAAATTGTTTGAAACATATAGCCAAAAGGCAAAAAATAGTTTTGGGGTCCAAAAGACTCAAGTCGAGAACCCAAGAAGAAACAAGGTAGTGACAATTTAGGCTATGAACATAAGAATAATAAACATAACAGCTACCCCACCAAAAGGGAGGATACAAGGTACACCCCTGAGGTGCAACACTGTACCTGCCAGCCCACTTCCCAAAAACAGGTTCTGAGAGGGGAGGCAGGGGGGGAGGTCTGAATGCAGCAAGACTCCATTAGAAGAAACAACATTACTATGGTGAGTAATTTTTTCTTCAAACAACATGAAGTCTTGCTGTATGCAGACATAATGCAGACTACCAAGCAGTTCCCTATGGAGGAGGGAATGCAGAACCTACTTTGGGAACAGGCTCTGTAGTACTGCTGTGCCAAACCTAGCGTCACTCCTAGCCTGGCTGTCTAGGGAGTAATGCTTGGTGAATGTATGTACTGTTTTCCAGGTGGCTGCTTTACAGATCTCTAAGAAGGGAATATCTCTGGCCGCAGCTGTACCCCTAGTGGAGTGAGCCCTCAGGCCTGAAAGGGGTGTTCTACCCAATTTGTCATAGCAGAACTGTATACAAGAAACAATCCACCTAGCAATAGATCTTTTAGTGGCAGGCTTACCTTTCCCCACTTCACTATAAGTGAGAAACAATTGAAGACAGTCATTTCTGTGTGCCTTAGTATGCTCTATGTAGTAGCTAAAAGCCCTTTTAACATCCAAACTGTGTAATCTTCTTTCCTCTGAAGAAGAATAGTCAGTGAAAAACACAGGGAGTGATATGGACTGGTTTAGATGGAAATCCGATACCACTTTAAGCAAGAACCTCCTATTAGTTCTTAGGACCACTTTATCCCTATGGAGGGATATGAAGTCAGGTTCAACTGAAAGGGTCTGTAATTCACTAATCCACCTGGCAGAAGTAATAGCTACAAGAAACACAGTTTTCCAGGTCAAGTACTTCAATTCAGCTGAAGCCATAAGCTCAAAGGGTGGCTGCATCAGCTGACCTATGCAGACATTAAGATCCCAAGGCGGAGTAGGCTCCCTAAAGGGAGGGTTAATGTGGAGCAGACCTTTGAAAAACTTTCTGAAAACAGGATGAGATGCCAGGGAAGAGCCCTTCCCTGCTGAGAGGAATGCAGAGACAGCTACTAGATGAACTGTCAGAGTGGCAGGCCTAAGGCCTAGACCATTCAGATGAACTAGATAGTCTAAGGTTGTGGAAATGTCTGCAGAATCAGGCAGGATGCCTTTCTGAGAGCACCAAATACTGAACCTCTTCCATTTGGAATTGTAAGTTTTTCTAGTGGAAGATTTCCTGGAGACCTTTAGAATATCCAGAACTCCCTGAGAGAGATGAAGTGCTGCATATTCTAAGTCTTCAAGAGCCAGGCCTTGAGGTTGAGAGACTGGAGATTAGGGAACCAGATCCGCCCTTGGGAGGAGGAGAGAAGATTGTATCTCCTGGGAAGACACAGGGGACATGACATAGCCAAGGACAACAGAAGAGGATACCAGGGCTGTCTGACCCAATCTGGAGCCACCAAAATCACTGTGCAGGGTTGAGTTCATATCTTGATCAGAAATCTGAACAGGAGAGGGAAAGCATAGAGAAACCTGCCCTTCCAGTCCAGAATGAGGGCATCCTGGGTAACTGTCCCCAGGACTGGAGATCTGCAACAAAACAGAGGAAGTTGCTGCAAATAAATCTATCTCTGGAATGCCCCACCTGGAGAAAATGATCCTCAAATGTGAGGATTCAGGGACCATTCGTGATGTCCCTGTGAAATCCTGCTCAGGGCATCTGCTAACACATTGGCTTTCCCTGGAAGATGAACCACTACCAGGGAAGTCTGAAGGGAATAGGCCAGAGACCAAATCTTCATGGCCTCTGTGCACAAGGCCGTGGACCGAGTGCCTCCCTGCTTGTTGATGTACCACATTGTGGTAGTGTTGTCCGTCCTGATTTGGACCACCTTGCCCTTGCACCTTGCCCTTGACTGAATCTGAGAAGGTCTGAAGAGCTAAAAAAAAAACTGCCCTGAGTTCCAGGAGATTGATATGAAGAAGAGACTCCTGTGGGGACCAGATTCCCTGAGCTGTTAGGGCTCTTAGGTGGGCTCCCCAGCCTAGGAGAGGAGCATCCATAGTCAGTACTACTGATGGAACTTGAGGGAGAAATTGAACCCCTTGTCTGAGGTAGTCCTGGTCCAGCCACCACTGGAGAGCTTGTACCAGAGTTTGGGTCACTGGAATCAGTTTGGAGAGATTGTCCCTTCTCTGTGACCAGAAAGACCTTAGATGGAACTGAATGTCCCCGCATCTGAAATCTGGCTCCCTGAACCACTGCAGTGGAGGCTGCCATGTGGCCCAAGAGCTGGAGGAACTGTCTCGCTGGAAGAGAAACCTGAGGCCAAAAGGAGGAAGCGAGGTCTACTAAGGCCTTCACCCTTGCCAGAGGAAGGAAAGCTTTTGCTTGGGCAGTATCCAATTCCACCCCTATGAAGGTGAGAAGCTGTACTGGTTCAAGGACTGATTTTGGCAGAGTTAGAAGAAACCCCAGAGAACTGAGCAAGTCCTGGGTGGTTTGCTGAGCTGCCCTGACCTGATCTGATGACTGCCCTACCAGCAGCCAGTCATCCAGATATGGAAAAATGGTGATACCCTGTCTTCTGAGGTAAGCCACCACTACTGCAAGGCACTTTGTGAACACCCTTGGAGCTGATGTTAGGCCAAAAGGCATGGCCTTGAACTGGTAGTATCCTGAAGGCAACTCGAACCTGAGGTATTTTCTGTGGGAGTACCTTATAGGGATATGGAAGTAGGCATCCTTGAGGTTCAGTGATGCTAGCCAAACTCCTGGCCTTAAAGAGGGAAGGATTATTCCCAGAGTTACTATTTTGAATTTGGGTTTTGATATGTGTTTGTTCAAGTACCTTAGATCCAGGATGGGTTGCCACGCCCCTGTTTTCTTTGGGGTAAGGAAGTACCTGGAGTACAGGCCTTTTCTCCGTGTTGAGTAGGAACCTTCTCTATGGCTCTGAGAGCTAGGACAGAGGAAACCTCTGCCTCCAGGGCAAGGGTTTCTGAGATTGATGCAGGTGGAAAAGGCTTGGCCCTCCTTTTTGGGTACCTTTTGAAACTGAGGGCCAGTCCCTGGCTTACTACTTCCAGGACCCACTTGTCTGAGGTAACAGACTTCCAGGCCTGAAAGTAGTAAGCCAGCCTGCCTCCTACTGGGATTGGAGAGTTGACCCGGGCTGATACCTCAGGGTGTCTGCTTGGCAGGAGCCTTAGACTGGGAGGAGGAAGCAGCTCTGCTCATCCCCCTCCTACCCCTCCCTCGGAAAAACACCCTTTGTGGGTAAGAAGAGGAGGCCTGGGTTTGGTAAAAAGACCTGTGAAAAGGTCTGCCCCTGCCCCTGGACTGCTACTTTTGAGGAGTGGCTTGCCTTTCCTTGGCCCGTGCACTCCTGTGAGTTGTCCTGTATTCATCCATTTTCTTCATGTAAGCCTCTGTCTGCTCTCCAAACAGAGAGTTACCAACTACAGGAAAATCCATAGCCTTAGACTGGGTGTCTTGTGATAGGCTAGTACATCTGAGCCAAGCATGCCTCCTGAGAGACACAGATGTAGCCATGACTCTGGATGCCACATCGTTGGAGTCCACAGCAGCATGAAATTGTACTTTGGATGCCTCAACTCCATCTGCAGCCACCTCCTCCAGCTCTTTGGCTAGCTGGGGGGAGGCCTGTTGAGCCAAGAACCGTATCCCACCTGGACTTCTGATACCTGGTTGTATAGGCCATATAATTTGCCTGCCTGAGTCCCAAAGAGGATGCCAAGTATAGTTTTTTGGCCATGGCATCAACTTTCCTGGAGTTCTTGTATGGGGGGTGTGAAGCCAAAGGAATGTTTGCCCTGTCGCAGGCTGCAGCCTGCACTACCCCAACATGGCTGCAATGTGAATAAAGGAAGTCCGCAGCTGAGCCTGATAACATATACCTCCTGTCCATTCTTTTATCTACAGGAGGTAAAGAGTTAGGAGTCTGTAGAATCTTTTGTGTCCATTTCCCCAAGGACTTATGAAGGGGGATAGACAACCTTTTGGACTCTGGGATGTCCATCTCCACAAAATCAGGCTCTTCTTCCTCCTCAGCAGCTTCAAACCATGGGGAGCTGGAGGGTTTGGGCCACCTTCTTGTAAAACAAGAAGTGTGAAGGGGACTCAGAGAGCCTGGGTGGAGAGATATCAGAGGGCCTGTCTGGGAAGATGTCCGGTTCAATGGGCACATCCAGACCTCCCTGGTCATCATCATCGTCATCATCATCAGGATAATCTTCATCTCCCTCCCTCTCCTCATAGAAAGCATACTGATCATAATCTGAAGGAGCCGGTTCCAACAGAACTGACCACCTAACCGGCAGTGCCGGTTCGGACAGAACCAGGCGAAATGATTGGACAATACCAATCACTTTGGCTATCTCATCCGCGGTTGGAGTATGCAGTACTGGATCCGAACCAGCAGACTTTTGTTTCTTTTTTGACGGAACCGACCCCTCAGAGTCAGCTCTCCTTTTGCCCAAGGAGGTAGGCACCTCCTCAGGTTCGTCCACAACCGAACCAGGCTGGTCATTCAGATCCACGGACTTCTCGGCCTCCCTTTCCCTCAACCTACTCAGTCTTTTTTCTAGAGTGGTTTTGGGAAAGTTTTTGCAAATTTGGCAGTCTGACTGGAAGTGGTCAAACCCCAGACAATAAACACAGATGAGGTGGGGGTCGGCCTTGGCAAAGGCCTCCCCACACTCAGTACAGTGTTGAAACCCAGTAGGATCGGTTTTCTTTTTGAGTTTCTCAGACATGGCCAACCTACCAAAATTACCCTATAGAAGCTATCAAGCCAGGTAATACCAACCGATCGGTAACAATCATGTCACGGGTTTGGAAAAGAACAGAGAAAAAGCCAGGTACTTTTGAAACTGATCACTACCGGAACACCACTCTAATCCCAGAAAGATATTTAAAATTAGAGAAATCACAAGGTCAGTTCCTTACCGGACCGACCGAAAAGAAACCGAAGAGACAAACAATTTCCACAGTTAAATAAAATAAAAACACAGTCACTACCTATCTACAACACTACCTGTACCACAGACAGAGGCTGGAATCCGAGAAAACAATAAAGAAATGTTTTTTAAAACTGAACGCTTTACTATACCGAACAGAGCAGAGGAAATCTCCGGAGCGACTTCACTGTTAGGCGGAGTAAAGAATCTGACGGTTACACTGGGAAGTACCACAGACAGAGGTTTGAAACCGAGCTCGAGCTCAATGTTCCATGCTTCTGCATGGAGCCAACTCTTTCCTCTCCGGGGCAGTTCAAGTGCTGGGGCTAACTGTTGCATTATGTCTAAATACAGCAAGACTTCATGTTTTTGAATAACTGGTTTCCCTTCAGCACTTTAATATCGTGAAACAGCACTTTTGTACAGGAACAAAACACTAAGCAGACCTATTCTGGCTGTTTCTCACAGGGGGAGCAGCTGGTTCTTGCGAGAGGCTCCCCCTGCATTCAGGACTAAGGAAGGAATCACCTCGGGGTTGAGGCACCAGTAACCGGGTGGTCCTCCCCCGATGAACACTGTCAGGACTTTTCTTGTGCCTTTGGGGTGAATTGAGGCTGGAGAGAGCAGCAACTGACGGAGCTGCTGCAGCGTGGGCTTGTTTTTTCCTGGGACCATACAAAACGCCATCGCCAGTTTCAGCCCTTTGTCCCACGCAGAGCCCCAGCTGAATTTCGGCGCCAAACTGCCATTTGAAAAGGCAGCTGCGCCTGTTGGCTCCTACACTCTGTGACGCCTGGGGCAAGCCTAGCAAAAAGGCCAGCCCGAGCTTTTTCTAGGACCTATTCTGGCTGTTTCTCACAAGAAGGAGTGGGCAGCTCTTGCAAGAGGCTCCCCCTGCATTCAGGACTAAGGAAGGAATCACCTCGGGGTTGAGGCGCCAGTAACTGGGTGGCCCTCCCCCGGCGAACACTGTTGGAACTTTTCTTGTACCTTTGGGGTGAATTGGGGCTGGAGAGAGCAGCAACTGACGGAGTTGCTGCAGCGTGGGCTTGTTTTTCGACCTACCCGCCCACCCCGTTCCCTCCTCCCATTAAATGCCCGGTAGCCACACCCCCTGTTGACCAGGACCAATCGGCTCTGGCCATAGGCGGGAACTTGGGCACCACAAAGAATCTATCATACCAAAAAATTGCTATATTATCCAGCACTGCAGTTACAGTATTTACTAAGTAATCAGAGAGGGCAAACAATATCAGCATAACCTGTTTCAATTTCCTACAGAACCCTGTGCTACAATTCCTACAGTACCCTGTGCTACAAATATTAACTAGTAGCAAAAAGATTACACAATATATACAGCACCCTACTAAATAGTCTGTTAGGTATAAGATCTTTCTTGTCTTAAGTGGGCTGTACAGTTTGCTGGGTGGCTGTTATACATTCACATATATCTTAAGGGGCGTCAAGGGTGCACTGGCTTGTATTTTGACTGTACTACCAGCATAGGTACCTCTGAATACTGTTCTGCTTTATAAACCCCAATCTGTACAGGTGACCTATTTATTATAACATAGCACGGGTACTCACTAACTTAGGGGCTTAGTTTGTGCTCTTGTGGAGGTAGGAGCTCAGAACTGTGTGGTAGAAACTGCTGAAATCCGGGTGGTATCAGGTGTCTGGTAGTGGTGTGGGAATCACCGCTGGCTGTGGGCTGGGGGGTCAGTGATCAGCACTGATCTGCACCATTCCCCTCGGTCAGTCTACCACTGGTATGAACATGGGGAACCCTCAGCACCTAATTAAGCGACTACCACTGCATCCACTCATGTGCATACTAGCCTGTGGTCTCCTCACTGTCCTTGGCATCCCCTGGTATATTGGTACAGATATCCCTAGAGCGGGAGAACCTTGGGGCACTTGCTCCCAGTTGGTGGAAACTGATTTTACATTCTCCAACCTATTAGGAGAGGCAGACCCCCTTCCTGGGTTCTCTGTAGTCTTGATCTGAGGTGCTTCTTGTGTCCTGCATGTCTGGTCAGGAAATATGGCCGCAGGGTGCCTGCCAGGAATGGCTCCCCTTCCCTAAAACATCTCTTATGGCTACTTCTGGTGACCCTAGCACTATCAGGTGACATCGAGTTAAACCCTGGCCCACCTTGCCAAACAGCCCCTGCTGCTCTGAGCGGGTTGGCGGTCAAGAGGCTGAAAATAGCCCATCTCAGTATCCATAGCATCCTGCCCAACCTGGTGGAACTACTGGCTTGGGTCACCCACCACACCCCTGACATCCTTGGAATAACAGAAACCTGGCTTAAACCCACCATACCAAACTCTGCATGTGCCCTCCTGGGCTATGACCCCCCCAGGCTTGATCGCCCAGGAAAGAAAGGGGGGGTGGCATCTTGGTATATTATAGAAGCTACCTTAACCTGTCGGTGCTACCCTGTCCACAACCTGTGCAGTCCCCTTGCGAGTTCCTGCACACGGTGCTGTTGCTCGGGATGACCAAAAAGATACATGTTTTATTCACCTACAATCCCCCTAAGGGCAGCCTGGAGGGGCTGTCCGTCCTCCTGAACACCATAGGTGCTGTGACCCGACATAATGAACTAATTATCTTAGGTGATCTTAACCTAAACTGGCTTGGTAGCAACACCAAAGCATATGAACCACTCATCGCTGGTCTCTCCCTGTCGCAACTGATCAAGGAGCCTACCAGATGCCCACCTAATGGTGGAGAGAGCTCTCTCCTGGACTGGGTCATGACAAATCGACCAGAGAGGATCAGCTTGTCAGGCATCCTCCCTGACACCATCTCGGACCACTCCCCCATGTATGGGGTGTGGAAGATTCCCTCTCTGAAAATCACACATAAAATCATCCAGGTCCGAGACTACTCAAGGTTTGATGTTGGCTCCTTCCATGCTGATCTCCAGCACACTGACTGGTCAGCAGTTTGGAATGCCTGGGACTCCTCATCAGCAGCCAGTCACTTCCTCAGTACGTTCAGGGTGCTGCAGGATAAACATGCCCCCCTCATCAGATGGAGGGTCAGGGACTCGGCAACAAAGTGGCTACATGGTAGTCTGCTAACCCTCATGAAGTACAGAGATACGTGCTGGGCACAACTCAAGGCCACAGTGGAACAGGCTGTATTTCTGCAGTACAAGAATCTCAGAAATCAGTGCAAGAAGGCAATTAGGGCTGCTAAAGGTGAATTTTGCAAATCTGTGCTGCTGTGCACAGCTAGGGATCCCAGGAGGTTCTGGAGAAACATTAAGAATATAGTCAGTGGGACTCCGAGCGGTGAGATCTCCGATATGATCATCGATGGTGCCAGTTGCAACAACTCTCTGACCATTGCAAATGCATTCAACCAATACTTTTTGGGCCTATCTACTTTCATCTCATCACTCCCCCATGGGGGAGGGGAGAAGGGTGAACAAGGGGCCGCACTGTCCTCATCATACCCGTCCTTTCTTTTTAAGGTGGTGGTGGTGCAAGAGGTGCAGAGACTGCTCTCAGGCCTCTCCCACTTCTTGAGTGCTGGCCATGATGGACTGGAGCCGAAACTCCTGAGTCTCAGTGCCAGTAAGATTGCCCCCATGGTAACCCATATCTTCAATCTGTCCCTGTCATCGGGTGTCATTCCAGAGGTATGGAAAGTTGCCAGGGTGGTCCCGATACTTAAACAAGGGAACCCCAAACTCATAGAAAACTACTGTCCAATATCCATACTGTCAGCAGTCAGCAAACTTCTTGAGAAGGTCGTGGCAGGGCAGATCTCGGAGTATTTGCAGTCTCATGACCTGTTGTCCCCAGAGCAGCATGGCTTTAGGAAAGGGCACAGCACATTCTCTGCCCTTGCCATGGTCTCATCTGGGATCAGAGCAGCTATGGACCAAGGCAAACTCTCTGGAGCTATCTTTATAGATCTCTCCAAGGCCTTTGATCTTGTTGATCACACCATGCTCTCCACCCAGCTCAGCTCCTATGGTCTATCACCTGAGGTACTCAACTGGTTCTCCAACTACTTAAACGGCAGAAAACAACTTAAGTATGGGAAGGAGTTCTCGGGCACTATCTCTGTTACCATGGGTGTCCCACAAGGCTCTGTCTTGGGGCCACTGCTCTTTTCCATATTCGTGAACAAACTCTCAGCTGCCGCTGTCCACTGCAAGCCTATCCTGTATGCAGATGACCTGGTCATCCTGACTCATTCCCCAGAGATAGGGGTCATAAATCACCACCTGAGCGAGGACTTGAGGAACATCCAATCCTGGATTCTGTCCCACAAGCTGGTTCTAAATCTCAGAAAAACCCATGCCATGCTCTTTGGGTCTCAGGCCAAGATTAAGGCCGCCCCTGCTCCACTATGTGTTTCTGGTGTCGACGGGGTTGTGATCCCAGTTACGGACAACTTTAAATACCTTGGAGTGACGCTGGACCCACAGCTTGACCTTGGCCACCACATACAGAATACTTTCAAGACTTTTAACTGCAAACTGGGTCTGACCTACAGAGCAAAAAGCAATCTTACTCCGGCAGCTCGGATTGCACTTGCCAAAGGGGTGCTCCTATCCCCACTCTGCTATGGACTCCTCTTGTTTGCCCGCTCATTCAAAGTCACCAGGTGGTCTACTGCCTATAACCATGTTTTCCACTTCACGCTGGCCGCCCCCCCGTCTCACTCACTATTGTGACCTCTATGGCAGGCTAAACTGGCACTCACCCACAAACCACATAGACTTTACCTAGAGTGCTTCACCAGAAAGGTCCTTGGCACTGGTACCCCTCCAGGGCTTGAGAAATTCCTTGTCCCGGCTGACTCCTCCACCTACTCTCTCAGGTCCCAGGGACATGCCCTCCTTAAGATACCGGCTACACGGACTCAAATGGGCAGGCGGGATTTTGCTGCATGTGCTCCCAGACTGTGGAACAATTTCCCTGCCCAGGTCCGTGCCTCACGCTCACAGGTGTGTCTTCGCTCCACCCTATGGAATCACCTTAAACTGTCCTCGGCTTGTGGCTGTCCTAAGCCCCTGTAAATTAATCCATCACAGCACTCCTTTGCTCTGGAGACCCGACTCCCTGAGGTCACCAAGCTGTATTTAGTATCATATCTGAAGGATCTCAATACTGTACCCCCGGTACTGCTCTTAGCTTCCACAAGGTGTTTAATTTGTTATGTTCATACTGTATAATCTATGCCTTACCATGATTCGTATGCTGTGTTGAATTTGTAATCTTACTGTCCTCACATGAACTGTAACTTGTCTAATTTGTACAATGTCATTTTATGTACTTAAATCTGTTATTCCTGTACTCTCCTGGGTCGTACCTGAAAATAGGCAATTGTCTTGTCTAGTGTACTTACCTGGTTAACAAAAGCTAAATAAATAAATAAATCTCCAAGTTGTTGGTAAACCACATGACTTTCAACAGCCAATCAGCAACACAAGATGGAGAACTCCTTGCACTACACACATCTCAGTGCCATTTCCCGCTTCCTCCCTTATGTGAAAATAAGAGAGACTTTTTATTAAAAAAACTTTCAAAATCATCACAAAATTATTCATTATTATTCCAGTTAGCTAATTAGCACAACACTGAACTGTAGTTTCAGGCAGTCTAGTGAAATTAAACTGCAGAGGAGAAGAGAGAGAGAGTGCACAGGGCAAGCTTGCACTTGCAGCTACAGGCCCTGCAGCAGGAGCAGGGCAGAGTGAATTTACCAGACTGGGAAAGGTGTGTGTGTTGTGGGGGCTGGAAGGATTTATTTGATTATTTTTGGTTTTACTGACTGCTGGTGGTGCAGCAGGGCACAAGGTCTCTCAGTAGGGTGGTGTGTGGTCTGTCTATAGGAGGAGATGACCTGGTGGTGTTGCTCTTCCCACTCATAAGTCACACAGCATTGTGTCTCATGTGTGCACTGGGCTCATGTGTCAGATGGGCATATTGGAATCATCGGCAACTATTGTGAGTCATCACTGTTAGCATCCAGTGGTTGCTTCCTCGAGTCATCATATACTATGGGTATGTTGTCAATACCTGCATCTCCATCATGTAGAAAATGTTGAATACATGTAAAAAACATGAAGAGAAGAACAAAAAGACAAAGGGGTGCAGGGGGAAGAAATAGGAACAGATAAATGGGAGGGGTGGAGAGAATGCAGAGGCACCTTGGGAAACTCAAGGAGTAGTCAAGAAAGTGGCAGTTGGGGTTCAATGCCAAAAAGTGAAAAATCATTCACCTAGGACATAGGAACCCAGGAGCTGACTGTGGAATGGGGGAATAAGTAATGAGAGTCACTAAGCAGGAAAGGGACTTTGAGGTTATCAAAAATAATGATCTGAATAATGATGAAGCAGGATGCTGGGGTGCATAGGGAGGGATATCTCTCACAGGAAGGAGCTGGTGTTGCCACTACTATATATCCCTCACAGGTGAGATCCCACCTGGGTATTGTGTTCAGTTCTAGAGGCCACACCTCAAAAAGGACATAGGCAGGGTAGAGGAAGTCCAGAGGAGGGCAACTAAAATGGTGCAGGGGTTGCACCAAAAGCCCTATGAGGAGAGACTGAAGGATCTCAACAGGTACACCCTGGAAGACAGAAGAGTGAGATGGGACATGATAGAGACCTACAAGTATCTCACAGAAGTGAACAGGATGCAGGAGGGGAATCTCTTTCAAATGAGGAAGAGTATCAGAACCAGACAACATATGATGATGTGGGGGGGAGTTTAGGAAGGATGTGAAAAAAGTACTATTTCACTGAAAGAGTGGTGAACACTTGGATAAGATTGCCAGTGGAAGTGATGGAGGTGAAACAGAAGGGGGCTGCAAACATGCATGGGATAGATGTAAGGGAATATTAGAAAATGGGCAAGGAGGAGGGAGGGTCACCAGAGACCAATTTGGGTATGTGGAAACAGACTAGGCAGGGAGCAACTGGGCAGATTAGGTGGGCCAAGTGTCCTTTTCTGACAACAAATTTGATGTTTCTCTGTTACAAAAACAATAAAACCACCCTCACCCTCTTAGTTATGTCTCCAACACTCCTCCCAGTACAACACACATGTTATAAAATAGCACTCCCCCAACCACTAGGCCCCCAAACTCCCTTCCTCCTTTAATCAGCTAAGCTAGTAATAGATAGACTTGGTGCCACCAGTAAAATTCCTTCTGCCACCTACAGAAGCAAGTTCCCCTCCACCTCCCCCACCCATCCCTCTATTCCGTGATATAACCCCCACACCCTTTACCACCTTTTGCCAGAAAACAACCCTCCTCCCCCCAAAGCCCCCAAACCCTAGTTTTCAGGTCCATTTCAAATCTGTGAAAAAGAAAACCATACCCTGCTGGAGCAAGCGACTTGCACTCCTTGTGCATCAAAGTCTTTAAGCTGAAGGAACGGTGAGTGACATATATCCTAGTAGTCATACCTGATCTGCTGGGTTTATTAAAACAAAAAAAGAGCAAAACAGCAGATGAGCTAGGTGCTACAGTCAGAAACTTCATGTAGTCTTTGCGAAGCATGAAGATTCAGACTTCGCACCAACTTCACTCATGAAGTAAAACTTTGCACTCTGTCTAATGACACCATTAGTTTATCAGAGTCATTGCAGCAGCAGGATGTAATACTCATTAAAGAAATATGAAAGATTCTTCTCATACAATTTGCAGGCAGGCTTGACAGCATTAGATTGAACACACATAATGGCATGGCAACACTACAGGATTCCAGATATTTATTTATTTCAAAAATAGTTTTACCAGTAAAGACATACTGAGCTGGTATCCGCTTTATCTTAAACCCTAACTGATGCATTAATTCAGTTTTTTGCAAAGAATTTCCTTACTTTAAGATTGTATAATTGTATCCTTATTTGCCTCCCATTGTTTTTGAGACAGAGTAATCATATCCTTATTTGCCTGTGAGAGTGCAAGGCCCTCTAGGCCCTGCACTCACATCTCTCCATAGATGCATATATGCAGTATATGTTGCTGTGGAAGCACAGGGCCTAGAGTGGCTTGCACTTCTATTTGTAGGAGAACAACAACTAACACAGGGACACAGGGGGGAGGGAGGTGAGCACTACTCCCTTCACAAAAGAAAGGGTCCTACAAGAGCTTGCTAAGCTCAGGGTGGATAAGGCAATGGGACCTGATGGCATACATCCCAGGGTACTTAAGGAGCTAAAGGAGGAACTAGCAGAGCCATTAGCAGAATTGTTTAGTGAGTCTCTGAGCACAGGAGAGGTCCCAGAAGACTGGAGAAGGGTCTCATGTGATCCCGCCTCCACAAGAGTGGTAGCAGGGAGAGAGGGGAACTACAGACCAGTCAGTCTTACCTCAGTAGTGGGCAAGATTATGGAGGCACTCCTTAAGGAAAGGATAGTGCAACACCTGGAATCCATAGGGCACAGGATCCAAGACAGCATGGGTTTACAAAGGAAGGTCCTGTCAAACTAATCTCATAGATTTCTTTGACTAGGTAGCAAGTGGTGGACAAGGGGGAGCAGTTGATGTCGCCTACCTTGACTTCAGCAAAGCTTTTGACACTGTTCCACATAAAAGATTGATAAATAAGCTAGGTAGGCTCGGGGTGGGTCAGAAGTTGGTCAACTGGGTGGCAAACTGGTTGACTGGCAGAAAACAGGGAGTGGTGGTAAATGGTATACAGTCAGAAGAGATGCAAGTCACAAGTGGGGTACCTCAGGGATCAGTCCTGGGGCCAGTCCTATTCAACATCTTCATTAGTGACCTCATAGATGGACTAGAGGTAAGAGCTTGTCTGTTTGCAGATGACACCAAGATCTGCAACAGAGTAGATGATCCAGATGGGGTGGGCAGAATGAGAGAGATCTGGATAAACTAGCAAAATGGTCAGAAGAAGTGGCAACTGGATTTAGTAAAGAGAGGTGCAAAATCATGCACATAGGGAAGAGAAACCCTGAAGCCACTTATAGGCTGGGAGGAGTTGCTAGCAGTCACAAAGGAAGAAGAGACTTGGGCATCATCATCACTGATACAAAATCATCAACAGACCTCTAAAACAGTAGGTAAGGCTAGGGGTGTTAGGGTGTATTAGTAGGGTATCACAAGTCGAAGAGGGAGTAATAATCCTCTGTGCTAAGACATTGATTAGGCCCCATCTGGAGTACTGCGCAGTATTGGAGGCCACACCTTCACAAGGACATTAACCAAATTGAGGCAGTCCAGAGAAGGGCAACCAAAATGGTGCAGGGACTGCATCAGAAGACATATGAGGACAGATTAAGGCTCAATATGTATACCCTTGAGCAAAGGAGGAGAGAGGTGATATGATCGAGACATTTAAACACCTTAAGGGCATAAACAAGGTGAAAGAGTCTAACATGTTTAAATATAAGAAAAATAGCAGGACAAGAGGACACAGCATGAGATTAGAGGGAGGCGATTAAGAGGGAGTGAGGAAATTCTTTTTCACAGAAAGGGTGGTAGATGCATGGAATAGCTTACCACAAGAAGTGGTGGCTATGAATACAGTGCAGGGCTTCAAACAGGCATGGGATAGGCATAAGAGAGCAATACAAATGACTATGAATAGATAGGTCACTGACAGAGCAAAGGCCGATGGCACATTTATAAGGTAGAAAAAGAAATGGGCAGACTGGATAGGCCTTGCGGTCCTTATCTGCCGTCAACTTCTATGTTTCTATGTAAATTGTCAGCATAGCCTTCTTATAATCCCACCTCATGTATCCGGTATTGAAAATGTTCAAATCCCTGACAAAATGTGATTCCTAGGTGATAGGTTTACATTCTTCAATGGCAAGCATTTAAACTAGCCAAGGGGGGAGGCACTGAAGAGGAGAAGGGAAATTCTAGCCCCCCCCCAAAATCAGGGTAATTAGTGAGGTAAACACCAAGGTAGAGCAGTCGATAGGGAGAAGGGCAGGGGTAAATGGAGAAAAAGACAAAGGCAATAGGGACAGGGATGGGGCAAAAAGAAATAAAGCCATAAAAAATAGAAGGTAATAAGTACTTATCCCCGTAGTCTAGGTAAAAAGCTCCCTGAAGTGGTGGCTTTGATGGAAGAGGGATGCCTGGATATTGTGGCAGTCACAGAAACATGGTACACAGAGAACCATGACTGGGGTGTCAACATACCAGGGTACATAATCTACAGGAGGGACAGGGAGGAAAGAAGAGGAGGAGGAGTAGCTCTCTATGTAAGGGAAGGGATCAAAGTAACAGAGCTAAAGGGTAAACAGAGAGGAGATGAGGCACTGTGGGTCACCCTGGAGACTGGAAATGGCTCCACAATCTGCACAGGGGTTGTATACAAACCCCCATCTCAGGGGAAGAAATGGACAAGAAAATGATAGAAGGCATCCTTGGGATGACAGAGAAAGGGGAGATATTGCTGATGGGGGACCTGAATATGCCAGATGTTGACTGGAGCACCTTTGCTGCAGCCACATGCAAGAGCAGGGCCATTCTCGATGCCCTACAGTGGGCACACCTCAGACAGCTAGTTTTGGAACCCACTCAGGAGAGAGCAATCTTAGATCTCGTACTCTCAAATAGGGATGTAGAGAGGATCTCTGATCTTGAAGTGGGTAGCCATCTGGAACCAAGCAACCAACAAACAGTGTGGTTCACGATAAACTTGGCTGTAGAGTCAAGCCACACAAAAGTGAAGGTACTGGACTTCAGGAGGACTGATTTTGTCAAAATGGGAGAGTGCCTCAGAAAAGCACTAGCAAACAGGCAAGAAGGTGGGGTGTAGAAACAATGGGGAAACATCAAAAAAGCCATCATAGAGACTACAAGCCTTTGCATGAAGCAAATAAACAAATCCAAATGAAAAAAAAAACACTATGGTTCTCAAAAGAAGTGGCAGGGAAGGTAAGGGAGAAAAAGATAGCATTCAGGAAGTATAAGGAAACACAGGAGGAGCAGGACAGAGAACTGTACCAGTTAAAACAGAAGGAAGCGGGTAAGGTAGTCAGAATAGCAAAGGCCCAAACCGAGGAAAAGATAGCCAACTCGGTTAAGAAGGGAGAAAAAACCTTTATAGGTACATTAGGGAGCAAACAAAGACTAAGACAGGGATACTGAGTCTGAACAAAGAGGAAGGTGGTAGGGCAGAGAGCAACAGTGAAAAAGCAGGGATACTGAATGAATACTTCTGCTCAGTATTCACAATGGAAAAGCAGGGGGAAATACCTAATCCGGTCAACAGAATACCTCTGGATAGGGGGGTTGGTATTAGTCCTTTCACAGAAGAAAGGGTTCAGAAAGAACTCTTAAAACTGAAGGTGGATAAAGCAATGGGGCCTGATGGGATTCACCCAAGAATTCTAAAAGAACTAAGGGAAGAACTAACACCACCACTGACTACCCTTCTTAATAAATCATGGGAGGATGGTGTGGTACCTGAGAACTGGAGGAGGGTGGATGTGATTCCCCTTCACAAAAGTGGGAGCAAGACAGAGGCAGGAAACTACAGACCTGTCTGTTTGACCTCAGTGGCAGGGAAAATGATGGAATCACTTCTGAAGGAAAGAACTGTTACGTACCTAGAGGCCAGTGGGGCACAGGACCCAAGGCAGCATGGATTCACAGCGGGAAGGTCATGTCAGACAAACCTAATTGATTTCTTTGACTGGGTGACCAAAACAGTAGACCAGGGAGGGGCTGCGGACATGGCCTACCTAGACTTTAGCAAGGCATTTGACACAGTCCTGCACAAAAGATTAATAAACAATTTAGCCAGCCTGGGAATGGGTCCCTGGGTGGTAGCCTGGGTAAAACACTGGTTGGACAACAGGACACAGTGGGTAATAGTAAATAGAGTCCACAGTGAAGAAAGGAGGGTCACTAGTGGGGTACCGCAGGGATCAGTACTGGGGCCGGTCCTTTTAATGTCTTTATAAGTGACATTGCAGAGGGACTGGAAGGGAAAGTATGTCTCTTTGCAGATGATACAATGATCTGCAACAGGGTTGATACACAAGGTGGGGTGGAAAGGATGAAAAGGGACTTGGCAAGGTTGAAGGAATGGTCAAATGTATGGCAGCTTAGATTCAATGCAAAGAAGTGCAAAGTAATGCATCTGGGAAACAAAAACCAAGGGGAAGAGTACACAGTGGGGGGTGAGATACTGATAACAACAAAAATAGAAAGGGACCTGGGGTATTCATATTAGATAATCTAAAGGTGGGCCAGCAATGTGAGAAGGCATTAAAGAGGGCTGGGGGGATACTGGGATGCATAGGGAGAGGCATCACCAGTAGAAAACAGGAAGTTGTTGGCCCTCTGTACAGACAGTTGGTAAGACCACATCTGGAGTACTATGTACAGTTCTGGAGACCCCACCTCTGCAAAGACATAGACAGGGTGGAGGCTGTCCAGAGGAGGGTGACCAAAATGATGCAGGGTCTGCATCAGAAGACATATGAAGAAAGACTAAAGGAACTAAAGATGTATAGCCTCGAAGAAAGGAGGGAGGGGGGACATGATAGAAACTTTCAAATTCCTCAAGGTAATCAACAAAGTCCAAGAGGGTAGCATCTTTCGGAAAAAGAGATGTGCAAAAACAAGGGGACACAATTTGAAGATAGAGGGGGGATGGCTCAGAGGTAATGTGAGGAAGTATTTATTCACAGAGAGGGTTGTGGATACATGGAACAGCCTTGCTGAGGAGGTTGTAGAGTCAAAAACAGTGGGGGAATTCAAGAATGCATGGAACAGACATAAGACAATTCTAGTGGGGGGTAGGAGGAAGTAGGCTGTTGGTTAACTAGGATCTGTAGCTTATCCGTTAGGTAGGGAAATGGGAAGACTAAGTGGGCCAAGCGGTCCTTATCTGCTGTCAAATTCTTTGATTCTGCACCACTGCAGTATCATTCTGTGCCACAGTTGTGAAAACACATTTTGGCCATCATTTAAAAAAATGACAGCTGTCATGTTCATGAGGTGTGGTCATAAGAAGGCTATGTTGAAAATGTTGGGTCAAAATATGTAAAATTTCCAAAATTATGTGCGAGCGTAGCAAAATTACAGTGGATGCTCCTAACTTTGCCATTGTGACCCCAAATGTTCCTCATGAACAAGAGTGGTGTAAATTTTCAAAACCCATCTCAGAGGTGATTTCACCAAGTGACCTTGAAATCACCTTTCAGGCAGGATTTGCCTAATTCCATGACCACTGTTCATGAAGTGGTGTCCCAAGAAGGCTACATTGAAAATTTGGGCTCAAAATATGCAAAAATGGCAAAGTTATGCATCAAAGTTGAAAACCTTAATTCAAATACACTGAACGGCATTTACCTTAGTTTCTCATATTGTAGTCGGCTGTTCCAGTGGCAAGACAGTCTTCAGTCGGGGAGTGGATCTTCAGCCAGGGAGCTGTTCAGGTGAGTGAGGGTGTGTAAAGGGTGTGTGTGGGGGGTGTGGGGTGGAGGGTGCTCAGTGGGAAGTCGGGGTGGGAGGTTGGATTGACGAGGAACCATTTTCTTTTTTACAGGAAAAAAAGACATCATGGGACTGTTTTCCTTATTTCAGACAGGGACAGGGATGGGGGGAGTGCCACTAGACACCAGTGAAATTTTTAAATAAGGGAATAGTGATTATAGTGGTGGGGGGTGCCACTAGACACCAGAAAAATAGTGGCATAATTGGGGAGACAATGATTGGAGGGGTGGGAGGTGCCACTTGACACCAGGGAAATATTAACAATACAGGGACAGCAACTGGAGGGTGGGGGTGTCACTAGATACCAGGGAAATATAAATATACAGAACAGTTACACAATTACAGGAATGGCAATGGGAGGGTGGGGGTTCACACTAGACACCAGAGAAAATGCTAGTTCATACAAACATTTTGTATGAACATCTATCTAAAATAACCAGAAGCAAATCACAAAAAAATTATTTAAAATTAATAAAAAAAAAATTCTGGGCCATTTATTTAACAGTTAAGTGCAGAATCCACCAAACATAGTCCCGATGAGCAAGATACAGTACATATGTTGGTCACTCTGCAGGATTTCATTTTTCTTGGTTTTGAATTTGTTTTGAGACCAAAATTCCAAACCATCTGGGCACTAGACAACTTGACAAAACAAATTCTGGTCAGAGCCACCACGGCTGCATAATGAAGTTAGTGAAGTTGTGTGGAATTGTTAAGGAGGCATGGAGAAACAACATAATGATTTGTAAGTAGTACGATTTGTTTTATTTTATTTATTTTTTGATTTAAAACTTTGGTAACCGGGTAGGCCCACTGAGACCATAATGGTCCCTTTTTCAGGGGCGACTTGGAATTAATTACAGGCAATAGTAGACTAAGAGTAGGAAAAAATTTAAGGGAAAATTTGAGTAACACAGACATTACAGTCACAGGCAGGTTGGGTACAACAGAGGACGAACATGAGGGTAAAAAGGTTTCACAAGGGAGACAGATTACATGAAGATTCCTTGAATGTGACTTTTGACATTATTTACACAAATTACAGTTCCAAGTGTCTCTATCAGCAATAGAGGTCCAATAGTGGTAGTAAAGGCATGCCAGGCAGGAGAACTCCTCAGCAGTAACATTCACAGAGGTTGAGCCCCAATAGGTAGGTCTTTAGGCCTTTTTTAAAAACCTCAAGGGACCTGCAGTCTTGCAAGATTGCTAGGAAGGCCATTCAGAGGGATGGAATGTAGGTCCCAAAAGACCAATGGCCTTGACATGTCTGGACTCTGGGGACATGGAGGAATTGCTGGTTAGAGGACCTTAACGTTCTTCCCAGCTGTTTGAGCATTAAGGTGCAACTCAGACTAGAAGGGGGATTTGTTTGTAGAAGCTTGTAGGCAAGACATAGGGAAGAGAAAGCCAGCCTGCCATCAAGGGAGGGCCAATTTAGATCATTCAATACTTTACAGTGGTGTTCTAGAGGCAAGGAACCCAGGGCAAAGCACCCGATTCTGTGATACAGCTTTCCTAGTTTTTGCATCTCCATGCTCTGTGGTGAGTGTAGCACTGGGGCCCCATAGAGTAGGGTTGGCAGGAGCATGCCGGTGGCTATCTTTAACTTAGATGTCTGAGTAAGAAGAGGGCTCAGACAATATAAGAGACCAAGCTTCTGGTTTAAGGTCTTGGTTAGTTGATCAACATGTACCTTAAAGGAACAGTCTTGATCAGTATACATGCCTAGGTATTTAATGCAGTCCACAACCTCTATAGGAGAACCACTGGACAGGCAGGGGGACAGTAAGTATGATCTATCAGGGCCTAGCTTTTTGGGTCCAAATAGGATTGGCTTTGTTTTTTTTTTCCATTGAGAACCAGCCTATTTGTCCAGAGCCAGTTTTCCAGTATGGAGAGGTCATGGTTGAGAAGTTGATTTAGCTGCGCTGCATCCGAAGCAGATCTGTACAGTACAGCATCATCGGCATAAAGGGTCGCCTTTACTCCTCTGCAGTGCTTAGGTAGGTTATTGATAAATAGGAAGAATGGGGGGGGGCCCAGTATTGAACCTTGAGGAACCCCTTCATAGATGGAGTGCTTGTCTGAATTCTGCCCCATCCATCTGACTATCTGAGATCTACCATTCAGGTAATCAGTGAACCACTGTGCTGAGTGGTTGTCCAGCCCAAGGGATCTGAGCTGTGAGATGAGAAGTTGATGGTCCACCAGGTCAAAGGCCTTGATAAGATCTATGAAGATTGCACCAGTTAGTTGGCCTTTGTCTTGGGCTACGAGAATGTCAGATGTAAGGCTAACCAAGGCAGTATCTGTGCCACGTCGCTTTCTAAATCTGTTTAAGTTTCTGTTCTAAGGAAGGCATACACATCATTAGGAAAATATATGGAGGTGTACATTTTTATGGAAGGAACTGTAAGCAATATAGGTTTACAAAAGAACCCCAGAGCAAATGCCACTGAGGTATGTGTTATCCCGGAGGATATTGGCCATACAAACAAATTTTAAAGAAAACACAACTGCACATACCCCAATAATGCAAAGCTTCCACGGAAACATATGCAACTCCCCATGAGGGCACAGAAGGTGGCAGTACATGAAAAAGTAATGGCTGGCACATGTTCAGCCTTCAGATTATTTACATAATTTTGTTTTAGAGAAACAGGGTTTTTGTCCATGAGGCCATGTAGGTTATTTTTAAACAATGTGTTGATGTCAGGCAGTCAGGTGTAATGATGGACTGTTAGCAGAGAAAATGTGATAGTAACTTTAAGAGGGGGTCACTGCTGATAAGGTTAAGGTCTTTATGCTTGTGATAATGGGAATATTAGGAAAGTACGAGGTCTATGCAGGAGTGGAGTACAAATATGCACAGTTTCATAAGTATGTTCTCAGAGTGCAGGCAAATGTGATATGCCTGCAAATGGGTAAAAATAGCAATACATGCAATTGATAGAAAGATAGATAATTACATAGACAGATAGAGAGACAGACAGACAGGCAGGCAGAATAGGAATGGCAGTGAAGTATTGAAGTGATGCCAACCACACCCAAACCCTGCAGAGATGAACAGGTATTGGGGTGTGCCTTTGGCTCATCACCCATAATGCTCATGTCATTTCACCTCACCCTAACCTGCAGACACAGACAAGTGTCAAGGTGTGCCTTGGGGTGTTTGAGCTTTACACTCACAGCATTCCATAAGGAAATACACTGAAATGGGTGCAGTAAAGGAGAATGGAGTGAACTTTGGGGCTGATGAGTCAAAGGCACACCTCAATAACTGTCACTAACTGCAGAGTAGGGATGGGGGTGGAATGGCATGAGCATTACTGTTGGCAATGCCAAGTCACACTCCTGATGCTTGTCAGTCCCTACAGGGCAGGGTGTTGCAGTCAGAAACCCTAATGCCCTGGGCGTTTCTTAGTATTTTCACTCGATGTTTTCAACATGGGCTTATTGTGACCCCACTGCATGAACAGTAACACTATCAGTTCATTAGTTGAAAGGTGATTTTGAACAGAGACTATGCCATTTGGTGCCACAGGTGCAAAAACACAATTTGGACAGGATGTAAAAAATGACAGCTGTACTGTTCATGAAGCAGTGTAAATAAATGGTAAGGTGATGCTAGGGCACTCTTCACCAGGGAATTCAATGAATGGTTGAAAAACTGGCGTGGAGCTCAGGGTTTTGGCTTCATTGGGGACTGGGGAGCCACCTGGAGGGATGCAGACCTATACTGGTGCGATGGTCTGCATCTTTCCAGAGGGGAACCAGGATCCTAGGTGAGAGGTTTAATGCTTCATTGGCGAAGCATTCAAACTAGCCAAGGGGGGGGGAGGCATTGAAGAGGAGCAGGGAAATCCCAGCCTCCCCCCACAAAACACGGTAATTAATGAGGTAAACACCAAGGTAGAGAAGTCAGTAGGGAGCAGAACAAAGCTAAATGTAAAAAAGAGTAAAGGCAGTAAGGACAGGGATGGAGCTAAAAGGGGTGAGGCCATCAAAAAGTGGAGGGTGATGAGTACCAATGCCAGTAGTCTGTGTAACAAGCTTCCTAAACTAGTGGCCTTGATGGAAGAGGGTTGCCTGGATATTGTGGCAGTCACAGAAAAATGGTATGCAGAGAACCATGACTGGGATGTCAACGTACCAGGATACACAATCTACAGGAGGGACAGGGTAGGTTAAAGAGAAGGAGGAGTAGCTCTCTATGTAAAAGAAGGGATCAAAGCAACAGAACTAAAGAGTAAACAGGGAGCAGATGAGGCACTCTGGGTCACCCTGGAGACAGGAAATGGCACAGTCATCCGCATGGGGGTTGTATACAGACCCCCATATCAGAGGGAAGGAATGGACAAGGAAATGATAGAAGGCATCCTTATAATGGCAGAAAAAGGGGAAATATTGTTGATGGAGGACCTGAATATGCCAGATGTTAACTGGAGCACCTTTGCTGCAGGCACATCCAAGAGCAGGGTCATTCTTGATGCCCTACAAGGGGCATGCCTCAGACAGCTAGTATTGGAACCCACTCGGGAGGGAGCAATCTTAGACCTGATAGCCTCAAATGGGGACGGAGAAAGAATCTCAGATTTAGAAGTGGGTAGCCATCTGGGAACAAGCGACCACCAAACAGTGTGGTTCACTATAAACACAGCCATACAATCAAGCCATGCAAAAGTAAGAGTATTGGACTTTAGGAGAGCTGACTTCAGGAAAATGAGAGAGTGCCTCAGAAAAGCACTAGCAAACAGGTGAGAAGGAGGGGTGAAGGAACAATGGGGAGTAATCAAAACAGCCATCACAGAGGCAACAGGCCTTTGTGTAAAGCAAATCAACAAAACGCAATGAAGGGAAAAACCGCTATGGTTCTCAAAAGAGGTGGCAGGGAAGGTTAAGGAGAAAAGGATAGCATTCAGGAAATGTAAGGAAACATAGAAGGAGCAGGACAGAGAACTTTATCAGTTAAAGCAGAAAGAGGCAGGGAAGGCAGTCAGAATGGTAAAGGCCCAAACCAAGGAAAGGATAGTCAACTCTGTTAAGAAGGGGGATAAGACCTTTTATAGGTACATTAGGGAGTGAAGAACAACCAAAGGAGGGATACTGAGGCTTAATAAAGGGGAAGGAATGTGGGCAGAGGGTGACAGTGAAAAAGCAGGGATACCGAACGAATATTTCTGCTCAGTATTCACAAAGGAAGAGGAGGGGAAGTACCTAAACCAAATAAGAAAAACACTCTGAAGATGGGGGTCGATATCAGTCCATTTACAGAAGAAGGGGTTCTGAAAGAACTAATAAACTTGAAGGCGGACAAAGCAATGTGGCCTGATGGGATTCACCCAAGACAAGAATTCTAAAAGAACTAAGGGTAGAACTAGTGACACCGCTGACTACTCTCTTTAACAAATCATGGGAGGATGCTGTGGTACCTGAGGACTGGAGGAGGGTGGATGTGATTCCTCTTCACAAAAGTGGGAGCAGGACAGAGGCAGGAAATACAGACCAGTTAGTTTGACCTCAGTGGTAGGGAAAATGATGGAATCACTTCTGAAGGAAAGAATTGTTGAGTACCTAGAGGTCAGTGGGGCACAGGACCCAAGGCAGCATGGATTCATGATGGGAAGATCATGTCAGATGAATCTAATAGATTTCTTTGACTGGGTGACCAAAGTAGTAGACCAAAGAGGGGCTGTGGACATGGCCTACCTAGATTTAACAAGGCATTTGATACAGTCCCACACAAAAGATTAATATACAAGTTAGCCAGCCTTGGAGTGGGTCCCACGGTGGTAGCCTGGATTAAAAATTGGCTAGACAACAGGATGCAAAGGCTAGTAGTAAACGGAGTTCACAGTGATGAAAGGAGGGTTACTAGCGGGGTACCTCAGGGTTCAGTACTGGGACCGGTCCTTTTTAATGTCTTTATAAGTGACATTGCAGAGGAACTGGAAGGAAAAGTATGTCTCTTTGCAGATGACACAAAGATACACAACAGGGTTGATACACAAGATGGAGTGGAAAGGACGAGAAGGGACTTGGCAAGGTTGGAGGAATGGTCAAATGTATGGCAGCTCAGATTCAATGCAAAGAAGTGCAAGGTAATGCACCTGGGAAACAAAAACCCAGAGGAGGAGTACACAATGGGGGTTGAGATACTGACAACAGTAAAAATGGAAATGGACCTGGGGGTAATTATATCAGATTACCTAAATGTGGGCAAGCAATGTGAGAAGGCAGTAAGGAGGGCTGGGGGGATACTGGGATGCATAGGGAGGGGCATCAATAGTAGAAAACAGGTAGTTGTTTTCCCTCTGTACAGACAGTTGGTGAGACCCCATCTGGAGTACTGTGTGCAGTTCTGGAGACCCCATCTCTGCAAAAACATAGACAGAGTGGAGGCTGTTCAGAGGAGGGCAACCAAAATGTTCAGGGTCTGCATTAGAAGACATATGAAGAAAGACTAAAGGAGCTTAATATGTATACCCTTGAGGAAAGAAGGGAGAAAGGGGACATGATAGAAATTTTCAAGTACCTCAAGGGAATCAACAAAGTCCAAGAGGGTAGCATCTTTCAGAAAAAGAGATATGCAAGAACAAGGGGGCACAATTTGAAGATAGAGGGGGGATGGCTCAGAGGTAATGTGAGGAAGTATTTTTTCACGGAGAGGGTTGTGGATGCATGGAACAGCCTCCACAAGGAGGTTGTGGAGTCAAGATCAGTGGGGAATACAAGAATGCATGGGGCAGACATAAGGCCATCCTAGTGGGGGGTAGGAGGAAGTAAGCTGTTGGTTAACTAGCATCTGCAGCTTATCTGTTAGGTAGGAAAATGGGCAGACTAGGTGGGACAAGCGGTCCTTATCTGCTGTCAAATTCTATGTTTCTACGTTGAAAATATGAAGTGAAAATTTAAAACAATTGGTGAAGTCATGAGCTTGCGTAGAAACTGCTCAACACACACCCATAATGCAATTATTTTAGGGATTTGTTACACCAGATTTTCAACATAGGCATTTTGGGACCTCCACTCATTAACAGTGGCACTGTGATTTTCTTAATCTGACACAAACATTGATTTCACACAGTGACTGTGCACATTGTGCGCCAGATGTGCAAAACCACATTTTGTGCAGGATGTGAAAAATGACAGCTGTACTGTACATAAGGAGGTGTGCAAAAATGGCAATGTTGAAAATCTGGAGTAAAAATATTGAAAATGCTCAAAGTTATAAGTGTGTGTGGAAACTGCGCAACGCAAGTTCATAACATAGTCATTTTGTGGAATTTTGTCATCAAATTTTCAACATAGGCATTTTGGGACCTCCGGTCATGAACAGTGTCACTGTGCTTTTCTTAATCAGTCCCAGACATTGACTTCCCACAACGACTGTGCCATTGTGTGCCAGAGGTGCGAAAACACATTTTGGGCAGGATGTGAAAAATGACAGCTGTACTGCTCATAAGGAGGTGTGAAAAAATGGCAATGTTGAAAATATGGAGTAAAAATATTAAAAATTCTTGAAGTTATGAGCGAGGGTGGAGAACGCAATGCACGCTCATAACACAGTCATTTTTTTTGGATTTTTTCACCAAATTTGCAACATAGGCTTTTTGGAAGCTCTCCTCATGAATAGAGACACTGTTGTTTTGTTAATCAGTCCCAAAGGTGATTCCACGCAGTAACTCAAAAATCACCTTTTGGAATCGAATAATGACATGACAGTGACTGAATTCATGAGGTAGAGGTGTCAAAAACTCCATGTTGAAAATTCATAAAACTGGCTGAGATATCCACCTATGTTGAAAAAAAAACATTTACTGTATGCCATTATATAGCTTACTGGCATTTCTTCAGTTCGTGGTTGGCCTTGAATAGTGCAGACACGTTCTCGCTCCACCGAAGGTCATTGCCTCAGGCTCTGGAGGTAAGTATGGGGTGAGGTGGGTGGGGAGGTGGGATGCACAGAGGAGGGTGCAGGTTGGGGAGGGGGCACCATAGACAATGAGGAACCATTTTCTTGTTCACAGGTTAAACAAAATAAAAAACTGTTGCAGAAAGGTTTTGTTTGTTACAGGGACATTTGGCACACTGGGGGTGGGCTCCCAGCATGCCAGCTAGGTATTTTGTGGGGGGGCTGGAGCCAACAGTGATTGGGCACCCCATCAGCAATGAAGAAAGGGTCTTTGTTTGGGGGGCATGATGCCGAGGGGGATTGGGTTCCCCCTCGGCAGACAAATTATGGGACGGGGGACCATTATGTTGATGGGGATTGGGCTCCCCCGTCAGCAAATAAACTGAGGAGGGAGCATGCCTACAGGGGGTTTGGGCACCCCCAACATCAGCTTCCTGGGGATTAGAGGCAGACTTCGACAGTGACAGCTGCTGCCATGTTTATTGAAATGTTAAACCAAGCAAGGCACGCCCTGAAATGAGGGGGTGCGCCCTCATTGCAGCGGCAACATTTTTTCTAATTGGTGGCACGCTTTTGCACTGCTGTTATAGACGGCATGCTCATATATTGTTGCCACAGCAACAAGCCCCATAAAGTAGCGGGGGCATTGGCCACAACAGCGCATCCACAAACTGCTACTACTGCAAGCTGTCACATGTTTCTTGCACATGCGTGCAAGCAAACATAAAAAGCATGCCTAAAGTACAACATGGCATGATTAGTCTCTGCAGTCCTGTAACTGCCAGAGGTTGGCAGCTCTACTGAGAACCTTTTTTTTTTTGGTCTGCTGCCAAGTGTGTAAAATTAGTAACACTGCAGGAACCTGTGTGTGTGTGTGTGTGCGTGTGTGTGTGTGCGTGTGTGTGTGTGTGTATGTGTGTGAGGGAAGGAAGGACTCTGCAGGCATCTGAGCCTTTCCAGTGCACAAACTTTTAACTGATGGTTAATTTCACTGTTGCAGTATATGGTAGCACAATAACAAACACAAGGGAAAAAAAACAGTACAGTAAGCAAACCAATACTCTATCTTGAAAATTATAATAATTTCTCCATGTCCATGTTTTATGCTTATATTGTCTGTTGCCCACTTTCAATGCTTAGCAGTAATTGTGGCCATTGACAGAGGGAGGTCACTGATCTGTGCAAAAGGTTATACACCTTAGGTAGTACCGTGACTTTAAACCCCCAGGTACTGTTTTTTTTGTCACAGGAGACCTCCCTCCCCCCACTGAGTGCAGGTCTGCTTACTCATTAGTGTTCAGATATGCTTCACTCACTCTGAAGTTTAATAATAATGTTCATAGTGTGTTTGTGGATTTAATTTCTGTGACCTACACAGTGTTCAGATATGCTTCACTCACACAATGTAATATTTAATTTGGGTCATACTGCCAATTGCATTCTAGATTTCCTTTCTGTGACATAACCAGTGTTCAGATATGTGAGGTTTAAAGTCACAGATCAACCCTAGCTAAGGTTTTTTAATAAATAAAGATCAACAATAATGTTTAATATTTTCTCCATTTAATGGTCAAAACATGCACTACATGCCCCACTGGGCCAGGGAAAGATCATTGTCAGTGTCAGTGTCATTAGCAGTGTCAGTGGCTCAGTAGGCAGCACACTCACCTCTGAGGCCAGGAGATCAGAGGGCTGTGGGTTCAGTTCCCACATCTGGCACTTGGGTTAATATCCCAGTACTGACACTATAGTGCAGCATGAGAGGGGTGCTGTACTTCTGAGGTGCCGTTAAACTGAGGTCCGATCTGTAAGGCTTGGTGGTAGTTCAGATGTATGTTAAAGATCCAATGGCCCTTATCAAAAAGAGTAGGGGAATTTCCCCGGTGTCCTGGCCAAATTTCCCTCATTCACTAAAAATAACACCAACAGTTTCATCTGGTTCAAGGTCAGTTGGTATTCATCTGTAGCCCCCTCCCCCGGGTCGTGCCTGAAAATAGGCAGGATTTCTCTAGTGCACTTACCCGGACAACAAAAAATAAATAAAAAATCCTTTTAATGTAAACCATTGTAAATGATAATATGTTGCCCGAAGCAAGTAAGATCAACCAGCATGGTTATCAAACCATGAATTGACACCTCTGTATGAGTGGAGAAGGGGATACCAGCAAAACAAGTTTCTCAGTTTGTAAAAGGGTGTAAATTAAGCACCAAAACTTAGCACAGAAAGATCACTATAGCAGAGTTTTCAGCTTGCAAAAAAAAAAAAGGCAAGACTGAGGATAACTCAATTAAAGGAAACCTACATGATATGTGTGTGTGTGCGCGCGCGCTTGTGTCTTGATTCAATTGCTTGTGTCTTGCTTAGAAGACAGTGCTTGTAGACAAATGTAATCATTAAGTAATAATGCCTTTATAGTCTAACCAATACCTCAGATGTTCTTTCCCTATATTCCCTAAGTAAAGTGAAAAAGATTTAATTTACTTTTTCTTTTCATACTCCTGGTTTGCAAGATGGCATCATGTTGACATTTGTTTTTTACTGCAACTGGTATTCTGTATTTCTGCCTATACAGTGTGTGTGTGTATATGTGTAGTGGAACAGAGAACTATATATCATTACAAACAGGGCTTGATGTTTTTGCAAATACATTTGTTTTGCATCAGTTTTTTGAGTTCCACAAAAAAATGCTCTTTTAAGTAATAATGCCTTTCTAGTCAAACCAATGTGACATCTGTTGTCTCCCTATATTTCCTAACTGAAGTGATACAGGTATACCTTCTTCCTTTTGCATTTCATACTGGCATTTGCAATGGCCCCTGCAAATTAATGATACTGCTTGTGTCAGTAACTGTGCTTTTACTGTTATTTGAGAAAACCATCAACCTTGATAGATTTTTTTAATTTATTTCAGCATTTGTGCCCCCCCCCATGAAGCACAGTGCTAATTTTACACACCGACTGTCCTGTACTACACCTTGTTGTCAGTACTTGACCACACTGCAATATGTGGCAAGATGCTAAAAATATTCGTTTTGACATTGGATGACTAACTGAAGTGAAAACATATTTTTTATTTCTTTTTATAGTTAAAAATTTTGGCCAACTGCATTTAAAATGCAGAGCAATTTGGTTCTTTCTCTTTTTATACTTTGAATACAGCATTTTTCTGTATTGCAAAGACACTGTTTTAGGATAAGAATTTCAGATAATACGGATATTAATAAGTGACAAAGTAAGGTGATAATTTAGTGCGTCATTATTGAAAGGGGAACATTAAGCTGGTTACAGTGAATACCAGACTTAGTTTTATATCACATTATGATGCAGGCAGGTGCAGTACAGGAAGAATCTTTTATCCTGTTAAGCCAGCTGAAGTTTAAAAGCAAAAACAGTATTACCGAAATGTTCCAGGATTCACAAGATCTATTTTCTGCTGTTGCCTTAAGGTATTTTCTTTGTCAAAAACATTGATGTTCCCTCTGAGGCTGTTCTTGCAACCTAGGAAAGGTTGAAATAATGAGGTATCTCCTCCCTGTTAGTGGATGCAAATCCCCTCCACCCTGGTAACACCTGCCTGCCCCTAGTGAGTGGCACCTGCTTGCCCTCCTCCCCCAAACCTGTCCAACTAGATATTCTGGTCATGCCCCTAGCCTAGACAAAGTCCTGCCTCCTTTGATGCATTGCAGGGAAAGAACATGAGCCAGAGGAAAAATAGTGCTCTCTAAATCCCATACACACACAGGTAGCGTAGTAATGAGGCTTCAGTGGAGGACACCATTTTTAACACGCTACCATGTTGTTTGGAAGGTGATTATGCATGTAGTCCTTTTCTCAAAGCAATACGTCTGCAGGCTATGCCCACTGCAGCTGTAAAAACAGCATAAACCCCCCAAAAATTCACTTATTACACTAACTGTATCTCTGAATCTCCACATCCGAGTGGGATGAAGCTTGGCACATCCAATGATCTACTACACGAAACTACGCATGCAAAATGTCATAAAAATTTAACGGTTACAAAGTTATTAAAGTACTTACTCAACCCTAACTATAGTGGCATCACCATTCCACTATAATCAAACAGAAACTGTTGCATACACTTATGATGGAGCAGCAAAGACAGTTTGAAGAAACCAGCAAGAATGTGTATATACAACCTTCTGGTTGTACTCCCCCTCCTGTTCTGCTACTTTACATCAAGGCAAGATCTTTAGAGTCTGGCACTCTTAGCCTTTTTCAAACCCAACTTGCCAAAGATACACTTTAACTATGGGCCAAGTGGTCCATATCTGTCATCAAATTCTATGTTTCTGTGTCTTCAACTATTCACATGTCCAACAAGTGACATCTACTACTATTCCCACTCCTACACCTCCTGATGGCAACTCTTCCTGGACTCCTCCCACTGACACTGGCGCCACAGTTCAGTTAATAACTTCCAGCAGTAGTAGGGCACAGGGTCATAATGTCATGGTCAAAACTATGTACTACAACAATGCCACATGCAAAGCAGTGTGCGGCAAAATAACATTGGCACAACACGCCGACCACCCCAAAAAAGCACACACTGGAGGAAAGTATTTGTTTTTGCAGGGGCCTGTACCCCCCCACACCCCCAGGCTAATTATAATCAGCTCTGGGGGGTTGTGGACTTTGGGGGGAAAATAAACTCGGAGCAGGAGCATTTTGTATTTTTTTATAAAAAAAAAAAGCCTCAGCAGAGTGGGACCTGGGGAGAACTGAACTGCAGCCCCAGGTCCCTGACTCCGCTGCAGGCAGGTGCTCTAGCCACTCCACCATGGGAGCAGCTCAGCCAGGCACCACCCCAGCAGCATCCTACAACTTTTTACTGGTAGCCTACAGCAACAGGGGTAGCGGTTCCTACCGCATGCTGAAAAAATCCTGTCACTGTAGAACCATTAGCGCTTCTTACAGTGCTGTATTTCATCCACGGTTTTATCCATGCTATCTTGACCCAGTACCCAGTAGCAGCACAGCTCCTCCTTTTGATGACACCTAAAATAACTTTCACACTATCATCAGCAACAAGCTCAGTATGAGCAGGTGTGCCACTGGGAACACAGAGCACACGGTGTCAATAATAGACACATTTAATATCATTTACGCCTTTTTAATTTTTATGTTTTTTTGGAGCAGTTTTTTTTTGGGGGGGTGTAGTTTTGTATCAATTGAAAATCTGTGGGGCCAAACTCCACAGAGACTGCAGTAACTGGCATGGAGGTAAAGCAGAGATTCCAGCAGGGCTTATACCTTGTGATCAGCAATTAACAGTAACTGTTACCATAGCTCCCACTCAACTGTGGCAGTCTTAGCGGGTTTGCAGACTCTGTCACAACACCACAAGCAGTAATCCATAACAGTTGCATGCCGACAGCACCTGCCACAAGTAAGCTACAATAATTAACGCTCATTGCTGAACTCAAGGCTTCTTATGTCTCTGTCTGCAGTCTACTTTTCCCCATGCCAATTTCTGCATTAGCAGCCAAAATGGTTTGGCTGAAATCTCGTAGCTGAACTAAATTTATGGGCCCCAGCTCAACCAAAGATGCCAGTGGTCCACTGCTCCCATGTTCCAATTAATCACAATTGGCAAATTAGGAGAGATTTAACCCCATGTGCTCCTTTGCCTGCTTGCACAAGGATGAGCATTCATCCCCATCCTCACATGAGAAGTTAAACTAAACATAGTTCAGGAGGCCTGCTGCACAGTTGAATCATAGGGCCCAAGGACTTTTTTTGACAGTAGAGAGGGCCAAATTTTGATGGCTACATGGTATAGCTATGCAAGACATAATATATTCAGGATAAAAATGGAATAGTGAAAGCAGAGCCTGAGACTGAACCAGAGCAGAACAGAACCCCATTCCACCAATGACTGTTTGTAAACCCACCCACCTCCCATTGCCCATGTCCCGACACCCAACCCAATTAAAACTGGTACCCTTGCCCCACACCACCCTCTGACACCCACACCATCCTTCTCTCACCCCAACAGTCTCATAAAAATGAAGATCTGCTCCACAGCAGGTGACCAGCACAGGCTTATCCACCTTGACCAGCCATCATATCCCAAATGGAAGAGGATTCTGTAGTAATCCCTGATTTTCTCCAGCTAAGCCAATCCAGTGATTAGTAGAAGACAGTGGAGGTACAGTAGGTGGACATGCCTCTAGGGATGCCATGCAGTGGCTCAGTCACACAGTACACACACATATATATTATAAGGGCATGGTCGTGCCCCTATATTTAGGGTTGAGTATGCACGTCTATGTTAAACTTCAAATTTTGCATGTTAATAACTTTGCAACCGTTCAATGGATTTGCATAAAATATGGTATGCACAGTCTGGCATGATAGCTCTCTTGATTTACCAAGTTGTGTTTTGGTAGGATTTACAGTTTTTGTGCAGCGAAGCACCAAAAAATGCACTTTTCACCAGTTTTGTGCATTTTTTGTCTGTGGCGCTGTGCAGCCGCCATGTGGTCTGCTGGTCTGAAACTAGGAACATAGAAAGCGCTTGGGCAAAGAAACATGCCACTTTTTGTTTGGTGAAAAAAAATTAATCCATTCAAAAGGTATTAAAGTTTGAAGTTCCCATTATAACCCTATGAGAACATTTATATGTATGATTTGCGAAAGAAGACTTGTTTTTTGGGCCTCATGGTCAAAGAATTTGCAAGCTCATGGCTGATAAATCTTTGGCCACCAGAAATTTATTGGCTGTGAGGTCTGCCATTTTGTTTTCAGTTTGTGGTAGGGAAAAATGTAAATATTTCACCCCACGGGTGACTTGTGAAATAATTGAGGCATGGGTTTAGATGAGGGGACTTCCCTCTATCGACCCGTGCTTCTGCTTTATTTTAGTTTTGCAAAAAAATAGTGTTTTGCACTTTTACAATCTTCAGCCGTGAGCTTGCAAAATCTTTGGCCGTGGTCACGGCTGATTATTTTGCAGCCTCACGGTTAAATAATTAAATAACTCTTAAAGAAGACAGGAAATAGATAAAATTAACCAAATCTTTGTTGAGTTTGTTGTTTTCCTGACCAATATAAAATGCCTGAATTTGTCAGTACACGCTGTGATGGTGCATGATTTTACTTTTTATAATGGCCATCGTGTTGAATATGTAAATATGGCTGTTATTACTGGTGCAGCCCATTTCAAGTTCCCTGTATTTTCATCCGTGCAGTCACTGAATGCAAGGCATGCATTGCATGCCTATGGATTTCTGGATCTGTATTTTATTTTTTTAAGTCCTTTGCTGGCTTAGGATACTAGCTATTGCAATACACATCTGTGTGGACCAGGAGCTCAAGCAGTGTGTCCTACAGGCAAGGGGGATGCAATGATACAAGTTGCATCTTGTTGCCTAGGTGACAGTGACACATCATGCTGTGATCTCCATTCCAATCGCCATGTAAAAATCAGAAGTTGCATGCAATTTAGAGATTGAATTGGGCAAGCGCAAGCCATACAGTGACTAACAGCATGAAGTAGGGCTCTGCCGGAGAGGCATGGGAACTCGCACCTTTGCGCACCATATTGAATGTGATGTCCCTCACTCTGACTGAAGGCTTCATTGAAGTAGCGTACTAGTAGCAGTCGGCTCCTCCTGTTAATATTATTTAAAATTTTTTTATTGACATCTAGAGCCATTTGTCTTGTTCATCCTACTTCCTCCACAGTGTCCTCCTCACCTCCTGACTGTGGTCATTCAGTAGCAGTGGCTGCGGGCTGTTGTTCCGATCTGAGGCGACGACCGACTATCACTGTCATCGAGGCCGCAATGATGAGTTCCTAGAGTGGAGCCTACTGTGCAGACTGAGGGGCAAGGATCTACAAGGGAGTCGCTTGTTGAAGGGACACAGTCACCCACCACTCCAGTCCATACTGTCTTTTGTCAGTAGCAGCACCAGACATCTTTTTGCACTGCAGCATAAGGCAAAGTGGGTATGAGATGGATCTGATGCCTGGACTGGTCAGGAGATAGGATGCAAGTGTGACTCTGGAGGGGTAGTAAAAAATTATGAGCTGGTTTGCATTTTGCAGAAATGTGACACCCTCCAGTTTTGTTGTATTATTTAATTCATTTGCGATGGGGATGGGGATCATGGGGGATTCTTAACTGTCAGTGTCAGGGGTCGGGGTTTCAGATCAGGTGTGAAGCAGATGGCATTTTCTGCATAGTGTGGGCTCCTGTTTGGTCACTGACTAGTCTGAATCCAAAAATGAACTGTAGTGTGAAGGTGCTGGTCATCCTTTTATGCTCTGTACTGTAGCAAGCAGTATTTTTTAGAAATGGATACAAAGGCTGCACACTTGGACAGAGTTATGATGTTCTGCTTTATTGCCATTTTTTTTCTGTTTTCCCCATGTTTTCCCTGTAGTACTAATGGGTAGCACAGCGGGGATGGGACCCACCTGACAGTCTGACATCTGACATGCGATCCGATGATAGGAAATCCAGTCGGATTGACATCAGTCAGATAGTGGCAGCAGTGCTAGCACAAACTGTATTTGCTGAGGTGAAATTGAGTCAGATTTCATTTTGGAGCAATGGAATGTAACAAAATATATTTTGATATGTGTATTATCTTGAAATTGACATTATATTGTCCAGGTGATGGGGGGGGGGGGCTTCTATCAGAGCTTCAGAAAAAAAGGTTTAGTACACATATCAAAATATATTTTGTTAGTATTTGATGCTCCAGAACCAAAATCTGACTAATAATTGCACTTCACGAGCTGTTACCTATCATTTTTAAGCTAGGAAAATGCTATTTCAGTAATATTTACAAGGTAATCTATATACATTGATTATTGGACTAGCTCAACCAAATCCAGTTGTTCTTTAATTATCTAATGTTCTCCTCTGCCTTTGAAGACATTTCAATGTAACACAGCAGACTACTTGGCTTGCTGATTATAATCTTTTAACATTGTTTTCTTGTACTAACTCAGGCTCCTTCAAGTATTATTATTAGTAGTAGTGGCTTCTACAATTTTTAGGCTTGGAGATATTTCTGTAGTTTGGTCTTATTTATGCCTCATAGAACTATGTAGCCTGGCAATAAATCTCACTCATTTTATTTTTTTTCTTCAGACAAGGTGATCATACTTATAGCCGAAAAAACTGACTTGTCCAACCCGATATTCCTTTAAAATGTGGAACTTTCAAATTTTTTTCTTAACTGCTTAAAATATGCGAAATTATTAATTTATTAATTTTGCATAACACCAGGGTATATGTATTAGGTTAGTCTAAGGTGGTTTGAATATCTCATGGCACTCATTTCGTTTTGATGGATCGCTACTTTACTTTGTGACATTTGCCCTTTTTTTAACTAATTTTGGCCAACTACTGTGGAATTTTTTATAAACCGTGTTCCTTTTCTCTCTGTTTTTAATACTGTTACTACCTCGTATTTCTTAACCCATTCACCTGTCCTCTTTTCATCTGAAACACTACTAACAATTGACCACTCCCTAAATCTCTCCTGCTCCCTGAGTTCACAACACACCACAACCCATCCATCAAAGAACACCCAAGCCACACCTCCCAAAATAACTCAATGAGTTGTTTTGGGAGGTGTGGCTTGGTTGTTCTTTGATGGATGGGTTTTGTTGTGTTGTAGTTGCTGGGGGATGTGGTTTGTGTGGTGTCAGGATTTGGCAGGCTTTCCATTTATTTAGGGGGCCTGTATTTTTATTGGGGAGTATTTTGATTGGTTGCAGTATGTGGCGTTGAATTGTGGTGCAGTTCAGTTTGTGGCAGTGTGCAGGATTTTTGTGGAGCTCCAGTGGGTGGCATGATTGTCTTTGTGAATGCTTCTGACTACTTTGGATGCTTTAATTTGGATTTTTTTTTGTGGTTGCATGTTTCTTTGAGAGTCAGTGTCCTATTTTTTTTTATGATTTTTTTTGTGGGGGTGATTCTTGTTCCTTGTGGAGTAGCATCTGAAGAGTCCGTCATTGGAGTTCTCTCTGGATTAGGGCATGAAGAGCCCATTTTGAATATTTCTGTTCTTTGAGGATTAAGGCATGAAGTGCCCATTGATGTTTTTCTTTTTATTTCGGAGCATATTTTTTTGGATTAGGACATGAAGAGTCCAAACTTTATACAAGGGACACAGACAAGGTAAGAAATGTTAAAATGTTTCATTTGCAGATTCAGAACAGGAGTAGGATGAAATGTTTAAGCAATAAGGCACAACAGGGTGTGGGTTATTGGTGATTTACCCATGTCTTGTGTGATGTGTCACGAGGCACAGCCAAGTGAAATAACCACACAAGAAGTGTGTAAATCACACAATAACACACCCTGGAGTGCCTTATTTTGGTTATACAATGGAGTCATATGTAAATTAAGCAATAATGCATGACAGTGTGTGGGTTGTGCTGGGATAATCTCACATCTGGGTGGTTGGACATGAGGCCGCAGGCAGAGTGTGTCAAATGTCCAAGAAGTGAGGTTATCCTAGCACGACCCACACACTGGATAGCATTATTGCTATTATATAATCGCTTGCTGCTATACAAATTAGAAAGACACTTTAAAATGTGTTTTTAGTAGATCTTTAGCGTGGAAATATATCTTTGCATTTTAAGAGGAGATGCCAACAATGCAATAAATCATCAATACAGTGAGGTTGTGCACATACTGACCAATCAGAATACAGGAAATGTTTTTGCCATTGTATAAATACATGTAAAATGTGTTTAATTATGTTTTTTATAAATGCCATTCCTCAGCCATTGGTTATGCAGGATTTACCCATGATCATGTGACATGTTTTGACCAATGAGGTTACAGGATTTTCACACACTATTGTTTAATTAACTTGGATCTGTTTTTATTTTTCAACAAGAATATTGATTTACTAGGTATGATCTTGTAACCACTGAATATTTGAAATACAGTAGGTTGGAGGATTTAAGAGAGGGTTGGGGAAAGTGTTGGAATGGGAAGAAAAAGTTGCTTTTATTTTACAGAGTATAATAGTGCATAGTGTGTAGAATAGTTATGAAATGGTAGTGTTGGGTGGGGGGGTAAACAACTGTTCTATGGAAGTTTTTGTTTTATATTGTATTTCAGATGAAAATAGTATTTATGAGAAATCGTCTTCACTATGTATTTTTGTTGTGTGAATCAGTCTTGCTGGCTTGGTACTGTAGCTATTACTGCAGGTCAATTTATTTCAGCTGTAGACTCAGTCTTTATCATTTGTTACCCCCTCTGCACCTTGATAAATTCCATTGGTATGGGTAACGTTATATTCCCAGGCTGTCCCCTAGCCAACCAGCCACACATACATGATTGTATCAGGTATGTGTGTCTGGCCTATTGGCTGGCTGTGGGCTTTGGAATGTAATGCTGCATTCGTTCCACATGACAATCTAAATTGTGATGACTGTCTCTCCATCTCAGCTCATGGGCACGTAATGAAACCCAGACTAAGGCTTAAAAAAATAAATAGCTTAAAAGAGGGTATTGTTTCTAAAAGTTTGTTTTGTTCTAGTGGTACCTTAGCATTGTGGGGTGGTGGGCGGTGGGTGGTGGGCAGCAGTGCTGCAGCCACATTGACCAAAACAAGGTTAGAGTGGCCGAATGGCAATGGAGATGGGAGGCCCTGGCAGCATCTGTAGCTGGATGAAAATATTAAGGTTCATTTATTGTCGGGTGCTTTTGTGTGTACTGTGTTGTTGCTGAACATTATGTGGGTTGCACCATTAATGCCCAGTCTGTGCCCTGATGTATGGGGGTGGGGGGGACTTTGAAATCTAAAGCATTTCCCATAACATACTAACAATTTCATTTGTTTCACTCAGCTCAATTTGGGGCTAACCTTAATAATTCATCTCCATAACTTTATATTTTTGACCAGAATATGCTTCTCAGCCTCCCCTTCTATTTTTCATTTGGTTCCCAGATGCTTCATTTTTTTAATATGTGGGTACGTTCAGTCTGTAATGTATTTCATTTATTGTTGTGGCCCAAATCAATAATCGAAATACACTGCACACTAAATTTACCCAAATGTAAACAATAAAAGCCAGCAGTTATCCGGTAACTAAACAAAACTTAGAAGAGGAGGATGAGAAGTAGCAGGCTCATACATTGTGCCTTTCAGGGACTGGTTAAAGTGACAGCAGAAGAGGAAACATTAATGAAAACGAATCAAGCTAGAATATACTGTACCTGACCTAAGGCTGTGATACATGATAAGTTGCTTGTCTTCACTGAGCATGAAAACCGTGCATACAAGGATAATTCAAATAGTTATCCTGTCTGTGTAGTGGCTATTTTTATCAACAGTTAAGTGTTTGCCAAACAATTACTGGGTATCCTTTCATAACTGTTTTTATTTGCCATGCTGAATGATTTTCTTTCATGTGTATCCCATGATCTACCAAGTTCCCCTCTTCTCGCTCATAGTCTTAAACACAGCACTGTACTCCCTCCAGAGAAGAGAAGGAATGTGGTAAGGACATTCATGGCCAAGATATGGAACAGACTGTTCCTTACCTTGGGCATAAATGCCCTTACCAAACTCAAGAAAGTACTGAACCCATAAGTAGATTGCAAGGCAGTGTCAACAGTCTCAGATCACTAGGGTATGGATAATGTGATCGGGTTTTCAAATATTCTTCTTTTGTCAGCATTAACAGTCTTAGAGCCATAGGATAAGGATGATGTAATCTGGTTTTCAAATTTTATTTTGTACATGTCATCAGTCTTTGACCCATAGGTTATAGATGATGTGATCTGGTTTATAATTGTTCTTATTTTTTCACTGTCAACAGTCTTAGATTCTTGGGGTGTGTGTGGGGATGATGTGTTGTGGTTTTCAATTTTTCTTATATTGTCAACATCAGCAGTCTCAGCAAGGGACTACCGTCAGCTCCTGGGACATTTGGTGGCTACCATCCCAAGTGTCCCTCATCGCAGACTTAACATGAGGGTTCTTCACTTGACCCTCATGGTCCAGTGGGATCAAAAGAGGAAAAACTTTGATACATTGGTCCTGTTCTCTACCCCTGTGCTCTGCACCATGCGATGGTGGAAGTCCATGGACAGTCTCCCATGGTCCCGGACCTCATTCTAATGATGGATGCCTCGGTGCTGGGCTAGGGTCATTATAGATTACAGTGGTTTTGAGCCTTGCCATTATTTTGCACTGTCCTGTAGGAGTGTAGCTTCAGCCTTTTGTGAAGCTCCTGATTAAACGGCTCCATATTCCTGCACGCAGGTTTCAACACTCTAAAATCGGAGTCAGTGATGAGAGTCATTCTCAGCTTGGCACGCACTGACTCCAATTTGAAGAACAAAGGCTGACAATCCAAATGGAGTTTCAGCATTATGGAGTAGCACTGTAAATATACAGTTTAAACATGCACAGTACTTACAAAGACAGAGAGAGGGAAGACACTGTTTGTTGTTTATAATGTAGTTAACATTTATAAGCCACAATAAATCATTTCCTATCTCCTTTAAACGGTTTAGTCTTTTTACTGGAAATGTTCAGGGTTTTGTGGGGATATCCTAGAGATATGAATTAGTTTGTTTAGGTGTTTGGACAATTACAGTAACTGGTTGCGGAGATGTTCCATGACAAAGTTGATGTTTTCCCCATAGGATTACACTGCATTGCTTTGGTCTTGAGGGGATGCCCTACTGATGTCAATTATGTTGTTTAGCAGTTGGGGAATTAATTGGTTGCAGAGATATTACATGACAAAGTTGTCATTTTCCACATAGAATTACATGCAGTCTCTGTGATACGTTGTGGTGCCGCTATGTTGGGGACGAAGCGACATGCACACTTTTCGCTGCTGGCAGCTTACATTACCTTTTGGTGATGTATGCCACTGCAAGAATATTGTAAACTGCACAGTACCTGTGCAGCGGAATTTTTCCCATAGGTTGAACAGTTCACGAGATATTTATTTATTTAATTTTTCCATATTTATTCTATTTTTCCTGGCGCACTGCCATCAACACCCATTCCGGTCACCTTACCTCATTCTTCTGTGGCTGCCATGTGCCGTCTACCAATACTCACCAGCTTACCCCCCTGGGGAGGGGTCACAACACCACAGCCTTCCCATCAATGATGGAAGAAGGTGTCTGCATCACTGACATTGCTACCTGGCCTTACTACCCCAGGGTGGGGTTCGGGGCCTGTGGTGGTGCCGCGGACTGTAATTCAGTAGGTGGAGTGGAACAACGGTGGAGAGTCATAGAGGCAGGCACCAGGGCAGTGTCATCCTGAACTGCTAGTGCTTTTCTCCCTTTGAGAGGGCGGGTATGTGCAATGATATCCAGCATCCACCCCACACCCAGAACGACTAGACAACCTGGTTACTGCACTACTCCCAGCATCCACCAGGGGTCCGTTGAGCACTACCCATGCTCCCATACCTCTCCCTTGGAGCAGGAGAGCAGTCCACATAATGCTCCATCCTTCACCCCCCTGCCTGACCTCCAGCGACCCAGCTATGCATATGGGCAACTTGGTGGGAGTGCAGGGTGTATAGCTATGCATATGGAAACTTGGTGGGAGCACGGGGTCCGAACCAATACATGTTTTTTTTGTAGTTATTTATTTATTTAGCTTTTGTTAACCGGGTAGGTGCACTAGCCAGCAGGTGACTATTTTCAGGCACGACCTGGGAGAGTACAATACAGGATAACACAGGGAAGCAACATTACAATTGAGGCAATCAGTACAGAGTACATTCATACAATACAGAGGCAATTTCAGCTAGGCTAACATGGTGTAGGCTAGTCTAGATAGTGAGCAACAGTACAGTACAAGGAGGTTACAGGGGAGTGTTGGTACTAGTAAAGGGTAAAGATCAGGGAGTCTGAGAGCCGTAGGGGAAACTTACGGCTTTACCGGAAAAAGCACTAGATTTTAACCAGGTTTGTGGTTCCCCCGCTGAGCAAGATGGAGTGGAGTGGCTGGGAAGGGTACAGGCAAAGAGACTGAGGCGGGGGTAGTCAGCCAAAAACGTGGTATGGAGGAGGGGGGGTGAGTCATATCAGGGAGAAAGGTTAAGTCGGGTTGGAAGGAGCCATAAACTGGCGAGCAGCAGCAGGCAGCCCATGGGATTTGTGAGATATACCAGTGGCATTTACGGCGGCAGGCTAGGGGGACGCCAGGTTCAATGGTCCCACAGTCGGGCATGAGAGAGATGGGAGGCAGTGGACAGGCGAGAAAAAAATACGGCGCACATTACGGCTTCAGCGGTAGTAGGTGAGTATGTGCAGCCGAGCTCATGGTTCTGAGACTGGGCATGCGAGCCAGCAACAGTCCCTGGCCGTGGATGTTCGGAGGCAGTGGACGGGCGAGAAAAAAATACAGCACACATTACGGCTTTGGCGGTAGTAGGTGGGTATGTGCAGCCGAGCTCATGGTTCCAAGACTATAACATGCTTTCTCAAAAGGTAAGGAAATTATTTGCAAAACACTATGTTTAATGCATCATTTAGGGTTAAAGCAGAAAGTTAGGAAATGAGAACATTAGGGTTGACCCCTAACCCCCCACCCGCCATCCTCCACAGACTGACAGACGATGGGGTGTGTCATTGGGGTTGTGAGGCCTAAATGTAAATGTATTTTTTTGCAAAGAATATATATATATAAAGTGTCTTGCACATGGCTTCAAGCTTTCCTGTTTGCAACAACCACAAAACAGTCCTCATGCAGTCAGTTTTTTTCCAGTACAAAGTTGGTTTATTTAATGCAAACAGACAGCAGGTAAAGGCGCAAAGTGCTATGAGCAAAAAATGTAGGAACTCGGTGAACAGTCACCTGACATGTTCCGAGCCAATCTCTGGCTCTTTCTCAAAGGCAATGCCCCTATTTTCTACCCATTACTTATGCTACAGTTTCTTAAAGCTGCACTGTGCATAGTACAAAGATAAGAAGAAAAAAATTACAGTTGCTCCACTATGTAAGGCCTTAATCAGCTGTGTGAACTATTATCAAAAAATGCACACATCCAAACAAAATATAGCGCCAACTGCCCACTAAGATACCGGGTACTATGCACCTTGGACATTTGTCCAAAAGATATAAATATACAGCATAACCAGTTCTTAGTAGTAAAGAAACACTATTTATTTAATCAACTTAAAATGTGGTAACAATTTTTGTTCCATGTACATAAGCATAAGAAAAAGTATCTTTTTTCTGATAGTTAAAATGTTAATTATATAGTCGTGCTATTAACAGTGTTTCAGCAGTATATACATGGCATACCATCCCATGTATTTCCGTGTAAACTTGTGTTTTGGTATGGCCTTTAGAAGATTGTTAAAATTTTTAATGTAATGCAGATTTCTATAGTGTATGGTCGAACACTGTTCCAAATGGAAGTCCATACATGGAGCAGCCTTGTGGTGCTGCATTAGCAATATCTTAATGTTGATGTGCAGCACTGGGGATGTCACTACTGCAGCACAACATGGAACATTGTTGCGCGGCCGCATCATTCAAACCATGGCTCTGACTGCTGATGCAAAACAGCATTGGCAATCACGAAAGCAACATTTTCTTGGTGGTCGTGCAACCAATGGCAGCAGCGGTGAGTGGGTACCCATATACTATAAAAGATTGTGTATAGCCACCCATACACAGACAAGCCTGTGTCATGACTCTTGAGGTTGCCTTGGCAACCAATGGACCTCTTGAGCTGTGCTCCCAAGGTCTCTGGTTGTCACTGCAACTTCTCAAGTCATACACAGTCTTGTTGTGTAAGGGTGAACATACACAATCCTCTATATTATCTATAGTAGGTTATTAAAGGAATAATGCACAACTGGGTTTGTGTCGCCTGGGATAACATCACACCTCGAGTAGTTGGGCATGAGGCCACAGGCCGAGTGTGTCCAACACTCAAGAAGTGACATTTTTCCAGCAATACACTAAAGTGCATCATTTCTATTATACAATGGTTCGAATTGGAAAACAAAAGAAAAAATATTAAACCATTTATTAAAACTTCATTTTTGTGTCATTTTTAGAAAGGGTAGGAATACTTACTGAAAAAATAGTGCTGCTTATTTGTTTTGTCCAATAGGTGGAGCTGCCGTGATGTTGCTGTGAGTTTGTGGCTCTGTCTCCCACCCCCACTCTGTTGTATTTCCCAGTACAGTTGGGATGTCCATTGTAGTGGGAGAAGAAAAAGGGAGAGTCTGTTTTTCTGTATCTTTTTAACTTTGTGTCTCTCCTTTTCTCTCAGTTTTCATGTTTGCGAAATGGGAAATACACTGCCCCCCACAACTCAGTGTAAATGTTGTAATGACATTTTGGGTCTGGTTGTCATTCTCCCAGTATAGTTGGCATGTCTTTTGTACCAGAAGAAGAACAGGGACTCTGTTGTCCTATATCTTGTTAAGTTTGTCTTTCTGTCGCTCTGTTTTTGTGTCCATGAAACTGGAAATTTCCCCTCCCCCCCACTCCATGTTAGTGTTGCAGTGAGAACAGACAGTGTGGGTCTGGCTGTCATTCTCCTGGTACAGTTGGCATGTCTTTTGTGCCAGGAGAGAAAAGTAACTAAAGAGAACATTACATGCACCAAAAAAAAGGTGAGTGAAGCACAGTGTGCTTTTGAACACAAGCACTCAGTCTTTTTGGGGTTGGCAGGGAGACCATAGTATAGCATAGTGGTTAGAGTAACAAACTGTGAATGACTGTGAGTTTGGTACATCCAGAATGTCTAGGTTTGATTTCTACAGCCTCCACTTGCTTACTGTGTGACTCTGAGCAAGTCACTTAACCAGCCCAAAGCTTCCAGGTCGGCCCTGAAAACAGGCAGTTGTGCCTAGTGGGCCTTACCCGGTTACCAAAAGAATAAATAAATACCAATCAGAGCAGGAACAGCTGAAGCCAACTGCATTGACAGCATTATGGCAACGTCCCAGTTACTTTTGAAAAATATGGATTAAATGTGTTCTTGTTTCAGGTTACACAGTGTATGTTTTTTTTTTTGAATGGGTTTTAGATTGTTTTCCAACACTGGCTGGAAGGGATGTTTGTATTTTATTGATTCTTGAAGTACTGGCAAAAGTCACAGCAGGTATTCCAGGTGTGGGCAACTTGGTCATGGCTGTGGACTGATTTAGGAAACAATTAATGTGGTCATGTGTGTGCTGGAACTAGATCCATGACGTTATACTGGGATAACATCATGGATCTAACCCCAGATGGGCCAATCAGACCCCTGGATTTTTTAACCATTGTTTAATATAAGTTTTGCACTTTATATGTATTGTAACTGGCACATGGTAAAAAAGTACATAGTTGCCTTGGTAAAAAGCTAATTAGCTGCACATATAAGTAGAGGCATGTAGACTGCAAAGTAACTCTGAGGACTGCTAGCAGAAACTAGGTGAAACATTACATCCTGTCCATCGGTGATCCCTGCATGAAGCTTAGCATGTGAGCTGTGGTGGTACATCTTTAACCATTCTCATTCAACATGTGTATTACTTACCAGCACTATATTGTATGTATGGAATATCTTTTTACCACTTTTTAAGTTGATTAAATAAATAGTATTTTTTACTGCTAAGAAGTGATTATGCGGGATATTTATATCTTTTGTGCAAAAGTCCAGGGAGCACAGTACAGGTGGCTCGGTGGAGCACCTGTTGCTATATTTTGTTTGGAAGTGTACATAGTGCTCAGGTCAAGGCTTGACCTCCTTATACAATTCATGCTGAAATGTGCATAAAGTGCAAACAGTGCACAGTAAATGGCAAAATCACAGTTAAAACACAAGCACTAATCCACTGAATCATTGCTGAATTAATCAGTTTCAAATACTAAAAAAATATCAGGATCAAAATTTAGCACTTGTGTATGTTTTTCTTTTCAGTTTCTTCAGTCAGTCTGTGAGAACAGACAAGTCTCTTAATCAAGGGAATAGAAAGGGTGCCCCTTCAGTGTTATCATTTACACCTGGCCATTCCATGGATCTAAGTCAGTGGCCAGCAGCATGGTGTGGTGGTAGCATTACTGCTTGTGACACTGGTGACCCAGATTCCAGAACAAGCCTGGGTCATCCGGGAACCAGCTTGGGGAGATGATCAAGTGTCAAAGGGGATGCTCTTCTCCCGGAGGGGTGAGGGTGCCACATCCCACTGCCACCTGCAGACATGTGGGTGGTAAGGTATGCAGGAGACAGGGAGGAAGGGACATGCCATGCTGCGTGTCATGTGAGTGTGCCAAGTTGCTCACATTGGGGACTATGTTCTCAATGACAGCATCCCTACAGGGAGGTATACATGGCACAAGCAAGAAGGGGAAGAAAGTTGAAAACAGCCCTGGCTGGCAGGAGGATCACCAACCCTCTGTAAGCCCTGCACCAGTGACCCAGACACTGCCTGGAATCTGAATCTGTGAACTGCAGGTCGATGGACTCCCAGCCACCCTGCCACAGAGGGAAAGCCATGGGGGACTCAGGAGGTTATGTCCATTGAGAAGCCAGGTGATGAAATTGGGAGGGTCAGTAGGAAGAAGGGCCAGCCAAGGATGATAAGAGGATAAAGCATGAATAAAATAAAAAAAAATCCAATAATTCTGTTTCTGCCAGACTAATCTGTCCCAATTTCTTTCTCTTTGGGGCATGGGCACTTTTTCTATGCCTCTAAACCTGATGACATGTAGATCTGTCTCTCATCATGTGGGTAGCCAGGGCATTATTTTAATTCCTGTTTTGAATGACCTCTATATGCTCCTCTATCCTTATTTGGAACTGCCTTACTGTTTTCCCTATGTAGAAACATTTGCAGGTGCAAATTGCCATAAATACATGACACGTTCTGTTGCACATGTGATGAATCATTTTATTTGCTATTCCTGCCCAGTCCCTACATTCAGAAATGTTTCCACATTCTCCACTACTGCACGGAGTTCACATCTGCTCCACCTTTTTAATCCATTCGAGAGGGGGGTGGGGACAACCAGGGAACCATTTCTTTTCGTCTTTCTAAAATTACTGAATGCACTAGTACATCTTTGAGATTTTTACCTCTTCTAAAAAAACACCCTAGGGAAAGTCCCCTGAAGTTAGCTTGCTGTCTGCTCTTAAAATAGGCCAGTTATTCTTGATAATTTCAGGAACTCCATCATGCTTACTTAATTAAGTTAACAAACTCTGGCCAGAGCCTATAGGGCTGCAGGCAGGAAATTTGGTGTAAAAATATTGAAAATTACCAAAGTTATGAGCCCCCCTTAGCAAAATGTAACGTACGTTCCTAAATTTATTGTTTCATAATATTTGTACACCAAATTTTCAACATAGCCTTATTATGACCCTGCCTCATGAAGCAGGGTTGAGAAAATGTTCAAATCCTGCCTGAAGGGTGATTTCACATATGGACTGGGAATTCAACTTTCGGGATGCAAATCACATTTTGGGCAGGAGTTAGCTGTCATATTCATGAGGTGCTGTAAAGAAATGGCTATGTTGAAAATTTGGGTTTCAAATATTAAACATTATCAAACTTACAAGCCTGTGTTTGCAAAATTAAACACAGTCTGATAATTCTTTTGTTTCTAAATATTTTTACACCAAATTGAGAACATAGACTTTTTATGACCTCACCTCATGAATAATGGCAGAGAACATTTTCAGCTCCTTCCTGAAAGGTTATTTTGCACAGGGACCACAAAATCACCCTCTGGGATGTAAAAAAAAAAAAAAAAAACATTTAGGCCAGGATTTAAAAAAATAACAGCCGTCACATTCATGAGGTGCTGTAAAGATATGGCTATGTTGTACATTTGTGGTAAAAATATTGAAAATTATCAAAGTTATGAGCCTGCATTCACAAAATTCAATGTAAACTCATACATTTGTTGATTTTTCATTATTTTTACACCAAATTTTCACCATACTGTAGCCTTCTTGTGACCCCACCTCATGAACAATGGCACAGCAATTGTTTAACTCCTGCCTAAAAGGTGATTTCATGCATGGACTGCAAAATCAATGTTAGGGATGCAAAAACTCATTTTGGGCCGGAGTTAAAAAACGACAGCTCTCACATTCATGAGGTGCTGTAAAGAAATGGCTATGTTGAAAATTTGTGGTAAAAATATTGAATATTAACAAACTTAAGAGCATGTATTTGCAAAATTTAACATAGCCTGATAACTTTTTTGTTTTTAAATATGTTTACACCAAATTGAGAAAATAGCCTTCTTATGACTCCACCTCATGAACAATGGCAGAGAAAATGTTGAACTCCTGCCTGAAAGGTGATTTCACACAGGGACCACAAAATCACCTTCTGGGATGTAAAAAAAATATATTTTCACCAGGATTTGAAAAATGACTGCTGTCACATTCATAAGGTGCTGTAAAAATATGGCTAGGTTGTAAATTTGTGGTAAAGATATTGAAAATTACCAAAGTTATGAGCCTGCATTCAAAAAATTCAATGTAGGCCCATAACGTTGTTTTTTTAATATTTTTTTACATCAAATTTTCAACATAGACTTCTTATGACCCCACCTCATGAACAAGAGCAGAGAAAAACTTCAACTCCTGCCCGAAACATGATTGCACAAAGGGCCCACAAAATCACCTTTTGGGACAGATCTGCCTAATGACAGTTCAACTGTTCATGAGGTAGGTTCCCAAAGAAGGCATGTTTAAAATTTGGGCCAAAAATATGCAAACATGCCCAAGTTATGCCACTAAGTTCAAAACCCCACTGAAATACATTGAACCACATGCCTGTTTCTTCAGTTCACAGTCTGGCTTTGAAGAGTGAAGACATGTCTGTGGTCCAGACAGGATTATGGTATTGGACCCTCAATGGGTAAGTAAGGGCTTGGGGGGTACAGGGTGGTGGGTGCTGACTGGGAGGGTCAGGTGGGGGGTTAGGAATGGTGCAAAAGACATTGATGGGTGGTTTTCTTTATACAGGTATCAAAAAATGAACAGGACCAAGGATTCCCATCGCAACACTGGAGAACTGGGCACCCACCAGTGTCAGTTTTATGTTTCAGGGTGGGGGAATATGTAAATTAAAAAAAATGGAGAAGTCCTTATCAGGACACTGGGGGATTGGGCACCCCAGTGCCACTCTTATGTTTCTGGGGGGATGCTGATAGGAAGGGTTAGGTTGTGGGTATGTATAATTTAATAAAAAAAAAAAATAGGCACCATCCTGATCACAACACTCTGGAACAGGGCACCCCCCCAGTGTCAGTCTTATTTTTCTGGGGGGGTGCTGAGAGGGAGGGACAGGTGGGGGGATATCTCTCATTTTAAAGAAAAAACAAACAGTAGAACAAGGCATACTCCGCCATATCCAAGATGGCCACCACACTTTATTGAGCATGCACGATTACTTCTTTTTTTTTTAAGCATGCCTCGAGGGTACTAAGCACTCATTTGCCCTTTCTGTGCCACTCAAAAACCACAGTTCTACTCAAGTGACTGTGTGAAGTGAATTTTTGATCAAGTGAGATAAGTCTTACCTTTTAGGTGTTTTCATGGAGAGGAAATAAAAGGTTCACCCAGATAACTGTTAAAAGTAAAAAAAAAAAAAAAAAATGGGTGAAAGCACAAACAGGGTGAATTTCTCTCCATGAGCAAGTGAGTGAGAGAGAGATGGCCGCCATGTTTTTGGGATTGTTCAAACCGCCCACAGACAGAAAGCGGCCAATCACGAGGTATTGTCGAGTTGGGAGCCGTGGATTACAGGAATTTTTTGTATGGGTTTCTGATACGTTAAAATGGCTAATCCATATATTACAAAGCCATAACCCAGTCCACAAATTGACCAGGAATGCCACACAGTTTTAATATTCTTGCCAAAAAAGAGTGATGAGCTTTATTAAATGTTTTCTCTTGATAATAAAAAACATTTATAAAATCTTTCTGACCTCTGTTCCATATTTCTCTCAGTAAAATCAAGTTATTAAAAATGCTCCTCTGCTTAATAGCACAGGTTTGCATCTTAGCAAGGACTACTGGAGCAACCTCAGCCAAACGTTGAGCCAAAATGTTAGATAACATTTTCAGATCAGAGTTTAACAAATTGAGTGGTCTCCAATTTTATTTATCTGTCTGATCTCCTTTTTCGTAAAGCAAAATCATCAACGCCTCTCTCATAGTGGCCAGTAAGGTACCAGATAGCAAGATTTCATCATATATAACTTGCAATATAGGGGCCAAATATTGCTCGAAACACTTATAAAATTCAGATGAGAGACCATCAGTCCCAGGGACAACAACTTGTTTATGAGTCTTCTATGTGGAACGGTGTCGAAGACCTTACTGAAATCTAGGTAGGCCACATCCACCGCTCTCCACGATCTAACTCCCTGCTCACCCAGTAAAACAAATCTATCAGATTTGTTTGACATGACCTCCCCCCAGTGAATCCATGATGCCTCAGATCCTGTAAACTGCTGGATTCAAGATATTCTACAATCCTTTCCTTTAACAGTGATTCCTTTACTTTCAGCACAAACAAGGTCAGGCTGTCTGGTCTGTAGTTGCCAGCCTCATCCCTGCTCCCATTTTTTGTGAAGAAAGACTACATCTGCCCTCCTCCAGAACCACTCCTGTCTTCAGCAAGTGGTTGAATAGGGCTGTCAGCGGTGCTGCCAGTGCCTCTCTAAGCTCCTTCAGTATCCTTGGATGTATCCCATCCAGCCCCATTGCCTTGTCCACACCCATTTCTGTGAGTTCCTGCTGGTCTTGCTCCTCCGTAAATGGACTGGTGCCCCGCTCCCTGCCATTGATGCCCCTGTTGTTTATCTGTGGCCCCTCACCTCCCCTTTCTTCTGTGAATACTGAACAAAAATATTTGTTCAGGATTTCTGGTTTTTTCCTGGTCCCCCTCCACTCACTCCCCTCCTTCCCTTCTTACCCTTACAATCCCTCCCCTGGTCTTCTTCTTTTCACCTGCATACCTGAAAAATCTTGTCACCTTTCTTTACTGTCTGGGCTGTTTTCTCCTCCATTTGCAGCTTTGCACTTCTTACTGCTTTCCCTGCCTCCCTCTACTTCTCCAGATACATTTCCCTGTCTTCCTACCTCTGTGTCTCCATTTATCTCCTGAATGCTAAACTTTTTGGCCTTACCTTCCCAACCACCTTCTTTGAGAAGCACAGTGGTCTTTTTTCCCCTGTTGCTTTTGCTTACTTGCCTAACACAAAGGTTTGATGTCTTCTCTATGGCTCCTTTTAGTTTTGCCCACTGTTCCTCTTCTACACCACTCAAGTCCTCCCCACCTGCCAGGGCATCCCCAAGGCATTTCCCCAACTTTGCAAAGTCAGCCATCCTGAAGCCAAGACACTCGCCTTTGTGTGGTTCAACTCTGCCACTGTTCTTATATCAACCACACACTGTTTGGTGATCACTGGTCCCCAGGTGGCCACCCACCATGACATCTGCAACATTGTCCCCATTGGTGAGTACCAGTTCCAGTACTGCTCCCTCAAAAGTGGGATCTCAGGAACACCCCCTGCAGGGAGTCCAGGATGTCCCTGCTTATAGCTGAAGTGTAGCTCGGATGCTCCAATCAACATCTGACAGACTGAAGTCTCCCACCACCAGCACCTCCCCCTTAGTCGCCATCTCATGGAAGGTTTCTACTAAAACCCTGTCCATTTCTTCCCCCGTGCTGGACTATCAGTTCATTAGTAGAAAGGTGATTTTGAACAGAGACTATGCCATTTGGTGCCACAGGTGCAAAAACACAATTTGGACAGGATGTAAAAAAATGACAGCTGTACCGTTCATGAAGCAGTGTAAATAAATGGTAATGTGATGCTAGGGTACTCCTCACCAGGGAATTCAATGAATGGTTGAAAAACCGGCATGGAGCTAAGGGTTTTGGCTTCACTGGGGACTGGGAGCCACCTGGAGGGATGCAGACCTATACTGGTGCGATGGTCTGCATCTTTCCAGGGGGGAGCCAGGATCCTAGGTGAGAGGTTTAAATGCTTCATTGGCAAGCATTCAAACTAGCCAAGGGGGGAGGCACTGACAAGGAGCAGAGAAATCCCAGCCTCCCCCCACAAAACATGATAATTAGTGAGGTAAACACCAAGGTAGAGAAGTCATTAGGGAGCAGAACAAAGGTAAATGTAAAAAAAGGTAAAGGCAGTAAGGACAGGGATGGAGCTAAAAGGGGTAAGGCCATCAAAAAGTGGAGGGTGATGAGTACCAATGCCCATAGTCTGTGTAACAAGCTCCCTAAACTAGTGGCCTTGATGGAAGAGGGTTGCCTGGATATTGTGGCAGTCACAGAAACATGGTATACAGAGAACCATGACTGGGATGCCAACGTACCAGGATACACAATCTACAGGAGGGACAGGAAGGGTAAAAGAGGAGGAGGAGTAGCTCTCTATGTAAAAGAAAGGATCAAAGCAACAGAACTAAAGAGTAAATAGGGAGCAGATGAGGCACTCTGGGTCACCCTGGAGACAGGAAATCGCACCACAATCCGCATGGGGGTTGTATACAGACCCCCATCTCAGGAGGAGGGAATGGACAAGGAAATGATAGAAGGCATCCTTAGGATTGCAGAAAAAGGGTAAATATTGTTGATGGGGGACCTGAATATGCCAGATGTTAACTGGAGCACCTTTGCTGCAGGCACATCCAAGAGCAGGGTCATTCTTGATGCCCTACAAGGGGCATGCCTCAGACAGCTAGTATTGGAACCCACTTGGGAGGGAGCAATCTTAAACCTGATACTCTCAAATGGGGACAGAGAAAGAATCTCAGATTTAGAAGTGGGTAGCAATCTGGGAACAAGCGACCACCAAACAGTCTGGTTCACAATAAACACAGCCATACAATCAAGCCATACAAAAACAAGAGTATTGGACTTTAGGAGGGCTGACTTTGGGAAAATGAGAGAGTGCCTCGGAAAAGCACTAGCAAGCACGTGAGAAGGAGGGGTGGAGGAACAATAGGGAGTAATCAAAACAGCCATCACAGAGGCAACAAGCCTTTGTGTAAAGCAAATCAACAAAATGCAATGAAGGGAAAAAATGCTATGGTTCTCAAAAGAGGTGGCAGGGAAGGTTAAGGAGAAAAGGGTAGCATTCAGGAAATGTAAGGAAACACAGAAGGAGCAGGACAGAGAACTTTATCAGTTAAAGCAGAAAGAGGCAGGGAAGGCAGTCAAAATGGCAAAGGCCCATACCGAGGAAAGTATAGCCAACTCTGTTAAGAAGGGGGATAAGACCTTTTATAGGTACATTAGGGAGTGAAGAATGACCAAAGGAGGGATACTGAGGCTTAATAAAGGGGAGGGAATGTGGGCAGAGGGTGACAGTGAAAAAGCAGGGATACTGAATGAATATTTTTGCTCAGTATTCACAAAAGAAGAGGAGGGGAGGTACCCAAACCAAACAAGAAAAACACTCTGAAGACGGTGGTTGATATCAGTCCATTTACAGAAGAAAGGGTTCTGAAAGAACTAATAAAATTGAAGGCAGACAAAGCAATGGGGCCTGATGGGAATCACCCAAGAATTCTAAAAGAACTAAGGGTAGAACTAGTGACACCGCTGACTACTCTCTTTAACAAATCATGGGAGGATGTTGTGGTACCTGAGGACTGGAGGAGGGTGGATGTGATTCCTCTTCACAAAAGTGGGAGCAGGACAGAGGCAGGAAACTACAGACCAGTTAGTTTGACCTCAGTGGTAGAGAAAATGATGGAATCACTTCTGAAGGAAAGAATTGTTGAGTACCTAGATGTCAGTGGAGCACAGGACCCAAGGCAGCATGGATTCATGATGGGAAGGTCATGTCAGTTGAATTAAATAGATTTCTTTGACTGGGTGACCAAAGTAGTAGACCAGGGAGGGGCTGTGGACATGGCCTACCTAGATTTTAGCAAGGCATTTGATACAGTCCCACACAAAAGATTAATACACAAGTTAGCCAGCCTTGGAGTGGGTCCCAAGGTGGTAGCCTGGATGAAAAATTGGCTAGACAACAGGATGCAAAGGGTAGTAGTAAACTGAGTTTACAGTGATGAAAGGAGGGTTACTAGCGGGGTACTGAAGGGTTCAGTACTGGGACCGATCCTTTTTAATGTCTTTATAAGTGACATTGCAGAGGAACTGGAAGGAAAAGTATGTCTCTTTGCAAATGACACAAAGATATTCAACTGGGTTGATACACAAGATGGAGTGGAAAGGACGAGAAGGGACTTGGCAAGGTTGGAGGAATGGTCAAATGTATGGCAGCTCAGATTCAATGCAAAGAAGTGCAAGGTAATGCACCTGGGAAACAAAAACCCAGGGGAAGAGTACACAATGGGGGGTGAGATACTGATAACAGTAAAAATGGAAATGGACATGGGGGTAATTATATCAGATTACCTAAATGTGGGCAAGCAATGTGAGAAGGCAGTAAGGAGGGCTGGGGGGATACTGGGATGCATAGGGAGAGGCAACAATAGTAGAAAACAGGAAGTTGTTTTCCCTCTGTACAGACAGTTGGTGAGACCCCATCTGGAGTACTGTGTGCAGTTCTGGAGACCACACCTCTGCAAAGACATAGACAGAGTGGAGGCTGTTCAGAGGAGGACAACCAAAATGTGCAGGGTCTGCATCAGAAAACACATGAAGAAAGACTAAAGTAGCTTAATATGTATACCCTTGAGGAAAGAAGGGAGAGAGGGGACATGATAGAAACTTTCAAGTACCTCAAGGGAATCAACAAAGTCCAAGAGGGTAGCATCTTTCAGAAAAAGAGATATGCAAGAACAAGGGGGCACAATTTGAAGATAGAGGGGGGATGGCTCAGAGGTAATGTGAGGAAGTATTTTTTCATGGAGAGGGTTGTGGATGCATGGAACAGCCTCCATGAGGAGGTCATGGAGTCAAGAACAGTGGGATAATTCAAGAATGCATGGGACAGACATAAGGCCATTCTAGTGGGGGGTAGGAGGAAGTAAGCTGTTGGTTAACTAGGATCTGCAGCTTATCTGTTAGGTAGGAAAATGGGCAGACTAGGTGGGCCAAGCGGTCCTAATCTGCTGTCAAATTCTATGTTTCTATGTTGAAAATATGGAGTGAAAATTTAAAACAATTGGTGAAGTCATGAGCTTGCGTAGAAACTGCTCACCACACACCCATAATGCAATTATTTTAGGGATTTGTTACACCAGATTTTCAACATAGGCATTTTGGGACCTCCATTCATTAATAGTGGCACTGTGATTTTCTTAATCTGACACAAACATTGATTTCACACAGTGACTGTGCACATTGTGCACCAGATGTGCAAAACCACATTTTGGGCAGGATGTGAAAAATGACAGCTGTACTGTTCATAAGGAGGTGTGCAAAAATGGCAATGTTGAAAATCTGGAGTAAAAATATTAAAAATGTTCAAAGTTACAAGTGTGTGTGGAAACTGCGCAACGCACGCTCATAACATAGTCGTTTTGTGGAATTTTGTCATCAAATTTTCAACATAGGCATTTTGGGACCTCCGCTCATGAACAGTGTCACTGTGATTTTCTTAATCAGCCCCAGACATTGATTTCCCACAATGACTGTGCCATTGTGTGCCAGAAGTGCGAAAACACATTTTGGGCAGGATGTGAAAAATGACAGCTGTACTGCTCATAAGGAGGTGTGAAAAAAGGCAATGTTGAAAACATAGAGTAAAAATATTAAAAATTCTTGAAGTTATGAACGAGGGTGGAAAGAACGCAATGCACGCTCATAACACAGTCATTTTTTTTGATTTTTCACCAAATTTGCAACATAGGCTTTTTGGGAGCTCTCCTCATGAATAGTGACACTGTTGTTTTGTTAATCAGTCCCAAAGGTGATTCCTTGCAGTAACAGAAAAATCACCTTTTGGAATCGAATAATGACATGACAGTGACTGAATTCATGAGGTAGGGGTCCCAAAAACTCCATGATGAAAATTCATAAAACTGGCTGAGATATCCACCTATGTTGAAAAAAAAACATTTACTTTATGCCATTATATAGCTTACTGGCATTTCTTCAGTTCGTGGTTGGCCTTGATTAGTGCAGACACGTTCTCGCTCCACCGAAGATCATTGCGTCAGGCTCTGGAGGTAAGTATGGGGTGAGGGGAAGTGGGATGCACAGAGGGAGGGTGCAGTTTGGGGAGGGGGCACCGTAGACAATGAAGGACCATTTTCTTGTTCACAGGTTAAACAAAATAAAAAAACTGTTGCAGAAAGGCTTTGTTTGTTACAGGGACATTTGGAACACTAGCGGTGGGCTCCCAGCATACCACCTAGGTGTTTTGTGGGGGGGGACTGGAGCCAACAGAGATTGGGCACCCCATCGGCAAAGAAGAAAGGGTCTTTGTTTGGGGGGCATGATGCCAAGGGGGATTGGGCTCCCCCTCGGCAGACAAATTATTGGACAGAGGGACCATTATGTTGATGGGGACTGGGCTCCCCCATCAGCAAATAAACTGAGGAGGAGGCATGCCTATGGGGGGTTTGGGCACCCCCAACATCAGCTTCCTGGGGATTAGAGGCAGACATCGACAGTGACAGCTGCTGCCATGTTTATTGAAATGTTAAACCAAGCAAGGCATGCTCTGCAATGAGGGAGTGCGCCCTCATTGCAGCGGCAACATTTTTTCTAATTGGTGGCACGCTTTTGCACTGCTGCTATAGACGGCATGCTCATTTATTGTTGCCACAGCGACAAGCCCCACAAAGTAGTGGGGGCATTGGCCACAACACAACAGCACATCCACAAACTGCTACTACTGCAAGCTGTCACATGTTTTTTGCACATGCGCGCAAGCAAACATAAAAAGCATGCCTAAAATACAACATGGCATGATTAGTCTCTGTAGTCCTGTAACTGCCAGAGGTTGGCAGCTCTACTGAGAACCTTTTTTTTTTTGGTCTGCTGCCAAGTGTGTGAAATTAGTAACACTGCAGGAACCTGTGTGTGTGTGTGAGGGAAGGAAGAACTCTGCAGGCATCTGAGCCTTTCCAGTGCAAAAACTTTTGACTGATGGTTAATTTCACAGTTGCAGTATATGGTAGCACAATAACAAACACAAGGGAAAAAAAAAACAGTACAGTAAGCAACCCAATACTCTATCCTGAAAATTATAATTTCTCCATGTCCATGTTTTATGCTTATATTGTCTGTTGCCTGCTTTCAATGCTTAGCAGTAATTATGGCCATTGACACATACTGCCAATTGCATTCTAGATTTCCTTTCTGTGACATAACCAGTGTTCAGATATGTGGAGATTTAAAGTCACAGATCAACCCTAGCTAAGGTTATTTAATAAATAAAGATCAACAATAATGTTTAATATTTTCTCCATTTAATGGTCAAAACAAGCACTACATGCCCCACTGGGCCAGGGAAAGATCATTGTCAGTATCAGTGTCATTACCAGTGTCAGTGGCTCAGTAGGTAGCACACTCACCTCTGAGGCCAGGAGATCAGAGGGCTGTGGGTTCAGTTACCACATCTGGCACTTGGATTAATATCCCAGTACTGCCACTGTAGTGCAGCATGAGAAGGGTGCTGCACTTCTGAGGTGCTGTCTTTTGGATGAGACATTAAACTGAGGTCTCATCTGCCTGGATTGGTGGTAGTTCAGGTGGATGTTAAAGATCCCATGTCACGTCTCAAAAAGAGTAGGAGAATTTACCCAGTTTCCTGGCCAAATTCCCCTCATTCACTAAAAATACCACCAACAGCTTAATCTGGTTCAATTTCAGTTGCTTATCATCTATATCTCCCCTACCCCCCTGGCCACCCCTGAAAAAAGGACTTCTAGGCCCAGTGGGCTTACCGGGTCAACAAAATTCAACAAAACAAAACACTGTGGAGAGCATTTCACTGTCCCAGTTGGACATGTAATGTTTGCTGTGACTATTACATGGAGAACATATCTGGTAAACATTAGTATGGGCCTTCATTTATTAAGTACTCTTTGCTACAGTTGTACCTTGCCTTTAAACCTCAAGGTACTGTTTTTTTGTTTTTTTTTGTCACAGGGTCCCCCCTTCCCACTCTGAGTGCAGGTCTGTTTACTTATTAGTGGTCAGATATGCTTCACTCACACTGAAGTTTAATAACAATGTTCATAGTTTGTTTGTAGATTTAATTTCTGTGACTTATACAGTGTCCAGATATGCTTTACTCACACAACAGAGTAATAATAATGTGCATAGTTTTTTTTAGACAAATCTAATTATTTTGAAGCTGTGTTCTGCTGTGTGTGTGTGTCTTGTGTAGAAGGCAATGCTTGACTGCTTGTAAACAAATCTAATCATTTTGCAGCTGGGTTCGTGTGTGTGTGTGTGTGTGTGTGTGTGTGTATGAACTTTTGATTCAGTTGCTGGTGTCTTGCATGGAAGACAGTGCTTGTAGACAAATCTGATCATTTTGCAGCTATGGTCTGCTGTGTGTGTGTGTGTGTGTGTGTGTGTGTGTGTGTAGAAGGCAGTGCTTGACTGCTTGTAAACAAATCTAATAATTTTGCAGCTGTGGTCATCCACTGGCTAAGTAGGCTTTGTGATTGATTGTTTTTATGTGATCCAATCCTTACTTAGTATTTGGTTACTTTATTGATGTCTCCTATGGAGGGACTCAAAATGTGCAGGATAGTTTTTTTTAGCAAATTCAGAGAAATCACAGAGGCACCAGACTTGGACATTGGGTGGCATTTTCCTTTAACTTCTCTCAAGCCAGAGGCAAACCAAATAAAACACTATGGAGGAGGTTTCAATTTGGCAAAAAAAGTTATTTAAAGAGGTTCTTGCTAATGGTATAATCTTCCCATCAGTGTTAGTGCTAGACATACTGTAGCTAGCTTGGCTTGTGAAAGGGTGAACATGGTCAGGACCCATTAGCAATTGAGATGCATATGTATCAAATATGTCAAGATGGACTAACTTACCCTAAAACTGTTGAGTATCACAGTCTACATATTGCACAAGGCTTACAGTGATGAATCTTCATATGGTTTGGCTGGTTTGGGTTCTGCTGTTTACAATCCAGGGATGAATAGCTACGGAAAGATTTTTCAGTGACTACCAAATGTGGTACTGTGGCAGATGTTTTGCAAAGGTATAACAGAAATTATGTCTATCAGGTATTGTTGCCAGGAATTGGATCACATCTTCATAGAGACACATTACATTTAGGGTACCTGATTATCCCTTTGTGAATCACTGCTGTTCTCTGCACTGAAATCTGTATTAGACATGTAGCTGACTTTAATCTCACTGATTCTAAAATTCACCCTGAACCTGTATTTATTAATTTAAAAAAAAATATATATATATATATGTATATATATATATATATATATATACACAGAGAGGGAGGGAGAGATATGTGCCTAGTTATGGATCATCCTAATATTTAATTGCAGCATTTTAGTGGAAACTTTGCACTCTGATTTTCTTATTCTGAAATTTTTGCAGTATGTTGTCTGTATTTATATTAATTCAGTTGGCATTCCTGGTAATGTACAGGGGCAGGGGACCGAGTTGTGATTGGATATGAGTAAGGAACACATATTCATTACATTGCCTTGATAGCTCCACTGGATGTTTTACTGTATCCCCTTTATTATTAATATACTTACTTTTTTTTGTTTAGGCTATTGCTGTAACTGCACAATTGCTTGCTGTTGCTTTTGTCTGCATTTGTTGCATTTGAGTTCCATTTTCTTTTTGAAATGGTTACTTTTGCGTTTATGTTTCTTTAAGAATGTTTCATATTCTGACTATGTGGTTATGTCATGGCTTTTGTTTTCAGATATTTTATTGCCTGTTTGGCTTTTTTGTTGTTTGTTGTTGTTGTTGAGTCACTTTATTTATATCCTCATTTAACCATCTTGCTTCTCATCAGTTGTTATATTTCTTGATCCTTATCAGTGTCAGTGGCTCAGTAGGTAGCACACTCAGCTCTGAAGCTGGGAGATCAGAGGGCTGTGGGTTCAGTTCCCACATCTGGCACTTGAGTTAATATCACACTACTGACACTGTAGTGCAGCATGAGAGGGGTGCTGTACTTCTGAGGTGCTGTTAAACTGAGGTCCCATCTGCCTGGCTTGGTTGTAGTTCAGGTGGATGTTAAAGATCCAATGGCACTTATCAAAAAGAGTAGGGGAATTTCCCTGTTGTTCTGGCCAAATTTCCCTGATTCACTAAAAATAACACCAACAGTTTCATCTGGTTCAAGGTCAGTTGGTGTTCATCTGTATCCCCCTTCCCTGGGTCGTGCCTGAAAATAGGCAGGATTTGTCTAGTGCACTTACCCGTCAACAAAAATAAAATAAATAAAAAATCCTTTTAATGTAAACATTGTAAATGATAATATGTTGCCCTAAGCAAGTAAGATCAACCAGCATGGTTATCAAACCATGAATTGACACCTCTGTATGAGTGGAGAAGGGGATACCAGCAAAACAAGGTTCTCAGTTTGTAAAAGGGTGTAAATTAAGCACTGAAACTTAGCACAGAAAGATCACTATAGCAGAGGTTTCAGCTTGCAAAAAAAAAAAGGCAATACTGAGGATAGCTCAATTAAAGGAAACCTACATGATATGTGTATGTGTGTGTGTGTGTGTGTGTGTGTGTGTCTTGATTCAATTGCTTGTGTCTTGCTTAGAAGACAGTGCTTGTAGACAAATGTAACCATTAAGTAATAATGCCTTTATAGTCTAACCAATACCTCAGATGTTCTTTCCCTATATTCCCTAAGTAAAGTGAAAAAGATTTAATTTACTTTTCTTTTCATACTCCTGGTTTGCAAGATGGCATCATGTTGACATTTGTTTTTTACTGCATCTGGTGTCCTGTATTTCTGCCTATACATTGTGTATGTAGTGGAACAGGGAACTATATATCATTACAAACAGGGCTTGATGTTTTTGCAAATACATTTGTTTTGCATCAGTTTTTTGAGTTCCACAAAAAAATGATCTTTTTAGTAATAATGCCTTTCTAGTCAAACCAATGTGACATTTGTTGTCTCCCTATATTTCCTAACTGAAGTGATACTGGTATACTTTTTTCCTTTTGCTTTTCATGCTGGCATTTGCAATGGCTCCTGCAAATTAATGATACTGCTTGTGTCAGTAACTGTGCTTTTACTGTTATTTGAGAAAACCATCACCCTTGATAGATTTGTTTAATTTATTTCAGTATTTTTGGCCCCCCATTCATGTGGCATGAAGCACAGTGCTAATTGTACACACCAACTGTCCTGTGCTACACCTTGTTGTCAGTAGTTGACCAGACTACAATATATGGCAAGATGCTAAAAATATTCGTTTAGACATTGGATACCTAACTGAAGTGAAAAAATATTTTTTATTTCTTTTTATACTTACAATTTTGGCCAACTGCATTTAAAATGCAGAGCAATTTGGTTCTTTCTCTTTTTATACTTTGAATACAGCATTTTTCTGTATTGTAAAGACACTGTTTTAGGATAAGAATTTCAGACAATACGGATATTCATAAGTGACAAAGTAAGGTGATAATTTAGTACATCATTACTGAAAGGGGAACATTAAGCTGGTTACAGTGAACACCAGACTTGGTTTTATATCACATTATGATGCAGGCAAGTGCAGTACAGGAAGAATCTTTCATCCTGTTAAGCCAACTGAAGTTTAAAAGCAAAAACAGTATTACCAAAATGCTCCAGGATTCACAAGACCTATTTTCTGCTGTTGCCTTAAGGTATCTTCTTTGTCAGAAACATTGATGTTCCCTCTGAGGCTGTTCTTGTAACCTAGGAAAGGTAGAATTAATGAGGTATCTCCTCCCTGTTCCTGGATGCAAATCCCCTCTGCCCTGGGAACACCTGCCTGCCCCTAGTGGGTGACACCTGCTTGCCCTCCTCCCCCAAACCTGTCCATCTAGGTGTCCTGGTCATGCCCCTAGACAAAGTCCTGCCTCCTTTGATGCCTTGCAGGGAGGGAACATGAGCCAGAGGAAAAATAGTGCTCTCTAAATCCCATACACACACAGGTAGTGTAGTAATGAGGCTTCAGTGGAGGACACTATTTTTAACACTCTACCATGTTGTTTGGAAGGTAATTATGCAGGTAGTCCTTTTCTCAAAGCAATACGTCTGCAGGCTATGCCCACTGCAGCTGTAAAAACAGCATAAACCCCCCCCCAAAATTCACTTTTTGCACTATCTGTATCTCTCAATCTGCACATCCGAGTGGAACGAAACTTGACACATCCAATGATCTACTACACGAAACTACGCATGCAAAATGTCATAAAAATTTGTTTAACGATTACAAAGTTATTAAAGTACCTACTCAACCCTAACTATAGTGGCATCATCATGCCACTATAATCAAACAGAAACTGTTGCATACACTTATGATGGAGCAGCAAAGACAGCTTGAAGAAACCAACAAGAATGTGTATATACAACCTTCTGGTTGTACTCCTCCTCCTGTTCTGCTACTTTACAACAAGGCAAGATCTTCAGAGTCTGGCACTCTTAGCCTTTTTCAAACCCAACTTGCCAAAGATACACTTTAACTATGGGCCAAGCGGTCCATATCTGTCATCAAATTCTATGTTTCTATGTCTTCAACTATTCACATGTCCAACAAGTGACATCTACTACTATTCCCACTCCTACACCTCCTGATGGCAATTCTTATTGGACTCCTCCCACTTACACTGGTGCCACAGTTCAGTTCATAACTTCCAGCAGTAGTAGGTCACAGGGCCATAATGTCATGGTCAAAACTGTGTACCACAACAATGCCACATGCAAAGCAGTGTGCAGCAAAATAAAGTCGGCACAACACGCCGACCACCCCAAAAAAGCACACACTGGAGGAATGTATTTGTTTTTGCAGGGGCCTGTACTCTCCACACCCCCAGGCAAATTATAATTAACTCTGGGGGGGCGTGGACTTTGGGGGGAAAACAAACTCGGAGCGGGAACATTTTTTATTTTTTATCAAAAAAAAGCCTCAGCAGAATGGGACCTGGGAGAACTGAACTGCAGCCCCAGGTCCCTGACTCCACTGCAGGCAGGTGCTCTAGCCACTCCACCATGTGAGCAGCTCAGCCAAGCACCACCCCAGCAGCATCCTACAACTTTTGACTGGTAGCCTACAGCAATGGGGTAGCAGTTCTTACCGCATGCTGAAAAAACTCTGTCGCTGTAGAACCATTAGCGCGCTTCTTACAGTGCTGTATTTCATCCACGGTTTTATCCATGCTATCTTGACCCAGTACCCAGTAGCAGCACAGCTCCTCCTTTTGATGACACCTAAAATAACTTTCACACTATCATCAGCAACAAGCTCAGTATGAGCAGGTGTGCCACTGGGAACACAGAGCACACGGTGTCAATAATAGACACATTTAATATCATTTACATCTTTTTATTTTTTATGTTTTTTGGAGCAGTTTTTTTTTGGGGGGGTGTAGTTTTATATCAATTGTAAATCTGTAGGGCCAAACTCCACAGAGACTGCAGTAACTGGCATGGAGGTAAAGCAGAGACTCCAGCAGGGCTTATACCTTGTGATCAGCAATTAACAGTAACTGTTACCATAGCTCCCACTCAGCTGTGGCAGTCTTAGCGGGTTTGCAGACTCTGTCACAACACCACAAACAGTAATCCACAACAGTTGCATGCCAACAGCACCTGCCACAAGTAAGCTGCAATAATTAATGCTCATTGCTGAACTCAAGGCTTCTTATGTCTCTGTCTGCAGTCTACTTTACCCCATGCCAATTTCTGCTTTAGGAATCAAAATCGTTTGGCTGAAATCTCATAGCTGAACTAAATTTATGGGCCCCAGCTCAACCAAAGATGCCAGTGGTCCACTGCACATATGTTCCAATTAATCACAATTGGAAAATTAGGGGAGATTTAACCCCATGTGCTCCTTTGCCTGCTTGCACAAGGATGAGCATTCATCCCCATCCTCACATGAGAAGTTAAACTAAATATAGTTCAGGAGGCCTGCTGCACAGTTGAATCATAGGGCCCAAGGACTTTGACAGTAGCGAGGGCCAAATTTTGATGGCTACGTAGTATAGCTATGCAAGACATAATATATTCAGGATAAAAATGGAATAGTGAAAGCAGAGTCTGAGACTGAGCCAGAGAAAAACAGGACCCCATTCCACCAATGACTGTCTGTAAACCCACCCACCTCCCATTGCCCATGTCCCAACACCCAACCCAATTAAAACTGGTACCCTTGCCCCACACCATCCCTCTCCCACCCAACAGTCTCATAAAAATGAAGATCTGCCCCACAGCAGGTGACCAGCACAGGCTTATCCACCTTGACCAGCCGTCATATCCCAAATGGAAGTGGATTCTGTAGTAATCCCTGATTTTCTCCAGCTAAGCCAATCCAGTGATTAGTAGAGGACAGTGGAGGTACAGTAGGTGGACATGCCTCTAGGGATGCCATACACTGGCTGAATCACACAGTACACACACATATATATAATAGGGGCATGGTCGTGCCCCTGTATTTAGGGTTGAGTATGTACTTCTATGTTAAACCTCAAATTTTGCATGTTAATAACTTTGCAACCGTTCAATGGATTTGCACAAAACATGGTATGCATAGTCTGGCATGATAGCTCTCTTGAGTTACCAAGTTGTGTTTTGGTTGGATTTACAGTTTTTGCACAGCGAAGCACCAAAAAATGCACTTTTCGCCAGTTTTGTGCATTTTTTGGCTGTGGTGCTGTGCAGCTGCCATGTGGTCTGCTGGTCTGAAACTAGGAACATAGAAAGCACTTGGGTCAAGGAATATGCCACTTTTTGTTTGGTGAAAAAATATTAATCCATTCAAAAGGTATTAAAGTTTGAAGTTCCCATTATAACCCTAAGGGGAAATTTATATGTATGATTTGCGAAAGAAGAATTGTTTTTTGGGCCTCATGGTCAAAGAATTTGCAAGCTCGTGGCTGATAAATCTTTGGCCACCAGAAATTTATCGGCTGTGAGGTCTGCCATTTTGTTTTCAGTTTGTGGTAGGGAAAAATGTAAATATTTCACCCCACAGGTGACTTGTGAAATAATTGAGGCATGGGTTTAGATGACGGGGCTTCCCTCTATCGACCCGTGCTTCTGGTTTATTTTAGTTTTGCAAAAAAATAGTGTTTTGCACTTTACAATCTTCAGCCATGGCTCGTTAATGATCTTCAGTGGTCACAGCTGATTATTTTGCAGCCTCGCGGTCAAATAATTAAATAACTCTTAAAGAAGACAGGAAATAGATAAAATTAACCAAATCTTCTTTGAGTTTGTTGTTTTCCTGGCCAATATAAAATGCCTGAATTTGTCAGTACACGCTGTGATGGTGCATGATTTTACTTTTTTATAATGGCCATCGTGTTGAATATGTAAATATGGCTGTTATTACTGGTGCAGTCCATTTCAAGTTCCCTGTATTTTCATCCGTGCAGTCACTGTATGCATGGCATGCATTGCATGTGTATGGATTTCTGGATCTGTATTTTATTTTTTTAATTCCTTTGTTGGCTTAGGATACTAGCTATTTCAATATACATCTGTGTGGACCAGGAGCTCAAGCAGTGCATCCTACAGGCAAGGGGGATGCAATGATACAAGTTGCATCTTATTGCCTAGGTGACGGTGATGCATCCCGCTGTGATCTCCATTCCAGTCACCATGTAAAAATCAGAAGTTGCATGCAATTTAGAGATTGAATCGGGCAAGCGCAAGCCATGCAGACTAACAGCATGATGCAGGGCTCCGGCTGAGAGGCGTGGGAACTCACAGCTTTACGCGCCATATTGAATGTGATGTCCCTCACTCTGACTGAAGGCTTCATTGAAGTAGTGTACTAGCGGCAGTCAGCTCCTCCTGTTAGTATTATTTAAATTTTTTTATTGACATCAGGAGCCATCTGTCTTGTTCATCCTACTTCCTCCACAGTGTCCTCCTCACCTCCTGGCTGTGGTCATTCAGTAGCAGTGGCTGCGGGCTGTTGTTCCAATCTGAGGCGACGACCGACTATCACCGTCATCGAGGCCGCAATGGTGAGTTCCTAGAGTGGAGCCTACTGTGCTGACTGAGGGGCAAGGATCTACAAGGGAGTCGCTTGTTGAAGGGACACAGTCACCCACCACTCCAGTCCATACTGTCTTTTGACAGTAGCAGCACAAGACATCTTTTTGCACTGCAGCATAAGGTAAGGTGGGTATGAGATGGATCTGATGCCTGGACTGGTCGGGATAGGATGAGAGTGTGACTCTGGAGGGGTAGTAAAAAATTATGAGCTAGTTTGCATTTTGCAGAAATGTGTGACACCCTCCGGTTTTCTTGTATTATTTAATTCATTTGCGATGGGGATGGGGATGATGGGGGATTCTTAACTGTCAGTGTCAGGGGTCGGGGTTTCAGATCAGGAATGAAGCAGATGTAATTTTTCTGCATAGTGTGGGCTCCTGTTTGGTCACTTTGACTAGCTTGAATCCAAAAATGAACTGTAGTGTGAAGGTGCTGGTCATCCTTTTATGCTCTGTACTGTAGCAAGCAGTACTTTTAGGAAATGGATACAAAGGCTGCACACTTGGACAGAGTTATGATGTTCTGCTTTATTGCCTTTTTTTTTCTGTTTTCCCCATGTTTCCCCTGTAGTACTAATGGGTGGCACAGTGGGGATGGGACCCACCTGACAGTCTGACATCTGACATGCGATCCAATGATGGGAAATCCAGTCGGGTTGATATCAGTCAGATAGTGGCAGTAGTGCTAGCACAAACTGTATTTGCTGAGGTGAAATTGAGTCAGATTTCGTTTTGGAGCAACGGAATGTAACAAAATATACTTTGATATGTATATTATCTTGAAATTGACATTTTATTGTCCTGTTGGGGGGGGGGCTTGTACAGTAGCAGAGCTTCGAGAAAAAGGTGTAGTACACATATCAAAATATATTTTGTTAGATTTCGATGCTCCAGAACCAAATCTGACTAATAATTGCACCTCACAAGCTGTTACCTATAATTTTTACAGTAGGAAAATGCTGTGTCAGTAATATTTACAAGTACTAGGGCGGCACAACAGAGATGGGACTTGACTGTCTGACATCTGATATGCGATTCTATGATGTGAAGTCTGATCAGATGGATGTCTGTCAGATAGTGACATCAGTGCTAGCACAAACTGTGTAATTTAATAATAAGGAGGACAGGCAATGCAAATATATGCACTTTCTTATTTATATTAGTCCATAACGGCTATACCCATCATTTTGAACCTGCAGATAAAATCCATGTGATGCTGGGTGGGAGGAAAAGAAAGTGCATATTTGCGTTGGCTGTGCTCCTTATTATTAAATGGGTAGTGGATTCGGGCTGTTGGTCTTACTGAACAGCTGTCTGCTCATTTTTTGAGTGATGCAAAGATGAATAGTGCTGCACAGTTGTTTGCACACTCAGACTATGTTTACCTGATAAAATTATAGTTAACTTAACGGTGTAAGGTGAAATTGAGTCAGATTTCATTTTGGAGCAACGGAATGTAATTAAATATATTTTGATATGTGTATTATCTTGAAATTGACATTTTATTGTCCAGTGTGTGTGTGTGTGGGGGGGCTTGTAGCAGAGCTTCAGAAAAAGGTTTAGTACACATATCAAAATATATTTCATTAGAATTCGATGTTCCAGAACCAAAATCTGACTAATAATTGCACCTCACGAGCTGTTACCTATCATTTTTAAGCTAGGAAAATGCTGTCTCAGTAATATCTACAAGGTAATCTATATACATTGATTATTGGGCTAGCTCAACCAAATCCAGTTGTTCTTAAATTATCTGATGTTCTCCTCTGCCTTTGAAGACATTTCAATGTAACACAGCAGACTGCTTGGCTTGCCGGTTATAATCTTTTACCATTGTTTTCTTGTACTAGCTCAGGCTCCTTCAAGTATTATTATTAGTAGTAGTGGCTTCTACAATTTTTAGGCTTGGAGATATTTCTGTAGTCTGGTCTTATTTATGCCTCATAGAACTATGTTGCCTAGCAATAAATCTCACTCATTTTATTTATTTTCTTCAGACAAGATGATTATACTCATAGCCGAACAAACTGACTTGTCCAACCAAATGTGCCTTTAAAATGTGGAACTTTTTAATTTTTTCTTGTTAACTGCTTTAAATATGCAACATCATTAATTTATTAATTTTGCATAACACCAGGGTATATGTATTAGGTTAGTCTAAGGTGGCTTGAATATCTCATGGCACTCATTTCATTTTGATGGATCGCTACTTTACTTTGCGACAGTTGCCCTTTTTTTTACTAATTTTGGCCAACTACTGTGAACTTTTTTATAAATCGTGTTCCTTTTCTATCTGTTTTTGAGTTAATACTGTTACTACCTCGCATTCCTTAACCCATTCGCCTGTCCTCTTTTCATCTGAAACACTACAAACAATTGACCACTCCCTAAATCTCTCCTGCTCCCTGAGTTCACAACATACCACAACCCATCCATCAAAGAACACCCAAGCCACACCTCCCAAAACAACTCACTTTTCATCTTTTTGGCCAGAATATGCTTCTCAGCCTCCCCTTCTATTTTTCGTTTGGGTCCCAGATGCTACATTTTTTTCAATATATGTGTACGTTCAGTCTGTAATGTATTTCATTTATTGTTGCGGCCCAAATCAATGAGTGAAATGCACTGCGCACTAAATTGACCCAAATGTAAACAATAAAAGCCAGCAGTTATCCGGTAACTAAACAAAACTTAGAAGAGGAGGATGAGAAGTAGCAGGCTCATACATTGTGCCTTTCAGGGACTGGTTAAAGTGACAGCAGAAGAGAAAACATTAATGAAAATGAATCAGGCTAGAATATACCTGAGCTAAGGCTGTGATACATGATAAGTTGCTTGTCTTCACTGAGCATGAAAACCGTGCATACAAGGATAATTCAAATAGTTATCCTGTCTGTGTAGTGGGTATTTTTATCAACAGTTAAGTGTTTGCCAAACAACTACTGGGTATCCTTTCATAACTGTTTTTATTTGCCATGCTGAATGATTTTCCCTCATGTGTATCCCATGATCTACCAAGTTCCCCTCTTCTCGCTCATAGTCTTAAATCACAGCGCTGTACTCCCTCCAGAGAAGAGAAGGAATGTGGTAAGGGCATTCATGGCCAAGATATGGAACAGACTGTTCCTTACCTTGGTCATAAATGCCCTTACCAAACACAAGAAAGTACTGAACCCATAAGTAGATTGCAAGGCAATGTCAACAGTCTCAGATCACTAGGGTGTGGATGATGTGATCGGGTTTTCAAATATTCTTCTTTTGTCAGCGTCAACAGTCTTAGATCCATAGGATAAAGATGATGCAATCTGGTTTTCAAATCTTATTTTGTACATGTCATCGGTCTTCGACCCGCAGGTTATGGATGATTTGATCTGGTTTATAATTGTTCTTATTTTTTCACTGTCAACAGTCTTAGATTTTTGGGGTGTGTGTGGGGATGATGTGTTGTGGTTTTCAATTTTTCTTATATTGTCAACATCAGCAGTCTCAGCAAGGGACTACCGTCAGCTCCTGGGACATTTGGCGGCTACCATCCCTAGTGTCCCTCATGGCAGACTCAACATGAAGGTTCTTCAGTTGACCCTCATGGTCCAGAGGGATCAAAAGAGGAAAAACGTTGATACATTGGTCCTGTTCTCTACTCCCGTGCTCTGCACCATGTGATGGTGGAAGTCCATGGACAGTCTACTGAGGTGCATATCATTCCATCCCATGGTCCCGGACCTCATTCTAATGATGGATGCCTCGGTGCTGGGCTAGGATCATTATAGATTACATTTGAGCCTTGCCATTATTTTGCACTGTCCTGTAGGAGTGTAGCTTCAGCCTTTTGTGAAGCTCCTGATTAAACGGCTCTGTATTCCTGCACACAGGTTTCAACAATCTAAAATCAGAGTCAGTGATGAGAGCCATTCTCAGCTTGGCATGCGCTGACTCCAATTTGAAGAACAAAGGCTGACAATCCAAATGGAGTTCCAGCATTATGGAGTAGCACTGTAAATATACAGTTTAAACATGCACAATACTGACAAAGACAGAGGGAAGTCACTGCTTGTTGTTTATAATGTAGTTAACATTTACAAGCCACAGTAAATCATTTCCTATCTCCTTTAAACGGTTTGGTCTTTTTACTTGAAATTTTCAGGGTTTTGTGGGGATATCCTAGAGATATGAATTAGTTTGTTTAGGTGTTGGACAATTACAGTAATTTGTTGTGGAGATGTTCCATGACAAAGTTGATGTTTTCCCCATAGGATTACACTGCGTTGCTTTGTCCTTGAGGGGATGCCCTACTGATGTCAATTATGTTGTTTAGCTGTTGGGGAATTAATTGGTTGCAGAGATATTACATGACAAAGTTGTCATTTTCCATAAAGAATTACAAGCAGTCTCTGTGATGCGTTGTGGTGCCACTGTGTCAGGAACAAAGTGACATACACACTTTTCGCTGCTGGCAGCTCACATCACCTTCTGGTAATGTATGCCACTGCAAGAATATTGTAAACTGCACAGTACCTGTGCAGTGGAATTTTTCCCATAGGTTGAACGGTTCATGATATATTTATTTATTTAATTTTTCCATATTTGTTCTATTTTTCCTGGCGCACTGCCATCAAAACCCATTCCGGTCACCTTACCTCATTCTTCTGTGGCTGCCGTGCGCCGTCTACCAATATTCACCAGCTTACCCCACCCAGGGAGGGGCCACAACACCACAGCCTTTCCGTCAATGATGGAAGAAGGTGTCGGCATCGCTGACATTGCTACCCTGGCTTACTACCCCAGGGTGGGGTTCGGGGCCTGTGGTGGTGCCGCGGACTGTAATTCAGTCAGTGGAGTGGAACAGCGGCGGAGAGTCATAGAGGCAGGCATCAGGGCAGTGTCATCCTGAACTGCCAGTGCTTTTCTCCCTTTGAGAGGGTGGGTACTTGCAATGATATCCAGCATCCACCCCACACTCAGAACGACTGGACAACCTAGTTACTGCACTACTCCTGGCATCCACCAGGGGTCCGTTGAACACCGGCCGTGCTCCCATACCTCCCCCCCAGAGCAGGAGAGCAGTCCACATGACGGTCCATCCTTCACCCCCCTGCCTGACCTTCAGCGACCCAGCTATGCATATGGGCAACTTGGTGGGAGCGCAGGGTGTATAGCTATGCATGTGGGAACTTGGTGGGAGCGCAGGGTCTGAACTAATACATGTTTTTTTGGTAGTTATAACACGCATTCTCAAAAGGTAAGGACATTCTTTGCAAAAAACTATGTTTAATGCATCATTTAGGGTTAAAGCAGAAAAAGTTAGGAAATGAGAACATTAGGGTTGCCCCCTAACCCCCCACCCGCCATATTGCACAGACTGACAGGTGATGGGGTGTGTCGTTGGGTTTGTGAGGTCTAAATCTCACCCCATTCTCCTTTACTGTAACATGTTCACCTGCTTACACTTGGAATGGGGTGAGATTTGGGCCTCACAACCCCAACAGTTTGTGGAGGATGGTGGGGGGGGTTATGGGGCAACCCTAATGTTCTCATTTCCTGACGTTTTCTGCTTTAACCCTAAATGGTGCATTAAATGTAGTTTTTTGCAAAGAATTTATATATATATATAAAGTGCCTTGCACATGGCTCCAAGCTTTTCTGTTTGCAACAATCACATAACAGTCCTCATGCAGTCAGTTTTTTTCCAGTACAAAGTTGGTTTATTTAATGTAAACAGACAGCAGGTAAAGGTGCAAAGTGCAATGAGCAAAAAATGTAGAAACTCGGTGAACAGTCACCTGACATGTTCCAAGCCAATCTCTGGCTCTTTCTCAAAGGCAATGCCCCCTATTTTCTACCCATTACTTATGCTACAGTTTCTTAAAGCTGCATTGTACATAGTACAAAGAAAACAGAAAAAAATTACAGTTGCTCCACTATATAAGGCCTTAATCAGCTGTGCAAGCTATTATCAAAAAATGCACACATCCAAACAAAATATAGCGCCAACTGCCCACTAAGATACCGGGTACTATGCACCTTGGACATTTGTCCAAAAGATATAAATATACAGCATAACCAGTTCTTAGTAGTAAAGAAACACTAATCAACTTAAAATGTGGTAACAATTTTTGTTCCATGTACATAAGCATAAGAAAAAGTATATTTTTTCTGATAGTTAAAATGTTAATTATATAGTTGTGCTACTAACAATGTTTCAGCAATATATACATGGCATACCATCCCATGCATTTCCGGGTAAAATTGTGTTTTGGTATGGCCTTTAGAAGATTGTTAAAATTTTTAATGTAATGCAGATTTCTATAGTGTATGGTCGAACACTGTTCCAAATGGAAGTCCATACATGGAGCAGCCTTGTGGTGCTGCATTAGCAATATCTTAATGTTGATGTGCAGCACTGGGGATGTCACTACTGCAGCACAACAACATGGAACATTGTTGCGCGGCCGCATCATTCAAACCATGGCTCTGACTGCTGATGCAAAACAGCATTGGCAATCACGAAAGCAACATTTTCTTGGTGGTCATGCAACCAATGGCTGCAGCGGTGAGATTGACACATCCAAGTGGGTACCCATATACTATAAAAGATTGTGTATAGTCACCCATACACAGACAAGCTTGTGTCCGACTCTTGAGGTTGCCTTGGCAACCAATGGACCTCTTCAGCTGTGCTCCCAAGGTCTCTGGTTGTCACTGCAACCTCTCAAGTCATACACAGTCTTGTTGGGTAAGGGTGAACATACACAATCCTCTATATTGTCTATAGTAGGTTATTAAAGGAATAATGCACAAATGGGTTTGTGTCGCGCTGGGATAACATCACACCTCGAGTAGTTGGGCATGAGGCCACAGGCCGAGTGTGTCCAACACTCAAGAAGTGACATTTTTCCAGCAATACACTAAAGTGCATCATTTCTATTATACAATGGTTCGAATTGGAAAACAAAAGAAAAAATATTAAACCATTTATTAAAACTTCATTTTTGTGTCATTTTAAGAAAGGGTAGGAATACTTACTGAAAAAATAGTGCTTCTTATTTGTTTTGTCCAATAGGAGGAGCTGCCGTGATGTTGCTGGGAGTTTGTGGCTCTGTCTCCCACCCCCACTCTGTTGTTTTCCCAGTACAGTTGGCATGTCCATTGTAGTGGGAGAAGAAAAAGGGAGAGTCTGTTTTTCTGTATCTTTTTAAGTTTGTCCCTCTTTCTCAGTTTTCATGTCAGCGAAATGGGAAATACACTGACCCCCCACCCCACCCCCACACACAACTCCGTGTAAATGTTGTAATGACATTTTGGGTCTGGTTGTCATTCTCCCAGTATAGTTGGTATGTCTTTTGTACCAGAAGAAGAACAGGGACTCTGTTGTCCTGTATCTTGTTAAGTTTGTCTATCTGTCTCTCTGCTTTTGTGTCCGTGAAACTGGAAATATGCCCCCCCCCCACTTCATGTTAGTGTTGCAGTGAGAACAGACAGTGTGGGTCTGGCTGTCATTCTCCTGGTACAGTTGGCATGTCTTTTGTACCAGGAGAGAAAAGTAACTAAAGAGAACATTACACACACCAAAAAAAAGGTGAGTGAAGCACAGTATGCTTTTGAACACAAGCACTCAGTCTTTTTGGGGTTGGCAGGTAGACCTTAGTATAGCATAGTGGTTAGAGTAACAAGCTGTGAATGACTGTGAGTTTGGTACATCCAGGATGCCTAGGTCTGATTCCTACAGCCTCCACTTGTTTACTGTGTGACTCTGAACAAGCCACTTAACCAGCCCAAAGCTTTGAGCTCACCCCTGAAATCAGACAGTTGTGCCTAGTGGGCCTTACCCAGTTACCAAAAGAATAAATAAATACCAATCAGAGCAGGAACAGCTGAAGCCAATTGTATTGACAGCATTATGGCAACATCCCAGTTACTTTTGAAAAATATGAATTAAATGTGTTCTTGTTTCAGGTTACACAGTGTATGTTTTTTTTAATGGGTTTTAGATTGTTTTCCAACACTGGCTGGAAGGGATGTTTGTTTTTTATTGATTCTTGAAGTACTGGCAAAAGTCACAGCAGGCATTCCAGGTGTGGGCAACTTGGTCATGACTGTGGACTGATTCAGGAAACAATTAATGTGGTCATGTGTGTGCTGGGACTAGATCCATGACGTTATACTGGGATAACATCATGGATCTAACCCCAGATGGGCCAATCAGACCCCTGGATTTTTTAGCCATTGTTTAATATAAGTTTTGCACTTTATATGTATTGTAACTGGCACATGGTAAAAAGTACATAGTTGCCTTGGTAAAAAGCTAATTAGCTGCACATATAAGTAGAGGCATGTAGACTGCAAATTAACTCTGAGGACTGCTAGCAGAAACTAGGTGAAACATTACATCCTGTCCATCGGTGATCCCTGCATGAAGCTTAGCATGTGGGCTGTGGTGGTACATCTTTAACCATTCTCATTCAACATGTGTATTATTTACCAGCACTATACTGTATGTATGGAAATCTCTTTTTACCACTTTTTAAGTTGATTAAGTAAATAGTATTTTTTACTGCTAAGAAGTGATTATGCTGAATATTTATATATTTTGGGCAAAAGTCCAGGGAGCACAGTACAGGTAGCTTGGTGGAGCACCTGGTGCTATATTTTGCTTGGAAGTGTACATAGTGCTCAGGTCAAGGCTTGACCTCCTTATACAATTCATGCTGAAATGTGCATAAAGTGCAAACAGTACACAGTAAATGGTAAAATCACATAGTTAAAACACAAGCAATAATCCACTGAATCATCGCTGAATTAATCGGTTTTAAATACTAAAAATATGTCAGGATCAAAATTTAGCACTTGTATGTTTTTCTTTTCAGTTTCTTCAGTCAGTCCGTGAGAACAGACAATTCTCTTAATCAAGGGAATAATTCAGAGAAAGGGTGCCACTTCAGTGTTATCATTTACACCTGGCCATTCAATGGATCTAAGTCAGTGGCCAGCACCATGGTGTGGTGGTAGCATTACTGCTTGTGACACTGGTGACCCAGATTCCAGAACAAGCCTGCGTCATCCGGGAACCAGCTTGGGGGGATGACCAAGTGTCAAAAGGGATGCTCTCCTCCCGGAGGGGTGAGGGTGCTGCATCCCACTACCACTGCCACCTGCAGACATGTGGGTGGTAAGGTATGCAGGAAACAGGGAGGAAGGGACATGCCACGCTGCATGTCATGTGAGTCTGCAAAGGTGCTCACATTGGGAACTATGTTCCCAATGACAGCATCCCTACAGGGAGGTATACATGGCACAAGCAAGAAGGGGAAGAAAGTTGAAAACAGCCCTGGCTGGCAGGAGGATCACCAACCCTCTGTAAGCCCCGCACCAGTGACCCAGATACTGCCTGGAATCTGAATCTGTGAACTGCAGGTCGATGGACTCCCAGCCACCCTGCCACAGAGTGCAAGCCATGGGGGACTCGGGAGGTTATGTCCATTGAGAAGCCAGGTGATGAAATTGGGAGGGTCAGTAGGAAGAAGGGCCAGCCAGGGATGATAAGAGGATAAAGAGTGAATAAAATAAAAAAAAATCCAATAATTCTGTTTCTGCCAGGCTAATCTGTCCAATTTCTTTCTCTTTGGGGCATGGGCACTTTTTCTATGCCTCTAAACCTGATGACATGTAGATCTGTCTCTCATCATGTGGGTAGCCAGGGCATTATTTTAATTCCTGTTTTGAATGACCTCTATATGCTCACCTATCCTTATGTGGAACTGCCTTACTGTTTTCCCTATGTAGAAACATTTGCAGGTGCAAATGGCCGTAAATACATGACACGTTCTGTCCCACATGAGATGAATCATTTTATTTGATATTCCTGCCCAGTCCCTACATTCAGAAATGTTTCCACATTCTCCACTACTGCACGGAGTTCACATCTGCTCCACCATTTTTAATCCATTCGAGAGGGGGTGGGGACAACCAGGGAATCATTTATTTTGGTCTTTCTAGAAGTACTGAATGCACTAGTACATCTTTGAGGTTTTTGCCTCTTCTAAAAAAACACCCTAGGGAACGTCCCCTCAAGTTAGTTTGCTATCTGCTCTTAAAATAGGCCAGTTATTCTTGATAATTTCAGGAACTCCATCATGCTTACTTAATTAAGTTAACAAACTCTGGCCAGAGCCTATAGGGCTGCAGGCAGGAAATTTGGTGTAAAAATATTGAAAATTACCAAAGTTATGAGCCCCCCTTAGCAAAATGTAACGTACGTTCCTAAATTTATTGTTTCATAATATTTGTACACCAAATTTTCAACATAGCCTTTTTATGACCCTGCCTCATGAAGCAGGGCAGAGCAAATGTTCAAATCCTGCCCAAAGGGTGATTTCACATATGGACTGGGAAATCAACTTTCGGGATGCAAATCACATTTTGGGCAGGAGTTAGCTGTCACATTCATGAGGTGCTGTAAAGAAATGGCTATGTTGAAAATTTGGGTTTCAAATATTAAACATTATCAAACTTACAAGCCTGTGTTTGCAAAATTAAACATAGTCTGATAATTCTTTTGTTTCTAAATATTTTTACGCCAAATTGATAACATAGCCTTTTTATGACCTCACCTCATGAATGATGGCAGAGAACATTTTCAGCTCCTTCCTGAAAGGTTATTTTGCACAGGGACCACAAAATCACCCTTTGGGATGTAAAAAAAAAAAAAAAAAATTTAGGCCAGGATTTAAAAAATTAACAGCTGTCACATTCATGAGGTGCTGTAAAGATATGGCTAAGTTGTAAATTTGTGGTAAAAATATTGAAAATTACCAAAGTTATGAGCCTGTATTCGCAAAATTCAACGTAAACTCATACACCAAATTTTCAACATACTGTAGCCTTCTTGTGACCCGACCTCATGAACAATGGCACAGCAAATGTTTAACTCCTGCCTAAAAGGTGATTTCATGCATGGACTGCAAAATTTATTTTAGGGAAGCAAAAACTCATTTTTGGCAGGAGTTAAAAAATGACAGATGTCACATTCATGAGATGCTGTAAAGAAATGGCTATGTTGAACATTTGGGGTAAAAATATTGAATATTAACAAACTTAAGAGCATGTATTTGCAAAATTTAACATAGCCTGATAACTTTTTTGTTTTTAAATATTTTATACCAAATTGAGAACATAGCCTTCTTATGACTCCACCTCATGAACAATGGCAGAGAAAATGCTGAACTCCTGTCTAAAAGGTGATTTCACACAGGGACCACAAAATCACCTTCTGGGATGTAAAAAAAAATATTTTCACCAGGATTTGAAAAATGACTGCTGTCACATGAGGCGCTGTAAAAATATGGGTATGTTGTAAATTTGTGGTAAAGATATTGAACATTACCAAAGTTATGAGCCTGCATTCGAAAAATTCAATGTAGGCCCATAACGTTGTTTTTTTAATATTTTTTTACATCAAATTTTCAACATAGCCTTCTTATGACCCCACCTCATGAACAAGGGCAGAGAAAAACTTCAACTCCTGCCCGAAATGTGATTGCACAAAGGGACCACAAAATCACCTTTTGGGACAGATCTGCCTAATGACAGTTCAACTGTTCATGAGGTAGGGTCCCAAAGAAGGCATGTTTAAAATTTGGGCCAAAAATATGCAAACTTGCCCAACTTATGCCACTAAGTTCAAAACCCCACTGAAATACATTGAACCGCATGCCTGTTTCTTCAGTTCACAGTCCAGCTTTGAAGAGTGAAGACATGTCTGTGGTCCAGACAGGATTATGGTATTGGACCCTCAATGGGTAAGTAAGGGCTTGGGGGGTACAGGGTGGTGGGTGCTGAGTGGCAGGGTCAGGTGGGTGGTTAGGAATGGTGCAAAAGACATTGATGGGTGGTTTTTTTTATACAGGTGTCAAAAAATAAACAGGACCAAGGATTCTTATCGCAACACTGGGGAACTGGGCACCCCCCAGTGTCAGTTTTATGTTTTAGGGGTGGGGGAATATGTAAATTTAAAAAAATGGAGAAGTCCTGATTGGGACACTAGGGGATTGGGCACCCCCAGTGCCACTCTTATGTTTCTGGGGGGAAGCTGATAGGAAGGGTCAGGTTGGGGGTATGTATAATTTAATAAAAAAAAAATAGGCACCATCCTGATCGCAACACTGTGGAACAGGGCACCCCCCAGTGTCAGTTTTATGTTTCTGGGGGGTGCTAAGAAGGAGGGACAGGTGGGGGGATATATCTAATTTTAAAGAAAAAACAAACAGCAGAACATGGCATACTCCGCCATATCCAAGATGGCCACCACACTTCATTGAGCATGAACGATTACTTCTTTTTTTTTTAAAGCATGCCTCGAGGGTACTGAGCACTCGTTCGCTCTGTCTGTGCCACTCAAAAACCACAGTTCTGCTCAAGTGACTGTGTGAAGTGAATTTTTGATCAAGTGAGATAAGTCTTACCTTTTAGGTGTTTTCATGGTGAGAAAACAAAAGGTTCACCCAGATAACTGTTAAAAGTAAAAAAAAAATGGGTGAAAGAGCAAACAGGATGAATTTCTCTCCATGAACAGGTGAGCGAGACAGCGATGGCCACCATGTTTTTGGGATTGTTCAAACCACCCACAGACAGAAAGCGGCCAATCACAAGGTATTGTCAAGTTGGGAGCAGTGTATTACAGGAATTTTTTGTATGGGTCTCTGATACATTAAAATGGCTAATCCATATATTACAAAGCCATAACCAGTCCACAAATTGACCAGGAATGCCACACAGTTTTAATATTCTTGCCAAAAAGGAGTGATGAGCTTTACCAAATGTTTTCTCTTGATCTGTTGATAATAAAAAAACACTTCTAAAACCTTTCTGACCTCTGTTCCATATTTCTCCCAGTAAAATCAAGTTATTAAAAATGCTCCTCTGCTTAATGGTACGGGTTTGCATCTTAGCAAGGACTACTGGAGCAACCTCAGACAAACGTTGAGCCAAAATGGTAGATAAAATTTCCAGATCACAGTTTAACAAATTGAGTGGTCTCCAATTTTATTTATCTGTCTGATCTTCTTTTTGGTAAAGAAAAATCATCAACGCCTCTCTCATAGTGGCCAGTAAGGTACCAGATAGCAAGATTTCATCATATATAACTTGCAATATAGGGGCCAAATATTGCTCGAAACACTTATAAAATTCAGATGAGAGACCATCAGTCCCAGGGACAACAACTTGTTTATGAGTCTTCTATGTGGAACGGGTGTCAAGGCCTTACTGAAATCTAGGTAGGCCACATCCACCGCTCTCCATGATCTAACTCCTGCTCATCCAGTAAAACAAATCTATCAGATTTGTTTGACATGACCTCCCCAGTGAATCCATGATGCCTCAGATCCTGTAAACTGCTGGATTCAAGATATTCTACAATCCTTTCCTTTAACAGTGATTCCTTTACTTTCAGCAACAAAAGGTCAGGCTGTCTGGTCTGTAGTTGCCAGCCTCATCCCTGCTCCCATTTTTGTGAAGAAAGACTACATCTGCCCTCCTCCAGAACCACTCCTGTCTTCAGCAAGTGGTTGAATAGGGCTGTCAGCGGTGCTGCCAGTGCCTCTCTAAGCTCCTTCAGTATCCTTGGATGTATCCCATCCAGCCCCATTGCTTTGTCCACACCCATTTCTGTGAGTTCCTGCTGGTCTTGCTCCTCCGTAAATGGACTGGTGCCCCGCTCCCTGCCATTGATGCCCCTGTTGTTTATCTGTGGCCCCTCACCTCCCCTTTCTTCTGTGAATACTGAACAAAAATATTTGTTCAGGATTTCTGTTTTTTTCCTGGTCCCCCTCCACTCACTCCCCTCCTTCCCTTCTTACCCTTACAATCCCTCCCCTGGTCTTCTTCTTTTCACCTGCATACCTGCTGTCTCACTTGAGTCTCTGTAGTTGTGTCTTTGGAGCTGGTTGTCATGTTTACACACACACACAGGGCTTAACAATATTTGCATATTACTAGCTTTTTTCTGTAGCTATAATAGTGTGGTCGCAGTAGTCAGTGCTGGATGTGTAGATTGTACAGCAGAGGAAACTGGGAGTAGCAAGAATGAGGTACTGTTTTTGGTTTTTATTCTCACACAACAATCTATGCAGGAGAAGAAGGTGCTTGCTTGTTAAAGAGTTTAATTGAATGCATTATTGCTATGTGAGTGGAATGAGACACTGAGAGCGCTATCTAAGTCCCGTAATTATGTTTTTCTTGCCTCTGCCTACTTTAGCACTGGTGCCACATAAATGGCTTTACTCAGTAGCAGCTCCTGCTGCCTCTAAAGCCCCTTACAGCATAAACAACGAACTTTACCACTGGAGCAGTGGTTCAGGCGGGGTGGCGCTTCCACCATGGCCTCCTCCACCTCCTTCTGGCTCCCTTTTTCTCAGTCTCCCACCTACATGGAGCAGGCCACAGCCTAAGCTCCATAGGGGGTTGGAGTTACATGTGCCCACAGGCACTTTCCTTGGAGTGCGATAGCACTGTGCATCGAGGTGCAGCCCCAGTGTATCTTCATCGCCACTCGAACACCAGCACCCACACAACCAGCCCTGCTGCATTTTTGCTAAACTCCATTGATTTTTATTATTTATTACCAACATACAGCAAAGTGAAGCAGTATGTGACATTAAAGGGGTGATGGCTGAGCCACTAGTTTACGACTCACTAAGCCTCAAAAGCAACATGGAGGCATTTGCATTTTACAAAATTCTACTGGCCCATTTTTTTTAGAATGAAATGAGGCAACAGAGACGGGGACTCATTATTTCCCGGTCTCTGTTGTCTCACACCTGCCCGGCTAATTGAAGCTTTCAGCCAATCAGGATACAGAATTCCATGTGCCCATTTTCTAAAGAGCTGTAATTCCATCAAGGGATTCTGATGACATCACAAACCATGACAGCAAAGCTCAAGTGCTCTAAAGTCAATGGAATCTTGAGATAGAATCATAAATTCTGTTGTGCCTGACCGTTCAGAGTTTTAAGACCGCTCTTAAAAGGTATTTATTCAGTTTGGCCTTCTCTGATTATTCTTAGATCTATTGAGATGGTTTTAAAGAATTGTGATCAGCTGTGTATTCATGGTGACCACTTAAAGTTTTTTTGGAAAAACATTTTAAATCTGATGATATTGGTTTCAAATAATGATATAGTTTTTAATCTTGTTTGTGTTTTATGGCTAAGTTGTACAAATGTTTTGAACAAATTGGAACTGTACTTTTTATAAATAAAGTTTGATTTGACTTTTCCCTAGCCACTGATTTTATAGTGTATGATGGAAACTAAATAAAAATGTTTAGATTATTAAACTGACAGTTATTTTTGTTGCCTGGATAGTGAAGGGAAAATTTTACATTTTAAGTTGTCAAGTCATAAAACTTTAAAACTACCTGCAATAAAACACATAGGCAAAAACACAGTGCTGTTTCTGCATTATGCATGTGCTCACTCCCTGTCACTCAGATAGTGTCTGGCCAAGGTGGTGAGCTGAGTGGCCATCTCAGTGAGGTGACTGGTGTAGAGATGGTGAATGGGGTGTCACCGGGAAGAGAGGGTGGGGGACCTGAGTGGGCAGGATGGGGAGGGGGTTTTAACTTGTAATTGAGGGTAGTGGCACTAGTTGCCAGGGAAAATGACATGAGGAATGTTTAGGATCAGAATGGTTATCAAGGGGGACCACTAGATTGCTAGAGTTAATGACATGATGGTTATTTGGTATGACAGACCTGACATCTCCTATTACTGTTTAATCAGTTAGAAATACAGAAACAGGAGAGAGGGAATGAGGTTGAGCATGCCCCCCCTTTCCTTGTGTCGGGTAGTGGAATCCTTTTTCTATCCTAGGTCCTTTTATTTCACCTCTGGTCTCATCAGACAGGGTCCCTTGCACATCTTTTTTATCCTGCCCCCCTCTGTTTCCCCTCTGTTGCCTAGTACATATGTCTTTTCCTTGTTAGTTGGGCAATTTTCCTGCTGGAAAAACCTGATAAAAAAGCAAGAGGATAATGTATGCAGAAACAGTGAAGCAGGAACTGGATGTACAGTGCCATCTTTTGGTAAAAGAAAAACAGTGCCGCAGAATTAGAGCAGAGTTACTAGCATATTCTAGAATCTTGGACAACTGTTTCACAGAGCATTTATCACACTTCTATTAAGCTAGCCAATGTTTCTTAGGTGTTTGCTTATTCCTTATATATTTATAATAATAAGGCGTAGTTTTGGTATTGAATAACACTGATTGTACTAAATGCATTATGTGTTTGTTATGCAATGCCCATCACTGTTGTGTACATTCTAGTAATTTCTGTGAAGACTGATGTCCTGTAGAGCCTATGGGAATTGGGAGGCTGTATCTCTTCTCTAAAGGAATCCCTGCTGATTGGGATTTCAGTCAGTTGGTGTATGGTCACTGCAAAGGAAAGATTACTTGTTGAAGGCACTGAAGGATGGAACTTGCACAGATTGCTTCACAGAGACCTTGGACATGCCACCCAGTATACCAGAAAAGTTCCACAGTGCAAAAAGTTGATTAATATTGCTGTAATACTCTGATCTTTTATTTTATTTTGCTTGTTTGCTTGTTCTTCAAATAAACACATGCCTGCTCAGTTTTCCTCAAGATTTTCTGTCCGTGAGCATCCTGAATGCCCATGCTGTGACATTTGGCATCAGAATGGTGATTGGGGGGATGACTAAAATGCCACTAATCATTAACATAGGGTTATATGGGATTGGAATGGCAAATGGTGGGGGGGGGCAACATCCATCACTGTGTCCCCTGGTAAGAGCAGGGTTTTGGAAGCTTTAAAACACTGTGACTTCAGCTATTTAGCACTTTCAACACACCTATATACCATATACCGCTGTGCACTGCATGCATAGGGGATCCCTCATCTGCATGCACACAGTGGTATATATGCTCATGAGTGCTATCAGGTTAGGATCATGCACTGGGAGCTGCTGAATATGGCCCCAACCCCATCTGACCAAGCTATTCTCAGCTCCACACTACCCTTCTGAAAATAGGGGCTAGAGCCTGCTTTACCAGTAAGGATTTTCTGACATCACAATACAAGGATGCTGTTGGATTTCTTTTTACTAGTAGTTGGTAAAAAGAAAATAATTGAAAGGGAGAGAAAAGAAACAAGCAGAAACATAAAAGTTTACTATTTGGATACTGTATCAAAGGCACCAATCCTCTATTCTTTACAACATATATCATTAGATGTAAGCTCTTTAACAACACACAGATCCTCCAGCATTGACATCCCTTTCTAGTGTATGTTTCCATGGAAAACTGCAGCTGCAGTCATGTTCTACAATCTCTTTTCTTTTTTTTTTAAACTCTTTTGTGCTCTGCCTGGTGGGGAACTCTCTCCGGCAGTGACTACCTCCTACATGAAGCACATTATTCCTTGCCCCGTACCAACCTGGCAGACCCCCCAGCTCTGTGCCCCTCCAAGGTAGGGCCATCCTATCCTCCCAGGGCACTCTATAATCCAATCTGCCAGGTGGATGGGGAAGGGGCACAAAGAGAGGTGCCTGGTCTTGGAGTGTGGCTTCCGGGGCTCGTGGTGCCATCACTATCCCCACCAGTGGGGATATTTTTGGTTACACCTTCCCTCCCCCCCAAAGAGCCCGGACATGCAATGATGTCTGATGTCATCCGCTGCATCTCTGTGTCAGATTACCTGAGCACTGAGCATAGCAGTTCCTCCGGCTTCCACCAGGGGCTGCTGCGGTGCTGAGCTGTCCCTGGATCGCTCCCTGAGACAGAAGAGCTGTCCTATGGAAGCTTGATCTTCTCTCTCTCTCTCCCTCCCCTGTGACCCTGGCAGTCCTGGCTCATTCCCAAACCTGGGTCACCGGCGTGGCGCGAGGTGTGGCATCCAGCACCTCAACTCTCAGTGCCACCGGGCCGGACTTACAATCTCTTTTCAAATTAATATATCCTCATCCATTAGAATTTATTGCTACAGAACAGTCTTATGATTTTAATTGTCAGCTGATTTAAGTTTACTGCAGTCAATATCAAAGCTACATCCGTAAATTCCCTCCTATTAACATTTTGGCTTGTAGTTTTTAGATTATCTGTTGATGTAAATATCTTTGCTTGCCCTGCACCTTGCTCAAAAGGTGCTGGACAAATATACAAAAGAACAAATCTTGATATGAACCCAAAACCTTGTATCCAAAACCAAAAACCAGGACTCAGCACCAAAACTAAATATGAGTTGACTCTTGCAAAGTAGAAACCAAATCCACCCCAGTTTTGTCTAGTTCTACAAGGGGCACTGTACAATACATGTTTTGTTTGAACATGATTTTTTTTAATCATTTGAGATGTTATTTCTCGTTACGTTTAAAAATTTAATTTTGGTGCTATTGGATGAAATAATGCTAAGCAACTTACTTACCAAGCTGACAACCAGGGCTGTCCTCTGAGCCTAGAAAACCGCATATCAGGTGGCAGAGGCAGTGCCAAGTGCTTGCTGTGGAACACCTCCTGCTTCTCAGTAGGTGGTTGCCCCAGTCATGACATGACCATCACCTACTGTTCCCAGAAGGAGTGGTGCTAGCAGACATGTGCATCTCCAGATGAGTGGGTTGTTTCTCCTACTGGTAAGATACCGAAGGCTGAAGTAGCATGTGGCAGTGTCATGTGTCCACTCTTGTGCTAGAAAGTATCAGTGGAAATGTGATCGGAGCTGGCCAAAAAGGTTTCCTTTATCAGGTGGGGCAAGGCATAGGTGGATGAAAAACAGGTGGAAAACAGCAATGGCATGAATAGTATTATATCCCCATACTGAGCTTCCTTGCCTCTTGCAATTAGTCCACATTTTTTTTTAATTCTTTGGTAACTGGAAAGGCCCATTTACTGGGCAGACCCAGGAGCATTGAGGAGGTTAAGTGACTTGCTTAGAGCTACACAGTATGCAAATTGAGGTTGTGGGAATCAAACCCGGGTCTGCTTGATGTACTATGCTCATTCACAGTATTTAGGGGGACAGGCACTGTGTGTCTGGTGTGGTGGCCAGTGGTAAATACTCCAGTAAGTGTGGTATCAGTATCTTATGGATGGGCTGAAGGGCAGCCTGGGCCACCATGAAAGTGCAGAAAAATACAAGTTACAAAAGTTAAAAAAATTCAACTTGGGATTTATCTCCACAATAGGCTAGGCATTTACAAGTGTTTCTATGCTGGTGGCCATTTGCTCTCTCACCAAGATAAGGCAGTCAGATATATGACTGACTCTCAGTCTGGGTTTCCTGTTGAACTATTTTGATGAACAAATAACCATTCATTTTTCTCTTGCTCTTTAATGACAGTGGTATTCTTCGATTTCTTTTGTTTTTCTTACCATGTCACTTACCTTTATAACATGATGCTTTCTATCAAGTGTAGGAAACTTGAATATCTGACACCAATATGTTGTGTCCTTCTCTGGCACAGTCACCTGTCATGAACAAATGAGTAAATGATAAAACTGGCTATAAAGACTGTATGTTATTGAATAATGTGGGAGGGGCACAAAATGCAGATGTCTCACACAAACACATTGCGAATGTGTCATTGGACTGCATCAAGGGTGAGAATGCCCTCCTCAATGAAGCTAAGAGATCATTCTCCTAGGGATCCCCTCTTTCATCTGATATCCTCTAGTTCCTCTGGTTTCCCCCACCTGTGCTCCTCCTGCATTTGGCCATCTCCTGACTTCAGTTTTTGGCCCCCACTGCACCTGCCTCCGGCTGCAGTTGTCAGGTTTGTCAGTTGTGTGTTTGACTATTAACTAGCTCCAATTTGGTATGTCACATTTCTCATTTTGCACACCTTGTTTTGCACTTTTGGTTTCCCACTGTACTACTTGCTGCACTGATATTCAAGACTATTTTTCCATTTCCATTTCTACTCACTTGTTTGGTGCCCTTTTGTGGGCACCCAGAGCACCATACGAAAAGTGACTACAACCATACAGCAACTAGTACAAACACAATTTCATGTGCTTATTGCTAAGAATCTCTTTCAACAACCCTAACATATACTCTTGCAGTGCATGCTTAATTGTGTGCAAAGATAGAGTAATCTGAAGTCTGACAGCTCACTACAGAAATTTTACCCATTACGCCAATGCTCTATGACCAATGCTTTGCAATCCCTGAGGTAAACCCTGCAGCCCTTCCTCTAGAGAGCTCAGTTATATTATTGAACTGCAGGGCACCAAACTATCTCTCAAATAAGCTGGACCCTGCCCATGTCTGGCTTTGGAAACAATGAACAACAAATATAATCAGTTTTAGCCTGCCCTGATAATCAGCCCAATTCACACAGAAATGTTGAAATAAGCTCCTGCCGTCTAAGTCCAGAATGAAACAGTACTCATACAGTACCATTCTGAACTGCTTGCAATCAAAATCTGGCATTTGGGCAGATCAGCATAGAGAGACAGACAGTACTCTAGGCACAAACTCATCAGTTAGTGTCTTCAATGCAGGTTTAGAGAGGAAAAGTCAAAGTCTCACAGCATTCCCATGGATGAAAGAATGCTACCTGACTACACCCAACACCTAGTTTTCCATTGTCAAGCCAAAGTCAATTAGGACAGCCAAGTGCTGGACCAACTTGGATCTTTGTTACTGTACAGAATGGGTCCCAGCAGGCTCACCTTCCTCGCCCTCTTGCAAGAGTTTATCAGAGTAAATTTCTGATTTTTCTGGATTCTGCTAAAGCTAGCTATCAGTCATTCATTTTATGTCAGCCACACTATTGGTATGCCATTCAGCAGCACTGTAGGGTCAGATGCTACTGACAGCTGTAACTTGACATTGTCAGCATATTGTAGCTGTGATAACTCGTGTTGATCTTCATCTAACAGCCGCATGTGATACTGTATTTGAGCACATGGCAGACAGCATTGACTCATGGGGTACTTGGCAGTTCATTACTTTTGAGGTCAGTCTTAAATCCCCCAGACACTGATTGTGTTCTGTTGGCAGGAAATCTCAGAACTAATACAAAACCATCCCAGCATCAACATCCTAACTCTCCAGGTGGTTAAACAACATCTGATAATCCATGGTATGTAATGCACTGAAAGGTCTAGCTGGATAAGGAGAGAGACATTTCTTGCTCCATTTCTGTAAAGACCTCATTTTGGAACCAAACAAAAGCTCTCACCATGCCATGGACATGTCTAAAACTGGATTGGAAAGAATCAGAGTTATCTATCCCCAGCAACCTCTCCCACAGCTGTTCTGCCACAACCTTTTCACACACTTTGCAAAGAAAAGCAAGGTATGATCCTGGGCAAGAATTCATCAAAATCTATAGACCTAGTTAAGGTTTCTTTAGGAGTGGATATACTGGTGCCTCTTTTAAGGAATAATGCACAACTCTCATGCAAAGAGTCATATTCAAACTTTGCAATACAACTCACCACAGAACCAGATGCTAGTGTGTGTGTGTGTGTAATTTCAAACCAGGAAAGGCTTACAGTGGTACTGCTGCCATGGCAGACTGGGAGTATGAGGCTCTCTTAAGAATAGTGTGTATGTTGGAGAAAAGGTACTGTCCAAGAGACACTTATGCTGGAATTGTGGAGACTCCATGACACCTTTTTATTGATTGCCCTTTCTCTCAGGGGTTTTGAGGTTTAGTGAGCACAGAATGGGGCAAAATATATAGAGTCAGGTCAGTTACAAAGAGCTTATTTGGGGCATTTAATGAAAACATTGGGGAGGTTTCCATGACAGCACACTGAAGGTGGAGTGTGCTATTTAAGCAATAATGCACGACAGGGTGTGGTATATCGTGGTATATCGTCACGCCTCGGGTGGTTGGAGCGCGAGGCGCGGGCGGTGCGATCACGTCCGAAGTGACGATATCCCACGATATACCACACCCTGGAGTGCACTATTGCTATTATGAACTGGATTGCATATATGTATCAATAAAATAATTTACAGAAAGCTTCTAAAATGTTTTAGTAATTCATTTTGTAATGTGTAGGGATACATTGAAATAATATAGTCCGTTTAGTTTTTGATATGGGTGGTATGTGTCCTTATTGTAATGCTTTGTTAGAATGAGGAAGAACTAGGTTGTGAATTGAATTAATTTTTTTTTAAATTTGTAGTTGCTTGTTCAGCGGGTGACAAGGTTCTGAATTCCCGAGCAGGAATGGTGCTGGCAACCCATGACGAGAAATCACTTTTTTTGACGTGTATTTTCTGAACATAGAAATTAATTTATAAGTTCACCCTGATGTCAAAATACCAGTGTAGTGCTTAAAACAAGTGTTATTTTAGTTGGGAAGTGCTTTTGAAAACTAAAAGCCGTGACTCCGAGCGCATCAGTGTCCGCCACAGATGCCGATCGCATGCTGGTCTAGTGTTTAGCTTCGAAAGGCAGTTACCAGGTGAAAAAACATTACTTTGAGTAATGAAATATTTTTTTCATCAGCGGTGAATTCAGTACTTTATTTTTATGTCCGGATTGTAAGACCACTGCCGGAGATGAGCAGGAGCAGCTGACTGCGAGGGAATTTTTGTGTAAAAGAATGATGCAAGTGGAAGTACGTGAGGAGCTATTGCTACTGCCGACTGTAAGCCCAGCGTGGCTGCCCGTTGTCGTCGAATTGATTTTTTTATCTGCTGGTGAGAAGGCTGGTGACCGGAGGTTTTCTGAAGCCGTGATAATGTAGCCCGATATCATCACGGTTTCGAAAACCTCTCGGCCAATCAGCTTTCTCCATTTACGATCGCCGGTTCATAATATTAAATATTACATCTGGCAGCTAATGTGGACTAACAAATTAGCAAACGTTATATGCTCCACTAGAAATCCTGCATATGATTGCTTCCTCCATCTTTAATCTTTGTAAATTGGAACACAAAACCAAAATAAGAGGATGGTTTGCTATGGCATAGAGGAATTTTGACTGGCTGAAAAACTGGGTCAGTCCCTCTTGAGAACATTGAATTATTCTGTATATGTAACTGATTCCGACATTATTTTTTTTTGCTATACTTTTCATTTTTTTTCCTTTATTTGGGTACGGATGGAACTGCCACATTTGAGTTCGTTTCCTGTGATTTGTTTTGTTTGTGTTATATAATGTTTGAAGCTCTGGAATTATCTCTAGTTGCTTTTGATTGTCTTTTAGAAATTCTTTTTAAATAAAAAATCCCCTTTTCTTCTTCAATAAGTGCCACTGGATCTTCTATTTTCACCTGGACAGTGACCACAGACAGGCAGAAGGGACCCTGGTTTAACATCTCATCCAACGAACACCACCTAACCAGTGCAGCACCCCCTCGTACTGCACTACAGCATCAGTTATGGGTTTTGCCCCAAGTATCTGGTGTGGGAATAAAACCCATAACCATCTGATCTTCCTGCTGCAGAGGTGAGTGTATTACGTACTAAGCCACTGACAGTGCAAGCCTTGTCCAGCCATGAATGGCACGCATTTACAATGTGGGACATGGGACACAATGCTGACAGGATACAGATCATTTTGGTAACCAGCTCAAACCCTGCCCATTTTGATAACACGTCTGCACTTATTCAGTGCACCAACTGTTGTTCTGCAGTAGCCTCCCTTACTGTGGCCAGTTCTACCCTAAGGCAAACACCTCATGTGGTAAGTACTAGGTAAGCTATTTGCACTGTACTGTATCTTAGGACTGTTCCTAGCGCATTGGACATGTATTTTGCATCCCTTAATCCTCTACACACCTGGAAATGCACCCAGTTCAAAGTGAGTTTTTTTTCCACACAAAATGTTCATACAAATTGTTTTGCAAAGAATATTTAATAAACTGTAGGGATGACAGATCATTTTCCAGTTTCAGTTTAAATAATTTTCACCATGACCCCCTCAACAGTTTTTTCAAAACTCTTCCTCAACCCTAGTAATGTACAACCATCTAAATCATTGCAGTGTCAGTGGCTCAGCAGGTAGCACACTTGCCTCTGAGGCCGGGAGATCAGTAGGCTGTGGTTTCTATCTCCACACCAGGCACTTGGGTTAATATCCCAATACTGAAACTGTAGTGCAGCATGAGGGGGGTGCTGCACTCCTGAGGTGCCGTCTTTCGGACAAGACGTTAAACCGAGATCCCATCTGCCTGTTCTGGTGGTAGTTCAGGTGGATGTTAAAGATCCCATGGCACTTCTCGAAAAGAGCAGGGGAATTTCTCTGGTGCAATGGCCAAATTTCCTCCATTCAAGAAAAATACCACCCACAGCTTAATCTGGTTCAAGGTCAGTTGGCATTCATCTGTATCCCCCTTCCCCGGGTTGTGCCTGAAAATAGGCAGGATTTGTCTAGTGCACTTATCTGGTCAACAAAAACTAAATAAATAAATAATAAAAATACTGAGTCTGTGCTAATAATATGCTAATTACATGATTTGCATTTTAAATCACTCAAACTTCTTAAAGGAGAGGCCCTTCTTAGTACTATATTTTAGCTCCCATCAGGTTATGGGAGTGAAATCTTTTTTTAGAGACAGCTTGGCCTGTCCCTCATTAATAATTACCTTTCTGAATCCATAGGGCCGGATTCTCAAAGCTCCATGTGCAATGCAAGCAGCTTGCAGCACAAGGAATGGTGCAAAGTGGCTCTTGCAGCAAATGATGTGCCAAGAATGATTTACAAAAGCAGCCTGCATTAACCACAGACAGCCTGCACCAAAGGGGGCTTATGCCACCCTTGTGCCACAAAATGGGCTGTGGCATGGTGCCAGGGGCTTGCGGCAGATGCAGGCTGCCAAATCCCAGGATTCACAAAACTCCCCTGGAGGGCAAATTTCTAAGTACTATTAGACCAACCACAGTTGGTCTAAGATTACTTAGAAATTTCTCCACCAGGAGAAATGACCTAGTAGTGGCAACGTGCCGCAGTCCCCCTCCCCGATATCCCGAAGGAATAGGTTTTCAGTATATTTCCCTGGTGCTCTAGTGGACCCCTGATCCCTGATTAACTCAATATAAATAAATAGTAAATGAAACCCCCTTCCTGACGGACTAACTGATCCCCCTCCCTGATGTACCCATAAATTAATTAGTTATAATAAGTCTCTGGTGTTCAAGTAGACCCCCCTCCCTGATACCCGATGTCCCCAAGATGTAATTCTGTAATCAAATTCCCTGGTGATCTAGCTCCCCCTCCAAAGTCCCAATCCCATGTTATACCCTATTATGAAACTGTTGGTTGTATAGTGGCACCCCACTCTGGCAGGCAGTGTCCCACTACCACGCTCCCCCATCCTAAAACTGAGCCAGCGACTGGTACAGCCCTTGACTCATCACCATGGCCAGCTGCTGACTGAGCTCTAATTGAGGGCATACTGTATACAGTAGGTGCTCAGTGATTGACAGCTATCACTGAGCATGTACTATATACAGTACACGCTCATTCAGAGCTCAGTCTGGGGCTGGCTGTGGTGGTAAGCAGTGGCCTGTGCCAGTCACTAGCTCAGTTTGGGGATGGGAGAGCAGGGTGGTGTGACACTGCTGCCAAGGAGGGGGATGTGGGCCACTATACCACCAATGATTTCATAATATAGAACAACGGGGGATCAGGGCTTGGGGGAAAGCTGCTAGATCACCAGTAATTTGATTACAGAATGACATCTTGGGTACATCGGGGATCAGGGAGAGGGGTCCACTAGACCACCAGGGACTTATGATAACTAATTAATTCATGTGGACATCGAGGAGGAGGGTCTGCTAGTCCACCAAAGTGGGGGGTTAGTTTGCTATTTATTTATATGGGGGTAATCAGGGATCGGGGTCCAGTAGACCAGCAGGGAATTATGCTAAAGATGATTTCTAGGGGACATCAGGGAGGGTGGTCCACTACACCACCAGGGAATGTCTGGGGACATTACTGCACTGCCGCCCATGGCTTGCAGCACCCTGTCCAGGTGTGCACTGCTTAAGTTCCTGCAAGCCAACAGCCTTTGCCACCAGGACCCTACCCAATCAAGAATCGGGTGCAGGGTCTCTGCTGCTCCTGGGTTTGCCACAGCCCTAGATCACTGCAACTTGCGGTGGTCTAAGGGCTTTTTGTGAATTGGGCCCACAGTCTGCTGGTTTGGTCAGAATTAAGTATTAATGGTATTAAATTAAGTTACTGTATATCTGCCTCCTAGGTAAGACTGTCACTTTGATTTCCTCTTCTTCCCTAAATGTGAATAAACACAAATGACCAATGTCTGTATCTTCTGAGCCTGCATTCACACTACTAGATTCTAGCTTGCATAAGCATCATGGCAACCCAGCACAATAAAAGCCAGCACTTCAAATCTGTGTTTGACTAAATAGCTGGCAACCCTGTCTGGAAAAATATTAAACAGGTTGTAAGAACATAAATAACTAAAGACCAATTGTGTTACTACCAATACTTATCAGATTACTGGAAAAATTGGTAGCCTCTCAAATGACTGAGTACCTCTCTAAATAGAAGACAGCATGGATTTAGGAAAGACCACAACACCACTACTGCCCTCCTATTACTCACCACTAGCATCTCTACCACCATTGATAGACGTGAGCTCACAGGTGCTGCTTTCTTTGACCTCACCAAAGCTTTTAATTTGGTGGACCATACCCTGTTATGTGGCAAACTCGGTACCTTAGGTTTCTCACCAAATGTCCTGTGATGGTTCCATTGCTACCTGGGAAATAGATGCCAGCGAGTTGGATTTGGCCTCTCTGAGTCCAAATCTGCTGCTGCTGTTGTTGGGGTCCCCCAAGGATCTATATTGGGGCCCCTTCATTTCTCACTGCACATAAATGCATTCCAGACTGGTCTCCGATATTGTACTGTCTTTTATAGAAACAATAGAATGTGATGGCAAATAAGGGCCACTAGGCCCACCCAGTCTGTCCATTTTTGTTACTTCATTTTTTGCTGCAGATGCTACCTGATCTATGGCGCAGTCTCTTCTCCCACCTACAATTCCCTTGTGCATGTCCCAGGCATTTTTAAATCCCACCACTGTTTTCCCCCCACTACCTCTGCTGGAAGGCTGTTCCAGGTATCCGCCACCCTCTTGTGAAGAAGCACTTCCTCATATCCCTCCTAAATTTCCCCCTGCAGCTTCATATCATGCCCCCTTGTTCTAAAGCACCCTTTTCTCTGAAAATATTCCCTCCTGTATCTTATTTACCCTGTGAGGTATTTAAAGCTCTCTATTATAGCCCCCTCTCCCTTCTCTCCTCCAAGGTGTACATATTTGACTCCTTTAACCTCCCTTCATAGGACTTTTGACATATACCCTGTACCATTTTGGCAGCCCTTCTCTGAACTACCTCCAGTTTGTCTATATCCTTCCTGAGATGTGGTCTCCAGAACTGGACACAGGACATAATGTGGGGTCTTACCAGCGATCTATATAGGGGCAGCACTGCCTCCCTCGTCCTGTTGGTGATACCCCTTCCTATGCACCCAAGCATCCAGTGCTGATGACTGGTCCTTTACTCAAGTTCTTGCAGCATCTTGGACCTAAATTGGTGGTTCTCATCTGACCTATAGTCAGTACAGGCATGTCTCTAGTCTAATAGGCTCCTTATGAATGTTATCAAAACATAAGCCATGATCTCTGGCTCAGCCCCAGTGCCACACCATCTTGACAATCACTGCGGTGGATGGATCCTGCCTCACCACTGTCTCCTCCTATAATTATCTGAGGTCACACTAGACACATTGCTGGACTTTTCAGTACAAGTCACTGCAGCCTGTAAGGCACTGAATACCAAGCTGGGGCCTTCCTTCAAAATCAGAGGCAACCTTAAAGTCTGTATTGCCATTGACAGTGTCATTTTATTACCCAAACTGACCTATGGTATGGTTGTATACTTCCCTCCCTTCAAGACTGTCCACCAATAGTGGGATGTGGCCTATAATAATATCTGTGAGTTTACTCTGGCCACCAACAGGTATACACAGCACTGCACCCTCTATCCCAAACTTGGCTGGGTTCCCCCACCTGAATTGTATAAACTCATTTTGGGTTGTGTGTTTTTTAATGTATGACCAAACAGGCCCCCTCATCCTCTATTCACTTGTAATACTAGACAGCATCTCCTACCCACTCAGGTCCAATGCCCCTGATTCTTTAACCATCCCCAAGACCAAATCCAAATTAGTTGAATTGTCCTTCTCCTACTCTGCCCTGTAACTGTGGAATTCCATCCCAGCCTCGGTCCAGCTTTGTTTTTCGGATCTAGCTTTCAAGTGTGGGTATCACATCTTCCTTTCTAAGGCCTCTGTCAGTAATTGTCCGCAGTCTGCCTTGGGTAATCAGTATAGCTCTGAGCTGTTGCACTTGTTTCTATTGCTGATCATAAACTCCAAATTTATAACTTTTGAGTTTGCCATTATGTTTACAACCTCTATTGAGATTATTTTTGTATTGCACTGTTGCTTTTACTTCCCTGTACCCTGCATTATGTCTTTCAGTTATTATATTTTGTATTTTTATTCTTTCAAGTATTCATATGCCCACAGATATGCAATTGTTTATGTCACCACATATCCTGTGCAATGTTTCTGTTTATCTCCTGTTTTTGTGATTCTCTGTGGTCGTGCCTGAAAATTGGGAAATGTCTTTTCTAATGTTCCTACCTGGTGAATAAAAATTTAATAAATACATCATAGTCACTGGTGATGGGAGTCACTTCTGAGGAATGGTGAGGCAATAGAAAAACAAACTCTAGTTAGAGCCAGTATGGCTGCTACACTTTCCTCATTTATTGGACAACAGGAAAAAAGTCCATAGGGTCATGCAGTTCATATGCAGTGTTATATATTGCAATGCAATCTATAGAACTGCTTTATAGCTGTGCTGTGGTCAGACCCCCATTGATTTTTTTTCCCTTGGAGAGATTAAACCAGTTTAAAACATGGGTAGGAGAAATTGCGGAATCTCACTGATGGAGTCACTCTGCTTGGCCGTGGATTAAATTAGCGTTAATCCACAGTTTTGCAGAGGGAGTCCAGTGCTGTGCCGCTGGCTCTCATTAGCTGTAGGCATCTGTGAAAGGAAAGGGCAGCCATCTGCAATTCCTACTGAGCAAGCAGGATACAATGTAGTGTTAGTGGAAACAACTGTACAACAAGCTGCTGACACACAGAGAGACAGTGACAGGCAGAGAGAGACAGACAGAGAACAAGTGCCACAGTCCCCATTGTGTGTCTCTCTCAGTCTGTCAGAGGTGTGTCAGTGAATGGGAGTTACTGCTCATGCAGCATAAGTAAGCCCATTGTACCAGTTACCACTGAGTACTTAAAATAAATAACCCCAGTGCCTGAAATGTGCAACCCATGTTCCCCACAGCCAGCAAAGTAAGAGTAACACAACACAGAGAGGGCGAGAGAGACAGAGTGAAAGCCCCCCCAACCCCAGAGCCTGTCCTCCGTTCCCGTCCCCCCCAAGCATGAATCTTCTTACCAGAGAGGCTTGCAGCTATAGAAGAAAGTTACCAAAGAACAGACCTGATCCCTCAACTGAGCAGCAAGATGTATCCGTCTGTCCCCACAATGATCTCCTTGTTAGCACCCAGAACACCGAGGAGTAACAGTTGTTTTGTTAGTCCCCCGAGTTGTGCCACCCACGGTGCCTGTAATCCTGTTTCACCACCCCAGCAAAAGGATATTATGTATGCCATAACAGGAAGTGGAGAGGGAGAGCCAGAGGTCAGAGAGAGGGAAGGAGAGCAAGGAGTGAGTGGAGGAGATGGACCCCAACAGGTGTTTGCAATCCAGTCTTGACTGTGAGTTATGGTAAAGCTAATCTCCTTGTAAGGTACCCGGAATGCCAAGCAGCAACAGTTGCTTTGTCAGTCTCCCGAGTTGAGCCACACGCGGTACCCGTGATCCTGTTCCCCCCTGCCCTGGCAGAATAATATCATGTATGCTGTGACAGGGAATGGAGAGAGAGAGAGATAGAGAGAGAGAGAGACCAAGAGAGCCAGAGGTCAGAGAGGGAGAGCAAGGAGCAAGTAGTGGAGACAGACCGAAAGGTATTTGCATTGCAGTCTTGACTATGAGTTGTGGCAAACGCAGTATCTGGCAACAGAAAGAGAGGCACAGAAACCCAACAGCAGAGTGGCCGTTCAGGAGAGAGAGAGAAACAGAAATGGGGCAGTGGCCGCTGTTGTGTGAGAGCATGATGTCATATTGAAAGCAGAGTTTTGCTTCTGCACATTGTCCCAAAACATGTTTACCTTTACATGGCAATCATTGGCATGGTGACACTGCATGAGATGGCAGGAGGAAAGGGAGAAGGACAGTGAGCAAGAGAGTGAGAGAGCGAGATGGAAGATACACAGAGAGAGAGAGAGAGTGACAGGCAGTCAAAGAAAGTCACAGGGCTGTAGTGTCATTTATAAATCAGGCAAGTTTACACCACACTAAAGTCATCTTATGTATTGTAGGAACACAGAGATGTCAGCAATTAATTCAGGACTGTATTTGTGGCATTTGTACAGTATGTTCATACAATACATTGCATATGCATCAGTTGAGGTAACTACTTTTTTAGTCGTCAGGATAAACACATTTTTTCCCTATTCCAGCAGGGAAAAAACACCTTTGTTTGTTTTCTTTTCATTTTTAAAGCACAATCCATGTTATAAGTGCAACAATCCACTCCTGGGTATGGGGTTATTGGGGATTAATCAACACCATAGGGGATGTGAGGACACTTGGCCTGTGGCCTTGTGCCTCACAGTGCACCCAGGGTGTTGATTAATCCCCAGTAACCCCATACCCCATCATGGGTTATTGCTTACAAAGTTCACTTTTTCTGGTTTTGGCCACACCCAGCAGAATGCTATCAAATCTGCCTCAGTGTTGGAAATGGAAAGGATTCACTGAGGGGAAACCATCACCTGTGATCCAGTACTGAACATATCTGACAGGGGTCTGAAGATATGTGTTTTCATTATATGTTGCATTTTTTGCACTTTATTTACTCAGTGTTATGCCTTTAGTGGTATGTATTTTACATAGAAGCAGTTCTTCCTCATTTTACTCCTGGAAATGAGTCAGACGTTCAGTTTCACTCCCTGACCTGAGTTCCCTCCTATTTCCTCTACTGTTAACCTTAAAGAGATTGTCCTAGATATATTTTAAAATACAGCAATGGGCTTTTGAATACCATAGCCCATTGCTGTATTGTGGAGAAAGTCTTTTTAGCCAATAAGTAAAAATTTGAAAGTGTTCCACTTTGGAAGGGAAGGGGTTGTAAATTGAACTGAACAGCCAGCCAGCCGATCCCTTCCACTTCCTGATCTGCCAGCCACACCCCCCTCCCCCCGCTCAGGCGTTTTGTGATGTCTAACCAGGGAGAATGTGGAGACATGCCTCATTGAAGTCTATGAGGCTGATTTTGAAAACAACTTTATGTATGTTTAAGCAGTTTTTGTCCCTATTAGTTAAGCGTTGGCATTCATTTATATCAAAGACTGCTTAAACACACATAAAGTTATTTTCAAAATCGGCCCCATAGGCTTCAATGGGGTGCACCCCCACTTTCCCCCTGGTTAAACATCACAAAACATCTGAGCTTGGGAGCATGGCTGGCAGATCAGGATGTAGAATGGATTGGCTGGCTGGCAGTTCAGTTCAATTTACAATCCCTTCTCTTCCAAAGTGGAATGCTTTTAAATTTTCACTTATTGGCTAAAAAGACTTTACTTGCAATACAGCAATGGGCTATGGTATTAAAAAGCCCATTGATGTATCTTGGACATTTCCTTTAAACTTTACTAAGTGGCCTTAAAAATGTGACAGAGGGATGGTACTGGGGCCTCATGGTTAGACAACAAGATTAGGAACCAGCAAGTTCAGGTTTAAATCCCACCACAGCCCCCTACTAACTTTTATTTCGAACAAGCTACAGTAGCTAAGAGCAAGGTTCAAGAGATACCAGAAATTACTATGGTGTTTTGCAACAGGTTAAACTGGGTTTGTTTAGCTTCAATTTATTTATTTAGTTTTTTTTCACCAGTTAGGTGCGCTAGCCATAATCATGACTATTTTCAGGCACGACCTGGGAGGAAACAAAACAACAAATACAGGGATGACATTCCAAATACAAGTACAACAAACAAAATCATTTCACAAGGTTACAAGTAGGGTGCAAGGAATTAGCTAGAAACAAGGATGTTTTTGGTAACAGTGCAGAAAAATATGGAGCAATACAAAACCAAAATTCAAACACAGTTTGCTTAGAGAGAAACATGATATAACAACATTATCAGCACTAATAAGGGATAGAAAGTTAACATTGAGGGGAATTTAGTAAGTGATAGAAGTAGGTGATTAGGAAAGGGGAGGTAAAGGAGAAGTGCAAAGGAGGGGTTAAGTAGGAGTGCTTAGCGTGTAGGGGACAGATCAGAAGAAGAGGTGAGACTGGGGTAATGAGGGCTATGGAGGCTTGAAACAGGAGCATTCGTGAGAAGTTTCAAGATAAGCACATAGACCTTTTTTAAAAGATGCAAGGGATATTGATTGTCGCAAGGCTAGTAGAAGGGAGTTCCAAAATTTGGGGGCATGGCAGGTGAAAGCAGTAGTACCTTTAGTGGTGCAGTGTCTGGGGATGAAAACAGGGGCCTGGTCCATGGAATGCAATCCATAGCTCAGAGTCAGGATTTGGAAAAGACCTGCTAGGGATTTAGGGATTTGTAGATGAACCATGTTGTCAATGACAGAGCCGTAAGCATGTAGCCTTAGTTCAGCAGGAGGAAGCCATCCCAGGTCAGTATAGAAGAGGTAGTGGTGTTTCAGCCGATGTGAGGAGGAGACATAGCAACAGATGCTGTTATATGTAACATCCCATTTCCTAAGGATTGATTTGCATGTGGAAACATATGCTGGAGTCCCATAGGTAAGTGATGGTAGGAGTATGCCACGGGCAGTGGCAAGCCTAGCAGAGGGAGTAAGCATATAGCTGGTTCGGTAGGCTATTCCTAGTTTGGCATGTACCTGTTTGCAGGTTGGATTGATGTGTAAGTCAAAATTTAGTGCTGGATCAAGGGTAATACCCAGATATTTAAATGAGGATACTACCCCAACTGCTGGCCCATTTAAGGAGGTGACTTTGAATTGAGAATGGGCATGCTTTAGTTTCGCAGTTGATCCAAAGAGCATAGCTTGGGTTTTAGACTTGTTTAATACAAGTTTGTGAGTAAATAGCCACTTTTGTATTAGTTGGAAGTCAAGAGAGTCGTTTATTAATGTCATCAATGCTTTTAGCACTAGCATACAGCACAATGTTGTCAGCATATAGTAGGGAGGTTGACCTGTGGAGGTCAGTGGAGATGTTATTTATAAAAAAAGAGGAAAGTAAGGGCCCAAGGATGGAGCCTTGCGGCACCCCAATATTTATGATGGTTTTGTCCAAGAGGGTAGAATTGTATTTCACAGTTTGAGATCTATCAGCTAGGTAGTTTCCAAACCATCTAACTACGTTAGTTGAGAAACCCAGGGATTCCAGGGTGGTTAGAAGTGGTCAACTAGGTCAAACGCCTTAGTCATGTCAAAAATTGCACTGGTGAGGAGGCCGGAGTCCATAGCCACTTGAGTATCTGACGTGAATTTGAGGAGGGCAGTAGTGGTGCTATGACTTTTGCGAAAACCATGCTGGGCAGCAGTGAGTAGATCATGTTTCTAAAAGAAGTCGATTGTCTGGGCAGCTACCAGCTTCTCAAGAATTTTATTCAAGACAGACTGGATGGCGATGGGCCTATAGTTGGATGGGTCTTTACGATCTCCTTTTTTAAAGACTGGAGTAATTCTAGCTGTTTTCCATATGTCAGGGATGTGGCCCTGGCTCAGGAAGAGCGTGAAAATCCTGGCTAGAGGAGCAGCGATAAAAGGGGCTGCAATCTTAAGAAGCCTGGGCTCTAGATTGTCCGAGCCAGCTGCTGTGCAGTCCAAGATATTGTTTAGCAGTCTGAGCACTTCACATTTTGTGATTGCCTTGAAAAAAAATTGAGGACCATTCGCAATAGGTCGGGTGGATACACTTGGTTGGGCAGGGAAAGAGGAGGTGTAGTTGGTTAAGTCCGAGAATTTATAGTTAAAGAAGTTTGCAATGGTTCTAGGATTGTTACAGTCTACCCCATCAAGAGACATGTCATTAGGGGTGGATGTTAGATTAGAACCAAAAAAGAATTTAATGTGTGACCAACATTTTTTGGGATCACCATAGGAGTTAGTCAGTAGGTCTTTGCAGTATGCGCTCTTGGCATTTTTGATGTGCTTTTTGCGGGCATTTCACAGAGCCCTGTAGTTGTTGAGGTCAGAGGCTAGCCTTGAGTTTTTATAACGGAGCCAGCTTTTGTCCCTTAGCTTTAGTTTAGCTAGTAGGTCAGCTTTCAACCATCGGGTTTGCCTAGTTTTTACCCTGTGGGTTATGAGTTTGCAGTGCTTATCTTGGAGTTCTAGGAAGTATTTCAAGAGCAGGTCCAGGCCATCCTGAGCATCATTGGATAGGAGAATGGAGGACCAATCAGTAGAAGCAATGTCGTTCAGGAAAGACTGAGGGTCAAAGTTTGCATAGTTGCTGAAGGTAATGAAGCGAGGTCCCGTCTGGGTAGGCCTGTCTTTTCCCCAGATACAATACATTGGGAAGTGATCAGTGATGGCATCTGGCAGTACTCTGGAGGCAATAATATTTTCAGGGTGGCTGGTCATTATCCAGTCTAGTAGCGTGTTGGATCGACGGGTATTTCTGGTAGATTCACCAATAATCTGGTGTAGGTTATAACTCTGCAGCTTGTTCATTAATGTTGTTTGGTTACTGCCCAACCAATTGATGTTTAAGTCCCCAAATATAAGGACCTCGTTCCTACCAACAAGGCATGTGGTTTGTTCCAATAAGTCATCTAACCCTACTAGTCCATTTGTAGGGAGATTGTAGACACACAAGATGTGAAGTTTTTTAGTACCAAGAGTGAGCAGTACATGAAGTGCCTCACAGTGGCATAGGGCAGATGCCTTAACAACAGAGACATCTACGTGATCTCTAAAGCAGACAGCTGTTCCACCCCCTCTTTTGGGTGCAGTTCTGTCAAGTCTCAGAATGTTATGGTGGGGAAGGGGGCAGAGAGAATCAGGTATGGCAGGTTTTAGCCACATCTTGGTTAGGCATATAATATCAGGCTTGTATTGGGTGGTCCAAGATTCAAGCTCAGTAAGATTGTGAGCAAGGCTCCTGATGTTATGATGTGCTATGATAAGACCTTTGGCATTGGTGATAGCGTCAGGTAGGACAATAGCTGGTCCTGGATTTAGCTGAACATCACCTGTGAGCAGGATAGCAAACAGGAGAAAGTACCATAGTCTGCGGCGCATGAAAGAACCACGGGAATGTAGGTGCAGGTGGCATTTCTTATATAAATAGGCAGCTAAGTGATACCAGATCTTATTTAGTAGCACAGGGGAGGGGTCAAACCAGGGGGCAGGAAGTATTAGGAGATTAGAGTAGTAGTAGTAATCCTGTGATGCAAAGTAGGGAGGGGTAGCTTTATTTTGAAGAGCCATAGGCATGGACAAGAATAGTAGTGGTAGTGGGATCATAAAAGTCAGTAACATCAAAGGGGTCATTTTAGTTAGGGTTATTTTGGGGCTGTGATTAACAGCAGAAGGCCCTACGAGGCAGCAGTCACACTAGGCTAGCAGGAGTAAAGACAGAGAGAAAAACTTGTTAAGGAAGCAGGCACTGTAAGCAGTTTAGGTATTACTGGGATTTTTGCCAGTAAGTAATTTAATCCTGCCAGAAAGAGAGGTATAATAGTAGGAGCCTGGGGGAAATTTTCCACCTCTGAGATTAGATTCAGATCAGGCCAGATTATTAAAGAAGCCAATGAGAAGAGGGGGAAGACTGAGAGGGAGGAGTTACGGTGTATTTAATGGAGGTCTGGGAGGGAGTGGGGGGGGGCAGGAGAAAAACCCCAGAGTAAAATGCAAGATCAGCTAAGGGCTCAGCCTTGCACAACGGCTGAGAAAAGGCACTGAAAATGCAGTCTATGGTCCAGAGAGTCTAAGGAGAAGGTGCACCAATCGGCAAGGCAGCCCACGGCCGGCGGACCAATCAGCAATCAGCGTGGTGGAGCTGTGCCAATCAGAAGAACCCCAGTGGAGAACAAAGTGAGTGGAAGCGGTATGTACATGAACTTGTGGTCCAGGCAGGGGGACAAGGCAGGTGGCCAGAAGTAGATCGAAGTGCCGGTGAAGGCAGGCGGCGACCGGCGAGACGGCCGTTCTGCTCCACCTCAGGATGTGTGGCGCTGCTCCATCGGAGACTGCCTGAAGAAGGAAGGAGACAGAGAATATATTATTAGAGGAGCTGTAGACACAGAGAGCAGGGAAATTGGGGGGCCGGAAGCCGGCGGCAGACCATCAGCAGGAGGTAGAGGTGATCAAGCTTAGAACAAAATGACAAAGGACAGAGGTTTAAGATGGCTGGGGGTGGGGTCCTAGGTGCAAGTGAGAGGAGGTGGGTAGTTTGAAACAGTGGGCCAGAGGCCGGGGGGGGAGCATTTACATTATGCAGATAGGAAGAGTTCTTGTGAAACAGAAAAGCAAGTGAACTAGGAGAGATTTAGGATAAGGCAGGGTAGGGAAAGTTGTAGACAGCTAGAGAGACTCAGGAAACATAGAAACATAGACTTTGAAGGCAGATAAGGACCGCTAGGCCCATCTAGTCTGCCCATTTCCCTACCTACAGGATAGGCCGCAGATCCTATTTAACCAACAGCCTATATCTTCCTGCCCCCCACAAGAATTGCCTTTATGTCTGTCCCATGCATTCTGAATTCTCCCATAGTTTTAGACTCCACAACTTCCTCAGGAAGGCTGTTCCATGCATCTACTACCTCTCTGTGAAATAATACTTCCTCACATTGCCCCTGAACCGCCTCCTTCTATCTTTAAATTGTGTCCCCTTGTTCTTGCAAGTCTCTTTTTCTGAAAGATGCTACCCTCTTGGACTTTGTTGATTCCCTTGAGGTACTTGAAAGTTTCTATCATGTCCCCCCTCTCCCTTCTTTCCTCAAGGGTATACATATTAAGCTCCTTTAGTCTCTCCTCATACGGCTTCTCTTGCAGACCCCGCACCATTTTAGTTGCCCTCCTCTGGACTGCCTCTATCCTGTCTATGTCCTTGCGGAGATGGGGTCTCCAGAACTGGACACAGTATTCCAGATGGGTCTCACCAACTGACTGTACAGAGGGATAACAACTTCCTGTTTTCTGCTGCTGATGCCTCTCCCTATACATTCCAGTATACCCCCGGCCCTCCCTACTGCCTTCTCACATTGCTTGCTTATCTTAAGGTCATCTGATATGATTACCCCCAGGTCCCTTTCCTGTTTTGTTGTTGTTACTACCTCCCCACCCATTGTGTATTCTTCCCCTGGGTTCTTGTTTCCCAGGAGTAAGTAGGATTTGGGAAAGTTGAAGGCAGGTAGAGATAGGCAACAAGGAGATAGAGCAAGGAAGGGTAACAGTTTTAAGCAATCACAGCACTTTCAGTAATTTAAAATCGGCAGAAAAAAAATCAGTCTAGTAATGTAACAGAAGCAAACTTATACACTTCAGCAAATAATCAGTACATAAAACCCCAAAGTAAAATGCAAGATCAGCTAAGGGCTCAGCCTTGCACAACGGCCGAGAAAAGGCACTGAAAACTCAGTCTATGGTCCAGAGAGTCTAAGGAAAAGGTGCACCAATCAGCAAGGCAGTCCACGGCCTGCAGACCAATCAGCGATCAGCGTGGAGGAGCCACGCCAATCAGAAGAGCCCCAGTGGAGAACGAAGCAAGTGGAAGCGGCATGTACCTGAACTTGCGGTCTGGGCAGGGGGACCAGGCAGGCAACCAGAAGTAGATCGAAGTCCCGGAGAAGGCGGGCAACGGCTGGCAAGATGGCCGCTCTGCTCCGCCTCAAGATGTGTGACACCACTCCAGCAGAGACTGCCTGAACTTGTGGTCCAGGCAGGGGGACCAGGCAGGTGGCCAGAAGTAGATTAAAGTCACAGTGAAGGTGGGCGGCGGCCGGTGAGATGGCCGTTCTGCTCCACCTCAGGATGTAGATACTGATGTGTACTTGCTACTTTCCCAACAAAACTATTGCCCACCCCTTTCTCACAACCACTGATTTCTGCAGAAGACATTATGAATAAAAATGTGGATCTAGTTTGATCTATTCTGATGGAGAAATGTAGTAGCTATGTTAGTCCAGTCTGTGATGCAGAAGAAAAGCATTAAAATATGTTGCAGATGACACATTTTACTGGACTAATAAAATTGTACCTGAGACTAGCTTTCATGAGTTAAAAATTCATCAAAAGGTATCACCCACCTGTAACATATATGTTCATTTTTTCCTCTATTATGATGCAAAGCAGTTTAAATAATTGTAATGTGGTCTTGGATTGGTACAGTTCCTTGATGATAGGAATCTGACATACTTAACATCACAGTTCAAACCAGCAAACCTTACTTGTACAGTAAATTATAGAGTATCTTGGTGATCAGATAGGCAGCAAAGGAACAGTCAAACCAAAGCTCAGATTTCAGTTTACATTGCCACTGTCTGCATACCTACATGTAAACTGAAGCCATTATTAGCATGACTGTCTATGCTTTTGTCTGTTCTCTCAGTCAGTAAATACAATGGAGATATGAAACTGCATCTAATATATGAGACCCACATTAGGTGATGACAGAATAGTTACTGACACTTCCCCCACTGTGTTAAGTATTGTACCCAGCAGCATTCTTCCAGCTGCAGAGGTGGTACAGAAAACAGAAATAAATGCTATAACCATAGAGTTATGAATAAAGTAGATCTGGATGGAGGAAGGGGAAGGGGGTAGGGGCACAGACAGACACAGGAAATCAGGCATCTCACATATAGTATGCCAATAAGGTGATGAAACTCCACTGTGGAAACAGAAGGTAATATACAGTATGTCAGTTCCTGTTCCTGTCTGTCCTGCTCTCTGTCTCCTTTTGTTAGCAGTATGTTGCATAGTTATCACTATGTAGCCATAATGACTTGAGAAACAATTACAAAAGAACAATACCACTTCTAAAATTGAGAAAATTCCAGGTAGTCTAATGTTTTGACACAACTTCTGATCACAAAAAAAATGTTCCTTGGGTTTTACATTTAATAAAGTCTGTGGCTATAAAAATCTCTACTGTAGCTAAAGACACTTTCGAATTGCTCAGAGAGTAGACAGAGTGTTCAATGTTTAAAAACAGAGTGGAGTTTATGTAGCAGTTTAAAATCATGGGACGTTAGTTGACCCCATGCCTCATCCTTTCAGGATCCTAAATGCAAAACATTTCTATAAAGCTTTTTCCTCCCTATGTAGCTCAGGTGAGCTGTCAGCCCTGTTCCTGCCACCCTGACCAGTGACATTTCCCCCAGGACTTACCTGGCTTTGAAGTTTTCCCTGTAGATTTCCCCCAGTGGTGGGCATGGATAAGGAGGTCCATCCTCCCCCACTCCCAGAGACCACATCCAGAAGCTGGGTCTGGTATCCCAGGTGATGGTGCAGGTCAGCGGCAGGTAAGGCTTCATGATGCCTAAATTGCATTTTTTGTTTTCTTCCCCTTCTCTAGGTACCCAGCAGTAACACGGACATCTGTGCATGCCATGTGGAGGCACTCATGCACTGCATCAAACCACGGCCCCGCTCTTCACACAGATTCCACTTACACTGCTGCCAGATGTCCACCTGGTGACGTTAACAGCAGAACTATGAACCACCCCTCACTGGGAGAGGAGCAAAGTACTCTGAACATTCTACCCTCCCTCGACTGACCTAAAGCAACCTAAGTCCACTCCCAAACCCGGGTCACCAGTGGGGCAGGTGGTAGCACTATTGCCAATCCACTGGACCAGCTTTGAAATACATTTTTGAAGAGTATCCACAATACTGTAACACTGTGCTGCCAAGTCTGGATAAACCAGTGATGTTGGAAACTCACACTTTTTGGTGCAATACTGTTTTGAGAATAGGATCAACTGTTGCATTCCAACTAATTAAACAGGTAGGAGAAACGTGAGCAAATAAATCTTCTGAAGCTTACCCTTAGAACATGTCTACTTACATTATTGTTTCTTATGTCAAAGTATAACGTTTTTGTATCTGCAGTGTTTGGTTTCTCAGGGTTAAGTAAACGTAGACTCTTCCTCCCACGATTTAATCCATGATACTTTAGATTTGTCTCTCCAAGATCTTCAGAGTGGTATGCCCAGATTACCCGTATTGTGCTTTCCTTAAAGGAAGAAAAGTCAATAGAGTAAGAAAGAATTACTGTTTGATCTTTCTTTACTACATGTCTCTTTAGAAGACACTTTTATAAGAACAATGGTAGCATACTAAATTAGCAGGGTACCTTAACATGCTAAAAAATCTAAAACAAAATTAATACTGTTAGGGTGTTTTCCACATACGAACATACGAAATTTGCCAGCAGAAAAAGGCCTAGAGGTCTATCAAGTCTGCTTGAATGTGCAGCTAGCACCACTTATTCTGCAGCTGCCCCTCCCTTCCACCCTTGCCCTTCATTGACCCTCCCCCTTGTCCTGTCCCATCCCCTTTTGAAGCAGTCCACTGTCTCTACTGATACCACTTGCAGTAACGATTCCACCCAGCCACCACCCTCTCTGCAAAAGTGTCTCCTCATCTCCCTCCTGAACTCTCCTCCTCCAGTCTCATATCATGGCTCCTGGTGTCCCTCCCTTCCTTACTTTGAACAGCCCTCTGTACCTGTCTTGTTTATTCCTTTCATGTACTTAAAGGTTCCAATCATATCCCCCCTGTCCCTCCTCTCCTCCAGTGAGTACAAGTTCAACTCCCTCAGCCTCCTCTCATATGATAAGTCCCCCAGCCCCTTGATCATCTTTGTTGCCCTGCACTGCACCCCCTCCAGTAACTTAATGTCTCTCTTCAGATACGGGTGCCAATACTGCACGAAGTACTCCAGGTGCAGTCTAACTAATGACCTATACAGTGGCAGAATCACCTCCTCCCTCCTCGAGGATATACCCCTTGCAATACAACCCAGCATTTTGTTGGCCTTTGCAGCTGCCTTCCTGCATTGTGCCAAGTTGTTCATTGACCCTGTAATGAGCACCCCCAGATCCTTCTCCTCCTCTGTCTGGGCTAGCTGCACTCCCCCCAGCTGGTAACTCCTCCTTGGGTTCTTCATCCCAAAATGCAGCACCTTGCACTTTTTGGCATTAAACCCCAGTTGCTAGGTGTCTGACCAGGTTTCAAGCTTTGCCAGATCATCCTGCAACCCCTGCCATCCCCCTAGGTCATCCACCACTGCTCCTACCTTGGTATCATCAGCAAACCGACTGATCTTGCTCTTGATGTCCAATGATACGTCTGCAGTGAATATCCCAAACAACATTGGTCCCAGCACCAAGCTCTGTGAAACACCGCTCATCACTACCCTTGGGTGTGAGAGCTCCCCACCCACCACCACCCTCTGTTGCCTTCCCTGAAGCCAGTTCCCTACCCATCTCACCAGCTTTGCACTTGCCCCTGTGCCTACTAACTTACGTCCCAGTCTTCCATGCGGCACTGAGTCAAATACCTTACTGAAGTCTAGATACAGGACATCCACTGCCTGGCCCCTGTCCAGTTGCCTAGTTACCCAGTCATAGAACTCCACCAGGTTGGTTTGGCAGGATCTGCCCCATATGAAGCCATGCTGTCTGCTGTCTTGTAGTCCTTTGGCCTCTAGGAGGACCACCAGCCTTTTCTTCAGGAAAGTCTCCATTAGTTTATCCACGATGGATGTGAGGCTCACTGGTCTGTAGTTTCCCAGTTGATCCTTAGGGGCACCACATGAGCCATCCTGCAGTCCTGAGATGCACACCCCAAATGTAGTGAGGCATTAAATAGGTCTGCCAAAGGTTCTGCAAGGACCTCTGCCAGCTCCTTCAGCAACCTGGGGTGGATGCCATCTGGGCCTGGCGCCTTATCCACCCTCAGTGCCTTCTGCCCTCCATGATTTCCCCATCTGTCACCCCTTCCTTCCCCTGTTTCTGCCATTTCTCCCCCCTTGGGTGTCATCCCCCTCTTCTCTTTAGTAAATACTGAGCAGAAGTACTCATTTAGTGCTTCTGCCTTATTGCACCCTGCTTCCACCCAGCCCTCCTCCTTCCTAATCCTTACTATTTGGTCCTTACAGCTCCTTTTCTCCCTGATGTACCTAAAGAAGTCCTTCTCCTCCTTCTTAATGCCTTGTGCCAGCCTGAGTTCCGTAGATGCCTTGACTCCCCTTACTGCCCTTGTCACCTCCTTCGATTCAGTCAAGTACTCCTCCTTGTCCTCCCCTCTCCCTGTTTTCTTGTACTTTCTAAAGGCAGCTCTTTTCCTCCTTACCTTTTCCATGACCTCCTTACTCAACCAGCTCAGTTTTGTAGCCCTAGCCTTCTTGCTCTGGGCCTTGCAGCAGGTTTTGGTTGCCTCCACTATCCCCAGCTTTATGAGCTCCCACCTCTGGTTAGTGTCCTTACTAGATTGAATTCTGGCCAGGTACCCTTTTACCACTTCCCCCATCCTCCCAAAGTTGGCCCTCCTGGAGTTAAGTACTCTTGTGCCAGATTCCACTCCTTCCTTGTCCACATCCAATGTGAGCCATACTGAGTGGTGGTCACTCCCTGACAGCGGTTCCTCCACTGTAAGTTCTCTCACAAAGTCTCCATTTGCCAGCACAAGGTCAAGGGTATTCCCTAACTTGGTTGGTTCACTGACCATTTGCAGCAGGAAGCTGTCCGGGAAGGCATCCAGCAGTACCTGCTCCCTTCTGTTCCTGGTTGTTGGGGTACTCCAGTCCACTCTTGGCATGTTGAAGTCCCCCACAATCACCACACTACCCTTCTCGCAGGTCCTCCTGATCTGTCCCACTAGTTCCCTGTCTAACTCCTCAGTCTGAGATGGCGGCCTGTACACCACTCCCATTCTAAGAATCCTATTCTAGGAATCCTGGATTTGCATCCAAATTGACTCCGTACTACCCTCCTCCCCTTCCTCCCTTACACACTTCAGTCCTTTCTTCACATATAGTGCCACACCCCCTCCTTTCCCAATCACCCTGTCCCTATGAAATAGCCAGTACCCCGGTACAGACAGGTCCCAGTCATTGTATTGGGTGGCCCATGTTTCTGTGATGGCTGCAATGTCCACCTCTCCCTCTGCCATGAGCACCTGTAACTCTGTAGTTTTCCTCCCAAGGCTCAACCACATTGCTGTCCCTTCTTCCTCTCCCCTGTAACCCATTCTCCACTTCTACTTGCCTCCTCCACTGTTACAGATGAATAAGTTGCTGACATTAAATAACATAAACTATGCAGGTAAAAAAAACACAATCTGAAGTGTTTGCAAGCATTACTGGTTATCCGCCTTGTGTTGTGTTCTTTCCAACATGTACAGTATGCCTTCCTCCCAGAGAGTGCGAAAGTGGGTGCACTTATGAAGAATGCAGATAGATTGCTGTCCTCAGGAACAGAGTGAAGGATTTTAGGAACCAACTGACAGTGCTGTGGCTGTGGCACACCAAGGAAAGGAAAGATATTTTGATGGTTTTCTTGGGGAGTAGACCACACAGCAGGGAGAAAGCATAAGAGATGTCAGAAAAGGTGGAAGAGGCAAGTAGAAGTGGAGAATGGGTTACAGGGGAGAGGAAGAAGGGACAGAGGTGTGGTTGACCTACACTAGGGAATCCAGTGAGAGAACCTGGCTGGGAGGAGATGAGGGAAGAGGATGTGGTAAAGCCTTTCGGCACCAGGAGACATGGTTGCCACACAGGGAGGGCAGAGTCTAGTGCAGGTAAGCTTCAGGTTGTGGTGGTAGGGGATTCAATTCCCAGATTAACAGACAGGAAGCTGCAGTCAAGATCTAGAGAATAGCCTGGTTTGCTGCCTGTCAGGTGCTAGGGTGGCGGATCTTATGTTACAGATGAATAAGTTGCTGACAGAGATGGGAAGGAACCAGTAATTGCCAGTGTGGGTAAAAATGGCACGGGAAAAGCCAAGCTGGGTGTCCTGCAAAACAATTGTAGGGAACTAAGTGACAAGCTGCAAGGTAGTATTCTCAGAAATCCTATCAGTGCCACATGCAGGACAGAGTAGAAAAAGCTTCATTAGGAAGTTCAGTAGGTGGCTGAGATTCTGGTGCAGGATGGAAGGTTTCAGGTTTCTAAGGCATCCGCTAATCTTTTAGGACAGAGAAAGCCTATACTGTTTGACTGGGCTTCACCAAAATGAAAAGGGGCTGATGTGCTGAGAGAACAGATAAAGGGGTTGGAATGCTTTTCAACTAGAAGTGGGGGGCGAAGTTATTGGTTGATGCCGGGAACAACAACCATGGACAGGGACTGGACTAACAATATCCCCATTAGAGAGTACCAGATGCAGGATAGTCACCTCACTGGTAGGTTCCTTGACCAACTGAACCCGAAAAGCAATCCTGTACCACCTCTACCAGTGACTGGCTTCTAGCACACATGGCTGCTTGGATCACCCAGTCTATGTCCAATAGATTCATGTCTTCCACATGTACTTCCTCGCCCTTTGTTGACAGTCACCCAATTTCATCTCCCAGTGCCCTGTCCAAAGTACATGGATGAATGTGCTGTACTTGTAGTTTCCCACCTCCCATATACTGTAAGAGATACAGGAGGTTGTTAAACATAAAACAAGCCAAGTACTTAAGATAACATTAATATGCATCTAATATTCAACGAAAACAGAGTACACAAAATACTTCTAGAGCATGAGGCATATGTCAGAATGCATATAAGTAAAAGAAGGATATGTATGCACAATAGATATAATTTGCCATATATTCTCAATCCAGGGACTTGGTAGAGAAGAAGTTCCCAGTACAACACTTACACTTGTATGTGTATTCTTTCCCAGGGCTAGCCACCCAAAGAAGGTTACAGAAGCCAGACGAAGGTGTCATGCTAAAACGTCAGCTGGTCCAGGTGTGCACCTTTCAGGTGTTCATGCCCACTTCATCTTGCTGTGTAAACCTTTTTAGGTAACCGTGAAATGAAAAGTGAGGCAACTGAGCCACGAAGTTGAAGACCATGATTTTCACTGCAAACAAGTGAGTATGGGACTGGCACTCAGTTAACAAAAAAGGCACCACTGCAAATCAGCAGCTGACTGAGTTTGGTGTTGGCATGCCTGGTGAGTGTTACTTGCTAAACAGTGCTGTGGTTTGATGGTTACAGACATTTTGTTTACTGAAATAACATGGAGGCCTTAGACAGTAAGGTGCGTAAGAACACCAAAAGTAAACTCCTAACCTATTGCCCTCTGACTTTTAACTCTTAGCAGCCTGCAGCTCAGCCTGTACCCTTTTTATCAGAGGCAGGTTAGGAGAGGAGATCCTAGGGGTAGGGATAGGGGCCTTACAGAGGCAGGGAATCACCCCAATGAAACAATTTTTCACCACAAAAAAGTATTCCCTAAGGTGTTGAATCTGCATTTGAAATTGCCATTTAAGACACTATTCATCTGTTGATTGGTCTGTTTTATCTTTTGACATTGTCATGGGTTTCTACAAAATCATTTTTGAATATGAAATTGAATAATGTGGTAGCTCATGTGAACCTGGAAGCGGGATATAAAAACTTTAGTTTAGCTCTATATCAGAGAAGGGGATCAGAAAAAAGCAGGAACAAAAGCCAGCAAAGCTAGAAAAGCAGATTGTGGATCTAACAGATATGGTCAGTATGCACAAAGGAGCAGTCAGACAACTCCCTGCTGGAGAGCTGCTATTCAAACAACATGAAGTCTTGCTATATTATGACATATGCAGTGAGTCCCAACCTTCAAACTGCTCCGGAAGTGAAAGAGTTAACTTTCCATGCCAGGCATGGAACCTTGAGCGCGAGCTCGGTTGAAAACTCTGTCTGTTGTTGCTCAAACTCAAACTGTCAGATTCTTTACTCCGCCTCACTGAACAGTCGCTCCGGAGATTTCTCCTTCTGCTCGGTTCGTTTGTCGGTTAAAAAGTCTTATTTTTTCGGTTTCTTGACTGAAATTAAACCGCAATCCGTCGGTTCAACCTCTGTCTGTGGTACTGTAAGTAATAGATAGGCTTACATTTATTTTTCTTCTGTGTGGAACTTGTAAACGTCTTTTTCGGTTCGTTTTGAACCGATCAGGTTGTTTTTGAAAAAAACACTTTCTAGTCCTTTAGAGTGCGGTTCCCGGTTCTTATCAGTTCTAAAAAAAACGGATTTCATTACGGTTTTTTCCACGACCCGTGACACGGTTGGGAACTGATAGGAGAGTCTTGTTACGGATTGCCACTAACGGGCAAGTTTGGTTAGGCTGACACTATGTCTGAGAAACCCAAAAGAAAACGGGCCCACTGGGTTTCAGCACTGTGGTCTCTGTGGGAAGCCTTTGCTAAGGCTGACCCACACACCTGTGTATATTGTCTGGGTTTGACCACCTCAATGCAGACTGCCAGATTTGTAAGAATTTTCCTGCTGCCACCGTGGAAAGAGAGTTGGTAGGCTCAGGGAAAGGGAGGCCAAAAGTCCACTGACCGGATAGCCAGCCGGTTGGGTCCAACCGAACGGAGGAGTGCCCTCTGACCAGGGCGATACTTCCTCGGGCAAACGAAGAGCCAGCTCTGAGGAGCCGGTTCCAACTAAAAGGACTAGAAAGTCAGCTAGTGTGGAGCCAAAAGTTCTTTCTCCAACCACTGAGGAAATAGCTAAAGCAATTCAAATTGTCCAGTCTCTTTCTCCAGGTTCCGTCCGAACCGACACCATCAGGGAAGCGCTCGGTTCAGCCGGTTCCACCGGTTCAAGATTATGATTTTGAGGATTTTTATAAACCGGAGGAAGGGGAGGAGTACAAGGAGAGTGAATGTGATTTTGAAGGTCTGGGTGTGCCCATTGAACTGGACATCTCTCCAGACAGACCGTCAGGGGTTTCCCCCTCCGTGCTATCTGAGTCCCCTTCTCATTTTATGTTCTATAAGAAAGTTGCTGAAACTCTCCAACTCCCTGTTGAGGAAGCTGTTGATGACCAAGAAGAGTCTGATTATGTAGAAATGATGGATATTCCAGCGTCTAGGAGACTGTCTATTCCCTTGCACAAATCCTTTAGGAAACAGACAGTAAAAACTCTAAAAACTCCTCACTCTATCCTTCCTGTTGATAAAAGGATGGACAAGAGGTATACATTATCAGGCTCTGATAAGGAGTTCCTCTCTCAGCAATGCAGCCATGTGGGTGTAGTGCAGGTTGCAGCCTGTGACAAGGCAAATATTCCTCTAGCCTCTCACCCTCCTGAAAAGGATTCCAGGAGGATGGATGCCATGGCAAAGAAACAGTACATGGCAGCATCTTTAGGACTCAGACAGGCAAATTATATGGCTTATGCTGCTAGGTACCAGAAATCCAGATGGGATACTGTGCTGGCCCTAGCAAAACAGGCCCCTGACCAGCTTGCCAGGGAGCTGGAGCAGGTGGCTGCGGATGGTATTGAGGCATCCAAGGTGCAATTCCATGCTGCAGTGGACTCTAATGATGTATCATCAAGAGTCATGGCTACATCTGTGGCTCTTCACAGAATGGCCTGGCTCAGATGTACTACCCTGTCTGCAGGATACCCAGTCTAAGGCTATGGATTTTCCTGTTGTGGGCAATTCTCTGTTTGGGGAGCAGACAGAGGTATATGAAGAAAATGGATGAATATAGGACCACCTATAGGGTGCACAGGCCAAAGAAGCATAAGCCATTCCTCAAAGGCAGCATGTCAGGGGCAGGGGCAGGCCTTTTCATAGGCCTTTTTACCAAGCCCAGGCCTCCTCTTCTGCTTATGCCCAGAGGGGGTTCTTTAGAAGAAGAGGCAGACGGGGTACAAGTAAGCCTGCTTCTACCCCTCAGCCCAAAGCCCCTGCCAAGCAGGCTCCCTGATGGGGTGGCCAGGGCCAATTCTTCACTACCGGTAGGGGCAGGCTGGCTTACTTTTGTCCAGGACTGGAAGTCTTTAACATCAGACAAGTGGGTCCTGGAAGTAGTAAGCCAGGGACTGGTTCTCAGCTTCAAAAATTTCGAAGATGAGAACCAGGTCCTTCCACCTGCAAATCCATCAGAGGCACTTGCCCTAGAAACAGAAGTTTCTACCCTCCTGGCTCTCAGAGCTGTGGAAAGGGTTCCACCCCTACACCAGAGCAAAGGGTTGTACTCCAGGTACTTCCTTACCCCAAAAAAGACAGGAGAATGGCGGCCCATCCTGGATCTCAGATATCTAAACAAGCACCTTTTAAAACCAAAATTCAAAATGGTGACTCTGGGAATTATTTTACCCTCTCTAAGGCCAGGGGACTGGCTAGCCTCCCTAAGACCTCAAGGATGCCTACTTCCATGTTCTTATCAAGCTCCATCAAAAGTACCTCAGATTGAACTGCCCTCAGGCCATTACCAGTTCAGAGAAGTGCCCTGACCTCGCCTCAGCCCCAAGGGTATTCACAAAATGCCTGGCAGTAGCAGTTGCCCATTTAAGAAGGCAAAAGATTGCCATCTTTCCTTATCTGGACGACTGGCTCATAGTAGGCCAATCTCCAGACCAGGTCAAACTTCACCTTCAGGTGACTCAGCAACTGCTCACATCTCTAGGTTTCCTCCTCAGTCTTAAAAAGTCAGTTCTAGAGCCTGTCCAGCTTCTCACCTTCATAGGCGCAGAACTGAACACAAAAGAGGCCAGAGCCTTCCTTCCTCTGGAAAGAGCAAGGACCCTGGTCTTTCTGGCCTCCTCTTTCACCCTGCAGGTCTCTCGACCTGCAAGGCATTTTCTACAGCTCCTGGGGCACATGGCTGCTTCTACAGCAGTAGTGCAGGGTGCAAGATTTCAGATGAGGGATGTCCAGTTCCATTTGAGAGCCTTTTGGTCTCAAAGGAGAGACCCTCTAACCAAATTGATCCCAGTGACTCGAACCCTGATCCAAGCCCTTCAGTGGTGGCAGGACCAGAGCAATCTGAGACAGGGGGTCCCCTTCACCCCCCAGTCTCACTCCTTAATCCTTACTACAGATGCATCCCTCTTGGGGTGGGGAGCTCACATGGGCGATCTCACTACCCAGGGATTGTGGTCCCCACAGGAATCTCTGCTCCACATCAATCTGTTGGAACTCAGAGCAGTTTTCTAGCACTTCAAGTTTTTTCCACATCTATTCAGAACAAGGTTGTTCAGGTCAGAACAGACAACACCACTACAATGTGGTACATCAACAAGCAAGGGGGCACTCAGTCTACGGCCTTGTGCACTGAAGCAATGAAGTTGTGGTCTCTGGCTTATTCCCTGAACGCCTCCCTTACAGCAGTTCACCTCCCTGGCAAGGACAATGTCCTGGCAGATGCTCTCAGCAGGATTTCCCAGGGCCATCACGAATGGGCACTGGATCCCCTAGTACTAGAGGTAGTATTTGCCAGATGGGGCACCCGCAGAATGAATCTTTTGCAGCCCCAGACAATCACCAACTTCCCCTTTTTTGCTGCAGGCCCCCAGTGTTGGGCTCAGTCCCTCTGGATGCCTTCCTTCTCAGTTGGGAAGGGAAGTTTCTCTATGCTTTTCCCCCCCTTCCCTCTTCTGTTCAAGGTGCTAGTCAAAATCAGATCTCAACCCTGCAAGATGATCCTGATTGCTCCAGATTGGGCCAGACAGCCCTGGTACCCACTCCTTATGTCCTTAGCAGTCCACCTTCCTCTGTGCCTTCCCAGGAATCACAACCTGTTAACCTGTGCCCAGGGGAGAGTTTGGTATCCGAACCTCAAATCTCTCAATCTCAAGGCCTGGCTCTTGAAGAGTTAGAGTTTGCTGACCTACACCTCTCCCAAGGTGTATTGGATATCTTGAAGGCCTCTAGGAAGCCTTCCACCAGGGCTACTTATAATTCCAAATGGAAGAGATTTTCCATATGGTGCTCTGCAGCATATTCCCCAGAATCTGCTGACTTGCCCACAATCCTGGATTATTTGGTGCATTTGAATTCTTTGGGGCTGAGACCAGCTACCTAAAGTGCACCTGGCAGCCGTGTACTTTCTTATCAACAGGTAAACCTTCTTCTTTTTCAGCTCACCCTGTATTCTCCAAGTTTTTCAAGGGGTTGCTTCACACCAACCCTCCATTCAGGGACCCTGCCCCTGCTTGGGATCTTAATATTTGCATTGCCCAGCTTATGCAACCCCCTTTTGAGCCTTTGTCTTCAGCAGAGCTTAAGTACTTGACTTGGAAAACTGTGTTTTTGGTAGCCATCACCTATGCCAGGCGCATAAGTGAATTGCAAGCATTGTCAGTGGAGCCTGATTTTATCTCCTTTCACAGAGATAAGGTGGTCCTCGGGACTAACAGAAAGTTTTTGCCTAAGGTGGTTTCATATTTCCACCTTAATCAATCCAAGTCCCTTCCTGTGTACTTCACTGACCATTCCTCCTCTGGCGAGAGGAGATTGCACAGTTTAGATGTCAAAAGAGCCCTTAGTTACTACATGGAACATACTAAGGGTCACAGGTTTGACTCCCTCCAATTGTTCCTCACTTATGGTGAGGTTGGTAAAGGAAAACCTGCCACTAAAAGATCCATTGCCAGGTGGATTGTCTCTTGTATCCAATTTTGCTATGAAAAACTGGGTAAGGTTCCTCCCTCATGCCTGAGGGCTCACTCTACTAGAGGTACAGCTGCGTCTCTGGCTGCTGCCAGGGACATCTATCCTAGAGATATGTCAAGCAGCTACCTGGAAAACAGTTCACACTTTTACTAAGCATTACTCCTGGACATTCAGGCTAGAAGTGGTATGCTTGCTGGCACAGCTGTGCTAAGCCTATTTCCTAAGTAGGTTCTGTCCCTCCTCCATGGAGGTACTGCTGTGTATCTGCATATGTCATAATATAGCAAGACTTCATGTTGTTTGAAGAAAATATTACTCACCTTAGTAATGTTGTTTCTTCTAATGGAGTCTTGCTATATTATGACCTCCCCCCCCGGCCTGCCCCTCTCAGAACCTCTACTTTTGGGAGGTGGGTGGGCAGTGCAATGTTGGCACTTCATAGATGCCCACTTTAATTTTCACCCTTTCTTTTAGGGTGCTTGGGTGTTATGTTTTAATTTCCCTTTCTTGATTCCTCTGACTTGAGCCTTTGTTTTGGGATCAAAAAAAAAAAAAAGATATGTTCTTGTAGTTAGTAGCCAGTGGGCTAGTGTAGGTTTACGGCTTCCACACAGAACCTTAGTGAGTTTTGCTCGTAAAGATCTGACAGTTTGAGTTTGAGCAACAACAGACAGAGTTTTCAACCGAGCTAGCACTCAAGGTTCCATGCCTGGCATGGAAAGTTAACTCTTTCACCTCCAGAGCAGTTCGAAGGTTGGGACTCACTGCATATGTCATAATATAGCAAGACCACATTAGAAGAAACAACATTACTAAGGTGAGTAATTTTTTCTTATTGTACACCATAAAAGAGGATCTGGAGAACAGATTCGGCTGCATTAACATATCTATCCACGGATTACCCAAGAAAATTTAGTCAGGCAATATGACCCCATTCATGGACAGTTTTCTGCATAAAATGCTGATTTGAAGGCAGATGTCTAGTTGAATATCATTGGGCACACAGAGCATTGATGGCACCACCAACTGTCCCCAAAGCCCAGCCAAGATCGGTAATTATTGCCTTCTTGGATTACAAAGTAAAAGAGACAGGACTAAGAAAGGCCTGGAGGAAGAAAGAGGCAGTTTTGGGGGGCTCAGACACTGTTTTCTGAACATGATTTCTCCCCCATCACGATGCAGTGGTGGAAACAACTATTCCCAGTGGTGAAAGAGCTCAGAGCAAAGGGACAAAAAGCCAGAACAGACTATCAGGCCAAACTGAGAATCATTTCTGATACAGGAGTTAGAAACATTTGAAACCCTAGCAGAAGAAAAGGCACACTTCACTAGACTGAATATCAGCAGAGATGAGATACTGAGTTCACAGAAATAAAGGAGTTGGAAAAGAGAAGATAGCTGACCCCAAAGGATGTGAAAGCAGGAGGCAGAGGAATGGAAGAGACAGGAAACGGTGCCAGCCCAAATCACAGGGACCCTGAACCTCCACTCCCATTCCACCTGAGAAGACCAAGGACAAAGAAAAGGAGCCTGGAGGAGGAGGAGAACAGGTCAATGTGGGGCAGCAGAGCCAGAACAGCCGAGGCTGCAAGAAGGAAGGAACAGAAAGAAAGTGATGCCACAGATAGATAAGTAAGACTGTGGGACAAAAGTTCTGGGACATCACAGTATGTTTATAGAAAGAAAAATTGTCAAAAGACTTAAGGGTTTGAAGGACCTAGTACTTGGAGACTTTTTCTTCACTGGAAACCCCTCAACCTATTAGCAACAATAGGATTGAGTGAAAGATTAGGCTGCCGAAGATGGCAGAAGCCTGACTACATGGACCAAGGTGAAGGGACATTTATTGAAAGACTGTTATTAAGGTTCTTTTTCTTTTTTATTCTGATTATAGATATCCTTAGAGCTTTTTGGAAACCAGGTTAAAGGTATCTGGAAACAGGGGAACAGAGGAGAAACAGAGATGGGGGGGAAATGCTACTGTAACAAAGGTAAGTGTTCAGTGGGATCATTCTCCCTCTCACTACCAAGGGAGTATTTTTTTTCATCTTTCCTTTTTTTTGTTTTTTTGTTTAAACCCAGGAATTATTTGTATGAAACTAAAGTAATCGACTTAAGTAAGATGGCATGCGAAAAATGCAGAAGAGGACGCTGCCTCATCAGGCCATGTGAAGAGGGTGGGGGACCACAATTTAAATGCATACTAATAAAGATTGGAAGGGGGAGAGTGGAGAATCCCCACACAAATACTGAAGCAACTTTTTTTTCACATTACTGGGCCGGGGGGAGGGGAGTGCTCCATGAAACCTAATTCAGGTGCTCAGAGAAAGGTCCCAAAGGGGGGGAAGAAAAAGGGGATAAGAGTGCTATGGGACCCACATTAGGAATGGGAGACCTGGATAGAAAACAAACAGAACAAGCAAAGGCCTGAGGGCTGATTGATACAGGTTTGAGGGAGGGGGGGGGCATGGCTCAAAAGTTGGGCGGGACACCACGCACAGAGTGACAGAGTGTTTACTCTCTCAGATGGAATGGTGCAGAGCCTAGAAGGTGCACTACCTGCTACCATTCTTAATCAGTTAGGCAGCAGGAGAAGGGTGCCATGGATGGAGGAGAGTGAGGCCCAGGGGGTCAGCACAGTTACAGTTTGTGATAAATGTTTTCAAAGTTCTAAATTTAGAGTTAATGTTGGTTACAGAGCAAGCTAAAGATGTATGGTCTGACAGAGAACTATGTGGCAGAAAGAACATGATCATCAAATGCTGTGTTAGAGTGCACCTATCAGAAAGCAAAAATGAATAGGGTAAATTGTTATGGCAGACTTAACTATAGTGACATGTAACATCAGCGGACTGAATAGTTCTATGAAATGGGCCCGAATTCAAAAGACCCATCTTACCCCCTCAGAACATGATAAACAGTGCCACAAATGGGTGGGGGAAGTGTATATGGTATCCTAAAAAAGAGCACCCACATCACAGGGGAATGGCAACACTTATCCAGAAAGACAGCCTTCTACAAGTTGAGGGGCCAGAACATGACCCTGAGGATAGGTAAGTCCTTTTACAAGGAGTATATACAGAGGCTTGGTGCACTCCTTTGAACACATATGTGCCAAATGAAGAAAAAGAAAATATGGTCTTCTTTAAAATAAATAATTCAAGACACTGTACAGGAATCTCAGAAAAGCTCTGGCACTCACCACCACTCAAAAAATCAAATGAACACTTTGCTATAAATAATAACAAACTTTAATATAAGCAAAGTAGCTGCACGCCTGCTTATATTAAAGTTTGTTATTTTTATAGCCAAGTGTTCGTTTGATTTTTCGAGAGGTGGTGAGTGCCAGAGCTTTTCTGTGATTCAGTCATTTTACACTCTGAGCACCTCCATCCCAGTGCTGCCTCTTATGTGTTTTACATTGCACAGGAACCAGGGAAAATGTATGTACTGTAACTAGCTAAGACTTTAATACCATAATGCATACTAAGATGGATAAAAGAGGAGGGAGGACAGTCTCAGAGAGTAAACAAGTGGAAGGTAATCTCTCTCTGTTGATACACAGGGTTTACAGAAATATGGATGTGTATTAGTGGGTCAGTAAGAGACTATATGCACTGTTCTGACAGACAAAATTAAAATACTCACATAGATATGTTTGTGGTGTCCACTGAGTGGGTCTATGCAGTGCAAAACTGTACTACACTTTCAAGAACAGCATCAAACCATGCTCCCTTGACATTGTCGTTGGAAGTTAAAATACAAAGAACATTAGTGTGCAAGCACTGAGGCAAGGGTTAGCCCCAAAGGCCATTGGCCAGGAAGCCAAGTTTCAAAAAAAATACAAAATCACACATACCCCGTTATGCAAAGCACCATGGGCTGTATATGCAAATCTGCACAAAATATTATGCTCATTCAACTTTAAGCAGAACTGCATGGTGCCAAAACGCCTCTCAAACAAGCCTCCTTAGCCTGTGGCATATTGGACACCCTCCCAGCCTCCATAATATGCTAATCTGCCTTGCTGTCCCACAACCACTGCACCCTACAGTCCTACCCATGGTCCTCACTACCTATGCAGCCTCTCCACACCAACAACTCTCCCTACAGCAAGTAGAATTAACTAATCCTAGCCCAGCCTCTAACAGCAATTGCTATCCTAAATGCTTTTGCATGCAGCATAAGACAGCCAACTACAGTACTAACTGGAAACCACAATCCTACTCATAAGGACTATAGATCTACTCATATGTTTTATATATTTATATGTCTTTAAGAATTAGCTCATATGGCTGTTCCTTGTTTCCTCCTTAATGGCCTGTTCTGAGGGCTCAGATCAGTTTGCAGCTCCCCAAGCTCCTCCCTCACAGCCTTCAAACCCAACCCCCAGTGGTATTTCAGTATTTACAAAACCGTTTAGCTAAATTAAAAAGAAAATAGAACCATATCAAAACTTACCAAAATCCTCTATACATAAACTCCCTCAACAACAAATAGAATTAACTAACCCTTCTCTCCTGTAGTTTAAAAAACAATAGTAAAACTTACAGAGAGCCTCACCACAGCAAGCAGGCTTAACCACTCCTTCTTGCCTGCAGTTTGATGACTCATTCAGACTTTAAAGGCTATGTGGGTGGGCAAGTCTGGGCATGCCCTGTGCAGTCACTCCAGCAACAGAACTTTTACAGTCACTCCAGCCACAGAAACCTTTCAGCTAAATGCCCCTTTAAGCTACATTAGAAAAAAAAGTAAAACAATATCAAAACTTACAAAAATCCTCTACAAATTAACTCTCTCAACAGCAAGTAGAATTAACTAAACCTTCTCTCCTGTAGTCTAAAACACAATAGCAAAACTTACAGAGAGCTTCACCACAGCAAGCAGGCTTAACCATTCCTTCTCTCTTCTCACTTCTATGATGTAATCACACTGACTATTTAAACAACTGTATGTTTTGTAAACCACCCCCTAAGGAAGACTCATTTGGGAGGCAAAGTGCTGGGTTAGAGTTTAAGTGACGACTTGGCTTGGGCCTTAAAAGAATTAAAAGAACTTAATTTGTATCTCATGACTTTGCCAACACCCTTTCTTTTTGCTAATTGAGTGCATGCAGTTCTGGACTTGTCTTAATTACAGTGAGTGGCTCCCCTTTGTATGCACCTAGCAACTCTTTCTAGCATTAGAGTGGAGGAACAGCCTCTTTGGATCCACCTGCTGACAGCTCAGATGGAGAGGAGCTCCCGCAGAATCCAGCAAAAGTATTATGAAGGAGATAATATGGCAAGGAGGCTACTGGCTGACATTGAGAAAACAACAAGGAAACAGAACAAGGCTAAGACTAAAAAACCTTAAGGCAAGGAAGGAAAGACAGGAAAACCAGTGGATATAACACTATTATTCAATGAATATTACAAAAAATGTTACACTCAGGATCAAAATGAGAATTTCATGGAACAGACAACCGAGTTCTTCTCAGAGGTTACCCTTGGAAAACTCACAGAACAGTAGAATTCGTAAATGGATAGTGGCAAAAGAGAGCAGGACATCAGGGAGGGGATTAAAAAGCTGACAATGGCAAATCACCTGGACTAGACAGTCTGCCTAGTGAGTTTTTTAAATATTTGAGAAACAGCTGAGCCCCATTTTACAGAAGGTATGTATGGCAATGATGAAGGGAGGGAAGATTCAAGACTCAGCATTATGCTCATATATCAATTTTACTAAAGCCAAGAAAGGACACAATGGAATGTGAATTGTACAGGCCAGTGTCTTTGCTAAACACAGATCTTAAGTTTTTCATGGAAAATTTAGCAGAGAGAGTGCAGAGAGTGAATTACAAAGTTAACACACGCAGACCAGATGACGTTTATTAATGGACAGTAACTACAGGATAACACCTGAAGGTTACCAAATATAATCTCCATGCAGAGGGGGCAGGGCCTTCCAACTATCTCTCTCCATATATCCTGAAAAAGCATTTGATAGAGTAAATTGGCAATTTTTATGAAGAACCACGGAGATCATGAAATTCAGCCCCAAATTAATAGAAGCAATAACAGTACTGTATACAAAGCTGTTGGCACTAGTAAGGGTGAATGAAATTAATTCAGAATATCTTTTACTCACTAGGGTACCCATTGGGGATGCCATCTATGCCCTCTGCTGTTTGCAGTTTACCTTGAAACTCTGGCAGCCAGAGTATGCCAAGACCTCAAGATAAAAGGATGATAGTGGGGAGTCTAAGCAGAAACTTTCTTTGTACATGGGTGAGTCTATATTTTTTCTAAGAAGATCAACAGAGGCTGTCCCATATTCGATAACTATACTGCATAAGTTTGGCTACAACTTTAATTTCTAAAATCTGAGGCCCTTGAAATTAGTGATACATGCCCACAGGATTTCAGTTCAACTTACACACTTACTTGGCTATCCCAGAACAACATCAAATATTTGGATACACAAGAAATTACATACAATTATGAAAGACTTTGGGACACAGCACAGGTGAACTTGGCCAGGTGGTCTCTCGTACTATTTGCCCTAATAGGGAGGGTGGATACTATTAAAAAACACATCTCCCAAGATTCCTATTCCTATTCCTGTTCCAGGCATGACCAATTAATATCCCAGTTACATTCTGGAATAGAGTTACAAAGGAGTGCATAGATTTGTCTGAGGAAGCCAGCATCCTAGAGTTGCCAAACAGATTCTGCCACTGTCCTGAGAAAAGGGAGGCCTCACACTACTGGACCTTAAAACATATTACCTCGCAGTTCAGATGACAGCAATCTGTACATGGGCAAAAATGAAGAAAGGGTCTGGAGGGCAACCATTGTCCACTTTAGCACTGGCCCCAGTGTCAATGGAATACATGAAAAATTTAACAATTCTGCAGAGGGTGTGAAAGCTCACAGAAACAAATTCAGAAACATGCCCAATGTTATCCATCAGACATGAACCACAATTTCTGCTACCCAGCTTGGACATGAATTATGCAGGATGGGAAAGAAAGGAGGGCACAAAGTTCACATAATTTATAGAACAAGGGTCATGTATCACTTTCAACAGGGCTAAAGAGAGTTTTGGATGGTAAACATGCAGTTTTACAAGTACATGCATGTTAGCCATTTTATTACTCTACTGGGAAACATAAAGAAACCATCCAGACCCGATGACCTGGGAATAATATATTTACTGGGCTGTCACTCTAGCAGGTGCCTAGAGGAATATCTTTGATATTTACCAGCTACTGGCGCTGGTAATGGGAATCTTGCTGACCAAGGTTATGGAGGCCCAGAGAAACATCATGCACATTTCAGGAACAGGACTGCAGGGGGAGACTACAGAGGGTTGGAAAGTGACAGTAGCACCTCTTTGAGAGAATGCTTCTTCAAGTAATTAATGAGTTTCTTTATAACACCAGCACTCATAAAACATTACCTGACCACAAATATAGCAAAATACTGGAAATTGCGTGGGGAGGAAGAAAATCACTGCCACATATTTTGGAGCCACAATAAGATATAATCATTTTGGGCCCAGGTTCAAGAGTACTCCCACCAAATCACAGGTGCACTGATACACCTAGAGTTTTGGAATGGATATTGGAATTCCTAAAAGTGGTTAAGCTGAGAACAGAGAAACAAACTCATGCTGATACTTGTTGGGGAGCATATTATTAGTGTGCATATTCTTAGATTCATAGGCACAGTATGTGTATAAATACTGTGTAGTTAGGTTTCATTATTACCATGAGCATATCATTATGAGCATATTAGTAGCATAAATACACATTAGTGCAGGCTTTATATTGATAACTGCATGCATATATATATATATATATATATATATATATATATATATACACACACACACACATATACAATGGGGTTGGGAGATATTTTCATGAATCAAAACATGTATTGTCACTCCCATTAAATAAATGACTGATGACTTAGACACGGTGACTTTTTGTAACGTTTATACTAACAGTGTCTACATCATCGGTTGATATTCTCACTGTGGTGACGTCTCTACAAGCACCTCCGTGCCCAAACTAGTTCTGTGTTAAAATGACCTATCCCAAAACAGTACCACTGAAATGCCTGTTCAGGGTACTCAAGCAAAACATAAATTACAAAAAAATATGCACTCATAAGTTACGGTGCACAAACTAACATTTAGTAGCTTCACAGACTACAGTGTGACTGATAAATAATGGCAGTAGTACTCCCCAAATAAATGCCTTCACAACTCTAATCAACACTGCAGTTGAACTGTCACCTGAACACCACTGTCCTAAAGGCACCGCACTTTAAAATAAATACAAAGAAAAATATCTTGCAGTAATATGAACCCTATGTAACTCTGTGGCGCTCCAAATGAAGCATTCACTTTAAAAAAAGACATCACAGCACCCGGACCGTCAATGAAACCAACACACACAAACAATGCAAAAAAACAGCTGAACAATACATACAGAACCATAAACTCCAAATATACAAGTAGCAATATTAGAAAAAACAACAAACATACCTCACAGAGCAAAAATAAAACAATATAAATCTCACTTCCGAGTTACTGACAAAAATCCCACCCACGAACAGAACTACACTAATTGCAAAGCATGCAGCTCGAACAACAAAGTGCACCAACCAATCAAAAAACACATATTCATAAAAGCAACCAAACACCACAACCTTCCCAGTCACAACCTAACCATTCACACTTCATTCACACAAACTTGCTACTACTGAACAACCTGTGGATGTACACCAGAAATAAAAATAACATACAACACACCTTATAAAAAGAACAAAAGCATTTCATAAAGAAAACAAATAAATGATGACCTATTGTATAAATCGCACACATGATATGCAGATTGTGTGATATGGCAAATATTCTCACTCCTGTAGAGTGAGCTCTGGATACTCTCACTCGTACCTTTGGCACTTGTGAGTATCCAGAGCTCACTCTGCAGGAGTGAGAATATTTTCCATATCCGACTCCTGCCCATCATGTATCCTATATATGTGTCTGTGTGTGTGTGTGTGTGTGTGTGTGTGTGTGTGTGTGTGTGTGTGTGTGTGTGTGTGTATATATATATATATATTTTTACAGTATATATATATATATATTAATATTATAGGGTAGCGGTCATGCACCTATTGTTTGGGTCGAGTAGGCAGTTTAATGTTAAACCCCAAATTTTGCACTTCAATAACTTCACAACCGTTCAATGGATTTGCATGAAATTTGGAATACACAGTCTTGGATGGTAGATCTCTTGACTTGATAAGTTGCATTTTGATTGGATTTGCGGTTTTTGTGTAGCAAAGCACCAGAAAATGAATTTTTCACTTTATTTGACAAATGTCAGGGTCATTTTTCTAGATCACGCTGCATGCACACCATTTGGAATTTTGGCCTGAAATTGTCAGGGTAGAAAGAGGTTATCCAAAGGAACAATCCAGCATTGGTTTGGTGAAAAAAGTATTTATCCATTTCAAAGTTATTACATTTTGAAATGTTGGGTTCTGTGCATGCTGCTTAGTTCAGTCTTTGGGATAGATGCACAGTTTCGATGAAGGATTCCTCTTCGTGAGCAGCTCGCAAACAGGGATTGTGAAAAGGGATTCAAAAATCTTACAATATCCCTTTTTGTGAGGTATCCCTCTTCAGTCAGCGACCATTTTGTTTTGTCCTTTAGCAAGGGAAAAAATAAAATCTTAGAACTTGTCCAAGGGACTTTTTTTTTCAAAACCAAGGCATGGGTTTTGCTTAGGGGGACATCCGGTGCCCACCCATGACTTTAGTTTTGTGCATTATTTACAAAAGGCACTTTTAAAAGTATAAATCCTCTTTGTGATCCCTTTTGCCAGCCAGTCTCTTTTCCACGGATCGGTTGGCGAAAAGGGATCACGAAGAAGGCTTCAAAATTTTAAAAGTACTGCTTTTTTAAATATTGACACAAACCAAAGGCATGGGCAGGTACAGGATATCCCCTTAAGCCAAACCCATGACTTGGTTTTACATATTTATTTTTTTTCATTTTAGTGTCTCCCTGGTGTCCAGTGGTACCCCCCCACCCTCCATTGCCCCACTTATCATTGGTCGCTGTGGGTCAGTTTCTGTGCCCCTTTATTTTTTATTTTTTTTCCTGTAAAATGTAGAACACCATCCCTTGTTGTCTTTTGTGGCCATTTGCCCTGGAAATCAGAAAATCATCCACGCTGATCATACACATAGCCCCCATCCAACCCCCCACTGTGTACTCACCTCCCCACACCCCCTGACATCCCTCCAGACCACCACTCTCCTGAGGAGGTCCCTGGTTTGACACCCACTCCTGCAATCGAAGACACATCTTGCTGCTGGAACAGACAACTGCAATCTGAACTAAGGTATATGCTTTTGGCCATAGCCCAGCCATTTTTCAACATTTTGGCCCCAGGTTTTCAACATGCTCTTTTGGAGACCCCACCTCCTGAACAATATGACTGTCATTAGGCAACTCTCACCAGAAAGGTGATTTTGTGGTGGGTTGGTGGAATCACTTTTCTGGTGGGATTTGCATAATGAGAGTTGCATTGTTCATCAGGTGGGTTCATAAGAAGGCTATGTTGAAAATTTGGGGTCAACATTTTGAAAAATTACTGCATTATGGGCATTTGTCACAATCTCACTATGCACACTCGTAACTTAGTAGATTTTCAGTATTTTCACCCCAAATTTTCAACATACTGTTCTTATTACCCCACCTCATGCGTGTCACAGCTGTCATTTGTCAAATCCTGTCCAAAATGTGATTTTGCACCTGTGGCATAGATTGACGTTGCGATTGTGCAGAATTATGTTTTAGCAGGGTTTTGAAAACTTTGTGTGCTGGGTACATGTGGTGAGATCACAAAAAGGCTATGTTGAAAATTTGGGCTCAAATAAGGGTAGTGTTATACTAGCTCAATGGCAGGATGGGAGCACAGGATCCCACCGTAACATGTGGATATAGTTGTACTATGTTGATGGAGGGATGAGAGCACAGGGTCCGAAGGACTTTATGATTCCAATGTAACATATATGGACACTGTTGTACTATCTTGATGGAGGGATGGAAGTGCAGGGTCCAAAGAAACCTGTGCCCCCTCTGTAACATGTGACTACTGCTATACTATGTCAATGGAGGTAAAGGTACTACTATACTATCTCAAAAAGTAAGAAAATAAATTGCAAAAAACTTCATTAATGCATCAGTTAGAGTTGAAGTGACAAAAGTAGGGAAATGAGACATTAGGGTTGAGACCCTGACACCCACCCCTCCCACCCAATCCCACCAGCCACCCCACACCCACCCTCCACAGACCAGCACGCATCGGGTGTGCCTTGGGGTCATCAGGCCTAACTCTCACCCCATTCCATGTAAAAAGTTGACATAGTGCAGTATTGGAGGAGATAGGGGTGCGAGTTAAGTCGATACTTCCAAAGGCACACCCGATTAGTATTGGGTGAAGTGGGCTCAATCCATTTGTAAGTGATTTGGCGGCGCGAAAAGGCTGATTCGTGGAGTGCTCCGCAACATGAAGTGGGGTACTTCGCATTATGATGAAGAACACGAAGTCCATTGAAAACAATGACTTTGCATTACTTCGCCTCCCCAGACCACTACTCCACCAAATTAAAGGCGAGGTGCAATGAGGACAATGCACTTCCCCACACTTCGCCTTGTTTTTGAGCTCTGAAGGCGAATTTTGCAGTGATTCATGGGATTTCAGGTCACATGGGCTCTATATTGATCTGCACAGCCTCAGTTCAGGGTAGTATGTGTAGGAAGGAGTAGGAGACAGTGTGCTCTGATAGCTGTCTGTGATAGAAGCCTTCTAAAAGCTGTTAAAAAAGCATTTTTGCATTTTTTGGGGGGCTCCAACTTTAGTTCATCGATTACAGGAAACTCTCCTGCGCTCATATCATCGAGCGTTTTTATTTTTGTGTGGATTTTGAATGTTAATTTACAACATTGAGTGTGCGTAGTGAAAGACAGTGAAAGTGTGTTTTGGGGGAGGGGCGTATCTGTGGTGTAGGTAGATTTAAGTTGGAGAAATAGTGATTTCTGTTTTTTGGTTATATTTTTGTTATATAACTGACTGTGTTAATGTACGCACAGTTATATTGTCAGTAATAGTTGAAATTTTCTTGCTGTTTGTTGTGTGGATCTGGTGCAGTAGTTCACTAAAAATACCACCAACAGCTTAATCTGGTTCAGGGTCAGTTGGCATTCATCTGTATCCCCCTCTCCCCGGTCGTGCCTAAAAATAGGCAGGATTTGTCTAGTGCACTTACCCGGTCAACAAAAACTAAATAAAAAAAAATAAAAATAATTTCAGGTTGTGTACATTACATTACGTAACGTGCCATAGTACTAAACTTTTGCATTTGCTATGCATTACTCGTTGAGCATTGTAGACAAACTGTTCTGTGTGTGTGTGTGTGTGTGGTGTTGCATGACATCAAATACACCTTTTATTGTGCCACAGACTAGTGTAATTGCAGGCACAGCAGTATGAGCCTGCTATCCACTGCAGCTGCCTGATTTTGTACTGTGATTGTGGTATCTGTTCTTTGTTTTGCTGCTTGTACTGCCCTAAAAATCTGCACTGCAGTCAGTGCTCCCCCCACCCCCATGTGCATCAGGAATTTTTTACCAGATTGGATTGTTTTTGTGACCTCTTCAGCACCACTGGTTACTGAAGTTGTTTTCATTGCATGACGGACTAGTCTCTTATCTGTTGCTAAAGCTACAGTTGTTTTTTTGGTTTCACATCCAGTGTCCCCCCAATCAGAGAGTGAATGTATCAAAATCTGAATTTGGTTATAATTTTGTGGTTGATCCCCCAAAATGCCTGCAAAGAGACATGCGAGCAAAGCTGCTTCTCGTCATGGCAATGTTGGCAGTACGATGGTCTGTGGGCGCTGTAGTAGTACGCAGATGCAGAAGTGCATTGCTGATGTGAGGAAAGGTATTTCTCCTGCAATGTTTTTTATGGCCCAATCAGTAGCTTCATTCATAGTTGGAGGAGATGATGTTTTCCCAGCCGGTGGTGATAGTGTTACTGGTGTTAGTGGTGGTGGTAGTATTAGTATTGTTGCGTCAAGTTCTAATTCCGACCAGTGTACCGTATCCAAGAATACCGAGTGTGAAGCAGTGCAAGTGAGTGACAGCGTAGATGATGTCATACTTCCCAGTAACTGAACCTGAGGATTCTGATAATCATGTCAATGATTGCATACAATGCAGGGTTTTATTTAACTATAAAAATTGATTAGCGTTTTGCTCATAAAAGTGCTAAAACATTGTGAAAATACATAGCACTTGCCTCATTGTGTTTAACAAACATAACACTTTTCTAGAAAACCTATATAAATGCTTTCTGTACAGTTAGTATTGTCCCAAGAAAAAAACTGCGAATCAATTATTTAAAGCCCTGCAATGTGATATTCTGTCCACTGTGGCAGTTAATGTCACACATTTTCCACGCAGTGATTCACAGTGTGGTGACATGCAGTCCACATGCTAGCATCCAAGCAGAAGATGTGGATGTGTGTGACATTGATGAATATGATGATGATGATGTCATTGACCCCAGTTGGGAACTGGAGAAAAAGAAATTCAAAGTGGCTGTGTCTGTGTCTGTTTGCAGGAATCCCTCCCCTGTAAAAACTTGCGAGCTACCGGTTTTAGTAGATGATGATGACACAGTAATAAATATGATAGGTAGTCGTGGTGGTCAGTTGCAGTCCAGGTGTGCAGTGCCCAAAACATCATGTACCCCCCCCCACATCAGTGCTTAAAATAACGGACTTAAATAAGCCACATCATGGACATGTTAAAGGCAGAGCATCACAATCTCTTGTTTGGGATTTTTTTGTTCAAGATGCAAATGATGAGTCAGTTGCAATCTGCCAGGTTTGCCATGTGCGTGTGAGTCGAGGTAAAAAGGGGAGCCATCTGGGCACAGGAGGACAGCATACGCATCTTAAGAATAGGCACTTGGCTCTGTGGACCCAGCACAAGCTGGCAGCTAATACCACAGTAGGGCGTTCACCCTCATCACCAGCAACCAGAGCGAACATGTTATCCCCTTCCATGACTGTTAAGTCCAGCAGTAAATTGAACATGTGCAGTAGTGAGGTAATAAGAGCAGAGGATTACTACAGGCATGATGAGGTGGAGGACCATAATGACCTTGAAATGTTGTTCAGTGCTGGTGAGAGTAGCAATTTTTGTGGTGGTGGTGGTGGTGGTGGTGAATGTAGTATGTCTAGTGCAAGTGGTACATCAAGCCCGGTCGGCAAATCTGGCAAAATAACAGCATTTCTGGGTTTGTCATCATCAGCTGTGCAACCGTCTTCATCAAATGTCCATACTCCACCCCCAGCCAATGCCATTCATCACAGAGCATAAACATTTGTGATCACACTCCCTGTAAAACGTTTGTCAGCCCACATTACAGAGTGTTTTTGCACATAAGCTGAAGTACCCCCCCGAATCATGCAGTGTCACATGAACTTAATGCTGCTGTAGCAGAAATGCTGGCAATTGATCTTTTGCCCTTCTCCTTTGTGGAGAATTCTTTTTTTTTTGCTACATATTTTTCTCGTTCCTCTGTGGTTGGGGAGGTGATACCTATGGTTCCTCCCCAGTCCGGTCTGACCGCACAGCCCCTGCTCTGCTCAAATCCCCAAGCTCTACCCCATCAGTTCCTGTGCAATGATCTTTGCCACGGCGGGCACGTAGCCACCGCCATAAGATCCGGGGGAGGTCCTGATCTGAGGGAGCATCCAGGGATGGAGCCGGGTGGCACCACACATCTGACCATCATAGAGCACGCCAAGGTATTTTTTTTTTTTTGGTACCCCCCTAAGCGCGATCGTGCAATGACGCCAACATGGCAGACGTGGACATCCATCGCATCCCCAGTGCACTCCCAGCATCAGTAACACCTCCAATCTCCTCCAGCAGCCACTACCACACTGGGATATCCCCAGAACCCACCCCAGGGAGAGGAGAGCTGTCCTCCAGATGTTCAATCCTACTCCCTCCCTGCTGACCCCCAGCACCCGGGCTCGCTCCCAAAGCCGGGTCGCTGGTGCGATGCGAGGAGTGGCGTCTAGCGCCTCAACCCTCAGCACCACCAGGCCAGCTCCTTTGTGGAGAATTCTGGTTTCCAGTGGTTTGCTGCACGTGCCTGTCCAAAATGGAAAGTCCCATCCAAGACATACTTTTCTACCCGCGCTGTACCCGAGTTGTTCCGCACTGTGTCCAACTCAGTAAGACATGCTCTTCAACATTCCTCCTCTTCATTCATCCATTTAAGTATGGATATGTGAACAAGTGGCAAAACAGTGGGGAGTTCATATTTGTGTATAACTGCACACTGGGAGCAGGTGCCGGGGGTTGTTTGTGATGTTGGTAGTGTGAATAATCAGTGCAGTAAGGTGGATTGTTATGGTAGCAATCTTCCAGGAATTCAACAGCATGCAACGATTGCTATGCGCAATGTGACCTGTTCACACACTGGTGAGAACATGATGGATGTGGTACTGACTGAAACTGACAAATGGCTAAACCCTCTGTCCCTGAGAGCTGGGTTCATTGCAAGTGACAATGGGTCAAAAAAGGGGAAATGCATCATGAATGGTGTTTTTTTTTCGTGTTTCATGCATGTCCCACTGTTTAAATCTTGTGGTTCAGGAGTTTCTGCAGCACCCTGACATAAAGTAAATGCTGATCGTTGCATGACATATCTGCTCTCACTTTTCAGGATCTGGAAAGGTCCATGACCAACTGCGGCAGTTGCAGATACAAAACAGCCTGCCTCAGCACCGCTTGAAGCTGGAAGTTGTCACCCGATGGAACTCCACTTTATACATGGCAGAGGTTGTATGAACAACACAAAGCCATCTCAGAATATTTTGTGATGCACACTAGCCGTGACAGTTCCGGGGCCTCCATGTCTATGTCGACTGAACAGTGATGCCTCATGGACTCTGTAATAACAATTTTGCAGCTTTTTGAACATGTCACACAGGCAGAGAGTGGTGAGACTGCCTCCATTAGCCAATCAATTCCATTGCTGTGGGTGCTGAGGCAGACATTGGTGAATGTACGGCATGGCCTTGATGTTGCCAGAGATGGTGGTAGCAGTATGTTGCTGCAACACATGCTGACAGTATTCGACCAGAATCGTCACATTGTGAGCACTCAGCGTAGTGACAACTTTGCCATAGCAACAATGCTGGACCCACGATACAAACCTAGAATTGCATCAGTACTGGAGGAAAGGCCTGAACAGGTGAAAAATATCAGTGGTCAACTGGTGCTCTTGGTTCATGGGGCAGAGAAGTCACGTGCCAAGGTCAGCAAACCTCAGCAGCATAATCCAGCTGAAGGTGTACCTGGAGGACCATCAAGCATATCCTGCAAGGGGAAGGGGACTGCAGTTCCAGGTGGTCTGTCATCCAAAGTGGCTGGTGTCAACCCACTTTGGGAGACGTTGTCCTAAGTGGGTATTTGTGAAACAAATTATTTGGGAGAACAGGATGATGCATCAACAACTGGACTTAGTGCAGCACAGAGAATGGTTGAGTCATATTTGTCTGAAAACAGACATCTGACAGTAACTGAAGATTCTCTTTTGTACTGGAGTGGAAAGGTCAGTAACTGGCCAGAGCTGACTGCAGTGGCACTGAAGTACCTCACATGCCCACCCTCCAGTGTAAGTGTTGAGAGGGTATTCAGCTTAGCAGGTGCAATAGTCAGGGATCGTCAGACAAACCTGTCTCCTGCAAATGTTAGTTTGCTAACATTCATTAAAATGAATGAGAGGCACAGACTGCAACCTCGGTATTCATGCCCTGGTCTAGTCATGGTAGTTTTGGTGATGTGGAAATGGACCATCCTGGTGGCACTGGCAGTGGCTACCTGAAACGGCACACCACTGACGTAGATGACACAATGGAGAAAGAATTTCCCAGTGGTCCGACTTCAGACATCGATTACTGTGAGGGCAGCTTTCTTTATGAGGATGATGATGTGGTTAATGTTGGCAGGTTTTAACTGAAGTTTTTAAAAGGTAGAATGCCCCCCCAGGCCACCACCACCACTGGGACTGCTGTTAGCCACTGCCACCACTGAGCCTGAGTCTGTCCACCCCCTGGACCACCACCGAGACTGCTGTTAGCCACTACCACCACTGAGCCTGAGTCTGTCCGCCCCCGGACCACCACTGGGACTGCTGTTAGCTACTGCCACCACTGAGCCTGAGTCTGTCTGCCCCCTGGACCACCACCACCACCACCGGGACTGCTGTTAACCACTGCCACCACTGAGCCTGAGTCTGTCCGCCCACTGGACCACCGCTACCGGGACTGCTGTTAGCCACTGCCATCACTGAGCCTAAGTCTGTCTGCCCCCCAGACTACCACCACCACCACCGGGACTGCTGTTAGCCACTGCCACCACGGAGCCTGAGTCTGTCCGCCCCCCAGACTACCACCACCACCACCACCACCAGGACTGCTGTTAGCCACTGCCACCACTGAGCCTGAGTCTGTCCACCCCTGAACCACCACCACCACCAGGACTACTGTTAGCCACTGCCAGCACTGAGCCCGAGTCTGTCCAGACCACCACATCCATCAGCCAGAGACACAATCTTCTTAATATTTAAACCTTAATGTGAGTATGTGTACTCATGTTTGTTATGCTGCTTCACTTCCTTTAGTTGTATGTTTTGTTTTCTGTAACTTTTCAGAGCCGCAATGGTAAAACACATACAGTACACTTATTTTGTTTCTTTTACAGGTTAACAAAAAAGTCTCCATCGCTAAAACTCGGTGAGAATGGTACTGCAGCTGTACCGTACAGAGAGCAACCAATGGAATATCCATGTGAAATCCATTCTGGTAAGTATGAAGATTTTATTTCATCCGTTTCATTGTTTTGGAAAGACTGCAGCAAATATTGCACACAGGTTGTGTTAGTTGACAAGATGTGGTTTTCAGTGTAACTTGACTTTAGACTCAGAACCAGGGAGGGAAATAACAATTAAACTGAAAGAAGTAACTCATTACTTTTTTTAGGAAACTTCCAGATGCTTTGTTCTGTCAAACTGGCCTTATCCAAAAAAGTTCTTCAACATCAGGCACCCCCTCCCCGGGGCTTGGGCACACATGCAACATGCAGAAGTCGTTTCATTAGATGACCATGACCATCATTAACAACCAGACTCCAGAAGGATGCAGATGAAATCTGTGAAGAAGTAACAAAATAAGAAACCATTACAGACAAACCAGCAAATATGATCCCCCCAACCCCTCCCAAAAAATACTTACCTTCATGTGCTTGAGACTTATCCAGTTCCAATTTCAGCACAAAAAATTCTCATTGAGCACACTGGAATGTGCACACCAACAGATTCTGTGACCTGTGATGCAGAACAATATCATGAGTACATGTCTATGTCAACCCCCCTCCTCACCTACAAAATACACAACCATATATCTATATATATATATATATATATATCTACTCACCAAGGCTACTATTAGTGTACAGCCAAAGGGCATCCTTCCATCCACTTGAAATGATCACATTGTATTTGCTCGAATTGCCTCGCAGAACACATTGGACCAGCAACAGAATGCTCACGGTCATCATTTTATACTGTGGGACTTTGTATGTGCTGAAACACTCCCATTTCACTGTGTTACCACTTGTCAATTTTCTGCACACAAGGAGGATGCATTTTGGGCCTGCAGAAAAAGTCTGGGACTCTGTGCCATCACTGCGCGCATGACTGAGTGCGTCATTAATTCTGGGGGACTTTGTATGTGCTGAAACACTTCCATTTCACTGTGTTACCATGTGTCAATATTCTGCACACAAGGTGGATGTATTTTGGGCCTGAATAAAAAATCTGAGGACTCTGTGCCACTTTTTTGTGTTGTGTGATTGTTGTGAGCACATGATGTCGTACTGACATTACAATTAAAGCAGCATTGCAAGAATGTCATGACAATTTTGAACTCTACTTTTTTATGCTACTTTACATTGCCACAGCCACTAGTTACCTCTGAGTTGTGACTTGAATGATATGCTTCTTTTCACAGTTTATGTCTGCTTTACTTAGTTGACTACTTTTTTTCATATATGAAAAAGGAAAATGTGCACTCCTTCCAATATTGTTCTGACTAGGTTTGTATTTATTTGCAGCTGCTTTTCAATAACTATTGCTCTGTGGTGTCATAAAACACTGCCTGCTGCATAACTGTTAATTAACAACAGAAGTGATATATAACAACTAACTGATGTGATGGAGAAAAGCAGAGGAAAACAATGACAAAGACCTGGTCAGCACCAATTTAAAAGGAATGCTTCTTTCATTATTTCACACATGAAAAAGGTAGTACAGCAGACTCAACTACTGCAAATTCTCGTATCATTCCAGTCAGTCAGGAAGTAAGTAAAGGAAGTTGTAACATAGCATAAAAAAATATAGCTGAGAGTTCTCAGCAGATTGTTGCTCTGCTGCTGCTTTACAGAGATTCCCCACATTACATAGTTATGGTGATGCACATAACCTAATATGTGGGGGCCTTACTCCCACTGGAATATTTCTTGCTTTCAGAGCACAATATATTTCTGTGAAAACCACCCGTAATTTCATTACCGTGTGTCACGTCATGGAGGAATTACCATTCAGAAAAGCTGCCCACATTCTTCCCTCCTTTCTCAGCAATGTTAGTACATGATGCCAGGGACAGCGCAGGTGCACGCTCCACTTCAGTGAATGTCCGGCAGCTATCCCAGTGTTTCCATATGTTATAAGGTTCACTTTGTGGTGAAATGTGGGAAAGTTTCCACTAACAAGGCTCTTCTTACTGGAAATGTGCCCACACGTTTCACCACAAATTGACCATTATAACATAAAGAAACATTCAGAAAGCTGCTGGACAATTGGATATTCACTAAAATGGAGCAAGCACACGCGCTCTCCCTGGCACCATGTCCTAATGTTGCTAAAAAGGGAGGCAGAATGCGGGCAGCTTTTCAGAATGGGAGTTCCTCCATCACGTGACACACTGTAATGAAATTACAGGTGGTTTTCACAGAAATGTATTGCACTATGTGGGGCAAGAAAGATTCCCCTAGAAGGCAAAATGTGTATTATTAAACAGCAACAAAGAAGAAACACACAAAAACAGTACAACACAGTAGTGGGGTTGGGGGACCAGAAAACAATCCCGTAAGTTACTGTGGCCGTGGGATGCCAGGGTGGTCCAGCAGCGATGCAGCATTCTAACTATTTGCTGCTGCTGTTCTTCTATTGTGTGGACCTGCTGCTAAAGCACCAACCCTCTGATTGTTCTCTTCCAGAGCTGCCCATACCAGGGAGATGTCATGCTGTGTTGCAGGGACTGTGGCAGGGTCCACTGCAGCTGGGAATCCAGGTAGTGGGGGTGGTGGTGGAGAGGGTGGTGCTTGTGGCTGTGGTGGCAGTGGTGGTGGTGAAGCAGCTGCTGTACTGGCCCTCCTCCTCCTGCTGCAATGGTGACTGCAAGGCACAACTCTGACCCCAGCAGCACCCTCAGCCACTGCCATGGAAGGGCCAACAGGTGGACGCCTGGCCCCTTCCTTGGCAGCCTGCCACTCTGCTTTGTGGTGGTTATGCATGTGGATATGCTGTCCAGCAGTCCCCAAATGTGTCCCATGGGGCCACAGTGCACCTGCACACCACACACATGTCACATCTCAACTGTGCTTCTCCCCCCACAGAGTTAAAAAACTCCCACATTGGGGAGCTGCAGGGGAGACCAGACAGTCCTTTCATGAGTTGCACCACCTTGATTTTCTAGGGGCACCTCCTGTGGCTCTGGAGGTGGTGGAGGGGGTGCTTCTGGACCCCCTACAGCTGCTACCAGTGGTGGTGGTAGTGGCGGAGAAAGTAGATGCACAGCAGCCACCGGTGGCACTGGTGCTGCTGCTGCTGTTGCTTCAACTTGGGGGGAAGCAACACCCAGCAGTTGGAAGCGGTCCAGCATGATACAACTGCCCCCACGTGTCCGCACTCCCCTCCGACTGCACCCACAGGCCAGCGACTCACCTTCTCCAGGGTCCACGTCCATCCCTCCCACACAAGTCCCCGGCGTGTACATACACACACACACTCACAAAACAAAACAGAATTTATAAAAAAAAAATTAACTACCAAAAAAAAAACCAGAAACACAATACAAAAACTAAATAAAGATAGCTTTTAAAAAAGCTGTTGTTCTACAAAGGCAATAAGCACTTTGTTACTGACTCCTACACTGCTCTCTCATAAGCTTTCTCCCTCTATGAATGCAAAGGAGAAAGTGAAACTGCTTCTCTGACTCACTTCCTTCCTGCCTGGCTAAAGCATGTGACTTACAGTACTGTAAGCCCTGTGATGTGTGGGGAGCTGCCTATTTACTTCTCACTTCACCTTACTTCGCGTTAAGGCATAAAGGCAATGCGAAGTAATAATGATAACATGAAGTGAGCACTTTGCAGTGCCCACTTCGCATTGTGCTCTGCCAACACGAAGTGGGCGCTTCATGTTCACTTTGCCAGTGGATTAAAAATTCACTGCATCTCCAACCCCGATGTGTGTTAGTCTGTGGAGGGTGGGTGTGGAGTGGGCCAGTGGGGTTGGGTGGAAGGGGTGTGTGTTAGGGGCGCAACTCTAACATCTCATTTCCCTACTTTCGTAATTTCAACCCTAACTGATGCATTAACAACATTTTTTGCAATTTATTATATATAGATACTGTATATATTATAGGGCTGAGTAGGCAGTCTGTTAAACCTCAAATGTTGCACTTTAATAACTTTGCAACTGTGAAACAGATTTGCACAAAATTTGGTATGCGTTGTTCTGTGGGGTAGTTCTCTTGATGAAGTTTTGTTTTGATCGGCTTTGCGGATTTTATGCTGTACATAGTGAAAAACTGTAAAAGTCGCTTTTTTTTACCTGTTTTGGCTGTATTTTCCTCATCACACTGCGGCCAGACTATTTGGACTTTGGTCTGAATTTTTCAGGGTAGAAAGAGCTTGCCCCAAAGAACAAGCCAGCATTGCTTTGGTGAAAAAAATATTAATCTGTTCCAAAGTTGTTCAATTTTGAAATTTCGGATTCTGAGCATACTCATTTCATTCTTTTGGATAGCTGCACAGTGCGAAAAGGGTTTTAGGGCTCATGAAAAGGGATTTTGACAGCTCACAAAGAGGAATTTATTAAATCCCGCTTCATGAGAAAAAATTCCTTTTTTGTGAGATGTCAAAATCCCTTTTCATATCGCCAAAAGGAATTACCCACAGGGCCATCTGGTCTGACAACTCAAATCCCTCTTCGTGAGCTGTCACAATCCCTTTTCACAAGCCAAATCCCTTTTTGTGAGCTGTCAAAATCCCTTTTGCATCGTAGTGATTTCTGGTCCCACTGACTCAAAAAGGGATTTTGACACTTTGCAAAAAGGGATTTGGCTCACAAAAAGGGATTTCTAAAGTTTACTGTTTCTTTGCCACTTCACTACAAAGAAATGGTTTGGAATTTCGGGATGACATTTTTCAGGGTAGAAAGGGCATGCCCCACAGATGTGACTTTTGCTGGTTTGGTGATAAAATTTACATTGCATTCATAGCTATAACATTTTGAAGTTTGGAAATTTCCCATAGGGTAACACTATAGCGGACGCAGTACCTTTTGGCACCTATATCACGAAAAACGGTTTGAGATACAGATTTTTGCTAAATGCAGATTAGTACACCTAGGTGTACTAAGCAAACACAGGTTGCCAAGATGTGATTACAACTGCGATGGAATTTTTTCCAAGGTTACTATGGTTACTGACATATTGCGCCATTTGCATCACAAGGGTTACTCAGAATATCTCTAGATCTGCGCTATGTCTCTACACTTATGGGTAGGTAGGGGCCCTGCGCTCCCACATATGGATACCATTTTGCAGTAATGGAAATGCAGGGCCCTCCACTGTGCAGTACTGGGAGTGCAGGGATCAGAAGGCCCTGCACTTCCACGGGGAGATGACAGTTCATTAGTGTCTCCACAGTTATGGATAGATGACAAATGGATACCATTATGGAGTGATGGGAGCATGATGGGAGTGCAGGATACCATTATGGAATGATGATAATGTGATGGGAGATGCGACCACAACACACAAACATATAAGGGTAAGATTACACTTTCTCAAAAAGTACAGAAATTCATTGCAAACAACTTCATTAATGAATCAGTTAGGCCTTATTCGGTTCCTTCCCCTTTGTTGGAGGTTTGTATATCATGCCAGTGTGAACAGTGGATCCAGTTCCTGTCTCTAGGGTGAACCACAGTGCCTCCAACCCCTCCACTCCCCGGTATCGCTGCATTTCCACTGTATTGATACCCTCCCTTACATAAAACACCACCCATCTTCCTCCCTATCCTATCCTTCCTGTACTGAGTTTAGCCTGGTAGAGCCATGTCCTAGTCATAGCTCCCTATGCACCATGACTCAGTAATGGCCATAAGATACAGGTCTGCCCCACCATGATGACCTCTAGGTCTGGAATTTTATTTCCAAGTCTCCTTGCATTTGCACATGTGACCCTCCATACCTTCACCTGCAAACCCCTTTCCTTCTTTGTGCCCTGCTTCATTTCCCCCTCTGTTTATATAACTTTTGTTCCTATCCTCTTTATCCTCTACTGTTTCCTTTAACCTGCTCCCTTGGGAAGTTTCCTCCCTTTGGGTCCTCCCTTCTATACCTTCGGTCACGGGGGGCAGTTTATGCCTCTTTTTGTCTTTCTGCCATCTGCCTCAGCTAGTTTAAATTTTCGTCAAAGTGACATTTAAACTGTCCACTGAGGACTGTGGTTCCCCTCCCAGATGGATACAGCCCATCACCTCTGTATAGACCCACATCCCTCCAGGTTGTCCCTAGTCCCAAATGAAGCTGAACCCCTCTTCTCTGCACCATTCCTTCACCCATAAGCTGAAACTCATGGTGCAGTGTACCCTATCCTCCCTTCAGCTTTAGACAGGTAGTACTTCGGTGCATTCCACCATGTGCACTACTTATTGTAGGCCCCTCCCCAGTTCCCTGAATTCTCCCTGCATAATCCCAGTCCCATCCCCTGCTAGGTTATTAGTCCCCAGGAGGACAATGACATGCAGCTCCCCCCCCATGCCCTGCTGCCCTAGCAATTCTTAGAAACCTCTGTCCATTACTGTGAGCCATGGCATTCGGTAGGCATCTAACCTCCCTCTCTGCCCCCTTCCAGTTCTACCTCGAAAACAAATGAATCTACCACCAGAAGCTGTTTTCTCCTCTTCTGGGGTCCTGTACCTCCCACCTTGGAACTTCCACTTTAGAGGACCCCCACATCCTCCCTTGCCACTACTTTGGGTACTTTCTCTCTGCTGTCCCACCCTGCCAGAATGGCAAAGAAATTCTGTATTGGCACAGACTGAGGTAAGTGCCCATGACATGCCACTCCCACCCTCCCAGAGTCCACCACAGTCCAGCCAGCCCTCCTTTTTGTAGACAACCTCTAAGGCAACAGTGGTAGACTAAGTGGCCCCTGGGTGAGGAAAAAGAGGTCCTGTTGATCACAGCCAGCTCAGCCTGGAGGCCAGCAGCCTCCTTCCTCAACCCAGAGAGATGTGTGCAGAGTGGGCAGCACCTCAGTCTTCAAAGAGTCTCCCAGAATACTGCAGTCCCACATCCATTGCACCGCACCACTCCCATAATTGACTTTAGTATCAATACCTACTGCTTTCAAATGTAACTTCCCCTGTTGTCCCCTTCTTGTATTTGTTCCTCCTCCCTACACCCTTTACCAGTATTTTACTTGCTTTCCCCTTTACTTGCTTACAGTCTCTGGATATATCTTACCCCATATCCCTCGGCTGTCTTACTACAGTGCTTGCTACAGTAAAGTGCAATAGCGTGGTATACCGAGCGTTGTGCAGTTACGGTACCCATTGAACAACATGTATACCGCTATCACGCAATTTGCACGGTACTGATCAACTTTACTGTAGCAAGCACAGCACTTCCTTTTAAATAACCCTCCCCTTCAGCTCTTCCTAATCACTTACTGCACCTTACACTAGATATGGTGTATCCATATTCTGACCTTTAACAGCTACCTGCTTGTTTTTCTTTCCCAGAAGATATTCTCTGCCCCACCACCTGTAGCTATTTAAACAGGTAACAGCAAGCTAAAAGGTACCCTACCTTCTCTCATCCATTTGTCAGAGCACCCTGCTTACCTGCAGTCACCCGCAGATGCATGCTGAATCGATGCCTAAGACATCAGTAATCTGTTCCACTCCTGCTCTGTTCCACTCATGCTCTGAGACTCAAGTATAATGGGACATGCTGAGAGGCTTTTATAGTGCTCTTCTAAGAAGGCTATAGGAAGTCTAAAGGCAGACAACTGCTTCTCTTCTGCCTACACCACACACCCCAATTAACAACTATCCCCACCCAACTAGCTGCATGGATGACTGCCAGTTACCTTCCCCAAATCAGACCAGCACATTGCTAACTACTGTGTTTTTTATACTCTGACTGAATGCCCTAGTTTACCCCGAAGACCTTACACTTTTAATATAGTATTTGTCTACTTATCCCCTAGTTAGAAATGTACTAGGCTGCCTCAGTCTGCTGCATCTTTGCTCTGATAGCAAAAGCTAACTCCTGGCTCTGAACATGCAGACAGGTGGACAGGATGGATACAGTGGTATACCACCAGGGAAGGTAGAGGTAGATCTGAGGAGGACAATAATAATGATCACTAATCCAGGCACAAGCTCTATAAACAAAGAAAAAAGATAACAAAATTAGATTGCCAAACAGGGGGAATCAGGGAAGGGCCTTAAGAGGTAAGTAAAGGAATGGTCATACAATACAGCCCCAGAAGAGTAAAAACGATGTAAGAGTGGGGCAGAGAAAAGGTGAGAAACACAAAAATGATCATTAATAATTGAATTTTGTCAGTAAACAAAGAAACGAAAAAAGGCAAGAGAACAATGACACATGTAACCAAGGTTGATAGTTAACTTTTTTTAATTTTTTAACAGGTTAAAGTTTATTAATTAGCCTTTTTTATTAGAATGAGCTTACATGAATAATCAGATGAATTAAATGATTCTGGATGAGACAGAGATTAAGGTACTTCTTATACAAGGTAAAAACACACAGTGTTGAAGTGATATTCAACGTACAAAGTAAATAGGCAGAGGTACTTTTGTTTGCATTCTCCTAAAATAGGGGAATACAATCTGAACTCCAATTGTTTTTTTCATGTCTCAGCTTCATTCACACATACATACTTGCTGTGCTCACACACACACACACACACACACACACATACACACTGTTGTTCTTTAAAGGTAATTAGGACTTGATAGACTTCTGCTGTCACATGCATTCCATTTTGTTATAATTTGTGATTTATACCTAATTAAGTTCCCTAGGACTGGCCTATTCTCTGGTTTTAGTCTCTGTCTTAAATCTTATTATCAGCTAAGATGTCCAATCCATATGTGAAGGTCTAAGTATTTAAAGTGTTATCTTTCCTTAACTGCTATGTTTCTGATGAAGGACTCTGTAAATCTGAAAGCTTAAACATTTTGTAAAATGTATTTGTTGGTCCAATAAAAGGTATCAAACCACCCATTTTGTTCACCTTTTTGTACAAGGACCAATACAGCAACTAACATTTTTCTTAAAATAGGGGATCATACATGCTGAATAGAAAACAAACAATTGACCTGTACAATTAATTTTTCAAGTGGTACTCAGAATTAGTTAGTTGCCGTATTGGTCCTTGTAAGAACAGATCCAGAAACAAATGGTTTGATACCTTTTATTGTACCAACACAGATGTAGTAAGAGAAGACAGTGCTTAAGTTCGGACTTCAGTCCTTCCTCAAGCTTTATGCCCCAGAACAGTAAAAAAGATGTAAGGGTGGGGTAGGGAAAGCATAAGCGTCAGAGGACGGACTTGGTTGGTCCAAAAGCTTAAGCACTGTTTTCTTTTGTTACGTGTCAAACTGTTTGTTTCTGGACCAAGTGGTACTGTAACCTTATTTGATGCCTTGAACCTGAATAAAGCTGAGTTGTTTTTTTTTTTTAAAGAGAGAGAGATCAGTATAGTTTTGCGGCTGAAGGGAGCGGGAGCTGAATGCATCAATCTATGCTACCTATCCTGTGAAAGGATTTCCTCAAAGTGCCAGAAGTAGGTGAAACACTTTACTTATACTGTACCTGATGAGTTTTTGACTGTAAACTAAATGGGTCTCATTCTGTCGTTTAGTGATCCAGTTTTTATTTATTATCCCTAAATTTGCCTATTTCATCTTTGCTCATTTTATTGCACCTTTTTGTTTAATAAAATTCACACTGAATAGCATGTTGCACCTCGCATCCAGGTTTCTTGTCTTCTGTGATACCCACATCCACTGACATTTGTGGTATCAGACAAGGGATCACTGGTGTGGTTTCAAGAAGCAGGAGAATGTTGTACAGCAGGGTTATCAGCCTTGGTGCTGAGAAGACCGTCTCTACTGAACATGCATGCAGAGATGAGGAAGATTCCTTCCTACATTGGAAAGAGGCATGTACAGCACAGCACTGAGAGACTTCTCCTTCTCCCTGGCCTAGAACCTGTTGTGAGGCACAGAGAAAAATCAGAGCCATTCTTAGAAGCATCAGGAATAAATGAAACTGGGGAGGACATCTTTGAGGAACCTCCAGAGAACATCAATGATCTGTTGCACTGGATTGCAGTCCCAACAGATTGCAAGTGACAAACAGAAAAAGACTTGAAGATCCAGGAAGCTAGTTGGATATACCGTCACAGTTTTGCAAAGGAGGGGTGCAAGTGTAGAGAGAGGAGTGCCAGACACCTAAAGATTGAAGGATGTAAAGCTGACTAAGTTGACCATGAGGGATGACATAGAAGCACACCTGACCTTATTTGAAGGGGTAGTGCTAGTGTGCAAATGGCCCTGGATTAGACTGGCACCCTACCTCATGAGTTGGGCACAAATGGCTTACACCTACATAGACATCAAAGATGCCAAACACTATGAGCTTGTAAGGAAAGAGATCCTGAGGTGCTATAACATCAGTGGTGGGAGCTACCGACAACAGTTCTGTACCATGAAATACCAACCCACAGACCCACCAAGAGATATCTACACACTTCTGTCGGAGTTGTTAATCAGGGTGGTGCAGTCTGAGGGGAAGACTGTTGCCAAGGTCATTGAGCTCCTGATGCCACATTCACAAAATTAGGGATAAATCTCCTATAGTACACTACCTATCCCAGGAAAGACCTGACGTGCTTTGGGGCACTGGGATCCTGGCTACCACATTTACCATTGCAAATCCTATTTCATTCATTCATTCATAAGGATATATCCCAGACACCAGGTCACCTTCATGACTACAGTACACTTTGCAGGGTTTATAGTCAAACCCACCTGATGCATTTCCTTCAACACTGCCTAAAGATGTTTCTGATGGGTGCTACAGTTGGGACTGAAGATGAAAACATCATCTAGATAGGCTGAGCAGTACAGTTCATAGGAGCTCAAAATGGTATCCATAAACCTCTGAAATTTTGCTGGGGCCCAATGTAGCCCAATGGACATCATCGCAAATTGAAAGAACCCAAGGGGAGTGGCAAAAGCAGTTTTTTCTCTAGACTTATTTTCCAGTTGGATTTGCCAATATCCCTTAGTTAAGTCTAGTGTGGTTATATACTTGGCAGTACACAAATGATCAATGACATCATCCACTGTACCTTTTTGTTCAATAAAACCCCACTAAACAGGATGTTGCATCTATCATCCTGACTGCTTCTTTTGTTTTCTGAGACACCCAAACCTAGTGACACATTTGTATTTAAAGTCCATGCGTTCAGATTTTGAAGTCAAATCTGAATCCAGGACAAGCTTTACTTTCAGCTTTCATTTTTGGATACAGAGATAATGACATAGAGGTTGGAGTTAATGAGGTTATAACCACAAAAGAGAGTTCATAAACAAACAAAGTGTTATATTCTCCCAAATATGTTTATTATCGAGGTAAACCCTGATGACTATAGTTATTATGATCATCATACTGGAAAAACTAAATATTTAAAAAAATAGACTCATTTGATGAGAATTTTTTTAAACAAACAAGACTTACTTGAAGTGCAGATAATATTGAAGGCTGCAAATTTTTGTAACATTAATTCATTTACTATGTATTTGAAATTATTTCACCAGGTAAACATACAGAGATATTCTGTAGAGGAGGGAGAGGAGATAATAACAATGTATGGTACATTGTCTACACAGAAAAGTCATACAAGTTTAAGACATGGTATATACAAGCAGTATACTGTAGTGCTATTTACATTAAATATAGCAATGTTCATACAACAACCGAAGTTTTATGAAATGGATCAACATGGAAGCAAGGGAAACAATGCAGATCATAGTCAGGTACAGTCACAAAATCAGGTAATAAAATTCATGAGGTACAGTTTAGCGAAGGCAATGCTGGAATGAGGGCTATCACTCAAGGCCAGATTGTTCCACAACTGGGGGAGCTTAAAAAGAACTGCATAGCCTGCAAAATTTAGTACATATTAACATACACATTTTTTTCCATCCTTTGTTTATCCTCATGCAACACACCCCCCTTCAAGCCTGATTCAGCCACCACCCAGCTTAATCGTCTTTTAACTTCGCTCCAAGATCCGTCCATGGCTTTCCCCCTGCAGCAGGACCGGAGGAAAGGCAGACATCTTCTCACCTGTTGGAGCACAGTCTTTGCATGGGCATGAAGTGGTTGGCTCAGGGCCTGAGTGTGGCAAGGCTCTCATCCTGGTGGCTGCCATTTTCCACCTGCATGGGTCACTGCATAGAAACATAGAATCTGACAGCAGATATGGGCTGCTTGGCCCACGCAGTCTGCCTATATCATTATTAATTTTTTTACCTTTATTTTTGCGGTAGACTCTCTTGACCTATGGTGCTGTCTCTCCCCCCCCCCACCCCTATGATTCTCTTGTGCCTATCCCATTCATTTTTAAACCCTGCCACTGTTTTCCCCCACTACCTTAGCTGGAAGGCTGTTCCAGTAAACAACCACTCTTTCTGTGAAGAAGTATTTCCTCACATTTCTTCTGAACCTTCCCCTCTCTAGCTTCATAGCATGTCCCCTTGTTCTAGAGTACATTCTTTTCTGAAAAATACTCCTCTCCTGTACCTTATTAACCCCCATGAGGTATTTAAAGATCTCTATCATGTCTCCTCTCTCCCTCTCCTTCCCTCCAAGGTGTACATATTGCACTCCTTTAGCCTGCCTTCATAGGACTTATGATGCAAATCCTGCACCATTTTAGTAGCTCTCCTCTGGACTGCCTCCACTCTATGTCCTTCCTGGGATGCAGTCTCCAGAACTGGATACAGTACTCAAGGTGGGTGTAGTGTACTTGCTGATTTGGCTTAGAACTTTAATAAAATAGAGACATGGACACTGAGGCTGGAGCAACAACTCTGACTGTGTATTCTTTTCAACTGCAACCAGGAAGTAAACAGCAACAATAACAGAACAGCAGAGTCAACATAGATAGCTACAAGAAGATTATACTTGCAGATTCACATTAGCAGATTCACTACTTTAATTCAATACATTCAATGCAATATGCCACATCTACCCTCCCCTAAGACTACATATATATAGCATTAGAAATAGCCCCAGTTGACTTACAGCAGCTTCTTATGGGCAGTTTAGAGGAACAATCAATAACTCCAGTTACAAATCAAGTCTCTCAGGTGGCCTGGGTTTTCTTGCTGGATACCGTCTGCCAGTCTTTTGAACACTACCCTGAAGAGGTGGCATGCCCGCAATACTGTCAAGTTTGGGAGCCACCACAGAGGGTGTGGGCTGTTCAGCGTGGTTGCTCTCTGGTACAGCAGGACTGGTTACTGTCTCAGGCAGAGGGGGACTGGTGCCTGCATAACTGGTGGCTCCAAAGGCTTTGCTTCTTGGGTTAGAAATGTGGTTACACCTGACTCCCGCAACTGGTCAATGTGGTGGCACCAGAAGATATCAGGTGCAACTTGTACTGTGTAGGACAAAGGACCTATTTGTTCACTTACACCACTGTGAGCCATGCATTGGTTCCTCTGTAATCATGTGCCAACACTGTTTGGCCCACCTGTAGCTCACAGGGTGCACAAATCCTCTCACCATAGCTTGGCTCATCTGACGATTCCTTACCTGTAGGCTTATGTCTGGCCTTAATAGGTCCAAATGTGACCTGAGATGTCAGCCCAGGAACAACATTGCAGGTGTCTGGTTTGTCATGACATGAATGGCATTTCAATACGTAAGCAAAAAGCATGCCAATTTCTTCTGCAATGACCCCTTTTCATGTACCATGGAGCACAGGGCTTGTTTGAAAGTCTGTATGAACCTCTTGGCCCACCCATTTATGGATGGGTTGTAGGGTGCCAAGGTAATATGTCTGATGCCATTTTTCTTTTTAAACTCCTACAACTATTTTGAAGTAAACTGTGGACCATTGTCACTCACAACGTGTTCTGGTAGCCCAGTTCTTGCAAACAAACTCTGCAGTTTTTCTATTGTCTTTGTAGTTGTAGTAAATTTCATGCAAAAAAAACTTCTAGCCACTTGTAATGGGCATCCACCACCACCAGGAACATCATTTCCAAAAATAGCCCTGCAAAGTCAAAATGTACACATTGCCATGGGGTCGATGGCCACTCCCAGGGGTGTAATGGTGCTGGTTTGTACATGTGCTGTACTTGTTGACCTCCTGCACAGTTTTTAGTGAGCTGTTCTATTTGCTGATCAATGCCTGACCACCATACAAAACTTCTGGCAAGTGCTTTCATTTTACCCACCTCTAGGTGTCCTTTGTGGAGCTCTTCCAAGATTCTTGAGTGCAGTTTACTAGATATAACAACACGGATTCCCCACATCACACATCTGTGATGTATAGTGAGTTCATATTTACATGCATAAAAAGGTGACAGTTCATGACTCTCAGTATATTTCCAGTCACAAAGTGTAGCTCTGTAAACTTGAGCTAGTGTGGGGTCCCCTCTGGTTTCCTGCTTGATTAGTTTATTTGTCACTGGAAGGCACTCTATTTGGAATAAACTGACAAATTGAATAGATTCTGTCTCTGTTGCTGGGTGGGCTTCCACTAGTACTGGCAGTCGTGACAGCCTGTCTGCATCTGTGTGTGCTGCTGTCTGTTTAAATTCAATGTTATAATCATGATCAGCTAAGAACAGAGCCCAACGCTGCATGCGTGCTGCAGTTGTCACAGAGATCCCTTTTCTTGGATGATGGAGTGCGACAAGGGGTTGGTGATCAGTGACTAGGGTGAATTTTCTTCCATAGAAGTACTGGTTCAATTTCTTCCCTCCCCATGCCAGACTTAAGACCTCTTTGTCTATTTGTGCATAGTTAAGTTCCACCGCTGTCAGTGATCTGGAAGCTAATGCAATGGGTCTCTCACTGTGGTCCAGCATGACACTTATTTATTTAGTTCATTTTTGCTGACTGGGAAAGGAGGACTAGACAATTCTGCCTATTTTCAGCCTTGTCCCGAGGAGAGGGGGATGCAGATGGATTCCAACTGACATTGAACCAGATTAAGCTGTTGGTGGTATTTTTAGTGAATGGGAGAAATTTGGCCAGGACACCAGGGAAATTCCCCTACTCTGCCAGCAGGGGGCTTGACTTCCTGCAAGCAGAATGGAGGAGCCCAGTTTGGAGCCGGACAGAGGAGGAAGTGCTGATGTGGCAGGGAAGATGGATGTGCCTGGGACAGGGGTGAAGGCCTCTCCTCCTGTCTTATCTACTTAGGAGGCCATTGACTTAGCAATGGCAGTTGCTGGCTTTAATGAAGGTGAAGAAATGCAAGGAGAAGACAGTCTGGTGAATCCGGACATGTAAATGAATGAAAGTGTGGAGCAGCAAACGGACTCTGAAGGGCCCTCTTCACAGGGTAAGCAGCGTAGTCAATTGTTGGCTAAGAAAGAAAAATGTTTGCAGCAAGTGCTGAAATTAGAAGCAGCGCTGCACGAGTTATCTGAGTGAGTGGCTGTTAACAGCTCCACGGTTAAGGGACTCCAGGGTCAGACATGTAATAACTAACCACTTTGGCCTGAAGGCGCTGGGCCGAGTATTGCAAGACAAGATTTGAGCAAAGAGGTGGTAACTTGTATGGACAGGGATGCAGCTGGCAGTGAAATGGAGAGAATCTCTGCATTCCCACAGCTGCAGGAAATAGAGCAACCAGCAGTTAAATCACGAAAGGAAAAAGGGAAAAGTAACAAACAACGTCTTGGAGTTGGGAAGCAGGCCCATGCTATGTAGCAGGGTTGCACGCTGCAAGAGACATTACCTGGGGTTGGAGTACAGTCTTACTCCTTAAAGATAGAAAGAATTCAAAAGATTGGAATGACCAGGTTGTTGAGCAGAGAACCAGCCCTCTATTTCATCAGGAACAGCCGGAATAAGGCCTGGTAATTAGTCCCTGGAATTAACTCTTGTGGACGCCGGCTGGATACAGGGGCAGAATGGACAATGGACCCCAGATCCAACAGATAATTTGTATCAACGTATGGTTTCGACTGCTTCTACCTCAGTGGCCACCAACGTAGAACAGGAGATGAGCTCCATCATACCCCAGGGTAGTTAAATAAATACTGCATCTAATAACTGTAATGTTGATATTGTGCCTGATACTGTGCAGAGTGTATCTAATAATGTGATCACAGGTATAGGGGTGGATGCCCCAATTAGTAATAAGCAAGAGAGGAAGGAGGTGGTTCACCTTGGGCCTAGGCTGGAGGCACTACGAAATGTGCAGCAAGGAAGGTCTCTGGACACCCTATTTAAATGAACAGATTTGTTTGCTAGTAGGGGTGAACCTGCTCCACGGCATAATGCAGTATGCCTACTGTATAAATGGGGATTAGAAAAAAACCCGAATAGGGTACATATTGCTAGAGTGTTGTTAAAAACTTCCATGAAGTTTTTTCATCAGAAATTTTTGCCTTAATTAGTTTGGGCAGTGGTAACTATGACAACAGTTTCAAAAATGTCTCCAGTTTGGATTGTTTTTGGGAGGTACATCAGAAAGTAAAACACTCCTGCACGGATCCTCTTCTATGCAGTTCCCTTGACTAAACCTCTGGTTAAAACCATCAATATATTGTTCAGAAATCAGAGTGTAAATGTCAAAGACATTTTATTCTGGTTAAGACAAAGATGTGAAATTTTGAGGCGACCAGTTCCCAACCTGGATTGTGAACAGATCTGGGATGGGAGCTGGAAAATAAAGGTGAAGCTGATTTCTACTAACACAGGACCGATACATTTACCAAGTTCTTTTTCTCTGGGAAAAGATCGAGGGTCAATATTTTATAGCAGGCAGCCTAGGTCCTGCTTTAAGTGTGGGTCAAGGTTGCATCTAAGCTCAGCATGTGACACCCCACGCTGTAGTCACTGTTTGGAACATGGCCATTTGGCAGCATCGTGTCTAAACCTTTGTAAGTGTAACCTATGTGAACAAACTGGTCATGCATATGGGAAACACCCTTTGGCATCTCACAATAGGGAGAATTTCCCCTCACACAAAGGACTTATTAACCAGGCCCAACATCAGCAGCCTGAAAGGGTTGCAGCTCAGTGTGCAGCACAGGAGGCACATTGTTCAGATTCTCTACCCCCCCCCCACCAAGACAGTGGTGAATGTAGGAACAGTCACCCCTCTTACTACAGACATTCCTCAGGTTGTTCCTTAGGTGGAGGATATTCAGCAGTCATCTCCAGATGCGGGGTATTCAGGGAATGAAATGACCCCTTCCTCCGCCAGGAGAAAAGGAACCTCTTTTCAAAGTTGTGACACAAAAGAAAAGGAATAGGCAGGGGAAGAGAATGCCGCAACCTCCTCTTGTAAAAGGTAGGGGTGGAGGGCCCCCCTTTAAATTAGGAAATCAGTTTGAACCCCTTGCTAGTGATAGTCAGGATGGAGAGACTGATGAAGAAGGTACGGATACTGCCTTGATTGCTTCTACTACTGATACTGAAGGGGGGATGGAGGACTCCATAGCTAAAAGAATTAGGAGATGGAACATTAACAAGACCCCTTAAACTTTCTATGTTGTTAATGATGGGATTCATATTTTTGTTCCCCATTATCTTTATGCATTCACTCACCATTACCACTCTTAACATAAATAGCATAAAAAGTGAAAGAAAGCATACTGGTGCTTTATTTTTTAATAAAAATGTTAAGAGTGATGTAAGATGCATACAGGATACTAGGGTAATGACCCACTTTGAACTTCAACAGTCAGCCAAGGAATGGACTCTGGGGCCTTCCTTTTGGTCAACTGGTACAGAAACTTGTGATGGGATAAGTATTCTCTTAGCAAATCCCGAATTGTCAGTTACAAGGTTAGCAGATATTCATCCTGGAAGGGCTATGTTGATTGACCTTTCCTTTTTAACAGAGAGATTTTGCGATTATTGCGATTTACGCTCCCCAAACTAAAGCAGAGAGGGTGGCTTTATTTAAAGAGGTGCAACCTTTTTTACATTCTTCTAGACTCTTAATATGGTTGGGGGGCTTTAACGGTGGGTTAAGTAGAATGGATAGATGTTTACAAACTAATAAAATGTATTGTGATTTCTCTACATTAAAACATATAATTGATATGGCCGGTTTGATAGATGTGTACAGGAAATTATATCCCACAAGGGGGTTTACTTTCTTTAGAGGGCAACTTAAGATGTGTATTGATTTTATATTTACATGCGCAGTTCTAGAGATTCTAGAAGTTTCTACTTGCCCTTTTGAATTTTCTGACTACGTGGCATTGACAGCCAGTAAATCTTGGGACTTTGCCCCCCACTGTAAAAAAAAATAAATGGAGGCTTAACAAGTCCCTTTTAGAAGATCCGGGGATGGATAAAATTTGGGGAGAACATTGAACAGCTAGGCTCTCTGTGGTAGAGCTTTATGAGAAGGTACAAGGCTGGTGGGAGGACACAAAAGCAATAGTCCGGAGCATGTTTCAACAGAGATCTCAACAGGTGGCAAATAAAGATTACCTGCATTATTTGTGGCTTCGCCAATATTTGCAGCATCTGATCTCTCAATCTGAAAGCACCACGCTTGATTATGGATCTTTAATTAGTAACACCAAGAAAGAAATGATGGACCTTCAGTACAACAGAGCAAAATCCCTAAATCAGGAACTCAGATTTGGTACTAAGGTTCATAAACATTACTTGGATCCCTATAAAGAATGCAAGAACAGGGTGGACAGCAGGGTTATCAAGGGCCTCACATCGAGTACGGGGTAGTAGGTACACTCCCCACAGGAATTATTGAAAGTGGTGGCAAAGTATACTGAAGGTCTTTTCAGTTAGCCACCTCCCTTTCATGAGTCTTCTGATCACTTAGAAGAGATTAGAGCTCCCTCAGGTGGCAGAATGGGATGTGGCAACATTGACCTCTGCAGTATCTCCAGAAGAGGTTAAGTTAGTTATATCCCAGTTACCCTCACAGTCTGCCTCTGGCACAGATGGGTTGAGTTCAGGGTTTTACAAAAAGTATTTTGAGGATATGGCTCTGGCCCTAGTAATTCAGTTTAATCAAATTTTGGCTACTGGGGAATATGGAACTTTCATGCAGGAAGCAATTTTAGTTTTAATTCACAAAAAAGGAGATAGGTCACACATTAACAGCTGGCGTCCATTGAGTCTGCTAAACACAGATTTAAAAACCCTAAGTAAAGTTTTGTTAGCTAGAATTTTTAAAATTTCGGGTTACTTAATAAGTCCTACTCAGTCCTGTGCTATTTCAGGGCCCAGACAGCAAGATAACTTGATTTTACTAAGGGAGATTTTTAGTAAAGGGGAATTAGATGATTTGCAAGGGTATGTGTTGGACCTTGACCAGGAGAAAGCCTTTAATAGACTTTCCCAGGCTTTCCTTTTTTCAGTTTTGAAGGCGTATGAGTTCCAAATATGTTTGTTAAGTGGATACAGGACATGTACCAAGGGGCCACTATTGTGCCCAATGTGAACGGGTGGTATGGCAGACATATTAAGGTCTCCAGAGGGGTTAGGCAGGGATGCCCATTGAGCCCCCTTCTATATACTGTACATTCGGAATAGACATTTTAATTTTTTAAATTAGTAGCCTCTGAGGAACTGGAAGGGATAGTAGTGACACCAAGTGCGCTGACAATAAAAGTTTTGGCCTATGCGGATGACTTGGTCTTGACTGTGGCGCCCACAGTTGCAACACTTATGCTAACTACATTATTAGAGGAATATTCAGTTATTTCTGGCTCTAAAATCAATTTTTTTAAGAGTAAGGGTGTTATAGTTGGGAACACCCCCCTCCCGCCGGACAGACAAATAGCAGGGGTTCAGGTGGAAGCAGAACCTATTACTATTTTAGGTATTGATCATGGTACAGGTGAAATTGTTATTCCAAATTGTGAGAAATGTTTAGGAAGGGCAAATAGGTTAGTGGGTGGTTGGAAGGGGCTACAGCTGTCCAAGAAAAAAAAAGGTTGTCTTAATAAAACTCTTTAGTTCCAATTTTCTTATACCTTAAGTTATATTTTTCCCCCTCCCCAAGAGGTGGTGACTGCTCTATATAGTGTGTTCTTCCAGGCCTTTTGGGGATCTAGATCGAACCCGATAAAAAGGGAATTCACCTATCGGCCTATTTCTCAGGGAGGGATAGATATGATCCATCCAGTGGCTTTTTATTTAAGTATCTTATTTGCTTACAATTTTAGTCAAGTACTAAAACCAGGGGGACTCATCTGGAAAAGTTCAGTAGAGACATGGCTCTTACCTAGTCTTGGGCCTTGGGGACTTAAAAAGCCCAGAGGTTTGAATAGTATAGTAAATATGCCAAGATATGGGCTGGAGAGCATAAAAGCTGCTTTGAAGTGGAGTATTACGGTGGGACATCTCCAGACAATATATAGGAAATCCATATTGAGAAGGCACCAGGAGAAAGGACTGCTGTGTGACTGAACTTCTCTGCTGGGACTAAAGTAGAAGAACTTTTGTATTTGACCTTTAATTTAGGGTAAAAAAAAAACTAACATACAAAAAAAAGTGTGTGTTTGGGTTAACTGAACTGAATGGGTATCTGCAGAGTTATCTTGGTGTAAATCTCAGGTGACTGAAAGGACTTAACTGCTGTGAGATTTAAATTACTTGCAGAAAGGTCTGGTAAGTAGGGGGAGTGGCTTAGCTAGAAGGAAGCTACATTTAAAGGCTGCCTTAGAAAGTTTCTGCAAATAGCTTGGCAGAAGGCACCAGCAGAAAGGACTGCTGTGTGACTGAACTTCTCTGCTGGGACTATATTGCTCTCCTTCCCTCCCCACCCAAAGCTAGTTCTATTTTTATAGGCACAGGATTTGACTGACAACAGGAACTTCCTGTTTAGGGGCAGGAAGTGAGTGATCACAGAACCACCAATGACCCACCATCCTAGAAGGGCAAGAGTAGCTCTCCGGCCCCCTCTAGCTGCTGGAGGTCTGCCTCTGAGCAAGTAAGTGGTCTACTGCGAAATATAGGATATTCTTGTCTCAGAACAGGACAATCAGGAGCTAAAAGGGCACACAGGCAGAAAGTAAGGAGAGAGAGAAAAAAAAAACAGAAGAAAGAGTAAGGATTGCAAACAGTTAAGGGGCCTGAAATAAGACATGATTGGAGTGGTGCAGTGCAGTGGCTGTAGAGCAGCAGTCTTCCAGGAGATGTTCTGGAGGATGCGGTGTTGTCCCATCTGCAGGCACCTCTCTGGGCTGAGGGAGGAGGGTGCTCATCTCCAGGCTGAGTTGGCCAGGATTTGTGGGACGTCCCCTTCCATCCAGGGACCACCAGTGCCACTGCCGTTGCCTCAGAGGTTGCCAAGAAAGAGGAGTGGTTGGACCACAGTGGGCTCGGGGAGGGTGAGGGTGGAGGAACAGAGGCGCATCCCTCCCGTTGTACCTCTCCACAATTCCTATGCCATTCTGGCAAAGTGTGGTTCCTCTATGGAGGCACCCACAGTGGAGACCAAGGAGGATGCTGGGAACCTCCACAAAGGAGACCCACAGGAGGGTGGCAGGGGACCCTGCAGGAAGGAAACAACTCCTGGTGGGGACTCCATTGTTAGGAAGGTAGAACTGGGGAGGAAGGGAGAGGAGAGGTAGGTGCCTGCCTGGCGCCATGGCTTGGAGGGACAGGAGCGAATCCTCAGGATTGCCGGAGCAGCTGCACAGGGGAGGGAGCTGGATGTCATTGTCCACCTAGGGACAAAAGACCTGGCTAAGAAAGAGATTAGAGAAGTGCAGGAAGAGTTTGTGGAATTGGGGAGGGGCCTTAGTCAAGTAGCACGCACGGTAACCTTCTCGGAGGTGCTACCCATCTATGGCATAGGAGAGGCTAGAGTGTTCCGCACCATGGGATTCAATCAGTGGTTGAAAAACTGGTGTGGAGCTCAGGGGTTTGGCTTCACTGGGGACTGGGGCTCCACCTGGAGTGAAGCAAGCCTATACTGGCATGATGGGCTGCATCTGTCCGGGAGGGGAACCAGGATCCTAGGTGATAGGTTTAAATGCTTCATTGGCAAGCTTTTAAACTAGCCAAGGGGGGAGGCACTGGAAAGGAGCAGGAAAATCCTAGCCCCCCCCAAATAATCATGGTAGTAAGTGCGGCAAACACCAACATAGAGGTGTCGATAGGGAGAAAGGCAGGGTAAACGGAGAAAGTGACAAAGGCAAGAAGGACAGGGATGGGGCAAAAGGGAGTAAGCCATCAGGAAATGGAGGGTAATGAGTACCAATGCCCGTAGTCTGGGCAACAAGCTCCCTGAGCTGATGGCCTTAATGGAAGAGGGATGCCTGGATATTGTAGCAGTCACAGAAACATGGTACACAGAGAACCATGACTGGGATGTTAACATACCAGGGTACAAAACCTACAGGAAAGACAGGCAGGGAAGAAGAGGGGGAGGAGTAGCTCTCTATGTAAAGGAAGGGATAAAAGCAACTGAACAAAAGAGTAAACAGGGAGGAGAGGAGGCACTGTGGGTCACCTTGGAGACTGGAAAGGGCACCACAATCCATACAGGGGTTGTGTACAGACCCCCATGTCAGGGGGAAGGAATGGACAAGGATATGATAGAAGGCATTCTTAGAATGGCAGAGAAAGGGGAGATACTGTTGATGGGAGACCTGAATATGCCAGTTGTTAACTGGAGCACATTTGCTGCAGCCACATCCAAGAGCAGGGCCATTCTTAATGCCCTACAGGTGGCAGGCATTAGACAGCTAGTTTTGGAACCCACTCGTGAGGGAGCAATCTTAGACCTCGTACTCTCAAACGGGGCAGTGAGAGGATCTCAGATCTAGAAGTGGGTTGCCATCTGGGGACAAGTGACCATCAAACAGTGTGGTTCACGTTAAACTCAGCTAAGTCAAGCCATACAAAAGTGAGGGTACTGGACTTTAGGGAGGCTGACTTTGACAAGATGGGAGTGCCTCAGAAAAGCACTAGCAAACAGGCTGGAAGGAGGTGTGGAGCAACAATGGGAAATTATCAAAACTGCCATCACAGAGGCAACAAGCCTTTGTGAAGCAAATAAACAAATCAAAACGAAAAAAAAGCCACTATGGTTCTCAAAAGAGGTGGCTGTGAAAGTCAGAAAGAAAAGATAGCATTCCAGAAGTATAAGGAAACACAGAAGGAGCAGGACGAGAGCTGTACCAGTTAAGGCAGAAGGAAGCAGGGAGGGAAGTCAGAATAGCAAAGGCCCAAACTGAGGAAAAGATAGCCAACTCAGTTAAGAAGGGGATAAAATCTTTATAGGTACATCAGCGAGCGAGAAAGGCAAAGGAGGGATAGTGAGGCTGAATAGAATGAACGGTGGGTGGGCAGAGGGGGACAGTGAAAAAGCAGGAATACTGAACGAATATTTCTGCTCAGTATTCACAAAAGAGGAGGGGGAAGTGCCTAATCCAATTAACAGAAACACTCTTGATAGGGGGGTCGATCCCAGTCCTTTCACAGAAGAAAGGGTTCTGCAAGAACTCCTAAAACTGAAGGTGGACAAAGCAATGGGTCCTGATGGAATTCACCCTAGAATTCTAAAAGAATTAAGGGAGGAACTAGTGAAACCACTGGCTACTCTTTTTAATAAATCATGGGAGGATGGTGTGGTACCCGAGGATTGGAGGAAGGCGGATGTGATTCTCCTTCACAAAAGTGGGTCCAAGACAGAGGCAGGAAACTACAGACCTGTCAGTCTGACCTCTGTGGTAGGGAAAGTGATGGAGTCACTTCTGAAGGAAAGAATAGTCGAGTACCTAGAGGCCAGTGGAGCACAGGACCCAAGGCAGCATGGATTCACAGCGGGAAGGTCATGTCAGACGAATCTAATAGATTTCTTTGACTGGGTGACCAAAGTAGTAGACCAGGGAAGGGCAGTGGACATGGCCTACCTAGACTTTAGCAAGGCATTTGACACAGTCCCACACAAAAGATTAATAGTCAAATTAACCAGCCTGGGAGTGGGACCCAGGGTGATATAGCCTGGGTAAAACATTGGCTGGACAACAGGACACAGAAGGTAATTGTAAATGGAGTCCACTCTGAAGAAAGGGGGGTTACTAGTGGGGTACCGCAGGGTTCAGTATTGGGTCCAGTCCTTTTTAATGTCTTCATCAGTGACATTGCAGAGGGACTGGAAGGAAAAGTATGCCTTTTGCAGATGACACAAAGATCTGCAACAGGGTTGATACACAAGGAGGCGTGGAAAGGATGAGAAAGGACTTGGCAAGGTTGGAGGAATGGTCAGAAGTATGGCAGCTAGGATTCAATGCAAAGAAGTGCAAAATAATGCACCTGGGAAACAAGAACCCAGGGGAAGAATACACAATGGGGGGGAGGTAGTAACAACAACAAAAAAGGAAAGGGACCTGGGGGTAATCATATCAGATGACCTTAAGGTTAGCAAGCAATGTGAGAAGGCAGTAGGGAGGGCTGGGGGTATACTGGGATGTATAGGGAGAGGCATCAGCAGCAGAAAACAGGAAGTTGTTATCCCTCTGTACAGACAGTTGGTGAGACCCCATCTGGAGTACTGTGTCCAGTTCTGGAGACCCCATCTCCACAAGGACATAGACAGGATAGAGGCAGTCCAGAGGAGGGGAACTAAAATGGTGCAGGGTCTGCAAAAGAAGCCGTATGAGGAGAGACTAAAGGAGCTTAATATGTATACCCTTGAGGAAAGAAGGAGAGGGGGGACATGATAGAAACTTTTAAGTACCTCAGTGGAATCAACAAAGTCCAAGAGGGTAGCATCTTTCAGTAAAAGAGACTTGCAAGAACAAGGGGACACAATTTAAAGATAGAAGGAGGGCAGTTCAGGGGCAATGTGAGGAAGTATTATTTCACAGAGAGGGTAGTGGATGCATGGAACAGCCTTCCGAGGAGGTTAGTGGGGTCTAAAACTGTGGGAGAATTCAAGAATGCATGGGACAGACATAAGGCAATTCTTGTGGGGGGGTAGGAAGAAATAGGCTGTTGGTTAACTAGGATCTGCGGCCTATCCTGTAGGTAGGGAAATGGGCAGACTAGATGGGCCTAGCGGTCCTTATCTGCCGTCAAAGTCTATGTTTCTATGTTTCTATATATAGGGCAATATTATCGGCTGAATGTAAATCAGTACTGGAATTTCCTGGTTGCCCTATTTTTCAGATTCTGGTAATTTTGGTTCAGTTATCTAATCCTAGAATTCCGCCCTTTGCCTGGGATTGCATTTGGTTAGTAGTTTTGGTCGCTTAAGTGTAAAGGGTAATAATAAGCACAAGCAGCATGACGAGAGATATTGCCCCAGGTATAACTGTGGGAATACACTAGAAACGCAGCAACACTTATACATTGAGTGTGCATATATTACTCCCTTTTGGGAGTTATTGTCAGAGGTTTGGAATGAGCCCAATTTTCAAAAATGGATTATCAGACATTGTTGTTTGGGCCTACAGGGCCTATCTTTAGTAGGTATCATATAGATACAGTTTATATAGTGTTACAGATAATTATTATATTTGGCAGTCTAGGTGTGTTTGGGTCCTGCAACAAAAAAGTATAATGCATATGAACTACTGAATAATATACAGAAAGCTGTCAGTAAAACTAGGGAACTGGATGCAGTAAGATTTTCACCTGAAAAAATGAAGCATTTATGAGTAAATTGTGATTTTTGGACAATGTAAAAAAGGGGGAAAAAATGATGGTGGGATAATAATCTCTGGGCAAGAATGTTGTGTTTCCATGAAAACAAAGGGAATTTCTTAAGTTAATTATTATGTCTGTTAATTAGTATTTATGTATAGGGTGTGATGAAAATGTGGTTATATTCTTTATTTTGTATTATGATTTGTAATTTGTTTGTAATGAAATCCATTTCTTCAATAAAATTCCCCTACTCTCCAGCAGGGGGAACCCTTGTCGGTCTGACCAAGATGGCAGACTTGGCTGCTGGAAGGAGAAAGGAGGAGGTTGTGGGGGAGCCTCCTCTCAGTGTACTATCCCCCAATCCTGCTTTAGTTCAGCTACCAACTATCAATGCAGATATGGAAATGGATAAATTAGTGGATTTCCTGATGGATACAGATAATGAGGAGTTTACAGTGAACCAGGAGACACCTATTTGGAAAGGTACACCTGATACAACAGTACTGGTTAGTACTATTCCTTCTGCCTCTACTTCTATGACTTCGATGTCACAAGACCAGGAAGAATTACTTTTGAAAAATGCACTAAAAATTAATAAACCTCTGCCACTGAAACTGCTCAAGGAAAGTGCATTCTCAAACAGGCCTGCACCGAGTTCTGAACCTATTTCTACTCCTCCTACACAAGGACAACCTCCTAATCCTCCACATACTGTACCTTTTTCAAACATCAGAAGAACGTCCCTCTGCCTCTTATAACTAACAATGTGACTCATTCTCCCACGTTTACCGAACAAGAACCACATTTGTCATCAGTGCTTTGTAAGGGGAGACAAATTGACTCTCCTCTGAAAGTTGTATTCGAGCCATGGAACCATACTTCAGCTCTTCGAGTGGAGGGTTGGATCCCTTCCTCTGATGGTCAAGGATAGGCCTCACCAGGACCAGTGACTGTCCAGGAAATCATCGATTCAGCTCTCCAGAATTCGAACTCTGCGAACTCTGCTGCTCCACTCCCTGTTGCTCAGTTACAATCAGCTGAGCTGACAGATGCTGGGCGTGATACGCCAACACTGAAACTGACAGCATCCTGCTCAACTGTCATGCCAACTGTAAGTGCTGCTTCTAACATACCTTGCAAGCTACTGCCTACAGTTTTGTTTCCTAATCTGGATATTATGTCTGTACCTGTTTTTGAGGGTAATACACAAAATGATATGGACACACTCTTGGAAATGGAGTTACCCCACTCTGACACCATGACCAGGGGGCACAATAGCCACAACTGCAGTGGGGCCTGCATTAGCAGGGGGCCTGCAGGCTGGTAGAAAAACTATTTTCTTTTATGTAGTCTCTCATGCAGTCAAGTGTGAGTGTGTCTGTCCTGCAGCTGCTGGCATGTCTTGTTTTCCAGTCCAGCAATCCCCCACGCTGTGTTGTTCTGCTGCCATCCTCCACAATCCTGTCCCCATTAGCACTAACCACTAATGAGCCCAGCAACCACCCTGTTGGATGGTGGAAGAAAGTACAACACTAACTGGAGCAGGACTCACGTGTGCCGGGGAATGGGGCCAGGGGGACAGAGCAGCAGATGGACCGAGGGCATGTTTAGTGGGTGATGTGATGTCACAAAAGGGGCATGGGGCTGAATTCCCAAAGTCTAACACTCCAGTTAAAATTAATGCAGTAGATAAACAGGTGCCTGTGTTTAAAAGGCTTACATTTTGTGCCATTTGGTTATGTGATATCCCCCCTCAGGACTGCCTATTGCCTTTAAACATGGCAGATTTTGAAGGGGACAGATATGCATCACCTCCACCCGGATCATAAGAGATTCCTCAGAAGAACTTGGACCCAGAACTGGGAGCTACAGCAAGGAGCAGCCAGCAGTGGTGAGCAACTGTCCAGTCCAGCAACAGAATAAGCCGCAATCCCATTCCCAACACAAAAAGGAGCCGTAGTTCACTTTTTTCCCTTTTCTGCTTGCTGCAGCAAAAAAAAAGCCAGAATTCACTTTCCCGGTCTGCAGCAGTTCAGTAAAGAATAACAAAAAGAGAGCTTGGGAAAACGACACTGGCAGTGCTTCGTGGGGACCAACTGGAGCCTTTGGAAAAAGGCTGCTGTAAATTAATTGATGGCAAGGCTTGCTTGCTGTCTTGCCTGCTCGTCCTGCTTGCTTGCCCCATTTTGCCACTGGTGCTCAGTGCACTGTCTGACAGCTTCTTATCCCCCTTCCATGCCTGCTTGATGCCTTCTGTGTGCTTCCTGCCTGGCTGCCTGGATCCTGTCATCTGCTGTTTGCCCTGCCTGCTTACTGCCTAACCTTCTGTGTGCTGGGATCCTGCCATCTGCTGTCTGCTCTGCCTGCATCCTGCCATCTATCTGTGGCCAGAGGAGGATGACTGAAAAGGACTGCCTTGATTTCTATCCTGAGTGCCTGCCTAAGTCTGGTAAGCCTGCTTTGCTGGCTAGTCAGATCTGTTGTTTCTTTCTTTGAGATAAGGAAAGCCAGGGAGGAGGGATCAAGAAGGTCTGGAGGGAGAGCATGAGCTGGCATGGTAGAAAAAAAGTGGTATATAGTTGATAGAGGAGATGCAGGGTTTTTTCCCCACAATGTATACCAGTTGCAGTTGGCTCATTCTGTCTCTTGTTGTTGTGGTTGGTTGTCAATGGTGGGTGGACAGGCCAAACAGACTGGCAAAAAATTTTTTTCGCACATGTATACCAGTCTGTTAGGTTCGCCCTTACTCCTGTGCTTTGGTGTTAATGGAAGGTGGAGGGACAGGCATAGCAGACTGGCACATGTTGCAAAAAATTGTTCTGGCTTCTGGTGATGGTGGATGGAGGAGTCGCTGAGCAGACTGGTGCAAAACAATTGTTTTACACATGTATACCAGTCTGCTATGTCCGTCCCTTGCTCCTGTGGTTTGTCGTTGATGGAGTGTGGAGGGACAGGCCTAGCAAACTGGTAAACATGTTGCAAAAATGTTGGCCTCTGGTTAAGAGTGAATGAAGGGGCGACTGAGCAGACAGGTACAGAACAATTTCTTTACACGTGTGTTTCAGTCCGCTATGTCCGTCCCTCGCTTCTGTGATTTGTCATTGATGGAGGGTGGAGGGACAGGCCTGGCAGACTGGTACACATGTTGCAAAAAATTGTTACTGCCTCCTTCTAAGCAAGACGTATTCATTTTTGAAATGCAATTCTCAGGTAATTTTTGTCCCACCCAACTCACTATCGTCTACGGTGGTACAACTGAAAATGTAATGTTCTATGTGAAAACAAAATATAACTTGAAAAAAAGCAAAATACAACTCTGTCTTTGAAAAGTTTAATGCAGCTGGTTGCTATTGTTGTTGGTTGTTGTTGTTTAAGGTACCGCTAATATCAGTAAAAGCGATTTACAATATCTATTGTGTGACTGTTTACATTGAATTTTTGGTTGTCCGGTAGGGCCCTGCATTATGTTTTGCAGGGGGGCCCTTACAGTCCTGGGCAAAGCCCTGACACCGGGAATCCCAGTGCCTCAGTCCCCGTTCTGCAACACCTCAGTGCTGGCCAGACTTCAGAAACGATTATACTTGACAATACTATGGCAGCATCTTCAGATGAACTCTTACATCCAACTGAACTCTTCAAACTGGTGGACTTATTCAAAAAAGCTGGGGAACCCGCTCAGCTTAGAAATGCTGTTTGGCTTAAATATACTGGTACTTCTGAACTATTTCCTGATAGAAAGTTTGTTTCGCACCAACTTTTAAAAGCAACCATGAGCATTTGTGCATCTGACCTCTTTGCCTTCATTCATGTTAAGGGTGAGAATATATACAATGTTAGTTTTAGGACTATTCATACCTTAGAAAAATGTTGGCAACAATTTGAGGCTGTGAAATATAATGTGGTCTGGAAAGATTTTTTTCGTATCCCCCTGACCAAACCTACCAACAAGACCATTACTCTCTTGATCTGAAATGAGGGTGTGAACATAGAGGATGTGCAATACTGGCTCAAGGAAAAGTGTGACATCTTACAGAGCCCTGTTCCTATTCTTGATGAAGACTTGGTATGGACAGGGGGATAGAAAATAAAGTTAAACTCAAAGCATATAGATGCTGGAATTCATCACCTTCTCAGCAGTTTTTATATTGAGAGAGAAAGAGGCCTTTGCTTCTACCTGGGGCAACCAAAGACATGCCAAAAATGTGGGGAATGAACACACCCTAGCTCTACCTGTAAGAAGTCATGTTGTAACCTTTGCTTAGAGTGTGGACATATGAGTTTGGGATGTCCTAACCCATTTCGGTGCAACCTTTGTGAGGACACTGGTCATTCTTATCAGACTTGTCTATGGGCAGCCCAAAATAGGATGGATGGAGCAATGCCAGATCCAGTAGCTCTGATCACAGAACATCAGGTAAAGCCTATGCAACCCTGAGAGTCCAGGCAAATGCCCGCACTGCCCTCTTTGCTGCCCACACCATCTAATGACTCATCAGACCCCTTACTACCCAGTCCATCCATGACACCCCCCCCGCAACCCTCCAAATATTTAGACCCTGATGAGGTAATCTCTTATGATACACCCAGAGTTTCCACTCCAGAGGCCATGTCCCCCCAAACTTCTACTATCCAGATGGAGCTTGTTCTCCCCCCCAAAAAAGGGCGCCAAAGGAGGAAAACAGATATTAAGTTACCTGATGAACCCATATTGACTCAAAACAGATATAGCATTCTGGAAAAAAGAAAACAATGGGGAGACACTGAGGAAGAGGAGGGAGATTTGGATGCCTCTTCAGTTACTTCTGGAGCTACGGACCACAGTCCTGACCTACTCCCTGACTCCTACAAAGCTAAAAAGGCTAAGAATAGGTAGAATGTAAAAGTTAAGCCAAACAGGTGACCCCTGTTCTCCTCTCAGTGCCTGAATGATAGTTGCTATACGCCCTCTGACCATTAATGTCAGTAGCATTAAATCCTTTAAGAAGCAGATTACCACCTTCCAAATTTCACAAGAGTTACGGAATAATATTTTCTTTCTACAGGACACTCGTATTAAAACATCTTACGAACTAGCACAAGCTAAACAACTATGGTCAGAGGGAGCTTCATACTGGTCACAGTGGGAGGACATGTGCGATGGTGTCACTATTCTCTTTAGAGGACCCCATTTTACCTTTAAACAAATGACAAACATATTTTCAGGCAGAGCTTTATTATTAGATGTTACCTTGAGTAACACTGATTTTCGGTTAATCAATATCTATGCCCACCAGAGTATTGCACAACGCGCTGCCCTTTTTAAACAAGTACAACCCTACTTGCACACACAGAACATTTTTATCTTTGGAGGGGATTTTAATTGCAGATTATCACTGACAGATAGAGGATGTAAAACACAGAAGGTTTTCAGTGATATGACTTGTTTAAAAAATATCATAACCACAGCACAGTTACAAGATGTTTTTTTTACAGTAAATCAATCAGGAGATAAAACTTTTTTAAAAGGAACATTGGCTACCAGGATTGATTATTTATTTCTGTCTAATCATCTTTTAGTCAATACAGCCACCACAGTGCCCATTGAAACTTCTACCAGGCAGTTTCGTGCCATTGTACTTCAACACCTTCTCCTTCTCATTCACCCAAAACCCATTGGAACTTGAATAATTCCTCATTAGAGAATCAAACACGCTTAGACAAATGGAAATGTTTGTTACAAGCTAGAGTATCAATTATTGAAGCTTATTCCACCATGATGGACTGATGGACTGAAACAAAAAAATTACTGTAAGTCATTTTTTATTCAACAAGCAGTGAAGAAAGGGAAGGAAAGGAACAACAATCACATTACCAAAAACTATGAACACAATTACAAATTCTTATATCCCTTGCCCATGAAAAGAAAATAAAGTTGGATAACCAAATCAAACAAATCAAAGAAAATATGTTCCGATATCAATATAATAGATCTACAAGTCTAAAAAATGGAAGCCCAATATAGCACACAGGGTAAACAACCAACTCTAGATTTATTTAAATGTTGTGCTGATAGGGTGCATGCCACTACTCTAGAATCCCTCATAGAGCCTACAGATTTGATTTCATATTCCAACTGTGACAAAATTCTAGAAATGGCACAGAATTACTTGGAACATGTATTTGGTTCTCCCTCTACTGCCAAGTGGAATGATTCTTTCTTGAGAGATACTCAGATTCCACAGATTTCTCCTTCTACTTCTTGTTCTTTAATAGCTGACATCACCGAGGCCGAAGTAAAAGTAGCCACAAAAAAATTAACATCCAATACTACCCCAGGTAAGGATGTACTCACGTGAGTTTTATAAAGTCCTTCAGCACTTTCTCAGCCCGGTTCTCCCCCTGTTATTTAATACTTTATTGACATCTTCAAGAATTCCTGTGGAATTTACTCAAGCCCTGTTTATTTTGTTATGTAAAAATGGTGACCTATCAGATATAAAGAACTGGATACCTATCTCCTGAACGTGGACTACAAGATCTTGTCCGATATTACAGTCCAAAGATTGTCACTTGCTGCAGAAGAACTTATATCACAGGCACAAACCTGTGCCATTCTGAATAATCTCTTTTCCACAGCCTTCATTCTCTGAGAGACATAGTGACTTTAGGACACTCAGACTTATGTACAGGTTTTCTCTCTTGTCATTAGATCAAGAGAAAGCTTTTGGCAGGGTTTGCCACACCTATCTGTTTAACGTCCTCAAATATTACAATATCCCTGAGGTTTTTATGTTTTGGATAGTACTTTTATACACCAATGCATACGCTCATCCCTTTGTGAATGGGCTTCTGGGTAATCTCTTTCCTATTCACAGAGGCATGAGACAAGGGTGTCCCCTGAGCCCGAGGCTTTACTTATTTGCCATAGATCCTTTCATTAGACATATACAGTTTGTCTCTAATATTCATGGGATTTTGTTATCAGACCAAACTCAGTCTCAAAATATCTGTGCCTATGCGGATGACATATGTTTATGCCTACAAAATGACACAGATGGCCCAAAACTTAACAAAGCTATACAAACATATGAAGACCTCTCTCGCGGGAAAAACTGAATATCAATAAAATTATAAGTATGCAAATCAATCCAGCTAGCAGAAACCCTGAGATAGACCAGATATTAGGAATCCCAGTGAATACTAATCCCATAAAAATACTTGGGATTACCTATGGCACTCAGGATGATGCCAAATTTAATTGGGAACAATCTCATGTGAAAGCGGTCCACCTGGTACAGCAATGGAAATATAAAACAATTTCCCAAAAAAATAGGGTTTATTTACTTAAAACTTTTATAATACTGCAATACTTTCATGTTGCAATCTTTTCTCTATTCCCTTCTCTATGGAACCACAAATTTATAATATCTTTTTCCAAGGTTTATGGGGAAGTTGTTTAAATAGAAACATAGACTTTGACGGCAGATGAGGACTGCTTGGCCCACCTAGTCTGCACATTTTCCTACCTATTGGATAAGCTGCAGATCCTAGTTAACCAACTGCCTACTTCTTCCTACCCCCATCAGAATTACCTTATGTCTATCCCATGCATTCTTGAATTCCTCCACTGTTTTTGACCCCATGACCTCCTCAGGAAGGCTGTTCCATGCATTCACCACCCTCTCTATGAAAAAATACTTCCTCACATTGCCTCTGGACCGTCCCCCCCCACCCCCCGTCTTCAAATTGTGACCCCTTGTTCTTGCACATCTTTTTCTGAAAGATGCTACCTCTTGGACTTTGTTGATTCCCTTGAGGTACTTGAAAGTTTCTATCATGTCCCCTTCTCCATCCTTTCCTCCGAGGGTATCATGTTGAGCCTTAGTCTCTCTTCGTATGGCTTCTGGTGCAGACCCTGTACCATTTTAGTTGCCCTCCTCTGGACTGCCTCCATCCTGTCTGTCCTTGCAGTGATGGGGTCTCCAGAACTGCACGCAGTACTCCAAATGGGGTCTCACCAACTGTCTATACAGAGGGATAACAACTTTCTGTTTTCTACTGGTGATGCCTCTCCCTATGCATCCCAGTATCCCGCCAGCCTTCCTTACTGCCTTCTCACATTGCTTGCCTCTCTTTAGGTCATCTGATATGACTACCCCCCAGGTCCCTTTTCAATTTTTGTTGTTGTTAGTACCTCCCAACCCCCCCACTGTGTACTTTTCCCCTGGGTTTTTGTTTCCCAGGTGCATTACTTTGCACTTCTTTGCATTGAATCTAAGCAGCCATACTTTTGGCCATTCCTCCACCTTTGTCAAGTCCCTTCTCATCCTTTCCATCCCCCTCCTTGTGTATCAACTCTGTTGCAGACATTTGTGTCATCTGCAAAGAGGCATACTTTTCCTTCCAGTCCCTCCACAATGTCACTTATAAAGACATTAAAGAGGATCGGTCCCAGCACTGAACCCTGCGGTACCCCGGTAGTAACCCCCCTTTCTTCAGAGTGAACTCCATTTACTATTACCCTCTGCCTCCTGTTGCCCAGCCAATTTTTTAACCAGTTTATCACCCTGGGACCCAGTCCCCGGCTGGCTAACTTGTTTATTAATCTTTTGTGTGGGACTGTGTCAAATGTCTTGCTAAAGTCTAGGTAGGCCACATCCACAGCCTTTCCCTGGTCTACTACTTTAGTCACCCAGTCAAAGAAATCTATTAGATTTGTCTGACATGACCTTCTCACTGTGAATCCATGTTGTCTTGGGTCCTGTACCCCGCTGGCCTCTAGGGGCTCAACAATTCTTTCTTTCACAAGTGATTCCATCATCTTCCCTACCACTGAGGTCAAACTAACAGGTCTGTAGATTCCTGCCTCCCATTTTTGTGAAGTGGAATCACATTTGCCCTCCTCCAGTCCTCAGGTACTATACCATCCTCCAATGATTTGTTAAAAAAGGTAGTCAGTGGTGTTACTAGTTCTCCCTTTAGTTCTTTTAGAATTCTGGGGTGAATCCCATCAGACCCCATTGCTTTGTTCATCTTCAGTTTTAGGAGTTCTTTCAGGACCCTTTCTTCTGTGAATGGACTTCTATAAACCCCCCCATCCAGAGTGCTTCTATTGTTTGGTTTAGGTACCTCCCCCTCCTCTGCTTTTGTGAATCCTGAGCAGAAGTATTCTTTCAGCATCCCTGCTTTTTCTCTGCCACCTTCTGCCCACCCCTACTTCCCTTTCTTAAGCCTCACTATCCATCCCTTGGTCTTCCTTTGCTCCCTAATGCACCTATAAAAGATGTTGTTCCCCTTCTTAACTGAGCTGGCTATCTTTTTCTCAGTTTGGGCCTTTGCTATTCTGACTGCCTTCCCCTCTACTTTCTGCTTTAACTGGTACAATTCTCTGTCCTGCTCCTTCTGTGTTTCCTTATACTTCCTGAATTCTATATGTTTCTCCCTAACCTTCCCCGCCACCTCTTTTGAGCACCATTGTGGTTTTTTTCCTTCGTTTAGTTTTATTTGCTTCACATAAAGGCTTGTTGCCTCTGTGACGGCCGGTTTAATTTTTCCCCATTGTTCCTCCACGCCTTCTTCTTGCCCGTTTGCTAGTGCTTTTCTGAGGTACTCTCCCATTTTGCCAAAGTCAGCTCTCCTATAGTCCAATACCCTCGCTTTTGTATGGCTTGACTTTATGACTGTGTTTATTGTGAACCCCACTGTTTGGTGGTCACTTGTTCCCAGATGGCTACCCACTTCTAAATCTGAGATCCTCTCTCTGTCCCCATTTGAGAGTACCAGGTCTAAAATTGTTCCCTCCTGACTGGGTTCTAACACTAGCTGTCTGAGGCATGCCCACTGTAGGCCATCGAGAATGACCCTGCTCTTGGATGTGGCTTCAGCAAAGGTGCTCCAGTTAATATCTGGCATATTGAGGTCCCCCATCAACAATATCTCTCCTTTTTTCTGCCATTCTAAGGATGCTTTCTATCATTTCCTTGTCCAGTTGCTCTCCCTGAGACAGGAGTCTGTATACAACCCCGTGCAGATTGTGGTGCCATTTACTGTCTCCAGGGTGACCCACAGTGCCTCCTCTCCTTCCTGTTTACCCTTTAGTTAAACCCATTAAATGATCTTTCACTTATAACCAATGCAATCAGTTAGGTGTCAACATGGGTAACCCCATAGGTTTTTTCATAGCGTATTCATCTATAGGAATTTCTTAAATCTTTTTTTTCCATATGTAGTTTTGCAGCTTTTTCCCCCAAACCAGGGACCCAGGCAGACACGCATGTGCGTGCGCGAGGAGGCACACACCCACGCTGGGTACTGGCTCAGCCTCTTCTGCCCCACCCCTGGCAATTGCTGCTGCCCCCTCTTGCCTATGTTTCCCATTGGACCTCCACCAGATGGGAACAGAACTATGGGGGGGGCGAACAACCACCCTGGGAGGGGAGAGCTGCCATTAGCTGCTTGATCCTGCTCCCTCTCCCCCCCCCATGCCGGCACCCCAACGACCCAAGGTCATTCCTAAACACAGATCGCCGGTGCAACACAAGGTAAGGCATTCAGTGCCTCAGCCCTCAGTGTCTCCGTGCTGGCCAGGAATTTCTTAAATCTTTTATGAGGAGTTATTTCTTGGAGGTATAACATCCTCCTGTTATGATTTTCACCCCTTCAGATGAAATGAAAACATGGAACCCTGCAGTTCCAATGATTACACATGCAAAATTCATACCATCACATGTGAAACCTAGTTTAACTAAACTACACCAATGGCATATTACACAAATTAGTATTACATTTAATTCTCACAGCAATTTTACTTTGCGGTCATTACTGAATAACTATTCAAAGCCCCTGTTTTCCCTGAATGTGCCGCCACACAAGTTATAGAAGCATGTCAACAGCTTGTAGACAAAAGACTGCCATATCAGATGTAGGACACCGGTATGGCAGACTAGCAGTCAGAAATTCATTAAAACACAAAGCCATTGAAGAACGTATGTGCCCAAGACTTACTTGTAATCAAATTCTGGAAATGCAAGAATATTTTTTTCTATCTTGCCCTTTTGCTCAACTGTTTTGGAACATTTTCATACAAACATGGGGGGATAAACATCTACTCCCAATTATCTGTGATATACTAGTGTTAGGCCTCTGCCCTCCACTTTACGAGATATTTTTGCTTCTTGTAAATACTATACATGGCAAGCAAGATGCATTTTATTGTTGCAACAGAAAGAGCTACAACCTATGCACATTTTATAACAAGTTGTGGCATTTTTAAGGTCTACTTATATTTCTGAAAATTGAAGGTTAATGCCTGTGAACTTTCAAAAATATTGGCTTTCTCGTATATGGTTTTTGTCATCTTAATTTCCCAGATACAGGATGAGGTTTCTACAATAATGGTATTTTTTTTTTCTTTCTCTATGGTGCCACATAACTCGTGTTTTTCTGCTGTTTTGTTTTGTTTTTTTGCTTTAACTCATTCTATCTGATGCCACCATTTTGGGTCAGGTTAAGCAATCGATGGTTCTGACGCCATATGGCGCTAATGGGTATAATGGTTTAATTTCAACATTTGGGGATTGAACACTGTTTACTGATGATTTTCAAATTTAGTAAAAGAAATGCACGTCTATGATTTTTGTTCTCTTGGCATGATATATTATGTTTTTGTATTCCTTTTACCTTTCTAAATAAAAAAAATCCCTACTCTTTTCTTGAAGTACCATGGGATCTTTAACATCCACCTGAACTACCACCAGGGCAGGCAGATGAGACTTCAGTTTAACATCTCATCCAAAAGACATGTTATATAACTGCCTCAGTTCCATATGATAACACATCACATGCTAATTTAATAGGCAGGGATGGGTTAAAGGGATCAGTTTCTTTCCTTCCTGAAAAGCTTCTTCACACTTGCATAACCCCACCCATTTTTCACCAGTCTGTAGCAAACCGTTCAGTGGGTTGCAATACAATTGCTAGACTGGGTACACATTGCCCATAGTAGTTAACAAATCCCAGGAATGATCGAAGTTTTGACATGTCCTTTGGCCTTGGAGCTGCCAACACTGCTGGGATCTTTTCTGGGAATTTGTGCAGGCCTTGTGCATCAATAATGTGTCCACAGTAAGCTACTGAGTACCTGAAAAATTCACATTTTGCATGATTGGCTTGTAGCCCATATTCCTCTAGGTGTTCTAGTACCATTTTCAGGGTTTCTAGGTGCTCTGTATCACTTGCTCCTGGCACAATAATGTCATCCAATAGCAGTGTATTCGTGGAATACCTTACAACACTTGATTCATTGCCCGTTGACATATAGCTGGGGCAGAGGCAATGCCAAACACTAGCCTCTTGTACTGGTACAGATCTTTTGTTGTATTGATTGTGAGGTATGCCATGAAGCTTTCCTTAACCTCCATCTGTAGGGGTTCCATGTGATAATAGCGTTTACAAAATAGCGACCGTCAAAATAGTGACTGCCACTGCCAATAGAAGCTACTACTACCTTTTCCTTCAACTGTTGTTTTTTGCATGATTAATTGATATAAATGCAGGGGGCTGCACCCCCTGCACCCCCCCCCCATCTTAAAGATTCTAACACCATACCACTCATTGATTTCGGAGAGAATTACATATTCGGAACACCGTTATTATCAGTCACTATTCTGTGTCATTTGCTATTTTGCAGTCGCTATTTTGCCATTTGCTATATTGCAGTAGCTATTATCATGGGATACCTCTGTAGGTAGGCTTGTGACAGATCGATTTTGCTGAACCATTGTCCTCCTGCTAATGTGGCAAAAATGTCTTCAATTCATGGCAGGGGGTATTTTTCAACTTTCATCACTGGATTTATGGTGACTTTAAAATCTCCACACACTCTCACAGCACCATATTTCTTTACAATGGAATGATGGGGTCCCCATTCACTCCAGCTCACTTTTGAAAACATGCCTTCTCTCTCTCTCTCCCTCCAGGTATTTCAGCTCTGCATCTACCTTTGGGTGAATACTGTAAGGGACAGGTCTGGCTTTATGAAACTTGGGTGTTACATTCTCAGCTAGGGTTATTTTAGTCTTCATGTGTTTTAAAGTTCCTATTCCCTCTTTAAACATCTCCGATGCCTGATTTAGTATACTTTCCATCCGCTACTCGACTGTACCAGTGGAGTCTTGTGTGGGAGACTGTAGCACTTTAATAGATATCTATTCCAGCCGAATCTTATACAGCAATTCACAGCCCCACAAGGCTGGGCTGCCTTTCTCAATGACATGCAAGTCCAACACGCATTTCTTATTGTTGTACTTCACATTCATTTGCAGCACTCCAAAAGGCACTATCTTTTCTCCAGTATATGTTTTTAGCAGCATGGACAGCTCCCTCAGTCTGATATTTTTTAAATGTTTTTCATATGCTGCATGTGAAATGATGGACACTACAGACCCCATGTCCAATTCCAGTGTAACTGTTTTTCCCACCACCTGGGGTGTCAACCAAATTGCCAACCTATCCTTGTTGCTCACATGATATATTTCCAGTCTGGCCACTCCACTCTCACAGTCTGTGTCATTACTGTCTCTGCCCACAGAATGTACATCGGCATTCCTTTTTCTATATCCTGACTTGGTCTTTTTTCTATCCTCTGTGGTGTGGCAAACCACATGGCTATGTCCCTTTTTATTACAGCTTCTGCAGTATATGTCTTTAAACTGGCACTCAGAAGGAGTGTGAGATCCCTTTCCACACCAATAACATGGGTTTGTCTGCTGAGTAGACCACCCTTTGCCTTGTGTTGTCAATATTTTATGCATTCCTGTTTCAGATTTAGTTCTGGTTTGCTGCTGTCTCCATTGCGACTCCAATTTCAACAGCGTGTCTGAAAGTGAGATTTTCCTCAGTTGACAGTCTTTTTGTATGTCTTCATTAAGCAATCCACACACAAATCTGTCTCTTAGGGCATCATTGAGTCCAACTTTGAAATTACAGTATTCTGATAGTCTTTTTAACTTGGTTGCAAAGGAGGAGATAGACTCACCTTCGAGCTGATTCCTCTTGTGAAACCTGAATCTTTCTGCTATAATCAGCGGTTTGGGTGCCAAATGCTCTTGGACAATTTGCACTATTTCTCTAAAAGTTTTACTAGTAGGTTTCTCTGGAGCAGTCAAACTACATACTAAACTATGTTTTTCCTCCCAATGCACTCAATAATGCAGCCACATGTTTCTCCGAGGGACTCTCATTTACTTCAAAATACTGTTCCAGCCTCTCTATTTACGTGGGCCAGTCTTCCACAGCACTATCAAATGCCTCTAGTTTTTCAATGTAGCTGGCCATTGGACACTGTTGTGATTAATTCTACAGTTTACCATACTTACAGTTGGGCAGACTCTCCCCCGATAGGATTCTTGAAATCCTCGTCGCCAACATAGAGTATTTGCTGGTTTGGCATAGAATTTGCATAAAACAAGAGATACAGACAATGAGGCTGGAGCAACAACTCTGACTGTGTATTCTTAGCAACAGCAACCAGGAAGTAAACATAGCAACAATAACAGAAGAGCAGATTCAACATAGATAGCTACATGAGAATTATACTTGCAGATTCCATTAACAGATTCTCTACTTTAATTCAATACATTCTATGCAATATGCCACAGTGGGGTCTTACTAGTGATTTATATATAGGCAACACCCCTCCCCTTTTCTGCTGGTGATACCCCTTCCTATACACCCCAGGATCCCACTAGTCCTCCCGACTGCCTTGTCACATTGGCTGTCCACCTTTAGGTCATCTGATATGATAACCCCCAGGTCTCTTTCCTGCTTGGTCATTGTGAGTATCACTCCAGTCATTTTGTACTCTGCCTCTGGATTTCTATGGCCTAAGTGCATTATTTTGCACTTTTTTGCATTAAAACCCAGCTGGCATACCCTTGTCCACTCCTCCAGTTTTCTCAGATCCCTGGCCATCCTTTCCACCCCTCCCAGAGTGTCCACCCTGTTGCAGATCTTGGTGTTATCCACAAAGAGGCAGACCTTCCCCTTCCAGATCCTCTGCTATGTCATTAATAAAGACATTAAAAAGAAGCGGTCCCAGCACTGAACCCTGAGGTATCCTGCTGGTCATCTTTCCTTCCACGGAGTGTACCCCATTTACCATGACCCTCTGTATCCTATTCCCTAACCATTTTCTTACCCAGACTACCAACCTTTTGCCCACCCCAAGCTACTCAACTTGGTTACCAGTCTCCCATGTGGAACAGTGTCAAAAGCTTTGCTGAAATCCAGATAGGCCATGTTCACTGCTCCACCCTTATCTAATTCCTTGGTCATCCAGTCAAAGAACTCTATCAGATTTGTTTTGCATGATCTCCCCTGGGAATCCATGCTGCCTCGGGTCCTGTAATCCACTGGGATTCCAGGTATTCCACTACTGTTTCCTTAAGTAGTGTCTCCATTAACTTACTGTACTCACTACTGACGTCAGGCTTACAGGCCTATAATTGCCCATCTTTTCCTTGCTACTACTTTTGTGAAGTGGGACTAGATCTGCTCTTCCCCAGTCCTCTAAGACCATTCCAACCTCCAGATATCTGTTAAATAGGTCTGTCAAAGATGCAGCCAGTACCTCCCTGAGTTCCCAAAACACTCTTGGATGCAACCCATCTGGTCCCATAGCTTTATCTATCTTCTCTTAAGCGAGTTCTTTCTGAACTCTCTCCTCAGAGAAAGGACTAATGTCCACTTCCCTCCCATCAAAGGTCCTGATGCTTTTTCATAGCACCCCACTTCCCTTTCCACTGTAAACTCTGAGCAGAAGTATCTATTCAAGATGTCTGACTTTTCCTGGTCCTTCTCCTCTGTACAATCCCCCCTCCTCCCTCCTTAACCTTATAATCCCTCCCTTAGTCTTCCTTTTTTCACCAACATACCTAAAAATGTCTTGTCCTCTTTTGATACTACCTGAGCTAATCTTCCTTCTGTGGATGAGGAATGCACCACCTCTCCCTCCCCAGGATGGAGTGCACTGCCTTTCCCAGTTGGCAACTCAAAGTCTTTTTCTGTTCACCATAGGTGGTATACATGCAGCAAATATTATTCATAAGTGTATTTATTTATTTGAATTTTGTTGACCAGGTGAGCCCACTGAGACAATGTTGTCCCTTTTTCAAGGGCAACCCAGGGAATATAAGTATCCCATACATTGCCATACAGCAGAGAAACAAGTTACACATATCAATACAGGAAAATTTAAACATAATAAGCACAAAGATATGTAGGAACTTGAGGCAATAACATATCATATAATCATCAGTCATGACATAGGTTACAGAAACAGAGGAGCATGACATATTTACATAGGTTCTCTTACAACATAGCTCAGGTAAGTGCAGTGAGGTACAATACATAATTATAGTTTATTGGACAATCTATACATGTAACTGGGAGAACTTAGGCGGGAAAACCACATATGTGAGGGGTTAGAACTGCAAAGCTCAATATGCCATATAGGATGTAAAGAAGGGGATGGGGTAGAGAGAGAGAGAGAGAGCTCAATATGCCATATGGGGTGGAGAGAGGGGTAGGTGGGTAGAGGGATAGGATAGGCACAGAAAGGGAGGGAAGGCCTAGAGGACGTAGTGCATACAAAAGAGGAAGGAATTATTTATAGATACAGAGTGGAGGAGGAAAGAATGTTGCTTTGTATAATTGTTTAAACTGCGTGAGGGTTGTACATACAAATAGGTTCAATGGGAGATTGTTCCATAATTGGGGGGGGCAGCAATGGAGAAAGATCTTTTACAAATAGCTGGCTGAGTCTTAGGTAGTTTTAGTATTGGGTATTGAGAGGATAGAAAGGATCTGGTGAAGGTTTTCAGAGTGAGAAGATTGGAGAGACTGGGTGGGGAGGGCAGGTGTATGAGCTTAAAGGTGGTGCAGAGCAATGGGAATTCAAGACGGGCTTCAAATGATAGCCAGCCTAGGGTGTGAAGTATGTCACAGTGGTGGGCACAGGCAGGACTGATGGAGTGAAGTGAGCTATTCTATGATAAACTTGTTTTAGTCTGTTTAGGTTGGTAGTCCTAGCTGAGTGCAGTAGCATAGCACCATAGAGAAGGCCTGGGAGCAAGGTAGCAGAAGCAGCGGTTCGCCTGGTCTGAGGTCGGAGGTAGGAGGTCGTCCGATATAAGAGGCCAAGCTTCTGGTGCATGGATTTTATGACCTGTCAATGTGTGTTTCAAATGATAGATGTTCATCAAGTGTTAAACCGAGGTATATAACACGTAAACACACACACACACACACACAGAGCCATATTGCATATGAACCAGTGTTACTGAGAGAAATAATGCTGACCAGGACAGATAATTGCCTTTCTTTTTCAAATGGTGATGAGGGAGTTGCTTAGTTAGCACAGTGGTAGGGCTTCCACCTGTTAATTCAGTGGCCCAGGTTTGGGAATGGATTCAGGTTGCAGGGGGCTGAAAGCTGGGGATGAGTGATGCGCATCCCACCAGACAGCTCTCCTTCTTTGGGAAGGGGGGATTCTGTCCTCCACTGTTTGACTGCCAAGCAGTGAATGCTGGGTGGTAGCACAAGCAAAGGCTGCCACAGGTTTATGGGGGCTGCCAAGGGATGCTGAAATGTGCTTGCATACCACTGCATGCATGCATATTACATTATTGCTCAACTAGTACTGGGGAGAAAATGGTGTCAAAACCCAGCAGATGGCTATTGACCCACCACAAGCTCTGCACCACTGACTAGGCATTGGACCTGGTTAGGGAAGTTGCAGTCCCTAGAGACCCCAGCATGAGGGGCAAGACATGAAGGAACAAAGGAGGCCATGGTAAGTACCTGGAGTTGGTGGGCTGTCAGGTGTGGGTCATCCATTACTAGGAGGTTAAACACAGAGTTGAAAAAAGTGATATGGGATTTTTCTCTTCCACCTGGATAGCCACCAGAGATGGTCAAAAGGGGCCTCAGTATAACATCTCATCCAAGGGATGGCACCTCCAACAGTGCAGCACTACCTACTTCCACACCTGGATCCCCAGGCTATCAGTAGAACCACTGAAAATATAGTTACAATACACAACATCCACCTATTTTCCAGTACAGAGGGAACACATCTCCCCAACAATGTGACTGTTTTCTGTCTTCCCAGCAAGCCAGAGACTCCAAGAGACTCCAGAACTGGATCTTTTGTACCACAGTACAATATGCAGGCACTAAGCAGAAATCGGATTGGCAAATGTTGTTGATTATTTAAGACCGACACTGTGTTACCATGCCTTTAGTAATTTTTACCAGAGTCAGACCATGGAGTTAAAAAAAATTGTAACATGGCAAACTACAAGCACAGGACAAGAGAAGCACAATGCGTGAAACCAATTCGAGGAATAACAACATGTGATCACAGAGCAACCATGGATTATTAATTCCCCTTATTAATCCATGGTTGTCATTGGGACTGCACTGCAGAAATAATTAGACCACAGTTGCCATCGGGACCACAGTCGGGAGTCTGCTGAAGAAGCGCTCAGTCCTGTCTCTGTTCTATTCCTTCCAACCCACCCCCACCTGCCCAGGGCACCTCGAGGACTGCAGCTGTACCTGATTTCAGGTATTGTGATCTGTTTTCCTGTGATTCTCTGATAGGGAATGGGGAAACAGAAAGAGAGAGACACCAGAGATTATTCCAGTTCACAGGACTCACCTGCATATTTCGATCGCTGTGTCTGTCACTCCCTGCTGCTGTCCACATGAACTGTGCTCCCCTGAGACCAGAAACAGCAATGCCAAACCCCATAAATATCTTTACAAATGTTGCTGAACTGTTATGCTCTCTTTAGTTGATTGAGAGTGAGTAGTGACACGGACGCAATACCAAACACCTCTACATCAATTCCCAAAATGTCTTACTGTAGTTGGTATTTGTAGTCAGATATAAATAAGCAAATTAGGTAATGAAGCACTTCTGAAGTGAAAGACATATTAAATCTTCCACTGAGTTAGTAAATTGTTATGTTAATGTGTTGCACAGTACAGTTATGAACAGTTAGAAATGTCTTACGTTTCCTAGTATCAGGGAACATTTGTTCTATTGTTTGTTGTAGAATTCATACAATTAGACAACATTTAGAGACATTGCTGTTGAAATATGTAAATGCTGAGTGATACCCACAATGCAACACAATAATCCACAAATCAGAGTAAAAACAGAGCTTAAAAACCTGTAAAGGTCCATCATAAGGAAAAGTATTATACATTTCTGTTTGTCTTTGCATGTTCTGTACATGTTTTCCACTTCATATATCTCTTCAAAATGTCCAACCACTATATTAATATAGATTAAGCATTCAACAAGTGCACGCTTCCTGTTCTATACATCTTTTCAGAGTGACACAGATGACACATAAAACCTGTTATTAAATTGCTATTCATTGACTGTGGTATTTTTGTTTCAGTAAAACTGGCAAAATGTCAGTGATGTGGTGCTTGCCGTGTTACAAGTGCATTAAACCACTACAGAGCATGGTTCTACTGTGGAGTTACTCCATGGTTGGGTGGTTGGAGGCATACGGCCCGCGGCCTCGTGCCCCCCCCCAAACCATGGATTAATTCCACAGTGGAACCTTGCTCTGTCATGGTTCAATGCTTGCATACCATAATAAAATTGCAACTTCAGTGATGATGCAGTGAATATGATTACTGCTCAGTATTTAATTTTCCCAGTCCATTTCTCAATTGTTGGTTATCCCGTTTTGTTTTTCCAGGTCTGGGACTAAGTTCCAGAACACTGAAATGACACACATTTATACTTAGTCATTTAATAACTATTCAAACACATTTGATGAAATGTTATACAGATAATATGATTATAATGGAATGGTTTTCTGTTTGCAGTACATACCATTATTGTTTTGTCCTCTGCATCACAAGTGTCAAGGTTTCTGTTGAATACTAGAACTGTGTGTGTGTCATTCTCCATCGCATACTCAAGATGATAATCCTGCTTCTTATCTCTTGTCACCTCTCTCACTGTATTTGCAAAGCAATCCTGTTGAAGACATTCATAAAATTATGTTTTGTGATTTATAGTTTTATTAAGGCTGGCTGAAATTGTCTTGCACATTTCCGTGGAACTATTTTCGATGAAAATCTCAAATTCCATGAAAATCATTAATTTATGCAGACATAAATATATAGAAATCACAATTTTAAATACAAACCTGCCATTTTAGCATGATTGTTTTTCCACAAGAATAGTATGCTCACACAAGAAAAAGAGATTTTCTCTTATCTTCACCATTTTCATGACAGTGGGCAATTCCAATGGTTTTAGTTGAAACCTTCACAAAAGTTTCATGTGCAAAAATAAAATTTTGCCCAACCTTCATTTTTATTTCATTTTTGTCACTATAAATATAAAGATAATATTAACATTGTGGGCAGATATATATTTTTTAAGGCTCCTCCCCCTTGTTGTGGGTTGGGGTAGTAAAGATTAGGCACAACACAGTTAAATAAGGTACACCACACCTAAATAGGTGTGGTTAGATTTATTAAAAAATGTTTACAATAAACAAAACAAAGAAACAAAAAGCACAGTTCTGGGATTACAACTTGCTAAATCCCTAATAAAGGTCTGTCAAGGTCTCCCTACAGAGAACCCACTCAGGAGATGTACACAAGTCATCTCCCAAACTACATCTGCTGAAAGGGTATTAGATACTGGGTTAAATAGCACCCAAACTCCTCTCATAAAGATTAGATCCACCCCTAATAATCTTTACAACATTATATTAAACTTGGATCCCTATCTATACACATAATACACTATACTAGTGAAAAGGTAAACCAAATAGTCAGTACAAATACCATTCAATAACATATCAAAATAAACATTTCCTCATTCCTTATCTAATTGAAAAAGGGGGCTATAATGAATACAGATTCCACCTCTTTTCCAATGAGTGACACCTAGGATTCATATAAGCAGATGGTGCTGCTGTCTCCCTATAGGAGACTGTATCCTACACCCTGCTAAGAAGTCATTGCTGATTGGAACAGCTAGCTATAGCAACCATCTTATGCTACAGAACCACAGGTACAACACCTCACTGTACACTTTATCTTTTATTTTTGTCTTTTTTAATTGTCCAAGAATGTACAATACAGCAGCACAGAACACCTGTTTCTGAGATATATTTCAAGTGAGGGGTTTGTTTGTCTGCTCCAAATAATTTTCTGTTACAGATAAAAGAAAAACATTTCTCTGCAAACAAACACAGCCTGTGTAATTTAATGGGTTGAATGTCTGCAGTTGTCACATTATACTTGGGCAGTTCCTCCGGCTACAGCAGACGCGATACTGGCGAGTTGGGAACTGCATTTCCTAACTAAGGGCTTAACTTAAAACAGACAGCTGCTCTCCCTCTTCTGTCTGTGTGAGCTGTACCAGCGTTAGGAAAATAAAACAAACTGAACGTAAAACCTTGTAGCTCTCGTTTATCAGACACTGGGCAATTATGCCCTAGTTTTTAGATGGACCAAAACAAACAGTTTTCATTTTAAATACACAAGACAAGTGTGCACTGGAGAAAAAAAAAGGAGTGGAAAGCAAGCGGCTTTCCCTTTTTTAGAAATAAAAACATATTCGGACTTGTATTACTGGGATTCAAGCTGTTTTTTTCTTTTGGACACACAGACACATGTTCCCTACCCCAAAGGGGTAAAAACGAGTAGTTTTCAATTCTAAAGGCACGGGATAGGCTTTCCATTTTTTATATTAAACTTAATTTGGACACGTGTATACTAAATCAGCTTATAGGGAAAACAATATAGCATAAATAAGGGGAAGTGTCATGACAGACCACTGGAATTATGGCTCCTAAAAGAGTGTTTTTAGAAAACCTAAAATAAAAAGAAACAGGCAGAAAAATGCTGCTGTGCAACAGACTTGAGGGGGGGGGGGAAGAAAAAGAAGAATAAGGTGGAGTAAGGAGGTTATTCCAGCAGTGAATCATGAGCTTTTGTTATCCCTATCTACCACACCCCTTCCCCAATGAAATTCCCCATTTAAGGTCTAGTATAGGACAAATAATGCAAGACAATGTAAACAATAAAATGACACACCCTTATACCCTTACAAAGCCAGTAAAACAGAAAATTACATAGAGGATAATGCCTGAGTAACAGTGGATAACCATGATGTAATCACCTCAAGCAGTTACCAGGACTAACAAGTAAACCTCAAGAGTGCAGCTCAAGAGGTTTACAGTTGGCATGGCAACCATGAGAGGTGATTACGTCCATGGTTGACCACCGTTATGCAGGCATTGTATTTTATAGTGTATGGAAAAACTAGCCACTGTGGTGAAAAGATACAGTTTACTTCAATGTGAGTTTGTTCCCCTGCTGGGCTATGAATGCCTCCTGGTTTGAATGTTGAGCAACAGAAGTGCTGAAATTAGCCATTGCAATCTATACTGCAGCAGGTCTGTAACTGTCTGAATGGAATGTGTGTGTTTTGAATGAATGTCCAAGAAGCAGATCATCTTTCCTTTCCAAGAATTTTGACAGGTGGTGACATTCTATTCTGTAATCCCATCATTATGACATAGTTATGCAAAGTTGACAGCATACTGATGTCATAACGATGGGATTCTCAGGTTATATAGAGGATTGTCTATGGGGAGGAATGCATAACAAAGGTATTCACGATCGAGAGGTATCCATGGCAACATGTAACCTCGAGAGCACAGCTCGAGAGGTTTCACATTGACATGGATATCTCGAAATTTTTTGAATACCCTTGTTGAGTGAAACTCCCCATAGACAATCTTTTATAGTGTATGGGGAGTCGATTAGATGGCAAGAGAATGAACACACGAAAGTGGTATGATCTTGGCAAACTTTTTTACTGGAGCGAAAATGGAAGCACACAGCAAACGAAAACCCTTGCTCCATTAAATAAAAATAAGCAGCTCATTAACACATCTACTGATTCTAGAGTAGACAATGGCTTATCTGAGCAAAGATAATGTCCATATGGTTTTTCCATGTTGCTGGGTCCACACCATCCTGCAGATTTATCGCGTTGCTTACGTCTGTCATTGGGTATGCTACTTCATCAGCTGAAGTCGGAAACTGTGATGCTGCTACATATTGAGGAGGGCGAGAGAAAAAAAATAACAAAAAAAATAAAAGAAAACAATGCTTTATTTATCTAATACTGCCAGACACATTATGTGATACTGATTCGGATGGGCGGACTAATGCCATTGTGCTTTTTTTTTTTTTTAATTATTTTTACTTCTGAGGGCTTTCACTTTCGTGACCGAGTTGTGCAATTTACCATTACTATGGATGGCAGTAAATTCACAATTCATCTTAACGTCAGCTGTGTCACATGGTGGTGGCAGCGCGAGGAGCCGTTCAATTTTGTTGTGCTGCACTACTGACGTACTGAGTGCAGCACAAAAAGATCATGACATATTCAGTGCAGGAGAACAAGGACATTCCAAGCACGGATTTCCATGCACAATAATGTTCCACCATACACTACAAACTGATTGAAAACAGGGGTTAATAGACACTGTCCATACATTATAGAAGTTAGAAACAGCATATTTGTGATTAGCTATGAGATTATCCCTTGCATGTACTGACTGTGGTTGAGGCACAGGTCAGGAAACATTGGAAAACCAGGAACAGTTATAAAATCCACAAGAAGCATTTTGTTATTATCAATAACAGCAAAATAAAAAATTAAAAAAATTGTTCAGTATAACTATTTACAAAGGCAGTACAAACAGAGAAAACAAAGTCCTCCGTCTGAGGGTATCTCTAATTCCAAGTTTCAGTTTCTCTCTCTCTCTCTTTCTCTCTTTCTAGCAAAAGTATTGCTGCTCTTTTTATAAGAACTCATTAAGGAGACACCCTGTTTTTCACAAAATGTTCTTGTCAGTTTCTTTGTAGAGCAGGCTTGCAAATAGAACAGGGTCCCAAGCTGGCCTCTTGCTGCTAGCTCTGCAAAAGAGTTTGCAAATAAGTCTGAGAGGAGCTGAAACTGCATCTCAGGTTAACCCCCTAAATTCCAAATAGCTTTTTGCAATCATTTCAACAGTATAACTATATACATTTCAAACCAAGAAATCCTAGTATCACTCACAGTTTCACATATATTTTATAACTGTAGATATGCAAGTCAAAGAAAAGACAGAAACAGCAAGTGAAGATAGAGAGATAGTGAGAGGCAGAGAATCGCGAGACCATCAGAGTTATCAGTTCCTAGGTCTCACAAGAACATTTGGTTGTGCAACCAGACAGGCAAGAGACAGAAAAGGAGAGGAGAGGATAGAACAGATCCTTGCATTTAACTCTTTCTGTGTGCAAATGGAACAGCTGTCTTATGCAACCATGTAACACTGATTAATGTGTTTCTTTTGATTAATCAAGGTATTTACCTCTTCTCAGTAGTATCATTAGTACCAACTTGTCAAGTTTTTCCCTTTTTTCTGATCATGTACTAAGAAGTATGGACCAGGACAAACCCACAGGCATTGTCTTCATTGATCTGTCAAAAGCATTTGACCTGGTTGATCACCACCTCCTCCTCTCAACCCTGCTTTGCATTGGCTGCTCCCCAGGACCTACTGCCTGGTTCCACAGCTATCAAACAGGACTCAGTCAGTTATCATCGGCAAGGCTTCCTCTGCTCCCCTTCCTGTACTCACTGGAGTTCCCCAGGGCTCCATTCTTGGACCACTGCTCTTTTCCATGTTTATTAATACTCTCCCCAATGACAGCCTCAACTGTAAAGCTCTTCTCTATGCTGACGATTTGGTCATCTATCATAGCAATAAATCTATTGGCTCAATCTCATCCACTCTCACACAAAACTACTGTGCACATCTGCCCATCATTGGTTCCTTTCGAACAAGCTTTTAGTCAATGAAAAAAGACTAAATCCATGCTACTCAGTTCCAAACCCTTCCTATCCAAAGCCACCAAAGCCAACTCCTCCCTCCTAGTTCTCACTCCTGCTGGTCCTCCCCTTGAAATTGTTACTTCCTTCAAATATCTAGGTGTTACCCTTGACCCCTCCCTTTCTTTCTCAGAACATGTCAACCATATGGTGCACTGGATCCACTAGAATCTAGGCACCATGTACCACCACAAACATTACTTATCTGCCGAAGTGCAACTGGCCATTGCACATGGCAACCTACTTCCCCTTCTTGACTTCTGCTCCCCAGTTTACTCACACCCATCCACCACCCTGCAAAAGTGGCTAAACTTGACATTTAACTCTATCTGTTGATTCATCCTTCAAGCCCCATACTGCTCCCACCAGTGCTCACTCTACCAGTCACTTCAGTGGCTTACCCTACAAGGTCACTTTGACTCTGCAATGGGCTGTCTGGTGGACGACTCCCTCAGGAACCCAACATATGTCCCCTTACTCACCCCTCCTGACAGGTAGAGTGGTCCATAGGAATCTCAGGGCATCCTCAGTCCTCCTGCTAGAAGTACCTCTTGCCTCCACCACCACAGGAACCTGTGCTTTCTCAGTCACAGCACCCTCCCTCTGGAACAAGCTCCCCCCGTCTGTTCATGTGTCCCCCTCCCACCTAGTTTTTAAACATAACCTGAAGATCTGGCTCCTCACTGCTGCAAAATATATATACATACATACAATCTGTCGGCAGAACAGGACTCCTTGGCCCACCTAGTCTGCCCTAAAATATCCTACCTGTGTCACCACAGATTCTACTCAATCTCTAGCCTCCCCTACCCCATCCCTGTTACTAAGGTTCCCTTGTGTTTATCACATGCATGCTTGAATTCTGCTACCATTTTGGTTCCCACCACCTCTGCTGGGAGTTTGTTCCAGACGTCCACCACCCTTTCCATGTACAGGTACTTCCTCACATCCCCTCTGAGCCTCCCTCTTACATAGATATGTAGAATTTGATGGTAGACAAGGACTGCCATGCCCATCTAATTTGCCCATTTTCCCTACCTGATGCAAAAAGCAAAGACCATACTTGATCCCTGGCTTTGTTCTCCTACCTATCATTAGTGTACCCCTATGCAAATCCCCCTTCCAGCTTCATATCATGCCCCCTTGTCCTTGAGCATCTTTCTCTATGTAAAATGCCACCCTCCTGTACCATATTTATACCCTTGAGGTATTTGAACATTTCTATCATGTCTTCCCTTTCCATTCTATCTTCGAGAGAGTACATATGTAATTCTTTGAGTCTTTCCTCAGAGGGCTTCTGGTGTAGGCCATGCACCATTTTAGTTGCCCTCCTCTATACCGCTTCCACTCAATCTATGTCCTTCCTGAGATGGGGCCTCCAGAACTGGACAAGAGAGTAAGACTTTGTGTTTCATTTCTGCTGCTACTTGGGCCCTTAGCTTGCTATTTTGGGATCGAGATGGAGGTCCATCATTCTCTTTTTCATTCTGTGTTTTTCCTCCTGCCTAATGACCTCCATCATCAGACTGACCTCCCAAGTCCTATTACCCACCTTACCCCAGGCCTTAATTCTACCACCTCAGTGCATGCTGTACCCCCCCCCCAACAGGGATTTGGTCCCAGGAACTTGCCTTCCAGGGTCTGGATCCTCTGTTCTTTTAGGGGGTGAAGCAGTGAGGTCAGTGGTGCAGGGTCTGTGAGAGGCCATGCCTCATCCTGCATTTAACTGCATTTGACAAGGGTACATCCTTGGGTACTGGGGGAGCTCAGGGAGGTACTGGCTATACCTCTGATGGTCCTATTTAACAGCTCACTGGAAACAGGAGTGGTTCCAGAGGACTGGAGGTGGGCAGATACAGTCCTACTTCACAAAAGTGGTAGCAGAGAGGAGGCTGGCAATTACAGACCAGCCAGCCTATCATCAGTGGTGGGAAAATTAATGGAATCACTACTGAAGGAGAAGAGAGGATAGCGTAATATCTTGAATTTAATGGGTCACAAGACCAAAGACTGCAAGGACTCACAGGTGGAAGATCATGTCAAATGAATCTGATAGATTTTTTTTGACTGGGTGATCAAGGAACTAGATCAGGGCAGAACGGTGAATGTGGTCTACCTAGATTTCAGTAAGGCATTCAACACCATTCCAGCATAGGAAACTATTAAGCAAGCTGTGTAGCTTAGGAGTGGGTCCAAAAGTAATATACTAGATAAGATATTAGTTAGTGGATAGGCGACAAAGGGTGGTGGTAAACTGAGCTCACTCCAAGGAGGGAAGGGAGACCAGTGGGGTGCCTCAGGGATCAGTGTTGAGACAGGTCCTCTTTAATGTCTTGATAGGTGACACTGCAGAAGAGCTGGAGGTAAAGGTCTGCCTCCTTGGAGATGACACCAAAATCTGCAATAGGGTAGATACTCTAGGGGTGTGTGTGGAAAGGATGAGAAGAGACCTGAGTAAACTTGAGGCATGGTCAAAAGTATGACAGCTGGGTTTCAGTGTGAAAAAGTGCAAAATCATCCACTTGTGGCATAGAAACCCAGGGGCAGAGTACAAAATGGGGAGGAGTGTAATTGATGACCACCAAGCAGGAGAGACACCTGGGGGTAATCACCTATGATGACCTAAAGGTGTACAGGTAGTGTGACAAGGCAATTGAGAGGGCTAGTGTGATGCTGGGGTGCATAGGGAGAGGTATCACACCAGGAGAAGGGAGGTGTTGCTTCCTCTGTATAGATCATTGGTAAGACCTCACCTATACTGTGTCCAGTTCTGGAGACCACATGTCTATAAGGACATGAACAGAGTTGAGGTGGTTCAGTGGAGGGCAACTAAAATGGTGCAGGGTCTATCTCAAAAGCCCTATGAGGGAAGACTAAAGGAGCTCAATGTGTACACCCTGGAAGAGAGGATGGTAGATATAATAGAGACCTTTAAATACCTCACGGGGTAAATAAGGTGCAGAAGGAAAGTATTTTTCAGAAAACAAAAAGGTGCTCAAGAACAAGGGGACATGCTATGAAGTTGGAGGAGGGGTAGATATGTGAGAAAGTAATTCTTCACAGACAGAGTCATGGATTCCTTGAACAGACTATCAGCTGAAGTGGTGGGGGCACAAACAGTGGTGGGGTTAAAGAATACATGGGATAGACATTAGAAAATCTTAGTGGAAAAGAAATGTCACTGTTCCATATAGCAATGCTAGGGTCTACAACTCTACTATGCTCTAATGGCACTCGGACATTCACCTGATGCTCTACAGTACTTATATTCCCGCTCCTGCCCCCACTAGTCTGCCACTTTTTCCACCTCTCTCCTTCTTGTCCCACCCCTAAGTCTACCCTTCCCCCTTTCCTCCTGTCTTGCCCCTTTGATGTTATGAACTGTGATTGTTTTTCTATTTGAATTTTTATTACATTAACTGTTTTTCCTCGCTTGTACTTGAATTGGACCATGTACCTACAGGGATTTATTTAACTCTAAAAATTGATTAGCATTTTTGCTCATAAAAGTGCTAAATCTTTGTGAAAATGCATAGCTCTTGCCTCACTGTGTTTAACAAACACAGCACTTCCAGAAAATTTATATAAATACTTTCTGTACAGTTAGTATAGTCCCAAGAAAAAAACTGCTAATCAATTATTTAAAACCCTGTACCTGTACACCATTACTGCTTGTGTCCTGCACCGTCTGTATTTTGGCTATGCTTATGTACATACTGATATAGCATTAACTGTCTACCCTGTCTGCACATTGTCATTGCATTACCGCTGTTCTCTCTCTTCACCCTCGCCGCCCGCTGTTGAGCATGCACGTATTGTATCTTGTAATTGGCTGTACCTGTACCTATTTTTTGCCACCTTGTGGCCCAGGTCATGACTGAAAATGGTCCTCTGGATCAGTGCACCTACCCGGTCACCAAATAAATAAATAAGTAATTCCCAAGAGTGTACTCTTTTAAACAGAGTTGCAGACTGGTGCCATTTTATAAATGTGTTTGAAGACAGATTTATAAAACGAAGACAGTCTGCTATATTTTAGAATATTCAGTTCACCACTTCATCCATTGAAAAATGTACAGTAAGCATGTGTGTTAGAACAAACCAAAAGAAAGGAATTTCTTTGTAAACTGACATTTACACCTGATATGCATTCAAGAAAACCAAAACAGAGAAAGCAAAGGGAGGGTTAGCAGGGACCAGTACTAGGATGTGCCGACCACTGTGCATAGAGTCATCAGAGACCACAGTATGTTACTGGGGTGCTGGCGTGACTAATGTGTACCATCTGGAAGGGTTGTCATGAGTCTTGCACTTCTGACAACTTGCCACATCTGTGGAGGATTCTTCTCCACCCCCAAAAAATTTCTGTTTATTTTTTCTTAGTTGGTTTGATTCCATTACTCAGTTGCGAAACACTGTGGGAACACTATATTTCAGCTATTCCTGAGTTGCAGATTGCTTTGTATTGACCTACATTAGTTATTCCTGTGGAGTACTTTGGAATTTTTAATAGATGACTTGGCATCTGTATTGTGTGTAACTTGCCACCAGATTTGGAATATATATGCATGCAGTCCAATGTAATTGCATTGTGTAACAATATCATGCAGTTGCTGGCTTGCTGGGGTGGAGGGAGGATATGGTGGGAGGCAGTGACGACGCCACCTAGTATTTCCCTGGCAATGTGCCAACTTTACTCCACAGTGCACTGCATGAAGTGCTACTTCATTTGCAATTGAAACTTTACATGTTCCCCAGGGGAGTGAAGTGCCACATTCACTCTGCAAAAACTTGATGTAGTGCAAAGTGAAGAGTGTAAATTTTGTGCAGTTTTTGCTAAGTGGAGTTTTCGGCATTTTATCCACCTCTGCTCCAGGGGGCAGAAAAGGAGGCATAGAAGGACAAGTATCCTCACATGCATGCAGGCCAAAATGAGGAGAATACCCAGCAAAATGGGTGGGTTCAAGGACCTGATACACTTCCAGGCCAGGACCAAGTGCCAGTCACAGACACCTGGTAGGGAGGGGGGGACTGGGACACCAGAATAAACTCATACATACAATTCTAAAGGGATAAGCCTGGAAGGAAAGGGGTGGGTGACATTTTTGCAAGGGAGGATATCACTGTGGTGGACAAGAAGCACATCAGTAGACAAACAGTGCCACAGACTCCCTTTAGGTAGACCTTGGGGGGAGGAATTGCAGGGCAAAAGTGTAACCCTGGGAGTGTGCTACAAGTCCCCAAGCAACTTCATGGGGCATGATGCCCAGCTGGCAAGGGAAATTATGAGAGCGATCAAATCAGTTGTTGTGAGGATCATGGGGAACTTCAGTCTCCTGAGCACAGACTGACATTTTGAAAGGGCAAACAGCTGGGCGTAGACAAAGTTCCTGTCCAGCTCCAAAAACTGCATCCTAGAACAGCATATCTAACAGGTGCTAGGTCTGAGTCCACCTTTGACCTTGTTCTCATCAGTGGGCTGGGCTTTACCTTAGTATAATTGTCAAGAAACTGGCAGGAGCCAGTGAATATAATCGAGTAACCCTCTGCTTCGTGACAGGGAAGACTAACCGGGCCTCAGCCATCAGGACCTAGAACTTCATAAAGGCAGATGTCACTGTACCAACATAGAGGGCCTAGTGTTCAAAGCTCCAGAGTAATTGTATGAGGCTGGTACTGCAGAACACACGTGAGGTTTATTGAAGAAGGAGCTCAAAGCAGTCGTGCCTGTGAGAATACCCCAGTTCATGTTACACCAACCAACTAAACTTTATTCCATATTTACATTTACATTGAAAGCTAAATATGTGAATATATATTCATGTATAGCTGTATACACCTGTGTCTATATAGATATACTTTACGCATATATATATATATTTATATGCACACTTTTCCATACAGAAAACCCCATCATTTATTTATCTATATGTATACGTATCAATAACTGTCAATTATTTATTACGTTATTGAAAGGATTTTACCAAGAAAGGGCTACTGGGCCATAATAGCACATTCCAGAGGAATCCAGAGGAATTAAAAGCATATACTACACTAATTAAAAGCATATAGCCACAGCACATAACATGCTATGCTGCCTCACTAATTACAACTACTTATCAAATCAATAAAACAATTAAAATAGCAATTTAAATACCTACCAAACCAGTATTACATCAATTCCCACACCAGTTAAGACACTTACCACAGCACACACTCAAGACTCAAGATGCTCCCTGACCTACAGGAACCTTATCCAAGCCAAAGTAAAAATAATATAAACTACACCCTCATGGCAACCTAACACTTCCCCCATCTCCCACGGTATGCGGTCAAAATCGCGCAACTGAAATAGCACATGACAATATAGCGCGTACATATCAGCGTAGGATTAAATAGCACGAGTACAAAATGCTGCAATACAAAACAGCACGTTGCTGCCATCTAGCAGTTTTATGCAGAAAGTGCATTCGATTTAATTTTTAGGTACAATTAACAATTAAATAAAGTATAAATGGAAGTCACCCATTTGCCCCTCAGCTACTTACAATGTCTGCTTCTGAGTCTGTGTGATTTCTGAGAAGCCAGAAGGGCGGAGAGCTTGATCTACTACATGGGTTTCTGTACCATCATGAATGAGCAACACCATCCAAGGCAATGAAGGCATACTACAAGTGCCTCGAATATGACAAGGGGCATTGTGCTGCATGACTGCATTTAAATGGGCAAATTGTTTTGCAGAAGTTAGGAGAACACAGCCATGTCCCCGATCCTGCAGTTGTTTCAGTTAAGGAAGCTGTGGCTGGAATGAAGGAAAGGGCAGCAACAAGTAGTGAGACAATGCACCAGATAGTTGCTGGAGCCGTTGCAGAGCTGTGCCCCTCTGTTGCTTCCCAGCTCCCAGCAGTATCACTGATAAAACAAACTGTGTGGTGAACTCACAGGGCAGCTGCCTGCCCACCCCCAGAACCATCTAATGCAGCATCTCTAGTGCTTACTGCTGACTTGTGTGTTACAATGAAACATTTCTTGTCTACGATTCTGGGCCATCGTCAGACTGAATACTAATTTCACAACTACTCAGGACTTGGAACACTTAAAAAACAGCAGTCATTGGTTTGCTGATGGCACCTTCAAATGTTGTCCCACAATATTCCAACAACTGTAGACAATTTGTGCCATTCATAACAACACTGTAGTTCCCCAGGTTTACATCCTAATAGCAAACAGAACAACAACAGCAGCATATAATATGGTTTTTACTGAACTTCTCTGCCTTTGCCCTACCTTGAGACCACAGAGCATAATATATTTATTTAGCTTTCGGGTGACCAGGTCCACAAGTTATATGCCTATTTTCAGGTACGACCCGGGAGAGTACAATGAAAATACAGGTTCAAAAACATAACAACACGTAGGGCAATGTGCAGAGTCACAAAGGAACCAGGTGAGCATAGTTAGTCTACAGTAAGCAGTGATAGGTAATATAGATATATATATATATAAATATATATTTATTTGCTTTTGTTAACCGGGTAAGCACACTAGACAGCCAAGTGCCTATTTTCAGGTGTGAGCCAGGAGGATTATAAGGTACATACATACAAGAACAGTAGGAGGAGTCAACGTTAACATACATAAAATATCAGACATAACAGAGATTAATAGCTAGGTAGCTAACAGTATAAGAGACTTTAGGCACAAAACAGATCATGCTTAGATATCTGCGTAATATACATACTAGATGTTTAGGTAGTGAACAACATAATACAGAATAGTACGGTCAGTGCCAACAGGGCAAACAATATAGGGTAAGCCATACCTGTGGGGGGGCACTAGGCAGGTAAGCAGGAGGAGTACAAACTACAGGAAAGAGACCTTGGAAAGAGGGATAAGGCAGGGTACCCTACTGGGACAGGTGGGCAGGGAGTGGGCCCAGTGCAAAGATGCCAAGTTATTGTTAACTCGACCTGTTACAGGAGGAGAAGTGCTTTAAACGCATATACTGTATATATATATATTATATAGAATAAATAGACTTAGTCACAGGTAAAGTACATATACACATACAGAATAAATAGACTGAGTCATACAATGGCAGGAGCAATGAACAATGTATACATTTAATTGTATAAGTAACCCTTAATCAGAGCCACAAGATAGATAATTCCTGAATAGATAAACAAGCAATCGAATACATCATAGGGTAAAGGACAGTAGGCAGCATCATTAAAGCCAACAGGAGGGACCCCATGGCTAGGTGAGTCCAATTTGGAGATCTGGGACTGGCTTTGGTGGCTTAGGACACCCACACACAGAGGCCAGCTTCAGGTGCTCCGACAGAGAATTCCAGAGACACAGGTGGGAAGGGGAGGAATGAACCTGGGCAGGAAGGGCGTTCCATAGCCTAGGACCATACATAGCAAAGTCCCTATTCCCCATTAGGGTACGGGTATAGGGAACTTTGAGCACCCCAGGACCCTGAGACATGAGAGAGTAGGAGGAGGAGGTGTCAGCAGGCTTGAGTACCTGTACCAGCCCCGGAGGGTGCTGGTTTTGATCACCTTGCCTATGAAACAGTCCACCCCAAAGTTCATGTGATTGGCTGGGGAAAGCCAGCCAAGTTTGTCATATAATTCACAATGATGGGTGAGCTGAGTGGCAGGCAGGGCGAAGGGTCAGACGTTATTGAAGGTCATGTTCCACCGAGTAAGATGGACCTTGGAGGTGTGAGCAAATAGGAGCAGGCCATAGCTGAGCGAAGGAAGAAGCACATCTCTGGCTAATGCCAGATGAGCACCAGAAGTAAGATTTTTCTTTGCCCTGTAGGAAAGACCCAGTTTACAGTTTACGGCTCTGCAAACATTTAGGATATGACACCCCAGGTCAAGTTGGGGGTCAAGCGTCACCCCAAGGTATTTAATGGAAACTGTGGTTAGGAAGGGAGCACCGTCCACACCACTGACACACATAAGGGTAGGGGAGGACTTGATCTTGACTGATGACCCAAAAAGCATGGCCTGAGTTTTTTTTAGGTTGAGGACCAGCTTGTGAGATGTTACCCAAGACTGAATATTCTTGAAGTCCTCACTCAGCCGAAGGTTGAGAACCCCATTGTCCTGGGAATGTGTAAGGATGACCAGATCATCCGCATAAAGGGTGGCACTACAGTTTACAGCAATGGCTGGGAGGTTGTTAAAAAAATACAGAGAAGAGAAGGGACCCAAGAACTGAACCCTGGGGGACACCAGAGGTCACCGGTGTGGTGTCAGACAGGACCTTGTTGAATTTGGTCAGTTGTAGTCTACCCTGGAGGTAGTTTCTAAGCCAACTCAGGGCAGGAGGGGACAGGCCAAGGGACTGCATCTGTGAGCAAAGTAATGCATGGTCCACAAGGTTGAAGGCCTTGGATAGGTCAATGAAAATGGCCCCAGAGAGTTTGCCCTGATCCATGGCCACCCTGATGCTAGCTGAGACAGAGACAAGGGCTATGGATGTGCTATACCATTTTTGAAAACCATGCTGCACAGGGGACAGCAATTCATGGGCCTGAATGTACTCCATAAGTTGTTCAGCCACTACTTTCTCTAGGAGTTTGCTAATAGCAGATAGGATGGCAATTGGCAGGTAGTTGTCCAGGACCTTAGGGTTGCCCTGCTTCAGAACAGGGACAGTCCTCGCCACCTTCCAAATGTCTGGGATAACACCAGTGGCAAGGGACAAATTGAAGATATGTGCCACTGGGAAGGAAATGAGGGGGACACCCAGCCTCAGAAGCTTGGGCTCCATGTTATCATGGCCAGCATTAGAGTATGGGGAGAGACACAGCCCTGAGATAAAATAATGGGTGGGAGGAGTGGATCTCCTGAGGGGTGGAGGCCAAAGGGTCACTGATATTCCCTCCAGCAGGGAAAAGGAAGGTGAGCGTGGACAAGTCCGAAAAGTGGGAATTAAAAGCATTAGCAATCATAAGTGGATTATTACAACTATACCCACCAGTGATCATATCAGATACCCCAGAGCTGGAGGAGCCACTGACAATGTTTTTAATGTTCCGCCAGAACCTTTGTGGGACCCTAGCAGAGCTAAGCAGGGCAGACTTACAGTATTCAGTTTTTGCTGCCCTGATGGCTTTCTTGCACTCATTTCTGAGCCTCCTATACTGTTGAAAGATGGACTGATGCAACATACCCTTGAAGTGGGCCCAACACTTGACTCTAGCTCGCATGAGGGCTAAGAGGCTCCCATGCAACCATTTTGTGGCAGATCCCCTTTCCACCTGATAAGAAGGGCATGCTTGTCCTGCAAGGCACCAAATGTAGTGAGAAACTGGGTGACAGTAGTAGAGGGATCATGGGCACTAAGCACCCCTGACCATTCAGTGAACCTTAGATCCTCATGAAATGACCCCAGATCAAACCTGGAGAAATTCCTAACATGAATAATTTTGTGGGGAATTTTTAACGGGCAGATTTTCCACACATAGAACACTGGGGGCATGGTCTGAGATGGAGTCAGGTAGGGTACCAGTGGAGCTGATCCTCTTGGGACAATTAGATAGGACCCAGTCCAGTAGGGAGCTAGTGCCACCATTTACAGACCATCTAGTGGGCTCCTGGATATGCTGAGTCAGGGCAAGACTCTCGAGCAGGGGCTCGAACTGCTTGGAATTGCCTCCACTCTGGTTTAAGTTCACATCACACAGGATCAGAGGCTCATTATCCCCAACATGGGGACCAATGGTATCCAGGAGGTGGGTAAACCCAGGCAGACCACCCTTGGGGGGATTGTATGTGCATACAACATGCAGCTTCCTAGTATTTCCAAGTAACAACACAGAGTGAAGCAGCTCGCATGAAGACAGGGAGGACTGTTGATGAGTCACCACAGACACATTAAGATGATTCTTATAGTAGATTAGAATACTACCTCCCCGCTTATTTCCTGGCCAATTCTGTCTGATGAGCTCAAAGGCAGGAGCGCACAGGCAGAGTCCAGAATGGAGGGTTTCAGCCAGGTTTCTGTAATGCCAAGTATGTCAGACTTACAGTGTACGGCTGAGGCAGAGAGTTCATCCAGGTTGGGCAAGAGACTACGGATGTTAAGGTGAGCAATGTTTAACCCCTTGCCCGACCTCCAACCCACAGGAAGTGAGGAGGCCTGACAGGCAGGACCTGGATTAAGCTCAATATCACCAGCCAGGGTCAATATCAACAGGAAGAGCCAGAGGAGCTACCTTATGGGGGGGGACCTCTGGCCGAGGGCCTATGGACCAGACGCCATCTCACAATGGCAGGACACAAGAGACATCTGAGGTCAAGGCAGCTGATAGGGCAGCGGGGCAGTCTATCATGGGCTAGGAGATTAGAGAAGGTGAAGTTGTACTCTGCATGGGGGACAGGCATACCCCAATTGCCTCCAGATGACTGGGATGAGTCAATGACCATTAGGGAGAGGAGAAGGCCAGTGAGGAGACCAATGGAGAGGGCAGCATAAAGTGGAGAGGGCATAGCACCCACCATAGTAGGCTTGGGTGTTTCCATACCAGAGCTGAGCACTGCAATAGCCAGTGACACCCAATATATCAAAGTGACAGCAAGGATCGGTGAGGAAGCCCAAGAGGAGGCTGGACAGTGAGCACAGTGCTGTAGCACAACTAGGAAGGGCAGGGTTTACCTAAGAGAGTATAAACATTTAGTTTTGGCAGGCAAACAGTGACCCAGAAGTTACTGTCAAAATGCTCTCCCCAGAGATTACAGTCAAATTAGAATATACTCATACAGTACATGTGATATGTCCAACTTGCTTAAGAGGGAGATTTGATTTGGGTCAAATTAGGAGGGAGATTGACCTGCCAACTTGCTTAAGAGGGAGATTTGGGTCAAATTAGAAGGAAGATTGGCCTGCTAGTAGGGAGATGCCGTAACATCATGAGCTTGTCCTTAAATGGCATCAAAAAAATAAGAAAAAAGTCATTACAAAAATTGAATGTATTTCATTTTATCAAGAATAAGCACTAAAAAGAATAAATAACTAGTTATATAAAGTTATCAGATACTAACATACTAACATACTAAAATGCCAGCAGAATAGGCCTAACGGTCTTTTGTGTCTGCTCGTTTGGTCAGCCCCCACCCTGGGTGCTGACCTTGCTGTCCCCCTCGCCTTCTCTGGCTTCTCCCTTCCCAGTTCCGGATATTCTTGCTGCATTGGATTTTGCTTCCAGAACCCTTCCCCTGTACCTGTCCCACCCCCTCTTGAACCCCTCCACTGTCTCTGCCTCCACCAGCCCCTAGGCAGTGCATTCCATGGCTCCACCACCCTCTCAGTGAAGTAGCACCTCCTCCTTTCTCCCTGAATCTTCCCCCTCCAGCTTCCACCCATGCCCTCTAGTGGCCCCTTCCTCCTTCCTTAAGCACCCTGACTGTTCCTCCCTATTTACCCTCTTCATGTACCTGAAGACCTCTATCATGTCCCCCAGTCCTTCTCTCTCTTCCAATGTGTACATATTTAGCTCTTGAGCCTCTCCTCATAGGTCCTGTCCCCAAGCCCCAAATCATTTTGGTTGCCTCCTCTGGACCCTCTCCAGGAGGTTAATGTCTCTCTTTAAGTGTGGCCTCCAAAACTGCATGCAGTACTCAAGGTCTTGACCTCACCAAGCAGTTATACAGAGGAGTATCACTTCCCTCCTTCTGGAGGTGATCCCCTAGCGATGCATCCCAGCATCCTGTTGGCCTTGGCTGCTGCCCTCCTACAAGTCTCAGAGTTGTTCATCTTGACATCCACCACCACCCCAGGTCCCTCTCAGCCATCGAGACTTGTAGCATTTCCCCCAGGGTGTACACTTGGCCCGGGTTTCTGGCCCCCAGGTGGAGTACCTTGCATTTCCCTGCATTGAACCTCAGCTTCCACTTTCTAGACCATCTTTCCAGAGCCTCCAGATCCCCTGTAGGGCCACCCTCCCCTCCTCCCCATCCACCACCGCCCCCAGTTTCGAGTCATCTGCAAAGAGACTCATCTCACTCCTGATTCCTGTCCTTATGTCAGAGATCGTAGGCATTGAACAGAAGGGGCCCAAGGACTGATCCCTATGGGACCCCACTAATGACCCTCCTTGGGGATGAGACTATCCCACCAACTACGACCCTCTGGGTCCGGTCCTGGAGCCAATTGCCTATCCATCTGATCATCTGGTTCCCCACCCCCATTTCTCCCAGCTTATCCAACAGGCCCACGTGAGGAACAGAGTCAAATGCCTTGCTGAAGTCTAGAAAGAGGACATCCACTGGTCTACCCAGGTCCAGGGCACTTGTCACCCAGTCATAGAACTCCACCAAGTTTGTCTGACACGATTTCCCCGGGATGAATCCATGCTGTCTATCGTCCAGGCACCCTGACTTATCCAGGTCCCCCTCTAGCCTCTCCTTGACAATGCCTCCATCCTTGCCCACCACTGATGTCAGGCCGACAGGCCTGTAGTTCCTACCACCTCCCTTGATCCCCCTTGTGGATAGGCACTACATGCGCCACCTTCCAGTCTTGGGCACCCACCCTGTCCTCAGAGGATGGTGAAAGCTCTGCCAGGGGTTTCGCCAGGACATCTACAAGTTCCTTCAGCACTCTGGGATGTAATTTATCTGGCCCAGTGCTTTCTCTCCTGCCGTCTTAAGGGGCGAGGCTTCCCTCACTCTCTGCTGTGATTTCCACTTCCGGTACCTCTTCTCCCTGCTTAGCCTCCCCCACCTGCCAGTGATGCCTCCCCCTCTCCCCAGACCTGCCGATCGGTAAGGTACCCCCTCCTCAGTATCTCTGTCTCCTCCCATGTATGATGCAGCACCCCCATTTTCCCTGGTGAAAACTGAGGTGAAGTACTCATTTAGTACCTCAGCCTGCTCCCCCGGGTCTTGTGCCCATCTCTCCCCTGATTTAATCCTGCTAATCTGCCCCTTCACCCTTCGTTTTTCCCCAATGTATCTAAAGAACCCCTTGTTCCCTCTCCTAATTTCCCTGACCAGTTTCTGCTCCTTCCTTGCCTTAGCCGCCCTCACCACTCTAGTGGCCCTTCTAGCCATCAGCTCGTACTCCCCTCGATCCCTTTCACTCCTTGAGCACTTGAATTGCTTATAGGCTGCTTTCTTTCCCGACCACCTCCTGGACTCCTGGTCCACCAACAGGGTTTGGGCCCTACCGCATTTTCGTCTTACTCTTGCACAGGTGCTGGTAGCATCCTGCACCCCTCTCCTGATGATTTCCCACCTACTATCAGCGTCCATGTCTGACCCAATCCAATCCAAATGCTCCTTAAGGATCCTTCCCATTTCCTTAAAATCTGCCCCCCTGAAGTCGGTTACTTCCGTCTTTGTGCAGCCTTCTACCCCTCCTAGGTCCAGGCAGAACCAGACCGTGGCATGGTCACTTCCGTCAATGGGTCCCTACCTCCAGGCCCCAATCTGGTCACTGTCTGCCAGGACCACATCCAGTACCCGTGCCTCCCTGGTCGGTTCCCTCACCTGCTGAGTTAGGAGCCGCTCTTGAAAGACATCCAACAACCTCTGTTCCCTGGTCACAGAGGATGTCATAGTCTCCCAGTCTGTTCCTGGCATGTTTAAGTCCCCCAACACCACCACCGTTCCTCTGCCCAGTCTGCAGTGTCTCCTAACATCTGCCACCAGACTGTCCTCCAGCTCCTCCGCCAGGGCAGGGGGTCTATACACCACTCCTATTTTTACTCTCTTGCCCCCCCCTTGTTATCAAGGTGACCCAAATCGCCTCCACGGTTCCCTCCGCCTCCTCTACTCCCCCTATGCCAATGCAGTTTTTGACTATCATTGCTACCCCTCCTCCCCTTCCCTCCCCCCTGTCCTTCCTGAACATAGTGTAACCCTCCAGGTTCAGGTCCCAGTCATGTCTTGCAGTGGCCCAAGTCTCAGTGACCGCTGCCACATCCACTGCTCCCTCAGTTGGCATCGCCTGGACCTCAGGCAGTTTATTGCCCAAGCTCCTGGCATTTAGCAGGACTACTTTCCACCCTTTCCCTATAGTTCCATTTCCCCTGCTCGTGTTTCCATGGGGATTCTGTTTTCCCCTGGTCTGCACTTTGCCAGTTGGCCTTTTCCTGCAATATCCTCCTGGTCCCCAGGGGGGTGGAGACAGAGTCCCTCCTTTATCGGCACCCCCTTGACAGCCTTTTCTCCCATCCCACCCCCCTTCACAAGTTTAAACCCCACATTGTTCATCACTGATTTAATTTTTATGTGTCTTAATCTGCCCAAAAAACACGGATATTTTGGACAGAATTTTACTTAAGCAGGAGATTTTGTTTCCCAGGAGGGAGGGAAGGAGTTCAGTCAAAAAAAGCAGGAGTCTCCTGTGTAAAGAGGGAGATATCACATGTATGTATACTTGCAGGAAACCTAGAGAATGCTATTTGTACAGTTAAAAGACCAGCAACCACCCAAAACACCAACACAGGGTATATTAAGAAAGTAGGCAGGAGTATACACAGGCAATAGTCCCGGAGAAATAAGCAGCACAATGCAACAATCCCCAGCAATGTGAGGGACCAACAGCTTGCGAAGAAGTGAAAAGTCAGAGAACAAAGTTTCCAGCCACACCCACCCTGCTAATAGAGTCCTCAGTCAGTGAAGGGAGAGGGGGACTTACATGCATTTAAGGGGAAGAGGGGAGGAGGGAACAGGGTGGAAGGTTGGGAAAAAATTGTCCACAAGAGGCAGGTATGCTTCCAGTACCCTGCATGAATTAAATAGCACCACATGGCCAGGGTGCCTGCAATGGCAGGGGCAGGAGCTTGCTTGGAATTGCAGATGTGCCGTGGAGGCCTGCCGGTGCTCGGTTAAACAAGCCAGCACCTCACATAATGGAGCGCAAAGGTCCAGAAATGGAGCAGAGTCGGGAAGAAGGGGACCCTCCTAGTACAGGTCACCCACGCCACCCCTCCATGATGAAATTCAGCCACAGAATTCTGGGCTGCTGGATGCACTCTCTTCTTTTGAGCAGGGAGAGTGAGCATGTCACTGCGGCAGGAAAGCCAATACAATTGGAATGCAAGAATGTTGGCGCCAAAAACATTTTCCCCAAGAGGTTGGTATTCTTTCAGTACCCTGCATGATTTAAACAGCACCTCGTGGTCAGAACACCTGCAACAGCAGGGGCAGTAGCTTGCTATGATGCAGGAGTTCAAATGTTGGCCCAAAGAAATTGTTCCCAAAGGGGCAGGTATGCTTCTAGTACCCTGCATGAATTAAATAGCACCTCATGGCCAGGACGCCTGCAACGGCAGGAGCAGGAGCTTGCTTGAAGGGCAGAAATTGCTTGGAATTGCATATGTTCTGGGGAGGCCCACCGGTGCTCGGTTAAGCAAGCCGACACCTCACCCAATGGAGCACAAAGGTCCAGAAATGGAGCAGAGGTGGAGAGGGGGGACCCTCCTAGCACAGGTCCCCCACGCCACTCCTCCACGACAAAATTCAGCCACAGAATTCTGAACAGGCAGCTATTAAAGCATTAAAAAATGCCTTTCCATTAGCCAATCATTCTGGGGGAAAATACAAGAATATCAACCCATCTGTGCTAATTACATTTCTGACCCCAGCTTTGCCTTAAATTTGTGACTCCTGCCTGCACTAGTGTATGTACCGGTGCATGAAGCTATTAGTTCTTTTGAAGAGCTTAATACAACAGAGTTTTTCCAAATGAATGGAGAGTTACTAACCCCTGTTATGGACTACTTTGAAGATACGTGGCTGGGTCAGCCCTTGGCTAGAGGTGGACGTAGGAAACCAATGTTTGACATCAAATTGTGGAACTGTTATGATGTGGTAGAGCACAGAATACCATACACAACAAACTCTGCAGAGGCTTGGCACCATAAGTTCAATCATTTTGTGGGCACCCATCACCCTTCCATATGGAAGTTCCTGCAGTGCAATAGAGAAGAGCAGCATTTCAGCACCATGCTGATGGAGCAGATCATTGCAGGCACTGCAGCAACAGAAACTACAAAAAAGTATAAGGACTCTGCAAAGCGCATTGCAGCAATCATCACAGAATTTAATGTGCATCCCAAAATTAAGTATATGCGAGGAATCGCTTATAATTTCCAACTACAGGCCTGATTACATGCCACACATTACATCCTGCATCATGCAGACTAAAACCTGAAAATTGGACTTGACACTGTGGATTTATTTTTATTTATTGAAATCTAGGATTAAACACCTTTGAGCCAGAAGCTTGTTTACAAAGGTTCCACGTCAGTGGGAGGGTAGACAATACTTACAGAAGTTATTCAAGCAAGACAGTAAAAACAGTGGCAATTATATTTACAGTACATTAGGTTTGAGAACGCAGTAAGCAATCAATGAGAGCAAACTTGAGCTTGGTTGGCAACACGCAAATAGGAGGAAAACAGGCAGATAGGCGTTAGTAAGGTGCAATGGGAGTAAGTGTGTAGAGGTGGGGATGTGAGTGAGGTGGGGAAAAGAGGCAGCAGTCAGCAACATTGTCAGAGTGGGGGAGGGGGAGTGAGGGGAGTAGGATGAGGCAGCCAGAGACCTTGTCAGTGCAGGGAGCTGCTCGGTAGCAGGGCAGAGACCGTTGAGGAGGGGGACTAGGTATTGCAGTCACAGGTGCTGAGTTTATGAGGTTTAGATGTGGTTCATTAGTTAAAATATTTCTCACTTTTTAAATACACTGTTAAGTAAATGTTTACCTTGCATTAAAATTTGCTTCTGTTTTTGCTTCACTGGGACTGGAAACAGGGTGGGTTGAGGGAACTAAGTACATGTGCATGGATTTCTTGGGGAAGCATTACTACATAGGACACAAAAGGTGCACAACAATAGAAGTCCCCATGAACATTTCATATGCAATGCCAAACTTGTTGCTGAGCACAGGATCACTTCACAACACAGTAAGTATCCAAATAATTTATGTACAACCGCTGTTGTGACTCACGCTGAAGTGCTCTACTGCTAACATTGCATACGCGAATATGTATGCACTGTAATGACGTGCACTATTAAAGATGCATGATATTGACATTGTTCCATCTCCCACCCAACAATTATGTCCCTTGAAGCACCACCTCTCTCCTCTGTCACTACCTCCATGCTGTTACCACCATGTCCTTCAAAGCTCTTTATGTTCTGCAAACATCAGACTCTGCAGGTTGATGCCTCCTGCACTTCGAACCACATAAAACATGTTGTTCACATGGCACTAAGACAGCAGACCCCAAACACTCCAAACTGCCCAAAAAAGGTTTCTTACATGCTGCTCCTGACTGCAGATCCAGCTACTCCTGCATGCTATGCCACACGAGTCCGAGCTTCCTCAGCACCAACCATCTCTTTGCACATCTAAAACAAACAGCCTGTTTGCACAGTGGAGAAGCTAGGTTTGGGACCATTTGGGAGCTGGGGGGGGGGGGCATTCAGTCAATCATGGGCTCCACAATGGGCAATAACCATTGAAAATAGATGGTGGTGGGGTACCACTACTCACACTGGGGCAGCCAGGAGGGGCAACCGCCACCCCAGCCCCCCTCTAGCTCTGCCACTGTGTTTGCAATAATTCATACCCTAAGAGCTGAGCTTCTGTTTTTGCAGTGAGTGCCTGAGCTTCCTGTATTCATTCTTCCTGTTGAACTGTTCCTTGCAGTTTAACTTGTTTATTCCATTCAGAAACCTGAAGGTCTCTATCATATCACTCCTCTCTGATCCTTGAAGGATCTGTCCTTAAGGCCGTGAATCACTTCTGTTATTTTTTTATTTATTTTTTTTATTTCCTCTTTTTTCCTGGCAGGGCCCCATCTTAACTTGGCCCTAGTCACAGCCCCCTGGAGACCTCCACCACCGTCTATGGCTGTTGAGATCCCTCGGTCACCCCTGGCTTGCCCCCTGGTGGGCGGGGCCATGGCCGCCTTCACCGACGACCCATGGAGCTAATGTCTAGTCGGGGATCTGCAGCGACGTTGGTGCATCGAGGTCCTCCAGGGAAGGCTTCATGTACATGGTTGCCCTTGCCTCGGTTTTCTCCCTTACAGAGGCAGGATGTTAATCAATGCCAGCATCTGCCCGCCTCTCAGAGCTGTAGCCATCAGTCCACGTGAGATCCCTCCGGCCTCCGCTGGGCCTCAGTGCGCCGATCACTTCCCCACCCTCCCCCCGGAGAAGGAGAGCAGTCCTTAGGACGCTGTATCCTTCTCCCTCCCAGCTGGCCCTCCGACGATAACGGGCTCGTTCCCGAACCCAGGTCGCCGGTGTCGCAAGTGGAAATCCCACCGCTGCACCAACGGGCCGGCCCAAATCACTTCTGTTAATCTGTGTTACACTGTTTCTAGCTAGTCCCTGTCTTTCCTCAAGAGAGGGCTGCAGAACTGTGCTCAGTACTCCAGGTGAGGCCTTACCAGTGATCTACAGAGGAGTGGTAATATCTCCTTGGGTATAAAGAATAGTATTTCCCTATGCTCTCCATATGCATCTCTCATTGCTAAGGATTCTGATTGTTTTATATATTGTTCTTTGCAAAAAATTTCACTGATGCACTAGTTAGGGTAACTAAACACTGCAAAAGTAGGGAAATGTAGAGTTAGGATTTCCAACCCTAACTCCCCACTACCACCCCCCAAGTAGCAAAAGGAAAAAAACATTAGGGTTTTGGGTCTCCAGAGACTTGCTGAATCAGTGGTAGGGTCTTTCTTGGGGTTGTCAACCCAAATACCCTCCCCTTCCCAGCCCATAGCCTCCTATCGGAAGTGCAAGGTACTCCTCCAAGTCAGTGCCTCATAGTAATACACTCTTCAAAGGTAGAGAACTATGTCTTGGCACATGTTGCCAACACAGTTTGTTGTAGCTTTTTTTACACAGGGCCCTACATAAAAAAAGGAGATAATTTATGTTTCCTCAGGGAAAAGGGTGTCCATTAGGGTTGACAACCCCTTGGTACACCCTAACACTGATTTACCAAGACTTCAGAGCCCCATAATCCAAATGTTTTTTTTTCTTTGCTGCTTGGGGAGGTGGGGGTGAGGGGTTAGTGTTGGAAATTGTAACACCACATTTCCCTACTTTTGTGGCATTAACTCATTACTTCCAATAGCTTTGTGTGAAGTTCCCAACTATCCTTTCCTGACACAAAATGCCGCCCAGGTAATAATGACCAAAGTTACCCTAACTGGTGAATTAATTACATTTTTTTGTAAAGAATTTTCTTTCTTTTTGAGATAGTGGACTCAAATCCTCATCAGGATTGAACAGGTAGACTTTTCTGGGCACTCATCTCTTCCACACAGTGGGACCTGTGCCTTTCGTTGGTTTGAACAAATATTAATCCATTCCACAGTTACAAGGATTTGAAATTTAAATTCTGAGCATGCTTATTAGGGTCTTTCAGATAGATGGTTCATACAAAAGAAGAATTTCCTGCTCATGAAAGAAGAATTTTTGGTTGTGAGCTGATATTCTTCTTTCGTGATGAAAAAATCTTTATTCATATGGCAGCCATCTAGTTTCTGGGGGGGGGGGGTTCAAACAAAATTGAAAACCCATAAAACTGATGGCCTGAAGAAAAACAAACACTTGAATTTAGCTAAACAAGACCTGTTTGACTCCATTCTATAGTTCATTTTTCAAAAAATGGCCCCGAAATTTGGTTTTGTGACATCTGCAAAATCCTTACCGAGGCTTGTGTCATGCGCCAAAATTCTTGTTTTATGAGTTTCACAAAAGAAGATTTATGTTTTGCAAAAGAAGAATCTCCACTAATCAAATACTGTGGACATAGTTTTTGTTTTCAACTGTTCATTCATGAGCCAACCTTCTGTCATGATCATGAAAGAATTCACGAAAGAAGAATCTCAGCTCATGAAAGAACTATAGAAAAAAATCCTCCATCTTCTTTCATGAGCCAAGATTCTTATTCCTTGAATTCTTTTGTGATCACCAAACAAGAAGGTCGACTCATGAAAGAACAATGGAAAAAAACTAAGTCCATCATCTTCGTAGTGATCGGAGATTCTTCATTTGTGAGTTCTTTCATGACTCATGAAAGAAGAAAGCCTGGTCATGAGAGAACAGTGTGGACATAGTTTATTTTCACAGTTCTTTCATGACGTCAAACAAAAGAACCATTTTGCTTTCATGTGATGTCACGAAAGAACTAAGTTCACTAAGTTGTGGAAGGAGCAAAAAAGGTTGAGGCCCATAAATAGTTCTTTTTTAAGATAGTATATAATAATCAAGATTTCCACCCATAGAAATATATTTATCTAAGTTTTTTTGAAACTTTCTCTACTTGGACTGGATAGTAAATCCAAAGGTAATCTGTTCCACAGGTTAGCTACTCTTACAGTATAAAAGTATATATATATTTTTTTTTTTTGCATAACATCTAGCAACCTTAGTTTGTAATGGATGACCCCTTGCTTCATAATTATCATCTTTGTATTCGATATTCAAATCAGTCATCAAGCTTGGATCATTTAAGATGTCATAATATAATAACAGATCACCCCTGTGCATCCTCAGCTCTAGACTGTGCAGGCCCAAGTTGGTCAAGCTATCACCATAATCGAGTTCCTTTATGGAAGTTATTTAGTTTTAGTTTATTGTTCTAGGAATTACTACCTTTGAGCCAGAGGCTCTTTTACAAAGGTTCCATGTCAATTAGGTACAGTACAAAAGGTTACATAGATAACACAACAATTTGTGTTGTGTCAAGAGCAAGAAAACATATACAAATACATATCAAATCATTTGTGCAAAAGGACATGAGATATCAATAATCACATTATTATTACAAGAAAGAGGTCATGCCAGATTAGGAGAAACAAATAGGAAAAAGTCCAGAACAGAGAGGGTAAGTGAAAGGTGGGGAGCAGACAATAGCAGGAGAAAGGTTTCCCAAACATGTCTTTGTCAAATAATGGGACAGGGTGGGTAGTGAGAAAATAGGAGGTTTAATCAGGGCAGTCACAAGAGCTGGAGGTGGCAAGGTGAGAGAAAGCCTGATTTGAAAATACCTAGAGAGGTGGAGGCAGTAATATGAGTGCTGAGGGCATTTAGCCAGCTTGGGGGCACGATAGGCAAATGATCTTTGTCCCTGAGAAGTCCGGCATTGGGGACTTGGAGAGCTGGTGTTCTGATCTTCTGGTAAAGCAGGTGCTAGCGCTCGGGCATAACAGGTCTTGGATACAGGGTGGAGTGAGGCCCAGAGTGGATTTTTTCGCCATCAGGCAGGTAAGGTACTTTATCCAGTTTGAGAGTTGCAACCAACCTGAGTCAGCATAGAGTTCACATGTGTGGGTACGTCGGTGTGCACCAGTGAGCAACCAACAGGCCTTATTTAGGGATGTTGTAATGGACTAAGTGCTGTAGTAGTGGCAGATCCATATATAACTAAGCCATAATCAACGACTGAGATGATAGGAGATTGGATGGCAATCCTCAGTGCAGAATGGGTAAGAAGCTGTCGGTTCCGATACAGAATCCCAATTCGCTGATTAATAGTTTTTGCTGTACTATCAATGTGAGTTGCAAAGGTTAGACCTTGATCAAAGTCGATTCCAGGATATTTGAAAATTGGCACTTGTTCAAGGGTATTTCCTAGGTATGTATTAATGGTGAGTGGGACTTGCCGTTTCTTGTTTTGTGGGTTAGAGAAGAGCATGGATTTAGTTTTTTTGTGGTTTAGAACCAGCTTATGTTCAAGGAACCACATCTCAACTTTGGAAAAAGCATGCTGAAGGTTGAGGCGTAGAGGTTCGGATCTTTATGAGTGGCAAGAATCACGGCATCGTCGGCATAGAGGATTATTTGTTCAGGGCAGGATTTGGGGAGGAGTTTAGGAAAAGGCTGAAAGGAGGGGCCCAGGATGGATCCTGGGGAACTCCTGAGCGAACGGTTTGAGTCTGAGAGAACTCCAGCTACTTTTACAGATTGAGAGCACTGAGCAAGGTAATTTTACCCAGTCACCAGGACCTCACGAGAGCCCTAGGGATTGTAGTTGTTTGGTAAGTAGGCCATGGTGAACTGTATCAAATGCCTAGTTAAGTCAATGTAGACTGCTCCAGTTAGGTTTCCTTTGTCCATGGCATTGTGGATTGCTCCTGAGAATTCAAGTAGGGCAGTCGATGTGCTGTGCCCTTTCCTAAATCCATGCTACTGAGTGCATAGGATGTTGTGCTTTTCAGGTAGTCTGAAAGTTGGTCCGCCACCAAGCATTCAAGGGCCTTAGAGAGGTGGTAGTATTGATATCGGGCGATAGTTATCAGGCAGTGACTTATCACCACTTTTGTGCACGGGTGACAACTGCAGATTTCCATTTCCTAAGGAATTGGCTGTAGCAGAGGGAGATTGAAAATTTTGTGAGGGAAGCAGTACTTCCTCCAGAGTGAGGACAGAAGTTTAAGGTCAGTAGTGTCACTGCTTGCTCGGGACTTAGAAATGGCCTTCTTTACATATTTATAGACTTCATGTGCCTTTACTAGTTTGAAATGGAAGGGTGGTTTGGTTGGAGAGGCAGTAGTAGAAGTAGAAATTGGAGGGTCAGCATCAGCGAAGAAATCAGATGAGGGGACACCACTAAGGTCCGTGAAGGTATCATTTAGGGTGTTTGCAATGATCTCTGGGTCTAATGTGGTGGTTCCATCCACATTCATTATTGTAGGAGAGGATTTGGACTGCTGACCCCTGATATTCTTTATGTTGTCCCAGAAGGATTTCCCTTCGGCCCAGGAGTTGGAGAGTGCATTCTTGAAGTAGGAGCTCTTCATCAAGCGGATCTGTTTAGTACAGTGGTTGCGAGCCTGTTTATACTTTGAATGTCTGACAGAGTGCCAGTAGCTCTTGCAGTGGCCCAGAGGTGATCCCTACTTTTGAGTTTTGCCAATAGCTTCGCCGTGAGCCAGGGATTTGTGAGTGCTTTGATTTTGCACTTTTTTACTGGTGCATAGGTGTCACAGACAGTGTTGAAAGTAGAAATAAAGTAATCAAGGGCTAGGTCAACATCTTGAGTTTTGTAAATCAAGGACCAGTCTATCTGCCTAAGACAGGTCTTGAGATGAATAAGGTTGCCATAAGGTAGGACTCTGCTATAGATGGTTTTTTGGAGGCGGCTTACGAAACTTATTTGTCCAGGTACATATTATTGGAGAGTGGTCACTGAGCGAGTCAGGGGAGAACACTTACATTGATTATATGGGTAGGGTGGCTGGTAAGGATCCAGTCAATGAGGGTGCTGGTCCCTGATTTGTAGTTTTTCCTGGTAGGGGAGTTTACCATTTGTGTTAAATTTGCTGCTAGGATAGCATCTTTATTTGTCCCTGCATCAGGAGCAAGCCAATTTATATTAAAGTACCCAAGGAGAAGGAGTTCGATGTCAGAAGGTTGTGTACTTACGAACTTGAGGACAGCCTGTAGGCCAGAATCAGGATCTTTTGGTGGGATATAGACAGCAGCAATCGTGAGGACTTTGTTTTGGGCACCAAGTAGTATCTTGATAGGGAGGAGTTGCACTGAGGTTTCTGTGGTGGGGTAAGAACCAGGGAGACAGGTGAGGTAGTCCTTTATGTAGATTGCACACCCACCACCCCTTTTCAAGGTCCTATCCAGCCTGAATATCTTGTAGCCTTGTATAGAGATGGCATGATCCGGAGTATTAGGTGTCAGCCAAGTTTCGACGATGGCAAGGATATCCGGGTTGTGCTGGCTGGCAAAGATTTGAAGGGAGGCCAGTTTTGGGAGGAGACTGCAGATGTTTAAGGTAGCAATTTTGAGCCCCCCCTCCATTTTGGCAGGCTTTGTTGTACTGTAGGAGACAGGGCCAGGATTTGAGTGGACACTTCCTGATATCAAGAGGAGGAGGAGTAGGAGTTTAAAAGACAGTTGCTGTACTTCGTAGTCAATAGAATTACACTTCTAAGGCTTATGCGGCTTGGACCATTGCAGGCGTCTAGGGACCCAGAGCAAGGAGGTTGTTAGTAATAGAGGATGATATGCCCATTTATCCTTGTTGTAGCTTGTCAGTTGCACCCAGTCGCTTGCAGATAGGTACCTGGTGGATAAGTCAAAAGCCAAAAGCATGATCAACAGCTGAGGTCCAGAGTCACTGAAATGTTAAAATTCCTGAAGGTGATTAACTGTGCCTGCACATATGCAGGATGTGAAATCCCTTTGTCTGTATGCTTCTTTGTCATTCAGACAGGTTGCTAAAAAGCCCACATACAGATCATGGAGCAGGTCAGACGAAAGTGTGGATTCCAGCAGGACCCAGATTATTGATTTGGTATACCAGCTTTGGGTTATTTCTAATTTATTTATCTCCATAGTAGTATAAGGATTCCATAACTGACTACCATAGTCCATAATGGGTCTTACATATGCTTGATAAAGCAGTAATAGGACTGCAAAATTCCTACTTTTAATATTTTGTTCTATTGCATGCATAATTCTATTTGCTCTGGAGATAACTTGAGTGTATTGCTCCTTAAAATTCAAACTATTATCAGTAATTATCCCCAGATATTTTTCTGAGATTTTATGTGGAAGGAGCACATTATTTAATGTGCAGATAGATATGCATAGAATTATGTTTCCCCTTATGTATGACACAACACTTTTCTGTGTTAAGTCGCAGTCCCAATTTTTCTGTCCAGGTAGCAACTAAATCTGTGTCTTTTTGTATTAAGTTTATGTGCTCTAAAGTTTCACAGGGGCCGCATAGTTTTGTATTGTCTGCATACTAAATAACTATATTGCTAATATTATCTTCAAAATCTGCAATAGAAATTTGAAAGATGATGGGACCAATAACAGGGAATTGATGTGAGGCTTACTGGTCTATAGTTGGATAAGTTTGATTTACAACCCTTCTTGAATTTAGGGATTACTCTGGATTTCTTCCAGTCATTAGGGATTTTATTGTTATATAATGATTTTTCAAATAGAATCTTTAATGAGAGCCAAATATGCTCCTTCATTGGTTTTAACATGGGTGAAGTGATATTATCAATACCTGGTGCACAACTATCTTTCAATTTTTCAATTTGGTGCAGGATTTCCTCTCTAGAGAACTGATGTGACCGTCTATCATTATCATTAGGTATATTAGTGTTAGATTGATGTTTATCAGAGAAAACAGAGCAAAAATAATTATTAAATAAGTTTACAATTTTATTAGGGTCAGTTATACATTCATTATGTTCTATATTTGTTGATAGCTGGGTGTTACCTTTTTTAAGGGAGTTAATGTATCCATAAAATAGTTCGCTGTTAGATTTAGAAGTGGTTTTGGCCATAAAGACTTCATACTTTTTTTTTTTGCCCTTTTGCTTTCATTTTTACATTTTCTTTGAATTTTTTTATACCTGATCCAATTTTGGTTAGGTGTATTTTCCTTATACTGAGCATACATTTTATTTTTCTTATCAATAAGTTTCTTGATACTTTTGTTCAACCATTTAGGTTTAATACCGCTTTTATCATATTTACAAATCTGCTTAACATATTTACTTATAACGTTTATGATGTGTTTTTTTTTTTTTATAAAGTCCCAAGACTCCTCAATAGATTTGCCGTCGAATGTATTAACCCAAACTCTCCCTGGAACATGTATATCTAAGTTTATCTGTCTGTCTGTCTGTCTGTCTGTCTGTCTGTCTATCTTTTTGTTACTGTTAAGTGCACTGGGGTGCCCACCCCAGTACCGCTTCTTTCTCCCCCTTCCCTCCAGGTCATCCACCCCCATGTTTCTTTTTTTAATTTAAACAATAAGCGGACCAGGAGGTCAACACCCAGTGCTGCTTGTCTTGTTTCCCATCATTCCAGGCTGCCTGTCCCCTTCTGAATACATGGCAGCACCGAGGTGCCCACCAAGTGCGGCTTCTGTCACCCTTTAATAAAGAAAACTGTTCCTCATTAATCTTTTTCCCTGATAACCTGTAAAAAAGAAAATAGTCTCTTGCTGATCTGACCACCCCACACCCCGTTTGATATATATAGATATATAGATATGCAGTGTCAGTGGCTCAGTAGGCAGCACACTCGCCTCTGAGGCCGGGAGATCAGAGGGCTGTGGGTTCAGTTCCCACATCTGGCACTTGGGTTAATATCCCAGTACTGACACTGTAGTGCAGCTTGAGAGGGGTGCTGCACTCCTGAGGTGCCGTCTTTCAGATGAGACGTTAAACCGAGGTCCTATTTGCCTGGATTGGTGGTAGTTCAGGTGGATGGTAAAGATCCCATGGCACTTATCGAAAAGAGTAGGGGAAATTCGCCAGTGTCCTGGCCAAATTTCTCTCATTCACTAAAAATACCACCAACAGCTTAATCTGGTTCAAGGTCAGTTGGCATTCATCTATATCCCCCTCCCCCGGGTCGTGCCTGAAAAAAGGCAGGATTTGTCTAGTCTAGTGCACTTACCCGGTCAACAAAAACTAAATTATATATATATATATATATATATATATATGTATGTGACAAAGAACCTCTGTTCACAAACACTGAGGTAAGGGTTACCCCAAAGGGCATTTGGCTGGGAAGCCAAGTTTCAAGAAAACACAAAATCACACATGCCCACACAATGCAAAGCATCATGGGCTGCATATGCAAATCACCACAGAATGTTATGCTGGTTCAACTTTAAGCAGAATTGCATGGTGCTGAAAGGCCTCTCACACAGTTTGCAAAGTGTGCTAACAGATGACATAGACATGTGTTTCGTCCTACCGGGACTCATCAGTATGCCTCGTCTGTTTGACACCCCAGTGGAATGAACCAGCTACCCTAAGACGGTCTGTCTGGGTTCTATTGTGGTGAACCCCTTTAAAATAAAAAAACATTTAAAGACAAAGAACCCTATGCGCTAAACACTGAGGCAAGGTTACCCCAAAGGGCATTTGGCTGGGAAGCCACGTTTTTATTTTAATGGGTTCACCACAACAAGTGAGGAGGAAAGGGATGTATTGTATATATATATATATATATATATATACATCCTTTCCTCCTCACTTGAACAGATATGATGGTATCAAATCACTTCACTGTACATTACAGATTTTTTAGTATGCCTAGAGTGACTGCTGTTTCTTTGCAAGTACCTTTGTCTGTCTGTTGGTTTCCTGTAACTACAGGTCTGTAAGGTTCCATCTTTGATGGTAACTGTGGCATACCAGAAATTAATACTGGTGTCAGAGTACTACAGGGAGAGTTTAATGGTTGGGTGGAGGCTGTTAAGTTCCTGATGGAATTCTTTGAGTGTGCAGGTACCCTCTTTCCAAATTATAAATAGAACATCAATATAATGGAAATAAGCAAATGGTTTGTGCATACATTGTTTTAGGAAATCCTCTTCCACATTTGCCATGAAAAGACTGGAATACTGTAGAGCCATTCTGGTGCCCTTTGCTCTTCTCATAGTTTGAGCATAATGTTGCCTATGCACTAATGGGACATAAGATACGTGCCACAGGTGCATACCCCACCCATGTAGATCTGTGGTCCTGGACAGGCACAGGGTGCATGGGATGCACTAACACCTGCAACCATGGGGCACCTGTCTGTGGACCCACCCCCGGCATGCAGGACCACGTAGAGTAGCAGGGGAGGAGAAGCAGATCCAGGCAGGCATCCAATCAGATGCCTGTCCTGGGTCCCACAGTGGATCACTTGCATGGGAAGGTATGGGTCTGGGTGCGTGAATAGCTCCTGCAGGTACCAGGACCCGCACTGCCATGCCCTTTAGTCCTGTGGTCCCCCCGCCTGATACCCACCCCTGTCGGTGCACCAGCACACGTCTGCCCCATCCCTGTTGTTCCAATTCAAATGGCCCCCCCAACACATGACTGCCCCATCCCAGTATGTATGAACAAACCCCAACCTGGCGCCCATCCAGGTATATGAAGAACAACCCCCACACATGATTGCTCCCCATCCTAGTATAGCAGAACAACCCCCCAACACATGTCTTCCCCATCCCTGGTGTAGAACATGTCATCCCCCCTGCACACACAGAGATGCCTTTGTCCACACTGCCCTGACCCCTGAACCAGGTACCCTGGCTGCAGCATTGATGGCCAGTGGCCAGTGCCCCCACCTCCTGTAGCAATGACAACACCCCCCTGGTCCCCATACCTGCCAGTCAGTGGCACAGCTCAGGACAGCCAGTGGCACAGCCCTCCGCACACCTCCACAGCCGCCAGCCATCTGACTGATGATGGGAGTGTGCTTCTACATATAGGCGACATGCTCCCTGCATCAGTTGAATGGCCAGCAGCTGAGAAGGTGTGTGGAAGGCTGTGCCACTGGCCATCCCGAGCTGCGGTACTGACTGACAGGTACAGCGATTGGGGTGGTCTTGTCAATGCTGTGGGGCGGGGGGCACTAGCAACTGGCCACCAATGCTGCAGCCAGGGTACCATATTTGGGGGTCAGGGTAGTGTGGACTGGGGCACCCGTGTGTGTGTGGGGGATGACATGCTCTACATGAGCACTCATGTGTTGGTGGGGGGGGGTTGTTGTGGACATACCGGGATGGGGCACTCATGTGTTTGGGGGAGTACTTGGCTATTACAGGGATGGGGCACTCAAGTGTTGGTGAGAGGATTTGTTCTGAACATACCTGGATAGGGTAGTCATGTGTTTGTGGTGGGAGGGTTCCTTGGATACTTCGGGGCGGAGCTGGGGGGTATGCTTTGGATATACAGGGACAGGGCAGACATGTGTTGGGGGTATGCTTGGAAAAAACAGTGATGGGGTGGACATGTGCAGGGGGGGTCCAGTTGCATTGGTGGCGTTTGAACCTCCTGCCAGGGACTGTGCGGGTTTTCTGTTGTGTGTGGGGGAGCTGCTATACAGTTGCTGGGGCCTTGCAGGGGTCCTGTATGTGCAGGGCTGGGTGCATACAGTGGTCATGGCAGGGTCCATCCTGGTGTAACTGGCACCCTCCTATGCCCCCCAGTGCACAGCACTACCTGCGTTAGTGAATGGTGTGTAGTGCAGGCACACCCCTGGCATGCCACCACCCACCCCAGGTGTATTGCTGTCCGTGTGGACAGGGAATCAGGCACATAACTAACTTGCACATTGTTCATGAATGCTGTCAGGGGTCTGTGGGACCCATGCTGCATGGCATTCACATGTATCTATGCCTACACACCCAGTTTCTGCGGCACATAGGCATCGTGCATGGGGCTCAATGTTTGCCATTAAAACTAAAGCTGTTGTGGTCCTGTTTCAGGTTGCAGTTTAAATGTTCACAAACAATATTGACTAATGAAAAATAGTTGCAGACTGAACAGGCCCGATTCACAAAGCCTCCGGCATGGTGCAATGGGGCGTGCACCAAGAAGAATGGAACAAGGTGCACCATATGCCATAAGATACGCCGGAAGTGATTCACAAGGGCAGCCTGCATCATATGCAGGCTGCCTGCCCCAAATTGGGCATGTGCCATCCCTGCACCCAGAATTGGGCTGCGACAAGGCACTAGGGGCCCTGCGGCAGATGCAAGCTGCTACATCTCCAAAAATGGTATTCACAAAATGCACCACGTGGACAGTTTTCTAAGTACCCTTAGACCAGCCAGGGCTGGTCTAAGGGAACTTAGAAATCATCCCCTGGGACAGTTCAGCACAGTGCCAGTAGTCTAGTGTCCCCCCCCATCCCCGATACTGCCGTGTTTGTTAGTAATAATTACTGTAGATCTCCCTCCCCAAACACCGATGTAGCTGTGTATGTTATTAACAAAAAAGTCCCCCTCCCTGAACCCCAATGCTGTCAGTAGTACATAATAAATACCAAGATTTCCCTTCCCAATTCCTGTTCCTATAAACCCATTTACAATTTCCCTGGTAGTCTAGTGGTACCCCCCTACCCTGTTTGCCCATCTTGCCAGTGAGTTGGTGACTGGCTCTGCCCACTGCTCTTCTCCACAGTCAGCTGCCAACTGAGCTTTGACTGAGTGCTGTACTGTATATAGTATGAGCTCAGTGAATGACATCTCAGTCAAGGAGCACGTACTGAATACAGTACAGTGCTCAGCTGGAGCTCAGTTGGCAGCTGGCCATGGAGGTGAGCGGTAGGCAGAGCCAGTTGCCAACTCACTGGAGAGATGGGCACAGCTGGGGGGGGTGCCACTAGACTACCAGGGAAAATGTAAATTGGTTTATTGCAGCAGGACTCGGGGAAGGGAATCTTGGTATTTATTACTTACTACAGACAGCATCAGGGTTTGGGGAGGGGGGACTACTAGATCAATAGGGTGTAGTGCAGCATCTTGCAGCTGACCCTTCCAGTCCGCCATCTGTGTGGTGCACAGCCAGGTTTGATGCAAGCCTAGGGACTTAGCCACCAGGACCCCACTTGTTAGAGAAATGGGTGCAGGGTCCCTGGCACATTGGGCTTTGGCACACGCTGCTGTTTGCTGCAGCTTGCACTGCTCCAAGCCCACTTTGAGAATTGGGCCCAACATGTTTAAACAGTGTGAGTTTAAATATTCACAAATAATATTAACAAATGAACACATAATTACAGACAGAAATATTTTTACATAGTGCCAGCATTGAAAATATGTGTACAAAATAATGTGTAGGCTCATTTTCTGCTAGTGCAGCATGTCTGCAATTTCATTAAGTGCGCAGCATGTATACACCAACAGTTTCTCATTATGCTTCCTGAGTTTTGTAAGGTTGATTTTAACTAAAAGGGGGTAATCTGTTACACTTGAGTTTTACATAGGCAAAACGGCTGTTCTAAATGCTTAGAAAACACACACACATATGCACACACAGCCTCCAAATATCCACAGATATGTGTTTTACATATTTTTAATTAATATGATTTTGCACTCTTACTTATCTTCAGTGAGACTTGTAACATCAGATGATCTATTTCATAACATTCCATTCTGTGACATTTGACTTACTGCTATAGTCTCAGGGATGCCTGCTTATTTCTGGTTGTATTTCTTAAAGTGATTCTGCGAGCCTTTGCAGATGCCTTTTCACATAGTATGCTATTGCTACCCATGCTTCAGATGCTGAAACTGCAATTTGTTTTGTAAAAAACTCTGTCATAGTCATTTTTATGTTTGCTTGCACGCATGTGCAAGAAACATAGTGCCTTCATCGGAGATTTCGGAGGTGTGTCACCTCCTCCTCCAATTCAGTCAGTGGGCTGGCAGGAGCGGCCCCTGTAAGCTAATGCATTTTGGAGCTGTCTATGACACGCCCAAAATGCAGTGGTATACAGTTGAAAGGGGAGTTACGCTTGAGTGAGCACCGATAAGATATCGGCTGCTCACGCGCAGCTCCCCCACGCACAGACAGACGCGCCGCGTCAGATGTATAGCCGACGGGTGCCCAATCCCGTCGGCTGAGCTCGTCCCCCACCCCCAGTTGTAGGTGCCACGCTGAGGAGCCCACCCCAGCGTATGGCAAGCACTGTGGTCCTTTGGCGGTAGGGTGCCAATCCCCCGTCGGCTGAACGCCTCAAGTCCTCAGCACGCTGGGAGCCCACCCCAGCGTGGCAAACGCCCCACGAATGCTTTTTTTAAACCTGTAAAATAAACTGTCCCGCGGCGCATCTCCCAACCCTCCCACAACCCGCACCCACCCACTGCGCGCACCCAGTTTCCCCACACCCCTCACCCCATACTTACCCGGACTCCGCGACAATCTTCGTGGACCAGGAACACGTCTGCACTCTTCAAAGCCGACCGCGAACTGAGGAAATGCGGTAAGCTGTATAATGGGTTACATAGGGGGTTTCAACTTTATGCATATCTCGGGCATTTTTGGGAATTTTTGCACCAAATTTTCAACATGGGGTTTTTGGGACCCCTTCTCATGAATGATGTCACTGTCATGGCGTTATTCGGGCCGAAGGGTGATTTCGCGCAGTGACTGCGAAATAACCCTTCAGGCCTGAATACTGCCATGACAGTGACATCATTCATGAGAAGGGGTCCCAAAAACCCCATGTTGAAAATTTGGTGCCAAAATTCCAAAAAATGACTGTTTTATGAGGGTGCGTTGCACAGTTCCTACACAGGCTAGTAAGTTCGCGAAATTTCAATATTTTCACTCCAGATCTTCAACATTGCCATTTTACCACACCTTCTTATGAGAAGTACAGCTGTCATTTTTCACATCTCACCCAAAATGTGTTTCCGCCCATGTAGCGTAGAATGGCGCAGTTGGTGTGCGAAATCAATGTACGGGACAATTAAGAAAATCACAGTGACACTGTTCATGAGCAGAGGTCTTAAATGGCTATGTTGAAAATTTGGTGAAAAATTCCAAAAAATGACTGTTTTATGAGGGTGCGTTGCGCAGTTCCTACGCAGGCTCGTAAGTTCGAGAAATTTCAATATTTTCACTCCAGATTTTCAACATTGCCATTTTACCACACCTTCTTATGAGTAGTACAGCTGCCATTTTTCACATGTCATCCAAAATGTGTTTCTGCCCATGTAGCACACAATGGCGCAGTCGGTGTGCGAGATCAATGTACGGGACAAATTAAGAAAATCACAGTGACACTGTTCATGAGCTCAGGTCTTAAAATGGCTATTTTGAAAATTTGGTGACAAAAGTCCATAAAATGACTGTGTTACGAGTGAGCAATGTGCAGTTTCCACGCACCCTCGTAAGTTCATGACTTTGTAATATTTTCAGTCCAGATTTTCACCAGTGGCATTTTTCACACTTCCTTATGAACAGTACAGCTGTCATTTTTCACAACATGGCTGAAGTGTGTTTTCACACTTTCAGCTGAGATGCATGGTCGCTGGAAATCATTGTTCGGCACAGATAAAGAAAATCACAGTGACACTGTTCATGATCGGAGGCACCAAAATGCCTGAGTTGACAATCTGCTGTAAAATATCCCCAACCTAATTATATTACGGTGTGCGTTGCACAGTTTCTATGTACGCCATGACTTCACCATTTTTAAATATTTTACTGCAGATTTGCAACATTGCCATTTTTACACCTCCCATGAACAGTACACCTGTCATTTTTACATCCTGTTTGAATGTTTTGCACCTGTGGTGCTAAATGCCATAGTCGCTGTGCATAAGCAGCTCGCTAACAAACTGATATTCCCCTGTTCATGAGGTGGGGTCACAAAAACCATGTTGAAAATTTGGAGTGAAAATACCAACGAATGCCTGAGGTATTAGGGTTTCCAACCATAACGCCCAACCCTGTAGAGAATGACAGGCATCAGGGGTGTGACTTGGGATTCTTGCCTGTAATGCTCATACCATTCCACACCCTGCAGCCAGTGAGAGGCATCGAGGTATGCCTTGGACTCTTCAGCCCCAAAGTTCACCCCTTTCTCCTATATTGCACCCATCTCACCGCATTTCCTAATGAAATGGGGTGCGCATAAGGGCCAAAGACCCCAAGGAACACCGTGACACTTGTCAGTGTCTGCAGGGTGGGGTGTGGTGAAATGGCGAGGCCGTTATGCCTGACCACCCAAATGCACACCCCAATGCCTGTCACTCTCTGCAGGGTGGTGGTGGGGTTGGCTTCAGTTCATTACTTCACTGCCATTCCTATTACGCAGCTCTGTAACTTCTACATTACCACTGCCAATGCCAGCAAGCAAACATTCGGCTTTGACAAATGCTTGTTATTTATGTTTTATCAGCACTGTGTCCTCCAGTTTTCGGTGTGTGGCCACACCCTAAGAATGATTTCATGCAAGGGAACTGTCAATGTTTTACATACAGCACCAAGGACTTCTGGGTAAATTATCATGTTAATGTAACTGTTAGTTACTCAGAGGTGCAGACTCTTATTTTGGTCATGGTGACTGCACCTAATTTGTAGAGGTACATAGCAAGGCATTGTGGTTACAATGAGAAGTTGTTTTCCTGATCTGTTACTGTGAGGTTCAGTATCATATCCCTGTAGTGGCTTCAACAATAAAAACTCTCACATGTTTATTTTCCAAACAAGGCATTGTGCATATAGTATCTAGCTTATAAGATTTCTTTACTGAGAGATATAGCCTTCTATGTCGGTAGTGTAGATGTCTGCAATACCAAGACATGACCAACATTTAGAAACAGTACTTATAAACTTTGTTTCCCTTGCATGATATCACACTTGGGGGTTGCAGCACTGAGAAAAAAAAGGGTGCGTGTTACACAAATGAAGCAGAACACTTTCTGGCAGTTTGAATGTTAGGAGATTGAATCACAACTCCTACAGGTTACTACAGTTTATTATTCCCATTTGCTATGGCAAAGCTTGCTAAATCACTTTAACTAACTGCTAATCTGTCTCACTTATGTGTAAAATCTTTTTTTTTTATCTGGGCTTTCAAGTGAGTTTTCTAAAAGATCTGCCATTTCTTCTGAAGAAGAACTCTGAGTTTGAAAGCTTATGGTTTTTCTGTAATTTCTGATGATCCAATCTGTAATTTCTGATGATCCAATAAAAGTTATCAAATCACCTAATTTGTGCATATCAAAGAAAAATAAACAGTCTTGATACCCTTCTGAGCACAGTCTCTCCTCTTGGCCCACTAGTCATTGCCCAACAGCCTCCTCTGGTTAAAATCCTTACGACTCCCAATCACACACAACAGTCATAATTATTTTCTCTGTTCCTTGGCATCACCCCGCCACCTGCTTGCTCCACTAACATGTTCAAACCCCACTACTCACCCACCTTGTTTCTTCACCTTAATCACAAACTTCTGTCACAGATCAGCAACCGCTTTCACACTCAATGAATGGTCTCCCCTATCAGGCACTGATGGCTTTTAGTTTCAGCAAGATTGGGACCACCTTCAATGACAGTGGATCCAGGGGTCTCCAATAAAGCCCTGGCATACCCTCCCTAATTAAAACATTGAAAATCACAAGCTCACTGGTACAGGACAGAAGAACAAGCCATCATGCGGCTCCGTCAATGAGCCATACCGTTTTGACAGTCATGTGCCTCCCCAACCTACAATCCTGTACAGTGCTGGTCATGACCTATACACTGCTCGGAGAGTGATGATCCATGAGGTGCTCCTTTATCACTGTGCTCCCTGGCCCTGCAAATTCCATTAGGGACAGGAGGGCAGAATTGTTTGGGAAACATTTGCAGACCAAAGGAATTAATAATTAATACTTGGGGGAGCACACAGGGTTAAATCACACAAAAAATAAATCAAGAGCTGTGTCATCTGTTACTTTGATATGGAAAATGGAACTGTTTGATAAAACCACACAGATTTTCATTATATTTATATATTTAAAAATGGGTAAATGGGAAAGGCACAGTAAGCTGATGCTTGTTTCAGGGTGCAACCTGGGGGGGGAGAGGGGAGGGTGACAAAAGAATACAATTACAAAACACTGGAGTGCAGTTACATAGACAACATTACAGGTGCAAGAGTAATATGGTGATCAAGCAGGTAAATAACAGCATGGTTTATCATACTGATATGTGGACAAGCATGCAAGAATAAAATAAAATGCATAGTGCCTGTTAGAGAAGGTGATAGTGCTTTGGAATACAGAATCAGACAATGGGCGTAGTCATAATTAGCCTAATTTTAAAGGGAGAAGGTATAAGTTGGGGGCAGAAGAGTCAAAGGGGGGGTTGATAGGGACAGAAAGGTGATAAAATTATAAAATCAGTCTAGTCAAAAAAAATGCACACATCATTTTTCTTCAGAATTTATTTTTATTATAACTACAATAGAAACTAGCTATTTTATAAGTGTGATAAGTGACTCCAGTGTGTGCATCATAGGATTTTAATGCAGTTCCCAGAGATGTAAGGACACTCTGCCTTCATCCTCATGCTTATTACACCCCTGAGGCATGCATTAAATAGGCGATACATGATGGGCAGGAGTGGAATATGGAAAATATCTGCATGAGTGAACAGTGACCTCGGGATACCTCACGAGTGGTGGAGCATAGCGGAGCCATGAGTGATGGTTCCCAAGTCACTGTCCATGAGTGTAGATATTTTCAGTATTCCAGTTCTGCCCATCATGTATTGTATTTATACAATAGGGCCCCTAATGTTGAGCATGGATCGCGTAAAAGTTATCATTACTGCGAAATACACAGTCACGCAATATATGTTGTGCAATGGTATTCAATCGTGTTATTTCACACTAATGGTGATGTTTTGCGTGAGCCATTGAATAAATAGAGGATAATGTATGGTCCTCTATCACTAATAGGTTGTTAACTGTTGAGAGGTTGCCAGGGTAACCATGTAAACCTTGAGAGCGAAGCTCGAGAGGTTTATGTCACCATGGCAACCTTGAGACGTTACACAAACTGGTTAACGACAGAGGGACCATACATTATATTATATAGTGTATGGTCCCCATAAACTGGCAAAACAAATGAATGTGGCTTACTTTTGGCACCACCGCAGACGTTCAGAGTAATTTTCTCACCGCTGCACTACTTTTGGGAAGGCCATTGGTGCGCGAGATAAAAGGTACACACATGCACAGATGGGCTCAGTTTGTAATCCCATCGCTATGACATACTCAACAGAGGTTTATAACCACTTGCGTCATAGTGATGGAATTATCAAGAAATAATTTTGCTAGTTTTTAGCGGTAATAAGGGCTCACCATACATTATATGTAAATAATTCCACTGTGGTGACATCACCACAGTGGTTTATTTCATGGCAGTGAGAATACATGTTTTTAGTAAATGAGTTATTTGCAAACCCCTATTGTATAAAATCCTATAATGCACACCTGTCATGGCTTACTACTTACATGTCACTCCTAGCTACAGTTTTATGACCCCAATCATTTGGGGTGATCTGATCTTCATGTAAAAGTAAAACTGGGGTGTTCTGATCTTCATGTAAAAGTAAAACTGGGGTGTTCTGGTCTTAACGTAAAAGTAAAATTGATGACACCAGGCTCTCAAGCTTTTGCAGTGCAACAGACCTTCAGCTCCTTCTTACAATGTTTTTCTAAAAAAAATTTATTTTGCATGGTTAACTGTGCAGAATAACTTTTCCAGAATGAGATACCACAATTGCAGGCAATTAATATACAGCCCTTGGTTTATCGCTGGGTTTTACCTCAATGACAGAACACAGGTACAAGCCCTGCCTCAACTAAATACTCACTGTGTAACCTTGGGTAAGTTACCTTATCTCTCAGTACCCTAATCCACCCAGCTGCAAAAAAGGATAGGAGCAAGACACCACTGAAAACGAGATGTTAAATCTCAGCTAGGCTGTCCTTGCTAAATAACTTTTAAAATACAAATAAAACTGTAATGTTGGCAAGACAATTACACAAGTTGAGTGTTCATTGGCCAATCACATTTCTAAAGCAGAATGGATACCTTTCACCATAAGTTTTTTCCAGTCCTGTTTGGAGTTCTATTCTGTATCCTGTTCGGCATTTTAACAGTTTTCACCGGAAAACAAAAATAATGATAAAGGTCATGTACAGTAACAAGAAGGACTCTTTCAAGTGCAACCAGTTACTGTAATGACTGTTGATGCTGCTGAGTGTGTGAAATTATGGGGGTATCTCCAGCTACCCCATGTGTATCATGTGAGCTTCTGACAGATGAGAGCAAGGTAAAAATTTAACTGTCAAGATTAAGAATGTATAGTTGTACAGAGTGACAGCTGTACTGTTAGAAAAGAGGTGTACAAAAATTGCAACCATTAAATCACCTTTTGGGATCTAGTAACAAAATGACAGTGACACTGATGATGAGGTGGGCTTCCAAGAACCCCATGTTTAAAATTTGGGGCCAAAACTCTAAAAAATGGCTGATTTATCAACTTAACTTGAAACCCCTATTGAATGCCATTATAGCATGCTTACCTTTGATTCTTCAGTTTGCAGTTCAGCGTTGAAGAGTGCAGATGTGTCCCAGTCCAGAGACGGTGACAGTGCTGAACTCTGGAGGTAAGTATGGGGTAAGGGGGGTGCGGAGAAGTGGTGGTGGGGTAAAGGGGTGCGAGAATGTGGGGTGCTCAGAGGAGGATGTGGATGGTGGAGGGAGACTGGGGCGATGAAGAGGGACTGTTTTCTTTTACAGGTTAAAAACACGTCAGGGAACGTTTTCTTTATTTACAGGAAATTAAAAAAAACAGACATTTGGGCACACTGGGGTGGGCTCCTAGTGTGCCACATGAGTTGGGGGGCTACATAATGCCAACACAGGGATTGCCAACCCTGATGTCGATGCAGGGATGGGGAGCAGGGAGGACAGCAGCAGTGGGAGGGTTTTCTTTCCTGCCGGTGCTGTCGGCAGTGATGCAACTGCACATGCATAGTTCTTGCCCCAGAATGCAGAAGTAACAGCTGAAATAGTGAGGCTGTTATTCCATAGCAGCTGATCGTGGCAGAGTGTTTCAAGCTCTGTTGGACTTTTGGAAGGATACTTCCAAAAGTCCAATGGAAGTTTCCATGATTGGGCATTTTTTAAAGCTATGATCAATCCCAAAATAGTCAAAGGATCCATCCTCAGCCATAATGAAGCCACATGTGAAAAAAATGATATTTCTGTTCTTTGGATGAACCCACACAACTTAATCCTATAATCCTGCCTCTTTCCTGTAACATGAGACACAAGTTAAAGGGAAACTTGTATTATAACTGGAAACAGCGTGATTGAGGGATGTATGTTACAATGGAACATGTGAGAGGTAACTGGAATTGTCCTTATTGCATCTCAGATGCTTTATCCAGAGAAAACTATACTGCAAAAATGTGTAAAAGTAGGACCCTAACAGAAAACGCTATATCGCATCTTAGCTGTGAAAACCTGGCTAAATACATTGTCAAATGAGTAAAAGCAGGACTGCACTGAAAACAAGCTATTGCATTTTTTTAAATCCTTTTATTTCATTTCATTTCATTTTCAAGGAGGGCCTCACAGAATACAGCTAAAAAATACACTTAAAAAGTGGAGCCTAAATCCTGCGCATGCGCAATAGCGGCATGTTCCTGCACTTGCATGGGATCTCTGCTCCAAACCACTATTGCGCATGTGTGAGATTTAGGCTCCACTTTTTAAGTGTATTTTGTAGCTGTATTGTGCCTCATTTCTCATTACAAGAGGCACAGGATGATTTAGTGTGTTGAAATACTTAATTTAAGCAGCTTTGTTCATAGGGCATGCTAAAAATTGCACAGCGTACATGGGCTCTGTTACAGACGTGTTTCTTTGGGATGTATGTGCTTCCAGAGGTCAGCTGACTTATGTTTGGGCCGGTCTGACAGAAAAAGAATGTTAAATCATGGAAAGCAGGTAAAAATGTTACTTTTGGGACATGCAGGGTCATTTTACACTAGTAGTTTATTTAGTGTATGCCTCAGGGAACACTGCTACGTAATGATGCAAAACATAGGGACAAAGCTGACAGTGTCCCTTTAAAAGAACAATAACAGCAGGCAACCTTTTTATGTTCACCGTGTGCATGTGCACGCAGCAAACATCTTGCTATGATAGTGCCTTTTGAAGGGTGTGACACTGTCCATTGAATGCAGAGCAATGTTTAAGGGGTGAGTCAGTGCCACACCAATCATCAGCCAGGCTGATTATGAGAGAGTTTTGGCTTCCTGGGCAAAGGCACTCCACAATTGAAGAGAAAAACTCTTCTCTTTGATCTACACCACTCAGCAAGCTGATCTGTCATGACAGCCTGCTTAGGAATTTGAAACATCCAGGAATAGCCTCACTGTTGCAGACACCAGCTGTAATAAGGAAAAACATCCATCGATGTCTGTTGCTGATGCCCCTGTAACTGCTCCCCCATCTGACCCTCCCTCTCAGCACTCACACCCCACTCCCCAACAGACATAAAACTGACACTGGGGGTACCCAATCCCCAGTGGCTCCACCTCCTAAGAAAAATCCCCACAGTCCACTACTACGCCACTCCCAATGCACAGTCACATCTCTAAATGCTGCTAATGTGCCAGAAGGCTTGTTCACAGCTCAGCACACCCAAGTTCAGCTAAACAGATTTTTTACAAGTAAACAAGGGTGAGAAAGAATAAGTGCCTCAGCTGAGACTTGAACCCGGGCCACCCGGAATACCGTTCCAATTGCGCTACCCAGCTGCGCCACTGAGACAACTGGAACCTGGGATGTCCCTGGGCACATTACTCTTTCTCAAATGCACAACCCAATGGCAACACAAATATTTACTTCTAACAAGCACACCACACTCCTGTGTGATTGTTAGAAGATTTTTTTACAAGTATTATGAAAGCTAAACTCAGGAAAGTGCAAGCCGACATGAAACAAGGGCTTAAAGTTATAGAAATTGGAGTATTAAACTCAAGGCGTGATATAGGGCATGCACGAATGCGTATGCATATTCCGGCCATATGCACATGTATTCGTGCATGCCTAGTATCCTGGCTTAAGTTAAAACACCCTGATTTCTATCTCCTTGTTTCATTAGCCATCCAATGATTCTGTTGCTGCTGCCACTGTAACTGTTCCACCCACCTGACCCTCCCTCTCAGCACCCCCCAAACATAAAACTGACACTGGGGGTGCCCATTTCCTTAGTGTCACTGCCACTCTCTGTTGCTGCAACCCATGTAACTATCCTGCCCACCCAACCCTCCATCTCAGCACCCCCAACCCACTCCCCAATAGCAATAACAATGACATTGGAGGTGTCCAATCCCCCAGTGTCATGACCTGAAATAAAGATAACCTTCCTTCATAGTTTTTATTTAAATAAACCCTGTAAAAAGAAATCCATCTATTGATGTCTGTTGTAGCTGTTACTGTCCCCCCCACCCAACAATCCCACTCAGCGCCCACCACCCCACGCACCCCCAATCCCTAACTTACCAAACTGGGAACCAATGCCATAATTTTCTGTGGACCACAGACTCATTTTCACTCTTCAAAGCCAAACCATGAACCGAATAAATCAGATATGAGGTTCAATGTATTTCAATGGGGTTTGGAATTTTATGGCATAACGTGGCCATTTTTGCATATTTCTGCACCATATTTTCAACATGCCTTTTTTGGGACCTCACCTATTGAACAGTTACAGTGAATTAAGGCAAATCTGTCCCAAAAGGTGATTTTGCAGTCCCTGCATGAAATCACCTTTTGGGCAGGAGTTGAAAAATTTCTCTGCCCTTGTTAATGAGGTGGGGTCATAAGAAGGCTACGTTGAAAATTTGGTGAAAATATATTAAAAAAAACAACAAAATTATGAACCAATATTGAATTTTACAAACACAGACTCATAACTATGGTAATTTTCAATATTTTTACTCCATATTTTCAACATAGCCATCTCTTTACAGCACCTCATGAATGTGTCAGCTGTCATTTTTCAAATCCTGGCCAAAATGTGTTTTTGCATCCCAAAAGATGATTTTGCAGTCGCTGTACGAAATCACTTTCTTGCAGGAGTTGAAAATTTTCTCAGCCTTCGCTCATGAGGCGGGGTCATAAGAAGGCTATGTTGAAAATTTGGCATAAAAATATTAAACAAGCATTTGTCAATGCCGAATGTTGTCACACTAGCATTGGCGGTGCAGTGCGGAAACACATTTTTTGGAGGATGTGAAAAATGACAGCTGTACTGTTCATAAGGAAGTGTGAAAATGTAGCATGTAAGTATTGCAAATTTTCAAAGTTACAAGGGTGCATGGGAAATGCGCAACGCACACTTATAACAGTCATTTTATGGAGTTCCGGCACCAAATTTTCAACACATGCATTTTAGCACCTCTGCTCATGTACAGTGTCACTGTCATTTCTTCAAACTGTCCCAAAAAGTGATTTCACACAGTGACTGTGCTATTCTGCGCCAGACATGCGAAAACACATTTCGAGCAGGATATGTAAAATGACAGCTGCACTGTTCATCAAGAGGTGTGGAAAAATGCCAATGGTGAAAATCCAAAGTGAAAATATTACAAATACACAACGTTATGAGCGTGTGTTCAAACTGCACAACGCACGCTTGTAACACAGTCATTTTATGGAGTATCATCACCAAATTTTCAACATAGGCATTTTAAGACCTCTGCTCATGAACAGTGTCACTGTCATTTTTATAATCTTCCCCAAACACTGATTTCCCACAGCGACCACGGTATTGAGCGCTGCAAGTGCAGAAACACATTTCGGCCAGGATGTGGAAAATGACAGCTGTACTGTTCACAAGGATGTGTAGAAAAATGACAATGTTGAAAATCTGGCATGAAAATATTGCGAATTTGTGAAGTTATGAGCATGCATAGCAACTGTGCAATGCACGCTCATAAAACAGACATTTTTGGGATTTTTTCAACCAAATCTGCAACATAGGCTTTTTGAGAGTCCACCTCATGTATATTGCCATTATCCTTGCATTAATTGGTCCCAAAAGGTGATTCCGCTCAATGAATGCGAAATCAGCTTTTGGGACCAATTAACATCATAACTGTGACACAGTTCATGAGGAGGGGTCCCAAAAACCCCATGTTGAAAATTTGGTGCAAAAATTCCAAAAAATGCCCGAGATATGCATCAAAGTTGAAAAACCCTATTTATCCCATTATACAGCTTACTGGCATTTCCTCAGTTCGCGGACGGCATTGAAGAGTGAAGACATGTTCCCAGTCCACTGAAGATCATCCCGCCGAGCTCCGGAGGTAAGTATGGGGTGAGGGGGGTGTGGAGAGGCAGGGTGTGTAGTGGGTGGGTGCAGGTGGTGGGTAGGGAGACTACGAGGGACCTTCTTCTGCTTACAGGTATTAAAAAAACACATTGCGGATGGGTTTCTTCTTTACAGGTGGTTTCTTCTTTGGGGGGTAAGTAGCTGATGGGGGATTGAGCACCCCCGTCAGCACAGAAGGGCGGACATCAGCTCGACAGGGAGTGGGCTCCCCATCGGCACATTAAACCAGGAAGGGGGGGGACAGATGTCAACGGGATTGGGCATCCTCTGTCGGCAAACAACAAAAGCGGGGAGGGAACACATTCTGCCGATGGGGAGTGGGCTCACCCATCGGCACATACTTGGGCAGGGTAAGCTAGCTGGGGGATTGGGCACTCCCGAAGTCAACAGTTTAGTGGCCACTGTGCCACCATGTTTCCAGCTGGTGATCACGTATGAAGGGTCCGCTGCATGTGACAAGCTTTGCTTGCATTGCAGCGGACCTTTCCTTAGATGTGCTTGCCTGGGTGGTGTGGCGCCAGCATGCAGGCTGATTAGGGAATGAGGGACGCACCTACTGGTGCATGATTGCTTTCACCCAACAGTGACCACACCTACAGATCTGCACTACCCCAAGATGTTGGCTGCGCAAGCATGCCAACATAAAAAAACAACAAAGTTATAAGCCTATGTTGAATTGTATGAATGCAGACTCATAACTTTGGTAATTTTCAATATTTGTACCCCAAATTTTCAACATAGCCATTTCTTTACAGCACTTCATGAATGTGAAAGCTGTCATTTTTAAATGCTGGCCAAAATGTGTTTTCCATCTCAAAAGGTGATTTCGCAGTCCTTGTGTAAAATCACTTTTCAGCAGGAGTTGAAGATTTTCTCTGCACTTATTCATGAGGTGGGGTCATAACAGGGTTATGCTGACAATTTGGGGCACAAATAAAAAAAAAAATAACAAAGTTGTGAGCCTACATTGAAATTTATGAAGGCAGTCTCCTAACCTTGGTAATACATAACCCACAACGTGAACCACAACGCATCTAGTACCCCAGGCTTCTATACCAGTGGAAAACATCTGGCATTGACAAATGCTTGTTTTATTTGTGAGAGAGATAATAGCCAACAATAAAGGGGTAGCAAAATGGCAAAATAAAAACAGGGAACCACTCCCCTGAGCAAGCTCTTTGAGTAAAATGGTGGTGTTATGTGGATATTTGAATAAAACAAGAAGACTTCGGAAATCTTGTTTTTGTAGGCTTTATGTAAAAGCTGAGTGATTGGTCTACACATTCAGTTTCACAGCCTCATTGTTAGGAAGTCATAACGTGAGGAGCTTCTACTGGATTTTGTCTTTACCTTGTGGCTATAACCTGTGTTGAGATGTATTATAATGAAGGGGATACAATGCAGGAAGGGAGCATGTGGGAAATACATGACCGAACTTAAAGAAAAACAATCAGCAAAAGCAAACTATTCATGGGGGTAACCCAGATTTCTAAACCAAGCAATGGCAAGTTATCAATCAATCAATCAATCAAATCTTTATTTATTCAGGCGATCATCATTGAGCAAGGCTCATTTACAAGGTGGACCTGATAAGGTCAAGGTTCGAGTTGGTGCACAGCAATTACATCACATACTTATGAGACAGTTATACACACAGAAACAAGAAAATGTTATTTATAACACAATAATATACAGAGAATTCACATGTTAAAGCTTGGCAAGAGAAAGTTAAATTAACATCTACAATATGTACAATACATATATATCACAATGAGGGCCATGACAGTCACTCACATAATGAGTACAAGGATGGTAAAGGGAATGTTGGGTGCCATATACTGGCGGTGTCTGGCTGGAAGGAATATGGCATATGTGATTGGAATAAGGTTTTGTGGGATGACTATTCTATCTCTAGCAGTAGCAACTGCATTTCTCTGTGAAGAAGGCTGTACAGTGCTGCTTGAAGGAAGTAAATGGAATGATAATGGACAGTTTTAAGGATTTTTGTAGGGTGTTCCATGCTATGGCTAGAGATTAGCTGATTGCTGCCCTCCCTATTTTGGTGTTGACTTTGGGCAATTTGAGCAGGATGATATTGTTGCTTCTTAGGGTATAGGAGCTGGGAGTGGTCAGGTTGAAGCAGTCCAGGATATAGCTTGGGAGTTTTTTGATAAAGCTCTGTAGATCCATAGAGCTGCATTTCTGCTCCTCCTGACATGAAGGGAAACCCATCCAACTGAATCATAGAGAGAACAATGGTGAGTATTATATGGCAGGTCTGTAATGAACCTTATTGCTCTATGGTATAAGGTATCCAACTTTTGAAGGTAGGGAGTGGAGCAGTGACTATAGAGGAAGTCTGCATAGTCAATGACTGATAGAAAGATGGCCTGGACTAATCTCATCTTTGAATCTCTATTAAGGAAGGGTTCTAATCTGTAGAGGAGGCCAAGCCTTAGGGGAAGCTTTTTCAGCAGTTGTTCTAGATTCTGAGTAAAGTCAAGTCTGTTGTCAATCCACATATCTAGGTATTTGAAATTTTCAACATACTCCAGATTTTCTCCAAGTATAGTGCATATCTGGCGGAGACTGATTGAAGAGGATGTGTTAGTGGAGTTTTGGGTTGTGAACATCATTGCTTTGGTTTTCTTTGCATTTAGCAGAAGCTTTTTCTCAAGAAACTGATGTTGTAACAGGGAGAATTCTGCTTGTAGGATTTCATGAGCAACTTTAGGTGAAGGGTTGCTGACATACAGTACAGTGTCATCAGCAAAGAGATGCACTGAGGACTTGGTAAGGGTTGAATCAATTTTATTTATATAAATGGCAAAAAGGATAGGACCCAGAATAGAGCCTTGGGGACTCCTCTTGACAGTGGTCTTAATGGGAGAGGTCACCTTCGCTTTTACCTGCTGTGATCTACCGAGAGGTAGCATCTGAACCACTTAAGGGAGGATGATTTAGGCCAATGGAGTGTATGGATGAGAGTAGCAGTTCATGGTCCACAGTGTCGAATGCTTTGCTCAGGTCCAGGAATACTGCACAGCCATTGTTCTTTTTATCCAGTTCGGTTTGCCAATCATTGGTGACCTTGGCTAATGCAGTGATAGTGCTATGTTTGGCCCTGAATCCAGATTGAGCTGGATTTAATAGATTAGCATTGTTATGCTTGATGAAAACAAGCTGTTGGATGAGTTTAGAATCTAGCACTGAATGATGAAGCTCAACAATGTCACCAGAGCTGGATTTAATAGATTAGCATAGTTATGCTTGATGAAAACAAGCTGTTGGATGAGTTTAGAATCTAGCACTGAATGATGAAGCTCAACAATGTCACCAACTATGCTAAACATCCTCTTGGATTGCACACTCATAGGGGGGCAACTGATGTATCTCAGCTCACACTCAAATCAGTGCTGTTAGTGCTAGGTATTCCTTCTCCAGCTCCCGCAGAGGAGCTAGAGCTGCCAGATGGCATTCCCTCACTACCATGAGTTTCTTCACAGCCGATTAAACCAATTTTCACATGCAAACAATCATCCCATCACACAGTTGTTGGCAAAAGTGACTCACTTAGTGGCTATCCATAGCCATGTAAAGGACCTTGCATTTGCACCAGTGATCCAGCATGATTGCAAAAATGTGGCTGTGTAATCCATTATTTTCACAAACCTAGCTTCCAGTTCTGTTTTTAGGTGCAAAAGAAGCACAGCAGTCTCATCTGGAATCTCTCTATGCTCATTATGGTATCTATGTAAGGATATTTTCATGATATGCATTACTGCTTAATTTAGCAAGGCAGTGGAAGCGCTTAGATCACAAGTACTCCTCTTTAATTTGCCAAGTACTTTGACCATGGCATCAATCAGTAACCACTCATGGTGGCCTAGGACTCCCCCAATGTCGCACTCCATTGCCATTTCATGAAGTACCCACTTCTGTTCTAGTCATCTCGAAAAAAACAGGTAGGATGAATTCCATCTGTTGCCAACATCCTGTATCAATGTTGACACAGACCAGGCGTTCTTGCACTTCTCTCCTTTGGATAGTGGCCTTTACAGAGTAGTGAAAATGACCACAGACAGAGCGTGCTTTTGACACAGTCTTGCTAGCCTCAGCACTGTTACATATCACAGGTGTGAACCCCTAGATTTAAGGCATAGGCAAAGCAATGAATGCTGACAAAATTCCCATCACTAACTGCTTTCACCATGTTAACTCTGTTATCGGAGACATAAAAACATGCAGATTGGTACCAACTGTTCAAGACTGAAACATATCTTGACTGATTGCCAGGATGTTAGGTGAGTGCACTTTCTTCATTAACCCCACAGTGAACAAAGCAGACCTGGAGTTACTGCCACATTGTAAATGGACAAAGAGAGAAATAGTGTCACAGGGATAGCAGGCAGAATTGATAACAACCGAAACAGACTTTTTCATACACCAGTGTGTGGTCAAGGAGAGATATGCATGCGTTGAGTTTGTACTGGTCCAGATGTCTGATGTGCAGTGGAAAACTCCACCCACAGCCTGTGATAGTAGTGTGGCAGTTGTGTTTCTTACACCATTATAGACCCTTGGCAGAAAAGTCCTGGAAAAGGTGGAATGTGAGGGGACTTGGTACCACAGCTGCAAGTACTGCAGAAGTCTGCAAATGCCAGCGTGCTGGAAAATGGTTGAAGATCCATTGCAATAATTTTACCAGTTAAGTGGTGTACGGAGCTGTTGGATGCCAAGGCTGGTACTTCGTTCAAGCCTGAAAGACTTCCACTATTGACATTGACCATGGCAAGGGAATGTTGATACTGTACACTTGCCAGATGGTGTGGGAATAGGAGGGGACTGCCTAGATATGCTTAGTTTGCTATTTGAAGGAGGAGTGTAGGGACTCACTAGTTTTGAGGGGGAAGGAGTGCCACCACCAGCATTTTTCTCAGAAGTAGAATAGGCTGTAGCATTGCTGCTCTTGTTGCGCTGTGGGACCCTCTCGTTCCACCTACCCCTTCCCCTTGTGCCTCTTCTGGTGCATCTACCTTGAACTGGGCAATCCTGGGGCTGCATCTCAGGGGTCATTCTGGTAGTTGCATCACCGGATGCTGTATGGGTATGTCGGTTGCACCCACAGTTTGAGGGGGGAATTGTGTAATAAGGGTGTCCCGTATTGTCTCTGTTGAATCATGAATGCTTTCTGATTTGGAGAAATCTCCTCCTGGCCGGCATCTAAAAAAGGGTTAGCGGAGTAATCAGATTCAGAGCCACTACTCTATATGTCACCCAAGTGAGTCTGGCCAGTCTGAGGAGCTGATGAATGAGGTTTTTTTCAATACTGATTTCTATATGGTTTCTGTTGATTTTTCCAATTAAAATTCTTCCCTTCTGTTTAATTCCTTCTATCATGCTCAAATGTATTTGACTTAATTCTTTCAATCTGTTCATCTTGTCTTCAGATTGTATCCTCCAACTGTTTCCAATATGCAGAGTATTCAAAATTAAAAAGTTCAAAGTAGCAAACTGGAGTGCACACAAGGAGAGTGGTGCCTCAAAACTAAAAAGTACAAATACACAAACTAAAAAGTCGAGCACTCAGACCTCATATAACATGGGCACTGGTCTCAGATTAGAGGAGAAAAATAACAATGTATTGCTTAAAATGAAGCATACAACCACCTGACATGTTTCAGATGGCTGCCCATCCTTTCTCTTCCATCCGAAATGCGTCAGGCAGGTGCATACATTATGTAAATAAAAAGGGTAACAGTCATGGTTTTGTTTTCCAGATGGTAGAAAAACTTTATGGACCGATAAGGGCTGAGGATCTGGATAAAAAGCTATGCCAAAGGGAAACTTTCTGGCAATACAAAATTAAATTTTATACCTCACCAGGGCTGAATGAATTTTTCCAACTGTCTCCACATTTATAACTTGTATATTTATAGTCTGTGTATTTATTCATATTAGATTATTTGGGAGTCTGAGTGAACTTTGTAGGCTATTAATTTAGCTAATATGAAATATTTGCCAGTATGTGAGCTTCATGTTGTTTCACCTGCTTTTCAGGTAGTTTGGTGTGTTTATATATGTCTGCACTTTATATGTTTCTTGCACTGTCACTTTAAATATTATGCTTGATATGGGGCACACCCCCACTACCACTCCAGCCTTGGGAAAGCACCTTTCACACACAAAAACATTTGGCTGTTCTTGTGAGAGGGCCATGATGCATCTTTGCTGCTAGTCTCAACATTACAGAGTTTTATCCTGAAGCAACAAAGCTGGATTTTTGCTTCAGACAGTGACTGTGAAGCTGAGTCCAGCAGCAAAACAGTTCAGAGCTATGCCGGGAGTGTGCACAAATTAATCCAAATACCTAGAACGGCAACAAAAATCAGCACCACTTAAGAAACTCAAAGATTACAGCTTCTAATGTTTAAAATAGTCCACCGTGCAAGACACATGCAGTGCAGATGCCAATACCCTCTACCGGTTTCACTGTCACGTGTGCATCATCAGCAAGACCTGATGTTACCGGGCATAGATAATTGCCATGTCCTCCCACTATGATGTGTTTGTAATGTCTGTGAAAAAAGCTATTGTGAGAGGAGTTCAAAAGGAGTGAGACGTGGTGAGCACTTCTGGTTATGGCAGGATGTGGTAATTTGAAAGGAACGGCAGAACTGTACACTAGTCATACCTCTGAACTCTCCCAGATTTTCAGAGATGTCCCTGATTTTTGCCTAAAACATTTCTGCTGTCCCCGTCTAAATCTGACATTTTTGTCATGTAAGAGTAGGGATTTGAAACATAAAATGATGCCAGCCAGATGTTGTTTTGTGTAGTTCTCTTTCACAAAATGCTTTTCACAGTAAGCCATGCCTTGTTGCTGGTTTTTGAGCTGATGCTACCATTTTTAAGACATTTCCTTGATTTTGGCCCTTTGTTCCTGTCTTTTGTAAGTCTTCTCTTTGATTTCTGAGGCTGGAGGTTAAGAGGTATGAGGCCAGTTGATGTTTAGTTTTGAACCTGTAACAGAGAAATCTGAGACTCCTGCATTTGTACCCTAGTTTAGGGCTTTCTGAAATCTGCTGATTCAGTTCCGTTGGGCATATGTTGTTAATCAAAACTTGTGATTCCAACTCTGATTCTGTTCCAATGCCAGATAAGGCATCAGAGCAGGGATTCGAGTTGGAATTGAAATTTCTGATTCTGCAACTGACTCTGCATTCAGAAACCTCCCACCACCCAACAGAAACCCAACGGAGCCTCTTAAGGGACCAGCCATAAAGCTCTCCCCCTCCTCCACTCTTGTCTGCCTCCCATGCTCCCTACCTTTATTTAGTGAGATCCTCCGGCCCCAGTGACTCTAGCTGCAGTGTGGGCTTTAAACTGGCAAATTATAACATTGTTTCATCTTCTTCCAATCCAAAAATGACCCCCCAGCTGATGAGCAGCTGAAGAGATAAGAAGTGTCTTTGCCTCGCTCCTCCTCACCGGGGATATTAAATATAAATAAATAGTTGTTTGCTTCTAATTTCGGTTGCATCTAACAGTTAAAACTGAGCAGTAAACGAAAATGGATGAGTACTTGACTCCGAGTGTGGGGTAAAAGCCACAGAACAGCCGGCAAAGCTGCAAAGAAAAACACGGCCTGTGTGCAGCCCAAGAGCCAAAATGTGGTTTCCCTTTCTGCCGATGAAGTGAGTGCCCTCGGCCGAGAGCTCACAGGCCTGGTACTGGCCACTCTGGAACCTCATTTGTGCAAACTAGAATCTAAAATTGACAACAAATTACAGGAGGTACTCACTCAGCAGACGGTACAGGCCACCCATATTACACAGGCAGAGGAGAGGATCTCGCAAATGAAGGACGATATCCAGGGAGTGCCCATGCAGATTTTTGCCCTACAAAAAGAGATGGAGGAGATGGAGGACACAGCAGACTATCAGGAAAACTGTCACCGGAGGCTTAACTTGTGCCTTAGGAGTTTACCTGAAGGGAAAGAAGGAGGAAGTGCTCTGGAGTTTTGTGCAGTTTCCTTGCCAAAGTTACTGGCCCTCGATGTCAAAAATGGGAAGCTCAAACTGGAATGGGCACACCCAGCTGTCAAGCCTAGGCCACCAGCAGGGCAACCCCCTCATCAAATTATTATGAGATTTCACCATTTCCAAGACAGGGAAGCAGTCTTGCGAGCTTATAGAGAGAAAGGCCAGTTGGAGTGTGAGGGCCACAGATTGTTCTTATCGCAGGATTACTCCGCAAGATTGCTTAAGAGAAGAAAGATGTTTAACAACGTTATGGCCACCCTAAGAGCTGCAAAAGTGGAGAATTTTATGGTATACCCTGCAACCTTAAAGATTAAACATTAGGGAGCAGTGTTCTCATTCTGGGACATTGAGCAAACTGAAAAGTTCGTAGAGGAGCTGCGGAAGAAGATAGGCTGAATATTGTACTGCTGACACCAAAAAGATGTTGCTGTGCTGTAATATGGGGCCTGAAGAGTTAACGGGCTCTGTATGTCTGCATTTGATTTGATTTTACACCTAAGTTGCTGTATGCACCCAGCCCTTGATTGAAAAGAGGGGAAAATCTTTGGTTGGACTGGTACTCTTGTTTTCTTTCTTTAATCCCCATTCTGTGAACAGGAGGTACAGCGGATCAACGTGTGAGCCATATGGATTTTCGGAGGATCATAAGGGGAGGTCTGGGCCTACTGCAGCTGGGAACGCTATATCATCTGTGGAATGATGCCTTCTGCACACTTCTCTCTATCTCTTATGGCTGTGTAACTATCCAAGGGGTGTTCCCCAGCCTTTTCGGAGGATCTACTGGTGCGGACTGTTTCCTTTTCCCATGCTCCATTATCAGAGGTGCAGGGGGCCATTGATGGAACTGTTTAACAACCTGCGCTCCAACAGCGGGAGGTGCAGGGGAATCCTGGGCATGCAATGGCAAAAATCATCTTGACGGCATAGTGGTGGACACTTGAATTGCTGGGGTGCCTGTAATTGGTAGGGGGGAAGGGGGAAATATGATGGTTGGAGAAGTTTTGATGGATGGACCTGAACCTCTCACCACCTTGTTAACTGCACTTAGCTGCACACCAGCTCTTCTGGAGGATCTCCTAAACTGGACTTCTGTTTGCCTTCCCGCACTCCGCTCTCGGAAGTGCAGGGGGATATTCATGGAAACCTTGGTGACATGGGTGGGGAAAGGGGAATGGACTCAGAACTCTACTTGGTGGCTTCACTGTTGGCCAGTGAGGTTATGGGAGGAAAGGGCAGTGCAGGTGGAGAGGAAAACTGCACCATGTGGCTGGGGGGTTAACTGTGCGAGGACTAGAGGTAAGAATTTATCATATATTAGCAGCACTGCATAGGGGCCTGGATAATTTCTTCACTGTTATTTTATTGTTCGCTATTCTTACTGACATAAGATAATTTTTCTGGATTTGGTATCTGAAAACGCATTAGCGTAGTGCCATGATACCGGGGGGGGGTAAGACATGGACTATTAGGAGTCTTGTGGTTAGTGTCTAAACATGTGGGACAAGAAAGATGGGGGAGATCTCTGAGGTTGGGTTAAATATGGAATGGCATATTGGGAAATGAGGAGAGTGGACCGTAGGGAAAATGGAAGGGAAAAGGGAATGACCAGCATGAAAGGGAGAAATGGTACAAGGCAACAAGAGTTGGATTCGAATTTGGGGGGTTAGTTTGTTACTAAGGTTGTTGTTGTTTCAATGTTCAAACACTTGTTCATGTGTGTTCTCAGGTTTTTAGTCTTTCAGGTTCAATGGATCACTGTGGGGACTCTGAGAGGGGGCTCTGCCAGGGCCTGATTGCCCGGGAGGGTCTGCTTAATGGAGAAGGGTGGGAAAATTGGAAAGACTCTACTGTTTCTAATGGCTAGGCGACAGGATTTGATTGCATGTTCCTGAAATGTGCGAGGGATAGCAACCTCAGTGAAGCGTACAAGTCTTCTGACGGCACTCAGGAGGCAGGGAGTGCAGGTGACCATGCTACAGGAAATACACCTTACAGCTTTAGAGCATGGGAAGCTGGTACAGGAATGGGTGGGGATATGTTTTGCAGCATCTTATAAGACGCACAAGCGTGGGGTCGCTGTCCTTCTATATAAACATCTCCCATTTCAGGTGCAGAGGGTGGTTAAAGATCAGATAGATGGAAGGTATGTGCTCATGGGGGGATCAAGTCACATTTAGAAGTGCATACACTCCAACAGTATTTGATTCAACCTTTTATGGCTCTGTTCTCTCCCTTCTGGTCAGGGAACAATTTCCGGGGATTATTATGGGAGGAGATATGAACTGTACCCTGGATCCACTCCTTGACTACTCTCAAGGACGTGGCCGGAAGAGTGAGGCAATATCCCAGTGGAGATTGGGAATGGTGGATCTGGGGCTGATAGATGGGTGGAGGGAGGTGAATCCAGGGGTCAAGGAGTTTACATTCTATTACAACCCACATGGTACATGGTCATGAATAGACTACCTGTTTTTATTGCGGGATTGGTATGAGAAGGTCCAAGGGGTACGGCATAGTCCTATTCACATCTCCGATCATGTCATGGTGATTTTGTCAATTGAGCATGAATAAACCAAGGGAAGGGCCCCCCCCCCAGAAATTTCTGACATACCTTCTAGGGGACAAGCAGTTTAAAGAATATCTGGAAAAACAATGGAAGGCCTATATGGCAGCAAATGCAGACTCCCCTACCTCTAAGGCCACTATTTGGGACGCAGGGAAAGCATACGTGAGAGGGATGATAATTAGATATGTGGCTGGGGTAAAGAACCGGAAACAAGAAAAATGGCTGGAATTGGAGGCTAAAGTCAGGGAACTAGAGAGGTAGGCTGCGGGGGGGGGAGGGGAGGTAAGGGATAGCTTGAAAGTGGTAAGAGAGGCATTGAATGCTCTGCTTAGTGGAGAAGCTAGAAAGGCATGGACATTTTGTATGAAGCAACTCTGAGTGGGGCAACAAGCCGGGCCCGATGTTAGACTGATGCATGGGGGGAAAGTGCTTCATGCATATTACTGCAATTAAAGACCGGGACGGAACTGTGCATAAGCAGCCGCAGAGGATAAGGAGTTGCTTCAAAGACTTTTATGAGAGGCTGTATCAGGTGAAGGTGGGGCAGAGGGATGTGCTACTAGGCTTTCTGGAGAATATTGACCTGCCCACAGTGACCAGAGAACAACAAGAAATGTTAAATGAACCCATTACAAAAGCAGAGTTGCTGCAGGCAATCTGGAGCTTAAAGAGTGGGAAGATGAGTGGCCCAGACGCTACCCAGAGGAATATTATAAATGTATGGCGACTCACTTGGTTAGCCCGCTCTTTGAGACCTTTCAGCAGACTGAAGGAGAACCCCTGGAGTTCCCAGGCACCTTCCCGGATGCTGTGATTTGCCTGATCCCAAAGGCCAGAAAAGATACTATGGATTGTGCATCATACAGACCAATATCGCTTTTGAATTGCAATATAAAAATCCTGGCAAAGGTTTTGGAGGGGAGGTTGGAGTTGGTGCTGCCTGACGTTGTCCACCCAGACCAGACCGGGTTTATAAAGGGATACCTGTCATATCATAATGTCCAGAGATTGTTGAATGTGATATGGAAGACAAATAATGAGAAGGAGGACACCTGTATCATCTCTATGGATGCAGAGAAAGCCTTTGACCGTGTGGAATGGGGATACCTGTTTGAGATCCTAACCCATTCTGGTCTGGGGGACACATTTGTGCGATGGGTGAGGGCGATGTACATCTCCCTTCAGGCGAGGGTCCTACTAAATGGTACCCTTTCTGATGGATTCAGGCTAGACAGGGATACAAGACAGGGATGCCCACTTTCTCCATTATTTGCTTTGGCAGTGGAGCCGCCGGCAATTGCAATCCGGCAGAATGCGGATATACGAGGGATGCAGAGGGTTTCAGGGGAGCAGCATAAAATTACAGTGTATGCAGATGATATGCTGTTCTTCATCACAAATCCTGTGTCCTCCTTGCCTGTTCTACTGGAGGTGGTAGGGACATTCGACCAATTTATGGTGTATAAGCTCAACTTTGATAAATCGGAATTAATGAGGTTACCAAGGGAGTCGGGTTCCAGGCAGGTTTGGGGCTTTAAGAGGATTGGTAACAGTTTTACTGATTTGGGGATCAAAATAGGTTGGACTCTGGGAACATTGTATGACCTGAATTATGTACCTCTACTTAAAAATAATAGAAATGGATTTAAAAAGGTGGGCAGCTCTCCCGATCTCCTGGTTGGGTAGGATAAACTGGTTCAAGATGAATATTCTCCCCAGGTTGGTGTAAATTATGCAGATGGTGCATCTTGGGTTAACAAAGAGGGACATTCAGAAACAGGAGGAAATGTTCTCTACATTTATTTGGAAAGGGAAGCGGCCTAGGGTGAGCCTGCAAAGACTAAAAGCTGAAATGGGGAGTAGCGGACTACACTTTCCTGATTTGGGGAGTTACTATCAGGCAGCCCAACAGAAATATGTTAGTGACTGGATTCACATGCCTCAGGTGGCTAGTTGGGTGGACCTTGAGCAATGGGGATGCCGAGCCAGGCTATCAGTCTATCTGAACAGGTGGGGCACAAGAAGGGTGGAACCTGCTGGTCATTGCTGTGTTGGAGAGCTGCGGTAAACTTTTGAAGCAAAGGGGTGTAAGAGATGTGGATACCTATTTGGTTCCTGTGGCAGGGAACCCTTACTTCCTGCTGGGTTGGGAGGATCCTGGTTTTAAGTTGTGGGAGAAAAATGGGATAAGAACTATAGGGGACCTCTGTGGTAGGAGAGGACTCAGCCCCTTTGCAGACCTGTGACAGAGATTAAACCTGGGGGAAGGGCATTTATTTTGATTCTTTCAAGTCAGGACCTACATTACGGGTTTGACTAGAGAGGGACTGGGGCTGCAGGAGATTAAAAAAAAAGTCACTCATTCAAACAATAAAACAGGGTCCCAAGGGCTTCATAGCAAAAGCAGTGAAAGAGAGTAAACAGTGCTTTCCGGACCTCTCCCTCAGGGCGAGGAGACTCTAGGAGCAGGATCTGAACATTCAGATACAGGATCAGAATTGGGAGCTACCAATATCTGTGCACATGGGACTCCTGGTGTGTAACAAGTTTAAGGAGGCTTTTTATAAATTCTTACAACCCACCTGCCATAGTTCATAAATATCACCCTGAAGTATCCTCCCAATGTGGAAGATGTGGGCTTGTGGTGGGAAACTATCTTCACTGTTTTTGGAAGACCCCTGTTCTCCAGAGGTTTTGGGGTGCGGTGGTTCAAGAAGTGGGACATATGTGGGGCAGGGTGCTGCAACTGGACGTGAGGTTGTGCCTGTTTGGGGTAGAGATTGATGAGGAGGGGAAATGGGAGAGCCTCCCAAGGTGGGTTTGGGTCCTTTTTATCCTGGCCAGATCTGTATCCAAAGTACCTGGGTGTCCTGTGTAACACCCAGTGTACAGTGTTGGCAAACCCTGGCATTGCGGATGCTGGCATTGGAGAGGCTGTCCTTTCTAGTAAAAGACAAAGTAGAGGGCTTCACTACAGAATGGGCGTCCTTTTTGGTAGACCTTACTCAATGTGAAAATATGCTTCTCTGGGAAGGGATGGATAACTAAGGGGAAATTAAATGAGCGTGATGATCCTGAACACTTTATGTATTGTATAAGAAATTGACTAACCATGGTGAATTGTGTCTAGTGGTGAATATCTGTTGTCTCTGTATGTGGATGTGAATTACTGTGTGTTTGTTTACAATAAACTTTTTTTATGCAAAAAAAAAAAAAAATGACCCCTCAGTGAGTGTATGCAAGCAGCTGCCATCATCATCATTCTCCCCACCCCCTCTAACCTCAGCCCCTAGTCCTGAGCTTAGAAGGTTCACTTGATCACAGACGCTAGTCCAAATCCACCCACTTCCATATCTGGCAAATAATCCAATGCTGCAGGCTCACTGAGCATGATCTGGTACATGTCCTCACCTCCCATCCATCAATTGGAAATTAAATCCTTATCGTCTGGATCCTGACTCTGTCCTGGAAATAGCCCAGTTGCCCTTGGGCCTCCCTGAGTGACATGGGAAGAGGGTAGGTGGCCAACCAAAAGAAAACCCGGGGTTGCCTATACCATATGCCTACTCAGTGTATAGTACCTGGTATAGGCAGCCCAGGGTTTTCTATTGGCTGACCAGCTCCTCTCTAAACAGGTCCCTCAGGAACGTCTGGTGACTGCTTGACTAGTTGCCAGGTAGGAGTCAGGACCTGGAGGGTAAGGATTTAATTTCTGATGGAGGGATGGATAGAGAAGAGGAAGAAGTATACTGGAGCAAGCCCAAATGACCCACAGCATTGGATCATGTCGAGGATGACAGTAGGGAGAGTTGGACTAAAGTCTGGGGGCTCAGGGGGACTTTTTAAGTTCAATACAAGGGGCCAGGGTTACAGGAGGGAGGGGGTTTGCCAGTGAGCAAGTGAGAATGGTTGTTGTTTGCTTGTACTTGCACAGTGCCTGGGCTGGGGGTGATTTGGACTGGAAGAATAGTTTTCATGTTTGTGGACAACCCCTCCTCCTGCTGTTCCACAAACAACTTATTAAAGGTTCTGTACATGTGCACAGGCATGGGTGAAAACTCATTTAGCTATAAAGTAGCGTCTTTCTGGAATGCCATCCCATCCTCAGTGAGAGCTATCCACACTACTAAAGCTTTTGCTGCAAAACTGATGGAACATCTCCAGCAGCCTAATGTCTGGGCATGCTTTGCATAATTTACCAGCCTTGTAGATCTACTCTGCAGCCAAATGTTTACACTAGTACCATATCACTTATGTGTCAATTATTTGTGTATTTTATATACTTGTATTTTGTACCACTGTCTTGGCTTGCACTCTACTGTATCCGGGTACTGCCCCCCGAAAAAGCACCTGGCACCAGTACACTTAGGCAGTTAACAAAATAATAAATAAAGTTATTATATACCAACTTAAAAAGATAAACTGTAGTCAGAGTCGCCGGGGCCATAGGACCATCACTAAATTAGGTAGGGAGCATCGGAGAGGAGACAATGGTGGGGAGGGGGGAGGACTTTATGTCTGGCCCACTAACAGACTCCTTTGCAGTTGTACTGTGTAAAGCAAAGGTTTTAATGTTTGACATGTATTCTCGGATGGGAATTGGAATTAGATTCCGAATCCGCATCTGATATGGTGTTTTCAGAATTGAGATTTTTGGACTTGAATATCAAAATTTCAAATTTTGTAAAAAGCTTGAAACTGATGAATCTGATTCCATTCTATTGATTCCAAACAACACTAGCAGAGTTTGCATGATTATCTGTAAATAAGACACGATTTCTGGTTTCCTAACATTTCCATCCTCTGAAGCTATTCTTAATGCATATATCAGTGTGACGTTTCTAAAAAATGATTTACAGCTCCAGGACAAAGACAGTGATCAGGCTGGCCGATTGACACAGAGGTAGGGATACCACTCCCCACATTGATAAACTGCAGTCTGGAACAAGACCAGGTCATCAGGGTCTTTGGGGGGGGGGCTGAGCATCCCTGTGGATGCTCTGCTCTTCCAGGGAGGATGGCTGTATGTCCCACTGCAATAATGCCACCTTGGTGAGCACAGGTAGTGCTGTAAGCAACAGTCACTCGAGGAGGAAGGACACTGCATGACAGTGGCATGAACACATGTAGTGTGCATGCACCACTAGTGTCGTCAGTCAGCAGCATCTGAGGGTAAGAGGAGAAACAGGAGGAAAAAAAATAGCTGTTGCCACTTAAAGCCACACCCCTTCCACAGGCCCTGCATCACCAACTGAGGCACCCACCTCTGCACATCATACTTATTTCCAACAGGGGAATTACTGCCCAACCTGGTGGCCCTGCTATGGGAGATAAGCCATGGAAAACAAGGTGGTAGGGTAAGTCCTGGGGAAGGCTGGTTATGAGGCTAGGAGTGAGGAACCAGCTGAACAGTGAGACGACCAGGAGCTGGGGAACAAATTATACTAAATTAAAAAAGAAAAGAAAATGATTACCGTATGCTGACAATGGTATCTTTAGGGTTTGTCATTTTAGGGTTTACCAACTAGAAACAGGGTTGGAAAGTTAGTGGTGTCTGTTCAGTGCTGCAATACACTGGCATGTATTAGTAGTTATTGTGGGTGATGGCCACTCTTTCTTTAGTCGCACATGCCCCGCTGAAGGTTGAAACACTTCTGAGTAATATTTACTTATTTGTTTGTTTGTTTCTCTGTTCGTTTGTTAACCGGGTAGGTTACTGGTCCCAACATGGGGGTTGCTTAGATGTTTCTTCACAATGAGCCGCTCTGGCAGTTCTCTTATGACTTCTATTTTGTTTTTCATTTACCCTGATGCTGTGCCCCTTATATAAGCTTCTTTATAGGAATTTACTTCACAGTTTGTTGAAGCTGCTTGCCTGCTACCTTACAAGTTTGGTTTTTCGTTTCATGACATCTGTATTTTCACATGCTTATTGCACTCACACGCCACTGAAAGGACAATCTGAAAACGCTGTCAGCACTTGAAAGCATATTTTTGCTACTTGAGGCTTCAAAGCAGCACACAAACAGAAACAAAAGATCAAAGTAAACTGTGCAGTGAGAATACAAACGTTATAAAATGAAAACCAAATCTGTAAGGTAACAGGTAAGCTGTTTACAGAAACTGAAGAAAATCCCCTTGAAAAAGCCCATATAGAGCAAAACAGGGCAAATGAAAAATTAGATAGAAGTCATGAGAACTGCAGTGTGGTTCATTTTGAAGAAGAATCTAAGCAACCACACCTAAACATTTTTTCAGAAGCTGCAATACACTAACCCCTGAAAGTGTCTTTTTAAGGCCACAGAGCACTGTAGTCTATGGAAGGGAATGCTATGTAGGGACACAGAGGCCAGCTTTTTGGGAATTATGTCCTAAAATGTGTTCTTACCAAATTAATATCACTGGGGCAAACTACAGGCTACATTTACGAAAATTAAGTTGGTTGAAAAAGGAAAATATCCATGTTACTGCCTTACATTTGACAGAGAAGGCAATCATGGACCCAACATTTTCAGAGCATTTGCAACCCTACTCACTGGCCACATTTCCATAGCAATCAGTGCTTTGTGACTGCTGGGCCACCTTAAAGGGACTTGTGGGTTAATTGGAACTTGAAGTCCTACTGTAGTTTGTGGTTGAAATGTCTTATTTATAAAACCATACGACCCCAAACCGGAGCATTTTTTCACTGTTGTTTTTTTTTTTAACTCAGCTATGCCTTACAGAAGCAATTTTTGTTTTGTTTTGTTAGTGAAGACAACAAGCATTTGTCAATGCCGAATGTTTGCTTGCTGGCATTGGCAGTGGTAGTGTAGAAGTTACAGAGCTGCGTAATAGAAATGGCAGTGAAGTATTGAACTGAAGCCAACCCCACCACCACCCTACAGAGAGTGACAGGCATTGGGGTGTGCCTTTGGGTCGTCAGGCATAGCGGCCACGCCATTTCACCACTCTCCCACCTGCAGACACTGACAAGTGTCACGGTGTTCCTTGCCTCTTTGTCTCTTATGCGCACCCCATTCCATTAGGAAATATGGTGAGATGGGTGCGATATAGGAGAATGGGGTGAACATTGGGGCTGAAGAGTCCAAGGCATACCTAGATGCCTCTCACTGGCTGCAGGGTGTGGAATGGTATGAGCATTACAGGCAAGAATCCCAAGTCACACCCCTGATGCCTGTCATTCTCTTCAGGGTTGGGCGTTATGGTTGGAAACCCTAATACCTCAGGCATTCGTTGGTATTTTCACTCCAAATGTTCAACATGGTTTTTTTGTGACCCCACCTCATGAACAGGGGGAATATCAGTTTGTTAGCCGAAAGCTGCTTATGCACAGCGACTACGGCATTTAGCACCACAGGTGCAAAAACATTCTGAACAGGATGTAAAAATGACAGCTGTACTGTTCATGGGGAGGTGTAAAAAATGGCAATGTTGCAAATCTGCAGTAAAAAATATTTAAAAAAATGGTGAAGTCATGAGCGTACATAGAAACTGTGCAACGCACACGCGTAATATAATTAGGTTGAGGATTTTTTTTACAGCAGATTGTCAACTCAGGCATTTTGGTGCCTCCGATCATGAACAGTGTCACTGTTCTTTTCTTTATCTGTCCCGAACGATGATTTCCCACAGCGACCACGCATCTCTGCGCTGAAAGTGTGAAAACACACTTCGGCCATGTTGTGAAAAATGACAGCTGTACTGTGAATAAGGAAGTGTGGAAAAATGCCCCTGGTGAAAATCTGGACTTAAAATATTACAAAGTCATGAATTTACGAGCTTATGCGGAAACTGGCGTAATGCTCACTGTAATACAGTCATTTTAGGGACTTTTGTCACCAAATTTTCAACATAGCCATTTTAAGACCTCTGCTCATGAACAGTGTAACTGTGATTTTCTTAATCTGTCCGAACATTGTTTTCACGAACACCAATAGCACTATTGTAGCGCTACATGTGCGAAAACACATTTTGGGCATAAAATGGCAGCTGTGCTGTTCATAAGGAAGTGTAATAAAATGGCAATGTTGAAAATCTGGAGTGAAAATATTAAATTCACAAACTTATGAGCATGCATAGGAACTGCAAGAACGCACGCAGAAACAGTCATTTTAGAATTTTTTCATCAAATTTTCAACATAGCCATTCTAAGACCTCTGCCTCGTTAAACAGTGTCACTGTGATTTTCTTTAATGTGTCCCATACATTGATTTTGCACATCGACTGCGCCATTGTGCGCTACATGGGCGGAAACACATTTTGGGCTAGATGTGAAAAATGACAGCTGTAGTACTCATAAGAAGGTGTGGTAAAATGGCAATGTTGAAAATCTGGAGTGAAAATATTGAAAATTCGCGAACTTACAAACGTGCATAGGAACTGCAACACACGCTCGCAAAACAGTCATTTTTTGGAATTTTTCCACCAAATTTTCAAAATAGGCTTTTGAGAGCCACACCTATGAACACTGGCAGTAAGTCTTGTTAATCAGTCCCAAGGTGATTTCGCGAGTAGTGACTGCTATGAATCACCCCTCGGGCCCGAATAGCGCCATGACAGTGACATCATTCATGAGAAGGGGTCCCAAAAACCCCATGTTGAAAATTTGGTGCAAAAATTCCAAAAAATGCCTGAGATATGCAACAAAGTTGAAAAAACCCTATCTAGCCCATTATACAGCTTACCGGCATTTCCTCAGTTCGCGGTCGGCTTTGAAGAGAGCAGATGTGTTCCCAGTCCACCGCAGATCATCGCATCAAGCTCCAGAGGTAAGTATGGGGTGAGGGGGGTGGGGAGGCAGGGTGCAGAGTGGGTGGGTGCGGGTTGTGGGGGCAGGAAGACTGCATGGGACCGCTTTTGCTTTACAGGTAAAAAAAAAAAAGATGACGTGGACGTTTGCCACGCTGGGGTGGGCTCCCCAGCCTGGCAGAAGGACATCTGGGGGAGTGGAGCTAACGGGATTGGGCACCCCGTCGGCCATGGAGATGGTTACCACGCTGGGTGGCTCCCAGCGCGGCACCTTGTACCGGGAGGTGAAACGGGATTGGGCACCCCGCCAGCGATAGCATGGGGAGACAGTGAAGCCAACGGGATTGGGCACCCTCTCGGCTATAGTGTGTGGGCGGCACGCAGTATGCATGCGTGTGCTTGTGTGTGTGTGTAGGGGAGCTGCACATGAGCAGGCACATCTTATCGCTGCTCATTGAAGCGTAGCTCCCCCTTTCAACTGTATGCCACTGCATTTTGGAGCTTGTCATAGACAGCTCCAGAATGCATTGGCTTACAGGGGCCACACCTGCCAACACACTGACTGAATTGGAAGAGGGGGTGACACACCTCTGAAATTTCGGATGATGGCACTATGTTTCTTGCACATGCGTGCAAGCAACATAAAAATGACTGCCATGATATTGGTCATATTTGCTAGGGCAGTTGTATTTTGGACTCAGGCTGCAGCCACAATGCTGAAGTCTGATGGAAATCCACTATAGGTTAGCTTTGAATTTGTGTGCACTTTTGTCTTTCTCTTTTCTGTTGTTTTCAGTCACTTTTAGCTTTTTTTCCTCTAGTCTCACCCCTCTTCTTTCTTCCCCCATCATTGCCTCTTCTTGCCTTCCATCCTGACCCTATACCTTTCTATATTCAACCCCTCCCCCACCACGTCTTTAGTCTTGGTTTCTATTTTATATCTCACATACTTTGCAGCTGTCTGTTTTTCACTCGCTCTTCTTGTGGTATTTGTATTGGGGCTTTTTTATATAACTATGTATCATAGCAATTTTCTGTTGGGTAACATGCATTACTGTTCGCTACAGTAGTGAACAGTAACATAAAATACTGTTCACTACTGAAGCCAATTATTTTAATTTGTGTGTCTTTACTGATATGCTCACAGTGGATAGAACCCTTGTAAAATGCTAACACAGATTTAAATTAGGAATTTAAAAATGGCTGCAGTCAAAGTGTAGCCACACCCCCTGATGAAGCCTCATGCTACAGACACAAGGTGCCAGGGCTCTGTGCCTGTACTTTATCCACTTTTTTGGAGTTGGAATAAATGTTTGGTGTCATACAGCACATCTGTGTATCATTCTATTACCACTACCTTCTGAGTGTTGTTGTGGTTGTTGCTAGTTCGTACTGTTCATATTTCTTGGGCAGTTGCATTTTGAATCCAGATTGCATTCAGAATGCTGAAGTCTGGTGAAAATCCACTATAGTTTCAGCTTTGAATTTGTGTGCTAACACTAAATAACATTTGCAACTACACAAATGTTTGTTTTGTTGGGACCACTGCCTGCAAAAGCAAATGTTTACATCTTGTGAAATTTCAAGCTCAACAGGTCCTATGCACTATTGGGCCTGATGCTTGCTGACTTGGGCACATACCAGATCACACAACTACACAGTGAGTAGTCAGCCCACGCAAGATGCAAAGGCCAGGATGCACAACTCCCAGCTGGCCCAATGTACAGCTGCGTTGGTCCGTGTATAGGGTGGGCTCAGCCAGAGGGCTGGAACTGAGCTGGACCATTGGCTTCCAATTGGAAGCACCGACCAGCCCCACAGTGAATCCCCTTCTCCGCAGATGCATGGGATCATGGAACATGGCAGTTTATGTACGGAGTGCCATGTCCCCTACATTTTTCGTGTTTTCACCAACTGTGCCCTGCAGCAATCATCCGTCCCTCAGTCCTCTGTGACATGGAGGAGGGCTGAGGTCTGTGGTCATGAGGAGCTATGTGGACGTGTTGACTCCAGACAGGGGAGTGCGCACCCAACAGAAACCACTCCCCGGCTGAGGCATTGGTCCAGAGGAGCATATCAGGTATTGTGCATGCTGTGCTCTACGGGTCTAACACAGGCACACCCACTCCTCATCCTGTGCCCCTACCAGCCATTCAGTTGCATGGGATCCAATGTGCCAAATATTAGTATCTATGTACAGTACCATCTTAACTCATATACAGCAAATGGTATCTGCTGGCCCTGATCTGCATTCTGAGGTAAATCAGTGCCTGTAATGATTTGCATGCCCAAATTCAAAAGAAAAAACTTTAAAAACAACCCTTTACAATCAGGGAGAATGACATTCTTGTGAATTTGGTGCTTCACTACTTAGGCAAATCTCTTCCAGTGGCACGTCCATACTGCCCAACCAAATCAGACTTTTGCAAGTGGTAGGCCAGTTCTTAAAGCAAGTTCAACTTTGGGGCCCAATATTCAAAGCTGGCTGATAGTGCAAAGCATAGTGCAGGGCACTAATTAGCATTTAGCCATTAGGGACCAATAATCATACATGCATAGCATTCAGAGCAATGCAGTGGTGCCAGAACAGTTTGAAAAGTGGTAGGGCCAAGGATGTAAGGGGTACATTTTCCCCAATTAAATATATTACCATGATAGCAAAAAGTGATAGGGCCACTTATGAAAGTGGTAGGGCCATGGCCCTAGTGGCCCCCCCAATTCCAGCACCTATGGAGCAATGTGCATTGCATGTACAAATATCAGGCTGTGCTAGAGTTATGCAAAGTGCAGTTGTGCAGTGCACCACTGCCCTCTGATGTCAGAAGACACCCAAGTGCAAAGGGGGACTGTAAGTCCCCAGTGGGTTAGCGTCTTTGTTGTTGGGTGCCATATTCCAAAGTCAGCATGCTAATGACCACACTAGCCATGTAGGGTGCTAAGAGACCCCTCGCATGCAATTATGTGGTCATTAGCAGCTCTGTGCAATGCCTGTGTGCCACTGTATACATGGAGATGTTACCCCCACCCTCATTCAAATCCTTGTAGAAGAAACTGCTGGTAGTCCACTGGTACCCTTCTCCTACCCTGGTCCCCATCACAGTACATAGCCCATCCCTGGTAGTCCAGTTCTAACCCCCTTCCCATCCTGATCCTCTTCTTAATATATATCTCATCCCTGGTGCTAGTGGTACCCCCTACTTCTCTGATCCCTGTCATAATATATTTCCCATCTCTGGTGGTTCAGTGGTACCCCCTCCCACCCCGATCCCTGTTTTAATACATATCTCATCCCTGGTGCTAGTGGTACCCCCTTCCCTCACCTGATCCCTGTTGTACTATGGAAAGTACCCCTGGTGATCCAGCAGTCTATACCCCCTACATGATGGATAGCATTTACCCACTGTCTGCCTTGCACAGGTCCTGTAACAATATACAAAGCACTGTATTGCTACAGGACTTGCCTGAAAATGAATTGTCAGCACAAACTAAATTCATTGTCAAACAAGTCCAGTAGTGATCTACAGCTTTGCATATCACTACGGGACTTGTGTGGGCCAGATAGCAGCTGGACAAGGGAGGAGAGCAGTGGGTAAGTGCTGGCTGCTGTGTGTGGGGGATGTTGGCATGGGGGATGGAGGCAGCTTGGTGAGAGGAAGGACCACTGGCTTACCAGGGATACTTTCTGGTGTACAGTGGGGACTGGGTGAGGGAGGGTGTACCACTAGCACCAGGCATGGGATATGTATTACGATGGGGTTTAGGGCAGGAGGTGGGTACCACCAGACTTCCTGGTTTTGGATATGTATTATGATGGAGATCAGGGCAGGTGGTGGGTACCACTGCACCAGGGACAGCAATTTATACTAAGCTAACTAGAACTAGTAATGTCGACTAGCTGAGATAGCAGGCCAGTAACATTTTAGTTATCCCAGTGACCAAGCAACCCATGGAGAAAAGGCAGTCTTATAATGTGCACCCTCTCACTGGAACACGCTCTGAAAAAAATCAAGGCTGCCCCCTCACTACCTCTATTCAAACCAAAGATTTATGATCTCCCCCAATATACACTTGAGCTGCCAAGAGCCATGAGCTTACATTTTATACATGAACGTGCTTGTTCCCTTTGTTAATTGTCCACGTCATTTATATTTGATGTGATTGAATTTACTCTAACTCTGTGACATGTACTGCTGCTGCTGTTCCTGCTGTTCTTGATCTCTGGAACCCTCTTTCAAAATGGATACTACTCTGAAGTGTGAATACTGTATCCTCATGTGGAAAATGTTAAATAACTAAATAAATGTTGATGGAAATGAAGAGCAAAATACCTAAGGACAGCCCCAAACTCCTTTCAAGATGTGTCAAACCCTAAGAACTGTGTAGTACCATGTTTAAACAATCCTGCATTTCATATGCCAGTTTCTATCGGTGCAGTATTGTGAGTGGCAAGACATGTTGTTTGAAACAAATGATAAGGCTTTCTATATAAATGAAATTTTTATGATGTGTTAGCTAATATTGGGAATGGCATCGTAACAGCTTGCCTAGAGGCAAACAGATGATTTAAAAAAACATTACTTGGAAAAAAACAACACCGATATCAATTACAATTCCGCTTCATTCCTTGTACCAATAAAACAAATATGCTTTTATATATTCTGGAATCAGAATGCAGCTGGAGCAAGGAAACAAGCTCATTGTGAACAAATACAGAAAGGATTAGAGAGTCGTAGTTTTGTTAAATAAAGTACACTATCAAGCAGGCATACCTGTAAGTAGGGCTGCCCCCTCCTCATACCTCCCATAACTATATCTGAGGAAGCCATTCTCCCTGTTGGGGACAGTCCGAATCCAACATATCCTTTGGTCTCCACCTCCGCCCTAAAAGTGATGGTCCCCTCACTGTGTCTCCAGTGCAAGTGGTATTTCCCCTGGGCATCCAGGACTGCAGAGTGCTTAAAAACATCCCTGGAAGAAGAAGAAACCTCAGCCAGTCCAACAGCAATAAGGAGCATAAGAAAAAGGATCAGCATCTTGTTGCAGCGTCAGGAGCAAGAGAGCGGAGATCAATGTTACTGGGAAAACAAGCAAGTGTCAGGGCCAGCTCAGTTCTCTAGTCCTTAACAACTGGAGGAACAAAGCTGTAGATGCCAGCAGCTGAAAGTTTCCAGTGTTTCTTCAAGCATCAGCACCTGGCAGCAAATTCGTCTCAGCTTGCACCAAAGATGTGTTTTCTACACAGACATGTCTAGTTCAGTTTGCTGCTTTCATTCAATTCCTAAACATCTGGGTTCTGTTTGTGTTGATGCTTTTGTGTGATCAGGGTAGTTGGTTTGTTTTTTTTTTTTTTTTGGGTAAGAGGGAAGAGCCCAGAACAGAGAGGAAGAGGAGGAAAGTCTGTATCTCTGGAACTGACACAAACTCTGACAATGTCTGGCAGTTGTACACAGTACGGAGGAATTGTGGAAGAGACTGTAAGATAGCGTACACTAGTTAATTTGCTGCTCTGCCCTGCCCCATTAGTCAGATTGTTTCATGAATCCCAGCCAAGCTGCTACTCTAGTAGATATTTCACAACAATGTGGACAAGGCTCTTTTTCTGGAGGATTTAGTTCCCTGTGAGGTTATGCTTCATTAAAATGGACTGAATTGAATCACAGTCTGTGGATACTTAGAGGATGAATGGCTACTGTAAGACAGTCTCTCTCTTAATACAGTTCTTTCACAGTAGCCTGTTTGAAGGCAGATGGTTAGCATATTCATTCTAAAATGCATCTTATACTGCACTTTTTGTAAATGCATGTTTTTTTTTTGTTTTTTTAAAGGGATATGAACCCTGTATGTCAGTCAGACTATCATTTCTAGAAAAAAAAATATGATTTTTATGATTGGCATTGTTAAAAATTAACTTTGGGGCAAAATCAAATGTCATTACAAGCATTATTTTTTCAATCATGCACTGAGGTTAAGGAAATGGCACAGAAAAAGAAACTACAAAAAGGTATAAGAAGGCTTTCCACGGGATTTGCAAAAGGCATTTAACTCTTTATGTGACAATACATTACCAAACCTTTGCCATCCCATTACTGAAACTACATAAACGAGTTTGTTAGGCATTTTTTTCCGTAGTAAGATGCTTGCCTGTGCCAGTTTCAGAGGCCTGTTTCCAGTGTTAGTGGGGCATTGCCAGCCCTTTCCCAACACTACATAAAATACTTTGTTAGCCATTTTTCCAGTAATGACGTGCATTTATGCCAGTTTGATATGCCTGTTTCAAATGCTAGTGGGGCTTTGCCCACCCCTTCCCAAAACTACATATATTATTGTGTTAAACATTTGTTGGTAAAGTGTCTGTTAGTCCTAGTTTTGCATGCCCATGCCACATAGTGTGACTTTGTTAGCCTATAACTGAGTTTAGACAACATATTTTTATGCATTGTCTCTTCACTGAGGTGCCTAACAGTGCATGTTTTGCACATTCATGCCCAGCATTAATGAAGCTGTCCAAGTCCATTACCAAGACTAAAATAAACTACTTTGTTAAGTATTTATTCATTAGTTAAGTGCCTTCCAGAGTCAGTTTCACATGCCTGTGGCTATGATTGCTGAGCAGGAAATGCAAATTTCAATTTCACAAAACATTTGCAAAATCATGCAAATTTTGCAAACTTTCCAAAATTCTGACTTGGCAAAATCTAAACCCTCTGAATGTGTTCCACACATTTTTTGCACCTTCTCTTCATGCTCTTAGTCTCTGGCTGGCCCCCATCTACTCGACCCTCCTCTGCCCCATCGCCCAACTTTATCTAGGACTTACCTCCTCCATTTGTTTCCCCCAAGGATTACACCCCTCCGCCACTGGGGTTGGCCACTTCCCTCCAGAGCACAATCCAGATTTTCCAGTGGTGGGCCCAGTTGACAGCACAAAGTCTGCAGGGGACCCAGAGATTCATACTGCCTGTTGGGAATTTACCACCGTAATTTTTTTTTTCCAGATGCTACCATCCATGCAGTGGCATACTGCATGATAGTGCAGTCACACAGCATCTGCCAGCAAGCCTGTCCCCATTTGAGATGCTCCAACTCTGCTGCCACCTGGCTTCTGGCAAGCAGTGGAGCAACATATTCTCCCTTCTCAAGACAGGACAGAAGTCCAAGGGAGGTTCGTAGTCTTTCCCCTGACCATCCCCATGTCATCTGAGCTCACTCTCACATCAAGTCACCTGCATGGCAAGCAGTAGCATTACTGATGTGCCACTGCCTCAGTTTAGTTCTGTGCATTGTTGCCTCTTCAGTGGTGTTTTCTGACTGAATACACATGAACTGTGGAATGACTTTCTGCAGAATTCCAATCTGCAATTTATTTATTGAAATGTTTCACCAGAAAGACACACTAAGCAACATGTTGCTTGTCTCCTCGTGCAACCTGGGGGGAGAGGAACATGGAGATAGTAAATAAAGTTCTGGTACACAGTATAGAAACACATTTTGAATACAATCAAGTGTATACAGAGACTGGTTAACAATATTGGAATACAATTTGGTTATGACAATACAGTGAGCAGTCAGTTCAAAAAGTATTGAACAGAGGTATGCTAACATGTATCAACTAAGTGGATACGGAGCTAACAGTGAGAGCTAGATAAGTATGGTAACACAACTAGCAATTGACAATTCCTGGTGAGGCATAGTTTTGTCATTAGAAAAATGGTAGACTGGGATCAGGAGGATTGAACTAGGACATGACGAGGAGAGATACAGACAACAAGAATAACAAGGTGGACAGAAGTGCAGGTTAGAAGCCGACTAAAAGTGCTTTGAGCTTAGGGGTAGCCCAAAAACTAAGGTTAGTTAAAATGGGGGAGGAGGGGGTTAAAGATAGAGATGGGGCAGTGGAAGTGGGGATGGAAGGAAAGGGAGAGGGAAGAGAGAGAGGTGGGCTATCCCCTTCAGCATGCTGGTGACCCTGCCTGCACATGGCAGTGGTCAAACATGACAAGAGGGAAACAGGTTGAGGGCAGTGAGAGATTAGAGTAAGAGCAAGGAGGAGTGAGTCAGCTGTGGCCTGGTCATGCCAGTATGCAGAGGAACCCTGCCTGCGCAAGGCAGAGGTAGAAACATGGGGAGTAGGGAAACAGGTATCGGCTGGGGGGAGGAGTAAAGGGAAGGGGAGGAGGCAAGAGGTAGGGATCAAACCTGGGCCAAATTGCATGGATATAGGGGTGGATAGGGTCACAGGTATTGGGTATGGGTGGGGGAAAGAGGGAGAGGAGGAGGCTGATAGCTAAGGAGGTAGGAAGTGGGGGTCAATCCTGGTCCAAATTGCATGGGAATAGGGGGTGGAAGTTGAGGGGCTTGTAGGCTGAGAGATTAGGAGGGAGGAAGGGGGGGGCAAAAGATAGATCCAGGACAAGTAGGATGGATATGGTGGGGTGGAGGTAAAGGGGCTTGCAGGGGCAAGGGGTGGGGAGTTAGGGGGGTCAAAACAGGAACAGTTAGATACAGTGAAGTTTCTAAGGGCTGAGCTGATAAAATAGCAGCAGGAAGAGTGACAAATCTGAGGGGGAAGGGAATTACACATTTCTGGGAGGCGGTAGGAGTTACCCGATTGACCAATGTGGGTGTTCCAGTGGGGAACCACCAAGGTGCAAGAGTCAGATGATCATAGTGAGTGGGCTGGAGGGGTGGGAGTTATGAAGGAGGATGAGGAGAGGTAGGTAGGGAGTACAGCCAACCAATGATTTGAGGTGAATTTGGCACAGTGGGAAAGTCGTCTATTTATGAGGGAGGGAAAGGATACGGCATGATAGAGAGAACAGTGATAAGTGTGGAAGGGAGCATGGAGGGCAAAGCAGCAGAAGCAGTTGAAGAGGATATCCAGTCTGGCCAGGGAGGACTTGGGAGCAGCACTGTACACTACGTTGCAGTAGTCAAAAATGGGTAAGATCATCTTCTGAATGAACTCACGCCTGGCAGTAAAAGGGATGCAATTACGGTTCCTGAATAGTGCACAAAGTTTCTGGCGCAGTTTTTTCTGGATGACATCAATATGAACAGAAAAGTTTAGATGTTGGTCCAGCCAGACACCTAAGTACCTGAAGGAGGATGTGTCCTCGAAAGGGGTCCCGTAAGGGTGTGGAAAGTGGGCAGGTAGGGAAGCCTAAAGAGTCTCTGCCTTGAGGCAAAGGTCATAGAGACAGTCTTCTTGGCATTAAGAAAAAGTTGGTGCTTAGCAAACCAAAACTGAACTTTGTCGAAGTTGTGCAGCAAGTTGGTTGTAATATCTGCTGGGCTGGAGCCAGATGCATACAGAACCATATCATCGGCATACACATGAATGGAAGAGGAGGGGGGAGCAGGTGGATGGCAGGTCATTTAGGAAGATGGAGAATAATAAAGTTCCTAGCACTGAGCCCTGTGGGACACATGTTCTAATCTGAAGTGGGGGGGTGACGTCAGAGATCTTGACAGATTGTGTTCTACCAGTGAGGTAGGCCTTGAACCAGTTTGTGGCTGAGGGGGATAGGCCAGCTGTTGAGAGGGAATCTAGAAGAAGGGAGTGGGAGACAGTGTCAAATGCTTTGGCCAGGTCAACAAAGATGGCTGAAGTGATTTGTCCCTTGTCCATCCCTGTAAGGATGGAGTCAGTGAGCCGAAGTAGGGAGCTGGCAGTGGAGTGATGTTTCCTGAAGCTAGATTGGAAAGGAGTGAAGAAGGAGGTGTCAGTCAAGTGAGAGGTAAGTTGGGCGAGAACTAGGTGCTCTTGTAGTTTAGCTAGGGTGGGAAAGAGAGAGAGAGAGAGAGAGAGATATAGGATGGTGGTTCCCTGGGGAAGAGGGATCACTGCCTTTAGGCAGAGGGAGGACAACCACATGTTTCCATGGGGAAGGGGTTGCGGCTGTTAAGAATGAGAAAGAATGGATAGGCAATGGCTGAGGCAATGAGAGATAGGAGTTTAGAGTCTATGCCATCTGGGGAGGAGCCTTTAGAATGGCTGATTGCTAGGAGGACCTGAAGAGTGTCATGTGGAGGAGGCGGAGGGAACTGTGGAGGCGATTTGGGTCACATTGATAACGGGGGCAAGAGAGTAAAAATAGGAGTAGTGTATAGACCCCCTGCACTGGTGGAGGAGCTGGAGAAGAGTCTGGTGGCAGAAGGTTGGGAGACACTGCAGATTGGGAAGGGGAAGGGTAGTGGTGTTGGGGGACTTAAACATGCCAGGAACAGACTGGGAGACTATGACATCCTCGGTGGCCAGGGAACAGAGGTTGTTGGATGTCTTTCAGGATGCGTTCCTAACTCAGCAGGTGGGGAACCCACCAGGAAGAGTGGATACTGGATGTGGTCCTGGCAGACAGTGACCAGATTGGGGCCTGGAGGTAAGGGACCCATTGACGGGAGGCGACCATGCCATGGTCTGGTTCTGCCTGAACCTAGGAGGGGTAGAAGGCTGCACATAGATAGAGGTAACTGACTTCAAGGGGGCAGATTTTAAGGAAATGGGAAGGATCCTTAAGGAGCACTTGGATGGGATTGGGCCAGACATGGACGCTGACAGTAGGTGGGAAATCATCAGGAGGGGGGTGCAGGATGCTACCAGCACCTGCGCAAGAGTAAGACAAAAATGCAGTAGGGCCCCAAAACCCTGCTGGTGGACCAGGGAGTTTCAGGAGGTGGTGAGGGGAAAGAAGGTGACCTATAGGCAATTCAAGTGCTCAAGGAGCAAAAGGGACCGAGGGGAGTATGAGCTGATGGCCAGAAGAGCCACTAGGGTGGTGAGGGCAGCTAAGCCAAGGAAGGAGCAGAACCTGGCCAGGGAAATTAGGAGAAGGAACAAGGGATTCTTTAGATACATTGGGGAAAAACGAAGGGTGATGGGGCAGATTAGCAGGATTAAAACAGGGGAGGGATGGGCACAAGGCCCGGGGATCAGGCTGAGGCACTAAATGAGTACTTCGCCTCAGTTTTCACCAAGAAAAATTGGGGGTTGCATCATACATGGGAGGAGATGGTGAAACTGAGGAGGGGGGAACCTTACCGATTGGCGAGTCTGGGGAGGGTGGGCATCACTGGCAGATGTGGGGAAGGCAAAGCAGAGGGATGAGGTAGCTGAGGTGGAAATCATGGCAGAGAGAGAGTGAGGGAAGCCCTCAGGTCCCTTAAGAAGGAGAAAGCACCAGGGCCAGATAAATTACATTCCAGAGTGCTGAAGGAACTGGCAGATGTCCTGGCGAAACCCCTGGCAGAGCTCTTCAGCATCTCTCTGAGGACAGGATGGGTGCCCCAGGACTGGAAGGTGGCGCATATAGTGCCTATCCACAAGGGAGGATCAAGGGAGGTGGCAGGGAACTACAGGCCCATCAGCCTGACATCGGTGGTGGGCAAAGTGATGGCAGGCATTGTCAAGGAGAGACATGGGGGGATCCTGGAAAAGTTGGTGTGCCTGGACAATAGAGAGCATGGATTCATCCTGGGGAAATGGTGTCAGACAAATCTTGTGGAGTTCTATGACTGGGTGATGAGTGCCTTGGACCTGGGTAGACCAGTGGACGTCCTCTTTCTTGACTTCAGCAAGGCATTTGACTCTGTTCCTCATGGAGGCTTGTTGGATAATCTGGGAGAAATGGGGGTGGGGAACCAGATGATCAGATGGATAGGAAATTGGCTCCAGAACCAGACCCAGAGGGTCATGGTTGGAGGGATAGTCTCATCCCCAAGGAGGGTCATAAGTAGAGTCCCTCAGAGATTGGTCCTTGGGCCCCTCCTATTCAACGCCTACATCTCTGACGTAAGGAAGGGTATCAGGAGTGAGATGAGTCTCTTTGCGGATGACTCAAAACTGGGGGCGGTGGTGGATGGGGATGAGGGGAAGGTGGCCCTACAGGGGGACCTGGAGGCTCTGGAAAGGTAGTCTAGAAAGTGGAAGCTTAGGTTCAGTGCAGGAAAATGCAAGGTACTGCACTTGGGAGCCAGAAACCCGGGCCAAGTGTACACCCTGGGGGGGAGGAATGCTACAAGTCTCGATGGCTGACAGGGACCTGGGGGTGGTGGTGGATGTCAAGATGAACAACTCGGAGACTTGTAGGAGGGCAGCGGCAAAGGTGAACAGGATGCTTGGATGCATCACTAGGGGGCTCACCTCCAGAAGGAGGGAAGTGATACTCCCACTGTATAACTGCTTGGTGAGGCCGCACCTCGAGTACTGCATGCAGTTTGGAGGCCACATTTAAAGAGGGACATTGAACTCCTGGAGTGGGTCCAGAGGAGGCAACCAAAATAATTTGGGGCTTGGGGGTAGGACCTATGGGGAAGACTAAGAGCTAAATATGTACACATTGGAAGAGAGAAGGACCAGGAGGACATGATAGGGTCTTCAGGTACATGAAGGGGGTAAATAGGGAGGAGCAGTCAGATGCTCCAAGGAAGGAAGAGGGGCAACTAGAGGACATGGGTGGAAGCTGGAGGGGAGAGATTCAGGGGAGAAAGGAGAGGTGCTACTCACTGAGAGGGTTGGAGCCATGGAATGCGCTGCCCAGGGGCTGGTGGAGGCAGAAACAGTGGAGGGGTTCAAGAGGGGTGGATAGGCACAGGAAGGGTTCTGGAAGCAAAAACCAGTGCAGAGAGAATATCTGGGACTGGGAAGGCAGAAGCCAGAGAGGGAGAGGGGGGCAGCAAGGTCAGCTCCCAGGGTGGGGGCTGACCAAACGAGCAGACATGAAAGACCATTAGGCCTATTCTGCTGGCATTTTAGTATGTTAGTATGTGAGGAGACTGCAGAGAAGGGGGTATAGGAGTGAAGGGGAGTAGAGGTACCATTTGAGAGTGGAGTGGTGGGAAGGCAGTTAGGGAAGGATTTCAGTAGCTCAACAGTGCATGAGGTGTAGTAGGAGTTAAAAGTGGCAGCTGCAGCCACTGGGTCATCCACAAGGGAGCCGTTTATATTAAGTACAGGTGAGGGAGGGTGGGACGGAGGAGAGAATAGGTCATGGACCACCTTCCAGAATTTGGAAGGGGAGTTAATGTTTGTATGGAAGACAGTTTTGAAATATTCTGATTTAGCTAGCCTTGTTGACAGAGTGCAGGCATTATGGACTTAACGTTAGGATGTGAGATTGTTAGGAAGTTGGGTAATTTTATGGCATTTTTAGGCCTGGTCTCTTGCTTGTAGACAGGACAGAAGTTCTGGTATGATCCATAGAAGGTGATTCCCCTAACCCTGGTTCATTTGAGAGGGGCATAGGCATTCCATTTGGCTAGGAATATGTTTTTAAAATATTCAAGGGCCTTATCAACCAAAAGGATAGTGGTTAATGGAGACCAGTCAGAGAGGGTTAGACTGCGCAGGAGAGGGTCTAGTTCTAAGGATTTATATGAACGTAGTTGCAGGGCTTTATGTGCGGATTTGGGGCTGTATTTTTCTGACTAAGAATATTGGATTGTGGCTGCTGGCGCATCAGGAGGATTCAAGGCCATGACCATAGAGTTGGGCAGTCAAGTAGGTAGTGGTTTTGGGTCCATGGTTAGAGCGTGTGGGTTCCGATATCAGCTGCATGAGGTTGGGGGTACCGACTGCATTCCTGGTGTTAGTTGTTAATGGAGACAGCTAATTTAGGTTGAAGTCACCTAGGATACATAGCTCACCAGATTTAGAGAGGGAGGAGATGGAAGCAAGGAAGTCAAGAGTAGTAGTAGTAGTAGTAGTAGTAAAAATTTTTATTCAATTGACATGCAAAAGAATAGGAAGCTCAACTGAGACAAGCTCATTTCCAGTGAGGTCCTTAGTGTGGTAGAGGGCTGGATGTTTGGGCGGCAGTAGATGCCAGACACAAAGATAGGTAGGGTAAATGGGAAGGACACATGGATTGCTAACACATTGTGTGTCATGAGGTTAGAGGAGGAGTGAATAGTGGAGTATTGGAGGGAGGTTTGGACGTACATGGTCACACCGCCACTTCTACTGGCTCTATCTTGCCTTAGAAGGGAGTAGCCAGGAATGGAGACTGAGTGGTCAGGGACTGTGCTCTTTAGCCATGTTTCTGTGATAATTAAGATATTAGGTTTTAGGGTGGCAACCATGGCTTGTAGGAGGTCAAATTTCTTAGCAAGCTATGGATATTTAGATGAAGTACCTTGAATCCCTTTAGGAGGGCTGTGGGAGCAAGGGTAAGGTTGGGGGCAGAAGAGAAGAGGTCAGGAGTGCAGAAAGTAGCAGGACTAGGGTTGGGGTGGATGTCACCTGAAGAGAGCAATAGTAAAGCTATGATGAAGAAGTGGAGCTTTGAGAATTTGAATGGAGACTTCAGGGAGCCCTGAAGGTTAGAGAAGGAGGTGGTGGGAGAGTATGGAAGCAGAAGGTGGAGAACAGCAAGGGAATATGGTACTGTTAGAAGGGATGCGAGGGGCATGAAAGGGAAGTGGGACCATATTTCAAAGGGAGGGGTAGGAGTAACTGCTGGAACGTAGGCCTGGAACTGGAGATGAATGCTTCCATTTTATGATAGCTATCACAAAACAGCGATCGCTATCATAGCAAATGTATATCACAGAAAAGCATTTCAGCAATATACAAACACAAGCGACCCAACTTCCAGATAATTATAAGTGTTTATGCGGGAGGGCTGCACCCTTCCTTCCCCCTTCTGGAGGGCTACACCCCCCATAGCCCCCAGAATAAGGACTGTTAACTCCAGGTGGGTGCATGTCGAGGAGGGGGCAAAACACGGACTGAAAAAAAAAAAAACAGAGCCGCAAGCAGCGGCAAAACAATCCACCCCAGCAGGTCCCAAACCCAGTTCCTGCTGCACTGTAGCCAGCCAAGCACACCACCACACCACAGGGCTGGTTCACCTGCAGCAGGATCCCCTACCCATACAAACCCTCCCTCCTATCCCTCCCCTTCCCTCCACCTCCCTATCCGTCCACTTCTGGTTGCTCTGCTCGCCATAAGATTGCTACCCTAGCAGGGTAGCTCTTCATGATAGTGCTATAAATGAGTTGCTGTTTCTACAGTTGTTCATTTATTATCGCTATCATTACTGGCTACTGAGATGAATGGGGGGGGCCAGAGTTACATAGCACAGGCTTGACATGAGCAAGTGAGGAGGATGTAGAGGAAAAGAATAAAGAATAGGGGGAGTGAGGATAGAGAGGTCATTGCTGAGGAGGAGAAATCACAAGTGGTGGGACAGGAGCAGGGGAGAATATTTTGGGCCTGACAGAGAGAGGGCTGTTCTAAGGATGGGGATATGCAGTGGAAAAATACTAGGTAAGAGGGAAAGAACACTAGCTATGTAACCCCCTCTAGTGGAGAAACAATATAACCTGCTAAGGGGAAAGCAGGTACTTGGTAAAAGTCTGGCTGCAGGTCACATGACTGAGTCGGCTATAAGTATACTAGTCCAAATAGGGTTAGGGTAGGGTTGGTTGGGTTGGGGTTGGGGTTAGTCAGCGCAAAGCACCGGCGGCAAGATGCAACTTCCAACAAAATAGTGAAAGGCTTGACAGGGATGGTTGCCCCAATCAGTGAGCACTATGGACAGGCAGGAGCCAATTGGGTCACAGCAAGGTAGGTTGCCAAAACTTAAACTTGAGAGGCAGTATAGCGCAGTGGTCTAAGTCTCTGAGCTGCAAATCTGGTGACATCCAGCAGACCAGACCTGGGTTTGAATCCCACAGCTTCCACTTGCATACTGTGTGACCCTGAGCAAGTCACTTAACCTCGTTGTGCTCCCAGGTCGCTCCTGTAAAAAAGCTTTCAGCTTAGTGTGCTATACCTGGTTAAACAACTAAATTAAAAAAAATTTTAAAAAAACCACGGGCCTAGTCCATGCAAAAAGTCCCAAGTCTCCTGTTTCTGTCACCAGGGGAGATGTCCGTACCTGGGCAGACAGAGGGTGGTCCTGGAGGCTTCAGACCCGGTCCACTGAGGCATTCTCCAGGTTCGGGTGAGGCCTGAAGTTGCAGTGCTCAGACCACCTACAGAGAGAAAGGACAGGGTGAATTAATAAAGATAGGTAGGGGTTGGGGGCAGTGCAAGTGGAGCAGAAATAAAATGAAAATCCTTAATCGGGGGGTGGGTTGCAGACACTAATTTGGCAGGGTGCCACTTGGTGTAGGGAAAGCTAAATGCACAGCAATTAGAACACAGTTGTGAATGAAAAATAGGGAGAAGCAAGGGGCGGTTAAGAAATTCAGTGCAGAGATCATTGATGTAACTGGAGCTGAGATATACTATGCCAAGTCCCTGAAGTTATTTTTTCTAGCAGAAATTCCCTTTTGCTAACATGCCCCAGAAGTTAATTTTCCTAATACACTTAGTCTGCCAGATCACAGAAATTAACTTATGCTAACACAATACTCTCCAATATATGCAGTCATTCCACAGTTTTATAAATAACAGAGTGGTCAGTTCTACAGAATTCCTATCTACAATTTAATACAGTGATCTGCAACACACACTTTCATTCTTTTTTTTTTTGTTTCATTTATTATGCTTTATGTTGCCTATAGCCCCAGTAGCTCGGCTTACAGCTTCCCTGGTTCCTGCTCACCCCCAGGACTTACCTCTGGTTGGTGATTCTTCCTGGCGTAACCCCCCAGCCCCCCGGCCGGAGGAGGAGGAGGAGGAGAGCAGTCCATAGGATGCTACATCCTCCTCTCCTCAGCCAGCCCTCTGACTCCTCAGGTCCATTCATGAACCTAAGGTGTTGGTGTTGAAGGTGGAAGCCCCATCACTGCACCAGCAGGCCAGCAGATATACTTTCATTCTATGGTTTTAAGTCATAATTTTGCAGAAGCTGTCAAAGTGCGTTTCCAAATTTTGTAAGTTGAATAGCTTAGGAATGGGTCCAAAGGTGGTAGACTGGATAAAAAATGAGATGGGGAAAGATGGCTGAGGGTGGTGGTAAATGGAGTTCACTCCAAGGAAGGGAGGGTGACCAGCGCGGTGACTCAGGGATCAGTGTCGGAGTGGATCCTCTTTAATAAGTGCCATTGAGGAGGAACTGTAAGTAAGGTCTGCCTCTTTGTGGATGACACCGAAATCTGCAATAGGATGGATTCTCTGGGGGGAGAAAAGGATGAGCAGATACGTGAGAAAACTAGAAGAGTGGTCAAGGGTATGACAGCTGGGTTTCAATACAAATAAAAAAAAAGTGCAAGATAATGCACATAGGGCACAGAAACTCAAGGGCAGAGTACAAAATGGGCAGAGTGGTATTGATGACCAGCAAACGAGAAAAAGGTCTAGGGGTAATCATATCAGATAACGTAAAGATGGCCAGGCAGTGTGACAAGGCAGTTGGAAGGGCTAGTGGGATGCTGGGGTGAAAAGGAGGGGTATCACCAGCAGAAAGAGGGAGGTGGTGTTAACTCTGTATAGATCATTGGTAAGACCCTACCTAGAGAACCACATTCAGTTCTGGAGACCATATCTCCAGAGAGACATAGACAGAGTGGAGGTGGTCCTCAGGAGGGCAACTAAAATGGAGCAGGGTCTGCATCAAAAGCCCTATGAGGAGAGACTAAAGAACCTCAATATATACACACCCTGGAACAGAGGAGGGAGGTCAGGAATAGGATAGAGACCTTTAAATACATCACGGTGGTAAATATTACTCACTACCAACACAATCATCTTATCTCACCCCAAACAGGTCTACCACAGGGTGGGAAGGTTTGCTTTGAGGCTCAAGGCCCATCACCACCATTGTGATGTCCTCTCCTCCCTGGGCTGGTTATCATATGAATCTAAACTACGGTATGCTACTTTGAGCCTAGTGCATAAACTGGTCCACCGCTACATCCCTCATTGCCTTGATGAACTTATTCATCTCTGACAACTACCGCGTGCTTTAAGATCCTCCACCCTTCCCCTTCTCGTAATGCCCAAACCGTGGTTAGCTATGGCCTGAAAATCATTCACCTTCTCAGTTATGTCCGGCTGGAACTTACTACCACACTCCATCTTGTCCTGTTCCTCACTTGCCAAGTTTCAATCCTCTCTACTACTCCACCTCTCTGCCTCCTCACCTTGTTCCTGCTTCCGATGACTATTGCTCCAGCTTCCCCAACCCTATGTATAATTTTTCCCTGCTCTATATACCTGTTATGGATACATATCTCTGCTCTCTGAACCTCCTTTGAATGTGTAAATGCAATTTGTTAGTGCATCTGTATAAGCTGTAATCTGTAACTCTGTGAATGATGTAGGTGGTACCACCGTAACTGTTGTGCACTTGCTAATGTACTTCACTGCCTATCTATATGTAATTTTGTAAGTCTTAAGTGTATCTGTAATTAATGTAATATTATCAATCTGTGAATGATGTAAATGTAACCATGCAACTACCATGTCTCTTTTAATGTACTACACTTCCTCGATCGCCCCTGAAAAAGGGACTGTAATGTCTCAGTGGGCTCACCCAGTTACCAAAATTCAAATGAATGAAATAAGGTACAATATGAAGTATTTTTCAGAAGAAAAGGTGCTCAAGAACAAAAGGACATGCTATAAAGCTGGAGGGGGTAGATTCCGGGGAGATATGAGGAAGTATTTCTTCACAGAAAGAGTGGTGGATTCCTTGAGCAGCTTTCCAGTAGAGGTGGTGGAGGTGGTGGGATTCATGAATGCATGGGAAAAGCACAAGTGAATCATAGCAGAAAGGAACAGAGGAGGGAGAAAGAGCTATAGATTGGACACGGTCTGTGGCAATATTGTAGGTAGGAAGAAATGGCCAGGCTAGATGGGCCAAGCAATCCTTATCTGCCATCAAATTCTCGTTTTTTGTGTTTCTATGCAGACGTGAAATTCTAATTTTTTTTTATGGAGCTGTTTGCTCGCCTGTTGCCCCTGCACCTTACTTGTCAATGGGGGAGACATATATTTTTCCTTTTTTTCTTCCGTTAACCTGGGACCCCAGAATGCAGTCACACATGTGTGTGGAGGCACACACGTGCGCTGCAGCTCCAGCGACAGCCCCTTCCTTCCACCTGGCCTATAGCCAGGTCTTCCTAGGGCTTGGCACTGTCACCTGGCAGCCAAGAGTTGGGGAGACCTCACTTCCCACCCCTGAGAGGAGAGTTGCCAGCTGGCAGCTCAATCCAGCTACGCTTCCCCACCCCCCGCCGGCCCCAGGCAACACAAGCTTACTCCCAAACTCAGGTCACCGGCATGGCATGAGGTATGGTGTTCCAGCACCTCAACCCTCAGCGTTACAGGGCCTGCCTCGAAATTCTCATTTTTAACAATAATCCTGCTGGCAGAAGGAACAGTTACTCATGTCATTCAAGCACTACCACTACACAGTGCAACACATCATACCACATTAGCGGTCGCTTGCACCATAAGGCACATAAGGACATCTCCAGCAAGGCAGTGGATAATCCAGCCAAGCTTATACCTCACTAAGGGGAAGGTTGGGTGTGTGCCCTCTGCCCCAGTGAAGGAAATTCTCTAGAAGATCTGCTGTTACAGTAAGTAAGTAACTCTTCTATCTTCCTTGAGGATATCTCCTCCATTAGGCTGCACCTTTGGAATGATTCCCAAGTAGTAAACAAAATAAACAGTGAGGATGGCAAAATCTGATACGATATCATGACAGAAGGCCTTGAGGTACTGCAAGACCAAAACTAGCACATTTGAGCCGGCCTGGTGGTGCTGAGATTGAGGTGCTGGACGCCATACCTCACACCATGCCAGCAACCTGGGTTCGGGAGCAGACTCGGGTCATTGAGGGTCGGCCGGGTGAAGGAGGATTGAGCATCCCATGGACTGCTCTCCTCCGTCAAGGAGGGAGGGATGGGGAGATTGCTGGGACACTGACCCCTGGCAGTGGCTGGGGGCAGGTGTAGCTCGGTGATCAAAATGTGGGCTGGCGGGGGCAGGCATCAGGCGTACTGTGGATGTTCATGTGCACAGAAGCATCCTTAATGCCACTGCACACTCACGCCAGGGGGAGATAAAGGGGGGCCAAAAATCAATCCTCCGGCGTGATGATGGCGATTCATTGGGCAGCTTAGTCTCACTAAGGTAGCTACCCTTCAGCCCCAGGCCTCCAGGTTTCCCAGAGTGTGTGGGATAAATCCTCACTACAAAGCAACCTGGGATGGCAGAGCAGTAGGACTCAGAGATCTGACTGGGGCCCGGGCAGCAACTGAGGCAAGTCAGCCTGAGTGATGGGGATCCACAGGAACCCCCCCCTCCCAGCTGAGAAGGTAAAAGTATAAAGTAAAAAAAAAAAAAAAAACTAGCACATCAGCGTAATACAATGCCCAAACCGTAATTATTAGTGAAAGTATATACAGTGCTCCATGTGGCAGCAGCACATATGTCTGCAGCAGAAATATTCTAAAAGTAGGCAACAGAAGTGGTCATAACATGGGTAGAGTGGCCACATGCAACACCAGGAAGTTCCTTACAGTACTTCCCCATAATAAAATGTAATACAGTTGGTCAGTCATTCAGACATGCACTGTTTAGTCACAGTGGTGCACTCCATACTGGGACAAACAATACAAAAAGCTGAGAGGACCTTCTGCAGTGCTTAATGCAATCAAGTTAGAAACGTAAGGGCTGACTTTCAAAAGCCCCCTTAGACTGGTGCAAGGTGTGCCAAACCCCTGCTTGTGGCAAATTCTGGTGTGCTGGGACCCTGTACCAGATTTTAGTAGAAATGGGATCTGGTGTCAAAGCCCCAAGTTGTTCCATGTACCACACAGATGGCGCATAGGAAGAGTCTAGCAGAGGCTGCCACAGGTGAGCAGTGAATGCTTATCTCACAGCACAGCTGCTGCACGATAGAAGCACAGGCTAATTCACTGGCAGAAATCATGGGCTACAATACCACAGCAGGGCACTGGTCCCATGACAGTGAGACATTGTAGCAGGATAGACAGGTGGGCTAACAACTGTACCCAGGATGTGCAGTTTGTGCTGTCCCCTTGTCCCTGGGACCCTCACACTGGCAACTGACTGACCGGTAGCTATGTATACAGAGGCCCCTCTGGCATAACGGACTCCTCCTGTACACCTTGACAATCATGTACCCCTTGGCACACTAGCACTATATTTCATAGTATAATCAGCCCTGTACTGCTGTGCCCACACATCTCACAGGAACCAGGGCATCCTCTGCACCTGACCAGGAGATCATCTGTGGGCAACCAACCATGGCAGGTAGCCATGGGATCCCGGCCAACCCAACATAGTCTGTCACAGTGTTGGATGGGGCTGTTAGACCAGCTTCAGGCTGGTCTAAGTCCTAGTGAGCCCTGCACCCATTGTAGCTCTTTGAGAATCCCACATATGGGGATATTGCAGCACCATCATGGCGCAATCCCCCATCCACCAAGGCACAGCTGTGCATCTGCCACAAGAGTGGCGCAAGACTGACTGGCACAGGCGGCCCCGCATGTGGTGCAAGCTGTGCCTGAAAATCGGGATTGACGCACGGTAAGGCGCAAGATGCCCCTTGCACCATTCGTTGTTGGCGCAGGCACTGTGTGCCATTACTGCCCTTTTGAAAATTATGCCCGTAATGTTCTATGTATATCACATGTATGGAGCAAAGCCTCACCGCTCTTAACATGCTCAGCGTAATACACAGGAAGGTGTATGGGCTGATTCAGTGTGAAATCTGAGACCAACTTTGGCAAGAACTGAGGACTGGTCCACCCTGTCCTTGGGGAAAATTAAAAAAGAAGGCTCACTCATGGAAACCTGAAGCTCAGGTATTCAATAAGCAGAAGACACAGTAACCAGAAACAGTGCTGTCCATGAAAGGAAACACATCTTACAGGTCACAGCAGGCTCAAACAGAACTAGAGCAATTTCTCAAGGATGAAATTCTGGTCCCAAAGCAGAACCAGTTTACAAATTTGGGATCGCTTGTGCAGAATACACTTAAGAAAAGTATGGGATGCCAGCATGTTAGCGCTTAGAGCTGAGGTACTTCACACCACACCTTGCTGCACAAAAGTGATCCATGTTCAAGAATGATCATGGGATGCCAGGGGTTGGCTGCAGAAGGATAAGATCAAGCATCCCAGGGACTGCTCTCCTCTCCCGAGGAGGAAGGACTGCTGGATCTGCTGAATGAATGCCACCAGATTGAGGTCTGGTGGTAGTGTGGGACAGGAGAAGCAGGAAGTGGGCGGTGCTGCAGGACTCTGTGGTGCACACATGCCTCCATGCGTGTATGCCAATATGTGGGTCCCAGTCCCATGGGCATGGGAGAAAAATAGAGGAAAATTGCAGTGGGGCAGGCATTCCTGAAACCCTGCCCTCCAATCCCTCACCCACCTTGCCAACAGGATGGTGACAGCCAGAATTGGATACTTGGACTTCAGAGGGAAGAACAGCCCTCCCTCTTCTGTCCCTGCCATGGGGAAAGCTGGGGTTGAACATGGGCTAGCCAGTAAGTCCTGGGGAGGAGGGGGTTGGAGGAGCAGAACGGAAGGGAGCCCAACCTGTCCTGGCTACAAGGAGGATAAAAATCTATACAAAGGGAAAAAAAAAAAGAAACATATGGGATACCTCAGGTTGTGCCTCTGTGTGCCCATCAATAAGAGTTTGGAAAGTCAAAAAGGCTTATAAATGCACCTTAATGGAAGAGTACTGGAGACTGGAGTTTGTTAGGGAAAAAAGGTAGTCCAGTACAGTATTCATAGGATATGTAAACGGGTCCACAGAACATGAAGCACACTGTATGGAGAAGGGATTCCACTTCAAAGTATAGGTGTGTCTGGTAGCAGTCTTTCTAGCAGCAAGCAAGACATCAGCCACCTGGGGTGAAACCCCAAAATGGGCCATGGCTACATCTTCAGAAGCCAGGTGTGCAGATGCAGGGACTGCAGGTCTGGATGGACTAGGGACCCACGATCCTGGGACAGCAGACCCCAACACAGAGGCAGCTGAACCAGAGGCTCCACTGCTAAGTGCTGCAGAAGTGGAAAACAAATCTGGTGAGACCAGAAGGGAGCAACCAGTACTAGGCATGGTCCATCCACAACTTGAGCAGAACCCTCAGAATGAGAGCAATTGGAGGAATGGCATGAAGGAACTTCCCTTTCCAATAAAGGAACAGAGTGTCTCAGCAAAAAACTCCATGTCCTGGAGCAAGTGAGCAAAAACGCAGCAGTTTTGCATTGTGTGTGGATGCAAAAAGATCCATTTCTGGACAACCCCTACTTGGAAAAGGTTGCTTACCACTGAGGCTAGCAATTCCCATTCATGCACCAGGGAGTAAGACCTGTTTAGCCTGTCTGCCAAGACATTTTAGACACCTGAAAGAAACACGGCTGACAGCTAAAGGCCGTGAGACAAGGCCCAGTACCACACTCTCATCACTTCTCTGCCCAAGGGATAAGAGTGAGGCTTTCATCTGTCGGCCATGTTTGTTCATTTGTGTAGTGCACAATACCGACACTGTCTGTCTGGATAAGCAAGGGACCATGACTGAGATGAGCTTTAAATGCCTGTAGGCCAAGTAGAACAGCCTTCACCTCCAGAACAATGATATGGAGATCTGACTCCAGGCTGGTCTAAGAGCCCTGAGTGTGGAATGACCTGAGACTGGCACTCCAATCAGACCCCAAGGCATTCATTTTCATGACCTGCAAAGGAGTCGGGTGAAAGGATGGAATGCCTTTTAGCTGATTCTGGTGGACCATCCACCATGCCAGAGCACAACAGGGAGGGAACATGATGAGAACCCTTTGTTCCGGTTCATCTGTCAGCCAGTCCCACTGCAACTGAAGAATCCAATGTGGAATGTGCATATGGAGGCAGGCAAAATGGACTGTAAGAAAAAAATGTCTCACTGTAGTAATGTTGTTTCTTCTTAAGGGATCCAGCAGTAGTATTCACAAAGTGCGATCATCCCCCAGGAATGAGCAGCCCCAGAGCTTGGAACTTAAGACTTAAAGAGGAGGGGCTATTCCAGTAGAGGGGGATCTCCAGAAGGCGGACTTACTGAATAGGTACTTCTGTACAGTTTTCACGGTGGAACAGAGGGTAAGGGACCAGATATACCTCCCTTCTGTCATTCTCCAAATCAAGGTCCCAACATCACGATCTGTCTTTGCTTCAAATATTGGACTTAAACCCCAAACATTGCCTGTGGCATCTGTCTTGTTCTCCCTTCAAACAGTCCTTTCTCACTAGGCCATCATGTCCAGCCCTTTCCTGTCTCGGCTGACCTTCCCTCCCCATTCCCTATACCCCCTTCCCTTCCCACCCCACTTGCCAGAACATGCCTACAGTACTTATCAAAGGACTCTTACATCTCAATCTTCTTCGCACTTTGATGCTACAGGAACTGCCACTCCTGCTCACTATGACTCCTCCAATGATGTTTACTGTACAAACTTTAGCTCATTACCTTACGTCCATATATCTGTATCCATGCAATTGTATTTAAATTGCAGTACCTCCTGTTGAACCTATTGCTATGTTCTGGGGCAAGTATCTTGTCACATGTGATAGTTATATGTCATTATGTTGTTATTATTACTATGTAATTGATATATACATTCACTCAACCTGTTATGTCTTAACCCTGTTGGCAATTGTTTTGCCCCAGGTCCATCTTGTAAAAGAGCTTGTCTCAATGATGTTCCACCTGGCAAAATAAAGATTTTGATTGATTGATTGATTGATATGATGGAGGGGCAAGGAGGGCAGGAAGGTTAACTCTAGCCTGTTCAAGGAAGAAAGAGTACTGGAGGAACTGTGCAAGCTGAAGGTGGACAAGGCTATGTGTCCAGATGCCCTATACCCTAGAGTGCTACAGGAGCTAAGGAAGGAACTGGAAGCACTGCTGGCAAAACTGTTCAGTCTGTCGCTGGACACAGGGAGGGTTCTGGGTGACTGGAGAAGGGCGGATGTGGTGCCAATACATAAGAGTGGCAGCAGGGAGGAGGCAGGCAACTATTGTCCAGTCAGTCTTACTTCAGTGGTGGGTAAGATTATTGAGTCACTCCTGAAGGAGAGAACTGTTGATTACCTTGCAGACAGTGACATCCAAGATGACAGACAGCACGGGTTCACTGAGGGGAGGTCATGGCCAGATGAACCTGGTCGAGTTTTTCGACTGGGTGATGACAGTGGTTCATCAGGGAAGGATAGTGGATGTGGCCAATCTGAAATTTTGCAGAGCCTCTGACACCGTCACTCACAGGAGGTTGGTGAACAAGCTGGGCAACTTAGGAGCGGGGCTGAAAATAATGAAATGAGTGGAGAGTTGGCCTAGCGGCAAATACCAAAGGGTGGTAGTAAATGGGGTTCACTGGGGGGAGGAAAAGGTGACAAGTGGGGTGCACCAGGGATCAGTATTGGGGCCCATTGTCATAAACATTTACATCGATGCTATTAAGGAGGGACTGAATAGGAAGGTGTGCCTGTTAGTGGACAATACAAAGATATGCAATAGGGTCAACACACCTGGGGGTAGGAAACAATGAAGGAGGACCTGATAGTATTGGATGGGGTGGTTGGAAATTTGGCAATTGAGATTTAATGCAACGAAAGGCCGAATAATGCACATTGGGTACAAAAACCCATAGGCCATGTACAAGTTAGGAGAAGTTATGGTAATGGAACAGGAGCGGGGTCTAGGGATTATCATTTCAGATGACCTAAAGGTAGCTAACCAGTGCAATAGAGCAGTAGGTAAGGCAACTCACATGCTGGTGTGAATAGGGAAGGGTATAATTAGCAGGAAGAGGGAGGTGTTATTGCCCCTCTACAAGTCCCTGATGAGACCCTACCTTGAGTATGGGTTCCAGTTCTGGAGAACTCACCTCCATAAGGATATTGATAGAGTGGAGAGATTGTAGGGGAAGGCAAACAGAATGGTGCAGGGCATGCATCGGAAGCCCTGTGAGGAGAGACTGGAAGAGCTAGATCTGTATACCCTGGAAATAAGGAGAGAGAGCAGGGAGATGACAGAGACATTCAAATTTTTGAAGGAGATTAACAAGGTGCAGGAAGAGAGCATATTTCACAGGAAAACAAGTCAGAAAACTAAAGGGCACAGTTTGAAGTTGGAGGACGGAAAGTTTAGGGAGAACAGGAGAGGGTACTACTTTATGGAGAGGGTGGTGGACCCCTGGAACAGCCTGCCAACAGAGGTGGCGGGAGTCAAAATGGTAGGTGAATTTAAGAGGGCATGGGATAAACACATGGGAATAACCAAAAAGAGGGAGGAGGAGGAGGAGCCTGGTCAAGGAACAGGGAGTGGAGTCTCCATGGGGGGCCAGGGAGAGGGAGCAAAGAGGGGGATAGTGGCCAATTGGGGTCTAAAGGTACCTTTGTGGCAGGGTGTAATGGGCATACTGAATGGGCCTGAAGGTCCCTTTCTGCTGTAAAATTTCTATCTTTCTATGTTTAAACTAATTATGGAACATCTGAATCAAGTTCAAACACTGCTCTGTGGTTACACTCCACCCTGCCTTCTAACACAGATTTATTTCTAAAGCTAGGGTGAGCTGTGCCCACTAAACTAGCTAAATGGCTACCAAACATAACATTATTATTTTTATGTTAAACTTTTTAAAAATGTTAAAAGATGAGGCAGAACAACAAATATATATTGGAAAAGATTTGTAATCAGATCACTGAGCAACAATTATAAGGCACTGTAGCAAATAATGCTGAAACCAGTAGAAAACAAGCATTTGTCAATGCTGAATGTTCACCGCTGATATAGCTTTTGTACTGGGTCTTGCTTGTACACATTTTTACTATATATTTACCCAGGATAGAGCAGATGAGATGAATGTCTTGTTTCAGTGGTGTCCTGCTTTAACACATTGTTAGAGTGTAATTACCTAGGACAGGGCAGCTGAGAGGCAATATCTACTTTTTAAGTGAGCTCCCACATTTTGACCTAAAATGTCCAACAGTCTTTTTATGACCTGACATCTGCCACATCTGATGGATGTGGATTGGAGCAACCAGGCTGCAGCTACAGCCAGGAACAGAGACATCCTGGAAGCCCAGCAAGGGGGGTGTGTCTAAGATAGCTAGTGATGGAGCCCACCCAAGAGGAAGCGACTTGGACCTGATAGCCACCAACAGGGACAGAATTACAGATGTAAAAGTGGGGAGCCACCTGGGATCAAGCGATCACAGTGCAGTTTGATTCAATGTGAGAACAGCAGAAGAGTCAAACCACACGAAAGCAAGTGTCTTGGATTTCAAGAGGGACAAATTTGTAAAGATGGGGAATGTCTTAGGAAATCATTGGCAAGGAAGGAGAAAAGAGGGGGGAGTGGAGGAACAATGGAAGAATCTTAAGGGAGCCATAGCGGAGGCAACAAGCCATTGCATTAGGCAAGTAAGAAAAACAAAGAGAAAGAAAAAAACACTATGGTTCTCAAAGGAAGTGGCTGAAAAGGTAATGGTGAAAAGGGTGGCATTTAGGAGGTACAAGGAAACACAGAGGGAAGAAGACAGGGAACAGTATCTGGAAAAGCAGAAGGAGGCGGGGAAAGCAATCAGATGCACAAAGGCGCAAACAGTAGAAAAAATAGCCCAGACAATAACAAAAGGGGACAAGAACTTTTTCAGGCACAATAGCGAAAGAAAAAAGTCTAAGGGTGGGAGTGCAAGACTTAAAAAGGAAGGAGGGAAGTGTGCAGAGAGGGACCAAGATAAAGCAGAAATTCTGAATAAGTATTTTTGTTCAGTATTCACAGAAGAAGGGGAAGGGAAGGGACCAAAGTTAGATAACAGAAGTGCCACTGGGAGGGAGGTAGACACCAGTCCATTTAAGGAGGAGAGAGTCCTAAAGGAACTCACTAATCTAAAAGGGGACAAGGTAATGGGGCTGGACGGGATACATCCCAGAGTTTTAAGAGAACTCAGGGAGGTACTGGCAGCACCACTGACAGCCCTGTTCAGTAGCTCACTGGAAACAGGTGTATTGCCAAAGGACTGGAGGAGGGCAAATGTAGTCCCTCTCCACAAAAGTGGGAGCAGGGAGAAGGATGGCAATTATAGGTCAGTCAGCCTGACCACAGTGGTGGGGCAACTAATGGAATCGCTACTAAAAGAAAGGTTTGTGATATATCTCGAATCCAATGGAGCACAGGATCTGAGGCATCGTGGATTCACAGTGGGAAGATCTTGTCAAACAAATCTGATAAATTTCTTTGACTGTGTGACTAGGGAGGTGAAATAGCAAGAGGTGGTGGACATGGCCTACCTGGATTTCAGCAAGGCCTTCAACACTGTCCCACATAGGAGGCTAGTAAACAAGCTGGGCAGCCTGGGAGTGGATCCCAGGGTGGCAAACTTGGTCAAAAATTGGCTGAGCGATAGGACACAAAGGGTGGTGGTGAACGGAGTTCAATTCTAAGAGAGGGGGTTGATCAGCAAGGTCCCACAGAGATCAGTGCTTGGACCAGTCCTCCTTAATGTCTTCATAAGTGACATTGAAGAGGGGCTGGAAGGGAAGGGAAGGGAAGGTGCGTCCCTTTGCAGACAACATGAAGATTTGCAAACAGGGTTGACACTCCAGGAGGGGTAGAAAAATGAGAAGGATAACAAGGGGGGGCAAGAGAGTAAAAATAGGAGTGGTGTAGAGACCCCCTGCCCTGGCGGAGGAGCTGGAGGACAGTCTGGTGGCAGATGTTAGGAGACACTGCAGACTGGGCAGAGGAACGGTGATGGTGTTAGGGGACTTAAACATGCCAGGATGGTGTTAGGGGACTTAAACATGCCAGGAACAGACTGGGAGACTATGACATCCTCTGTGACCAGGGAACAGAGGTTGTTGGATGTCTTTCAAGACGCGTTCCTAACTCAGCAGGTGAGGGAACCGACCAGGGAGGCACGGGTACTGGATGTGGTCCTGGCAGACAGTGACCAGATTGGGAGTCTGGAGGTAAGGGACCCATTGGCGGGGAGTGACCATGCCACGGTCTGGTTCTGCCTGGACCTAGGAGGGGTAGAAGGCTGCACAAAGACGGAAGTAACCGACTTCAGGGGGGCGGATTTTAAGGAAATGGGAAGGATCCTTAAGGAGCATTTGGATGGGATTGGGTCAGACATGGACGCTGATTCTAGGTGGGAAATCATCAGGAGAGGGGTGCAGGATGCTACCAGCACCTGTGCAAGAGTAAGACGAAATGCGGTAGGGCCAAAACTCGTTGGTGGACCAGGGAGGTCAGGAGGTGAATGCGAGGAAGAAAGCAGCCTATAAGAAATTCAAGTGCTCAAGGAGTGAAAGGGATCAGGAGTATGAGCTGATGGCTAGAAGGGCCACCTAGAGTGGTGGGGCGGCTAAGGCAAGGAAGGAGCAGAACCTGGCCAGGGAAATTAGGAGAGGGAAAAAGGGTTCTTTAGATACATTGGGGAAAGACGAAGGTGAAGGGGCAGATTAGCAGGATTAAATCAGGGGAGAGATGGGCACAAGACCCGGGGAGCAGGCTGAGGTACTAAATGAGTACTTCACCTCAGTTTTCACCAGGAAAATGGGGGTGCTGCATCATACATGGGAGGAGACAGAGATAATGAGGAGGGGGGACCCTTACCGATCGGCAGGTCTGGGGAGAGGGGGAGGCATCACTGAAAGGTGGGGGGAGGGCTAAGCAGGGAGAAGAGGTACCAGAAGTGGAAATCACAGCAGAGAGAGTGAGGGAAGTCCTCAGCTCCCTTAAGATGGAGAAAGCACCGGGGCCGGATAAAGTACATCCCAGAGTGCTGAAGGAACTTGCAGATGTCCTGGCGAACCCCCTGGCAGAGCTTTTCACCATCTGTCTGAGGACAGGGTGGGTGCCCCAAGACTGGAAGGTGGCGCATGTAGTGCCTATCCACAAGGGGGGATCAAGGGAGGTGGCAGGGAACTACAGGCCTGTCAGCCTGACATCGGTGGTGGGCAAGGTGATGGAGGGCATTGTCAAGGAGAGGCTAGGGGGACCTGGATAAGTCAGGGTGCCTGGACGATAGACAGCATGGATTCATCCTGGGGAAATCGTGTCAGACAAACCTGGTGGAGTTCTATGACTGGGTGACAAGTGCCTTGGACCTGGGTAGACCAGTGGATGTCCTCTTTCTAGACTTCAGCAAGGCATTTGACTCTGTTCCTCACGTGGGCCTGTTGGATAAGCTAGCAGAAATGGGGTGGGAACCAGATGATCAGATGGATAGGCAATTGGCTCCAGGATCGGACCCAGAGGGTCGAGTTGGTGGATAGTCTCATCCCCAAGGAGGGTCATTAGTGGGTCCCACAGGATCAGTCCTGGGCCCATTCTGTTCAACGCCTACGATCTGACATAAGGACAGGAATCAGGGGTGAGATGAGTCTCTTGCAGATGACTCAAAACTGGGGGGGGTGGTGGATGGGGAGGAGGGAGGGTGGCCCTGCAGGGGACCTGGAGGCTCTGGAAAGATGGTCTAGAAAGTGGAAGCTGAGGTTCACCCAGGGAAACAGCTACACCCACCAGTCAGAAACCCAGGCCAAGTGTACACCCTGGGGAACACTACAAGTCTAAATGGCTGAGAGGGACCTGGGGTGGTGGTGGATGTCAAGATGAACAACTCTGAGACTTGTAGGAGGCAGCAGCCAAGGCCAACAGGATGCTGGGATGCATCGCTAGGGGATCACCTCAGAAGGAGGGAAGTGATACTCCTCTGTATAACTGCTTGGTGAGGCCGCACCTGGAGTACTGCGTGCAGTTCTGGAGGCCACACTTAAAGAGGGACATTAACCTCCTGGAGAGGGTCCAGAGGAGGGCAACCAAAATGATTTGGGGCTTGGGGACAGGACCTATGAGAGAGGCTCAAGAGCTAAATATGTACACATGGAAGAGAGAAGGGACTGGGGACATGATAGAGGTCTTCAGGTACATGAAGAGGGTAAATAGGGAGGAACAGTCAGGGTGCTTCAAGGAAGGAGGAAGGGCCACTAGAGGCATGGGTGGAAGCTGGAGGGGAAGATTCAGGGGAGAAAGAAGGAGGTGCTACTTCACTGAGAGGGTGGTGGAGCCATGGAATGCACTACCTAGGGGGGTTGTGGAGGCAGAGACAGTGGAGGGGTTCAAGAGGGGGTGGGACAGGTACAGGGGAAGGGTTCTGGAAGCAAAATCCAATGCAGCAAGAATATCCGGAACTGGGAAGGGAGAAGCCAGAGAAGGCGAGGGGGACAGCAAGGTCAGCACCCAGGGTGGGGGCTGACCAAACGAGCAGACACGAAAGACCGTTAGGCCTATTCTGCTGGCATTTTAGTATGTTAGTATGTAACCTAAGCAAGCTTTAGGAGTGGTCAAGGGTGAGGCAGCTAAGATTCAATGCAAAGTAGTGCAAGGTCATGCACTTGGGGCACAGAAACATGGGGGAGGAGTACATGATGTGGGGGGAGGTACTGACAGCCACCAAAGAAGAAAAGGAGATGGGAGTAATCCTATCTGATGATGTAAAGGTTACCAAACAATATGAGAAGTCTATGAGGAGAGCCAGTGGAATGCTGGAGTGCATAGGGAGAGGTGTCTCAGGCAGAAGGAAGGAAGGAGGTGGTGATAACACTGTATAGAATATTGGTGAGACCTCATCTAGAGTACTGTATCCATTTCTGGAGGCTGCACCTTCTGAAACCAAACTCAGAATTAGCTGCCTCTTCCAGCCAGGTGTGCATGGAAAATAATCAGACCAAATTTCAAGAAATCCAGCACCACCTACCACAAAAAAGCCAACAAGTGTGATAAAATTCATAGCATTTATTAAAAGCAAAATATGTAACAAGGCATATAAAGGAGTACAAACCTCACAAAAGTGTTGATGCACCAAAGTTGGGTAGTACAGGCAGAGCCCTCACAAAACATTCCAAACGGTTTTGCCCAAAGGGCTTCCTCAGGAAGCGATAAACACCCTCTGATTCACACTTATATATGTACCAGTCTTAAAAAGACAGTGCCTAATTTCTAATTAAACATTAAAAAATACAACACAATACTAAATATCTTACAAAACATAAATACATAACACTGAGTACATATATAATGTGAGAATAATCAAATAAACATGAAAATGAATCCTGCAAAAATTAATAAAATCATGCTGGAGTGTCACATCTCCATTGTAAAATGAGTATAGACACCCAGCTGTATATTACATAAAGATACATAACTTAAACAATAATCAGAAAGGTGAAAACTCAGTTCTAGCAACACAAAAACATAGGATAGTGCAATTTATAATATATATACACTATAAATAGATAATATTATTTATGCACAAACAATACACTAAGATATGTACACTATAAACACTAACAAAAGTCAGCCTATCCATGTAAATACAACTATAAATGCAGATATACTTAGTTCACTATAGCTAAAATCATGAATTAGATGAGTACACTAGGCCCAAAAATAATTACAGTTAAAGCACTGGAACATTTAGAAAATGCAGTGCCATTCTATAGCACCATAGGACACTTTACATACTAATGCACTATCTGGATCATGACTCCATATGTGTGTTTGTGTGAGTGTGTGTGTGTGTGTGTGTGTGTGTGTGTGTGTGTGTGTGTGTGTGTGTGTGTGTGTGCTGCACTTCTGAGGTGCCGTCTTTCGGATGAGACGTTAAACCGAGGTCCCATCTGCCTGGATTGGTGGTAGTTCAGGTGGATGTTAAAGATCCCATGGCACTTATCAAAAAGAGTGGGGGAATTTCCCTGGTGTCCTGGCCAAAATTCCTCATTCACTTAAAAATACCACCAACAACTTAATCAGGTTCAAGGTCAGTTGGCATTCATCTGTATCCCCTCCCCCGGGTCGTGCCTGAAAATAGGCGGGATTTGTCTAGTGCAATTACCCGGTCAACAAAAACTAAATAAATATATATATATATATATATATATATCCCTTGATGTATCTGCCACTTGTGCTTGTATGGTTTTAAGTAAAGCTGGGTAAAAGATCCTGTCCTTAAATCGCTGGAATAATTCCATACTTCTGACAGCACACATTTGGGGGTCCGAACAATTTCGTTTCACCCTTAAAAACTGGGATTTTGGGATGTTGTTGATGGTGTGGCAGGGGTGGCAGCTGCTTGACTGTAATAAAGCATTTCTATCAGTGGATTTATGGAAAATATCAGTAATGACAGGACCATCTCCCTTTGAGATTGTCAAATCCAAAAAATTAATACTGTTTAATGAATAGTGTACACAAAATCATAAATTCGGATTTGATTTCTCCAAAAATACTATTAAAGCATGCAGCTGTACCAGATCACCCCACCACACCATCAACACAACATCAAAAAATCTGCACCACAAATCAATATAATCATACAAGCACAAGTGGCAGACACATCAAGGGACCAGCTGTTACAATATAGAACTAATACTAAAGATAGTCCTGGCAAGGTTGTGTTCATTACTAAATATGGAAGGGATAGTCAGCTGGTTAACCATACCATTAATAAATATTGGCATATTTTGAGTACAGAAACAGCAATTAAATCTGTGGCATCTATACCACCTAAAATTGTGTACAAGCGGGGCACTAATTTGAGAGATCGACTTGTTCATAGCTACTTACCAGTTTCAAAGAATAGTAACTGGCTTCCTAGTAAACCCAAGGAGAGTTTTTGCCGTGGTAGATGCACACAGTGTTCAGAGATGGTTAAAATTAAAACTTTAACTTCAAGCAATAATCCCAAATTATCTGAGATCAGGCATTTTATTACTTGTAGCACCAATTATGTTATCTACTGTATCTAGCAACGTGCTCCTGAAGTCTTCTATGTGGGTTTGACCACGCGCCCCCCTCAGGACCAGGATATGCGAGCATCTTAGTTCTGTTAGACTTAAAGATGAAAAAAGTGCATTGCGTTCCCATGTCCTTTCACAGAGAAATAATGGGATGCATAAATTTACTTTTTGTGGAATTGACCACGCTTTTGTTGGCCCTAGAGGGGACAGTGTCAAGCAGATCTTGGCAGAGAAGGAAGCTTTCTGGATATACACAGTGGGAGCCCTAAAATTCCCTGGCTTGAATGATGAGATTGGGGATCTATCAGTCCATATACATAAATGAAGAGACACATAAATATATATATATATATGTATGTACATATGGAGTCGTGATCCAGATTGTGCATTAGTATGTAAAGTGGCCTATGGTGCTGTAGCATGGCACTGTATTTTCTAAATGTTCTAATGCTTTAACTGTAATTATTTTGGAGTGTGGTGTACTCATCTAATTCATCATTTTAGCTATAGTGAACTAAGTATATCTGCATTTATAGTTGTATTTACATGGATAGGCTGGCTTTTGCTAGTGTTTATAGTATATATATATCTTAGTGTACTATTTGTGTATAAATAATTATCTGTTTATGTTGTATGTACATAATATAAATTGCACTATCCTATGTTGTTGTGTTGTTAGAACTGAGTTTTCACCTTTCTGATTATTGTTTAAGTTATGTATCTTTATGTAATATATAGCTGGGTGTCTATACTCATTTTACAATGGAGATGTGACACTCCAGCATGATTTTATTAATTTTTTGCAGGATTCATTTTCATGTTTATTTGGTTATTCTCACATTATATATGTGCACAGTGTTATGTATTTATGTTTTATAAGATATTTAGTATTGTGCTGTATTTGTTAATGTTTAATTAGAAATTGGGCACTGTCTTTTTAAGACTGGTACATATATAAGTGTGAATCAGGTGGTGCTTGTCACTTCTTGAGGAAGGCCTTTGGGCGAGACCAGTTGGAGTGTTTTGTGAGGGCTCTGCCCGTACTATCCAGCTTTGGTGCATCAGCACTTTTGTGAGGTTTGTACTCCTTTATATGCCTTGTTACATATTTTGTCTTTTGCCTTTAATAAATGCTATGAATTTTATCACACTTGTTGGCTCTTTTGTGGTAGGTGGTGCTGGATTTCTTGAGATTTGGTCTGATTATTTTCCATGCACACCTGGCTGGAAGAGGCGGATAATTTTGAGTTTGGATTTAATTATTGTAGCCAGCCCCCCAGCAACCATCCTTTGAGCTAACTGGGTTGTATGTGTGGCACATAGCAATTGTTTGGCAATTGTTAGGCATAGGAGTACTTCTTCAGTTCTGGTTGCCTTGTCTTACAGAACTGGGATGCCTAATAATATATTTACAAACATCCAGCTGGGTCGTACGGGCGTAGCCCTCTCCTCAGTTCTATTTTCCAACACTGGTGTCGGTGACCCCTTTGAGTTAGAAGGGGTTCAGGACTTAACCCCACAAGATGTTTCACCTGTAGAAAACATCCCTACAACTGAACCAGATATAATTTTAGCATTTCGTTAATTTTAAGCACCTACACTCAAAAGCAAGAAGAATTTTCTGGCATTGTGCTACCTTGGAGGCCTATGTAAGAGTTAACAGTGTTCCAAGGGGCCTTGAATTTTGCAATGGCCTGGATATGGACATGACTGTGAAATTTTCATTAATGATTGGAAAGCATCAATGCTCCTGATTCATTTCTTAATTAGAGATTATAAATGACAACAAAGTGAAATACTGCCTGTAGTTGATGCCTTAGAGCTTAAAGTTAAGGCATTTAAAACACACCCAGATTTTTTTGGATTTTGAGGCAGTTTTAAAACAAACTGTACTTAAACAAGAGGAGCGTTTGAGCCGACAAAAAATGCACACATTTGAAAGAGACTGTCAGGACTATGCTCTTGACAAAGTTTTTACATGGTCCAATCAACAATCTAAAAAACAAAGGTCTATACCTGGGGCTGTAAAACCACATGGTAACAATCGCAAGTATGCAAGCATAGGAAGCAAAGGAAATTCTAATAGGAACACTGGACATACTGATAAGCGTGCAGACAACCCTTTCTCTTTGAAATCTATTCCGAAGAATTCAGTTTAACAGAACCTTTGACTACTTTACCTCTAATTCAGAATCAGAAACCTCAGATGATTTTTTAGAGGATGAGGGACTGAACATTGAACTGGAGCACAATTTACATCCAACAATGTCGACACCACAGTGCAGTCCACAGACAGTTCACTTCTGGTTCGATCGGCAGGAACCAAAAAGACTAGACAAGGGTCAAGAAACAATGGAAATATGGGGGTAGGAAATCAATGATGGACATCAAAAAAAATGAACAGAGGGGAATCTACAGAACAAGCAGATGACCCAGAACACCAGAACATACCATCGAAAGAAGTAAACGTGATCAATCTTTCATCTCTGGATTTGAAAGCGGAACATCTTAAGGTACTGTCCCGGGGTCTAAATTTTGTTCCAACATTTGTGAATCATGCTTTTGATCTGTTTGAGGACATACAAAAGTTTACTAGAAAGCTAAATTTAAAAGTTTTCTTCTCTAAGCATAGGACTAATGTGGCTTCCAATGATGAGATACAGCCAGAAGGGTCGTCACAAAAAAATGACTCATTGGTTGATTTACCCACCCACTGTCTGGACTTATAGCTTTTTAGGAAACCTTCTAAATTTATTCCAGCATATTCTCCAGTAGTGCTGACATTTGAGAAGGCAGTATTGTCGGACTTGGAACAGGGTTTACATGAGATACAGGGGGTGGGGTTTAACAATCTGTCTAATGCTGAGCACAATGTTTTAGTGGAACTTAGAAATAATCGGGATGTGATTGTTAAGCCTGCGAACAAGGGCAGATCTGTCATCCTTATGGATTTGCATCAGTACAGGCAGGAAATATTTAGGCAGTTGGCAGACAATAATTTTTATGTAGGCTTGAAAGCAGACCCTACTCTGCAATTTAAACTGCAGATTGATGCTTATTTGGATACTGTCTGTACTGGAGGTGTTATTTCTGAGGCCCTCAGGTCCAACCTGTCCATTATGTTCCCTATTCATCAGACAATTTATGTCCTTCCAAAAGTGCATAAATCTTTGGTTGATCCCCTAGGTTGCCCAATAGTGCTGGGCATTGGATCCCTCATGGAACCATTATCTAAATGTGTTGATTCACAGTGCAAACATCTGATTCCTTTATTGCAGTCATATGTGAGGGACACCACCCATATATTGGGCATCCTGGGGGACATGCAACTAGAATCACAGTGGTATATAGTTACTTTGGATGGGGAGTCCCTCTATTCCAATGTCCCGCACAGTGGGGGTATTTCTGCCCTGCGATATTGGCTGGAAACTGGGACAGAGTATACTATGGCATTTATCGATTTTCTCTGTGATTTGGCCAATTTTGTGCTTACCATGAATCATTTTATCTTCCAGGGACAGCATTTTCTCCAAGTCAAGGGTACATCTATGGGGGCTACATTTGCCCCCACATATGCCAATTTATATCTAGGATTATGGGAGTTTATATATATCTATGACAGAGAAAACAATCCATACTATGATTATATTGATTTATGGCACAGATTTATTGATGATGTGTTGATGGTGTGGTGGGGTGATCTGGTACAGCTGCATGCTTTTATAGCATTTTTGGAGACATCAAATCTGAATTTATGATTCAGTGTACACTATTCATTAAACAGTATTAATTTTTTGGATTTTACAATCTCGAAGGGAGAAGATGGTACTATCATTACTGATATTTTCCGTAAATCCACTGATAGAAATGCTTTATTACAATCAAGCAGCTGTCACCCCCGCCACACCATCAACAACATCCCGAAATTTCAGTTTTTAAGGGTGAAATGAAATTGTTCAGAGCCCCACATTTGTGATGTCAGAAGTATGGAACTGTTCCAGCAATTTAGGGACAGAGCATATTCCCCAGCTTTACTTAAGACCATACAAGCACAAGTGGCAGACACATCAAGGGACCAGCTATTACAATATAGAACTAATACTAAAGATAGTCCTGGCAAGGTTGTGTTCATTACTAAATATGGAAGGGATAGTCAGCTGGTTAACCATACCATTAATAAATATTGGCATATTTTGAGTACAGAAACAGCACTTAAATCTGTGGCATCTATACCACCTAAAACTGTGTACAAGCAGGGCACTAATTTGAGAGATTGACTTGTTCATAGCTACTTACCAGTTTCAAAGAATAGTAACTGGCTTCCTAGTAAACCTAAGGAGAGTTTTTGCCGTGGTAGACGTACACAGTGTTATAGTGTCCAGTGATAGTTAAAATTAAAATGTTTACTTCAAGCAATAATCCAAAATCATCTGAGATCAGGCATTTTATTACTTGTAGCACCAGTTATATCATCTATCTAGCAACGTACTCCTGTAGAGCCTTCAACGTGGGTATGACCACGTGCCCCCTCAGGACCAGGATATGTGAGCATCTGCGTTCTATTAGACTTAAAGATGAAAAAAGTGCATTGCGTTCCCATGTTCTTTTACAGAGAGATACTGGGATGCATAAATTTACTTTTTGTGGAATTGACTATGCTTTTGTTGGCCCTAGAGGGTGCAGTGTCAAGCAGATCTTGGCAGAGAGGAAAACTTTCTGATATACACATTGGGTGCTCTATAATTCCCTGGCTTGAATGATGAGATTGATCTCTCCATCCATCCACATAAATGAAGAGACATAAATATATATATATACGTATATATGGAGTCATGATCCAGATAATACATTAGTATGTAAAGTGTCCTATGGTGCTGTAGCATGGCACTGTATTTTCTAAATGTTCCAGTGCTTTAACTGTAATTATTTGTGGGCATGGTGCACTCATCTAATTCATGATTTTAGCTATAGTGAACTAAGTATATCTGCATTTATAGTTGTATTTACATGGATAGGCTGGCTTTTGCTAGTGTTTATAGTATCTTAGAGTACTATTTGTGCATAAATCATATTATCTGTTTATATTGTATGTATACAATATAAATTGCACTATCCTATGTTGTTGTGTTGTTAGAACTCAGTTCACCTTTCTGATTATTGTTTAAGTTATGTATCTTTATGTAATATATAGCTGGGTGTCTATACTCATTTTACAATGGAGATGTGACACTCCAGCATGATTTTATTAATTTTTTACAGGATTCATTTTCATGTTTATTTGGTTATCCTCACACTTTATATATGTACAGAGTATTATGTATTTATGTTTTGTAAGATATTTATTGTTGTGCAGTATTTTTTAATGTTTAATTAGAAATTGGGCACTTTCTTTTTAGACTGGTACATATATAAGTGTGAGTCAGAGGGTGCTTGTCACTTCCTGAGGAAGCCCTTTGGGCGAGACCGGTTGGAGTGTTTTGTGAGGGCTGTGCCTGTACTATCGAGCTTTGGTGTATCAGCACTTTTGTGAGGCTCGTACTCCTTTATATGCCTTGTTACATATTTTGCCTTTTGCCTTTAATAAATGCTGTGAATTTTATCACACTTGTTGGCTCTTTTGTGGTGGGTGGTGCTGGATTTCTTGAGATTTGCATCTCCTGAACCACATAGACAGAGAACAAGCAGTTTAGAGAAGGACGACAAAAATGGTGCAGGCATACCTCTCAACCTTTTGTCCCCCAAATGTGGAACATTGCCTCTCAAAATGTGAAACAAATGAGCAACATGTGGAACACTTAATCAAATCTTAACCTAGGAGGCTCAGAACACTGTTAAAAGGTTTGCATTTATGTTCAGAAAGTCTGTTCTTAATTGAATTATATATTTTTTGCATCATTTACTATAGATTTTTGCTTTAAAATGTTAATACTGAATGTGGCACAAGTCCTCACAATGTGGAACAGGGAGTTTTTGTGAAGTAAAATGAGGAACGTTCCTCATAATGTGGTACAGTTGAGAGGTATGGGTGCAGGGGCTGCACCAAAAGTCATATAAGGAGAGGATCTCAATATGTATTCCCTGGAGGAGGAGAAAGAGAGGGAGGGTATCGTAAAGACTTTCAAATACCTCAAGGATGTAAATAAGGTACAAGAGGGTAGCATCTTAAAAAAAATGTTCAAGAACAAGTGGCCATGATATGAAATTGAGTGGGTAGACTTAGGGGTAACATGAGAAATTATTTTTTCATGGAAAGAGTGGTGGACCCATGGAACAGCCTCATGGCAGAGGTTGTAGGGGCAAAAATGGGAATTCAAAAATGCATGGGACAGACATAAAGGAACTCTAGCAACAGGAAAGAAAGGGTAAGCTGCAGATCATTTAGGATCCTCAATATATGAAACAGGTAGGGAAATGGGCAGACTAGGTGGGCCAAGCGGTCCTTAACTGCCATCAAATTCTATGTTTATGTGTTTCTGATATTATGATCAAGACAAATGAAATTATTAAAATCCCATCCAAAAGATGATTTCGCTGTGTGACTATGGAAACAAGTTTCAAAAGGGATTTGAAATATGACACCTGCCATGTTCAGGAGGTGGTATAACACAAGGAATATGTTTGTAAGCCCCCTCTCCAGGAGAGGGGCTAACATTTACCATTAGGGGCCCCACGTTTTTGCCTTCCCCCCCCAGTCTATGGGTTTGGTAGATGTTTTGAGGAAGGCACCATTCTGGGCTATACATTGAGACTGCCATTAGGGGCAGGCTTCTTAGCCCTTAAAAGCAGAGAGCATGGGTAGCTCAGGGGGAGATAGGAGGCCAGCAGGAGATGTCAGGCAGGAAGGAGCTCCTCGGTCCTGGTTGCAGCCAGATTCCGAGGACCTCCGTAAGTGCGTGCAAGGTGGTGTTGCAAGCATATGGCGCCAGTAATGGGAGGTGCATGGGAGGTCATCAATTAGACTGCCCACATCATGTGGAGGCAGATGGTGCTTCAGGGAGACGGGGGTGGTGACAGCACCTTAGGATGTAGTTTGGTGAGGTCCCACACCCATAGGAAGTAGGCCTGGACTGCCAGGACTGGAGGTTTTGTGGCAGGATTCCTCCAGGGGAGGGGTGGTGGCAACTCCAGTGGCAGAGCTAGAGGGAGACTGGGGGAGAGCAGTTGTCAATCCTGGCTGCCCCAGTGTGAGTAGTGGTGCCCCCCCACCATCTTTATTCACTGTTTAGTGCCCATTGTGTAGCCCATGATTGACTGAATGCCACCCCCCCAGCTCCCAAATGCTCCGGAACCTGGCTCTGCCACTGGACAGCTCCTCTCCCATTCCCAGCATGGCAGGGTTGTCCAGGCCTGGTAAAGAGGGTGCCAGAGGCTTCTCACCCACTATGGGACCTGCTTGTAGGAGCAGATCTCAGGGTCCTGATCACAAGCTGTTCGGGTGGGCCACAGGTCAGTTAGGACAAGCCTCATGAAGCACTCCAGACCCCGTAGCTTAAAGCAAGCACAGTATAGAAGGCTGATAGGGATGCAGGTCAACAGTATTTTGAGATCCCCCATGGACAGAGAAAGGAGACCGGGTGTGACTGTGGCCAATTTTGAAGGGGATTATGGCATTTTTTAAGGATTTTAAGGGAGTGGTCAGGGAAGGAAAATTCCTGTGTTCCCATGGCACAGCACCAGGTGGGAGAAACATCTCGCCTCTCCAATAGGTGTGAGACTGACCAGGGTAAAGGAAAAAAAGAACAAGTATAAGTAAGAGACCAACTTACCAGTGCCAGTGGGTAGGTTTGGCTCAGAGGTCCAGTGAAGGTCCGGGGGAGGTTTCTGGTATAGCACCTGAGGTTTCATCAGCTGCCTGGAGTGGAATGCTGCCTAGTACATCTGTCCCCCTCCCCCCGGCTCTGTAAATAGTTTATGCTGCATGGAGCCGGATGGGAAATAAGATTTTAAGCAAGAGGGAAACCCTGGGTCCTTGCAAAAATCATTGGGACCACAGGTGCAATAAATTGATTTGTTGCTTATTCCTGAGCGTGCGAAAATGTTTTTAAAGTTTTACTAAACAGATGAATTGCAGAGAATCTGATGAATTTATTTATTTATTTATTTGCTTTTGGTAACTGGGTAAGTGCACTAGACAGAACTGCCTATTTTCTGGCACTAACCAGACTTCTTTGGGGGGAGTTTAAAGTTCACAGCCCGCTTGACGTGAGTGCTTCTGGGGCTGGGATGCTCGTGGGGAACTCTGAGAGAAGAAAGAAAAAGAAGAGTTCTCCTGTTCCAATCAGTAGTATCCAGAGGAGTGGCGAGGGGTAGCAGTGTCCATTATGCTGCAGTAGGACCCGGGCCGTGGTAAGATACCATTTTATTCTCTATGGTTGTCAATGTCCTGGTCTGGGTCTCTTTGGGGTAGGTCCCCCTTCCCTCTTTAAACATTAGAAGCCCCTAGACAAATGATGAGGTGGGGTGGCTAAACATGGGGGCTCGTCCATGATGTTTTTGATACCCCTTGCACCCCCAGTGCCCCATGTCCCAGAACAGAGGGCTGGCAGTTCTGGTCTTGGCTGGATAGGCCATGTGGCACACTTAAAATTCCATCCTGGGTGGAGTGGTTTGGGTGGTAGGCAGCAGTCCTGCTCTCGAGTGCAAGCTCACATGGTTTCCTGGTCATGTGATCCCAGCCTGCTTTCTGATTGGCTGGAAAGTGAGCTGAGGGGAAAATCAGTGAAGGGGGCATTGCTATTTTGGAGAGAGCAGGAGCAAGTAGCACAAGGAGAATCGAGCCAAAACATCCACGCTATGGAGAGTTATTGAGTAAGAACTGTTTAATCCCACCAACTCTGGAAGATTTCTTGAGCCTGGCAGGTCTGGATCCGTTGCCACGGATGGCTGGGTGGGGGTTTAGAGCCGAAGGTGCACCTTCCTCTGAGGAACCTATGTCCATGGTCCCTTCATCATTACTGTCCTGGTTATGGAACATTGCAGGAAAAGGGCAGGCAGAGGAGTGATGTGTTAGATATGGATACAAAGGAGAAGGAATAGCCTGTCTACCAGTGTGCAGCCTGTGCTCAAGGTCAGCCCCCGGAGGCATATTTGACTGGGTCCCTCCAGTTTTTCATTTGGCATACCCCCTCAGCACTTCAGAAGGCCCATCCTTGGTATGCTCACAAAGAAGCCTGAAGCCTAGTGCTGTGGAAAGGTTATTGTTAGATGAGCGGACCCCAAAGCAGGTTAAGAAGGCAAAGCCAGTGAGAGGGCCCACCCCAATGTAATTATTGAAGCAGAGGAGGTACAGGGAGAGGGTTCAGCTGCAAAAGAGGAGAAAAGGGATGAGGAGGGACATAACGGTCTGTCCAGATCCTTCTCGCTGGCTGCCTGTACTCGCCGTGACAGAGAGAGGGGCAGGGGCCTTAGACCACCAGTGGGCAAACCCCCAGGGCCGTGGGAAACGTCACCTAGGCCTCTGCCTGGAGGTAGTCTGCCAGTTTCAAGATCATGGTTGGCCTCTCCAGAGCAAGTGAGTTCTAAAATTGCTGTAGCTGGTCTGGGGTCACCAGGAAAGGAGGAGAGAAAGCCTGGGAAAGGACTTTTGGCTGACAATGAAAATTCTGATGAGGGCAGGTTTCTTGGCAAAAAGTTTCAACTAAATGATTATGACATCTAGTGGACCATACCTAAGCCTTTTCACTGCCCGGTGATTACAGCTAATGATAGAACCTTCTGCATACCAGAGTATTCGCATGCCCTATGGAGCAGGATGGATGGACTCAACAGGAAGGACCCTCTCTATGCTGTGTACAGGAAGAGAGCGTGGCTGGGAACAGGAAAAGAACCCAGGACTAGTATAAGGGTTCTGCCAGAATGGAGCCAGGCAGAACGGTGGGTGTGGCACAGACTGAGGATGGAGTATGAGAGCCTGGAGTACCCTTGCCTGTAGGAGAGACAGTGGGACATTGTGGAGGAAATGAGAGAAGACTGAATTTACCGTGAGCAGCTAGAGAAGCTAAAACATCACCCTGGAAGCAGTGGTTGTTCATCCTAGGAACTGTCCCAGAAGGCCACAGTTGTGTGCCACACTGCCCCCTGGACCAGGTTAACTTTAAACACTTCACCCTGGTGCAAGACTTGCCTAGATGTCGTACTAAGTACTTCATAATTTCCAAAGACTCTTTGCAGACCTGGCTACCAAGCCAGACCCTGAATTCCACTTTCCACCAGGAGGAGGACCCCCTACTTAGAGTGATCCTTTAAAGAACTCTGTGTTAGGTGTTGCAGGTGCTAACTCCCATGATTAAATTGAATTTAAGAGAGCTGATGATGGACTAAAATGACTTTTCTACCTCAGAGGATTGCAAATTAGGACAATAGCTTTTGCTGTTTTTTTTTTTTTTATGTTTTCTGAAAATTTCAGTCATTAAAGTGTGTACATGAGGGAGAGAGAGTGGTTTTATTATAGCTGCATGGTAGTGCAGCTATAGTTAGGGTTGGCAGTGTCACTTCTATGTTAAACCCCATAGTTTGCACTTTAATAACTTTGCAATCATTTATCTGATTTGCCTGAAATTTTGCATGCTTGGTGTTCAACCATAGATCTCTGGATCTGGAAAGTTTCATTCCGGTCAGATGTATGGCTGCGGAGCTGCAGAGTGTCAACAATGTGAAAATCCTCAACTTTTGTACAATTCTTTGTCAGGCTCCAGAGAGCGAACAGTGTGTGTGTGTCTGGGTTCAAATGTGCATTTGTATATGTGGTCTGGGTCAGGGTGGTGCCTTTTGAAGATTTGGTGAAACGATGTTAATCCATTCAGAAGTTATGAAAGTTTTTCATGTCCCATTTTAGCCTATGGGAAAATTCATATGGGCGACACAAAAACTTTCACGAAAACATTTTTGTTTTCGTGCTCTGGATTTTTGTTTTCATGCTGCCGCCATCTTGTTTTCAGTTAGCAAGAAACAAAAAACATTGTAAATCTAAAAATAGTGTGTCTTGCTAAATACCAGCACTTGTGTTTGTCTATTCAGGCCTCGAGGAACTTGCCCCTGGCATCAGTTTTTGTGCAGGTAGTCCGGAAATATGTTTTTCAAAATTTTTCCACCATTTTGGTGTTTTGTTTTCATGAAAACATTTTTGTGAGCGTGATAATGACCGCACACAAAATAAAAGGCGGCTTGACAACATATTTTTGTGCACAAAAAGATCATATTATAAGGTATAGGGGTGTCGCGAAAACAAAACAAAGCTCAAAAACATTGTCCCATGTGTTATTTTCTTTGTCACTTCATTGTGCCAAGGTGGGTTGTGCTTTTGGGCTGAAATTTGCAGGGTGGCAAGCCCTGGTCCCACATGCGTTTTGGTGGTTTGGTCCCAAAACATTCAATGGGCCCATAGTTACAGCGTTCCGAAGTTGAGAAATGTCCCTTTGGATAACATTGCGGCACCCATGGTGCCTTTCAGCTCCCATATCTTGAAAATTATTCGAGATACAGATTTTTTGCTACCTGCAGCTTAGGTGGACTAAGCACATGTGGAGGTTTCGAAGACGTGATTACAACTGCAGTGGAATTCTTTTCATAGTTGCTACGGTTACTGAGATATTGCCAAATAAGTGTTACAAGGGTTCCTTTTCAGTACAATGGGGCTGCTGTATGGCTCCGTACTTATACGTAAGTGGAAGCACAGAGCTCAGAGGGCATGCACTCCCACATACACATGCCATTATGCAAAAAATGGGCAACATGAAGGGAGCACAGGGCCTATAGGGCCCACGCTCCCTCAAATACATGCCAGTTAGCAGTTACATTACACTTTCTCAAAAAGAAGGGAATTTCATTGCAAAAGAACTTTGTTAACGCATCATTTAGGGTTGATAGTATAGCGACAAAAGTATGGAAATGTGATGTTAGGTTACTACTCTCACATCCCACCTCTCACCCTTCCTTTTCACACAACAGACGTCAGGATATGCCATTGGGTCATCAGGTCTAACTCTCACCCCATTCTCCTAGACTGAATCATGTCAGCTTGTTTAGACATGGAATGGGGTGAGAGCTGGGCCTGACAACCTCATGGCACACCCCGACGCCTGTTGGTGTGTGGAGGGTGGAGGGGGTGGGGTAGTAGGGGTGGTAATCCTAACATGAAGGAAGCACAGGGCCCATAGGGCCTGCACTCCCAATAAAAACATGCCAATTACCAGTTACATTACACTTTCTCAAAAAGAAGGAAAATTAATTGCTAAGAACTTCGTTAATGCATCAGGATTGATAGCACAGTGACAAAAGTATGGAAATGTGATGTTAGGGTTACCCCTCCTACCACACCACACCACCCACACCATCCACACACCAAAGACATCAGGGTGTGCCATGAGGTCATCAGGACTAACTCTCACCCCATTCTCTTATACCGTAGCATGTCAACTTGCTTACACGTGGAATGGGATGAGAGCTGGGCCTGATGACCCCATGGCAACCAACAGCCTACTTTCTCCTGCCACACCACCTAGAATTGCCTATGTCTGTCCCATGCATTTTTGAATTCCCCCACAGTTTTTGACTCCACAACCTCCTCAGGAAAGCCGTTCCGTGCATCCACAACCATCTGCATAAAAAAATACTTCCTCACATTACCTCTGAGCCTCCCCCCCCCATCTTCAAATTGTGCCCCCTTGTTCTTGCACACCTCTTTCTGACAGATGCTACTATCTTGGACTTTGTTGATTCCTTGGGATCAGTGTTTAATTGTGCCAAGGCTTGCCAGGGGCTCAGCCCTGGCACCTCTTTTCATGCCAGGGCTGAGCCTGGCACCTCTTCTACCTGACACTGCACTTTAAATTTTTTTTTTTGTGTGTGTACTCACCGTTCAAAGTTGGCTGATTTGTTTGTACTGCCACGGTGCCACAGCAATGCAGATCGCAGTCAGCTCCACCTCCTTGCAGTCGTTCTGTCAGCTGAGCTGCTACCTGCTGCTGTTTGCTTCCTCCATGCTGCTCAATTCCAAGTTGCTTGCTCTGGAGGGGGGTTGGGGTTGCCAGTGACGGTGTGCATGACCACCTTGCATTTGCATGCTTATGGTTCATTGCTAGGCACACACAGTATGGGCATCACCTGACCAACTGTTCTGTGATCAAGGTGTCTCATATTGCATGTGAACGTCATGGGAGGAGTCAGTAGTCGCCGTCTTTTGCAGGATGTGGCTGCATCTACTGTCATCTCATCGTGAGGAAAAAAAATCTGCGTACTGATGGATTCTGAATAAAAAATAAATTATTCTGAAAGTTAAATTTACTTGAGGAGTTGTTAAGTTGTACTGAGATTGTGGAGTCTGTCAAGGATTGTTTAATTAAAAAGGAGAAAGGAAAGTCGGTCATCGGGTGGGCAAGGCAGGGAGTGGGCTGACCAAGGGATCGAGAAACAGAACACCCAGGTGGTGGGAAAGAAGCTGTGGCTGGGAGTGACTGGGACAGTCAGCTGGGAGTAGATACCTGGCTTGGGGAGGAGATTCAAGGAATCCAGCAACATTTGGGGTACTCTGAAGTGGTGAAGCATTTAGGCAGAAGCCAGAAGGCAAGGAAGTAGTGAAGGAGAAGTGCAGGGCAGAACAGAAGAAGCCTTCTTCTGTGCTTCAGGCAAGAACTTGAAATGTACTACCTAAAACTAACCTAAAATAAGTAGCAAACTAAAAGAAAAAAATATTTAAAACCTTGGCTCTTCAAACAATTTAGAGTAAAGAAACAGACTGCATTGAGGCTGACAAGTTTTGTTGCCTGAACAGAGAACTCATCAGCTCAGTTGTGTATCAGCTTGGTAAATTAAGTCAACAGTCTGCCTGGGTTTGATTAATTATTTTTCTTAGCTCTCCACAAGCTGAATTAAAAATGACCCCCCTAAGGCTATACAAAGGCTGAAGAGCTGTGTGTGAGACTGGTGGTACATCCGGTAGACTGACAGCCTAGTGTTTCATTCCTACCACACTTGTGATTAAATAGGGGCTCTGGTGCTGATAACCAATAATACCCCCCCCCCCCAGAAAAACTCATAAGTGTAAGAGGAGCTGTGTCTCTGTGTGAGTTTGGTACATACTGCAGATAGACTGGGTATAAAATAAAATAGGCTGACCAAAAAAAGGTTAAATAAGAAAGGCAAAGCAGCAGCAGTGTGTGAGCTTGGTACATACAGCAGACTGTCTAGGGTTCATTCATTATTATACTTTCCAGTTCCCACTCCACCAGCTGAAAAAAAAAAAGAAAATAAACCCCTATGCTAAAGGCTGAGGAGCAATGCTAGACATTTTATTAACCTGTTCTGACTAGGCCCCAGAAACTCTTAGGTTTTAGGTGGTCTGTTTTGAGCAGAGAAGTGCACAGTCAGTGAACAAGGGGGGCAAGAATCCCCACAAAGCTAGGGAGGTCTGGGGGCATATAGAATTATATTATAATATAGTTGGAGGATGATTTTAACAGGGGTGGTGGGCGGGCCAGGTAGCCCCGTGGTTTTGAGCATTGTGGCTTTTATTGAAGATAAAACACACTTCTGTTAGTTACAGGTTCCCTACCCCTGACTCCTGGGGAAGAAGTATATTTTTCACCTGGACAGAGTCAGGGTATTGCAGACTCTCGCTGACCTTATTAAGCAACAACAATATGTACCACAGAGCATCTAGCAAGCTACAACCTTGCCCTGCTATTGTATGTTGCACAGTGGCCAGGGGTTCAATAAGTCTTAGACCCTGTTATATGATGAGATGTAGCTCTTACTTGAGCAGCTAACCTCCCATTGTAACAACTGCAGGAACATAGTTATAATGTTACAGTCAAAATGCTGTAATACTCCAGTCCAATTACATGCCTGCTGTATTACTTGGATTGTTTATTCAGAACCTGCATAAACTGTAAAGTAACATTTTTGTTACTTTACTTGCCAATGTGGATATATGTTCAGGCTCCTTAGTGTACCTTCTGCAATTTACTTTGAAATTACATTCCATTTTATTTTTTATTGGCCACTTACTGCTGCTGCATTAAATTCATTTTGATAATTGCTGATCAGTTTATAAACTACAAGCTCATGGTAAGGTGCCATTGCAGGACCACACACACTGATGCTACAGAGTCCTTTGGGCCCCAGCACCTTGTTATTGCATTCTACATGCCCACAATCCTTTACCTTTAGAAAACTTTTCATGCCTCAGTTTGAATGGCTTCCACAGCTACCAGTTAAAAACTGGACTCTGCAAGATGCACTGTAGTACATTTTATTGCGTAACAAGGTTAGCCAGAGTCTCAAATACCCTAGTTCCAAGTGGGAAAAAATATCATTCCCCTTGATTCAGGGTAGAGTTTTGGTTATGACGCTGTGGTGAGTTTTGGGGTTTTATGGAAGATAAAGCACGCCTGTTGAGGTTCCCTACCTTAACAGAAGCGTGCTTTATCTTCAATAAAGACTCCAAAACTCCCCACAGAGCATCTAAAACCCAAGAGCTTCTGGGGGCCTACCTGGCCTTTGGATCACAGTACTGTGCCATTGCTTCTACATGCCCATGATCCTTTACCTATAAAACCTTTTCATGTTTCAGTTTTAATTGGCTCTGCTGCGACTTGTACCATGCTAGATGCTATGTGGTACATTTTGTTGCTTAGTAAGGTCAGCCAGAGTTTCCAATACCCTAACTGATCCCCAAAAAAATCTTCCCCTGGATTCAGGGATAGTTAACCTGTAACAGAGGTGTACTTTATCTTCAATAAAAGCCCCCAAACTCCCCACAGAGCATCTAAAACCAAAGAGCTTCTGGGGGCCTACCGGACCCAGACCCCTGACATTTGGGTCACAGGCACAGCACCTTGCCACTGAATTCTACATGCCCACAATCCTGCAGCGGTCAGCCAGACTCTCCAATACCCTGACTCCACCCCCCCTCAAAAAAAGGAAAATGATTCCCCTGGAATCAGGTGTAGGGAATCTAATACAGAAATGCGTTTATCTGCAATATAAGCCCCAAAACTCACCACAGAACATCTAAAAACCCACAGCTTCTGGGGGCCTAGCGGCCCACAGACCCCCGGCATTTGGGGTTTTGACTCAGAGCCCTGGCACCTCTTTCTTTACAAATTAAACACTGCTTGAGGTACTTGAAAGTTTCTATCATGTCCCCCTTCTCCCTCATTTCCTTGAGGGTATACATATTAAGCTTCTTAAGTCTCTCTTCATATGTCTTCTAGTGCAGACCCTGCACCATTTTAGTTGCCCTCCTCTGTACTGCCTCCATCCTGTCTATGTCCTTGCAGACATTGGGTCTCCAGAACTGCACGCAGTACTCCAGGTGGGGTCTCACCAGCTGTCTGTACAGAGGGATAACAACATCCAGTTTTTTACTGGTGATACCCTTCCCTATGCATCCCAGTATCCCCCCAGCCCTCCTTACTGCCCTCTCACATTGCTTGCCCACCTGTAGGTCATCTGATATGACTACCCCCAGGTCCCTTTCCATTTTTGTGGTTGTTAGTATCTCACCCCAGGGTTTTTGTTTCACAGGTGCATTACTTTGCACTTCTTAGCATCGAATCTAAGCTGCCATACATTTGACCATTCCTCCTACCTTGCCAAATCCCTTCTCATCCTTTCCACCCCACCTTGTGTATCAACCCTATTGCAGATCTTTGTGTCATCTGCAAAGAGACATGCTTTTCCTTCCAGTCCTCTGCAATGTCACATATAAAGACATTGAGGAGGACCGGTCCTAGTACTGAACCCTGTGGTACCCCACTAGTAACCCCCCCCTCTTCAGAGTGGACTCTGTTTACTATTACCCTCTGTGTCCTGTTCTCCAGCCAATTTTCTACCCAGGCTACCATCTTGGGATCCACTCCAAGGCTAACTAACTTGAATATTAATCTTTTGTGTGGGACTGTGTCAAATGCCTTGCTAAAGTCTAGGTAGGCCATGTCCACAGCCCCTCCCTGATCTATTACTTTGGTCACCCAGTCAAAGAAATCTATTAGATTTGTCTGACATGACCTTCCCACTGTGAATCCATGCTGTCATGGGTCCTGTGCCCCTCTGGCCTCTAGGTACTCAACAATTCTTTCCTTCAGAAGTGATTTCATCATTTTCCCTATCACTGAGGTCAAACTAACAGGTCTGCAGTTTCCTATCTCTGCCACTTTTGTGAAGTGGAATAACATCTGCCCTCCTCCAGTCCTCAGGTACCATCCCATCCTCCCATGATTTGTTAAAGAGGGTAGTCAGTGGTGTCACTAGTTCTGCCCTTAGTTCTTTTATAGTTCTGGGCTGAATCCCATCAGGCCCCATTGCTTTGTCCACCTTCAGTTTTAAGAGTTCTTTTAGAACTCTTTCTTCGTGAATGGGCTGGTATCAACTCCCCTATCCAGGGTGTTTTCTATTGTTTGGTTTAGGTGCCTCCCCCTCTTCATCTGTGAATACTGAGCAAAAATATTTGCTTAGTATCTCTGCCTTTTCACAGTCACCCTCTGCCCACCCCTCCCTCCCTTTATTAAGCCTCACTATCCCTCCCTTGGTCTTCCTTCGCTCCCTGATGTACCTATAAAGGTTTTTATCCCTTCTTAACTGAGTTGGCTATCTTTCCTCGGTTTGGGCCTTTTGCTGTTCTGATTGCCTTCCCTGCCTCCTTCTGCTTTAACTGATACAGTTCTCTGTCCTACTCCTTCTGTGATTCTTTATACTTCTTGAATGCTATCTTTTTCTCCCTAACCTTCCCTGCCACCTCCTTTGAGATCCATAGTGTTTTTTTTTACATCATTTTGTTTTGTTTATTTGCTTCACACAAAGGCTTGTTGCTTCAGTGATGGCAGTTTTGATTATTCTCCATTGTTCTTCCACCCCTCCTCCCTGCCCATTTTCTAGTGCATTCCTTAGGCACTCACCCATTTTGGCAAAGTTGGCTCTCCTAAAGTCCAGGACCTTTGCCTTTGTATGGCTTGACTCTACTGCTGTGTTTATCATGAACCATACTGTTTGATGATCATTAGTTCCCAGATGGCTACCCACTTCTAAATCTTTCCATCTCCATTTGAGAGTACCAGGTCTAAGATTTCTCCTTCCTGAGTGGGTTCCAATACTAGTCGTCTAAGGCATGCCCCCTGCAGGGCGTCTAGAATGACTCCGCTCTTTGATGTGGCTGCAGCAAGTGCACCCCAGTTAACATCTGGCATATTCAGATCCCCCATCAACAATATCTTCCCTTTTTCTGCCACTCTAAGGATATCTTCTATCATTTTATTGTCCATTTCCTCCCCCTGAGATAGGGGTCTGTATACAACCCCTGTGCGGATTGTGGTGCCATTGCCTGTCTCCAAGTTGACCCACAGTGCTTCCTCTCCTCCCTGTTTACCCTTTTGTTCTGTTGCTTTGATTCCTTATTTATTTTCGATCCTGCAAATCTACTTTACTTTGGGCTGAGGAGCAGAGAGGAACCTCAGGGAGAAGCAGTGTGGAGCCAGAGAAGCAGCCAAATGTGAGAGAGACATGCAGTATTGAATTACTGAGATCCTGGTTACCCAAAGGTGAAGGCATGAAAATGATATGGAGAAATACTAACTGAAATAGAGAATAAATGAGGTCACATAAAGCAACAGAAAGCAAGAGACAAAAATATTCAGACATGCAGAATCGAAAATAAATATTAACATTATGAGGAAAGAATTATAAATATTATTAATTTGGAAGAAGGCATCTCTTGATAAAGCCAAGACACTTGGTGAAATGTTGAGGTTTGCCAATATTTAAATAAAGAAGACATTTTGAAATTAAGAAAGACTGTCTATGGAACTGAATCTGTAAAGCACCACCATTTTGGATACTCTGTTACAGAGTACAAGCTCATATATTCTGACACATCAGGAGTGGCAGCAAAAGAAACAATTAAAATTATCATTTCCTGTGGGACTATGCTTTACTCTACGACATTGTTTAAAAGCTTGCCAATGATGGGGCACTAGCATCTAGGGGAAAAAGGGAAGGGGGGATGAGGGAAAATATGCCATGTAAGATTAGCTGGGCAAAGGAGAGGTATAAGGGCAAGGGATAAGATATATATATACATACATACACACACACATATACATATCTATTTGGTGATTATGGTTATTCTAATCAATCTCAGAGACCTGGCAATAATAATTTAACCTAGTGAAGAGTTTTGTATTATGCTGTTCTTCTTCTTCATATTGCTTAGGCAGTGTTTAAAAGTTTGATCCACAAGCACAGACATTTTCCTTTTTTGGTTTTTGGGTATAGCAATAGGTAGGCATGGGTCTCTCCCCTCTTGTATGGGGGGGGCACCATATGTGACTCTGGCTGGTGCTGACTTCCCATGGGAGTGAGCATACTGGGGGGATGGGAGCAAGCCAGAGGAGCTGGTGAGGTCTTTTCCATCATTCCCCTTGGGAATGATTCCCTTGAGTGGGGGAAGAGTGTAATCCTCCTCTGCAGGAGAGGGCCTTACATTCACCATTAGGGGCCTCAAGTTTGTGCTTTCTCCCCAATCTATGGGTTTGGTAGGTGTTTGGAGGGAAAGTACCATTCTGGGCTATACGTCGAGACTGCCACTAGGGGCAGGCTTCTTAGCCCTTCAAAGCAGAGAGCGCAGGTAGCTCATGGGGAGATAGGAGGCTGGCAGGGAGATGGCAGGACAGGCAGTCAGGAAGGAGCTCATCAGTCCAGGTTGGGGCCAGATTCCAAGAGTGACCCCCGTAAGTCAAGGTGGTGCGATGTGGGCGACATGGCGCCGGTAATGGTAGGTGCGTGGGGAGGGCATCAGTTAGACTGCCAGCATCATGTATGGGCAGATAGGTCTTCAGGGAGACAGGGGTGGTGAGAGCACCTTAGGAGGTAGTTTGGTGAGGTCCCAGGCCTGTGGGAAGTAGGCCTGGGCTGCCAAGGCTGGAGGATTTGTGGCAGGATTCCTCCAGGGGAGGGGTGGTGGCAGCTCCCCTCCCATTCCTGGTGTGGCAGGGTGGTCCAGACTTGGTAAAAGGGGTGCTGGAGGCTTCTCAGCCACTATAGGGCCTGCTTGGAGGGGCAGGTCTTAGGACATTGATCACAAACTGTTTGGTTGGGCCGCAGGTCAGTTAGGACAGGCCTTGGGAAGCCTTCTGGACCCAGTAGCTTAAAGCAAGCACAGGATGTAAGGCTAATGGGGACACAGGACAGAAGTATTTTGGAATCCCCCACCCCCCGTAGATGGAGAAAGGGGACCGGGTGTGACTGTGGCTATGTTTGAAGGGGACCAAGGAAAAGCATCTATCCTAAATGGATACTTCTGCTCAGTATTTACTGAGGAGAAGGCAGGGCAGGGTCCACAGCTCAGCACCATGGACAAAGGGGGGAAGGAGCTGTGCACAAGTCCTTTCACAAAAGAAAGGATCCGACAAGAGCTCGCTAAGCTCAGGGTGGACAAGGCAATAGGACCTGATGGCATACATCCCAGAGTACTAAAGGAGCTAAGGGTGGAACTAGCAGAGCCATTATCAGAACTGTTTAGTGAGTCTCTAAGCACAGGAGAGGTCCTAGAAAACTGGAGAAGGGCTCATGTGATCCTGCTCCACAAGACTGGTAGCACTGAGGAGGTAGGAAACTACAGACCAGTCAGTCTTACCTCAGTAGTGGGCAATATTATGGAGGCACTTCGTAAGGAAAGGATAGTACAACACCTGGAATCTATAGGAGCACAGGATCCAAGACAGCATGGGTTTACAACAGGAAGGTCCTGTCGAACTAATCTCATAGATTTCTTTGACTGGGTAACCCGAGTGGTGGACCAAGGGGGATCAGTTGATGTCGCCTACCTTGACTTCAGCAAAGCTTTCGATACTGTTCCACATAGAAGATTGATTAATAAGCTGGGTAGGCTCGGGGTGGGTCAGAAGGTCAACTGGGTGGCAAACTGGTTGGTGGGCAGGAAACAATGAGTGGTGGTAAATGATATACAGTCAGAAGAGATGCAAGTCATAAGTAGGGTACCTCAGGGATCAGTCCTGGGGCCAGTCCTCTTCAATATCTTCATCAGTGACATTGCAGATGAACTGGAGGGTAAGGTTTGTCTGTTTGCAGATGGCACCAAGATCTGCAACAGAGTAGATGATCCAGATGGGGGTGGGCAGAATGAGAAGAGATCTGGATAAACTGGCAAAATGGTCAGAAGACTGGCAACTGGGGTTTAACGCAAAGAAGTGCAAGATCATGCACATAGGGAAGAGAAACCCTGATGCCACCTATAGGCTGGGAGGGGAGTTGCTGGCAATCACAAGGGAAGAAAGAGACTTGGGCATCATCATCACAGATGACCTGAAATTATCCAAGCAGACCACTAAAGCAGTAGGTAAGGCTAAAAGGATGTTGGGGTGTATTAGTAGAGGTATCACAAATTATAAGAGGGAGGTAGTAATCCCTCTTTACAAGACACTGGTTAGGTCCCATCTTGAGTACTGCGTGCAGTACTGGAGGCCACACCTGCACAAGGACATTAACAAAATGGAGGCAGTCCAGAGAATGGCAATCAGAAGAATGCAGGGACTGCATCAGAAAACATATGAGTTCAGATTAACTGAGCTCAATATATATATATATATATATATATATATACCCTAGAGCAAAGGAGGGAGAGAGGTGATATGATCGAAACATTCAAACATCTTAAGGGCATTAACAAGGTGAAAGAGTCTGACATGTTCCAATATAATAAAAATAGCAGGACAAGAGGACACAGCATGAGATTATAGGGAGGCCAATTAAGGGGTAATGTGAGGAAGTTCTTTTTCCCAGAAAGGGTGGTGGATGCATGGAATGGCCTACCTCAGGAAGTAATGGATATGAATACAGTGCATGGCTTCAAACAGGCATGGGATAGGCATAAGGGAGCAATACAGATGAGTATGAATAGATAGGCTATTGACAGAGTACAGGTCTATGGCACATTCATAAGGCAGAAAAAATGGGCAGACTGGATGGGCCTTGTGGCCCTTATCTTCTATCAACTTCTATGTTTTTATTACAGCATTTTTTAAGGATTTTAAGGGACTGGTCAGGGAAGGAAACTTCCAGTGTCCCCGTGGCACAGGACCCGGTGGGAGAAGCATCTTGCTTCTCCAACAGGTGGGAGTCTGACCAGGGTAAAGGAAAAAAGAACAAGTATAAGTCAGAGACCAACTTACCAGTGACAGTGGGTAGGTTTGGCTTGGAGGTCTGGTGAAGGTCCCGGGGGAGGTATTGGGTATAGCATCTGAGGTTTCATCAGCTGCCTGGACTGGAATGCTGCCTAGTACATCTGTTCTCCCAGTCTTGTGCCACCCCTGGCTCTGTAAATAGTTGGTGCTCCATGGAGCCGGATGGCAAATAATGTTTTAGGCAAGCAATGGGAACCCCTGGGTCCTTGCAAAAATCATTGGGACCTCAGGTGCAATAAATTGGTTTCTTGCTTATTCCTGAGTGTGTGAGAGTGTTTTTTAAATGGATAGATTGCAGAGAATCTGATGAACTACTAGCCAGACTTCTTTGGGGGGAGTTTAAAGTTCACAGCCCGCTTGATGTCAGTGCTTCCTGGGCCGGGATGCTGGTGGGGAACTCTGAGAGAAGAAAAAAAAAGAAGAGTTCTCCTGTTCCAATCAGTAATATCCAGAGGAGTGGTGAGGGGTAGCAGTGTCCATTATGCTGTAGTAGGACCCGGGTCATGGTAAGACAACACCATTTTATTCTCCATAATTTGTTAATGTCCTGGTATCGGTCTCTTTGGGGTAGGCCCCCCTCCCCTCTTGAAGCATTGGGAGCCCCTAGACAAATGGTGTGGTGGGGTGGCTACATATTGAACATCAGGGGCCAAAATCTGCAAAAAATGAAGTTTTGAGTAAATGTTGGAACAATTCCTTTCCTCATAATGTAGTTTTTCACATTTTTACCCCAAATTTTCAACATTATCTTTTAATTTTTACCACTCCTTCTGAGCATGGTAGGTGTCATATATAAACAAGCATTTGTCAATGCCGAATGTTGATTGCATTGGTCCGTTGAGCTCGCTCAGTGGCAATCTGTCAGTCGCTCATTGTGTTTCTCCCACTGCTGCAGGCTGTTGTTTTGTACTGGGCTCCTGCCTGCATTGGCACCCTTTTCTGTCCACAAAGAAATCTGCAGCTGTCCTGACAGAGCTCCATTGAGGTGGGTCACTACCCATCTCTGACTAGCTCATTCTGTTTCTCCTGGCACTGCAGGATGGCCTTTTATACTGGGCCCCTGCCTCTGTTGGTGTCTTTTTCTGCCCACAAAGAAATCTGCAGTAGTCCTGACACAGGTCCGTTGAGCTTGTTCACTCCCCCTCTGTCACTCGCTGGTTCCGTGTCTGCCAGCGCTGCAGGCTGGCCTTTTGAACTGGGCTCCTGCCTGCGTTTCCGCCATTTTCTGCCCACAAAGAAATCCACAGCAGTCCCACTAGAGCTCCGTTGAGCTCACTCACTTCCCCTCCCTCACTTGCTCGTTCTGTGTCTCCCACTGTTGCAGGCTGCCCTTTTGTACTGTGCTCCTGCCTGTGTTGGCGTTTTTTTCTGCCCACAAAGAAATCTGCAGTAGTCCCGAGACAGCTCCATTGAGCTCGCTCACTCCCCCTCTCCCACTCGCTCATTCCGTTTCTGCCGGCACTGCTAGCTGGCCTTTTGTACTGGGCTCCTGCCTGCGTTGCCACCTTCTTCTGCCCACAAAGAAATCTGCAGCAGTCACAATAGAGCTCCGTTGAGCTCGCTCACTCACTCCCCCTCTCTCATTCATTCGTTCTGTTTCTCCCGCTGCTGCAGGCTGCCCTTTTGTATTGGGCTTCTGCCTACATTAGCACCTTTATTTTGCCCACAAAGAAATCCGCAGCTGTCCCGACAGAGCTCCATTGAGGTCGCTCATTCTGCCTGTCTCACTCACTCATTCTGTTTCTCCTGGCACTGCAGGCTGCCATTTTGTACTTGGCTCCTGCCTCTGTTGGCGCCTTTTTCTGCCCACAAAGAAATCTGCAGCAGTCCCGACAGAGCTCCGCTGAGCTTGCTCACTCCCCCTCTCTCACTCGCTTGTGCTGTTTCTGCCGGTGCTGCATGCTACTCTTTTGTACTGGGCTCCTACCTGCATTGCTGCCTTCTTCTGCCCACAAAGAAATCTGCAGCAGTCATGATAGAGCTCTGTTGAGTTCGCTCACTCACTCCCCCTCTCTCACTCGTTCATTCTGTTTCTCCTGCCACTGCAGGCTGCCCATTTGTACTGGGCCCCTGCATGCATTGCTGCCTTTTTCTGCCCACAAAGAAATCTGCAGTAGTCCCAACAGAGCTCTGGTGAGATCACTAACTCCCCCCTCCCTCACTCGCTCATTCTGTGTGTCCCGCTGCTGCAGGCTGCCTTTTTGTACTGGGTTGCTGCCTGCGTTGGCGGCTTTTTCTGCCCACAAAGAGATCTGCAGCAGTCCTGACACAGCTCCATTGAGGTCGCTCACGCCCCCTCTGTCACTCGCTCATTCCGTTTCTGCCAGCGCTGCAGGCTGGCCTTTTGTACTGGGCTCCTGCCTGGGTTGCCTCCTTTTCCTGCCCACAAAGAAATCCACAGCAGTCACGCTAGACCTCCGTTGAGTTCGCTCACTCCTCCTCTCTCACTCGCTCATTCTGTTTCTGCTGGTGCTGCAGGCTGGCCTTTTGCACTGGGCTCCTGCCTGCATTGCTGCCTTTTTCTGCCCACAAAGAAATCCACAGCAGTTATGATAGAGCTCCATTGAGGTTGCTCACTCCCCCTGTCTCACTTGCTCATTCTGTTTCTCCTGGTGCTGCAGGTTACCCTTTTGTACTGGGCTCCTGCCTCTGTTGGTGCCTTTTTCTGCCCAAAAACAAATCTGCAGCAGTCCCAACAGAGCTCTGTTGAGCTCACTCTTTCCCCACTCTCAGTCGCTTGTCCCGTTTCTGCCACCTCTCCAGGCTGCCCTTTTGTATTGGGCTCCTGCCTGCGTTGACACCTTCTTCTGCCCACAAAGAAATCTGCAGCAGTCACATAGGGCTCCATTGAGCTCGCTCACTCCCCCTCTCACACTTGCTCATTCTGTTTCTTCCACTGCTGCAGGCTGCCCTTTTGTACTGGGCCCCAGCATGCATTGCTGCCTTTTTCTGCCCACAAAGAAATCTGCAGAAGTCCCGACACAGCTCTGTTGAGCTCGCTCACTCCCCCTCTCTCACTCGCTTATTCCGTCTCTGCCGGCGCTGCAGACTGGCCTTTTGTACTGGGGTCCTGCCTGCATTGCCACCTTTTCCTGCCCACAAACAAATCCACAGCAGTCATGATACAGCTCCGTTGAGTTCACTCACTCCCCCTCTCTCACTCGTTCATTGCATTTCTCCCGGCACTGCGGGCTGCCCTTTTGTACTGGGCTCCTGCCTGCGTTGGCACCTTTTTCTGTCCACAAATAAATCCGCCTCTGTCCTGATAGAGCTCCGTCGAGGTCGCTCACTCCCCTTGTCTTACGCGTTCATTCTGTTTCTCCTGGTGCTGCTGGCTACCCTTTTGTACTGGGCTCCTGCCTCTGTTGGCACCTTTTTCTGCCCAGAAAGAAATCTGCAGCAGTCCCAACAGAGCTCCGTTGACCTCACTCACTCCCCCTCTATCACTCGCTCATTCCGTTTCTGCTGGCGCTGCAGGCTGCCCTTTTGTATGGGGCTCCTGCATGCATTGCCGCCCTTTTCAGCCCACAAAGAAATCCACAGCAGTCATGATAGAGCTCCGTTGAGCTCGCTCACTCCCTCTCTCTCCCTCTCAGTCACTCATTCTGTTTCTTCCACTGCTGCAGGCTGGCCTTTTGTACTGGGCCCCTGCATGCATTTCTGCCTTTTTCTGCCCATTAAGAAATCAGCAACAGTCCCAACAGAGCTCCATTGAGATCACTCACTCCCCCTCCCTCACTCACTCGTTCTGTGTCTCCCAGCGCTGCAGGCTGCCTTTTGTACTGGGCTTCTGCCTGCGTTGGTGCCTTTTCCTGCCCACAAAGAAATCCGCAGGAGTCCCGACAGAGCTCAGATGAGCTTGGTCACCCCCCAATCGCTCCATCCTAATCTGTCCCAAACACTGATTTCTGACAGCGACTGCAGTATTCTCTCGGAAGTACGAAACACATTTCAGCCAGGATGTAAAAAATGACAGCTGCACTGTTCATAAGGAGGTGTGGAAAAATGCCAGTGTTGAAAATCTGGCGTGAAAATATTACTAATTTGCAAAGTTACAAGGGTGCATGGAAACTGCACAATGCACGCTCGTAACACAGGCATGTTATGGAGTTTCATCACAAAATTTTCAACATAGGCATTTTAGGACCTCTGCTCCTGAACAGTGTCAGTGTGATTTTCTTAATGTGTCCCGAACACTGATTTTCCACAGCAACCGTGCTATTGTGCATCAGAAGAGTGAAAACATATTTCAGCCAGGATGTGAAAAATGACAGCTGCACTGTTCATAATGAGGTGTGAAAAAATGGCAATGTTGAAAATCTGGAGTGAAAATATCGCAAAGTTGCAAATGTACGAGCGTGCGTGGAAACTGTGCAACACATGCTCGTAGCACACTCATTTTATGGACTTTTGTCGCCAAATTTTCAACATAGGCATTTTAGGACATCTGCTAATGAACAGTGTCACTGTCATTTTCATAATGTGTCCTGAAAACTGATTTCCCACAGCAACCACGCAATTGTGCATCAGAAGAGCGAAAACACATTTTGGCCAAGATGTGAAAAATGACAGCTGCAATGTTCATAAGAAGGTGTGGAAAAATGGCAATTTTGAAAATCTGGAGTGAAAATATTATAAATTTGCGAACTTACGAGCGTGCGTGCAAACTGCGCAACGCATGCTCGTAACACAGTCATTTTATGGAGTATCGGCATCAAAGTTTCAACATAGGCATTTTAGGACCTCTGCTCATGAACAGTGTCACTGTCATTCCTATAATCTGTTCTGAACACTGATTTCCCACAGCAACTGCGCTATTCTGCGCCAGAAGTGCGAAAACACATTTTGGCCAGGAAGTGAAAAATGACAGCTGTGCTGTTCACAAGGAGGTGTGGAAAAATGCCAGTCAGTTCGTGGTCGGCTTTGAAGAGTGCAGACGTGTTCCCGGTCCACCAAAGATCATCGCGCCAGACCTCGGAGGTAAGTATGGGGTGATGGGGTTGGGGAGGCAGGTGCGGAGGGGTGGTGCGGGTTGTGGAGGGGGGCAGGAGACAGCGAGGGCCTTTTTTTTTTTTTTACAGGGTACAAGAATAAAAACCATCGCAGGACAGTTTTTTTCTTTCAGGACCATTTGGCACACTGGGGTGGGCTCCCAGCATACTAACGCAGTATTGTTTTTGGGGGGGCAGCTGTAACCGACAGGAGATTGGACAGCCCCATCAGCACGAAGGGGGGGCACAAGAGCCAAGGGGGATTGGGCACCCCCTCGGCACAGATCTACTGGGTATTTGGGGGAGGATTATGCCAATGGGATTGGGCTCCCCCATTGGCAAATGAACAGCTGGGGAATTATGCTGGCGGGTGGGCTCTGGCCGGCAATACTGGCCGGGGCATAATGCCGATGGGGAGTGGGCTCCCCCATTGGCAAATTAAACTTTTTTTTGAGGGGGAGACATAATGCTGAGGGGGATTGGGCACCCCCTCGGCACAGAAAGAAATGGGGGGGGGACATGTCAACGGGGACTAGGCTCCCCATCGGCAAGCTGGATGGGGAATTCAAAGACAGCCCTGCAATGAGGGGTTGCTTCCTCATTGCATCGGATGATGCTGCAATGCCGAGGCAGTCCCTGACTGCAGTGGCTAAAACTTTAGAAGGTTGTGGCACGCTGGCTGAACTAGTGTCAGCAGCAGCATGCCACACCTTTGAGGACAGTGGGCAAAGCCTTTAAAGGCTGTGGGGGCACTGGCCACAACAGTGCCGCTCCTCCACAACCTGCTTCTTGCAAAAGTTGCCGCAGTATGTTTCTTGCGCTTGCGCGCAATCAACATAAAAAATGGCTGAAACGTCAGTATGCACCACAAGTGTTAATACATTTTGGGTAGGGTTTGAGAAATGACAGCTGTCACATTCATGAGGTGGTGTGAAAAATTGGCTATGATGAAAAGTTGGGGTCAAAATATTGAAAATTACCACAGTTGCAAGCATGCATTGAAAAATTGCAATGTAGACTCATAACTTTATTTTCTTATATTTTTACCCCAAATGTTCAACATAGCCTTCTTATGACCCCACATAGCATTCTTATGAGCCCACCTCATGAACAAGGGTGGAGAAAATGTTCAAATTCTGCCCAAAAGGTGATTTTGCACCACAAGTGGGAAAATACATTTTGTTCAGGAGTTGAAAAATGACAACTTTCACATTCATGAGGTGCTGTGAAGAAATGGCTATGTTGAAAATTTGTGGTCAGAATATTGAAAAATTATCAAAGTTGTGAGCCTATGTTCATAAATTTTAATGCAGACTCATAACTTTGTTGTTTTTTAATATTTTCCCCCAAATTTTCCTGCCCAAAAGGTGGTTCATGCAGTGACTGTGAAATCACCTTTCAGGATAGCTTTGCCTAATTTCACTGCCATTGTTCATGAGGTCAGGCCCCAAAAACAGTGAGTTGAAAATTAGGGGCCAAAATATTCAGAAATGACCACGTTATGATGTCAAGTTCAAAACCACATTGAAATACATTTCAGTGCATTGCTGATTTCCTCAGTTCTCAGTCTAGCGTTGATGAATGAATATGTGTCTACGGTCTAGACAGAATTACAGTGTTGGACCCCCAGTAGGTAAGTAAGGACTTGGAGGTGTGTGGGGGTGTGCTGAGTCGGAGGGTTGGGTGGGGGGACAGTAACGACAGTGGCGCAACAGACATTGATGGATGGTTTTATTTTTTCAGTCACTTCACTACCAGTCTAGCATTGCTTGTAAAGCACATTAGGATACATTGTGTATGAAAAGTGCTATACAAATGCTGATTCTTTTTCTTCATTATGTTTGCTTGCACGCATGTGCAAGAAACATAGTGCCATCATCCGAGTTTTTCGGAGGTGTGTCAGCGTCTTCCAATTCAGTCAGTGTGTTTGCAGGCGCGGTCGCAGTTCTTCAATCACTGCTGGAGCTGTCTATGACAGCAGTTGAAAATGCAGTGGCATACAGTTGAAAGAGGGAGCTCCGCTTCAGTGAGGAGCGATAAGATATTGCCTGCTCATGCATGCTCCCCCCATACACACACGCGCATGCATACTGTGTGCTCGCCCCCACCACACACACACTGTATAGCTGACAGGGGTGGTCAATCCCCTGTCAGCTGTGCTGCGCTTCCTCCCCAAACAGAGTTCCAGATGCCACGCTGGGTGCCCACCCCAGCGTGGCAACACATCCGTATGGGCGACGGGGGTGCCCAACTCCTGTCGGCTCCAACCCCCAAACAGTTTACAGCTGCCACACTGGGAGCCCACCCCAGCATGGCACAAGTCCGAGTGGCCGACGGGGTGCCCAATCCCGCCGGCTCCAGCCCCCAAACAGTTCTTAGCTGCCATGCTGGAGCCCACCCCAGCATGGCAAATGTCTCAGCGTCGTCTTCCTGTTAAAAAAAAAACCTGTAAACAAGAAAATGTTCCCTCGGCGTCACCCAGCCCACCCACCACCCACTGCACAGCCTGCCTCCCTACACCCCCATCCCATACTTACCTCCGGACCCCGGAGCGACTATCTTTGGTGGACCGGGAACATGTCTGCACTCTTCAAAGCTGACCGAGAACTGAGGAAATGCCGGTAAGCTATATAATGGGCGAGATAAGGTTTTTTCAACTTTGCTGCATATCTCAGGCATTTTTGGGAATTTTTGCACCAAACTTTCAACATGGGGTTTTTGGGACCCCTTCTCATGAATGCTCTCACTGTCATGGCGTTAATCGGGCCCGAAGGGTGATTTGGCAGTCACTGCGCGAAATCACCTTTTGGGACTGAGTAATGAAAAGACACTACCAGTGTTCATAAGGTGGGCTCTCAAAAATCCTATGTTGAAAATTTGGTGGAAAAATTCCTAAAAATGACTGTTTTACGAGAGTGCGTTGCGCAGTTCCTACGCTTGCTCGTAAGTTCGCGGATTCTCAATATTTTCACTCCAGATTTCAACATTGCCATTTTACCACACCTTCTTATGAGCAGTACAGCTGTCATTTTTAACATCTTGCCCAAAACGTTTTTCTGCCCATGTAGCGCACAATGGCGCAGTCTGTGCGCGAAATCAATGTATGGGACACATTAAGAAAATCACAGTGACACTGTTCATGAGCAGAGGTCTTAAAATGGCTATGTTGAAAATTTGATGAAATAATTCCACAAATGACTGTTTTACTGACGTGGCATTGCATGGTTCTATACTGCATCATAAGTTTCTGCCAATTTTCAATATTTTCACTCCAGATTTTCAGCATTGCCATTTTATTACACTTCCTTATGAACAGTACAGCTGCCATTTTTCACATGTCACCCAAAATGTGTTTCCGCACATGTTGCACACAGTGGTGCAGTTGGTGTGCGAAAGCAATGTTTGGGACAGATTAAGAAAATCACAGTTACACCGTTCATGAGCAGAGGTCTTAAAATGGCTATGCTGAAAATTTGGTGACAAAAGTCCATAAAATGACTGTGTTATGAGTGAGCATTGCACAGTTTCCACGCACCCTCGTAAGTTCATGACTGTAATATTTTCAGTCCAGATTTTCACCAGTGGCATTTTTCCACACTTCCTTATGAACAGTACCGCTGTCATTTTTCACAACATGGCCGAAATGTGTTTTCACACTTTCAGCGCAGAGATGCGTGGTCGCTGTGGGAAATCATTGTTTGGGACAGATAAATAAAATCACAGTGACACTGTTCATGATCGGAGGTCCCAAAATGCCTGTGTTGACAATCTGCTGTAAAAAATCTTCAAACTAATTACATTACGGGTGTGCGTTGCACAGTTTCTATGCACGCTGGTGACTTCACCAGTTTTTTTAATATTTTTACTGCAGATTTGCAACATTGCCATTTTTTACACCTCCCCCATGAACAGTATAGCTGTCATTTTTCACATCCTGTTCGGAATGTGTTTTTGCACCTGTGGTGCTAAATGCCGTAGTCACTGTGCATAAGCAGCTTTCGGCTAACAAACTGATATTGCCACTGTTTATGAGGTGGAGGTCACAAAAAAACCATGTTGAAAATTTGGAGTAAAAATACCAACAAATGCCTGAGAAGTTAGGGTTTCCAACCATAGTGCCCCACCCTGTAGAGAATGACAGGCATCAGGGGTGTGACTTAGGATTCTTGCCTGTAATGCTCATACCATTCCACACCCTGCAGCCAGTGAGAGGCATCGAGGTATGCTTTGGACTCTTCGGCCCCAAAGTTCACCCCATTCTCCTATACCGCACCCATCTCACCATATTTCCTGATGGAATGGGGTGCGCATAAGGGCTAAAGACCCCAAGGCACACCATGACACTTGTCAGTGTCTGCAGGGTGGGGTATGGTGAAATGGCGTGGCCGTTATGCCTGATGACCCAAAGGCACACCCCAATGCCTGTCACTCTCTGCAGGGTGGTGGTGGGGTTGGCTTCAGTTCAATACTTCACTGCCATTCCTATTATGCAGCTCTGTAACTTCTACACTACCAATGCCAATTCCAGCAAGCAAACATTAGGCATTGACAAATGCTTGTTTTTTACAGGGTGTATGTAGAAAAAAAAGCTATGAGGGACAATTTTCTGTATTTCTGGTTGCAACACTGGGGGATTGAGCACCCTCAGTGTCAGTGATATATTTGTCAGCACCGGGGGTTGGCTTCCCAGTGTTGCAGAAATAAACTGGCATGAGGGCTTGGGCACCTCCGTTCCAGCATATTAACATGGGTTAGGCTTGGGGGGAACAGTTACAGTGGCAGCAGCAACAGACATTGATGGATAATTTTCTTTTGTGCATGGTGTATTTAAAAAAACCAAAACTACGAGGGATGGTTTTCTTTATTTCAGGTGGTGACACTGAAGGATTGGGCACACCCAATGTCAGTGACATGTTTGACAGCATTGGGGATGGGCTCCCCGGTCTTACAGAAGTAAAATTAGCAGGGTGGGGGGTAGCAGCCAGTATGGGGGGCTGGGCACCCCGGTGCTAGAATATTAACATGGGTTGGGCTGGGGAGAGGGGACAGTTACAGCAGTGGCAGCAAAAGACATCAATGGATGGCTTTCTCTTTTACAAGGTGTAGTGATAAAAAAAAAAACTACAAGGAACAGTTTTCTTTATTTGAGGCAGTGACACTGGGGGATTGGGCACCCCAAGTGTCAGTGTTATGTTTGTCAGCACCAGGGGTGGACTCCCAGTGTTGCAGAAGTAAAACAAGCAGGGTGGGAGGTAACAGCTGCCATGGTGGATTGAGTACCTCCATGCTGGAATATTACCATGGGTTGTTTTTTTTGGGGCGTTATGGTGAAGCAGCAACAGGCATCAATGGACAGTTTTCTCTTTTACAGGGTGTATTTAACAGAAAAACTAGGGGAGACAGATTTCAGTAGGCTGATCATGACAGATCAGCTGTACTTGCTCAGCAGTGTTATGTAGGTCAAACGAAAGAGCCTCTCTGTGATTGGGTTGGCTATCTCCTTTGAACTACATGAAGTTTCCACGCAGCAAGACAGACCACTATTAGGACCAGCCTGGCTGATGATTGGTGTGACACTGACAACCCACTTGCCAGACCACTCTGCGCTTGGTTTTACAGTCTCATACCTCTCAGAACCCACTCTCATAGCAAAATGTTCACTGCACATGCATACACAACGAACATAAAAAAAAAAACTGATTTCTTCTGTGAACTTATTTCCAGATTCTGGAAGATGAGGCAGGGTAAGGGCTTGTGAATACTACTGATAGATCCCTTAAGAAAAAACAAAATTACTATGGCAAGTATTTTTTTTCTTCTAGCCCCAGGAATCCATCAGTGTATTCATAAATTGCAGACTATAAAATAGTACCTTGGGAGGCTGGGTCCAGAACCTATTTATGAAAAAGGTTCTGCAAGATGAGCAATGCCAACACCGGTATCCCTTCTGGACTGTACATCCAGAAAGTAATGTTTCGTGAAGGTGTGTACTGTTTTCTCGGTAGTGGCTTTGCAAATTTCCTGCAGGGGGATACCCCTTGATGCAGCCACAGAGGCAGAGGGGCCTCTTGTAGAGTGTGCCCTAAGGCCTCTGAATGGTAACTTGCCAGTTTTGTCATAACAGAACTGTTAGCAAGAGACTATCCAATGAGAAATGGTTCTCCTGGATGCTAGTTTGTCTTTTTATACTTCACCATAGGGGACGAAAAGTTGAGTGCTAGTGGACCTTACATCTTTGGTCTGGTCCAAGCAGTAACTTGGTGCTAATTTTATGGCTGCATGGGTGGAGACATGCTGATATATTGGTATAACATTGGAGAGAGAAGGGATGGTGGAATCACATGACCGGATACCTGGACTGTGTCCTTCTGAAATGGAATTGATGCACATGCAGTTCTCTCTATTGACCACGGTGCTGTTCCTTTTGTCTCCCCCCCACACTATTTTATTGCTCTGCAGTCACTTCTGGGGTTCGGACCTACATGGCACCCCACCCAGTAATGTTTCCCTAGTGTCTAGTGGCATCCTCAGCCCTCCCATCGCCAGTCCCATATTTATAAAATGTTTCCCTGATGTCTAGTGGCACCCCCTGCCCTGTGATCACCATCTCTGTATTTTTATGTTTCCTTAGTGACTAGTGGTGCCCCCACCCTCCAGTTGCCATCCCTGTATTTTCAAAATGTTTCCCTGGTGTCAAGTGGCACCCTCCCAATCATCATCCCCGTATTTTCATAATGTTTCCCAAGCGTGTAGTGGTAGCCCCCCTCCCGAATCGCCATCCCCATATTTAGAAAATATTCCCTGGTGTTTAGTGGCACCCCCCACTCTCCAGTCACCATCTCTGTATTTTTGCCAGTGTAATCGGTGTTCTCTCCCATAGCCATGTGCACTTGCTTCCTCTTTTTGGATGCCAGTGGTCCTCTGACATCATGTAAGCACACAAACATCCAATCAGGTGCATTCGTTCAACTTAACAAAAAAAGTCAGCGAGCAGCAGCAGAATCTAGATGTACCCAGGGATGTACCCCCATTGAGATGCTACTCTCCTGGGGGGATGTCCAAGAGTTATCATGTCATGGAATGGGGAGAGAGACAGAGTGCTTACAATCTGCATCAGTCCTGCAGCAGACATCATGAAATCGCTATGCAAATAGTTCCTGTTACAGCAGAAGTGATCAAGCATAGAAGTGGAAGAGAATAAAAACAATGGGCTGACTCGCAGAGGGCAACTGTATTGTTTGGTAAACATTTTCATGTCTGGGGTCTGCACTGCTTTTGAAACATAAGGCTGGGTAAGAGAGGTGTATGTGGTGTCGAGTCTGTGAAAATTGTGCAGTTAAAGGTAAAGAGACAGTAGATCCCACAAGTGGGAAAGAGCCTGAGAGTTTAATCTTTTTAGTTGTGTTTTGGAGTTTCAGTTTGTGTATCTGAATTTCTGCTGGGGTAGCAGTAACAGCCTCATCTGACCTGTTCATGTGTCCCATAGCTGAGATCAGGCCACCTGTGTGTTAACATCCATTTTCTTTTCTAAACAATTCAGTTACTTGGTTCAAGTTTGATTTTACTGGTAAATATAAAATGTAGCTCTGTGTAGTTTTGTTTTCTTCCAGTCACGTTTTAATGCACAGGTCTCTGAAGGGGTACATCCCAAGCAGAAGGAATCCTGTGTTACTACAGCTGACTCGTCATTCAAACCAAGTGCTTCTCCCTTCATTCTCAGCATCCAGACTGCAAGCAGAGGTAGTCAGCAACAGCAGCAAAGGCTGCCGAGGTGGTGTAGATGTGTAGATTTTAATTTCAAATTCAATGTTTTGTTTTTTTGTTAATTGCAAAGGACAGTGCTCTGAAATGGTTGCTGGGGCAACTGACAAAATAGACTCAAGTGAACCTGAACTTCGGAATCAATGAGGAGGGAGCACCAGGAGAAAATTTTTACGGTGCTAAAATCAAGTTCAAAGCAGAGCAACAAAAATTATAGCACCCGTTGCTACAAAGGACACACAGAAATGGCATAAGTGGAAAACAGCTTACCATTTTTTAAAACATTATGCAGTTAAAAAGTCATCACCCACTAAGCGTGGTACACTGCTGCTGAATGCAATACTGATGACATCATGACCGCCACTGCAGAATGCTGACATTTCGCCTGGCTACAACCAGATTTCCTCAGAATTACTTGTTACATCCCGAAGTGCCCATGATTGATAGTGATAAACATGAAATGATCCCACTATCACCCAATGGTGAAAAGTACATTCAGTGAGTCATATTCTTTTTTGAAATTCTCATTTTTATTTAAACTTTTCACATTTCGACAAACATACAAACATTGACAGGATTGTTGCTATACAATTAATTGATTTGGGATCTATAAATAGACATCTGAGATCGCTAATTTCATAAGTTCATATGGGGATATCGAATACTTGCTACCCCAGCATCATCTGAGCATTCCCTTACTGGGACCTTTTCCAGGGCCACCCAAGGCCACGAGCGCCAAGCACCAGCGAGGCCTATCCAATCCTTCAGCCCTCCCCCCTTTCTCCAGAATCGCCAGCCCGTAGGGCTGTATCTGAGCAAGAGTTGGTTTCAGGTAGTCTACCCATTACCCTCTCCTCCTCCAAAAGTAGTGGCCACTTCCCCAAAATGTACTCAGTCACTTTTCAGACCCACCATTTCTCTTCATGGTACAAAGGTATCTTCATACCTCATATAATATACTAACCAGCGGGACCACCTATTGAAGAACTTCTCTTTTAATTGATTCAACCCATGAGTAATCTGCTCCATCTGGTATATCTGCTTAGTGACCTCCCACCATTGCTGGATCGTGGGTTGACTGTCGGTCAGCCAATGCTTAGTAACCACTTTTCTAGCCGCCGTAAGCAGCAAATGTAAGAGGTATCTAATGTTCGGGTTTTTGTACTCCTTTGGAGTGTCAAAGAGAAGATACAACCTCCCTGTGAGTTGTAGCTGCGAGTCAAATATCTCTCTTAAGTGTTCCTGCAATTGATCCATGAAGGGCTTGAGGTTGAGACACGACCACATAGCATGGGTGGTGTGACTCTATTCTCACATGAGTCTCCAACACCCTGCAGAGGCTGATGGCGAGTAGTGACTAGTTATTGCTGGCATTCTGAAGTATCTTATTAAGTTCTTCCACACAAATTCCCTCCATTGATGGGAGCTTGCGACCCTAGCAGAGTATTCGCATGCCCTTCGCCAGTCCTCTTGTGTGAGAGGAGAGCCAAGTTCTTCCTGCCACTGAGCTAGTATGGCCCCAGTGTGTGTCGCTCCTTGGGAATTCAGGGCCTGGTAATAACGGGAGATTAAATGAAGCCTCTCTGCCCCTGTGTTCAATAGAGACTGAACTACTACCAGAGCAGGGTAGCTCTCCGGATTAAGGACGGTCTCGGAGAGTCCTTGGCAATAGTGCCTTAACTGTAGAAATCTGTAAAAGTCCCGATTCGGAATTTTAAACTCGCTTTGTACTCTATTAAAGGGCCATATTTCTCCCTGGGACATTATCTGTGTAAGATATCTTAGTCCATACCTCTCCCAGGCCTGGAAGCCGTGGTCAAGTCGGTTTGAGGGAAGTCAGCCAGCATGAGATTGGGCAGATCAGAGCCAAAAGGGAGACAGAGACTGTGTTTTCAATTAATTGCCATGTCCTTCTTCGTGCTCTGAGCCATGGGTCGGAGGGGGGCTGGGCAGCGAGCCTGGGGCTGGGAGCATATAGGTTTTGGTAGTAGTCTTTATCTGGCATAAGGTCCTGCTCTATTTGTAACCAATGTGGCTCCCCCATCGCATTCTGTCTTGCTATAATATGGGTCATCATTGCCGCTCTATAATATAATTGTAGATCCGGCAATGCTAGGCCTCCCTCATCCCGTGGTAGGCTAAGTATCCTCATTCGGACACGGGGCTTTCTGCCCCAAATAAACTTAGAGATAAGGGCTCCATTCCACAAATGTTTTTCCCTATGCATAGTGGGACATTCTGGAACAGATACAGGGCCCTAGGCAAGGTCACCATCCTCACCAGGTCTATTCTATGACTTAGTGTGAGAGGCAAAGCAGCCCAGGCCCCTAAGTCTGCCCTGAGCTGGCGGTAAAGGGCTCATAGTTATTTTGGAAGGTTTCAGCGAAGTTCCTAGAAATATATACCCCTAAGTATTTTAATTTTGTTAGGTTCCAGTTGCATGGGAATATGGAGCTTATATGTGGTGAGGGGAGGTAATGAAATGCCAGTATTTCCGTTTTTAATATGTTCAACTTATAACCGGAAACTTGGCTAAACTGGTCAAGGAGTGTCCTTATAAATGGTAAGGATTGTTCTGGGTTTGTAAGGTATAACAGAACATCGTCTGCGTACAACGCTATTCGATGTTCCGCGTCGCCCATATTCACACCAGTGATATCCAGCGATTCTCTAATGTATTGGGCAAGGGGCTCTATAAAGGCAGCAAACAGAAGAGGTGATAACGGACACCCCTGTCTGGTTCCCCTTCTAAGTGGAAAGTACTCAGAGTGATGGCCCCCCACTTTCACGCATGCCTGCGGACCCGCGTAGATGTTTTGTAAAACCCCCACAATACTACTGGGAATGCCAAGTTTCTCCAGGACCTTGTATAGAAAGGGCCACGCCACTCTGTCGAATGCTTTTTCAGCATCCAAGCTAACGAGGACCGCTGGAACGTTGCCAGGTTGCATCCCATGCACAATATGCAGCGTTAAGCTTGATGTTATCTGTTGTAGAGCGCATTCTAACAAAGCCTGTCTGATCCTGGTCTATTAACATGGGCATAATCTTGTCTAACCGACGAGCTAATATATGCATGAACATCTTATAATCTGAATTTAGGACCGATATGGGTCTATATGAGCTGCAGTGCTGTGGGTTTTCCCGGCTTTGGGATAACAGAGATGTTAGAGCCCACGATGGGGTGGGGATCACCTGCCAGTATAGAGTTGAACAGAGCAAGGAGCTGAGTAAATACTTGTTGCCTCATGGCACCATAGAACTCATTCCCGTAGCCATCAGGACCTGGAGATTTTAAAGTTTTCGCTGAAGAGATCGCTTCAGCTAACTCTTGCTCTGTTATGCTGGATGTGAGGGACTCTGCTTGGGCCTGATTAAGTCGAGGCAAAGTTATTCTTTCTAGGTACTCCGCAATTTGTGGTGCTGAGGGAGATTGTTCAGGGGTATAAAGATCAGAATAATACTTATCAAATGCCTCTGCCATGTCATTTATCCTAGTTAGGACTGGCCCCACCGGTGCTTAAGGGAAGTAATTGTTGAGGCTTTCCTTGCCTTCGAGCCTGGTATGCCAGCAGCCTGGTGGCACGGGGTCCCACCTCATAATATCTCTGCCTCAGGAAAGTCAATGCTAGCTCAGTCTGTTGAAGGGCCAGACAGTCAAGTTCTGCCTTAACTTCCTGTAGCTGGGGCAGTACAGAGGTGTCACCACACTTATGTGCACATTGGAGAAGTGTAAGTTCGCCCAAAGTGGCTCTCTTGCCTTTCTTCGTCGGTTTAATTCTGCAGTATGTTGTATGGCCCCTTAAAACCGCTTTGATAGTATCCCAGTGAACTGGGTGTCGTGTCCGCTGGGGATTAAGCTCTATTATCTCGCCTAATTTATCCGCCAGAAACTCCCTAAACTTTTCAGGCGTAAGTAATAGGGGTTGAGCCGCCATCGGGAGTTCTTGATTTGTAGCCCCATCTCCCAGGTTGTGCACACAGGGCGTGGTCTGAAAGGAGATGTCCTCTATTTGGGCACGCCCACCGGTCCAAAAATTCGCCTGTGTGTACGTTTGGTCTATTCGTGAGTAGGTCCTATGCACTGCTGAATAATGTGTGTAGTCCCTGGTTCGAGGGTGCAGATACCTCCAGACGTCTGCCCATCCTACCTCCTTGACATATCTCCTAAAGAACTTTTGCCCTAGCGTTTGCTTAGATACTCTAGGATTGGAGGAATCCAATGCAGCATTCTGTGTCAGGTTAAAGTCCCCCGCTAGCAAGAGCATGCCCTTTGTATTTTGCAAGATTTTGTCCATCAATGTTTTCAGTTGCGGGACGGGAATGGCGGGCGGGGGGGAAATAAGCGTTAGCTAGTGTAACCAACACCCCGTTCAGGGTACCTTGGACTATTATCAACCGCCCCTCTGTGTCCCTAATGGTGCTCTGGTGTTGGAATGGGGTGCCTGCTGGAATGATTATTGCTACCCCTCTTCGTCTGCCCGACCTACTTGAGGAGCTATATAGGGTACCCCTGCTGAGTCTGGCGAGCTTGAGATGTTCCCCAGGGCTCAGGTGCATTTCCTGAAGGTATATCAAGTCTGCCCGACTCTTATGGAGGTATGTCAAGACTCGTGACCTTTTTATCGGTGAGGTGATCCCATTAATGTTTAGGGATAACAACTTAACCCGTGCGTTGGTCATTGTAACCTATAGGTGGTCCCGCTGGTCTGAAAGACTCTTCCCCCTTTCTTCATTCTGGATCCCATCAGTATATGTCTGCTCGATACCTGCCATTTCTAACTGATCACAAACATACCCACATATGGAGTAGAAACATACAAACAAACTAACAGTTAACCTGAAATAGGAAAAACCTGTACTTCCAGCAGTGGGAAACTGATACAGATTCCCTGGCATGGAACTGCCCACACCTTGAGGCTTCTTCACTTATCGTGATGCCCCTGACACCTAAAGTGTTTATTCTGAGAATGGAATAAGAAAAGGGTGGTGACGCAGATTTGAAGAGTCGAATCCAGCTACTGCATTTAGTGTTACTAAAGCGATGAGTGGTATGTGAATTTAAAACCACAATATCTACCTGACCCCCTTGTGTCCCTTTTGTTCATTGGCAGGAAGACATTCTTACTCAGCGGATTAGATTGAAAGACAATCCAAACCCCTAATTCTCCCCCACCATCAGCCTACTCCCCATTCCCTCTGCGTCCTTAGTAGGCTCAGATTATGGATTGTCCCGTTTAATAACTTCTCCTCCCAAAGGAACCAGCCCTCAGCATTATGTACTTCAATTGCAGGGTCGGATCTCCACTGCCCCATCCGTCTTACGAGCAGGCCCCCAGCTTGCAGTATAGACAGGAGCCTTCCGTTAAGTACTGAGGGGGTTCCCAGGGACGCTTTTAGTATCTTAGCCCAGCCTCCCACTGGTCCCCTTATGATCACCTCATTTAAGCCTCCGCCTCCGATTACCGCGGGGGTATAGTGGCACAACTGTCCAAGATTCTTTAACTTCCTTAGCCCCTATGCTTCTATACCCAATGTCTGTTCGGTCCCTTCGGTGAGAGGGCTCTTACCTATATCCGCGATGTCTGATTCCAGGCTGCAGGAGATCCAACCCTGCCTCCTTTCCTTAGACATTCCCTAAAGAGTCAGGGGCCTACTGCGAATGTCCTCCCCTTGCCACCCTTAGCCCCCCCCCATTCTTGACCGATAAGGCAGGTTGCCCCGAGGAAATATATGAATGGAACACCCACTCTTTACAACCCCAGGTCCCAGCCCCCGCTCATAAATAGAACGAAAGGTTTCCTTCCTCCAATCTAATGGACCTATTTTCAACCCGGACCTTGAAGCTTTGGCTATAGTGGGTGGGAGCCAACCCCATAGACTCCCACTACTTCAAGATCCACTGATGTGGGCCCGCTAGCTCTGCCCCTCTGAGCCTCTTCCGTGTGAGGCCATTCCTTTTTATATTTAGAGGTAGGTCTGCATCAACGCCCCGGTCGACCATTGCAGCCCCGATATTAGTTAGTAAATCCCTTCTGACTAAGCTCTGGATCACCGCCGGAGGAAGAAACCTCACTTATTGCCACTGGGATTCCTCTGCGAGGGCAGGAAGCGTCGAGCCGAGAGCGCAATTCTCCTGTCAGTCGCTTCTCCCCCGCCAGCGCAGAGGATGTCGACCCCCAGCCCGCCTCAGAGCCCATGGCCAAACCACCCTCGGCCAGCTAGTACGCCGCCTCCGCGAAGGACTCGGGACATCAAAGAAAACAAACCGCAGAACCCCGGAAGTAGCCCGATTCAGCAGAGCCACGAGCCCACAAGTGAGAGAGGATGGGGACCCAAAGATCGCCCACTGGGGACGAGACCAACGCCCACAATCCTCGGGACACCCGGTCCTCTTTCGCCCCCTCTGCCCAACAGCTCCTACCTCATCCTCGCACCCTTCATCACACGGAGAGGTGAGACGTTTAAAGGGAATGCCACGCTAACGCCCACCTTGCATCTACCATCCGACAGCCTCCTGCACGTATGGTCATCCACGGACACAGCCTCTGTACCCCATCCCAATGGTATCCCAAGGCCTAAGCTGTGAGATCCAGAGCTCAACTCGGTGCATCACATAAGAGGGGAAGACGACTTCGACTCCCCCCCTCCACCCAGCAGCTAGTTTAATTCAGATTTCAGCCAGTTTATAGGCGGAGGCGGACCCACTCAGGTCCTGGATCCCTGGGACGAGGCCCCACCCGCATCCACCCTCAGGCCTACAAGCGGTATAGTCCTAATTCCCCCCAAGGCTGGGAGGCCCAGGTCTTTCCAATAGGCATACCCAGCAACCTAAAGAAATCTGCCATCCCGACTTACCTTTCTATCCCCAGAACCCAGCCCGAGGATTTACCCCAAATCCCATTACTAAAACCCCTCCTCGGCCCACCTCGCCCGAAACCAAACCATAGATGCTGTGGAGTTTGCGTGGGAGTGAGCATTCCGTCCTTCTCCCCCCGTTTCCAGTCCAAAGTTCGAAAAGACCAGGAACAGTTCACAGTTATTTTCTTTAGAATATTCTCCTCAGCGAGTAGCTGTGTAGCCTGTAGGTATACATGCGGCCCTCATCCTTCAGCTCCCCGATGTCTCGATCCACCAGAGCCCACAGGGGCTTGCTTGCTTAGCGCTGCCACGATGTTTTGAATTGCCTCAGCTCCCTGTCGCCGTCTCGCTTCACGCTGCCCATTGCTCCAGACTTTAAGGGCCAATTGGAGGCTATGGAAGGATCAGAGTTTACCAGTGCCTGCACCTCAATCCTCGTTCCGTAACTCCTGAGTCACAGAGGTGATATTGTCAAAGTCAGGGGCCGTCATCAAATAGAACTGTGAACCTAGCTGGATATGGCGTTTAAATCGAATCCCTTCGACTTCAAGGCCGCAGAGAGGGATGTAGGCCTTGCGGCCCATTATTTCTGAGCATAATCGCTTTCGAAATAAAGCCTATTTCTGGCCAGCAGACTGCTCCCGCTCCACGCTGTATGCAGCACAGCTTCTTTGTCCTGGAATCTAAGGAATCGCACCAGGATTGTTCTAGGACGGCATCTGCGGTGGCTTCGGTCCCAAGTGCGGTGTGCTCTTTCGATTTCAAAGTCACTGTCGGAGGAGTGAAAACAGCTCTTTAGGGTTTTGCAGAAACTCCAGCATTTCGCCTCCCTCAGCCCTTCAGGGATCCCGGAGATTCTAATATTATTCCTGCGATTTCTGCTCTCTCGTCCTCCGCTCTGTCCCTAAAGCTTGATCGAGTTATGCAATTGAACTATGGCCTCTCGGTTTCAGTTACTCGGGAATCTGTCTCTTCGCCTGGGTCTCTGATTAGTCCTGCTTCTCCAGTTTCCCTATATCGATGCATAGAGCTGCGTAGTGGACCTGATTTCCTTGTAAATCCCTCAGTTCGTTCAAGACAAGGATATTTGTCGCTGCAACGATGCTAAGCGATATCTGGCCACAGTCGGTAACGTCCCGAAAGGAGCCGTTCGAGGCCTGTGAGCATTCACTCTCGGACTCATCTTCCTGCAATCTTTCGGCATCCGGCAGGTCAGCAGCTCTATTTTTCACTCGTTCGGTTTTTTTTGGCATACTGTACCTCCCGCTGTACCTTTCTCGCGCTTTGGTGTTTAAATTGGAGAACTTAGGAGGTTTAATTCTGTGGATTTCGACGGAGCTCCTAGCTCAGGCCGCCAACTCGAGCATGACGTCACCGGAAGTCCCAGTGAGTCATATTCAAAACACTTAATGCAGGAACCCTATTGCCATGTAAATAAGTTAAACAATGCATTTTCAAAGTGAACATATTTCTATAAAGTTATTCACACTAAAACGACATCAATAAATATGTGTGTGGGACACAATACTGAATAAAAATGTTCTAATTAATGTATATACCGACAGGGCATTCTGTCATCAGGCACAAATCTTAATGTCCATTAATACAGTCAGGACAACCACAATTCCCCCTATGGAAAATTCAGAATGCAAATCAAGAGTGTAGCAGCAATAGATGGATCCTCTAAGTTTTTCTGATGCAATCCTCTATTTAAAGGTTTTTTAAAAAAACTGATAAATCAGTGCTATCATTCAAACCACCACCCCCCCACCAGCCTCAAACTTGTAGATCCAGTAGCTCTGCCTTCTACCTATTAGTTTTTCAGAATCCGCCCCCGAGTCCTAATTGGACTTTCTCTATGCCAATAAATTCAAATTTGAGGTCTAGGGTAGATGTATTCTTTTTTTTTTTTTTAATTCATTCATGTTTATTGAAACATTTGGGTACATACATTGTCATACAATTACTTAATCACATTCATAATATAACAGTATTACATTATTCACTTCCTTCAAACTTAAAGTGCCTCTTAATCATAAAATAATTCAATTCAGCAAACATTTTTAATCAATTGCCATCTTAACCAAATACCAAAACTATTTACTTGTTACATTGTTCATATTCTCTATTTTCTCCCTGTTAGGATCGCTGAAGGCCAAGACTGACATCTTAGAGGCTCGAGGTAAAGGGAAGAGATAGTTTTGGGGAAGGGTTGTTAGTCACCCTATGCGTTTTTCAATTTAACTCTGTTTGATAGCCATCTTTCCAGAGCTTCCACCTAGCCCATCTCCAGGTAAAGGTGCATATATTTTGGTTAACTCTGGACATCAGTTCTTCCATTAATTGTATTTCTTGTACCAATGTTACCCAATGTTGGAATAGGGGAGGATCTTCTGCTAGCCATTTTCTGGTTTCGGCCTTATGGGCCATCGTTAGAAGGATGTTCCAGAGGTAGATTTGATCTGGTCCAGTTACTTCCGGGGAGGGAGGTAATCCCAGGATCAATGAGTGGCATGTGTAATGGTGCGGATATTGTGAAAAGATCTTGTATCTCCTTCATGACATTTTGCCAGAAAGGTTATAAGACTGGACATTGCCAGAAAATATGTGTATGATGGGCCTTGGCTTCCAGGCACTTTTGCCAGCAGGTCTGAGGAACTTCAGGGTTCCATTTATGTTGTATGGCAGGGGTATAAAAATATTGGGTCCTGACCTGCCATGGAAACTCTTGTCACATTGGAGAACATGTTGTTCTACAGGCTGTTTTAAATATCATATCCCATTCCTTCTCAGAGATGTGAACTTCCCCCTCTTGTTGCCACTTCAGTTTTATAGGGGCAGTACAATTCCTATATTGGTATCTAAGAGCTTTGTATAGAAGTGACAAGTGTCCTTTTGTGACCATTTGCTTTAATATTGCCAGGAGCATATTGATTAATCTGCTGTGTATGGGGGTTCTGTTTCTACCTTTAAGAGTTTGTAATATATGTTCTTAATTGTAAAAAGTGAAAATGGTCAGTGTTATTTAGGTTGAAGTTTTCTATAATTGTTTGGAAGTCCTGGACACCATGTGGGGTCATTATCTGGGCTGGAAAGCATAGCCCCAGTCTTGCCCATCTGCAAAATATGTGGAGGGTATGAAGAGAACATTCCAAACAAACCACTGGATGGGGTTTAAGGGCAGGTGTCAACTATTTTCCCCAGGCTCTATATGGCGCTTGTAGTGTACCCATAAATGCCAGTAAGGAAAGGTTCACATTTGGGGTTTTATAAGTGGGATCTAGGAACCTGGCTCCTAGAGGTGCCCCTCCTTCCTATCGTAATTATATAAGCTTCCAATTGGCTTGCTAGCCTGTAGTGGACCACAGCAGTGCTATTTTAGGTGTGCTGCCAGGTAGTAATCCTCAAGATCAGGGAGTGCCCTTCCACCCACAAACTTATCTGATTGCATAATTAAATGCCTGATGTGAGGCTTCTTCTTCTTATTCCAGACATATTGGTTTATTAATTTATGCCTCAACTGAAATTGTTGTTTCAGAATGGTGATAGGCAACCATTGAAAAAGATATAAGAATCAGGGAAGTATGTTCACGATTACTGACTGTATGCGGGAATACATGAGGAAGTTAATTAGGGACCATCTAGTTATATCTTGTTTAAGTCTAGTGATCAAGAGGTCAAAGCTCACCACAAAGAGCTTCCCAAGCTGTTTGGGGATTTGTGTTCCCAGGTACCCAATTTTTGTTGTGTTCCAATTAAGGTGGAATAAGTGCCGGATAGTGGGGGAGGGGTTATATGAGAAGCGAAGTACCTCTGTTTTTGCCTTATTCAAAATATATCCAGCATGTAGGCCGAATTCTTCTAAAATTGACCAAACCTTCAGGAGAGACTGGTCAGGGTTGGAAAGATATAGGAGGACATCATCCATGTACAGCGATATCTTTTTGGTTTTATTTATTTATTTAAAATTTGATGACTGGGATAGGCACACTGAGCCGAGGCTTGTTTTCAGGTGCAAACTGGGTACAGAATGTACCGTGGAGATAAAATGAGTAACAGATGGTGAAAAGTACATATGGTAATGTACAGACATTTTCAAAAAAAAGTACAATACATTATCTAAACTAAGCAAATACTTAGCGTGCAGAGTAAATGAACAGGAAGGGGCTAGGTATCAGTCGGTGGGCTAGGGCAAGTGAGTAGAGACTGTGAGGGGCCTCAGCTGTGAGTTGGGGTCATTTGTACATTTAGCACAGTTGGGATGAGTAGGAGCCTGAGAAGATGTGAAAATGTGGAACGAGAGGGGCCAGGTGGAGGTTGGAGGGGAGGTTGTTCCAGAGAAGGGGAGACATGTAAAAAGGCAGCTTTCACAAGTGAGAGCATGGGAGGGCGGGGCAGGTGAAAGTGTGTGTCCCTGTGGCAAAGAGGGTAGTTTAGGGAGGTGGCTGGGGTGAGGCGGGAAGTGAGATGGGGGGGGAGGGATCCGAACCAGTATTTTGCTAAGAAGGAGGTGCTGTGGATGGGTCTCCTGTGGGAGAGCGGAGCAAGGGAGAGAGCGGTGTAGAGTAGGCAGTTGTGAGTGAGTGGAGGAGAGGCTGTGGCAGAACGGCAGAAAGAGCTGAGAAGGATGTCTAGTCTGGAGAGAGAGAGAGAGAGAGGCAGGGACCATTCCATAGACTAAGTTGGCATATTCTATAACGGGCAAGATAGTTTTGCATACGAGCTCACCACAGGTGGGGATAGGCAGGCTGGCTTTGTGGCGATAGAGGATGGCAAGTTTGGGCTAGAGTTTGGTGCAGATGGCCTCGATGTGAGTGGAGAAGTTAAGGTGGCTGTCCAGCCAAACACCCAGGTACTTGAAGGCGGGGACAAGCTCCAGAGGAGAGCCATCCAGTGTGGTGATCACTGGGGGGACTGGGTGGGTAGCAAGCTTTTGCCTAGAACCAAAGACCATGGTGACATTTTTTTTGCATTGAGTGTAAGCAGGTTCTCAAGGAACCAAGACTGGACTCTGTGAAAGTCAGTTTGGAGGTTGTGGAGGACACAGTCATAGGAGGTGCCTGAGGCAAAGATGATAGTGTTATCCGTGTATAGATGCACATTGGAGAAGAGGCAGGAGGGGGATGGTCATTTATGAAGAGAGAGAAGAGGATGGGATCAAGTATAGAGCCTTGGGGGGGCCACCTGATAGATAGGGAGGGGGTGGAGAGGGTGTAGCCTATTTGAACAGATTGTTGTCTATTATGGATATATGAGTGAAACCATGTGATGGCAGGTTGGACGATGCCAAAAGAACTAAGTTTGTGAAGTAGCAGCGTGTGAGAGACTGAGTCGAAGGCTTTAGACAGGTCTATGAATATGGCAGCTGTGATTTGGCTGTGGTCCATGGCTGAGAGAATGGACTCAGTTATGCATTGAAGGGCAGTGATGGTGGAGTGATGTTTTCTAAAACCTGACTGTACAGGTAATAGGAAGCTGCTGGAAGAGAGAAAGTCAGACAGTTTGGACAATATGAGGGATTCCTGGACCTTGGCAAGGGCGGGGAGGAGTGAAATAGGCCTATAGTTTCCCGGGAGGGAGGGATCACCTCTTTTATACAGAAGGATGATTTTGGCAAACTTCCAGGCTTCATGGACAGTAGCTGAGGATAGAGAGAGGTTTAGAATGTAAGTCAAGGGGGCCACGATTGCGGGGGCAGAGATACGGAGTAGTTTGGGGTGCATGCCATCGGGGTTGGTTTCAGTCATGCTGAGGGAGGATTGTGCATTGTATACTTCCAGTGGTGTGAGGGGAGGAAAGAGAAAGCCAGTGGATGGGGAGGATGGTTTTGCTGAGTTGGGGGGGGGGAGCCTGGGTGGGCACAGGAGATGAAGAACTTATTGAAGAGCTCAGCCACAGCGGCAGGATCCGAGATGATACTGCCACCAACATTAAGGGCCGAGCATACCTGTTTAGTAGGGGGGTCAGTAAGGGAGTTAATCGTTTTCCAGAAGGATGCATGGGGGTTGTGGTTCTGCGTGAATTGTGCTTTGAAGTATGAAGATTTAGATTGCTGAATGGCCTTAGTACATTTGTTTCTAAGATGCTTGTAAGACTGTAGATCCCGCTGGGCATGTGAGGCTTTGTACAGTCTCCATGCCTTATCCCTGGTATGACACAGGGCTATAAGGTCGGGCATAATCCATGGGTGATGGTAGCGTTTTACCCTGACTTTCCTGAGGGGGTGTGTGTAGGACCCAGATTCACTGGAAGATAATGCAGAATTGGGATAGGGCGATGTCTACATCAGGCTCAGAAAGTACAGGTAGCCAATCTGCCTTTGTGAGGTCTTGTTGTAGGGCATATTCATTTAGGAGGTGCAGGGGTGAGACCAGATGAATTTGGGATAGCGTCCACTGAATGATCAATTTTACAAACATACTGCAATGAGCCCACACACCAGCCTGTGTGATGAGCACAGATGCCGAAAAAGCTTTTGGCAAAGCTTTTGTACAATATTACCCGTCTATATCTCTCCAGTCACCGTATCATTTCTGATTACTTTGGCTAGATGCTCAATATACAGGGCAAAAAGGATAGATGATAGGGGGCAGCCCTGTCGGGTACCCCTGCGCAGAGGGAATCAGTTAGAAATGTTCCCATTCACACAGACCAAACAGGATTTATCCAGAGAAGGATGTCGTATCATAACATAAGAAGACTCCTTAATGTTGTGTGGTGGGGGACAAAGAACCCAGGAAAAGCTTGTGTGTTTATCAATGGACGCTGAAAAGGCATTCAACAGAATCGAATGGCCATACCTCTTTGAGGTCTTGACAAGATTTGGGGTGGAAACTGACTTCATCAAATTGGTAAAATTATTGTATACTAGGCCCAAGGCAAGAGTGCTGGTTAATGGCACTCCTTCAACTGAGTTTCAGCTATGTAGGGGCACAAGGCAGGGTTGTCCTCTCTCTCCCCCTTGTTGTTTGCTATGGCAATTGAACCTCTAGCATGTAGGGTGAGGGAGAGTGGGATAATTCAGGGTATAGGGCTGCGAAATCAAATCAAATCAAATTGTATTTATAAAGTACTTTTCAAAATTGTCATAGCACAGATACAATACAAATAAACAACCAAGAAATAAATATACATTAAAAACAATTAAAAGACAATGGGTTGGCCTAATCAAAGGCTTTCTCAAATAAATAACTTTTTAAAGAAGCCTTGAATTGCTCTGTGGACTGTCACTCTCGCATCCGACAAGGTAGAGAATTCCACAGGGTTGAGCCATAAAAGAAAAGCTCTGGCCCCAGATGATTGAAGACAAACCCTGGGAACTCTTAGCAAGCCTTCAGTAGAGCCGGTGACACCCCAAGAGGCGGTAAGGCCATAGGAGATCTTGCAAGTAGTCCGGTCCCTGACAGTGTAGGGTCTTATAGGTCAGCAATGCGACCTTGAAGGTGATTCTCCATCACACTGGCAGCCAGCGCAGTTCGCACAGCACAGGTGTGATATGGCAAGTTCTTGGCAGCCCCATCAACAACCTGGCCACAATGGTTCCCAGCATCATATATCACTATACACTAATGACCTTATTCTATCTAACTAACCCGGAGGTTTCTGTCCCTGCCCTGTTGGACATGGTACAGGAGTTTGCCACGTTCACTGGCTATAAACTCTATTTATGCAAATCTAAGATGATGTACCTAGACAAAGAGACTAATTACCGGGGGTAGACTACTTGAGGGCTGAGGGCTGTGGGCCAAGACCTTACTTATTTAGGAGTAAAAGTGGGTAGAGATTTAAAAGATCTGTATGGGTTATATTACTCTTCAATTATAAAATGTGTGCGAGAAGATATGGCTAGGTGGAATGGCCTCCCCATATCACGGATCGGGAGGATCAGCCTCATAAAAATGAATATACTTCCCAAGTTATTATGCATAATGCAAATGATACCATTTGGCCCATCCAAGAAAGATTTGAAACACCTGGATAGGAGCTTTACTAACTTTATCTGGTAAGAAGGCAAACCAAGGATGGCATTGAATAGACTTAAGGCATCGAAATCTAAGGGTGGCATGCAATTCCCAGATATGCGGGAGTACTTTCTAGTGGTACAGTTTAAATACATACAGAATTGGATGTCACAGTGGGAGGCAGCAGCCTGATTAGATTTAGAGCAAGAGGGCTACCCAGGTCATCTTACAGTGTATCTAGCACATGGTGGTGAGGGAGCTTATGCCAGGTTGGCTTGTCCTAATCCTATGGTAATGGCAGTTCTGGAAGCCTGGAAGAGCTTTAAGAAGAGAGGAAATGCGGTGGGGAACAATACCCTATGTGAATCCTGCGGGGACGCAACACAACGCAGGACACAAGTGCGACTTGCACCATTTTCTCCGATGCAAGTTGTCTTGCATCCTGCTTTGGCATTTCTGAATCCAGCCCATTGTTTTCCAAGTGACATACTTCAATGCAGCAGTAGCCATGGGCTCAAAAGGAGCTTCCATCAGTTGGGCAATACACTTATTTATGTCCCAAGGAGGGACAGGGTCCCTCAGAGGTGGGCACAGGTAATTTAGGCCTTTAAAAAACTTATCAATAATGTGAGGAGTCACCTGGGTGAGCAGTGCCAAGCTGAAGGTATAAACTAAGAAGTAGAGAGGCGTAGCCGGCATCTGCCAACAGTCACAATTAAGAAAATATCAGAGCTCCTTGTCTGACTTTTTATGTTTGCTTGCACGCATGTGCAAGAAACATAGTGCCATCATCCGAGTTTTCGGAGGTGTGGCAGCCATCTTCCAATTCAGTCAGTGTGTTTGCAGGCGTGGCCCTAGTTCTCCAATCACTGCTGCAGCTGTCTATGACAGCAGTTGAAAATGCAGTGGCATACAGTTGAAAGGGAGATCTCCGCTTCAGTGAGCAGACCTCCCCCCCTCCACATGCATGCATATTGAGTGTTTACGCGCTCCCCCCCACGCACATAGTGTATGGCCAATGGGGTGCCCAACCTCGTCGGCTCCACCCCCAAAAAGCTTTCCAGGTGCCACTGAGGCCCACCCCAGCATGGCATACGTCCGTATGGCCTACGGGGGTGCCCAACTCCGTCGACCCAGGCCCCACCCCAAACAGTTTTACAGCTGCCACTGGCGAGCCCACCCAAGCGTGGGCACAAGTCCCAGGTAGGCCGACGGGGTACCCAATCCCATCGGCGCCAGGCCCCCAAACAGCTTCATGCTGCCACGCTGAGCCCACCCCAGCGTGACAAATGTCCCGCGCCATCTTCCTAAAAAAAAAAACCCCTGTAAACAAGAAAACGTTCCCTCTGCGCTCTCCCAGCCTACCAACTGCACACCCTGCTTCCCCACACCCCCCTTCACCCCATACTTACCTCCGGAGCTCGGCACGACAATCTTGGGTGGATCGGGAACATGTCTGCACTCTTCAAAGCTGACCGCGAACTGAGGAAATGCCGGTAAGCTGTATAATGCAATAAATAGGGTTTTTCAACTTTAATGCATATCTCAGGCATTTTGGGGAATTTTGGCACCAAATTTTCAACATCGGGTTTTTGGGACCCCTCCTCATGAATTCTTGAACTGTCATGGCGTTAATCGGGCCCGAAGGGTGATTTCACAGTCCTGTGCAAAATCACCTTCGACCAATTAACGTAAATGACAGTGCTAGTGTTCATAAGGTGGCTTCTCAAAAGCCTATACAAATTTGTGGAAAAATTCCAAAAGTGACTGTTTTACGAGCTGCATTGAGCAGTTCCTATGCGCCCGCGTAAGTTTGTAAATTTTTAATATTTGCACTCCAGATTTTCAACATTGCCATTTTACTATACCTCCTTATGAGCAGTACAGCTGTCATTTTTCACATGTCGCCCAAAATGTGTTTCCGCGCATGTAGCACACAATGGCGCAGTCGGTGTGTGAAATCAATGTATGGAACACATTAAGAAAATCACAGTAACACTGTTCATGAGCAGAGGTCTTAAAATAGCTAAGCTGAAAATTTGGTGAAATAATTCCTTAAAATGACTGTTTTACGAGTGTGCATTGCGCAGTTCCTATGCTCGCTCGTAAGTTCACAAATTTTTAATATTTGCACTCCAGATTTTCAACATTGACATTTTACCACACCCCCTTTTGAGCAGTACAGCTGTCATTTTTCACATCTCGCCCAAAATGTGTTTCCGAGCATATAGCGCACAATGGCGCAGTCGGTGTGTGCAATCAATGTTTGGGACAGATTAAGAAAATCACAGTGACACTGTTCATGAGCAGAGGTCTTAAAATGACTATGTTGAAAATTTGGTGACAAAAGTCCATAAAATGACTGTGTTACGAGTGAGCATTCAGCAGTTTCCACGCACCCTCGTAAGTTCATGACTTTGTAATATTTCCAGTCCAGATTTTCACCAGTGGTATTTTTCAACACTTCCTTATGAACAGTACAGCTGTCATTTTTCACAACATGGCCAAAATGTGTTTTCACACTTTCAGCGCAGAAATGCATGGTTGCTGTGGGAAATCATTGTTCGAGACAGATAAAGAAAATCACAGTGATACTGTTCATGATCGGAGGTCCCAAAATGCCTGTGTTGACAATCTGCTGTAAAAAATCTTCAAACTAATTACATTACGGGTGTGGGTTGCACAGTTTCTATGCACGTTCATGACTTCACCAGTTTTTTTAATATTTTCACTGCAGATTTTCAACATTGCCATTTTTTACACCTCCCCATGAACAGTACAGCTGTCATTTTTCACATCCTGTTCAGAATGTGTTTTTGCACCTGTGGTGCTAAATGCCGTAGTCACTGTGCAAAAGCAGCTTTCGACTAGCAAACTGATATTGCCACTGTTCTTGAGGTGGGGGTCAGAAAAAAAACACGTTGAAAATCTGGAGTGAAAACACCAACGAATGCCTGAGACATTAGGGTTTCCAACCATAATGCCCCACCCTGTAGATATTGACAGGCATCAGGGGTGTGACTTAGGATTGTCGCCTATAATGCTCATACCATTCCATACCCTGCAGCCAGTGAGAGGCATCGAGGTATGCCTTGGACTTTTCTGCCCCAAAGTTCACCCCATTCTTCTATACCGCACACATCTCACCATATTTTCTGATGGAATGGGGCGCGCATAAGGGCCAAAGACCCCAAGGCACACCGTGACACTTGTCGGAGTCTGCAAAGTAGGGTGTGGTGAAATGGCGTGGCCGTTATGCCTGATGACCCAAAGGCACACCCCAATGTCTGTCAGTCTCTGCAGGGTGGTGGTGGGGTTGGCTTCAGTTCAATACCTCACTGCCATTCCTATTATGCAGCTCTGTAACTCCTACACTACCAATGCCAATGCCAGCAAGCAAACATTCGGCATTGACAAATGCTTGTTTAGTATACTGTTAGAAAGGAACAGACCAACCTTGTTGTAGTTTCACAGAAAGTGTTTGACTTTATTCAAGTGCAAAAGGTGCATAGCAACCAGCAAAAAAGAACAAACAAGGACTCCTTCCTTCAGACTTCCTCCCCCTCCTCTTGAGATCTTACAACACATGTCACCTGACATGTTTCACGCCCCTGGTGCTTTTTCAAAGGCTAATGTGGTATCTCTACACTCCTCATTTTACCAATACATGTCTTAAAATCACAGTCCATTAATTAAGAAGAAATTTGCAAAATTGTGCAAGGGGACACTAAACTGCTTAGTTTTATTTTGCACTACTGTTTCTCCCCTATTTGATCACTGAAATGCCTCGCTTTGTATACTCCTTTGTATCTCACCTGTATTGCTCTCCAATATCTTACCTCACAAATATGTTGTCCCCCCCTCCCTGTGACGAGGTACCTTTGTAAATGAGTCTCTGACTCAAAGGGTTGTAAATCAGACTTGTGAATTAAATAAATAAATAAAAGAAGAATTTCATACTAGACAGTGAATCATATAAATAGAGGTATTAAAATACATCACACTAGAATATCAGATTGTATTTCATGCCTATACATGTCCATCACATAGTATATATTATTTTACTGTATGTCATGAATTCTGATAAAGTTACCTGGTGCACCGTCATACTGTGACCTATGGGCATGAACAGAATAGAAGGCATTTATCCAGTACAAGGACAATTGTAGGCTGGATAAACTTGCATAGATTCCTTATGTTGAGCCATTACATTCAACTCCTCCTCCATAGTTTGCCAAACTGTTTAAAAATTCTGAAAAGCAAAAGGAAACATTAAAAAGCACTCATTAACATAGCTATTATTAGCACTACATAAACGAACATGTTTCAAATTTAACATATACATTACTATGAGAATGAAAAGATGCATCACCACACAAAACAGGTGTCAGTGTATAAAGACTAAATCATCAGAAATATCAAAAGTGAACCCTATTACATTACTTTTCTATTTCCTCATTTCTTCAAAAGTGGACTGAATTTGATTTTGTCATTCAGGCCTGGTGCATTCATACCCCCAATGGGTAAATAATCCAATACTGTTCTCTTTTTAATAGTACATCATTATAGTTGCCACCCCTAGGGCTCCTAATAGTTTTCTCAATCCGCACAAATTATATTTGAAGGTCACTTTTGTTCCTTACTCTGGACATGTGCACTGCTAATGCATATCTCAGGTCTTTATTCTCTATGGCCCTCATGTGTTCACCTATCCTCAGTTTAAACTATTGTTTGGTCTTTCCTATATAGAAGCACCCACAAGAACACATAGCCATATATATATTACTCCTTCAGTTGCACGCATGATAAAGCCCCTAACTGCAACATCCCTCCCTGTCTTGGGATTCATAAAGGTTTTGGAATTCACCACGTTTGGACAATATTTACAGTTGCCACATTTATGGCAACCATCTTGCCTAGCCAGTAACCACATTTTTGGCCTTTCAGCCATAAATGGGGCACAGGGTCATTATACTCACCATAATGTTGTACGTTGTTATGCGTGCGACATTATGACCCAGTACACACAAATTGTACCAAGTGTACCAATATGTCCTTCATAATTTTGCCCCTTCTGTAAACCATTCTGGGCTCAGTATTCTTTAGTTCTCTTAGACCTGGATCTAGACTGACCATGTGCCAGTGTTTCCTTATGATGCCACTGATTTGGTGGGACTGTGCACCGTACTGTAGGTACTGACAGAATTAATCCTCGGGTCTTTCTTTTCTTTTTTCTTTAACCCTGTTTTGTAACAGTTCATTATGTGCCATCTTGTCCACATCATTCCTTACTTTGTCAATAATGTTTTCAGTATAACTCTTCTCAAATAACCTTTTCTCCAATTCTGTCACTCTTTCCTTGTACTTACCCTCATTACTACAGTTTCTGTTTACTGTGATAAACTGTCCTTGATGGTACAAGACATTAACATAAAGGTAACTCCATTCAGCTATGGACAAATACTTTATGCTCAGCACTTTTCATCCCACTCCTGGATAAAAGGATGACCTGCAGTTTATGTTATTTAACCTATAAAGACTTGTACAAATCCCACAGCTTAACATTTCCACTTTGATATTTCACACACCCCCATGCTTCCCTTTTAGTTCAAGACACTAGGTTAAGTAACAGGGAATCACAAGTACAGGGTACCATGCCTTGTATTTGTTTTAAAAATATCTTTCACTATCAGTCTCACAACTTTTTATTTATCTTGTCCGATAGCTGTGTGGATAAACTCTGGGGCAGTAAAATAGAATTCATGATTAGCACTCCTGAGTCCTCTCTCCTTTGTCTGACTCCAGAGGCAGGCACACACACACACACACACACAAACAAACACACATATCCCTCTCAGCTCAACCACTGACTTCTAGAAGTAACAGCAGGCAAACAAACTGCTTCCAAAAGAAGTTTCAAGTAATCAGACAGATTCAAGTCAGGGACACAGTCTCTGTCCCTCCTATTCTCCTCACCCCTCTTACTCTCTCTCTCTCTTTCCTCCTCCCCCTCTCTCTCTCTCTCTCTCTCTCCCCTCCCTCCACATCTCTCTCACTGTCTCTACCATGTCCTCTTCTCTTTCCTCTCTCTCCCCGTCCCCCTCCTTCTCTCTCTTTCAACCACTGTCTCTATCTCTACCCTCCCCTGTCTCTCTCTCTCCTTCACCCCATATCTCTCTCCCACTGTCTCTCTCTTTACCCCTCTGCCTCTGTTACTCTCTCTCCCCATCTCTCTCTCTCCCCATTTCACTCTCTCACCCTCTGTCTCTGTCTCTCTCTCTCTGTCTCCCCCCCATCAAAAAGCAGCAAGTACCCAGCAGTGTTTATTTCAAACAGCCAGTAAACACATGACATGAGCAAGAAAGGTATCAGACCTATGTGATCAAAACTGCATTTGCCAACTCACCTGAGCCTTGAAGAATCATTTTGTAATTGTGTAGTCAGCATACCTCTCAACTGTCACACATTACAAGGTACGTCACTCATTTTCCTCATAGAAATTCTTTGTCCCACATGGGGAAGGTGATATTCCACATTTTCCACTGATACTTTAAAACAGAAATTCATAATGCTCTATTATGTTCAGTCATCAGCAAACATTAAGAACATTAGTGAACTGATAGCCATAGTGTTCTGAGCTTGAAGTGCCAAGTTTGGTGATATGTCAAACATTTTGGTCATTTGTCACATATCTTGTCACACATTTCGATGAAGAAAGGTTGAGAGGTATGGTAGTCAGTGCCAGACACAGTGAAGAGTAAAAACATATAAAAAAAATAAAGTCCTCCAGGCAGTTTGGAGCTTTCCATGTTTTTTTTCTACTCGGAGGGAAACTTCCAAATAGCAGCACTAGGCTAGAGTAACCCCCTACAGGCCCCTTATTTAACAAGTATTTGTCAATGCCAAATGTTTGCTTGCTAGTATTAGCACAGGAAATGCTGGAGTTAAAGAGATGCACACTAGGAATGGCAGTGAAGTACTGAACTTCACGCCAACCCTACCTTCACCCTGCAGACATAGACAGGCATTGGGGTATGCGTTTGGGTCGTCGCCCATAACATTCATGCCATTTCACTTCACCCTATCCTGCAGACACTGACACATGTTGAGGTGTGCCTTGGGGTGTTCGGCTTTATAGTCACCCCATACCATAAGGACATATTTATTTTTTATTTTGCTTTTGTTGACCGGGTAAGTGCACTAGGCAAACAATGCCTATTTTCAGGCACGACCCGGGAGAAAACAGTTTACAGACATAACAATTAACATGTGACGCAGCACATGAAACAGTACAATGGGTAAAAACAGCGTATAGTATATACAATGACATACTGATTGGTGAGGGATAAGATACCATGAAAACAGAAGGAGGAAACAGGATTGGTATCAAACAAAACAACGTGGAAGGTAGTATGTTAAAGTGCAGTAAGTGCCATGGTGGTAGAGAGGGAGAGAAGAAGGAAGAGGGATGAAAAGAGCATGGCAGATAAGGATCATAAAGTAGAGGAAGGGAAAAGGGGTAGATAGGATGAAGATAGGGGAGAGCAAGCCTTAGTAGGGATTCAAGGTGGGTTAAAACAATGTAGGATGCAGAGTGTGAAGGTGTTCACGATGTAGATTCTTGAAGATAGCATGTGTGTTTGTTTGACAGATGGAGAGGTAAAGAGTTCCAGTATTTCGGGGCAGTGGGAAAAGCGCATGGTGCCCATTTTTGTTCTACATCTTGGCACACATGAAGGCTTTATCAGTGGATGTGAATTCATGAGTAGAAGGTTGGGTTTCCAGTGCAGAAGAAAGGGATAGGGGAGACCTGTTCTGATGACAGAGTCAATTAATGATCCAAAGGTCTGAAGACGATAGGCGGATGGGCTAAACCATTTTAGGTCCCGATAAAGGTGGCAGTGGTGCTTGAAGCGTGTTGAGGCTGCGGTATAGCGACAAATGTTATTGTAAGTGATGTCCCATTTATGAAGGGCAGATTTAGATGCCGAAGAAGATCGCGCAGCCATATACTAGAGCCGGTAGAAGGAAACCTGAGCCACTGCTAGTCTGGCTTGAGGGGTAAGTGCGTAGCTGGTACAGGAATTTCCTAGCTTAGCATTGACTGACTTACAAATAGTAGCGATATGAAGGTCAAGGTCAAGGATTCGGCCCAGGGTGACACCAAGATATTTGAAAGAATTGGTAGAGGGTAGAGGAGAGTTGTCCATAGGAGATGTTAAGGGGATAAGGATTAGTTTTGAGTCTGGCCTGGGAGCCAAACACCATTGAGTAAGATTTGCTAGAGTTTAGGACAAGTTTATTATGAGTAAGCCAGGTTTGGATACTTTCAAATCCGATGCAAGAGGATGATGTAGGAGATGGAAGTTTTCGACTATGATAGATAACCAAATCATCCGCGAGAGCAAAAGACGAACAATTTGGTGCGACTGAAGGGATGTCATTAATAAATATTGTAAAGAGTAATGGACCAAGAATAGAGCCCTGTGGCACTCCAACGTGGATAGGTGCAAGATTCGAATAGCTAGAGTTAAAGACCACGGTCTGTTGCCTATCGGTCAGATAGCTCTCAAACCAAGTTATGGTATCTGGGGAGAAACCAAAGGACCGTAGTCTTGATAGAAGGAGCGAGTGGTTTACCAGGTCAAAAGCTTTAGTTAGGTCAATAAAGACTGCACCAGTCAGAGGCCTAGGTCCATGGCTGAGTTAATGTCACTGGTCAGCTTTAGCAGGGCAGAGGTGGTACTATGGCCTTACGAAAGCCATGTTGGGAACTGGAGAGGTTATATTTTGAAGGTATTCGATTGTTTGTGTGGCGACTAGTTTTTCCAGAATTTTGCTTAAGGTAGAGAGTATAGCAATGGGACGATAGTTCTTTATTTCCTTTTGGTCTCCTTTCTTTGGAATAGGAGTGATTTTAGCAATTTTCCATATAGTTGGTACTATACCACGGCAAAGGGACATATTAAAAATTGTGGTTACTGGGGAGGCTATAAAGGGGGCCGCTGCTTTCAGCAGCCTTGGTTCAAGACCATCAGACCCTGGACTATTGTTGTCATTGATAGTGAGAAGTAGCTTTTCAACTTCTCTTTATGGAATGATCCGAACCTAAAAGGGGTTTGAGGGAAGTGGTTTAATGTCCGAGAGGGCAGCACAGTGCTAGCATTTTGGAAGGTGGACAGGTAGCTAGATAAATCTGAGAAAAGGTTATTAAAGGTATTGGCTATGGTTAACGGTTATTGCAGTGTATACCATCAAGTAACATACTGTTAGTGTGACCTTTTGATTAGGGCTGATGATAGTTTTATGGTATTCCAGAATTTCCTAGAATCACCAGAGGCGTTTATTAGCAGGTTCCTACAGAAGGTACTTTTGGATATGCTGAAATGGGCACAGTATAAGAGAATGGGGTGAACTCTGGGGCCGAAGAGTCCAAGGCACATCTTGATGCCTGTCACTGGCTGCAGGGTGGTGGGATGGGGGTGGAATGGCATGATCATTACACTCAGCAATCCAGAGGCAAACCTTGATGCCTGTCAGTCTGTACAGGGTGGGACATTATGATTAGAAACCCTAATGCCCCGGGCGTTTGTTGGTATTTGTACTACAAATTTTCAACATGGACTTTCTGTGACCCCCACCTCATGAAGGCATTTGGGACCTCTTCTCATGAACAGTGGCACTGTGATTTTGTTAATGTGTCCTGAACTTTGAGTTCCCACAGCAACCATGCCATTCTGCACCAGATGTGTGAAAACACAGATCGAGCAGGATGTGAAGAATGACAGCTGTACCATTCATAGGGAGGTGTGAAGAGATGGCAATGTTGAAAATCTGTAGTGAAAATATTAAAAAATACTCAAACTTCCAGGCTTACGTGGAAACTGCGCAATGCATGCACATAACACAGTCATTTAGTGGAATTTTTTCGCCAAATTTTCAACACAGGTATTTTGTGACCTCTGCTCACGAACAGTGTCACTATGATTTTCCTAATCTGTCCCAAACATTGATTTCCCACAGCAACCGCGCTATTCTGCGCCAGATATGTAAATGCATATTTCAGGCAGGATATGAAAAATGACAGCTGTACTGTTCATAAGGAGGTGTGAAAAAATGGCAACGTTGAAAATCTGGAGTGAAAATATTACAAATGCGTGAAATTACAAAGGTGCGTGGAAACTCGGCAACATACGCTCATAACACAGTCATTTCATGGACTTTTGTCACTAAATTTTGAACATAGGCATTTTAGCACCTCTACTCATGAACAGTGTCACTGATTTTTTTTTTTTTTAATCAGTCCCAAACACTGACTTCCCACAGCGACCTTGCTATTCTGCGCAAGAAGCGCGAAAACACATTTCAGCTAGGATGTGAAAAATGACAGCTGCACGGTTCATAAGGAGGTATGGAAAAATGCCAGTGTTGAAAATCTGGGGCGAAAATATTATAGATTCACGAAGTTATGAGTGTGCGTGGAAACTGCGCAACGCGTGCTCATAACACAGTCATTTTTTGTTTTTTTTCACCAAATTTGCAACATAGGCTTTTTGAGAGCCCACCTTATGAACACTGGCACTGTCATTTCATTTATCAGTCCCAAAAGGTGATTCTGTGACGGACCGCGAAATCACCTTTTGGGATCGAATAATGCCATGACAGTGGTTGAATTCATGAGGAGGGGTCCCAATAACCCCATGTTGAAAATATGGTGCCAAAATTCCTAAAAATGCCTGAGATATGCACCAAAGTTGGAAAAAAACACAATTTATCCCATTATACAGCTCACCAGCATTTCTTCAGTTCATGTCGGCTTTGAAGAGTGCAGACGTGTTCCCGTCACATCAAGACATCGTGCCAGACTCAGAGTAAGTATGGGATGGGGGTGTGGGAGGTAGGTGTGCAGTGGGAGGCGTGGGTTGGGGAGGGATGGAGAACGGCATGGGACCATTTTCTTTCTTTCAGGGAGAGAAAAAAAGACTTCATGGGAAGGTTTTTTATTTTTTCAGGCTTGCTTTCAGCACACTGGGGTGGGCTCCCAGTGTACCACCTGCCTTTTTGGGGTGGGGGACTTAAGCCAATGAGGATTAGGGCCCCATCAAGAAAGAATGACTGTTTGGGGGCATGATGCTGAGGGGATTGTGCACCCACACATAACCAATGGGGAGGGGGTTACATTATGCCGATGGGTGGGCACCCCCATCGGCAAATGAAGTTGGTCGGGGGCATGCCGATAGGGGGACTGGCCATCCCCGTCTGCTTTCATAGAGCATGTTTATAGAAAATGTTACACTAAGCAAGGTACCGCCCAGCAATGACAGGTCGCTCCCTCATTGCAGCGGAATGGCTGATGCTGCAATGATGAAGCAGCCCCTCATTGCAGCGGTGAAATCATTTCTTCAGAAGGGGCCTCACCAGAGCCTCTTTCAAAGAATCTGGGAAAACTCTTTCTGACAATGAGTGAATCAAGGCAAACACCAGGCTGAGGGAATCGACGCATCCAATTAAGAAACGTGTTGAGACCGGGTCCAGTTCACAATACATGTGCTTCAGCTTAGAAGCAACCTGTATGACCTTGGCCAGCTTCACCGGTTTGAACTCCTCCCAATAGGTGGAGTGCCTCTGTCACAACCAAGGTGATCACTGCGAGACACAACATGACTCACTGATTGGATTCCCTGCCGGATAGACTACTCTCTGTCAGTGCAGAACTGAGCAAACTCGTCAAACAAAGTGACCGAAAAGCTTTTTTTTGGCTGCAGATAGGCTGGATATAACAACCCGTCAGCAGTCCAAAAAAGCACAGCTGGTCAGTTCTTCCCTGTAGCAATCTCCCTGGACAGGAATGGAAATTTCTGGGTATCTGGCCTGGTCAGTCCAACCCTGCTCTTATGTGGAAATGGTGCTGAACATCTTATAGAAATCTAGGTAGGGCTACATCCACTGCTCCATCCTAATGTAGTACCTTGGGCACACAGTCAAAGAACTCTGTCAGATTCATTTAACATGACCACTCCCCCCGACACACACACACCGTGAATCCATGCTGCCTCGGGTCTTGTAACCCACTGGATTCAAAATATTCACAGTCCTTTCTTTCGGAAGTGATTCCATTAACTTTTCTACCACTGAATTCAGGCTGACTGGCCCATAACTGCCTTCCCTGCTATCACTTTGTGAAGTGGGACTACATCTGCCCTCCTTCAGTCCTCTGGGACCATTGCTGTTTCCAATGGGCTGCTAAATAAGGCCGTCACAGGTGCAGCCAGTACCTCCCTGAGCTCCCTCAATATGCTTTGGTAGACCCCATCTGATGCCATTGTTTTGTCCACATAAGGGGTGGGCAGACTGTTCCACTGGAGATCCGGGCCCCCAGATCAAACCCATAATCCACGGACCCAGATAAATATGAACTTCACGGTAGAAGTCCAGTTCCGGGTCCATGGAGATGCTGTTTCCCCGATTTTGTTTTCTGTTATCATGAGGATTTCTTTGGCACGTACAGGCAGCGACATCCAGTCAGGCAACAGAAGGTCACATGATGCACTCATGGTATATAACCGTGCTGAATGCACCACGCGGCCCAGAACGAGAAGGACCGAGAAGAGAAAGGAGTGGAGGAGTTGTGCTGAGCAGCAAAAATGAAGCTGAAGCAGCCAAAACCAAAAGCACCCTTAAAAAACACAAAAAGAAAAGAAAGAGTTTCTCCAGCCGGAGGGGAGAGAAGGGACAAAGAAGAAGTTAGGGAGGGGGAGAGAACCAATCTTGGGGGTGGGTGAAGGCAGTCAGGGTCGGGACTCGAGAGGGAGCATCGTGAGTCAGATTGGGGAGGGCCTACAGAATAGTGGTAAGGGGTGGAGGGGATGTGAAATGGCAATGCTGGGCTGGTGACTCTGTGTGAGCAAGGGCAGCTGGCAAAATGTGACTTGTGCCATTCCACAGGAGAGTGGAGAGTGAAACTAGTGGAAAGAGGCAGAGACTCAAGTCCTGGGGGCCCAATACAGTTACAGAAAATCCCAAATGAAAGTTTTTTTTCTTAGCCCCGGACAGTAGCTGTGTGTACAAAAAGGGCAGGCTGGCAAAACTGGACTTGTGTCATTCCAGATCTAGAGTACTGGGGGGTGGGGCAGAGATTACAGTTACAGAAAATCCCAAATGAAACTTTTTTTTGGCCTCAGACAATAGCTGTGTGTACAAAAAGGGCAGGCTGGCAAAATCTGACTTGTGCCATTCCAGATCCAGGGTACTGGGGGTGGGGGCAGAATTTACAGTTACAGAAAATCCCAAATAAAAGCTTTTGTTTTTTGGCCTCAGACAGTAGCTGTGTGTACAAAAAGAGCAGGCTGGCAAAATCTGACTTATGCCATTCCAGATCCAGAGTACGGGGGAGGGGCAGAAATTACAGTTACAGAAAACCCCAAATGAAAGTTTGTTTTCTTAGCCTCAGACAATAGCTGTGTGTACAAAAAGAGCAGGCTGGCAAAATCTGACTTGTGCTATTCCATATCCAGGGTACTTTTTGGGAGGGGGAGGCAGAGATTACAGTTATAGAAAATCCCAAATAATTTTTTTTTTCTTGCCTCAAACAGTAGCTATGTGTACAAAAAGGGCAGCTGGTAAAATCTTTGACATGTGCCATTCCAGATCCAGAGGAGAGAGGGAGAGACTATTGCGGGTACCAGAGAAGTTTTACAGTTACATAAAGCCCCATTTTTTATGTTTGCTTGCACAAGAAACATTTCGGCACAGCTTAGGAGAGAAGTGGGGTTTTGGAGGTGCGGCACTGTGGGGGCCAATGGCCCCAGTGCCTGTTGAGACTTGTCCCGCTTTCCCCAATGTGGTGGCACGCTGCTGCTGACACTAGTTCAGCCAGCATGCCACCACCTTGAAATGTTTTTGCCGCTGCAATCAGGGGCCACCTCTTCATTGCAGTGTCAGCCATTCCACTGCAATGAGGGAGTGACCTGTCATTTCAGGGTGGTAACGTGACACCCACATGCACCCGACCCACTTCATTTGCCGATGGGGAGCCTGGTCCCCGTCGGCATAATGTCTCCACCCCAAGTTTCTTTTGTATGCTGAGGGGGCCCAATACCACTTGTCATCATCTTTGCTGATGGGGCACCCAATCCCCATCGGCGTCACTTCCCCCTTCCTAGTTCAATTTTCCAACAGGGGAGCCCACTTCCTGTCGGCATAATGTCCCCCCCCCCAATTTGTTGTCTGCAGAGGGTGCCCAATCCCTCTTGGCTGTTGCCCCCACTCGGTATATGCTGACGGGGGTGCCCAATCCCCTGTCAGCTAAAGCCCCCCCAAAACACTCAGGTGGCATGCTGGGAGCCCATCCTAGTGTGCCAAATGTCCGTGGAAAAAAAAAAACAGTCCCACAATTTTTTTTTGTTTTTTTTTTTAACCCTGTAAAACTGAAAACAGTCCCTCGTTGAGTCTGTGGCCCCTCCCCCAACCCGGGCCCACCCTCTGCGCACCCTGCCTCCCCACACCCCCCCTCACCCCATACTCACCTCTGGAGCCCAGTGCGACGATCTTCGGTGTCCCGGGAACACGTCTGCACTCTTCAAAGCCGACCACAAACTGAAGAAATGCTGGTAAGCTGTGTAATGGCATAAATAGGGTGTTTTCAACTTTGGTGCATATCTAGGCATTTTTGGGAATTTTGGCACCAAATTTTCAACATGGGGTTATTGGGACACCTCCTCGTGAATTCAGCCACTGTCATGGTGTTATTCAGTTCCAAAAAGGTGATTTCGTACTCACTGCACGGAATCACCTTTCAGGATCAATTGACAAAATGACAGTGCCAGTGTTCATGAGGTGGGCTCTCAAAAAGCCTATGTTGCAAATTTGGTGGAAAAAATCCAAAAAATTACTGTTTTACGAGCGTGCGTACCTTCGTGAATTTGTAATATTTTCACTCCAGATTTTCAACATTGGCCTTTTTCCACACCTTCTTATGAACAGTTCAGCTGTAATTTTTCACATCCTGACCGAAATGTGTTTTCACACTTCCGGCGCAGAATAGCACAGTCACTGTTGGGAAATCTGTGTTTGGGACACATTAAGAAAATCACAGTAACACTGTTCATGAGTAGAGGTCCTAAAATGCCTATGTTGAAAATTTGGTGATGAAAGTCCATAAAATGACTGTGTTACGAGCATGAGTTGTGCAGTTTCCCAGTACTGGGAGTACTAAGTACTATTATTAAGGTATTAAGGACAATTTCTCAGCCATTGACCTGTACCAATTAGTGACCCGGCCCACTAGATTCAACCAACCAAGTGGGACCAGCTCCCTACTAGACATTGTGCTCTCAAACCGCCCACACAAAGTAAAAGCAGTAAGCATCCTAGCCAACGCCCTTAGTGACCACTCGCCTATTCTCTGCTTTTGGTCCTCCCCCACACGTACTCCTGCGTACAAAGCAGCCCCCCGTCGATGCTTCCACCCCGGGGGCCTTAACAAGCTAAAGCAGTACCTTGCCCAGGTCAACTGGTCCCCGATCTCCTTGCAACAAACATAGATACTGCCTAGCCTTCCTCACCAATGCCTTCTGTGAGGCCTGACATCTTTGCCCCTGTCACCAACACCCGCCCCAAGAGACACACTGCTGCCTGGATCTCCCTCCCTGATCCAACAACTAAAGGAGCGGGATAACCTATGGCACATTGCTGTCGAGGACTGGCAGGTCAGCAGACAGGCAAGCCTACAATGCAGCTCGCAACCAGTGCACCTGGGCCATAAGACAAGCCAAAGCCAACCACTATCAAACCGCCTTAACCTCCTCCTCCTGGGCTCTGCCAGACCTTCTGGGATAACATTGAAGTGAGTTAAACGAAAACCCGGGCCCTCCTCCTCCTCGCAGATGGCTAAATGGCGCAATTAACTCTGACCCATCTCATGTTGCTGACTGCCTCAACACAACTTTCTCTGACATTAATACAGTCCTCCCTGCCTCCTTCTTTGACCCCGTCCCTATAACCAACCTCCCAGCTGCTTCTCATCCACCTTTTCTCTTCAGGGCCATCTCCCCCCAAGATGCTAAGCCACTCCTCCTAAAAACCCTCACCTCCCACAACCCGAGCTGTGACCCCCTTGACTCCAGGATACTCCACCTGACACTGGACGTCATGCTAATTCCCCTTACTGACCTACTTAATCGCTCTCTGTGCCTCGGCCAGTTCCCGAGTACATGGAAACAGGCCGAAATCACCCCATCCATAAAAGTGGAGACCGCACAATACCAAACAACTACAGACCTATCTCCATCCTCCCCCCCCCCATCAAAAACTCTGGAGAAAATAGTATCCACACAACTCGTGGATTACCTATCCAACTACAACATACTTTGCCCTGAGCAACATGGCTTCCGCTCCGGTCATAGCACCACCACAGCCCTATTGGAATTTTCTCCACCAAATACACTCCACACTTCATGCAGGGGAGGTTGCCAGGGCTGTGTTCATTGACCTTTCGAAGGCCTTCGACACTGTGAGTCACCCATTAATGCTTGACACCCTCTGCCAGCTGGGTCTCTCATCTGGCCCACTGGCCTGGTTCTCCAGTTATCTCAGGGATAGATCCCAACAGGTTAAATTAAATGGAATCCTATCTAATGCTCTGCCTGTACGCTCCGGGGTCCCACAAGGCTCCATCCTCGGCCCTACATTATTCAGTATCTTTTTAAACACCCTTCCCAGCTCCTGTACAGGCAAACTGCTTCTTTATGCAGACGATGCAGTCCTAATCGCCTCGCACCCCGACCGACTCACCCTTCAGAGCTCCCTACAACTCTCCTTCAGCCAAGCTGAAAAATGGTTCCTCGACCATCGCCTGGTTCTGAATCTCAAAAAGACAAAATCAATGATCTTTGCACACAGACAGAGTAACTTCAAAAATGCTCCCCTTTGCATCACTCCCAGCACCCTCCACCCCCTTGAGCAGGTATCAACTTATAAATACCTGGGCATCATCTTTGACTCGGCTCTCTCCTACCATGCCCATGTCAGTGCACTGTCCTCTGCCATGAATGCCCAGATTGGTCTCCTATACTGTCACAGAGACTGCCTCCCCGAGCTTGCACTACGGCTGGCTATCTCCTCCTCCATCCTGTCTTTGGTTGACCTCCGGACTCCCCATCTATGCAGCCAGCTCACTTCTGCCCTCACCAAAATACAGACCTCTATCAACAAAGCCTGCAGGCTCCTGACCAGTGCCCCAGCAGAACTCACACATGCCAGCTCCTCACTTCAAACATACTCAGCGGTTTTGAAGAACGCTGCAATACCACACCTGTACTGGCAAAAAGGCTCTACTTGGGTTATGCCCACAGGAGTCACCACACCGCTTCCTGCGGCCTCCCACTCGATTGCCACCCGTAATAACAACAAAACCACCTTCCAGGTGCCAAGAGCCAGAACATCAGTTGCACAAGGTCCTTCCACCACAGAGCACCTTCCTGGTACAACTCCCTCCCCATGCACATCACCAGCATCCCCAAAATTGGCCCCTTCAGCAAAACCGCCCTCATAGGCACCTTACAGGCTTTCGTAGCTGTATTTGCCTGGCATAGGCTACCGAGATGCCTCAAACCCAACCTGTCCCTGTATGATTCTTTTTTATTTACCTACTCTTGAAATGCCTATTATACATGTTTATCTGTGTCTCACCTGTACTGTTCCCGCTGTCTTGCTTCACAATTATGTTGTCTCCCCTCCCTGAGATGAGGTGCCTTTGTAAATGAGTCTCTGACTCAAAGGTTTGTAAATCCGATATATGAATAAATAAATAAATAAATAAATAAAAAATAAAAGTTTCCGTGCATGCTCATAATTTCGCGAATCTGTAATATTTTCACTCCAGATTTTCAACACTGTCATTTTCCACACTTCCTTATGAACAATACAGCTGTCATTTTCCACATCCTGGCCGAAATGTGTTTTTGCACTTCTGGCGCAGAATGGAGTAGCCGCTGTGGGAAATCAGTGTTCGGGACACATTAAGAAAATCATAGTGACACTGTTCATGAGCAGAGGACCTAAAATGCCTATGTTGAAAATTTGGTGACAAAAGTCCATAAAATGACTGTGTTACAAGCATGTGTTGCGCAGTTTCCACATATGCTCGGAAGTGCGCAAATTTGTAATATTTTCACTCCTAATTTTCAACATTGGCATTTTGCCACACCTCCTTATGAACAGTACAGCTGTCATTTTTCATATCCTGCCCGCGTTTGCACATCTGGTGCACAATGGTGTGGTTGCTGTGGGAAATTAATGTTTCGGACAGATTAAGAAAATCACAGTAACACTGCTCATGAGCAGAGGTCACAAACGCCTATGTTGAAAATTTGGTGAAATCATTCCACTAAATGACTGCGGTACAAGCAAGTGTTGCACACTTTCCACGTGTGCTCGGAACTTTGAGCATTTTTAATATTTTCCCTACAGACTTTCAACATTGCCATCTTTTCACACCTCCCTATGGATGGTACAGCTGTCATTCTTCACATCCTGCCTGATCGGTGTTTTCACACATCTGGCACAGAATGGCATGGTCGCTGTGGGAACTCGAAGTTCGGGACACATTAACAAAATCACAGTGCCACTGTTCATGAGAAGAGGTCCCAAATGCTTTCATGAGGTGGGGGTCACAAAAAGGCCATATTGAAAATTTGTAGTGCAAATACCAATACACGTACAGGGTGTTAGGGTTTCTAACCATAACGTCTCACCCTGTACAGACTGACTGGCATCAGAGGTGTAATTTTGGAACACTGGCTGTAATGCTCATGCCATCCCACCCCCACCCTGAAGTCAGTGACAGGCATCGAGCTGTACCTTGCACTCTTCAGCCCCAGACTTCGCCCCATTCTCCTGTACTGCACCCATTTCAGCGTATGTCCTTATGAAATGGAGTAACTGCGAAGCCAAACCCCCCAAGGCACACCTCAACACTTGGTGTCTACAGGACAGGGTGAGGTGAAATGCCATGGGCATTATGGGCAACGACCCACAGCATACCCCAATGCCAGTCCATCTCTACTGGGTGGAGGTGGGATTGGCGTGATTTCAATACTTCACTGCCACTCCTATTCTGCATCTGTCTAAGGCGTGAGTTCAACACTTCACTCCCACTCCTATTCTGCATCTGTCTAACTCCTCCATGTCCAATGCTAATATCAACAAGCAAACATTCGGCATTGACAAATGCTTGTTTTTTCCTGGCTTCAGTGTGGCTGTGTGTACACTAGGGCAAGGGCAGCAGGGTGGCAAAATAAATCTTTGTGACGTCCAGTCCAGACTAAGAGGGGAGAGGGAGAGAGACTGCAGGGTGGCCCACAATAAATGTAACATTCCTAGAAATCCCAAATAATTTTTTTTTCCTGGCATCAATGCAGCTGTGGGTACAGAACAAGTACAGTAGGGTGGACAAATATATTTTTGACTTTTGCCATCCAATCATGACTAACGATCATCATGTACGTTCACTCACGAATCACTATTTCATGTATTAAAAGAAAATATTGTTCAAACATACAGGTTAATGCCCCTGCCCTGTGCTGTGGGCTGTGGGTGGCCCATGGGATAATCTGACTGTGACTTATAGCAGGCTGAGTGTTTACAGTACAACACAAGTAAAGCACAAGTACTACACACAAGTGTCATCATCATCACTCATTCCTCATCATTCCTTATTATCATTAGTTTTATAGTATATCGCGTTACAAACTTACATTACATATAAGCATTAACTGACCCCCAATGTGAGACTGTGCTGTGTGTGGCTAATGCACCAAATGTGTCAGCATCTCCAATTCAAATTCTGAGGCACACTTAACAGTTGATGAATTTGGTCACTTAAGAGTAACTGTATTGTAGGAGACAGTCCGGTAATCTTGAAAGGAAGTGGTGGTGGACTGCTGTGCTGTTGGTGGGCTGTCAGTGTGTACACTGTATCATCACAAGTCACAACAGTAAATTTGCCCCTGGCCTGTGGGTGGTAGTCATCAGAAAGACATCACATTAGAGCGCTCTTTTGTTACAAAATGGATCAAAATGTTGATGAAGCACATTCTATTTCTCAGGTAGGCAGTGGCACTGCAAAAGACAGCAATCAGCCTGAAAAGGGAAAATGAAATCAAACCCCCAAAAGGGATTTTTTCACATCTAAGGTTTCATCTTCCAAGTGAATGCTTCAATCCAAAAAAGGTGAATGTCTCGGATCATCATCAGTCCCAAGTAAAAAAAGTTATGTAGTTAAAAAAAACTAAAGACATGGTGGGTACCACCCGCAAAGGTACCCAATGGTATGGAACTATTGCAAACTGTGCTACTGCCAGTCCCTCATGTGATTTGTCTGAGGCTGAACCCGACAAGGGTAATACTAATAATAAAGAAGAAGAGAATGATCAGGCAGCACAAGGTTTACTAGAAGGGATGGAAATTGCAGATGAGGAAGAAACAGGCAGAAATGTTTTGGTTGTGGAGGGGAGCAGTGGGAATAAACCACAAGAGGACAGGGCCAAGAAAAGTAAGGGGGGGCCCTGAAAAGGTCACTGAGGTGTCATGCCTTTCTGGGAAAAAAAACCAAAAAATATGATCTTTTTTTGGTCATACTTCTCCATTAGTGCTTCCAATGAGATTATGGCAACATGAGCTATTTGTAAATGGTCAATCAGCAGGGTTAAAAACAAAGGAGCATTGAGAACTTCAGCACTGAAAAGGCACCTAGACAGATGTCATAACATTATTGAGAAGTTCAGTTGTGAGTCTCGCAGAGAAAGTGACAGTGATAGCGTACTACACTTAGGGGTAATGCCCATATATGAAAGCAGTGGCAGCCCCCGCAGCACTACACCTCCACCACCACTTCCTGCCATTCGAAGGACTCCTCCAACCATTACTGAAATTGACCATGTGTTCAAAAGCCCTTCTCCTTCAAGGAGACAGCTTACCATCTCAGAAACATATGAGTGTAAAGCCAGATATGCCTCGACTCACTCTGTTTCTATTACAATAACCAAAAAAATTTCAGAAATGATGGCTGTTGATTTGCTACCATATAATGTGGTTGAACATATAGGATTCAGGTGGATGCTTAAATACCTCAAATCTCGATATAGTATACCATTGCAGAAATACTTCTCGACAACAGGGATTCCAAATCTTTACGATGTAGTATGTAAAAAAATTAAGACGCGTGTTGTGCAGTGCTGTTGGGAGGGTGGTGCATCTCACAACAGATATCTGGACAAGCTGTCAGCCTGAACCCTTCGTGTCAGTCACAGCACATTGTGCATGCTTTGATAATTCATGTGGGACTGGTGACAGTGAAGCGTCGCAGTTTGCTGTTGTAAGAATGTTTTATTTTCCATCTGAACATACCTCATACAACATCAATGAAGAGCTCCAAAAACCAATACAGCAGTTGGCTTTATAGTTGCAGATAATGGGTCCAAACTCTGGTGAGCATTGCTGAGGCAGGTACCAGAGGTGCAGCTGCTATTGCCATAACATACCCATGGTGGGCATTGATGAGGTAGGTGAGAATGCTGCCATTTCAAAAAATTACACCCATGGTGGGTATCAAAGTTACATAAAACTATTGACTGACAAAAGAAAACTAAGGGTTGTGTGGCACATGTGGCTGGCATGGTAGAAGTGGTGATGGTTCAATCTGTATTGTACACAACCTAGTCAACATATTCAGTATCACTGTTTGCAGGCTGTTGTTTATGTTCAGGGGCAGAATCACACAATTCCATGTTTGGGGAAATTGTCAGCATTTATTTTGAGAAATCTAAGCCATTTCACATTTACAGGACTTAGCAGTGTTCTTTGATCAGTGACTATTCCTCCAGCTGCATTAAATATGCATTCTGAATATACACTTGAAGGCTGACAACTGAGGTCCATTATTGCAAGATTTGCTAGAGCTGGCCATATTGTTCTCTTTTGTTTCCAACAGAGTAATGGATTTTCCTCGAGATCAATCACAGTATGGTCTGAAAAATACTCCAGGATCAGTGTGCTGTGTGAGACAGTTACCAGTCTGGCAGATAAACCAGCTGCACTTTCTTTACAGGATACCAGTCCATGTTGTTGCAGGGGACGCAGAAGTGATTTGCCTTCCTTACCCTGAACACAGGATGCCAAAGAAGTAGCTGTAGATGTCCTTTCCCTGGCTGACACTGGTGATTGTGAAGAATTTATAGATGTGCCATTGGGTGCACCAGAGGCACACTCTGATGGTTCAGCAGGGTTTGACTGCTGTACATCAGTTAATGATGTTGGTGGGGCAATGCCATATTTGGTTTGCAGAAGATCTCTCCAATATTCAATATCTTCTCCTGCAGGAAGGATGGCTTCAATGTTCCCCTTAAAGCGGGGATCTAGTAATGTAGCCAACACATAGGTGTCATTCTTAAACATGGCATTTATTCTCTGATCATTTGACAGTCTGAGACTCACGTCATCTGCCAGGATAACAGCGCTGGTGTCTTCTTTTGATGAAAGTCTTTCTTTATGTCATCAAGAAAAATATGAAGAAATTTTATTTGAGGAAGAATTTGATTCAGAGCTGCACTGTCCACAATGACACCATGTGTGGCAGCCTTAAATTGCTCCAGTAAGGTTACCAAAAGTTCAGGCTGAGTCCAGCTGTTGGAACTGAGCATGATGTCTACTTTACCTACTTGATTCTGCATGGTATAGTGATGTACAGCTTTTTCTGGTCACGAAGCCTTTTCAACTTGACATGTAAAATGTTGAATTCCAGTGGGTTGGAACTTCCTGCTTTAATGCATGTGGTGATAAGTTGTATGACCTCTGCAGCCCCTTCAGAATTTTTTGTGCTTTCACAGAGTAGCTGAAATGCCCACATATTTTTCTAACAGGTTTTTAACATTTCTGTTTCCATTTAAGAAACATAGATACATAGATACATAGACAGTGTCGGCAGATAAGGGCCTATGGCCCACCCAGTCTGCCCATTTGAGCTTGTAAGTTCAGTTTGTTTTCCTAGAAGTCTGTTGCCCCTTACCCCTGACCTCCAGAATTCCTTTATGTCTATCCCATGCATTCTTAAATCCCGTGATTGTTTCAGCCCCCATCACTTCCATCTGGCAGGGTGTTCCACTTGTCCACCACCCGTTCTGTGAAGAAATTCTTTCTCATGTTTCCTCTGAATCATCCTCCCTCCAACTTCATCCCATGCCCTGTAGTCCTGGAACATCTTTTTCGCTTAAAAATAGTGTTTTCCTGCACCCTGTTCCTCCCTGTAAGATACTTGTATGTCTCTATCATATCCCCTCTCTCCCTCCTCTCCTCCAGGGAGTACATGTTCAGTTCCTTCAACCTGTCTTCATAGGACTTGTGATGCAATCCATGCACCATCTTTGTTGCCCTCCTCTGAACCTTCTCTACCCTGTCTATGTCCTTACGTAGGTATGGTCTCCAGAACTGTACACTGTACTCCAGGTGGGGCCTCACTAGTGTCTTGTATAGCGGAATTATGACCTCCCTTTTCCTGCTGGTGATGCCCCTGCCTATACATCCCAGCATCCTATTTGCTTTACCTGCTGCCTTGTCACACTGTTTCCTACCTTGAGGTCATCAGAGATGACAACCCCAAGATCCCTTTCCTGCTTGGTGCATGCTATATCCTCACCCCCAACTGATATATTGTGCCAGGGTTTTGTGCCCCATATGCATTATCTTGCACTTCTTTGCATTGAATTTCAACTGCCAAACCCCTGACCATTCTTCAAGTTTCTGCAGGTCGCTTCTCATTCTGTCTACACCCTCTGGTGTGTCTACTCTGTTACAGAGCTTTGTGTCAACAGCGAACAGTGAAATTCTGCCTTCTAGGTCCTGCGTAATGTCACTGATGAAGATGTTGAATAGGACCGGTCCCAGCACTGGAACCTATGGATAAGAAGATTTAAGCAATGTGTAAAACAAGGTATGTGCTGGTAGCTGCCATCTCTATCAGCTTTGAAACTGTTGGCACCATTATCTGACACTACGAACCCCAGAGATGAGAAATATGGAGCAAGTAATTTCTGGAATTGTTTCAGCTCCTGCAAAATAGTCACAGCAGTGTGGGTTTCCTCAGAAGTGTTGACACATAATACAGCCTGCTTCTCATTGCTTATAGCAGAGTGTGGATAATTACTTTCTGATTGAAAACTTGCCCAATGAGCTGTAACAGTCATGCAGTCAATTGTTTGGTTACTGGTCCATATATCTGTGGTTATGTGAACCTGTTTCAGCTCAGAGTTTCAACTGCTTAATGATTGCAGTACACATCAAGTCATACAACTGTGGAACAGCCTTTTTTGAGAAATTTATTTGACAAGGAATGATGTACCATCGTTCAGTCTAGTTCATGAACTTCAGAAAATATTTTTGCACAGCAAAAGGGAGTTGACAATTGGCCAACAGCTCTGCAATGACTCTATTTAACAGCTGGCATATTGGTTGCTTGTGGATAAATGTTGATGTCCCTGCTACACTTTCTTTTAATGTTAGTTGACAAGTGCCATGAGATATTTTAAATTTGTTGGGGGAATGTATTTTTCATGTAGAGTAATACTTTGGGATTTTGCAATACTTGATGTCATCATAGAAACATAGAAGTTGACAGCAGATAAGGACCACAAGGCCCATCCAGTCTGCCCATTTTTTCTACCTTATGAATGTGCCATAAGCCTTTACTCTGTCAATGGCCTATCTATTCATACTCAGCTGTATTGCTGTCTTATGCCTATCCCATACCTGTTTGAAGCCCTGCACTGTATTCATATCCATAACTTCCTGAGGTAGGCCATTCCATGCAACCACCACCCTTTCTGTGAAAAAGAACTTCCTCACATTACCCCTTAATCAGCCTTCCTCTAGTCTCATGCTGTGTCCTCTTGTCCTGCTATTTTTCTTATATTGAAACATGTTAGACTCTTTCACCTTGTTAATGTCCTTAAGATGTTTGAATGTTTCGATCATATCGCCTCTCTCCCTCCTTTGCCCTAGGGTATACATATTGAACTCTGTTAATCTGTCCTCGTATTTCTTCTGATGCAGTCCCTGCACCATTTTGGTTGCCCCACTCTGGACTGCCTCCATTTTGTTAATGTCCTTGAGCAGGTGCAGCCTCCAGTACTGCACACAGTACTCCAGATGGGGCCTAACCAGTGTCTTGTAAAGAGGGATTATTACCTTCCTCTTATGACTTGTGATACCCCTACTAATACACCTCAACATCCCTCTAGCCTTACCGACTGCTTTAGTGGTCTGCTTGGATGGTTTCAGGTCATCTGTGATGATGATGCTCAAGTCCCTTTCTTCCCTTGTGAGTGCCAGCAACTCCCCTCCCAAGCAGTGTCAGTGGCTCAATAGGTAGCACACTTGCCTCTGAGGCCGGAAGATCAGAGGGTTGTGGGATCAGTTCCCACATCTGGCACTTGGGTTAATATCCCAGTACTGACACTGTAGTGCAGCATGAGAGGGGTGCTGCACTTCTGAGGTGCCGTCCTTCGGATGAGATGTTAAACCAAGGTCCCATCTACCTGGATTGCTGGTAGTTCGGGTGGATGTTAAATATCCCATGGCACTTATCGAAAAGAGCAGGGGAAGTTTATTGAACAAAAAAACACAACATCACCATAAATCAGAATACAATGCAAACATGCAAAAGATTAACAATAATAAGTTACAAAAACAATATGAAAGTGAACAGAGGGTATCAAAATTAGAAAAAGAAATGATTCCAAAAGGAACGAAACTTAATGTCAGTAAATCTCTGCTGATCTTTGCATTTAACAGTTAGCAAACCATCCTCAACCTGAGACAATGTAGTAGAAGATAAAACAAGCTGTTGCTGGAATATAAATTGACATCTAGCTTGCCATAAATAAAACTGAAGTAAAGCAAAAAAGACATTCAAAGTACTAGGATGATAAATGTTCCAAGCCCCAGTATAATCCCCTAAAATTAAAGTGTTATAAGTAATATTTGACAATAAAGGCATCCTCCAATGAACAGTAGCATCTGTCCAAAAACTTAACAAAAGAGCAAGTAATGAAAAAATGTGAAAGACTTTCTTCTATATTAATACATAATGGTCTTGGACAAAATCTTTCTATTAAAGGTTTATATTTGAGGTTGTCATGCACCCCTAATCGATCCTGAACAGACATCCATACTATATCCCACACAAAGGCAGAGAGCCTAAAATCAGTTAATTTGTGGAGGGCGAAAGTCATTCTGGTCAGAACACACTCCGGAAAAAGAAAAATCATGCCCTGTACTTCAAAAACTATATAAGTATAAAAGGATTTCCTAGAATGTAACATCAAAGTAAGAAACGACAATTTCCATTGATGGCATTTCTTTAAAGTGGAAATCCCATAAACCGGTAACTGATCCTGCTTTAAGATTTTAGGGGGCAAAACAGTCCATTTTTGAAAGAATCGAGCCCAAACAAAGTGTGACCAGACCTGTCAAGTTAAAGTTATCGGTCCCCATAAATTACTAAAGGAATTAAATAAAAAAATAGAATGATAAAAGACAATCGGGTTAATCATGGCCAGTCCACCCCTTTTAACCGGCAAAAGGTAATTTCTTGTCGTACAGGATTCAGTTTATTGCCCCACACCATTTGAAAAAAAATACTATAGAGTCTGGTTTCTAAATTAACCGGAGGTGGGTAGAGATAGCCTAAATATAAAAAAACAGGTAACAGAAATTTTTGAACTATAAATATACGTTTCTTCTTCCCAAATTTCCATTGTTTCCATAAATTAACTTTACCTTCACCTACACATAACTGCTGCTCCCAGTTGAAAGTAGCCAAATCACCAGGGCCAAACCAAACCCACAAAATTTTATGAGGTGTGGTTACAAAAGGAATACCCATCGTGTCAAAATGACACTCTTGAGCAGAGTGTAAAGAAAAAATAAAACTCTTAGTCATATTGATTTCAGCTCCAGAATAACCTCCCCAAGTCTTAAAATAATGCAATGCAGTTTGAAGGAAAGCCTCATTGCGCATCAACAGGGTCACATCATTCGCATATACAATGATGTTCTCTAAAGGCAGAGAAATATCTGGGGCAATCCCCGTAATACAGCTATGTCCTTGAATATAATGAATTATAGGATCTAAAGCATACGTATACAAGATGGGGCTTAAAAGGCAGCCTTGCCGAACCCCTCTAACAACTTGGATCTCAGACCCCATTAGACCAGTCACCAATGGGAGTACAGTAGCATCAGAATACAGCATAGTAATCCACTGCACAAAGGGGTGTGGAATATTATAATGAAGCAACAAATTAAACAAGTAAGGGTGTCTAACTCTGTCAAAAGCCTTAACCTGATCCAGTGCCACAATAAAGTCAGATCCCCGGCCCATATTACTATTCTCAAATAATTCTCTTAACAGATATAGATTATGCTCAATCTTGCGTTGAGGAATAGCGCAAGTTTGTGCAGGATGAATAAGAGAATCAGAAACCAATGCTAATCTATTGGTAAGAATTTTAGAAAGAATCTTATAATCACTGTTAAGGAGACTAATGAGTCTCCAATTAGTCAGTAAAGAAGAATCACCTTTCTTATAAATTAATTTCAATAAAGAAATACTGAAATTCGGAAAGCCTAAGTCAGAGGTTAACATAAAATTAAACACTAGTGGCAGAAAAAAACTCATAACAGGAAGAAATTTCTTATAAAACTCATTAGGTATACCATCTAAACCAGGCGAAGTTTTGGAATTCAGGGTTTTTATGACTCCTTCCACTTCTAGGGAAGAAATAGGCTGTATTAAAATTTGTCGAAACTTGGCATCCAAAACAGGGAGAAGGGCTAAAAATTCAGCTGGTAAGGTTTCAGTGGAACCAGGATCTCCCCTAAAAGTGTCAGAGACAAAGGTCTGAACTACATTCATCATTTCTAAATCAGAGGTCACCAGTTTACCCATAGGAGACAATAATCCTGTCATCAGTGTTTTGTCAAGGCGCTGTTTACAGGTCTTATAAGGATCAGAGGTAGGCTGCGATTGTAACCCGCATCTGAACTCCATCTCTAAAGATTTAGCCCTATCATATTGACAAAGGGACATTTGTTTCTTAATTTCAGTAATCTGCGATTGAAAGTGTAGTTTATCTCTAGGGGGCAAATACATTAATTTATATAGCTGATTCCGATATTGTAAGTAGGTAAGATATCTAGAATTAGCTTTGTGTTCCCTTTAGAGAGTAAAAAGGACTTGATCTCAGATTTAGTGTCCTTCCACCACAAAAATAGGTTGTCATATAAACAAAGAGTGGAATAACATGCTGCAAACAAAACTTCTAAACCTTCCACACAATCCTCAGCTTCCAAGAGGGACACATTCAAGCGCCATCTGGGACCAGCTGAAAACACCTTAGGAGGTATCCTAGCTAAACTCAAATAACCAGTCAAAATATGATGGTCCAAAAATTCTGTCAGTCTGAACTGAGAAAAAAAGGGGGTCAAATATTTGGAGACAAAAATTAGATCAATACGGGTGGAAAAAACATTCCTATGATAAGAAGCACCTCCAGTAGCACGCAGAGTCCTAAACACATCAGTAAGGCCTGCATCCTTAACTGTCTGCCTCAAAGCCAGAGAATCACAGTACATTTTCTTCTGAGAGTCACCCTTAAATTTAGAGTCAATATCACAGTTAAAGTCCCCCCCCCCAAATAATATGCCATCTGGTAAAAAGAAAAGGTTTAACTGCATCAAATAACTTAAATTCTCTTGAGTCTTGAGTTGTGGAGCATAAATATTAACAAGACGAAAGTCAAAATCTTGACAACAAAAGTCCAAAAGTAAAGCACGACCAGGGCAAATATCCACTAATTTAGAGATCCTGAATAAAGTGGAGGTAAACAGAATCCCTATCCCATCTGCCACATCAGGCCCAAAAGTCCAAAAAGAAGGCCCCCAAACCCATCTCTTCTTTGCTTGTTCAATTTCAGCAAGAGAGGGCAATCTAGTTTCTTGAAGAAGAATGATATCAACCTGTAGAGTACTAAAAAAAGAAAAGAGTGAAAGCCTCTTTTTAACATTTTTAATACTACACACATTGAAGGAAACTAATTTTAGAGAGCCATGATAGGAAAGGTTAGCTTCAGGACCCACTCTTTTGAATAAAACTCGCCTTCCTTTTTTTTCCTTTTTTTCCTTTTTCTCCTTAGCAAGTTCAGTAGTCTTGCTATCCTCGTCTTCCGAAATTAATTCAGAGCGATGAGAGGTATCAGATTCCAAATCTGATTCTCTCCCCTCACTCTGTAAGGGAGAAAAAAAATTTTCCACAGAAATAGGACTAACTGCTGAGTGTTTGAGAGAGGCCCTAGTGAACCTTCTAGGTTTAACAGTTTCAAAGGGCGGAGGCATGGAAGAAGATGCCTGCTGTGGAACAGAGACTGAATCCGGAACACCAGAGGAAACAGAAGGCAGTGGAACAGTGGTCACAGAAGCAGAAACCAAGGGAGCCACCTCCTCTGCATCAGGGTGAAGGTCATCCTCACTCTCCCATACAGTTCCAGCATCAACCTCAGTAGTATGTGAGGGAGGGGCACAATCCCACCTCTTAGCCCGAGCTTTGTGTACCAAATCTTCTTGATCCCATCCTCCTGACCTATTATGTGCAGCCCAAGGGCATTGGTGAAAAGCATGCCCTTTTTTGTCACATAAATTACATTGAAAAATATTTTCACATCTGTCCACCGAATGCCCATACCCCCCACAAAGAGAGCATTTAAATAGATCACAGGAACTACTAATATGGGATTTAGCCCCACATTTATAACACACACGAGGTTGTCCCCTATAAAAACAAACCCCTCTGTCCTTCCCCAAAAAACTGTTTGGTAAATGCACAACCTTGCTATTAACCTGAAACAGTTTTACCTTAAATCTCCAACTACCAGTCCAGATCCCCTCTAAATACAGGATGGCTTCGGGAGGGCCTAAAATATCGCACCTATTTTGCAACCAGTGATAGATATTGCCAACATTCACCCCTTCATTTCGAAACATAATTGTAATGTGTCTAATCTGAGGTTTTGTGAGAGGAAGAGTAAAAGGGGACCCAAAGAGGGGTAGATTTCAGTGTGGAGTATTTGTCCCAAAATTTCTCCAGACCACGAGATGTTTTAAAACTGATATCAAAGGAGTCTTCTCCAGAGATGTGTATCAAAGCAAAAATATCGACTGGAAAAAAATTAATAGAACCCTTCAATAGATTATTGGCCACATAATATCTATCAGTGTGGACTTGCAACCCACCCCTGTAACGCAGTCTAACCACATTCCTTCTTGGGGCTTGCTCTAGTTTATTTTTAAACAAGTCGGACATTGGCTGTCTAGGTTTTTGCAGACCTGTCTTTACCGCTGAGGAATTAGAAGCAACACCTTCCTGCAAACCAGAAACTTTGTTGTTAGAGTTAGTAAACATACTTGGCCTAGAAAAGGCCAAGGAACGTTCCCCTAAATGCTGTGCAGCCATATCAATATCCCCAGACCCCCCACAGCAGTCCATACCTGAGCTCAGATTATTAACAGCATTGGCATGCAATGGCGAAGCTGGAGAAGCCGTTGTAAAGTCCTTCCACTCTGGGTCAGGGATCCATTGTCCTGCTGCAGTCCAGAGCCATCCAGAGTCACACAGAGCCTCTTCAGCTGACCAGTCCTTCGTGGGATAAGAAAGTTTTCTCTGTGGTAACCCAAATTGTTGCCTTACCGCCTGTGAAGCACTCATCATCGCAGAGCCAAGCTCAGGAGCCATCTCCTGAAGATCCAACGAACGTAAATCTGGAAGTCCCACTCTCTCAGTCCTCTCCGTTGTTTCCGTCACATGGCATCGTTTTTCCTCCTGACCCGCAGCCAACCGCTGCATCAGTTGTTCCGTGGACAAGTCTGAGGAAGCCACAAAGCCTCCCACATCCTCCAAATCTGGTTCCAAGCCAGTAGTCACCAGAACAGACTGAGACTCATTCTGAAGCATCTCCACACTCCGTTGTGCAAACTCGTTTTCTCTTAAAGGATTCTTCAGTTCATTCAGCGTCTCCATAGCAGACTCAGACGAGCCTAAAACTGCAACCTCCTCCTCCATCACAATCCAGAAGCACACTGAGCAGCCCCCAACAGGCTGCAAACAGCGCCCTCTGCCGCCAGCAAGACAAAGCAGAGTAGGGGAATTTCCCCGGTGTCCTGGCCAAATTTTTCTCATTCACTAAAAATACCACCAACAGCTTAATCTGGTTCAAGGTCAGTTGGCATTCATCTGTATCCCTCTCCCCTGGGTCATGCCTGAAAATAGGGAGGATTTGTCTAGTGCACTTAACCGATCAGCAAAAACAAAATTAAATAAATAAAACCTATAGGTGGCTTCAAGGTTTCTCTTCCCTGTGTGCATGATCTTGCACTTCTTTGCATTAAACCCCAGTTGCCACTCTTCTAACCATTTTGCCAGATTATCCAGATCTCTTCTCATTCTGCCCACCCCATCTGGATCATCTAATCTGTTGCAGATCTTGGAGTCATCTGCAAAAAGACAAACTTTACCCTCCAGTCCATCTGCAATCTCACTGATGGAGATACTGAAGAGGACTGGCCCCAGAACTGATCCATGAGGTACCCCACATGGGAAACACCAAGGGAGGTTGACAGTAAAAATGCTGACCTCCCACACAGTGATGGCACAATACCAACGCAGTTACTGTGCCACGCGATCTGCGAGTGTTTTCTGTGGGGGGCTGCACCCCCTCCACACCCCCAGACTTCAGGATTATCTACTGCCAGTTGGAGTTGGTCCAGGGAGGAGGAAGAACACTGGGGGAAAGCAAACCACATTAAAGGACCATTACAGCGACTGTCACTGTAATGGTCTTTTTTCATGTTTCACCGTCGGGGTGTCAAGCTGAAGGGATGAACTGCCCCACTTGTGACTTGCATCTCTTCTGACTGTATACCATTTACCACCACTCTCTGTTTTCTGCCCACCAACCAGTTTGCCAGACCAACGTCTGACCCACCCCGAGCCTACCCAACTTATTAATCAGTCTTCTATGTGGAACAGTTCTGAAAGCTTTGCTGAAGTCAAGGTAGGCAACATCAACTGCACCCCCTTGGTCTACTACTCTGGTTACCCAGTCAAAGAAATCTATGAGATTAGTTTGACAGGACCTTCCTGTTGTAAACCCATGCTGTCTTGGATCCTGTGCTCCTATAGAGTCCAGGTGTTGCACTATCCTTTCCTGAAGGAGTGCCTCCATAATCTTGCCCACTACTGAGGTAAGACTGACTGGTCTGTAGTTTCCTACCTCCTCCCTGCTACCACTCTTGTGGAGCGGGATCACATGAGCCCTTCTCCAGTCTTCTGGGACCTCTCCTTTGCTCAGAGACTCACCAAACCATTCTGATAATGGCTCTTCTAGTTCCACCCTTAACTCCTTTAGCACCCTGGGTTGTATGCCATCAGGTCCCATTGCCTTGTCCACCCTGAGTTTTGAGAGCTCTTGTAGTACCCTTTCTTTTGTGAAGGGACCAGTGCACACCTCCCTCCCCCCTGTGTCCATCATGCTGAGCTGTGGGCCCTGTCCTACCTTCTCCTCAGTAAATACTGAGCAGAAGTAACTATTTAGGATAGGTGCTTTTCTTTGGTCCTCCTCCACACACTTCCCCTTATCACCTTTGATCTTAGCAATACCCCATCTGGACTTTCTCCTTTCACTAATGTATCTATAAAAAGTCTTGTCCCCTTCTTTTACTGTTTGTGCTAATGTTTCCTCAGTTTGGGCATATGCCTGCCTTACGGCCTTCCCTGCTTCCCTAAGGGAAGTTTGGTATACTTCCCTATCTTTGTCCCGCTGCTTACCCTCATATTTCCTGAAGGCCAGCCTTTTGTTTCTGACCTTTTCTGCTACTGTTTTTGAGAACCAAAGTGGTTTTCTCCTTCTTTTGCTCTTGCTTTTCTCTCTAACACAATAGAATGTTGCTTCAAGTACTGCATCCTTAATGCTTGCCCACTTTGCCTGTACCCCCTTACCTGTATTTCTTCTTGCCAGGGCTAGCTTAACTCTGTTGGCCATCTTATCAAAGTCAGCTCCTCCGAATTCCCATATTTTTGCCTTGGAATGGGATGATTTAGTTCTAGTTGCCAAATCGAACCATACCATGTGATGGTCACTGGCCCCCAGGTAACCTTCTACCTGGAGATCTGTGATCCTTTCCCCATTAGTCAGTAATAGATCTAAGATAGCCCTGTCTCTTGTTGGTTGTTGTACCAGTTTTTTGAAGCCCTCCCCCTGCAGGGAATCCACCATGTATCAGAAAAGAACAATCTACTGCATGTTTGTCTGGGAAGACTGCAAGGTCACATCAAGTGATTTAATGTCAGTTCTTACTTCCATTTCATTGTCACTATGGTCACTGCCATCACCACTTCCACTACTACCCATACCAAACACACTGACCCCTTCCCTGCCCCACTCAGTTTGGTGCTTTGTCTTTGCATGTTGTATGATTACTGATGTTCCAAAATTTGCTGCTTTGCCACCGTGACTGACACTCTTTTTGTATAAACTGCATGCAGCTCGAGAGTTGTCTGCAGGGTCAATATCAATAAATTCCACACTAAAAATTTACCATTTTTTGCTTCGTGCCACGGTACCTGGCACTATTTCTTCTACAGTCAAGGGACCTGGAGGAAACCCTAAACTGCTGTTTCCTTGCTGAGATGAATTGTTCTTATTTATGTTCATCTTATTCTTACATTTGGCCTATGATTGTTTTTCTGCTCTTGCCTGTCATGCGTAACAGTAGCATCCTCTCCCATCCTCTCATTGAAACTACAGACCTCACTGCCACAAGATTCAGAAGAACTCTAAGTGCTGTCATCATCATGTGGGACATAGCCCGGGCTATCCCATTCACAGTCGCCACTATCACACCATCTCTATCAGCATTTGCTGCCTCAGCATCTGAGCTTATATTTGAAGAGGATGCCTCCTTGTATGCTGCTTCAGCAGCTGGAAGTATCGTGGCACATGTGACAAAATGTTCAGTACCTGTATGAGTAACTCCAGTCAGTTCTTTCCAAAACTACCATCATTTCATTGCTAACATGCTTTTTTGATTCAGGAGGACATTTAGTACCAGTTCTGCTAATGCTGTTTTTATTGTCGCTATGTTCTTCATTGGTGGAATGTTTCTTATTGTCCATATCATTAACAGTTGCATATGCAGCAGCAGCACTATGCTTCCTTTTAATAGACTTGGACTAGCAAATATGAGACATAGTAGACACAGTTGTGAAAGGAATGGATATTGCTTCACTAACTGTTGCAGAGGCACACAGTAGCTATATCACAGTGATAAATAATAGGGCTCAGGGCACCTAACAAATAGTGTAATACAGCCTAAATGGCTTTCCCTGTGCTGCAGAGCCACATTGTGTAGCTATGTCATACTAATAAATGACCAGGCTCGAGGCACTTAATAAACAGTGTGATATAGCCTAAATGGCTTTCACTATGCTGCAGAGACACACAGTGTAGCTATGTCGCAGTAATAAATGACAGGGCTCGAGGCACCTAACAAACAGGGTAATACAGCCTAAATGGCTTTCACTATACTGCAGAGGCACACAGTGTAGCTATGTCACAGTAATAAATGACAGGGTTCAGGGCACCTAACAAACAGTGTAATACAGATTAAATGGCTTTCACTATACTGCAGAGACACACAGTGTAGCTATGTCACAATAATAAATAATAGGGCTCGGGGCACCTAATAAACAGCGTGATAAAGTCTAAATGGCTTTCACTTTGCTGCAGAGAGACACAGTGTAGCTATGTCGCAGTAATAAATGGCAGGGTGCGGGGCACCAGCAAACAGTGTAATACGGCCTAAATGGCTTTCACTATTCTGAGGAGGCACACAGCATAGCTATGTCACAGTAATAAATGATAGGGCTCAGGGCACCTAACAAGCAGTGTGATACAGCCTAAATGTCTTTCACTATGCTGCTGACACATGCAGTGCAGCTGACTGGTACAGTAATAAATGATGGCTCAGGCAGCGGCACATAACAAATAGTATAATATGCAGCTGTACAAGGCTTTCACTATGTTGCAGAAACACACTGTTTAGCTAATACAGTAATAATTTAATGACAGGACGCAGGGGTATATAACAAACAGTAATACTTTTTCAAACCAGCTGCCAATGCCTTGCCTTATGTGTTTTTTATCCCCCCTTTGCTCCTTCTCTGTTCTCTCTCCAGCACCGTACTGTTCACCTCCTTAACTGAGACTGATCCTCCAATTTCCCATCTCTGAGATTGTTTCAGTCCCAAACCCCAAACCCCACTCCCTTTGCTGTTTCATGGAGGTTTTATTTTTATTTTATGAGTTTTTTATTCAACTTTTAGTTAAATGATTGCTGCAATTTAGCTGCAGAATGCAGAGTGAGCACCTGGCCACTGACACAGAGCTGCTTCCACTCCAGACTGCTGCTGGCTGCTATCTGCACAACATGGACTCACAGTAGACCGAGCACAGACACCACCACTGACCATTCAGGTTGTCAGCCCAGTGTCATGTACTCTTATTCTTGCTGTAAGCTCATGAAGGACCCCACAGGATGCCCTTTAATGCCTGTTTCCAGCCTAGAAGTCCTGGCAGGAGTCCCCAGTCCCCACAGCTTGCCCTTCCTTGGCTGTCCTGTAATGCCTGTTTCCAGTTACCCATTACCCATGTCAGACCTACCTGACCTGAGAAGTACACTGTTATGTTGGGTAGGGTAGTACATTTCCTAACCACCCTACCTGGCCAAAAATTGCAGATACCTGAACTACCCAACCCAGCTACCAATCAGGTAACCTATGCCTACTGTTGGTGAGTACTACATAGAAACATACAAACATTGAATTTGACGGCAGATAAGACCACTTGGCCCACCTAGTCTGCCCATTTTCCAACCTAACGGATAAGCTGCAGATCCTAGTTAACCAACAGAATACTTCCTCCTACCCCCCCACTAGGACTACCTTATGTCTGTCCCATGCATTCTTGAATTCCCCCACTGTTCTTGACTTCACAACCTCCTCAGGAAGGCTTTTCCATGCATCCACAACTCTCTCCATTAAAAAATACTTCCTCACATTACCTCTGAGCCATCCCCCCTCTATCTTCAAATTGTGCCCCCTTGTTCTTGCACATCTTTTTCTGAAAGATACTACCCTCTTGGACTTTATTGATTCCCTTGAGGTACTTGAATGTTTCTATCATGTCCCCTCTCTCCCTTCTTTCCTCAATGGTATAAATATTAAACTCCTTTAGTCTCTCTTCGATGTCTTCTGGTACAGACCCTGCACCATTTTGATTGCCCTCCTCTGGACAGCCTCCACTCTGTCTATGTATTTGCAGAGATGGGGTCTCCAGAACTGCACACAGTACTCCAGATGGGTCTCACCAACTGTCTGTACAAAGGGATAACAACTTCCTGTTTTCTACTATTGATGCCTCTCCCTATGCATCCCAGTATCCCCCAGCCTTCCTTACTGCCTTCTCACATTGCTTGCTCACCTTTAGGTCATCTGATATAATTACCCCAGGTCCCTTTCCATTTTTATTGTTGTCAGTATCTCACCCCCCATTGTGTACTCTTCCCCCGGGTTTTTGTTTCCCAGGTGTATTACCTTTCATTCTTTGCATTGAATCTAGGCTGCCATACATTTGACTATTCCTCCAACCTTGCCAAGTCCTTTCTCATCCTTTCCACTCCATCTTATGTATCAATCCTGTTGCAGATCTTTGTGTCATCTACAAAGAGACATACATTTCCTTCCAGTTCCTCTGCAATGTCCAGTGCCCCACTAGTTACCATCCTTTCTTCACTGTGGACTCCGTTGACTACTACCCTTTCCGTCCTGTTGTTCAGCCAATTTTTTATCCAGGCTACCACCTTGGGACCCACTCCAAGGCTGGCTACCTTGTTTATTAATCTTTTGTGTGGGACTGTATCAAATGCCTTGCTAAAATCTAGGTAGGCCATGCCCACAGCCCCTCTCTGGTCTACTACTTTGGTCACCCAGTCAAAGAAATCTATTAGCTTCATCTGACATGACCTTCCCACTGTGAATCCATGCTGCCTTGTGTCCTGTGCCCCACTGGCCTCTAGGTACTCAGCAATTCTTTCTTTCAGAAGTGATTCCATCATTTTCCCTACCACTGAGGTCAAACTAACTGGTCTGTAGTTTCCTGTGTCTGCCTTGCTCCCACTTTTGTGAAGAGGAATCACATCCACCCTCCTTCAATCCTCAGGTACCACCCCATCCTCCCATAATTTGTTTGAGAGTAGTCAGCGGTGTCACTAGTTCTACCCTTAGGTCTTTTAGAATTCTTGGGTGAATCCCACCAGGCCCCATTGTTTTGTCCACCTTCAATTTTACTAGTTCTTTCAGAACCCTTTCTTCAGTAAATGGACTGGCATCAACCCGCATCTCCAGAGTGTTTCTCTTGTTTGGTTTAGGTACCTCCTCATCCTCTTCCTTTGTGAATACTGAGCAGAACTATTCATTCAGCATCCCTGCTTTTTCACTGTCACCCTCTGCCCATATTCCCTCCCCTTTATTAAACCTCAGTATCCCTCCCTTGGTCTTTCTTCGCTCCCTAATGTACATATAAAATGTCTTATCCCCCTTCTTAACAGAGTTGTCTATCCTTTCCTTGGTTTAGGCCTTTGCTATTCTGACTGCCTTCCCTGCCTCTTTCTGCTTTAACTGATAAATTTCTCTGTCCTGCTCCTTCTTTGTTTCTTTATATTTCCTGAATGCTATCCTTTTCTCCTTAATCTTTCCTGCCACCCCTTTTGAGAACCATAGCATTTTATTTCCTTTGTTGTGTTTTGTTGATTTGCTTCACACAAAGGCTTGTTGCCTCTGTTATGGCTGTTTTGATTACTCCCCATTGTTCCTCCACCCCTCCTTCTTGCCTGTTTGCTAGTGCTTTTCTGAGGCACTCTCTAATTTTTCCAAAGTCAGCCCTCCTGAAGTCCAGTACTCTTGCTTTTGTATGGCTTGGCTCTATGACTGTGTTTATCGTGAACCACACTGGTGGTCACTTGTTCCCAGATGGCTACTCACTTCTAAAGCCAAGATTCTTTCTCCATCCCTGTTTGTGAGTACCAAGCCTAAGATTGCTCCCTCCCAAGTGGGTTCCAATACTAGCTGTCTGAGGTATGCCCCTTGTAGGGTATCAAGAATGACCCTGCTCTTGGTTGTGCCTGCAGCAAAGGTGCTCCAGTTAACATCTGGCATATTCAGATCCCCATCAACAATATCTCCCCTTTTTCTGTCACTTTAAGGATGCCTTTTATCATTTCCTTGTCCTTTCCCTCCCACTGAGATGGGGGTCTGTATACAACCCCCATGCGGATTGTGGTGCCATTTCCTGTCTCCAGGGTGACACAGAGTGCCTCATCTACTCCCTGTTTACTCTTTAGTTCTGTTGCTTTGATCTCTTCCCTTACATAAAGAGCTACTCCTCCTGCTCTTTTACCCTCCCTGTCCCTTCTGTAGTTTGTGTATCCTGGTATGTTGACATCCTAGTCATGGTTCTCTGTGGACCATGTACTTGGTCCAGCATTGTACCATCATGAGGGGGTTCAGTGACTTGTTGCCTGAGGAATGCCCCCTGCAGTGAGTTTAAGATTTCCCTTGAGCCTTCCAGCTGTGGCTTCAACTAGAAGCAATCTAGATCCAGCAGATTGAAGTCTTCCACCAACAGCACCCCCACCTTCCTGCCATCTTGCTAATGGCTTCCATAAGTATCTCATCTAACTCCTCTCTCTGTGCTGGAGGCCTGCAGATCACACCAGTGTGAACTGAGGCTCCATTCCCCATCTCTAAGGTGACCTACAGTACATCTACCCTCCCATATTCCCTGTATCTAGTTTGCTATAATTCCCTCCTTCACAAAAAGTACACACCCCCTCCTTTCCTTCCCACTCTGTCCTTCCTGAAGAGAGTATAGCCTGGTATGGCCATGTCCCAGTCATGGTTTTCAGTGCAGCATGACTCAGTAATGGCCATAATATCCAGGTTGGCCTCTGCCATTGTGGCCTCTACAGTAGGTGTAGAATCTTACTTCTTAAGACTTCTAGCATTCACACACATGACTTTCCAGGTTTTGTTACCACTCTGTGTGTTACCCCCAACCCCCTTTTTCCTCTTTGCTTTATCTCTTTCTCCTTGTACTGCAGATAGCTCTACCCCCAGTAAATAGGCTAGGTTCCAGATCTTCATGGGTTTTGTGAATACCCTTGAAGACGTTGTTCCTCACGGTTTATGTAATACAATGTTGTAGTGTTGCCTGTCTGGAACTGAACAGATTGACCCTGAATGTTGGAGGAAAAGGCTTGCATTGCTAGGAACACTGCCCTAAGCTCCCAGAGACTGGAAGGTTCCCGAATCTCCAGTACACTCCTTGTGCCACTTACAATGAGATCTTCCAGTTGGGCACCCCATCCCAGTAGGGAGGCATCTGTTGTGAGAATAGTTTGTTAAGGTATTACTTTATTTGTTGAACCTTTTCCTGGAATATAGGATGAGTGTGTGAGAAACAAGTTTCATTTACAGAATGTCCCAAGTGGTAAATACAACAAATTCTGAAAAAGAGGAAGAATTAAAGACAAACATACACAAATCAGTTAGCAAAACCAGTTACAGACAGATTGTTTCTGCAGCAGCAACTTTTTTAGACCATGTTTAAAAATATCAAGAGTGAGCAACATTTCTGAGCTGGGGGCAGATTGCTCCAAGAAAAAGGAGCCCCATATGAGAAACAATAGTCTTAGGAGATTACTGGAGAGAGGAAATACCCTCTCTGAGATTGTCTTCCTCCTTCTACCACTCCAGTGCCCGTAGCAGCGTTTTTGTAACAGGCACCAGCTTGGAGAGAGGATCCCATCTCTGGGACTAGTTGTCCCTTTGATGATACTGAATGTCTCTCATTTGTAACTTAGCTCCTGGTACCACTTCTGTGGATGAGGCCATGTCTCCCAACAACTGCAGAAAATCCCTTGCAAGCCTTGGCTGACATGCTCAGAAGGATTTAGCAGTTGAAATTAGGTTTGTTACCATTGCTTGTGGAAGAAAAGCCTTCCCTTGCAAGGTATCTGGTTCTGTACAGATGAAGTTCAAAACCTGAGCTGGTTCAGTTTGTGACTTCTGGAGACTTATTAGAAAGCCTAAGTTCTGTAACTGGTTTTCACCAGCTGTATAAAGGGCTTTGTTTCGTGTTGTGTTCTTCCTGAGACTAACCAGTCATCCAGGTAGGGGAAAAAAAACGCCACCCCTTGTCTTCTCAGATGTGCTGCCACAACAGCTAGGCACTTTTTGAACACCCTTGGTGCTGAAGTGAGGCTAAAGTGAAGGGATGTAAAGTGATATTGGGAATTCTCCAGTCTGAACCTGAGGTACTTTCTGTTTCTGGGTCTGACAGATATGTAGAAGTAGGCATCCTTTATATCCAGTGACCGCACCAGTCTCCCACCTGTAAAGATGGTATCACTGAGTCCATTGTAACCATCTTGAATCTTTCTTTTTTATGTGTTTGTTCAGATACAGTATCTCAGGTCTGTAATGAGTCGCCACTCCCCATTTTTCTTATGTGTCAGGAAGTATCTGGAGAATAGACCCTTGTCTCATTGTGTGTCAGGTACTTTCTCCACTGCTTGTGAATGCAGTAATTTCTTTGCTTCAAGCCCCAACAGTATTTTTGCTGTTGGTGTGGGGAACTGAAAAATGTGAGGGTTCTTCAGTTTTAGGAATTTTCTTAACTTCGGGGACAAACCTCCACTCACTACCTCTAGGACCCACTTGTCTATGGTGATCTTTCACCATTCCTGGAAGTAGTGGGACAACCATCCCCCCACTGAGGGGGGCGAGCCTTGAGGCTGACTATGGTGGACGCAGCTTAGCCTAGCTCCTGTGAGTACGTAGTAAAAGTTACGGCGAACAGGTTTGCCCAGGGAAGAAAGTGAATAACTATATGACGGAATGATAGCCGAAATCGATGGCATCAGGGAGAAGTAAAAATAAACAGGCTAAGCTTCAGTTTCCTACACCACAGCAGTCTACAGCATAATGTTGTGGCCTAGAGATTATAAGTATCAACAGAGATTTAGAAATGGCGCATGAAGGAACCGCAGAGATAGAAGGTTCACTCGCTTCGGTGCCCACTACCTTGGCCCTTACACAGCATGATATGAAAGCGGGTTTTGATAACAACATCACGGCACAGATCTCTCACATGCAGGCTGTAGTTACTAGACTTTCTGAAACCTCAGCTACCTTTACTAACCAAATAGCTGAATTGGAGAATCGAGCCGGGCAACTAGAAGACTCTCTGGCTACAGTTACAAATGATAACGACACTCTCTAACAGCAAATGGCAGACTTACTAGAGACAGTTGATCAAGAAAACAGGTCACACCATTCAAATCTCCGTATAATCGGCCTCCCTGAGGGAACAGAGGGGAATGACCCTTGAAAACTGCTGCACATGTGGCTTGTGGAGCATTTGGGATTACCACCTGAGCTGCATAATTGTGAAGTGGAACGTGCACACAGGGTAGGCCCTAAAATGGCAAATACATGTCCCAGGCACTGCCTAATTAAATATTTACATTTTACAGACAAGGAAGCTGTTCTCCAGAAAGCCAGGGAGAAAGGTCCGATTGTCATGGGCAGCACTAAAGTATTTGTGTTCCAGGATTATAGCAAGAATTTGCAGCTACACAGGCAAGTTCGCTGAAATGAAAGGGCGCTCTACAAGCTAGGTTGGTCATTTTCATTCCTATACCCAGCTAAATAAAATGTAAATCAGCCTGGTGGCAGTCCTCGTACCTTTACATGTCCCAAAGAAGCCATGCAGTGGGTGGATGGTGTAGTTACTGAAAACAGAGGGAGAATACTGCATTGTGATGACTTTGATGACTGCTGAGGAGATGGGCTGATTCCAGCTATATTGCGAGATCCTTGTTGATATGGGGACCATTAATGACTTTGATCTTTGGGGGAAGAAGCATATTTATCCAATGACTTGATTATTTTGGTGACTGAATTATGCAGATAAGATTCATAATTGAGTACACCCTTGAGACTGGAACTTTGGTGAATTCTATATGGCTCCCCATATAAACCTTCCCTCTCCATTCAGTTCCATTGGACCCAGTGGGGTGGTGACAGCTCTTGGCATGATTAGCACATCTCTAGTTTGGTCCTTCTGTGCTGCTAAATGGAGTGCCATATTTTTTTCTTTTTAAAAACACCCCTGGTAATTTGGGTCATAGGAGTGGGGAAGGAAAATGACAGACTAATTCTTAAGTTGTAGTAATGAAGAGTTATTCTGATATTTTGAGTTAGTTGATATTTGCGCATTTCTAGAAAGGTTGAATGGATTGAATAGTGCCCACAAACATGATCTATTTATAATATTCGCCAACTGGTTGCATGGGAATATGGACAGGGCTATTAACAGCCTGGTGGGAGGGATGGGGAGGAGGAGGATTGTTGTTTTATACTGTTTCTGGGGGGTGTTTAACGTTTGGTTTGGTTTATGGGGGATCTGATATGGGGGATGTTGGGCTTTGTGGAGTCTCTCTCTTCCAGGATTCAGTCATTTTAGCTGAGCAGACCGATCTTTGGCATGAGCAGGTGAGTAAATGCTCCGGACAGGCCTATCTGATGACCCTGGATACTTTTAGGGTTACTAGGGGGTGGATTGTTAAAATTAAAATAGGACTGGGTCTGGTATGTGATGCAGATACTATGGGTGTGAATACTACCTTGTTCATTGGTTATACGGGGTGGTTACAGTGGTGGCTGTGGAGGTACTTTATTTCTTTAACAATTGGCCACCAACTTTAGGGTGGCTACCTGGAATGTCAATGGGTTAAAAACAGTAATGAAAAGGAAGAAGTTGTTAGCTGAGGTTAAGAGAGCTAAATGGAATGTGGTTTTATTACAGGAAACCCATATGTCAAAGGCGGAGGCCTCCAAGATGGAGGGATTCCTGGGGGGGACTTGGGTATCTGCTAACCTTTCAACTAAGGCCATAGGGGTGACCATTTGGCTGCCTCGGGGATCACAGGCCAAATTGATAGACTCTCATGCTGATTCAGCAGGAAGAATTGCTTTTGCAAAAATAATGTTTCCCGGAGTGGGTACTCTCAATTTTACTTCCGTTTATGCACCGAATATAGAGGACCCCCAATTCTTTCAGAGACTTTCTTTGGAACTGGTAGCATAGTCCAGACCCTGAGTGGTGGGGGGAGATTACAGCTGTGTGCAAGATGTGATTCTTGATAGATCTAGCACTAAACCTTACTCTCTCACTAAAAATGCAAGAGCTTTAGGTGTCATGGAGGAGGAGATTGGTTTGAAAGATGCCTGGCGGCATCTCTATCCAGCAGGGAGAGACTACAGTTTCTACTCCCACGCACACAAATCATACGCTAGAATAGACCGTATATTAATAAGTCTTACACTGCTTCCAGCGCTGAAAGGGGCGAGTTATTCCGCTATATTACTTTTGGACCATGCTTTCCTGTCCACAGAGTTATTTCTGGGGGGGATCTTCCCCGGGAACAAACCTTGGAGGTTAGATCCATTGTTACTAAAAGATCAAACATACATTGAATATACAAAAAAGTGTATTGGGGAATTTTTAAGTTTTAACAAAAAAGGAGATACTACATGCTCCACCAGGTGGGAGGCACTGAAGGCCTATATACGTGGCCAAACCATTTCTTTTGCAACCCACAAGGCACGAACATCAGTTGGGGAGGTTGAAGCCTTGAGGCATCGCACTGAAATTTGTGAGCAAGCACATAAAAACGTCCCTACCCCTGCTCTATACTCCAAGGTGCAACAACTGAAATGGAAATATAATGCGCTTAATGGTGCTCGGTTAGAAAGGGCCATCTTGCTGTCTCATGCAGGTCAGTATTTTGATGGTGACCATGTTGAAAAGCTGATGGTTTGGCAACTGTGCAAGAGGGATGGCCAGAGTGTGGTATACCAAGTCCACAACTCATCTGGGGTGCTAGTGGATGACCCGGAGGAGATAGGCCGTGCCACTGGGGACTATTATAGACTCCTCTACACCTCTGAGGTCACGCCCACCACCGAGAAGGTGAATTCCTTCATAGATAGAGCTGACCTTCACTCGATTACAGAGGGACAGGCGAGTGACCTTGATGTTCCTCTGACACTTGAGGAGCTGAGTCGGGCAATTGGGTCTCTGCATGGTGGGAAGACCCCCTGGGCCAGATGGGATCCTGATTGATTTTTTAAAATGCTTTCATGCTCTCCTTTTGGAGCCATTGGGAATCATGCTAATGGATAGTTTGACAGGTGGGGTGCTGCCCCCTTCCACCTGATCTGCCAATATAATTGTCCTTCCGAAACCTGTCAAGGATTCTACTCACTGTGCCTCATATAGGCCTATCTCACTTTTAACAGCGGACTATAAGGTACTGGCTAAGGCACTGGCCACCAGGTTAGAACCTTTGCTCCCCAATTTGATTCATCCCAATCAGGTGGGGTTTGTAAATGGTAGGCAAGGGAAGTGTAACATCAGAAGGACTTTAAATATAATACACTATTGGAAGAAGTCTAAACATAAACACTGGACCTCCATATTGACCCTAGATGCAGAGAAGGCCTTTGACCGGGTCGAGAGTGGGGGTATCTCTTCACCGTACTTCAGAAAATGGGGTTTGGTATGCATGCTGTATCTTGAGTAAAGACATTACATACAGAACCAATGGCCCAGGTAGTAATAAATGGATGGGTTACCCCAAATTTAGTTTAAGTAGAGGCACCAGACAGGGCTGTCCTCTCTCCCACTTATTAAATGTCTTGTCCCCTTGAGCCGCTGGCGGGAATAGTTCGGAAAGAGGTGGGGATTAGGGGATTCCAGATGGGTAAGCAGGAACATAAATTGGCCATGTATGCGACGACATCCTCATGTTTCTCTGGTATCCGTCAGAGGATTTTCCTAGGGTGCATACAGTTTTGCAGGAGTATGGTTCACTATCGGGCCACAACATTAGCTGGTCTAAGAGTGAGGTATTGCCCATTGGCTTATTAGACAGACAGCCTTTACTTCAGAATCTTAATGGGCTGCAATTAGTTTCAAAAATAAAATATCTTGGAATAAACATCTCCTGCAGGGGGCATGCTCTTTACAAGCTAAATTTTAAGCCCATATTGGGGAGAATCTCTGAGGACTGTGTGAGAGATGGACGGCCTTGCCATTGTCACTTATGGGGAGGGTTGGAGTGATTAATATGATGATCCTCCCAAGACTATTATATTTATTTCAGTCCCTTCCAATTCGGATACTGAAGAGTTGTTTTCATAGAATTGACTCCATTATTCACAACTTCCTCTGGAGAGGCAAGCCTGCTAGAGTATCAAAAAATATACTCTAGCTTCCCCAGAAGCTAGGTGGCCTCAGTCTCCCTAATTTTACATTCTACTATTTAGCTGCACAACTCGCTGCGATACCTACTGGTTTTGATGGGGAGGAATCTGTGTGGCTTATATTGGAAGAGTCGTGTAGCACACAGAAACTTAAGGGAGGCCTTTTAGCTGAGGTTTTAAGGACAGGAGTAGAGACGGCACATCCTAACCCTTTTCTGGTCTCAAAGGTCAATGCCTGACATAGATCTCACCTTATTTCAGGCTGGTCTCCAGCACCCACGAGTTTGACATTGATTTTAGAAGCAGGTTGAAGTCCTCACCCTTGGTAGCAGTCATACAGCAGCTCTGGGATTGGGAGTGACAAGGCCTATGCTGGGTTGGACAACTATGCAAAGGGGATACTTTAAAGAGTTTCCATCAGTTGGTAACACAGTGGGGGATTTTATGTGGAGATTTTTTTGTATTCCTTAGGCTACAAAATTTGTTGGGCACCACTTTAAGCTCCATAGATGGCTGGACCCTCTATCTGCATTTGAGGAGGGACTTTTTCATCCACAGCCCAGAGCTAAACAGCTCTCATCCTTTTACCGAATTTTGATGGGAGGAAGTGGAAAAGAGACAGAGAGATCCATTGAAAGGTGGAGTAGGGATTTGGGATATACAAGTGATGCACAGACATGGCTCGGAGCATGTAAGTACTTTGCACTATGTTCAAAGAATAATAAGTTAAGGCAAATACAATTTAACTTTCTCCATCGGACCTACTACACTCCAGTGAAGCTGAATAAACTAGACCCCAGCAAGTCAGAACTCTGTCCCAAATGTGGGATTGCCAAAGGAGATTTTTTCCACTTAGCTTTACTATGCCCTAAAGTTACCCCCTTCTGGCATGAGAAACATGCCATTATGTCTAAGGTTTTGGGTGCTACCCTCCCTCGCAGTCCTACAGGGTTTATGTTGGGAGCAGACCCTGAACGCCCTGTGCAGAGAAATACACATGCCCTATGGTTGTTGGCCTTTGCCAATGCAAATAAAACTATTGCACAGGCATGGATGGCTCCAGCTGCTCTCTCAATTCAACAGTGGGCTAATAATCTGAATGCCTGCCTCTTAATAGAAAGGGCGGGGTACGGAGTTGCTGGTCTACAACATAGATTTGTTGAGCTCTAGGATCCTCTCATTAAAGCCATAGAAAATTATCAATTTCCTTTATAAATTAGCTTTATATTGGATTACATATAAGGTGATTTATTTTAGTTATTTGCAACATGTATTTAAGCTTGCCCATTATTGATACTTCCAGAAATAGCCCAGATCACAGATGCATTGCTTTGATCAATTCTGTTAAACTTTTTTACTACCACCATGTAATGTTTATGATTTTTCTTTTCACTGAACAATGTAACCCGAAGGTATACGATGTCTATATATTTAAGCTGTATCGCATGTAACCCATGTCCTTAGTAAAATTTGTTGACCAAAAAAAAAAAATCTCCCCACTGGCAATGTATGAGTGACCTTGGCAAAGTTGTCAGAGGTCTTTTTTCGCTGGGGCTTAGGGGCTGGAGTTGTAGCTGCATGTCTAGCACCACTTTTGCCCTTGCTTCTATAGTAACCTCTTTGTGGTAGGTACTGATAGGTAGCATAGAGTCATGGGTAGTAGCCCTTACTCTTACCTCCCCTTCCATGAAGCCTGTAAGAAGGCCTTTTCTTTCTCAGTAGTACTCTTTACTCCATGATACACCACCCGAGATCAGACCGCAGGAGTGGGGGGTAGCTTATCTGTTTCGAGATGGAACTGGACCTTGCAGGTGTGCCAGTTGAGGAGGCAAGCTCAGCTGAGTATAACATGGTTGCAGTGGTAGGCTGTAGAATCATTCTCATGTACTGTCCACCCACAGGTGAGAAGTGGTTCCTCCAGGAAGTAGCAGACTTCAATGTCGACAGGGCGTTTGGTTCATCCAGGTTGATGGTCCTGGGTGACTTTAACACCTGGGTCAATGATGAATTCTCACAATTTGGGCAGGACTTCCTCCAGTTGATGACATCACTGGGCTTTACACAGGTTGTTGCCTCTGCTACCCATAAGTTCGGTCACTCTCGACCTGGTTTTCCTCCTAGGGACTGAAACCTTCGACTTGGTGGTGGAACTAGTCAGTTGATCGCATCAACACACTGTAAGGTTCAGTTTCTGTGCCCCCCCGCACAGACCTTCCCCTGTGGAGATGGTCAGATGCCACCCTTTATGGGATGTGAGCCCTGTTGGTCTATCAGCGGTATTAGACCTATCGGTTATTCCGGTGGCAAGTGGGAGTCCAGAGAGCCTGCTTCTGGCCTATAATAAGGCTGTTACTATGGCCCTGGACTCTTTCGCTCCCATCCATGTCCACCCTCTCTCCCTTCGTCCTCAGTCTCCATGGTTTGATAGGACCTTGAGGGAGTTGCAGCGAGTTGGACGAAGGTTAGAGCATTGCTGGTGAAATCTGCCCTGGTAGCTGACCATATTAGACAGATGGAACACTGTCAAGTCTATCAGTCAGCAATCACCTGTAAGAAGGCAGGGTTCCTGTCTGGGGAGATTGCTGCCACTCAGAACTGACTGGCTCAGCTCTTTCGAACCATGGACAGGCTGTGCAACCCAACCTGTCTTCAGGTTCAGAGAGCCTTTTCACAGATTGAGTGTGATGAGCTCACTCACTTCTTTGCGGATAAGGTGGCTAGCATTACAGGGTGGAGATCCGTCCAACTCACTCTACAGGAGCTGATAGTGGCCGATGCACACTCAGTTCTCCTCAGTTTGTCTGGAGTTCCCTCAACTGGTTGGAAACTGTGAATGTTGTGCCAATTGTCCAGGGTATGCACCCAACGTGCTGTAGCTTGGACCAGGGTCCAACTTCTCCGATAATGGGTTGTTGCGACATCATTGGCCCTGTCCTAGCAAGGATAGTTTGGTGCTCCTTAGAGTCCAGTGAGTTTCCTAGCTTCCTGAAGGAGGTGGTGGTGAAACCTCTCCTGAAAAAAGCTGCTCTGGACCCAAGCTGCTTTGCAAATTACAGACTGATCTCAAACCTCCCTTTTGTTGGGAAGGTAATTGAGAAAGTTGTGGCGCTACAACTGTAGAACCATTTGACCATCCATGACATCTATGAACTTCTCCAGTCCAGTTTTCATAAGAGGAATAGTACTGAAACCACTCTGGTTTGGGTGCTGAATGATCTCCTGATGGCGAAAAATCAGAAGTGCCATTCTATCTTGGTACTTCTTAATCTCGCTTCAGCTTCTGACACCATGGACCATGGGGTGCTTCTCGAGTGTCTGAGGTTCATCTGTGGCCTGTCTGGTATAGTTCTCAGATGGTTTAAGTCCTTCCTCACTGGCAGAACCCAGAGGGTGGTGTAGGGGATTTTTTCCCCTGACCCATTCTCTCTGCCATGTGGGGTCCCTAAGGGCTTGGTGTAGTCCTCAGTGTTGTTCGAGGTGTATATGCTGACCCTCGGAGACATTGTAAGATGGTATGAGCTGAGATTTCACTACTATGCTGATGATACTCAGCTCTACCTGTCTTTTGCATCTGACCAGCATAGTGAGTGCCTGGTATTTAACAACTGCTTCGCAGAAATCCAGGACTGGATGAGCTCCAGCTGGTTGAAGTTGAATTCTGGAAAGACTGAGATGATGGTGGTGGATCCAGGTCACCAGACAGAGGGGTTGGGGGCTTGACAACTCACTGGACTTGTTCTTGGGGTATCCAACTTCCTTCATCTGAATGGGTGCGAAACCAGGGGGTAATCTTTGACGACAGGCTAACACTGCGCTTACATGTGTTGGCAGTCATCAAGTCCTCTTTTTACCATCTGAAGAACATCGCCAGGGTTAAACACTTTGTTCCGTCTGACAACCTTCCACTGTTGGTCCACGCCTTTGTGACCTTACGCCTTTGACTACTGCAACTCCCTATACCTAGGGCTTCCGGGGATTGGTATCCGCTGCTTGCAGCTGGTGCAGAACACTGCGGTGCGGCTGTTGATAGGGACCCTCATTCGAGTCACATTACGCCAGTGCTACGCGAACTGCACTGGCTGCTGATTCAGTGGCGGGTCACCTTCAAGGTTGGGCTTCTGACCTTTAAGGCCCTACATGGACTGGGCCCAGACTATCTGCAAGAGCTCCTGTGCCCCTACTACCCCGGGTGACCACTCCGCTCAGCTGACGAGGGGTTGCTAGAGATTCCCATTGTACGTCTTAAGACATCAAAAGCCCGTGCATTTATGTATGCGGCTCCATCCCTGTGAAATTCTCTACCGTGTCAAATACGTGAGTGCACAACTGTGTAGAGCTTCAAGAAGGCCTTAAAGACACATCTGTGGCTTAGCACCTACCCAGATTGAACTTTTTAGCTATTTCAGATACTTATTTATTCTGTTATTTAATTATATTGTTTTGTATTCTACTGATTTTGTATGTTAATTACTGTACGAACATATGAAATTTGCCAGCATATAAAGGCCTAGAGGTCTATCAAGTCTGCTCGAATGTGCAGCTAGCACCCCTTATATAGCGGCTTATATAGCTGTATAGCGCCTTGGCTTTTGAAAGGCACTTTAAAAATAAAGGTTATTATTATTACTTGTGCCACCACCATATGGAGCTGGTACTTTGTAGCATCCATGGCCAAGCTAGCTGTGTGTGACGTGTCCAGTGCTAAGTCACCAGTTATTTTGTCACTCGGTTCCATTGTGAAGTTCTAGAATGCCTTCTGATACTGAAGTGTGTATGCCAAGTAAGCTGCTTTCCTGATCAGGAGGGAAGCTGATGTATACACTTTTTTGGCCATGTCATCCAGTTTCCTGGAATCTTTCTCAGGAGGCTGGGAGGAGAGCAGCATTCTGGATTTGTTACAAGCAGCAGTTTGAACCACTCCTTCATGATCAGCATGGGAGTACAGGTACTCAACCCCCTGTCTATCCACTTGGTACTTTTTTCAATTTTCTTGTCAATGCCACCAGCTGAGGTGGGTGCTGACATGGCCTAGTTTGTGGCTTTCTTGAGGGATTTGTGAATGGGAAGTAGCAACCTCCTTGTGGGGCTAATCACATCATATCCATGAATTCCACCTCCTCTTCATTATGCTTGATTTCATGGAAGAAATGTTGATGGTGTTTACCATCATAATGAGTTGTATAATCCTTTGAAGGCCTAGAAAGAGAGCCAAATTCTTACTCAGGAGAACCATCTGGTTCCAGATATTCCCCTTGTTCCTCATCTTTAAAATATAATTCCTCCTCCTCCTCCACAGGCATTGGATACAGAACCACAGCTCGGGGAAGCAGGCATATTAATGAAAGTTCCCATAGCATGGAATACCTGCAGACATTGCCATGCCTTTTAGATGTCCTCTGCTGAGTGCATTTGTTCTGAGTCAGCTGGTTGCTTCTTTTCTTTTTCAGGAGGAGTGACAGAGACATTTTTATCTTTTTATATTTTCTTAGCTGCTCAGAGGCTCTGTTTTTTTGCTGAACTCAGGGTTCCCCCTTTCAGACACCCTGATTTCTGTACCATCTTTTGCAGGTGTACCTTTCTTTTCTGCCTTTTGACAGGGACTGCTGCTTACTTTGAGTGGTAGAACCCTCCACTGAGCCTTTAGGTGACATAGAGGCAGACTGAGAAGCCAAAAGATCTTCTCTTTTTTAGAACTTTTCTTTTGTGTTTTAAACAAAACTTTTTACAGAGTTCACAATTTAAAAAATCATGGTCTGGACCCAGGCACCTTAAAGGGAAATTCCTAAAAGTCCACAAAGTGCACCAGCTGCTGCCGAAATACCCAGTTAGGGTTTTTAGCATTAAACCAATGCTTTTATTTACCTTCTTGGTTGGGATTTTACCTTGAAAGATCCGCACCATCCATAATATCTCCAGAGCTACCCATAGCTCTCTCAAGCACCTGGGCAGCTTCCGCCGTGCAGGTTATGCTAATGAGATCTACCAACTATGCAATTTCTTTGTAGCCCTCATTAACATAACCCAATGTGGCAGACATTGCCTGGGTGCATGAGATGGACGTGGGCAGCTCGGGAGATATTATGGATAGCACAGGTCTTTCAAAAATAAAATCCCAGCCCTGCAGGTAAGTCAAAAATGAAAATTACGTACCTACCATAATTCTTGATCTTTCTGTGTATCTTCACCATTTATCACTGGTGGGTTCTAACTGGAGGATCAAAACCCTGTGGGAGCATTTTTTATTTGTTTTTGTAAGGGGAGGAGTCAGTCGATACCATGACAGCGCTGCCCTTAAGGCTGACGCAGTGCATGGCACTCGCTGGTTGGCCAGTAACTGATGCCGACTGTTCCTCCATCCCAGTTCTGCATGCCAGAGAGGCAGTTAGGAAAGAAGAGAAAGGGCGGGGCAAGGGAACCCACTGGATAGGAAAAGGAAAAGATATAAAAGCCAAGGAAGGAATAATACCGAACAGGAGGACAGAATAGAGGAAACTTAGGGGTCTGGGACAGGAGGCCCCAAACCTCTGGGCAAGCAAGGGAGGGAGAAAGAAGACAGAAGACAGAGAAGAGAGGAGAGGAGAAGGGAGAGAAGAGAGGAGAAAGGAGATACTGCACATCATTCGCAGGGGTCTAGAGGACTGCCTGAGGACCAAGGAATGACACCACTGCTTTTAAGCCATATTTTTTCTCTCCAATAAAGGGAACGGAGAACAAACCATCTGTCTTCAAAGGTTATCCAGAGGGAGATGGCTGGCTTGAAGAAACCCAGGATACAGAGCTAAGACAGGGCACCAAATCCAAAGTGTCCTCCCCGGAGACAAAGAAGAGCAGCAGGCTAGTGTCTCCCCCTCCTGTCTTGAGAACATCCTGGAGTGGGGTCAGGACCCACCCTGATGCAGGGTCCTCCTGACAAAAATAAGATCCCCATAGAGGTTTTAGAGGAGCACCACCTCTGAAAAGGAGTAGAGATGATGCCAGCAGAGGATTATTTAGAGGACATGATTGTGATTCCCCAGAGAGGGACCCTGCAAGGAGAGATCGCTTAAGCAGCGGTTAGAAACAGGAAGGAGGGGATCACTAGGGCCCCTCCAAACACTGCCCTAAAGAGAACCCCCAGGATTTGAGATTAAACAAGAGGGCAGACCCAAGAGATAATGTGAGAAAGTATTTCTTCACAGAGAGGGTTGTAGATGCTTGGGACAGCCTTCCTGAGGAGGTCGTAGAGTCAAAAACAGTGGGGGAATTCAAGAATGCATGGGACAGACATAAGGCAATTCTAGTGGGGGGGTAGGAGGAAGTAGGCTGTTGGTTAACTAGGATGTGCATCTTATACATTGGGAAGGGAAATAGGCAGACTAGGTGGGCCAAGCAGTCCTTATCTGCCATCAGATTCTATGTTTCTGTGTTTCTATGTAAGAGTGGTTCTAACCAAAACTGGAGGGGGATTCCATCAAGACAGCAAGGAGGCCCTGATGAGCTCTAATAAAGAGGGGTGCATCCCTGCTTGTCTTTCCCAAGACACCTCTGACACCCCCAGAAGAGAAGCAGTGCCAAAAGGTGCCAGAAGAAGGACCTCAAGGGTCTCAATTTGGAGAAAAACAAACAGGGAGGAGTCATCACCCAGAGACTGAGGCCCAAGATGGGAAGGAGGGTGGGAAGCAGTGATGAATGGTGAAGATACACAGAAAGATCAAGAATTATGTTAGGTATGTAATTTTCATATCTTATCTGTGTCAATCTTCACCATTCTTCATTGGTAAGTGATTACCATGCCCCCCCCAAAGGGGACCTGGTACCTCCTTAAGGGAGAGAAGTCCCTCAGCCTCCTGTGGGGGAGACACTGGAGGGGGGAAACCATTACAGGCCTAATTAGTCCTGGGACTGCTCTGGATGAGGCGGGGTCTCCCCTCTGGCTGGGAGAAGGAAGTCGCCCCTGAAGTTACTGCCTCACCCTGCGGGGAAAAATGGTGGGTTCCCCAGAAAGAGGAGACAATCACCCTATGCCAGGCCACGGGTAATGACTGGGATAGACAAAGCCATGCCATCCGCCTTATGCAGATTGCTGTCCCGCCAGCCTGGACACCACCTCATCGGTGTCACACGATGCCCTTGCTTGGTGCCTCACAAGCTCCAGACCACATGTGGAGAGGGCAACAGCTTGTCTGGTTGCCTCCAAATCAGGCAAAGATGCTAGGATTTGCCCTAACAAGGACCATAAGTGCCTGTTATAGGCAGCGTGCTGGACCTGATGTGCTGATAGAGAAAGGGAGAGAAGTGCCAAGGAAAACACTCACCTCCATCAAAAGTCAAACTCCACAGAGTCTGTCTCCAGGAGCCGGTCATGTCTCAGGCATCTATGCCCAGAAGGAGTGCCCAGAATCATCATACCCCTAAGGGGGGTGAGAGAATGCTCCTGAACATCCTAGGGGTGCACAATACCTGCACTGGCAGGCCATCGGGGCTGGAGAGGAGACTGAAGGACGCCTCCAAGTGCAGTACAATGCCCCCTAAAGGGGGGAAGGCCAAACGGAACCACCAGGTTGGCTGCGCTGAACTTGCTAAAAAAGGCGTGCACCATCCACTCAGGATTGCGACTTGCGAGTCTGGTAATGTGGATCTCGTTGACTAACCATGAAAGGAAACCCTGATAACTGATCTGATTAGCATCTGAAGAGAGGTGGATGGAGGGATCCTCAAGGGATGGAGTAGTCACCTGGTTTGTCTGAGGTCCACTCCATGTGATTGGGGGGAGTTTAAACCAGTGGAGGTGGCTGAGGTCATTGAGGTTATCTCAAGACTGAAGCACACATATTGTGAACTAGACCCAGTGCCAGTGCATTTCTTAATGGGATGTGTTGATGCTGTAGGCCTGTTGTTCACCTTTTATTTTTTCACCTCTCACCTTCGAACTCTCTCCAGCGACCTCCAGAATACACAGTCTCTACTTCCTAATGTGGCTTTGGTGGTCACAGGCTCCTTTCTGGCACCGGGCATCCCTCTGGTCTACCCTCCAGGGTAGGGCCACTCTTTCTCTAAGTATTGAGACAACGGGCTGGAGAGGAGTGGGGATAGCCTGAGAGTTGAGCTGTATTTGGGAGTGTGGTCTGTGGAGGTAGGCACCTTCGCCTATCTGCAGCGAGGTTTTTTTTTGTCCTTTTGTGCTCTAAGTCCCCTGTGGAGCCCAGCTACCAAGACAGTGCGCACCATGGGTCCACCCTCAGCATACGCTGCAATGCTCATTTGGCTACCCCCAGCCTCTGCCAGAGGGCACGCATTGAGCGTTCGCTACTGCAACCCTCCTCGGGGAAGAGAGAGCAGTCTTTTTGGCACTCAATATCTTCCTCCCCTTGCCGACCCCCGGCCACTCGGGTCCTGAACCCGGGTTGCCAATTTGACACGAGGTGTGGCATCCAGTGCCTCGACCCTCTGCGCCACTGGGCTGGACTCTATTGTTCACCTTGATTTTCTGGTGTTCTTTGTCAGAGGGGGTCTTCTTCCCAGATGCCTTGAAGAAGGTACTGGAGAGACCCCTTCTGAAGAAAGTATCTTTAGACCCTGACGTCAAGGCAAATTACCGTCCTGTTTCCAATCTTCCATTTTTGTGAAAGGTTGTAGAGAAGAGTGTGGTGCAGCAGCAGCTTGGAGAACACCTCATGGCCTTTGATATCTATGAGACTTTCCAGTCTGGGTTTTGTGCTGGGCGCTGTACAGAAACCGCATTAGTTCAGATGCATGATGATCTCCTTAGGGTGAGAGATCGAGGAGAGGGGACAATTCTCATTCTCCTTGATCTCTCCTTAACTTTCAACACAGTGGACAACTGCGTGTTACTCAACCACCTGAGGGAATTTTGTGGACTCGTCAGCACTGTCATCTGCTGGTTTGAGTCCTATCTCACTAACAGGAGGCAAAGGGTTGTGATGGGGAATTTCTCCTCCTTCCCTAGCCTTCTGTCTTGTGGAGTACCTCAAGTTTCAGTCTTGTCACCAGTGTTGTTTGCCATGTGTATGCTGCCCCTGGGTGGGATCATTGGGAAGTACAGTCTGGATTTCCATTGCTATGCTGATGATACACAGCTGTATTTATCCTTTGTTCCTGGGACATCCAATGCGGTGGACATACTGAACAACTGCTTGGCCGCGATTAATGACTGGATGGCCTCTAGCTGGTTGTGACTGAACCCCAATAAGACAGAGGTATTGGTGGTGGAGTCGAACAGGATTAGTGATAGGATGGCATCTGGTGCAGAGACTGGATTGTTTCTGGGATCTGTGCCATTGAAGGCCTCCTCTAGGGTGCGCGATCTTGGTGGTGTTCTCGACAGTGGATTGACATTTGAATCTTAGGTGTTGTCCGTTGTCCGGTCCAGATTTTTCTAGCTGAGGAATATCGCTAGCATCAAACACCTGGTTCTGCCCTTGGACCTCCCCACCTTGGCATGTGCATTCATGACATCTAGGTTTGACTACTGTAATGCAGTCTACCTCAGGGTCTCTGGAGGTACCCTCCATCGATTTCAGCTAGTGCAGAATGCAGCTCCCAGGCTGTTGACGGGACAGCCTATATACTGTCACATCACCCCGGTGCTGCATGAATTGCACTGGCTGCCTGTTCGATGGAAGGTTCTCTTTAAGGTGGGCTTGCTCACCTTTAAGGCCCTACATGGACTGGGCCCTGGCTACCTGTCAGATCTTTAAACACCTGTGGCCCCGATCCACTCCCTCTGATCCTCCTCCTCCTCTAGAGGCCTTCTTGCAATTCCCAGGATGAGGTTAAAAACTGCTGGCAACAGAGCTTTTAGTGTCGCAGGCCCCATCCTGTGGAATTCATTTCCTCCATCAGTAAGGGAGGCCCCATCAGTTGAGGCATTCAAAGCCTGCCTCAAGACAGTTTTATTCATCCGGGCATTCCCAGACACCATCCTTCAGATTAGGTCTCTGAGATACTTTTATAATGGCACCTTAGAATTCTGCTGATAATTTAGACCCTCATTTTAGTGTTCTGATTTTAAGTATTTAACTGGAATGTTTATATTTTATGTATAGTGTTTTAACAGTTCCTGATGTTTTGATTCTGTGGCACCCAGAACCTCTGGGATTGGGTGCCTGAAAAATAAAATTTGCCTTGCCTTGCGTTGGCTCTCCCTCAAGTGAGGAAGATGAGGAAGCCAACGAGTCCAGAGAGTCAGGCACTGACTGCCCAGGAGAATGATGAAACACCACTTCATCCATGGACCTCAGATCTCGGGTAAGCAGGGAATAGGGTAGCTGTAGCTCTGAACTGTTCCCAGGTCAAGGGTCCCGTAGGACCAGAGTGGCCTGGGAGAGGGAGGGTTTGGCAGAGGTACAGGAGCCAAACACCTCCGAGGAAGAGGGCGACTCTGTCAGGGCTGGGGGAATGAACAGGCAACCCTACAGGTTGGGATGATCTGCCAGTCGGTGCAGTCAGTGGGCACTCAACCAGGCTGGAATGGTCATGACTGAGCCCTAAAAAGGATTCCCCCTACAAGGCGACTAGGGCCGCATGGGTCCATAAGGGTGGCCCCTAGTCTCAAGAGATGAGATCCCTCCACAGGAGACCTCAGGGGAGAAGACGGAGCCAGCGCTGTGACTCCTACCTGAGCCCCTGAGGCTACAAGGGAGAGATGATGCCCCTGACACTGTCCCCTCAATCCCTCAGACTCAGAAAGGAACATCTTTCTCAGGGTCAACTGAAGTAGCTCAATCCTGCCCACTGACTCCTGGGAGATGGCAGATGAGAGAGCACCCTTCCCTGCTCCAAACGCCCCAGCAGACTCAGAAGTGGGCCAAGCTTGGGCATCCAAAGCAGTTGGTTCACTTCCTCCAAGATCAGATGTTCCACTAGCCCCAGAGCCCCCCCCCACCGGTGCTGACCCCCGCACTGGAAGATCGGTCGGTGCCAGCAGAAACTGCCGATTCCGAAGGAGGGGGTTGAACTGGAGCCGACATGCTAGGCAATGAAGAGTCCGATGATTCAGAAGAATCTGAAAGGCAGTCCGGGTCAACGTCTGAATCATCATCCTCCGTGGAGGAGGCACAGACCCAGACTACCTCACAGACTCCTCCTGTCACAGCACTGCAAATGGCATGGCGAGGCAGCCCCGCACTGCTCACAGCTCCACCCTGATCTCTGGCACCACACCCGGCACCGGGATCCAAAGCAGCACCATGAATCAGCCCCAAACCACCCACGGCACCGCTCTGATTTCCGGCACTGTATGTGGCACCGGGATCTGAGGTGGCCCTGATGGACAGCGCTGAGGAAACCACCAGACTGGGCCTGGAAGGCACAGGCCATGACGCTGGAGAAGCCTTAACCTCTGAGGAGGCAACTTTGAACACGCAGACTTCCAGAACTCAACGATCCATGGAGAAACAGGCATTGCAACAGTCCATATCGTGGTTCGGCCCCAAGTAGCTCAAGCACCCGTCATGCTGGTCCAAGACGGAGTAAAGCTGGCCACAGTGACACTGCTGCATTGGAGGCTGACCTGCCTTGGAAGCCTTTTTCTTGTCCCCCGAATGAGACATGACCAGATGGAACAACAAAAACAGAAACAGTACTTGACGATGTTGAATAAAAAGGAAAGATCTTACCAGTCAACGGCACTGAGAAACATGGCTAAACAGAACTAGGACAGACTACACAATGGACTAGGCTGATGACGCAGATGAAATTCATGCTCCACACACGAGGTCGTGTTCACTCGCTGGTGGGAGAAGTAGAACTGGGATAGAGGAAGAGTTTGCGTTGCTACTGGCCACAACCTGCGTGAGCTATGCACTGCGCTAACACTTTGAGGGCGTACCAGTCATGGCATTGACTCCTCCCCTTACAAAAAAAGAAAATGCTTCCACAGGGTCCTGATCCTCCTGCCAGAACCCACGACTGATAAATGGTGAAGATTGACACAGATAAGATCATTGGTTTAATGCTAAAAGCCCTAATCTGGTGTTTCTGCAGCAGTGGCTGCACTTTGTGGGCTTTCAGGAGTTTCCCTTTAAACAAAGCTTATGTCAGTCTGCCTTTTGTCAGAGCTGAAAACAAATACAGATCTGAAAGCCTGTACGTCCTGATTTTTTGGGGGTCTCTCAGTCAAACCAAATACAGGACTCAAAAAATTAGTTACCGGTTCCCAAATAATAAAAAGTAAATTTGACAGCAAGCCCAATATTTAACAAACAAGGGTTAAATATAAAATTTGGTTTGGTTCCCTTTTAAAAAGAACTGCAAATGTTTTATCATCTTAGAAAGAAGTGAGGTAGTAAATTTGTGACAAAAAACAAATCTTGGTTCCCTAGAAATCGGAACAGAGCATGAAACAGACTAAAACTGAAAAGCAGTTATACTCAATCTAACGTAGAGCTAGCAAGAAAATAACAAAACAATTTACAAAGTACTTGAAATGAAATAAAATAAATACACCATAGACCAGCCAGAAGTGTAGTGATGTACTTTGAGGCGACAGCTCTCTTAAGCGGAGAATAAATCTTACAGTGGAGCGTGACCACAGAGCAGAGTTTGAACTTGATTTATGTGTTTCATAACTAGCATAAGTTCCAAGTTCTAGGATAGTCCTTTCCTTAGGAATGATTGCACTTTGTGAATATGCTGATGAATTCTTGGAGTTAGAATGACGGCCATAGTCATCAGTCCTACTAGGCGTGACATAATAAAGGCCAATACAGAACAGCATCAGTATACCAGCTGAGCCTCATCAAAAAGGGCCTCTACCCTATCTGCGGGCAGAAAGGCATTACCCATCACTGTGTCCAGCATTTACCCACTATATTGAAGGTGCTGACAAGGAAGTAGGACAGACTTTGGGACATTCAGTTTGACCCCCAGTTCCTCGAAAAACTGTTGTGTCATGGGCATTATGTACAGGATTGCTTCCCTGGACTGGGCCTTAAGCAGTCAGTCATCCAGATAGGGGATGACATAAAGCTCTTCCTTTCAGATGGCTGTTGCCACAACAGCTAAGCATTTGGTAAATACTTGCTGTGCTGAGGATGAGCCTAAAGGCAAGAATCAAAACTGGTAATGGCTGCCCTCCAGCATCCAGCAGAGGTACTGCCTCTGGCATTTGGGAACCTTTATATGAAGGTTTGCATCCTTCATTTCCAGGGTACAGAGCCAGTCCCCCTTTTGCAGCAGGGGATCAGAGCCAGAAGAGAGACCTTTCTAAACTTTTTGTGTCCAATAAGCAGGTTCTAGTCTCTTAGGTTCAACACACAATGCAGATCTCCTGTCCACTTGGGTGCCAGGAAGTACCAGGGATAGAATACCTTGGTTCTGTCCTGAGGGGAACAGGTTCAATAGCATGCTTTTGTATGATCACCAGAAGCTCTGTCAGAAGAAGAGATGAGTGGCCTGGAGGAAAATGACAGGAAGGTGGTGGATGCACTGGAGGGGTAGTAGTTCCAATACATGTTCCTTTCTACTATTTCCAGTACCTCTCATCTGTGGTGATCTCTCTCCACTTTAGTAGATGAAGGGAGATCCCTCCCCTCATCTGCAACTTCAGATGTAGCATGTCGTCATGATGACCACAGTAGCAGTGGAGGTGCAGAGTCAGAAGGTAATTGGAGTAGTGGGGCCACAGAAACAGATATTTTTAGGTGTTTTAGCATGGATAGCAGGTGTTAGGAGGCCTCCACTACGAGCATAAGGCTGCTGATGGATAGCACTGCCACCATGGGTTGCAGGCCTCTGAAAGGAACCCCTACTATGCCCCTTCATGGACTGAGGGGGTCAGGAACTTAACTGACCTTAGAGTCATCCTGGAGGATTGAAACTCGCATAAAGCACTTTCAACATCACACCCACTGGACCCCTTAACAGAGGCATTAAGGACAAACTGCTGTTTGTCAGTGGCAAGACCAGCCACATGTATTCATGAATATCTCCAAAGGTAAACAGTCCTTGCAAAAGCATCGGCGGCATCATATGCAGAATGCAATTGATGCTTGCCACTATCAATACCAGTGGAAGTAGCTTTAAGCAGATCAGCTTTGGCAGGTCGATGAAGCAAAGACTGTACAGTGGACATGACAGACTTCCACAGACTATTCTAATATTTAATCATGTCGGCCTGGTAATTAGCTAGTCTGAGGCATAAGGACGCAGAAGCATATGTCCTTTTGCCCATTAAATCCAGCCTCCTGAATTCATTATCTGGTAGCAAGGAGCTCATATGTCTTGGTGATCTAGATGATAATGAGCAGCCATGATGACCACAGAATCAGTCTCAGGCTGCGAAGCATAATAAGGCTTAGCAGATGGAGAAGGGTACTGCTTATCAGCCTTTCTGGGCACTGCAGGCATGGTATTGGGCCTGTGCCAGGCATTGAAGTTACCATCCTCTAAGACAAGATATACCAGAGGTATAGCAATAGAGGGAGTAGTAGGGACCTCCAAAAACACTAAGAAATTTTGTTTGGTGGAGTCCTTCTCACCAGCAAAGCCCACTGCACTTTGTATCTGCCTAATCAGTGCCTGAAAAAAGGTATCCTTAGGTGGAAACCTGGGTGTATAAATCACAGAGTCTTCGGTACAGGAGGAGAGGGTGGATCTGGAGACCCAAACACCCTCAAAGGGATTATAGTCACCTTCCTCAGCCACCAAATCAGGATTATGCTGCTCCTTGTCTGAAATGACAATGAGGGGTACAGCCACAACTGGTAGTGACACTAGTGGCTGAGAAGGAGGAATGACAGGGATGCACTGTGAATCTCGTGGTGCTAATTGGGTAGACCCTGTCCAAATTACAGCTGTTACGGCCAGTGGAAGTGATGGTAATATTCAGCAAAACAGTTCTGAGACCATCACCAGCACAACATGGGAGTGAATGGCAACATGTAAATGGGCCTGGACTACCACAATCGATGGGGCAGTACCTGCCAACAGGGCCTGTGAACTGTCCTTAGAAGGTATGCCAGTGTTGGGACCAGACCCCGACCTTCATGTCTCATAGATGGTTGGGGGAAGGGCTGCAGTGGTTGCTGGCAGGGTAGATCATGATGAGGTCTTACCCTCCAGACAGAGTGGGAACCTTGACTTCAATGACGAAGCAAGAGCCTTGTCCTTATGCATGTGGTGATGCCTGGATAAGAAAGATTTCAGTGACTTGTCATTTTTATTGTCCTTGTCTTTAGACCTTGATAACTGCTTCGGTAAAAATGTCCCCAAACTCTGGGAAGAGTTCCCTTCAGTAGCCATCAAGCAAGAGGTAGAAGCCAGTTTACGGCTTGCTACTTTGTGGGCTGTATCCATGGCCTTCTTTCAGCATCTCCTTGTGGGCTGGGTTAGATCCCTGAGTGGAAACAGAAAGGGCGGCTCCAAAATGGATGTGCCATGGTAAACAATAGTACAGTCAAGTGAACAAACTGGGCACCATCCTCCAGGCTTGAATCCAAACAACAAGATTTATTACTCGCTGAGTCACTGGAGTAATTACAACAATGAACGAAAGTAAGCATGGTGCTGCGCAAGTGATCTAGTCCCCTCTCACACAAGGCCCGTCTGGCTTCACCGTGCACGCTTCCTCAGGGCAGCTTCAACCCATTCACCACAGAACCAAAATACTAACACAATTAAAGTGGTAGTGCACAATTAAACAGAATGGTGTTAAGGTTTAAAAATGGTCATACATAACAGCATACAATGTTTTTAGATAGCAGATTTGCCATATCTTAAAGACTGGTTGCTAATGTATTACTGACCACAAGCAATTTCTACTTCCTACTAATTCAGAAAAGTATTACAAGTTAAAGTTATCACTTGTAAGAGACAAAATGAGTGCCTCTCTAAACACCGGTTATCATGGCAACATTCCAGGTGATATCAGGCTTCATGGCTGCAGAAAAAAAAAGAAAGAGCAAGGCAAGCAATTATTCCTTAATGTAGTTTGCTGGATAAGCTCTATAAAAGCTTCAAAATAAAATAAAATAATTTGATCCAGAAAATCCCCGGAAGATATCACAGGCCCTCATGTTGTGAGACAACCCCAAACAGCAAACACAGTGTGTGAGTGCCACCCTTGTGGATCCTGAAGCCACAGGTACAAAACCTAAATAAACGTTCCTTCGATGGTGACACAAAATGACAACATAGAAACATAGACAGTGATGGCAGAAGAAGATCAAAGGTCCATCAAGTCTGCCCATTGGGCCCCATACAACCCCCAACCTAGACATAAACTAAACAAGTAAATAATAGAAAACAAAGAAAAAAAAGATGACAGCATTGTTTCTCTGCAGGTCTGATGAGTGATCAATGTTGGGAGAAAGAAGAAAGTGCAGTAGGGCAGATAGGATTATTCAAGGTTGTTGGTGCTAGGTGCATACTCACCAAAGTCCAATGAAATAGAAGAATGTACAGCACTCACTACTGAGCATGAAAGCAATAGCCAGACTCGGGTCCAGAGTATCAAAAGCTCAGTGTTTATTTCAAAAGACACAGATGTGCAAACAGCCCAGCTTGTACAGAAAACAGTATGGTAGGCCCCTGACTTTTCACTCAGATTAGCTTTTTCAGAGGTGGGCACCTTCTGCTGGAGAGCTCTTAAAATACATGCGAAAACATCCATGTGATTAAAAAAACCAGAGACAGCAGAACTTCACCATATTGCACATTTAATACTAATTTTATATTATTGCACACCAACATTAAATAGTATGCAAAAAAAAGAAACATAATACAAAACTTAAAAAAAAAAGCCTTTGACCAATGCTGCTCAAAAGTGAACATCAAAAATGTAGGAAGTTCTTACAACAAAAGGATCCCAATTGAGACAAAGGTGAGATATATGAAACAGATACAGTGGTGACATACAACAGGCAGGATAAGAATGGAGGCAGGTGGGGTATGAAAAAGAGGTTGGGGACAAGAAAACAAGGGTTCTGATGCTTGTAAAGTCCATTGTGCTAATTCTATGTAATGTAATCCTCCACTTGTATTTGCCTGATGTTTATGTACTGTATGTACCTTGTAATGTACCTTGTAATCTCCCGGGTCGCACCTGAAAATAGGCACTTGGCTGTCTAGTGTGCTTACCCAGTTAACAAAAGCAAATAAATAAATAAATAAGCGTGGGGTGTGAGTTGATGGGGAGGGGGGAGGAAGGAGGAGGGGAGGGCAAATGGAAGGAAATAAGACCAAATGATGGTGCCACAAAAACACACAAAGGAACCAGGGCACTTCCTGGTCCACTGGCTCACAGGTTCCTAATTTGTAAGTCACACTGCAGCCACAACATGCATTTGCATTCCAACCAAAAGGCTTCTATAGTAGTGCAAACATGAGGTACTTGTAAAGAGAATAGAAGAACAAAAGAGAAATCAGTACATATAAAAAATATATACTCTTCTTTGCAAAACACTTTGGTAATGCAGTAGTTAGGGTTTAGATTAAGGAAAAAACATTACGGTTTCACCTCTCCTGAGTCTTCGCAAATCTTTATTTATTTATTTAAAAGTTTTACCAGGAAAGGCATACTGAGCAGGCAGCTGCTTGATTCCAGATGCATCCGGGGGTCATAGGAGACAGTGCAGCAATATACAACAACAGTGTGAGAAACAGTGCATTAAATACAAAGTAAACAAAAATTACAATACATACATATAGGGGTACAAAGCAGATATTCAGAGCACTTATTACAAAATATAAATATATAGGACAATATACTACAATCGCCAATGTTAATGGTGACATAACATAACACAATCAACCCCTTTTGCTCACCCCATTCTCATATAGTCTGCACATCTCAGCTTCTTTACTGGTAGAATGGAGTGAGTATTGGAGTTGACAACTCCAAGAAACATCCCAGGCCTGATTTGTGAAGACTTAGGAGAGGCAAAACCATAATGTTTTTTCCTTTTGCTACCTGTAGGGTTGGGGTGGGGTTTTATGGTTGGGAACCCTAACACCACATTTCCCTTCTTTTCTCACTTTAATCTGAACCTTAACTGGTGCATTAACAAAGCCTTTTTTTTTTTTTTGCAAAGAATGTCCTTACTTTTTGAGATAGTATAATCATTTCCTCATTCACGCAGGTCCAGAATATATCCACTTGCCTATGGAAGCACAGGGCCCTGCACTTCCATCCCTCCATAGATGCAAACATCCATGCTGGTGTGGAAGTGCAGGTTTGTATTGCTCCCCAAAAGCAATTTATTTGCTTAGTTGTATGGCCTGTTAAACTTCCAGTGTTATCCCATGAGAATTTACAGTTTTTAATTTTCATGTTTTTTTTATATGGTATCTACATTTTTTTGAGAGGGGTATTATGTGTTATTCTTACAATACTCATGAAGATCTTTGTTTTAATATATAGATTGTCCCTTAAGTGCAAATAGTGAGGGAGTTATAGCTTGGAATTTGAAATATGGGGGTAAAATAAGTCCAAATTCTTTTTTCATATGAAGGGATTCTTTTTCCTATGAATAAAAAAAAAAACTCACAAAAAGGATTCCTCATATGAAAAAAGAATCTGAAAAAAACTAAGTCCAAATAATGTTTTCATATGAAGGGATCTTTTTTCATGTGGCCATACAAAAAAAGGAAAATCAAGTCAGGAAAAAAGTTTTGAAAATGTATAAATAACACCTTTCTGGGTCATTTTTCCAAAAAGTAAGTCTAGAATCAACCTAACGGGGTCTTGATTAACAAGATACAAGTGTTGGTGACTCCACAGGATCTCATTTCTATGGGTTTTATAAAAATGTTAAAAAAAAACAAAAAAACAAAAACAAAACAGAAACATGATGATGGCTTTCATCAAAGCACAGGTCAGGAACCACAGGAAAACCAGGAGTAGTCAGAAAATTTGCAAGCAGTGTTTTGTTATTGTCAATAACAGTAAAATAAAAAATAAAAGTTGTTCAGTATAACTATGTACAAAAGCAGTACAAACAGAGAAAACAAAGTCCTTCATCTGAGGGGATCTCTAATTCCAGGTTTAAGTCTCTGTCTCTCACCCTCCCTAGCAAAAGCATTGCTGCTCTTTTTTATATGTTTTTGCCTGGGAACTCGTTAAGAGACATCCTACTTCTCTAAAATGTTCTTGTCAAGTTCTTTGCAGAGCAGGTTTGCAAATAGAACAATGACTCAAGCTGGCCTCCTGCTGACAGCTCTGCAAAAATGTTTGCAAACAAGCCTGAGTGGAGCTCAAATTGCATCTCAGGTTAACCCTCTAAATTCCAAATAGCTTTTTGCAATAATTTCAACAGTATAATTATATACATTTCAAATAAAGGGATCCCAGTATCACTTATAGTTTCACATATATTTTTATAACTGTGGATATGCATGTAAGGGGAAGAAAAGACAGAAACAGCAAGTGAAGGTACAGAGATAGTGAGAGGCAGAGATCGCGAGACCGTCAGAGTGATCGGTTCCTAGGTTTCACGAGAACATTTGGTTGCACAACCAGACAGACAAGAGACAGAAAAGAAGAGGACAGAGCACATCCTTGTATTTAACCCTCTCTGCTTAACAAATGGGACAGGGTCTTATTCAACCCTATCACATACCCCCCCAAGAGGGAACTTGTTTAAAAAAAAAAAACAGATTTCCAACACTTTCAATTAACTCTCTTCTAACATTAGCTTATAACCTTTACAGTTTAGTACATATGCAGTACAGCAAACAGAGAAGTTTAAACTCACTCATTCTGTTTGTTCAACCTTTGGCATTCTTAATTCCTGATCCATATCTTCACAGGAAATCAGCATTGACATGCTATTTTCTAGATTTGTGCATCACTTTAAATTTGAATATCTGGAGTGCCAGGTACCATCATGTGATTTAGGAATTTTATCCTTCATTTTGTTAAGCTAGCAGAGGGGATTGTGATCTGTTATAAGTACAAAGTCAGCTCCTAGCAAATAAAACTTAAGGGACTCCATGGCCCACTTCACTGCGAGGCATTCCTTTTCATTGGTGGCGTACCTTTTTTCTCTGTCGTACACATTCCTATTGATATATAGAATGGGATGTTCTTCTCTCCTATATGCTGACTTAAGACTGCACCTAGGCCTACCTCTGATGCTACTGTCTGTAACAAAAACAATTTTTCAGGGTCTGTGCATCTTAAAACTGGGGCTGAACATAATGCAGCATTAATGGCCCAATAGCTTCATCACACTCTGGGGTCCATTTCATATTATTCAGGAACAATTTCTTGATAAGTTCAGTGAGGTGAGTAGCTAGCTGGGCAAAGTTGGGAACAAATCTCCAATAGTAACCAGCCAACTCTAAAAATGACCTGACATTTTTCTTTGTTTTAGGGAAAGGGCTGTTAGCTACAGCTTCTATCTTAGAAATATCTGGCTTGACTTCTCCATTTCCCAAAACATAGCTGAAATATCTGGTTTTCCTGCATGCTCAATGCACATTTGGTAGGATAAATTGCCAGACCTGCCCTTTTGATAGATTGGATAACTGCTTGTAGGTGTTCCATGTGGCTTTTCCAGTCTGAACTGTACACCACATTATCATCCAGGTACACAGCACAATAACCAGTGTGAGGGGATACAATTACATCCATGTACCATTGGAACGAAACAGGTGCACCATGTAAATCAAATAACATGATAGTGAACTGATAGAATCCAATAGAAGTGGCAAATGCAGTTTTATCCCTGGATTCTTTAGCTAGGGTCATTTGCCAGGAACCCTTGGTGAGATCGAGGATACTGATGTACTTAGCTCTCCCAATCTGTCCATCAAATCATCTATCCTGGACATAGGATAATTGTCAAAATCTGACACTTGATTAAGTTTCCTGAAATCAATGCAGATTCTTACACCCCCTTCTTTTTTATTTACAATCACCATTGGTGATGATCAAGTACTTCTTGACTCTTCTGTGATGCCCAGTTCTTTCATTTTCCGTATTTCCTTAAATATGACTCTACTCTTAACCACTCTGGTAATCTGCATGTCTTTTGTCTGATAGGGCATGCATTCCCTGTCACTAATACATGCTTGACTCCTTCAGCTCAGCCTGGCACTGTGGTAAAAGTACTGTTAAATGTCTTTAGCAAGTTACGAATTTCTGTGGTTTGTTCAGAGGCTAAAGAAACATTTACCTTTACAGCATCAGCAGTTAAAAACTTTTCCAGTATGTCATGAGCTACATCAATATCTTCTTCATCACTATCTAGTAACACTAACAAAGCAGCCTTTGGTGTTTTTTCAACCCATTTCTTATGGAGGTTAGCATGTTATATCTTGGTAAGACTTTTCCTATCAGGGGTATCAATCTCATAGCTAATTGTGCCAGTACATCTAAACACTTTATAAGGCCCTTGCCACTTCATTAACAGTTTATTTTCTGTAGTGGGTAGCAGCAGCAAGACCTTTTCACCTGGTTCAAAGACTTTTTCTGTTACTCTAGTATAATAATATACCTTGTGCTGGTTTGGGGCCTCTTCCTGAATACTATGGGCAATTTCAACATATTCTGCCTGCTTCTTTCTTAGGGCAAATATATATGATGTAATAAATTTTTTCTGAGTGGGGTTATCTTCCCATGTTTCTTTTATTACATCTATTGGCCCTATAGGTTGTATACCATACAGCATTTCAAATTGTGAAAAACCTGTTGAAGCTTGAGGCACTTCTCTGTATGCAAAAAGCTGGTAAGGTAAGTATTGGTCGTAATCTTTCCATTCCCCTTTCACAAGCCTTTTTAACATGCATTTTAGGGTTTGATAGAAACACTCAACAAGACTGTCTGTTTGAGGGTGATAAGGGGAGGTTCTTATGACACTGATACCTAGCAATTGGTACAGCTCCTTCAGCAGTGCAGCACCAAAATTACTGCCCTAATCAGTAATAATCTCTTTAGGTGTGCCCACCCTGCTGAAAAATTTGGCAAGCTCTACAGCCACTTTTGGGGCTGTGACAGTATGCATAGGAACTACATCTGAGTATCAAGTAGCAAAGTCACATACTACCAAAATGAATTGACTACCCTTTTTACTTTGGTCTAAGGGGCCAACCACATCCATTGCAATTCTCTCAAAAGGCACATCTATCAAGGGTAGGGGCACCAGGGACACCTTGTCTTTTTTAGTCTCTGGGGCTACTTTCTGACACTCAGCACATGAACTGCAATAGGTAGCAACATCTTCATGAGTTCCAGGCTGGTAAAATCTGTACAGCAATATGGCAAGGCTGCGATCACTCCTCGAGTGATCAGCCATAGGACAGTCTTGTGCAATCTGTAACAACTGAGACTATACTTTTGTGGTATAACCCAGTGGTTGTCAATCTCTTTTGGCCCGGGGCCCCCCACGGACAGCAGTCAGCCATGTCAGGGACCACCTACCAAAAGTCTACAGATTTGGTACTATGGTTAGTGTTTTGTACAGCCTTTATACAACTACCCTTAACAAAACACAAAAACAACTGTAAACCAATGTAAAAAAAGTTTTATTTTAATAAAAAATAATATATATATATATATAGTACATATGTATATTTATATTTATACCATGGGGTGAGAACTTTCTCAGTAGGATATCCTGTGTTACTTCCACTGCAGTGAGAATAAATCCTGAAGACGACATTTATCCATACTCTGCTGATGTCACCACAGTGAGAATAACTGCTCTGCAGCTTGCACTCTAAAGGAAACTGCTTCAGAAAACACTATCTTTTACCTTTGCTTTTACCAGGAGAGAGACACACTAAGCTGAAAGCTTGTTTACAGGTGCAACCTGGGAGCACAAGAAAGTTAAGTGACTTGCTAAGGCTCACACAGTATGCAAATAGGGGCTGTGAGATTCAAACCCAGGTCTCCAGCTCAGAGATGTAACAGCTCAGAGCCTTAAACCACTGTGCCTCTTTAAGGTTGCTCTTATCTCTTTCCCACTGAAGCTGCAACTTACTCAATTAGCTTTGCAAATGACTCTCACCTGTGTCCCATTGTGTTTCTGACTTTCCTAGCCCATTACTGTGCTGATCTCAGCTTCAAAATAACCTGAATTCTAAATTAAACTCTTTTACAGAGCACTTGCTGTTTCTCAGTGCTACCTGCAGCAATTTGTCTTTCTTAGTGAGCTTCTGACTCACTCAATTAGCTTTGCAAAACACTGTCATCTGTGTTTCTCACTCTTAGTCCATTCAGAACACACACACACAAACGTACTAACAGCACACACAGAATAAGCAAGAAACACACAGAATCAGAAAAAAAATGTTCCTAAAGCTCTCACTCCTGTGGTATAAATCGCACACATGATGGGCAGATCATGGGCTATGGAAAATATTCTCACTCCTGCCTAGTGAGCTGTGTATTATCACTCGTGCCTATGGCACTCATGAGAATACACAGCTCACTCTGCAGGAGTGAGAATATTTTCCCTATCCCACTCCTGCCCATCATGTATCCCCTATGTATAAAAAATATATAAAGTACACAATAAATCAGTCCATTAAAAATTATGCATCCTTCAGTTCTGCAAGGAGCAAAAAAAGTACTTAACAGTGGTGCACATTAACAATGGTAAAACTATGTCAATGTTCTACTTCTGGGGGGGCAGCGTTTAACTTACTAACTAAAAAAAACACCTCACAGAAGTTGATGCTGGTCTCAAGCAGTCAAAGACATAAAAACGGAACTACTACTGCTGTATTTATTTCATTGCTTTAGTATTTTTGTATAGCTGCATGTACCAAGCTAACTTACTGAGCAACTTAAAAACTACACCTCACAGAAGTTGCTGCTAGCAATATCCCAGCACAGAAAATAAAACAAAGGCAGCTATGATTCTTACCCATTCAGCTATGACTCTGTGAATTCGTGACTCTGTGATTCTGGGCACTTAGTAAACTGGGCAGCTTTGTTTTTTTTTTGTTTGTTTGTTTTTTTATCTTAACAACAGTAGCGAGGTGTGAGGAGGGGAATTTATGATAGATATCTGCAAGAAGCGATGAGCGAGTAGCATGCAGACAACCTAGTAGTGATGAACTCTGGCAAGCAATTAAATATTTGCGCAGTGAGATTAGATATATCTTCAACATGCTGACACAACAGACCTACAAATAGCTAAAGCAATCAGGCAAGTGATTCACTAATTCTGCGAGGGCACAGATGATACAAATTATGGAAGTGATCAGCATTTATCAAGCCTTGCTTAATCAGCTCATGCTTGGGAAAAATAGAGGCTTATCACAACGTGGGAGGGAACAAGCAGTAGAAGCATGTGTTAGTTTGGTTGCAGTTAAACAGCAGTTGGAAAAAAATTATTTTACAGTAATTTTATTTTCTCAGAGTGTTCCACGGATCCCCTGTGGGCCGCAGACCCCTGGTTGAAAACCCCTGGTATAACCAATTTTTCTATCTGTTCCTGTGTCTGAGGTTTAACCCAAACTCTGTAAAGTAACCCATTACATTTTTTAAACATTGGTTCACCATGTTCTGGTTTCACCCCCAGCTGCTTAAAATACCCCTGGAGAGAAACATCATTAGCTTGCTCTGACACAAAATCACAATCAGTTATTAGTTTAGTTCCAGCATTTTCATGTATTAACCCCTTATATCCATCAGTCTTTTGTTGCCACTGTTTCTTCAGGCACCCTCTTTCTTTCCTCGACTTCCAAATATTGGAGCTGTGCTCAAACAAGTCTGAATCAAAATCATTGCAATGAAAGGAGTCCCCACCATCTGAGATTTTCTTTGCCTGAACTCTTGTCATCACAGCTGTTGAAACATCAGGATTTACTTCCTCTGTAATTAGTATATCCTGGAAAGTCATTTCCAATAATCACAGGTATGGGTAACTTGGGTACTACCCCCACTTTCATTTGGTGTGACACCCCTTTAATATTCAGAGTCACTTGGGTGCTGGAATAGTATTGAGTGTCCCCATGGATGTAGATGACACCAGTACCTGGTTCTTTTGCACAGTTTTTTCCCAGCACTTCAACATGCACCAGGGTATGTTTACTTCTCAAATCTATAAGTCATTTCATAGTCTTATCTCACACCTTAACATCTGTTAAGTGCTTGCCCCAATTTGCTGAGGACAAATCTGCTCCAGTTTTATCCTCCTAACTATGGCAGTTTCTTGCAATACAGCCTGGCTTATTACAATTATAGCAAGTAAAGTCTTTGGGTGCAGATTTATTATCCTCACCAGAGTACTTATCAGACTTGCAGTTAAATTGGGAAAAAGAGGGCTGACCGGTGTTTGGCTGTTACCTCGCTGCTGTGGCATCTGTCTGGCCATCTGGTAGTCTTCAGCCAAAGAAATGGCCTTTTCCCCATTTTCTGGGGAAGCCCTGTACTGTATTCATATCCACCACTTCCTGAGGTGAGCTGTTCCATGCATCAACCACCCTTTATGTGAAAAAGAACTTCCTCACATTACCCCTTAATTGGCCTCCCTCTGATCTCATGCTGTGTCCTCTTGTCCTCCCTATCTTCATCCCGTTGTGTTCCCTTATATTTCCTGAAGGCTAGCCTTTTGTCTCTGACCTTTTCTGCTACTGTTTTCGAGAATCAAAGTGGTTTCCTTCTTTTGCACTTCCTTTTCTCTCTAACACAATGGGATGTTGCTTCAAGTATTGCATCCTTCATGCTTGCCCACTTTGCCTGTACCCCCTCACCTGTATTTCTTTTTGCCAGGGCTAGCTTAACTCTGTTGGCCAACTTATTAAAGTCAGCTCCTCTGAAGTCCGATATTTTTGCCTTGGAATGGGATGATTTAGTTCTAGTGTCCAAATTGAACCATACCATGTGATGGTCACTGGCCCCCAGGTGACCTTCTACCTGAAGATCTGTGATCCTCTTCCTGTTAGTCAGTACTAGATCTAGGATAGCCCTGTCTCTTGTGGGTTGTTGTATCAGTTGTTTGAGACACTTCCCCTGCAGGGAATCCACCATGTGTCTAGTTCTGGCAGATGATCCTGCTGGTATTGACCAATCTGTATCCGGCATGTTGAAGTCTCCCATTATCAGAACTTCCCCTTTAGCTATCATGTTTTGTATATCTTCTAACAGTAATGTGTCAATGTCCTTCCCCTGGTCTGGGGGCCTGTAGACAACCCCAGTTTGTATGGCTGTCCCATTTCCTGTTTCCAGGGTGACCCACAGTTCTTCTGGCTCCTTATGTGTATTCTGAATTTCTGTAACTTTGATATTTTCTTTGACATACAGGGCCACTCCCCTCCTTTTTGCACCTCGGTTCTTCTGAACAGTACACAGCCAGGTACTGAAGTCTCCCAAGTGTGGTTACGGGTAAACCATGTCTCATTAATTGCTACTATATCCAGTTTAACCTCTGTCATTATTGCCTGCAGGTCTGTTTCCCAGACTGCAAGTATTTGTGTGCATGATTTTCCATTGGCCAGATTTTGGTGTGTTAGTTGTTGGGTGAGGTCGGGCGTTTCCCCTGTGTGTCGTATGGGGAGCCAGACCTTTTTCCTTACCTGGTGATGCAAATGAACTGCAAACATGCTGAACTCCTGTTTGACCACTAGCTGAGGGGGGAGGAGTGTTCTTCCCATTCAATGTATGTGGTGCTGCACCCCTCTCCCCATTTGCTAGTTTAAATATTCTGCAAAGATGTCAAATTTCTGCCCCAATGCACTGACTCCCTCCTTAGTCAGATGCAGTCCATCAAATTTAAAGAACTTTCACTCCTAAAACTGTTGCCAGTTCCCTACAAATTTGTGTCCTTTTTCCTGGCATAGCCCTTGAGCTACATGTTTAGCTCTCCTATCTCCCCTTCTCTGACCTTCTGTCCATCTCCCCCAGACAGGCAGGATCTCAGACAAGGAGATGCCGGATGAAATGGATGATAGTTTGTCACCCAGCCTGGTTAGGTGTTCCTTGGTCTCCACAACTGACTGGCTGTTGAGATCATTAGTCCCTATGTGTACCAGGATGTCAATGTTTTCTCTTGCTTCCTGAACAATTTTAGCAATGCGGTCAGTGTCTCTCCATGCTGATGTACCTGGGAGACATATGACCATTACCCCTGACTGGAGATAGGTATCAACTCTCCAAATCATGGAGTCTCCTATGATCAGAAGTTTTTTGGATTTCCTTTTTGCTTTTTTTGTTTTGGTTTCTGTTTTGGGTGAGTTTTGTTGTGCTAGCTCCTGTGCTGCAGTGCCCTGCTCTGCCGTGTCCTCTGCCCCTTTGTTTGATTTCAGAGAGAGAGGCAGATACCTGTATGTAGTTTTTATATGGTTTGTGGAGGTGTTATGTGATTTGCCCCTCCTAACCACCTGCCAACCTGCCGGACCAACTACCCTTTGCGGTCAAGATGCTTCTGTTGGATGTTGGGGAAATGACTGGTGGTTCTTATAATATATTTCCTCTTGAATATGGAATTTGAGGTGCGCAATCTCTGCCCATGCTGCCTGGAGCTGAGCCCTTAGATCTCCAATGGCCCAGCATTTAGGACAGTGTCCTAAATCCTGTAAAACTGCCCTTCTGAAAAATGTGTTCCACAGTACCTACAGTTAATGATATCCATTCTAGATAAGTTGCTGGGTTTATAACCTGGTCAGAGTAATTAGAAGGAAGAAAATGAAAGCAAAAGTTTGGTTTTGTGTTTTGTTTATTTTTGTACAACTTGTTATAACAAGGTAAATTACTAGTGCCCCTGTAAATGAGGTCACCGTGTGGATACCCCACTGATACACCCCTTCCTGCTTTGCCACAGGAAATGTCATGACTGTGCTACCCTATAAAAGGAGTGTAGTGTGGGGTGGTTAGGGATAGGGTTGGGTGGTTGGGTCCTTCCCCTGCCAAAAAAGAACCACCATGGATGAAAGAAACAAGGAGGTAGGAGCAGAAACAATCAGCCAGCAACAAATGCAGTAGACCTGAAAGCTTATCCTAATGATAGATAAAACTATAAAACTTGTAAGGCACCACCTGTAATAATTTCACAGAAGATATACCCTGTAAGAAACACTTTACTACAGAGAAAAAAACAAAGCAGTAATAGGAGATATACCTGGGCTTGCTGCTGCAGAATGCATTCCTTTCTTCTATGCTTCCTTGGTACTAGGTTTAGTACCCATACACAAAACTCCTGGCTTAGAATATGCATGGCATAAATCCCACTTAGGCTGACACTTTCTGTCATTGAGGCACAGATCAGAAAACATAGGAAAACCAGGAGTAGTCACAAAATTCACAAGCAGCATTTTATTACATAACTGTAAAATAAAAAAATACAAAAATGTTAGTATAACTATGTACAAAGGCAGTACAAACAGAGAAAACCAAGTCTTTCATCTGAGGGTATCTCTAGTTCCAAGTTCCAGTCCCTGTCTTTCACCCTCTCTATCAAAAGCATTGCTGCTCTTTTTATAAGTCTTTGCCTGGGAACTCATTAAAATACATCCTACTGCTCACAAAATGTTCTTGTCAGTTTTTTTGAAGAGCAGGCTTGCAAACAGAACAATGTCCCAAGCTGGCCTCCTGATGACAGCTCTGCAAAAATGTTTGCAAACAAACCTGAGAGGAGCTCAAACTGCATCTCAGGTTAACCCTCTAAATTCCAAATAGCTTTTTGCAAACATTTCAACAGTATAAATATATGCATTTCAAACAAAGGGATCCCAGTTTCACTTACAGTTTCACATACAAATTCATATATATTTTTATAACTGCAGATATGCATGCAAGGGAGAAGAAAAGACAGAAACAGCAAGTGAAGGTACAGAGATAGCGAGAGGTGGAGAATTGTGAGACTGTCCCGAGTGAACAGTTCCAAGGTCTCACATGATCATTTGGTTGCACAACCAGACAGACAAGAGACAGAAAATGAGAGAATAGAATACATCCTTGCATTTAACTCTTTCTGCACAACAAATGGGACATGGCCTTATTCAACCCTGTCACAATGGCCATACAAAAAAGGAATTTTTTGTCACAAAAAAGGATTACCCTGGCCCGCCAGCATAGAGCTTGGGTTTCTGTCTGTGATGCTGACATCCCTGGTTTGTGAACAGACTCAGGAGTCAGCGGGCTGGCCAGGGGGAGGAGGATTGAGCACTTGCTCTCCTTCTCCAGGAGGAGGGGGGGTTGTGTGTCCAGTGTATAGAGTGACCTCTGGTGGAGGCCAGGGTTACAATAAGCATCTGGCACATTATGTGTTGTCGAAACAGGTCAGATAGTGGCATTCACACCATTCTGTCATTGCATACGCCGCCTCCCCACAGTACTAAAAAAATACTTGGCTGAGCAGAATGCCTCCCACCCGAAGTTGGAGGTCAAGTACAGCAGCCTCCAGGTTTCTCCCAGGAACATATCCCACCTTCCACTGGGGGTAGGCCTCCTCCCAGTGGCCCTGTCCCTGGGGTGGTAAAAGTCCCAGGCCTTATCCCCCTGTCCACCAGGTGTTGGGTTCCCTCCCATGGCCCTGTTCTAGGGGTAATCCAGAGTGTATCCACAGTGGGACTCACAGAGGTGGTGGTAAGATGGGACGGGGCTCGGAGTCAGGTTGATGTAGAGCCAGCTTATAAAGCACAGTAAATAAAAAAAAAAAAAAAAGCATTTGTCAATGCCGAACATTTGCTTGCAGGTATTTGCAGTGGTGTTTGGCATGTATGGTGCTTTACCCTAATGCCCTGTGCGATTGCTGGTATTTGCACAATAAATTTTCAGCATGACCTTTTTGTTACCCCCATTGTGCGCTACATAGGCGGAAACATGTTTTGGGCAGGATGTGAAAAATGTCATTGTTAGGAATTTTTTCAGCAAATTTTCAACACTGGCATTTTAAAACCTCTGCTAATGAATAGTGTCACTGTGATTTTCTTACTGTGTCCCATACATTGATTTCGCACACCGACTGCGCCATTGTGCATTACATGGGCGGAAACACATTGCAGGATGTGAAAATGACAGCTGTACTGCTCATGAGAGGTGTGGTAAAATGGCAATGTTGAAAATCTGGGTGAAAATATTGAAAAGTCGCAAACTTACGTGATGCGTAAGGAACTGGACAACGACGCTATAAAACAGTTATTTTTAGGAATTTGTTCACAAATTTTCAACACAGCCATTTTAAGACCTCTGCTCATGAACAGTGACACTGTGATTTTCTTAATGTGTCCCATACATTGAGTTCACACAGCGACTGTGCCATTGTGTGCTACATGGGCGGAAACACGTTTTGGGCAGGATGTGAAAAATGACAGCTGTACTGCTCATAAGGAGGTGTGGTAAAATGGCAATGCTGAAAATCTGGAGTGAAAATATTGAAAATTCGCAAACTTACGAGCGTGCGTAGGAACTGCGCAATGAACACTCGTAAAACAGTCATTTTTAGGAATTTTTTCACTAAATTTTCAACACAGCCATTTTAAGACCTCTGCTAATGAACAGTGTCACCGTGATTTTCTTAATGCGTCCCATACATTGATTTTGCACACCGACTGTGCCATTGTGCGCTACATGGGCGGAAACACATTTTGGGCAGGATGTGAAAAATGACAACTGTACTGCTCATAAGGAGGGGTGGTAAAATGGCAATGTTGAAAATCTGGAGTGAAAATATTGAAAATTCACAAATTACGAGCCTGCTTAGGAACTGCACAACGCACGCTCATAAAACAGTTATTTTTAGGAATTTTTTCACCAAATTTTCAACACAGCCAGTTTAAGACCTCTGCTCATGAACAGTGTCACTGTGATTTTCTTAATGTGTCCCATACATTGAGTTCGCACACCATCTGCGCCATTGTGCACTACATGGGCGGAAACATGTTTTGGGCAGGATGTGAAAAATGACAGCTGTACTGCTCATGAGGATGTGTGGTAAAATGGCAATGTTGAAAATCTGGAGTGAAAATATTGAAAATTCACAAACTTACAAGCGTGCGTAGGAACTGCGCAATGAACACTAAAGAAACAGTCATTTTAGAATTTTTTGCAAATTTTCAACATGGGTTTAGGACCCCTTCTATGAATGATGTCACTGTCATGTGTGTTATTCGAGCCTGAAGGGTGATTTCATGCAGTGACTGCAAGCGACTGTGAAATCACCCTTCAGGCCCCAATAACGCCATGACAGTGACATCACTCATGAGAAGGGGTCCCAAAAACCCCATGTTGAAAATTTGGTGCAAAAATTCCAAAAAATTCCTGAGATATGCAATAAAGTTGAAAACCCCTATCTAGCCCATTATACAGCTTACCGGCATTTCCTCAGTTCGCGGTCGGCTTTGAAGAGTGCAGACGTGTTCCTGGTCCACCGAAGATCATCGCGCCAAGCTCCGGAGGTAAGTATGGGGTGAGGGGGGTGTGGGGAGGCTGGGTGCTCAGTGGGTGGGTGCGGGTTGTGGGAGGGGGGACTGGGAGAAGCAACGTGGGACCGTTTTTGGTTTACAGGTGAAAAAAAAAAAGACTACGTGGGACGTTTGCCATGCTGGGGTGGGCTCCCAGCGTGGCAGAAGGATGGCTGGGGGGCCGAGGAGCCGACGGGGGATTGGGCACCCCGTCCAGCAAAAAAACACTGGACGCTTGCCGCTGGGGTGGGCCCCAGCGTGGCAGAAGGATGGCTTGGGCCGTGGAGCCGACGGGGATTGGGCATCTCTGACTGCAAACAACATGGGACATTTGCCATGCTGGGTGGCCTCCAGCTGGCACCAAAGATTTTGGGGTGGCTGGACGCCGTGGGTGGCGTGACGCGCGGCGTGATCGGTGTTTGGGGTAGCGAGACAGCCGTGGTTTTCGGTGCCAAGACCACCGCTGTCATACACAGTTCCCCGCACTCATTGGTGCAGGACCGCCACGCCTGCTCAATGAAGCAGTGGATTGAAGGAGAGGCACACCCCAAAGTGTGCTACTCTCCCAAAACGCCTTGCGCATGCGCGAAGCGAACATAAAAAGGATTACCCCCATATGGAAAATAATCTTTTTTTATCTGGACCAAATTATTTTTTTGTTTCAAGCAGTTATCCAAAAAAACGTACTGAGCATGCTCAGAACTGAAATGTCAGATTCTTTTAACTTTGGAATGGATTCATATTTTTTCACCAAACCAGTAAAAAGCACCACTGTGGCCCAAGTCCTTTGTACCCTGAAAACTTTAGAGCAAAATTCCAATCCATCTGGGCACTAGGTGATGACAATAAAAAAAAGTAGGGTGCCACAGAGATCCATGCTGGGGCCAGTGCTCTTTAATTTCTTCATAAGCAACACTGCAAAGGAGCTTAAGAGGAAGATGTGCCTCTTTGCAGATGACACTAAGATCTGCAACAGGGTCGTCACTCCAGGGGGGAGGAAAAAATTAGAAAGAACTTAAACATTATTGAGGAGTTGTCGAATCTGGAAGCTAAGATTCAATGCAAAGAAGTGTAAAATCATGCAATTGGGGTGCAGAAATCCAAGGGAGAAGTACAATATTTATTTTATTTATTTATTTAAGAGTTTTAACAGGAAGGCATGCTGAGCAGAGTAACACTTGATTCCAAATGCGTCCTGGGGACAGTACATGCAAAAAGGCCAACAATCATACAATAATGCAGCAATGGTAAAAAACTTGGAAGAATAATACAATACAGCAGTAATACAATACAGCAGTGTAGGTATTGACAATGGCAGGATTATACAAGCTATTAGTGCAACCTTTACAAAGATGCACATCAGAGAGAGAGGTGAGTCATGAGACAAGTGCTTGACATTTAGATTGTTATAAAGAGTGGTGCAAAGTGAGTCCAGGAGGGGCTAACTGGCCTACGAGCTGAGGTTGTGTTAGGCGAATGAGCAGGAGGAGGAGAAATGCACTGAGAGAAGACCACTGAGGTGCTGGGAGGGAGAGGAGTGCCAAATGTCTGGAGGTAGAAAGTTCCATAGTTTGGGCATATGGTAGCCGAAGGCTGCTTGGCCTGTCGAGATGGGCCTGTGGGTAATATGTAGGAGATGAGTGTCGAATTGCCTGAGCTCATAGGCTGGGGAGGACTGGGCGGACAGGACTGTAGAGAGGTAGTGGGGGCAAGGACTGATCCCAGAATTTAGCAGTGAGGCTTGTGCAGTGTGACGAACTATAGTCTTGTAGGGAGGTAAGTCCCAAGGACTGATATAGGGTACAGTGATGGATATTGTAAGGACAGTCGAGGCAAGAACAACAGAAGGAGTGGAAGAGGGGGTCCAGTCTAGTCAGGGCGGACTTGGGGGCAGCATTGTAGACCACATCTCCATAGTCAAAAATTGTCAGAATAATTTTCTGTACAATTGCTCGGCGGGCCAGCAGCGGGATGTAACCATGATTTCGGTAAAGTGCACCCAGTCTGGGGTGACATTCTTTATGGATGCCATCAAAGTGTACAGAAAAGTCAAGGTGCTAGTCGAGCCAGACTCCAAGGTACCTGAAGGAGCTGCAGGCCTCCAAAGAAGTCCCGTCCAGGGTGTGGAAAGTCAGGGGGGGAAGGGAGCTGTGAAAGTCTCAGCCTAGTGCCGAAGTTCATGGAGACTGTCTTCTTGGCATTGAGGTGAAGCTGATTTGAGTGAAGCCAGTGCTGAACGCTGTTGAAGTCCTGCTGCAATGAGGTTGCCACATCAGCAGCAGACAGCCCATATGAATACAGCACCATGTCGTCTGCATACATGTGGATGGAAATATGTGGGCAGGCAAAGGGCAGGTCATTTAGGAAGACTGAGAACAGGAGTGGCCCCAAGACTGAGCCCTGTGGTACCACCGATGGGACAGGGACATGATCAGAGATGGAGTTACCAATCCTGACAGACTGTGCCCGGCCTACCAGATAGGACTGGAACCAGTCAGTGGCTGAACTACAGAGTCCTGCGCTGGTGAGATTGGTCAGGAGGAGGGAGTGGGATACTATGCTGAATGCCTTTGCTAGGTCGACAAAGATGGCTGAGGTGACGTGCCCATTGTCCATGGCAGAAAGGATAGAGCCCACGAGCCTCAGTAGGAAGATGGTGGTGGAATGGGACTTCCTGAGACCAGACTGGTAAGGGGTGTAGAAAGATGAGGAGTTGAGGAAGGAGGAGAGTTGAGAGAGGACAAGTTTTTCTTGAATTTTGGCCAGTATGGGAAGGAGGGGAATAGGGCAGTAGTTTCCTGGGACAGTGGGATCACCTCCTTTGGGGTGCGGGATGAGCGTATTGTGCTTCCACTCAGCTGGTACTGAGGCTAGAGAGAAGAATAAGTTGAAGAACACTGCCAGAGAGGAGGCAATAGCAGGGGATGATAGGTACAGCATTTTTGTGTTGAGGGAGCAGGGGCATTTGCCCTTGGATGGACTGAATGTAAGAAGGGCTCTGTAAACCTCAAGTGATGTAACTGGACAGAAGGAGAAGGTGTTGGTGGGTGCCGGGGTTAGCCAGGCACGATGGGAGGGGGTGGAGGGTTGAGGGGGAAGGCAGGGAGGATAACAGTGCAGCAGTGCAGTTTGTGAATAAGGAGTTGAGGGCTGTGGCTACTGCAGGAGGGTCAGTAACCGTGGTAGTACCTATGTTTAAGGAGGGTGTTGGGGGCTGGGAAAGGGGTCAAAAAGTGATTTGAGGACCTTCCAGAATTTGGCAGGATGGTTTATGTTTGTGTGGAAGGCAGTGTTGAAGTACTTGGCTTTAGCCTGTCAGATTAGCCTTGTGCTTGTGTTGTACAGTGCACGGTACTTTAGGTGTGCTTGGGGTAAGCCAGATTCCTTAAAAGCTTTCCAGGCCATGTCACTTGCTTTGAGGTTGGCAATGACGTCAGCTGTGATCCAGGGAAGGTGGGCACCACCCAACCTGGATCATCTAAGCAGGGCATAGTGGTTCCAGACAGCAAGGAACCTGGTTTTGAAACCATCCAGAGTGGCTTCAGTAGAGGAAGCTTTATGGATGAAAGACCAGCCGGTAACGGTCAGGTCATGAATAAGAGATGCGAGGTCCAGGGATTTGTAGGACCTTGTCAGCATGATGCATGGGGGCCTTGGTCTGAAAATTTTCTGACTGTGTAAGTCATGTGGTGGTCACTAGGGCATCAAGCGAGCGGGCCGAAGGTGAGTGACCAGTCCAGGAGTGAGTGATTGTGTTTTGTGGTTTGGACGAGTGGGCATGGTGATCATTTGAGTAAGGTTTAGGGTGTCTACTTTATTTAGGAGATTAGAGTTTGCACAAGAGAGCCAATTTTGATTGAAATCCCTGAGGATGCCTAGTTCGCCCCCTGAGACCAAGGTTTTTAGGTCACCATGGTGGTTCAGGATGGCGGGCAACATGGCATCTGGTGTGCAGTAGGAGCCTGCAATGAATACAGGTACGGTTTGGTGGAGGGCTAGCTTTATTACTAGTGCATTGATGGATTGCGTGTGGAGAGCTAGGATGATATTTGTGAACTGCAGCATGGATGCAATATATATTGCAATGCTGCCACCTCATTTGCTACATTGCCGGTCATAGCAGATGACTGTGTGCCCCAGGATGTCAATTTCAGTGTCATTGTAATAATAAGGCCATCAAGGTGAAAAGAGAGTACAATTGGTTGCAGCAGGGGTAGTTTGCGTAGGAGGCTGCATTTGTTCAGGTGCACCAACTTCAGACCTCTGGGGAGTTGAGAGGATGAAGCGGAGGTTGGATCATGGGGAGGGAAAGGTCCAGAATGTGGCTCTACATTCCCTGATAGCATCAGTAGAAGAGTGATCATCAGTTTGGTTAGGGGCATTGCCCACAACAGCTTGAGGTGAGAGGCAGGTGGGAGACTGGTGTGTATAGAAGAGGCTTGAGCGGAGGTGTGTAGGGCTATCTGACCTAGGCGGAAGGAGGGCAGGAGTATGGTAGGATCTGCAAGTGGTTTTGGCAGGAGAGATGTTGGGAAATTGCCTTCAGGGGATGTTTTGGAAGGAGGGGGAAAGCGGATGGGGAATGTAGTGTTTGCAGGTACTCCTGCATAACTGGCCTGGAAGAAGGTGGTAGAGACAGTAAGGGAGCCAAAAGGGCAAGAATTGTGAGGGGACGCAGCATGGTGCAGAGGTTTAGTAAAGTAGTCAGTTGGAGCAGTTTTGATAGGGGACAGATTGCCTGGGTAAGTTAGCGGTCATTAGTGGCAGGTTCAGATAACCTGCAAATGGTATGGTTGACTGGTTATAAACGTCACGTGACCAGCCCTATATAATTACCAGCTCACAGAGGGTGGTGGTGGGGACAGTTTGGTGGAGCATTCCTTGTCTGTTGCTGCGCCATGTTAGTTTCTTACCTGCTTGCTCTTGGGGGTGGGGGGGTGAAGCTCTGGGGAGTGTGATCTGACCTCACGACTGCTACCTGAAGGAGCCTGCAAACTGTGGCTGTGGATGAAACATAATGAATTTTAGAGCAGGTAAGAGGAGATTCTGAATTGGGGTTGGGAACAGACAAAACAAAGGGGAGAAGCCAAGAGATTTCTACACTTTGCCTACCTTGCACTGATGACTGAGCTATGACAAAAAGACTGTCTTTGTCCCACAGTTAAGAATAACTAATTTGCTACCACAGTTCCATGAGTTACACTGTGCAGGGTTTTACAGCCTAGTTTCCAAGCAGATTTAATTCATGCATTTATACAGCACAGATTTTACAGCCTAGTTTCCAGTATAAGCATCTGTGAGGGGCGGATTTACTTAGTACATTTATACAGTAGAGCTAAGGCTCAGAGTGACCTGATTTAAGATTAGTAACCTAGATTTAAAGCAGTGCTGCAGTTTCCATTAAATGCGTGTGTGAGGAAACGGATTTTAAAATCTATGAATTTATATGCAGTTTTGGCACAATCGGGAACTAGAGCCCTTAAAATGAACCAATACTCACGCCCTTGGCAGAGGCAGTTAAGAACTGATGGGATAAAAATTCTACCCAAGCTACAGATGGTGCAAAATGATGTTATAGCACTCAACAGAACAATTGAAATTAGCACAAATTTAAAAGGAGGGACAGAAAAACTATCTAAATTACTGCATCAACTGTTATGGCCGGGACAGGGTTAGTATTAAGCAGTCCTTAGTTTGAAAATTTGGCACCAAAATGCCTTCCTTGACCATTGCTGTGCTGCATTCATTTCGTACCTGCCTGCTCTTGGGGGGGGGGTCAGGGTAAAGCTCTGGGTAGGGTGATATGACCCTCATGACTGCTACCCATGAGGGGAGCCTGCAAACTGTGGCTGCTTGCTCTTGGTGGGGTCTGGGTGAAGTTCTGGGGAAGGTGATATGACCCTCATGACTGCTACCCATGAGGGGAGCCTGCAAACTGTGGCTACTTGCTCTTGGGGGGGTCTGGGTGAAGCTCTGGGAAAGTGATCTGACCCTCATGACTGCTACCCATGAGGGGAGCCTGTGAACTGTGGCTGCTTGCTCTTGGAGGGGTTCAGGTGAAGCTCTGGGGAAGGTGATCTGATCCTCATGGCCACTACCCATGAGGGGAGCCTGCGAACTGTGGCTGCTTGCTTTTGGTGGGGTCTGGGTGAAGCTTTGGGGAAGGTGATCTGATCCTCACAACCGCTACCCACGAGGGGAGCTTGCAAACTGTGGCTGCTTGCTCTTGGGGGAGTCCAGGTGAAGCTCTGGGGAGTGCAAAGATTGAGGGAGAGGTACTGATGGCCACCAGTCAAGAAAGGAACCTGGGGGTAATCATATCTGATGACCTAAAGGTAACCAAACAATGTGATAAGGCTGTGGGGAGAGCCAGTGGGATGCTAAGTGGCATAGGGAGCGGTATCACCAGCGGAAAAAGGGAGGTGGTTATGCCACTGTACAGATCACTAGTGAGACCTCATCTGGAGTACTGTGTCCAGTTCTGGAGGCCACATCTCCAGAGGACATAAACAAAATATGCTGGGTTACAAGGCACTGGACAGGGGTCCTGTGGTGGATGTCCTCTACCTGGATTTCAGCATGGCCTTTGACTCGGTGCCACACTGTAGGCTGACCTGCAAGTTGAAGAGTGTGGGAGTAGGGAGGAAACTGGTCAGATGGGTCGAGAACTGGCTGCAGGGTAGACAGCAGAAGGTAGTAGTGGGGGGGATGCATCCAAACTCAGCGCAGTAACAAGTGATGTACCACAGGGCTCAGTGCTGGGTCATGTTCTGTTTAACATTTTCATAGCCGACATTGCAGTGGAGATTAAGATCAAGATCAGTCTCTTTGCAGATGACACAGAGATTTGTGCCGAAGTAGATGGGTCGGGGGGAAAAAGGACTTCAGGAGTATTTGGTAAAAGTGAAGGAATGGTCTCACATTTGGCAGCTTGGTTTCGATGCCTAGAAGTGCAAAGTGATGCATTTAGGAGGCAAGAACCCAGGACACAATTACTTGCTGGAGGGAGTCCCATTAACAAAATCCAAGGAGGAGAAGGATCTTTGAGTGCTGGTAACCAAGGAGATAAACCACTCTGCTCAGTGCAGGAAGGCAGCAGCGAAGGCGAACAGGATGCTAGGGTGCATAGCAAAGGGGATTACTTCTTGGAGTGGGAAGGTCATCTTGCTCCTATATAGGTCCCTGGTGAGACTGCACCTGGACTACTGCATGCAATTCTGGTGCCCCTACTTGAAAAGGGACATCAAACTACTGGAGGGGGTACAGCACAGGGCAAAAAAATGATCCTGGGGTTGGGAGGACAGACCATATGAGGAGAGATTGAGAGAGCTCAATATGTACACCCTGGAGGAAAGAAAGGAGAGGGGGGATATGATTGAGACCTTCAAGTATCTGAAGGGTTTGAACAAAGTAGACACCAGGTGCATGTTCAGTCTGAAAGGCGGAAGAGAAACCAGGAGACACTCTGTGAAGCTGGAAGGGGGCAGGTTAAACAGGGAACTGAGGAGGCACTATTTCACAGAAAAGGTGGTGACAGGATGAAATGCTCTGCCAGAGGAAGTTGTATCATTGCGGAGTGTTGGGGCTAAGAGGGTGGGACAGATTCAAGGGAGGTACAAATCGGGAGGGGTGGGAGATGGGGGGAGGGCATATGAGAGGGGGGCAGCTGCAGTCTAATGGACTGAAGTGATGCACACTCCAGCAGACTAGATAGACCGAATGGCCTGTATCTGCTGACAATTTTGTTCATAAAATAGAAGCAGTCCAGAGAAGGGCAGAAAAAGGGTGCTAGGACTGCACCAAAAGTCATATGAGGAAAGACTAGAGGACCTCAATATGTATTCCCTGGAGGAGAGGAGAGAGAGAGAGGAGTTGATATGATAGAGACATTCAAGTACATCAGGGGTATAAACAAGGTACAGGAGGGTAGCATCTTTCAGAAAAGGAGGTGTACAAGAACAAGGATGCATGATATGAGGCTAGAGGGCCAACATGAGAAAGTACTTTTTCACAGAAAGAGTAGTGGATGCTCGAAACAGCCTCCCTGCAGATGTGATGGGGGGGCAAAAACAGTAGGAGAAATTCAAGAATGCATGGGATAGACAAAAAAGTACTCTAGCAATAGGGAAGAGAGGGTAATTTACAGATCAGCTAGGGTCTGCGGTAATACATCAGGTAGGAAAAAAGGGCAGACTGGATGGGCCATATAGTCCTTATCTGCCGTCACCTTCTGTGTATCTGTGTAACAGAAAAAAAACAGTTTTTACTTGTTTCGCTGTCCAGATCTCGAAATCCACACACTTAACATTTGAAAAGATTTTGCACCTACAACCACACATGCAAAATGTCATGCATTTAATATAGAAACTCAATCCTATCTATAGTGGTGCTACCGTGCTACTATAATACTGCATATGCAATATAAAAAGCAGATCCTTTCTCATCACAGCCACAGATTTGCAAAATCACTAAGAGTCGTGAATAAGTGCAACTCTAGACCAAAAAGGAACCAAATCTAATTGGCCATTAAGGCCCAGCCAGTGCATTGTTCCAATTTAAAAATCCAGAAATATTCTCTTCTGGCCAGAGTCAAATCTCTGTTAATCCCCCCAGCACCAAGGGTAACATGCTCTATGCCAGTGAAGTGTACCCGGTGCTGGCCCAGGTCATATGCAGAGTTAATGTGTGTGACTAGAATGCTTTCTGCATTACTGGACTGTATGGCCCTAATATGGTCTCCAGCACGGCCTTTGTTTTCTCTTCGCTCTGCACACAGAGAAGGCCCAACAGGCAAATTCTGCCAAGTAAACAACATAAGCACTGTCACATGTGATAAAATCTTGTATCTCAAGTACCTTCTTCTCTTCTAGATTCAGAAAGACATTGGTCTCTTTCACAACTATGCAATATTTGCAGCATTTACATTGCTTGCATCTCCTAGGTGAAGAGGGGCGCCAGGTGTTAGTTTTGGCCCTTGGCTGGACAGAATCGATTAATTCATCTTGAAGATTTCTCCCCCATTTGCATACCATGCATTGCAGTGTGGATGAGATGTCCCTTAATCTGTCATCTGGTCTTAAGGCTCCCACAGTGTTTATGTAAAATCTCCTTTATCATGTTAGATCTCACTGGATATGTTGTAATAAAAAACATTTGCACATGCCTCTGGCTCATTTTTCTTCTCTGTTGGTCTCAATACAGTTTCCCTACTGATGCCCTAGTATTTATTTTTTGCAATTGCAATGGTGGAAGCAGAGTAGCCAGGGGCTGCAAGAAAAAAATGATTCACCATAGTAATGTTGTTTCTTCCAAAAGAATCCCTCACTCTGCTTACAGCTGCAATCATTGACACGGAACTGTGCTGCATACATGCGCAATGCTTGCCACATGCATAACAGTGCAATGTTTGCATGCGGTTCTCATACACAGAGTGAACCTAAGTGAACCATATCTAAAAAGCATGTCAGCTTCACATGCTGCAAGCTTGACGTGTGCAGTAGGTAAGCTGTTGTGAACATCCACTGAACATTACATCAGGTTTGCATGTTGCGTGCTTGAAATGAGTGCAGCACCTAAGCTGGTGTGAACATCATTTAAAAAGCACATCAGATTCACATGTTGCACGCTTGACATACATGCAGCAGCTAAGCTGGTGCAATTCTCATCTAAAAAAAGCACATCAGTTTCTATTTCGCATACTACTGCTAACAATTAGAGCCATTAAAATACAATTTCCATTCATTTCCCATTAAAATTAGGCAAACTCATTAATTCCGACCATTAAATCCTTTTGCAAATTGTTTAATGGCTTTTGATTTTTGTCATTAAATTGCCATTGATTTGCAAAGTATCATTTGCTTACTGCATTAAATGCCTAAGATATAGGCAGCCAACACCCCCTATTCCAGATGTGCCATGAGGGGCCTCCGTGGTGTGAAGCCTGACCTTTTTGTTTGGGGGCTATGCACAATGCCTTATGCACATTTAGTGCTACAGTACATATGTGTTTCTTTTATGACTGTTCCAGCTCATTTACTTTCCTTTTGCCATTCTGTATGGATCATATCCACTATGGCCATGCTCAGCACTCTTTGTGCTGAGTAGGGCCTTGGAAGCATGCACTATATCTCACTTTTTGTCACTAAAATGAGGGACAATGAGGGACACTACCTCTCACAATGATCGGGACACATCCTGAAACATAAAGATACAGTACCTCAGAACATGGTGGAAAGCATTGTATTTACTTGTATAAATATTATTTTTATTTATGCTAAAAGCTCATTTACAAAGGATCCTCGTTGAACAGAGGGTAGGGAAACATCAAGTACATGGACAGTGGAGGAAAAACAGAAGGAGCTAGAAGGCATTGTCAGTTACACATCATTAAAAAGGCTTAACAGCATTACAAATAGAAGGATGAGGAGAGACAGAATACATTGCAAAAGCCATCACTCAATTATATAATACAGAGGAAAATAGTCCCATAACAGATTAGGTGAATAAAGTGCAGATTCCAACTATGTACAAAGTATGAGAATTCCTAGACTGCAGCTATAGAGGTAAAATAGGTCTCCGGAGGGAACAATTAATGTGACCACTGACAAGTACAGCCATTAAGGGAGAGTGGGCTACAAGCTAGACAGTTGAGGGGGAGAGCACAATGGTGGGTGATAGCTTAAGGGTCAGGGGCGAAGCGGATGTGGAGGTGGGGGGTAGGGAGGGTCAGGAGGGCAAAGTGGGTGAGGGGGTGGGGGAATGGGGGACTAAAGGGTTGGTAGGTGGGGATTAGTGGGAGATTCATAGGAGCCACGGGGTCACCGCAGCCAAGCTATATTGTGTTGGGGGGCACCGGGAGAGTTACAAATGGCTGGGGTGTTCTTTACAGCAACATTGTACTGGCAGAGAGATGGACTTCCAAAATTCAGATTTGAACTGACCAAGGTGAGTAAGGCTAGTAGTGACCTGGGGGAGCTCATTTAGCCAGGTTTGGGCCCTTACTGTAAAGGCTCTCCTCCTCAAGGCAGTTCTTCCAAAAAGTACTGCTAGGGCGTGTCTTGTAACACTTCTCATGGAATGTTCAGCCGGGACCGGATGGAATAAGACTTGTGGGGGGCTGCAAGACCTAGAAGGGCCTTTTTCCCTAGAAGGCAGGAGTGGAGCTTCATTTGGTCCATGAGAGGAAGCCATTGTGTCCCAATATAAAGGCTGCACATATGCGTAAGGTGATCTGCACCTAAAACAAAGCGGCATGCTTTGTTGAGGGCAATATGGACCCTGTGCAGGCTGGTTTCAGAGGCTGTACCATATGCCACATTACCATAGTCCAGGATGGGTAGGACTGTCCCTCTTACTGCCTGGACCCTAGCCTCAGGTGTGAGGCAGAACCAAAGCCTATATATGGCCCCTAACTTCCTATTGGCAGCAGTGGTAATATTTCATATATGTTCATTGAAGGAGAGGGACTCGTCAATTGTAATCCCTAGGTACTGGAACAAGGGCACCTGCTCAAGGGTGGAGTGGGAGTTACACAAAATTGAGAAGGGAGTGGTATACCTCCTGTTTTGGCTTCCAGCAAAGAGCATTGACTTGTTTTTTTAGCTGTTGAGCACTAGCAGGCTATCTTTGAGCCACTCCTGTAGGAGGTCAAAGTTGTACTACATGTTCTTGGTGAGTGCATCTTGGCAAGAGCCTCAAAAGAACACCACTGTGTCATCTGCATAGAGCAGTACCTTGGAGGAGGGGCACTCTGGAAGGTTGTTTACAAAGAGGCTGGACAGGAGTGTGCCCAGGATGGACCCCTGCAGGACCCCCACTGTCACTTCACTGGTCTCGGAGATGGCTCCGTTGATTTTTCACCTGCTGAGAGTGCCCAGACAGGTTGCTGGAGAGCCAACTGACCATGTCGGGGGATAGTCCAAGGCAGCTTAGTCTGTGCAGCAGCAGTTGATGATTCACAAGGTCAAAAGCCTTGGTTAGGTCTATGAAGATTACTCCGACCAGTTGGCCCTGGTCAACTGCCTCATGCACATAGTCTGTGAAGGCAATTAGGGCAGTATTAGTGCTATGCATCTTGCGGAAGCCATGCTGTTTGGGGCAGAGAAGTTTATATTTATGCAGGTGGTCAGTGAGTTGGTCGGCTATGATTCTCTCCAGTGCTTTGGAGAGCGGAGACAGAATTGAGATAGGTCAGTAGTTGGATACTAGTGCCCGGTCACCTCCTTTGTGCACAGGAGTGACCAGGGTGGATTTCCAGGTATAGGGGAAAGCGTACAGGTGGAGAGACAGGTTAAGCAGCTTGGTGATGGGAAAGACAACCTCTTGTAAGGCAATGGAAATCAATTTCATATTGATTCCATCACCTCCATCCTTGTTTTTCCCAGGGCACTTGCAAGGTATTTTCTTGTTTCCTTTACAGTCACCTGTCTGAAGTAAAAGCTTGGGCTGGGCATGACAGTGGTAGAGGAGGGCAATTGGCTGGATGCTGGCATTCCATCAGGGTATTAGAACCTGAGAATGCATTTCTACCATAAAGCAGGGGTGCCATTTAGGTAGGGCAGAAAGGGGAAGTAGCCCCCCTGCATTTGTGCCTAGGTTGTTCTTATGGCAATAATGGCATTAAATTCAGGTTTAATCTTTTGCACAATCAGTGCCATCCCCCCAGCCTGTGTGCACTCATGCTGTGGGTGCGCTCTTGACTCGATTGTGTCTGCATTATGTTGTTCAATCTCTCCACCTGTTAGCAGTGGCACCATCACATGTGATGTGGAGGTGCTCCAAACAAGCAAGAATGTGCCAGATGCACGAGTGCAACACTGACTTTACCACCACAGAGTGGACAGGCTACATACTACAGCTTGGAGAACTTGGTGAGCACTAAGCTCTCCATAGCAGTGTTGTGGCAGCATATTTTTGTCAGTCTGCTCTTACTGAGTCTGTCTCCGTTGGTGGCTGAAGTGGCAGGGGGAGCTAGAAGATAGCTTGACAGCTAGGATACATACCTACACTACTAGGTTCATCTCACAATAAACACAGTGGTCCCTTGCAGCAGCAAGCTAGGCCTAGCAGCAGTGGTGACAGCAGTACAGGTGGCATCCATAGGCCTTGATCAGTGCAGTGTGGCAGCAGCCAAGCAAGAAGCAAGCAAAACAGGTTGGGTGTGTTCGGTCGGTGAGGTGACTTGTTCCCAGACCATGGTGAGAACCTGGAATGGTCAGTTTCAGCATTCAGCTTCTGGAAGAAGGATGGAGGAGGAGCCATCTGAAAACTGGGCTGGTGGCACACTGGACTAGGCCACAGCTTCCAGCCAGATGGCTGGGTAAGTAAAAGTAAATCATTTTTTTCATAAGGGGATTGGGGAAGGACTAACATATTGATGTGCTTTTCACATTTCTGTTCTTTTGAGTGGCTTCATGGCCCATATGGGGTGAGTACTGAATGGAATGGAGTCGGGGAGTGAGATTGGAGCAAAGTTTTTTTTTTTGTGGGAGTCAGAATTGCAGCCAGGGAAGAAAATGGTTAGTAACTGGGTGGGTTTAAGCCCAAATCTGATACTCTGCTCTGGAGTATAGAAAGTTGAATCTTATACATTTGAATTTTTCCTGATTTGCATGCCACTTTTCAAACACAACAAATACATTTTACCTTTTAGAGACATTCCAGATGTTCCAGAGTTTGCCTTCTAGTAGCTAACTAGCACCTGGCCTCAACTGGTTGTTGACTCCTCCCCTTTTAAATGGTTCTGAAATGGCACCCCTGCCATAAAGTCTAAATTTACAGGACATCCTCTATGTAAGCAGCATGTTTTCCATTAGGGATGGATGAGGGACAGAGCAGTTTTCAGGGATAAAATGAGGGCCATCCCTTGCAATCAGGTACAGTTGAGCAGTATGGTATGCAAATACTATTGGAGCCCCACTATAGTCAGGCTTATGCCCACCCCCGTGAAGCTAATATCTACACCCCAGTGCTCAGGCACATTATGACATTGGGCAAGGGAGAGTGCAGAAGTGTGCCCCATTGAAATGAATTGGGGTAATTTTTTATTACAGTTTTATACATTAACTAACAAGGGCCTTGTTAGTAGAACAGTGGGCTTCATTAATCTCCAACTTGCCATCATAATGAATAAAATAGTAATAAAAAATAACTCCATTCATTTCAAAGGGGCATGCCTCAGCACTCTGTCCTGTGGACATCATCTCTTAAAGACTCCTGCCTCTGGCTCCCTAATACTTAGGTAAGAGACTCTTGACTTATACCTTACTGGGGGGTTGTCTGTAACAGCATGGCTGCACCCATTACAGTGTGTGTGCATGAAGGGGGGACTGGCCATGTGGGTGGGGGGGTGCCAAGTTATTGCTACTTTTTTGTTTGCCCCTTAAAGTATGTTTGCATGTAAACATTCAAAACTATGGACAGAAAACAGTAGAAGTACAGATCAGACAGAAGTGATTAAGTAGTTCTGTGGGTAAGTGTGTGCATGGGGGTGGGAAGAACCACATGTGTTTCCGATGGTATGTGTGCTATGGTTCAGCTGTGCAGCTGAGATGAAGTGGACAAGAAAACTAAAAAGTATGTCACTGACTATAAGCATGCCATATGCAAGCAGATGTATGTAGATTTGTATTGACATACAAGTGAGCCATATGTATGCAGGTAGTATAGTAAGCATAGCATAGTGGTTAAGGGCACTGAACTATAAACCTGGAGACCTAAAGACCTGGACTGAATCTCATCAACTCCCACTTGTATACTGTGTGATCCTGAGCAAGTCACTTATCTTTTATGTGTGCAGTTATCAGTGATCACTTGCTTTTTACATGCATGCAGTCTGTTCTAATTTAACATAAAAAGCATGCTTGCCACACTTGCTTGCTGCATGCATGCCACATGCATGCAATTAGTTCCAATTTAACATAAAAATCATGCTTGCAGCACATGTGTCACATGGGTGGTTTTATGTGCATAGCATGCAACAATTTCATATAATTATTTCCGTAAGGGATGAGCTGTCGCAGAGATCAGAATTGTATGATAATTACAGAATCTTAGAATGAAATTCAAAACATTTCTGTGTGTTCATGCCCCCCCCACACACACACATTCTAATGGCAGATTTATTTCAAAGGCAAGGGTGATCAATGACCATAAAACTAGCTAAATGGCTATGAAAAAATATATAAACAAAATTTAAAATGTTTTCAAAAACTTTTTCAACACAGCAAAACAGTTGTTAAAATGTAATGGAAATTTAAAAAAGCTTTGATCACTGAATAGTAATTGCAAGGCACTGTAACAAGTAATGCTCAAGCAAACAGAAAGAACTGTTGCTTGTGTGAACCTTTTCCAGGTTCTGAAAGGAGAGATGAGGATTGGGATTGTTAAGCATACTGGGGGATCACTTCAGAAGAAACAACAATACTATGGTAAGTATTTTCTTCTTCAAACCCCAGGAATCCCTCACTTATGCTTAACAACTGCAGACTCAGCTGGCCTGGTGGTGCTGAGGGTTGAGCTGCTGGACGCCACACCTCATGCCACTCTGGTGACCCGAGTTCGGGAGTGAGCTTGGGTGCCAGGGGTTGGCAGGGGAGGGATTAGATTGAGCACCCACAGGGCTGCTCTCCTATCACCAAGGGAGGGTATTGGGGGAGTCTGGCACTCTGGTGGCCCCTGGTGGAGATCAGGGATGCCACAGAGCACTGGGATGCATGTATGGCATGGCTGACGCTGGCAGAGTTGCTGTGTACCAACGCGTAGGGGCATGCCCACACAGGGGGATGGGGAAGTAGTGCAGAACAAAGGAAAAAAAGTCTCATGGAGCAGGAAACAGCACCAGTCCCCCATGCCCACCACCGGGGTCTCCTGGGCTGGCCTTCCAGTTCCTCCCTCAGTGGTCCACCTGCAGTCGGAGTCTGTCTAGTAAGCAAGCCCAAAGAGGCAAAGGGCTTCCCTTCCCAGGTGGGTGAAACCAGGGGTGCTGGCTGCAGGTGGAGGGGGGGAGAGAGGAGGCTCAATCTGAGGGATCCACAGACAGGCAGGATAAGGACTGGATGTCTGAGAGATGGCCTCATGAGCCATGACTGGAGCAAAAGAAATTAAAAAAAAAAAAACAACTGCAGACTCCATAGGGGTACACCGGGAGGTTGAGTACAGAACCTATTTAGGAAAAAGTATCTGCAAGACAGCAGTGCCAAAGGTTTATTGTATGTCCAAGCAGTAGTGCTTTGTGAAATATGTACTGTTTTCCAAGTAGCTACCTTACAGTTTTCCTGCAAGCAGACACGTTTGGATGCTGTCACTAAAGCAGAGGTGCCCCTTGTGGAGTGAGCCCTAAGGCCTTCAGGTGGCAGCTTGCCAGCCTTGCCATAGCAGAACTGTATGCAGGAAACTATCCAATGAGACATAGTTGTTTTGGATGCTGGTTTCTCCTTTCACCATAGGTGACAAATTATTGTGTTCTAGTAGACCTTACATCCATTGTGTAGTCTAAGTAATAGCTCAGGGCTTTTTTAACATCCAGACTGTGGAGCTTCTGTTCTCCTGAGCTGGATTTTTCTGTAAAGAGTACTGGAAGTGTAACTGACTAATTCAGATGTAATTCAGTCACCACATTAGGAAGAAGTTTTCCATTCGTTTTTAAGAGTACCTTGTCCCTGTGGAATATATAAGCAATAGGACATGACGGGGTGTGCATTAGACATTCTAATGCATGGCCAGGGACATAGTAAAGCACAAGGTCAAAGGCTGAGTGCCTTCAGCTGCTGACCGTGCTTTAGAAATGTCTAATGCACATCCCCGGAGTGTTTTATTGAGCTTATAAAGTGGGCCACTGTATTATAAATGTTTGAAAAAAAGTAATTTTCATGTTTGAATGCTAAAACTGCTAAGCGTTTCAATCATTTTGCAATAAAATAGTTCTTTCACTTGCATTAGAATGCTGTATTTTTTAAGCTCACCACTTTTGTCCTGCTGGAGCCCCTATAGTTGTTACTTTGGAGCTGGTTGTCATGGTTAACACCCACACACACACTTGAAAGTGTTAGAACACTTTTGTTTTATTGATTTTTTTAATTATTCAGTTTTAAGAGGGACATGACATTATTGAAAGTGTTATAATGAGTGGAGCGAGTAGGCAAGTGAGTGGGAGCAAGGAGAACCACGACTGCTTCAGAAGAGAATGGAGCTTTGACTGCTGGATACAAAATGGCCTTTGAGTGGGATTCCTAAGGTATTGATTAATTAGAGGCAAGTAATAGTAATAGAGCACTTTCTTTTCTGTTTAAATGTGTTAGGAGAGCAAGAGAGGGAGCCAAGAGTGTGTAAAGCAAGTGAGCAGGTGGCGGCACTAGCAGCAGCGGGCTGGTGGGTGGGCTGTGGCAGCTACAGACACTGTTTTACAAGACTTTGAATGATGAAAAATGGAGGAGATATCATGATTTAGTTAGTTCAGTCCATCAAAGCATACGAACAGCAGTAAAGCTGCGCTGAACACTGGCTTTGGGTCCTTGAGTTGTTTCCTTTTCCTTGCTAAGAGGGGGAAAAATTGCACTATTTCAAAATGAATGTTCTAAGTAGCACCTTGATTTATTTCTTATACTCTGTCCTGATTTTTGAGAACTTACCACCTGTCTATCAGATGGATCTGATGCACAGGTAACAATCAATCAGGATGCAGGATTCTCCCTTCCCATTTCATAAGATATAGTTAAGATCTGTGCAGAGGGCTTGCAGCTCACTCACCCTCTTGGCAGATATCAATGCCACCAGGAAAAATGTTTTCCAGGTGACATACTTCAGAGAAGCAGTTCCACAGGCTTAAAATGAGTCTCCATCAGATGGACAATACACAGATTCAGGTCCCATGGAGGGACAGGATCCCTTACTGGAGGGTACAGGTGATTAAGACCTTTAAAGAACCTTATGAAAATGGGTTGTGAGGCCACTGACCTGTCTTTGCCAGCTGAGGCATATGCCAACACTGCTGCCAGATGAACCTTCAGAGTTGAGGGCCTAAGGCCCAGGGACTGTAGGTGGACTACACAGTACAGTAAGTTAGTTTATTGTTGATCGATTATAAATCATTACAACACTATTTAAAAAATGAAAACAGACGTAAATGCTATATAAATTACATACAGAAATAATTACTACATAGGCAAATAAATCTGCCATGGCTTGAATAAATGTGTAAATAAAATAGTTCCATAATAATCTTTAGGACAGTAATTTCATTGTAGAGTTTAAACAACCGAGAGTTCCACACTTTAATTTTGTTTCTAAGCATTTTTAAAATATGGTCTGTCAAATTGCTTTGGATTGTCTGAAAAAATACCCATAGCTTCAGATTGTTCAAAAAGAAGTTAAAACCCCAAGTAACACTTGGTGCTTTAAGCAACAATTTCCTCACTTGGTGGACCAGTTGCCCTCCAGTGGAGGCAAAATCCAATCCCAGATAATAGGCCACACAGACCCAGAATAGAATTGCTACATCAACTCTGTCGAAATCCTATTGAGAGACCTTTACCATTGGCTCCAATATGGGCTGACCTGTGCTACCATTCATTAATTGCTCCTGTAAGGCTATTCGGACTAAGGGCCCCTGAGTTTTACCACTCAGGGCTCATCTGTCTGCCTACTCATGCAACCATTACAAATCGAAATGCATTTTGGGGGTCTTTGTTGAGATCCTAGTACTAAATCTCATTGGGTCATGACGTTCCATGTTTCATCCCAGACTCAATCAGTGAGCGCGATCCTAAATCTGGATTTCCTATCCACTCATAGGAGCACTAAATCCACCTTCTAGAGGTACTATGTGTCTATATCACTGTTACTATATCAAGGGCATTCACATAGGAATTATAACCTCAGTATATAGCCTGACTATACAGGCTTTAACGTGTTCACAAATAGTGTATTTTAACTCACAGTAATAATCCATATGACTAACCAATAAATTCTAATATAAAATAGCCATGGCCAGATTCTAAAAAACTATTAAATCATAGAAACAGATATATCAAAATCCTAATTAAGACATAAATAACCAACACAACTCGTGTAGAGTGACTAGCAAAACTTGTTACTGCAGTATCTCTTTACTATCTATATCTTAAGGAATATTTGCCAATTTGGTTTAAAATAAATCTGAACTAAGCAGAATAGTCTCTCCATCAGAAAGTCATTTGACTCATTTAGGTCATTCCCCTTGTCTATGTAACTGTGTAAAAACACAAGCACATAGTATATTTAGAGGGAAAGGGGGTTCTTTCCACAAAGCAACCTGTTGTTATTCAGAGAGTGGAACAATATCATATTAATTATTTATCTGAATGAGATTAATGTAGGAGAAAGATAGAACATCCATATCTGAAGCATAAAAAGGCATTATGTCTCCAGTAAATGTGCCCCAGATTTATTTAACATGCTATTATACTATTTGAAATGTCAAGCTACAAATAAAGTCTTTGACAACTGTTTTGGCTCTGAGACTCAATCAGACTTTTTGAGCTAGTCATTTATGTAAAAGCCTCATTAAAAAAACATTCAGTGCATGACGTCTATAAAAAAGCTGAAACAGTTTTTAGGCTTAGTGCAGCAGGATTTATATAAGTAAATGATTATATCTGAGGTCACATTTTAAAGTAACACTTCCCATTTGCAGAGTTCCTTTTACACAGGACTCAAGATGGCATTTCCAGCATTCATACTTCTAAAATGCCGAAGTCACTCAAAGGTATTAATCACATGTGCAAATAAAACCATCGTGCCTCATTAATCATCACACCTCCATCATGTAGCCAAGGAGCTAAACTATAGAGTTATATCTCGATATGGAAATACCTCCATGCATCTTTTTCCCACTTTTGGGGCTATGTCCAAATCCACAGAGCAGTTTTATCACCATTAATCAAGCTCCCCTTCCTGACGTCCTTCTGTGAAATTAATTAAATGTCAAACCTTATGGCGTAAAACCAATGATGGTGCTAAAGTAAACATTTTCAGCCAGGTAGCATGGCTCAAATCCATATAGCAGAGTCTTGCTTTGAACTTCTGTTTTAACAAGCATTTATTCAAATAAAAGAATTTTATCAAAAATAATAAATATTAAAATAAAGGAAGAAAGGACAAACTACAAACTGAAACACAGCCTCGTTGTTAACTTTATAGCAGGCACAAAAGCACTTGAAAGTCAAACACATTCCTACCTTCAAAACACCAAGCAAGCCACACACTACTGCAAATGTGCAAGGTATAATCTTAAACCTTCACTCTGCACTGCTGCAGCTTTGCAGCCTCACAGAGCACAGAAGTATGTCTAGTTTAAAAAAAAAATTGGCCAGTGTTACCTCTCAGAAAAAAAAGCATCAGCTGCTTGCTGCTCAGTATAAACTGACAATCTCAATGCCCTTGTTAGGGTTTTTAAACAGCTCTGCTCTCTCTTACTGGGAGTCCATTTAAATTCCATAGGACCATGGTTTGACCTTTTCTAGTAGAATCATCGCCTCTGCCACTTTCCATACCTCCATCATTTAGCATTTCAGATCCAAATTGTACTTTTTTTTTTAAGACACCAGGCACAGTCCCATTGTTCCAGGAGTCCTTGGTTCGTTCCAGTGGCTCCAAACAATTTCAGGGTGATGCTGCCATTAACCTACCATCTTTTCCTCTAGTTCTAAAAGCAGCAGCACCTGCAAGCACCTTTTTATAAGTGAAATAATCTTATCAGTACTCAAAACGATGTCACTGTTCCAACCAAACCAGGGAACCTCTTCTCTCAGGTCCAGGTAAAGGGGAATAGCCAAGTTGGTTCTGTGCTGATGCTCAGCCTCACGAGTCTACCACAGAAGCATAATTCTATGTCCACTTCATAGATAGCTCCTTCTCTGAGTAAAAGTTTGATAAGCTCTAGATGTTGTGCTTAGCATTTAGATGCTACTATGCGCCAGCATAGTGGAAGCTGACTAATGCTTTAAACACTTCAAACACATTTAACCACATTGAGCCAAAAAGTAAAAGGTGGAGATGAACTCTGAGCTTAAACTCATAAAAAGCTTTTAAAACAACAAGAAAATAAACAAGTATTAAAAGGCATGACTCAAAACGCCAACATCTTACCAGAGCAGAGAGCAAAACAGCATAGAGTGGAGCAGCTCCATGGCCATCTTGCTGTCCCCTCCCCCCCACTTGCCCAATCAAAAGACTGGAGGTGGACTAGGTTGTCCAGGATTGAAGACAGACTCACCTGCAATGGACTGAGCTGTAGACGAACACCAAATAGAAAATCTTTTCCACTTTGAGGCATAGATTTTTCTTGTCACTAGTTTCCTGGAAACATTAAACACTTTTATAACCTTTTCAGAAAGATTTAGTCCAGAGAACTCTAGCTCTTCAAGTACCATGCTCTGAGATTCAGTGTTCTCAATCTGTGAATGTTATCCTGCCCTAAGGTAGTTTCAGCAGACTGGATCTCAGGGGAAGGTTGATAGGATGACTGATGGTCTGCTGGAGAGAAACAGGAGCAGGGAATTCCAAATCTACCTGGCCTTGTCTGGAGTGAGGAGAATCATTGTTGCTGACTCACTTCTCAATTTTAGTAGAATTCTCAGAAAAAGTGGGAATGGTGAAAAGAAGTAAAGAAATCTACCTGACCAGTTGAGGACTATAGCAGCCTCTGGAAGTGTACCCACTGATGGGGGTCTACAACAGAACAGTGGGCACTGGTTGTTGTCCCAGGATGCAAACACGTCTATTTCTGGTGTCCCCATCTTCTGAACATTGTCACCAGGACATGTCACTTCAGGGTCCATTTATGATTTGTGAATAAGGATAGCGCGCACTCACTGACCCAAAGCAACAAAAATCCAGACAAAAATTAAGTAGTAAATTAATTTATTATGTTGCAAGTAAAAATTTCCCAACTAGAACCCTGAGCCCCAGCACGTCAACCCTATCCAGATCTTCATCAGGGGCAGAGTCTTGCTACCATCAGGAAAGTTCACCGCTTACTGTATATCATTCATACTGCATAAATTAACATGCACGTTGAATAAATGAATAGGAATAATTTCACATTTAAATTAATATAGTGGTAATGTATTTAAGTAAGCTGGTAGAGTAACTAGTACAGCAAAAGAAACTAGCAAGTATTCAAAAACTACTGGTACACAAGTCACAAAACAATTTACTCCTATTATGTCTTTTTCACTAAATGTACCAGAGCACATAAATAAATAAATTCATCAACTTGGACAAAAAGTTCAAAACATCTCAACTATATTAAGTTAATCCCTTTAATAGAATAAATAATAATAAAATAAAAAAAAGAAGGAAAATAATAAACGGGGGAGAAGTAAATGTTTTTACTAATTTGGATAAACATCACAAAGGAAAACTACATTACAGATAGATAAAATGGGAAACAGTTTTAATTAAACCAATATTTGGAAAGTGGTGGTGAGGGGACATTGAGGGGACAGAGGAAATAGCTAGAAGTCCAAAGTTGTTTAGGAAAAAACATTATATATCAGAAACAACTGTGCATATAATAAATGTGAGAACTATCAAAATATGGCTGGCCCATCGGCGCAGCAGCTGGATTTCCGCTTGCGACACCAGTGACCTGGGTTCGGGAGCAAGCTCAGGTCACTGGAGGGCCAGTCGGGGGGAGGTAGCTTGAGCATCCCATGACTGCTTGCTGCCTTCAGAAGGGAAGGGGCTGCGACCCGGTGTTGAAGCGACCACTGGTGGAGGCCAGGGGTAAAGCAACATGTCAGTATCATTGGGGTGGTGCATGTCAGACTCAGCTCTTGCCTTGATGTCCAGATGTCACACACCTTAAAAAAGCCAGGAAAATCGCTCGCTGGCCACTGGATGATGGCTCTTTGCTCCCTGAGGGCCTCTGGTGCCTTCCCAGGGCCTCCTGTTCCTCAGCAGCATCCCTGGGCCCTAGAAGTATGTGCTGAGGTCACGCCTCTCCCCGTGGTGCCTTCCCCCTCGGAGGAGGGGACCCGCCCGGTGAAGGGATACGTCGGGATATCCCGGGGGTCAGCTGCAATATGAGGATCAGAGGAGGGCTGGGTAAGGACAGTGGGGGCTGGGGGGGGACTTGGTAGAGCCCAAAGGAGTGGTGGACCATTGAGCATGGGGGTGGAAAAATAGATCGCACACACACACACAAAAAAAAAGAACTATTGAAATATATGTATATTACAATATAACATGCAGCACCCCTTAAACTAAAAGTTAAAATCCAAAATGGGATACAGTGAAGCTCTCCATTTGGGTGAAAGTGCAGGCACCAGTGTAGTAGGGAAAAGGAATCCTTGTAGCTGTAAGCAGGCACATATCACAATAGTGCAATTTCCCTTCAGTTTTTAATAAAAATAGAAAAAGAAAGTATAAATAAAATTGCTCATGAACAGATATTACAATTGGAAAGTAGACTGAGAATAACCCTCCTTAGAAAAAATCTGCACAACTTAGAAAAATCAGTAAAAAATATATAAATATAATAATGAATGTACTGGGGGAGTATAAGGGAAGAAGAGGGGGGGAAAGAGGGGAAGGTTCCCAAAAAATGTTATAATAGACAGAGGGGAAAATCTACTTCTTCATTCATTCCTCTTGACAAGACAGAATCTGGTGTAACTATCAATTTAATTTCTTTCTGTGAAATAAATATTATTCTGTCCCCTTCTCTTGAATGTCTTGGTACATATTCTAGCCCATATATATTGTAAACAATCTGGTTTAGAATTATGTTGTTCCAAAAAATGTGCACCTAGGGCACTGTTCTGCTTTCCATTTAAGATTGTCCTTATGTGCCCTTAAATTCTGACTTTGGGTGGTCTAGTTGTTCTGCCAACATATTGTTTGTTACATGAATACCAACAAATGTACAGTGTATTACAGATGGTGTGCTGCTTGTAATTAACTGGCTAATGTTTACCACTTGACCCTCTGTGGTACAACTATTCCCCAATTTCACATATTTACAAGTACTGCACCTTTCACATTAAAAAAAAAAACATTTGGCTTTATAGTTAATCATTTAATCTATTCTCTAGGGGTATCTGAGGCTTTAAAGTGGTTATCGGTTAATCTGTCCCTTAGCTTCTGCCTTTGCTAAAGGCCGCCCTAGGTTTATTAACAATGTTCATTTTTTGTTTGTTTTTAAACAGAATCCATAAATTATGAACTGTAATACCTATTTGTCCAGTTAAGGGATTAAATTCATTTACAAATGTGACCACTGCAGGCATGTCTGGAGAAATGTTATTCCTATTCCCTCTTAAAAGTCAACAAGTCATTTCTATTAAGATTGATGACCTTATTAAAGGCTTCTTAAAAAGTCTGCTCACTATATCTCCTAGAGAAGAAGCTTTCCTTCCAATCAGAAACTTGTTGTAAGGAAGATTCACTGGCTGAACAGTTATGCCTTACTCTCAACATTTCACTATGTGGAATAGAAGAAGATAAATGTTTAGGATGTGCACTTGAGGGATGGACAACTGAGTGTGCTGTGGTTCCTTTTCTAAAGCCAGTAAACCGAACTTTGTTTTCAGGTATGCCAATTAGCTCCAAGTATAAAAACTTAATTGAATGATTATTGTTGATGCATGTGAATTGTAAATTAAGATTGTTGTTACTGATGTAACTCAAATTCCATGATCATTTCTGCTTCCCTTTTCCATACAACAATGATGCCATCAATAAATCTTAACCACAATACTATGTGGTTCAGAAATAATTTTTATTTACCTCATTGTATATGTATTTTTCATCCCAATAACCCATACAGAGGTTGGCATATGAGGGAGCAAAAACTGTCCCCACAGCTGTCCTGCATTTTTGTAAGTAGAACTTCTTGCTGAATAGAAAATAAATATGGGTTAAGCAAAATTCCAACAAATTGAGAATGACACGTTTTGAGACCTCAGTACTGTAAGGCAAAATAATATTCAATCAATTCAAGGTCATTAACATGCCAAATAGATGTATATAAACTTGTTACATCTATAGTGACTCAGTTATAGTTAACACTCCAAATAGAATTAGTAATTTGATCATAAGGTCCATGTCACAAGCCCACTGCTATGGGGCAGGAATTCCCTGGGCCACAGTGAATCCCTTGTGATCAGGGTTAGAGATACCCCATCTCTATCCTTTTAGCATGCTCACTGTTTCACAACTGAACGTACACCACAGGATCCCAAGGCACCCTCTCTCCGTACGAGGGGGTGCAAATACAAGTCTCAAGTCTCTGTTCCTGGGATAGAACCCTCTCAGCCACTACACAATGAACCACAACGCCACAGGCATGTATAGACCCACTGGGAATGCCCTATACACCACCCTATGTGTCTTTCCCCAGAAATACAGAAACCAGTTCAAACTGCCCACAGACCCCTGCTTGAGACCTATCGTATTTCCTCCTCTCTTTCATCCAGAGTCCCTTGTGGTATTTTACATCAGTAGTGTTTGGCCCTTAAACAGTCACACAGGTGTAGTATAGTTTGAACAAACCTTTCCCAAAACAACACACACAAAAGTCACTGGCAGAATCACCTTAAAATATGCCAAAGGCTTTACTAATTAATTAATAAATGTAGTAAATAAGTTAAAGACAGATAATTTTAGAGATTATTTACCGGATATAAAATAGAAAATGGAAATATACAATAAAAACCTACACTTTAGAATTCTGAGTTTTAAAGTTCTACCTCAAGTCCTTGGTTGCTGAATTTGAAGTGCAAAGTGCCCCTAGAAAAGTAGTTGAGTGTTGGCTCTTGTGGTCTAGGAGAAATTCTTGAAAAAGAAAATATTTCTGCTTTTTCTCAGCAGGACAGGGTCCCAAGTGCAACCAGTTCCTTCATAGGTACCTCGAATTTGTAACAGGCAAAAAGGCACTGATAAAGTCTTGCACTCCCGTTTTATGGAGTTTCTCAAAGGGCAGGTTCAGTGATACTGACTTGCCCTGCAGTTGGCTAGCATTCTGTCTCCATTGCTACACAACCAGTCAGGTTTTAATATTTTATTACAAAAAACAAAAGTTTGTTTCTGAGCAGGGAATGAAGGGCCCAGAGGCAAACCAGTTTCAGCATGAATTACTGGAACAGATCCAGACTCCCCCCCCCCAAAATGGCTGCAATTAAGAGAAACTGAACACAGCAATTTATCCAAATGCTAGTCCATTTAGCTGTAATTAGATTAACTCAGGGCAGGCCTCTCAGGACAAAAGGTCCCCAGACATCACGGCTTCTCTAGAGGCATGGGTCTTTCACAAGCAAATTGGGATATCTGGCCTCCCAGCTATGCTTAATTAGCCCTTTTGTTTTCTATTAAATGGCTTAATCAAACATCAGCCCCTGACTAAGCAGCTAACAGTTTCTGTCCAGCAACAAGAAATTGCATCATTCCCAGGCTCATGTTTTTTTTTTGTACCCATGATTCCTTGCAAGTTAGATTGTGCAAGGGTAAAGCCAGGACCAAGGGAGGCAGATGGGCCCTCAGGGATGGAATCAGAGGTGGTAGACCGAGTGTGTTCAGGGAAATGGGATCCATAAGGGAGGTGAGCAGGATAAAGGAGAGTCATCATTCTGGGGGACTCAGTAGTAAAAGGTGTACGATGGGGGGAAGAGGAGCCAGGAAAAGCCACATATGGGTGGAGTGTATGCCAGGCATGACAGCAAGAAAGGTGAGGCAGCATGTTAAGAGGTGTGTGGATAGACTAGAGGGAAAGCCTCATATCGTGGTTCACCTGGGCACTAACGATCTGGAGGGAAATAGGTTGGAAGAAGTGCAGGAGAGATTCAAGGAAGTAGGAAGGTTATGCAGGACTAAAGGGAAGACAGTGGTGTTCTCTGAGATTCTCCCAGTATCAAGGGCAAGCACATCCAGGAAATTAAGAATCTCAGAGTTCAATACATGGCTGGGGACATGGTGTGAGGACAAGGGATATGGACTGGTGGGATGGATAGGGCAGCACATGGGAGAACCAGAACCTGTATGCATATGATAGGCTGCACCTGAGTAGGAAAGGCTCAGAGGTCCTATAGAAAAAGCTGAGGGAGTTCATTGTAGAAAAGTATAATTTAAACTAGGTGGGAGGGGCAGGGAGTGGGCAGAAAATTCAGTCTCCAGGCAAGGGAGACCACCACGCTCCCTGCTACAGACAGGCAGGAAGACGACCAGCAAAAGAAAAAAGGGGGATGGGATAGGGAAGAAGGTATAGGCAAACAGGGGAAGAGCTCACAGTAGAGGGTGGTCTCACGGAATGCAAGGAGCCTTGGTAATAAGACTGTAGAACTGCAGGCTTTGATGGCAGAAGGGGAGATGGACATAGCTGCCATCACTGAAACATGGGCCACCCAGTACCAGGACTGGGATCTAGCGATCTCTGGGTACAAACTGTACTGGAGGGACAGGGACAAAGGGAAAGGGGGAGGGATAGCTATATATGTTAGGGAGGGGATTTTGTGCAACAGGGAGGAAGGGGAGGAGGGCAAGGCCGAAGCCTTATGGATTCATCTATAGCACTCCATGGGTAGGAGGGTGAGATTGGGGTGATGTATAGACCACCATCACAAAGTGTGGAAATGGGCAGGGATCTGGGAGAACAAATTAAGAGGCTTAGCAGTAAGGGCATCACAGTGATAATAGGGGACTTCAATCTGCTGGGGGTGGATTGGAATACCTTAGCCACCTCAAGTGCCAGAGAACAGGTCCTCCTGGAGGCCTTCCAGGAAAGCTTCCTCTCACAGAAAGTGACGTAGCCAACCAGGGAGGGGAACATTCTAGACCTGGTAGTCACAGATGGAGAGCTAGTCCAAGACATTCAGGTGGAGGACCTCCTAGCAGGGAGTTACCGCTGCACAGTGTGGTTCTCCCTCAACCTGGGAAAGGAAGTAGCCAATATGAAAACAAGAGTGGCAGATTTTAAGGGGGAAGACTTTGGCAGGATGGGAATCATTTTGAAAGGGCGCCTAGACAACATCAGCCTGGGCATGAATCAGAGCAGAAATGGAACACCATAAAGAGGTGTCAGGCAGAGGCCACTAGTATTAGCACCAAGTGCCAAAGTGAGAAAGCCAGAAACAAGAGACCTAGATGGGTGAATGATGAAACCGTGGAAAGGCTGAGGGGAAAAGAGAGCAGCTTTTAGAGAATAGAAGAGATCCTGCAGGGAAGAGGATAGGGTAGAATACGTGAAGAAATCCAGGGAGGTGAGCAAAGTAGTGAGGGCAGCCAAGGCTTCAAAAGAACTAAAGCTGGCACAGGGGATCAAGGAAGGGGGAAATGATTTCTTTAAGCATATAAGGGAGAGGAGGAAGTGCAAGGACTAGATTGTATGGATTAGGAAGAAGGGGGGGTGGGTAAAGCAGGGGGCAGAGCAGGCAGAAGTTCTAAATGAGTACTTCTGCTCAGTGTTCACCAGGGAGAAGGATGGGCCTATACCTTAGTGGAGGGTGGAAGGAGGCAGGGGGACAGGAGATGATGGACATGGAGATCCTGGTCGAAAGGGTGTTAGAGAGGGCCTAAGGTCCCTAACAGTGGATAAGACACCTGGTCCAGATAGAGTGCATCTTGGGGTACTCAGGAGAGCTGGCAGGGTCCTGGTGGGGCCACTGGCAGATGTGTTCAACACTTCCCTGAATGCTGGATGCATGCCCAGAGATTGGAGGATGGCACATTTGGTGTCAATCCATTAGAGTGGGCCCAGAGATGAATCTGGAAACTACTGACCAGTGACCCATATAGCCATTGCAGGAAAGCTAATGGAGACTATAATTAAGGAAAGGCTGGTGTGTTTCCTGGAGGAGAATGGCTTATAACATGACATTCAACATGGGTTTGTGTCTGGGAGATCATGTCAGACTAACCTTGTTGTATGTTTTGACTGGGTGACGAGGTCACTGGATAGTGGCCATGAAGTTGATGTCCTATACCTTGACTTCAGTAAAGCATTTGACTCCATGCCCCACGGAAGGCTGAACAGCAAGTTAAGTAGCCTGGGAGCAGGGAGGAAGCTGGTCAGGTGGATAAAGAACTGGTTGCAGTGCAGGCAGCAGAGGGTGGTAGTTGGGGGAGAACTCTCAGCACACAGGGCGGTAACCTGTGGGGTACCACAGGGGTTAGTGCTAGGAACAGTCCTATTTAACATATTTGTAGCAAACATAGCAAAAGGGATAAGGAGCAAAATCAATCTCTTTGCAGATGACACTAATATCTCTGCGAATGTGGATAGTGACAAAGAGGGTAAGGTACTGCAAGAGGATTTGATGACACTTGAGTGCTGGTCAGCCACATGGCAGCTGGGGTTCAATGCCTAAAAATGCAAGGTCTTGCATCTGGGGGCTAAAAACCCAAAGAATAGCTACTGGTTGGGGGGAGTACAGTTGGCCACTTCAGATGAGGAGAAAGATCTGGGAGTGCTGGTGACAGGAGACATGAAACACTCAACACAGTGCAGAAAGGCTGCTGCAAAGGCAAACAGAATGCCAGGATGCATCACCAGGGGAATCACCTCTAGGAGGGAGGAAATCATTTTGCCCCGTACAGGTCCCTGGTGAGGCCGCACTTGGAGTACAGTGTGCAGTTTTGGTGCACATATCTGAAAAAGGACATCAAACTAGTGGACGGGGTCCAGTGTAGGGTGACAAAGATGATCCTGGGGATGGGGGACAAGACATCTGAGGAGAGACTGAGGGAGCTCAACAGGTGCACCCTAGAGGACAGAAGAGAAAGAGAGAGGGGATATGATTGAGACATTCAAGTACCTGAAGGGCATAAATAGAGTTAATTCAGATGGCTTGTTTAAGTTAAAAGGGGGGGAGGGACACCAGGGGACACAGCCTGAAATTGGTGGGAGGGAGGAAGGTTCAAGAGAGAGATGAGGAGGCACTATTTCACAGAGAGGGTGGTGGCTGGTTGGAATGCACTGCCAGAGGAAGTAGTGGCACTGCAGACAGTGGGCAGCTTCAAAAGAGGGTGGGATAGGGTTAAAGGGAGGTCAAATCTGTTGAGAGGGTGGGGGAGAGAGGTCAGAAGCGGGAGCACTAAGTTAGAAGGGGGAGCAAGGGGAGGGATGGCAGCTGCAGTTTACAAGACAGCGTGCTACAAACTTGAGCAGACTAGATAGACCGAATGGCCTGTATCTACTGGCAGATTTGTATGTTCGTATCTGTGGGTTGGTCCCACTGGACTCAATGTCCACTGTGGAATTCTCATATGCAGTCTGGTCAGTGGTACCATGACAATGGCTGCTGCCATCAGGCCTAAGAGTCTCAGGAATGTCCTCGCTGTGACATACCTGTTATATACCATCTGGGCCTGTGCAATCAGCTGGTCGGCCCTGTCCTAGGGCAGGAAGGCTAAGCCCTGGGCTGTGTCCATGACTACTCCTATGTACTGCAGATGCTGGAAAGGGGTCAAGACTGACTTCAGCACATTGATCATAATCCCAAGAGCATCAAACAGTTGCCTGGTGCTTACCAGAGTATGACAAAGCTGCTCCTTGGAGAGATCTTTGAGCAGCCAATCATTCAGGCAGGGGAAGGCATACAGCCCTTCCCTGCAAAGGGCTGCTGACCCTACTGCTAAACATTTGGTAAAGACCCGTGGTGCAGATGATAAGCCAAACAGCAATACCATGAACTGGTAGTGTTTCTCCTGAAACAGGAGCCTCAGATATTTCCTGTGAGGGGGGCAAATCTTGATATGCAGATAAGCATCCTGCATATCCAGGAAACAAATCCAGTTCCCTACTTGTAGTAGTAGTGGGAGTAGACCTTGCAGTTACCATTCTGAATTTCTTGTATTGGATGAAAAAGTTCAGATCTCTGAGATCTAGAATGGGTTTCAGATCTCCCATGCAGTTTGTGACTAGGAAGTGCCAAGAATAGAACCCCCTGTTCATTTGTTCCCAAGGAACAGATTCTATGGCCCTTTTCTGGATCAAAGTGTGGCTCTCCTCTAGCAGCACAGGTAAGTGTTCTGGAGGATAGAAGGAAGGCACTGGTGAATGGTCTGGAGGTGATTCCAGAAGCTTTAGAGCATGGCCTCATTCTATTATTTGCAGGATCCAAGCATCTGAAGCTACCTTCCTCCACTGGTCCAGGTGGAAGAAAAGCTGACCCTGTACAACCACCCCGGAGGTACTGGTGGTTGAGGGTCAAGGAAGGAGTCATGCAGAACCAGATCCTGTGGCTGCAGGAGCACCCCCACCTCTTAAGGCTTTTGAGTAGGCACCTGGGTGAGTCCTGGGACAGGAAAGCTGATGTTCCTCTACTCTTACTCTGGTGTTTGGCTGTTGAACAGTCTCTGTTGCTGACTGAACAAAAAGGCACCCTCTGTCTACTCCTTGGTTGAGCATGGTACAGGGAATGCACCAACTACAGGGTTCTGCTCAAGGCCTGAAGATTTAAGAGGATATCTTGTACGTCTGCACCAAACAATTTATATCCTCTAAATGGGGCACTGAGGATGGGTTGTTGAACATCATTCGCAAAGTCCGCTACCCTTAACCAAGAATGTCTCCTGAGCTGCTGCCCTGTCAGAAGCATCAGAAACATAATACAGTAGGTAGAATGTAGGATATGCTTACCTATGTCTGCCCCTACTTGTAGAGCCTTTAACAGTGCCTGCTCATGAGTACCCTCTGGTAGGGCTTTGGCTGCTGCCTTGGCCTTCCTCCAGTGGGTATTTTCATATTTAACCATATGAGCCTGATAATTTGCAATTCCCATGCCCAAAGTTACAAAAGCCAAAGTCCTTTTAAAACCCCCAACGATCGCTGGATCACCACCGCCTGGAGCTGAGCCACAAACGGAGGAGGTGGCTCTGTAGCTGATCCAGGAGCCTTCCCTCCTTTCACAGGAGCTAAATCATTTACTTTTGGGAGCATTCTTGGAAGCATCAATCGGCATTGCAGACACATCCCTCACTCTCTAGAACACCTCTCAGGGCAAGGTCTGCAGTAAGAAGGAAGCGGTCCTGGGGCTTTTAAACACCCACCAATAGCCAGATCACTGCTGCTTGGAGCTGAGCCACATACAGAGGAGAAAGCTCTGCAGCTCATCTAGGAGCCCACCCTCCCTTCACAAGAGCTAAATCACTTACTTTTGGAAGCATTCACCAACTGGGGTCGTGGACACCGCCCCAGAATGCCAAGCAGGGCAAGCTCTGCAGTAGGTTCAAGTTTTAGGTTTATTATTGTTCAGTCTGATATCATTACAAAACCATTACAAGCACAGTAGTGTTTAAAAGCAGTAAAAATCAGAATAAATACAATTTCAAAATTTGCATTGCAAGCTACAATATACTAATACAATCATTAATGCTGTAACAGTAACATAACGTAACAAAATAAACTTTAAATGTTACAGCTCAAGTCCATCATTTAAATTGCTCCTAGAAGGATACAAAGGAGCAGCGGGAGAAACTCCAACTTAAGATGAAATTTTCTTATAATTAAAATATATTCTGCTCTTTTGTTTATGATCTGCTCATCTTCTGTGGTGAACATACTGTAATAATCAGAAGGATCCCCTTATCTTGCACCTGGATTTTTTTCCCATAGTGGTATTAACTGAGTCTGTCTAGGCCAAGAATATCAGGTACAATTAAACATAATGTAGTACATTTTCATATTCTGTAAAATTACATGCACATCGTTTTCCAGATTGTTTTGCTGACTTTTATATCTGGCTTCTAATATATTACTGTGGAATAATTCCATTCAGTAATTTGTGTACAATCTTGTTTTAGTTGATCTATTAGGACATCTAAGTAATGTCTACAGAAATGTTTAATATCATTCTCTACTAACCAGGGGGAAATTTTAACCTTCATTATTTTTTCCATGTCCTACAGACAGCTTATATTCGCAATCTTTTTCTTTATATAATCTTTATATTTAGGGCTAAGTGAAATGACAATTCACGTGTTTATCGAAAAAGTCCAGACAATAAAACTCTAGATCCTTCTTTATTCTCCTTAACCAGTTTGACTGCCTGCAGCCCACTTGTTGCCAGCAGTTCTCCTCAACTAAACATTTGTAACGGAGTCTATGTGATGGAAACCTGGTAAATCCAATCCAGAAGTTTATTTTATTAACTGTAGCCAAAGCTACCAGACTAGTTGTGCCCAGTTCAACCCTCAAAAGATAAGCTGGAACTGAATTGACCACACCTAGGGAAGAGCTGTATAATTTATTTATGGGAATCTGTAAAAAATCTAAATTGGGAGGAATCCATATTTCAGTTTGGTAAAGTGCCTGGGGAGTATATTTCGCTTTGGTTGCTTCCAATAAAGGTTTGACAGAATTACCCCATACTGTCTATTAAATTTGGAGAGGGCTCCTGCTGTTTAACAGAGCTGGAGAAAGATCTCATATGTTTATGCCAAGAGCCATTTGTTGCAAAGGTGAGTCCTAAATATGTATAAGTGTTCACTGATTGTGTTACCATAGATCCCAACTTCCATCTATTACCCATTATATTTGATCCAAAAATCATGATTTGACTTTTACTTTCATTTATTTCAAGTTGATATGTATCAGTATAAGTCATTAGTAAATCTAGCTTTTGCTGTAATCGAAGTTTTGCTGGTGAAAGAAGTGCCAGGTCATGAGCAAATGCTAGTGCTGAACAATTAGTGCTACCGATTTTTGGTGAACCCGATATTGACTCTTCTACTGAAGGAGTAATTTGTTACAAAAAAGTGTGGGTGTTAGTATGCACCCCTGACGTACAGCCATATTAGTTGGAAAGGTTGCAGACAATTGTCCTTTGACATCCTGCCATATCTGTGCCCAAGTGTTGGTATATCTCCGATAATGCTGATCAAGTTAAGTTCAATCCCCCAGTCCAATGTAAGTTCCCAAAGGGAATTTTGAGAAATGGTGTCTTAGGCAGAGCTAAAATCAATGAATGTCACATAAAGCTTTTGTTTTCTTATCACTACATATTTTTCATACAAATGATTCATGACAAAACAGTTGTCAGCTGGGCAGTAGCCAATTCTAAATCCGGTCTGGGACTCCAACAGACCCCTCTACCCCCCCGGTGAACTTATTTGGTTAAGTAGTCTAGATAAAATAATTTTGGCAACAATTTTGCCAGCTATATCTAAATGAGATATAGGCCTGCACATCTTTGGATCTTTTGTATCCCCTTTTTCGTTGGTGGATATAATAGTAGCACCTTTCCAGGCATACAGAATTAATCTATTAAGAATACAAAGATTAAAGAAGGGAGTAAGAGCTTGGACCATAGTGACGGGGCCACCAGGAAGACCTCAGGGAGAATTAGGTCAGGGCCTGGGGCTTTATTTCTTTTAAGAGAAGTAATTGCTAAATAGAGTTCTTTTGGCTAGAATAAAGAAATATCTGACCTATTTCTTTGAGATATACCATGATGAGGTATCATTACTAGCTTCTGAGTTATAGAAGATACTGATGTAATGTATCCATTGATCTAGTGGAATAAGTCTAATTCATATCTACTATTATTGGTACCCCTTGCAACCAATAGCGGCTAGCCAAAAGTATTGTGTATCCTTGTTATTAATAATGCTAAGCATATATTTCCACTCTTTGTGAGAGAACTCTTTTTTTTTTTTTTTTCAAGAGTAGTTTATCTTGCTCTCTAGCTTTATTTAATATTGTATATTTTTTTATCCATAGATTTGTTTAGTAGTCTTTATTAATTGAGAAAGTGCAGTTTTTGCCCTCTTGCAGTCACGGTCAAACCAAGATAAGGCCGAACATGATTCAGTTCTCATCTTGGGCTGACTGTACAAATAAATGTTCAGATAATTGTAACAATGCATAAGTTTATCATTTACAACTAAGAAACATTTAGACCCCACACCTGGGACACAAGTGGATAGTATTTTGTCCAATAAGTTGGCTAATTCATCCTTATGTATTATTTTATGCCCACTAGGCACAAGTGTCTGTTTTCAGCGGTGACCTGAGAGCATTGGGTGGTTAAGTGACTTGCTCAGAGTCACTCAGTATGCAAGTAGAGGTTATGAGAATCAAACCCACGTCTGATCTGCTGGATGTACCAAGCTCATTCACACCTCATTACTCTAACCTCTAGGCTATACTGCCAGTATTAAGTTCCACCTGATTTCCGAAAAATTTCTGATTTCAGTAGCTTGGCTTGGAGCTAGCTGATTTATTGTATCGGGGGGTGGCTCTGGATTTCCCCATGACAAAATAACTGGAAGATGATCGCTATCTCCCCTGATAGCAACTTTACAGTAACCCCATATTTCCACAGGACCATTTCAGACCAGCAGGTCTTTAGTGGAAGATCCTGAGGAACTATAGAAAGTGCAGTTATCTAAGAATTTACCGTAACAGTAGATCTTCGAGGGGAGCTCTTGCAGCAGGTCACACCGGTGGGACTAAGCCGCCAGGTGCTAGGACCACATGGAAAACTTCTAGCTAGTAGTCTATCATTGGGGACAACCCACCACCATCAGCCTAGCCTATATAGGTGGGCAGTCCCCCACATCTACTTCAGTTCTCCTGCTGAAAACCCTGTACTGGCAGCTAAAGGGGAACAGAGGAGGTTTCCCTGAGAGCCAAAAGAAAAGCAGAAGTAGTGTGAGAGAAAAAAAGCAGCAGGAGGAAGGAGGGAGATAAAGCAGGGCCTGCTGCAAGATCTTCTCTGGAAGATCTACTGTAACGGTAAGTTCTTACGTTACTGTACTATCTTACTTCGAGGAAGGCTCTTGCAGTAGGCCACACTGGTAGGACTGAGTCCCAAGCAGTACTGGGTATCACCAGGATAACGCCGCCAGGAGGAGAGGAGGACAGATCAGCAGCCAAAACCTCAGGATAGAAGGCTCTGAAGAACTGCTAGGCTAAAATTGGCCCTGCGCCTAGCGACGATGTCCAGACTGTAATGCTTGGTAAATGTGTGAACAAAACTCCAGGTGGCAGCTGCACAGATGTTGCAGCAGACACATTTTAGAAGCAAGCCATGGAGGTAGTCATACCCCTGGTGGAATGGCCTTTGATCACCCCATGGAAGGGGTTTGTTGTACTTGTGGTAGCAATGAACAATGCAATTCGCTAACCACTTAGACAGACACTATTTGAAAACAAGAGTACTCTCTCTTGAGGCAAACAAAACAAACTGTTCAGGTTTTCTAAAAGACTTTGTGCAGTTCATGTAGTAACGCAAAGCCCTATGTACATCCAAAGCATGGAGCAAGGCCTCCCCCCGAATACTCAGGAAAATAAACTGGAAGGTGGATGGACTGATTCAAAGTAAACTCTGACACCATCTTAGGTAAAAACTTAGGATTAGTATGCAAAGACACCCTGTCTTTGTGGAAAACCAAATAAGGCTCCTTACACATAAGAGCCTGGAGCTCCGAAATCCTTCTAGCAGAAGTAACTATGGGCTGGCAGTATAGCCTAGAGGTTAGAGGAACGAGGTGTGGATGTGCTTGGTACATCCAGCAGACCAGACCTGAGTTTGATTCTCACAACCTCCACTTGCATACTGTGTGACTCTGAGCAAGTCACTTAACCGCCCAGTGCTCACAGGTCACCCTTGAAAACAGGCACTTGTGCCTAGTGGGCCTTAGCCAGTTACCAAAAACTAAAAAAAAAATAAAATAAAAGTAGCATTTTCCACAACAGAAAATGCAGCTTGCAACCAGTTCAAAGGGAGGTAAACACAGGTTACTCACCTGTAACAGTAGTTCTAGGAGTGGTATATGTTGTTCATCCATACTTCTGGCAGTGTCCTTTCCCCTTTAAAATCAGCCAGAAAGTCTTCAAGCTGGGTCCTCTCACCCACCCAGGTGGTAAAACCCTCAGCTCCACCCAGTGACACCAGATCTTCCTTTCCACTGGAAGAAGCAGGTTCCCTTCTTACCACTCCCGCATCGAGTAGGCCTTGGTGCTCAAATCTTTGGAGTTACTTCCAAAACTTAAACTCGTTAGAGTAATAACTTCATTGTGATCTCCAATCACAACCTCGATGGAGGAAAAGTCCTCGCTCGGAACTCCAGTCATGCGCTCTTTGGAACATGTACAGCTGAGAGCTCCAACCTGTGCTCAATGGCCCAAAGCCAGACTCTCATTGCCTCCCAACACAGGGGGTTAGAATTACCCCCCCCCCCATGGTTGTTGATGTAATACGCCACGCACATGTCTGTCTGCACCAGCAGCAGACCGGAGAGGAGATGAGTCTGAAAGGCTTGCAGGGTATAAAGAACCGCCCGCATCTCCAGGACATTGATATGAAGATCCTGTTCCACAACCAATCCAGATGTCCTGGGTGTGGTGATCAGCCAAATGTGCACCCCAACCCAGGTGGGATGTATTTGTCTTGAGAATGTGCTGGGGGGGGTCGAGCTGAAAAGAGACACCTCCGATGGAGGTCAACCATGACAGAACCCAGCGGACAGTATCCTGTGATGTGGGCTAGCCGCAAGTGGGTGCCTGCCAAAACAGTGACCCACTTGCAGCACAGGAAGGACAGGGCGAGGGTGTGAGGAAGGTGACAGAATGGGGAAGGATTGTGCATATAGTGACAGGACGTCGCTATATGTAAACACGCGTGCGGGGGAGAGCGAGCATGATGGAAGGGAGGGAGAGTTGGCCTGGGGTGGTTGGTGTGGGGCTGCCAAGCTGTCCCCTTAGCATAGTGGGTGGGTTGCAGCCTAAAGCTGTGAGGGTTCCGGGTTCGGGCGCGCCAACATTTTTATGCACCCGGCCCGAACTTTTTTTTCCCCAGAATTTGCAGCCCCCGGAGTTAAGAAGCCTTCAGTAGGGGGTGCAGGGAGCACAGCATCCCGCATTAAGATTGAAATTCTAAATCCAAGGGACCATTTTCCTGTGTGCCAGGGATGTACCCTCGCCATAATGATGGTCACCTTTCAGCAATCATCATTATGACATAGAACCCAGCAGACTGGATCAGAGACCAGGACCAATTAGTCCAGGTCATGCTTGTGCTGGTCCCATGAGACCCTCAAGGTTCACTGAGAAATACACATATGCAGATGGGCCAGGGGAACCGTAGCAATTGCCACCGCCATGTGGCCCAGGAAAACCCTAGCGGGGACCAGCTGTTGGAGGAAATCAGATGGGCCTGCTCCATCAGTTGCTTCGCTCTGTCCTCGGGCAAAAAAGCCTTGCACTGACTGGTGTCCAGGATCACCCCTATGTATTGGAGTCACTGGCAAGGAGAGAGGCGGGACTTCAGCAGATTTCTAATGATCCCCAAGGCCTGGAAGAGCCAGAAGGTATATTCCAAGGTCTGAACTAAGCAACCCCTGGAGGGAGCTGCTAGCAGCCAGTCATCTAGCTAGGGGAACACACACAAGCTCATCTCCTCAAAGTGGCTGCCACCACTACCAGGCATTTGGTAAATACTCAGAGGGCTGCAGAAAGGCCAAAAAGGAGGACCCGGAATTGGAGATGGGCCCCCTGACAATGGAAGTGGAGGAAGTGACAATGGGAAGGAAAGACTTGGATGCGTAGGTAACCATCCTGCATGTCCAGAGAGTAGAGCCAGTCTCCCTGGTGCAAAAGAGGTAACAGCCCCTGGAGGGTGATTATCCTGAATCATTTGTAGTTGATGTACAGATTCAGGTGGCTCAGGCCAAGGATGGGCTGAAGATCCCCAGTCCTTTTAGGGATGAGGAAGAAGTGGGAGTAAAAATCCCTTCTCCACTGAACCTGAAGAATGGACTCTATAGCTTTTCTTTGAAGAAGAGCCTGAATTTCCTCCCAAACCAGAGACATATGAGTGTGTGTGTGTGTGGTGGGGGGTTGGCGGAGTGAACAGGATGGTTTTCAGGTGGCCACTCTAGGAACTCCAGAGTGTGACCGTATTCTATGATTGGGAGCACCCAGTTGTCTGTGGTCACCCTGTCACCCCTCTAGGCGGAGGGAAAACCGACCCCAGCCACCTCCATTAGAGTCTTGGCCAGGAGGGGGGGTCAGCAACAGAGTCAGGGGGTAGGAACAGGTGCAGGCAGTGGGTTCTGCTGGTAGTAGCAGTAGAGGCCACTGGGGCCCCATGCTTGCGCTGACTCTTGGAAGGCTGGTTCCAAGACTGCTTGCAGGAGGACCTGCAAAAGGACTGTTGTTGGCCCACTCTAGGTTGGGTGTGATACAGTTAATGGACTGACTTGAGAGTCTGCCCTGTCTCCTGTAGGGTAAAAATGATGAACTCGACACCCCCCCAAAAGGACCGATCCCCAGAAAGGGGCATCCAAAATGCTGGCTTGCATGTCCAAGGCAAAGCCGGATACCCAGAGCCAAGAATGGTGCTGGAGACAATCCCCAGCAACTGCCCCACACCCATAGGCATCTACAGCATTATAAGCTGCTAGGAGGACATGGTTGCCAGTGTTCAAGCCCAAGTATAAATTGGGCGAGCTGAGTCTTTGCGGGGTCTCTGGTATGGTCTGTACCAGATCGCTGGCTTGGTCTCAAACAACATTCTGGTACTGGACCATGTGAAACAGATAATTTATGGCCCAGATAGCCAGAGTGGTAAAGGGAAAAACATGTTCACCAAGGTGATCCAGCTGCCTGGACTTCTGGTCTGGGGGAAGGTTACTAAAGTGCTTGGGCTTCTTAGTACAGTCATGCGACACATTATTTACCACTGAATCTGCCTTAGGGTGGCTCCCCATAAAGGGCTTGACAGCCAGGTGTGGTAAAAGTTGTCCACCTTTTTAGGTAGAGGAGAGGTAGTAGAAGGATGACTGCAGGCCACGCTAGTGGCATCTTCATAGGAGTCAATCAAAGACAGCACCACCACGGGGAGGGCATTTCGCTGCCTGAGATAGATGACCAACCAGTGTCTCTCCAGGTCCTGCTCCTCCGTCTACCAGCCCATAATGGACTGGATGTGATGCATAACATCAATGAAGGATGGATCATTGGGAGGGGCTTTGGCACCTCCACAGCCTGGTCATCCCCATCCGAAGACTCACCAGGAGAGGAGGAAGACCTCAATGAATCAAAGTCATCCTCAATAATAGTATCACTATCTGGGATCAATGTTGGGGACTGGCAGTTGTCCCTTCTAGAACCCAAACTGATGTCAGGTTGAGCCCCTGAGGATCCCAACTTGCGGGGTTCACTTGGACCAGCCCAGTCTGGATTCTGGGGGGGGGGTCCTGGGGAGGAGGGAGGTGTGACGCCAGAGGCGGTGAGGGGTGGTGGTTTGCTTTTGCATGAAGGACCACCATGTCAAAAAGAGGGCATTACAATCCACCTAGGGCATTATATTGTACACTGGCAGGAATGAGAAAGAGGGCACCAGGAAAGGGTGCCCCGGCATAGGTCACCCAGCACCTGTTGAGGGTCTGGCAATGGCATAGCAGGCATCAGCTGCCACATAGGTTGAAGCAGGGGCAACAATGGAGTCATGCCCATAGGCTAGGGCTTTGACAGCACTGAAGGTGGCCCAGCAGGCAATGGCCTGGAGCACCAGGTGGAAGGATCTGCTGGTGCCAACCTAGTTGGAGAAGCTGGCGACTGAGGGGATGGAGACCCCTGAATCAAAGGCAGAGGCAACACTGGTGATGAAGCGATATGTTGCCTGGCAGGACTCACATCGGTCCTAGTGGTGGGAACTAACAAAGGCAGCACCATGACCTGGAGGGGGCTCTGACAGTTGTGGAGCCGATGCCCAAGAGACCAACACCAGCCAAGCAACCTGGAAGAGAGCCCATGGAAGATATGGGCCTGAGCATTATGGGACTGGGGAGCAGGAGACAAAGTCCCCTGCCCTGAAGAGCTGCTGCATGAAATGGAAATAAGGGTGGGTGGTGGAGCAACTGAGAGTCTGGAAGAAGAGGGCTAGAGGACCTGACCCCCCCATGGGGGGGGAACGACCCTATTGTGGTCGATGGTTTGTGGGGCAACTGCAAATGGGGATGCTGACCGGGCCTGGTCCTGGTTTTTATCCTGTTGCTTATGTTTCCCAGATTTATCCTTGTGAAAAGACGAAGAGGCCCTGGAGGACTGTGCTGGTGAGGCAGAAGCACTCCTGGCCTGCAGCTCATTTTCATTTGCAACCAATTTCTGCTTCAAAAGGTGGCTCTCCAGAGTTCATATACAATGTCTATGAGTGACCTGGTTGAATTTCTGTCAAAACTGGCAGGCTTCGGTGTTGTGGCTGGAGCTAGGCAGATGAAACACACAGAGTGGCCATCCTTTTCAGGGATGTCTGCTGCAGGCACATTTCGAGGAGTGGCCAGAAGATGAGGCTGGGGGAGAAGGCATAAACTTGAGAACATCGAAAATTGATGTTTAAACAGAAGAAAATGAAAAATAAAAAAGGGCGGTAAGTGCAGCAAATGGAGGTCGACTGTAACTGCAGTGTCTGCTAAGGTCTGACATGCATGGGTCGATGGCAGAAAAAGAACTGAGGTAGATGTGGGGGACCACCCACCTATATAGGCCAGGCTGACGTCAGCTGACTGACTTCAGCAGTGGGCGGTCCCCCATGACATACTGCTAGCTAGAAGTTTTCCATGTGGTCCTAGCACCTGGCAGCTTAGTCCTACTGGTGTGGCCTGCTGCAAGAGCCTTCCTCAAAGTAAAATGGTGGGATTACTAGGTACATCACCTTTTATTCCACCATTAACAAGAGCCAAATATAAACTTTCAATTGCTCTAACAGTTTTTGTCTAGACTTATTAACTTTAGGATCTAAAGAGATTCTTACATAAGATGAGGCATCAACATTTAACCAGTTCCGTGTTTCATTTTTAGAGTATTCATCAAATTTGCAAACGTTTGCTTTAAAATCGCCACAAAGTAAAATGTTTTCTATACCAGGATATTCAGAGATCTTAGCAGGAAGAGTCCCTAAGGCCTCCCATATCGTAGAGTTATAATATTTAGATGAAGCAGGTGGAATATATATATTTGCTAGAGAAAATTTTAAGTGAGCCACCTCAATAATACATACCTGCACATATGCAGTGCCAGTTACAAAAGTCACATTTAACTCTGTCAATTTTAAACCAGGACACCAATCCTCCAGAAGATTTGCCTGTTCTGAATAACTCTTTGCCTGGAGTTTGGTAACAACATTATCCGCTAAAGAATACATCAATTTCCTGATTGTGCCATGTTTCCTGCAACAAATAAAGCTGAATTTTCTCTTAGATTTATACCAATCTGGATCTGCAAATTTTGTGGACAGATCAACTATATTCCACGGTATTAGTGAGAATTCTGAACTTGAATCAATGTTTTTATACAGACCGTTGTCATCATTTCTAGCATGAGAACTTTTGGATAGTCAGACATCCTGACTAGCTAAAACTGTAAATCTGTTACTGTTTTGAACCATAATTTCAGGGACTTGGGAAGAAAAATTTTGCGAAACTGTAGGAGTTAGGAATTTGCACTATCTGAGCCTCCTCTGAAATGTAATCAGAAGTATGCTCATGTACAATTGTGACTAAAGGTAGGTTACTGGTTCCCTCAACAATATACAGGCCAATCATGTCCAGGACATTTAAGTTACTTAAGATCTTATCGTGCAGATCCCTTCAATTAACTATGAACAAGATCTGATCACAATCTGGGTCATTTCCAGCCTGAGAAGAGATTATACCTTCTTTACCCAGAGGGATCTTCAGTACTTGCTTGAACAGCTCCTTTAAAATGAGCTCTGCAGTAAGAAGGAAGCAGTCCTGAGGCTTTAAATCCTCCCCCCGACAATCGCTGGATCACCGCCGCTTGGAGCCGAGATACAAATGGAGGAGGAGTCTCAGTAGTACCTCCAGGAACAGTCACAAAAGCAAACCAGCCCACTCACTCACCAAAAGGTGCTCGATGTAAAATCGGATAATGTGCTGACGTTTGCTTTGAACCAGCTCCTCCAGGAGCCCTCCCTTCCTTCACAGGAGCTAAATCGCTTACTTTTAGGAGCGTTACAGCTAGCACCTACTGGCATCATGGACATGCTCCCCACCCTCTAGAACATCTATCAGGGCACTCCTTTAGCACACCCATCAACCCTATGGTAGTATAAAAGGAACTGACCATCAAGTGCCCCCCTTTGCTGTGCCCTTCCCACGCAAAGGACAGTGAAGTCAGCCCACTGGAGTCAGCCTAATGAAGCACCCGGCAGCAAGACACTCTGCTCCACAGCAGGTAGACAGGGGTACAGTAAAAAGGTGAAACAGGTATCAGGACTTAGGAAGTCTACCTGAAAACTAGGGTTGCCACCTATCCAGTTTTTAGGGTCCTTATCCGGTCATCCTGTTTTTTGATTAAATGCAGTCCGGTTTTTGGGCAATTTTGAGTGCTCATATACTCTTAAAACTGATGTATCAAATCATTCACAGTTTTGGTTGCATTGCATGTCCAGGTTACAAAGAAATTCTGATGTCACAGTCATTCAGACCTGCCTTTGTTTGTAAAACCAGTCTGCCTGGGAGGTGTAAAGTATGGCCATTAAATTCATTAGCAGTAAATTAACCTATTCTTTTCCACTCTGAATTTTAAGTATGGTCTTTTACTGTTATGACAGGAAACAGCTTTTACACCTCTATGTGCTCTCATGTGTTTCTTTTTGTTTGTCCTATATTCTGGTATGCTTTAGACCCATTTTTGTTAAATTAATAATCTAACTTTTATTGCCTTTATCACTACACTTGTTCTCATTTTGTATTACCTGAACATTTCATGATATTAGCTACACTTTTACAGGTCATTCAGATAAACAGCATGGAATGGTGTGTCTGAAATTGTGGAATGTCTTAGAAATGTGAAAAAAAAAACAGAAGTAGCTGCTGAGGTAAAGGGGAACACAGTTCAGTATTAAAGGTGCCACAAGCATCGATAATTAAGTTATCAAAAATTGGTCAAAGCATCAGAGTACATGAGTGACATGGAAAGGAAAATGGGATAGTGTTTAACAGAGGGCTGAGCAATAAGCTGTGGATGAGCTTGGCACATCCAGCAGACCCAAGTTTGATTCCCACAACCTCCACTTGCATACTGTTTGACCCTGAGCAAGTCACTTAACCTTCCTGTGCTCCTGTAAAATGGGTTATGTGGCCTATGGGAGGTGACCTGGTTGCCAAAGAATAAAAATAAATAACTGAATAAATAAATCAAATAAATAACAGTATAAAAATGATTTTCTATTACTAGTAATGTCTATTCCCACATTACAAATGGCTTTGGAGGAGGAGGAGGAGGAGGCGATATACTCGCCAGTCAAAAAAAAGGGGTGGAGCCAGAGGCAGAGTTTGGGGTGTGGTTTATCATCCTGTTTTTACCTCATCCAAAGGTGGTGACCCTACTAAAAACTAAGATATGATTCTTAGGGATGGGCCACGTAAAACAAAACAAAAAAAAATTGTGACTAGATGTAACTCTGTATCTAGGGCACGGGCAGAGAAGGGCTTAAAGCAAGCACAGAATTCCTAGACCTCAATAAATAAATAAAAATTGGGAGCAGGAGAAACACCCAGTCTAGGGTAGGGGTAAAATAAAAAGGTTTAAAGTAAGCAAACTGGTGGGAATTGGTGAAACACCTTGTCTTGGATAAGGGTAAAAAAAAAAAAAGTTGAAAGTAATCAAATAGGTGGGAACAGGTGAAACACCCTATCTAGGGTAAAAGGGAAAAGAAAAAGGGGGTTTAAAGTAAGTAAACAGGTGGGAATAGGTGAAAACATCCTTACCTAGGATAGAAACATAGAATCTGATGGCAGATAAGGACCGCATGGCCACCTAGTCTGTCCATTTCCCTACCTAACGGATAAGCTGCAGATCCTTGTTAACCAACAGCCTACTTCCTCTTAGCCACCACTAGAATTGCCTTATGTCTGTCCCATGCATTCTTGAATTCCCCCACTGTTTTTGACTCTACAACCTCCTCAGGAAGGCTGCTGCATGCATCTACAACCCTCTATGTGAAGAAATACTTCCTCACATTACCTCTGAGCCATCCCCCCTCTATCTTCAAATTGTGCCCCCTTGTTCTTGCACATCTCTTTTTCTGAAAGATGCTACCCTCTTGGACTTTGTTGATTCCCTTGAGGTACTTGAAAGTTTCTATCATGTCCCCCTCTTCCTCCTTTCCTCAAGGCTATACATCTTAAGCTCATTTAGTCTTTCTTCATATGTCTTCTGGTGCAGACCCTGCACCCTTTTGGTTGCCTTCCTCTGGACAGCCTCCACCCTGTCTATGTCTTTGCAGAGATGGGGTCTCCAGAACTGTACACAGTACTCCAGATGTGGTCTTACCAACTGTCTGTACAGAGGGACAACAACTTCCTGTTTTCTACTGGTGATGCCTCTCCCTATGCATCCCAGTATCCCCCCAGCACTTCTTACTGCCTTCTCACATTGCTGGCCTAACTTTAGGTCATCTGATATGACTACCCCAGGTTCCTTTCCATTTTTGTTGCTGTCAGTATCTCACCCCCCACTGTGTACTCTTCCCCTGGATTTTTGTTTCCCAGGTGTCTTACTTTGTACTTCTCTGCATTGAATCTAAGCTGCCATACATTTGACCATTCCTCCAACCTTGCCAAGTCCATTTTCATCCTTTCCACCCTGTTGCAGATCTTTGTGTCATCTGCAAAGAGACATACTTTTTCCTTGCAGTCCTTCTGGAATGTCACTTATAAAGACATTAAAAAGGACTGGCCCCAGTACTGAACCCTGAGGTACCCCACCAGTAACCCCCCTTTCTTCACTGTGGACTCCATTTGCTATTACCATCTGTTTCCTGTTGTCCAGCCAGTGTTTTACCCAGGCTACCACCCTGGGACCCACTCCTAGGCCGACTAATTTGTTTATTAATCTTTTGTGCGTGACTGTGTCAAATGCCTTTCTAAAGTCTAGGTAGGCCATGTCCAGAGCCCCTCCCTGGTCTACTACTTTGATCACCCAGTCAAAGAAATCAATTAGATTTGTCTGACATGACCTTCATGCTGTGAATCTATGCTGCCTTGGGTCCTGTGCCCCACTGGCCTCTAGGTACTCAACAATTCTTTCCTTCAGAAGTGATTACATCATTTTCCCTACCACTGAGGTCAAACTGACAGGTCTGTAGTTTCCTGACTCTGTCTTGCTCCCCACTTTTGTGAAGGAGAATCACATCTGCCCTTCTCCAGTCCTCAGATACCACACCATCCTCCCATGATTTATTAAAAAGGGTAGTCAGTGGTGTAACTAGTTCTTCCCTTAGTTCTTTTAGAATTCTGGGGTGATTCCCATCAGGCCCCATTGCTTTATCCACCTTCAGTTTTGGGAGTTTTTTCAGAACCCTTTCTTCTGTGAAAGGACTAGTATCAACCCCCCTATCCAGAATGCTTCTATTGACTGGATTAGGTATCTCCCCCTGCTCTTCCTTTGTGAATACTGAGCAGAAGTATTCGTTCAGTATCTCTGCTTTTTCACTGTCGCTCTCTGCCCAACCACCTTCCTCTTTATTCAGCTTCAGTATCCCTGCCTTAGTCTTTCTTTGCTCCCTAATGTACCTATGAAAGGTTTTATCCCCCTTCTTAACCGAGTTGGCTAAGGGTAAAAAAGGATTAGAGTAAGCAAAACAAAAACAGTCAGGGAAACAACAGGTATGCTGGGAGTAGTGCAGTGCAGTGGTTGTGGGCTGCAGTCTTCAGGGAGACTTTCTGAAAGCAGCAGTGCTGCCATGTCTGCATGCACCTCTCTGGGCTGAGGGAGAAGGTTGCTCATCTCCAGGCAGAGTTGGCTAGGATTCAGGAGGCCTCTTCCCCCCAGCCAGGGACCACCAAATCTGCCACTGCTGCTTCAAGGATTGCCAAGGATGAGGAGTGGCTGGACTAGTGGGCTCGAGAAGAGTGAGGGTAGTGGGTCAGAGGCACACCCCCCAGATGGTACCACTACAATATTCCTACACCACTCTGGTGGGGTGGGACTGTCCCAGGGAGGCACCCACAGTAGTGACCAGAGAGGATGTTGGGGTCCTCCACAATGGAGACCCCAAGGAGGGAGGCAGAGGATCCTAAAAGAGGAGAAAGCAACTCCTGGTGGGAGACTCCATCGGGGGGGTAGAGTTAGGGATGGGAAGGAGGGGAAGAGAGAGGAGAAGTGCCTGCCCAACAACATGGCTCAGCGGGATAGGAAGCAGATCCTGAAGATTGCTAGGGCAGCAGGATGAGAGGGAGAACAGGCTGTCAGTGTCCACCTAGGGACTAATGACCTGGTGAGGGAAAAGGCTAGGATAGTGCAGGAGGATTTCAGGGAGATGAGGAGGGATCTTAGGCAGGTAGCATGCTCAGTGTTCTTCTCTGATCTATAATGGGGGGGTTAGGGTACTCTATAACAGGGGCTTCAATCAATTGTTTAAGGGGTGGTGAAGATGGGAAAGATTTGGCTACATTGGGGACTGGGGTCCCACAGGGATGGGTAAAGGCCAATACAGGGGAGATGGCCTGCATCCATCAAGTAGGGGAAACCAGGTCCTCAGTGAATGGTTTAAATGTTACACTGGCAAAAATTTAAACTAGCTGAGGGGAGGGATGCGGTAGGAAGCAGGGATACAGACTGTCCCCCCACAAGCTGAAGTGGACAGTAGGGAGAACCCGAAGGGAGACAAATCCCCAAGGATACCTGATAGTGAGAAAAACAAAACGGTAGAAATGAAGAGAGATGGGAATGAGGGTGGGGGAGTTATGAGAGAAGGGAAAAGGGGGTCTGACAAGCAGGACAGTAGCAGAATTTGGAGGGTCTTGTGTGCAAAAGCTCAAACTCTTGGAAATAAAATCCTGGATCTAGTGACCATTATGACAGAGGCTGACCTGAACATTGTCACCATCACCAAGTCATGGTGCAATGAGAGCCATGACTGTGACATAGCCATACCAGGCTATACTGTGTTCAGGAAGGACAGGGTGGGTAAGAAAAAGGGAGGAGTGGCTCTTTACGTGAGGGATAGTATAAAAGACACAGAGATACAGAGAATGCAGGGAGGGGTAGTGGTACTGTGGGTCACCTTAGAGAAGGGGAATGCAGTCGTTATTTGCACTGGTGATCTACAGACCTCCAGCACAGGATGGGGAGATGGATAAGAATCTGGTGGAAGCCATCCAAAAGATGGCAATTAAGGAGACAGTGCTGCTGGTGGGGGACTTCAATCTGCTGGTTGTAGATTGGAGCATCCCAGCTGCAGCTTCAGAGATTCTGCTTGTCTGGGGAAAAGGTAACAGGCAGAAGATCAAGGAGAAGGACACCACCAAAATTAACAACTGGCTAAAAAGTGGTGCAAGGAGAAAGGGCATCAGTTTGTGGGAAACTGACAGACCTTCTGGGAACAGGAGTTCTTTATGTTTGATGGCCTACACCTCATGAAGGAAGGGACTCGAGCACTCAGTCAGAGGTTCGATGTCCATATTGATCAGTTAAACTAGGGGAGGATGAGATGCCACAGGCAACCCTAACATCTCAGGGGTCACCAACTACCCCTCCCCCATCTAGTTCAGTGCCTGGATATCAGAAGGAACTCAAAAGCTGTGACAATAAGGACACAGCCCAATCTGTTCCACTAGGGAGATGCAAAATGGGAATGAGACACAAAAACTGCAAAACAAAGCAAACGCAGGCAAAAGACTACCAGGGGTGGAAGACAGTGTGCATCAAAGCTCATAGTCTTCCAAACAAACTCCCTGAACTCACAGCCCTAATAGCAGAGGCACAACTGGACCGGGTCACAGTTACAGAAACATGACTCACCATGAACCACACCTGGGATGTTAACATCCCAGGTTACACACTTTTCAGGAGAGACCATGCAGGAAATAAGGAATGGGGGTGGCTTTGTGTGTAAGGGATGGAATCTGTGCAACAGAGATCCAAGGGAAGCACAGTAAGGTAGAGGCCCTGTGGGTCACCCTGGGAGCTGGGGACAAGGCTCCCATCTGGATGGGAGTTATATATGGACCCCCAACCTAGGAAATTGAGATTGATAAAGAGCTCCTGAAAGCCATCTCATTGATGGCAGAGAAGGGTGAGTTGCTGCTTGTCGGGGATTTCAATCTACCAGATGTAGATTGGACCACATCCACAGAGTGGAGCTGAGAATTCCTGTTCACATTGCAGAGGGAAAGACTAAATCAATTGGTGGACTCACCCACCAGAGACAAAGCAACCCTGGACCTGGTACTCATGAACAGCAGCAGGATTTCAGATGTCCATGTAGGAATCAATCTGGGTACCAGCGACCACAGGTCAGTCTGGTTATTAGTAAACAAAGCAGAAGACAGAAGCCAAACAAAAAATCAAGATGTTCAATTTTAGGAAAGCAAACTTTCCCGAGATGAAGTCCAGGATCAAATCCATGCTAGACATTGGAAACGTGGGAGACGTGGAAGACTGCTGAGAAAAATTGAAGAATGCCTTAATTACGGTTACTGAACAATGTGCAAGACAAATCAGCAAATCCAAATGAAGGAAGAACCCTCTGTGGTTCTCCAAAGAGGTATCAGTAAAAATTAAGGAAAAGAAGAGGGCGTTTAAGCAATACAAGGAAGCCAAGAAGGAAACAGACAGAGAGGATTATAGGAACAAACTCAAGGAAGCAGGAAAAGCAATTCGAATTGCCAAAGCCCAGACTGAGGAAAAAATAGCACAGGGAGTTAAGAAAGGGGATAAAACTTTTTATACATACATACAAGAAAAAAGGAAGAGTTAAGGAGGACTAGTCAGACTTGCAACTAAGGAGGGTCAGCTATTAGAGAAAGACAAGGACAAAACAGAGTTATTAATTGAGTTCTTCTGCTGTCTTCACAATAGAAGACTGTGGAAAGGGAACCCCACTAAGAAAAACAGAGCATATAAACAGAGGGGCTGACACAAGCCCCTTTCCAAAAGAGAGGGTCCTAGAAGAGCTGGGCAAACTTCAGTTGGATAAAACCATGGGGCTGGATGGTATCCACCCAAGAGTGCTAAAAGAGCTTTGGGAAGAAATTGCAGCACTGCTAGCTGAGTTATTCATTAAATCACTGGAAAGTGGCACAGTACCTCAAGACTGGAAAAGGGCAACAGTAGTGCCCTTGCACAAAAGTGGAAGCAAGGAAGAGGCAGGAATGACTGCTCGGTCAGTCTGACCTCCATAGTGGGAAAAATTATGGAGACATTACAAAAGGAGAGAATAGTAGACTACCTAAAGGAAAGTGGAAAACTTGACCCCAAGCAACATGGCTTCACAGCAGTGCACTCATGCCAAACATGATTGATTTCTTTGATTGGGTTACCAGAACAATAGACCAGGGTGGGGGCAGTGGACGTGGTGTACTTGGACTTCAGCAAGGCCTTTGACACGGTTCCCCACAGGAACTTGCAAACAAAAAAGAACACACAGGAGTCAGTTGGAAAACAGTCAACTGGATTAGAAACTGGCTTCAAAATAGGACCCAGAGAGTTTTGGTAAATGGATCATTATCAAGGGAGAGAGGGGTGACCAGTGGCATTCCACAAGGATTGGTGCTAGTTCCAGTCCTCTTCAACATATTCAGCGATATCACCAATAAACTGGAGGGGAAGGTTTGCCTGTTCACAGATGATACAAAACTCTGCAACAGGGTGGACACAGAGGAGGGGGCCTTAGGTATGGAAGCTGACCTCAGAAATCTGAAGGAATTGTCCAAAAATTGGCAGTTAAAATGTAATGCCAAGAAATTTAAAGTAATGCACCTGGGAAAGCGGAACCCAGGAAAAATGTACATACTCAAAGGACACCAATTAGAGGAGACAATTATGGAACAGGATCTGGGAGTAATCATTACCAGCGACCTTAAGGTGGGTAAACAATGAGAAAAGCAGCGCAGATGGCAAGTGGCATCCTCAGATGCATAGACAAAGATATTACGAGCAGAAAGCAGGAGGTAATTATGCCACTCTACAGATCCTTTGTGAGGCCACACCTGGAGTACTGTGTCCAGTTCTGAAGAGCTCACCTAAAAAAGGACATTGACTGTTTAGAGACGGTATAGAGAAGTGCTACAAAGATGGTGAAGGGGCTGCCCCATGAGCTATATGAGGCAAGACTCAAGGAGGTGAACTTGTGCTCTCTAGATCAGAGGAGAACTAGAGGGGACAAGATAAAAACATTTAAATACGTGAAGGGAATTAACACACAACTCAGAAGAAAAGCCTCTTCCAGAAAAACAGGACAGTGCATACAAGAGGGCACAATTTGCATCTGATGGGAGGCAAGTTTAAAAGTAACTCTAGGAAGTACTTTTTCACCAAGAGACTGACAGACCCATTGAACAGTCTGCTACCAGAAGTGGCAGCATCGGAGTCAGTAAGTGAATTCAAGTGCTCTTGGGACAGGCATTATAGGCAGTGCAGAAATAAAACAAAATAATATATAATGTGGGGGGGTAGCCACCTAGGGCAGACTAGATGGATCACATGGTCACCATCTGCCAACACTTTTCTTATGTTCTTAGAAGCAGGAACATCTTCAACTCCCTGCAGGGGTGTACCTCAGGCAACTAGTAAAGTAGCCCACTCATGAGTGAGCGATACTGGACCCTGTACTCGCTAACAGGGACAGTGTTGCAGACGTCACAGTGGGTGGCCACCTGGGGGCCAGTGATCACCATACAGTGTGGTGCAATATAAGAACAGTAGCAGAAGTGAACCACACTAAGGCAAGGGTCCTGGACTTCTGAAGGGCCAATTTTAAAAAAGATGGGGGAATGCCTCAGGGATGCCCTGGCAGGGGGAGGGGACTTGGGTATAGTGGAGGAATAGTGGACAAGACTAAAAGCGGGGATAGTGAAGGAAACAAACCTCTGCGTCAGGCAAGTAAGCAAAAACAAGAGGAAAAAGAGACCTCTATGGTTCTCAAAAGAGGTGGCTGGAAAGGTAAGGGCAAAAAAGTTAGCATTCAAGAGGTATAGAGAGACATAGAGGGAGGAGGATAGGAAGGTTTATCAGGAGAAGCAAAAGGAAGCGGGAAAGCAGTCAGGAACACAAAGGCACAAACTGAGGAGAAAAGAGCACAGTTAGTAAAGAAAGGGGACAAAACATTTTTCAGGTATGTTAGTGAAAGCGGAATGACCAGGGGAGGGATTGAAAGACTAAGGAGGGAAGTGGGAGGTGGGGAGTGTGTGGAAGGGGACAAGGAAAAAAGCTTACATCCTGAATTAATACTTTGTTCAGTATTCACGGAGGAAGGGGAAGGAGAGAGGCCACAGATAAGTGTCTGGAGTATTGAAGGAATGGAGGTGGTCACTAGTCCATTTACAGAGCAGAGAGTCCTGAAGGCATTCACAAATCTGAAAGCGGACAAGGCAATGTGAGTAGTGCCCTGTGTTAAAAGGTCACCTAGCCATTGTATCCCTTTAGCCTTCCATGAACACCAAAAATGTATTTTACCTTTTACCGTGATGTGTGCATTTCATATGCCATGGTTTTGGGGTGCTTTCCCAACCAATGTCACTTCTCACTTAAAACTCTTATTTGAATTTTTATTTATTTATTGAAATGTTTCACCAGGAAAGCACACTGAGCAACAACTTGCTTGTCTCCTGGTGTGACCTGGGGAGAAGGGGTACAGTAGGATATGAACAGAGTACACTGACATTACAATACAAAAACTACATACATTGGAGCAAAACATTTAGCTATGCGTTTTGTTAATTCATGACAACAGATGGTCCCAACATTGAAGCTAAACATTTGTGGATTACAGTTGTGAATTCATGGCAAGGAATGTACAAATATTAAGGTAAGATATTTAGCAATGGCAGTTTGTGAATTTCATGACAAGGAAGGGGAAAAACGAGATCATCATAAACTGGAACCTAATACAGAACACAGAGAATACTGGATGGGCAACTCTACACAATCAGTGTGCTCTGACACAGAGGGGTTCTGATTCTCTCTGACCTCAAGAGCTTTATGGGAATCAGAACCCCTCTTGTTGTGCATAGAGTTGCTCATCCTGTATTTGTATAGTGTATAGTACTGTGTGAAATGTGTGAATGAGTTCTTTTGCTTTCAAAATGAAACTGACTCATGCAGTTTCTAGAGGATCTAGAATGCTGTTCTACCACAGTAGGGTAGAATCACATTCCGACCATGACCTTTGGAACTGTGGTACAACAGCATTTTGAGAGGGATGGAATTCTATACAGAACAACATTCTACTATACATTATAAAAAGAGTAACTGGTAATAGGGATAGTATAGTGATAGGTAGAATTAGAAGGACAGTGGGAAGGAGGGAGTGGGTAGGGAGGGACAGCAAGAGTATTTAAGCGCATAGTTGTAAGCTGTTTGAAGGTGCTGGGGAGGGAAGATGGAGGAGGTTGGGCAAGGTTAGGAGTAGAGTCAGATTAAGGGAAGGGGGGATATAACTTTAGTGCTCAGGGAGTCCTGGGACCATGCCCAGCTATATAGAGCCCTGCAAGGGGGCAGAGCATATTATAGCAAGGGTGGTGGAAGGTTAAGGAGCAATCGGGTGAGGAGTGAGGAGAAGGTGCGTGAGGAGAAGGTGGGACGGGGAGGAGGGGAGAGTCAGGCCCAGGTACCGTAGGTATGAGGGAGGAGGTCAAGAGGGTGGGGACGAGCCAGTGGGGACCCTCCAGGATGTTAAGAACCCTGCAAGAGTGTGGGCTGTGCAGGAAGAGACAAAGGGAGAGGGGGGAGGGAGAGAGAGAGAGAGAGAGAGAGAGGACTAGTGGAAGGCCAGGAGGAAGGGGAGATTGGCATTTGAGTATCACACACTAGGGGTAATTTAAAGGGAGGGCGTGGGGTAAGAGATGAATAGCACCTCAGGAGCCCTTTCAGGGTGCTTGGAACCCTGCAGGGGGGGCTGTAGAGGATTAGGAAAAGGGGAGAGACTAGATTACCTAAAGTGGGGACAAGATGAGGGGAAAAGGGGAATGGGGGGAAGGTAGAGTCAAGTCCATTTGGGACCCCTTCAGGATGCTGAGAACCCTGCAAGGGGCATGGAGGCTGCAAGGTAGAGGGAAAGGTGGCTTTGAGAGAAGAAGAAAAGGGATTTGGAATAGTGACTTCAAGAGAAGAGGAGGAGAAGGGATTTGGAATAGGATAGTTTTAGGAAAAAATGGGAAAGAGTAAACATTTGAAGGGTGCAGTTAAGGGTCATGGCAGGAGAAGCTTGATGAGAGGTAGTTGTGAAGAGCAGGGTTAAGGGAGTAGTAGTAGTAGGCGGAGGAGTGATGGATTTGGGGAGGGAGGGAGTTCCAGATTTTGGGAAAACGGTGTGAAAAGCCAGACTGGCCAATGAGGGTGGAGCACCTAGGGATCACTGGAGTGAGAGAGTCAGAGGATCTAAGGGAATGAGAGGGAGAGGGAGGGGAAGGAGTGACGAAAAAGGAAGAGAGGTAGTCAGGGAGTACCCCCAATCAGAGTTTAGAGGTGAGCTTAGTGCAGTGGGAAAGGCATCTATTTGAGAGGGAAGGGAGAGACAGTGCATGATAGAGACCACGATAGTGGGTGCGAGAAGGAGTGTCAAGGACAAAGCGACAGGAGTGGAAGAGAGTGTCCAATCTGGTCAGGGAGGATTTGGGAGCAGCACCGTAGACTACATCACAATAGTAGAAAATGGGGAGGCTCATCTTCTGGATAATATCACACCTCGCCTTAGGAGGGATGCAACTAAGGTTCCTGAACAGGGCACGAAGCTTGGGCGCAGTTTACTCAGGATAGCATCGATATGCCCAGAGAAGTTGAGGTGTTGACCAACCAAATCCCAAGGTTTCTAAAGGGGGAGGTGTCCTCTAGTGAGGTCCCATCCAAGGTGTGGAAAGACAGGAGGTTGGGGAGCCTAGAGAGTCTCTGCCTAGAGCCAAGGTCATGGAGATGGTCTTCTGGGCATTGAGAAAGAGGTGCTGGTTAGCAAACCAGAGCTGAACTTGGTTGAAGTCATGCTGCAAGCTAGTTGTAACCTCAGCAGGACTTGAGCCAGATGCATACTGATATTTACAGATTCACAATGACGTTCATACTTGGTTGTCTAATCCATGATCCTCCTCCTATAAACCCATGCTCTCACCCACTTGGCTAGAATGCAAAAAGGGAGAGTAGGATTGATTTACTGAGCCACAGATGATCATATACTTAGCCAATCTATACACTCTTAAAACTAAATGGGAAAAACACTCCAAATCACTAATTCAGAGCAGACTTTGGAAGGTTTCTGGACCATCTGTCACAAAACTTTTAAGGGTGCCCATAGTGGATTTATTCAAACTAAAATTCTACATTCCTGGTACAGAACCACAGTAGTACTTCACAGACTAAATCTCCTCCCTACTGACAATTGTTGGAGATGTGCTGCTGGAGGTAATTTAGTGCATATATTATGAACTTGACAACTTCTTCAACCCTTCTGCAAACCGGTTCAACAGTTGAAGCAGTAGGTGGCCAGACCATACCCCTCTCTGCACCCTTGCTAATCCTAGGTATCACCAAACATGCCCCACATCTTTCACCGATGGCACATAGGTGGATGGCCCTTCTTTGTATGCAGGCTAAACATTTAATTCTAACTCAATGGAGGTCCTCTGCTATCCCTTCCATTAATGAGCTTCAGACTGGCCTATCCACCACTGCTATGCCTTGATAAACTATCCCATGTGTCTCTAGATAAACTCAGCATTTGACACATGTTGGCAACCTTACTATAGTTACCTAAATCCAAGACAGTTTCTATCAGTCAGGTTTTCCAATATTTAGCAAAATATACTTATTATTTTTATATAATAGTCTCAGTTTTTTTTGTTTTCATAGTTAATTGTTAGTTTTAGTGTAATGTAAGTTTTTATTGACTTTGTTCTGTTTTCTGTAAGTTTTTTGGCATGTATGTGGTCATATGTTATACTGGCATTATTTATCAATGCTCATTATCAGAGTTGTCCTCTTAATTATACCTTGTATCTTTTGCTTTGATTGTAACACCTCTGTAAGAAAACATACATGCCACTAAAAAGATTAACTGCAAAAGTTTCAATGCAAAGAAGTGCAAGATCATGTACTTGGGGGGGGGGCAGAAACCCAGGGGCTGTTTACAAAATAGGGGGAGTGGTTCTGGTGACCACTAAACAGGAAAGGGACCTAGGGGTTATCATATATGATAACCTAAATGTGGCCAAACAGTGTGACAAGGCCTTGGGCAGAGCCAGTGGAATGCTAGGGTGCATAGGGAGAGGTATCACCAGCAGGAAGAGGGAAGTAGTGATACCACTGTATAAATCACTGGTGAGACCTCACATAGAGTACTGTGTCCAGTTCTGGAGACCACATCTCCAGAAGGACATAGAGTAGAGGCGATCTAGTGGAGGGCAACTAAAATGGTGCATGGTCTGCACCAAAAGCCCTATGAGGAGAGACTGAAGGACCTCAATATGTACGTACACCCTGGAGTAAAGTAAGGAAAGGGGGGATATGACAGAGACTTTCAAATACCTCACAGGTATAAATAAGGTGCAAGAAGGAAGCCTTTTTTCAAAGAAATAGATGCTCAAGAAAAACATGTTACTCACCTGTAACGGTAGTTCTAGGAGTGGTATTTGTTGTTCATCCACACTTGTTGGCTTGTCCCTTTCCTCTTTAAATCTTGCCAGAAGGTTTTAAAGCTGGTTCCTCCCACCCACCCAGGTGGTATATCCCTCTGCCCCACCTCATGATGCCAGATCTTGCCCACTGGAAGCAGAGGGTAGTGCGTCGAAGCTGGGGAGGTCGGGTGGGTTCAGTGGATAAACAACATATACCACTCCTAGAACTACTGTTACAGGTGAGTAACCTGTTTTTCTAGGACCACGGATATGTTGTTCTATCCACACTTGTTGGCAGAGTCCTAGCAGTTCTCCGGGAGGAGGGAGGCAAGGCACACACCCCCTACTTGGGGAACAGAGAACTGAGGCCCCAGAACCAGCACCCTGATGTGACTCTAGTCGATGTGGTAATGCGTAATGAAAGTGTTTGCTGACTTTCAGGTAGCTGCCCTGCAGATATCCTGGATAAGGACATCCCTGGAAGCAGCCACCAATGCAGAGGTCTGCCAGGTGTGGCTTCAGCGTAGGTGACAAACAGCTGGTAAACCTCTCCCCGAACCTCAGCCACCCACTCCTTATAATAAGAGAGCGCTCATCTGAGGTCCAAAGTATGGAGCCTGTACTCAGCCTCCAAGGTGTAACTGGGGTAGTACACTGGCAGTGTCAACACCTGGTTCAGGCGGAACTCCGACACAGCCTTCGGAAGGAACTTCGGGTTGGGGTGCAGGACAACCTTGTCCCTGTGGAAGACCAGATAGGGAGACTCGACAGAGAGCGCCTGTAGCACACCAGTCCTTCTGGCTGACATGATAGCCACCAAGAAGGCAGTCTTCCACAACAGATGTGACATCTCATACCTGTGCATCAGTTTGAATGGCTTGCCCAAGAGCTTTGCCAGTACCAGCAGTAGATCCCACAGTGGTGGTGGTTCACGCACCAGAGGGAAAATATGGTCAAGGCCTTTAAAGAAATGCCAGACCACCTTCTTCTGCACCACCGTCTGCTGATCGTCCTACACCCAGTAAGCAGAGATGGCTACCAGGTGCACCTTAAGGGTCGAAGACTGAATACCTCCTTTGGGGAGAGACCAAAGGTACTTGAGAATGCCAGCAACCGGACAGGACAAAGGGTCCAGGCCCTTGCCCTGGCACCAAATGGAGAGTCTTTTCCATTTGAAGGCATAGCACCTCCTGGTTGACTCCTTCCTAGATGCCTTAACTATAGTGAGGATGTCACTGGAGAGACCCAAAGCCTGGAACTCTAGCCGCTCAGGAACCAGGCTGTCAGGTGCAGGGACTGAAGGTCCAGAAGGAATAACTTCCCCTGATTGATTGATAGCAGGTCCAGGCATGCTGGAAGACACCTCAGGAGCCTGTTGCTGAGACTGAGGAGATCTGGATATCAGAACTGGAGGGGGCCAGTCTGGCGCTGCCAGGATCACCTGTTCCCTGTCCCTACTGACTTTGAGCAGCACCTTGTGAATCAAGAGAATTGGAGGGAAGGCATAAAAGAGGCCTGGGGTCCATGGCCTCGAGAAGGCATCCCCCTGCAGTGAGTCCTGCTGAGGGGGGTGGGCATGGAACAGCCTCAGCTTTGCGTTCTCCCTGGAGGCAAACAGGTCCACCTGAGGGGTGCCCCATTTGGAGAACAGGCTGTGTACTACCTCTGGAAAGAAAGACCATGTGAGGGATGCCTTGCCCACATGGCTGAGAGCATTCCGCCTGTTTTTCAACTGGCTCTAACTGCATCCCCGTGGATTTGGAGATGAGATGGAGGATGCCCAGGAAGGAAGTGGGACCTTCCTTTGTCAAGAGACTCATGGAGTCGTCATCATGCGGGCGCAATGTCAGCTCAGAGTCCTCAGACTCCGAGGAGTCCGGATAGAGCGGCCTGCCACCGGAGTTGGACTCAACCCACCATGGGTGATCGGGAGTCAGAGTGACTGACAGCCTTCACGGGAGACCCAAATCAGGCCGAGACTCCTTAGAAGAAGCCCCCGAGGGAGGCTGCTTCAGTGACGGCTCCAGCACAATCAGCGGAGAGGCCAGTTTCAGCTGAACTGGGAGGGTCTTTACCTGCTCCCACAGGGGGAAGGATGGCATTGACTGGCTCCGGGGTTGGTGTCAGCCTAGAGGGTGACAGCCACATGATGGCTGTAGTGGAACCCGGGGTCGACTTCGGACCAGCTAGTAGCAGCTGTTGCCACATCAGGTCCTCGTAGCGATTACATAATTCACGTTAAAGCCTCTCCTCATCCAATGCCGCTTCTTAGAGTGTCACTTCTGGGCCTTCCTTGGCCTTTCAGTCGAAGGAGTCTGAAACCTCAACCATCAGGGGAACCAACAGGGGTTCTCAGAAGGGGCCGGGGAGAACCATGGCTCCTCCAGGTCAGGGACCGGAACCTCGACGGGGGTTCCTAGCAGGCTGGGAGACCTCATCGGAAGGGTTCAGGCAGGACTGGGGTCCTGAATAAAGTATTGTCAGCCTCATCAGGCGATAATGGGTCGATGGGGTTGAGAATGATCTCAACTGGATCATCATCCCATGTCTTGGCCAGCTGGCCTGACGGGAGTACCATGAAGCCATCGGCCGAGGTCGCAATCTTGACAGCACTCAAAGATAAAGACTCCTGAGACCGAGCTCTCTCCCCCTGAACCAGAAGCAACGTCGATGAGTCTACTCATCTTTCAACTCCTTTGACTCCTTTTTGTGGGAGTGGGAGGTGTGCGAACCAGATGGTCCCTCCCTTTTTGTCAGGAGAGACTGGCACAACTCCTTGAAGGAGCCTATAAAAGACGCGCCCAACTTGAGAGGAATGAAAACCGAGAGCGAGGAGGACTGCTTGGCAGCCTTCGCTGCTTCCTCTTCAAAGGCCTTCAATTGTTCCAAATGGTCAGCGGACCCCGCAGCTGCAGAAACCACCTGACGGGCATCTTTAGACTTGACTGGTGGAGGCTGCTTCTCTGGTCACCCGAGCTGCAAATGTACGAGGCGGTCGTCTAAGACCACTGAGTGGAACATGTGACAGAAATCACAGGCCTGGGGATCATGGCCATGTCCCAGACAGTAGATGCACGTGGCATGCGGGTCGGTGCGAGACATCTTCTGCCAGCAAGAGCACTGGTGGAATCCGGGCAAGGACTTGTCCTCCATAAAGGTTGATACCACAATGAATGCGACAAAACTCGAACGACTTTAATTTTTGGCAAACTAGCCAAAGGTAAAAGTGCCAGTGCCTACTCAACGTGGGAACGATAAGAAGGGAACATGAATCTTCCAGCGGAAAGGAAGATCTGGCATCATGGGGCAGAGCCGAGGGATATACCACCCAAGTGGGTAAGAGGAGCTAGCATTAAGACCTTCTGGCAAGATTTAAAGAAGAAAGGGACTTGCCAGCTAGTGTGGATAGAACAACATATCCATGATTCTAGAAATGGAAATTATATACCTACTGTAATTCTCGATTTTCTTGGACGAAGTCTTCACCATTCATTCACACTATTGGGACTACGTCAGTTGCACTAGGACCCAGCAGGAGCCAAACATCTCCAGGAAGGGCCGGAGCTGAGGTAGGACCGTGCTTGCCTGGCACCATGAGACTGGCTAACACACATATCAGCTATCTCTGCGTTGTCCCTCCATGCAAAAAATCAAGATCAAGGGGTCATACTATGAGAATGGAGAGGGAGTAGGCTCAGGGGAGATGTAAGGAAGTATTTCTTCAGAGAGTGCTGGATGCCTGGAACAGCCTCAGAGCGGAGGTGGTGGGGTCAAAAACTGTAGCACGATTCAAGAAGGCATGGGATAGACATAAGAGAACCTTGGAAGTGAGGAAAGGGGGGTGAGCCGGAGATTAAGTAGGGTCTGTAGTGTTACAATAGGTAGGGAAAATGGGCAGACTAGGTGGACCAAGCGGTCCTTATCTGCCATCAATTTCAATGTTTCTGTTTCTTCTTTCCCAAAATGTCTAGCCTCCTAGACTCCTTGTCAGGAGGGAGGGAACTAAGACATTTAGGCACCTTAGATCCGTCATTGGCAGCATTTATGATCACCTAATCAGCCTCAGGTTGGCCTGCAAAAAAGGGAATTATCTCTGGGGGCCTGATGCATTTTATATGCCTTCCTGGGTATGGTAGGTATAATGTTTGGCCTATGCCAGGCAGCTAGGATGGCATCTTCCAAGGCAGGTAGAAGAGGAGGAATAATGATGGGTGGGGGATCAGGCAATTCCAGGAACTCCACCAAATTTCTCTTGATGTCCTGTTCTTCGGATTTGAACCCCATGGTAGTCTGGAGTTGCTGCGTCATGGAGATGAATGATGGGTCTTCACAGGAGGGACCTTGCTACATACACTACAGGAGTTCTCTCTCCCTGTAGAGATAGTGGAACTGGACCTTTCATATGAGCTTTCCACATTCTTCCTCCTCCTCTTGCATGATGAGGTCAGGGTTGTACTCCTGATCCTTGTCAATGGGTTCAGTAGGCTTCAGAGAGGGAGCAAGTGAAACCACTGACGTCTAAGAAGGGAACTGGTGTGTCGACCTGACAGGCACTGGTGCTGGAGCTTGCCAAAGCTGCCCTATTTACACAGCTCTCATTACAGGAGAAGGAGGAGGTAGCAGGTATTGTAACATGTCCAAGAAGGACAAAAGTACCACCTGAACATTGGCACCCACGTGGAGGGCAGGAACGCTGGGTGATGTCAACGTGGGAGGCACTGTCCTCAACGTCAACAGTAACACACCAGTCATACTAGGTTTAGTGCTGCTCACAGCCTGTCCCAACTTAGAAGGGTCGATGGACTGAGTGACTGGTGGTGGCGCCACTGGGGTGGTCGAAAGTGCAGAAGTGGTCGCACTGGAGTGAAGGGGCAACCATGAGTAAACTGGGAAAGTTTTCTCCTTACTGCATTCCCTCTCCTGGTGCTTGTCTTTGTGCTGTCTCAAAGTCTTCTCCTGGAATTTCAAGAAGTGGGAGCCCAAGGAGCGGGCTGGTGACGTGATGGAGCTTCTTCTCCATTCTGACTACCTGCTGTTTAAGTAGGTGGGTCTCCAAAGTGTTCTTTCAACATTGCTGGGCAGCAATATTAAATTTACAACAAATCTGGCCTTCACGTTATGGGCCATGCCAAGGCAGCACACACAGACATTGTGCGAGTCATCAGAGTATATCTTCTCACCGCATTCACAGTATCTGAAGAGCTTTGATGGCTCTTTAGTCAACATACACAACATCGGGTATCACTTATAAAAAGTGATAATGAACTAGGGAGAGAAATACCTATAACAGCAGTCAACCATAGAAGCGGCTTGAAAAGAACCGAGGAGGGAAGGTGCCACCCACGTTTATATGGGAAGTGCGACATAAGACCTCGTCATGGCTGGCCCCTAGCAGACTGCTTGCAAAAAGTTTCCATCACAGGTCCTAGTGCCTGATGGCTACAGTTCCATAGGTGTGGCCTGAAGAAAAAGATATCCTCGAAGAAGATTCATCTTTCCCCCATGTGCCTCCAGTCTGAGTAATACCTTCTGCACTAGAAGGATTGGTGGGAATGCATACAGAAGCAGATTTTGCCATTGCAGTCTGAATGCATCCTGACAGAAAATCCTTCTGGAGCAGAACTGGCGTTGAGCAAAGATGCCAAAAAATGTCCACATCTAGGGTGTCCTACTCATCGATCAGTGATCTTATGATGACTGGAGTTAGTAATCACTCATGAGGATCGACCTCTGTTCAGCTGAGCCTGCCTACCAGAGTGTTTTGGAACACTGGCATAAATGGCCTAGAGCAGGATTCTCTGTTCCAGGCACCATTCCAACACTCTCATCGTCTCCCTGCAGAGAGGATAATAATGTGCTCCTCCTTGCTTGTTGATGTCATGCATCCATGACTTGCTGTCTGTCTGGAGGAGGATTGTTTTGTGTTTGACAAGATCCACTAGAGCTCACAGGCTATCCAAAACAGGTTACATCTCCAACACACTGATGTGGAGATGAGTCTCTGACAGGTTCCAGACACCTTGTGTTTGGAGGTCCCGACAATGGATCCCCAACCCCAAAAGGGAGGAATGCATGCTGAGTCACCTGAGGCCCTGCAGAAAACTGTTCTCCACTGACCACCGTGGGAATGACCTTGGGAAAGGGGAAAGCTCTACAGAACACTGTCCTCCACTGACCACCATGTGAGTGACCGAAACAGGGGCTTGATCACCTTAATGGGGTATGTCTGAGGATGTGATGCTTGTGACCACTGTTCATTGAGCATCCACTGACTTGCTCTCATGTGCATGTGTACTAGGGGCACTTTGAACACCGAGGAAGCTATCAGACCCAGCATGTGTTGCATGGTGTGATCTTGAACAGATTTGTACTCCATGATGTAGCATGCCATCTGCAGGATTGCCTGCATTCTGTGAACCTTGGTAGTACCCAGAAAAGCTCCTGTGAACAGCAGCTGCTGTGAGGGTTGGAGCAGAGACTTCTCCAGATTCAGGAGAACCCCAATGGAGGAGAGGAACTGAGAGGCCGTGGCCACTCTCTGCTCCATCTCCTGCCTGGATGGAATGGGGATCAGCCAATCATCCAGGTATAGGTAAACCTGGAGTCCTGTTTTTCTCAGGTGTGCTGCGAGCACTGCAAAGCACTTTGTAAAGACTCAAGGCACCAATGAGAGTACACAGTGCAGGACTCTGAACTGTTAATGTTGTCCCAGCATAACAAATCAAAGGTATCTGTGGTGACTAGGATGTACCAGTACGTGCTGGTATGCATCCTACATATTCAGGGAAACTAAACCAATCCTGAGGTTTCAAGAAAGGAAGCAGAGGTCACAGGGAAACCATTTCGATTTTTTCTCAAGCCATAAACTTGTTCAGATTTCTGAGGTCTAGAATAGGGTGCATGCCCCCTGATTTCTTTGGTACTAGAAGTAGTGGGAGTAGAAGTCTGTGTTTCACTCTGACTCCGGTACTACTTCCACTGCTGTGTTGCGCAGAAGGCCCGCAATCTCTTCTGCCAGATGTTGTGACATAAGAGGGGGTTGCCTTCTGGGTGGATAGTCCAGGGAGATTTCTGTGAAGTCCAGGGAGTATCCTTCCTCGATGATACTGAGAACCCATGTGTCCATCGTGATGGATTCCCATGTTAAAGTGGGTCCGTAGTCCTTGGACTGGGGAGGAGAGGTCTGCCTTGGGCAGCTGAGGGAGTTTCACAGGGTGGTATTAGGTTCTTTCGGCATCTGTACCTTCAGCTATGCCTTCTTGAGGCTGAGATTGTTTGGGGCCCCCTACCTTTCCCATGAAAGGACTGCTTGTTCTGAAACAAAACAAATCCTTTTCCCCTTTGTGGGTCAGCAGGGGCTGGCCTGGAAGTCTTAAGGGTCATTCTAATTTTCTGGGTTGCCTCAAGAAACTTCTCTACCTGCTGTCCAGACAGGTAGGTCCCATCAAAAGGAGCATTCATAACCTGTTACTGGACATCTTGAGAAAAAAACAGCAGTTTAAAGCCAGGAATGCCTTCTGATGCAGATGCCTGCAGGGGCACAGCAGGAGGCAGTGTCAAAGGCATCCATAGCTGCTTTAAGATGATGACGCAGGACTCAGTTCCACGTGTGGCAGTCAGCAGAATCTTTTGCTTAGTTTCAGATTCTGGAAGGACTCTGTCAGAGACTTAAGGGAGCTCCAGAGGGTATACTCATATTTGGAAAAATACCCTTGGTAGCTATCAATCTGCATGTTAAGGGTAGTCATTGTGAAAGCCCATTTGCCACAGTGTCAGTCTTGCGCAACTCTTTGTTAGTAGGGTGCGCAGTGAACTCTTGGGGAAGAATGGCTTTGTCATTCCCTGTGAGAATAACAATGGCATCAGCTATAGGTTGAGAAGAAAACATTACTTACCATACTAATCTTGTTTCTTCCAAGGGAATCTTACTGTATTCTGACAAATGCAGTATGGTCTCACCATAGGAATGCCTCAGAGCTGAAATGGTTAATAGAACCTGTGCTAATAATGGAATGTTAGGCTCGAGCTCGGTTTTTGAACCACTGTCCCTGGTTGCACTTCCTGCAACAGTCAGATTCTTACGAAGCATGCAGAAGCCAAGACAAACTAACTAATCTATTCTAATATAACAAATAAAAACCCTTTTATGACAAACTCCTTTTTAACATTAAGGGCAACTTCCAAGACTCAAGTCACAAATGCCAAAGAAATAAGCAGGTATACTCGACAGGTTTCCCACAAGATATGGACAGCTGGTATGTAGTGCCCTCTAGGTTCTAGTAGGGGAGGAAGGGTAGGAGCTCAGAATACAATAAGATTCCCTTGGAAGAAACAAGATTACTATGGTAAGTAACATTTTCTTCAAACCCCAGGAAATCTTACTGTATTCTGACAAATGCAGACTACCCAAGCAGTACCTTTGGAGGTGAGCAGAGAACTTTTGTTTAGGGAACAGACTCTGCAGTACTGCTGTACCAAACCTGACATCACTTCTTTTTTTTTTTTCAGTTAATAGTTTTTATTAAGTTTTCAACTTAGAGGTCAGTATTATATATACAAACATTGTAAACATGGTAAAATAATACAGCAGAGAATGATCTTGCAGCAAAATGTCCATAGTACATCATTATATATATATCATATGAGCTATACATTTCAATTATGATGGACTTAGCAGGGGTAAGAGGGGGAGGCCCACTTATCTCTGCACTAACTATTATGTAACAAAATAAAGCCATCAACAAAGCAACACCAAGCTTGCATACTAAGACTGGGTATCTAGTAAGAGTAAGGAAGTGCATGCACACTGCTAACGTTAGAAAAGAAAAATAGGAGCATGACTTGTTGCATCACATCAAAATTAAGAGTCTCACATCTCGGAGTACTTTAAGAGTAAACATAGATTATAAGCCACCAAAAAAGGTTCATCCTATACCAGTTCTAGGTTTCAAATAGGTTAGGTAGGGGGTCCAGTATGGTGCATGAGTCACTAACCTATTGAGTGTTGAGTGGGACATACGATCAAGTGCAGCGAGGAGGGTGAGAGCATGTTGGAGTTCTGATATAGTGGGGATTTCTGGAGATCTCCACCATGACAATATAAGGCATTTGGCAGAGATACTAAGCAGGGCCAGCCAATGGATGAAGTGGGATTTAAGATAAAATCCTGGAGGGGGTATGCCTAGGATCCACAAAAGGGGGTTTGGTGGAATTGCTTGGCCCAGGACATCCTTGGCAAGTTGAACAACAGCTTGCCTAAAGGGGGTCAGCAGGGAGCATTGCTAAATAATGTGAAAGAGATCTCCCACTTGAGCCTGACATCTCCAGCATAGATTAGTATTCAGGAGCTTTGCTTTATACAGTACCACTAGCATTCTGTACCAGTGGTGCAGCACTTTATTTTGAATAAGTTTACTACGGGCATCCGGGTAGCTAGAGTGTGCCAGTTTCCAGCAGAGATCCCATTGGGTGTCATCTAGCTTGATGTTCATTGCCTTTTCACATTTTGATTTTGAAGCCTCAGATTGAGAGGGGATACTGTTTCTAATATCTGCATATATTTTACTGGCTTGTCCCTTAGGAAGCTTAAGCCAGGCAGAGATTCTTTGAGGAGTGGTCTGAGTTAATGGATTAGGTTTGAGGATTGTGGTTACAGAACTACGGAGCTGTAAGTATCTCCAAAAATCCACTTTGCTCAAGGTGTTTGTTTGTACTAGGGCTTGAAAGGGTTTCAGTCTTGAACCCGTTTCATCTAAAATATCTGCCATTACTTTAAAGCCAACTTGCTCCCAATGAGGCCAGTGGACAGGCTTGTTGTCTATTAAAATACACTTGTTATGAAAGATAGGTGTGTGTGTGTGTGTGTGTGTGTAGTTGGGGTGGGATTGGCTCTAATCCTTTAGTGGACCTTATGCCAGATATTAATCACTGGCATTATAGTGGGGTGGGCTCGTAGCGGCTTAGGTAGTGGATTGTATACCAGAAGAGGGAGGCTATGGACCTGAGCTATGGCCTTCTCCATATGGAGCCATTGCGGGGAGTCTGGAGTCAGAGTGGTGAACCATTTCAGGGACTTCGCCATTGAATAGGCCCACGTATAGTCTTCAAGCCAGGGGAGGCCCCAGCCACCTTCCTTCCAGTGAGAGCGAAGCTTATCCCTGCTGTATCAGGGTTTTTTGTCTTACCAAAGAAATTTACCCACAATTTTATCAATAGTGCAAAGCCATTTTGGGGGGGGGGGGGCTAGAGGAATATGGGAGAGAGGATACAAAAGTTTTGGGATCGCAATCATTTTTATAGCTGCTATTTTCCCTGCCAGGGTAAGATGAAGCAGTCTCCATCTATCCTCTTCCGTTCTAAGGTCAGCAACCAAGGGGCTGAAGTTAAGGCCCAAATTTTGGACAAATCCGAAGAAATATGAATGCCAAGGTATTTAAGGGAGTTTGGGGCCCAATTCAATCCGAAGGGGGAGGAGCAGTGTTGTGTACATTTTGAATTGAGAGGTAGTGTTTCGGTTTTAGATACATTTATCCAAAGTCCGGAGGCAGTTGCGAAGTCAGTCAGAAGTGTGAGTAGGGCTGGGAGAGCTGCTACAACATCTGTGATGGGGACCAGAAGATCATCAGCATACATAAGTGTAGTATAAGTCTGAGTCCCTATAGAGATACCGTGAATAAGTGGGTGGTGTAGGATGGCCGCTGCTAGTGGCTCAACCACTAAAATAAATAAAAGAGGGGAAAGGGGGCATCCTTGATGAGTGCCTCTGCCAAGCTGGAAGGGGCTGGAGATCACCGCGTTGGTCCATATCCTGGCCATTGGTTGGTGGTACAGTGCCATGATCCACTGTCGAAATAGAGGGCCGAAACCAAACCTCTGCAGCACACGCTCTAAGTAATCCCATTCCAGGGAGTCAAAAGCTTTCTCCAAGTCAACCGCAATGGCTGCTGCAGGGGTGGGAAGAGATTTAGCCTGGTAGATAATATTAAACAGCAATCTGATATGGTCCCGGCTCAGACACCCGGGCACAAAACCCACCTGCGAAGGGTGGATAAGAGAGGAAAGGAAGGGGTTAAGCCTGAGAGCTATAACTTTTGCAAAGATTTTGCTATCCGTATTAATTAAGGAAATCGGATGGTAGCTTGAAGGGAGCGTGGGGTCTTTAACTTTTTTGGGAAATACAGTAATAATTGCTTCTCTAAGGGTAGGAGGGAAAATACCTTTCTGCAGCGCCTCATTATAGACCTGTGCGAGGAGGGGGGCAACCTGAGGGACCAATATCTGCCACAGCTCAACTGGGAAGCCATCCCCTCCCAGAGTCTTACCTACATTGAGGCTTTTAATGGCTATTGTGACTTCCTCAGATGTAACAGGAAGATCTAACGACTCTGCTTGGGAGGGTTGGAGAGTAGAAAGTTGAAGCGAGGTCAAAAAAGCATTTGTTGAGGCATCGGTCTGGGTTTTAGTGGAAGAATATAATTCGGAGTAAAACTGTTTCATTATACCATTAATAGAGTTAGAATCTGTGCAGATTGTGGCAGACCGGTCTCTCAGACCAGCGATATGGCGCTCTGCCTGTTGTTTTCGAAGATGATAGGCCAAAAGTTTGCGGGCCTTTACCTCCCCAATACTGATGGCACAGTCGTAGCATGGCCAGTTCTGCTTTATGGGTTAGCAAATGGTTAATCTCCATATGCATAGAGAGCATGTCTTTGTATATTACAGAATCAGTTGCTAGGCGAGGCAGGTGTTTAGCCCGGGTTTCTAAATCTTTTAGCCTAGCTTCCAAGGAGATAAAGAGATGTTCCCATTTTGTTCGGCAGAGGGATGCGAAACCAATTATAGGCCCACGTAGGGTGGCCTTGAGAGCCTCCCAGCAGGTGCTCGATGAAGTATCTTGGGGGCGGGGAATTTCAGTTAGGAAAAGAGCTGTTTCTGAGGTTATCCAGGGAACAAAGAATGGGTCCTTAAGCAAAAGGGGGTCTAGTTTCCATTTAGCCGATCTACATGGCTGCAAACCCCATAAAATATGGAGATGTACAGGGGTATGATCCGAGATAACTTTAGGCATGATCGTAGAGTCTACGGTACTCTGATAGATGTCAGCTGACACCAGCCAGAAGTCAAGTCTGCTATGAGAGCCATGCACCACAGAGGTGAAGGAAACCTGACATCACTTCTACCCTGGGTATCCAAGCAGTAGTGCTTGGTGAATGTGTGAACAGATTTCCAGGTAGCTGCTTTACAGATTTCCAGCAGAGGAATGTCTCTTGAAGCTGCTGTGGAAGCAGCTGTTCCTGAGACCCTGTGGAGGCTGCTTGCCCACTTTGCCATAACAGAACTGGATACAGGCCACAATCCACCTTGCGATGGATCTTTTTGTGGCTGGTTTATCTTTCTCTACTTCCCCATAGGTCAAGAAGAGTTGGATCCTGTCTCCTCTGTGGCCTTTTGTATGGTCCAGGTAGTAGCTGATAGCTCTCTTTACATCTAGGCTATGCAGTCTCCGTTCCCCTGAAGTGGAATGGTCAGTTAAAAAAGCTAGAAGTGTAATGATCTGATTAACATAGAAGTCAGATACCATTTCAGGAAGAAATTTATTGTTGGTCCTAAAGATAATCTTAACCCTGTGGAATGCAATATTGTTAGTCTCCATGACAGATGATGCCTTGCCTGCTGAGAGGTAAGCAGAAACAGCTGCCAAGTGCACTTTCAGAGTGGATGGTCTCAGACCAAGGGAATGAAGGTGGGTTGGGTAATCCAGGACAATTGACAAACCCGCCTGAATGTGGTCCAGATTCTTACTCTGGCATTAAATGGAGAATCTTTTCCACTTGGCTGTGTAGGTCTTCCTGGTGGATGGCTTTCCAGAAACCCTGACCTCCATGACCACTTCAGAGTGATGCAAGTCAGCATACTCTACGTCCTCAAGAGCCAGGCCTTGAGCCTGACAGACTGAAGGTTGAAGTATAGGATCCTTCCCTGGGAGGAAGTCAACAAATTGTGTTTCCTGGGGAGGCTGATCAGTTTGGCAGCTGATAGTGCCAGAACCAGGGAGTACCAGGGCTGCTTGGCCCATTCTGGAGCAATGAGGATCACTGTTGCTGGCTGGGATCTGAGCTTGTTTAGGACTCTTAGCAACAGTGGGAATGGGGGGAAGGCATACAGAACTTCCCTGTCCAATCCAACAGCAGTGCATCCAGTGGGACTGAGACCTTCACTGGGGGACTGCAGCAAAACTGGGGACTCTGATAGTTGTCTGGGGCTGCGAAGAGGTCTACCTCTGGAGTGCCCCATCGTCTGAACACGGTCTGCAACACCTGCTTGTTCAGAGACCACTCATTGTGGTTCTGATTGATTCTGCTGAGCGCATCTGCCAGCACATTGTCCTTCCCTGGCAGGTAGACTGCTGAAAAGGAAATTTCCAGAGTATGCCAGACTCCAAATTTTCATGGCCTCTGTGCACAGAGGGGTTGACCTTGTGCCTCCTTGTTTGTTTATGTAGTACATGGTGGTTGTATTGTCTGTCCTGACCTGTACCACTTTCCACTGTATCATACTGGTGAAGACCTGGAGTCCCAGGAAGACTGCTCTGAGTTCCAACAGGTTGATGTGCAACAGTAACTCCTGCTGGAGCCTTGTGCCATGGGCAGTGTGTTCTTCCAAAGGTGTCCCCATCCCAGGAGGGAAGCATCCGTGGTTAGCACCAAGGAGGGGTTTTTCTGCAGGAATGGTATACCTTGTTTGAGGTTGTCTTTCTCCAGCCACCACTTAAGTGCCTGCAGGAGTGTTCCTGTAACTGGCACCAGCTTTGACAGTGAGTCTCTTTTCTGATGCCAGTGCAACTTGAGATGATATTGAACATCTCTCATTTGGAACCCTGCCCCTGACACTGTTGCTGTGGAAGCTGACATGTGGCCCAGCAATTGTAGGAAGTGCCTTGTAGGCCTTAGGCTGTGCAGTTTGAAGGTACCTGCCAACTGTATCAGGCTGTCTGCTCTTGCCTGTAGAAGGAAAGCCTTTCCTCTCACAGTGTCCAGCTCAGCTCCTATGAATTCCAGGAGCTGTACTGGCTCCAATACAGATTTTATGAGGTTGACTAGAAATCCTAGTGACTGTAGGACATAGAAACATAGAAGTTGATGGCAGATAAGGACCGCAAGGCCCATCCAATCTGCCCATTTTTTCTACCTTATGAATGTGCCATAGGCCTGTACTCTGTTAATGGCCTATTTATTCATACTCATCTGTATTGCTCCCTTATGCCTATCCCATGCCGGTTTGAAGCCCTGCACTGTATTCATATCCACCACTTCCTGAGGTAGGTCGTTCTTTGCATCCATCACCCTTTCTGTGAAAAAGAATTTCCTCACATTACCCCTTAATTGGCCCCCCTCTAATCTCATGCTGTGTCCTCTTGTCCTGCTATTTTTCTTATATTGAAACATGTTAGACTCTTTCACCTTGATAATGCTCTTAGGATGTTTGAGTGTTTTGATTATATCACCTCTCTCCCTCCTTTGCTCTAGGGTATACATATTGAGCTCTGTTAATCTGTCCTCATGTTTTCTGATGCAGTCCCTGCACCATTTTGGTTGCCCTTCTCTGGATAGCCTCTATTTTGTTAATGTCCTTGTGCAGGTGTGGCTTCCAGTATTGCACACAGCACTCCAGATGAGGCCTAACCAGTGTCTTGTAAAGAGGGATTATTACCTCCCTCTTGCAACTTGTGATACCCCTACTAATACACCCCAACATCCCTCTAGCCTTACCTACTGCTTTAGTGGTCTGCTTGGATGATTTCAGGTCATCTGTGATGATGATGATGCCCAAGTCTCTTTCTTCCCTTGTGATTGCCAGCAACTTCCCTTCCAACTTATAGGTAGCTTCAGAGTTTCTCTTCCCTATGTGCATGATCTTGCACTTCTTTGCGTTAAACCCTAGTGCCACTCTTCCAACCATTTTGCCAGTTTATCCAGATCTCTTCTCATTCTTCCCACCCCATCTGGATCATCTACTCTGTTGCAGTTTTTGGTGTAATCTGCAAACATGCAAACCTTACCCTCCAGTCCAGCTGCAATGTCACTGATGAAGAACTGGCCCCAGGACTGATCCCTGAGGTACCCCACTTGTGACTTGCATCTCTTCTGACTGTGTACCGTTTACCACCACTCTCTGTTTTCTGCCCACCAACCTGTTTGCCACCCAGTTGACCAAATTCTGACCCACCCCGAGCCTACCCAGCTTATTAACCAATCTTCTATGTGGAACAGTATTGAAAGTTTTGCTGAAGTCAAGGTAGGCGATCCTGTGTGAGTGTCAGGAACTCCCTTACTTGTTGAGGGGATTGTCCTACGACTAGCCAGTCATCCAGGTAAGAGAATACTGCAGCTCCTTGCCTCTTCAGGTGCGCCACAACCATAGCCAAGTATTTTGTCAACACCCTTGGAGCAGAAGTAAGTCCGAAAGGCATTGCCTTGAATTGGTAATGGCCTGATGGCCGTCTGAATCTGAGATACTTTCTGTAAGACTGCCTGATGGGGATGTGGAAATATGCATCCTTTAGGTCTACAGAATCAAGCCAATTCCCATGCATTAGGGTTGGGAGAATTGTTGCCAGAGTCACCATTTTGAACTTTGGTTTTAACTATGTCTGTTTAGGTGTCTGAGATCCAGTATGGGTCACCACTCCCCTGTTTTTTTTTTTTTACTGTAAGGAAGTAAATCAAGGCCTCCCTCCCCCAAGGAAGAGACTGGATCATCCTAGGGGATTTCAACCTAAACTGGCTGTCCCCTCACTGTGACTCCACCAAGGAATCCATACTTGGCCTTGGCCTACACCAGCTCATCACTGAACCTACCAGAACCAACTACAAAACTGGTTCTCAGTCCCTCATTGATTGGGCCCTGGTCTCACACCCCTCCCATGTTACCACCTCCGGAGTTCTTCCCGACTCATGCAGTGACCACTGTGCTGTTTTCTGCTGATGGTCCACAAACACACACCCCCGCACACACAAATTCATCCAAACCAGGCAACTGAAGAAGCTGGATGCCTGAGTTTTCCAAAGCCGCTCTAGCCCAAGACTGGTCCTTCACCAAAAACATTTCTGACATCTGTAAAGCGCCTGAAGCTTTTAGCAATAAGTTCCTTGCCCTTTGCGATGATTTCATCCCACTTAAGAAAATCCGGGTTAAGGGTTCTAGCCAAGAATGGGTCACCCCCAAGCTTTGCAAACTAATGAGGGATAGGAACCGAGCCTGGAAGTTGTACAGAAAACACAACCCCCCCCAACTCAGGTGCAAATCTTCCATAAGATCTGCTAAATCCTCCTTCATCCTGGAAAAACATGCTGCCCAGGGGAACCCTAGGAGGACCTGGAACATTCTTAACAACCTTATTGGTAGGGGAATTTCCAAAGAACATATTTGTCTCACCTCCGAAGGGACAACCACCACCGAGCCAAGTGAAATAGCCTCCCTTTTCAATAAATACTTTGGTGACCTCAACCAGTACAAGCCCAGCTCCACTCCTACCCCATTTATTCCCACACCCCTCCCAGTCTCCCACCCTAAGTTGCATTTCAGGTACCTAACCCCTGGTGAAGTGGTCAAGTTAATCAGAACAAATGACCCAAGACCATCCATGGGTGCCAACAACATTGACTTCAGAGTTCTCCATCTTGTTGGTGACTCCCTGGCCATCCCTCTTACTAACATCCTCAACCACTCCCTCTACATGGGGTTCTTCCTGAAAGCATGGAAGTGCACCATTATTAAACCTCTTCACAAATCCAATTCCGAGGATCTAGTATCCAACTACCGTCCCATCTCCCTCCTTGCTCCTCTCTCCAAACATTAAGAGAAAGTGGTCCACAGGCAAACCACGGAATTCCTCTCCTAATACAACCTGTTCACAGAGGCCCAGCATGGGTTCCGTGCTTCACAAAATACTGAAATTGCCCTCATCAAGTTCACCCACTCCATAGACAAAGCTAACAATGAAGGCCTCTACACTGGTGCTGCATTCATAGACCTCACCAAAGCCTTCGACCTTGTTGATCATGAAGTCCTCCACCGTACCCTGGCTGCCTCCATTTCTCACCTGAGGTCTGCCTCTGGTTCAGCGATTACCTAACCAGCAGATACCATTGCACCATTATTGGCGGTGTCCTCTCTAAATCCTGCCCCATCAAATGCAGCATCCCCCAAGGGTCCATCCTGGGCCTTCTTCCCTTCTCTCTGGTCATTAACTCTCTGCCTGACATCTACACCTCCTCTGAACTCATTCTCTATGCTGATGATGCAGCCCTTTTCTGTCAGGACAAAACCCCAATGCTCTCATTAAACTCTGATTCGATTTCAGCAGACTTCACACCTGGTTCATATCCAAAGGTCTTGTACTCAACTCCAAACAAACTAAGCTAATGGTTTTCTCCAGCCCCTGAAAACACCTTGGCTTTGATCTCTCTATGACAACCTTGGTAACTCCATTGAAAAAGTCAGAGAATTCAAGTACCTCGGCTTACTCCTGAATAGCCACCTCAATTTCGGTGCTCACACTAGCCTCACAATTAAAAAAGCCTACCAATGCCTCGGTATCCTCCACAGAACCAAGCATTATCTTAACAGGGAATCCAAAACCCTCTTAGTCTCCAGATTCCTCCTTCCTGTCTTTGACTATGGTTCACTTGTCTCCCTCCCACTCCTCTCCATCAAAAATTTCTCCAGACTTCGAAGCTCCTACCACAACGCTATCTGCTTTGCCTCTGGTCTCCCTAAACTCACACACCACTGTGACCTTTATAAGCTTACCAGTCAGCCCTCCCTTGAGGCCCACCTCAACTACAAGATGGCCACCAGCTTCTTCAGACTCTCCCATCAACTGCTCCCTGATTGCCTTACCTCTCTCTCCCAGACAGCTGCCACCACCAGGACCACTAGACTGTCCTTCACTCTCTCTTTCACTGTTCCTTTCTGCTGGACCACTTAAGGCCAGAAAACACTCTCCTTTATGGGACCCAAGCTTTTCAACTCTCTCCCTCTGGAACTAAAACTCTATCCCTCCACAAATGCTTTCAAACACAATACAATATCAGGAGACATTTCTCCCGCACCTGCTGGCAGCCCTAATCTGGCTCACCTTCTGCACTCTTTCCCCCTCAGCCTCTGGTTATCCACCACTGGCACGTATCCTCCTTTTCTAGCAATTGTACTTGTTAATCCACCTAGGCTAGTTTTTAGATTGCACTTAAATTTTTTGTTTCCCACTGTTATAACATTGTTAAACCCTCATTGAATGCCTAATACCACTTTGTATTTGTTAATTCACCAAGGCTAGTTCATGGTTTGCCCTTTAGTCTATACCATCCTGATTTTATGTACCACTGTATTAACCCTCACTGTAAGTTAAATGTTTAAGCCTAGGTCATGTCTCATGATTGTGGTATGTAACTGGATGTTTGTGTAAACAGACAGCAATGCTCACATGTCTTTCCAGTATAACCAATAAAAATAAAATTAAATAATCTTTTTTTTTTAATTGCTGCAATAGATTCAAAAATACAGTATAACACAGAGGTACATCAAATAGTATCTTAGACAATATTACACCTCAAGATATTACAGTTCAGTAGTTGAAATAAGTAAGCAGAAAAAAAAGGGAGAGAACTTAAGAATCCTTTTACTTAATTGGGGTCTACAATCAAAGAAAAAAGGAGAAAAAAAGAGTTTCATTGTGACTTAATGTATCCTTTTTCAAATGGTAACCATATATTTTCCCAATATTGTTGATTAGATCTTATATTATAATGTATTTGTTCAATCTTGGCAAGATCAATTATTGTGTTTGACCATTGATTAAATGTCGAAGAGTTGAGATTTTTCAATTCCTTAAGATCAGCTTATTCACTACAATAAGTGCCAAATGCACAAAGATACATTGCAGAGAGGGTAAAAAGCCGTTAGTATACTGTATTTACCAAAAAGAATTAATTTAGCATTAATAGTAGGTTTGATACCAGTAACATGAAATATAGCTAATAAGATATCTTACCAGTATTGATTTAGAATACGAAGGCTAACAAACATATGGGAAAGATTTGCCAGTGAGTGAAGACATCTTAGACATTTGTCTGTTAGGGTAGAGTGGATTTTATTAAGTTTTGCCAGGGTATGATATGTACGATGTAATATGTTGTACTGTATTTGTCGAAGTTTAGTAGATATAAGAAATTTAAAAGGTGAATAAAGTATTTCCGACCATCTTTCAGATGTAAACTGCTGATTTAACTCTTGAGACCAGTTGGTTTTAAGAAGATTTAATGGTCTCAATGTAAATGAAAGCAGCACTGAATATAGTATAGAGATTAATTTTTGACCTGGGGAACCCGGAATGAGTAAATTCAGGATAGGAAAGTTAACAGGGGCTTTCAGAGATTTATTTAATGTGTTGATAATACTTCTTAATTGAAGATAATGGAAAAAATGATGATGTGGAATTTTGTATTTATGCTGTCGAGTATCACATGATCGAAAATTCCCCTGTTCATAGCAGTCTCCTAATATAGTTACACCTAAAGTTTGCCAAGCTGCTAATTCTGGTGTATTAAATATAGGGGACAAGTAATGGTTACCTAACAGTGGAGAAAACATAGAAATTTTATTATCCCATCTTTTTAGTTTATGGATTTCTTTCCATAAAGTCAAAGATAATTGTGTTGATAGAAGCAGATTTGATTGATATGCTGGTGGAGGAGCTGCAAATAAGACATGAAATATCTCATTATAAACTATTATTTTTCTTGAGTTGACAGCATTTTAAGGTAGAATTTTTGAACCAGCACTGTAATTGGCTAAGCTGACCTGAATAGTAATAGAGATGAAAGTCTGGGAAGCATTAATTTTGAAAGTGCAATCCTAGACGTTTTGCCTTTCCAGAGGAAATTGGTGGTAATTTTATTTAAAGTGGTGAGAAATTCTTGAGGTAAATAAATTGGGATGTTTTGAAATAAAAAATTAAAGTTTGGGCAAAATCATCATTTTAACTGCATTAACCCACCCAATGAGTGCTAAGGGAAAAAGTTGGAATTTAATAAGATCCTGCTCGATTTTATTAAGAACTTGAATGTGATTAAGCTGATAGAGCATTTGAGTATCTTTAGGTATCAGAACTCCTAAATGTTTAATTTCATTGGTGGGCTGTAAACCCATACAAAAAAATAAGTTACTGAATACCCAGTGGTTACCTATTTAATAGTTAATTGCTAACTAAAAAGTTGAGAATGAAGGTTAAGAATTAGTTGATTGGTTTTAGTCAACTAATGTGCAACCCTTGCTATGTAGCCATTAGTTGATAGTTTTTTTTTTGTACTTATGCATTAGATGAGAATGAAGACTTCAAAAAATAATGAAGTTATGAATTGATTGAATTTTACACTTTAACATAATCCAGCTTAGGTATTAGTTGATTATTTGACTTAGAAAATGTATCAGAAAAGTACTGAAGTTATGAATTGATTGAATTTTACACTTTAACATAATCCATCTTAGATATTAGTTGATTATTTGACTTAGAAAATGTATCAGAAAAGTACTGAAGTTATGAATTGATTGAATTTTACACTTTAACATAATCCATCTTAGATATTAGTTGATTATTTGACTTAGAAAATGTCTCAGAAAAGTATTGAAGTTATGGATTGATTGAATTTTACACTTTAACTTCTCTATACTATAATCAACTAATAACTAAACAGGATTATGTTAAAGTGTAAAATTCAATCAATTCATAACATCAATATTTTTTGAAGTCTTCATTCTCATCTAATGCATAAGTACAAAAAAAAACTATCAACTAATGGCTACATAGCAAGGGATCAGGGGAGCAACAGAAATGGAGCAAGAGGGAGGGAGAGGTACCCCAGGGGTGTCACATCTGGATAAGGATAAAAAGGCCAGTAAGGTGGAGGGGACGGATGATGCTATCTCCGCCAAAAGGGTGTGGTTAGCCCTCAAGGCCCTAAAGAAAAACAAATCTCCTGGGCCGGATGGCATTCATCTGAGAGTACTATGGGAATTGGCAGACATACTGGCTGCACCTTCATGGAGCTCTTCAACAGGTTACTTGAGACAGGGAGGTACTTAGGTTGGTGGAGGCACATGGGTGCCAATCCATAAAGGAGTCAAGGAAGTACCAGGTAACTATAGACCCATCAGTTTGACCTCAGTGGTGGGAAAATTAATGGAGAGTATACTAAAGGAACGATTGGGGTGTACTTGGAGGAGGTGGGAGGTCTGGATAGTCGGCAACATGGGTTTGTGCCAGGTAGATCATGTCAAACCAATCTTGTGGAGTTCTACGAATGGGTAACATCAGAACTGGACAGGGGAAAGCCTGTGGATGTATTATTCTTGGACTTCAGCAAGGCGTTTGACTCTGTCCCCCACAATGGTCTGGTGGAGAAACTGATGGGGTTAGGAGTAGGCCCTTTGATGGTCAGATGGATTGAAAACTGGCTAGCTGGACACACCCAGAGAGTAATGGTCTGTGGGGAGCTCTCGAACCCTAGAGAGGTTGGTAGTGGGGTACCGCAGGGCTCGGTCCTGGGTCCGATCCTGTTTAATGCATACATATCAGACATCAGGGAGGGTATAGGGTGTGAAATGAGTCTCTTCGTGGATGACTCCAAGATGGGAGCAGTAGTTGAGGGAGAAGAGGGGAGGTTGGCCCTGCAAGGGGACCTGGACACCCTGGAAAGCTGGGCTCACACATGGAAATTAAATTTCAATATCACCAAGTGCAAGGTGTTGCATCTTGGTCGGGGAAACCCTAAACACAGGTACACCCTGGGAGGGGAGGCGCTGGAGGACCTAATAGGGGAAAAAGACCTAGGGGTCATGGTGGATGCATGTATGAATAACTCTGAGCAGTGCAGGAGAGCGGCTAGCAAGGCAAACAGGATGTTGGGATGCATCAGAAGGGGGATCACCTCTAGGAGCAAGGAAGTGATTCTGCTGTGCAATGGACTGGTTAGACCACACCTTGAGTACTGTGTACAGTACTGGAGACCACACTTGAAGAGGGACATACAGCTCCTGGAGAGGGTACAGAGGAGGCAACTAAGATGATACGAGGGCTAGGGGATTTGACGATGAGGACAGACTTGGAGGAGCTCTGCCTGTTTTCATTGGAGGAGAGGAGAGACAGGGGACATGATTGAGGTCTTCAAGTACCTCCAAGGGAATAAATAGGGTAAACATGGAGGGATCTTAGACTAAAGCAGGGGGTATCACCCGAGGGCATGGTTTGAAGTTGGAAGGTGGAAGGGTGGGGGAGAGGAGGAGGTTTTTCACTGAGAGGGTGGTGGACCCTTGGAATGCACTGCCTGGTGAGCTGGTTCAGAGGTCCACAGTGGAGGGCTTCAAGAGAGGTGGGACAGACACAGAAAGTGGATGTATCAGATGATGGCCTGTCCCGGGGGGTGGGGTGGGGATGGATGATAGGGGTTTCTGGAGCACAAGGGATGGGAGGGCCTCGGCACCCAACTAAGGATCTAAGGTTCGAACAGACTCTATAGACCATAAGGCCTAATCTGCTGGCAAATAGTATGTTAGTATGTAGTATGTTAGTATTATTTGACTTAGAAAATGTCTCAGTTGTCCAATGCAATACTTAGGAAATTCCTGAGTTAATAATTACATGATATTTTAAGTCAGTATTTTTTCTAGTTATTAAACTACTTGATAATGGAATACATAGAAAAAATAACACATACTGGTATAATACCACCAAGTTTAACCTGCACATTAGTTCTTTTTTTATTATTTGCTATTTTACCACTATATTCGCTTTGTATATCTGATGACCAAGTGCATATTATTTTGTTGTGACCTTGTACACACATAGGGTGGTATTTTCAAATAAGATGCTCACATCTCAGAAGCCCAAGCCCATCCGAGATGTGCTGAGCTCAAAAAATGGAATTTTTAGACCGATGCACCCAAGATGTTCCTGGCTCATCTCATCTGAAAATACCAAAATATGTGCTGGGCCTATCCCGACATGAAACAATGACAAAACCAGCACTACTCCAAACTACGAGCATTTACAGGCTTTATTAACACAAAAAAGTTTAAAAGGGGCTAAATACCAACAACATATGTTTCAAGGGCCTGGCTAGAATTAGCCATGCAGGATGCACTGGCTGTCTGCCCCCCTCCTGTGGCCATAACTGTCAGTACAGCCCCCCCTCGATTCCATATTGCAGTGCCCCCTCCTGTTTCCAACCCCAAAATAAACTATGTAAAGAATCCCAACTCTCCCCAGTGATCTAGTGGTCCCCCTCCCATTCCTGATCCCCATATTGTGCATAAAAAAGGGCCTAATCCCTGGTGATCCAGTGGGCCCCACTCCTGTCCCTGATCCCCATCATGTGCATTAAAATACTCTAATCCCTGGTGATCCAGTGGGCCCCACCCCTGTCCCTGATCCCCATCATGTGCATTAAATACTCTAAATCCCTGGTGATCCAGTGGGCCCCACTCCTGTCCCTGATCCCCATCATGTGCATTAAAATACTCTAATCCCTGGTGATCCAGTGGGCCCCACTCCTGTCCCTGATCCCCATCATGTGCATTAAAATACTCTAAATCCCTGGTGATCCAGTGGGCCCCACTCCTGTCCCTGATCCCCATCATGTGCATTAAAATACTCTAATCCCTGGTGATCCAGTGGGCCCCACTCCTGTCCCTGATCCCCATCATGTGCATTAAAATACTCTAAATCCCTGGTGATCCAGTGGGCCCCACTCCTGTCCCTGATCCCCATCATGTGCATTAAAATACTCTAATCCCTGGTGATCCAGTGGGCCCCACTCCTGTCCCTGATCCCCATCATGTGCATTAAAATACTCTAAATCCCTGGTGATCCAGTGGGCCCCACTCCTGTCCCTGATCCCCATCATGTGCATTAAAATACTTCTAAATCCCTGGTGATCCAGTGGGCCCCACTCCTGTCCCTGATCCCCATCATGTGCATTAAAATACTCTAATCCCTGGTGATCCAGTGGGCCCCACTCCTGTCCCTGATCCCCATCATGTGCATTAAAATACTCTAAATCCCTGGTGATCCAGTGGGCCCCACTCCTGTCCCTGATCCCCATCATGTGCATTAAAATACTCTAAATCCTGGTGATCCAGTGGGCCCCACTCCTGTCCCTGATCCCCATCATGTGCATTAAAATACTCTAAATCCCTGGTGATCCAGTGGGCCCCACTCCTGTCCCTGATCCCCATCATGTGCATTAAAATACTCTAATCCCTGGTGATCCAGTGGGCCCCACTCCTGTCCCTGATCCCCATCATGTGCATTAAAATACTCTAAATCCCTGGTGATCCAGTGGGCCCCACTCCTGTCCCTGATCCCCATCATGTGCATTAAAATACTCTAAATCCCTGGTGATCCAGTGGGCCCCACTCCTGTCCCTGATCCCCATCATGTGCATTAAAAATACTCTAAATCCCTGGTGATCCAGTGGGCCCCACTCCTGTCCCTGATCCCCATCATGTGCATTAAAATACTCTAAATCCCTGAGTGATCCAGTGGGCCCCACTCCTGTCCCTGATCCCCATCATGTGCATTAAAATACTCTAAATCCCTGGTGATCCAGTGGGCCCCACTCCTGTCCCTGATCCCCATCATGTGCATTAAAATACTCTAATCCCTGGTGATCCAGTGGGCCCCACTCCTGTCCCTGATCCCCATCATGTGCATTAAAATACTCTAAATCCCTGAGTGATCCAGTGGGCCCCACTCCTGTCCCTGATCCCCATCATGTGCATTAAAATACTCTAAATCCCTGGTGATCCAGTGGGCCCCACTCCTGTCCCTGATCCCCATCATGTGCATTAAAATACGCTAATCCCTGGTGATCCAGTGGGCCCCACTCCTGTCCCTGATCCCCATCATGTGCATTAAAATACTCTAAATCCCTGGTGATCCAGTGGGCCCCACTCCTGTCCCTGATTCCCATCATGTGCATTAAAATACTCTAAATCCCTGAGTGATCCAGTGGGCCCCACTCCTGTCCCTGATCCCCATCATGTGCATTAAAATACGCTAATCCCTGGTGATCCAGTGGGCCCCACTCCTGTCCCTGATCCCCATCATGTGCATTAAAATACTCTAAATCCCTGGTGATTCAGTGGGCCCCACTTCTGTCCCTGATCCCCATCATGTGCATTAAAATACGCTAATCCCTGGTGATCCAGTGGGCCCCACTCCTGTCCCTGATCCCCATCATGTGCATTAAAATACTCTAAATCCATGGTGATCCAGTGGGCCCCACTCCTGTCCCTGATCCCCATCATGTGCATTAAAATACTCTAAATCCCTGGTGATCCAGTGGGCCCCACTCCTGTCCCTGATCCCCATCATGTGCATTAAAATACTCTAAATCCGTGGTAATTGAGTGGACCCCCTCCTGTTCACGATCCCCAAAAGAAACCAAGTAAACATTCCTGACTCTCCCCCGATGATGTAGTGATCCCCCTTCCCAATATCAAATGGTTACAAAGACTCAGATCCTCCCTGGTGGTCCAGTGGACCTCCCCCCACCCCCTTCCCCCTTCCCAGCATGAACCTGAAGCCACCAGGCAGCAGAACTCACCCGCACACTGCCACGCCAATGACTATGCTGACATTGAATGACACCTTACTGTACTACTGCAAGCCCATCGGTAGACCCTGTTGACCAATGGGCTTGCAGTGTGTACTGAATGCTTTCATTGTGAATCTGGACAACCAGGGACATTTGGGGTCTTTGTAACATTTTGATTTCTGGAATCAGAACCTGGAGGGGAGACCACCTTATCACTGAGAAGAATCATGCATGTTTACTTGTTTTCTGTCATGGATTGGGAACGGGAGTGGGTCCACTGGACCACCAGTGATTTGGAGTATTTTATTAATGTACATGACAGGGATCAGGGACGGCAAGTTGGTCCCACTGGACTACTCTAGGCTTGGGGTTTGTTTTTATGTACAATACAGGGACCAGGGATGGGAGGTGGAGTGCACTGGACTGCCATGGTGGGCAGTACTGCAGCCTGCCTGTGGGTATCCGGCCCACTTTCATTGGTCCCATCTTTTGTCATCCCATCACCAGAGATGCTCTCGAGATGGGCCAACATTTACTTTAACATATGGCGCAGTGCTGTTTGCATGGGCATGCCCTCTCCAGATGTGCTGAATATCATTAGTTGTGATTTCAGTGCATGTGGGATGTGCACAGTGCATCTGAGATGTGCTGGCCCATCTGTGCCCTTTGACTACTGCAACTGGGCACATCTCTGTGGGATGTGCCTTCACATCTCTGATGCACTTTGCACATCCCCTTTCAAAATGTCACCTTTAAAATATATGCAATACATTTGCTTCCTTTTCTTTTCTCCATGAAAGAATCATTTTTGTGTCCTTCATGTCATCCCTCTGACATTAATGCAGTGACCATTCCCTTTTCTATGTAATGTAACATATAAACATGTAATCTGTTGGCAGATAATGCTAGGTTGGTGTGCCCAGTCATCAAATTATTTTGTGCCTCTATCGCCACCATAGCCCTTGATGTGTTGCCATCCCTCACCCACTTTCCTATCACGTTTTCCTTTTTCTAGCACTTCCATTCTTGAAAACTCTCCATTGTTTCATCCCCACAATCTGTTTTTGAATATTTCATTTAAAAATGGTTAAGAAATAGAGGTAAACACAAAGTACTTCATACGTGTTTATTTATACAAGCAGTACATCAGTAATCATGGCCACTGGCCACCTCCAACCACCCCCCTCTCCCCCACACCCTCTCCCTTGACAATGTCCATGACTGCTGCCACTCTCTTTCTCACCTCACCACCCTCCCTCACCTACTGCCACCTTAGCCCCTCTCTAACCTCCTTTTTGCCTACCTCCAGCTATTCTCTCCACTAACTTCTATGTACGCAAACCGAGGGTATCTTATCCTCTATTGTTATGTCTTCTATGTACAAACCTGCTTGTATAAACTGCTGTAATTATTGTCCATGTTTTATACTCTCTGTTGTATAATCCTTTGTAATACTGTCTTCCCTCCCACTTGCAAAACCTTTGTAAATGAGTTTCCAGCTCAAAGGTGTTTAATCCTAGTTCTCAGTAAATAAATAAAAATAAAATCATATATTGCCGATTCAGTTTGGCATATACACTATTTCACCACATCCATGGCAATATGTTGTTCCTAGTTACAATACTTCATATTCTTTGCTTCATTTATGATGTACTGTACAAAATAATAAAACATAACTTTCTCAATTATTAGACATTATTCCCAAACGCATTTTGTATTCACACATGCACACATTTCACTACTTAAATAGCAACTATTATAATAATAACAAGCATTTGTCAATGCCGAACGTTCGCTTGCTGGTATTTGCAGTGGTGTTTGGCATGTATGGTGCTTTACCCTAATGCCCTGTGCGATTGCTGGTATTTGCACAATAAATTGTCAGCATGACCTTTTTGTTACCCCCATTGTGCGCTACATAGGCGGAAACACGTTTTGGGCAGGATGTGAAAAATGACAGCTGTACTGCTCATAAGGAAGTGTGGTAAAATGACAATGTTGAAAATCTGGAGTGGAAATATTGAAAATTAGCAAACCTAGGAGCGTGATGGGAACTATGAACGCACGCAAAACAGTCAAAACAGTCATTGTTAGGAATTTTTTCACCAAATTGTCAGCATTGGCATTTTAAAACCTCTGCTAATGAACTGTGTCACTGTGATTGTCTTACTGTGTGCCATACACTGAGTTCGCACACCGACTGTGCCATTGTGCGCTACATGGGCGGAAACGTGTTTTGGGCAAGATGTGAAAAATGACAGCTGCAGTGCTCATAAGGAGGTGTGGTAAAATGGCAATGTTGAAAATCTGGAGTGCAAATATTGAAAATTCGCAAACTTACGAGCGTGCGTAGGAATTGCGCAATGCAGACTCGTAAAACAGTCATTTTTAGGAATTTTTTCATGAAATTTTCAACATAGGCATTTTAAGACTTCTGCTCATGAACAGTGTCACTGTGATTTTCTTAATGTGTCCCATACATTGATTTCGCACACCGACTGCGCCATTGTGCGCTAAATGGGCGGAAACACGTTTTGGGTGAGATGTGAAAAATGACAGCTGTACAGCTCATAAGAAGGTGTGATAAAATGGCAATGTTGAAAATCTGGAGTGAAAATATTGAAAATTCGGTGAACTTACGAGCTCCTGTGAGGGAACTGCACAACGCGACATCAGAACAGTACAGGTTTTTGACGTTGACATCAGCCTTAACATGGAAGCGAATTTTTCATGAGATGTCACTGTCGTTGCATTATTCAAGCCCAAAGGGTGATTTCACGACAGTGACTGCAATCACCCTTCGGCCCAAGTAACGCCATGACAGTGACATCATTCATGAGAAGGGGTCTCAAAACCCCATGTTGAAAATTTGGTGCAAAAATTCCAAAAATGACTGAGATATGCACAAAGTTGAACTCTCCCCATCTAGCCCATTATACAGCTTACCGGCATTTCCTCGGTTCAGGGTCGCCTTTGAAGAGTGCAGGCGTGTTCCCGGTCCACCAAGATCGTCGCGCCAGAGTCCGGAGGTAAGTATGGGGTGAGGGGTGTGGGGAGGCTGGGCGCAGTGGGTGGGTGCGGGTTGTGGGAGGGGCTGGGAGACGCTGGCGCGGGACCGCTTTTATTTTACAGGTTTTAAAACAAAAACAGGACAATGTGGACGCTTGCCAACTGGGGTGGGCTCCCAGCATGGCAGCAGGATGGCTTGGGGGGCCGTGGAGCCGATGGGGATTGGGCACCCCGTCGGCAAACAACATTGCCACGCTGGGGTGGGCTCCCAGCGTGGCACCACTGGGCGGCGTGGCCTTGAGGGTTTGTCGTGATGGCGGTGCTCAGTATGGCAGCGGTGCTTTCCTTTGAAGCAGAGGAACACTGCTGTCATACAGAGCTCCTGCACCCATTGGGCGCAGTGCATTGGATGGGAGAGGCACACCTCCAAAGTGTGCTACTCTCCCAAAATGTTCCATGCCATGTGCGCAAGTGAACGTAAAAACCATAACAATACTAGATTTACAGCAATTATGTTTTAACTTAATTGCTTTGTAGTTTTTTTTTTTTTTTTTAACTTTCCCCTGATCTTGGTCTATAAAACAATGTAGATAATGTAGTATTTATTTTATAGAGTCTTTCAAAATGTATCCGACTTTTCCCTGCCATCCACACAATTCCTATTTTTGACATCACAGTCTGTTATCATGGTTAGCATAAGATGCCATAAACCAAGTCACTGTGAGGAAACTAGGGAACATCCAGCAATTTTCAAATATTTTCTATGTGTGACTGCTGAATATACACTGCACCAGGGTTTTGTACAACAGTTAAGTGTGCCATGTCGAAAGGTGGCCTTCAGTACAGCATGTATGAAACATCTTAAATTTTGCTGATTTCAGAAACCCCAATATGTACACAAGATGGCTTGCCGCTTACACCATCCTTGAGGTGGCCTACGTGGCTTTCAAAAGTCAGAGCAAGGCAGCAGTTATACTGTGTGGGAGAAGCAGTACCATAGTGACCATTCTTGTGGAGAAGGAAATGTGTGCTGTGACCTATAAGGTCACAGCATGGGGCATACTTTTCCTGTTGGTGACTGTGGCACACCTTCTTTGGCACCCCTGTGCCACTCAGATGGCATTCCTGCTGTTGCAAGCTATAGTCAACCCCCAGCAAATGTCAGCCTCTGCACAATGATATGTATATATACTTCCCCCTCCCCTGATGTGCAATACTCCCCAATCCCAGCTACCCATTGTGTACAGTACCAATTAAACCAGTTCCCAGTTCTTCTTTTCCAAACACACATTTAGCTCTGATCCCTTTTGTCAACAAAGGTAACTGACATCCTAGTGCCATTCTCTCCACCCCCCTGCTCCTGCAGTGCCTGCAATAAAGTTACAAGACCTACCCTAGTGGTGCAGTGGACCCCTTCTTTGCTCTCATCAGTAACAACAGTTCATATGTTTGCTGATGAAACTAAAGTAAAGTAACATGATGAACCTTTGGTAGGCAGAGGGTCATACAATGCAAGGATTCAAGAGAAAACTAAACAAATGGTCTATAAAGTTAAATTGTGGTTTAATGTAAAGAAATGTAGAATCATGCATTTGTGTCATAGTAACACAGGGTGGAGTACATTCTTGGTGGCTGGTGAGATGCTAAAGTTCAGAAGTGGATGAGAGTTACCTTGGAGTAATTATTAATAATGATCTTAAGGTGATTAATCAGCATTTAAAAGCAGTAGTGAAGACAATTCAGATGCTTGGATGTATAGGAAGGGTGATTACTAGCACGAGAAGGGAGTTGCTTCTTCACCTGTATGTATCATTGGTACAACTGCATCTCAAGTTTTTCATGCAATTTTGTAGATCCTATCTCTGCAAGGACAGGGACTGGTTGGAGTCTCTCAAAGTGCAGAGGATGGTGACCTGGATAATACCTTGTATGCAGGGGAACTGAATCTGTAATCTCTTTAATACAGGAGAAGAATGGTGTTATGATAGACCTTTAAGTATTTAAAGAACATCCGTGCAAGCGAGGTACAGTATATTATGGTGCTTCACTTAATTGTAGTTTGTGACACAGGGGGTCATTGCCTGAAACTTCTGGGAGGCAGAGTCAGGGTCAACGTAAGGAAGTTCTTCAGAGGGCCTGGTGATTGACAGGAATGGTCTGCTAGAGGAAGTAGTTTGGACGAAAATGGTCATGCATTCTTGTCACGCATTCGACAACCACATGTGTATACTCGAGGGGGGAGGTCCGTGTTTGTTGCCCTCCCTCCCCCCAGTACAAGAAACATTGATGAGAACCCATGTGAATAATATGGTGTGCACTGTGGTCCTTATGCTACTTTTTTTTTTTGCATTATATTTTTATTAAGCTTTTCAAGTAGAAAAACAAGCTTTACAGAAAGCACATGTATACAGGAGAGTCCTTAGCACAGGGTACAAATATTAAGAATTAACTAAACAACCACATTTTACAAAGTACTCACCCCCTTTTGTAATCCCGTTGGGGTAATTAACCACTTATCAAAAGTCTCATATTCCAAAAGCATACAGCACAGGGAGGGCTCCAGAGGGAAATACATACATCCCTAGCCAGTTCCTATGAGGATCAGCCAGGTTGTGAACCCACAGGCACACAACTCCCTCTGCAGGATTTCAAAGATACACACAGAGCATAAACTCCATTTTATGTGAGTTCCACTTTACAGTAAGAAGTAATGCCCCCAGCCCACCTTTCTGATTTGAGAGCATACAGAGAACATATTGAATATTCGTTTGGGTCGCAGGGTTCAAATACAGAAAAAAGACAACAGCGACCTGCAATGTTATGGTGAATAAACAGCATTCTCTACTTCTATTAGAAACGGCACGTATTCATGCATAGCAGTCCAAAACAAGTCCCAAGTGTATGTATAAAAAAACAAGAAAATTGCAAGGTCCTGTATGTTCAATAAAATATCTCCCCTCTATGTTAGAACAACAAACCCAGCGCTAAAGACCACCCATAATTAATCTGCATGTTAACCAGTAACTCTCGAAATGAAGCAAAAAAGGGGTGGCTATTCTTTACTGCTTTTCATTTGACCCAACTAAAATAAAAAATAGTCACTCTAATTCTGAGTCAGCGTCTTCATTTTCTTCAGACCCCTCCTGCTCGATAATGTCCATAATTTTTCAGCATTCTTCAGTTCATTAAATAGGTAGGTTTTCTCTTTCCACGAAATGTGCAGTTTGGCTGGGTATAGAAGTTGATGGTGAATTTTAAGTTGTCGCAGTCGGGCTCGAATCACATCAAATGCTTTGCGGCGCTGCCTGGTTCCAAAGGATAAATCAGGGAAAATGTGCAGTTCAGAATCCCCAAACTTAAACTTTCTTCATCATCTAGCAGTGGCCAGCATACGATCACTGTCTCCTACACCAGAACAAACCACCACAAATGCTCAGGGGTCAGTGGATCTCTTCTGTGCCCTATGAGGCTGGAGCCAATAAGCCTTTTCCAGCAATAACGGCGGTTCCTCCTCTGAAAAAACAATTATGCCAGGTAGGAGAGAATGGGCAAAGTCCAGAAGATCCTCCCCCTCAGCCGAGTCCGGTAAACCCAGAATCCAGATGTTCCATTCGAGAGCCTGGTTTTCCAGGACCTCCATGCGCTGACGCATCCAGGTATTCTCTCCGATTAATTTTGTGGTAGCATCTATAGTTTTAGTTACATTCTGTTCCAACTTGGTCATCGACTGGTTAGTTAGGTCCATTTGTGACTCTAGAGCTGCAACCCTAGATGTTAAGATATTGAATTTCCGGTCCAATTCCTGGACTGTTTGCACTAACTGCTGCAGCATGGAATTGACCATAGCCAGGGACACCTCTGCAGACTCCACACCACCGGAGGTCCCTATCACTCCATCTCGAGGAGGTCCACCATCCTGTCTGCCTCGTGGTTGGAAAAAGTCTGTAGAGACAGATGCTGATCCTTTATTTTTCCCCATTGTGCTCGCAGATAGGGCTCAGGAGTGTACCTGAAGCGGAAGGACTGGGCAAATGCAAAGAATAGCACTCAATAATATAATTGATATAAGATAAGAATCAGAGCTTCTGAAATGTGCGTCCTCCCACATGGCTGCCCAGCAGCGCCCCCCCTTATGCTACTTTTATGATGTCTGATTCAATGTCACCCCTAATTTGTCCCAAAAATTTAAATAAAAATACAGATAAAAATAAAAAAGAAATACTGTTCCCTATTTACATCTTCATGAACAAGATTAAACCCTCACAATTCTGGATGAACCTTTCTTTCACCTTTTCAAAGGCTTACTTCACAGGTATTAGGTTCTTCACATGTAAAAATATGTGAATTTTAACTTATGCAAACACATAAAGCTAATATATTGGTCAGAGGTACAATATCGTATACAGCACTCTCATGAAATACATGTATATGATCTAATTTTATACCCAAAAAGTTGCTTGCCACATTAAGGTTTCCATGTTCTGAACTGGACAACATATTAAATTGCTTTGGTTGTAGCCACTGAATACAGCACACCCCTACTCCTGTGTTACAGTCAGCGAACCACTTTATCCAAACATACTGAATTTTCTGTCCTGCTGAATGTACTTAACAGTGAAATAATTTCTTTTACTACTTCTAGTATAGTCCATTGGATGAAACATCATACCCTGTATTACACAACGCCTGTAGAAAGTGAGATTTGGCACAACACTTCCAATTGTCGCAGCAACACTGATGCAAATACTTTCTTCTAAGTGTTTTACATAAGGTTTCCCCACAAATGTATATAAATGTGGACCATGTGGTTGTTATCTTGTCTTACTTCTAAGCATTGAACAGATCATAGAATAAGCAGGTGACTGACAGGGAACCTTTTGTGCCAATAATGGTATATGCTGCAGTATTCCCACTGCTGCAATAACCTGAATGTCCACATACTGTGTTCCATGAAATTATTTCAATAATTCTCCATTCATGTTTTCAAATATGAAACACGAATTTGTCCAAAGTGGTCCTAATTCCCTCACACACTGTGGAAGATGAAGTAGTGAATGTGTGTTAAGTGTCAAAAACTGTTCTTGATATAGTACTGAGCACATAAACACAAAATAATCCATTAGCCTCTCACTATGTTTCAAATCACTTTCACTGATGCTATCTTTGCACAGTATGTACACCCCTTCAACAAGTGCTGAATAGTGATACAGATACAATGCTGGCATAATATCAAAAATACAAGGTATAGAGTAATAAAAAAGCCATGATCTTAACTCTGAAGCTTTCCTATACTTTAGATGTTCAAATATACATCTTAGCATTCGAGAGATATTATATGGAGGTCTGATCTTCCTCAAGCGGTCATCAACAACATTATGAAATTTGTACAGTGACCACTCCTTACTAGATTCTGCACTACTGAACCACAAGTTTAGCAGTTTTATAGTCACACCCAATAGCACACAATGCATGTAGTCAACTGCAGTTGATTTTACAAAATTGAATGACTTAAGCCCCATTAAAAAATAAGGTTCTTTAATACCATGTGATGCCTTCCCCTTTGGTTTAAAAGCAGTGTATGCATCCTCATTTGATCCTTCAACTGTTCGCTCTGGGCCTGTTGAGTTCTCCTTACAATTTGGGTAATGTGGACCTTACCTCCTTTTTCTGTTGTGCGTGTGTGGAACCTCTCTGTAGGCATTTAATGCAACTAAATTCCCCATTAAATTGATATATATTAAGTACAGCACTCTTTGCTGGCAGGTCACATGTAAGGCAAATTAGGAATGCCTTACATTTGATACAACCTTCACGTGTTTTAATTTCTATACCACTTATTTCTAATTCAAGCAGTGTTTTATGAATGTGATCAAAAAATGAAGACATGCTTGGTTTGTCCTTACCAAACCATAATCCACGCAGTATCATGTTTTGCTTTAGTTTTCTTTCATGAAATGGAAGCTCATTAATTGTTAAGTAAATGGGCCACATTGAACATTTAGAACTGTTAAATACAGGGATACCTCTGTATTTAAAGAAAATGAAATATTGTATGGATTATCTTCAGACAGGCTACCATCTGAGCAAAGTCTTCAATACAGTTCACCATCGTAGATGTTCTCATAGTTTCTTTGTGACATTTTGATTCTACTGAACCTGTGCTTTATTTGTAAATGTTTCTCTCCGAAAGAGAGTTTGAACTGTTGTTCAATTGGTATTTCAATAAAATAACACTTATTACTGCCACTTACATTTCGTTGGCAAAAATTTTTTTCACACTTTGACATATATTGCTGCACAACAGCAAAACAGAATTTGCAGTAATAGTGTTTGACAACTGGAAATGGCATCATTTTAGAGAAATATTGTTTGAAACTTGTACACACTTTTCAAAGCTGGGTGCATTACAATAAAATGCAGACTGAGCAGCTGTAATAAATCGGTTATCTGCTCACTTGTTAATGACTGTTTCGATACAAACAGCCAAATAAGAATCATGCTTATCTATACTGTTAAAAAATGGCCAGGATAAATTTTTTCATCGTGTTTTACACGGTCAAAAACATCTTCATCAGTGTCATCATCGCTGTCACCACTGGAATCTTTGTCATTTGGCCTTGATCTATTTCCAGAATTGATCAAACTGTCATGCTCATCTACTTCATTACCATCACCATCATCAGAACTGCTGCCATTATCTGCGGAATGTATATTTCTGTCAGTTAACTGAGAATCAAATGCTGACTGAAGAGTTGTCTTCTACCAAATGATCACTTAGCTGAAAAACATTTGAATTATTTTGCACAAACATTATTTCTCCACAATGGTCTATAGAGCAGATAAACTTATTTGTTGCATCCTGCTGAATACCATCATTTGCTACTGTCTGAGCAGATCCCTGCTGAATGCCATCATTTGCTACTATCTGAGCAGATCCCTGTTTGTGTATCATCATCACAATCCCCACTTTAACTGATCACTGTATACGACTCAGCTCCAGTATCTAGTGCAACTTTATCCTCTTCATTGGAGACATCAGCTGTCTCAGTTTGAGAGACAGCTGAAGTAAATGATCCTTTCAAAGTTGAGCCTTCTATGTATTTCAGATATTGTTTCCTATAATGCTTCAGTCTAACCTGTCTTCTTCTATTCAGTGATGTCTCTTTGTTAGTGCTTGTGTTTCTTTTGTGATCTACAGAATATAAAAGTAGACCAGTTAATATACTACTCTGTTATGTAATACAGAATTACAAAGTCAAAATTGTGTATCATTTCCTACAAGAGGTGTATCACATGGCCAGGCACCTAACTGTAATGGGAATTATTATGTTGCTCTTCCAAACTTAAGCGTTTGACTTTGTTATATCATATCAATCAATCAATCAAATCTTTATTTATCCAGGTGAACATCATTGAGCACAGCTCATTTGCAAGATGGACCTGATAAGGTCAAGGTTCAATTTACATAGATACATAAAAAATATTCAATATACGCACACTCTAGGATACTACATAGAATATTTAGTATACACGCAGTCTAAGGATACATTCTAATCAGACTATACATTAAATTCAGGTGTAGTGGTAATAAGGGGTGAGGGGAAGGGGAGTAGGAAGTGGTGTGCCTGGCTGGTGGGGAGGAGGAAGATGTGGGGCCTATACTGTGGAACGGATAAACTGTGGGCCTTATGAAGAGGGCAGGAGGGTGACACTGGGGGGTTTGTATAACAGGGGTATAGGGCTGTGATATATTACAAGGGATTAAGGGGAGGCAGATGGAAAGGAGGGGTGCATGGAGTGTGAGGGGTGGTGACTCTTAGTAAAGGTGGATACCTTCCGTGAGTTGGCTATCTGGGGAGGGAGATGGACAAGATTAGGAATACTCTACTGTTTGTGGAAACAATTACATTTTTCTTTGATAAGCCTTGAATACAGATATTTAAAGGATGTAAATGAGATGTATCTGTTCACTTTCACGGTCTTCTGCATCATATTCCATACGGCAGATAAGACATAGCTGATAGCAGATCTACCATATCGAGAACTGAAATTGGGCACTTTAAGCATGATGAAGTTTAGACTTCTTAGGGAATATTTACTTGATGTGATTTGTGTGAAGCAGTCTGAGATGTAATTTGGTAGCATCTTTGATAGCGCTCTATAGGTCCATAGTGTGGCATTCCTGTCTCTTCTAAATCGGAGCGAGGTCCATCCAACTGCAGCATAAAGCGAGCAGTGATAAGTGCTGAGAGGAAGATCTGTAATAAACCTCAAGGCTCTATGGTAAAGTGTGTCCAGTTTGCTCAGATATGAGTTGGGGCAATGACCATATAGGAAATCTGCATAATCTAATACTGATAGAAATGTGGCCTGGACCAGTTTCTTTTTAGAATCACTAGTGAGAAAGTGCTTTATTCTGTAATAGAGCCCAAGCCTCTGACGGAGTTTTTTTAGCAGATCTTCCAGATGATCTAAGTAGTTGAGTCTACTGTCTACCCAGACCGCCAGATATTTGAATTTTGTAACATATTCAAGATTTTCACCAAGGACAGTGGATATGTGGGGGAGATTGTTTGGGAAGGAGTGTCCAGCTTGTGTTTGGGGGGAGAAAAACATTGCCTTTGTTTTTTTTTTGCATTTAGCATGAGTTTTTTTTCCAGTAGTTGGTGTTGTAATAGGTTGAATTCTGCTTGTAGCTCTATGCATGCTGTTACGGGAGAGGGGTGACTGACATACAATACTGTATCATCTGCAAACAGGTGTCCAGTGGCTTTGGTGAGGTTATTGCCGATTCTATTGATATAGATGGCAAATAGGATTGGGCCAAGGATGGATCCTTGGGGAACTCCTCTTTGGAGAGATTTGAGTGGTGATAGGTCTCCTTCAGCCTTCACCTGCTGGGTCCTTCCCGTGAGATAGTTATTAAACCATCTAATGGAGGTTGAGTCGAGTCCTATGGATTTCAGGGAGGAGAGGAGCAGTTCATGGTCGACCGTATCGAATGCCTTACTCAGGTCTAAAAATACAGCACAGACACTATTTTTTGTCCAGTTCGAGTTGCCAATCATTGGTTACTTTAGCCAGGGCTGTGATGGTGCTGTGGTTGGTTCTAAACCCAGATTGCGCTGGATTTAAAAGATTAGCCTCTTCAAGATATCCTCTTAGTTGGGTGCTTACGATTTTTTCTAGCAGCTTGGATAGCACAGGGAGCATAGAGATTGGCCTGTAGTTGTTGAGGTCCATGGGGTCCCCTGCTTTCAGTAGCGGGATAACTTGGACTGTTTTCCAGATTGATGGAATAGATCCTAGTGTAGAGAGAGGTTAAATAGGTGTGTTATTGGCACTGCTAATACTTGTATGGCAATTTAAAAAAAATAGGGATCAAGGGAGTCTGCACCTGCACTTTTTTTTTAGTGTCCAGCTGTGATATTAATTCTTCCACCTGCTTCAGGGTGGCTGGTATGAAGGAGAAGGTGTACTCTGTTACCCGTGCTTCAGTGTTCTTGATACCTAACTGGGAATGCATTTGGTTAGCCGGAGAGGTGTCGGAATGCTAGACCAGTGGTTGTAAAGTGATTGTTGAATGATTCCAGGACTTCCAGTCTATCAGAGATGGTTCCCTTGCCATTGTGTATTTTGGCTGGGAGTGTGTTACTTGGATCGTATCCTGTTATGACTTTTATGGTGTTCCAGAACTTGGCAGGGTTGTGGCAGGAGAAGTCTAGTTCAGACATATAATAAGCAGCCTTAGCATCTTGTACTTTCCTGGTACAGATATTCCTGGCTTTTTTTGAGCAGCTCCCAATCAGTTGATATCTTAGTTTTTTGTGCCTTTTTCCATAACTTCTCTCTGTCAAGGAGGGTGGCTTTAAGGTCAGGAGTGAACCAACAGTAGGTTTTATTTTTAATGCGTACCTTAGAAATTGGAGCATGGATATTAAGGACACCTGTAATAATGTCATTTAGCACCTCATACGCTATCTCCACTGTGTTTGCTAAGTAAAACTCTTGCCATCATGTGGAGTGGTTTATCTCTTCCAGATATGCCTCAATGTTGAATTTTTGCTTTGATCTCCTCATTATGAACTTGGTGGGGGATGATGGCTTGCATGCTGATCTTATTCCCGTAATAAGGCAGTGGTCACTGATGTCATTGAATAGTACTCCAACATGTGAGAATGTGAGAAAAGGTGAGGTTTATTCACTAGTATAACATCTAATAGTGTGCTGTTGCTTGTATTCTTTTTGTTGATTCTGGTGGGTTCATTTATGAGCTGTGTAAACCCATGTGTATCGCAGAATGATATTAAGGGTGCAGCTGCTTTTGACAGCCAGTTTAGGTTTAGGTCTCCTATGATTATAGTTTCTTCTGTTCCCTTTTTGATTAGGTCACCCAGGTGGGATAATAGCTTGAGGTCAGCTGAGGGGGGCCTATAGCAGCCGATTAGCTGCAGCGATTTGGTGTGGAAGAGGGCCACTTTGAGGGATAGGCATTCAAATTCCTTTACCATGGATAATGAGTCAAGGCAGGTTACAGATAGGCTGTCCTTCACATAATCGCTAAGCCCCCACCCTTAGTTTGGCGGTCAGCTCTGAATACTTGATAATTAGGTAAGTTTATGTCTTTGTCGGCTGTGACAGGCCTGAGCCACGTCTCAGACACTACTAGTATATCCGGTAGGGTATGGTTAGCCCAGGCTTGGATCATCATGATCTTCTTTAACAGACTGCATACATTAATATGGAGAAAGCTTAGCCCTTTGATCTTGGCTAAGTCTGTTGGTGCAGTGATGACCTCTGGGGGTCCAAGGTTAAGTTCTACATTTCCTGAGCATATTAATAATAGTATCAATAGTTTCATAGTTGCCGCAAGAGATAGGTTAAAGATTCTTGCCATTGCTCATTTTTTTTTTATTCTGATACCACTTTGTTTGCCATCCAGATATGGAGCTTTAGCCTCTTGTTAGAGCGCTGATTAGTAGTCTTGCAGACAGGCGCGTTGAATAATTTTTTGTACAGAGTTGAAGCAAGGTCCCATAAGATAGTAAATCCACCTGAGTCCCTACATGGCAACTGCTCCATGGGTTATGTTGTAGCATTGGGAGGTCATATATACATACCCAGTCCCTTGTGACTGTTGCGGTAGTGCAGTAAGTCGAGTAATGTAATACATCTCCCTGTGTGGCATCCTCTGAGTGATATCCTTTTTCACTGTGCTCAGGATACAGTAATAGAGCTAGCAGAATCCAGAGAAATCCACCCATTATGAAAAGTATAACTGGTATGCAGAAGGTACTATATCAAATGTCTTTCGTGGTGCCCTCAGTAGATTGCTAATATAAATGACTTATTCAGCTACTGTCCGGTGAGTAGAGTTTAAAAAAGGGAATATAAATTAGAGGGAGAAGGATAGAAAAAACACAATAGGGGGTGCCTAGCATATGTATTTCTCACTGTGATGTTTAAGAGCAAACAATGGTCAAGCTTCAGCTCAACAGTGTGGGCAGCACGAGCGAGCAGAAAGGGAGTCTGCTGATTTGGTAGCTAACAAGGGGATATAGAGCAGGCTACAGGGAAGCGAGACGCAGGGAGTGATTTATGTTTTAAGGGAAGGTGTCTATATAAGAAAGGCTACAGAAGGGGAAGGCGGTGGGCATAAAATTGCGGTTTTGCCATACCTTTCCCTGGCAGTCCCTCCAGTCTCGCGGTTCCAAGCATCGGCTTGTGGCTGCCGACTGCCCACTGGCAGAGACTGGCCCCGGCGCTCAACTGTGGGCACTTAGAGAGGGTCCTCTTCTGAGGAAAAAAGACAGAGCACAGCAGGTTAAACGCTTTGCAATGGCAAGTGTCAGCAGTGCAGCAGGGGGCCGGAAATTAGCACTTTAAAGGCAATGATAATGATATTGAGAATGATAATGCAGGCCATATTGCCCATGATTGAGTACAGTGATTTGTGTAGAAAGGCCAAGAATCTCTCTAGTGGCAGGTCTGTATAACCTGCTAACGGAAAACTAGCCACTTAAAAAAAAAAAAAAAAAAAAACTTCTATTACACAATTGAAATGTGCTTAGTTCTATCGAAAATCTATTTGTAAAAAGCGCCAGATGGCTGAAGCAGGGGAAAAGTCCTGGCCAATCAGAGTGGGTTTGCTAGAAGCACCCATGTTCCAATTGGCTGCGCTGTCCCATACCTTCCAAGGAGCGCAGGCGTGTGTCCTGGTCTCAGTTGGTGGCTGGCCGGGTGCTGGCCGACCGTGGGGGAGCTGAAGCAGCCCTGTTCATGGGCAGCCAGCTGGAGAGAAGAAAAAAGAGCAGGTCAAAGACATCAATCAACACCTACTATTAAGTAATACCATTTAAAATCAACATTTTATTTAATGTTTTATGCCGACTTGTGTACTGTTTCCACCATCAACTGTGTCCAATGAGTACATTTACAGAAACATAGACAAAAAGGTTGAAATATAACAAATGTCTATCCAGTCTGCAAAACTTCCATAGAATCCCTGCAACTTACTGTTCATCTAGGGTACTTACCATCCCCATCCTGTCTCCATTCTCATCCTTGTTCCTGTCGCCCCTTTCTTAACCACTGTTCCCTTTAATATGCCCTATCCATGCTTGAATCCTCCGACTGCTTTTACACACAACATTTTAGCTGATAGACTTTTCCAAGGTTCCACCACCATTTCCATAAAAGAGTACTTCCTCACATCTTTCTTAACCTACCTCCTGTTTATTTCCATTTGAACACGTGGTACTGCAAATTGGTATTGAATAAATGGTTCCAAGTCAAAATAGTGATTGACGATCAGCAATCGCTATTATGGAGCGTGTGTATCGCCAAAAAGAAAATTGGTGATGTACATATGTGGGTGAACATACATCCAACAAGGAATCAGTGCTTTAGAGGTTGTTTTGCTGTGCCACCACCTTATGTGTGGCTTTGACCATGGTATCCCCCTAATAAAGAATTCTCAACTCCAGTGGTGTGCATGATAGTGAGGGTGAGACACCGATTATGCAGGGGAAAAAAAACATAAAAACAGACTTGTGGCCAGTGGAACATATAGCCCCCAACCAAGACCAGAACCCTACACTTGCAGTTCTGCAGCTAGACACCATCACCACCACATCACGCAGGTAGCTCAGCAGCATCAGGTATACACTTCCTCTAAAGCCCCCTGCACCAGGGATCGACAAATACAGTGGTCTGATATCCACGTCTACAAGTTTTATTGGGCGGACAAGCATTTTTGCAGCAGAAGCTTGACCCATGGACAACCAAGTCAATGCTGCCAAGGTATTGTTTTTTTTCTTTTTTTTAACTTGCAGTCATGTTCCAGCCATTAGGTGAAGCCCGGCACGCCACATCAGCTTAGCTTCTTCATCATGGGTTGACTGATCTTAAAGTCAAATTAGGGAAAAAACAAACAGAGAAACAACAAAGAAAGCAGAAGGAAGAAAAAAAAGCATTTTCTTAAGTGGAAAGAGCTGAAGGTGTGTGTGTGGGGGGAGGGATTGAGGATATGGTGAAGAACAATGCAATGGGAAATGGCTGAAGTGGGAGGAGAGTTGGAGATTGTGGTATTGGGAACCAAGCACATCAAACAGCAAACCAAAAAAAAATCTTCATAATTATACAAAAATAAGAAAACAAAACATTTAAAAAAGAGAGAAACCACAAGTCAGTCGGGGTGGTGAGATCATGGTAAACTAACATAAGTGTAATTTGTCAATCCCTGATCTGCACTGACCCTCCATTTCCCCATGCCATATGCTCCTTCCCGTTGCCAACCCTTACCCTCTCTGAACTGGTCAATACCATTGTGTGTTAGACCATGTTACAGCCGCTGCAAAAGTACAGTAAGTTGCTCATATGCAAGTCTCTCACTTTCAGTCACCAAAAAGTACATGTTATCTGCTACATAATTCCCAGCAGTTCAATTTATGAATTCCTTTTTGTAACTTGAAATTCTCTATGATATCTCCACTATTCCTTCTGTTCTCCATTGAGTACGTATTTAGTGCCTTGTGGTGCTCCTAATAGATCTGCCCCACTGGTCCGGAATCATTTTAGTTACTCTGCACTACCATGTCTCCAACCGATACTTACCCTTTCTGAGGTGAGGTCTCCAGAACTGTGTGCAATACTATAGGTGAGGCCTCATCAGTGATATGTAGTGGTAAATTATCACCTCCTGTCTTCTGTGAATGAACTGTTATCGACCCCCCCATCCAGAGTGTTTCTGTTGCTTAGTTTAGGTACCTCTCCCTATTCTTTGTGAATACTGAGCAGAACTATTCTTTCAGTATCCCTGCTTTTTCACTGTCCTCCTCTACCCACACCCCTCTCCTTTATTAACCATCCCTATCCCTCCCTTTGTCTTTCTTCATTCCCTAATGTACCTATAAAAGCTTTTTCCCCTTAACTGAGTTTGCCATTTTTTTCTCACTTTTGCCCTTCGCTATTCTGCCTGCCTTCCCCACTTCATTCTGTTTTAACTGAAACAGTTATCTGTCCTCCTTCTTCTGTTATTCCTTATACCCTGTACTTCCTTAATTAAATGTTTTCTCCCAAAACTTCATCGCCAACTCTGTTGAGAACAAGTGTTAAATTATTTTAGCATCCGAACTTTGCAAAAAAATTGGTATTAAATATTTCAATAGTTTAAAATAGAAGATTAAAGGAGGCATAGCAGCATAGTGGTTTTAGGTTCAGAACTACATTTGAATCCCACATACGCAATCTGCACACTGTGTAACCATTTACAAGTCATTAAACTTCACTGTGCTCCCAGTTTGCACATGTCAACAAGCTTCTGCTTAGTGTACTTCTTATGGCTGGTTAAACAATTTGCCATTTCCCCATTTTGTCATTTCTCCTTTCCCTGAAAGAGCAAACCTTTGCTCTGTTAAATGAATCACACTTGTTCAAGACACAGAACAACAACTTAGTCCATCTAAAACATTTTATACATCTCTGTCTTGTAGTCAATATCTGTTGCAAAGTCTAGAGTTACCAGATGTCCACTTTCACGAGGACATGTCCTCTTTTTCAGGCTAGAGCTGCCAAATATACTTAAGGGTACCTTCACTGTCCTGTAGTATTATTATTATTTTCTCTCTCCTTTCCAGGACCTCCTTGTAAATGAGCTGTGAAGGTGGTGGAGAATTTAAACCTATTTACTGTGGGTAAGACACAATGGCTCATCATGCGAGTGAATAAGTGTCCTGTCTTTGGCATCCCAAAACCTGTTAAACCTTGCCAAGTCAAAGGCTCAACTACCAAGTAACAGCTGCTGATGCGTAGTGCAGGCTTTTTACCAAATAGTCAATATCAGTCATCTTGGCCATGCCAAGAAATCAGAAAGAATTCAACGAAGAAGGCAGAACAAGCACACAAAAAGGCACACTCATCTTTGGAAAGCCACATCAGTACACATTATTGTGATGTCTTCTCTCTGCTACAATAAATTGTGCATCTGCCATGCAATGCCCAGTTCATATTAGCCCTAACTGGTACTGCACAGCCTCAGCAAGCCCTTTTGCTTTACAAAACAAACCCTGGTGTCAAAGCTACATATTTTATACAAGTCATCCTTCAGCCCTAAAGTGCTTAGGAGTACTCCGGGCTACCAAACAAAAAAAGCACAAATAATTAAAGGAAGGAGGAAAAAGATTAAAGACAAACTAAAAGGCTCACCTGCAGAGTAGTTGGTCTGGGCCCTACTCCTCGGTCAGTTTAGCTGAGTCTGACTAGCAGACTCTGTGCTGGGCTTGTACTTTCTGTATGCGTTCTCTCGTCTCTGGACACTTTTGTTCTCTTCTCTTCTCTCTCACATGTAGTGCTCTACTGTTGCTGGAATAGCTGTAGCTGGTGTCAGGAGGTCTAAACCTCACTCTCAGGTTCTTGGCAATAATGGGCATGGAAGGAATCACAGACACATTGCATAAGAGTAATAAAGTTTGTTTATTACTACCAAAAGGAAAATCACAGTTGCCCTAAACAGTTCTTACCAATATGTACTGGGAGCCAATGCTAAACATTCCCTATACCTTGAGGAATCCCCGTGTCTTCTGGGGTCTCCGAGGCAGAAGACGTAATGTCTAACATTATATACCTATGATAATTACCATGATTATTGTAAGATAGAAACATTTCTAGTTACAGAGATGAGCCCTATTGGCTAAATTAGAGGTGGCTCCACAGTACAAGATAACATTATACAATTTTGTAATAGTCATCACTTTGTAGAAACAAAGAGGTAGAGTTTGTATATAGCCATGTAAGAATAATACATATCAGAAGAAGATGGCAATGCCGACTCGTATATCATAATCATTACAAGGACACAGATGTCCTAACATCTTGTAAGCAAGAAATACATGTATATATTGGAAAGTAAAGTGTATAACTCCCTAACCTTCAGCACGCAACCTCGACTCTCACGCATAGCTACTCCTCCCACCTTCCATACCTTGGATGGGTCCCCCCCCGAAAGCTTGCACCTCCTTTAGATACCTGTGGGTATGGCTCGACCAACACCTAGATTTCTCAGCCCACATCGAATCACTACACAAAAAACTGCACCCCAAACTGGGTGCGTTATATCGCAACAAAGGGTTCATGCCCTCCACGGTCCGAAGGGAATTAGTGCATAAAATGATTCTCCCAATACTTGATTATGGCGACGTGGTCTATGGCGATGCACTCTCTTCCAACCTGGCCAGCCTGGACACCCTCTTTCACTCTTTCTGCTGCTTCATCTTGGACTGTCCCCAATGACCCATCACTGTGACCTATACAGCTCCCTAGCCCTTCACTCACTTGTGTCCTGGAGGCAGATCCACTGCTCCAGAGTCATAGCGAAATTCTGGTCAGACTCCCTCCCCCTTTACCTTAGCTCCACTTTATCGGCCCTACCTTCTTCAGCCTACTCTCTCAGAAGCTCCGATTCTAGGCTCCTCCAAGTCCCACTCATGCACACATCCAAGGGACAACTGGCCTTCAAATATCGCTTGCCTAAACTTTGGAATGATTTACCTGCAGACATTAGGCTCACCTCTAACCCAAGACTCCTAAACCTGCTTCTCTATGACCATTTCTCTGACACATGCAACTGTTACCAGCATTCATGAGCTATAGCCCTATGCACCCCTGCTTTGTGAGTGCTCCGCCTATTCTCACCTACTGCATTCTAGGGTCAGAAATGTTTAAAGTATTACTGTAACTGTTATGTTACCATGGCCTGTTACAGGTTTCTCACACTGCCTGTGTACCTGAATGTCTCTGCCGTGCATATACTCTGCACCTAGGTAAAATTTGTATATATCTGTGTACCTGAACGTATATGTTAAATCCATGTAAATACATGTCCTGTGTACCCCTTGTAACCGTCCCCAGGTCACATCTGGAAACGAGTGGCCCCCCCACTCAGTATGCTTTCCTGGTTAATCTCGTAACTAAATAAATAAATAAAAATAACAATAATGTGCATACATATCCTGACATCTACTCTTTTACGGTAGATGCCCTTAGCCCTATATGTTAGTATAACATATACCTAAATGCTAGCTGTCTGCGGTGTACCTGTGGGGTACCAATTAGGGTGCAGGGACCTCGTGTAACATTCCCCCTCTTGTTGCCTCTCAGGGGCAACACAAGCAAGAGTAAGGAAATGGATAGGGAGCAGGGGTCGTTTACAGACTTGACGCGTGAGCCTTGTAAAGGAACTCCAGCTGCTCATGGTGTTGGCATAATGTGCTGCCGTAGGCAGCAAAGCATAATAATAAGAAAAAATATTAAACATGCTTGCATAATAACAAAACCTTTAAAGGTAATCTCTAACCAAGTGTTGGTAAGTGCACTATTCAAATCACCATCATTAATTAGGGCAAGTACGGCCTCATCTGCTTTGGAGATATTATTGCTGATGTGGATGAAATGGATGTCTTTCCTGTCTAAAAGTGATTTCAATGTCAAACTTAAAGGATCAATGTGTACATTAAAGTAAGGCAGATACTCAGAAAGCGTAAGCAGATAATCAGGGTTACCATCAATGATATTGGGGTCCATAAGGGGGACAGGGGTAATAACTGTGTGCCCTATAACAGTTTTCTGATGCAGGATGAAACAGAAATTTGGGGTATTGATAACACATGTTTTGTCTGCTTATGGAAACATCTTATAGTTAGTAACCACACAATATTCACCATCTGAATTATATTGTATTTTCACTGTAGGTAGTCTGCATTTTTGCAACTATACTGGGCAAGTACAAGTCTGTTTAGAAATCTATGTTGACAGGCGGTGAACCTCCTTCTGATAGGATTGGTACAACTTGGAAGCATCTGGAGCAGATGTTGAGACTTGGTATTCTGTGCCATTAGTGGTGATGTCATCATCCATTTAAAAGGACCAAGGGATAATGTCTGGGGAATAGCCATATACAGGTTTAATAACATCAAATATGTCACATCAACACAAATAAAGATACCCTTTCTTCACACAGCAGTCTGTGTGCGGTGAGACCCACGTGTCCAGAAGAAGATGGAAGACCAAGAGAGGAGGCAAGTCAAGGCGTTCTCTGTAGATGTTGTCATCAAGGTGCCCAATGGAGTGTACAGATGCAAGTTTATCAAATATAGCTGTAGTAGGATCAAAACGTGGTAAAGAAACAGTGAAAGAGACAAACATAGCAACTTTATTTGAGCTTTTCTTAGAAGTAAAACAAGGACCAGTATTAGGGTGCCTGGTCACAAAACCCAAATTCCTAGCAGTAGAAATAGGAATAGTTAGAGACTGTAGCATACACATGGCAACACAGTTAGGGGATTTACAATGAGGACAATACCATTTAGAGATACGTCTATAATGTATGATATCAGGGATTCTTCCAGATTCTAGATCATGGAATAGGTTGTTGATGGTGGTGATGATGTATGAACCATAGGCTGCACATAATATTTCACGGGCAATGTATTGCTTATCTGCTTCTTTATTGTTTTGTGCAATTAGTGCATTAATCTTGTCTTTAGAATCTGAAAATGCCTTAGCAATGTTGTGCATATTGTATACAGTGTATCTCTCTTCCTAAGGCCATCCACACCATGCAATAATGGGGGTATAATATCATTCACCAGACCAGTTTGGAACTTTTGTGAATGTGATTTGATAGCAGCAATGTCAGCCTTATTCCAGATGAACATTGCTGTGCCAAAAACACCAGTGACATCAGATGTGTCATGTGTATTACGCTTATGACTTTGATCATCAGTACAGATGTCTCTCGTTATAACGAATCCCAGTTGTAATGAACCGGCTGCTTGGCTCCCATCAAAAACAATGCTTTTGAACTTGCGTTATTTAGTTTGCATCTTGGTTTTATTTTATGGTGGTTTTCAAGCAGTATCCACTGCCAGAGAACAGGGAGGCATCCCCGTGCTAGCCAGCATGCTGCTTGAGCATTGCCAGTGCAGAGAATATGAAAGAGTGAGCCATGATCTACTCCTCAAGACTGCTGTTGGGTTCAGTAGCAGATAGCAGGTACCATAGCCCTGCAGCTGGTTTTGGTTCAGTGCAAACATCCCATGGCCTGATCAATCAGAAGGCAGCTGTGCCTCTGTCTGCATCATCATCGCAAAAAACAGTGATACAGGGAAAGTGGAAGAACAGGGATTATCCTTTCAAATGAGTGGAGCTGCTGAGCGTTGCAGTGGAGATTCTGCATAATAAGGGAAGATCCCATGTGGCTCAGAACTATGAGTAAAAGCACAGGGCTCAGCTATCTTGTTTCATTTTGGCTATCTTGTTTCATTTTCTCCTCATCTCAGGAGCAATCCCCTGTATCTAAGGCATGGTAAAACACCTCCTTCCTCACCTTGATCCACCTGCAACTACCCCAGAGGGAGTCTTCATCAATATTCCCAACCATTTGACTACTGTTCAGGAAGGTTCAGATGCCTACCTTACCTAGTTCACCATACCTAGAAACCTTCTAAGGGTGGCCACGCTGGTGGGCAGTGGCAGGATTTGGTGTAAAATTACTGGTACAAAGACATTTCACTGTTTCTCAGTATTGAGTATCCTCGTTATAACAAACTTTCAATACGGCTACAAAGGGGTTTGTTATAACGAGGGAGGACTGTATTAGGTTTTCTTCTAAAATTGCCTCTATGCTCGGTGGTGTGTACCCAGGCAATGGGGTCTTGATTACGAATCCGAAAAGCTGCTAAGCTATCAAGTAACAAAGTCCTGTAAAACAATGATGTATTAGTAGTATGACACATACCAAATTCTTTCATATTCCAGTAAGTTAAGTTAAACAAAACAGGTATATGCATCAATTGTAAGTTGTTAATAAGTGTACCAGGTAAGGCAGTGGCTGTGAGACCACTGTGAGGACCAGGGGTCTGTTTTGGACATTCCAAAAGCTGTTTCTCAGTAGGGGGTAGCACAGATATATACATGGCAGCAGATGCCATGTTGTGTACAGCACAACATTTTCTAGCAGAGTCTGTAGACAAGGAATTACAATATGAGAGATCAATTAAGGCAGTAATATTGTATAAACCAGAATGTCTGAGAGATTTGGAGCAAGGACAAAGAACCATTTGGGAATAATTTTGTGTTGGCCAACCTTGGAAGTTCCTTTGGAGAGCTTGGCCACTGGGAGTATTTGTCCTTGTGACATGGTTTACCACTCAATTTGTAGGGTAGATTTGTCAGGAGCAAAAACTGAGGCAGTAAGGTAGGCATCTGAACCTTCCTGAACAGTAGTCAAATGGTTGGGAATATTGATGAAGACTCCCTCTGGGGTAGTTGCAGGTGGATCAAGGTGAGGAAGGAGGTGTTTTACCATGCCTTAGATACAGGGGATTGCTCCTGAGATGAGGAGAAAATGAAACAAGATAGCCATCTTGTCAGTGTATCTAAAAAGGAAAATCAAACATTAGTAAATTAGTACTATTCCACCCAATGGGTTGAGGAAAAGTAATTATACTCCTTTATACAGTTTCAGTTCATTTGCATGCAACCATTTGTCAGTCAGTTTGTTGTTTTGCATGAGTCTAACCTGATAGACTGCTGGACTGAACTTGTTGACAATGGGATAGGGTCCTTCCCACTTATTGGAGAAGGAATGTGTGGGATGTGCAAATCTGAGGAACATAACTTGATCCCCAATTTGCCAATCCACTTCTTGTGCATGTTTGTCAAACTGAATTTTGGACTGTTGCTGGACCTTGCCCATGCAGTTAGCACCATACAAATGAGTGTGTATGAGGTCTTGTCTGAGTGTTTCCACATATTGATCTACTGAGACATGTTCTGCAGTGGGGGGGTTTGCAGGTCAAACAACAGGTGTTCAGGTAATCTCATCTATCCGCCAGTCATCACCTCAAAGGATGTCAACTGGGTGGTTGCTGAGGTGTACCCCTAATTGCCATAAGGAGTAACGACAGTAGGGAATCCCAATCCTTGGGATAGTCCTCAATGAATTTGGAAAGTATTTTCTTAATCCATCTGTTGGCTCTCTCTACTTGATCTGAGGATTGTGGATGGTAAGGTATGAAGATCTTCTGATGAACTCCGAGGAGTTCGAGGGCTTCTTTCATCAACTCGCCTGTAAAACTGGTTCCTTTGTCAGAGTCTACCTTGAGAGGTAGGTCCTACCTGGAGAAAATCTATTCCACCAGGATTTTGGCAGTGGTTTTAGCAGTGCATGTCTTAGTGTGGAAAGCTTCAACCCACTTAGAGAAGAGATCAGTTACCACAAGGGCGTATTTGTTATTTCTGCTGGTATTGGTCAGAGAGCCAATAAAATTGATCTGTATGGCATGCCAAGGGCCAGAATGCCTTTGTGGTAGTAGCTTGACATTACATTTGGTAGGGATGTGGTTATTTTGTGCACAAACAAGGCAGTCGTCTATGTACTGTTTGACATCCTTGGTGACATCAGGCCACCAAGTGGTGGTCTTAAGCCTTTGAAGTGTGTTTTCCACTCCCTGGTGTCCTCCAGTAGGGGTGTCATGCACTTGGTGCAGAAATTTGGATCTTAGATGATGAAGAACTACCCACAATTTGGTGGGGGTGTCATCTGGTAGGTACCAGATGAGCTTGTCATCAGGGGACAGGTGTAACTTACCTTCATGCCTTCGGTAGGGGTTAAGGGTAGGTAAATTCTTCTCAGTACCTTAGTCCAGGAATCTGAACACGTCTTTGAGTTCAGAGTCAGCGTGTTGGGCTTCTGACAAATCCAAGGGGGAAAAGGGTTCATGTTTTTTCCTGACTGCTGTAATATGTATGGCCGCTCTGGCCTCTGGATGATCCATCAGGCCCCTTCCTTTTCAAGGTGTCAGCAGTGTCATTGAAGGCATGATAGGGGTCATGTATGGAGTGAGCCTTAACTTTGTGTACACAGAGTTTGTGTGCAAACTTTTGTGCCACTGAATGAATGTATATTACCAGTTCCTTGTGTTTCACTGGGCTGCCATCAGATGAGAGAAAGGAGTTCTTCTGCCAGAAAGGAAGAAATTCTGTAAGGGAACAACAGACCCAATTAGAGTCTGTGAAAATGATGGTGTCTTCGGTTCCATGCTGGATGAACTTGAGGGTGCAGGCCACCGCTGCCATCTCTGCATACTGTGATGATGCCACACTGCAATGCTTAGAAATTTTGCAGTGTTACCAAAAGGGTAAATAACTACTATGCCCATTCCTGCTATCTGCTCTCCCTGGTAGTAGGAAGCTGAGCTGTCCGTAAAGACATGACACAGTGAGGTGTTCTCAAGTAGTTATGGTGTAGCAGGAAGGAAAGGACCTGGATCTGGTAGATCAGGTGGCTGCAGTGTGCTGTCATGGGGATCTCCTTGGAAGAGGAGACCATTCACCAGCATGGATGGCATTTTGGTTGGGTGGACCTTGATGTCTCTGTCTTGGAGAAGGAGAGACCAGTGTGTCAGCTTAGTGTTAGACTAACCCATCCTTTACTCTTTCTGATAGCAAAAAGGTTGTGGGTGTGTGATTTGTGTTAATCAGTGGGGAGTACCCAATGATATAAAGGAAGTGCTTGATAGCCCAGTAGGTGGCCAGAAGGTCCTTTCACAAAGGCTTTACTTCTGTTCCATTGGGGTCAAGAACTGTGATGCATATGTAATGGGTCTCAGGGTGCCATGAACCTTCTGGGCCAGCACTGCAGGCATAGCAATGTCAGAGGTGGCACACTCCAGATGGAATGGCAGGGCTAGATTAGGGTTGAAGAAAGCTGAAGCTGAGGCCAGGGCCTGTTTCAGTGACATCACAGTTTGGGTGTGAATGGGGTCCCAAGTTCAGGAAACATCCTTTTTCAGTAATTCATACAGAGGGGCAGCATTCTGAGCAAAATCACAAATAAAATCTCTAGAATAGTTCACCATACCTAGAAACCTTCTAAGGGTGGCCACGCTGGTGGGCAGTGGCAGATCTTGCAATCCATGTAACTTCTTCCACATAGGTCTTTGGCCTTGGTCTGTTATCCTCAGACCCAGAAAAAGTACCTCTTTCTGACATAGTTGTGCTTTTGCAGGGTTACATTTGAGGCCTGCCCTCTGAATGAGGTCAGCAATTCATCCAAGAGATCTAGATGTTGTTCCTGTGTGGCTGTGGCCAACAACAGGTCATCCACATACTGCAAGAGACACTGGGTGTAAAGAAACCCTCAAGGGTGTCCATTATGTGCACATGGAACAGGGAAGGGCTGTTATGGAACCCCTGTGGTAAGCAGGTCCACGTGTACTGCCTACTCTCAAAGGTGAAGGTGGACTTTTATTGACTTTTGGGGGCTAATGGCAATGACCAGAAACCACTGGAGATGTCCAGGGCACTAAATCATTGTTGGTCAGGGGTCAGTAGTCACAGCACATCTGGTGCCGATGCCAAAGTGGGGGCACAACTGGAGGTGACCTGGTTTAGTCTCCTGTAGTCAATAGCAAGTCTCCAGGCTCCTGTGGGTTTTTTCACAGGCCACACTGGGGAATTTGCAGTGGAAACACATGTCCTGATTACACCTTGCTTGAGGAGTGATTTAATTGTTTCTCTAAGAGAAGGCAAGGCCTCAGGTGGAAAGTGGTATTGCCGTTGCCTCTCATGTGCTGGGCCTGTCACTTCAATGACAGTGTGCATCCTGCCACAGTCATGCTTGCTGGTGCCAAATGCCTCCAGATGCCTTTGTAGAATGGGGAGGAGCTAAAAAGCTCATGGTTCTTAAACAAATCTATGTCATCATACTCTTTGTTGTTTGCAGAGATTGTTCCAACCTCATGTAAGTCAAGAATCATGATGGTGTGATATTGTCCCTGAATCTGTATCAATAACATGTTGGCTAGGTCCACCACACAGCCGTGTGGTGCCATAATGTCAATTCCAATTATACTAGGGTGATCATGCAGTACCATCAGCTGAAAGGTATGATATGCCTTCAGGTGCCCCAGTGTCATGGGTAGTGGCAGGGACCGGTATGCAGGTAACCTAGTTCCGTCTACCCCAGACACAGGGTTTTAAATAATTGATTAGCAGTTTTTTTTCTTGGGACAATACTAACTGTACAGAAAGCATTTATATAGGTTTTCTAGAAGTGTTATGTTTGTTAACACAGTGAGGCAAGTGCTATGCATTTTCACAATGTTTTAGAACTTTTATGAGCAAAACGTTAACCAATTTTTAGAGTTAAATAAAACCCTGCAGACATATTGGCCATCCGTCTGGTGGACCAAGGTGATGTGCCTGTGTGATCATCCTGTAATACAGACACAGCCGCGACTGTATTCAGTAGTACTATCAGTAGGTGGCCTCCAACCTCAGCCTCAGTGAAGAGCCTTCCATTTGTATCCAAGAGCAGCTTGTTTACAATACAGACTGGGGTCTGTAATTGTCAATCTGTACCAGTGAAAGCATGGGGGAGCTCTTGAAAGATAATCTGGGCCTGGTTCCTTTGCACCATCTCCCCATGCTGCACTGATGCTGTATAGGGAGTTGCTTCTGGGTTTAGGCCTGTAAGGGCCTGAAAGCTTGGACTTCTGGTATCTCCATGGCTTGTTGAGGCCTGCTCTCCCGGTTGTATTGCTGCAAGGGCCCGAATGGGAATGGCATCCATTACAGAGCGCACTTTCCCAAGGAGATCTCAAAATTTCTGGTTTTCATCAGCTATTTCCCTATACAAGGGGCCTGATCTTTGTTGTTTACCCTTCTTGTTTTTGTGGTGTTTCTTATTCTTGTGGTAGTTCCGGTTCCCACCCCAGGATTGTTATTGTTGGGCCGGCTGGGGGTGTTGGTTGTCTGTGGGGAGGGTCTGTTTCTCTTTGGCCCGGCCCTCCACCGTGTAGTGTGTCATGGCCTCTGGAATGGCTTCCATGGCAGCTACTTTCTTGGAACTGGAGCCGGAATCATGGATTTAGAGTTGATAAACTCTCTCAGTTTTCCAAAGAATATCAGCAAACCTCTCCATGGTGGGATAGGTGGTTGGCTCTACCTTCTCTCTTATTGCAGGGATCATGTTCCTAAGGAACAGGGTCTTATATTCAATGAGGTCCATATCTGCAGCTTCTCCTGCAAGGTGCTTCCCTGCATGGTAGGCCATCCAGAGCCTCTGGTGGAAAGTCGCTGGACTTTCTTTCACATTCTGTTTCACAGGGTATGCGAGCATCACTCCTACTACACCTGGATTGTGTGCAGCAATAAGTTCAGATGCTACTTCATCAAAGGTGGTGTGGCTGTCCTGGCGGACAACATCAGGGAGTTTTGACCACAGGCCAGGATCGATGGTCTGGTGTAGGATTTGGACCTGGTAGTCTGCAGTGAGACTAAGCATTTCACATTTAGCACGCACCTTTTCCAAGTGGCAACTGAGGTTGTCGGATGGGATCATCTGACCAATGTTGTCAGCTATTTGCTGTACAGAGTAGGCCATTTGTAGGGGATTATTGGGACGATCAAACAGAGGTGGATTACCTCGGGCACAATCTAGGGCTGCCCAGGCTGTGGCCTCAGCCACAGTTTCAGACCATTCATCCTGCATCGCGGCCTCCTGCAGCATCTGTCTGATCTGTGTTCGGAGTGTCCACTTACTTCTGTCGGGTAGGGTCACATTGCCTAAGGCAGCATCAATCATTTTCTCTATCTCTTCCTTATCGTCCACAGAAATAAAGGTGATCGGTGGTGCCGTTGGGACTAGGCCTAGGACTGCATCCCCCCGATCATGGGGGTCACCATATTGGTGTCGTCCATGATGTGCATCATTCCGTCAATGAAGTACGGTATGGGTGTCATGTGACAGGGCTCCTCCATGTTGTGGATGGTGGGGAAGGGTGTCTGGGCCATAGTAGGGGTGTGACTGGGCGTTGTACTGTGAAATGTCATTATCTGACTCCTCCCCTTCAGAAGATGTCGACAAGGCAGGGGCTACGCCTCCCATCGCCTTGACGTGACCAGCCAGCACCTCTCACTGATGGTGCAGTTTAGCCATTTTATATTCACATTCATGATGACTCACTTTTGCAACATTCAGATCCACTTCATCCTGTATCTGCTTCTGTAACACTTTATACACAGTGCTCAATTCACAATTTTCCTTAGTAGCTAACCCTAAATCATTACACGTATCTGGTTTATCTCATCCTGTGACTCTCCCAACTCCTCACACATTTGTTCATTTGTTCTACTTAACAAGACATTCATTTGCAAAGCCTGCTCCTTATCCTGTCTCAAACTTCTATTGTGTATACCTCTTGTATTATGTTTTTTCTTTGTTGTTCTACATTTTATATCTCCTGTCTATGTAACTGCGAACTGTATGTGTATGTGCCTCAGGACCTCCTTGTGAATGAGCTTGCTCAACGGAGTCTTTCCTGCAATAAACTTGAACTTGAACTTTCACACTCCTGCTTCAACATACAAAGTTTCTGCTTGCCTGCTTGAGCAGAATGATGCAAAAGGGAATCCTTTTCATTTTGCAGAGTTTGGAGCTCTGATTCCAAATCCTGCTCTCGTCTCACACATTCAGTTTCCTACAACCCCATCTCCTGCTTAAGAGATGAGATTTGCAGTTCAAGGGATTGAAACCTTGCCTCAGAGGCTTCCTGAGCAGCATAGAGAGCTGTGACCAGCAGCCCTTTAGCTTCACACTTTCTGGCTGTTTGTCTTGTCTCTGTGTACTGGGTTGAAATCCCCAGCACAGGGTTTTCAGATTGACTTGCATCCCGTGCAGTCAATCCATCCTCTATGGGAGGCAAGGAAGTTTGAGACACTGGGTCTCAGTTCCTCGCAGATGTTTGATACGGTGGCCATTGTGTGGGAGGGAACAAAAAATCAAACTGTGAAAAGGCACTGTGCTGTGTATCGATCCACAACAGGTGCACTTATTCAGTGTTGGGCTACTGTGCACTTGTAAGCTTGCAATTCAAAACTGTTGTGGGGTGAGCTGAGTCGGCATTGACCGCACCCAGTAAGCAGCCAGACTTTGCAAGTGATAACAAAGTGGGTGAAAAATGGGAGAGGTGGTGCGGGAATGCACACCTACAGTCCCCATTGGGAAGGGAAAAAGTTTTAGCAACAAGTGAAACTTTGCAAACACCAAATATTGCCTGCACACGGTCACCAATTGTCAGGAGGTCTAAACCTCACTCTCAGGTTCTTGGCAATAATGGGCATGCAAGGAATCACAGACACATTGCATAAGAGTAATAAAGCTTGTTTATTACTACCAAAAGGAAAATCACAGTTTCCTTAAACAGTTCTTATCAATATGAACTGGGAGCCAATGCTAAGCATTCACTATACCTTGAGGAATCTTTGTGTCTCCTGGGGTTTCCAATGTAGAAGACATAATGTCTAACATTATATACCTATGATAATTACCATGATTACTGTAAGATGGAAAGATTTCTAGTTACAGAGATGAGCCCTATTGGTTAAATTAGAGGTGGCTCCACAGTCCAAGATAACATTATACAATTTTGTAGTAGTCATCACTTTGTAGAAACAAAGAGGTACAGTTTGAACATAGCCGTGTAATAATCCAAATCATCAGAAGATGGTAATGCCAACTCATATATCATAATCAGTACAAGGACACAGATGTCCTAACATCTTGTAAGTGAGAAATACATGTATATATTGGAATGTAAAGTGTATAACACTAATGTGCATACATATCCTGACATCTACTCTTATACAGTAGATGCCCTTAGCCCTATATGTTAGTATAACATATACCTAAATGCTAGCTGTCTGCGGTGTACCTGTGGGGGTACCAATTAGGGTGCACGGACCTCATGTAACACTGGTGAATAAAGAATTTTCAATCAATCAGTCAATCTTTATTTTGCCATGATATAAACACCATTAAATAGACTATTTTACATGGTGGTCTGAGGGCTACAGCAAAATACACATTCAGCAACAACAAAAAAACAAACCAGTAAAAACTGGAAGAAGATAATATTCAGTACAGTCTACACAAAATACAGTATACAAATAATGATAGGATAACTATATAGTTATGTTAGAAGTATGAAGAAGCACACACATTATGTACAATACATTTTTATGCTACGCAGGGTTGACCAAACAGCTGCTTAACTGCCCAAGGTGACCTGCAGCACAGGGATAACTTCTGTACATAAGAGCAATACTATTAAAAAAACAAGTAATGTGGAATGGCGAGAGAGCTTGCTGGTCAAGGGGATGTGGGGGAACATACAGATAAAGGTTGGGATAGGTAAGAAGTAAGGGGGGATAAGTGAGTCATATGCATGGAGGGGTAAAAGCAGGTGCATGGGCGATGGTTCAACCACTATACTTAAGCGACAGGTACAGGTATTTTTAGTGAATGGGGTGAAATTTGGCTACTGTGTCAGGGAAATTTTGCTACCATTTTTGAGAAGTGGCATGACTTCTTTAACATTCACCTGAACCACCCACAGAACAGGCAGAAGGGAGCTTGGTTTAATGTCTCATTCATGCCTGTCATTTAAACAATTTGCCATTTCCTCCTTCTGGCCTTTACCCTTTCCCTGAAAGAGAAACTCTTTACTCTGTTAAAGAAATCAAACTTATTCAAGTCAAGTCAAACTTTATTTATAAAAGGCGCCTTTCCAAAACCAAGGTGCCTGTACATGACATAATAAAAACAATATAACTAAAAAACTTTAAAATTAATTCAATCCTACAACAATTAAAAATCATTATAATATCATAAAATTAAAAATCATTATTCAAGACAAAGAACAACAGCAACAAAGTACATCTAAAATGTTTTCTGCACCTCTGTCTTGTAGTTATCTGTTGCCAAGCGTAGAGTTACCAGACATCCAATTTTATGAGGACATTTTCTCTTTTTCAGGCTATAGCTGCCAAATATACTTCCGGTACCTTCACTGTCCTGTAGTCTTATTATTATTACTATTATTATCATTGTTTATTCTCTCTTACCCACAACCTCCTTGTAAATGAGGTGATGGAGAATTTAAACCTATTTACTCGGGGTGTGGCACAATGGCTCATCAGGTGAAGGAATAAGTGTCCTCTTTTTGCCATCCCAAAATCTGTTAAGCCTCGCCAAATGATACGCTCAACTGCCAAGTAACAGCTGCCGATGTGCGTAGTGCAGGCTTCTTACCTCATGGTCAATATCAGTCATCTTGGCCATGCCAAGAAATCAGAAGAAATTTAATGAAGGAAGCAGAACAAGTACACAAAAAAGCACACCCATCTTGGCAAACCCAGATCAATACACATCATTGTGATGTATTCTCTCTGCTATGATATATTGCCCAACGACCATGCACTGCCCAGTTATGAACAGCTTCAACAAGCACTTTTGCTGCCCAAAACAAACCCTAGTGTCAAAGCCACACATTTTACTCAAGTCATCCTTCAACCCTAAAGAGCTAGGAGCCCTCCAGGCTACCAAACCAAAAAAGCACAAAGAATTAAAGGAAGAAGGCAAAAGATTAAAGACTAGAACAAAAAGGCACACCTGTGGACTAGCTGGTCTGGACCATTCTCCTCGGTCAGTTTCACTCAGTCTGACTAGCAGCCTTTCTGCTGGGCTTGTAGTTACTGTATGCAGTCTCTCGTCTCTTGTCACTCGGTTACTCTTCTCTCACATGCGATGATCTACTGTTGCTGGAATAGCTGTAGCTAGTGAATAAAGAATTTTCAATCAGTCAGTCTTTATTTTGCCATGATAAAAACACCACTGAGTACACTGTTTTACACGGTGATCCTGGGAGTACAGCAAAATGCTCATTCACCAACAAAAAAAGAATGTAAAAACTGGAAGAAGATAATATTCGGTACAGTCCACACAAAATACAGTATACAATGAATGATAGGACAATTACATAGTTATGGTAGAAGTATCAAGTAGCACATACATTATGAACAATATATTTTTATGCTACGCATTGTTGACCAAACAGCTGTTTAACTGCCCAAGGTGTCCTGACGTAACGGGTATAGCTTCAGTGTGTAAGAACAATACAATAATACTACAAAAAAAAAAAAGTAATGTGGAAGGGCGAGAGAGGTGGGGGGTTAAGGGGTTGTGGGGGAACATATAGATGAAGTTTGTGATAGGATAGAGGTAAGGGGGCGATAAGTGAGTCATATGTATGGAGGGGAAAAGCAGGTATGTGGGTGATGGTTTGACCATTATACGTAAGCAGCAAGTACAGGTATTTTTAGTGAATGGGGAGAAATTTGGCTAGTGCATCTTCGAAATTCTGCTACTGTTTTTGAGAAGTGGCATGACTTCTTTAATATCCACCTGAACCACCCACAGAACAGGCAGAAGGGAGTTCGTTTTTAACATCTCATCCATGCGTCTCATGGTTGGTTAAACAATTTGTCATTTCCCACTTCTGGCATTTACACTTTCCCTGAAAGAGAAATTCTTTACTCTGTTAAAGAAATCATAATTATTCAAGACAAAGTACAACAACAACAAAGTACATCTAAAATGTTTTCTGCACCTCTGTCTTGTACTTATCTATTTTCAAGTCCAGATTTACCAGACATCCACGTTTATGAGGACATGTCCTCTTTTTCAGGCTATAGTTGCCAAATATACTTCAGGTACCTTCACTGTCCTGTAGTCTTATTTTTATTATTTTTTACTCTCTCCTACCCAGGACCTTCTTATAAATGAGCTGTGAAGGTGATAGAGAATTTAAACCTATTTACTCGGTGAAAGGCACAATGGTTCATCAGGTGAGAGAATAAGTGTCCTCTTTTTGCCATCCCAAAATCTATTAACACCAGCCAAGTCAAAGGCTTAACTGCCAAGTAACAACTGTTGATGCATAGTGCAGGCTTCTTATCCCATGGTCAATATCAATAATCTGGGCCATGCCAAGAAATCAGAAATAATCGCAGGAGGTAGAACAAGTACACAAAACGACACACCCATCTTGACAAAGACAGATCAATACACATCATTGTGATGTCTTCTCCCTGCTATGATATACTGCCCAACTGTCCTGCACTGCCTGGTTCATATTAACACTGCCCAGTACTGAACAGCCTCAGCAACCACTTTTGCGATCCAAAACAAACCCCAGTGTCAAAGCCAAACATTTTACACATGTCATCCTTCAACCCTAAAGTGCTAGGAGGCTTCCAGGCTACCAAACCAAAAAAGCACAAAGAATTAAAGGAAGGAGGCAAAAGATTAAAGAGTTAAACAAAAAGGCACAGCTGTGGACTAGTTGGTCTGGATCCTCCTTTTCAGTCAGTTTCGCTGAGTCTGACTAGCAGATTCTCTGCTGGGCTGGCAATTGCTGTACGCGGTCTCCATTCTCGGGTATGTTAGGTACTCAGCACTCACATGGGTAGCGATCTGCTGTGACTGGAAATAGCTGAAGCTGGTGATAGAAGAATAATCAATCAGTCAATCTAGAGGAAAATAGTACTATATAATCTGCATACTTATGAATGGAGGCACAGAATCAGGCAGCAGTTAGGTCAGTCAGGAAGATCAAGAAAAGAATTGTGCAAAGGATGGACCCTTGTGGGATGCCAGAGCTGATAGGGAGTGGGGGAGATAGGGGAATCTCTAATTCAAACAGTTTGACACCGTCTCTCAAGGTAGGAACAGAATCAATTAACTGAGGAGTCAGAGAGCCCCGCTGCCTTAAGCTTATTTGGGAGAAGGGGTGGGCAACTGTGTCAAAGGCTTTAGACAAGCCAGCCCAGTGGCACTGCAGGTTGAGGCATCCATGCCTCCCTGCTGCCACGTTGGTGACTCGAGTTCAGGAACAAACTCAGTTTGCTAGGGGGGCCCAGGTGGGGATGGAAGATTGAGCATCCACAGGATGGCTGTCTTCCCTTGGAGAGGTGGGATTCCATGATTCACTGCTTGACTGCCACCTGGTGGAAGCCAGGTGGTAGCATGTGCAAGTCCTGCAGCTATAGGTAAAGGCCGGCATTTGAAGTGCTGTAGCACCTCCCTCAGAGGTCGAATGCACTTGCACACTCACTGCACATCCACCGAGCCCTGGGGAGAAAACAGGAGAACAAAATAATATGGAGGCTGAGCTTACTGAAGTCCTCCCTGTCAGCACTAACAGCCTGCCCAGTCTCAGAAGGAAGGAGGGAGACACGGGACAGCTGGTGACTAAGAGATGGGCTCAAACAACCACCCAGCCTGCCAGGGAGTCCAGAAACAAAGGCTTTAGCTAAGTCGACAGAAATGTTGGAGATGATCAGGCCCTGATCTATGCCAAAGACAGAATGGATTCAGTAAGTCAAAGGAGGTTGAGTGGAATTCCCAGAAGCCAGACTGTAAAGTGGTGAAGTAAGAGGAATAGTCAAGGAAGGGGTGGAGCTGAGATAGCACAATGTGGTGAGAAAGAATAGTCAAGGAAGGGGGGAGCTGAGATAGCACAATGTCTTCTTGGGTTTTGGCAAAAGGTGGAGCAAGGAGATAGGGTGGTAACTGCCAGGAGTAGAGGGGTCACCTCCTTTGCAGAGCGGTATGACAGTGCCTGTTTCCAAGAGTTAGGGACAGAGGCAAGGGAGAAAGAGAGGCTGTGAAAGGAGGTAATAGGTAGAGCAATGATAGGGGAAGAGAGATAGAGGAGGTTGGGGTCAAGGTCATCATGGCTCCTGCCCTTGAGAGGGTTAAGAGTTAAGAGCCAAGAGAGCCTTAAGGGAAGTGTCAGGGGTGACAGGAGAGAAGGAGAAAGGGGGTGTGACACAGTGGAAGGACAGGGGGGTTGGGGGGAGAGAAAGGAGGAGGCATAGGTGGTGAAGAATGAGCTGAACGTTGAGGCAACAGAGAAGGGGTCAGAAATGCGAGTGTCACCCACCTTAAGGACATGGGAGGAGGATTGGGTGGGGGGGAGAAGAGGGCATGGATAATATTCCAGAACTTGAAGGGGTGATTAAGGTTGTTACGCAATGAGGAGTCAAAGTACTCTGACTTGACAAGCCAGGTGGCTCTGGTACAGGCATTGCAAAGGGACCAGTACTATTTCCATATTCTGTTTTAATCTTCTGTTCTCCCTGGCAGCCCCATCACCCAGCTCCTCTGGGACTTACCTTCACCATCATCCTCTGTCATAGGACTGTGGTGGTGTCAAGTTACCATTGCAGGGCCAGCAGAGGGTCGGGCTTCATCCTGCTGCCTGTTTCTTTTTTTTTTTTCCTCCTGGTTTTTGCCCTGGGGCTCATGGATGTGCAATGGGCATGATGAGCAAGCTCTGCCTCTACTAAGAAGCCATCGGCATTCCAGAACATGGAATCCCTTCCTGTTCATGGTGGCTTTGCGTGTGCTGGCATTCAGCCACCACTGGGTGTCAGGCAAGCATAGTGGCATCAATCCTTCCTCATCCCACCAGCCCCCAAGCAACCTGAGTCCATTCTTGATTCCAGGTCATTGGTGTGGAAGGAGGTAAGATGCCCAGCAACTCAACGCTCCATGCCACTGGGCTGGCTAAAAAAGAAGAATTTTGAACTGTCATTGGAACATTCTTAGAGACTTTCTACCAAATGCTGAAATTTTTCAGAAGCCACTCCAGTTGCGGTTAAGAAGGTTCCTACCAATAAGATAAATAAGTTCAAAAAGATCATTATCAACCTTGGAAACCCCAGATGCAACAATTTCTTTCAGGACCACTAATGCCTGGAATGGTGCCCTGTGGACACTGCTCATCATGTGACCACATCAGTAAAAAATCTATTTACAGACATCCATTTACAAAGAATATCTGATTAAACAACAAATTACTTGTGAATCAATTGGGGAATATATATACGAACATACAAACATATGAAGAAGCCAGCAGAAGAAAGTCATTTGGTCTATCAAGTCTGCTCGTACTGCAGGGTCCACAGCTTGAGGTAATGTCCCTGCCCTCCCTCCCCACTCATCCCATCCTCCCGACCCATGATCCTTACCTTCCCCCTGTGCCTATCCCAGCCTTTCTTAAAGCTTCCCACTGTCTTCAATGAGATGATCTCTTCTGGCAGCACATTCCAAGTGTCCACCACCCTCTCTATGGAGCAGTGCTTCCTGACCTCCCTCATAAATCTCCCACCCTATAAAAAAGCACAAAGAATTAAGGGAAATAGGCAAAAATATTAAAGAATTAAACAAAAAGGCACACCTGCAAACTAGTTGGTCTGTACCCTCCTCCTTGGCCAGTTCCATTCAGTACGACTAGCAGCCTTTCTGCTGGGCTGGCAGTTGCTGCATGTGGTCTCCCTTCTCTGGTATGTCAGGTACTCAGCACTTACACAGGTAGCAATCTGCTGTGACTGGAAATAGCTGTAGCTGGTGAAAGAATAATTTTAAATCAATCACTCAGTCATTATTTTGCCAATCTTTATTTTGCCATCAGGAAAAACTTGAAGAAGATAACAATATGCAGTACAGTCCACACACAATACACAAAAGACGGTATACGATGAATGTTATTTAAGGTGCCTTCCTCAAGCAACTGGTCATGGAACAAGATCAGCAGAAGTCAATACTAGATCTCGTGCTTACAAACGGGGACAGTGTGATGGGGGTTAATAGTTGTGGAGCACTGGGGAACAGTGACCACCAGTGACTGTGGTTTGAAATCACAGAAGGAGCAGAAACAAACTATGCAAAAACACGTATCCTGGATATTTTGGAGGCAGACTTTAAGAAAATGGGTAGATGCTTGAATGAGGCATTAATGGGAATAGAGCAGGAATCAGTGGTTGAGGAACAGTGGGCAATATTTGAAATGTGGATTACAAGAACAACAGAATTATACATTGAGCAGGTTAGCAAGGGGGAAAGGAAGAGGAGGCCATTACGGTTTTCCAAGGAGGTAGTGGAGAAAGTGAAAGAAAAAAAAGATTGCATTCAGGCAGTACAAAAAGATGCAGGCAGAAGAGGATAGGGAAGGCTGACCGGGGCAGAAAGATTGAGAATCATAGGGACTGCTCTCCTTCTCTGGGAGGAAGGGGGCAGAGTGTCCTGCACGACACAGTCCCCGTCGGATGCTGGGGTTATCTCCAAGCCAGCACTGTCATGTGAAGTGGGTGAGGTGGACATTGGCTGTCATTGCACTTAGGCACTGGAGGTGGACTGAGTGATGTTCTGGGCAGTCTCATATGTCATCTGTATGCCAACCGTCCCCACCCCAGGTTGCCATCATGAACAGACCATTAAAGCATGAAGGAAGTAGGGAGTGAAAAAATGGAATATTGGCCCCTGGTTGACTGGATGACATCTGCCATCCACCCTCCACTCTGAAGCCAGGGATATGTCCATGCCGACCATGCCACTCCCGTGATATCTATCCCACCCCGTATAACTATGATGACACTACTGGATCCCCCTTTTTACAAATATGGATAGACTCAATCTCCCTGTAAATGAACACAGTCATCTCCAACACCAACATAAGCCTACAATGCATATAACATAGCCAGTCCAAACTCTGCAATCCCTGCAGTTTGTCTCCCTGCAGTCACTACATAACACACATACGACAGCACAGATACATGCTGCACTCTCACCTGCTGGCCCAGCACATATGCTTGAATAAGTAGTACAGTACTGGAGGTAGGAGATGGGAGCTAGGGGTGACAGTGTGCTGTCCCTTGTAGTGTTGTGGGGTGGGGTGCAGAAAATATTTCATCCCAGAGCACCTGGGACCTTTATACCTTCGGTCACAAAGAGGACAATTCTACATGAGCAAATTAACCTCACCCACACCACCCTCACTCACTCCTCACTTGTTCGGGAATGGAATGCAATGACACTGCTTCACAAAAATGTAATTGAAAACTAATGCGGAAATGGCTAAAAACAATCACTTCTCCCCCGCTCTTCACAAGGACCTGTGAATAGTGGTGAAAAATTGGTGTTTTCAGCCATTTTCATGGACATTTTCAACTACATTTCTGTGTTGCCGACCCTCCAATACTTGAATTCTCAAAATAGGTACACTTCTTTTGTGCAGTGACCGGTGGGGGTGGAGGGCACCCCCCCCAATTTGCCAATGAGAATATGGCACAACAAATAAGGCAGGTCCACACAATTAAAGCAGCCTGGATCAAGGGACTGACATGTCCCACATTCAGTTCTTGATGATGGCAGTAAGAAAACTAGAACTGTTCTGGTCAAAGTTCTGGCAATTGCATTTTTCATCACATTACCACTTGAAAGTTATGACAAAAGTAGATTACATATTTTATTTGCACTGAGTGACTTAGTCTCCAGCACTGCAATGGCAGTTCAAATGGTCATGCAAGCACAGAAAGCAGGAGACCTAGGGCAGCCTTGACAACCATGTAAGCACAATTCAAAAAGTCAGGCTTCAACACACACCTAAAAAAAACCAAACTAAACACACGTTTTTTTAGGTAGAAGTTAAGCAAGACCTCATCCCATCGGGGGGAGGGGAATATAAGACCCAAAAATAATGACAGAAAGTTACTGCATCATGTTCTGCAACACTCATAATTCTCGTAGATGGATATGCTGTACAGTCCTAATCTTGTGAAATGCTACTGCAGGGAGATATGACAGGAATACTTATAATTCACTAGAAGCCCACTGAGTGTTCCATACCAACTCCAAAGTACAGAAGAAAAAAAAAGGACACCCTGATTTTCTTTACAAACTTCATTGCTGCTGGCAGTAGGGATTAGCACACCTAAGGAAACAATGCTGCAAAGGTCAATATCCTCACCACGACCCGCAAAGTCTTTGTTCATGGGGGGCATTCCTACCTACCAAGTTTTTCTGCCTCTGCACTGTCTCTTTGTGTGGCATTTATGCTGGGGGACTGGGTGGAGTTACAACACACCAGTGGGGGGAACTTTCTCTTGACAGTCCCTCCCAAGTACTGACTCCTGATGACCGCTCGCTGAGCGCTCCATCCTTCCCGCTCAGTCATCACTCACAGTGGCCCACCGTGGATCCTATCAGGCTGGACCCCTTGGAGACACAGGGAGGGGATAACAAAATCTATAGTGACAAAATGATCCGTCCTATTGGCCAGTTCTCAGGGACACTCAAATCAAGCTCAGATTTCGTTTTGGGGCATTTTTTCAAAAAGGACCATGAATAGATTTTACTAGCAGCTTTTTTGGGACGTAAGCACTCAACTACTAGACAGTTAAGCATTGAAGGGTACACACAGCCTTCTAACATGAGTGCTTTTGCGCTGCTCACATTTTCACAGTAGGCTAAATTTTCATGATGTGTAGCTGAGGTCTCACCTCTCCTGCTGTCTTGTGGTCCTGTGTACCTCAATGTATTTCAGGAGGATGAATATTAAATATTATACAATGGGGTATGAAAATCCTGTAACCTCACTGGTCAAAACACATCACATGACCGTGGTATATCCTGTAATAACCCTCGGCTGAGAAATGGCATTTATAAAAAAAAAAACTACTTAAACACATTTAAAATTTATTTTACACATGGGTCCATTGTATAATCACAATAAATCACTCCAGGGTGTGGGTTATTGGGGGATTTACCCACTTCTTGTGTGGTTAAGTCACTCGGCTGCATCTTGTGGCACACCACACAAGGCATGGGTAAATTCCCCAATAACCCACACCCTGTCATGCCTTATTGCTTAAGTGTCCCTCTTCCTAAGTCCCTATGCAGAATGTTGCATGCTGGCATCTGTTCTGCTGTGTGACTTCCGTGTCAGCAAAAAAACAGAACTGTGGGTAATGGCATAAGGGAGAAAATAAAAATGGCTATATTGTTTTAAAATACTGTTCCTTAGTGAGCATCCACACATATGTTTTACAGGCTTTATCTTAATCTGGGGACTTAAAGCAATGCTGCATCAGGCAGTGTGATAAAAAAATTATGTTTGTTTGTTGCTGAGGACCAATCATAAATCATCATCTCCAGCAGCGTAACTGCATATGAGGTAAAAAAAAAATGTGCACTCACTAAAAACCTTGTTTTATTGGAGGGACCGATATTCTCGAGGTCTTTTCATGCCAGACAACCAGCCCAATGGTTGCAGACATGTTAACATGTTTGAGGTAATTGCTGCATTTTAAGGATAAATTATAATACAGTAATCTGTGTTAGTTTATTTTTTGGAGGCACTGAAAGATGCTATCATTATCCTGTACCGAGCGGTAGAATTATTCATAAAATGTGTTCAGTTAAAATGCTGCGTTACGTCTCCATATTTAATCATTGCCTTTATGTGCGATTCAATGTTATTTCTCAGTTACTGTACATAGTAATATTTCGTAATGAAGCAGAATTTATATTTTTTTCAGCAAAAATATATGTGAATCATTCTGTGGCTACCTGAGAAACTTTATTATACATCTTGGAGCCTCTTTTTTTATTTTTTTTTTTGGTGCTACAGTGGTTTTTGCTTTGGTTGGTCTGTTGTAATCAACAATTTGGCACATGGTGTACCCTAGTAGGCATAGAACTAGAAGAAAAAGATTAGAATGGCAGTGCAGGGGCTCAGCTCCTCATAGAACCATTTGAATTCACTGTAAATAGTTTATTTTGCTCAACAGCTTTAGTATGTAGTATCTTTGATGATCAACAGGTACCACCTATGGTACATACAATGAATACTTACAAGACCTAAAGTATACGACACCCAGGTTCACTCAACACAGGGTACGGTGGTATAAGGTACAAGGTATCAGTCTGCACTGACATTACTTTTCAGTGACATATATGTGATTTAATAGAACTGCAGCTACTGTTCTGAGTTGATTAGCTGAAGCTACCTATGGAAATGAACATGGCTATACATTCCTGGAGTTAATCGCAGATAATTTAAAATTTTCATATGATATTTAATAATATATTTTAATGACAAGTCAATTGTGCAGTGCTAGGGCTAAGAAGACATGTTTCAGAAAATGAAAGTTTTGTGAACTTGGTTGAACATGTGGTGTTACCCATACATGAAAAAAGCCACTGAAAAGCTAGTGCAGGGAACCATCCAGCACCCCCAGCCCCATCTTGGTCTCTTTCCTCTATGGATGTCCTGGTGTCCAGTGGTACTCCACATACTTCGACTGGCCATTGCCATAATCATTAATATTTCCCTGTTGTTCACTGTCACCCTCTGCTGCCCTCAACTGTTCTCCACCACTGTGTAAGCGATTTCCCTGGCATCTAGTGTCATCCCCGGCCTCCTATCATATGTTGACATATTAATACTGATTGCTGTGGTGTCTACTGGCACCACCTGTCCTCCGATGCCCCTGCCCGACATGCTTAATTACTCCCTAATGTCTATGGGGAGGGCTGGATGATGCGCTTGGTGCACGGAGGGGGTTGCTAGCCATCAGGGAGGCAGTGTGGCACTGGGATGGGTGTCTAGTGGGAGAGGGTTCACAGTAAACAATGGTGATTAATTGTACAGGTGCATCAGAGGGCAGGTGGTGCCACTAGACACCACAGTAATCAGTATTAATATATTGTTGTGTGATACGAGGGTGGGGGCTGGCACTAGACACCAGGGAAATTGCTGACTTGGTGGCCAAGGATAGTTGAGGGCACTGGACACCAGGGCATCCATAGAGTTAATGTATCATGATTGGGGGTCTTGACTAGCTTTTCAGTAATGTGCCCTGAGGTCTAATCACCAGCTTTTTGGATGCATGGGTTGTACCACCTGCCAAAGTTCACAAATCATTCATTTTTTAAACCTATCTTCTTAGTAAGAGCATTGCCTAATTGACTTCCTAGTGAAATATAAGGAATATAACAGAAGTTTTAAATCCACATTTATTGGCATAGAGACAGCAGTACTGATAAGTGCTGCCATGCTAGTCTTTCTTTTCTAGTCCTGTGCATTTGAGCAACAGTTGCTGTAGCCACAGAACTATTAGTGAACTTTCATTTAAGCAAGTGTTGTGCCATACTTTCACATGAAATGTAGCCATGCAGCATCCATCATTTTCCAGAATCCTGGACTTTTTAACAAATAAAAAAATGAAGATAAAATGCATCAAAACAGTGTCTTCCTTGTGAACATCCTAATTGGGAGAAGGCACTGGGTTGGTGGGAAGCCTCAGATTATGACAGTTTCCTTTAAGTGAAAACCTGCCACCGGTTTGATACACAAGGTAGGGTGGTAAGGATAAGAAGGCACTTGGTAGGGTTGGAGTAATGGTCAAAAATATGGCAGCTTAGATTCAATGCAAAGAAGTGCAAAGTAATGCACCTAGTTGCTACGGTTGCTGAGATATTAGCAAATTAGTGTTACATGGGTTCCTTGCTCTGTATAGCTGTTGTTTGACTCCATAGTTACAGTATGCGTCATTGGGAGTGCAGGACCTGGAGGAACAGGGTGGAGTGAAGTGGAGAGGGTTAACTTTTTAGTTTATAATTTATCATTAGGGATGGCATATGGATAAGAAAGGTTAAAAAAGAAGGGGATCAGGTGGAGACCTTATGGGTCACCCTCAGGCTCAAAGGTGTAAGAGGGTGAAGATGTTGGTAGTATATAGACAATGCTGGCATGGTGAGGAAAAGGAGGAATGTGTAATAGCCAGCCTTGAGGATCACTGTCGTAGGGCAGAGGACAAATATGTGTTTCTGGGAAACTTGAATATGCCAGTAGCAGACTGTGAACTATGGAGTCCTCATCGGGCAGTGAGTAACACCAGCTGGACATCTTACAGGATGTGTTCCTTGCCTAGCTGGTGACTGATCTAGTAAGTGAGGGGTGAGTCATGGATGTGGTCCTGGTAGACACCGAGTTCATGAGGATCATCATGGACACAGTTGTTGGGGGAGCCACTGGCAGGAAGTGACCACGCTATGGTTTGGTTCACCCTTGACATAGGGGGCAGGGTAGAACACAAAAAAATGACAAGTGAGACAAAGCTAAGAGGACAAGCTGGTGGACAAGGGAGGTCCAGGATGTGGTGAGGGACAAAAAGGCTGTTTATTGATGATACAAACTTTCTCAGGGGGCTATATCCAAGGGAGAGTATCACAAGGTAGCCAGGAGGGTCACCAGGGTGGTGAGGCCAGCCAAGGTAGGGGTGGAGCTGAGATTGGCAAATGGGATTGGGAGGGAGGATTCTTCAAGTATATCGGGGAAAGAAGAAAAGGGAAGGGGAAGATAACTAGGTTGAGTATGGGTAGTGGCATACCAAGCAGGGAGGGTGACCAGATGTGGGGTCGCAAATGTAGAGACAGAATGTCACCATATCTACATGTGTGTGTAGGAGGGGGGAGCAAGCATGACAGAAGAGAGGGAGGGTTTGTGTGGCATGTTGTGGTGGTGGGCTGCTGAATTGGCCCCATGGAGTGGTGGGTGGCAGCCTAGAGTTGTGCAGGTGCTGGGTTTAGGTCCAGGCATGCCTACATTTTTTTGCAGCTGGCACAAACATTTTTTTTTTTATTCTGAATTTGCCTCACCCCACCCCAACATGCACCCCCCCCCAAAGCTGAGAATCTTTTACTATGGGGGGTGGGGGGTGCATCACCCCTGCATAAACAGAAAAATCCTAAGTCCCCAGCACCCTTTTGCCTCCAGGGGTGTATATCGCCAAAATGGATTTTCAGCGATGTACACTTGCCCTAATGACAATTGCCTTTCCAAGATCACCATTATCACATGGATAACTTTGGCAGAAGAGTACTTTTATTTTTTTATTTATTTAGTTTTTGTTGACCGGGTAAGTGCGCTAGCCAACAAGTGACTATTTTCAGGCACGACCCGGGAGGTACAGTTACAGAACACAGTGATACATAAGAGATTACACAAAGCAGGATACATTTGCAGGATACATAAGAAATTACACAGAGCAGGATACATTTGCAAAGGACAAAGTCACACAGTGTAGTCAAGCATAGCAATAAGGATAAAATTACATATATTCAGTTGTTGAGAACTAGGGGAGAGGTGGTAGGGGACAGGTGTAAGGGTAGGGCAGGAGAGACAGAGACAGGGGTGGTAGGGGCTAATAGCAAAAGGGAGGACAGGAGGGAAGTTAAGGTGCCAAGTGCGGCATTAGCGGGAGAAGGTTACCACCTGTGGCCGGACGGTGGAACCGGAGTCGGCAAGAGACGGAGAGGTCGGGGAACAGGACAGTGAAGCTATGGGTGCAAAAATAGAGAGGAGAGAGGGTGATGTGCAGGGAGGGCGGTGGGGGACTAGGTGCAAGGGTGAGGAGGATTTGAACTAAAGGAATGGGGAGGGAAGGGTAGGGGAAGGGCAGGGTATAGGGGAAAAGGGATGAAGGCACGGAACAGATAGGGAAATGAGTGGGGTAGGGAGATAGAGAGGCACCTAGTAAGAACGCAGTGGAGCAGAAGAAGAAGGAGGAGGACAAGAGGCCAGGTGGTGAAAACGGCATTGGCGGGGTAGAGTAGTAACCTGCGGCCGAGCCGGTGGAACTACGAGACGGCAGGAGAGAGAGGGGAGTCACGCAAACTGGTGGGAGGCGGGATAAAATAGGAGAGGGGAGGGGGTGAGGACTGAGCATAGGGAGAAGAGGGAAGAATAAAAGAAGGAGGGGAAAGCTGGCAGGGAGAGGGGCAGAAAGGTAAAAGAAAGGTAGGAAGGGTGGCAGCAAGTTACGGCATTAGCGGTACAAGGTAGCAACCTGTTACCGGGCCAGTGGAACCAAAAGACGGCAGAGAGGGGAGTGGAGGGCGGTTAAAGGGGAGTGAGGCGGCAAAGAGCAGGAGAGGGGAGGGGCAGGAAAAAGGGAGGGGGTAATGACAGGGGTACTGGAGAAATGGCTAAGTGGGAAGGGAAGAGAGCGGGGCTGGGAAAGTAAGTGTTACAGGAACAGAGAGTGCAGGATAAGGAATGAAGGTGGGGGAAAACAGCTCAGGAGCGAGGGCAAGCTAAGTGACTAGACAGTAATTAGAGAGCTTTACAATTGGCATCAGAACAACAATGTTATACAGTATCAACAAACATGAAACATACTTAAGCAATAAGATATGACAGGGTATGCATGGAACATATTTTACCGCATGGCCAGGGGCGTAATAAGGCATGAGTCCTTGGCAGAGTGTCTTTAGCCCCTGGCATGTGGTAAAATATGTTTCGTGCACACCCTGGAGTGTCTTATTGCACTTATAAAATGGGTTCCTATATTTTTTTTAGTACAGTTATAAAAATCATGCTTACCTGTAGAAAAAAGATTTTATTCTGCTTGTCTGTGTTAAAATAGTCCTTCTGCCTACATTGTTTAATATGCATAAGCTCATTTGCATATAGGGCTTTAGTTACATGGGAGGACTGCTAAAGGGGCAGGTACACAAACTGCCAGTACATACACCCTGCCAACTGACTTTAGAAATTTAGGAAGATGCGTGGTTAAAAGCATACTTTTAAAACATAAACTGAAATAATCATTTATTTCTTTACCCCAGGAGACCGGCAGCGTGATAGCTACAGTGGGAGTCAGGAAAGAAGTCACATCGCAGCACTGCCAGTGAGAACAGAATGCCCGAAGAGTCCGTGTTACCATGTTTAGCTATGGGTTGAGGAAAACGTTTTTTACCTTCCTATTGGGCCAGTAGCATATCTTGTTTTCCCTGTCTTCATACTGCTGCAGCGTTTTTGGTATCAGATGTGTCAAGTGAGTGAGCGAGTGATCGGCAGGTGGGGATATTAACAGGGAGACCAGTAGTGTTTGAGAAGAAACACGATCGGCCGCAGCAGAAAATGAACATTAAACGATGTTTGGAAATGTGATCAACAGCAGCAGAATACAAACATTAAACAACATTTCACTGGCAGCTGGGTGAGGGGAGAGTGAGACAAACTTAACTGCCTCATAATGTAAATTATAAAATGGGAAGCGAAAACCAACCAATCAGAACAAAAGCTGCCCATGCATAAAATCTGTTTCATGCATGGGTAAAAAAAAAGATATGGCAGTGAAAAGGCCAATATTCTTGTGCCATAGAACATTGGCATTTTAACTGTCAGCCATCTTTTCTTTACCCAGTGCGATAGAAAACCAGAGATTTGTGCATGGCTGAACAACCAAAAGGACAGAAAGTTTGTCTCACTACCCTCTCCCCAGCTGGCAGTGAAATGTTTGAATTCTGCTGCTGTCGATCGATTTTGAAACAGTTGCCCACATGAACATTGACTCCACAGCCAACAAATCTCTGGTCTGCTAAATCCTCAGGCCAATAGTAAGGATGACACATGCTTATCCATTATGGACACAATGTAGTCTGTCACATTGTGCCTTTCATGTAGAGAATACAGCAAAGAAAATAAATGACGATATATGATGGTTTTACAATTGATTCACATGCTGTTTTCACATTCTTTCCATTAGTGGTTAAGTAACAACACATTCCAATGGAGAATTTTATATGCATATTTTGCCCATGCGATTTACACATTCTTGTGAAAGAACAAAGGGATTGCATTAAGAAATCTTCAAGTGTGAATACCAATGAGTTCCACATTGGTGAAACAGTGCAAGTAAATTTCCTCATTAAACAAGTAGCAGATAATGGAATATTCTTTAAAGCAGAAAAACCATATGATGGATTTGTTATATTTCACAGTCAGAATAAGTGTCTGCATTGTAATAATACCAAACTGCATTGTGGACACAAAACAGTGTCAATTAACATTGCATTGATTTCCAGACATATTGTTGTAAATATTTCAGATGTTTGATTTTGGGTGATTACAATGTATTTTAAATTGATTGACTGATGTAACCATGATTGACATAACCACACCCCGGTGATACAGTACCATTTTGCATACCCATACCCCCCCCCAAACATGTACCAGGCTAAGCATCACCCCCCAGGTTGGCACACAGTAGGCATCAGCCATGGCATTTGGTGCAATTACCAGACTCCGACATCTAATGTTGCTGTGGTTTTGGTACAGAAAAAACATTCCTATGTACTCCCTGTGCTGTGGAGTGGTGATAGTCATATGACAGGTGTTTCTTTAGGTGACCTCAATAACATTTCACACTAGAAGCATAAATGCAATGTGTCCACTGCTGACAATTGTGATTGTGCAGTATGGATCTATTCAGATAAGATGGTAAAGCAGAACATGGTCTTTTAGCATCTTTTTTGTATGAAAGGTGATTCCCACTATATCCTTATTTACACCGTGTCTAACACATCCACTCTCTTCCTCCGTTAATCCCATATACGGTCCATACTCAGTCATTCAAACTATTCCAACGCTATACCAGTCTCTCCACAGCAACACACCTTGGTGTGTACCCTATGTACATTTTAGTGTAAGATCTTGCTGGAATCCAGGTAGGCCACATGCAGTGAGCATTCCTGATCCAGCACCTTAGTAAACCAGTCAAACAAATATGTAACATTACTCTGACATGACCTTCCCTCAGTGAGTCCATGCTGCCTTGGATGTTTTACACCACTTTACTCCAGGAACTTTACTACCTTCTCCCCTTCTCCTTAAGCATTGACTCCATCAGCTTCCCTACCACTGAGGTCATGTTTGAAGGTCTTTAATGTAATCTAATCAAACATTGTGCTTGATACACAGCAGAGCAGGCATAGTCGCTGAGGGTCCAATGAATGAATGGAGGGTGCTAGACTTTATTCATCTTGTGGTGTATACATTCGAGTGTTGCTAATATTGAATTTTATTGCTATGTATAGGTAAATCTGTTTGCAACAGAGCATGCACCATGATGAAGGCAATGAGAAATGCTTTTCCAGATAGAGAAGCACTGTTTGACAAACGTATAGAGTTAGGACGTGAGCAACCGCTATTGCACCAAAAGACAAGTAACATTAAAGAAAAATTTCCTCAGAGCAAACAAAAGAAAAATGAGATCAGCACACAAAGTCCAGTGAAATATCAAGTGGTATGATGAGCAGTATTTGGTGACATGGAGAGAAAACATGCATAAGACAAAGTTAACTGTCATAGATAACTGATGATACTTCAGTAATCCAGTTTCTTCGTGGATATAGTCACTGTTTAAACAAGCATTTGTCAATGCCGAATGTCTGCTTGCTGGTATTAGCATTGGACATGCAGGAGTTGGACAGATGCAGAATAGGAATGGCAGTGAAGTATTGAACTTTACACCAATCCCACCTCCAACCTGCAGAGACAGGCAGGCATTGGGGTACGTGTTTGGGTTGTTGCCCATAACGTACATGCCATTTCACCTCACTCTGTTCTGCAGACACTGGCAAGTGTTAAGGTGTGCCCTGGGGTGTTCAGCTTTACAATCACCCCACTCCATAAGGACATACATTGAAATGGGTGCAATATAGGAGAATGGGGTGAACTCTGGGGCAAAAGAGTCCAAGGCACACCTCAATGCCTGTCACTGGCTGCAGGGTGGGGTAGAACGGCATGAGCATTACAGTTGGCAATCCAAAGCCACACCCCCTGATGTCTGTCAATCTGTACAGGGTGGGATGTTATGGTTAGAAACCCTAACGCCCCGGGCATTGGTTGGTATTTGCACTACAAATTTTCAACATGGCCTTTTTGTGACCCCCACCTCATGAAAGCATTTGGGACCTCTTCTCATGAACAGTGGTGTACTGTTGCACATCCACAACCCACGTCTCTCCTAAGCTGCCACATAATGTTTCTTGCGCATGAGTGCAAACATAAAAACAACATTTTTAGGTTGCGGGTGATGATTTAAAATTGGATTATTGCAAAAGGAGACAATGTGCCCCGAGGTGGCAAAACACACTGGGTGTCCATAGAGGTACTCATCCTGTATTTTTTATAGTGTATAATACTATGTGAAATATGCGCATGTCAGTTCCTTTGCTTTCAAAATGAAATGGACTCATGCAGTCTCTGGAGGTTCTAGAATGCTATTCTACCACAGTAGGGTAAAATAACATTCCATGACCTTTGAACTGTGGATGGAATTCTCTACAGAACAATGCTCCACTATACACTAGGTAATGTAGGCAGTTCCTGAATAGTTTAATTGCACAGTAGACATGCATGTTTCATATTGATATCTTGGTTGTGATGTTCAAAGTCATTAATGAATCTGGAAAAAGTGAATCAGATAGGATTAAATGTCAGGGTCATCAAAGCAGACATAACATTTTATGTTTTATTTGTGTTTTCTTCATTATGTTTCAGGAAACCAGGGTTCTAAAGTGCCCAAAAGTACAGTCCAGAAGACCAGAGAAAGTAAAATGAAATGTCTCTCACCTCAGTAAGCCAACACAATACTGTATATCCCTCTAGCATATCAATGAAGCCCACTTTAAAGAGCAGCCAACGCCTTTGACAGAACTTTCACAAACCATAATGTCATGACTGTCACAAACCCACTCAGCAGGTCAGGCCCTCTGCTCACACAGTGCCAACCTCCGAGCGCAGTCTTGTGAACAGGTAACAGAAACAGGGTAACACTCCTGTCTGCTTTGTGAGTTCAAATCAACCTTTGATCTCAAGTTCTGGAGGGATTCAAACTGTGAACCTCTTGCTAGCATACCCAAATGACAGGCTCAGATAATTCTGCTCTTCATGGAAATGCCAGATATCTTTCGCCTACAGGCACTTAACCAGGTGTACAAAATGAACCCTTAAAAACTCTATGAAAGACCTCAGATAAACTCTTACCTTTTCCTAGTTTGGTATTACCATTAAGCTATTGCACAGTGTCAACTTTAACCATATATGCTTCACTTGTCAAAGAAAGAATTTCGAAGGCACACCAAGCAGTCTCTTTAAAATAGAGGTTTACTTTAAAATAGATATAACATGTAAAATGTAAATACAGAACAATATACTACAAAACATACAATCACTTAAAAGAACAAAGTTTAAAGTGCAAATTTCTACCAACCATGCACTTAGACTTGTCTATCTAATGTATTCTTATCTTCCTACAGTGCTGCTAGCTGTTTCATCTTCAGAGTCCAAACATGAATGTCTCTAAGGGTCAGCCACAGCATAGTTAAAAAACTGTCTTTGACCCTTCCTCCTCCATGATGTCACCCAGCTCCTCCTCTGTTTATTAAAAATTATACAACCAGGATGTCCAAATGACTTCTTTGATATATGAGCAGTCTCCTCTCTCAGAGACATCAAAGGACTTTTTATGAATCTCTCTCTCTGCCAGATCTCACTAAGGTGTAACATGCTTTGTGACACCAGGTGCAATTAACTGACCTTCCTGAGGATGTCATAAAATGGATATTTTAGGTCTTAGCTTCAAACAACCCAGATCCTAAATAAGGCTATAAAACGTGAGTCTTTGCAAGTTAATCACCTAACAGAGATCTGCTGTTTAACATATCCTGTCTTTTGAACTGATACCTGGGGTGGGGGTTATCCCACAGGCTGTCTCAGCATGTCTCATGAGAGACACTCAATAACACATTTTTATATTACAAAAAGCATAGAGTAATCAGAACCAGCTCTCCAAGTGTCACAATCCTCCCCACCTAGACTGAATTTGGGGGCTCTATCCCCTGCATAAGATGAGCTTCCCAAATCAGTTCACTCCTCATAGGCAAGAGACAAACCATCTGAGTTCTGATTTTTCACTCCAGCCCTATGTAGGATTGTCATGTCATACCCTTGCAAAGCAAGACTCCATCTTAACAATCTGCCATTAGTCTTTCTCATTGGTGTCAGTCAAACCAGGGGGTTGTGGTCAGTCTGTACCACAAAATGCTGCCCATATAAGTATGCTCCAACTGTTTTAGGGCCCACACTATGGCAAGACATTCTTTTTCCACAGTAGAGTATGCCTGCTCCCTGGGAAGTAACTTTTTACTCAGGTACACTAACGGATGATCTTTCCCTTGGCTGGATGTCTGACTCAGTCTGCCCCAATAACCACGTCTGAGGCATCAGTCTGAACTATAAAGGGTTTGCTATAGTCAGGACTTGTCAAAACAGGAGCACTGCACAATGCCTCCTTCAGTCTGGTAAAGGCATTTTCACAGGCTGGGTCCCAAGTCATTTTCTTTACCAGGTCAGCTAGAGGAGCAGCCAGGGCACTGTAATTGGGTACACATTTTCTATAGTACCCTGCTGTCCCAATAGAACTCTTGACTTGCTTTTGTGTTTCTGGTCTGGGCCATGCCTGGATCACCTCTATTTTTATTTGGTTAGGACAGAGCTGTGCCCGGCCTACCACATGACCGAGGTATGCCACCTCTCCCATGGCCACCTGGCACTTCCCAGCTTTGACAGTGAGCCCGGCCCTCTGTATCCTGCCAGCACTTTCCTAAGGTGGGACAGGTGTTCCTCCCAGCTGGCACTAAAGATGGCAATGTCATCCAGGTACACCCACGGTGTACTCCTCAGTACCATTCAACACCTGGTTCACCAACCTTTGGAAAGTGGCCGGGGCATTCTTCATTCCAAAAGGCATTACTTTAAATTCAAATAAGCCTATTGGAGTGATGAAGGCCGAACTCTCTCTAGCTCTGTCCGTCAGCTCTACCTGCCAATACCCCTTGGTCAGGTCAATGGTTGTAAAGTAGGTCGCCCCTCCCAACTTGTCCCGGAAGTTCATCTGTCCAGAACATCAGGTGGGCATCTGACTTCATGACTGCATTCAGTCCATGATAGTCCACACAGAAAGGAGTAGAGCCATCTGGCTTGGGCACAAGGACTATGGGTGAGGCCCAGGGGCTGTGGGATCTCTGGATTACCCCTAAATCCAGCATCTCCTCCACTTCCCTCCTAATGTCCTTTTGGACAGTCTCTGACACCCGATATGCTGTCCGCCGTATGGGCGCCTGTGTCCCTGTCTCCACATCATGCGTCACTAAGGGGGTTAGTCCAGGCTTGGTGCTAAACAATGGGGCAAAGTCTGCTAAAACCTCCCTTAGTTCCTGGATCTCATCCGGCGCCAGCTGGGGAGCCAACTTTACTGGCTCCACAGAGGACTCCCACTTGCTTTCTTCCAGCAAGACCAGAAGGGGGGTCTCCTTCATCTGTCCCCTCCTCAGGACTACACACTGCAAACACCATGTCAGCCCTATTAGCATATGGCTTCATCATGTTGACATGGTACATCCTTTCTGTCTGTCTTTGGTCAGATAACTCTATAATGTAGTTCACATCATTTACCTTCCTAACCACTTTGTACAGTCCTTCCCACTCAGCCTGCAGCTTGTCTTTCCGAACCGGAATAAGGACCATGACTTCCTGACCCACATGTACGAGTGAGCTCTGGCTCTGCAGTTGTACCACACTTTTTGTTTCTGTTGGGCAGCTGCCAGGTTGCTCATGGTCTGTTCCCATAAGCTCCTTCAGCCTTTCCCTAAACCTAAGGACGTAATCCACTACGGGAGTTCCCTGGGTGGCGTGCATGCCTTCCCAGTCCTCCTGGATCAAGTCTAGGGGCCCACGTACCTGGCATCCATATAAGAGTCCGAAGGGTGAAAATCCTGTCAACTCTTGGGGCACCTTCCTGTCTGCAAACAACAGGTGGGGAAGGTATTTCTCCCAGTCCCTCCCATGCTGTTCAACAAATGCCAGAGCATTGACTTCAGGGTACCATTGAATCGTTCCACAAGCCCATTGGCTTGTGGGTGATATGGTGTCTTGCATCTCTGCACCACCCCACACTTCTCCCACAAATATTTCATCAGGTCCGACAAGAAGGAATCCCCCTCGATCTGTGATAACCTCCTGCAGAAACCCAACACAGGAGAAAATCCCAAGTAAGGCATCTGCCACTCTGTCTGTCCTCAGTGAGGATAGGGCGACTGCCTCTGGGTACCGGGTGGCATAATCCACCACAGTTAGGATGAATCTCTTCCCTGAGGAGCTGGGGTATTTAAAGTCCCCACAATATCCATTCCCACCCTCTGGAATGACTCCTCCACTATGGGCAATAGAATCAGGGCGGTTTGTGTTTTCTTGCCCGCCTTCCCTATTTCTTGGCACCGGTGACAAGACCTGCAATACTCCTTCACCTGCTGCATGAAGTTAGGCCAATAGAAATTCTGGGCCAACCACTGCATAGTTCGTGTGATTCCCAGATGACCAGACAAGGGAATATCACGTGCAATCTTGAACAACTGCTCACTATACCCCTGGGGAATGACAAGCTGCCTGCCTAGCACCCCTCCCTCTGTCTGCACAGCCTGAGTATACATCAGTCCATTTTCCCAATAAACCTTATGACTGCCATCACCTCCCTGTGCCCCGTCAGAGTCTGCCCAAGCCCTCAGCTTCTCTAGACTAGTGTCACTTCTCTGAGCAGCTGCAAATTCCTCACACATTCCCAAGGCATGGGACAGGTCCCCTTCTGTCTCTAAACTAGGGTCCCTAGCACTAGCGTCAGGGCACTCAGGATCACTGTCATCCCTAACCCTCTGACAATGCGTCACCCCTTCCTCTTTGGAGTAACCCTCTGTAGCTGTGTGGTTAACTGCTACTGCGGAAATCTCTACCCCATTTTCATTAACCTCCATATCAGGAGACACGGGCTGGGGAACCAGCCTCCCAGTGGTTTTCACAATGGCTTCTGTGGGGTCCAGGGAACTACAAGTAAGTAGTGGGGATAGCTGGAAGCTCCAGGACTCCCTAGGAATTTTAGCCTGAATACAAATGTTTTCAAAAGAATTTAAAAAGGCATCCATATCCTCCCCCTCTCTAAATGTGGCTATCAATTTGGAATTCAATTTGTAACCCAGTCCTGTAGTCCCAGTTAAACCCAAGCCACTTACCTGCTCTGGTGTTGGTGGTTGGAGTCGTAGCTTCTCCAGTTCATGTTACCTCTGGTGCTCACGCCCCTCATGGTCCACCTCTCACCATTCTTGCTCCCTCTTCTCCTCTGCAGCTCACTGGCATCATGCTACTCACACTCAGCCTCCCGCTGTTCCCGCTCTGCCTCTCATCTCTCTCATTCCACCTCTCGCTGTTCTCACTGTGCCTCTTGTCTCTCTCTCTCATTCTGCCTCTCGCTCCCTCTTCTCCTGGAACTCCAGCTCCATTCTGAGCAACTCAGTCTGCAGCCTGAGTACTTCTGGCTCCAGAATGCTGATGACCTTCCCCTGCTGCTGTGGCCCTTTGCTGGCACTGGCCCTGCTGCCCTCCTCATTGGATCTGGACACTGCTCTTGCCACTAGCCCTTCCACACTCAGGGTTTGGTCCCTTACAGTCACTGTCTGATACTCGATGCTCTGGGTATCTGCTACCATCAGGGCATCCATAAGGTTCTGTTTGGTGGCTTTCACCTCGTACAGAACTCCTCTGTCCTTGCACAACTGCTTTAAGTAGTCTACAGTGTGCCCGCTGTAGTTGGAAGCCATCTTCTTTCCCAACTACGTCTACTCTCACTTGTATTTTAGAAAAAAAAAACAGGTAGGAACTTGACTGTAAGCCAAATGACATAGTTCTGTTTCTTTTTTAAAAATAAATAACTGCCCATTCTTGGCAAGTGAGCTGTACAGTATCAAGCTGACACACTGAACAATAAAAGCTTGTAATATCAAAATTATCCACACCGCTGCCAACCAATCTGTCACAAACCCACTCAGTAGATCAGGCCCTCTGCTCCCACAGTGCCAACCTCCGAGTGCAGTCTTGTGAACAGGTAACAGAAACTGGGTAACCCTCCTATCTGTTTTGTGGGTTTGAATCAACCTTTAGTCTCAAGTTCTGGAGAGATTCAAACTGTGAACCTTTTGCTAGCGTATCCAAATGACAAGCTTAGATAATTCTGCTCTTCATGGAAATGCCAGATATCTTTCACCTACGGGCACCTAACCAGGTGTACAAAATGAACCCTTAAAAACTATGAAAGACCTCAGATAAACTCTTACCTTTTCCCAGTTTGGTATTACCATTAAGCTATTGCACAGTGTCAACTTTAATTATATATGCTTCACTTGTCAAAGAAAGAATTTCAAAGGCTCACCAAGCAGTCCCTTTAAAATAGAGGTTTACTTTAAAATAGATAAAAAATGTAAAATGTAAATACAGAACAATATTCCACAAAATATACAATCACTTAAAAGAACAAAGTTTAAAGTGCAAATTCCTACCAACCATAGACTTAGACTTGTCTATCTAATGTATTCTCATTTTCCTACAGTGCTGATAGATGTTTCTTCTTCAGAGTCCAAACATGAATGTCTCTAAAGGTCAGCCACAGCATAGTTAAAAAACTGACTGTCTTTGACCCTTCCTCCTCCATGATGTTACCCAGCTCCCCCTCTGTTTATTAAAAATTATACAACCAGGATGTTTTCACTCAGGAGGTATTTTAAATAGGGGACATCAGCAAAAACTCATTTTCCAAATGACTTCTTTGATCTATGAGCAGTCTCCTCTCTGAGAGACATCAAAAGACTTTTTATGACTCTATCTCTGCCAGATCTCACTGAGGTGTAATATGCTTTGTGACACCAGGTGCAATTAACTGACCTTCCTGAGGACATCATAAAATTGATATTTTAGGTCTTAGCTTTAAACAACCCAGATCCTAAATAAGGCTATAAAATGTGAGTCTTTGCAAGTTAATCACCTTACAGAGATCTGCTGTTTAACATATCCTGTCTTTTGAACTGATACCTGGGGGGAAGGGGGTCATTCCACAGGCTGTCTCAGCACGTCTCATGAAAGACACTCAATAACACATTTTTATATTATAAAAAGCATAGAGTAATCAGAACCAGCTGTCCAAGTGTCACAATGACAGTTACTCCCATGGCAACAGATAGTGATATAACAACAGAGGATTGTGGTCTGAAGCAGGGAGTAAGCTATAGAGGTAAATGAACTGTTAGGGACAAAGATCATGTATTCATGCCAATTTCCTCTGTGAAAAATTAATGGGAGGAGAAATAGGTAGAATGTATATGAAATGCAAGTTGAATTGTACCTAATGGTTATGTTTTTCAAAGTTATCTTGAAAGTGTCAGCAGCTCTTTAATGCAACTCAGTACAGTCATAGAACACCTACATGTCAACAGTAACCAGAATCATACAAGCACAGAATCTTCGCTGGAATGGGCCAGTTTATACACACAGCACTCATACGTCACCATAGCCTGTCATCCTCCACACACCTGAAGTTGTGTCTAATCCATCTTATTCCACCATGGACAGACAGATAACGAGATAGCTTGGCATCAGAGAGGGTGATAGAGAGCAATGAATTAAGCAATCTATGTTTTTCTCAGGCATTGGGCAAAGAAACGATGGCAGCCAGTAAAAATGACAATGTTGTATGAGACCATAATCTTGGCCTTCTTACTACAAGCTCACTTTTTTACACATGCATGGAAAACATTTGATGCATGGAGAGCTTGGAATCTGATTGGCTGGTTTAGCTTACCCATTTTATAATTCAATTTTAATGATGCCAGACACTGCAGTTTAACTTTGGAAGCATCATTCCTGCTTTTAATAATACTTTTTATTAAAATGAAATGTGTTCACTGAGATCTATGTTTCACCATAGAAAAGATACATAGAAGTATCATGTTTAATGACAAAAATCTCATTTGCCTGCACAGTGTGCTCAGATGTTCAAGGTGTGGTCTGTGCATGTGAGCAAAAAGACATCTGAAATGACCCTCACTTATCTAGGGTTGTATAGAGAATACTGGATGGGCAACTGTGCACAACCATAGTGTTTTGCCACAGAGGGGTTCTGATTCTTTTGGACCTCACCAGCAAAGCTTGAGAGGTCCATGGGAAGCAGAACCCAGAAGTGGCAAAACATACCGATTATGCATAGGGTTGCTCATCCTGTATTTTTTTATAGTGTATAGTATTGTGTGAAATATGTGTTTTTGAGTTCTTCTGCTTTCAAAATGAAACTGACTCATGCAATCTCTAGAGGTTCTAGAATGCAGTTCTACCACAAAAGGGTAGAATCACATTCCATGACCTTTGAACTGTGGAACATCAACATTTTGAAAGTGATGGAATTCTATACAGAACAACACTACACAACATTAAATAATATTCCTTTATCAAAGGTCTCATGCATGCTTGACACAACCCCTTTTTCTTTGTGTGTGAAACAGTATCAAAGGCCGGGTGCTCAAGTGGGTTGAACAATCTTGCAGTACAATAGTACTTCCTCACTTTTCTTTTTAAAGTACCCCCTCCATTATAGTTTTAGTGTGTGATCTCCAGTGCTGTTGATCATACAGTCTTGCACTATACTTTGTTCATTCCTGTGAGACAGTGATATGTTTTATTTGTGTTTTCTTGATTATGTTGCAGAAACCAGGGTTCCAAAAGTATAGTGCAGAAGACCAGAGAAGGTAAAATCAAATGTGTAAAACAAAGCAAATGAGGGGCTCCGCTCACTCATGGTGAGCACTTCAAATCTGGTGCAAGAAGGTATCAGAGTAATACCTGAATCGGAGCAATCACTTTTGAGAGACCCAAAAGCCAAACCAACTGCACTTCAACCCATTAGTTGTACTGGAATTATATTCAAAATGCACAGCTTACCATGTCATCACGCTTTAATCAAATACAAAAACTATTAATAACCGCAGCAAAAATAGAGTGCAAAGGTGGCGACTTCTCGATTATATTAAAACAAAAAAGCCGAAGACACCATCATGGTGTTAAAAGATACAGCAGGATTTTGACCAGGCCAGCCGAGCAGAACAGCCCACGTGCGTGATGACGCACAGGATCAGCTGACGTTTCGGGCTTACGCCTTCCTCAGAGCTGATTGGTCAGAATTTACATCAGCTTTTATATAGAAAAAACATACACATTCATGATACATAAGCATTAAGACCATCCTCTGCTCATAAATATGAAAAACATCCATTCATCCATCACATACAAGCAAGTATATCACAAGAAGTTTATAAATAACAATGCAGCAATAATTCTTCATTTAGCCCTTTGGGTTGTAAAGTCCCAAGTTTAAAAATCCAAAAACATTCTCTTTGGTCTAACTTATTTATTAGACTCCCACCACGGGGTCCAACACACACTTTCTCAATTCCAATGAATTTTAGATTGGCAGGAGACCCATGACCCACAGCCGAAAAATGACGTGCCATAGCATTTGTCTGAACATTATTATGAATGGTTGATTTATGTTCACTTATTCTTTCCCTAAGTTGACATTTTGTCTGTCCCACATAATTTAAGCCACAACGGACAGGTTAACATGTATATTACTCCAGTACTTCTGCAGTTGATGAATTATTTTATTTCAAATTCCTGGTTTGTATGTGGATGTTTGAATTTTTTACTATCATTTGTGTTGTTACACTGTGCACAATTGACACATCTGTAATTTCCTTTAGGGAATGCTGGAATCCACGTTGCCCTTGGTTTTTCAGGTTCCTGAACACCATGAACTAGTGAATCTTTCATATTTCTCCCTCTTTTATAAGTGATACGTGGCTTTTTATACTGATCATTTCTAAATACAACATCTCCCTGTAGCACTGCCCAATGTTTTCTCACAATATTAGCGATTTCTCCTGATTGATTAGAAAACTCAGTTACAAAACTTATTGGGCTCTGAGTTGCATCAACATTCAGAGTTTTCGGTCACAATAATTCACTTCTCTCAATACTGTTCGCTCTTTCCACCCCCTTATATATAGAGTTCACATCATATCCTCAATTTCAAAACCTGTTAGCAACGTCTCGTGCATTCTTTTCAAATTGTTCATATCACTACAAATTCTTTTTAAACGCAACATTTGTCCCACTAGTATGTTGCGCTTGAGTGTTTCCGGATGATTACTTGCATTGTGCAACAGGGTGTTTCTACTCATTGGCTTTCTGTACAGTGTTTTTTTTAATTTTCTTTCATCTTTGTATATTAACATGTAACATGGGTATACATATGTGTGTATCCATGTATCTACGGGTTCAGGGAAGGATGAGGTTACCTGGCACAAGAGACCTAGGTTTGGCTACTCTGCACAGGGGCACCAAGTAAATCCAACTACAAGAAGCAATAACTGTAATGTCCAGAACCAGAATTGGGATTATTCAGTGTGGCTTTATTTATTAACTCGCTGAACATAAACAAAGCACTGCATGGTCCCGCAAAGGGCTACGTTACTGTAATGCAGATTAGAGGTTAAACACAGCGGTCCATTTGAGGAATGAACACATTACTACAGTTGTCTGGCTTTGGACCCACCAGGCACTCAGCCCAGACTTTGCATGCGCATTGGATACACAGCCCAACTGGCCTGGCTCCCCTGCTGGCCACTCAACTGATGGTCCACTTGGCGAATGAACCCAAACTTTACTTTGGGAGCCTCCTTGTTTGATGGGATGGCTTTCAAACTGTGGCTCCCCACAACACTTGAAGTCTGCGACTCCTAGAGAGATTTTGTTTTCGTACTTCCAATCGAAACTCCCATCAAACAAGGAGACTCCCATCCAACAAGGAGTAATTTTCCCATCCTGTGGCTCCCCACACCACTTAGAGTCTGCGACTCCTAGAGAGATTTTCAAGTTGCAACCCACGTCTGGGTACCCACCCCATCACTGGCCAAGCGCATGAGGCAAGTAGCAAAAACAGAAGAAATCCATAGAGGTGGACCTGGTTACTAAAGATGGGGGGTTTTCCCACCTCCAGCTCCCACAGCCCATACCCGGCCATTTCTCTGGACACACAGAAAACTTTAGACTTTAAAATGTAGATTGAACGGTGGATGACCTGAAGCACCCCCTCTACAGTGAACTTTAAATCCATTAACACTTTAAACAGATGACTGCTCTATTTGTTTGTCCTAGTTAACATAGTCCTCCCAAATAGCAGTCCCCATTACTTGAAATCCAGCTGAAGAAAAGAAGTTGTTTGCCCCTTGCAATGGAGCCAAACACTCACCCATTCGTTGCAGGTGCCCCACAGGCGAAGTACTGTAACCTTTGCTGTTATACATGAACAGACTGAACTTAAATTAAAACAGGCAGCTTTCTTCCCAGGGTGGGAGAAGGGGATTGCCCCTGGAACCCACAGAGAACTTCCCCCCCCAGAGGGAGGGGGGCACTGAGACCGGGGGAGCGGTCTCCACCACTTTAAAAAGGTAAAATACAGGAACAGTTCCTTTTTCTGAGTGAGAAATCACACTGCACACTAATGCTTCCTTCTTGCTTAAGGACAAACGGAAGACTGCCCTTTGAATTTCCTGAAGTTCTAAACTTCACTCTCTGAGCTGAAGATTCCAAATGTGGCTTGTGCAGCTGCGACAGTTCTATAATGATGTCATCTCTCAAGTCTCAGCTGTGACTGAGGACAGAGTGAGACAGTGTGAAACCCATTTAACTGGAGTTTCCCAAGCTGCCTTCCCTGCCTACCACTAGGTCTTACTGGGATTCTAGTAACCCGGGTAACAAAGGGGTTACACTCGCCTTGACCAGGAAAATGACTGTCCTCAGTCATTATGCACCGGCCCTTAGGCCATCCCACCCTATGTGCTACCCATGAGGGGGTGATCAGGCCCCCTCCTACCATGTGCGAGCACAGGTAGGCAACACTAAGGGCCTAGAGGCCTATAGCTGACATATCAGCCTCTACTCTATCCACTTACCATGGACACCTAGTGGCTCTGGTAGAACCATCCAGAGCATAGCCCTGATAGATCAGCACTGCGGCCCCTACTGCAGGTCAGGGCCACAGCCTGTCCATCTCCCTAACCCTCTAGGGAAAACCTATCTGCCTCTAACATAACATCCCAAACAAAAACAAAACCCGAGGACCTCCCCGACCTTGGGCAGCCTGCAACTACAACCTTTAGCAATAATAACACAGTACATTTAAATTCTACACCATAAGCACTGACGAGGGACTCCGATGAGCCCCTCCTCCTCTTCTTGTCTTCTCTTCTGTCTTCCAGGAACACCTGTAAGAAAAGACAAAAACACATCCTAATCTGCATGTACAGTCTATCTAAACAACAACAATGACAACAACAACAACCCTTACCACACAGAAAAAGCACTGAACAATCCCAAAAAAGAAAACAATTTTTTTTTTTTTTTTTTAGAAAAAGGGTAGAAAACAGTATTTACATTCAAGTATAATGACACTGGTAACAATACACCTTTGTGGGGGGATGGAATGCCCTAAATGTCCCACTAGTGACTACAAGGCCCAAAGGCCAGTCCATTAAAGAGTCTCTCCTGGGCCGGAGCCCCGTGAAGCATAGTTCTTTAAGGCAATAATCCCAAAGAGGAGAGTCTTTGTGGACAGTTCACACACTGTTTGAAGTGTGTAGTGTAGGGTGTGTATTGCAATGTCATAAAGATAGAATAAAAAAGGTTTTGCGGACTTACCAGCCTCTTGAAGTATTCGGACATCATAAACCTGGTCCCTTCCGAAGACTCTCCCTGGCAGCATTTCTTCTGATACAGCTGGGCGGACATCTTCCGGGAACCCACAGGAGTGCACAACTGGAAACAGCTGGGCTGATGTCATAACTGGAGAAGGAACTTTAGAACAGGAACAAAAAGAGAAACAGCTGGTCCGGCGTCATCCAATTACCAGGCGATGAACAGGAAAACAGCTGGGCTGGTGTCCTCTCTGGATCTGAAGTCATCTGGTGGTACCAGTAGATGGTTGCTGATTAGGGCAGTACACTGTGGACTGAAGAATATGGGGCACCTGATTTCTTGTTTATTCATATTGGCAGTTCAATAAGGGCACTTCACAGTCTAGATGTGGCAGTATTGACTATCACTGCTTGGCTCTCCATTTTGTAGGCACAGGCTTAATTACTGGGAGGTCCTTGCACTGAGGCCAATAGTAGAGGAGGTCAGGGGCTTGAATTATTACTCCATCTGGACGCACATAATTCACACAGTGGGAGACTTCGCGTCCCTCTCCATCCACTATTCTCACTCTGTCCATAAACAGTGTCCTGCCTCTCTTCCACTGTGTATACTTTTCGTGGAACAGTCTATTCTTTACATGCTGGTTAGCCCCAGGATGCACATGTTTCATTGCTTCATCCCAGATCCAGGATTTCCTGCAGTTCTCAATCTCCTCCCAGACTCTCCGAGAAAGGTAGGAAAGGTCATACCAAGATTTCATTGGCCTTTCTACAAACCAGTCTCTCCTCTTTACTTGCTTTGGTCAATCTGAGACCGCTGGCCTGGCTTGGGGTGGCCAGTCCTGGTTCTTCCAACCGCATCCTCAATGAAATTAAGCGGATCGACTTCTTCTTCTTCTGGTGAAGCCAGGGCAGTGGCATCCTCACCTTCTTGAACACATTCCTCCGAGGCAAGATCTTGAGGCTGTGTGCCGTTTCTTTCTCACAAGGCCACATAGGTTCCCCTCATCTTCCTCTTCACTGAGGATCTGAGCCCAGGAGTGAGCAGTAGTTCTCACCCCTGAGACTATCCATTCATCACTGGGAGCGGAGGTTGACACCTCCCATTCAAAGGCTTCCGCATCTCATCTTCACCTTCAAGACTTGGGCTAGGCCCCCACCAGGGACTATTGATGCTTTATCTGAACTTGCCTTCTGAGATCCAGCATCCAATGCTTCAATTTTAGATTCAGTCTCTAATTCTGCACTCTCTAACTTTGTGCCACACTCCCCGAGGACCTTCTCCACAGGCTCCGCCTGATGCTGTGTGCTGCCAACTGCAGATCTCTTGAAGTTGTGTCCATGTGGGAGCCAAACCAATTTGAGGCACTTTATACAAGCCATATTTTGTGGACATCCAGCACAGTGAGGAATCATGAAGACATCCTTCAGCACTCAAGCACATCTGGCATACACTGGATAATTAGGAATTGCCACATCAGGAGGGAGTTGCCCTATAGCACCAATTTTCAATATCTCTCAATCTATTTACTGCTGCTGTTACTGCAACCCGGCATGATCTGGGTAAGAGCTGGTCCTGAGGCCATAACTGCAGAACAATAAACAAAAGTTCACTGTAACTGAAGTCCCTTTAAGTGAACACACTCTGTAGCTTTAAATGGCTCCTCTGCTGCTGTGTTTACTTTACTACCCCACCCTGTAATGGCGGCAGCACTCCTGCATCAACATTCAGACTCTGGGTCAAGCCACTGTGCACCCGATTTACATCAGCTACTAATAACTTTTATTTCAAACTGCACAACTTGCTCTGTTCTGGCTGTTACACATTTACAGGATTTTCCTTGGACTTTTCACTTGCTGGCAACATTCATTTTAATTACAGTCCCTTTTTAAAACTTCAGGTTTCAGCACAGGATTGCCTGCTTCTACTAGTGTTGCACTTATTTTACAACCCACAGTCTCTCTCTGGCTGCAAACTTTAAACTGAGGCTACTTTTCATTGCTATGCACACATTTAATGGCTTCACAGACTTGCACTTGCCAGCAGGACATCACACAATCGCTACTTGCAAAGCGACTATACAGCTGCACACACATTTTATATGGCATTACTGAAAATCACTGATTTGAGCAGTTTTAAATCGTTTACTCACTGTTATTGAAGCAGATTGCTGCAATGGGGTAAAACGGCCTGCAGCCAGATTTTGAAGGCCTCAGATTGCAAACAGGCGGGCAGTCTCCGCGATCGTAGTATTAACCATACAATTCACTGATCCCACGATTGATAAGCGGTTGAGCACGATTGTTAACTGGAAAGTCACTTTTTTACTGTTTACAGTGCTTTGAACACTTCGTGAACGCTCCTTCACTGCCAGTACACACGCTACTCTCTGTCTCCCTCTCGAATGCTGAAGCAGACTCTGAAGAGCTGGCTGAGGGGCGGGACTAATGGCAAACTGACCAACCACACGATGCCATGCAAATGAGCCTCTTCTTCCTCACGAGGGCTCCTCTCCTCATGGCGATCATCGAGCAGGCAAATTTAAACTGAAAAGATGCAATTTTTTTTTTTTTCAACTGACTCCACGGCAGGAGCCCATTTCAACCATGTAACATTGCCATTAACTCTGCAGTCTCTAGCATTGCACAGAAAGCATTTCCAACGTCCAGGGCATAATTTCTCTGTTGCTACCCCTAGTTTTCCACACTTTCCTTCACAGAACTTTATTTTAAAACTGACAAACGTTGTAAACTATGTTGATGCAGGACAAGGACACACACTTTGGCTTTACAGCTCCTTGGTAAACAGTTGGCATTTTTTAAACAGCAGCACAAGATTCACAGCACACAGCACACACTAAGGAAATTGCTTCAACTTTTTTGGGCTACCAACTGCCAGATAGCCAAAACGCTAGCCTACTTGCCCAAGCACCTTCCTTCCCAAACAAATCCAAAGCGGTGCCTCCATTTTTGTAACATGGGTATACATATGTATCTACGGGTTCGGAGAAGGATGAGGTTACCTGGCACAAGAGACCTAGGTTTGGCTACTCTGCACAGGGGCACCCAAGTAAATCCAACTACAGGAAGCAATAACTGTAATGTCCAGAACCAGAATTGGGATTTTTCAGTGTGGCTTTATTTATTAACTCGCTGAACATAAACAAAGCACTGCATGGTCCCCCAAAGGGCTACGTTACTGTAATGCAGATTAGAGGTTAAACACAGTGGTCCATTTGAGGAATGAACACATTACTACAGTTGTCTGGCTTTGGACCCACCAGGCACTCAGCCCAGACTTTGCATGCGCATTGGATACATAGCCCAACTGGCCCGGCTCCCCTGACGGCCACTCGACTGACGGTCCACTTGGCGAATGAACCCAAACTTTACTTTGAAAGACATCCCATCAAACAAGGAGGCTCCCAAACTGTGGCTCCCCACACCACTTGAAGTCTGCGACTCCTAGAGAGATTTTGTTTTCGTACTTCCAATCGAAACTCCCATCAAACAAGGAGACTCCCATCCAACAAATAGTAATTTTCCCATCCTGTGGCTCCCCACACCACTTAGAGTCTGCGACTCCTAGAGAGATTTTCAAGTTGCGACCCACGTCTGGGTACCCATCCCATCACTGGCCAAGTGCATGAGGCAAGTAGCAAAAACACAGAAGAAATCCATAGAGGTGGACCTGGTTACTAAAGATGGGGGGTTTTCCCACCTCCAGCTCCCACAGCCCATACCCGGCCATTTCTCTGGACACACAGAAAACTTTAGACTTTAAAATGTAGATTGAACGGTGGATGACCTGAAGCACCCTCTACAGTGAACTTTAAATCCATTAACACTTTTAAACAGATGACTGCTCTATTTGTTTGTCCTAGTTGACATAGTCCTCCCAAATAGCAGTCCCCAATACTTGAAATCCAACTGAAGAAAGAAGTTGTTTGCCCTTCCAATGGAGCCAAACACTCACCCATTCGTTGTAGGTAGCCCCACAGGCAAAAGTACTGTAACCTTGCTGTTATACATGAACAGACTGAACTTAAATTAAAACAGGCAGCTTTCTTCCCAGGGTGGGAGAATGGGATTGCCCCTGGAACCCACAGAGAACTTCCCTCCCCCCCAGAGGGAGGGGGGCACTGAGACCGGGGGAGCGGTCTCCACCACTTTAAAAAGGTAAAATACAGGAACAGTTTCTTTTTTTCTGAGTGAGAAATCACACTGCACACTAATGCTTCCTTCTTGCTTAAGGACAAGCAGAAGACTGCCCTTTGAATTTCCCAAAGTTCTAAACTTCACTCTCTGAGCTGAAGATTCCAAATGTGGCTCATGCAGCTGCGACAGTTCTATAATGATGTTATCTCTCAAGTCTCAGCTGTGACTGAGGACAGAGTGAGACAGTGTGAAACCCATTTAACTGGAGTTTCACAAGCTGCCTTCCCTGCCTACCGCTAGGTCTTACTGGGATTCTGGTAACCCCAGGTAACAAAGGAGTTACAAACATGTCCAAAAATGGAATTGAATACATATCCACTTGTACAGTGAACTTCAAATTTGAGTCAAAAGTATTAATCAAATCAACAAACACATTTAGGCTCTCCACACTGTTTGACCAAATCAGGAAACAATCATCAATGTAACGTTTTCAAAGTTTCACATATTTCTTGAACATCTCATTTGCATATAGATGTATTGCCTCCCACTGTCCCACATACAGACATTCAATACTTGGAGCAAACGTTGTTCCCATCGCAGTGCCTTTATGTTGCATAAAGGCTTGATCTCTATACATAAAGTAATTGGACTTAAGTACCATATCTGCCATACTTGCAATAAATTCCACATCATAAACTTCATCACTCTGGTCATTTAAAAAGAATTTTATAGCTTCAATTCCTCCATCGTGTGGCACATTTGAGTACAGACTCTCTATATCCAAAGTCACCAACTAGTATTCAGATTCAATTACCATATTTTCAATATTTCTCACCATATCACCACTGTCCAGAACATAAGAGGGTAATTTATTCACCAAGGGCTTTAGAAAACAATCTACCATTTGTGAAAAAGGCTCCATACTTGAGCCAATGCTCGAAACAATCGGGCGCCCTGGTGGGCTCTGAATATTCTTATGTATCTTAGGTAGTAAATAAATTACCGGTCTGATTGGTGCACCAACTTTTAAAAAATCAGCCTCTTGTTTATTTAAATTTCCATTCATCTCTCCTCTCTTGATAAATTCATTTGCTCGTGATTTAATTTCAGCTGTTGGGTCTTTAACCAGTTTGCGATAGTATTCCTCATTGTCCAAATGCCTTTTCATCTCACACTCATATTCATTAATTCCCCATAACACAATTGCTTCCCCTTTATCAGCTGGTTTAATAACCAGACTTTTATCTTCCATCAACGATCTTAAAGCGACATGTTCTTGGTATGTTAAATTAAATGTTTTTTCTTGTTTCCTCTTTAATAAAATATCGACATCTCAATCCACTAAAGCTGTGAAAGTGTTGACTGCATGGTGACCATAAACTGGGGGACAAAATTTACTTTTCTTTTTCAAATGCTTCGTTTTATTACTTTCATTGATATTTTTATTTGTTTGGTCCACCACACCAACACAGTCATTATTGCTCGCAACAGCTTGAGAGTTAGGAAAAAAGCATTTTAAATGTAACTGTCTATACAGTCTGAAAAGGTTGATTTTTAACTGGAAAGGGTTGACATTTTTAGTTGGCACAAAAGATAAGCCTTTTTGTAATACTGACTCTTCATTTGAAGTAAGCTCTCTGTTCATTAAATTTATGATTGCCATTTGTTCTGTCCGTTCGAGCGTCTCGGGGGGGCCTGAATATTGCCAACGCCCTCTGTTTCTCCCTCTGCCTCCTCGACCTCTTGCCATGTCCCCTTCTGATCTTACGTTTTCTCTGTATGGGGGAATTTGTGGTCCCAGAATTTTGGATGGATACATTTTTAAACGAAAATCCTGATTTTGTTGATTTTGTTGAATTCTCCCAGAATCACTTTCAGGGGATGATGTAAACCCATCAACTCGAAATGGTACTGCATTATTCTTAAAAAGAAAAGGTTCACGCCTAATCTTACTTTGCCAGTTATAAACTTGACCTTGTGCATAATCTCTGGCATCCCTTTCATGTTTTTGTAATTTGTACTCTTTTAATTCCATTTAGAACTTCAGAATACTACAACTAATTTTTTCAAACAGTTGCTGAACCTCCGTATGGGAAAAACTCTGTTTAATTTCATTTTCCATTCTTTTAATTTGTTCCTCCACATTACTTGTATCTCTTCTTGCTTTTTTTATCAATGCCAAACTTAAATCATTGGAAGCCTTATTTAAAATGTGTTCCCAGTCTTTCATTAATAACTCATCGTCTAGGCCATATGCTGGCGGTTTCTGAATTCTCAGACCTCTAGGTATCTGCTTGTCTCTCCAATATTGGGACAAAGAAAACACATGTAACTGGAAATGAATAAGTTTCTTTTTCAGGCTTTCCAACCCATTACCATCCGGTTTTAAATGGGCACTACTTGTACTAGATTGTGGAGCGAAAAGAACCTCACAGGCCACCCGGTCAAATATTATTCTGGCTCCTTCTATATCTGAGAAGCTTAACAAGGCAGTTTGTATTGGGGGGTCTCCTCACCTCCTCCAATTCCTGCCTCTGTCATCATAGTGCTTAATGAACAAGTGTTTAGGCCTCTAATAAACAAATGCTGTCTGGGTCACAGATTAGAGAACCGCACTCACAATGCGGTCCTCTGAGTAACTGCGTTTTCAAACAACATGTAAAACAAAGCAAATGAGGGGCTCCGCTCACTCACGGTGAGCACTTCAAATCTGGTGCAAGAAGGTATCAGAGTAATACTTGAATCGGAGCAATCACTTTTGAGAGACCCAAAAGCCAAACCAACTGCACTTCACCCATTAGTTGTACTGGAATTATATTCAAAATGCACAGCTTACCGTGTCATCACGCTTTATTCAAGTACAAAAACTATTAATAACCGCAGCAAAAATAGAGTGCAAAGGTGGTGACTACTCGATTATATTAAAACAAAAAAGCCGAAGACACTATCATGGTGTTAAAAGACACAGCAGGATTTTGACCATGCCAGCCGAGCAGAACAGCCCACGTGTGTGATGACGCACAGGATCAGCTGACGTTTCTGCTTACGCCTTCCTCAGAGCTGATTGGTCAGAATTCACATCAGCTTTTATATAGAAAAAACATATATTCATGATACATAAGCATTAAGACCATCCTCTGCTCATAAATATGAAAACATCCATTCATCCATCACATACAAGCAAGTATATCACAAGAAGTTTATAAATAACAATGCAGCAATAATTCTTCATTTAGCCCTTTGGGTTGTAAAGTCCCAAGTTTAAAAATCCAAAAACATTCTCTTTGGTCTAATTTATTTGTTAGACTCCCACCACAGGGTCCAACACACACTTTCTCAATTCCAATGAATTTTAGATTGGCAGGAGACCCATGATGTGATGTGAACTCTATATATAAGGGGGTAGAAAGAGCGAACAGTATTGAGAGAAGCGAATTATTGCGACCAAAAACTCTGAATGTTGATGCGACTCAGAGCCCAATGAGTTTTGTAACAGTTTTCTAATCAATCAGGAGAAATCGCTAATATTGTGAGAAAACATTGGGCAGTGCTACAGGGAGGAGATATATTTAGAAATGATCCATATAAAAAGCCTCGTATCACTTATAAAAGAGGGAGAAATCTAAAAGATTCACTAGTTCATAGTGTTCAGGAACCTGAAAAACCAAGGGCAACATGGATTCCAGCATTCCCTAAAGGAAATTACAGATGTGGCAATTGTGCACAGTGTAACAACACAAATGATAGAAAAAAATTCAAACATCCACATACAAACCAGGAATTTGAAATAAAAGAATTCATCAACTGCAGAAGTACTGGAGTAATATACATGTTAACCTGTCTGTGTGGCTTAAATTATGTGGGACAGACAAAACGTCAACTTAAGGAAAGAATAAGTGAACATAAATCAGCCATTCGTAATAATGTTCAGACAAATGCTATGGCACATCATTTTTCGGCTGTGGGTCATGGGTCTCCTGCCAATCTAAAATTCATTGGAATTGAGAAAGTGTGTGTTGGACCCTGTGGTGGGAGTCTAACAAATAAGTTAGACCAAAGAGAATGTTTTTGGATTTTTAAACTTGGGACTTTACAACCCAAAGGGCTAAATGAAGAATTATTGCTGCATTGTTATTTATAAACTTCTTGTGATATACTTGCTTGTATGTGATGGATGAATGGATGTTTTTCATATTTATGAGCAGAGGATGGTCTTAATGCTTATGTATCATGTATATGTATGTTTTTTCTATATAAAAGCTGATGTGAATTCTGACCAGTCAGCTCTGAGGAAGGCGTAAGCTGAAACGTCAGCTGATCCTGTGCGTCATCACACACGTCGGCTGTTCTGCTCGGCTGGCCTGGTCAAAATCCTGTTGTGTCTTTTAACACCATGATGGTGTCTTCGGCTTTTTTGTTTTAATATAATCGAGTAGTCGCCGCCTTTGCACTCTATTTTTGCTGCGGTTATTAATAGTTTTTGTACTTGAATAAAGCGTGATGACACGGTAAGCTGTGCATTTTGAATATAATTCCAGTACAACTAATGGGTGAAGTGCAGTTGGTTTGGCTTTTGGGTCTCTCAAAAGTGATTGCTCCGATTCAAAATCAAATGTGTGCCACCTCAGTAAGACAACACAATATATCCCTTTGGCATATCAATGAAACCCATACTTTAAAGAGCAGCTGACGCTTTCAACAGAATTTTCACAAAAACAATGTTTAGACACAGTTCAGCTTGTATTTTACATTTTTACATTTTACACTAGGAGGCAGTATAGTGCAGTGGTCTAAGGCTCTGAGCGGCAAATCTGGTGACATCCAGCAGACCAGACCTGGGTTTGAATCCCACAGCTTCCACTTGCATATTGTGTGACCCTGAGCAAGTCACTTAACTTCCTTGTGCTCCCAGGTCGCACCTGAAAACAAGTGTGCCTTTCCTGGTTAAACAATTTCCCTTTTCCCTTTCCCCTTACATTAGTTCTGTATGTCACCTCACCATTATCAATACTGAGGACATTTACATGAAAACAGGAGCTTTGCTACAAAAAATTTTATTTATTCCTGTTGCTTTCTACCTACCGAGGTCATAATGCACTGCTTGTGACATCACAGTTAATCCCATGGCAACAGATTGTGATGTAACAACAGAGAATTGTGACCTGAAGCAGGGAGTAAGCTATAGAGGCAGATGAACTGCAAGGGGCAAAGATCATGTATTCATGCCAATTTTCTCCATGATTAATTAATGGGAGGAGAAATAGGCAGAATGTATATGGAATGCAAGTGGGATTCTACCTAATTGTTATGTTTTAAAAAAAATTTTGGAGGCGTCAGCAGCTCTTTAATGCAGCTCAGTACAGTCATTGAACACCTACATGTCAACAGTAACCAGAATCATAGAAGCAGAGATTTGTTTGCAAAAATGGATCAATTTGTGTACACACAGCACTCATACGTGAGTATGGCCAGTCATCCTCCAAACACCAAAAGTGGTGTCTAATCCATCTTATTCCATCATGTCTGTGCCACGCATGACTGAAGGCAATTAATATTTTTGCTTCCACAAGGGCTGCTGGCAGTCTGTTACAGTGGTAGTTGTATGTATCAGTATGTAGTACTTACTTCCAACTTAATCTTACACTTCTGCTGCTTCATTGCACGCTGTAGGTTATGGTTGTCTTTCTTGTTTTAGTGATACAGTCCACCTATACCATGTTCACCACAGTAAACCACTTGATGGCATTTGTCTTGATGGTATCTGTCATGACTCTTGCCGTTGTCCTCTTTTAAAGAGACCGTGCATGTAGAGATCATTCTGTCTTGGTTCAAAATTTTTTTGAGAAACCACTGCACCACTTTATTTGCACTACTGCCTGAACAATACGTATGTACAGTATAAGGTGCAGCCTCCAGAACTAGACACAGTGCTCCCTGTATGGCCTGTTATGCAGTATCAACAATGCCTATCTCTTTTAGTAGGAGATCGTTCTGTACACCACATTCCATTGTTCCTAAACACTGCTTTGTTGCTCTGCACTGCCATTTAGATTTCACTGTAGTAGGGACATGTCAATGCCTTCCTGAATCCCATGCTCATCTCCTTTGCTTCTATGCAGTAGAAGACATGGTGATTACTGGGTTAATCTTTTCAAAGCGGGCTGCGACAACATGAAATTCAAGGAGTAAGCAGTTGCATGTAAATCAGTCTGCTGACAGATGTGTTGTGCAAAAAGGCATTCAGTGGTTTAAAACAAAGCTGGTACAGGGTGAGGATTTGGCAGAATTAGGAATGGGGGGTGGGCGGAGGATAGTTCCAGATGGATAAAGCCACTCATGGACCAGTTATCGGACACATCTCCTGTAATGGAACAATGAACCTATCCTTAGATTTATTTATAGTATGTTTGCATGTAAGGGCACAAGAATGGAACATAGCAGTTGACGTCAAATAAGGACATCCAGGCAAATCCATTTATTTTTAATTGTTTCCACTAGGTAAAAACTAATTTTACTTGCATCAGACTTCATACATGGGGTCCCCTCCATTTGGAACTGATTGGGTTCCAATATGTGTATCACATGTTATCTTGAATTCCACAACCCACTTTGACACTAACACATCTTCTGTGAAGCTGTTTCATGACGCCACCACCCTTTTGGTGGAAAACGTATGTTGTCACGTTAACTCTTTGTCTGCCACCTCGAAGTCTCATGTCATGTCTGCTTGTTCTACAGCATCTTTTCATGACAGATGCTTCCCTCTGTATGTTTATTCACCTTAGGGTTCTTGTAGATGTCAATCATGTCACCCATCTCCCTACTCTCATGCAAGGTATACATATTGAGTTCCTCCAATGTCTCCTTGTGTGTCCTCTGGTGTAGTACCTATGCTATTCTTGTTGGCCTTCTTTGTATACCTTAAACTGTATCTATGTCCTTTAATAGATGAGGTAGATATAAGTGGACAGTACTCCAAATGAGCACTCAACAATACCTGTATAGTGGCCTCACCATTCTGCCAGTGCTAACTTTACCTATGTACCCCATCATTGCAGTGGCTCTCCCTAAAGCCTTTAACATTATTAAGCTGCATTTATGTCATCCAATGTAATCACCCATGCATGATTTAGAGTTGGAAGGTGAGAGGAATTTTGTGCAGTGAAGAAAAGGTGAATCATCCGGCAAAGATGCATTTATGTGCACCACCACCAAACCTCTACTGTTAATATGCAAAACTATATTGCAGCATGTGGGTTTCTAGTGTACTCATGTCTGGATAATGTGACAATCATTGCTGTCAAGAGGTCGGGATTAAGAGAAGGCATATCCAACGTGTATGGCGTGGTGCCCCGTGCACTATGGGAGGGGAAAGGATTGGGGTGATTGGTGTGGTTGGGTGCAGAAGGTGCCCTGGATATCATCGGGTCCCTGTGAGAAGTGAAAGGTACCTGGTTTCTGTTTCCAGGGTTTCCACTGGACAGAGTGGGCAGGTAGCCAGAAGGACTACTCTGTGCACCAAGCCCCTGAGGGCAGTGCTGTGCAATGCAAGACCAATTAGGAAGAAGACCGCTATTATTGCGGATTTGATTTCCTCAGTCGATCTGGCATTCATTACAGAGACCTGGATAGGTGATGATGCTGGCCCGGTTTTAGAGGCCGTTGTCACCCCTGGGTACTCGTGGTGCACTGACCCAGAGTGGAACGCAGGGGCTGAGGAGTAGCCATTTGTTTTAGATCAGAGCTTGGCTTCTACGTGCACTGTGTGGGAAGGTTGGGTTCATTTGAATGTGTGACAGTACATAGGGGTCCGGGCACAGCTTGCAGGATTCTTCAGATTTACCACCCCACCCCCACCAGTGCGGCAGGGGAATTCCTGCACGATGTTGCTGACCTAGTTGCTGGTGAGACGTTGGAGCCCCCTAGGTATGTGGTCCTGAGGGACTTTAATGCCTTGGCTGACAATGAGTATTCTAGGCAATGCTGTAACCTCCTCCAGACCATGTCATATCTGGGCCTGTAGCCAGAGGTTTCTGTTGTAACCCACCAGGAAGGCAATGTGTTGGACCTGGTCTTCTCACTGGGGCTTGAGGTCAAGTAATCTGGCATGAGCTATTTGACTGTGGTGGTGTGCAAATACTTCAGTGGAATGTAATGTTTGTTCTTCATTGTTTTACAGAATTAAAAAGCCAAGAGAAGATGAATAAAGTTGCACAGATAGAAACTCAGCAAGCAGTGGCAGAGGCATTTTTTTATCTGGAACAAAGAAAATGTTGCAGCACCACAACACAGAGGAAGCTGTCAAGAAGTGTCGGAATGGCCTCAGCTATTTCAAAAGTGGAACACTGTGCTGAAGGAGCAGTAGACACAATCACAGGAGCAGGATGCACAGGCAGCACAGCAGACAAGTCAACAAGACTGGCATTTAACATATCAAGAATCAGTAGTCCAGAATCCAACGGAAGAAAGTACACATCTGTCAGTAGCAGAAAATGCAAGTAATGAAAGTATAGAATCATCATTTCATCATGACAAATACAACACAAGTCCTCCATCATGTTCTGGGAACTTCTCAAGTCTTCTAAACTAGAATGACAACTGCTCTGAATGTATTTTAAAGGAAGAAGATATCAAAAATTTAAGAAGAGAAAACAGCAACTTAAAAATGCAGATTGAACATACAGTGGCGTGAAAAAGTATTTGACCCCTTCCTGATTTTCTCTATTATTGCATATTTGTCACACTGGATGTTTTCAGGTCTTTAGAGAAAATGTAATATTAGATAAAGGGAACCTGAGTGAACAAATAACACTTGTTTTTTTTAATTTCACTTATTTAATGAAAAAGTTAACCAACACCAACTGGCACTGTGTGAAAAAGTAATTGCCCCTTACACTTAATAACTGGTTATGCCACATTTAGCTGCAATGACTGCAGCAAACACTTCCTATAATTCAATATCAGTCTTTCACATCGCTGTGGAGGAATTTTAACCCACTCTTCCTCCAGAACTGCTTTAATTCAGTAACATTTGGTAGGTTTCGAGCATGACCTGCTCGTTTCAGGTCCTGCCACAGCATCTCTATTGGGTTTAAGTCTGGACTTTGACTAGGCCACTCCAAAACTTTAATTTTACTTCTTTTAGCCATTCTGATGTGGACTTGCTTTGTGTTTGGATCATTGTCTTGCTGCATGGCCCAACTCACGCTTCAGCTTCAGCTGAGCGGAAGGATGACGGACATTCTCCTTAAGAATTTTCTGGTACAGAGCAGAATTCATGGTTCCTTTAATTATGGCAAGTCATCCAGGTCCTTAGGCAGCAAAGCATCCCCACACCATCACACTACCACCACCATGTTTGACTGTTGGTATGGTGTTCTTACTGTGGAATGCTGTGTTTGCTTTACAGACATTATGGGATCCATGTCATCCAAAAGTTCCACTTTGGACTCATCTGTCCATAGAACATTTTCCCAAAAGGCTTGTGGATCATCCAGGTGCTTCTTGGCAAATAGAGACGAGCATTTATGTTCTTCTTGGTTAGCAGTGGTTTCCACTTGCTACTCTCATGAAGCCCATTTTTGCCCAGTCTCTTTCTGATTGTGGTGTCGTGAACACTGACCTTAGCTGAGGCAAGAGAAGCCTGCAGTTCTTTGGATGTTGTTTTAGGATCCTTTGAGACTTCCTGAATGATTTTACGCTGCGCCTTGGAGTAATTTTGGCAGGCCAGCCACTCCTGGGAAGATTCACTACTGTTCCAAGTGTTCTCCATTTGGAGATTATGGCTCTCACTGTGGTTCGATGGAGTCCCAGAGCCTTAAAAATAGCTTTGTAACCTTTTCCAGACTGATAGAGGGCAACAAATTTTTTCTGATCTTTTCAGAACTTCGCTGATCATGGCATAATGTAGCAATGAATCTTTGTGCCTGGCAGCGTGACTCTGATGGTAGCGGGTCAAAATAAGTGAGATTTATATTGAGCAGGGCTAATCAAGCCTGGCTGTGTTCAATCAGCTGACTCTAATTATCCCTTTAATTGGGTTGATTTAACTAGGGGCAATTACTTTTCACACAGTGCCCGTTGGTGTTGGTTAACTTTTTCATTAAATAAATGAAATAAGTAAAAAAAAAAGTGTTATTTGTTCACTCAGGTTCCCTTTATCTAATATTATATTTTGTCTAAAGACCTGAAAACATCCAGTGTGACAAATATGCAATAATAGAGAAAATCAGGAAGGGGGCAAATACTTTTTCACGCCACTGTATGACTGATGCAGCCATTGTAAAGGATCAAGGTAAATCAACACCAATTAATGTATTTATATGCATCACACAAAGATGTTAGTGGAGCAACTGAAATGTGAATTAAAAGAGTTATAAGCAGCCAGCAGACAGAGTGGTTGTTCAACAGCAGGTGATTCTGGGTACATGAGGTCATAATTAAACTGGGGACACTGAAGTGCTGGCCAGTAGAGGGGAAGAATAGTATCCAAAGGACTGATCTCCTCCTCCTCCCCAGGCCAGTGTTATACTGCTTACTGCACCCCTGGCCCATAGTTGTGAGCTGGGGAGAAGGTGTAAGAAGAGCATGGTATGGTCCGGGTTGAGGGGCATGCACATGGCGATGTCTCCATGGGGGTGCACAGGGCAGGGCAGTGACATGGTGTCATTACATACAATGCACCTTGGAGGTAGCAAACCTACCCGGAACAACAATACACTGCAAACAATCATACTGGTTGAGAAAATAAGGGAGGTAGATATGGGATGGTGGTGTCACCATGTGTAAAGTTACTAACATCAGATCATTCAAAATGTAAATGTTCTGGTGTCATCCACCAGCATGGTGCCAACATGCAATGCCCACAACCCAACTTCACTAGTGATTTCTGCTTGTTAGAGGCATGACCACATAGTAACATACTACAAAGCCAGAAGATTAGGCAATATGGTCTATTGAGTCTACTTGATGGTCAGTGCCTTCCCAGGGCACCGTTTTTAGCCCCCCTCTCCCTCCCTACAAGGTTTCCCATTTCCCAGTGGGGCTCTGGGATGCACCCTCCCTCTATACCTATCCTAGCCTTTCTTGAACCCCTCCACAATTGTAGCAGCCACCAACTCCCTGGTCAGTACATTCCAGGGTTCCACTACCCTCTCAATAAGGTAGCAACACCTTGTTGCCCACTTCAGTCTCCCCTGTCCAGCTTCATTGAGAGTCCCCAGGTGGTCCCCACCTCCCTCAGCTGAAAGACCACCATCAAGGCTTACCTTGTTTATTCCTTTGAGATAGTGCAGCAATGGCTTGGACATTACATAAGAAAAATGTGCTTCTCGGAGTTCCCAGTATTAAGTTGCGTTTTGGTAAAGCTGGCACAACCAGAATGCTATTGCAAATACTGTGATTCAAAACTAAACTTCATTAATGTGCTTTCAGACCATAGAAAAGCCCCCCGCATCAACCATACTCTCCGGTTTCGGACGCTTGCAAATTAAAATACAGTAAATTGTAGCAAGAAAAATGCAACTCTTATTGTAAAAAGCTGAAGCGGAGGGTAAGATTTTCATGGTGTGAGCTCACATTATGACAGATTTCCTTTTATATAAGCTGTTTGTGTTCACCTACATGTGCACACCATGCAATTCTGAAGTCATATGAGAAGGAGAGGGTATGACTGACAAAATAACTTTCATAACTATGTAGGAGTGCAGGTGCATTTGGGTATCTGATATTGTTAAAACCAGGGGTTCAGTTAATTTATTTTCAGTAGAAGTGTAAAACAGAGTCGTCCCAGTGTTGCTGAGGGCTGAGGCATTGGTCGACTTACCTTGTGTTACACCAGTGACCAGCGTTCATGAACAACCATGGGTCTCCGGGTGTCGGCATGGGAGGAGAAGGATCCAGCATTTGCAGGACTTCTCTCCTTCTCCGGGGAAGGGGGTTCACAACAGTTGGCACCTGATTGCTCCCTGGTGGAAGCTGGAGGGCAAGGCATTGTACTTCTGGAAGGAGTTGGTGGCAGAGGCCAGAAGAGAGCGCATGCAGACACGTGTGCACTCCCCTCCACCAGCGTCATGGCACGTCTCTGCTCCAGGAAAAAAAAAAAAGTGAAAAGGGAAGTACTCTTGGTTGGGCAGCCTGATGTCTGTCCAATTGTGCAGCGGCTCTGGGGGAAGTTGCCAATCTGGATCTGGACAAGGTGAGTGAGTTAGGGGCTCCCCATTACCCCGTTGTGGGGGGTAAGCCACAGGGGAAATGCAAGGATCCTTGATGGAGCGCAGGAGTTATCGGACGGCGGCAGGAGTACCTATGGGTTGCCAGGAATGGGAGCACACCAGGTAGTGACAAGCAGAAAGAAATAGCAGAAGAAAAAAGTATAAAACAGCCGTGATTCAAGATCTGGAATTCAAAACAATGTTTTTGAAGTCAAAATAAGTCAAAAATAACAGCTTTGGAATTCAATTTTGTAGGAAGCACAAATATACACAGAAATGTGACGGCAGAGAAAGGCCCCATGGCCCATCTAGTCTGCCCAGCACCCTACCTCCCCCCCAATTCTGTTATGCTTCCACCCTCTTTTCCAAACCCCTTAAATCTATCCCAAGCCCTCTTGAACTCCTCCACCATTTCAGCTGCCACCACCTCCTCCGGCAGCTTGCTCCAGGCCTCCACCACCCTCTCCGTGAAAAACTGCCCCTGACATTATGGATGTTAATACAATTTCTTTAAGAAAAATACATAATTTCCAACTTCCATGATGTTACGAAAGTCCTTAAACTTTTGGTTTTACATCTAGAAGTTAATGAATGCATACATTTTCATATTCAAAGTTTGTGCTTTATTTTTGGAAGTCAAACAATGCCAAAATTGACTTAACTGAAAACATTGGTAAAACTAATTGGGGTTATCCCTCTGTACAGACAGTTGGTGAGAACCCATCTGGAGTACTGTGTCCAGTTCTGGAGACCTCATCTCCGCAAGGACATAGACAGGATAGAGGTAGTCCAGAGGAGGGCAACTAAAATGGTGCAGGGTCTGCAAGAGAAGCCGTATGAGGAGAGACGAAAGGAGCTTAATATGTATACCCTTGAGGAAAGAAGGGAGAGGGGGGTCATGATAGAAACTTTTAAGTACCTCAGTGGAATCAACAAAGTCTAAGAGGGTAGCATCTTTCAGAAAAAGAGACTTGCAAGAACAAGGGGACACAATTTAAAGATAGAAGGAGGGCGGTTCAGGGGCAATGTGAGAAGTATTATTTCACAGAGAGGTAGTGGATGCATGGAACAGCCTTCCTGAGGAGGTTTGGGGTCTAAAACTGTGGGAGATTTCAAGAATGCATGGGACAGACATAAGGCAATTCTTGTGGGGGGTAGGAAGAAATAGGCTGTCGGTTAACTAGGATCTGCGGCCTATCCTGTAGGTAGGGAAATGGGCAGACTAGATGGGCCTAGCGGTCCTTATCTGCCATCAAAGTCTATGTTTCTATGTTATTTAGAAATGCTTCAAATTAACCAATGTGTTTCAGTGGAATTCAGTGCTGTGTATCATTATAGGATTTATGTATAAGAATTTGTATATGTTCTCACAAAGATATGTTTTTTAACTTTGAATATTTACAGTACATGAATCCAAAGCTGAGGGTTTTTCATATGAGGGAAAGATGAGAAAACGGCTAAAAAGACCTGAGATATGGGTAAGTAAATTTCATAATGTGCGAGTTACATTGTGGGCTTTGAACAGTGATTTGTATGGTGTATTTTATATCAACATTTAGGTAGCTTGGCCGGCCAGGTGGTGCTGAGGGTTGAGGTTCAGGACACCACACCTCATAACACGCCGCCGACCCGTGTTCAGGAAAGAGCCTGGGCTGACGGTGGTCGGCAGAGGTGAGAATGATTGAGCAACCAAAGGAGTGCCCACCTTCTCTGTGGAGAGGGATGCCAGCAGTCATCAAATGCATGCTCCCTAGCGGAGGCTGGGGTCAGATGACCGATGATGAAGAAGATGTGGGCAGGAGATGGAGCACAGACCTGGAGGAACGTGCACAGTCATTCTATCAGTGTCGCTGCACACTACACTCCCCAAAATAGATAAAAATGAAAAACAAGGGGGTCTTCTGCCACAGAAAGATAATTATCCATCACACAGAGCCGCATGTGAAGACAACTCCCCGATAATACCGGATCCGGTCTGGTGGGTCGAGAGGTCTCCCCACCCAATGCCATGAAGGGTAAGTCATGGGGGATTGAAAGGGGAAGGTGTCTGATAACTGGTGTTGGCAGGGGAGAACTCAGAAGGCAAGTGGCAGAGGACCCTGTGGAGGAAAAAAGCACTAACCAACAACACAAAAAAAAAAATGGTATCTTTCTGTGTAAATGTTTCTTGCATTTGCCAAATTAAGGACTGATATGCTATGTTGGTGCATGAAAAGGCTTTTATTTTCCTTCTGAATTCTTAAATGGCTTGCCCCCTTTTTTCCACATGGTGAATTCAACATTCTGGTTATGTGCTGTCTCTGGGACTTAACTTTAGAATCCACTGATTCCGCTCATGGCTGTGCCATAGGGAGTTTCTCAAGCCTGCTTGATTTGGTAGCCATGTGCCTATACTTGGTGTGTGTGATCTGCAAGGTGACACATGGTTTTGTTGTGCCAACTGTCATATTTGGCATTCCTGTTCACTGACACATGAACAATCCACAAAGCTAATGAACTGATGCACTTTGGATGTACTGACATGTTCTCTTGGGAGTATGAACACTAGGAAGTGCTGCACCCATCAGCAGCAACCACAGTGGTCACATAGGTGATTCAGTTGTTCTGGAGCCAGCTGTCCTCCCTCCTCAGAGGAGTATTGCATCCAGTGGGACCACCCCCCCCACCACCACCACCACCACAAAGTAGCCACGGTTTGTTTCCAAACATGGATGGCAGGTGTGGTTGGGTAAGAGAAGGAGAAAGGGGGATATTGTTTAACGTGGAGTAGCACAGTAAGCCGAAGCTTATTTCCAGATGCGGCCTGGGAGAACAAGAAAGTTAAGTGATTTGCTGAGGATTACACAGTATGCACCCAGGTAGCTGTAGGATACAAACCCAGGTCTCCGAATCTGCAGCTCAGAGCTTTAACCAGCTGTGCTGTACTGCAGGTGAGGCATGGATGGCTCTGCTTTCAGAGACACTGTGATGTTAGCGCATTATGTCATTGTGGGTGGACAATGGCTCGAGAACGTTTCCATGTGGTCCTAGCAGAACAAGTATATTTCAGAAGGTGTGCATGGAAAAATTTGGCTCAAAAATCTACTGTTCCTGTAAATGCAGAACTTAGCTTTACAGCCTTGATGTATTGATTATGATGTATTTCATTTTAAAACTCAAATTATTATTCTAAATGTGGATTTATATGTTTCAGAAAATTGTAAGTTGCCTGGAATCTGTACCAAATGGATTTGAAAGACTGGCACAGGGATTTAAACTAGCTGTGCCTGTACCATGGCATCAATATTTACGTAGTCATATTCATAGGAAGATAAGGGAAGGTTCATCAATGTGAAAAGACCGATCGAAGTGTTCATGGAGCTATGGGAATATAGCATTCATGGCGGAACCAAGATTTTCAAGGCCACAAAATGGGAGCCTGTCATTAATGGTATGGAGTGTAAGTACTTTATTTGAAGTAATTATTTGATTGGTGAAAAGTATGTAATTGTATGAACATACATAGGAGACAGCAGACAAAAGCCATTTGGTCTATCAAGTCTGCTTGTGTTCCTGGGTCCACAGTTTGAGCTACTGTCCCTGCCCTTTCTCCCCTCTCCTCCCATCCGCCCTACCCACAGTCCTTATCCTGCCCCTATACATATCCCAGCCTCTCTAAAAGCTTCCCACTATCTTCAATGAGATTACCTCTTCTGGCATTGCATTCCATGTTTCCAACACACTCTCTGTGAAGGACTTCCTCCTAAACCTCCCACCCTCCAGTTTAAGATTGTGCCCCCTCGTGTTATGGTTGTCACTCAGCTTAAAGAGGCTGTCCTTGTCAACCTTATTTATCCCTTTCAAGTACTTGAAGGAACCAGACAACAATTGTGTAACAGATCAAACAATAGCTTTTTGAACATTAAAAACAATGCATCAAGATTAATTGCAATTGTTAAGCAGAATGTGTTTACAATTTTAGTTTGTGACACAAGATATCACTGTGCGAAAACAATAAACAGTTTACATTAACTGTGATTGATGATTTCAACACTCTTCTTTTGCATAATAATGTTGGCACACCATGTTGCCAGTTAAGTGGGTTGTGAATTACTTGGAGATGGACATCAGTAAGAGAGATAATACACTAATATAGTGTTGTGTGACATGGTTTGTCTGAAAGCTTAGACATTATTTTCTTTTGGTAACATATATGTTGGTCCTATAAAAATTTGCATCTGGATCTGTTCTTACAAGTAGAAAAACAGCAAGTAATCTGTTTCTTTATGATATTCAGTTTCTACTGTTTTGTTAACAATTTCCTTCTGTGCAGCCCAATAAGACTGTTCAGTCGAGTCACAGTACACTGAAAAATTGATTAGTAGTTTCCAGTATGAAACCACTTTCCCACATTTAGTCAAGCTTCAGCCTGCAGCAAGGCAGGTATTACACGCTTTTATCCTTCGGCGTGCACAGAGAGCAATAATCCACTGCCTCTGCTGAGGCATCCACCAATGTATCAATGGATGACTCAACTTCCCTGTCTTAGCAGAGAGCTGACACCACAGATCCCTCGGTTGCAGCCAATGAGTGAGATCATGTCACCCCTCACAAGGGAGGATAGCATGTTCGTGCTGCTAAATATGACCTCTCGTGACTAATCACTTTTCAAACATGGGTAAATGGTGTTGCAGTAGGTGAGGCGCACAGCACCTCTGACTGCCATGACACCACATAGGATGGATTTTTAATTTTAAAATAACTTTTGGCTGTAAACAGTTTAACTACATTTCCATTTCTTGTTCCTGGTAGCACCAACTATTGATCATACTTTGTGCTCAGAGAGGCATAATTTTTTTATATTAACTGGTTATTGATGATTATAAACTATGTGTAGAAGCTGTCAAGCTCCATTATACATGAATGATTATATACATATGTGTATAACGGAGTTTGATTATACACATATGTGTATAATCACCCATGTATAATTTAATGTGGTTAAGCACCTTTTGAAAAAATTCTACAATAAAAAAATCAAGGGAACAAGTTAATATAAAAAATAAAATATGGAGAAGTATGTGTCAGCTATGATTTTATGCATACCCTCAGTGTGCAGTGCCTTGATAAACCCCTAGAGCTTCGCTCTCAGGGATTATGGGGCATCATACACTTCAGATGTACATAAAATCCTCATTATATCACCTTCCCCATGCATAATTCTATATTTAAAGAAATCATTGCACTAATTATTATAAAACACAAATTATTGCACAAATTATTATGAAACATAAAATATACACATGGGTGTCAGGTTTTATAAAACCAACTCGGTGTATAACCACATAAATATGTTGAGTTTTGTATTTGAGGCTTATGGATCATCTACACCTTTGGTGTGTGTGAAAAAAAAAGAAAAATTGACAAAAAATTACTATACACACCTTTATATGCATTAGTCTTTGTCACATACCTTATGTGCATAGTGTGTAATGCAGACAGACACACAAACATAACAGACATTTTACAAGACTTACCTCGAGCCACCCAATGCTTTAGCCATATAGTGTGGTTTGTCGCATGGGGTACACCAGAACCCCAGAAAACAGTGCCTCCAGCGGGATGTCACTTCTTTTGAGTGGTACACAGCAGTGTTTTTGAAAGTGTTCAGCCATTCTCATTTGGCACCACTAACATAAATATGCAAATGGACAGCTGACAAAACAAAGTGCAATTTAAAAATTTGAACACTGTGCAGGTAATGCTCATCGGTGCACTGCTGGGAAATTAAAGTAATATAAGATTGTAATTATGATTACATATGTATCATTGTAGGTTTTGCCTACTCACAGATGAGTGTAACCAAAGAGGAGTTTACAAGAACTTTTAATGAAAAAGCAGCAACAGGAAGAAAAATTACAAAACTTCTAAAACAAGCTGGAAAGATACCATAGGAAATGTCTTCATTGATAAATGTACCACAGTTCCTGATGATTGGTTTGGATTTTATGTCATTTGTAAAAAGAGAATACAACATGATTATGAAAATGCACCTGGTTGAGGGGATAGAAATGGAAATTACGTACTTACTGTAATTATTGATCTTCTTGGACAGTCTCCATCACTCATTCACACTAGTGGGAGGGTACCAAGCTAAAATCAACAACCCTGAGTAGGGTGGTAGGAGATAGGGTTCACTCGGAAAGGACAGCCAAGGACTGTCCTGTTAATAAAAAGAGCTGTCTTGTAAGAGCATCTATAACATAGTGCCTACAAGATAAACGCTTGAGTTGTAACTCGTCACCTTGCCGACTAACTACAATGGGCAAAAATTAAAGTCTCGCCAGCAGCCGCGAACTATTCTAGGAGCTGCAAGAACCTGGCCTCACAATTTGATCTAGGACCAAAATTAATAGTGTCAAAGACATGCACTAATCTAATGTAAAACACCTCAGGAACTGCTCGAGCCGGAGGTAAAGTGTACAGGTTCAGGGTAGTATGACTGTATGTGAATATTTGCGAAGCTACCTTAGAAAGAACCTACTTGACCAATGGTCAAGAAAGAAGCATGTCATCTGTTAAGCTGGAGCAAACATGGAAGTAGGAATCTAAGTTCCGACTTGCTGAAGAGTCGCTTCTGTTGCTGCAAGGCTCTGATCAGGAGAAGAAAGCCTGATTAAAAAACAAAAAGGGGACTAACAGACTGGTTAGATGCCTAGGTTTTGGAAATATCTCGGAATAAGAGAAATTCTCTTAGAGAAAAAGGGTGAGCTATACCACCGCTGGATCGGACTGCCCCCTAGGGGTAGAAGAAAACAGGTACCCTTTACTGAGGTTTAGAGACGACTGCCTCAGGGTGGAAGCAGAACCTGATCAGATCCAAGCGTGGTATCAGGAAATTCCAACTAGGCCCTGTGCTGTGATAATTCTGACCCCCCTTTTTAACATCATTAGTCCGAGCCTGACAAGGTTGCTGGCTGCTATTTGGCAAGTATTGCCTGATACAGAAATGACAAGGATGTCATCCCTCTGAGGAGCAGGAGGAGCCTGAAGATCCATAACTGAACCCTTGACTGGACTAATAATAGCTAGACAGATGTTAACTACCTGTGCAAGCAGCCACCAGAGGCAGCATCAAAAAGCGGGCTGTATACCCCTATCAAAGGGCGGGACAGTCTGTGCAGCTCCGACCACAGAATTAAAATGTTCCAAAGAGTGTAATTGTCTTGACCACTGAAAAAGTCTAGGCATGAAGTATATAGTCCACAGATCCAGTCTGAACACTATGGTGGACCCCATAAATGAGGAACTACTAAAGAGCTTGCATCACAGACTCTGATGATAGAGGGCGTTCAGTATATAAAATGAGTCATCCGCTGTATCACTGACCAGAAGGACAGGAAAGACTCATCCAGATGCCTTTCTACCACAGAAGGACCCCAAAAGAGGTCGGTTAGAGCCACTAGAGACTCCGCCACCAGGAAGGGTGTCGAGGAGCTTGGCACCACGTAGGGGGCTGAGAAAGTGTTGAGCGGAATGAGAGATTCCGCTGACAGCAACAGAACAGAAGAGTCCCATCAGCGGAAAATCGCTGGATGAGGAGATCCGATGCAGACCGCCACCCACTAAAATGTGTGGAAATAATCCGCAGAATGGGAATTCATTCCATGGCAACATCCCAACACAAGTCCTGTGGAAGAGAGGTCTGCAAACACAGATCTTTCCCTAGTTCTGTCAGACAGCACCAACTGGCACCCCTGCAGCACTAGTATCACTCCTGGCACAGGAAGGCACGCAACAGTAACCATGCCAACCTGTAGGACACCAGAGGCACCCACGGCAGAACCCGCAGGTATCCTCAGTACCAACAGCAGCAATGGCACGCAGGGGCACCCCCGACACCCATGGCACCCATGGCACCCATGGTACCATGCCACCTGCAGGTGCCAGGCACCATCCGCGGCACCCGCGGGTGCCAGGTGCCACCCGTGGCACCCGTGGGTGCCAGGCACCACCCGCGGGTGCTCGGCGCCACCTGCAGCACCCATGGTGCCCGCGGACATCAGTGGCACTGTGAGACACCCACAGCACCGCTAGCGGTGCCGACAAAGAAGCACCCATGGCACCAAGCACGGCGCCGAGCACAGCGTGAGCCACGGAGCCAACCCACGGCACCGAGCATGGCACCGAGCAAGCCGGCACTGACAGCACAGCACCGAGCCACGGCACCGACTGCAGTACCCAGTACGGTGCCAAGCACGGCACCGAGCCACGGCGCTGAGTCCCGGTGCCGACCCAAACACCAGCGGTGCCGCCTATGGCACCCATGCCAAACCAGGGCACGGCACCAGACCTGCGGCGCCACCAAGGTGTTGGGGACAACGCCAGGAAAATCACCATGGAAAAGAGGAGAAAGGTGGTGCCCGTGCTGGCCCCTGCATGGAAAAGGAAGAGGGGGATAGGCACGAGGGGCTGACAAGATGGCGAAGGCATCAAGAGGGCACCGCGCTCATTCAGATCCAATTGACCCAGCTCCGGTCCAACGGCGCCGAGGCTCAGAGGCCCAGAAACCAGGAACACAACCAGGAAAAAAGGAGTCAAACCCCCTGCTCCACAGGAGCGGCCCAGAGGTGAAACTGCTCACGGAACTCCAACGAGACAGAGATGGAGTCCGAGTCGGAAATGCAGCCGTTAGGAGCAGGGCCAAGGTGAACCCACGAAAGTGGTTCAGCCTACTCACTTTTACCTGTGAACAATCCTCATGCAGACATACCAACGGGCAACCTCGAGGCAGCACCGATTCTTCTTCCCAAACGAAGAAGAGAAGAGCTAAAACTAGCGGAGCTGGATCCCAGCACCGCAGAATTCATGCTTCGGTGGACTGTCCTCCCCGCCGAGCACAGGACTGTCCGTAGTCAGACCCCCGTTACTTAAGGGTGGCGGACCGGGCACAGCCCCTCTGCCATAACAACTTTCAAATGAAGTCTTCCTACCGTCACCGCTACCGTCTAAGGACGACTCCGTGGATGGCAGGAAAGAATTTCTTCATAATCTTCTTATTCGTAAAATAAAAAATTACTACTAAATAGTTAAATTAAAACTTTTAAATTAAACACTAAAAGCTGCTGTCGTATAGACGAAAACTTTGACTCCGGCAGGCGAGAGCGCGACATCCAAGCGCACTCTGGACGAGGAGAAAAGGAACTGAGGCGGTTGGAGGGTCGGACGCGAGATAGCCTTTATACAGGCGCCGAGTCAGTCTCATGGTGCCACGCGGCATGGTCCTACCTCGCGCCGGCCCTTCAGAAAATGTTTGGCTCCCGCTTGGTCCTAGCGCCTCCGGCGCTATCCCACTAGTGTGAATGAGTGATGGAGACTTAGTCCAGGAATATCTGTTATTAAAAAACAATTTAAATTTTGGTTTTATACCTGGGTATGGATACCGGGTATGATTCAGAAAGGGGACTACATTCAGTGCAAGTTATGGAAAACAACAGCTTGCACTGAAGCCCCATGCACCAGGGACCATGAACCAAATTAAGGTATAGTAGGGATCCTGGCGCATAAGTCCCAACACTTGCGGCAACTGCACCCATTCAACAATGTCAAGCTGTCCCACCAACCAGATACCCTGTTCCCCCATATTGTACATGTCCCAAATGCCCCCTGACCAGATCCCAGAGTGTCCCACCATATCTTAACTATGTACAATCCCCCTGTCCGGATCTCCGAGTTTCCACCATATGTTAAAAATGTGCAAACCCCCCACCTGGATCCCCAACGTCACCTCCACATGATACAGACCCCTATTTGGTGGTCCAATGCATATCCCCAACCAGCAGCTAGTGCCCCCATCCCCTGAAAGAGTCAGGGACCAGCACAGCCATCTGCACACCTCCATGGCCGGTCAATGACTGAACTGTCAATGATTGCTTACTGTAATGTGTACAGTATGTGATCATTGACAGTTCAGTCAGGGACCAACCACGGAGGTGTGCAGATGGCTGTGCCAGTTCATGGCTCTATCTGGTGACGGTGGCACTGGCTGATGGTTGGGGGGGTACTGGACCACCAGTGAGGGGGGGCTGTGGTATGTGTAGGGAACATCAGGATCCGGTCTGGGGGGGGTTGCACATTTCTAACATACAGGGGGAAACTTGGGGATGCGGGCAGGGGGGATTGCACATAGTTAACATACAAGGGAACATCAGGAATTGGGGGTGTGTTCTACAATATGTTATGGGTATGGGGCACATCAGGTATCGGCGAGGGGGCACCTGTTCCACTATTGCATGCTGAATCTCACCAAAGGGAGAATCTTCTGAGTCCCCTTAGACCAGCTTACTCATGGTTTGCAAAAAGTTACAGGACATGGGAGTGCTTGTCAATAAGAAATGTGCTCCCTTGTTGAAGCATTTTGTTAGTCTTTGTTTTTCAATGCTGAATGATGAATGAATGATTACTCATGAAACCAGCAAATCAGGTGATACTACTCAGGAGGACATAATCATTTAAACACCTTAATTATTTGAAGGCAGCATCTGAAAATTGTCCGGTTTAATATTCAAACATGAAACATTTTCCGATATTGAATTAACTTTCTATCTGCTGCTTCCACAGTACCACTGTTATCATACCATAGTACTGAAAGGGAAAATGTGATCTTACTTCGAGAGGGTTTCTGCAGTAGGTCTTCACATAAAGGACTGCGCCCCCTGGTGTCTGGTCAGCACAGCAAACTTTTAGCTAGCAATCATTAGCGGGAACCGCAACCCATCATCAGGTGACGTGACGTCAGGTCAACTATAAAGGGAGCGGTCCCACACCCGCCCTCCAGTTCTTTTCTGTCGTCACGTCAGTATGTTCAACAGACATAGTAGAACAGCGATCAGTCACCCAGTTTATATTCAATGATTTTTGTCCCTTTTTTCTCCATAACTATTTTAAAAAGTACCCGCAGTGTATGTCTTCTTGTCCCAAGAAGTGCTCCAAGTGCGGTGCCCAAATCATACACAGGGATGACCACTTCCACTGCCTTCTCTGCCTGGGGCCTAAGCTCAACTCGGCCGAGAGTGCTGTTTGCCAAGGGTTCAACCAAACCATGCGAACCCATCGCAGGTGGACCCTCAAGGCCCACCTTATGTCCCAAAGACTAGCCTCCATGGAAAAGGAGCTTCAGGAGCTGCGAGAAAGGTCATTGTCGCTGGCCCCTGAAAAACACAAAAAGAAGGGCAAGGAGTGACGCCGGGAGCACAGCCCTTCTTCCTCAGGGGAAGACCAGCCAGGCATCCATCGACAACCAGAGTAACTTCCGTGAGTAACACACCTGCTGGGCCATTGTCCGCTCCTGCAGGCCAACTGCCCTCTCCTCCCCCCACCGAGGTGTGTGAGCAGCCGGAGGTCACCTCCTTAGAGGTTTCTATTAGGTCTCCTGCTAAGAGCACTGCCTATAAGTTGTCTCCAGCTCCACCGCCGGGCAGCCAGCCCATGCCGATCAGTCATACCATGGGTCCCTCTACCATGGCTAGACCAATCACGCCTAGTAAGTCGGCCGACGGGTCTTCTGTCGACTTTGTAGATGCATCTGCTCTCCTGTCGGGCTCTCCTGTGGACCCTGGCCCCAGGACGAGTGTGCCTGTGGGGGAACCTTCATCCCTGCCAGTCTCTAACTCCAGTGATTCACCACCCACATCCGACTCATTTCTCCTGTCAGATGTGTTTCCAGACCTGTTGTTGGGGTCCATGCTGGACCGCCCCCCTTCCCCATGTTCCATTCTTCTGCTGGAACCATTCTTACCTGGGGATCCATCGCTGGACTTGGGCAGCTCAGGTATGGACCCTCCTCCCTCGAGACCTTCACCTGACCCGATGCCCAGCAGCCCTTCAGCGCCTCCTCCACCGGGTCTGTCAGCTCCTCCTTTGGGCCCTACAGGTTTTTTCCAGGGCCAGTCCCTCCTTTACCACCTCTGGGAGGCCCAATGGTGGACAGTATCCTTCAGATGCCGGGTTATGTTCTGATGACATTGGGCTACCCGCCTACACCAGGTTACCTGCCAACACCAGGTTACCCTATGCCAGGCTACCTGACATCACACTACCCATCGCCAGGCTATCCTTCACTAGGTTACCCAACACTAGGATACCCTGCACTGGGTTTTCAAGGGCAGGGCTTGTACCAGTACCCTTTCTGGCCCCAGCTTAACAATTACCACTCTTTTCTGGGGTACTCTGGGTAACAGCCCCGGCCCTGCCTCCTCGACCTCTGCCACGGACCATGAGTCCATCCCGGCATGGTGGAATGATGCTCGGTCACAGCTCCTTTCAGAGCTCAAGCAGAATCAGCCAGCAGGGAGCACCCCCCTTCCAAGGGCACCCCCTCCTAGTCTAGCATGCTCTGGTCAAGCCTCTGGCACTCTTCATTTTGGGGATACCAGCACTGACCCCTCCCTGCCTAGCAGGCTGGTGTCTTCAGAATCTGACGAACATTCGGATGTCATCCAGTCAGAACCCCACTCACCAGTCGAACATCTACCCAAGGAGTCTCCTAAATCGCCCCCCCAAGGATCCTTCCTTTGGGGAGCTCTTAAGGACTATCCAGAAGGCTTGTGGCTGGCCATCCAAAGAACTGTACCCCCAGTGCAAGAGACTAGCCGAGCATCTGGACCTGGCTAATGTGGATCCCCTTCCCATTCCCCCTTGGATGGGACCACATGAAGACCTTGTGTCTATCATCTGGCAGCAGCCCTCGTCCATTCTGGCTGTTTCCAGCAAAGCAGATAGGACCTATTTCCCCCCAAAAGGGATCTCACACCTTACCGCACAAGCAAAGGCCAACTCTATGGTTATTACTGCACTCACGATAGGTCGGCGCAACCAAAACACCTGAATGCTTCTCCCCCAGAGGCTCCAAACAGCTGGATCAATACAGCAGAAATATTTATGCCTCATCCACCTGAACCATTAGATCTTTAAACTATGTGTCTCACATGATGGTCTTTCAGAAGTCCTCGCTCTCGGACCTGGAGAAGGATCTCCAGGAAATCCCGGATGAACATCTAAACTCCTGGAGAAGGTGTGGATGAATAAATCATCCTGCTGCCAAGCACTCTGAGCCACCTACAATTCTGTAGATTCAGTGGTTCGGCCTACGGCCTTGGGGATCTGCCTCAGATGCCTAGCCTGGCTACGTCTGGCAGGTTTGGCACAGAAAGTTTAACCATCCCTCTTGGATGCACCATTTAGTGGTCCGGTCCTGTTCGGCGGCGATGCTAAGGATATAATCACTGAGTTGCAGGAGATCGGTAGGTCCCTTTGAGACGTACACTCTATGTACCATACTGGCAATAAGAAGCAGCCTTTTTGCTGCCAACAGAAGTGGAATAGAAACCAGAACCAGGGCAAGCATCAAAGCAAATGACGTGCCACCGGTTCAGGAACACAAACTTCTCAGGCCAAGTCTGCAAAAGTCGCCTCGGGGCAAAGGCTCCCCTACCCTCCGCATCCTGACTCATTTCCCCTTCTTCCACTTCCTTTGTCACCTAAGGAGGAACAAGTGGGGGGGGGGCTTGGCCTCCACCTCAAGGGTGCAAGCCATCACCACAGATGTATGGGTATTGCAACTCATACAAAGAGGTCAATCGATAGAGTACCTGGACAAACCACCATCAAATCCTCTGGGAAGGTCTTTCTACCCATCGGGTCAGATCCCAATCGTCAAACAAGAAATCCAGGCTCTGCTGCAGAAAGCAGCCATAGGGCCTGTCCCTCCAGAACAAATAGGAAAGGGTTTTTACTCCCATTTCTTCCTAGTTCCAAAGAAGACGAGGGGAACCTAAGACCTATCCTAGATCACAGCATGTTCAACCTCTTCGTGGAATACCAAGAGGTTCTGCATGCTGACTCTCCAGGGACTACTGGCCCTCCTCTTTCCAAACACTTAGCTGTGCTCCCTGAATATGCAGGATGCTTACTGACATTTCCCCATACTCCTGGCCCACTGCCACTTCCTCAGGTTCTCCTTCCTGGAGAACCACTTCCAGTTCAAAGCACTTCCCTTTGGCCTGTCTTCAGCATCTCAGGTTTTTACCAAGTGCTTAGTGGTGGTAGCAGCATTCCTTGTCCGCAAGGGCGTTTATGTGTTCCCATACCTGGATGACTGGCTCTTCTCAGCCCCCTCACCAAACAGCCTGAAGGAGTCTTTCTCCTTCACTCTAGATCTGTTTTCCATCCTGGGAATTTTGGTCAACCTACCAAAGTCTTAGCTAGTACCCGCCCAGCACCTCCAATTTATTGGAGCAGTGCTGGATACGATCCAGAGTAAGGCCTTTCTACCTCTTGACTGAGCAGAGACACTTGTCTCCCAAGCCACCGTAGTGGCGTCTTCTCAGTGGACCACAGCCCATTCAGTCCTTCACCTTCTAGTCCTCATGGCAGCAGCCATACCCACAGTCCCTTTGGCCAGGCTGCATATGAGGGTAATCCAATGGTCTCTTCGAGCCCAGTGGGATCAACGCTTGGATGACATGGATCAATTGGTCATGATCTCCAACAGTCTTCAAAGACTTCAGAAAGGTCTCCTCTGGTGGCAGGATCCCACCAATCTTTTGGTGGGGGTGGCCTTCCACTCCCAGTCTGCCTCTCAAATGCTTACCTCGGATGCTTCGAATACCGGTTGGGGAGCACACCTAGGGGAACACAGAACCCAGATTTCATGGTCTCCATTGGAGGAGAATTTTCACATCAACATCCTGAAGACAAGACCACTTCTCTATGCTCTCCAGGCTTTCCAGTCACTCCTCCTTCTGGGAACACTTCTCATGCAGACGGACAACATGGCCACTGTCTGGTATCTGAACAAACAGGAAGGCACCCGATCGTATCCCCTCTGCAGGGAAGCGATGAGGGTGTGGTATTGGGCGATTCAGCACCACCTATTTTTGACAGCAGTCCACATGCCGGGAGTTCACAACATCCTGAGGGACAGTCTCAGCCAATCAGTCACCAGGGCTCATGAGTGGGAACTAAAGCAGGAGGTGGCAGAAGACTTGTTTCTTCTATGTGTTCGACCAGACCTAGATCTGTTCACATCCCCATACAATGCAAAACTACCCAGCTTTTGCTCGCTCATTCACGGGCATGGTGCTTTTTGATGAGATGCACTATCTCTATCCTGGACAGGGAGGTTTCTGTATGCTTTTCCTCCCTTTCCTCTAATACAGAAGGTTCTTCTGAAACTTCAGGCAGAGGGAGCGCAAATGATTCTCATTGCCTTCCTGTGGCCTGGGCAGATATGGTTCTCTCCATTGCAACAACTAGTTCTGGAACCACCAGTTCCTCTGCCTCTATCTCATGACCTTCTGTCCCAGGATCAGAGCACCCTGGCCCATCCGAGCCTCAAGTCTCTCCATCTTCACGTGTGGCACCTGTGGACATAGTGATTTCTCACTAAGGTGTCTCTTCTCAGGTTGCTCAGGTCTTGGTGGAAGCCAGAAAACCCTCCACCAGATCCATCTATGCCATGAAATGGAAGAGATTTTCTATTTGGGCCACAGCAAAATGCATGGACCCTTTTTCCTGCTCAGCCTCTCAGGTGTTAGAGTACCGCTTACATCTTTCACAGTTTGGCCTCAGTGATGGTCCATCTCTCTGCAGTGTCAGCCTACCACCTTCTGGTGGAGGGCAAAACCCTAGTCCAGCTAGAAGTTTCTAAGACCTTCTTGAAGGGGCTCCTTCACACTAGACCTCCAGTCTGGAATCCTGTTCCTCCCTGGGATCTCAATTTTATGTTAGAGAAACTTTCTTTGCACCCTTTTGAACTGGCATCAAGTTCTGACATACATTTCCTGGCATGGAAAACACACTTTTTAGTTGCAGTTATTACAGCTTGAAGGGTTTTGGAGCTTCAAGCTTTAGTTTGTAGAGAGCCTTTCTTAATTTTGCAGACTAATCCTTCTTTTCTCCTGAAAGTGGTTTTGGAGATAACTCTAAATCAGAGTGTTGAATTGCCAGTGTTTTTCTCAGAGAACGCCAATGGGGGGAATATCTTTTGCACACCCTTGATGTGTACAGAATTTTGAGGTATTATACCTGTCGACTAAAGAGGTTCGGAAGTCGAATCAGCTCTCTGTGGCTTTTGCCTCCCAGTGCCAGGGCAAGGTGATGACTAAATGAACTCTGTCTAGGTGGCTGGCTAACTGTATTTATTACACTTACCAGAAGTATGAAAAACCCCTTCCGGGGACGGTCAAAGGTCACTCCACCAGGAGTGTGGCCACTTCTGCCTTCTTCAGGAATGTGTCCACTGCGGATATTTCTGCAGCGGCCACCTGGTCTTCCATCCACACCTTCACTAAGCATTACAATCTGGATATTGCCTCCAGGCATCAAGCTGGCTTTGGCCTTGCAGTTCTGCCAAGTCTTTTGTCTTGAACAGACCCTTAGTTGGCAGGCATCTTCCTCCTCCCGGAATCTCGTCTTCGACTCCTTCTTTTTGTTAGACTGCTTGGTATTCAGTCCTATATGTGAAGACCTACTGCAGGAACCCTCCCGAAGTAAGATATAGCAGTTACGTAACAACTCACTATAACAGTAGATCTTCGAGAGAGGTTTCTGCAGTAGGTCTAGTTTCCCACCCACCTACTCCTCAGCTCCTGGAGTTTTTTTTTGTTTCCTCCTGTCTAGATCTCTGGCTTGCCAGGGCACAGAGTTTCAGGAGTTGTCACTCCACTTGTCTACCCACTTTTCTTAGGTCTCTGGTGGAAAAGAATTGGAGGGTGGGTGTAGGACCTCCCCCTTTATAGTCAACCCGACGTTGTGTCACCTGACAATGGGGAGGCAGTCCCTGCTGATGATTGCTAGCTACAAGTTTGCCGTGTGGACCTGATGCCAGGGGGTGCAGTCCTATATGTGAAGACCTACTGCAGGAACCTCTCTCGAATATCTACTGTTACGGTAAGTGCTTACGTAACTGCTGTTTCCTCTGTAACTACATGCATGAAATGCACATTTATCTGGTTTTTAATATTACATGCACAGTTTTTAAATCTGTTATAACAATCATTAAATGAATGATTTGAAGTTAATATATCAATGTTAAGAGTAGCTCTTGAGACAACTGTTCATCCACATTTGTTGCCCATGCTGCTTGGTCTGGATCCTGACATTCCAAGAGGTATGTCCAAATTATATTAAAAACAGATTTCTGAAAAAATAATGTTTTTGACTGATATATTCACATTAAAAAAGACAAATGTTATTACTGTAGCATCTGAATGTTAAAAATCACACAAACCGTTGCTTTGCAGGTACTATTTTATTAAGTGTAAGGATATATAACCAAACAGAGACATTTTAAGCAATTAATAAAAAGAAACAATAAATGTGACAGTCCTATAAGCCCATGCTGTAAGCACAATAAACAACTCCAGAGTGTTTGGTTACTAGGGGTTAATCAACACCCTGGATGCTGTGGGGACACACTGGTTCGCCTCATGCATCACAATGTACCCAGGATGTTGATTAATCCCCAAAAACCACACACACTGTCATGGGTTATTGCTTACTTATTTTAACCACTGGTTGTGTTTTTTTTCCATGTTGGTAAATGTTTCACAGTTTCTTCCATTATAATCAAAATAAGTATTATCAGAACAGATTGATGAAGGCTTACACAAATTAGGACTAGTGTCAAAAAGAAGGGACCTACCGCTCTCCTGCAACCCAGTTATTATATCCTTAGCATCACCATGGAACAGAACCGGACCCCTAAATGGTGTGACTAATTAAATAAACGATGGTTGATAATGTTTGTGTCCAGACTGTAGCATAGTACAAAACTCTAAACCCCATGCTTCGAAGAAGGATACGTTATTTTTTTGCATGGTTACTTTGGCCATTGTTTATTTCTTAACATGGTTTCTGATACCACTTTATACACAGTGGTGCCCCCAGGATGAAATGAAACTTTGCAGCATTTTGCAGAATGATGAAGCAGACATACTGAATACAGCAATGTAATTTCAATGGTAATTAGTCCCCTTTGTCATTCAGGAAAATGTGACACTGTCAGGATGAAGTGAATGCCACAGTTTCATGCATGACAAAATGGACTAATTTTCATTGACATTTAATTGCTTTATTCAGTAGATATGCTGCAGCATACTGCAGAGTGCTTCAAAGGTGTTTCTTCAACACTGAGTGTGTCAGGAACAAATTGTCAGTCTAATATGATGTTTTTGATGTTGGGTAAATAAAGCTCATTGGAAAAAAACATGAAATGTTTTCTTTTTTATTCTTCAATTATGACATCTACACATTTACCAATATTTGTATTGCAAGGAATACAAAAAGGTTTCTGTTTTTGGAACTGAGGTTGCAGAAATTTGAAGCTACAAGCATAAGATTTACACATTACATTTAATGAACATTTTTAGCATTTTGTGAAGTAATAGATGATTTTTAACATGGAGCGGTATTAAGTGTTTATTGTTTATAGTATGCTGTGCCTTTTCCCTGCTACTGCAAGTCAAACACATCAGTCATGACCACTGAACCAGCCACATTACCCACCTGCCTTGGGACTTAAATCACCCTACTACTGACACCCTGGCTTATCACACAGGGCAGAGCCATTGGGGGGGGGGCTATACCACACAAATAGACTCAGTGCTTGAGAGTAGAGTTGTGTGTACTCACAAAAATTCACTATGCAGAGTAATCCACTAATTCAGCCCTTTTCACGTAGCAAAATGCGAAGTTTCAACACAAAATTTTACCTGCAGAATGGTAAAAGTTTCCCTTGTAAAGCAAAAGTTTGCATTCCAAGGCAAAATTCAGCTTTTACAGGTGAAATTTTGACTTTTCAGTAAGCGACATTTTGCCTTATATGGCACAATTTTGCCTTATACAGGCAAAATTTCACCTCGGATAAATTAGGATAACACAGGAGAAATTTATACATTACTCAATACAGCAAAATCAGCAACCTCACCATGACTTTGCCGGCAAATTGTTAATTCGCTGCAACTCTACTTTAGAGTGGAGAGGGTGGTTCACTTGGATGCGTGTGGCATTTGCATGATGGTTATTGCAGCACAGCATCCCTATTATCAATTAATGCTCAACAAGTTGAATGCTGTTTGTAGAGAAATTATTTATTAGTTAAGTTCAACTAGTAAATAATAAATGTTGAACTAATACTCAATTCTTGGATAACTGCTGAAAATATTAAGAACTGGTTAGCAGTAGGGTGAACAGAAAGGAGTTAGCCACTAACTCATTTGCATGTGAAAAAATCAACCAAAGCAAAACTGAGGAATACTTGAGCATTAACTAATTATTAGTGGTTTGAAGCAGTCAAGCATTAGGTCAATAAATAACTGCTGAAAATATTAAGAATTAGTTAGCAGTAGGGTGAACAGAAAAGAGTTAGCCACTATCTCATTTGCATGTGAAAAAATCAACCAAAGCAAAACTGAGGAAAAACTGAACATTAACTAATTAGTGGTTTGAAGCAGTTGAGCATTAGGTCAATAAATAACTGCTGAAACTGTTAAGAATTGGTTAGCAGTAGGGTGAACAAAAAAGAGTTAGCCACTAACTCATTTGCATGTGAAAAAAATCAACCAAAGCAAAACTGTGGAATAATTGAACATTAACTAATTATTATTGATTTGAGACAGTTGAGCATTAAGTCCTATTTTTTGTATGGGAAGTTTTAAGCAATGCAGAGTCTAATGTGGGATTGACTCCTATAGAAATATTTCTTACTGTGTTTTATGTCAATTTACTTTGTAACCACATGCTTGACCAAATTTAATTATTAAATGATGTATCTGGTGTAGTGAATGTTCGAGATTTGAGATAAACAAAAGTATATCATCTACATAAAGGCTGACCTGGACACCTGGAATTTGTCTTAAGAGTTGAGCAAGAGGTTCTATAACTACAGCAAATATAGGTGGAGAAATAGGGCATCCTTGTCTTGTGTCCCTCTGATGTGCTGTAGCAATCTTGGTGATTTGTCTTTACATATATAACGGGGGGACTTGGTATAATAATTTGACCAATTGTCTAAAATTATGACCAAAATGTAATTTTATTTTTTTATTTATTTATTCAATCTCATATTACAAAGTAATTATGAGCTCAAAGCAGCTTATTTACAAAGGTTCCACGTCAGCAGGGATGAGGTTACAAAAACAGGAGGAACTAAACAGAAAGCGCTACTAAAATACACCTTATGCAATAGTATTCTATAATACATCATATAAAGAAATATTCATCATTAAGATACATCATGGGTGGGAGTAAGATTAAAGGAAATAATTGGCTAGTAGTAAGTGTAAAGAGGGGAGGGAAACATTTTTTTTCCAAGGAAGAGAAGGTAGCAACCAAAGACTTTGTCATTGTTTCATTTAAAGCAGGTAGGGATTGGGGGGAGAAAAAATAGGTAGGGGGAGGGGGCAAGGCATGAGCAAGGTGGCAGGCAGAAAGGCTAGTCAACGATACAAGAGGTGAAAGCAGTAGAAAAGGGAATACAGGATCAGAGGGAGGAAGATGAGATGAGGATCTGGGTACCTGGGAGTTACGAGATGCAATCACAGGAGCTTTCAGTTAAGAGATGGTGTTGGGGCATAAGTTTGAATTGGGCAAGATTAGTCATGTTAGCTAATTCACTGCACAGCCCATTAAACCAGGAAAGGGCTCTGAAAAGAAAGGAGAATTGGCATTGGGTAGTCCTGCACCTCGGAACAAGAAGGAGTTCAGTATCAGAAGAGTGGGTGGGTCCTGAGCAACTTGTTTAAGAGGCACCTCACACCCGGTGGCATGAGCCCAAAGAGCATCTTTCTTGTGAGAAGGCACGTTTGGTATTTGATCCTTCCACTTAGCTGGAGCCACTCAGACTGGGTATAGAGCTCACAAGTATGGGTGAAGCAGTCAGCACCCATTCTAAGTCTACAGACCTTGTTTAGGGAAATAGCGAGCCTTTTGAGTGCTGTAGTGGAGGCGGCTCCGTATATGACTAGGCCACAGTCGATGATTGACAGCACCGAGCTGTGAATTGTGAGTCTAAGAGCTTCTGTAGTGATACTTCTTCTGTGACGATAGAGGAGCCCAATCCTAGCGTCGATGGCCCTGGCAACATTCTCAATGTGATGCGCATGTAAGGTGACTATCCAAGATTACACCTAGGTACTTAAAGTGCTGAATTTGTTCAAGGGGGGCTCCTTGGTTATTCCTGATTGCAAGAGCATGCGCCTTGTGTTTATTTCAGGTGGATGAGAACAACAAAACTTTTGTCTTCGTGTAGTTTAGTACCAGTTTATGTTTACTAAACCATTGCTCAATTTCCATGAATCCAAGTTGCAGACTGCTTTCTAGCAGGTTTGGGTCTGAGTGGCTTGCAAAGATGACAGCATCATCTGCATAGAGCAGGGTTTGTTGGTGATATGCAGTTGGCAAGTTATTCAGAAAGATACTGAATAGGAGTTGACCTAGGATTGATCCTTGTGGGACCCCAGATTGGACCAACCTCTGTTCAGAGATGACTTTAGATATCTTAACATGCTGTGTTCTGTTGCAAAGACAGCTACTAAACCAGAGTAGCATATCGGGAGAGAGACCAGTTTTAGAAAGTTGTCAGAGGAGAAGTGTGTGACTAACAGCGTCAAATGCCTTTGTTAAGTCTATAAAAGCTGCTCCTACAAGATTGCCTTGGTCAAATGATTGCTGAACGAAGGTAGTAAATTCTAGAAGTGCTGTGGTGGTGCTGTGCCCTTTCCTAAATCTGTGTTGTTGTGGACATTGGAGGGAGTATTTATCGAGGTAATCTACAAGCTGGTTGGCAACAATTTGTTCCAGAACTTTGGAGGGGAAGAGGATTGATATAGGCCTGTAGTAGCTATGTATGATCGGATCACCAGACTTATGTATTGGGGTCACAAGGGCTGTTTTCCAAACCTGCGGGACTTGTGAGTTAGGGAAAGGTTGAGTATCTTAGTGATGGGTGGTAGAACTTCCTCAATAGTGAGCACAATAAGTTTGAGTTCTAGAGAGTTGCCACTATGTCGAGATTTGCCCAACAGATTTTTCAGTAGTTTACATACCTGGGTCATTGAGACCGTTTCAAAATAGAAGGGTGGGTGATCAGGGGTCTTGTTTTCTGGGTGGCACGATGACTCCTCAGGGGTAACACCAAAGAAATCATGCGGGAGGACACTGCTCAGGTTGGTGAAGGCATCATTAAATGTATTTGCAATTCTAAGCTGGTCAAGGGTAGGGGTACCATCAAGATTCAGCATAGCCGGTGACATCTTAGGGTCTTTACCAGTGATATCTTTGATATTTGACCAAAATTTGCTGCTGTCTCCCCATGCGTTGGGACAACTGTTCCCTGTGGTAATTACTTTTAGCATGACGAATAGCCCAGGTGCAGGTATTTCTTGCAGCTTTATAGGGTTGCAGATCCTGTTGTTTCCCAGATGCTTTAGAACAGTGCCAGAGATGGTCCCATTGTTTCATATTATCAATTAGCTCAGGAATAATCCAGGAATTTACTATGCTGCGTACCTTCATCTTCTTTAGTGGGGCATGCATATGACAGGCTGCATTGAAGGCCTTAATAAAATGCTCAAGTGCTGCATTAATGCCATCTGTGGAGTCAAGCAGGGTCCAGTCCTGACAGCGCAGTTGCTATTTTAGGAGTTCCAGATGGCCTCGTTTAAGCACTCTGTTAAAAATAGTTTGAGGTGGAGGGGTATGAAAGTTGTTTGACTAGATGCAAGTGACTGGTGAGTGGTCACTGAGTGAGTCAGGGTGTACAGTTACATTAGATATATGATCGACAGTTTGTATTGAAATCACCTAAGATTATTGCCTCAGTGAGGTGATTTTGAGTTTGGAGATATTCTAGGACTTTGTATAGGCCTGTGGCTGGGTCTTTAGGAGGTATGTAAACTGATAGTATTCTAAGTGTCTTATGGTGAGCCCCCAGCAGCATTTTAATCCCCAATATCTGGGTTGGGCAGCCTAGGTCAGCTGCAGGCAGAGCCAGACCCTTTACTGAGTTTTTTAGATAGATGGCACAGCCACCACCACGCTTAGCAGATCTATCCAGTCTAAATATGGTATCGCCAGGTAGGGCAAATGCTATGTCAGGTATTTTGGGGGACAGCCATGTTTCTATGATTGAGAGTATGTCTGGGTCATGCTGTGTGACCCAGACTGTAAGGGAGTAAGTTTTGCACAACAGGCTACAGATGTTGATTGTTGCCACTTTCAGCGTACCCTGCTTGCAGCGAACACCTTTTGTGGTCAGTCCATCTGGACCTGGATATGGTGGACGTTGCCTGACACAAGAAGTAGTAGGAGGGTGATCCTTAGGAGGTGTTCTCTTAGCAGTCCTAGATGCACGTGAAGCAGTCTTTTTTGAGTTGCAGTGCCTTTTCACTTGCTTGCACAGGGTGAGGAAGATGATAGGGTTGGTAGGGGTATTAGTGTGAGCGGGTTTGCTGTGAGAGACCAGGTTAGAATGGTGAGAATGGATAAAAAAAGAGGGACCAGGGCCCTTTGCTGATGAGGAAGAAGTTCCCAGTGGCACAACCTTTGTTATAGTGGAGCTTATATCCAGCATCCTCAATGGATAGTTGCTCAAAGGTAAGGCTGATATGGTGACTGAGTAAAATGCAAAAAATGAGAAGGTGGGATATAGTAAGCAAGGTAAGCCTGCACATTGTGGGGCTGTTAGGTAAATGGGCAGTAGAGACCATCGTAGCGCCAGGGGGGAAGTGGTCAAGGATCAGCTGCTACACAGGAGAGTTAGAATGTAGCACTAAAAATAGAGGTCAGGGGAAACAAAAGGTTACAAACAACACAGGATCAGCTGCAACACAGGACAGTTAGGACGTAGCACTAAAAATAGAGGTCAGGGGAAACAAAAGGTTACAACCCACACACTTGTGGTAGACAGCTGGAATCCCCTGTCTGTGATAGTATTGGAGCTGCCAGTGGTGTGGGAAGAGTGGAGGGGCGTGTGGGGTATTTAATAGCGGCCGGGGTTGGGATGGGTGGGTGGGAAAAATTATTCAAACTAAGCTGCCGTGAGGGAACAAGCAGAAAACAAATTGTCCCCGTAGTCAGCCAATACCAGTGCAGTATGGAGAGGTGGCGTCCAATCACCTTTCAGACTTCTGAGTCTGGACCAATTGGTTGGCAGTGGGAGAAGCCAGTTGAGTTCCCGGGAGACGTACCTGAAAGTGCCCCAGGCGTGGTGGCAGGGAGTAGGGAAGCAGTGTTGGCAGCCACCGGCTGAAGGAGCTGAGGCCATGGGCACTTCGGATCCCGGGTCAAGGGCTGATTCCGAAAGGAAGGAGGGGGAGGAAGTTAGGGCAGTTAAGTTACTATTGAGTCCCAGCACTAAAGCGGTGGGAGGGGTAGAGGACAAAAGGCAGTGGGAAGGGGTGAGAAACCTAGGAGAGGAGTGCAGAGATGGAAAAAACAAATGGGGGTAGCAGTTTTCCAAGGAAAAGAGAGAAAAAAAATAAGATAATCACAGAACAAAAGCGGGGTGGGGGTTTGACCACGCTTAGGCACCAAAAGGAAATTAGAGAACAAAGGAGCGGGGGTAAGCAATCCCAGTGCCATTGCATGGTATGCAGACAGAAATTGAGAGAGGGACAGAAGCAGGAATCAGGGATGGGGTTCAGACACTGGGCACAGAAGGCCCGGCGCTCGATTAGAAGTAGTGGGATAAGCCCCTTTAAAAGTAAATGTATGTAATCCCACTCTACCTGATTAAATGCTTTTTCAGCATCTAGGGTGATAATAATGTAATTGGTGTTTTGACTGGCATCAATATAATTGATTGCACAGCAAATGATGTGAGCTAAAAAATTACCTTTAACAAAACCAGATTGATCGGAGTGGATTATCCTCGGGAGGGCTAATTCTAGACAACTGGCTAAGATTTTTGCCAGAATTTTATAATCCCCATTAAGAAGTGAAATAGGCCTATAAGATGAACATAGCTCCAGGTCCTTGTCTTTTTTTAAGAAACAGAGAAATGTTAGCTTCAAAAAAGGTTGAAGGAAGTTGATGTGAAGAAAATGCAGTGTGGTATATGTCTAACAGGTGTTGAGACAAGAGAGATTCATTCTTTTGGTAGAAATTCAATGGTAAACCATCCTGTCCAGGGGCCTTACCGTTAGGTAGTCTAGTAATTGTAAGTTTAAGCTCTTCAGTTATAATAGGGTTATCTAGATTTACAATTTGTTGTTGTATATGTGTTGAGGGAGGTGAGAAGATATGAAAAAAATCTGATAATGCTTGAGGGTATTTATTTCTTTTCTATGTGTATAGATCCTTATAAAACTGATAGAATCTCATAATGATTTGGTCAGGTTCTTCCAGTACTATACCTTGTGCATCCCTAATTGAAGTTATACTATTAAGAGCTGAATAGTGTTTTAACTGGTAAACGAAAAGCTGATGCATCTTATCAGAAAATGAGTAATAGGTTGTTCTGGATTTCATTATTGTTCTCAATTTTGAGTGTTAATAAGTTGTTATACTCTAACTTTTTCTTATTAAGTAAAGTGTAGTCAGAATTATTAGGACTGAGCTGCATTCGAGATTCTACATTTTGTATGTTTTTTCTAGTTGATTTAAGATTCATATTGTTGCATTTAGCCGCTGAAAAAGCTATATAAATACCACGAATATATGCTTTAAAGCAATCCCATATAGTAGAATGAGAAATAAATTGTATGGAGTTTGTTGAGAAATAGAATGGGATCTCATTTTTTTTAATTTTTCAATAAATTTGTTGTCGTTCAGTAGGACTGGTGGAAGCCGTCAGGGTTTACAAATTTTAGAAAGGTTTAGACTCATGATTAATGTATATGGTGCGTGATCAGAAATTAAAATAGGAAAATAATCAATTGTCTTTATTAAATGAATTATTCTCCGAGAAGTTAAAAAAATAATCGATTTTAGACTGACTATGGTGTACTGCAGAATAAAATGAATAATTATGGGTAATGGGATTGAAGGATCTCCAAATACCATAAATGCTCGAATAAGAGCCCGGGCGCTTATTTATTTCGTGCTTCTTGTGCACCAGGCGCTTATTCAAGCAAGGTGATTATTCAAGCTCAGGCGCTTATTAAACTGGCAGAACATTTCAAGAGAAAATAAAAACAAGCACTCAATATTTGCATCTGCACTTAAAATAACTTTTATTTTATGTCATGTTTTTATGTGGAAAAAAGTCATTCATCACTGTAATCGACAGCTAGTTCATTTTCAGCTGTCTCTTCGGCATCCTCAGCATCTGCATCTTCTTCTGGTTCAGGCTCTTCGGGAGTATTTATGCTGCTTCTAGAGAGTGTATGAAGCTTGATAAGGACATCCTCCATTTGCTCATTAGGATCCCATCTGGTCTGAGCACATTAATGTTCTCATCCTGTGAGTTGTCTAGTGAATTCGAAACACTGCAGACAACTAATGATTTTATGATAAATTCATTCGGGATAGTATCCCATGCTTGTTTAACCCACTTTGCGAGCTGGACTCTGGAAGGAGGCTTTAGGTTCTCCCCTCGTGTGTACTGCTTCTCCCTTTCTGACATCCACTCTTCATAATGCTCCCTGTAGTATGCTTTAAAGGGGAGATTCCATCAGACATCAGCTGCCTGCACAAGGCCAGTGCAGCCACCAGGGATGACTGCAGTATCAGTTTTTAGTTTCTTTAGGACATGTTTTGTTGATTCTTGGATATGGTATCTATATGCATCCCAGACCAACAGTCTATGAGAAAAAGCTAGTGTTCCCCACACCTGATTGAGCCATATGTGAGTCAGGTCCTCATTCATCCAGCCATTCTCGCTGTAAACGCACATAACACCTGATACAGTGTCAAGTTCTTTGTCACGGCGTTTACCCTTAAAAACAATAAAGGGAGGTAGCTTTGTGCTGTTAGCTTTTGCTGCCAATACCACTAACTCTGGACTTTTCATGTCCTATAGTTTTAAGGGGGACTGATTTGCTACCGATGAAATCCACAGTACAGTCTGCAGCCATGTCGAGCCATATGGTTGTTTCATCCATTCCCTCGATCTGCGGTAAGGAGAAGCCCCTTTTGATACGTAAACTTCGAACAAACAGCAGAAAGGAGGTTACCTTAGGGGTTACTGTGTCAGGTATTTTCTGCCCAACAGTGGTTTTGCGTCTTAATGTGATTCCATGCCTTCGGAAAAAGTTTCGTAACCACCCATCACTTGCTGCAAATTGCTTGTCTGTCCCCTTACTTGCTCCTGAAAAGATTTTAACAGCTTCTTTTTTGACAGCTTTTCTAGTTACCCTTAAACGTTGGGCTCTCATTGACTCGATCCATTAATACTGCTCCACTTCAAGCGTTTCAGAAACTGGCTGCCGACTTCCACCTTCCAATTTTTAGTGACCTTGTGAAGCCATTGCCTGAAGTTAGTCTGCTTGCTTACACCACTCCCTGATGCGTTCGGCATCCACACCAAAGTTGCGAGCTGCACTCTCCTTACTGTTACCACTTTGGACATAATCAACTGCCTGCAGTTTGAAATAGATATTATAGCTGTGGAGCCATCGTTTCTTACAATTCGGCTCCAAATCAGGGTCTGGTGAGTGCTCTCTCTCTCGCTTGTCCGGTTTGATCATAGCTGTGGTGTGCTCAGCAGAAGGTGGCAAAGGTTTAAGTAGCATCACTATGAATGGTGAACACCTAGTCAAGTGGGGGATTGTTTTAATTTAGAGTGCACTGCTTTACACTGCGATAAGCAGCCAGCCCTCAATCACACGGTGACGGTGCTAACCAGGTGCTTAATTAAACCAGGCGTTTAACTGAACACAGGCGCTTATTCATTTCGGGGCAGCAATTGTCCAGGCACTTATTCAGATATCTATAATCTCTTAAGTCCTTCATCCTTACAGACCTAGTTTCTGAATTATTAATATAAGGGTTCCTATCTAATATCTTATTAGGAACTAAATTAAAGTAACCTTCAATTATATAAGGTGTGGGAAAGGTAGTAATGTTTAAGAACAGTTCTATAAAGTATTGCGGGTTAGATGTAATTTGATTTACCATAACATGTTTGCGTTGGTTGTATAGGTTGATATATGAGCAGGCACGAGTGCTGGAAGGGACATTCCAAGATGGCGGCAGTGTTGAGCCAGCCATTGCAGCAGTTTTTGTAGCATCCAAGTTTTATGTTCTTAATTTCTTTTACGTTCAGTAGTGCATTTATTTAGTTTGTTTCTCTTATCCTCTGAGATCGTGTGTGACCCTTTTTGTACTTACGTACTTATGTGGGACTATGTGACTTGGATGGAAGACTGGCTTTAATGTTTATTTATTAGCTTTTGGTAACCGGGTAAGTGCGTTAGGCAACAGACCTGCCTATTTTCAGGCATGACCCGGGAGAGCACAGGACATTGGTTACAATATGCAGAAATGCACAGACATAATATAGGTGTACAGGAGCAAAACAAGATATACATTGGGTAGCTCAGTAATAGTTACATAAGGGTACATTTTAGGCATAGATCATAATAAGGATGTAAAATAAAGCAATAAGGGTAACCATAAGACAGCTGAGGACAGTAAAGACATCAAGGTTCATAGCCACCTAGACAAGCGTATTGCATGGGAGAACATTAGTGTAGTACTCAGGGTCAGACCCCACAGCCTGCAGTGGGACAAAGCAAATTAAGAGCATTTGCATTGGCCAGAGGCTAGGAGGTGGGTGAACAGCGAGTTTTTGAATTCTCGATGGGAGGCTGAAGTTTTCACCATAAGGGGGAATGAGTTCCAGAATTTGGAAGCAAAATGGGCAAATGCCTGTTCACCCATTTTTGTCATGCAAGGTCTAGTGGCGAGCATGGGGGCAGAGGAAGATCTGAGGGTACGGGTGTGTGAGGCAGGAGTCAGGAGGTTGGCAAGATAGACAGGGCAGGGAGGTCTAGACAGGGAGTCAATAAAGCAGCCCAGGGAGTAGGCTCGAATATCCTTCAGTGACAGCCAATTTAAGCCAGCGTAAAGGAGACAATGATGGGTAAGACATGGGGCAGTTAAGGTGAATCTACAGATGTTGTTGTAGACAGTGTCCCATTTGTGGAGTGTAGCAGAGTTTGCAGCAAGAGGAGGGGCAGAGCATATTGGAGCTGGGGTGAGAATACCTCTCGCAACAGAAAGTCTAGCGGAAGGAGTGAGGGGTAGGCGCAGATAAGCTGCCTAATTTTAGTACTGACACGGCACACCATATTGACATGTTGAGACAGGTCAAGTGTGGGATCCAAAGTGACCCCAAGGTACTTGAAGGACTCAGTGTTTGAGATGAGGGAGCCATCAAGGCATTGAACCCGAGCCTGTTCGAGGGGCAGACAGTTTCTTAGAGGATCCGAATAGCATAGCACAGGTTTTTTCTAGGTTCAGGACTTGGTGGTTGCTAGAGAGCCAGGTCTGCAGGAATTGGAAGTCAATAGTGAGAGTGGAGTTGATGGCAGCAACCAATTTTGACCCAGAGTAGAGAACAAGGTCATCTCATAGACATAAGAGTGCAGCTATGCTGGGACATGGTGGGAATATCATTTAGAAAGAGGAGAAGAGTAGAGGTCCAAGAGTGGATCCTGGGGAACTCCACGGGAGATGTGAGGGGGAGGAAAGGGCCTTGTGAAATGCTACCGCCTGAGTCCGATTGTCAAGATAGCTATGGAACCAGGAGAGGGCTTTGACTGATGCTCCAATGGATTGGAGCTTTAGCATGAGAGGATGGTGTACCATGTCAAGGCTTTAGACAGGTTGATAAAGACGGCCCCAGTGAGTAGGCCACGTCCATATTATTTCTGATGTCATTTGTAAGTTGTGTAAGTGCAGAGGTGGTACTGTGACAGGGCTGGAAACCATGTTGGACGGGGTTTGAAGATTAAACATGTCAAGGTGAGCAGCAAGCTGGCGGTGGACTATTTTTTCAAGCAGCTTACTGAGAGTGGCAGAAGAGATATAGGGCGGTAGTTGGACATGAGTTTGACATCGCCTTTTTTGTGTACAGGGATGGTTCTGGCAGTTTTCCAGGTGGATGGGACAGTAGACATACGAATTGAGAGGTTAAAAAGCCAGGTGATAGGTCTGGTCAGCCAAGGTGCATACTGCTCAAGTATGCAAGGATGGATGCCCTCAGGCCCTTGACCCCCGCGTGCCGGAAGGGAGTTAAGTAACTTGCGAACTTCAAGGTATGTGGTTGGAGCCAGAACGAAAGGGAGGGGTGGGAGGGGAGAGGGAGGAGAAGAGGGACAGTCAGGTTGTGGGCTAGTTAGAGTAGCGACTGGTGGAGAAGAAAAAAGGGCATTGAAGGCATTGGCAATGGTGTCATGGTTGGTGCAGTGAACACCTTGAATGTTCATGTCAGCTGGATTCTGTTGCTTGTCGTTGCCGAGAATGTCCTTAATTTTGGACCAGTACCTGCGCGGATTTGTAGAGGATGTTATTAGTAGGTTCCTATAGCAGGTGCTTTTGGCAATATGAATTTGTCTTTTGCAGTTGTTACGTAATGCAAGATAGTCTTCAAAGTCTGCATGGAGGTGGGAGATCTTCCACCTGGACCAAAGTTTGTCCCTAGATTTGAGAAGTTGAAGCAGGGGCGTGTTAGCCACTTGGTTACTTTCCCTGCCATCCTCGTGTGGTGACCAGGATGTGAAGGGTTTTGAGAAGAGAGGAGGCGGAGTTGAAATATTCTATGGCTATGTTAATGTCCTCTGTTTGGTAGAGAGGGACCAGTCAACCTGGTTAAGGTCAGTTAGAAGTCCCTCATGACTTAGGCGGGAGAGATTAGGAAAGGTTACAGTTTTAGCAGGGAGGGGAGGAATGACAGTGTTCCAGACACAGTAGATGGGATAGTGGTCACTAATTGTGTCAGGTAGCACACCGGCTGAGGCAACATATTCCGTCCTGTTAGTAAGTATCCAGTCAAGGAGGGTGGCACAGTTGCCCCCACGTGAGACCCTTGTGGGTTCATGTATGAGCTGGGATAGAGTTGCCTTGCTAGCTAAGGAGGATAGGTTAGCTGAGTTTTTCTCGGATCAGTCAAGGTTAAAATCACCAAGGCAGATAATGTCATTCTTGCCTGTAACTGTAGGCAGAAACCCTAGGAGTTCAGTGGTGCCTTGTGTAGCATTTTTTGGGGGGATATAAGTACAAAAAATATGGAGTTTCTTTACACCCCCAAGAAGCAGTAGGGAGTGTAGGATTTCACAGTTTGGTAGGAGGGGGTCCTGCAGAAGAGTAATGTTTAGGTGAGTTTTGAAGTAGAGGGCAAGGCCACCTCCCCTTTTAGTGCCAGGACGGTCGATACGAAGCATGTTGTATCCATGAAAGTGGCACTGAGAGTCAGGCACTGTGGGCTTAAGCCAGGTTTCTGTGATGGCGAGGACGTCCGGGACGTTAGTATAGATCCAAGCCTGGAGGTCAGGGAGGTTGGCCATAAGGCTCCTAGCATTCAGGTGGGCGAAAGTTAGTCCATCGGTTTTAGGGAGAGTGGTGGCTGGGGGGCAAGGTTATGACGGGACACAGAGATGGACCAGGGTTGATCTCAATGTCGCCGGATAGTTACCCTTTTGGACCGGCCTTTGGATAACGGAATCGAAGAGGTGGAAAGTTGTGAAGGGAAATCGGACCGCAAGAGCTGGGAGGCTAACACCCTGCTAATTCTTGGCGGTCACTAGGGGACCGTATGATTTGGAATATAACCGGGATTTTAGACCCCTGGATTGGTTTGGAGCACTGGCAGAAGTGAAGGGCCTTCTGAACGGAATTGTTGTGGAATCTGGCCAGTATCTGTAGTGGGGAGACCGTGAGTACTGTGCGAACATTGTATAATTAGCGACTGCTGGCCGTCGAGACTATTTTTAATACCAGTGAAGGAGATTGTAGTACTGTGTGATTTGTGGTTGCCGGCCACCGAGACCATTCTTTTAAATGCCAGTGGACTTTGTCGGGGATTTTGCAGTGCCCTGTGAACAGTGAATTTTGGACCATAGAAGACTGAGGCAGTCCTGGGGTGTGGGGGTTCCCTGTCCTCCACCGGTCTTAGTGCTGCTTCTGGTCATGGCTTCCGCGACCAAGCAGGTATTGTCTGGGTCTATCACAGGAAGCTGGGGCGGTTACCCAGAGCTTGCCTAAGGGGCCTCGTGGCTGGTCGTGCTGGCCGGTTTTGATGCCACTGTAGCTGTGGGTCATGGGTAGTCTGATCGGGGCCTGTGTGTGGCCATGGGAGGGGATTCCCTTTCGCTTCAGCCTGCGATAGTTTGCATTCTGGCCTTATATTAGGAGTGTAAATATCAAGTACTGGTTCCTCCTCTCTTATGGGATTGAATTGTGACTCACCGGTGGTGAGAGGACCTGACGTTCTACAAACTCTTGTATGACTTATTATATGAGGATTTATTAACCATCTTGGAACTGGATCAAGACATATTTAATTATAAGCAGGGAATGATTGGTACTTTGACTGCTTTTGAAGAATCTATTGTTAATGAAGCCTGGTTTGGCCTCTGTCTGATTTATATATTATTTTGGACTTTGGGAGCGTAGTATGTGGATTTAGGAAGGCCAAGTATTAATGTTTGAATAGTGCTTATCCCTGCTTTAAGTATTGGGAAGGCCTGGATGGGTTCCTTGACTTTTATATTTTAGTCATAATTTTATTTATTGTCAGACCTTTTTATCTGACCGGAACCTACTCTCTGGATTAAAACATTTTATTTATAACCGTGCGGTGAGAGTGCCTGGTTACTGTGAGGCTAGGGGAGTGGGAGTCCCTGCTTTCTCACAGTTATTATAGGATTTTAGATCCTTGCAGTGAGAGTGCTTGGTGGCTTAGTTGACTTGCAGTGTGAGTGCTTGTCCTCTTGGCCAATTTATTTATTTATTTACTGTTTATTTCTTTTTATTTTCTCCGGAAAGTGGGTTCCATGTAAGACTCTTTGGATTGTCAGATTATATGGGTTTGCGACTGTGTCTTTTTGGGTGGTTTAATTTGGCGTGTTAATTGTTATTTTAATCTAGGGATGGGAGTTTTAGTCTTAGAGTAAGAGATCATTATCCTGCCTCATGTTGAAGGAGGGGGATATTTATTATTACCCCACCCCCCACGTCGTGCGCTATTCATCCTCCACCCTTTGTGCCCTTCGACCCTTTCCCCCCTCCTCTAGCTTTGTCGGTCTATCAGCACTGCCAGGCATTGGGAATTGCCCGTAGGAGGAGGGGGAGGGGTGGAGGGCATGAAAGGTGGAGGATAGTTGAGGGGAGCACTCGCATCGGGATTGTTAAGCCCAGAAGACGCCCTGGGGTGAAATGGAGATCTGAACGAGGGTTTCCCTGTTTGACCTCCATACCCAAGGGCACCATAATTAGTAATGATGGGCCTGTAGCCGGGGCTTCCCAAGGGATCTGTCCAACTCGGGCGGTGTTATGCAATGCCAGATCCATTGTGAACAAGACTGCTATTATAGCTGACTTGGTGAGTACAGTGGATCTGGCTTGTATCACCGAGACCTGGCTGGATGGTAATGCTGGCCCCATTCTTGAGGAGGCAGTTCCAGCTGGGTACTCGGTGATTCACCACCCAAGATTGGACCACAGGGGTGGGGGGGTTGCGGTCTGTTTTAAGACCGAATTGGGTCTTATCAGTGTGCCAGTTGAGGAGGCCAGATCATTCGAATGTGTCATTGTGGCAGGTGGGGGCTATAGACTGGCCCTCGTCTACAGTCCACCTGGAGACGGGGCGCCATTCCTTAAGGAAGTGGTGGACTTCATCGTTGACCTGGTTTGGAGTCCCCAGGTTGATGGTGCTGGGTGACTTCAATGCCTGGATCGACGGTGAACTCTCGACTTTGGTCAACACTTCCTCCAACTGATGAATTCATTGGGCCTCTCACAGGTGGTTACCTCTGCCACTACAAATGTGGCCATTCCCTTGACCCGTCTTCCTCCTGGGATGGAGGCCTCCGCCGTGGGGTGGAACCCATCGAATGGTCTGACCATCACACTGTGAGATTCAATTTTGGCACCCCTCGTGAGACCAACCTCTGTGAGATGGTCAATACCGCCTTTACGGGATGTGACTCCCAATGGTCTAACCGCTGCACTTGACCTATCAGAATTCCTGGGATATGCATGGATCCAGAGATTTTGGTTCTGGCCTATAATAAGGCCATTACCTCTGCCCTGGATTCCATTGCCCCATTTGCGTCGTCCCTCTCTCGCCTCGGTCCCCATGGTTTGATGGGGACCTGAGAGATGCAGCGTTTAGGGACACAGGTTAGAGAGATGTTACGGAAATCCGCTTGGATGCCGACCATCTTAGACTGCGAGAGCATTATCAACTCTATCAGTCAGCAATTACCCATAAGAAGGCGGTGTTCCTGTCCGGGGAAATTGCTGCTGCACAGAACTGACCGGCTCAGCTCTTTCGAACCGTGGACAGACTGTGCAACCCAGCCTGTCTACAGGTTCGTAGAGCGTTTTCACAATCTCAATGTGATGAGTTTGCTCGGTTCTTTGCAGATAAGGTGGAAGACATTAGGGCGGAGATCCGTTCAACACTCTCTATGGGAAGGGCCGTGGACCAGTCCTTGGTCGCTTTCCCTCCCCGTTCCTGGAATCTCTTCAAAAGGTCGGATATCGAAGATGTTATGAGGATTGTCCAAGGTATGCACACTACAGCCTGTAGTTTAGATCCGGGCCCCACAGCCCTGATTATGGGCTGTGGGGGGGATCATCATCCCGGTATTAGCGAGGATAGTCTGGTGCTCCTTAGATTCTGGTGAATACCCCAGCTCCTGAAGGAGGCTGTGGTGACACCTGTGTTGAAGAAGGCTTCTCTGGACCCCGACTCCCTCGCTAACTACAGACCTATCTCAAACCTTCCTTTTGTTGGGAAGGTAATTGAGATAGTAGTGGCTACCCAGTTGGACAACCATTTGTCCATCCATAGCATCTACGATCCTCTCCAATCCGGTTTTAGAAAGAGGCATAGCACCGAGACTGTGCTGGTTCGGGTGCTCAATGATCCCCTGATGGCGAGAGACCAGAAAAAACAGTCCATTTTGGTCCTGTTGGACTTGTCATCAACATTTGACACTGTAGACCATGGGGTACTGCTTGAGCGCCTGAAAAGCATCTGTGGGCTCTCAGGTTTGGTCTACAGATGGTTTACATCTTTCCTCACGGGTAGAACACAGAGAGTGGTATCAGGGGTATTTTCCTCTGACCCTATTTCTCTGTCTTGTAGGGTTCCTCAGGGCTCGGTGCTGTCCCCCATGATGTTTGAGGTGTACATGCTTCCCCTCGGAGACTTTGTAAGACGGTATGGGCTGGAGTTTCATTGTTATGCCGATGATACTCAGCTCTACCTGTCTTTTGCACCCGACCAGAATGGAGCACTCTCAATGTTTAATAACTGTCTCGAAGAAATCCAAGGATGGATTAGGTCCAGTGGGTTAAAGTTGAATTCTGGAAAGACGGAGGTGATGGTTGTGGATCCAGGTCGCCGGATAGGGAGATGGGGGACAGACCATCCCTCAGGTTTATTCCTGGGGGCGGTTGAGCTTCCCATCTCTGAACAGGTACGCAACCTAGGGGTAATTCTTGACGATCGGCTGACGCTGCGTGCGCAAGTGTCGGCAGTCATTAAACTATCTTTTTACCATCTTAGGAATATCGCTAGGATTAAGCACCTTGTTCCGTCCGGAGACCTACCTACGTTGATCCACACCTTTGTGACCTCGCGCCTGGACTACTGCAATTCCCTATACTTTGGGCTTCCAGGGGTTGATATCCGCCGCATGCAGCTGGTGCAGAACTCCGCGGCCCAATTGTTAACTGGGGACGCCTCGTTCTTCCCATATTACCCCGGTGTTGTGGGGTCTGTACTGGCTGCCGGTTCAGTGGCGGATCTCCTTTAAAGTCGGCTTGCTGACTTATAAAGCCCTGCATGACCTGGGCCCTGACTACCTGAAAGAGCTTCTGGTGCCTTACATCCCGGAGCAACAGCTCCGCTCAGCCAACGAGAGGTTGCTAGAGATTCCAAGGGTAGTTTTGAAATCATCCGGCACCCGGGCTTTTGTATTCGCAGCGCCGACATTTTGGAATTCTCTACCCTGTTGGATTAGAGAGTGCACGACGGTGGGGGACTTTAAAAAAGCTCTGAAATCTTTCTTATGGAGAATAGCATTTGGGGAGGATACCGAGTCGACCTAATCTTATTATTTATTATGTGGCTGTCATTAACTATTTTATTGTATTTTATGATATGGGATTTGGATGTATTTTAAAGCTTGTTCTGCACCTTGATTTTTTGAAAGGCGCAATAAAAATAAAGATTATTATTATTATCCTCATTGGGGGCATACAAGTTTCTTAATGTGAATTTAGATCCTAAATTGATAATTTTGGCTATCGTATAGCGACCAGCAGGATCTAATAATGTACAGCCAAAATTAATATGAACATTCTTTTTAATTAGTGTCACCACCCCTACAGTTCTTTTTATAACAGGATCCAATTCCAGTGCCCCATTTTTTTTAATACGAATATTTAGTTCTTGAACTTCCAAATGGGTTTCCTGTAGCATTAATATTTGTGTCTGCTTCCTATCGGCAAAGTCTAAAACTTTGCCCATTCTGATAAGGCTACCACGTCCGTTAACATTCCAACTTAGAATTTTAAGTTCTCCCATCTATTAGCTATCGAAAAAAGACAAAAGAAAAAGACACCCAGTTGCTTACTAAACAACAATCAATTGAAATTCTTGCATCTCTTTGAATATAATAAGAAAAATAGAAGTTAAGCCATTTATGTTTATTCCCCGGCCTCCCCCTTTGATCAGCAATAAGACAACATAAACATTTTCATGGTCAATAGAGGGAAGACCTTAACCTAATAACCCCTACTCACCTCCCTCTTCATTAACAAAGACAGTCCAACATGGGAGTTATCCATTATTCTCCAATGCGTGCCTGGCACAGAGCTCCAGAGTGTGACCACAAGAAGGAAAAAAGGAAAAAAGACAAAAATTACAATATTACATGGTGTCCCAAATGTCAGCCCCCCCCCCCCCGAGACATTTAAGTGAGAAAGTAAAGAAAACATCATAAAGGTGAGGCTAATCTGGTTCACACTGCAAAACATCAAATTGAGTAACTGGTGTATTCAAATTATGGGAGCAAGATTGTAATATTCCAATTTGAAAAGCCACTTCTTGCTGAACTTGTAGATGAATATCCGTTTGCTTAAGGGTTCTTATGGCTGCTTCTGGTGATGAGAAATATCAAAGTTTGCCATGTATATAAAACCTTAATTTTGCCGGGGGTAATAACGTATTTCTGATCCCTTTCTCACGTAATATTGATATTACAGGATTGAAAGATCGCCTCTGATTGGTTGTAGCTTTGCTAAAGTCTGGAAAAACAGAAATTTTGGACCTTCATATACTAGGCCTTTATCAGCCCGGGCTTTCCGCAAGATTGCCTCGCGATCCTGAAATCGATGTAGTGTTATATAAACTGGTCGGGGAGGATCAAATGTTTTGACCTGTGGATCTAGATGTTTTGATGGAGCAGCGCAGTGGGCCCTTTCAAGAGAAATTAATTCTTGTGGAAATTTTCTGCCCATAGCAAGAGTGATGAGTTTCTCAAAAAATAATGTGGGATCCCCAGTACCTTCAAGGCCCTCTGGAATTCTGATCAGCTTTAGACTGTCACGACAAGCGCGATCCTCTTGGTCCTGTATTTTAGTAATTAAATTTTTAAGCTGAGCAGTATGGTTGTTTACCACTTCCGAGATAGAAGCCATAGTAGATCAGATGTTATGGATTTTATTTTCAAGTGAGGATGTTCGTTCCGCAATTTTTTTCAACTTTAAGATTTAATTGTGAGAGGGCTTGTGTAGTAGTGGATAATGACTAGGTAATACTGTGTAGACCCGTCTGAATGTGTATTTTAAATGCAGACAGTTCGCTTTTTAATTCAAGGGCCCACCGTTGTGGGTCGTCTAATTGAGCTTTTGATAATTCACTTAGTATTTGAGGTGAAGCTTAAATTGTAAGCTGTTATGTGAGAAATAGAATTTAGAGAGAGTCCCTTGAGAGCACACCCGGAAGTTAGTGTGGCAGAATCAGATGGTGTTTTCCCTGAAATAGTTTTCAGTAAAAACTTGCGTTTTCGCTCTTTCAGTTTCATTGGAGCAGGTTGCTGAGTCCTCGCATAATTCTGGAGACCGGGATGTTTGTGAAGAGGAAATCCGATTGGTAAGTAGCTTGGCGGATGCCTGCTCGGTCTCGGGAGAAACAGGTTGAAACTGAGAGGAGACTGTCGGTAAGATTTCTGAGTCTGTGATGATTTCTGTTTCTGTAACTGCAGCGTTTTTAAGGGCGAGAGAGGGATCATATAAAGAAGCTTTAGAAAGTGGATTAAGGCCTGGCTCCTTCACAGTTACTGTTTGAGTCTTGATCCGATTCAGGTGTACTTACATCTGCCCAGGAAGAGACAGGTATTTCAGCTGTTAGCTCGGGTGTATTCGAGGGTAATACTAGTGTTGTTATTGATGCTGTTATTCGCATATTGTTTGATATTTCTGATGGGCCTGCTCCTTTACTGACCGTGGCCGATTCAATGCCAGATGAGATTGCAGGTAGGGAGGTAGTCGCAGGTTTAGTGGGGAGAGTCCCAAGTAGCTTGGACCCTGCTATTAACAATTCCTTCCAAGTCAGCAGACTGTATTCTCGTAGATTTTGGATCCAGGTTAAGAACATCACTGTGCATCAAAGTAGTTTGTCGGGTTACTTTTCTGAATGATGGTTGTTGTTTAGTGGAGTTGATGAAATCTGAAGCCTCCTTCACTTTCTGGAACTGTTTTGACATCATAAAGGCCTGAAATATGCAGCAGAATATGCTCAGAGGTTGAAAACCAGGTTTAGTAAAGGCACAGCACAGAGAGACATCAAAAATGATTGCAGTTATTGGACTTCTCTAGTGCAACAAGCCAAGCTACAGAATGGTGTTGGCCATCTTGGTACCATTGACCCTCAAAATGAAATGACCTTGAATAGAGACCCTTTCCTCTTTGTGCCTGAGGAACTGGCTCTATTGCCTTTTGAGACAGAAGGTTCGATACTTCCCCTTCTAACAGTAATGTTTCTGATGGGGAAGAGGGTCTGAAGACCCCTTCCCCTCAGCTTTGGCATGAACTTGAAGCTGAGAGCCAGGCCTTGGCCCACTACCTCCAAGACCCACTTGTCTGTGGTGATGGACTGCCATTCTTGGACGTAGTAGGCCAGCCTACCTCCTACTGGGGTTGGGGAGGTGATCCGAGCAGACACCTCAGGACGTCTCTGCTTGGCTTGGGCTGCTGTCTGGGTGCTGGGGCTAGTTCAGTTGCTGCCTCTTCTACCCTTGCCCCTGAAGTAACCCCTCTGTGACTGGTGCTAGGGGAAAGCCTGAGGCTGAAAAAATGGCCTATAGTGTCCCCTACCTCTGCTCCCCCTGGCTTGGTGCTTCTGGGGGGGGGTAGATGCCTTCTCCTTGGCAGCAGCACTTTTGCAGGCTACTTTGTAGTCATCCATTTTTTTCACATAAGCATCTGTCTGTTCCCTGAACAGAGACGTAGGCTCACATGGGAAATCAAGGGCCTTGGACTGTGTGTCTTGGGATCAAATTGGTAGTTCTGAGCAGGTTTAGTGGGGAGGGTCCCAAGTAGCTTGGACCCTGTGTACAGGCCTCCAGACCAGAGGGAGGGCATAGACATGCTACTGTCAGAAGATATACGAAACATGACAGCTAAAGGGGAGGTTCTGATAATGGGAGACTTCAACATGCCACATACAGATTGGTCAATACCAGCAGGGATATCTGCCAGAACTAGACACGTGGTGGATTCCCTGCTGGGGGAGGGCCTCAAACAACTGGTACAACAACCCACAAGAGACAGGGCTATCCTAGATCTAGTACTGACTAACAGGGAAAGGATCACAGATCTCCAGGTAGAAGGTCACCTGGGGGCCAGTGACCATCACATGGTATGGTTCAATTTGGCCACTAGAACAAAATCTTCCCATTGCAAGGCAAAAATATGGGACTTCAGAGCAGCTGACTTTGATAAGATGGCCAACAGAGTTAAGCTAGCCCTGGCAAAAAGAAATACAGGTGAGGGGGTACAGGCAAAGTGGGCAAGCATTAAAGATGCAATACTTGAAGAAACATCCCACTGTGTTAGTGAGAAAAGGAAGTGCAAAAGAAGAAGGAAACCACTTTGGTTCTCAAACACAGTAGCAGAAAAGGTCAGAGCCAAAAGGCTGGCCTTCAGGAAATATAAGGGAACACAGCAGGACGAAGATAGGGAGGCATACCAAACTTCCCTAAGGGAAGCAGGGAAGGCAGCAAGGCAGGCAAGGGCCCAGAGGAAACACTAGCACGAACAGTCAAAGAAGGTGATAAGACTTTCTATAGATACATTAGTGAAAGGAGAAAGTCCAGAGGGGTATTGCTAAGATCAAAGGGGGATAAAGGGGCATGTGAGGAGGAGAACCATGTAAAAGCATCTATCCTAAATAGATACTTCTGCTCAGTATTTACTGAAGAGAAGGTAGGGCAGGGCCCATAACTCTGCACCATGGACACAGGGGGGAGGGAGGTGTGCACTAGTCCATTCACAAAAGAAAGGGTCCTACAAGAGCTTGATAAGCTCAGGGTGGACAAGGCAATGGGACCTGATGGCATACATCCTAGAGTACTAAAGGAGCTAAGGGTGGAATTAGCAGAACCATCATCAGAACTGTTTAGTGAGTCTCTGAGCACAGGAGAGGTCCCAGAAGACTGCAGAAGGGCTCATGTGATCCCGCTCCACAAGAGTGGTAGCAGGGAGGAGGCAGGGAACTACAGACCAGTCCGTCTTACCTCAGTAGTGGGCAAGATTATGGAGACACTCCTTAAGGAAAGGATAGTGCAACACCTGGAATCCATAAGAGCACAGGATCCAAGACAGCATGGGTTTACAAAAGGAAGGTCCTGTCAAACTAATCTCATAGATTTCTTTGACTGGGTAACCAGAGTGGTGGACCAAGGGGGAGCACTTGATGCTGTCTTCCTTGACTTCAGCAAAGCTTTCGATACTGTTCCACATAGAAGATTAATAAGCTGGGTAGGCTCAGGGTGGGTCAGACATTGGTCAACTGGGTGGCAAATTGGTTGACGGGTAGAAAACAGAGAGTGGTGGTAAACAGTATACAGTCAGAAGAGATGCAAGTCACAAGTGGGGTACCTCAGGGATCAGTCCTGGGGCCAGTCCTATTCAATATCTTCATCAGTGACATTGCAAATGGACTGGAGGGTCAGGTTTGTCTGTTTGCAGATGACACCAAGATCTGCAACAGAGTAGATGATCCAGATGGGGTGAGCAGAATGAGAAGAGATCTGGATAAACTAGCAAAATGGTCAGAAGAGTGACGACTGGGGTTTAACGCAAAGAAGTGCAAGATCATGCACATAGGGAAGAGAAACCGTAAAGCCACCTATAGGCTGGGAGGGGAGTTGCTGGCAGTCACAAGGGAAGAAAGAGACTTGGGCTTCATCATCACCGATGACCTGAAATCATCCAAACAGACCTCTAAAGCAGTAGGTAAGGCTAGATGGATGTTGGGGTGTATTAATAGGGGTATCACAAGTTGGAAGAGGGAGATAATCCCTCTTTACAAGACACTGGTTAGGCCCCATCTGGAGTACTGTGTGCAGTACTGGAGGCCACACCTTCACAAGGACATTAACCAAATTGAGGCAGTCCAGAGAAGGGCAACCAAAATGGTGCAGGGACTGCATCAGAAAACATACGAGGACAGATTAACTGAACTCAATATGTATACCCTAGAGCAAAGGAGGGAGAGAGGTGATATGATTGAAACTTTCAAACACCTTAAGGGCATTAACAAGGTGAATGAGTCTAACATGTTTCAATATAAGAAAAATAGCAGGACAAGAGGACACAGCATGAGATTAGAGGGAGGCCGATTAAGGGGTAATGTGAGGAAGTTCTTTTTCACAGAAAGGGTGGTGGATGCATGGACCAGCCTTCCTCAGGAAGTGATGGATATGAATACAGTGCAAGGCTTCAAACAGGCATGGGATAGGCATAAGGGAGCAATACAGATGAGTATGAATAGATAGGCCATTGACAGAGCAAAGGCCTATGGCACATTCATAAGGCAGAAAAAGAAATAGGCAGACTGAATGGGCCTTGCGGTCCTTATCCGTCGTCAACTTCTATGTTTCTAAGCAAACTGTCTAAGCGACACAGAAGCAGCCATTTGTCTAGCAGCAGTGTCGTTATTGTCCACAGCCATCCTAAATTGAGCTTTAGATGCCTCTATACCCCTTTTTTACAGCTTCTTCCAGATCAGCTGCCATAGAGGCTGGAACAGACTGTTATCTCCATAACGGTGTTCCACAGTGTTCTCTGATATCTGGCAACAGGACAATAGGATGCTTGCCTGATAATCAGAGAGGATCCCAGATAAACTTTCTTGGCAATGGAATCCATTTTCCTGGAATCTTTGTCTGGTTGGTGTGATGCTAAAGGTATACCAGCCTTATCACAAGCTGCAGCCTGCACCACCCCTATGTGGCTTGGGTGCCCAAAGAGAAACTCTGCTCCACCCTTAGCCACCCAGTATTTCTTGTTCACTTTCCTATCCACAGATGGCACATAAATGGGAGTCTGCAAGACCTTGTTCACCTGTTTTTGCAAGGACTAGTGGATGGGCAGTAACAGCCTTTTGGAGACTGGAACATCCATCATCTCCATGTAGTCCTGTTCCTCCTCCTCATCAGTGGACTCCTGGGTAGGGAGGTCCAGAGACTGGGCCACTTGCTTTATAAAAGCAAAGTGGGATATACAGTCCTCAGTCCCTTTATCAGGGGAATAAGGATGGTGGGGATCAGGAGAGATGTCCGGTTCAATCGTCTCTCCATAGTCCTCATCTTCATCATCCTCTCTGAAGAGTTCTACCCCTTGTTCCAATGAAACAGGAACAAAGGAAGAACCAGAGGTTTTTGCATGCATCCGCTTATCAACTGGAACCGTGGTACTTGGTTGAAGTGCCTGGATGATTCTTATAGCATTCACTATCTCCTCAGTGGTCGGAACCGGTGTCTTTTTCGGCTGTGGTTTGAGCGCTGTATTTTTCCTTTTTCTTTCTTTTCCCTGCAGTTGCCAGTTCAACGGCCGTATCCACAGGCCGTTTTTTATTTGATGAACCGTCACCCTTGTCAGAGGGCTGTTCCTCTGTTCTTTTTGGCTGGTTGCTGGTTTGTCTGTAGCCGGTTCAGTGGCTTTCTTAGACATCGTCTCCTGCAGTAGTTTAAGCCACCCCTCAAGCGTCGACTGAGGGATGTTTTTGCAAATATCACAGTCCTCTTTGAGGTGGTCAAAGCCCAAACAAAAAACACAAATCAGATGAGGATCTGTTTTAGCGAATGGTTCCCCACACTTAGTACAATGTTGGAAACCTGTGGGGCCCGTTCTTTTCTTGGACTGTGACATTTATCCCAACACTTTTTGGGGGGGTCGGTACAAAACGAACAACCGAGAGTTACCACAGTAAAATATATATAAATTTTTTTAAATAGTAACAACAGACTTACCTTAGCAGTCGGAAAGACTGAGAAATACCTCAGGAAATGAAGAACATTACTGGTTCCTTCTTGGTTGAGAAAAACTGATAAGGAACCGAAAAACTTACCAAATGAACACTAATCTAAACTAAGTCTACATGAGAACCAAAGGACAGTGCTTCAAAAATCAAAATAAATAAACAGACTTTGACAAAAGCAAAAAACATAGAAACAGAGAATTTGACGGCAGATAAGGACTGCTTGGCCCACCTAGTCTGCCCATTTCCCTTCCTGATGGATAAGCTGCAGATTCTAGTTAATCAACAGCTTACTTCCTCCTACCCCCCACTAGAATTGCCTTATACCTGTCCCATGCATTCTTGAATTCTCCCACTGTTTCTGACTCCACAACCTCCTCAGGAAGGCTGTTCCATGCATCCACAACCCTCTCTGTGAAAAAATTCTTTCTAACATTACCTCTGAGCCGTCCCCCCTCTATCTTCAAATTGTGCCCCCTTGCTCTTGCACATCTCTTCTTCTGAAAGATACTACCCTCTTGTACTTTAATTCCCTTGAGATACTTGAAAGTTTCTATCATGTCCCCCCTCTCCCTCCTTTCCTCAAGGGTATACATATTAAGCTGCTTTAGTCTCTCCTCGTATGTCTTCTGGTGCAGACCCTGCACCATTTTGGTTGCCCTCCTCTGAACAGCCTCCACTCTATGTCTTTGCGGAGATGGGGTCTCCAGAATTGCACACACTACTCCAGATGGGGTCTCACTAACTGTCTGTACAGAGGGATAACAACTTCCTGTTTTCTACTGTTGATACCTCTCCCTATGCATCCCAGTATCCCCCCAGCCCTCCTTACTGCCTTCTCACATTGCTTGCCCACCTTTAGGTCATCTGATATACACTTACTCCTAGGTCTCTTTCAATTTTTGTTGTTGTTATGAACTCACCCATTGTGTACTCTTCCCCTGGGTTTTTGTTTCCCAGATGCATTACCTTGCACTTCTTTGCATTGAATCTGAGCTGCCACATAGTTGACCATTCCTCCAACCTTGCCAAGTCCCTTTTCATTCTTTCCACTCCACCTTGTGTATCAACCCTGTTGCAGATCTTTGTGTCATCTGCAAAGAGTCATACCTTTCCTTACAGGTGCTCTCCAATGTCACTTATAAAGACATTAAAGAGGACCGGTCCCACTACTGAACCCTGCGGTACCCCACTAGTTACCCTCCTTTCTTCACTGTGGACTCTGTTTACTATTACCCTTTGCGTCCTGTTGTCCAGCCAGTTTTTTATCCAGGCTACCACCTTGGGACCCACTCCAAGGCTGGCTAACTTGTATATTAATCTTTTGTGCAAGACAATGTCAAATGCCTTGCTAAAATCTAGGTAGGCCATATCCACAGTCCCTCCCTGGTCTACTACTTTGGTCACCCAGTCAAAAAAAATCTCTCAGGTTTGTCTGACATGACCTTCCTGCTGTGAAACCATGCTGCCTTGGGTCCTGTGCCCCACTGGCCTCTAGGTACTCAACAATTCTTTCCTTCAGAAGTGATTCCATCATTTTCCCTACCACTGAAGTCAAACTAACTGGTCTGTAGTTTCCTGCCTCTGTCCTGCTCCCACTTTTGTGAAGTGGAATCACATTTGCCCTCCTCCATTCCTCAGGTACCACCCCGTCCTCCCATGATTTGTTAAAGAGAGTAGTCAGTGGTGTTAGTAGTTCTACCCTTAGTTCTTTTAGAATTCTTGGGTGAATCCCATCAGGCCCCATTGTTTGTCCACCCTGTTTCAAAAGTTCTTTCAAAACCCTTTCTTCTGTGAATGGACTGGTATCGACCCCCCTATTCAGAGTTTCTCCCTTGTTTGGTTTAGGTACCTCCCCATCCTCCTCCTCCTCCTCTTCCGTTGTGAATACTGAGCAGAAATATTTGTTCAGTATCCCTGCTTTTTCACTGTCACCCTCTGCCCCATTCCCTTCCCTTTATTAAGTCTCTGTATCCCTCCCTTGGTCTTTCTTCGCTCCCTAATGTACCTATAAAAGATTTTATCCCCCTTCTTAACAGAGTTGGCTATCTTTTCCTCAGTTTGTGCCTTTGCTATTCTGACTGCCTTCCCTGCCTCCTTATGCTTTAACTGATAAAGTTCTCTGTCCTGCTCCTTCTGTGTTTCCTTATATTTCCTGAATGCTGTCCTTTTCTCCTTAACCATCCCTGCCACCTCTTTTGAGAACCACAGTGTTTTTTTCCTTCATTTTGTTTTGTTGATTTGCTTCACACAAAGGCTTGTTGCCTCTGCGATGGCTGTTTTGATTATTCCCCGTTGTTCCTCCACCTCTCCTTCTTGCCCATTTGCTAGTGCTTTTCTGAGGCACTCTCTCATTTTCCCAAAGTCAGCCCTCCTAAAGTCCAATACTCTTGTTTTTGTATGGCTTGACTGTATGGCTGTGTTTACTGTGAGCCACACTGTTTGGTGGTCACTTGTTTCCAGATGGCTACCCACTTCTAAATCTGAGATCCTTTCTCCTTCCCCATTTTAGAGTACCAGGTCTAAGACTGCTCCCTCCCGAGTGGGTTTCAACACTAGCTGTATGAGGCATGCCCACTGTAGAGCATCAAGAATGACCCTACTCTTGGATGTGCCTGCAGCAAAGGTACTCCAGTTAACATCTGGCATATTCAGGTCCCCCATTAACAATATTTCCCCTTTTTCTGCCATTTTAAGGATGCCTTCTATCATTTCCTTGTCCATTTCCTCCCCCAGAGATGGGTTGGGGTCTGTACACAACCCCCATGCGGATTGTGGTGTCATTTCCTGTCTCCAGAGTGACCCATCAACTTCCTGTTTACTCTTTAGTTCTGTTGCTTTAATCCCTTCCTTCAATATATAGAGAGCTACTCCTCCTCCTCTTTTACCCACCCTGTTCCTCCTGTAGACTGTGTAACCTGGTATGTTGACATCCCAGTCATGGTTCTCTGTGTACCATGTTTCAGTGACTGCCACAATATCCAGGCATCCCTCTTCCATCAAGGCCACTAGTTCAGGGAGTTTGTTGCACAGACTGCGGGCATTGGTACTCATCACCTTCCATTTATTTTTTATGGCCTTACCCCTTTAAGCCACATCCCTGTCCTTACTGCATTCTCTACCTTGGTGTTTACCTCTCTTAACTACTGGTTTTGTGGGGGGAGGCTGGGATTTCCCTGCTCCTTTTCAGTGCCTCCCCCTTGGCTAGTTTAAATGCTTGCCAATGAAGCATTTAAACCTGTCACTGAGAAAAATAAACTTCTTCAAGAAAGTGAAGGAAAGCTCTCCAGAGACATCTTACTTAGGCAAGCGGAGTAAAGAATAGGATGGTTGCAGGAAGTGCAACCAGGAACAGTGGTTTGAAAACCAAGCTCGAGCCTAACATTCCACTATTAGCACAGGTTCTATTAACCATTTCTGCTCTGGGGCAGTCCTATGGTGAGATCATACTGCATTTGTCAGAATACAGTAAGATTTCCTGGGGTTTGAAGCGTACACTAGTCTGCCCTTAGGGGCAGCATATTTTCTGCCTATCAGCTTGCAGACAGACGGAATAGAAGCAGGTCTATTCCAGACTGCATTAGACAGGCTTCAAACGGGGAGGAATAGGAGGAACTAAACTTACTGGCATGGTAGCAACAGTTAACCACTGCAGATGGAGACGAATATCTGGGTCATACATTTGGTGGAGTAATAAGTCCATGTACAAGATCTGCAGTCAAAATATTTTTAACTGAAAGTTACAAGCATGTGTAGCACAACTGTAACCAGCCTTCTGGGGACCCCACCTCATGAACAGTATGACTCATTATGCAAATCCCACCGGAAAGGTGATTTCACCAATCAACCACAAAATCGCCCTTTCAGCAGTAGTTGCCTAACGTCAGTCATACTGCTCATAAGGTGGCGTCCCCAAAAGGCCATGTTGAAAGTTTGGGGTCAAAATGACAAAAAATGGCTGAGTTATGCATAAAAGTTGAACCCCACCCCCACTGAAATACACTGAAGAGCATTTACCTTAGTTCATACTGCAGTTGCCGGTTCCAGCAGTAAGATGCGTCTTCGATTGGCAGAGCAGGTCTCAAACCTGGGACCTCCTTAGGTGAGTGGCGGTCTGTGGGGACATCATGGCAGGGTGGGGAGGTGGATGCAGAGTGGGTGGTTGGGTGGGGGTGCTGGTATGATCAGCGATGGACTTTTTTTTTTTTTTTTTTTACAGGTTTTATGCAAACTAAAAAAAGACACTGAGGGACTTTTTTTTATTTCAGCAAATAAAAAAAAGGGAGGGTCGGAGGAATACCACCACCACCAACGAAAAGAAGGGTATTTGAGGGTGGCTTAACCACTGGACACCAGCGACAGAAGCCGAGGGCATTGTGACCCCTGAATACTGGGACTGGGGTAAAACAAATTAAATTAAAAGTAATATAGCTATTAAAACACATAATCTATATTAAAACAAAGAAATTATATATATATATATATATATATATATATATATATATATATATACACACACACATATATATATATATATATATATATATATTATAGAGGCGCTGTTGCACCACTATATTTAGGGTTATGAAGGCACTTCTATGTTAAAGTCAAAATGTGTGCGTTGTTAACTTTGGACCCGTTCAACGGATTTGCCTGAAATTTAGTATGTGCAGAGGGGCATGGTAGATCTCTTGATTTGCCAAATTTAGTTTCGGTTGGACTTACGGTCTTTGTGCACGAAAACGCTGAAAAATGCAAAATTATCCAGTTTTGGAGATCTTGTCTGTGGCCCTGCGTGGCCATTGTGTGGCGTGCTGCTCTGTGAGATGTCTCATCTGAAAGAGCTTGGCTGGCTGAACATGGCGCTTTTCATTTGGTGAAAAAATATTGAGGCATTCAAAAGTTATAGCCCTTTTAAGTTCCCATTATAAGTCAATGGGAACATTTATATGGTTGTTTTGTGAACAAAGAATGGGGTTCTGGCTATCTGGTCCCACCTGGCGGTCAAAGAATCTGCAGCCTTGCGGTTCAAGAATCTTTGTCCCCCAGAATTCTTTGATGGCGAGTTCTGCCATCTTGTTTTTAAATTACGATCATAAAAAATCAAATCTCTCGGCTCTGGGGTCACTCCTGAAGTAAAACTTACACGGGCTTTACTCAGGGGGCTTCAATCTATCGACCCATGCCTTTGGTTTGGCTTAAAATGGTCAAAAAATAGAGTTATAAGCTTTTAACTTCTTTGACCGCGGCTCACTAACGATCTTCGATCGCAAGCCTGCAAATTCTTTGATCACGAGATTCTTTGATCGCGATCCTGCATCATGAGCTAAGGAAAAGATGGCCCTTTGAAAAATGCAAATTTCTCAGCTCAGGGGTGGCCTAGGAACACAAATGAGGGTGGGTTTTGCTCAGGGGGCTTTGTTTTATCGAGGCATGGCAGTGGTTCCATGTAATTCTGCCTAAAACCAGAGTTACAGCATTTTTATGCTTTGATCGTGAGCCTGCAAATTCTTTAATCGTGAGATTCTTTGATCGCCATCTTTGATCGCGAGGGAGGGACAAGATGGCCAGATTTTATAATGCATTAGATAGGGCAATTTCACCAATCTTTAAGTTTAAATATCTCGGAAACAGTTTGGTCTTTTCACTTGAAATTTGGAGGGTGTTCTCGCCATGTCCTGTAGATGTGAATTACTGTGTTTACGTATCGGAGAAAATTTATTTTGTGGAGATATTGCATGACGCAATTTACATGTTGCGGACAGTGTTTTGCATTGTGCTGGTGGCTTGAAATTGATATGGTACCCAGCCTTAGGGTTATGGATGTAGTTTTCAGTCGTTGTGCCTGTAAAATGTTAACAGGTGCAGAATTCTGCAACTGTGATGAATGAAAATGTTAAACTTTAACATATTATACCTCGGACACGGTTTGGTCTTTTGCATTGAAATATAGAGGGTGTTCTCGGCATGTTCTGTAGACTCTGACTCCCAGCTGGGGCTGGGGACGGAGCAGCAAGATGGCTGCAAGCTTGCTCCATCCTGCTCTGCTCCTCGCTGTAATTTTGCTCTCGCTGAGCTCTAAGAATATTTGCTAAAACTAGTTGTATTTGTAGCTTATTCTATTTTGGTGAATGAAACATTTGCTTAAATGACATTTGGCTCACTGAAGTGCTGCTACCGTAAGGATTATGGATCTTAGTAATTGGTAGCATCCTGTTGTATATGCTTTGAAAATGTTTTTGGCACTGACGGGCTTGCCTTATGTGCTTGTTCTTCCGAGTGTTTTTCTGTGAAATGTGGCTGTGAGGGAACCACTGCTTCAGCTGCAAATTGTGTGGACATCAGCTTTTATTAGAGATGGAGGTGGAATCTGATGCCAGAAAGACTTCTGAAATAAAGGAGACTAGGGCCGTTTCTGATATGGCCTACAGAGATGTTGCACCACGTGCTGAAATGCTTAAATCGTATTAGCAAAAGGTATGCCATCCTTACCATAGGGCTGGGGGTATATGGCTTAATCATACAAAACATATTACGCTCAGAAGAGCAATGTATTTTGTTTATTTTTCAGATGCATGGAGTTCATAATCCCCAGCACAGGAAGTCAGATTTGCCAATTGCGGGAGCCTACTAGGAAAAGTTTGTACAAGAGGGCAATTGAATCTAGACTCTGATCAGCGCTCAAAAGATAAATAGAATTGAAATTTGCTTCATGAGTTTGGCGGGAAATGTTCCATTTATGGGGGCCCTGTGAAAGCTGGTATTTACTGGTGTTCGAACCCTGCAAGGTACTGTTCTTGTTTTTTCTCCACCCAAAGCTTAAATGTTTATTGAGATGTGATTTAACATAGGCATCTGAAGATATAAAATTTGGACTATTATCATACAAGGCCTGCATTTCAAGATATGCGTTTAAAAGGGCTATTTGATTATATTGAGACGCTGGCTTATAGTGACTCAGTGTTATTTGAAAACCAGGAGCTCATAACAGGACTTTAACCCACTGATTTGAGCCGTTATTCTCCGCTACTTCGGTAAATTAATATATTACACTTATTTGCTGCTTTATGAGAAAGTTTGAAAATTTACCGGATATTACTGGATACAAAGGAGCCATTAAAGGAGACTGGAAGTTTATTTAAATCACTGACTCCTCTGGAAAATGAAAATTTTTATTAGCTCCCATTATTTAAATTACGAAACTAGACTCTGGCATACTAAGGGAGCTATTCATTTCTGTTAAAATTAGTAACTATGATTCTCTCCTTTCTAAGGAGTCTAATCAGAGATGTAGAGAGGCTGGAGCTATTTTTAGAGCATTGAGCAAGGTTTTTCACTTAAGTGTGCCACAGTGTTTAGGTGGGATTCTACCTTTTATTATGACTCTGAGTCGCTTCACACACAGCAGCTATTTTGGACGCTGTAAAAGGCACTAGCTTTCAAAGTTTTTAAAGAATTAATAAGTTTTCCATGTTAATGGAATAGCTTTAATGCTGTTTTAGCAAAAGTTTTATCTACCTGATTCTCTGAGAGTAATATGCAGCCTGCCACGGATTACAACGCATTACTCTTTTGAGATGTTTAGGAGATGATGATTCAATGATTTTGTGAGGACATTGTAATATCGTATTTGTTTGTATCTGTTTGCATTTTACCTTTCTATGACATGTTGGGCATTTGAAAATATTCAGAGCTTTTAATTTTAGTGTTGATTGATGGATTTCCGAACGAAATGAGCTCTAAATGTTGCTCTAAGTGAATGTACAGTGGAGTAGCTATTGTTCTTATTAGGGTTTCAGCCTTAACAGTTTATGTAAAGACAATGTAATGATTAGCCTAAATTGTAGTCTTAGGTGCAAATGATTATTGGCCTCATGTATTTTTGTAAATGTTGGGAGCCATTATTAATAGCTCCTCTTAGAGACTAGGGACAAGGATTGTTACTTTTATCTAAGTTAACTAATTATACATCGATTAAGATAGATCAATTATACTCTAAGTAGAGCTCCTTAAAGGTAACTTAACATAAAAGTGTTAAAATCATTGAGGATACTGAGCTTAAGTAAAACTAATTATTTGCAGCTATGTCTCAGTTCTAGTAAAGAGATGGAGCTCTCTAGATGCTAGTGTTTACTATTGTGGTACATTTAGGAAATGGCTTCGGCTGTAAACGTGGAATATGATCTATGACTACAGAAATTTATAGCTGCTTAAAGTTTTATTAAGTAATAATTATATGTAATGTAAACTTGTAAGGATATGAAATGTATGTTTTGTTTTTGTTAGAATACTGTAATGGCTTAAACAGCTGAACAATAAACTTGACTTGATGTCCTGTAGATGTGCATTACGGTGTTTACATGTTGGAGAAATTTTTTTTTGCGGAGATATTGCATGACGCAATTTACGTGTTGTGGACAGTGTTTTGCATTGTGCTGGTGGCTTAAAATTGATAGGGTACATAGCCTTAGTGTCATGGATGTAGTTTTCCATCGTTGTGCCTGTAAAATGTTAACAGGTGTGGAATTCTGCATCTCTGACAACTGAAAATCTCAAACTTTAACATGCTATATCTCAGACACGGTTTGGTGTCTTGCATAGAAATTTGGAGGGTGTTGATGGTATACACATGTTTACAAGTTGGTGGGAGTGCACAGCCCGAAGACCTGCGCTCCCACCACCTTCTACAAGTTGGTAGGGCGCTTGGGGCCTGAAGGGCTAGTACTCCCACCCTTTCTGCAAGTTGGTGGGAGCTGCGAGGGCCCCGCGCTCCCACCACCCTTGTGCAAGTTCTTAGTTTTTATTGTTTCTCAAAGTAAGGAAATTCTATGCAATAAACTGCGTTCATGAATCATTTAGGGTTAAAACACAGAAAGTCAGGAAATGAAAAATCTTGAGGGTTACCCCTCCCCCCGGACCCAACCATCATCCCAAGATCGACAGCTGATGGGCTTTGTCATTGGGGTTGTGAGGCCTAAATGTCACCCCATCATTTACTGTGGCTTGTGAATGTAATTTCAGATGGAATGGGGTGACATTTAGGCCGCACAACCCCAATGACACACCCAGTCAGCTGTCAATCTTGGGACGATGGGCAGGTCTGGGGGGGGGGGCAACCCTAAAGATTTTCCGTTTCCTGACTTTTTGTGTTTTAACCCTAAATGATGCATTAACACAGTTTTGTGCATAGAATATATATATATATATATATATATACACACACACACACACACACAGGGTGGAGGGTGCCACTAGACACCAGGAATTTTCCGGTTGGAGGGGAAGGTGTCACATTTAAAAAAAAAGAAAGGCAACATAAAAAAAAAAAGATTGTTTTTCACCAGGCAGAATCCTTTTCCACCAGGCGAAATCCTTATCCGCCAATCCTTTCCTGTGGTGGCAGAAAAGGATTCCGTCTGAGGAAAAATTATCCTTTTCTAGACCAGATGGCTAAGTTTTGGGGACTGGTCTCCCAAGTATTTTTCACAATGAGATGGCCATGTTAAATCCTTTTCACCAATCACATTCCTTTTTTCGCCACCCTGTCGTCATGGCAGAAAAAGAAATCGCTTCAACAAAAGAATTTCCCCTTTGCCGACCAGATGGCCCTGCAGGCATCTGGTCGAGATGCAGACATCTGGTCGAAAAAGTGAAATCCTTTTTGCCAGACAATTTTCCTTTTTGCCATGACAAAGAAGGAATGGTGAAAAAGGAAGTTAGTGAGTGGCGAAAAAGGATTTAAATTGTGGAAAAGAATTTACAGGCACACACAAAGGAGTGCTCATCAACTCCCGATGAGCAAAAACACACACTTCAATATGTGTGAAACAGACATCCCTAGGCAGAGTTATGACAGTTTTATGTGTGCAAAATCAAAAAACAAGATGGCGGCTCACAAAAAAGGATTTTTTTTTTGACGAACAAGGATTGGCCCCTCAAGAAAAAAGACCCTTTTCATTCCGGGCAGCTATTCTGAAAAATAAAAATCCCACTGAAAATAATGGGACCTTAAAAATGCTATAACTCCAGAAGAGATTAATATTTTTTCACCAAATAAACACTGGCCTATTCTGTAACCGAAGCTCTTTCTACCATATAAATTTTAGACCAAAATTTAACACTGTGTGTACAGCGCAATGAGAAACACAACTGCAAAAAGTTGTGAATTTTCAGGTTTTTTCACTATCTGGATCTCAAAATCTGCAAATTCAACTGGAACAAAACTTGGCATGTCAAGAGATCTATCCAGGAGACTGCGCATGCAAAATTTCATGCACATCCATTGAAAGGTTGCAAAGTTATTAAAGTAAAAAACTTGAGGTTTAACATTAAAGTGCCTGCTCAACCCTAACTATAGTGGTGCTACCGTGCCACTATGATATATACAAATCGGACAAAGTAGAAAAGACAGTTGCCACTGAGAAGTGGGAGCAGTCTCAATGGGTCACCAGGCCTAATACTGCTTTAAAATACAATTGTACTGATAACAGTATGTACCACCCAGGTGGTGGGAGGTGCTTAAACTTGAAGATTTCTGATGAATCTAGCTATTCCAGGAAAATGCCAATGTGTGAGCTAGTGAACTGTATCCACACCTCTAGACATAATATTTCTTGAACAATGGGGGACATTACAAGGCCTAATATTAGAGGAAAAAGCTTCTATACTGTAATTCCATATAGCACTGTACTCATAATGCCTCACGTTTAACTAATTTGATATTATCATAGTCTTACTGTATGATATGCAGTATATAATCTTCATAGCTACAGCTTGATCAGTCAGCCTTTGGGCGGGGTGCACATTACATAAAGTAGTTTCCACTGATAACGTGGAGCAATACAGAAATAATCGATCCTTTTACTGTGTTCATATCTGCCGTTTACACCTGGTTATAGTTATGGATACACATCAAATACAAAGCAACACACGTTTATAGATATTCTTCTTTATTTTGAGTATAATAACATTTTGAATATGCATACAGTGTAATCACATACTGTATATCTGTAATTTTAATAGTTACTTTTATGCACTAAAATGTCTTTCTAATTGGTCAAGTTAACATAATGCAGTATGTACTGGTAGGCTAACAATGTGATATCACAAAAATGTCAAACATATTGGCATTCCTGCGGAGTGCAAATAATGTAATGATTACAAAAATGACAGGTTAGTTGTTAAAGTAATGTTAACCGAAGCATTTCTTTTGCTCTATAATTAGAACACAAGGTTATTAAATAATGGCACAAACTATGAAGTGATTACTTTAAAATATGACAAATATTTTGACTAGTGCAAAATGCAGTGACTAGATGTTTTATTAAGACAATGTTTAAAAATACAAATGGAATGCAGTGCATTCCCTGAAGAAATGGCCTGCCTGCATCAGCACGGGAAAAGATCTTGGCATCATTTTACAGTGTCATACTGTTTATTCATAAAGATATGTAAATTCCCCATTCTACATATTAGTTCATGATAATATATTTAAAAATAAACGATCTTTAGAAACATGAATTGAGCAAACCAATTTTTAATATAAACACATTTTTCCAAGGGGTCCAGCCTGTCGGCACAGTATCAGTGTTGCCTTACGATACCGGGGACCTGCGTTCGAGTACAAAACCCAAGCTCACTGGAAGGCCCGCGCGAGGCTCCTTCTCTGGGAAGGTAGGTATTGTATCCCTTTGTGCTACCGGCAAATGGTAACCACAGCTGGTAATGAAACAAGGAACCACAAGAAGCAAATGGGAAGGAGGGGCGTATGGACAGACCTTTATATGTCATAATGTAAGCTCCCAGTGCAGAGTGGGAAAAGGGGAGTGCTACCAAAAGTGGATGAAAACACATCTGCCCCACAAGTATCACAGACCCCAATTACCCTTCTGCATCTGTTGGCCTTCTGTCTGCCATAAGCTACTGACCAGATGCTCTGTGGGGGATACTGTGTCTGCATGGGTTGCTGAAATCCACGGATCCACCCCAAGGGACAACCGAGATGAGAACCAGGGTTGTATTTGGCAGAGGGAGCCAGATGAGTAACTCGTAGAAGGGGCTATAGGGCTGAAAAGAGGCACTTGGTGCCAGTGGAAGGAGATCCCCTGGCTGTCAAGGTAGGAGCAATGGGCACAGTATGTTAAATAACAGGTTTAACAGTCAAGAGGAACCATATGGAATATGTTTTACAAAATTTCCAGTTACAGCTTAATTTCTGAAATTTACTTAAACATAATGTAGTATCAGAGAGTAGAGTGCTTCAACTTTCTTAACCTTTGGTAGCTCCCCAGATGATGAGACCAATGACTACTGCTGCAATAACAAGCACCACAATCAAGATACAAATCTTCTTTCTGGATTTACGCTGCAGGAACAAAGAAAAAAAAAAAAACAATATGAATTTATGTGGTGCTCTTCACTAACTGCAGTTCATCTGGTATAGCAACATGCTTATTTCCTTGTTTTTAATTACATACATTATACAACAAAGGAGAGCTCTCAACCAGTTACAGCCCTCCTATCCCGTGTGTGTGGGACACTTATACTGTAAAGACAGTCTAATGCCAAGATGACCTGGAAACAGGCACATTCTGGGTGGGGCTATATTTTGAATACACTACTGACTGCAGCTGATAAATGATACAATAATTCGCCCTTGCAGACCACACTGTTGCACATTCTTAGGGTATCAGAACTGGTTGTCATACCCTAACAATGTGCGTGACACCACTCTTACAGCTATAAAAGAGGTCTCAGAGGACGTGTTACTATACATACAGACATCTTCTATCATTCAGCTTGAGGTGGTCCTTTTGAATAAGGTTAAGTATAGAACATTTTGACTCATATTTATTTATTTATATACATACACACACACACACACACACACACACACACACACACACACGCACTCTGGAACAAATGTTAAAGCTAGAAATGCAGTATCAGGGTCGGCCCGCTGACGCAGCGGCAAGGCGTCCGTCTGTGGTGCCAACATCCCAGGTTCGGAGATGGACTCAGGAGCTGGAGGGCCGGCCAGGGGGAGAAGGACTGAGCTTTCCAGGGACTGCTCTCCTCCAGGGGATGAGTACCCGGCGCTATTACCGGTGGCGGAGGCTGGGGGTACCACCGCAGCTGGCGTCACACGCTGGGCGGGGCGGATGCTGGCATCATTGCATGTCCCCACCCCTGAGGAAAAAAACAGCCAAAAAACAATTCCAGCCGCTAATGACGGCCCCCGCCTCTGCTGCCGCCACTCCCGCTGCAGACAAAAGGTCCACCGGGGGGGGCCGGGTTCTGCTTCTGTGACCCCGCCCTGGGGGTCAAGCCATGGCTTGAGAGTCATGTTTCCTGAGGAGGAGGCACTGGCCTGGCAGCTCCACCCAGGGGGGGTAAAGCCTGGGGTGGGGGGGCAAGCAGAGTGGGGGACCAGAACTTCCGGTAGGGGGACAGTAAAAGCCAGGAAGGAAAAAAAATGCAGTATCAAACCTTTCAACTACACAGCAAGGGTCCTTTTACTGACATCATTTCACTTTCATGGGGTAAAAATAAAGTTTTGGGACCATAGTCATGAGGTGGGATGCAGTAAAAATGGGTCGAAATTAAGTTTTGCAGCCACTAGTCAGCAGGGCTAAAGACTTAAAAAAGAAAAACAGCCCCACACTGGCCCAGCTGGTGCACTTATAAATTGTTACCTTCTTCAGAACAAACCCACAGGCTAGTTAAAGGAAAATCTTACTAGCCTAATACAAAATCTACTGTACCAGCATATGGTTTGTGGGCTGGTGCAAATTTCAACCCGAGTAACAGCCTTTCATGGGGCTGGGTAAATACTTTTCATAGGGGTGTATGTTTACATAAAGCATTCTCTGCACTGGTGGAATTCTTTTGTTTTAATATTTTTGATTTCAATATTAAAATACAATACATTAGCGAAAACAACTTAGGTAACATACACTGCAGACGAACAATTCAATATTTGCTTTCAGTTATTCAACAATAGCATTTCCATTACAGTTCATCCTTAAACATCTCATTAATTGATTGTCATAGATGCTAGTGACATAAACAGAGCTCTTCTTACAAAATCATTCTCTGATTGTATTATATCAGTGTCTCTTTCAGTAGCATTGCATAAGTAGGGGGAAGATAGTGAAGTAATCTACCCCTTCTGTTAAATGGTTCTTCCTTCCCCTTCAGAATGTATGTCAGGTGCTCTTGTGCCAGGGACTGAATATCCCGTGTTTTCCACTGTGTCAGGGTGGGTGTGTTGCTGGAGACCCGGGTGTTTTGTATGCACTGCCTAGCTAGGGCAAACAGTACTCTTATTTACCTTGAGTAAGGTTCCCAGCCTTGTGCTCTCAGGTCTTCCACTCCAAAGAGAAGTGAGAGGGGTGTGTTTGTCACCATTTGGCCCCATGCTGTGGTGAGATCTTGGGATATTGCCAGCCAAAATGGTTTCAGTGGGAGACAATCCCAGAAATAGTACCTTGGTCACACACTTGACAAATGGTAGGGCTAAATTTGTGCACCACACTGGGTGGGCAATAAAGGCGGTGTAAAAATTTATACTGGGACTCCTTATGTTTATTACACAGCAGCAGCCCCATAGGCAATCTCAGGACAGCTTTCCAGTTCTCTGCTGTTACGACCTTATCCAAATCCCTTTTCCCACTGGGTTTTATCCTTGTCTGACAGATCTGGTAGATGATGTCGTCCTGGTAGAATACTTTCAACGTTTAAAAAACACATCATCTACAATACCTTTTAATGTTGCCAAGATTTAATGACAATCAACCATGAAAAGACAGATTTTTTTTACTAGTTTAAACTTGTGCAGAAATGAGAGTTACAGTAGTTACTGGTAACTTTTCTAGAAGTATAAACCATTGTCACACACTTGACTGGTGCCAGTGTGCATGGGAATGTTCTGAAATACAGACCATCCAAGCAGCCAGTCCGCGTGGCAACATACCCTATTGTCAATAATCAAATCATTCTGCTTACAAACTCCCCCAAAAAAAAGCCATAACTCTAATGGGAATATACAAAGGAACTGTTGTGCAACTTTCTTCTAGCTGCACAGATGCATCCACAGACCTACACTTATCTGATGAGCAATAGCAATGAGAGGAGCAATTTAATCTTATAAGACTTTTGATGACTGCAGGCACAAAGCTGAAATCCCATGGGACAAGAAGTTCACACATTAATGAGCCAAAAAGTTATGGGTGGAACTCCAGATGGCTGCCATACAAATACCCAGCAAAGGAATACTTAGTGTTCTTTTACCAGAACTCACAGCTGTTATTAACCCTACTGATAAACCAACTGTACAACTAAATGTAAACCTGTCTCCCCCACTCACTGAACCACATTTTTATAAAATTACATTCATTCTGTCACATGCACACTGCAACTGCATGATTTTAAAATACTGGTAAGTACGGTCCGTAGACTGCCTTGCATGCCTGATCTCCCCCCCACCCCCACCCGGCTTTCTCTCCACTGTCTGCTTTCTTCTTCCTAGCTGCAAGAGCAGTTCATCTCAACTGTCAGCAGTGGCTTTGATCACACATGTCAGGCTATCTCTCAACCACCTCCTCTATTTTATTTTTGCCAGGGAAAACGGTCTCTTCATGTGGTTGCATCTTTGAGTTAGGAATGCAGCAGACCACAGTATAATCTGTTCTGTCTGAGCAAGTCCAAAACAACCAGAAGCAAGTGGTCCATGTCTATCTGGATCTTCAGTATTATTCTCCGAAGGATAGGAAACGGAGGGACAGCATAAAAAGCTTCTACTCCCATTTATTTGTAATGTTTTGATTTTGAAAGGACCCATCTTACTTACAGGGGAAATGCTACCCAGGACACCAGGGAAATGCCACTGCTCTTCTTTGGTAAGTGCCATGGTATCTTTAACTTCCATCAGGACAGTGATCAGAGATGGGAGAAGGGGACCTCAGTTATAATGTCTCATTCGAAGGATGACTAACTCAACAGTGCAGCACCCCCTCGTACTGCACTTTATAAATCATGTCTTTTTGTCTTTTCCACTGGAGTCAATTAGAGTAAGTGCTACATGGGAAGACCTCTTATACATCAAAGAAGTTTTCATGTGCATCAGACTCCATGTGTGCAAGAATTCTATTTACGTTCCACACTCCAACAGCTTCTCTGTCCCAATTCTGCCATTGGCAGTGAAGAAAAAATTACTCATACAGAGGATAGTGTATGGGCAGCCATACACAACAAGCCTATGTCTGCATCGAGATTTTTTTACTGCATCCAGGAACCTCAAGAGGTTCACTGGATGCCACAGAAAGCCCAAGATAAAGGGTCAGTCAAGTAGTGTCAGTGGCTAGGCTGGCTGCACACCCGCCTCTGAGGCCGGACAATCAGAAGGCTGTGGGTTCAACCCCCTCACCAGGCACTTGGGTTAAATCCCAATGCTGACACTATAGTGCAGCGTGTGGGGGGGCTGCACTCCTGAGGTGCCATCTTTTGGATAAGACATTAAACCGAGGTCCCATCTAATTGTTTTGGTGGTAGTTTAGGTGGATGTTAAAGATCCCATGGCACTTGTTGAAAAGAGATGGGGAAGTTTTTAATAACGAAAACAAACATGGTACAACACAGTATTACGGCATACAATACATAGCTGGAAAAGAACATAATGTAAAAGGAAGGGGGGATAAACTTAAGTAAACATGCAACCCCGAGGCAGGAGAACAAATAAGCATGCAGAATACATCAGGGCTGCGAAAAAGGAAATAATCTGAAAAGGAAAACACAGGTAGGCCTGGAGAAGCAGAGCATGCACAAACCCATTCCAGCCCCGGATGTCCCATGAAAACTGGTGTTCAGAGAAGAGCCCCAACCAGGGAAACTCCATTGCCACCCACTCAAACCAGGGGAAGGATGAGCTAAACAGAAAAATTGGCAGCCAAAGGCACACCAAAGTTAAAGGTAAACCCAAGCGGACCTTAAACACCCACCATCTAGTGGCCAATAAGCCAGGTGCCGTAAGTTTACTCTCTGACCAATACTGATGGAGCAGATCTCCTTTATCAAGTCAATCAATGTCAAAGGGGCAATCTCATGTTGCTGAAAAAGTAAGGCACACCTAGAGTGCCATAACAACAGGTTACTCACATGTAACAGTAGTTTTAGGAGTGGTATATGTTGTTCATCCACACACTTTGGCATGTCCCTTTCCCCTTTAAATCTTTATTTATTTATTTTTTGTTAACCGGGTAAGTGCTGGAAGTCTTCAAGCTGGCTCCTCCTACCCACCCGGGTGGTATAACCCTTGGCTCCACCCTATGACGCCAGATCTTAGCCCGCTGGAAGCCAGGTTTGTGTGTCTGCAGCCGGGGTGGTGGTGCGTAGGATGAACAACATATGCCACTCCTAGAACTACTGTTACAGGTGAGTAACCTGTTTTTCTAGGATCATGGATATGTTGTTCATCCACACTCTTTGGCAGACTCCCGGCAGGTCTCTAGGAGGAAGGAGGCAAGGTGCACACCCCCTACTTAGGAAATAGAGATTGGAGAACTGAGGCCCCAAAACCAGCATCCCAGCGTGACTCAAGGTCGATGTGGTAATGGGTAATGAAGGTGTTTGCTGATTTCCAGGTAACAGCCCGGCAGATTTCCTGGATAGGGATGTCCCTGGAAGCAGTCACCAATGCAGCGGTATGGCGGGTAGAATGAGCTCTTATCCCTCTGGGAGGCTCCATGCCTGCCAACTCAAAACACAGACTGATACAGGATGTAATCCACCTTGCAATTGTCCGTTTAGCTGCAGGTCTGCCAGAAGCAACTTCAGCGTAGAAGACAAACAGCTGGCGAACCTCTCCCTGAATTTCCATCATCCTCTGCTTGTAATAGGAGAGAACTCATCTCAGGTCCAAAGTATGGAGCCTGTACTCGGCCTCTGAGGTGTAATTAGGGTAGTAAACTGGCAGAGTTAACACCTGGTTAAGGTGAAACTCTGACACCACCTTCAGGAGGAATTTCAGGCGGGGACATAGGCCAACCTTGTCCCTGTGGAATACCAGATAAGGGGAGTCCACCGAAAGCACCTGGAGCTCCCCTGTCCTCCTGGTAGATGTGATAGCCACCGAGAAGGCCGTTTTCCACGACAAGTGTGACAAGGTACACTTGTGCATTGGTTCGAATGGCTTGCCCATGAGCTTTGCCAGTACCAGCAGAAGATCCCACGGAGGTAGAGGTTCACACACTGGAGGGGATATTTGATCCAGGCCTTTGAAAATGCACCCGACCGACTTCCTGTGACATCATTGAGCTAATGGCGGCACTGTAACACAGCTACGGAAGCATCTTGCAGATTAAAAACCATCCAGTAAGAACAAACCCATCAAAATTCAATACCATGGCTACCAAATCAGCTGGCGGATACAGATCCGGCAGGAGCGGCACCAAAAATTGCTTCACTACTGCAAATGGTGGTGGAATAGCCTCCCAACAATCAACCAGCAGGAGTGACTCATCGAGCAGTCAGCAGGGCCCAGATACAGACATTGAGGGGGAACGTCTCTCCTGTTCTGAGATTCTGCTGCAAGAAATTAAAGCTTTTCGTGGGAAGAACCGCAGAGGGCTACAAACAATACAAAAACAGCTCACAGCCGTGAAAGAACGTCTTGAGGAAACAGAGTCATGCATAGCTGCCATCGAGACAGAAAGTGACCATGTCCACGAGGTGGTAGAATATCTCCTCAAACAACAAGACACCCATGTCAAGCTCCTAGACCTAGAGGCCTGGTCCTGCAGGGATAACTTGAGCATCTATGGGCTGCCGGAGTGTTCGGAGACAGGGAAAATTACCGAATTCCTCACAGACATGCTACGGGATATCCTGGATTTGTCTCCAAATTTTCATCTCAGAACAGAACGAGCTCATCGTGCTTTAGCACCCCAACCTGCAGACCCCAAAGCCAGACCGTGCTACATCATTCTGAAACTGTCACATTTCAGAGACAAGGAAGAGATCCTCCATGCAGCCTGGTAAACAAAAAAATAGTATCTTACAATGCAACCAGGCTGATATTTGATATTGACTATCCAATTGAGATAGTACGACAAAGAATGGAATACTATGATCCTCTAAAAGGGCTCCATAACTAACAGGTGAAATTCCAAACCCCGTATCCGGCGAAACTGAAGATCTTCTGGGACTCAGGAGCAATCACCTATTCCACCCCCTGAAGCAGCTAAAAAAGAAATGTTGGTAAAAGGCTGGAAGCTGGCGGAGCAGACAAACAGAAATCAGCAAGCCAGACCCCAGATCAGTAGCTGGAAATCAGGCACCGAACACCACCACAGAAACAGAGCTAGGCGTGCAGTACCAGCCACCCTCCAGGAGATCCGCTGCTTGCTGCTGCAACGAAGCAGACGTGATGAGGAACTCGACTTGGACGCTCAAACGCCGACATGACTGCAGTAAGTTCAGTGCCTGGGATTAAATTTTTTCTGAAGGGGGCTGGGGGGGGCTCACCTCTCCCTAGGGGTATTGGCAACTATCATCAACTGATCGACCCCCTCCCCTTTAACCATGTGCGGTTGTGGCCCACCCGACTTGTGAGGAGACCGCCTAGTTGGGGAGAAAGTATTGTTCTCCTCTCACAAGCCCGCAACTGTGTGGTAGCTTTCTAAGGGAACCACTCTCCCGGACTTTCAGTTCCCCCACTATGTGCTGCTCCACACATTGCATTGCTGGAACTTGTAACCAGCAGTAAGATGTGCAACCCCATACTGGTGCTGTATGAAATATACTGAGCACAGCTTCTATCTGTTTTTGTATATGCTATAATAATGTATAATGTTGCTTTAAGGCACCTGTTTAAATGTATATGCATCTACTCCAAACGTCAGCCTTTGAAAAAGCGACGTGCGAAACGCGTCAGGTGACGTCATGTGGGAGCGACCCTCAGCTCTTGGTCTTCCTGTTAGAACAATGAGCAGCCGTTTATTTTTGTCTTGCAATTCATGGATTTGATGGACTTTTTTGACTCTGTTGGATTTTGCATCTGGATTCTGGGTCATTATCGAATATGTGAGTCCTCTTTTAGACATTTTGTATACGGAATAAAGCTTGGTTAATAATATACAAGCTTTCCTGGCTGGTGTCATTTTGGAGCGCAAACACAGTTTGTACTTTTAGAGTAGGTGCAGGTTCTCTGCTTTCTCCTTCTATAACCATGGTTAACCAGAGCTGCAGGATTCAATTTGGACCCTATTATTACTGTGGACTAGTCCCGACGAAAATGACAGGATGCAGCTTACCTGCTCACACGAGGCATCCAGACCTACTCTGTGACATTTTACAAGCCAATCAACCAGAGACAGATATTTAAAAACCAAGGGTTTTTCTCTCCTATAACCCCATGTTTGCAAGATAATGCATAGATGATTGTTGAGCCGTGTGTGTGTGTGTGTGGGGGGGGGAACAATGCTAGACACGAAAGGAATCTTTCATGATTAGCTCAATGTTATGGCAAACAGCCTTCTTTCCCTCCCAATACAGCTCTAGACTGCTGCTCCTGTTTGTAGGATCTTCATTCAGATGGACAGATTTCCATCCACACTCAACTCCTAGGCGAGTAATGCTCTGGCTCTGTAACCTGGCAGTAATTGGGACAGCGACTGCCTTTGGCAGAGTGATGATAAGGCTAGTGACCCCAAACAACAGGTCACAGTCCGGGATAACTCTTACCCGCCACTTGTTCCCCTCTCTGTGGAGAACGGTGTAAACCTCTCCGTGGTGAATACTAAGGGGCTAAATTAGATGCCCCCCTACCTTGGAGGCACAAATGTAAATATGTTTAAAATGTTTTATTTAAAGTTGTTGTAACTTGTTATTATGACTCACCGTAAAAACAGAAAATCTCAAAGAATGTACTAGACTAACTTGTATATGTGACAAATGGCAGACTCAGATGGTGTCAGCTATAGCAGGGGAACACCCTCTACCCCCAGATAGTTTAACTTGCTTAGATGGCTCCCTCTAACAAAATAACAGTATGCTCAAAGAATGTGAATGGGCTTAATAACCCCGTTAAGAGGCATAAGGTGTTGAATTACTTAAAGAAACAGAAGCCCACATTTCTCCTACTCCAGGAGACTCAGCTTAACAGGATAGAGTATCAGAAACTGGGAAGCATGGGTTTCACACATATTACGGCCTCCTCTTACAAAAAGGGTAAACTGAGAGGAACAGCAATATTAATACCCCTACATACTTATTTTCAGGTCACCTCCACAAATACCAACCCAGAAGGGAGACTGGCTATGCTGGGAGGTCTATGTGAAGGAGAACAAATAACCCTGGCCAGCATCTACATTCCCCCAGGTTCGGATGCAGGAGTGGTCAGATCCCTCCTAAAAAAAAAAATCACCGAATACCATAAAGGAGTATTAATCATCCGGGGAGACAACTTTATTTATGACAATCAGGACACGTCCAATTTGAAACCACACAGACAGACGGCAGCTCAGAAAGCTGCTCAGACATTCATAAAGGAGTCTGGGTGGGCAGATGCCTGGCGTCTAACACCCCCCCAAACAAAGACGTTATTCACACTACTCTTACCCCCATAAAACATATGCCAGAATTGATTTCTGTCATATACTCTGGGAACTTCAACACTGTATCATTTCCTGTGAAATGACACCTTCAGTCCTTTCTGATCATTCTCTAATCAGATTAGAATGGGGAGGCAGGAGAACTTTATGGAAACTAAACAATTTCCTTTTAAATCTCCCACAATTCAAGGAATTAGTGGAATCTAAGATACAGCAGATCACTGCAGATAATAGCACCCCAGAAACTTCTGCTAGCTTGCTATGGGACACACTCAAGGTAGTCCTCAAGGGCGAAATTATAAGATTTGCTGCCCACCATAAAAAGACCCAGGTACAGACCCTTACCAGACTTCAAACCCAATTGAGAGAATTACAAACAGAACACGCAGAGGGGATTGCAGGATTCGCGCCACTAATTGAAGCCACCAGACAAAGGATACAACACATACTGGAGGTCCACACGGAACAAGCCTTACAGTTTCTGAAACAAAAATTTTACGATGGAGGCCCCAGGGCCACATGTTTACTTGCCCACAGACTTGGGAAAAAAGTAAGTCAAGCAGCCATCACCCAGATCTGGTCCCATGTCACAGGAAGGATAGAGAGAACCCCAATAAAGATTATGCAATTCTTCACATCATTTTACAGTAACGTTTACACCTCTGACCATACCATAAACCCTCAGAAAATAGAAGGGTTCCTGGAGAACCTTGCTCTCCCCACACTCTCCCTAAACCAACAGGACACCCTGAAGGCCCCTATCACAAAGGAGGAACTGGCCCTCTCGATCACCTCACTACAAACCAATAAGAGCCTGGGGCCAGACGGGTACACGATGGAGTTTTACAAACTCTTTCAAAAACAACTGATACTGAAACTCCTTCAGGCCTGCCGGGACATCTTGGAAGGGGATCCAGCCCCAATATCCTGGAGATATGCCACCATCTCCAGCATATTAAAACCAGGAAATGACCCTATAGCTTGCACCTCTTACAGACCACTATCAGTTCTTAACACGGATTATAAAATCTATGCGGCAGCAGTGACAAGGAGACTGGAGGGACTTTTATCACAGCTGATTAACAGAGACCAGTGTGGATCAATCCCACTGAGGTAAACTCAGGACAACATAAAAAAACACTGCACCTCATGCACCACGTCACCCGGTTGACTGTCCCATTTCTTTTCATAAGCCTAGATGCAGAGAAGTCATTCGACCGGGTGGCCTGGTCCTTTCTAGATGCAGTAATGCAGAAACAGAGGCTTCCACCGGAATTCTTTGGAATATATAGGTCTTTATATGACAACCCAATGGCCCAAATTAAAATAAATGGCTCCATTTCAGACCCCATTCCCCTGTACAGAGGCACCAGACAGGAGTGCCCTCTGTGACCCTTACTCTTTGTCCTGTACTTAGAGCCTTTAGCTCAAGCAATTAGACAAGCCCAAGACATACAAGGGGTAGAGGCAGGGGAACAGCAGCATAAACTGTCTCTGTATGCTGATGACCTGATAATCTACCTAGCTAATCCTGAACACACTCTTCAACCCCTCTGGGAACTCCTGAAGAGGTCTGGAGCTATCTCAGGTTATAAGATCAACCCCACAAAGACCGAAGTACTGAAATTTAATTACACCCCCTCACCAGAGATACTCTCCTCCTACCCTCTCAGATGGGACCAGACATCAATAAAATATATCGGGGTTCAGCTTACAGGGGACTTCTCCAGGATGGGGGAGCTAAACTACCTCCCTCTGGTGGATCAAATTTCAGCAGACGTGGAGAGATGGCGATCCCTCCCCATTCCCTTCATACAGAGAATAGACACAGTGAGGATGAATTTACTCCTACGTATGCTATGCCTCTTTCAGACACTTCCCGTACCTCTACCTAAAGAGCTCCTCTGGGGAATAAATACAAAAATCTTTAGGTACATATGGGGAACTCACAGGTAGACAATCAAATTCACAACCTTACATCTCCCGAAAAAGCAGGGAGGATTTGCTCTACCAGACCTTGAACTCTATTATATAGCCTCTCAACTCTGGGTCTCCATATATTGGCTACTGCCAAATTACACAGCAAAATGGAAGGAACTAGAGATCAGGGAAAAGGACCTAACAAACCTAAATAAGGTCCTGATACAACACCCTCCAGCCCCCCTAGACGAAATTTCAGACAACCCCTACACACTCAATACAATTAGAATGTGGAGAATACTACTAGACTCCAAGAAGCTTGTCCCCTATAGGGCACTTTTCTTTTCACTACCATACCATTCAAAATTCACCCCAGCCTTATTGGACCATGGATACAGAACATGGGAGAAGTTAAACCTACATATGGTAAACCATTTCCTTTGGGGGGGGGGGGCGGAGATCCTCACTGGCCCGGAACTGCAAGCTAACTATGATCTCAGACCACAGGACAATTACTGCACATTACAGGCCTTAAATTTTGTTAGCAAGCAGACAAACAACATTCCAAAGCATTTGGGGAGACTTTTTATAGTAGACATACTCGCACATGCTCTGGATGGTCAAGGCACTCTAAATCACATGATATCCTACTTATATAGGGGGATCCAAACCCTAGGCACAGACTCACAGATTAGGCTAAAGAGAACATGGGACGGGGACCTAGGAATATCCATTACAGACCAGCACTGGAGCAGACACTTAACTTACATATACAGGGGCTTGACTTCTCCAGCCTGGGAGGAATTCTCCTGGAAGATCACGCTTAGGTACTTTCGAACACCAGCAGTACAGGTGAAGTACCTGAGGGGGAGAAGCTCCAGATGCTGAAGGGGCTGTGGAGACACTAAAGCCATACATGGCCACATTTTTTGGCAGTGTCCCGTAATACAAGCCGAGGGATCTCTCGGATGCATTGTCCCAGATCTTCATAGGTTTAAATAACCTAACCGTAGAGACCTTCCACTTCTCGGACTTTCTGCCCACATGTAAAGACCCACCAATGAAAAAATTACTCACCTTAGTAATGTTGTTTCTTCTAATGGAGTCTTGCTGTATTCTGACTATTGCAGTTTGGTCCTGCCTTTCAACTGCCCCAGAGAACAAAGAGTTAACTTTCCATGGCCAGCATGGAACGTTCAGCGCAAGCTTGGTTGAAGCCCCTGTCTGCTGTTGATTAAACTGCAACCGTCAGCTATTTACGAGCAATACTCACTAGAAGTTCTGTGAGGAAACTGTAAAACTCACACTAGCCAACTGGCAACTAAATTTATTAAAAAAGGGTTTTTTGGTTTCAAAGCAAAGACTCAAGTCAGGAAACCCAAAAAACAAAACACAACACACACACAAAATAAAGGAGGGTGAAAAGGGGGCACCTCTAGGGTGCCAACACTGCTCCTGCCCACCCACATTCCAAAAAACAGGTTCTGAGACGGGAGGTGGAGAGCAGAATACAGCAAGACTCCATTAGAAGAAACAACATTACTAAGGTGAGTAATTTTTTCTTCAAACAACATGAAGTCTTGCTGTATTCTGACTATTGCAGACTACCAAGCAGTACCTCCATGGAGGAGGGACAGAACCTACTTTGGGAATAGGCTCTGAAGTACTGCTGTGCCAAACCGAGCATCACTCCTAGCCTGGATATCCAGAGATTAATGCTTGGTGAATGTATGGACTGTTTTCTAGGTGACTGCTTGACAAATTTCTAAGATAGGAATATCCCTGGCAGCAGCCAGGGAAGCAGCTGTACCTCTAGTAGAGTGAGCCCTCAGGCCTGAGGGTGGGGTGCTACCCAGTTTTTCATAGCAGAACTGTATACAAGAGACAATCCACCTGGCAACAGATCTTTTAGTGGCAGGCTTGCCCTTACCAACCTCTCCATATGTGAGGAACAACTGGAGGGACTCAAACCTGTGACCCTTGGTGCGCTGTACGTAGTAGCTGAGGGCCCTTTTAACATCCAAGCTGTGCAGCCTCCTCTCTCCAGAGGAGGAATGGTCAGTGAAGAAAACAGGGAGAGACATAGACTGATTAAGGTGGAAATCTGAAAGCACCTTAGGCAAAAACTTCCTTTTAATTCTTGGGACCACTTTATCTCTATGGAAAGAGATGAAATCAGGCTGCACTGACAGGGCTTGTAATTCACTGACACGCCTGGCAGAGGTAATGGCTACCAAAAACACAGTTTTCCAAGTCAAGTACTTAAGCTCTGCAGAGGACAACGGCTCAAAGGGTGGTTGCATAAGCTGAGCAATGCAAACATTAAGGTCCCAAGCAGGAGCAGGGTCCCTAAAGGGGGGATTGGTGTGCAGCAATCCCTTGAAGACCTTACAAAACACAGGGTGGGCTGACAGAGGAGAGGACTTGCCTACTGACAAGAAGGCAGAAACAGCTGCCAGATGCACTTTAAGTGTAGCTGGCCTAAGTCCCAAGCCATTAAGATGAACCATATAGTCCAGGACTGTAGGCAACCCAGCAGATTCTGGAGAAATATGCTTATTAGAGCACCAAATAGTGAACCTTTTCCATTTGGAGTTGTAAGTCTTTCTGGTGGAAGGCTTTCGAGAAGCCTTAAGGATATCCAGAACCCCTTGAGAAAGGTGTAGATCAGCAAACTCTAACTCTTCAAGAGCCATGCCTTGAGATTGAGAGATTTGAGGTTCAGATACCAAATCCTCCCCTGAGAGGATGTCAACAGGTTGTAATTCCTGGGAAGAGACAGGGGAAGGTGGACTGCTAAGGACAGCAACAGTGGGTACCAGGGCTGTCTGGCTCAGTCTGGAGCAATCAGAATCACTTTGCATGGTTGAGACCTGATCTTGACTAACACTTTGAGCAGGAGAGGGAAGGGGGAAAAAGCATACCGGAATTTCCTTTCCCAATTCAGAATCAGAGCATCCAGGGGGACTGAGCCCAAGACTGGGGGTCTGTAACAAAAGAGAGGAAGTTGGTGATTGTCTGGGGCTGCAAAAAGATTTATCTGCAGAGTGCCCCATCTCGATAAAATCACTTCCAAAACTAGGGTATCTAGGGTCCATTTGTGATGGTCCTGGGATATCCTGCTGAGAGCATCTGCTAGGACACTGTCCTTCCCTGGGAGGTGAACTGCTATCAGAGAGGTTTGCAGGGAATAGGCCAGAGACCACAACTTCATTGCTTCTGTGCACAAGGCCGTAGAACGAGTGCCTCCCTGCTTGTTGATGTACCACATTGTGGTGGTATTGTCTGTTCTGATCTGGACCACCTTGTTCTGTACAGATTTGGAAAAGGCTTGCAGTGCCAGAAACACTGCTCTGAGTTCCAAGAGACTGATGTGAAGCAGAGATTCTTGAGATGACCACAGCCCTTGGGTAGTAAGATCCCCCAAGTGGGCTCCCCAGCCCAGCAGGGAGGCATCTGTGGTGAGTATCACTGTATGAGACTGAGTGACAAAAGGAACTCCCTCTCTAAAATTGTCCTGATCCTGCCACCATTGCAAAGCCTGGATCAGGGTTCGAGTCACTAGGACTAGTTTGGTAAGGGAATCCTTTCTTTGGGACCAGAAGGCTCTTAAGTGGAACTGAATGTCCCTCATCTGGAATCTTGCCCCTGGACCACTGCTGTAGAGGCTGCCATGTGGCCCAGGAGCTGCAAGAAATGCCTTGCTGGTGAGACACCTGAAGGGGGTGAATGAAGAGGCCAGTTCTATAAGGGTCCTTGCCCTGTCCAGGGAAGGAAGGCCTGCCTTTATTGTATCCAGCTCTGCCCCTATAAAGGTGAGGAGCTGTACTGGCTCGAGAACTGACTTTGGAAGGTTGAGGAGGAATCCTAAGGAAGTGAGCACTTGCTGAGTTATGTGCAGATGTGACTTGACTTGGTCTGGAGACTGACCCACTCCAAGTCGTCCAAGTATGGAAAGATGGAGATTTTTTTTCTCCTTAGGAAAGCAACCACTACTGCCAGGCACTTTGTGAACACCCTTGGGGCTGATGTTAGGCCAAAGGGCATTGCTCTGAATTGATAGTGGCCTGAGGGCAACTCGAACCCGAGGTACTTTCTGTGGAACCACCTGATGGGAATGTGAAAATAGGCATCTTTGAGGTCCAGGGAGGCTAGCCAGTCCCCTGGCCTTAGAGAGGGCAGAATTACTCCGAGAGTCACCATTTAGAATTTTGGTTTTAAAAGGGGCTTGTTCAGATATCTTAGATATAGGATGGGCTGCCATTCTCCTGTTTTTTGGGGGGTTAGGAAGTACCTGGAGTACAATCCTTCGCCCCTGTGTAGGACAGGAACCCTTTCTATGGCTCTGAGAGCCAGGAGGAAAGAAACCTCTGCCTCTAGGGCAAGGGTATCTGATGGATTTGCAGGTGGAAAGGATCTGGTTCTCATCTGGGGAGATTTTTTTGAAGCTGAGAACCAGTCCCTGGCTTACTACTTCCAGGACCCACTTGTCTGATGTCAGAGACTTCCAGTCCTGGACAAAGTAAGCCAACCTGTCCCCTACAGGTACTGGAGAATCGGCCCGGGCAGACCCATCAGGGTGTCTGCTTGGCAGGGGCTTTAGGCTGAGGGGTGGAAGCAGGCCTACTCATTCCTCATCTGCCTCTCCCTCTGAAGAACCCCCTCTGAGCATAAGCAGAAGAGGAGGCCTGGGCTTGGTAAAAAGGCATTTGAAAGGGCCTGCCCCTGCCCCTGAAATGCTGTCTCTGAGGAGTGGCTTGCCTTTCTTTGGCCTGAGCACTCCTGTAGACGGTCCTGTACTCCGTCCACCTTTTTCATGTAGTTCTCTGTCTGCTCTCCAAACAGAGAATTACCAATGACAGGGAAATCCATGGCCTTAGCCTGGGTATCCTGCGATAGGCTAGTACATCTGAGCCAAGCCATCCTCCGAAGGGCCACAGATGTAGCCATGACTCCAGATGAAACGTCACTGGAGTCCACAGCAGCATGAGATTGCATCTTGGATGCCTCAATCCCATCCGCAGCCACCTGTTCCAGCTCCTTGGCAAGCTGGTCAGGGGCCTGTTTAGCCAGAGCCAGCATAGTGTCTCACCTGGACTTCTGGTATCTAGCTGTGTAGGCCATAAAGTTAGCCTGCCTGAGTCCCAAAGATGCTGCCATGTACTGCTTCTTTGCCATGGCATCAATCCTCCTGGAGTCCTTATCTGGGGGGTGTGATGCCAAGGGAATATTTGCCTTATCACAGGCAGCAGCCTGCACTACCCCAACATGGCTGCATTGCTAGGAAAGGAACTCCGTGTCCGAGCCTGAAAGGGTATACCTCTTGTCCATTCTTCTGCCCACAGGAGGTATGGAATTAGGAGTCTTTAGAATTTTAAATGTCTGTTTCCCAAAAGATTTATGGACGGGAATAGACAGTCTCCTGGACTCTGGGATGTCCATCATTTCAACAAAATCAGGATCCTCCTGATCCTCCACTGCTTCTTCCTTTGGAAGCTGGAGGGTTTCAGCCACTTTCTTGTAAAACATAAAGTGGGAAGGGGACTCAGAAAGCCTAGGAGGAGAAACACTTGAAGGTCCGTCTGGGGAGATGTCCGGGTCAATAGGCACATCCAGACTTTCATAATCACCATCACCATCATCATTATCCTCATACTCTCCCTCCTCCTCCTCTGGTTCATAAAATTCTTTTAAAGTATAATCCAGAACCGGGGGAACTGACTGAACTGAGCCCCTGCCAGATGGTGCCGGATTGGCCGGAACCGACGTTAGCGACTGAACTATCCTTATCGCTTTGGCTATTTCATCAGCGGTCGGAGAAAGGATTTGTGGATCCGAACCGGATGATTTTTCTCTTCTCTTTCTTTTAACCGGAACAGACTCCTCAGAATCGGCTCTCCTTTTGCCCTAAGAAGTTTCGCCCTAGTCAGAGGGCACTCCTTCTGGTTCGGTCGGAACCGAACTGGGCTGGCCATCCGGGTCAGCGGACTTCTCGGCCTCCCTTTCCCCTCAATCTACCTACTCTCTTATCCAGGGTAGCTTTGGGAAAACTTTGGCAGTCTGAATCGAGGTGGTCAAACCCCAGACAATCAACACACGTGGTGTGGGGATCAGCCTTAGCAAAGGCTTCCCCACACACACTGCAGTGTTGAAACCCAGTGGGACCGTTTTTTTTTCTTGGGTTTCTCAGACATGGCCAATCCTATCCAAAACGTACCCTTTTTTCGGCAATCCACCAGGCAGGACACCCCTATCGGTTCCTGACCGTGTTACGGATCTTGGAAAAAACCATAATTAAATCCGTTTTTTTCTTTTAGAACCGATACGGACCGGTTACCACACTCTAATAAATTCAAAACTTTTTAAGACTAATCTGATTGGTTCAAACCGAACCGATCCCAAATTTACAAGTTCCACACAGAAACTAAATGCAAAACCTATCTAGTACTCACGGTACCACAGACAGAGACTTAAACCGACAGATTCGGTAGCAGAAATTCGAAAGAAATCGAGTGAAAAAACGACACTTTAACTGACTTTTTTGAACCGAGCAAAGGAGAAATCTCCGGAGTGACTGTTCAGTGAGGCGGAGTAAAGAATCTGACGGTTGGAGTTTAAACAACAGCAGACAGGGGCTTCAACTGAGCTCGCGCTGAACGTTCTATGCTGGCGATGGAAAGTTAACTCTTGGTTCTCTGGGGCAGTTGAAAGGCAGGACCTAACTGCAATAGTCAGATTACAGCAAGACTTCAAGTTGTTTGAAAATTAGTTATTTCTCTCCTCACAGCAAAAAAAGCCATCACCAAAAAATGAAAATTACGTACCTACCGTAATTCTGATCTTTCTGTGTATCTTCACCATTCATCACAGATGGGTACTGGCCGGAGATCAGGACCCCGTGGGAGCTTTTTTTTTTTTTTTTAAAAGGGTAGGAGGAGCTGACACAGCATCGGCGCCACCCTCGAGGCAGACGTACTGCGTGGCGCTCGAGGGTTGGCCGTTAGGCTGTGTCAACTCCGCCTGCCTACCAGTTCTGAGTCACCGGAGAGGTAAGAGGAAGGGATGGAGGGTGGGACAAGAGAGTCCAAGGGACAGAAAAAGGAAAGGAAAACTGAACTAAAAGGAGAAATAACGACTGAGAGGACAGCAAAGAAGAGATGAGACTAAGGGATTGGGTGGGGCCCCAATCTCTGGAAGCGGAAGAGGGGAGGGTAGGGAGGGGAGAAAATTTTAGGAGACAGTAAGAGGTAACAAGGTATCCGAGACCCTTGTCCATCACCAGATTGTATAGGAACTGCAAGGAGTAGCAAAGCTCACTGCCAGAATTCAAGGCACAGAATAACTGGCAAATACCCCAGAAGCAGAGTCGGCTATTCTGGAGATGGACAGGGTACAGGGATTTAGTACTCTCTCAGGAAAGATGTTTGGTGAAAAAAAGGGATTTTTTTTTTTTGAAACAGTTGGATGGAAGTCAGAAGGAGAACAGGAGGAGGGCAACCACCAACTCCCACCCCATCGGGGTGGAGACATGTAGTAGAGAAGGAGTGCCGCTCGAGCTGTACCCTTTAAAGGAGAATACCCCCCTGTGTGTCCCTACTTTACCCCGCTCCAAAAGGAGAGGGGGAGCCACAGAGGAGGGGGCCCAGAGACTGAGGCCCCAGGGGGATGGTGGGTGGGGTTGTGATGAATGGTGAAGATACACAGAAAGATCAGAATTACGGTAGGTACGTAATTTTCATATCTTATCTGTGTCAATCTTCACCATTCATCACAGATGGGTGAGTACCAAGCCCCCAAGGGGTTGTTTCTAACACCAAGGGACAGAGCCCTTAGCCTCAGTGGGTGACACACTAGGGGGACCTTCGAGCCTGGAGAGGCCTGAGGTGGGGAGAGAGAGAAGGGTCCCCGGGGGAAGGAAGCTGTCCCGACAAGCGCCGTCTCGCTCTACCGGAGAAAAGGTAGGTTCCCTGGTGGGCGGAGCAAATCACCCTACGCCGGGCCAAGGGTGACAACCGGGAAAGACGTAGCCACACTGATCTCCTGGTGCAGATCGCTGTCCCTATGACCCTGGTAGCTACCTCGTTGGCGTCGTAAGATGCCCTTGCTTGGTGCCTTGCTAGCTCCAGGACACGTGCAGAGAGCGCGATGGCTTGTCTGGTTTGCTCCGAGTCAGGCAAAGCAGCTAGGACCTGACCTAGCGTGGACCACAAGAACCTGTGTAGGCTGCATAGTGGGCCTGGTGAGCGGAAATAGAAAGGAGCAACTGTGCCGAGTAGAAGGTTCTCCTCCCCCAAAAATCAAAATCCGAGGAGTCTTGATCCGGGGGCCAGTCATGGTGGAGGGCGCGAAGCCCATCAGGGGTGTCCAGATGCATCAAGCCGGACTGCGGATGAGGCAAAGAACCTGGAGACTCCGGGGCAGCACTATACCTCTGGCTGAGGTCCCTTGGGGCAGGAACTCTGGAGAAGGGCCTCTGCCAGAAACGCAAGGACGCCTCCCGAAAGGGAGCAGGCCAGGGCGGCACCACAAGGGTGACCTCGCCATAATCGCCTAGAAAGGCGTGCGCCGCATGCTCAGGATTGCTAACAGAAGAGGGAGAAAGGTGCAAGTCCTCCAACATCCTCACAGAAGCGCTGATACTCGAGAGATCAGCAGCCGGAGAGATGTGGACAGAGGGTTCCTCTCCCCCAGAAGAGGGGGATGAGGAGCTGGAGGTCACCATATGTTCCGAGGGTGGCTGCACGGGGGGAGGTTGAAAAACCTGGCTGTCCATAGCCCTAACGTAGGCAGGGAACCGGGCAGCCACCACTCTGAACTGCTCCCAGGTGAGAGGGCCGCTAGGACCAAGAATGCCTGGGAGCGCTGGAGAATGTGGCAGAGGGATAGGGGCAGAGCCGAGAAAAGAAGTCTGCCTCTGCCAGGGCTAGGGAGCGGACCATGAGCACCCGAGGAGGGTGCCCCGGAAGACTCCACAGCCGACAGCTGTACAACCACGTTGGTACTGCCTTGGCTGCGCCCAGAAGAATCCCCCCAGTGAGGCGACCGGGGCCATAAAAGTCCAGAAGGACGGTCCCCTGCCTCAAAAGAATGGGACTCCCTCAAGGAACCCGAGGGGAAGGGTGGGAATCCGCACTTCAGCTTTGCCCAGGGCCTGGGTGGACCCCATAGAAAGGCCGACGCACCGACACCACACCCCTCGACCCCTCAGAGTCCGAGAGAGTCCTCCTCCTTGAGAGGGCCAGCCTAGGTAGCTGGCATCTCTGGGCCGCCCCCAAAGGGGAGACCCAGGGAACAGCACCCTTCCCTCCTGTAGGTTCCTCGATGGGCCCCAAAGTTGGGCAATCAAGACACAACACTGGAGGGGGTACCACCACCGAGGGGTCGATGAAACCCCCAAGGCCAGGCTGCAGAGCAATGGTAGCACGCACCACTGCCTGCTGGTCAGGACCACTGACCCTAGCCTCGGGGGCCACCTGACTCTCCTCAGTAGGGGCTGGCTTCACTCGCCGATGGATTCACGGGAGTACCTCCTCCGCAGACAACCCCAAAGGGTGTGATTGCCCGCCTGACTCGAGCCTGACCGACCAAGAGGTAGAGTCCAAGCCTGAGCCAAACAGTAGGAGGGTGGGCAAACCAACCTTTCCAAAGGGCCCGGCAGCCAGAGCTGTGCCCGAGACGGCACCCGTGCTCTCCGCAACCCCGCGGGCGGGACCTGCAGAAGGCACCAGGGCAGCTCGGGCCAAAGGTCCAGAGCCAGGGCCAGATGCAGTGCCGTCAAATCCACCAGCACCGGGGGCAGTACCAGGGACAGAGACGGCACCGACAGCAGCCCCAGCAGCAACCTCGGCGCCGAAAACGACACCGCCAGGCCCCACGGCGCCGCAAGCGGCACCGAGGACCGAAGCGGCGCCGACGACGGACCCGAGGGCAGACTTGGCGCCAAACACTGCACCGACCGGCCCCTCAGCACCGAGAGCATGGACGGCGCCGAGGGTGGCACCGACAGCCGGAGCCGAAGGCCCTACGGCGCTGAGCCGCGCAGGCACGGAGCCGTGCTCAACCTCGGCGCCGCGAGACATGGTGAAAGAGGATGCTGGATCTTGTTCCATGGCACCGCAAGCAGCATCGGCGCCGCGGAGGGCGTTGACAGGGACCACGGCACTGAGCGACCTGGCGCCGACAGGGCCGTTGGCACCATGAATGGCACTGACCCGGCCTTCCGGAGCGCGAGAGGACGACACCGGGGAGCCTTGACTCCGAAGGGGCGATTGCCGTGGTGGCGCCTCCCGCCTGCTCCCGGGAAGTGGGACGGGCCTCCTGCGCCGTGGGAGGAGCCTCAGCAAAGGTCAGGCTACAAGTAGCTGAGGTTCCCTCCTCCTCGGTCCATACAGAACCGGGAGGGGACCCGGAGGAAGGGCCGAGAGAGCGCGGCTTGGCCTGGAGGTGGCCCCTACCCCCGAAAGTTGGCGGAGCTTGCCCCACTTTCAATGCGCGCTGTTCGAGGATGCGGCGGTCCATGGAGAAGCAGGTGTTGCACGAATCCATGTTGTGAAGCAGGCCAAGACACACAAGACACCGGTTGTGCTGGTCGGTGACGGAATATTTTCGGCCGCTGGGGCACCGACGCATGGGGGGCCGACCCGTCTTTGAAGACTTTTTGCCCTCCGACCAAGACATGATCTACGGAGAAAAAAACACCACAAACAGACTCGACGTCGCAGAATTTCAAATAAAAGGAAAGATCTTACCGGCGACGTCGAGTGGAGGCAGAACCCAGAACCAGTAGACGACCAACGGACTGAACGTCGATTTTTTTCGAACAGGCTGAAGGCCTAAAATTGCAGAGAAGCTTCCCACGAGGCAACCTCGATGGCGGAGATTTAAGAACTGGCAGGCAGGCAGAGTCGACACAGCCTATTGGCCAACCCTCGAGCGCCACGCAGTACGTCGGCCTCGAGGGCGGTGCCGATGCTGTGTCGGCTCCACCTACCCTTTTTTAAAAAAAAAAAAAAAGCTCCCGCGGGGTCCTGATCTCCGGCCAGTACCCATCTGTGATGAATGGTGAAGATTGACACAGATAAGATCTGGCTAACGCCTAACCCACCTAAGCTGTCTCAGTGGGATGAAATCATGATACAGGTATATAAGATGGAACAATTAACAGCCAAACTAAACAAAAGTGAGGAATCCTTTGAATTAATATAGAGAAGATGGGTCTTCTATATATCACCAAGCAGACCAGACTTTGTTCCCTAAAAATAAACCACAGTGGGCAAGACAGCATAACTTTAGTTAACCCCCGACAATGGTCCTACAAACCAATCCAGTATGCTTAAGGTGGGAAACCACCTAGCAAGTTTTAGATGATGAAATGCCATGCAGGTTACATGATTTATCAATTAACAACATTTTGATTGTCACAGGATATAACTCTAACAGTTAAAATTGGTGATGCCTATGTTTGTAAATGTATGTATGTTTTTTAACAGGTTGACTGTTGTTGTACACAGTATAAAATTCAATCAATAAAAATTGAAAGTTTAAAAAAAAAAAAAAAAGCACCCGACCACTGTCTCCTACGCCAATGTCGGGTGACTGGCCTGTGCCCGGTAAGCAGAGATGGCTCCCAGGTGCACCATAAGGGTCGATGACCGAAGACCCCCTTTGGACAGAGACCAAAGGCAGTCGAGAATGTTAACAACCGGACAGGACAGAGGGTCCGGGCCCTTGCTCCGACACCAAATGGTTCCTGGTCGATTCCTTTCTGGATGCCTCCGCCACAATGAGGACATCCTTGGAAAGACCCAAACGCTGGAACTCTAGCCGCCCAGGTACCAGGCTGTGAGGTGCAGGGACTGAAGGTCCGGATGGAATATCATCCCCTGATTGAGAGAGATCAGGTCTGGGCATGCTGGAAGCCGCTCCGGAAGCCTGCAGCTGAGGCTGAGATCTGGATACTAGAACTGGCACGGCCAGCCTGGGGCTACCAGAATCACCTTCGCCTTGTTCCTCCTCACCTTGAGGAGCACCTTGTGGATCAAGGGAAAGGGAGGGAAGGTGTAGAGGAGACCTGGGGTCCACGGCCTCGAGAAGGCTGCATCAATGTAATTGTACTAAATTGTATAATGTATGATGTATGTAATATGACGTTTTTCTGTGACTGTCTCAAATCCCTACTAAACTGATGTGTAACCTGATGTCATGTGCTGCTAAAAAGAGCCAGCACATTAACCTACTTCTACCCCCTGTAACCTGTTGCTAATGTATATTTGTGTAACTACTGTAAAGAATGCTATTACGTGTCTTTCTCTGTAACTAATTCCGGGTCGCCCCTGAAAAAGGGACCTCTGGTCTCAGTGGGCTTACCCGGTTACCAAAATCCAAATAACTAAATAAATCAATATGTGTAACTCTAATTTCAGTTACTTGTATTCTGTAACCTAAATTTGCTATGTTTGTCCTCAATGTGATGAGGTACCTTTGGAAATGAGCCTCTGGCTCAAAGGTTGTAAAGCGATTTACAAATAAATAAAAATAAATAAGGCATCCCTCTGCAGTGAGACCTGCTCAGGGGGCGCGCATGAAACAGCCTCAGCTTGTCGTTTTCCCTGGAGGCAAACAAGTCCACCATCGGTTTGCCCCAGTGGGAGAACAGGTTGTAAGCTACCTCTGGATGGAGAGACCACTCGTGGGGATGTCTTGCCTAAGTGGCTGAGAGCATCTGCCAGATGGTTTGAGGCTCCTGCCACATGGATGGCTAGGAGATCCGCCTCCAAACGGCAGACAAGGGTCCAGATGCAGAGCGCCTCTCTGCAAAGCAGATGGGAGTGCGTGCCACCCTGTTTGTTGAGGTAGTACATGGTCATGGTATTGTCTGTCTGGACTTGGACCACTTGACCCTGGAGCTGAGGAATGAAAGCTGACAGTGCCAATCTGACTGCTCTGAGCTCCAACAGGTTGATGTGGAATCAGGACTCCTCGGGGTGTCCAGAACCCATGGGCCCGTTTGTCCCCCATGTGGGCTCCCCAGCCCATGAGAGAGGCATCGGTAGTGAGCACGGCCATCGGCTCGGGGTGGACAAATGTGATCCCTTCCTGCAACTGGTCTGGGGCGGTCCACTATTGGAGAGCGTCCCACATCTTCTGGGTTACAGTGATCAGCTGGTCCAAATGACCATGAGGCTGAGTCCACTGGGCGGCCAGCTCCCATTGGAGGGGGGTATGTGCAACTGGGCCCTATGGACCACTGAGGTGCGTGCCGCCATGTAACACAGAAGGCGCATAAAGTCCCGGGCAGGGCGCAATTGCACAACCAGAAATTATTGGGCAAAGGAGGAGAGAACCTCCACACTGTCCGCCGGCAGCCGAGCTCTGGCTTGACGGGAGTCGAGCTCTGTCCTAATGAAGCACATCACCTGGAAAGGCACAAGTTCCGCCTCGTTGATCAGGAGGCCGAGTTGGGAGCAGGTCTGGAGGGCCTGGTCCCTGGACCTCTACACCTCCTGTTGGGTGGGACCTGCTAAGAGCTAATCGTCGAGGTAGGGATAAATCCTGACTCCCCCCCACCCTGATGCCTGAGATGGGCTGCCACCACTGCAATGCATTTGGTGAAGACCCGTGGGGCCGATGACAGGCCGGACGGCATGGCTTGGAACTCATATAAGGTCCCTTCAGCTCTGAAGTGGAGCAACTGCTGATGAGACGGAAGGATTGGGATGTGAAAGAACGCGTGCTGCAGATCCAGTGAACAGAACCACATGTTTGGCTTCAAGGATGGTATGATCTGGGACAGAGTGACCATCCAAAAAGTGTGTGACCTGAGATATTGATTCAGGTTGTGCAGATCTAGAATGGGGTGCCAGCCCCCTGTCCACTTGGGCACCAGGAAGTACCTGGAGACAAAGTCTGGGTCTGCTGGAGGATCCGCCACATATGCTACTGCCTCCTTGAGGAGGAGCTGAGCAATGTCGTCTCGGACAGCTGACTGAGTCTGGATGGATACACTTTCCTCCTGAGGGGCACAGGCTCAGCTTAGAGGGTACTGCTCGAATTCCAGAGGCAGTCCCTGACTGACCACTTCCAAAACCCACCTGTCAGTGGTGATAATGGACCAGGCAGAAAGAAAGTGGCGGAGCCGGCCCCCCATGGGAGGACCCCGAGCTGGCGTGATGGGAGAAGGGGAGGCAGCCCCCGGCCCGTCACTGAGTAGGCTTGGAGGAGGAGGATCCAGGACCTGAACCTTGGCCTCCTTTACAGGCCTGGGAGGGCCTGTGCTTGGGTCGGGGGCGCCAAGCTTGAGCCTGCTGCTGCCCTCCTAGAAAGGAGGGTTGCTGTGACGCAAGGGAAGAGTGCCAAAAAGGCTTCTTCTTCTTCTTCTGCTGTTTCTTTCCTGAAGAACCTTTAGCAGAAGTAGCATTCAAGGTGGCACTGGACTGCTCAATGATCTGAAGGTGACCTGCCACACCTGGGCCAAAAAGGTCGGTGTCCAGGAAAGGCACATCAGCTAGTTTGTGCTGAGTATCTGCCAGAAGAATGGAGAGTCTCAGCCAAGTCCTGTGACAAGAGGCAACTGCGACCGCCACCAAGCAGGCTCAAGAATCCCCAATGTCGAGGGCTGTCTGAAACTGCTGTTTGGCAACAACCTGGCCCTGATCCCAGACCTGCTTGACTGTGGTCTGCATGTCCGTGGGGAGGTGTGGGAGGACTTCATCCAAAGACCCCAGGAGGGCATGGGAGAAGTGTGCCATGATGATGGCCAAATTCACCTGATGAAGACCTAGAGATGAGGCAGCACAGACCTGCTGAGCGGAATGATTCAAGAGTCTGGATTCTTTTTCAGGAGAACGGTCGGTGTCGCCATAACTGCCAGTACGTCTAAACACAGAGGCAGTCACCAGGCTCTCGGCCGAAGGGTGCTCTGTGAACCCTGAGAGGGACACCATGGGCACCGCATACTTGTGGGCCATGCAGGCAGATGGAGCTGGACAGGAGGCAGGGCGCTGCCAAAAGTTCTAAGGCCAGGCCAAATATGGCCTCGGCCACAGGAAAGGCCTCCATCGGGGTATTCCCCCCTCTTGAGGATGTCTGTGAGAGGGTACTCCGCCTTTTACTCGATAGGTTCCAGGGGCATCCCTGTAGACCCAGAGATGAGGCTAAGAATGCCCTGAAATGACGAAGGACCTTCCTCCGTCTCTAACCCACCAGCCGATTCATCATCACCGGGATGAGAATGAAGGCTGGTCTCATCCGAATCCAAGGAATCCGGATACAACGGTCGGCTGCCCAGGTCACCTTCGACCCACTGAGGGTGGTCCGGGCTGACAGTGACCGAAGGATGCCAGGGAAGCCCGGTGTCCAGTCTATCTTCCTTAGAAGGAGCTCCTCTCACAGGCTGCTTGGGTGGTGGTTCCACCATAATCAGTGGAGACACTGTTTTCGGCTGAACCGGAGGTTTTGCCGGCTACGCGGGCGGGGGAACCGACTTAATTGGCTCCGAAGGAGTCAGCTTCGGCCTGGGAGGCGAAAGCCAAGTAATGGCCGGGCTAGGAGCCGGAGTCTGCTTGTGCCCGGTCAAAATCAGCTGTTGCCACATGAGATCCTTGCAGCGCCGAAGGAGTTTCCGCCGGAGCCTCTCCTCATCTGAGGAGGACGAGGACGACCAATGGCATTGCCTCTTTTTCGAGTGCTTATGGCTCTTCCTAGGCCTTTCAGTCAAGGGGGTCCTGGACCTCAATCGAGATCGGACAGGCCAACTCGGTCGTTTGTGAGACACCGGCAGCACCAGTGATTTCCCAGGGTCGGGGACCACTTTCTCAATGGGATTCCCAACGGGCTGGGTCTACTCTTCGGGGAAGGAAAGGACCGGAGTCCGCGGTAATGGGTCGATGATTGTTTCAACCCTCGTTGATCGACACTTCGGTCGACTGGCCAGATGGCAAAGCAGAAAAGCCTGTGGCCGAAGAAACAATTTCGACAGAAGTCGAGACTGCCGGTTCCAGCGACAGAGCTCTCTCCCGATCCCAAGAGTGTCTTCATTGAGTTGAAGACGATCCAAGGTCCTTTTCCTGCTTATGGGACCGAGAGGGGTGTGTGCCCGCAGGACCCTCCCCCTTAGTCAGGAGAGACTGGCACAACTCTCGGAAAGAACCTGAGAAGGTGGAGCCCAGGTGGAGCGGAACAAAGAAGCTAAGAGGATTCCCCACCACGAGCCGCTTCCTCCGCAAAGGCTTACATGCGTTCCAATTGCTCGGCAGATCCTGCAGCTGTGGAAATCGCCCACTAAACCTCCTTAGATTTCACCGGAGGGTTCTGTTTTTCTGGCCTCCCCAACTTCAGGAGTGCGAGACAGTCATTGAGGACGTTAGGGTGAAATGCAAGACAAAATCGCACTTGAGGTGTCATGGTGCGACACCCAAGCAGTAGAGCATAGCGGTGTGGGGATGGGTGTCACGTATTTTCTGCTACACAACACCGGCGAACTGGGGAAGACTTGTCTTCCATAATCGGAGGTAAGTAGTCACTATCACTAATGCGAACTCGACGAAGTTTCGGAATAACCAAAGGTTTTGAAGCCAAGGCCTACAAAATGCAGGAGCACGAAGTAGGCAACCTGAATCTTCCAGCAGAAAGGAGGATCTGGAGTCATGGGGCAGAGCTGAGGGTTATACCACCCGGGTGGGTGGGAGGAGCCAGCTTGAAAACTTTCGGCAAGATTTAAAGGGGAAAGGGACATGCCAAAGAGTGTTGATGAACAACATATCGACGATCCTAGAAATAACATTTCACCGTAGTGAGGACAGAACGTAACATGCCAGGCTCATAAGAATGTCCTCTGGACAATGTTCCCTGTATCACCTGGTCATATGTCAGGACATCCCAATGCTGATCATGCCAGGCAGCCACCAGGGCAGCCCAAAAGACTGCCACATATGGACAATCCAAATATAAATGTGCCATTGTTTCAGGAAGTAAGACACCCAACCCTGGGGCAAAACCTTTCTGACAAACTTATATTTGGCATTTGCTTTCAGCTGGAGTTTCCCATGAAAAATCAACCATTGGACATCACACATTTTGGTGGCGTCTGCTTATCCTGCAAGGCTTTGCTAATACCGTCTACATCCCTTAGGGGCTTACCAGCATAAAAAGGGGCGGCCGGGAAATTCAATGACATCCTGGAATTCTGTTGCTTCACAATAGAATATGGCAGCTTCCAATGCTTATTTTTGTCTAAGCATGTCCTACCATGCTAATGCAACCCACTCAGATATCTATGCGAGTGAGGGCCTACACCCCACTGAGTCAGGAATGGGGCCAACCAACTCAATGTCCATTCAAACGAACATATGAAGAAGACAGCAGAAGGCCATTTGGTCTATCAAGTCTGCTCGTATTGCAGCGTCCATAGCTTGAGCTAATGTCCCTGCCCCCCCTTCCCCACTCCTCCCATCCTCCCTACCCATGACCCTTACCTTACCCCATGCCCGTCCCAGCCTCTCTTAAAGCTGCCCACTGTCTTCAATGAGATTACTCTTCTAGCAGCGCATTCCAAGTGTCCACCACACTCTCTGTGAAGAAGTGCTTCTTGACCTCCCTTCTAAACCTCTCACCCTCCAGCTTAAGACTGTGCCCCCTAGTGTTATGGTTGCCACTCAGTTTAAAGAGGTTCTCCTTATCAACCTTATTTATCCCTTTCAAGTACTTGAAAGGTCCCAATCATGTGTCCTCTCTCTCCTGTATTCTAGGGAGTACATGTTCAGTGCCCTCAACCTCTCCTCATATACCTTACCCTGCTGACCGGCTATCATCTTTGTAGCCCTCCTCTGGACCTTCTCCAGCAGGTTAATGTCCTTTTTGAGGTGTGGGCACCAGTACTGAACTTCATACTGTAGATGTGGCCTTACCAGTGACCTGTACAATGGCAGTATAACCTCATCTCTCCTGCTAATGATCCCCCTAGATATGCATTCCAACATCTTGCTTGCCTTTGCTGCTGCTTCGTTGCACAAAGTGTCTCCTTCAAACAGGGCATCAAATTCCATTTCAAGAAGTGACTAAACGTACAGACCAATGGGTTCACCATTCTCAAACCACCCTGCTCAATCGGGAGATAAAGCACATTCCTCTTTATCGGATTAAGCCGAGTTTCCCAGGCTAACTGAAAGAAACAACTGTACAAGCACACTACTAGAGCCTTCAGAACTGGGAACACCATACTGAGATATGTCAACATGGGGAGGAGAAACTGATGCAAAATACCACCCTTTTCAATTCTGTCTGATGTCAGGTTTTCCAGAGCTGCACCTTATTCAAACATTCCTGTACCTTTATATCCCATTTAAAATAAGCCAGATCCCCCAAGTCGAACCAGATTCCCAGTGTCTTAATCGGGTCCATAGCAGGCGGTACCCCACCCACCTCCTGGACCTGTAGGGAAGTCCCCAAAGCCTGTCTCCAGCACTTCTGGAGATTGAGGCAAGCCCCAGATATCAGGCCAAAGGACTGAAACACCTCAACCACCAGACAACCTTGAGACCTGATCCCTTACCAACAATGTCACATCATCTGCATAAGCCAGGACCTTCAGTGGCTTACCCCTGCTTGTACAAGAAATACCATATACCTGTGGATGGTCTTGAAGCGTACGCAAAATAGGGTTGATACAAAAAGTATATAACAAATGGCTCATCGGACAGCCTTGATGAACCCCATATCTTAATGCAATACATCTGCCCATGTGCCCATTAATAAGAGGCACTAGGCTAGCCATACCATATAAAAGCCTCAACCAGTCACAGAAGTGTTGTGAAATGCCATCACTCTTAAGGACAAGAAATAAGTACTCATGTGAGACCCGGTCAAAGGCCTTTTCCTGGTCCAAAAAGAGAAGGTACCCCACTTCCTCCTCCTCATTCCCCAGGTCTACCACCTCCTGCAGGGCAATCAAATAATCAACTCCAATGTCAAACCATCCCTACCTGGTGCCACCTTGGGCTTCAGATCTTCTATAGCCTGTTGAACCTCCGCAGCCTTAAATGGCCTCTGAAGGGCGAGTTCAGAGGCTAACAGGATAGGGGGAACCCTAACAGTACCCAAAAAGGAGGCATGGGGCGCCCCAAAAAGGGAACTCGAGTGTGAACAACATCTGAAGTACTTGTCACATCACTATGTTTGTACCACTCTGGGGTAATCACCCCCTTCAGAAGACACTTCCGGAGTCACGCTTTGCAGTCCTCGAAAGGGTCTCCCACCCAGGTATTACCCGGAGTCCCACTTTTATGCTACAAAAGCAAAGATGAGGCCCTGTCATATTGCAATGTCTGCATCTTAGCTTTGATATTGTCCACTTAGGATTGGCTGGAAACATCCCCCTCATGAACCTTCATTAGTGCGGCATGCAACTGAAAACGTAAGTCAACTCCAATGTCAAACCATCCCTACCTGGTGCCACCCTGGGCTTCAGATCTTCTATAGCCTGTTGAACCTCCGCAGCCTTAAATGGCCTCTGAAGGGCGAGTTCAGAGGCTAACAGGATAGGGGGAACCCTAACAGTACCCAAAAAGGAGGCATGGGGCGCACCAAAAAGGGAACTCGAGTGTGAACAACATCTGAAGTACTTGTCACATCACTATGTTTGTACCACTCTGGGGTAATCACCCCCTTCAGAAGACACTTCCGGAGTCACGCTTTGCAGTCCTCGAAAGGGTCTCCCACCCAGGTATTACCCGGAGTCCCACTTTTATGCTACAAAAGCAAAGATGAGGCCCTGTCATATTGCAATGTCTGCATCTTAGCTTTGATATTGTCCACTTAGGATTGGCTGGAAACATCCCCCTCATGAACCTTCATTAGTGCGGCATGCAACTGAAAACGTAAGTCCAGATATGCGATATAGGTCTGTTGCCCTCACTGGCTGGAGGCATGGACGAAGGCACCCTTCAAGGAGCTCTTCGTCTCATCCCACCATGACCAAAAATCATCAACCAAGCACGCCACTGACTGATGAGCATATAAACGGTCCTGAATGGTCTCTTCTAGGGCTGAATCCTCCAGAAAGGAATTGTTGAGATGCCAGTAACCCTTACCAAATGGGCAAGCATCCTTCCCCTTGAAAGCACCCCCCTAAAAGGAGATGGTCAGACAACTCCATGGGAAGGAGCTGAACTTGAACAGGATGAAGGCCTTTCGAAATGAACAGAAAATCTATACGAGTCGCCAGTGGCACCTTATAAAAGGTATAGTTCCAGTCGGAAACTGAACTCTATATACATCAATCAAATTGGCCGACTTTAACATGCGGAAGAGAAAGGTAGAATCAGAGAATAACTTGGGCGTCTTCATACCCCGATCCTTACAGGTCAAACAACAATTAAAATCCCCCCTAGAATCACATTACATGCCATAAATAGGTAGGGCTGAATCTGGGAGAATAACTTCACCTGGCTTTTTTTGACTGTGGGGCATAAACATTTATAAATCGGTAGTCAATATCTTGGAGAGTCGCATTCAACAGGAGGGCCCTACCTGGGTCAAGATCAACCAACTTAGTGACGGAAAACAATGACCTCTTAAGGAGGATCCCCACCCCATCACACAGATCCTGGCCCATAGACCAAAAGGAGGGCCCCCCAACACCAGGACTGGCTAGCTCTCGTGACATCACGTGCAGTAGTATGCCTAGTTTCCTGCAAAAAAATAATATCACGTGGTAAGTTCTTAAAAATGGAGAAAAACTGTCCTCCTATGAACTGCCTTAATGCTGCGAACATTACGGGTGGCCACCTTCAAGCAGGGATTCATCATGGAAGGATAAAGAACAAAACAACGAGATCCTTATTAACCATCCTGCTGTTTGCCAGCTGCCACACTCCTAGTAGTCACTAAGTTTTTTTTCCGATTCTGGACTTGACCGCCTTCTGAGCAGTGTCCTCGTCAGAGTCCATCGAGACAGGCGGCCTAGAAGACTGATGTGAGGAAGCCACTGATACCCGGCTGGTATCCGAGTCCATCATGTCATCATTCAAGGTTTCAAACCTGTTTTACAATGTAATTGGCGAACCCTTCAAAGGCAGTTGTGGGCTCAGGGCAGACTTTGCAGTGGAGCAAAGGGATCATTTTCGGGTCACCACTACCATATCTGGGGGAGGCATGTCCTGAGTATCCAAAAGGGCCGTATCTGTCTGGAGGGTCAGAGGTTCCGGAGTTAGTACTGGAGCTGACACAACCAGAAGTGGCTCCAGGGAAAAGTAGGTGGGTGACTGGGCCCTCCACTGGGGCTGGAGCCTTGTGCTTGGGGGAGGGTGCTGGGGAGAAGTACAGATGTCTTCAGAATCAGAGGTGTGTGAAAAGGAAGCCACCATCTCTTTGTGCAACTGCTGCTGTTGCAACCTTTGTGCTTCATGAATAAAGGAATCCTGCTGGTCCACGTCCTAACTGTTATGCGTGGCCCACGGATATGTGTGATACGAGTGCCCCAACTCCTCACACAAATTACAGCAGAGGGCATTAGTGCACTGTGCACCAATATGCCCCAAGAACAAATAAAGACTGCAGCAGACTTTATCACAAGCATTGCTCAGATGACATTCCGAGCCACAGTGAAAACATGTCTTTAGCTGTCCTGGATAAAAGCATTGGGTATGATTTCTCCACAAGAAAAATACACTAGGCAGATGGTGTAAGCCAGAGTCAGAGTGACGCAGTGTCAACTTAAAGTGCCAGTTATCTGTCCAAAAGAGTTCCTGATCAAGAATCGGTTCTAGATTCCCTGTCACCTCACAGCACTGTGCCAGCCAGTATTTCACATCCTGCATGCTTACACCCTTGTTGCGCAGCAAAACTGTAACAGTCCTGACCATGGGTTTCATTAGAGGAATAGTCTGGAAAGATCTCCATAAGGGCATATCTTTCAAAGATTTGTACTGCACCCAGAATCTGTCCATCTATACAGTAGTGTGAAAACTTAAATCAAAGTAGGAGACATTCAGTGGGTGGATCAAGATATACAGTTTATTAGGGGTGATATGTAGGGTGTCTTTCAAAAGAACTCTTTCCACATAGAAGCGGAAAGGAGGGGAAGGTAAACTCCTGGTGTATAGCAACCATACAGCATTCTGGCACTGGGCCGGGATAGGGGAATTAGAGAACACATCTGCCTTTCGAAAGGCGGACCATTTCTGGGCTGACGTAGCGTTCAACTGCAGGGCATCAGTGGAACAGGCAGCCCCCTCTGAGGATAAAGAAGTGTCCTCTACCCGGTCAGCCCAGGACTTCATGGGGTCAGTGGAAGTTAACAGTAGCACCAGTCCTCCCCCCCCCATGTTGAGTTGGATGGAGGAAGGGGGGTCACAGCCCCACCCCAGTCTGCCGGGTGGCACCCATATGTCCGGTCACAGCCCCCTTCCCTGGCCATACAGATGACACCCCTGATCAAACTCCTGGTTGTACCCCAGTCGCACCATTCACAGTCTGTATTAAGAGTTGGGACATTTCTGTGGGAAAACCTGAGGGCTGAAACACAGAATTCAATACCGTCTCAAGAGGGACATCCGAGACCTTTCCGTCATCCGAAAAAAAGGCAGTGAAAATGTCCCGAAGCATGTGTATGCCAATGACCAGCACCATCTCTTGACCACCCGGTGTCATGCAACGCCCGTATTGGAGACCAGTCCTTTGGGGGGTATGGGCCGCAGTTGCACCACTCCTCGGGGCAACTGCCTCCGTTCCACACTGCGCTGCACCAGGGTTGACAGGGAACCTGAACTAGAAGAGTCTTGTACAAAAGGCAGTAAAGGATCTGGTACCGCCGACATTTCTGGGGCAGAAAGAAGTACAGCACATGGGACATAGCCCCCTGATACATGAGAAGCTGCTGGTACAGTCACTTCCACAACGCAAGCTGGCAAAACAATTGTAACAGGTATCTATTTTGTAATGTTCAGTGCTGCTGGAGCCTCCAGGTGATACAGGGGAACCGTCAGGTGAGCAGGGTCTGAAACAAGATGCTGTATGCCAGTGGCCGCTCCACAGTCCATCCCAACATCCCCCGAGCCCCTGGAGACGTGCAGCACTACTCCTTCCGGCGCTCAGTAGTTGGCACCACTAGAGGGGTAGTTGCTGTGTCTGTGCCCAAAACAGTCTCTCTTTTTCTGCCGAGTACTTGGCATCCTCCACCTCCATCAATGTGAGCGGGTGTCATTTTTTCTCCTTTAGCGCATTCTGTAGCTTCAGGTCTGCCTTGTGAAATGTTCCCACCATACTCTCGCCTGCCGGTACAGTCAATGCCTGTGGGAAGTCCACCGTAGCCTGTTTCTCAGCAGCCAGATAATAAACATCCTCCAAGGCGCTCGTCGAGCTCTCAGGGGAGGGGGGTCTTCAACCCACATCTCAGATCACCGTCCTTCTCCTGCAAAACATCGTTCGCCATCTTGGCAAGACGCAGGTTCCCCCTACTGATGAGTAGAGGGATTTCCCCAATGTCCTGGCCAAATTTCCCCCATTCACTAAAAATACCACTAATAGCTTAATCTGGGTCAATGTCAGTTGGCATCCATCTGTATCCTCCTTCTCTGGGACAAGGCTGAAAACAGAATTATCTAGTCCTCCTTTCCCGGTCAACAAAAACTAAAATAAAATAGCTACAGGCTTGTCTATGTATAGATGCTTATACATTATCTTTTGTAGCATATGGGCATCCATACCCATTTCAGATGCTTAGCTCCCATCAGTGAACTGGGAGTTGGGGGAGAGGCACTTGAGGGTTGATGGCAAGCTCAATTTACTAATTAAATGTGCTCCAGCTAGTTCTGTAAGTTCAGGTTTAAAAAAACAAAGCAGATTACTGCTCAATATAACAGAGGAAAGCAGTTGTGTGGCAGCATTCTAAGTTGTGCTGCAGTAGTGACATCACTACTGCAGCACAGCAAAATGATGCCACTACAGGAGTACAACAAGCATATTCCAGGCATGGAATTCCATGCATAACAGGGATTCCGGCAAGCCCAGTAGTGCTGAGGGTTGAGGCGCTGGACACCACACCTCACACCATGCTGGTGACCCGGTTCGGAAACGAGCCCACGTCGTTACAGGTCGGCAGCGGAGGGATAGGATTGAGTGTCCGGAGGACTGCTCTCCTATCCTGGGGAGGGCTGAGGGCTTCCACCGCTCTGCAGCAGCCCCTGGTGATGACCAGGGGGCACTACAGGGCTGGTGCAACAAGGGGTGGAGTGTGGCAGACGTTGGCATGACGTGCCTTAGGACATCACTGTATGTCCATACTCCAGGGGATCTAGGGGAGGAAAATGGCTGGGCACGACTGTGCAGCTTGATGGCTACGTTCTGCTCTGCCTGGAAGACTGTTGTGGAATCGTGCGGGGGGTCTGGGGCCAGCCTGGCTCAGACTGGCATGGGGGGCCTCCGGTGGGTCAGCAGACGGCCACACCAGATCCCCCATCCTGTGAGTAAGCCTGCTGCTCTCCGGGCAGGCAGAGCCGGCGGCTGGATGTCCCCACGGGTAACACGCCGCAGCAGGTGATAAACAGAAACACACTATAATAATGTTATTTCTTCTCAAGGATTCCTCAGTATGTTTACACTTTAAGCATCAGCATCCAGCTTGGGAGTGCTATCCCAGAGATACTGTAGAACTGAGTGCTAACTATGGAATTTAGAATGAGCATTCAAACTCTGCAGTGTGGTCACATGCCCCCTAGCTGTCCAATGGCAGATTTGTTTCTAAAGCTAGGGAGCTGTGACTGACAAAACTAGCTATAAGGCTACCAAAAATTCCTAGAATTTGAAAAACACAATTTTAAGGCAAACATCATGTAAAAAAATATGAGGGTTACTCACCTGTAACTGTAGTTCTAGAAGTGGTATATGATGCACATCCACACTTCTGGCAGTCTTCCTTTTTAAGAGTTAATTTGCCAGATGTCTTTAAGCTAAGCTCCTCAAACCCACCTGGGTGGTGTACTCCTTGGCTCTGCCCCGTGATGTCAGATCTTGCATGCTGGAAGCAGGGATCCTTGTGCCACTTGCCAGGGGAGGTCGGGTGGCTTGTGTGGATATGTGCCATATACCACTCCTAGAAAGTACAGTTGTGTAAGAACTTACTGTAACAGTAGATCTTCAAGAGGTGCTCTTGCAGCAGGACCCCATGGAAAACTTCTAGCTAGCAATCTATAGTGGGGGACCGCCCCCTGATACTGGCCCGCCCACGATGTCTGCCTATGGTATAAAAGGGGCAGTCCCCCAGCATCACCTCAGTTCTCCTGCCGGAGACCCCGGCAAGCACAGGAAAAGGAGAACCAAGGTGTTCCTTTGAAACAGAGGAAACTGAAAAGGATGGAGAAGCAGTCACTAGATGGATGGAGGGAGGGAAAGCAGTGCCTGCTGCAAGAGCTCCTCTCGAAGATCTACTGTTACAGTAAGTTCTTATGTAACTGTACTATCTCACTTCGAGGGGGCTCGTGCAGCAGGTTACACCATAAGGACCAAGTCCCAAGCGGTGAGAGGACTGACCACGGTCAGTTGGGAGGAGGTAGCAGTCGGAGTGAAGTTCTCAGGAGAGCAGGCCCTGCAGGACAGCCAGTCCAAAACCTGCCCTGAGCCTAGAAGCAATGTCCAGACTGTAAGGCCGGATGAAAGCGTGGACAGAACTCCAAGTGGCTGCTGCACAGATGTCAGCCATGGGCACACTTCTGAAAGATGCAAACGAAGCAGCTACACCACTGGTAGACTGGCCTTTAACTGGGCCTAGTAAAGGCTTGTCATATTTACGGTAGCAATAAGCAATGCAATTAACCAACCATTTGGATAAGCACTGTTCAGAAACTGAAGCCCCTGGCCCAGTGATACTGAGGGTTGAGGCGCTTTATGCCACACCTCGCACCATGATGGTGACCCAGTTGTTTGGGGGGGGGGGCAGGATCGAGCGTCCGGAAGACTGCTCTATCCCGGGGAGGATTGTGGGTTCCCACCGCTCTGCAGTGGCCCCTGGTGACAATTGGGGGCACTGCTACAGTTGGTGCAATTAAGGGGCAGAGTGCAGTGGACATCGGCACACTGTGCCTCTGACGTCATTGCATGTCTGCACTCCGAGAGGGATCTAACAAGAGGAAAATGGCAGCACTGACCGTGGCAGCTTAATGGCTGCAACTTCCTAGCCTGGTGGGACTGTAGCGCATAGTCGCATACCAGTATTGGTTCCTGGCCTGGCGCGGGGATTAGCAGAGGTCCCTCTCGAACAGAGGGAGGTGAACCTTACAATTCACAATTGTCTTTGGTTTGTAGCAGATTCATTAGGAAAGTTAATATTCTTCAGGTGGAGACTACTTCTAACTGAAAGGTGAAATAAGGAACTTAGAATCATCAGAAAAGGCAGTCTTTCAATCAACAGAGGGAGGTGGACTTTGCTTTACTTTTGTTACAATTGTTGAGATTTTCAGTGCAGGAAGAGTTTAAACCCAGAGAGACTGAATACGGTTTACTATGCCTGTCCTTGTGCACAACTGACTTGTTTTGGGGCTGACTGCTTTCACAGCACAAGTCACCAGGCTGTTTTGGGGCTGGGGAGGTTTACCTGTGTCTGACTTGGATGTTTGGATTTTTCTCTGTTTGATTAGCAGGGTATTTTCTCTGTCAAATTGTCGTGTAGGGCATCTTGCTGACAGTCATACTTAGATTCATAGAAGTTTGATGGCAGAAAAGGACCGAACTAGGCCCATCAAGTCTGCCCATTTGCCCAGCTATCTGCTTGGACCTGTGCCTCACCCCCTTAACACTCCCATGTGGTTGTCCCATGCACTTTTGAATCCCTCCAACGACTGCCACTGGGAGTTTGTTCCACTTTTCTACCACTCTGTGTAATAATATTTTCTGTAATAGTATTTTCTAATGTTACCCCTGAACTGCCCTCCCTCCACCTGCAGGCCATGCCCCCTCGTCCTCGGTTTTCCTTTCATCTTGAAGATGCTCCCCCTGGCACCCTGTTTATACCATTAAGGTACTTGAAAGTCTCGATCATGTTCCCCCTTCCTCCTCTACTCCAGGAGTACATGTTCAGATCTCTCACCCTTTCTTCATAGGATAGGTGGCCTAACCCTTTTACCGTTTTTGTCACTCTCCTCTGAACCCTCTCTATCCTCCCCACATCCTTCCTGAGGTATGGCCTCCAGAACTGGACTCCGTACTCCAAGTGTGGTCTAACTAAATGAGTGTACAAGGGTACTATGACCTCCCTATTCCTACTGGTGATCTCCCTTCCTATGCATCCCAGCATTCCACTCCCCCTGGCCACTGCCCTCCCACATTCAAGTCCCTGGATATAATTATGCCTAGGTCCCTTTCTTGTTCTGTCTCCTATCCAGATCTCTGCCCCCCCCATACGGTACTCTGCCTTCTGATTTCTGTAGCCCAGATGCATGATTTAACATTTTTCTGTATTGAATTCAAGCTGCCACCTTTTTGACCATGCCTCAAGCCTCAAGTCTCTGCATTTTTTCCACCCCTTCCTCGGTGTCCACCCGACTGCAGATTTTGATATGTCCGCAAACATACACCCCCCCAAGGCCCTCCACGATGTCCCCTACGAATATATTGAACAGTAGGGGCCCCAACACCGATCCGCGAGAAACCCCACTCGTGACCCTGCCCTCCCCGGATGCCACCCCATTTATTATGGCCCTCTGCCTCCTTTTCCCCAGCCAGCTTCCCACCCATTTGACTACCCTCTGCCCCATCCCCAGTCCTGCCATTTTACATAGCAGCCTCTCATGGAGCACTGAGTTAAACACCTTTCTGAAATCCAAATAAGCTACATCTACCGCTCTACCTTGATCCATTTCCTTGGTGACCCCGTCAAAAAACTATCAAATTTATTTGACAGGATCTGCCCCTAGTAAACCCATATTGTTTTGGATTCAGGCAGTTTGTCTCCAGGTAGTTGGTGATCCTGCCTTTTACTAGCTTCTCCATGAGCTTGCCTACTTCTGATGTCAAGCTCACGGGCCTACATCTTCCCACTTCCTCCCTCTGTCCCTCCTTATGCAGAGGGACCACATTTGCCTGCCTCCAGTCCTCAGGCATCACCCCCGGTTCCAGGGACCGATTGAAGAGTGCAGTCAAGTACCGCCAATACCTCCTTTAGCTCTTTTAACACCCTTGGGTGCACCCCATCTGGCCCCATTGCCCTGTCCACCTTCACGCAGCCCAGTTCTTCCATTACTTCCTCCAAGAGAAACGGCCTCATCTCCACCCAACCCCCAGCCATTTCATTTCCTGCTCCGCTGCCTTCTTCTCCTTCCTCCCTCTTGAACACAGAGCAAAAATAGGTGTTTAGTAGGTCTGCCTTTTCTCTGTCTCCTTGTAGCACCTCCCCCTCTTTTGTTCTTAACTGGAGAATCCCCTGCCTAGTCTTCCTCTTTTCATTAACATATCAAAAGAAAGTCTTATCCCCTTTTTTTGACCCCTCTCGCTATTCGCTCCTGTCTGTGCCTGTGCCCTCCTTACCTCTACCCCTGCTTCTCTCTGCCTCACCTGGTATTTTACCCAGTTCGCTTCCGTCCAAGTTGTCTTGAACCTCCGAAAGGCTTTCCTTTCTGTCCTTACCTTTTCTGCTACTTCCCTCATACCAGAGGTTCTCTCCTCCTCTTATTTTTACTCTTGGCACAGACGTCAGTGGTCCCTACAATAGCTTCCTTTAACCTCCCCCACTTTGCATCCACCTCCATCAACTCCCACACCCCCTGCAATGCCCTCGCCACTATTTCCCCCATTCTCCTGAAGTCTGTCCTCCTGAAATCCAGGACCTTTAACCTGGACTGGTGAACCTCTGCAGTGTTTCTCATTTTAAACCTGACCGTGTTGTGGTCACTTGTACCTAGATGTTCCCCCACCGATAGCTCTTCCACCTTCCCCACCCCATTTGTCAGGACTAGATCAAGAGTAGCTCCTGCTCTGGTTGGCTCCCTGACCAGTTGATTTATGAGGGCCAACTGTAGGGAGTCCAAAATTTCCCTGCTGCTGGTTGAAGCAGCCGAAAGGGTGTTCCAGTCTACATCTGGTAGGTTTAGATCCCCCATCAGCACCACCTCCCCCCTTGCCGCCATACTTCTATCTGCAGATTCGTGCTGCGCTGGGGTCTATACACCACCCCACATGCACCGACTCCCCTTCCCCACTGCCAACGAGGCCCAGAGTCCTTCTGCCTCTCCTCACTTACCCTGCAACTCTGATGCTCTGATACCCTCCTTCACATAGAATTGCAACCCCCTTCCCCTCCCTGTCCATCCTGAATAATTTGTACCCTGGTATCTCCATTTTCCACCCCTGCTCCAGGTGGCACCACGTTTCTGTTACCCCCACTATGTCAAGGCCCTCCTCTGCCATTTTTGCCGTTAGATCATGGATCTTTCTACCCAGACTTCTGGCATTCGCACACATAACCCTCCATGCCCCTCTCCTCCTTTCCTATAAGTTTGTCCCCTTTACCCTCTTGCTGTGTGTACGGTTTTCTGCCCCCGCCACCTGCCTCAACAACCAGGCTTTTCCCTGCCCCCCCCCTTGTTTAGTTTAAATGGTAGCATCTGTCCACATAATCATCCAGTTTACATTTCAGCAGTGCCTTCTCCTACCCATTTAGGTGCAGCCTGTAGGCTCGTATCACTCCATGTTGACCCCCAATCTCCTATCACACCATACCCCTTATGGGCACACCAACCTACAAGCCAATCATTGAATTCCTCAGTATTTTGCCTTGCCTCCATGCTGGCCCTTGGTACAGGTGGCACCTCAGAGAAGGACAGGGATTTGAATTCTGAATCGCTGCAGAACCTTGCCTGCACCACAAACCTGGCCTGCACCTCCATCACACTGCTCTTTGCAAGGTCTTTTGTGCCTAGGCGGAAGATCAGATGCGTTTTCTTATCCATTTCCCTCCCCCATAGAGGGGACCCAATGGACAACTTTGGCAGCTGTCATACCTGGCAGGCACTCCACTTATATTTTTCTCTTCCTTCTCCCCCATGTAACCCCTTTTATAATAGAGTCCCCCACTATTAAGACTATCCCCTTTTTCCTCCTGGACACCCCTCACTGCTGCCATTCTCCTCGTTTCCAATTCCTCCCCCCACCGAAACTACCTGAGCCTTCCTCCCCTCATCCTCCATCTGTACCCTTCCCTGTGCCCCTTCCTGGTTCTATGGTTTCTCCATGCCGCCCCTTCCCTCCTCTAAAGCTTTGATTCTCTTTCTCCAACATGTTCTTCTCCCTCACCCAAATCCTGGTTTTCTGGCACTTCTATTGTGCCATCCTTCCTTGGGCTTTGCTCCCTTTGATCTCCCAATGCTCTTCCTTCTACCCAGACCTTTGCCGGGCCCTGCTCCACTTCCTTCCTGCGAAGCCCTTTTCCCCCAATATCCCGCTTCCTGCCTGTTTTTTCCCACCAAACTTCCTCCTTTCCCTTTATCTGTTCATGCGCCTCTCTCCCCGGTCCCCTTTCTGCTGATCCTGGGTCCCCACTCCCCCCTGCTACTCTCTGACCTCTTCCCATGCTACCCCTCTCTCTCTGGTCTCAGTTGACCCCCCCCCCGGTGTTACGGGCACTCCCGCCTTCTGGGCTCCTCCTGCCAGGCTGCTCATTCCACCACCCAACGTACAGTTCCTCCCCTTGTGCTTGAGGTTTCACCCCTTTGTGTATGTTTGCAGGCCACCCCACGTCCCTTCCTTTTCCACTCTACCAGTTGTCTTCAAAGTTCTTCCACTTCCTCCCCGAGCTTTGCCAGCTGGTGGCATACTGGGCAACCTCCAAACTTCCAAGCCCAGTCTAGTACTATGGCTGCCCCACACCCCGTGCATCCAAACACCCTCCGAAAGATGTCAGCTCTAGCAACTCGAGGCCGCATTCCTATTCTGTTTTGCCTCATTGGTCACTCTCCTTTTAATACTATACAAGCACTTCCACTCCTACAATAGGTAGGTCCCCTTCTCCTAGCCTTTACAAACAACCACACGTTATCAAATTCCCGAATAAACTGTCCTTTAGTGCTCCTACTTTTTTTTTTCCACCTCTTACTGCTCTTGAATACAAAACATCTATCAATGTCCTTTAAAATCCACTAAAGGCAGGCCCAATAACCCAAAATCAAGTACAACCCAAAGTCACGTACAAAAAACTCTCAATGTTCTTTAAAATCCACTAAAGTCAGACCACTCCTTCCCCTAGGCTCCACCCCCACTGCCTATTTAATAGAGGTCGGGGTCAGTGTGGGACGAAAAATACAACTCCTTTGCAGCGTCTGCTGTGTGGCGGCTGGGCCTGCCTTTGTCTCAGCCCCAATTCAAAACTTTAGCCTCTCTCTGATTGGCTGCCTCTCCTTAGTACCCTGGTCCGCTGCCAACTGCAGCCACCGGGAACTCCCGCTCGCCCTGCTCCTGTTGCCGATGCAGCACTGGCTCCTCTGTCTCCAGATGCGTTCCTTTCTTCCATTCCTGGCCTGCCCAAATCAGAGCCGCCGGGAAATCTCTGCTCCACACCTCCCCCGAAGACTACTACAGCTCCTTTGCGGCTCTGTTACTGCTCCCACAAACAAGGCATGGATGAGACCAATTTGAACAGCAGCATAAATAACCGCAAAGAAACATAAACACAGTACAGGAATGTACAAAGTTGACAAGACAGGTGTGAGGGTCGGAAAATAAAACTGTTGAAGACAAATTACAGATTGCTCGTTTTTTCACCACTGTCAGACCGTTTTAAAATCGATGAGACGTACTCAACACGTACATTCACATTTCTGGTCCTGTGTAGTACAGTATGGTCTGCAAGCCCATTGGTCCACACTGTGGACCAAGAGGCATACAGATCATACTGTACGCTGTCATTCAGTGGGCGGGGTGCTGCCGCCTGCCGATGACTGGGGAGGTGCTGGGTGGCCGGAGGACCTCTGTGGGTGAGGGGATGCCCACTGGACCACCAGGTAATAATTTCCATAATGGCCTGTGATCGGGCGTGCGGTGAGGGGATTATCTCTGGCTGGACCACCAGTATTTTAACACAGCCCTAATTGGGCATACAGGAGGCGGGAGGGTTACCACTAGACCAGGGATTTTAATTTTACTGCCGTAACAGGTGTCGTGCGGGTTGGAGAGTCCACTGGACCACCAGAGGGGTATGTGTGCCTGGCAATGGTTCTGCGTGGGCAGCTGCTGTGTTCACACCTGCAACACAGCAGCCTGCCAGTGGGTGCCTAGTACCTCCTGCTTTTGGGGCTCAATTTTAAGCCCCCTGCGCGTGCAATGCAGGGCTGTGCCAGCATATGTGCCGCACATCCAAGCAACATTGGGATGTGCCGCACATGCATGGGCATGCCCCTGCATCTGTGCTGCATAGATTACATTGTGCCCTGCACTCATCACAGCGGTAGGTCAGAGCTTTAGCTGATTGTTTCGTGAGGGCACAGTTTAGATCCAAACCCTTCCACCTCACCCCACCCACCCTGGAAATAGTTCCTTTATACCTGGGGTTCTGACATAATTTCCTCAAGAGGGCAAAGTGCATACCACTGTCATATCCTCTCTAGCACACTGCACTGACAATATAGGCATATACATTGTATAATATATATATTTCTATATAATAAACCAATCACACACACACACAAAAAATAAAATAAAAATAAAAAATAAACAAGAAGGTAGACAGACATGTGGGGAGTAGTGTAATGTAATGGCTGTGGGGCCGCAGTCTTCTGGGAGTCTTTCTGGAGGCTGAGATGCTGCCCTATTTGCAGACAACTCTCTGCCCTGAGGGAGGAAGCTGCCCGTCTTCAGGCCACACTGGACAGTAGTAAGGGAACCTTCCCCCAGGCCGCACTGGACAGCAGTAAGGGAACCTCCCCCATCCAGGAAGCACCACAGCCACCACCACCTCAGACGTTGCAAAGAAAGCACAGCAGTTGGACCACAGTGGGCTCAGGGAGGGTAAGGGTGGTGGAACAGAGGCACACCCAGTCAGTTGTTCCACGCCACAATCCATACACCATTCTGGGGGAGCACAGTTCCCCTATGGATGCACCCCTGAGGAGACTAAGGAAGTTGCAGAAAACTGTCACAAGGGAGGCCCTCAGGAAGGAGGCAGAGGACACCACAGGGAAAGGAAGCAGCTCCTGGTGGGGGACTCAATTATTAGGAGGATAGAACTTGGGGGAGCAGGGAAAATTGAAGTAAGGTGCCTGCCTGGTGCCATGGCTTGGAGGGACAGGAAGCGCATCCTTAGGATCACGAGAACAGTTGCACAGGAGTCTGAGCTGGACGTCATTGTCCACCTAGGGACAAATGACTTGGCTCATCATGAGATTAGAGCAGTGCAGAAGGACTTTGTAGAGTTGGGGAGGGGCCTAAGACAAGTAGCACACGCAGTATCCTTCTCAGGGGTGCTGCGCCTGTCAGTGGCATGGGTGAGGCGAGGGTACTTTGCACCATGCAGTTTAATGAATGGTTGAAAAAATGGTGTGGAGCACAGGGGTTTGGCTTCATTAGGGACTGGGGTTCCACCTGGAGGGACACCAGCCTATACTGGCAGGATGGTCTGCATCTGTCCAGGAAGGGAAAAAGTCTTTTGGGCAATCGGTTTAAATGCTTCATTGGCAAGCTTTTAAACTAGTCAAGGGGGAAGGCACTAATAAGCAGCAGGAAAATCCCAGCCTCCCCCTACAAAACATGGTACTAAATGAGAACAAGACCAAGGTAGAAAGGTCAGTGGGGGATGCTGCTACAGAAGGTAAAGCCATCAAAAAAATGGAAAGCAATGAGTACCAATGCCCGTAGTCTGGGTAACAAGCTTCCTGAATTAGTGGCCTTGATGGAGGAGGAACATCTGGATACCGTGGCAGTCACAGAAACATGGTACACACAGAACCATGACTGGGACGTAAACATACCAGGATACACTATCTACAGGAGGGACAGGGAGGGTAAAAGAGAGGAGGAGTAGCTCTCACATAAGGGACGGAATCAAAGCAACAGAACAAAAGGGTAAACAGGGAGAGAAGAAGCACTGTGGGTCAATTTGAGAGACGAGCAATGGCACCACAATCCGCACAGGGTTGTATACAGACCCCCTCTCAGGGAGGAAATGGACAAGGAAATGATAGAAAGTATACTTAGAATGGCAGAAAAAGGGGAGCTATTGCTGATGGGTGATCTGAATATGCCAGATGTTAACTGGAGTGCAGTTGCAGCAGCCACTTCTAAGAGTGGGGTTATTCTGGATGCCCTACAGGGGGCATCCCTTAGACAACTAGTATTGGAACCCACTCGAGAGGGAGCAATCTTAGACCTGGTTCTCTCAAATGGAGATGGAGAGAGGATCACAGATGTAGAAGTGGGTAGCCATCTGGGAACTAGTGACCATCAAACAGTATGGTTCACAATAAACACAGCAATAAAGTCAAGCCATACAAAGGCAAAAGTACTGGACTGTGCCTAAGGAATGCACTGGCAAATAGGCAGGAAAGAGGAGTGGCAGAACAATGGGGAATAATAAAAACTGCCATCACAGAGGTAACAAGCCTTTGTGTGAAGCAAATAAACAAAACAAAACGATGTAAGAAACCACTATGGTTCTCAAAGGAGGTGGCAGTGAAGGTTCAAGAGAAAAAGAAAGCATTCAGGAAGTACAAGGAATCACAGAAGGAGTAGGATAGAGAATTGTATCAGTTAAAGCAAAAGGAAGGCGGGAAGGCAGTGAGAACAGCAAAGGCCCGAACCGAGGAAAAGATAGCAAACTCAGTTAAGAAGGGGGATAAAACCTTTTTTAGGTACATCAGGAGGCGATAGTGAGAGGCTTAATAAAGGGAGGGAGGTGGGCAGAGGGTGACTGTGAAAAGGCAGAGATACTAAACAAATATTTTTGCTCAGTATTTACAAATGAAGAGGGGAGGTACCTAAAAATGAAAATGCCGTACCTACCGTAATTCTTGATCTTCTCTTGTATCTTCACCATTCATTACTGCTTGGGTTAAGCGGGAGGCGCGCACCCGCTGAGTTGTTTTTTTTTTTTTTAGAGTCGGCTCCAATGGCGCCGCCCTCGAGGACGACGTACTGCGTCATGCGCGAGGGGCTGCCGTTAGGTGCCGCAGACTCCTCCTCCATCTCAGTTCTGTTGGCTGGAGAGGCGAAAATAAAGTGTAAGAAAATAGAAAGTGAGGCAAGAGAGCCGAGGGATAGAAAAAAGGAAAGGAAATAAACTGAAAAAGGAATAAGCCGATGGAGAATAAACAGAGGAGAGAGAATTCCTACCCTAAGGGACCGCAGGGCCTCCTTTCCGGGGCGGCTCTAGGGGAGGAACAGGAAGAAGAAGAAGAAGAAGAGGAAGAGGAAGAGGAAGAGGAAGAAGAAGAAGAAGAAGGAAAGAAAGAAAGAAAGAGGCATGTTGAGAAGGAGAACAGTGCCCATAGAGCATTGTTGGTTAAGAGGCTTATAGGCTCGAAACTAATAAGGGAACAAGAATCCCAGTTGTTAGGACTGAGGAGAGGTTCCACCGAACCTCCTGAACAGACCCAAGAGAGGGCAAACTCTCTGAACTCTCAACATGCCAAGTCCCTTCATCCTAGTTGAGGGCTCCTAGACTGTTGAACAGAACCTGTTCCGAAGGCGCCCATCCAGGAAGAGGACTAAGTTCCTTAGCACCCTGTTAAGTGCTACCACAGAAGAGTATGGAAAAACATGCCTTCTCGGAGGCAGTTGGTAAGAAAAATAGAGAGGAACTCAATCCGACTTGCTAAGACAAGGTAGACAGAGGCTTGAAGCTGACAAGTTCAGTCAGCAGCTGGAAAAACTTTGAAAATAATGCCTGCCAGAGTTCCAAACTTTGAGGAGGCCAAGACAGGGCATGGCCACCAGGCTGTGAAACTACATGACCTGAAGAAGGTAAGAATACGCCCCATAGGGCAGTCAGAAAGAGTTCCCTCAGATTAAAGAAATTAGCAACCATAGTTCCTCCTCTACCTTGAGGAAGAAAGTGAATCCATTCACAAGAATGGGAAAAAAACAGATTTTTTTTTTTTTGGCATAAAGGCCAAGGGAGGAGGCGAGCGAGGCGGGAGGGGCGCACAGAAGGGAGGCTACTGAGGGAAGGTAGGTGGGTATCAGTAATGAATGGTGAAGATACAAGAGAAGATCAAAAATTACGGTGAGTACGTAATTTCATATCTTCCCTTGTCAATCTTCACCATTCATTACTAAGAATGTAAAAGCCTCCTCCCCCTTGACAAAAGAGTGGAGAACCCTGAGGAACAAGACCCCAGCCTCCTGTTGGTGAGGACAGAAGGAAGACCCTGGCTAACACAAAGGAAGCCTAAGTGGGAGAAGAGCTGGGAGGTGCCTCCGAGGATGAGAGGGAGAAAGCCCCGCAAAGCCTCCCTAGCTCTGGAGGAGAAAAACGGGTCCCCGGAGCAGGCGGATCACCTCACGCCAGGCCAGGGGTGACAACCTTGATAGGCGGAGCCATGCCGTCCGCCTAATGCAGATCGCTGTCCCCGCAAGCCTGGAAGCCACCTCACTGGCGTCATAAGATGCCCTTGCTTAGTGTCTTGCCAGCTCCAGGCCTATAGCGGAGAGGGCAATAGCCTGTCTGGTTTGCTCCGTATCAGGCATCGATGCTAGGAGCTGGGAGAGCACTGACCACAGATGCCAATTGTAGGCAGCGTGGTGAGCCTGATGAGATGCAATGCAAGCCACCGCACGAGAAGAAGAGAACACTCTTCGCCCCCACCGGTCGAATTGTAGAGAATCCGAATCTGGTGGGCGGTCGTGCGCCAGGCGGCGGCACCCGGAAGGAGTCTCTAGGTACACCAAACCCGAGGACGGGTTGGGAAAGGTACCCAGGGATTCCAAGGGGGCACAATACCTACGACGACAGTCTGCCGGGGCTGGAGAAAGGGCGGCTGGCGACTGCCAGCAACGGATAGACGCCTCCTGGAAGGGGATAGGCCAGGAAGGTACCACCAGGTGCTGGGCACTGAATTCTCCAAGAATTCTTGCATCTCCCGTTCGGTATTGTCTCGCCTAGCGTAAAGATTCGAAGATCCTCACCATCCTCGAGAGGAATCGCTGATATTCAGTGAAATCAGCGTCGGAAGAAAAGATGAGCAAGGGTTCCTCTCCTCAGAGGAGGAAGGCGAGGATGATGGAAGCTCGAATGTCAGGCGATTCCCTGCGGTGGGGAGAGTAGAAGACCAGCTCATGCATGTATCTAGCGTATGAAGGAAGGCCGCATGAACCTCTCACTGCTCCCAGGATAAGCGGCCCCATAGGACTGACATGGCCTGGAAGAGGCGGGGTGGAAGCAGAGGTACTGGAGAAGGGCACCTAGGAAGGGCAACTGACCTCTGCCAGGGCTCTGAAATCCGAGAGCGGAGCCGAGCTGGCGGGATCCCGGACAACAAGCCAGGCTGCAAGGCGAGACCCTGAGGTCGCGATGCCTGGAAGAGCCCGGGGGACCTCCCTGTAGCCGAACTCCCAGACTGCATGGGTCAGAGGGCAGTCCACAGCAGCGCCACCGGAGGATCCCGGGCCCAGAGGGAAGAGGCGGGGTTGAGGCGCTCGGCTCCACCCACCCCATGAGGGGCGGCGGAGCTCAGGCCTGTCCCTCCCTGACCCTCGGACTCCAAGAGGCCCTCCTCCTTGACTGCAGACTTCCCCACCCGAGAGAGCAACAGCACCCAGGAGGGCAGCTACACAGGTCCCCTAGGAGGAGCCTCCTCCTCAGTCCCCACCACATCACCCCTGGGACTCAGGACACCTAGCTTGAGGACCCTCAGGGGAGGGCGAAAGAGGGACAGTGGAAGGGGCCCGCTGCTGCCCCCTAGCACCCTGTGCCACGGGGACCTGACCCCGAAGGTCAGGATGCCAGGATGAAGTCCCACATCCGTGTCATCGGCCTCGAAGAAGGATGAGACCAGCAGGACCTCAATGCTGACCCCCAGGGATCCCGAACATGGCGCCGTTACGTGGCGGCCGGACCCAAATCATCCCACGACAGCCAGGCCGGTCCGGCTCCCCTGCCCGCAGCTTAGGCCAGGCGCGCTCGGCGCCGGAACCCAACCAGGCGCCGCCGAGCACAGACCCGGGCCCGGCGTTGCCGTGGCGGCACAGAAAGGCTGAAACGGCGCGCGCTGGCGCCCTTCTCAATCACTGGCACCACAAGTGGTGCGGGATCAACAGCGCCGGAGGGCGGCGTAGAATCCCTGGTGCCAGGCCCAGGAATCGTGGGCCTCGACACTGGGGGCTTGCACCTCTGAGGAGGTGACTGCCAAAGCGGTGTCCCGTCACAGCCCGGGAGGGACCACTCGTTCCCCGACACGCGAGAAGCTTCCTCTTCGGCAAGAGAAGAGGAGAAGCTTCCTCCTCCATGGGACCGTATAGGCCCGGGAGGACCCGGGGGGGACCTAGAGACCTTACTAGGAATCCCAGGCCTTGCCGTCCCAGTCGGCAGGGCCTTGCCGGGCAACGAACGCGGACTTCGAGGATCTGACGGTCCATGGAGAAACAGCGTCCACACGTGTCCATGTCGTGGTTGGGTCCCAGGCAGCGAGACAGACATCATGCGAGTCGAGGCGGAGAAATGCGGCCACAGGGAGCACCGGCGGCGCATGAGGGTGCGCCTGCCTTGATTTCACGCTGCCCAGACTGGACATGATCAGACTAAACAAGTAAAAAGAGAGTGAAAGCACTCGGCGCGCAGAATAGAAATAAAAAGAAGCGGTCTTACGGATGCGGCGTCAGTGGATGTCTGAGAAAAGCGAGGAGTCTTCTGGCTGAGAGAAACCCGATTACTGAGCAGCTACACGCGGCAGGTGCAGCCTCGACAGCGGGAGAAACAGAACTGAGATGGAGGGAGGTCTGCGGCACCTAGCAGCCGTCCCTCGTGCATGGCGCGATACGTCGTCCTCGAGAAGCGCCGTTGAAACAGACTCAAAAAAAAAAAAAAAAAACTCCCGTGGCGGGTCGTGCCTCGGCTCTAAAAGCAGTAATGAATGGTGAAGACTGACAAGGGAAGATCAAACAATAGAAACACTCTGGATACAGAAGTTGATACAACCCATTTACAGAAGAAAGGGTTCTGAAGAACTAATAAAATTGAAGGTGGACAAAGCAATGGGGCCTGATGTGATTCACCTAAGAATTCTAAAGGAACTAAGGGTAGAACTAGTGACACTGCTGACTACTCTCTTTAACAAATCATGGGAGGATGGGGTGGTATCTGAGGACTGGAGGAGGTTGGATTTGATTCCTCTTCACAAACGTGGAAGCAGGACAGAGGCAGGAAACTACAGACCAGTTAGTTTGACCTCAGTGGTAGGGAAAATAATGGAATCACTTCTGAAGGAAAGAATTGCTGAGTACCTAGAGGCCAGTGGGGCATAGGACCCAAGGCAGCATAGATTCACGATGGGAAGGTTGTGTCAGATAGATCTAATAGATTTCTTTAACTGGGTGACCAAAGTAGTAGACCAGGGAGGGCTGTGGACATGGCCTACCTAGATTTTAGCAAGGCATTTGATACAGTCCCACAAAGATTAATACAAGTTAGCCAGCCTTGGAGTGGGTCCCAAGGTGGTACCCTGGATAAAAAATTGGCTAGACAACAGGACTCAAAGGATAGTAGTAAATGGAGTCCACAGTGAAATAAGGAGGGTTACTAGTGGGGTACCACAGGGTTCAGTACTAGGACCGGTCCTTTTCAATGTCTTTATAAGTCACATTGCAGAGGAACTGGAAGGAAAAGTATGTCTCTTTGCAGACGAAACAAAGATACATAAGATGGAGTGGAAAGGATGAGAAGGGACTTGGCAAGGTTGGAGGAATGGTCAAATGTATGGCAGCTCAGATTCAATGCAAAGAAGTGCAAGGTAATGCACCTGGGAAACAAAAACCCAGGGGACGAGTACACAATAGGGGGGGTGAGATACTCACAACAGTAAAAATGGAAAGGGATCTGGGGTAATTATATCATATGACCTAAAGGTGGGTAAGCAATGTGAGAAGGCAGTAAGGAAGGCTGGGGGGATACTGGGATGCATAGGGAGAGGCATCAATAGTAGAAAACTGGAAGTTGTTATCCCTCTGTACAGACAGTTGGTGAGACCCCACTTGGAGTACTGTGTGCAGTTCTGGAGACCCCATCTCCGCAAAGACATAAACAGAGTGGAGGCTGTCCAGAGGAGGGCAACCAAAATAATGCAGGGGTCTGCACCAGAAGACTATGAAGAAAGACTAAAGGAGCTTAATATGTATACCCTTGAGGAAAGAAGAGGGAGAGGGGACATGATAGAAACTTTCAAGTACCTCAAGGGAATCAACAAAGTCCAAGAGGGTGGCATCTTTCAGAAAAGAGATGTGCAAGAACAAGTTAGAAGATAGAAGGGGGACGGCTCAGAGGTAATGTGAGGAAGTATTTTTTTCACGGAGAGGGTTGTGGATGCATGGAACAGCCTCCCTGAGGAGGATGTGGAGTCAAGAACAGTGGGGGAATTAAATAATGCATGGGACAGACATAAGGCAGTCCTAGTGGGGAGTAGGAGGAAGTAAGCTGTTGGTTAACTAGGATCTGCAGCTTATCTGTTAGGTAAGAAAATGGGCAGACTAGGTGGGCCAAGCGGTCCTTATCTGCCGTCACATTCTATGTTTCTTCGACAAGTGCGTGGTACGCAGAGATGGCGGAAAGATGCACCTTAATGGACGAGTAACTCGGGCCTGAGTTGGATAAGGAAAGGAGATACTCTAAAATGAGATTCTCCGGACAAGTAAAGGGATCAAGCTGATGAGCGGTGGCCCATCTGCAGAACCACTTCCACTTCATAGCATAAGTAGATCTAGTAGAGGGCTTTCTGACAGCCACTAGAACCTCTGCAATCGGGGGGGGAATGCCAAAATGGGCAATTGCTAAGTCTGCAGGAGCCATCCATGAAGGTGCAGAGACTTTAGATCTGGATGGACCAGGGTGCCCTGCTCCTGTGAGAGCAGGTCAGAACAAAGAGGCAGGGGAACTGGATGTTCCACCGCAAGCTGCTGGAGAAGTGGAAACCAAATCTGCCATGGCCAGAAGCGGGCTATCAGGATGATCTCTGCCCCCTCTGACTGCAACTTGAGCAGAACTCTCTGTAGCAATGGAAAGAGAGGGAAGGAATACAGAAACCTCCCAGTCCAAGACGGGGACAAAGCTTCTCAACAGAAAACACCAGGCCCTGGATCTAGCAAGCAGAAAATACAGGTTACTCACCTGTAACAGGAGTTCTAGGAATGGTATATGTTGTTCATCCACACTGTCTGGCAGGTATCCTTGCCGCTTTAAATCTTGCCGGAAGGTCTTCAAGCTGGCTCCTCCCACCCACCCGGGTGGTAAAACTCTCGGCTCCACCCCATGACGCCAGATCTGGCCCGCTGGAAGCTCAGGTTGTGCGTCGAAGCCGGGGAGGTCGGGTGGATAACAACATATACCATTCCTAGAACTCCTGTTACAGGTGAGTAACCTGTATTTCTAGGGACATGGATATGTTGTTCATCCACTGTCTGGCAGACTCCTAGCAGTTCTCCAGGAGGAGGAGCAGGCGCACACCCCTACTTAGGGAATAGGGACGGAGGACCGAGGCCCCAAAACCAGCATCCCGGCGTGACTCAAGGTCGATGTGGTAATGGGCGATGAAGGTGTGCTGACTTCAGGTAGCAGCCCTGCAGATTTCCTGGATAGGGATGTCCTGGAAGCAGCCACTGATGCAGCAGTATGGCGGGTAGAATGAGCTCTTATCCCTCTGGGAGGCTCCATGCCCGCGAACTTATAGCAGAGATCTATGCAGGAGGTGACCCACCTGCCTATCGTCCGCTTGGCTGCAGGTCAGCCAGGTGCGGCTTCAGCGTAGGTGACAAACAGCTGGCGAACCTCTCCCCGAATTTCAGCCGTGCGCTCCTTATACTAAGCAAGCGCCCTTCTAGGGTCCAGCGTATGGAGCTTATATTCGGCCTCCAAGGTGTGATTGGGGTAGAACACCGGCAGAGTCAACACCTGGTTAAGGTGAAACTCCGACACCACCTTCGGAAGGAATTTCGGGTGGGGGCGCAGGACAACTGTCCCTGTGGAAGACCAGGTAAGGAGACTCGATGCAGAGCGCCTGGAGCTCTCCCATCCTTCTGGCTGACATGATAGCCACCAAGAAGGCGGTCTTCCACGACAGGTGAGAGAGTTCACACCTGTGCATTGGTTCGAATAAAGCGCCCATGGGCTTTGCCAGTACCAACGAGTAGACCAGGAGGTGGGGTTCTCGCACGGAGGAGAAATGTCAAGGCCTTTGAAAAAGCGCCAGACCACCTTCTCCTGCGCCACCAACTGCTTCCCAGCCCGCGACCGGTAAGCAGCGATGGCTGCCAGGTGCACCTTAAGGGTCATCGACCTAAGCCCTTGCTGAGAAAGGGACCAAAAGTAGTCCAATATGCTCGCCAAGGAACAGGAGGAAGGGTCCAGGCCCTTGCCCTGGCACCAAATGGAAAATCTCTTCCATTTGAAGGCATAGCATTTTCTGGTAGACTCCTTACGGGACGCCTCAACTACGTTGAGGACCTCGTCGGAAAGACCCAAGGCCTGGAACTCAAGCCACTCAGGAACCAGGCCGTCAGGTGCAGGGATTGAAGGTCCGGATAGAATACCTTCCCCTGATTGACTGAGAGCAGGTCCGGGCGAGCTGGAAGCTGCCTCGGGAGCCTGGAGCTGAGGCTGAGGAGATCTGGGTACCAGTACTGGCGGGGCCAGTCTGGGGCTATCAAAATCACCTGCGCCTTGTCCCTCCTTGCTTTGAGAAGCACCTTGTGCATCAAGGGGAACGGGGGAAAGGCGTAGAAGAGGCCTGGGGTCCACAGCCTCGAGAAGGCATCCCTCTGCAGCGATCCCTGCTGAGGGGGGCGGGTATGGAACGCCTCAGCTTCGCATTCTCCCTGGAGGCAAACAGGTCCACCTGAGGTGTGCCCCAATGGGAGACTAGATCTTCTACTACCTCCGGCAGGAGAGACACTCATGGGGCGTAGCCCCTATCCGGCTTAGGACATCGGCCAGGGTGTTGAGGCTCCTGCCACATGAATAGCTGGAGATCCGCCTCCAGGCTCTACACGTGACCAGATGCGGAGAGCTTCCTTGCATAGAAGCATGGAGCGTGTCCCGCCCTGGCGGTTTAGACAGTACATGGTCGTGGTGTTGTTCGTCTGGACCCGGACCACTTGACCCCGAAGAAATGAAGCAAAGGCAGTGAGAGCTAGTCGGACTGCTCGGAGCTCCAGCAGGTTGATGTGGCATCGGGACTCCCGCGGGGACAAGAGGCCATGCGCTCGGTATTCCCCCAGATGGGCACCCAAACCCATCAGAGAGGCATCGGTCGACAGAGAGACCGTCGGCTCGGGGCAGACAAATGGGATGCCCTCCTGCAGATGAACTGGAACGGTCCACCACTGGTGAGCATTCCACATCCCCTGGGTCACCGTCACTAGCTGGTCCAATGGATCGTGGCGTTGGGACCACTGGCTGGCCAGCCCCCACTGAAGGGGCGCATGTTCCAACGGCCAGCGGACCCGCGAGCCTGAGCCGCCATGAGGACCCAGGAGGCACAGGAGAAGTCGGGCAGGGCACAATTGCCCAACCAGAAATGACTGGGCAAGGAGGAAGAACCTCGGCCCTGTCCGCGGGGCCGTGCTCTGGCTCGAAGAGGTCGAGCTCTGCCCGATGAAAAGAATCACCTGCTTGGCTCGAGTTCCGAGCTTGGCCTCGTTGATGAGGAGGCTGACCTGAGAGCAAACCTGGAGGGCCAGATCTCTGGACCTCCACCTCTGTCTGGAGGGGCTGCTATCAATAATCGTCCAGGTAAGGGTAAACCCGGACCCGTCGGGCGCCAGAAATGCTGTCACCACTGCATGCATTTGGTAGAGACCCACAGGAGCTGAAGATAAGCCCGAAGGCATGGCTTGGAACTCGAAAGGATCCCTCTGCTCGAAAGCGAAGGAACCTCTGATGTGATGGGCGGATAGGGACGTGAGAAGAATCGTCCTGCAGGTCAAAAGAGCAGAACCACCGTCATGTTCAAGGATGATATTATCTGAGCCAAGTGACCATCCTGAAGGCTCGAGACCTTAGGAACTTGTTTAGGTCGTGTAGGTGAGGTAAATCACTGGCCCCCGTCCGTTTCAGAACCAGGCAGTACCTGGACACGAACCCGGGTTTGAGGGAGGGTCCGCCACCTCTCTTATCCACCTCCTTCTACGAGGAGGAAGCGAGTATCAGCTCGGCGAGGCTGACAGCGAGCACCGGACAGGCCCCAGTGCGAGCAGCTCTGAAGGAGTGGGGCCTTTCGAACTCCAGAGGCAGGCCGTTCCACCACCTCCAACACCCACGGTCTGTGGTGATAACGGACCAGGCGGAAAGAAGTGGGCGGAGCCGCCACCCCATGGGGGCACCTGGGGTGAGGCTGACGGGTTGGGCGACACCCTCAACCCGTCACTGGGCAAGCTGGAGGAAGGACGTGCTGAGGACCTCCAGGGCCTTACCTCCCTGCTTCCTGGAGGAGGAAGCCGAGGCCTTGGTTTGGGATGCCAAGCTCCAAGCCTGCTGGCCCTAACGTTGCTGGGCCGGACGTGCAGCAGGCGCAGAGAGACGAAAGGAGCTTAGACTGTGCCTTTGTCCTTCTGTGCGGATGAAACCGGGTCAAGGTAGCATTGGACTTCTCGATCCTCTGCAGGTGACCTTCCACCCCAGGGCCGAAGAGGTCGGTCCCAGGAAGGGACATCCGCCAACTTGTGCTGGGTATCCAAGTGAAGGTGGATATCCTCAGCCATGCCACAGGGCGCATAGCCACTCCGGCCACTACTGACCTGGCACATGGTCTCCAATGTCCAGAGCAGTCTGAAGCTGCTGTTTGGCCACTGCCCTGCCCTGGTCCCACCTGCCTAACCGTGGTCTGCAGGTCCGCGGAAGATGAGGAACTACCTCGTCAGGGAGCCCAACAGGGCATGAGAGAAATGTGCCATGATGCGGCCGAACTGGCTGGCGAAGGCCGAGGGGGCAGCGTACACTGCGCCCGCATAGTCAATTCGTGGACTCCTTGTCGGGAGGTTTGTCCACGTCCTAATGTTCGGTAGCGCTGGAAGCGCTGTCAGTAACTAGCCCCTCGGCTGAGGGGTGTTCCAAAAAACCGGAAAAGGAACCAGTAGGGACCGCATACTTCCTGGCCATCCTGGCTGATGGCGCAGGACAGGAAGCAGGGTGCTGCCAGAGCTCCAAGGCCGGGCCCACTATGGCCTCGGCCACCGGAAAGGCCTCCGTAGGGGAATCCCCTTGGTCCAGAATCTCCGTGAGGGGATACCTGGCCCGCTTAGACACAGGTTCGAGCTTCATCCCGGTGGGCTCCGAGATGAGCCAAAGCAATCCCAGATAAGACGAAGGGCTATCGTCCATCGACTGACCTCCAGAGGACTCCAAGTCTACTCACCTGGAGAAAAGGAGGAATCGCCGTCCGGACTCTGAAGAGTCCAAGAGCTACCTCGGGCCTGAGCCACCCTCCACCTGCCGAGTCGATCGGGAGTGAGGGTAACAGACCGCCTATGGGGCAGTCCCTGAGCCGACCGAGAGTTCTTGGTCGGAGCCCCAAATAACGGCTGTGGAGGTGGAGGTTCCACCGGAATCGGTGGAGCAGCTGGTTTTGGCCAAACAACCGGCCTGGGAACAGGCTCCTCGAGTAAGAGCGAAGGGTTATTTCGGCCGCTCAGTGACAGCCATTAATGGCCAGAAAGCGCGGCGTCGCTTGTTCCTGGTCAGAAGGAGCTGTTGCCACATGAAGATCCTCGTATCGTCGGCGTAACTAGCGCCGAAGCCTCCCTCTGATCCGAGGAGGAGGATGGCGAGTGCAGCCTGCCGGTGCGAGACGAGACCGCCTATGGCGGTGGGATCGGCTGGACCGCTGAAGAAGTCGAGACCGAGACCCTCGGCTTTTCCGAGGATGGTGCGGGGAAGGGACGGGTGGAACCGGCTCCCCCCTTGGCTCAGAGGGTTCACCCGAGGGCTCCGGAACCGGAGGCACTGGCAAGCCCAGGATCCTCAACTCCCACCGGGGGAACCGGTGAGAGAGGATTTTCGGCTTCACCGGTCGACAACCCATCCAACGGATCGAGAAAGATCTCGACTGCGTCGACGGGAGTCTCGGTCAACTGACCTGACGGGGACATCGTGAGACCAGTGGCCGAAGCCGAACGATCGACCGAAGTCGATGGCCGACAACTCGGGGAGAGGGATCTTTCCCGCTCCCAAGAGAGTCGACGGAGGGACTTACCCTTGTCTTTCTTCTTGGACCGAGAAGAAGGTCCAGCAGACGTTGGTCCCTCTCCTCTAGTGGAGAGGGACAGACAAAGCTCCTTAAAGGAAGCTGTATAAGAGGAACCCAGGAGGCGGGATAAATGCGCGGTCGGGGAAAGATGTGACCCGCCGCCTCCTCTTTGAGGCGATCATCTGCTCTAGCTGATCCGCTGAGTCCCGCACACCGGACCGCCCGACCCGGGCCTCTTTTGACTTCACTGAGGAAACGTTCTCAGAGCGCCCCAGTTGAAATGGGCAACACGGTCTTCGAGGATGTAGGCTGAGAAGGAAGAGCACAGGTCGCAAGTCTGGGTGGGTGCTCAAGGCCTAAACAGTAGACACATCGTGAGTGCGGATCCATTCGAGACATCTTCTGTCCGCAAGGGCATCTCCAAAACCGAAGTCGATTTGTCCATCGCAGCCGTGGAGGGATAGAAGACCAAGTCTAGAATGCAAAAACGCTACACTGAAAAATCAAGAATTAGGAACCAGTCTTAAACGCAGAGCGTTAAGGAGGGAACCTGAGCTTCCAAGCGGTAAGGAAGATCTGGCGTCATGGGGCGGAGCCGAGTTTTACCACCCGGGTGGGTGGGAGGAGCCAGCTTGAAGACCTTCCGGCAAGATTTAAAGTGGCAAGGATACCTGCCAGACAGTGTGGATGAACAACATATCCATGTCCCTAGAACTGGCAGTTCTGCGTTGGATGGAGATGCAAACAGGTCCAACTCTGGCAGTCCCACCTGTCGAAGAGATTTTCGATCACTGCGGGAAGAAGTTCCCATTCAAGAACCTTGGTCAGGGAATGGCTTAGACTGTCAGCTAAGGTGTTTTGAACCCCTGGAACATGCACCGCAGTCAGGCTCAGGTGATGCTCTATGGCCCAATACCACACTCTCATGGCCTGTCTGCAGAGGGGTAAGAACACGTGGCCCCTTGCTTGTTTATATAATAACCACAGACATGTTGTCCAACTGGATCAAGAAAGGACCTGGGAGTAGATGCATCTGAAAGGCTTGGAGAGCATATAGTATCGCTTGCATCTCCAAAACATTGATGTGGTGATGTTGTTCCAATGGGGACCAAGTCCCCTGAGTCTGACAGTCTGCCAGATGGGCACCCCAGCCTTAGCCTGATGCATCTGTGGTCAGAACTTGCCAAAGTGACTCTGACTGGAAGGGAACTCTCTTGGAAAGGTTGGAGGGATTCAGCCACCATATCATGGTCTGTCGGACTGAGTTGGATACTGACACTGGGAGGTCCAAGTCTTCCGAATGCTGGTCCCACTGGACCCGGAGGTTCCACTGGGCCACCCTCATGTGCATGCAAGCTAGGGGTACTGTCACAATGGCCGCTGCTATATGTCCCAGCAGTCTTAGAAACATTCTGGCTGGGACTTGTTGAGCCAGAGTCTGAAGGCGCTCTGCCCCAGCTGAAGGAAGGAAGGCCCTGCTTTGTTCGGTGTCTAAGATCACCCCTATGTACTGGACTCTTTGACTTGGCCAAGGGGATGATTTTGGAAGGCTGAGTGTTATCCCCAGATCCCAAAATAGGGAAAAAGTGGCCTCTAAGGTTCAGAGCAATTCCTCCTTGGTAGGAGCAGTCAGAAGCCAGTCGTCTAGGTAAGGGAGGACATAATGGTCTTCCCTCCTTAAGGCAGCTGTCACTACTGCGAGGCATTTTGAACAGACTTGTGGGGCTGAGGACAAGCCGAAGGGCAGGACCTGAAACTGGTAGTGGTTTCCTTGGAAGTGGAAGAGCAGGAAGCTCCTGTAGGGTGGAAACACTAAGATGTGAAGGTAAGCATCCTGCATGTCCAGGGAACAGAGCCAATCCCCTTGATGAAGTAAAGGGAGAAGGCTGGGAAGAGTGACCATCCTGAACCTTTTGTACTCTACAAATTTGTTCAGATGGCTGAGGTCCAGAATGGGGCGCAGATATCCTGTTTTCTTTGGGACCAGAAAGAAATGCGAGTAGAATCCCTTCCCGTGTTGTGCTGGTGGAATGGGCTCGATGGCCTGTTTTCGCAGAAGCACCTGTATCTCATCTTGGATCAAGTCGAGATGGGCCTGGGGGTAATGGGAGGGAGCTGGAGGACTGTCCAGAGGAATCTCCAACAATTCTAGGGTATGTCCTTGTTCCATTAACTGTAGGACCCACTGGTCCAAGATTATTCTGCCCAACCCTCTCTGTAAAGAGAGAAGTGACTCCCACCACCTCCCCCAGGGATTCTGCTGGAGGAGTGGCGGTCGGGTAAGGAGTCAGGCGGAGGAGCCAGGACAGGCAAAGTGGCCTGTGAGGTTCTAGGAGCTCTGGGCACTGAACCTCCTGTAGCTTGGGAAGTAGCCTTTCTCTTAAAGGCACCCCTGGGCTGCTGACCTATGAGTTGTTGTTTGGAGTTGAGCTGGAAAGGCTGTCACTGTGAAGACTTAGGCTGAGACTGATATAGGGTATTAACTGATTGGATAGCCTTACCAGACTCTTGGAGGTGAGCGATTATATTATGAGAATCCTTGCCAAACAAGACAGGGCCTCTAAAGGGGGCATCCAGGATCTTAGATTGGATGTCCATGGCAAACTCTTGGCCATGAATGGCGGCGTAGGCAAATGCCCATAGCTTAGGCTCTACCAGCAGAGTTCGCAGAATCATAGGGGGCTCGGAGGACATGGGTTCCCACATTAGAGCCCGACTTGAGCAGATGCAACAGCTCAGCCTTCCTGGGGAGAGCCACCTAAGCTTGGGCCACCTCAAAAGCCTTCTCCTACAGGGCATTCTGATATTGGGCAGACTGGATGGGCCTAGCGGTCCTCATCTGCTGACAATTTCTATGTTTCTATGAACCATGTGGGCAAGAAAGTTTAGAGAAAGGATGGCACAAGTGGCTGACGAGTAGACCTTTTGCCAAAATAGTCTATCTGCCTATAGTCCTTATCAGGAGGTGGAGTGCTGAGGTGTCTGGGTCATTCTGAACGGTCATGGGCTGTGATAACAACCAAATCAGCCTCCGGGTGAACCTCATAGAAGGGTTCATCCCTTGGGGCATTATACAAGCGATCCGCCTTTTTCCTCGCCGATGTTGAGGACGGGCGCTTCCAAGCTGACATGCTGGCATCCTTAAAGGAGTCTATAAGAGGGGAGACCACTAGAGGCAAGGACTCCTTCTTACAAAGGAAAGTGGCTAGCCGATGTCGCTCGGGGTCCACGTTCTCATTATCCCAGCCCATGAGGGCCTGGATGTGCCTCATCTCATCCGAGAAAGTTGGGTCATTGTTGTTTATGCTTTACCAAAGACTTCTTCGGATCCCTCATTGAAGAAGTGGAGGCCCCGGAGGCCGGGGAAGAGGAGATACTCTGGTGAAGAGCCTTCTCTATAGTTAGAAGCTTTTGCTGCAGCAGAATGGATTCCAATGTCTTCTGGTGGTGAAGCGGGTGCGCTGATCGAAATCTTGGCAGTGCTAGCAGGCCTCAACGTTGGGATTCGGGCCTAGGCAGAGTACGCATGCTGAATGGCCATCCTTGTGGGGCAGCTGCTTGCCGCCATTCCATAGGCGAGGAAGGAGAAGAAGACATACATGGATTGTACTTAAAACAGAAGAAAAATCAGTTAAATAATATAGCACGGGTAACGCAGTGAAAATGGCGGTTGACTTGAGCAGAAGGCGTCCATAGAGGTCCGACTTGTGCAGGTCGATGGCAGGAAAAGAACTGAGGTGATGCTGGGGGTCTCCCCATTTTATACCATAGGCAGACGGGGGCAGGCTGATGTCAGGGGTGGTCCCCCACTATTGGCTGCTAGCTAGGTGCCTGCTGGCTTCGTCCTTATGGTGTAACCTGCTGCAAGAGCCCCCTCGAAGTGACATTACAGTTACAGGCGAGTAACCCTCATTTCTAGGGACGTGGATATAGTGCACAATCCACACTTGTGGCAGACTCTTAGCAGTTCTCCGGGAGGAGGGGCCATGGTGCACACCCTTACTTGGCAAACATGGATTGAAGGGCAGGTGCCGAGGTAGGACAGCACATGCGTAGTACCGCAAGGCTGGCTCACACCGTATAGGCTATCTCGGCGTCATCCCTCCAACTGCCTCAGTACCTTTTTGACCAAGGAGTTGCAGCGTAAACTATCCTAGGACATCTAACCAAAACCGGGCATAAGATATCCCGGATGACCCGTGTAAGAAGGGTCAACACGACGTCATCTTCACAGCACAAGCAACAAGGAATGAAGACCAGAAACAGAGTGCGTGAGCTCGGGGGATGGTGGGTGGGTGTGTGAATAAATAGTGAAGACTATGTCCAAGAAGATCCAGAATTATGGAAGGTATGTCATTTTCATATCTTCCTGGACTAAAAGTCTTCACCATTCATTCACACTAGTGGGAGAGTAGAGAGCTAAACACCAATCCCCCAAGCAGGGTGGCAGGAGGCCAAGCTCGCTCAAGACAGAAGACCAATAAGGATTGAGCTGCCGAAGGACATACACGGTCTGGCATGAACATCGAGAGCATAGTGCTTTACGAAGGTATGCACTGAACTCCAAGTAGCCACTCTGCAGATATCTGCAATGGGTACGATACGAATCTCTGCCAGGGAAGCCACAACCGCTCTAGTAGAGTGGGCGTAAACCCGGCCTTCCAGTTTGACCTGTGCCATCGAGTAGCAGTGTTGGAGACAGGCTACTAGCCATACAGAGATACATTGGATGGAGACAGGCTGACCCAGCCGGGTTGCACTGAAGGTAATGAACAGCTGTTTAGATTGATGGATCTCCTTAGTTCTGTCAATATAGAACCACAGAGCTCTTTTCGCGTCCAGCAAGTGAAGGGTGCACTCCCCTTCATTCTGGAAGTTAGCAAAGTAAGTCGGAAGCACTAAAGGTTGGTTAAGATGGAATTCTGAAACCACCTTTGGAAGGAATTTAGGGTGTGTGAGAAGAACCACTTTGTCCTTGTGAACAACCGTGTATGAAGGGTCTGTGACCAGTGCGTGGATCTCAGAAACTCTATGCACTGAAGCAATGACCACCAGTAAATGCCATCTTCCAGGTCAGAAACTTAAAATCACAAGTGGCTAAAAAAGTTCAAATGGCTTACGAGTGAGCATATCTAACACAATGTTGATATCCCATGCCACCACCAGCCTTCTGACCGGGGGTCTGGTGTGAAGGATGCCCTTAAGGAACAAAGATGAGCTAAAGCTAGGTTATGCACTGGCTCATGGCAGGGGGAGATCGCGCAGAGATGTACTTTCTCTGTGGAGTACTGCAGTCTTGCATTCAACAGGTCTAGAAGGTACTCCAACACCTTGCTAGGTGGGCAAGAGAAAGGATCCAAATGGGATTTCACACACCAAATCGAGAAATGCTTCTGCTTAGCTGTGTAAGTCATCCTTGTGGAAGGCTTACAGGTGGCTAGCAGGATTTCTGAGATTAGCCGAGATACCTTGAACCTACTCACTTATATCTCTTCAGGAGCCGGGCATGGAGATGAAGTGATTGCAGGTTGGGATGGAGCAAGGGTCCCTGTGTCAAGAGATCTGTCCGGAGAGGCAGCTGTTTTGGAGGGACCTCGGACAACCTATTGATCAGCAGGAACCCTATCTGCTAAGGCCAGTATGGGGCGATTAGAATCATCCTGCCCCTTTGTCCCTCCATTTTGAGGAGTACCCTCTGAACCAACGCAGAGGAGGAAATGTGTACAGAAAGCATCTTGTCCACCACAGTCTGAATGCATCCTGATAGAAACTGCCAGGTTCTGAATTTCTGGAGCAAAACTGAGGCAGTTTTGTGTTGAGTGGGGATGTAAAAAGTTCCAGGTCTGGAATGCCCCACTCGTCGAACAGCGATTGCACGACATCTACTGTGAGCGACCACTCATTAGGATCCGCCTCCGTTCTGCTGAGGTGGTCCGTTAGGTCGTTCTGGATTCCCGGTAGGTAGACTGCATGGACGGATGACTCGTTCTGGAGACACCATTCCCACACTCTCATCACTTCCCTGCAAAGAGGGTAGGAGTGCACTCTGCCCTGTTTGTTGATGTGATACATCACAGCTTTGTTTGTCTGTTTGGAGAAGGATTACTTTCCGACAGAGGATGTTCCCTCAGGGTTCAAACAGCGTACAGGACCTCCCTCATCTCCAGGACATTTATGTAAAGGTGAGACTCGTCCTGGCCCTACAGTCCCTGAGTGTATAGGTTCTGACAGTGAACCCCTCAATCCATCAGAGAAGCATCTGTGGTGACAGTAATCTGTGGCTCTGGCGAGGCAAAAGGAAGGCCCCATTATAGGTTGATTTCCTGCATTCACCATAAGAGGGATCTTGTCAGTGGTTATGTCATTCTTATGTGAAAGAACTGTGGGTGAGTGGTCGGAGACCACTGCGCACTGAGCATCCACTGAGTGGTCCTCATGTGCAACCGTGCTAGGGGCACTGTGAAAACAGCGGATGCTGTGAGACCTAGCATCCGCTACATTGCAATGGCTCGAACTGACGTGTTCTCTCTGAAGTGGGTCATCTGAAGAATGGAGTTCTTCCTGTCCTCTGGGAGGAAGGCCCTCATTTGGGTGGTGTCAAGTAGAGCTCCTATGAAGAGGAGCTGCCGGGAGGGTTGAAGCTGAGATTTCTCTAGATTCAAGAGAACTCTCATGGATGCAAGGAACTGGAAGGCTTCAGCCACCGCTCTCTTTGTCTCGTCTTCGGAAAGACTTGCTAGGAGCCAGTCATCCAGGTAAGGGAAGACTTGAATACCTAGCTTTCTGAGGTGCGTAGCGAGCACTGCAAAGTATTTTGTGAAGACTCGAGGCACTGAGGATAACCCAAAGGGCAATACTCGAAACTGGTAGTGCTGACCCAGAACCACAAGGTGGAGGTATCTGCGGTGATCCAGGTGCACTGGAACATGCTGATAAGCATCTTGCATGTCGAGAGATGCATGCCAGTCGAACTGATGAATCAATGAAAGTAGCATTCCCAGGGAGACCATCCTGAATTTCTCTCTGAAAAGATCATTTGTTTAACTTTCTAAGGTTGAGAATCGGGTGCATATACCAGTTTTTTTCAGTATCAGAAAGTAATGAGAATAGAATCCAGTGTTCCTCTCCGTGAGTGGAGTGACTTCTATTGCCCTGTTGTTTCAGAGGCCCTGAATCTCAGCAGCAAGTAGGTCTGACTGAACTGTTGACAGACTGGGCTGTCGTTTTGGTGGAAGGTCTGGAGGAGAGTCCATCAGATTGAGGGAGTAGCCCTCCCTTACAATTCTAAGGACCCACTTGTCCGACGTGATATGTTTCCACTGCTTGTAGAAAAGGGATAGATGACCTCCCACTGTCGAGAATGAGCCCCCCTTGGGCAACAGAGGAGTGACCTGAGCTGGAAACTCAGAGGGTGGCACTCGGTGCTTTCGGGGCCTGCGTCTTCTGCTACATTTTCTTCTGCTGCTGGGGAGCTATGCTTTTATTACCAGCTCCTCATCCCTTACCTCGCAAGGACTGTTGGCCATGGAACTGCAGACAGTTCCCATTTTTCTGAGGGGCAGGGGGTGCTGGTCTGGCCATTTTTAGGGCACACCTAGTCTTCTCTGCGGCCTCCAGTGGTTGCTCCACTTGACAGCCGAAAAGGTAGGCACCATCAAAAGGCACATTCTTCACCTTCTACTGCGCATCAGGCAAGAAAACCTGATGTCCTGAGCCAAAAATGGTGTCTTCTACAAATTCCAGCGACCACAGCCCTGGAAGCAGTATCAGAGGCATCCAGTGCAGCTTTCAGCTGCTGGTTATTGGATTCTATGCCCCTGGTGATGGTCTGAAGTAGCTCCAACAAGATGTCAGATTCCCGGAAGTGTCTCAACCAAAGTCTTAAGTGAGTTCCACAAGGTATACTCATACTGAGAGAAATGCATTTGTTAGCTAGCAATGCGCATGCCCAGGGTTGCAGCTGCGAATGTCCGCTTGCCTAGAATGTAGATTTTGCGACACTCCTTATTAACAGGTCAAGCAGAAGACTCCTGAGGGAGAACGACCTTGTCATTTTCAGCAAGGACCACCAAGTCATCCACAAACACTTGCGAGGACAGGACAGGTCTATCCTTAGGTGGGGCATATTTCCTATCGATGACTTTTGACACCGAAGGAATCACAGCCGGCTTGTCCCAAATCATCTCCTATAATGTCTCAAAAGAGGGCAGAATCAGAGGGGGTTAAGTCCTCTGGAATCTCAGGGATATGCAGAAATTGCAATCGCAACAGCTTACCTGGATCCACCGAAGAGGTTTGCAAAGCCAGGGTGGAACCCATATTCTTGAGCAGAGACTGGAAAGAGAGATCTTCCATTATGGATTCGGCAGAGATTGAAGGCTTGCTCTCCACTCCAAAAAGTGAGTTGTCCACATTATTATCAGAAAGGATTATGTCCGGATCAGACTCATCAAGATCTCCCTCTGTGCCAGATGGGCCACCAATGACAGGCTTGGGCCAGGAAAAACAAGGGAATCGAAGAGGTCGTCACCAGCATCGAAGCTCTTGGCACCAGCGGCGCCAACAACAACACCAAGGCCGGCCATTGGGCACTCAACACTGGAGCAGCCAGCGATCCTCGAACCATCCTGACAGAACTAGAAGAAAAGGGAGAAGAGGTTATAGGTACCTGTGCTGTCCCCAACTTAGGCAACAGTTGAGGAGAGTGGGCAAGAGTGGTGGAAGAAGAGGATGCTAGCCACGAGGGAGGAGCCTGCACCTCTTGTCCTGAACACCCTGGCCTCGGCTCAATAGCTTAAAATCCCAAAGGATCAGGCACTGGAGCCGCTGCCAAAGGTAGACGGGACAAACGTCGCACCCACTGCTCCATAAGAGCAGTTCAATGATGAAACTGCTCACTGGAAGCCCCAACGGAGGACAATGAGGGGCTCCTGGGTCGAGAATTATGGTCCCCGGGAACGGAGGGCACTGGAAACCCAACCAGAGTTGGGTCGGGCCCAACACTCCTAGCCACCAACGACCCCCATGCAGATATATCAAAGAGCGACCTCAAGCGGTACCTTTTCTTCTTAGACCGATGGGTTGAAGAAGAGCTTGAGGCCGAGCTGTACTGGGTCCCTGACACTCAATTGGAGCAGGACCACTTCTTTTTGTGTTTACGAGAGGACTGTCCTCCCTCCTGAGCAACAGACTGTCTGTGGTCGGAATCCCCCTTCGAAAAGGGCGACGGACTGGACCCAGCCCCACTGCCAGAACAACTTTCAAACGAAGTCTCCCTACTGTCACCGACACCGTCCATGGTTAACTCCGTTGAAGAAGGCTGTGAGAAGTCAAACTTTTTAAATAAAGAAATAAGTGAATAAGTATTCTAAAACTAACTAACGAACTAAACGTAATGCTGCTGTGGCATATATATAGACTTGACTGCCACTGGAGAGCGACGTCGAACTGAAGCACACTCGATGGCGGGGGAAAAAAGGAACCGAGGCAGTTGGAGGTTCGACGCCAAGATAGCCTATACGGCACGAGCCAGCCTCATAGCGCTGCACATGCGCAGTCCTACCTCGACACCAGCCCTCCTGAAGATTATTGGCTCCTGCTGGGTCCTAGCGCCTCCAGCACAGTCCCACTAGTGTGAATGAATGGTGAAGACTTTTAGTCCAGGAAGATCAAATAATATCCTTAAGTAATTCAGTGAACTACTGTACAGTCTTTCACCTGCTATGCTGATTTATATTGCAATGGTACAGCAGTCTAAAACAGCTAACTTGTAAAGAACCCCCCCAAGATAAACCGTAATCCTATTTACTACTAGCTGCTATCCAACATTATGCCTACTGATACTGCCCTTACCCAGTCACATGGATATGTTTTTTTTTGCCAATTCTGTTCTACGTTCTTGAGGTGATTTCTTGTATAACTGCCCTTTTCTGATGAAGGACTCTGTTGTGTAGTCCAAAAGCTAAACGATTTTTCTGTAAAACTTTTTTGTCCAATAACAGGTATCAAATCACTTATTTTGTGTATCTTATTGTACAAGTACCAATATGGCAACAGACATTTGTTTTGCCAGTCACATAAAATAACTCTTGTTCTATACCAAGCCAGTTTTAAAAGTATACCTATCCTAAATGAAGAAAAATAAATTTCAAAGAGAAAGAAGGTATGCGAAACTGGAATATACCACTTATTGATGAGCTCTCATACTCTGGAGAAATGGATCCCGTATCCTTCTACATCTCCCAATATCTGATCTAGCTAAGTGGGTTAATTTTCATACCATGCTATTTTCACAAGGGTTGAGAGCATTCCAATACTGAGGAGGGTTGAAGATCTCCATAAGAGGAAAATTTGTTTAATGGCTTCAAGGGTAGCTGGGCACAACCAGATCTTCTGGTGACCTGGAAGATTTAAATTCAGGGTGTGTCTGCCCAACAACCAGTCAAATGGGTCTGCTGACAGGTGAGAGTTTCTTATTCCATCACAAATTTGTCAAACTGTGGTCCAGTAAGTTTGTAGGACCAGGGAGGCCCAAAGAATAGAGGTCAGATTACCAGGATGCTGGCCACATCTCCAGCAGGTGTCATAATCTGCATCTTCTTAAGAAGTTCTGGGGTGCAGTACCACCTATGTAAGATTTTCTATGGGATCTGCTGGTATCGCAAATCCACAAAACCTCTGTGTGCTGCCTGCTTCAACTGATCCCAGACTTTGACTGGGTGAGGTAGAATGAGCCAAGGTAAGAAAGATAAGGTGCATAAAAGGCATACATAACACCTGTAATTTTATTGCTGAAAAAATAAAAAAAAACTAAAATAACAAACCTGTACACTCAAAACAATGAGGCTGTGTCTTTGAGACAGGATCACTTAAAGCAATGCAGTGTACTGCCGATGACACTCTTCAGGGATAATGCTGGCATAACATTATCCCTGAACACAAGGAGAGAAGCTTCAAACAGCTTTTAAGCAGGACAGCAGCAGTTTTTTTGTCAGCATCCCAGCTCTAACTGACCTTCTCTCCTCCTTCTCACTCCCAGAACTGCAAAAAGAAGGGCCATTTATAGCCCTCCCACCGGGTCATGTGATCATTACCTAAAGGCACGTACATATGCAAATTTTTTCACACTCCACAGTTAGTCAATACTATACATAATACATACTATTTTAAAACAATTGTCATACAAAGGCTACACTTTTAAATGTGGACCATTATGCTCTCCTTTGGGATAAAATGAAGAAAAAGGATTTAATATATGCAAAACCCACCCAACAATTTGCATACACCCTCCCGCAAGCTACACCTGCTACTTTAAATTTTTAGGGTTACAAAAAAGAGCAGGATGTGGCCGGCTGCCTCTCTAGCAACAGCTCAGCAGAAAAGGTAAGGAACCATTAAAACTGCATTTAAGGTTTGTTTGTTTTTACAATACTGACAACCCATTAAGTCTTAGGACTGTTTTAACTTTGTTAAGGAACTATCTAACAAACCACAGCACTCCTCAAACCTCAGAGCAAGTGATAAAAACAGATCTGGCCTGTGAGTGTATTTCTCTTCCTGCTTTTTAAGGTGTTTGTGTAATACCTGAACTGCTGCAGAAGTATACATTCAAACCAATTGTTTTATGTGCTTTTATAGTTTCCTAAAGGGGAGCCTTTTATGTCTTGTTACAACCTCTGTTCCCAAGGAAAGCTACCTGAAGCTCTCAATGTAGTGTAGCTTAATTTTAACATTTAAAGAGACACTAATACCAATTTAGCATAAAGGAAAGCTGACAATAAAAGCCAATTTCTGTCTTCCTGTTCAGTCACTAAACCTGGGCGCACATCAGGCTAGTATACTGGAGGGAACACAGTTTAAGCTTTTTAACGGGAAGCAGACAAACACAACTATCTCAAACAACACAAATCCACAGATGGCCAGTCTCTGGGGGGAGACAAACAAGGACATAACAAGTACTGATTTGGAACAACTACTGGGCTGAAAAACAAACCAGCCTCAATATCTAACACAGAACATTTCAACATTTAACATGTACAATTTATATAAAACTAGCATCTTTATTTTACTCTACAATAACCAAAGACATTCTTGTCCTGCTCTTTATGGATATGAATCCACCCCATCTCACAGACTGTGGAGGTATCTCTCTCTCTCTTTGGGCGCCTATTCCCATGCCTGTCTGCAATTCTGCAAGGTTGGTGTGTTTGATGCCACAATAAAATTGTATATTCTGCCTCTAAGATTCAGAGGATTACTGGACATAAAGACATAGCCCTTGGCAGGGTGTCATCCTCTATTGGTGGAGTGCAAAAGTATGCCGTTACTGCTGTCCTAATCTAAAGATACTTCCAGAGGTCTGATCTGGGCAGGGCACATCATGCTGCTAAATTTTGAAATGAATCCAGACCAGTGGCTTCAGGGCTATATTGGTGCCTCAATGTCTGTATCCCCTTAGTCTCCCAAGAGGGCTAGTGAATCAGTCCACCGTCTACAGTGAGACCCAGATTATGCCAAAGGGGATCCCAGGAACCTATGCTGTAATTTCCAGTTATGCCTTTTCATTAGTGTACAGTCTGTCTGGAAAATCTGGTTATGGGGTGCATCACCCTTGCCTCCATGGATACTCCCCACCCACAGCAGGTCCAGTTTATGGCTCCGCTCCAGAGAGACACAGTAAGCTATGAAATCCAGTGTTTGCAGCCACTGAAAATCTTGGCAGATACCTGCTGCTTGGTGATACTGCCAAAGCCATGGCACTGCCCATCCGCTGCTTGCCCTAGTGCCCTGAGTTTCTTCAGACTAAAATGGGGCTCTTACCCTTCAAAGGAAGCATGCAAAATGTCGTTCCAGTTGTCTAAAAATGGTTTGCAGAATGGGCAGTGGCAGACTCTTAACAGAAATAATATCCTTGGAAAGGCCATCATTTTGTACAGCGCTATCTTGCCTCCAAAAGAGACAAAAGTTTTCCCCACCTGTAAAATCAGCTTCCAAGGAAACAAGAAGAAGTGAAAATTAAGATCAGTGATACTCTTTGTGCTATCTACTAGCCAAATGCCCAGATGTTAATTGTTTTTGCCATTGAAGCTCTCAATGAATAAATTCCTACTCCATTGTGAGTCTTTTTAATGGAAGTATCTGTTTTGGCCCAATTAACCTTAAGTCCTGACAGGGATCTGAAATCATTTAGCATCAAGAGGGCTGCCGGTAGCGAGCCCTCAGGGGCCGATAGTTGAAGAACAAGTCATCCACAAAAGCTAATGCCCTACCTTGTGTGCCACACATAATATCCGTTACCTGTGGGCTATGTCTCAGCTTGCAAAGAAGTGGTCCTAGCGTGATGAGGAACCGGAGAGGAGAGAAAGGGCGGACCTAGCGGGTTCCTCTTTGCAGCTGTACTGGCGCAGAAGGAATGCAGTTAGCTTACACCTTGGCTGAAGGAGAGGCATATAAGGTTTATATCCATTTCATATAATTGGCCCAATACCAAATTTGACCATTGCTCCATAGAGGCAGTCCCACTCTATGGAGTTGAATGCCTTCTCCATATCTACACTGGTCAGCAGACTAGGAAAGTCGGATCTGGTTGCTGCCCATAGTACGTTTAGCACCGCTCTGCTGTTGTCCGCTACCATTCTACCCCTGACAAACCCAGTTTGGTGGTGGTTTATTATGGATGGAATTATGGCACCTAAATGGTAAGCAAGCACTTTTGCTAAAATTTTCACATCCATGTTAAGTAGAGAAATGGGGCGATAATTCCCTTCCAGCTGCAGGTTTTTGCTAGGCTTTGGTAGTTAGACAATTATCACCTACATCATAGATTGAGGGAGTGCCCCCCTCTCAAAAGCATCTCAGAAAACCATGAGTAGATATTTATTTATTTGGGTGGAGAAAGACTGATACAAGTGATTTACAAACAGGCCAAATAACTTCATAGTTAAATTTGCAGACAATATTAAATTGGGGGCAAGGTTAATAATCAAGAAAATATTTCTGCATTAAAGAAGGATTTGGAAAAATTAACACTTTGGGCAAATTAAAATCATATACAGTTTAATCAAGGCAAATGTTTAGTAGTGCATTTCGGTGTAAATAATCCAAAAATGATATATCATATAAACGGACTACCACTTCACTCATCAAATTGTGAAAAAGATTTAGGGATATATGTTAATAATAAACATACATTAACTGATCACTGTGTTAGAACTGCTTGCACGACCAACAGACTTTTGAGGCAAATAAAACGCACTTTTGTTAATCGCACTGAACAATGCCTTATTCCATTGTATAGGGCATACATTAGACCGTATCTAGACTATGGCTCCCCTTTCTGGAATCCAAACCAAAAAAGACATAGCAATTCATGAACAGGTTCAAAGGAGAGTAACTAGAATGATTCCAAGATTAACAAACTTGGATTATCAGAACAGATTAAAAGCTACTGGTCTCTTCTCTTTTCAAACTAGAAGATTAAGAGGTGATATGCTTATGGTTTTTAATTTATAAATTCACCAGATCTAATGGAAAAATGTGGTCTAACACTCCCCAAAAGGAGACAAGTTCCGAGACTGCATAATAAACAGCTTGAAGTAAAAACTTATAAAACCAGCAAAAGGGGAAACTTTTTTCCAATAAGAGCATCCATTGTATGGAACACCTTGCCACAAGAATTGGTAAAGGCAACGAGTGCCACTGTCTTTAAAAACAAATTAGATGTTTGGTTGAGGGATAATAAATAAATAAATAATGTCCCACATAGTGTGGGGAACAGTCTCGATGGGCTCTGGCCTTCTTCTGTTCTTTCATACCAAGTAATTAAGCTGGTAGCCTGTCCGGGTCCAGTGCCTCTCCGCTAGGCAGCTTCCTTGCTGCTGACTGAATCTTTTGTACCGTTAGAGGGGCGTCAAGGCTTTCCATCTGCTGGAGGGACGGGTTGGGTATGGAAATACCCTGCAGAATTCATGTATGTTCTGGGTGATCACCCTCTGACAAGTGTAAAGGCTGGCACAGAATGAGCGAAAGGCCTCCACAGTTTCTAATGACTTAGGACTCTCCCAAACAAGTGTCTGAGAGATACAACAGTATGCCTTTCTGCTGCATCCTGGCTCTACAGGCAAAAAGCCAGTCAGTTTTCTCTACAGACTCCCAGTATTTGTAGGAGGTTCATGAGGTTGGCCTTCTAAGTAGCATTATAAGTTATATTTGAGTTGCATGACGTCCACTGTGGCGAGGTGGTAGGGAGCGGCATTATAGTCACTTTCCTCTCAAGGTTAGTTCAGACTCTAACAGCTCTGAGAGCCTCTGCTTTTTGTTGTGTGCTGCATAACTTATTATGCAACCTCTGAGGTAGGCCTTAAAGGCATCCCAGAAAATGGCTGGGGATGTGTCTAGTGTGTCATTACAGGAAAAGTACAGATCTAGTTCCTTAGTCAGTGATTGAGGGAAGTCCATATAGGAGAGAAGGAATGTGTATGTGCCATCTAGGGGTTTTTGGCGAGTTTGGTCTTACCATCAAAATCACAGCAGTACGGACATGGTCTGAAATAATTATTGGGCCTATAAAAATATGCTGCACCTTTGGAATTTGAGTCTTTTGTATCAGGAAGAAGTCCAGCTGACTGCTCACGTCATGGGGAGCCGAGTTAAAAGTAAAATCTCTACTGGTAGGGTGGAGGCATCTCCATAGGACTAGAAGCTGGAATTCACGGGCCATGGCATGAAGTGTTGTCTCACATTGTGAGATGTATCAAATGCTCTCAGAGTCTATCCAGCAGAGGATCCCAAACTTCATGAACCCCCCCTCCCCCAAAAAGAATCAGCTGTTCCTCAGGCTGCAACATTTTGGAAATCTGCTAGGCAAGTTCTGTGAAGAAGGAAGAAGAGTCTTGATTGGGTTGTAAATGTTGCCCAATTCTACTGTAGTGTTTGTGTATTTAGGGTCTCCCTAACACCCAACTTCCCTCTGTCGAGGAGGCCTTGTCCAGAACCTGTGCCTGGATCTTTTTATGGAACAGAATAGCAACCCCTCATGTTTTTTTTGTATAAGAGCTACTAATGACCTGCCCCACCCATTCCCTTGCTAATTTTTGAATCTGTGTTTCTAAGAGGTGAGTCTCATGAAGGAAAGCAACATCACATCTTTCCTTTTTCAAGTGGATAAGTATCTGTTTTCATTTTACTGGAGAATTAATGCCCTGGACATTCCAGACACAAAGGACAGTATGTTTTCAGACATTTTCATGGCTCAGTTTATGGACTGCTCCCTCAAATACTGGGAGAGGTGACAGTAGGTATGCTGGTAAGTGTCAGAAATGGTGCATGGTAATGTACACAAATCCCTTTGCCCTTTGCTGATAGATTAAGGAGTGAATGCCTGCCTTTACATCAGCATGGGACCAAGTGCCTTTTGGCCACCCACATTTAGGGACTCCTCTTAATGCATCTACCTCATGCAAAGGGTCCTGCTACCATATGCCTCCCACCCTTTGCACATGTGTCGAGAAATTCAAGCCTACCTGCATAATCTTTGCCCTGTGTGTATATAACCTTCTTTCTCTTTGTACAATTCATTTCATAACAAAGCCATAAGGCTGATACACAATCCAAAATAAGAAGGTAAAGATAAAACCAAGTAACCATTAAAAAAATAAGAAACACTTGGACCTTAATATTCTACTGCTTAACAGACAGTACCACAAAGCAGAGTGTTGGGGAACTAGGCCAACCTATTCCCTATAACAGCTATTGGACCCTTTTCCGTTCATGAAACCTAGAACTACTTTAACATGATGCTCCCTCTCCTCGGGCATGAGGGAGATTTGAAGCATTGGGACAATGCTCTGAGTAACCCGGTATAAAAAAAAAAAGTCTATGGTATTTCAGCATATAGGGGAGGGATGTACCTACTTCTGAAATACCTCTCCCCATTTAACCTGCTTAATACTGTCCCAGAGTAATATCTCTGATGTCTGTATTGAGGGGGAGAGAGGAAGGGATCCTGCCTCATAGATAATAGTGATAAGCCTGACATTACTGTACTGATGGAGGTGATGTGCCAATAATAATAATAATAATAATAATAATAATAATAATAACTTTATTTCACTTTAGCGCCTTTCAAAATACCAAGGCACTTTACAAAAAGAGTTAAAACAACGATGATAAAATCAGCAAACACAGTAATAAACTGATGGGTCCCTTCATTATATCTAGTAAAGGCCTGATGCCACAAAAAAGTTTTCAATGCCTATTTGAATCCCCCCATAGTCATGCACTCCCGTAGCTGATGGGGTAGAGAATTCCAGAGGGTAGGGGCCATGTACATAAATGCATGGGCCCCAGAATATTTCAAAGACACCCTTGAAATCTCCAGCAACCCCTTGTCAGCTGAGCGGAGCTGTTGCTCAGGGCGGTAGGGAACAAGAAGCTCTTTCAGGTAGTCAGGACTAAGTCCATGTAGGGCTTTGTAAGTCAGTAAACCAACTTTAAAGGTGATCTGCCACCGAATCGGCAGCCAGTGCAGATCGCGCAGCACCAGGGTGATATGAGAAGATCCAGAAGTCCCCGTCAACAATTGTGCTGCAGCGTTCTGCACTAGCTGCTGGCGGTGGATATCAACCCCAAGTAGCCCTAGGTACAGGGGGTTGCAGTAATCAAGGTGCAAGGTCACAAAAGCGTGGACCAACACAGGCAAATCCCCAGATGGAACAAGGTGCTTGATCCTGGCGATGTTCCTAAGATGGTAAAAGGAAGACATGATGACCGCCGACACCCGCGATCGTAACGTCAGCCCATCGTCAAGCACCACCCCCAGGTCTTGCACCCGTTCAGAGGTAAGGATGTGAGAGCCCCAGATAAAGTCCAGAGGGCTGACCAGCCCTCAACCCCTCTATCCAGCGGCCCAGATCCACAGCCATCACCTCAGTCTTTCCCGCGTTCAACTTTAACCACCTCAAATTCATCCAATCCTGGATTTCAGCAAGGCAGGTAGAGCTGGGTATCATCAGCACAGCAGTGAAACCTCAGCCCATACAGTCTTACAATATGTCCGAGGGGCAGCACACACACTGCAAACAACATGGGGGACAGCACTGAGCCCTGAGGAACCCCACATGACAGAGAGTGCGTCAGAGGAAAAAATCCCAGACACCACTCTGAGTTCTGCCAGTGAGGAAGGATGTAAACCACCTGAGGACTGTATTTGTCAGGCCATTGATGGACCTCAAGTGCCCAAGCAGCACCCCATGGTCCACAGTGTCAAAGGCTGAAGACAGATCAAGGAGCACCAAGACAGAACGGCTTCTCCAATCTCTTGCCATCAGATCATCATTGGGCACCTGTACCAGTGCGTTCTCGGTACTGTGCCTCTTTCGAAAACTGGACTGGAGAGGTTCATAGATGTTATGGATGGCCAAGTGGTTCTCCAGCTGTACCGCCACTACTTTCTCAATAACCTTACCTATAAAGGGGAGGTTTGAAATTGGTCTATAGTTGGCCAGAGAGTCTGGGTCCAGAGGAGCTTTCTTCAGGAGGAGTGTTGCCACCGCCTCCTTCAGGGAGCTTGGGAATGCACACGAAACAAGGGAGCACTGGACTATCTGAACCAGGACCGGGCTGATAATATCACAACAACCCATAATCAGGGAAGCTGGGCCTGGATCCAAACTACAGCATGTAGGGTGCATACTCTGGACAATCCGCATGACATCCATGAATTCCGGCAGGTCAAAGGTACTCTCAAGTACAGGTGACCAAGCACTGATCAACAGCATCCCCACAGAGCGAGTCAGGAGCATCTCCAACCTGATGTCGGCCACCTTATTAGCAAATAATCGAGCAAGCTAATCGCACTCCACTTGCAGAAAAGTTCTTCAGAGCTGCAGACAGGTTGGGTTGAACAGCCTGTCCATAGTTCGGAAGAGCTGAGCTGGTCGGTTCTGAGTGGCTGCAATCTCCCCAGGCAGGAATTCTGTTTTCTTATGGGAGATCGCCGATTGGTAGGCCTGATAATGCTCTACCAATCTAAGGTGGTCAACTTCCAGGGCGGATTTCCGCCAGCGTCGCTCTAACCTTCGTCCTAGTCACCGCAGCTCCCTCAAGGACCCATCAAACCAAGGGCCCGTGGGCAAGGAGAGAGAGGATGAACACAGACAGGAGCAATCAAGTCAGCGCACGGAGAGATGGCCTTATTACATGCGAGACGAAAGTCTCTGGACTAAAAACTAGCTACAGGAAACTCCCAGGAGTCGATTACGCCACTAGGCCTTCAGGACTTTATACCTCGTAAGAAGGCGGTAACTGACCATCTTCACAGGGCAGGCCTACGGAGGGGTGCAAGCGTTGAACCTCACGGTGTAATGATCGAACCAACCGACAGGTTCCACCCCAAATCGGAGGTCTCAATCCCCAGGAGGAAGAGCAAATCAACAGAGTGACCATGTTTATGGGAAGCAGAGGTAACAATCTGTGTCAGGCCCAGTGATGTCATCAGCTGGAGGAGTGCTGTCAAATTGCGAGTTCATCGTCAACCAGGTGTTAAAGTGCTCAGAACCTCAGTCTCGCGACTCAAGCACTCATGTCGATGACAAAATCTGCTGCTTCCTGTAGGAATAGCTTTTCATCCCTGGGTGGATGGTAGATGAGAGCTATCCTACAGCCTACACCTGCTACCACAGTACATTCAAAATTCAGTCTCAACTGGTACACTTGTGAGACCCAACTGGGTCTTGAAACAGACCACCCCACCCCACCCCGGGCGCGCGGTCCAATCTTGAGCGTGTATCACAGAGTACCCAGACGGAATTGCAGCTTCCAACGTGGGACCAGTATTTTCATCCAGCCAGGTCTCGGTGATGCAAGCCAGATCAGTTGTTCCAACAAGATATGGAAATTACATACCTACCATAATTCTTGATCTTCTTGGACGAGTCTCCACCACTCATTCACACTAATGAGGAACTGTGCCGGAGGCACTAGGACCCAGCAGGAGCAAACTTTTTGCTAGAGGGTCGGCGCCAGAGATGGAGCCGCGAGGAGCGGCACCACGAGCCTCAGCTCATGCGGTAATGACTATCTCGGCATCGACCCTCCAACCGCCTCAGTACCTTTTCTTCCCCAAGGAGGAGCAGCGTAACCTAACCTAGAAGGATAGCCTAACCAAAAAAGACCGGACACAAAACAGTCCGGACGACCCGTGTAAAAAGGGTCAACACAGAAGTCTTCACAGCCTAAAGATTGAGGGAGTGAAGACCAATAGCAGAGGTGAGCTCGGGGAATGGAGAGCGGGCATGTGAATGAGTGGTGGAGACTCGTCCAAGAAGATCAAGAATTACGGTAGGTACGTAATTTCCATGTCTTCCTGGACATAAAGTCTCCACCACTCATTCATACTAATGGGAGAGTACCAAGCTAATAATCCCTCAAGAGGGTGGCAGGAGACCAATAGCTCACAGTTTCAGGACAGGAGTCCATTAAGGATGGTTCTGCCAAAAGAAAGATGTCGTCTGGCATGGACATCCAGGGCATAGTGTTCGACAAAAGTATGCACTGAGCTCCAGGTAGCCACATCGCAAACGTCTGCAATGGGCATGTTGCGGTTTCCACCTAGGGATACCGACCCGCTCTAGTAAGTGGCGTACACTCTGCCTCCAGCTTAACCTGCGCCATGGAATTACAGTGGCGAAGGCATGCCACCAGCCATGCTGAAATACATCTGATAGTGACGGGCTGACCCAGCTGAGTCTTGCTGAAGGAAACAAACAGTTGTTGAGCTTTGGAAATCTTTTGATTCTATCTAGATAGAAAGCAAAGCTCTCTTGACATCAAAGAATGAAGAGAATGCTCTCCTTCATTTTGGAAGTTCACAAAGCAAGTAGGAAGGACCAAAGGTTGGTTTAGGTGAAATTCTGAAACAACCTTAGGGAGAAACTTAGGATGGGTCCTAAGAACTACTTTGTCTTTATGAAACACCATATACCGGGGGGTCTGTGACTAGGGCATGTATCTCAGAGACCCTGCGGGCTGAGGTAATGTCCACTAGGAAGGCCATTTTCCAAGTGAGAAATTTTAACTCACAGATAGCTAGTGGCTCGAAAGGTTTTCCAGTGAGCATGTCTAGCACAAAATTAATGTCCCAGGCTGCGACTGGACATCTTATTGGAGGTCTGGTATGCAGAATTCCCTTAAGAAACCTCTTAACCACAGGTAACTGAGCCAGTGACAAAGAAAGTACTGGCTCATGATAAGCTGAGATGGTACAAAGGTGAACCTTAGCTGTAGAGTACTGCAGACCTGAATTTGAGAGGTCTAAGAGGTACTCTAGAACTTTATCTGGTGGGCAGGAAAAGGGGTTCAAGAGTTTTGCACCCAGGCAGCAACTTCCATTTGGCTGTGTAAGTTTTCCTAGCGGCTGGCTTGGCAGAGCCAGAAGAATATCTGAAACCCTGTGAGAGACTTTGAACCTGTTCACTTCTATCTCTTCAGGAGCCAAGCATGAAGGTGAAGCAACCTCAGGTTGTTGGAGGGCTTCCGACATACTGTTGAGTAGTGGAAACCACATCTGTTGAGGCCAGAAGGGAGCAATGAGGATCATTTTGTTTCCTGGGACTCGAACATGAAAGTACCCTCTGAATTAGAGGAAGAGGCGGAAAGAGGCGTGTAAGTGTTTTGCCCACTGTGTGAGCAGCATCCTGACAGAAAATGCCAGGCCCTGGATTTCTGGAGCAGAAGAGAGGCAGTTTTGTGTTGAGTTGGGATGCAAAAGGTCCGTCCGGAGTTCCCCACTTTGCGAATAGCGACTTGAACTACTGGCTGAGTCGAGATCATTCATGGGGATCTGTCTCTGTTCTGCTAGGAGACGGTCTGCCAGTTCGTTCTGCACTCCCGGCACGTAGACCGCTTGAATTAGAGCCTTGTGCTCAAGCACCATTCCCACACTCTCACTGCCTCCCTGCATAAGGGGTAAGAGTGAGCACTGCCCTGCTTGTTGATGTAATACATCACTGCTTTGTTGTCTGTTTGAAGGAGAATGTCCTTCAAAGCCCGGACTGCATAAAGGACGGCTCTCATTTCTAAGGCATTTATGTGAAGTTGGGACTCGTCCTGAGTCCATGTACCTTGAGTGTGGAGAGTCTGACAGTGAGCTCCCCACCCCATATGGGGAGCATCTGTGGTAATGGAAATCTGATGATCCAGAGGAGCAAAGGGATACCCTTCCAGAAGATTGTCCTCTTGCAACCACCAGGAGAGTGATCTCTTCAGAGGTTCTGTCACCGTGATGAGAAAGGACTGAGGGCCAGTGGTCGGGGACCACTGAGTACTGAGCATCCATTGAGAGGTTCTCATGTGGAGGCGAGCTAGGGGTACAGTGAACACCACGGATGCCATGAGACCCAGCATCTGCTGCATCGAGAGAGCTGAAACTGACCTGTTCTCTCATATGTATCGGGCCGTCTGAAGGATATCGCTCCTCCTGTCCTCTGGAAGAAAAGCTTTCGCACAGAAGGTGTCCAGAAGGGTTCCTATGAAAAGGAGCCTTTGGGAGGGCTGCAGTTGTGATTTTTTTAGGTTTAGCAGGACTCCCATGGACGTGAGAAAGTGTGAAGCCGTGGCTACGGCATCGAGAGTTCCCTGTCTGGAAGGGCTTGCTAAAAGCCAATCGTCCAGATATGGGAACACCTGTATCCTGATTTTTCCGAGATGTGCTGCGAGAATTGCACAACACTTTGTAAAAACTCGTGGCGCCGCGGATAGTTCAGGACTCTGAACTGATAATGCTGTCCCAAAGCCACGAACCTTAGGTATTTGTGATGCTTTGGGTGAATAGGAATGTGCTGGTAAGCATCCTGCATGTCCAGGGAGGCTAACCAGTCATGTTGATAAAGCAAAGGTAACAGGGTTCCTAGTGATATCATTCTGAATTTCTCTCTGGGAAGGAATTTGTTTAGCTTTCTGAGGTCCAAAATGGGGCGCATGCCCCCGGTTTTCTTGGGAACCAGAAAGTAACGGGAGTAGAATCCTGTGTTTTGTTGATCCAATGGAACTACTTCCACTGCCCTGTTGTTCAGAAGGCCCTGTATTTGGAGCCGAGAAGATCTGACTGAAGAGCTGACAGCCTGGGCTGTAGTCTGGGGGGACAATCCGGAGGGTGTCCAAAGACTGAGGGAATACCCCTCACAGATTATCCAAAGGACCCATTTGTCGAGGTTATGGACTTCCATTGATTGTAGAAGTAAGTCAGATGACCTCCCACCGCCGAAGAAGAGTCCACCTCGGGCAGCTGAGGTGGGACTTGAGCCATCAAATCAGAAGCAGCACTGGGCGCTTTGGGTCCTTGCACCTTCTGCTGCTTTTATTTTGAGGGCTGGGGGCTTGGTTTTATTAAACTTCCCTGCCATTGCCTTGAAAGGACTGCCGGTTATGAAACTGGCGTTTATTAACACCACCGAGAGGGAACAGGAGGAGGTCGAGCCAGTTTAATGGCTGACCTGTTCTTCAGTTAGCCTCTAAGTCTGTTCTACACTTGAGGGCCGAAAAGATACACACCATCGGAGGGCAATGCCATTATCTGTTGCTGAGCATCATTAAATGAAACCTAAAAGTGCGCAGCCAGGAATGAGGGCAGTACAAATGCCCGCCGCTGCCGCTCGGGAAGCAGTATCGAAAGTGTCCATAGCTGCTTTAACCTGCTGGTTGTTGGACTCGATACCCCTGGTTATGGTTTGAAGAAGCTCTGAATTATTGTCCGACTCCGGTACAGCTTCAAACATTTGTTTGAGTGAATGCCAAAGGATACACTCATATTGAGAGAAATAGCCTTGGTAACTGGCAATACGCATACCTAGGGTGGAAGCAGCAAAGACTCTCTTACCTAAAGTGTCCATCTTACGAGATTCTTTGTCAATAGGTCGAGCTGTAGTAGTTTGTGGAAGGACAACCTTATCATTCTCTGCCAAGACTACAACAGGATCCGCAAAAGCTTGGAATGCCAAAATGGGTCGATCTTTGGGAGCAGCATACTTCCTATCTATGGACTTAGCCACCGAAGGAATGAGAGCAGGATTATTCCATACCATTTGAGATAGTGTCTCAAAGGAGAGCTGTACCGAAGGAGTCAAATCCATAGGGAACTCCGGAACATGGAGGTATTGGAGTCTTAACAGTTTCCCAGGATCGATATCTGTAGTTTGGAGAGAAAGAGTGGAAATCAAGTTTTTCAACAGAGACTTAAAAGACAGGTCCTCGACCACAGGCTCTGCAGTAGGAATAGATCCTGTTTCTTCCACATCATCACCCAGCCTAAGGTCTGGGTCAGGCTCAATGTCATCTCCTGACAGTCCCGGAGGGACTGTATGGACAGGAAAGGAGTGAAAAATAGAAGGAAAAGGGTTAAAGGAGGAGTCCTGAAGGCTGGATGACGTCCTCACAGGCCTCGGCACCGAAGAAACACAGGCGCAGAATATACGCATGGTGCTGAGAGGCGGATGGCACGAAACCACCATGTGCCAAGGACTGAAAGCACCGCAGCGACGGGGCAGTGTTGAAGTCAATGGCGCGGCGTGCCATCGATGCCGAGGCGTCGAAAACATCCCAAGAATCTGAAAACAGGATTTGAGGAAGAGAAGGATGAACACCAGGAGATAAAGGCATCGTGTGCCAGCCCTGAGCCGCAGCCATGTAGAGGAAACACTTAAACCGGAATCGACGGCACGAAAACAGTGCCGCACGACTAGGAGGCTCAACCGCCCCTATCTGATCTCCGAATAAGCCGAAGGCCCCTCAGTGACTGGGCCAGTCAGCTGGACCAACCTCTGAGCCCACTGCTCCATAAGAGCAGCCAGTGATAAAACTGCTCATCTGAAGACCTACCAGAAACAGAAACGGCGACTCCGAAGGAGGACCACAACAACCCAATAACTGACCATCTACCGCAGACATATCAAGAGGCGACCTCGGTGATGCCTTCTCTTTCTATAAACCTGTGGGTGAAGAAAAACTCGAGGCGAGCGGTGCGAAATGCGACGTTTACTTTCCTATGCTTTAGAGGACATGCCACCCCCTTGGGCATCAGACTGTTCGTTGTCAGACCTCCCCCCTCTGCAGAAGGCGGCAGACCGGACCCAGCCCGGCTGACTGAACCGCTTTTATACGAAGTCTCCCTACCGTCACCTGACCTGCTCATGGTCGACTCCGTCAATGTAGGCTGAGACTTCTTGTTTAATTAAGAATAAACTAAGCGAAACTTATTCGAAATATTACTACAAAACAGTAAAACTGAAAAACTAAGCTGCTAGTTTGAAGTTTGACTCCCGGCAGGCGAGCGACGTTGTCACCGAAGTGCACTCGATGGCAGGAAAAAGGAACTGAGGCGGTTGAAGGGTCGATGCCGAGATAGTCATTACCACACAAGCTGAGGCTCGCAGTGCCGCTCCTCGTGGCTCCATCACTGGCGCCGACCCTCTAGCAAAAGGTTTGCACCCGCTGGGTCCTAGTGCCTCCGGCGCAGTTCCCCATTAGTGTGAATGAGTGGTGGAGACTTTATGTCCAGGAAGATCTGCAACAATTGCAGTTTTATTCTTAACAGATCTGGCGTTGCATAACACTGCTCGAGTTAGATGGGTTTCCGAGGCCACCCTGGCTACTTGCTCATCAAGAATGGTGGTGCCCTTGGATATGGGGACTAGGCATGGCGGACCACGTTCCAGTGTCCATTTCGCTCCAGGGCGTCTTCTAGGCCTAACTACCCCAATATGAGAGACCCGCTCATTCGTCCTCTGATGTCTGCACCCCCCACCCCCCCTACGAACAATACCCAGCGCTCAACAGCGCTGGTAAGTTGACAACCTCAAAGGGGGGGGGGAGAGACGGGTGGAGGGCAGAGGATGAATAGCGCATGACCGGGGGGGAAGGCCTACACATTCCACAGGCTAACCAAAAATCAAAATACACAAAACACAAGCCCCTGACCCAAGAAGAAGGCCATGATGTGGTGGTGGTGGTTTTTTGGGGGCAGCACCCTGAGTTTCGCCCTGGGTATGGCAGTGCTTTCTAAAGGAGTTGTGCATTATAGCATCCTGAGGCCACACTCAGATACAGATCCTCCCTTTGCATGGAGCTGTATTTATTATGTTAAGGATTATTAGCCTATGGGGTCCCTCCCTACTCAACAGTGGACACCTGGGGCGTGAAAGACTGAAGCTACAGCTGGGGTGGGGGACAGATGTTACTGAAACTTACAAGAGCCTGGAAATATGCTAGTTGGTTGCTGCACCCCTTCAGAATTGCCACTTCTCGTGTGGGCAGTGTAGCCCTCCTGCAGGTGTCACTACTGTTAGTTGTGAGGATAAGAAAGGCAGACAGTAGCCTGTCAAACAGTTTGGGGGAGGGGTGTAAACTCACTGGGTGACGAGTCAAGGTGTGTGTGCGCACCCTGCATACATCTCAGTTGAGGGGAGGGATATTCGCAGTCCCCCAAAAGCTTACAGGCTGTCTGTCATAGGCGTGTCACTAATGACCAGAAGCTTAAATCAGTCAAGGTGTTTTTGGTTAACTTTTGCTGGTCTGGATGGTAAGGTCTCCATTTGTGTTTAAATCAGTCTCCCTGCCTGGTTATCTGAGGTCTGGCGGCTTCTGGAGAGGGTTGCTCTGTACACTCCCATGACTGCCCTTTCATGAAATGGATACTCTGCTCAGTGATTGAGCCCTCGCCCATTCTCCCCTGCCGGTCAAGCAAAAATGTTTCCTCTCCACCTCACCACCTAGATGCCAGAAGTGCCCCACCTACACAGGCAACCCCACTGCCAATCAGAGCAGCAACCACTGAGGAAAGGAATATTCCTCACACTGGTGAAGAAATCAGCAGAAGCGAGGAAGGCATACTGTAATTCCACTGGGGGACAGGGATTATCTAGCATCCTCTGAGCTGGAATGTCCCAGTACTGCAAATAAATGCAGTCGGAGGGACCCGGTACCAATCCTCAACCAAATATTGTCCCTAAAGGGATTCCTGAGTAGCAACACACAAACCAAGCTCTGCGTCCCTGAATCTGCCCTTTGGGAACTGGGAAATTAGGATCAGGGGTGGGCAAACCATCTCATGACTAACCAAAGCCTGTAAATGCAGGTCCTCCTCCCTACCATGGATGCACACTGTGGCCGGAAGTTCCTTTACATGCATGGGGAATCTCCAGAGCAATTAGGAGCATCAATGGTGTGGAGGAGACTGCCCCCATCCAGAAACCCCGGCCAGCTCATGTAGATCACAAATATCTACCTTCCTTTGGACATCAAACACTGAGGCAAGAGTGCATAAAGAGGAGGATCAAGAGTGACAAGCCACCCGCAGCAGAGTCTGCAGAATCGGAATCATCCATCATATGGCAGCGTCTGGCGAGTGAGCCAGGGAAGATGGGGGGGTGTGGGTTAGTCTAACAGTAGCGTATTTCTAGTCCTATGCTCCATCTTGCAGCATATAGCATGCACCAAGCAGGAAAGGGATCTTGGGGTTATCATCTCTGATGACCTCAAGGTAGGGAAACAGTGTGACAAGGCAGCAGATAAAGCAAATAGGATGCTGGGATGCATAGGCAGGGGCATCACCAGCAGGAAAAGGGAGGTCATAATTCCACTATACAAGACACTAGTGAGGCCCCACCTGGAGTACAGTGTACAGTTCTGGAGACCTTACCTACGAGGACATAGACAGGGTAGAGAAGGTTCAGAGGAGGGCAACAAAGATGGTTCATGGATTGCATCACAAGTCCTATGAAAACAGGTTGAAGGAACTGAACATGTACTCCCTGGATGAGAGGAGGAGAGAAGGGATATGATGGAGACATACAAGTATCTTACAGGGAAGAACAGGGTGCAGGAATACACTATTTTTAATCGAAAAGAAGTTCCAGGACTAGAGGGCATGGGATGAAGTTGGAGGGAGGATGATTCAGTGGAAACGTGAGGAAGAATTTCTTCACAGAATGGGTGGTGGACAAGTGGAACACCCTGCCAGAGGAAGTGGTGGGGGCTGAAACAATCATGGGATTTAAGAATGCATGGGATAAACATAAAGAAATTCTGGAGGTCAGTGGTAAGGGGTAACAGACTTCTAGAAAAACATAAACTGAACTTACAAGCTCAAATGGGCAGACTGGGTGGGCCACAGGCCCTTATCTGCCGACACTGTCTATGTATCAATGTATAAGTAATCTGGGAGGTCACTGAAACCAACAAAAGGAAGGGGTGAGGAACGAGCCACTTGTATCTCGAGACTAACTACTCTAGTCATAAGGAACCTGTCACGGAGGTCACTGAGGTGTGGTTACCATGCCCCATCGTCAGTATGAGACTCCTAGAACAGCATTCAGTTTCCACCAACAGACTGTTCTTAGCTGCTACCAGTGGGAAAATGGAAAGGATGCGGGACAACAGCAGTCGGGATGCCCCTCCATTCGTGCAAGGATGCTGCTCACTAAAGGGACTCATAGCTAAAGCACAAAAAGGCTCTGTCAGGCCAGGCGGAGTTGACAGCCACCACTCAATTGTCAAATTTTCTAGTCAGTTTAGCATTTCCTGTGGCGATTCTGACACTGACAGGTCACCCTTCTTTTGACAGCTACCAACAATCTGCTAACCCTTAATGCCACAAGAAGAGAGAACTACATTTACTCATCAGCATTAAAACCTCTAAGCCTTGAACATTAAAGTGTTACTTTAGTGTTAGTGTGTTAGTTTCTACCCATCCACCTGTTCCTTTCATTTGTTTATAACTATTTTCAGTTCTTTTTCTGCCTTTTTCCCTCCCTTTTACCTGATCATCCCCCTATCTTTACCACTGCTCATAGATGAGTTTTACTCACCTGTAACCGTAGTTCTAGGAGTGGTGTACGGTACACATCCACAATTTTGGCAGTACTTTCTTTCCCTTTAAGACTTGCTAGAAGGTCTTTAAGCTAAGCTCCTCCCACCCACCCTGGTAGTATCCCCCTCAGCACTGTCCTGTTATGTCAGATCTTGCAGCGCTGGAAGCATGGATCTGTGTGCACTTGCCAGGGAAGTCAGGTGTGTTGTGTGGATGTGCACCACAGACCACTCCTAGAACTACGGTTACAGGTGAGTAACCCTCATTTCTAGGAATGTGGATATGGTGCACTTATCCACACTTAGGCAGACTCGTAGCAGTTCTCTGGAAGGAGGGGGCAAGGCGCACACCCCTACTTAGGGAAGAGAGACTGGAGAATTGAAGCCTCGAAAGCAGCATCCCGGCATGACTCAGAGTAAATGTGGTAATGAGAGATGAAGGTGTGTGCTGACTTCCAGACAGCAGACCTGCAAATTTCCTGGATAGGGACGTCCCTGGAAGCAGCCACCAAGGCAGCAGTATGTCTGGTGGAATGAGCCCTAAGCCCAATGGGAGGCTCCCTACCAGCCAACCTATAGCAGAGGTCGATGCATGAGACTATTCACCTGACAATCGTCTGCTTAGATGCTGGTCGGCTTTAGCATAGGTGACAAAGAGCTGGCGAACCTCTCCCTGAACTCTAGCCATGCGCTCCTTATAGTAAGCGAGCGCTTGCCTCACGTCCAAAGTATGGAGCCTGTGCTCGGCCTCTGAGGTTGGGCTGGTGAAATACACTGGGAGGAACTTTGCGTTGGGATGGAGGACAACCTTGTCCTTTTGGAAAACCAAATGAGACTCCACCACGAGTGCCAGGAGCTCACTGATCCTTCTGGCAGAGGTGATGGCCACCAAGAAGTGGCCTCCATGACAGGTAGGACATGTGACAGCTGTGCACAGGTTCAAACGGTTTGCCCATGAGCACTGACAAGACCAGTAATAAGTCCCAAGGAGGTGGCGGTTCAGGCACCGGTAAGGGACAAGTGGTCAAGGCTCTTGACAAGGTGCCCAACCACCTTCTCCTCTGCCACTGTCAGCATACCAGCCCGAGCCCGGTATGCAGAGAGGCTGCCACGCTCCACCTTGAGGGTCATCGACCTCAGGCCCGACTGATAGAGGGACCATAGGTCAAGATGCTCGCCACTGGGCAGGACAAGGATCTGGCTTCCAGCCCTGACACCAAATGGAAAATCTCTTCCATTTGAAGGGATAGCACTGGTGAGTTGACTCCTTCTGAGAAGGCCTCGATGACATGGAGGACCTCCCCAAAGAGACCCAAGGCCGGGCCTGGTGGTGGCGCTGAGGGTTGAGGCGCTGGACACCACAACTGCGCCACACGGCGACCCGGGTTTGGAAGTGAACTTGGGTTGCTGGGACGGTAGGGGAGGGAAGAGACTGAGCGTCCAGAGGACTGCTCTCTCTTCCCAGGGAGGGCTCGGGGGAGTGTTCGCTCATGGAGTGACCTCTGGCAGTGGCTGGGGGTTGCCGAACATAGCGACGTGGCATATGCCTGGGGGTGGAGCCACGGCACTACATTGCCTTGCTGCCGGGCTCCGCAGGGGATAGACATCAAGCAAAAAACCCCGGCTTGACGAGGAGATGACGAGGGCCCCAGGAATCTCCCTCACATCCCCAACACCAGGCTGGGCCACACCGGGGATCCATGGCCAACTTCCTAAGAAGGATGGACCCTCTAATCTCAGAAAGACGCCACCAAGGGAGGATGGACCCTGCTCTGGGGGTGATCTGGAGCGCTGGGAAGTCCCTCAAGGGAAGGGTGATCTGGTGTGGTCGGCCTCGGTGGGGAGTAGAAGGGATAGGATTGTGTGGGCACCTCTGAAGGATGCCTCGGAGAAATGGGTGAAAAAAAAACAGAGTTTGGGGGAGTTGGGAGAGACCCAGAGCCTAGCCAGTCAGGAACCAGGCTGTCAGTTGCAGGGACTGAAGGTCCAGGTGGAGGACCATTCCCTAAGAGCAAGACCGTAGGTCCGGGCAGAGAGGCAATTGCCACAGAGGCCTGCTGCTGAGGCTGAGGAGATTGGGGTACCAGAACTTGTGTGGCCAGTCGAGAGCCACAAGATCATCTGTGCTTTTTCCCCTCTGAACCTAGAGCAGCACTTTTTGATTCGAGGAGAAAGGGAGGAAGGCGTACATGAGACTCATGGTACAGGGCCTCACAAGGCATACCCCAGCAGTGTCTCGCACTGATGGGGGTGGGCACAAAACAGCTTCAGTCTTATGTTCAACTGGGAGGCAAACAGGTTGACCAGGGAGTGCCCCACTGGGGGAAACAGGTGGATCGACTACCTCTTGGTGAAGACAGCACTTGTGAGATGCTCCCCCACTGGGCTGAGGGCATCCACCAGCTGGCTGGAGGCACCCGGCCATGAACCGCCCGAGCGATCTGTGTCCAGATGGCGGACAAGGGTCCAGGTGCGGAAAGCTTCCTGCACAATGGGAGGAAATACATCCCAACCTGCTTGTTCAGGCACTACATGGTCGCTGTGTTGTCCATCTGGACATGACCTACCTGACCCGCACTACTCGGTTGAAAGTCGTCAGAGCTAGATGCACTGCACGGAGCTCCAACAGGTTTATGTGACATCAGGACTCCTTGGGGGGTTCAGAGCCCGTGGGCCCTGTGGTCCCCCAGTTGGCTCCCTATCCCATCAGAGAGTCATCGGTCGCGAGAGTGACTGTCTGCTGTGTGCGGACAAATAGGACTCCTTCCTGCAGATGTTCTGGGATGAGCCACCACTGGATGGCATTCCACATCTGCTGTGTCACTTTGACTGGCTAGTCGAGGTGACCAAGGCGCTGAGACAACTGACAAGCCAGTTCCCACTGCAGAGGGTGTACACACCAGCGGGCCCACCGGATCACACTGGTGAAGGACTTCATGTACCCCAGCAGCTGCAGGAAAACCTGGGCAAGGCACAATTGCCCAACCTGAAATGATTGGGCAAAGGAGGTAAGATCCTTGGCCCTACCTGCTGGGAGTTGGGCCTTGGCCTGAAGGGAGTCAAGCTTTTCCCCAATGAACTGGATGACCTGTGAGGGGCTGAGTTCCGACTTAGATGGGTTGACCAGGAGGCACAGGGCTGAGCAGGTCTAAAGGGCCAGATCCCTGGATTGTTCCACCGCCTCTCTGCAGGAAATGGCGATCAGCTAGTTGTCCAGGTAAGTGTACACCCGGACACCTTGACACCTCAGGAATGCTGCCACCACTGCTATGCACTTGTTGACGGCCCTGGAGGCTGAGGAATGGCCAAACAGCATTGCCCAGAACTCAAAGTATCCCTTCCAAATGGAACTGCATGAACCGCTGGTGAAACGGACAGATCGGGATACGGAAGAAAGCATTCTAAAGGTCCAGAGTGCAGAACCACATTTCCTGCTATAGGGACAGAATGATCTGATTCAGAGTAAATGTCCGGAACTTTCACAGCTGCAGAAACTGATTGAGGTAGTAAAGATCCAGTATGGGCACCCTGTCTGTTTTGGAACCAGAAAATGTCTGGAGACGAACCTTGGACCAACCATGGAGTCGGACACCAGCCACAACTTCCTTTTGAAGAAGCTGGGTGATGTCTTCGAAGAGCCAACAACATGTCCACGGACACCACCTGTTCCTGTGGGGCATGGGCTGGGTGGGAGAGGCTTGAATTCCAGAGACAAACCGTGACCCAGCACTTCGAGCACCCATTTGTCCGATGTGATAATGGACCAGGCATGCAATAATAGTGGAGCCAGACCCCACAGGAGGTCCTGCAGGAGAGTGACACCCCCCCCCCAATCATTGGGCAGGATTGCTGATGGCTCCGGAGCTGGCTGCCAAGGAAGCCCTGGCCCCCCCCAACCTCTTGATTTCTTAAGGCCAGAGGAGGCTGGCCGAGGTTTGACCACCAGGCCTGCTGTTGCCCTGCTTGGGGCAGCAGTGGTCTAGGTGGAGGTGCAGAGCAGGGCCAAAACTGAAAGGGCTTATTCCATTGTTGCTGGCCCTTAATGTCCTTCTGGTAAGACGTGATTGAGTCCAGGGTGGTGTTGGACTTCTCAATGTGGGTGAGATGACTGAAACTAAGCCGAACAGGTCGGTACCCAAGAAGGGGATGTCCACCAACTTGTGCTGGGTACTGACAGTAAAGGCTGAGATCCTCAGCCACGCCAACACTACTGCAGCTCACTACTGCAGCCATGGACCTGGCACAGGAGTCCTCAATGTCCAAGGCTGGTTGGAGCTGTTGTCTGCCCACTGCACATCTACAGTCCTGGACCTGTGTAATTCCTAGCTGCAAATCAGCAGGAAGGAGGGAATAAACTGGTCCAGCGTTCCTAAAAGAGCATGAGAAGGTTGGCCATCATGATGGCTGAAATAGCCTGCCAAAGGCCCTAGGGACAAAGCAGCTTAGACCATCACCGTGTGCCTAACTTGTTCAACCCCTTGCCTGGGTCTCACTAACATCTCAGATGTTGCCTGTGCCGGAACACGCCGGAAACCAAACCTTCAGCTGATCGGATGATCTGTGAACCCAGGCAAAGACCTGGTAGGCACCGCAGATACTTCATGGACCATATGGGCCGCACGGCCCGGACTGGAGACAGGGTTGCTGCCACAGCTCCAGAGTGGGACCAAAATGGCATCCACTACAGGGAAGACAATCTCAGAGAGTCATCCCTGTCCAAGACCTCAGTTAGGGGTATTTAGCTGGCTTCTCTACCAGTTCCAGCATGATCCCCATAGACTCAGAGATCAAGCAGAACAGAGCCCTGAAGGAAGCCGGCCCTTGCTCTGAAGGGAGCTCCTCAAAGGACTCTTGGTCAAAAGCCTGGGAGTCGAAGGAGTGCATGGAGGAGTCAAGTCGGGACTCCTCAAACACTGCCATGACCCAACTTCCCACTGACAATCTGAAGCTTGGCAAATCCAGGTCTCTAGAGTTGTATAGGAGCGGGGCACCTATGGGAGCATCCTCTCAGTCCTCATGGAGCAGACTGGTGCATTGGGATGTCTGGAGAGAGGGACCAGTCACGGTACAAGGGGGAGTGTAAAGAGAGTTAAAAAAAATAATAATGAAACTAATACTATCAGTATGGAAAAATAACAATAGCCTGAGTTTTGATAATTTAGAAAAAATAATTAATAATAGGCCTGGTAAAAACAATTTTTTGTATGCGAAATGTCATGATTTGCACTTCTCCAAAGCCCCCACCCCCAAACACACATGTGTGCACTCGCAGTCTGGGTGTTATCATACTGTCCTGTCAGGTAGTGTGAACCAGGATGTGGGAGTTTTGTTGAGTTGGGTAGTGACCGATCTCTAAAAAAGGCTAGGTCCTGGGTGGTGTAGGAGTTTAGTTTGTGGTTTACTAGGTGGGTTATGAACTTTAGAGATTATACTGCAAAGCGGTGATTATTGGAAGAATTTAAATCATTCCCAGGATCAAACATTTCTGTTATTGATAAGTAAGCCAGCCAGCCAGGATCCATAAATGGCAAGATTTACTAATGGGAATCTTGAAAACTTTCATTTGTTCACCCTGAAAACAGAGCTGTATCAAGGTCAGAACTTCAGTATAAGCGAGATGAGAGAATTAAAAAAAAAGAGTATGATTTTTAATTGTACCACTGAAACTTATTGTAGATTTCTTAATTTTAGGAGTAAGATTAAAACTTTATTTTTTATTTATTGAGATATCAGAATTACAAACCTTTGAGTTAGAGACTCCTTTGCAAAGGTTCCACGTCATGAAGTACAAAACAAGAGAAATGGACAATACAATGAAGGGTATTACAAATGAATGCGGAGGGTAAAACAACCCAGAGTCAAACATGGTACAAAGGTTTCAAGCAAATTAGGCTATTGCTTACATTCAAATTTCAAGGATGATACAAGGTTTCCTAAGCCAATAAAACAGATGCTTAAGATAAAATATAAAGCATACACACTGAATTGCACTGCTAATCTTTTATAGATAAGAGTAAAATTCTAAACTGGGATTCTAAATGGGTGTGGGAGACAAAGCAAAGGAAATGGGCTTGTTCACACCTTAAAGGTCATCCTGGCTGGGGCCCCTTAAGCTGTCAGCTGCACTTAATCAGGGAGGTGAGAATCGTGTCACAGTTCAGCCCCTGAGTTACTCAGTGTCCTTTACAAAAACATGCAGCTCAGGCAAAAGAAAAGGATATATAGCAAATATAGTTGGGGATTACTGGGGGCCCCCCTGGCAGGCAGGGGCCCTAGGCCTGTGACTATGTTGCCTATGCCTTAATCTGGCCCTGGATGTAATGGATGTGCACACGCTCTGAAAGGATTTAGGTTTACTTTATGTGCTTGCATCTCTCTATTAGGACATCATTTGACTGTTACATCATAAATTGTGAGCATTGCATATGAATATGTGCTTTGGTGCATCACCTTTCATTTTTCACATCCTGTGCATGGTTTGTTGCAGTTCTGTATTATCTTTCAATATTTTAATAAAATACTCTTATTCTTTTTGTGAAGTGCTGTAGAATCTTTAATGTCCACCTGAGCAACCTCCAGAAAAGGCAGACTGGACCTCAGTTTAACATTTCATCTCTAGGACAGCACACTCTGACAGTACAGCTTCCCTCTAGTACTGCATGCAGATGCCAGCATTTGTGGTATAATCCCTAACTCCAGAGTGGGACTAGAAACCATGATCTTCTGGCCCAGAGGCAGATCTGCTACCAGCTAAGCCACACTGTCACTTACAAATAAATTCAGTTGGAAGCAGCACATGGAAGTGGTAATAATATGGCACCCAAGTCTGTGGGAACTGCTAAGAGTGGATGTCCCATACCAGAAACTATAGTACTTAGAGCCCAATAGATAGGACAAGGTCCAGCAGAATGCATCACAAAATCAGGAGGAGAACACAGCAGGTATGGGGAAAAGGTGCAGGTCAACAGAGCGGATGGCTGACCTGGAATTGAGAAAACTCCTGTGACCAAGTGTCGCTGAAATTAGGGTCCAAGAAGCGGATTTCTAGAAGTCTTCCATCAATCAGGTAGGGGAACAGTCAAGGGGACAAAATTGCAGCATGTCAGAGAGCTAGGAGAAAGACAAAGGAACAGCAAAGAACAGATAAACTGGCACCAGGGTACTGGTAACTGACACAGTGGTGCAGGCACAAGGGAAAGACAGGTTGACTGGCAGCCACGTGGATTCTGCAATGAAAATGAGTGTTTAAAATGCCTGAGCATGTGATGTCTAAGTACCCCTCAGTAAGGGAGGCCAAGGAAAGTGTTGCTTGTTCCTCCATTGAAGCATAGAAGCCCTTCAAAACGTCAAAACAATAACAGAAAATCTATGACAGCTGCAGGGAGCAGCTTTTCCCAAGTACAGATAAGCTGCTTAGTGTTACCTGTAGTCACTAGTGTGTAGGGCAGATGGGCACAGAAAATCACTGGCTGCTTAATTTCACAGGGTCTGACAAAATACCAGGCCAGCAGATGATGCACAACTCTCCCCATTGAGGGTATTTTGCACATGATCCAATTGTCTTTTGGAGGATTGTTGTTGCATCAGCCACATGACTGCTGATCTACCTGACCATCTTCCCTCCTCCAGCAGCATCTTCTTCTTCAGGTGTCCCACCTGCTGTGCCTTTCCTTCTACCTAGATCACTTTCTCCTTCCTCTTCCACCCCAATTCACTTCCTTGCTTTTCATCTAGGTTGTTGAATGGTTGGTCTGCTCTTCTTTCCTTGTCTGTAGTGCCTGCTGCATCCTGGCATCCACCCATTCATCCTACAACATTGGGTCATTTTGTACCCTTACTACTACACTCGGTTCTCTATACCCCTCCCTAAGGGTCTCATCACAGTCACCTTCCCCTGGGGGCCTTAAGTGGTTCGCTCACACTGCTACTTGCCATGGAGTTCCCGGACTGGAATTCCATGCTGGCGTCTTCCCTTATTTCCATGTTGGCCTATTGCAGCACTTGTCTGTGGCTCTTGAGGTTAGCTCTTTCAACCTTGCCAAGGAGGCTTGTTTGAGTCCTTTTCTTAGTTACCAGATAACCGAGTGAATGATAACTTCTCATGGACTAGGGAACCTACTGGTGCTGCACCCCAGGAATACAGTTTAAAATGAAGTTAAGGATTTGATTCCCACAAGATGACCTCTAGACAAATAACTGTGACTATGTGTGCAATAAAACGGCAATGCAATAGAATTTAAAAGTAAATAAAAACAGGTTACTCACCTGTAATAGTTCTAGGAATAGGTATATGTTGTTCATCCACACTTGATGGCAGTATCCTTTCCCTTTAAGATGTGCTAGAAAGACTACAAGCTGGCTCCTCCCACCACCCGGTGGTATATCCCTCAGCTCCACCCCATAATGCCAGATCGTGCCCACTGGAAGCAGAGGTTGTGCACCTGAGCCTGGGGAGGTTGGTTGGGTCCGTGTGGATGAACAACATACCACTTCTAGAACTACTGTTACAAGTGAGTAACCTGTGTTTTTAGGGACATGGATATGTTGTTCTATCCACACTATCTGGCAGACTGCTAGCAGTTCTCTGGGAGGATGGAGGCAAGGTGCACACCCCCTACTTAGGGAACAGAGATTGGAGAAGTGAGGCCCCAAAACCAGCATCCCAGTGTGATTCGATGTCAATGTGGTAATGGAAAATGAAGGTGCATGCTGACTTCCAGAGAGCAGCTTTGCAGATTTCCTGGATAGTGACGTCTCTAGAAGCAGCCACCAATGCAGCGGTACAGTGGGTGAAATGAGCCCTTAGCCCTCCACGCTCTGGGAGGCTCCCTACCAGCCAACCTATAGCAGAGATCAGGATGTGACCCACCTGCCAATCGTCCACTTGGCTGCAGGTATGCCAGGTGCAGCTTCAGCATAGGTGACAAACAGCTAGCAAACCTCTCTCCAAACTCCAGATGTGCACTCTTTGTAATAAAGAAGTGCTCGCCTCAGGTCCAAAGTATGAAGCCTGTGTTCAGCCCTCCAAGGTGAGATCTAGAAAGAACACTGGAAGAGTCATCACAGATTCAGGTGAAACTCTGACACAACCTTTGGGAGGAACTTCGGATTCGGGCACAGGACAATCTTATCCCTGTGGAAGACCAGCTAAGGAGACTCCACCGAAAGTGTCTGAAGCTCAGTGATCCTTCTGGCTGACATGATAGCCACCAAGAAAGTAGTCTTCCACAACATGTGAGACATGTCACACCTCTGCATTGGTTCGAATGGCTTGCCCATGAGCTTTGCCAAAACCAGCAACAAGTCCCATGGCGGTGGTGGTGGTTCAAGCACCGGAGGAAATGTGATCTAAACCTTTGAAAATGCACAGACCACTTTCTCCTGCTCCACCAACCATTGACCAGCCCACGCCTGGTAAGAGATGCACCTGCCAGGTGCACTTTAAGGGTCATTGACTGAAGTCTCCCTTTGGAGAGGGACCATAGGTAGTCCAAAATGCTGACCACTGGACAGGACAAAATGTCTAGCCCCTTGCCCTGACACCAAATGGAGAATCTCTTCCATTTGAAGGCATAACATTTTCTGGTTGATTCCTTTCTAGATGCCTCCACCACAGTGAGGACATCTTCAGAGAGACACAAAGCCTGGAAATCTAGCTGCTCAGGAACCAGGCTGTCATGTACAAGGATTGAAGTTCCAGGTGGAGTACCTTCACCTGACTGATGGAGAGCAGGTCCAGGCATATTGGAAGATGCCTCGGGAGCCTGTTGCTGAGGCTAAGGAGATCAGGGTACCAAAACTGGCATGGCCAGTCCGGAGCCACCAGGATCACCTGTGCCTTGTCCTTCCTGACCTTCAGCAGCACCTTGTGGATTAAGGGAAGTGGATGGAAGGCACAGAAGAGGCCTGGGGTCCAAGGCCTCAGAAGGCATCCCCTGCAGCAAGCCCTGCTGAGGGGACAGGCACAGAACAGCCTCTAGCTTTGCAGTCTCCTGGAGGTGAACAGGTCCACCTGAGAGGTGCCACACTGGGAGAATAGGCGTGAACTACCTCCAGATGAAGAGACTACTTGTGAGATGCCTCACCTACCCAGCAGAGTGCGTCAGCCAGCTGACTGGAGGTTCCTGCCACATGGATGATTAGGAGATCCGCCTCCAGGCTGCACAAGAGAGTCCATACATGGAGAGCTTCCTTGCACAATGGCAAGGAGTGCATCCCACCCTGCTTGTTGAGGTAGTACATGGTCATGGTGTTGTCCAACTGGACTTGGACCACTTGACCCCGAACATGCAGAGTGTATGCAGTCAGTGCTAGCTGAACTGCCCGGAGCCCCAGCAGGTTGATGTGACATCGGGACTCCTTGGTGGTCCAGAGCCCGTGTACTCTGTGTTCCTCCAGATGGGCACCATGGTCCATGAGAGAGGCATCGGTCGTTAGGATCACCATCCGCTCAGGGTAGACAAATGGGATGGATCCCTTCCTGCAAATGCTCTGGGACTAATCACCACTGGAGGGCATCCCCCATCTTCTTGGTCACACTCACCAGCTGGCTGAAGTGATCTTTGTGCTGAGACCACTAGCTGGCCAGCTCCCATTGAACGGAATGCATATTCCAACAGTCCCAATGGACCACGCTGGTGCAAGCCACCATATAACGCAGAAGGTGCAGGAAGTCCCGGGAAGGGTGCAGTTGCCCAACCCGAAATGATCAGGCAAAGGAGGAGAGAACCTCCATCCTGTTAGCCGGGAGCTGGGCTCTGGCTCGGCAAGAGTCAAGCTCTGCCCTGATGAAACTGATCACCTGCAAGGGTAAGGAATTCTGACTAGGCCTCATTGACCAGGAGGCCAAGGGAGGTGCAGGTCTGAAGGGCAAGGTCCCTAGACAACTCCACCTTCTGCTTGGAGGGACCTGCAATCAGCCAGTCATCCAGGTGGTTTACACCAGAACCTCTCGGAGCCTAAGGTAAACTGCCACTACTGCTACACATTTGGTGAAGACCCTGGGGTCAGAGGAGAGCTCAACTGGCATGGCCTGAAACTCATAGAGGGTTCTCTTGGCTCAAAAGTGAAGGAATCTTTAGTAGGATGGATGAATTGGGACATGAAAGAACGTGTCCTGAAGATCCAGGGAGCAAAACCCCATGTCTTGCTCCAGAGATGGTATGATCTGAGATACAGTTACCATCCCGAAGGTGTGCAACCTGAGGAACTGGTTCAGGTCATGCAGATCTAGAATGGAGCACCAGCCCCCCTGTCCGCTTTGGCACCAGGAAGTACCTGGAGACAAACTCTGGGTGTTCCTGAGGATCCGCTACTCTGACCACGACCTCCTTGCAGAGGAGCTGGGCTATGTTGTTTCAAAGAGCTGACTGAGTGTCAGTGGATACCAAGTCCTCCTACCAAGGGGGGGGGTCTCCCCTATCCTTCATGCATGCCCTTATTACGCTGCTTCCTAAAAACTGGAAAGACAGCATTTTAAGCTCTCAGTTCTCACCCATTTCACTTATAAATGTTCTCAAGATCTTTGCAAAGGAAATTTACTTTGGAGCCTTTTGAAATGAATTTCTAAGAAGATACAATATAAGAATATTTAATATATAAAGAATTGAAACAAGAGAAGATTGAATTAATTAAGGAAAGAAATATTTTAAATTTACTTCTGGGGTTGAGTTGAAATAATTTTTGAATTGAGACTAAAACTCCATCATTTCTTCTCCCCATTACTAGAAAACTAAGAATGAGTTTTCCTTTTTCCACCATCAAAAAATAAAAGGGAACCTTGGGAGACACTTTCTTGGATTCTTTTTGTTACATACCAGTACGGAACTGGTTTTGTGTTACTCTAAACTACTATTTATAACAAAAAATGGTGACTTTTGCTGAACTGGGCAAATCTACTAACAACAGATCAACTGCAATAAGCATTAATCAAGAAGGAAGACAGAATAATGGGGTAAGATAAAAGCACCAGGAATATTCAGGATACAGGTCACGCTGTGGCATCAAAAACATCAGTAAGAAACTTGAAACACAAAGAAAGAGAAGTGAGACTTGATTGATATGCCCTTACATTGTAGGTGGTAGTTGTCACAGGCCATCTTGGCTCAGACAACACCAGGAGGCTGCTAAACCTCCTGTTGCAGGTGGCTGGAACTACAGAGCCAACTGCCACCCTATCATTAAATACTGGAAAAGCATCTGACAGGCTTGAGTAGGCATACTTATTTGACAGCCTGTCCCGCTTCGGCTTCTAACATCAATTCATCTGACTGTTAAAACTGCTCTGCATTCATCCCTTGGCCTCATACAAGCATACAAACATACAAAATGCCAGCAGAAACAGGCCTCACAGTCTATCGAGTATGCTTGATTGTGCAGCTAGTCGCACAACTTGCAGCTGCCCCACCCTCCCCTCCTCATAACAACCCCTCACTCTGTCCCACCCTCTTAAATCCTCCCACCATTCTACACAGTACCACTTCCTCGGGCAGAATATTCCACTTGTTTACCACTCTTTCTGAGGAAAAATGTCTCTGATTTCCCTCTGAATCTACCCCCTCCAATCTCAGTCAATGCCTTGTGTGTCCTCCCCTTCAGAACTGAAGAATCCTTTCTGTATTAGTCTTGTTTATTCCTTAAAGTATTTAAAGGTTTGATCATATCCCCATCCCTCCTCTCTTCCAGGAATACATTTGCAGCTCTCCCAGCCTCTCCTCATAGGATTTTCCTCCAGTACCTGGACCATCTTTGTTGCCCTATGCTGCACCCTCCAGCAATCTGATGTCCTTCTTCAGGAATGGATGCCATTACTGCACACAGTACTCCAGGTGTGGCCTGATCAGTGAGCCTGTACAGGGCAAGATCACTTCTCTGTGCCTGGAGGAATTCCCTTGCTATGCACCCAGCATCTTGTTTGCCTTTGTAGCAGCCTTCCTGCACTGAGCTGAGTGGTTCCATCTCCCGCTATTAGTACCCCTAGGTCCATTTCCTCCACTATGCTTTCCACTGTACCCCTCCCAACTGATGATATATTCTCCCCTGGTTCCTTGTTCCAAAGTGCAGTACCTTGCACTTCTTGGCATTGAACCCCAACTGCCATGTCTCCGACCAGTCCTGTAGTTTTGTCAGGTCTTTCTGCAGCCCCCTCAACCCTCTATGTCATCTACCACAGCTCCAATCTTAGTGTCGTCTGTGAACAGAGTGATCCTACTCCGGATCCTGTTTGAGATATCAGCTATGAATATCCCAAACAGCACCAGTCCCAGTACTAATCCCTGGGGCACCGGTCAACGTCCCTTGGTGATGAGGTTCCCACCTACACACTTTGCTGCCTACCCTCAGCTAGTTGGTGATCCAACTGACCATTTTGTTCCAACCCACTGTATTCCAGTTTTCAGCCCAACCTCCCATGTGGCACGGGTCAAAGGCCTTGCTGAAGTCAAATACAGGACATCCACTGCATGGCCCTGTCAGTTCCTGATAACCCAGTCATAGTTGACTAGGTTCGTCTGGCAGGATCTGCCTGATACAGAACCACGTTGATGGCCGTCTTGAGTCATTGTCTTCCAAGGTCACCAGCCTCTCTTTTAGGATTGACTTCATGAGTCTTCCCATTATTGAAGTGAGACTCACTGGTCTGTAGTTGCCTGGATCATCCTTCAAGCCACTTTATGAATGGGCACCACATGGGCCACCCTCCAGTCCTGTGGCATGCATCCTGTGTCCAGTCATGTACTGAACAGGTCTGCCAGTAGTCCTGTTAGGATCTCCGCTAGCTCTCTAAGTAACCTAGGGTGAATGCCATCTGGCCCAGGTGCCTTGTCCACTCTCAGCCCCCTTAGTCCTTCCAGCACCCTGTCCGCTGTAATCCTGATATCCCCACTACCCCTGTCCATGCCACCCTTCCTATGGGGTATCTACCCCCCTCTTTCCTTCATGAACACAGAGCAGAAGTACTCATTCAGTGCCTCTACCTGGTCCTCTGCCTTCTCCACCCACCACCCATCTTTCTTAAGCCTCACAATCTGGTCTTTGTTTCTTCTTCTCTCGCCAATGTATCAGAAGAAGTCCTTTTCCCCATCCTTGATTCCCTGTGCCAGTCTCAGCTCTCTGGAAGCCTTGGCCACTCTGACTACCCTGGTAATCTCCCTGGACTTCTTTGTGTACTTGTCTCTGTCCCCCTTGCCCTCCCAATTTCCTAACCCTCCGGAATATTTTCTCTTGGCCCTCACCCCTTTCATGACCTCCAGAGTTAGCCAGCTGGGCTTCTTTCCTCTCCCTTTCTTGCTCCGTATCCTGGTAGAGGTCTCAGTTGCCTCTGCTAGCCTTTTTTTTTTTGCTCTTTCGACTTCCGGCCCACCACTCCTTGAGGCCAGCCTAGGCTTCTCTAACACTCCCCCATCCCTCCCCTCAGATAGCATCCACTGCAGGGTAGCCCGGTGTCACCCTTCACTGGATGGGTCCCTCTCCTAAGAGGGGAAGGCAGCAGAGGAACAACCAGTGGACTCTTTGTTCAGTCCCTGGGTGCTGCTGAGTGGACTGGAGATCAGGGCTTCCACAGTGGCAGGGCTGGCAGCCATCATCCTGCCAGTCAGGAAGCTTGATTCTCATTTTCTCCCGGGCGTGGCGTCCCACAGATGTCAAGGCGAATGGCAATATCCATCACGCCCATTGCATTCTCGACTCCAGAGTGCTGCGTTCCCGGCCTCCACCAGGAGTCAGCATTCAGTGAGCCGCATCTCACCCTCCCACAGGTGAAGGTGAGCAGTCATCAGACACTTAGCACCTTCTCCCAGGCCGACCCTAAAGTGACCTGGGTCTGTTCCCGAACTTGGGTCTCCAGCGTCTGGCGGAAATCCAACCGCTAGCCCTTTTTAATGATATTCCATTTTGGCTGGCACTCATGCATCTCTGAATTCCCACCAGATGTGTAACCAAAATTTCCCTGAGCCTTTTAAAGTCTGTTCCTTAAATCGATCACCCGGTATCCGTTCCTCCTGTTTCCCTTCCCATATTGAGTGTGACACGCTACGTATGATGGTCACTCCCTGCCAGGGGTCCTCACTCCCAGACCCTTTACAGCCTCCTCATTTTTAATATCAGGTCCAGGCCCTACCCTTCCTAGTCAGCTCGTGGACCAGTTGCTCAGGAAGCAGTCCTGAAATGCATCTAGTAATCTCTCCTCCTTTGCACATTGTGGTTGGGGTGTTCCAGTCCACCCAAGGAGGTTGAAGTCCCCACCACAACTGTGTTCCCCTCTACAGACCCTTCTCATCTGCTTGGCCAACTCCCTATCAGGTCATCCCCTGAGCTGGTGGCCTGTACCACCCCACCCTCAGTGACTTTCTTTCAGAGTCTTGAAACTGCATCCATGAGGGCCACTGTCCTGCCCTCAACCCCTACTCTCTCATCGCCTTACCCCCTCCCTCCATGTAGATCACCATGACCCCTTTCCCCAGCTGTGTCCTTCCTGAATATCCTGTACCTGGGATGTCATATCCCAGTTCTGGTTCTAGTAGCCCATGTTTCCATGATGGTGCAATGTCCACCCTCCCCACAGCCAGAGAGCCTGTAGTTAGGCTGATTTGTTACCTAAGCTTCTTGCATTCAGTGAGACCACCCTCAACCGTGTCTCCACCCCCACCCTGGTTTCCCCTCTCCTAATCCCTCCTTTTGTCCCCATCTCAAATACCTCTCCGATAGCTTGGGGGGTAGGCATGCTTGGCTACCCCCTCTGGGATCCCTGCTTACAAGCTGTCCTCACGCCACCCCCCAAGTTAGTTCAAATCTATCCTTGATGCTATGTACCCCTCAGACCTCTACTTTAGTACCCCTTTCCTCTCCTCACTGAGGTGCAGCCTATCCTCTGCATATAGATCCTTATTGTCCCCGATACTACCCCAGTCCCCCACTACACCTTAGACTGACACCATTCCCTAAGTCATTTGTTAAACTCCCTAATCCTCCATTTCCTTCCCAGACTCATGCAGGGTACTGGGAGCACCTCTGAAAAGGTCACTGATTCTGCCACTTCCTCACATAGCCCTTCTAGTTCCTCAAACCTCCTCCTCACTACTTCCACCATCTTCCCTCCAGGTCATTAGTGCCCACATGCACCACTACATGCAGTTTCTTCCAGCCTCCTTGTGCACTAGAACTGCCTCTCCCGCCTGTCACCGTTAGCCTGGGTAGCCTCCATCCATATTCTACTATGCCTCTCCCCCTGCCACCCCATCTGATCCTTTTAGTATGGAATCACCCAGCACTAGTACACACCCTTCCTCATTCCTTGTCCCTCCATTTCCCAAAGTATCCAATCCTAGAGCATGCCAGCTCACTAACTTCCTTCTGACCTTCTGCTCTCCCTACTTCTCCCCGTCTTATCCTCTGCCCCTTCACTGCTCACTCCCTATCCCCCACATCCTCCTCCTCCACCTGGCTCCCCACTCTCCCGTCATCCTCCCACCAGCAGTGCTCCTCCCTTTCACCCTCCTCTGACTCCTGTCCCTTATAGATTTCCCTCCCCACTCCCCTGGAGATTGCTCCCCCCTCCACCAGTGTCAAAGCACAGCAAACCTATTTCCTGCCCATCCTGCCTGGCTGTGCTTTTACTCCCTCCCCCTAACTCTAGCCTTCCTACTACTGCGAGGCCCTTTGTTTGTTCCGCTCCTGCACTCCCTACCCATCACTTCCCTTGAGCCACTGCTTCTCCCCCATAGTGTATGGTTCCACCATGCCGTGGCGACATGGAGAACAGCTGTGCTGTCGCTGGAGAAAACCGCACCACCCGGACTTTAAATAGCCAACTCCAAGTTGGAGACCGCGGTGTCCTCACTCCATTACCTGGATGTGATCCTCCTACTTTAAGACCCCCCATCCTCTCCAGCTATCTACCAAGCCACAATACTTCCTCCTCCAGCATCCTCAACCTGTTACAGATTGGACACCCTTCTAGCCTCCACAATATGTTCATTCAAACTGCCACCCATATCCATTGCATCCCCAATTCTTCCCATGTTATTTGCCATCCTGCTTCCCTCTGCCACCACCCCCATGCACTGACCTCAACCCCTCACTGAAAGCCCCAACCATCTGATGTGTCCTTCCCTGACCCACTCCATCTGTGTCCCCATGATGTTCTAAGCTTCGAGATACCCATAGTGGTTTTACAATCCTTGCGCTGCTTCATTCAGAGCAGTCTATACCATAAGCAGTATCAATACAAGACTATACTCCAGTCTAATCCTACACTGCTTCCTTCAGAGCAGTCAATGTCTATTAGCAGTATCTATACCAAAAGTAGCCCTTTGACTTGAAATGTCCCTGCTTCATGAAATAATTAGTAAGCTTGAAAGAACTAGTCAGATCGAGTCAGTTCAGTGTAGGACAGGCTGTTATGAATAATCTGCAAATCCAGTTTACATCCAGTCCTCCCCACGTCACCCTGGTGCACCCCCTCCAATCAGGAGGCAGCAGTATAATTATAAATGGAGAGTAGCCCAGGGAAGGTGAGATGGGGAGGGTGGGTATGGTCCTCCTCAATCATCTCTTCTCAGGACCTCCTCCTCCATTTACATTACATTTTTCCCCATCTAGCCACATCCTTTTGACTCGTAAACTGCTCACAGGCAACCCAGACCTTACGGCATTATGGCCACCTGCCCTCTGTTCCTTCCACTCCTACTCCTCCTTACCCTGCACCCCTTTTTCTCCATTCCAAGCCCCAACAAACCACTAATGCTACAACGTGACACCCCTTGTCTCCTGATTCAAAACTACTGTTCCCAGGGAACACTTCACTACAGACCATGCCCACCACATGGCCCACCCACTTGAAATGTTGAGTCTTTCATCCACCCTGTTAAACCCCTTGCATGGGACTATTTACACTCTTTGTACACACTAGTACCACACTGGGTAGCCCCACAGACCACCACCTATTTCCAGTCCATTAATAAAAGACATAGCCTATCGCTCAAGGGGCTATGTCCATTCACCCTAAAACTCCTCTTTCTTCTCTTACTCATCTCGGGTAATGTCCACCTGAACCCTGGCCCCCTCTTCTCATCCCCCCTGAAAACCTCAGGGTCTCTCATCCTGGCCACCCTAAATATCTGCACATTACTACCAAAGATCGATGCCTTGCAAGCCTTCATATCCCAACACAACCCTGATATCTTGTCATCGGTTGAAACCTGGCTGATGCGAAAAATACCAGACCAGGCACTAACCTTCCAAGGGTACAATATTCTCAGGCAAGACAGGATCTCTAAAAAAGGTGGAGGATGTGTCTTTCTTATCAGAGACACCCTCACGTGGCACCCTCTAGGGGCTCTCTTACGGACCACCATAGCACCAATCCCTACGAATAAAAAATTGCTTGTAGGCAAACCAAGAAAGCCTTAAGTATCACATCCGTATACATTCCACCAAAGGATCAAAACTTGGCCTCAAGTGAAGTTCTGCATTTTATTGACTCGCAGCCCGCTGACTCTGAATTAATCCTACTAGGAGACTTCAACTTAAACTGGCTAGGATCAGAGGCAAGTGCTCCTAAAGACTCCTTTGCTGCAGCCAACTTTACACTGATGGTTTCATCCACTACCAGAACCAACTGCAAAACGGGTACCTGCACCTTTCTTGACTGGGTACTCACCAACCATCCCACCAGGATCTCCGCACCACAGTTCTCCCGGACTCTCTTAGTGACCACTCACCAGTTACCTGTGTATGTCAAATAAATTCCTTAAGCCACCTCAAAAATCATCTCCAGCAGAGTCCTTCCCGAGGCAAACTCACCCACTTCAAACACTACCTATTTCAGCAAGACTGGTCACCCTATATACATGGCGTCGGATGTTAACCAGGTTCTTGATTCTTTAAGGCGTGCAACCTCTTTGCCCGATCAAAAAAGGAAAACTAAAATGCTCTGTAATCCTTGGATCACTGGGAAACTGCTAAATCTGCTAAAACAATGGGATCTCTTCTGGGCGGTAGCCAAGGAAACCAGAAACCAGCTGGATATTCTAAAAATACAAGCAAGCCAAAATGCTTGCACAAAAGCCATCAGACCCATGAAAATTCTTTTTTTTTCTGCTTTCTTTATCCCTCCTTACACCTCCGGAGCCCCCTCCTTCCGTCCGCTCATGTCTCCCTCGCCTACCTTGGGGATCTGCCCCTAAGTGCCTATCCTCCTCTCCTTGCACAGTGGGGTCTGTCCTGCAGGTGGTCCGGGTGGACTTAGGCGGCCTTCATCAGGCTTGCGGAGGTGTTTTCCGTTTTCTCCCTTGCGTCCCCTACCCTGGGGCGTCGAGCGCTTGGGGCGTCGTCCCGAGATGGCGTGCTGACACCGCATGCAAAGCCCTCATGCGTCGGCGTCCCCCTCCCGACTCCGTTAGGCGGGCCGCCTCCATCCCTCAATTGCCGGTGCTTCCACGGCTGTAGGTGATGTAAGCATAGCGTTCATGGTTCCCACCCTGAGGAGGAGGCATCCGTTGGGATGCTCAATCCTCCTCTCCCTGCCGACCCCCGGCCACCCGAGTTCGTTCCCGAACCCGGGTCGCCGGCGTAGCGCAAGGTGTGGCATCCAGTGCCTCAACCCTCAGCGCCACCGGGCCGGCAGAAAAATTCTTACTATAAAAATGCTCTCACTAACTTCTGGGGAAATGGTCAAGCCTTCTGGGAAAATATCAAGGAAATCACAGGGAAGAAGCCAAAAAACTCCCCAGCTATGTCATCCATCGACAGATCACTCACCCTTAACCAAGCTGTCATAGCTAACTCCTTTAACATGCTTTTACAGACCTCAGTGCTGTCCTCCCCTCTGACTACTTCAAAGATACAGCTCCCACCACTGGCCCCCCTCAGCCCAAACTGGATAACCCCCTTTTTTTACTTTAGGGAGGTCAGCCTAGAGGATGCGCGCCCCCATATTGCCACTGCCGTCTCTATATCCCGAATTAGTGGCGACACTCTGGATCTCAAGCTCCTGTCACTTACCCTAGATCAGGTTCTTCATCCCCTTACAAAAATACTGAACCTCTCTCTCAGCAGTGGGAACTTCCCTGGCAAATGGAAAACTGCAATAGTGACCCCAATCCACAAAGGCGGTGACCAGACCATCCACTCAAACTACCGCCCAATATCAATATTGCCTCCCCTCTCTAAGGCACTTGAGCGTATTGTTGCGGACCAACTCACCAACCATCTAAGCAAATACAACATACTATGTGACAAGCAACATGGTTTCCGGAAAGGCCACAGTACCACGACTGCTCTCCTAGAGCTCACTGGGTCTGTTAACACTTCTCTGGACCATGGCAAACTAATTGGTGCGGTCTTTATCGATCTCTCCAAAGCATTCGACACAGTCCACCATGGGCTGCTTATTGACCAGCTACTAAATACCGGACTGTCACCTGACTCTGTTCTATGGTTAGAAGCTACCTCGAAAACCGGATGCAAAGAGTAAAATTGCAAACACTCTTTCTGACACTTTGCCAGTCCACTCAGGCGTACCCCAAGGTTCCATAGTGGGGCCACCTCTGTTTAGTCTCTTCCTAAACTCCCTACCAAATCCTGCTCAAAAACATCATCCTGTACGCTGATGATGCAGTGGTATTCTCCTCCTATAAAGATCCCAGGGCTCTACAGGATAACCTCCAGCATGGTTTCAGCACCACTAAGTCTTGGTTCCACAATCACAAACTGGCACTAAATCACAAAAAAACTAAAACCATGCTATTCCACAGCTCTCATAATCCGCACAAGCAACACCACTTGACGATCTCCACTGCACAGGGAAACACCTTGGAGCAGGTGCAATCTTTCAAATATCTTGTGATTCTGCTAAACCCTAGCCTCTCCTACGGGGCACACACTGACCACGTTGCAAAAACTGTAAACACGCGACTCGGTCTTCTATTCAAACATAGACAACAACTTACTCCAGATGCACTGAAGATTGCCGCAAAGAGTTCTGTGGTATCGAACATTGACTATGGTCTCATCATTTATGGCTCTGCCACGATGACAGCCCTCAGATGGATTCAAACAACCTTAAACAAGGCCTGTCAGCTTCTTACAGGTGCTCACCGGCTCACCCACACCTGTGACTTATATGCACGGCCTGGATGGCTTCACCTATCAAACTGCATTAAGTATCTCACTTGTACCATGGCAAAGCAAATCTGCCTGGGGAATGCACCACCAGGTGTCTCTGCTCTCCTGCAGATAAGCCCAAACTGTTGGAGCTCTAGAAGATCGAATCAGCAGCTCCTAAAAATCCCCTACTGTCGCACCTCACAGGCACAACGATCCTTTGCCTACAGAGCACCGCTTTGGCTTAATGACCTAAACCCTACCATCTCCTCAGCTGACACACTTGGTGCGTTCAAAGTTAGGCTCCGGAATCATCTCATTGCCTCTAGCTCCTGTGATTGCTACAGCTAATTTCCTGCCATCTCCGCTGTATTTGCCACCGGGATATGACACCTATCACTCCCTTCACTCTTTCCCCAATTACATGCACCTTTAATTACCTACTAGCTACCTTCTACCACGACAATGCCTCTGGCTGCCTACATACTCAGAACCCCCATCTTCAGTTATAATGTCATTGATTTTCTGTTTGGTTGTTGTTATGTATTGCTATTATGTTGTAACCATTTTGTATTGACTTCTGTCACAATTGCTTGTCTTTCTTCTTTTTTTTTTTAAATGTTAGTCTCTGACATGGAACCTTTGTAAAAGAGCCTTGGCTCAAAGGTACTGTAATCCTAGACCTTATAAGTAAAAAAAAAAAACCCTGTCCCCAAAATAGCAGTCATCCCTTACTTGGCTGTTCCTTGCCCTTTGCCAGCTGTGAAAAAACAACGATTACACTGTGCTAGCTTGGCAAAAGAAGGCATAAAAACAAATCAGAGCACTTCCCTGCAAAGGATCTCCTGCCATCCTCTGCTGTACCCCTGTTTGGTCCTCCTCAGCAATCCAAGTCCCACTACTCCCCCAATAGCCAGACAAGCAAGAAGAAAAGAAGAAAAAACACAAAAAAGAAACAAAATACTCCGGCTGAAGGCAAATCCAACTAAAATGTGCTCACCACTACTAGCGGTATTTGGCAGCTGTCCCAACAGACATGCCATACTCCTACCCCCTTTCAAGCTCCGACTGAGAGTCGCATGCCACACTCCCTCCCCAACACAGACTACTAGTGATGCAGTTCTAGCCTGGCGGCATCTTAAACAGGCTCAGTCCTTACTAACACTATTATTTCTCAACCTTTTGCTTTACACAGAGGGATGAGGCAAGGGTGCCCTCTTTACTCTTTCCTTTCTGTGCCATCAATAGAACCTTTGGCCCATAAGATCTGGGCTTCTAAGTCATTCCCAGGGGCCCAAGGTGGATGGCACTCTGCAAAAAATGTCTCGTTTGCAGGCGACATTACCTTACACCTAACCAGTATCCCTAACTCTCTGGCACCCATGAATTTGATTATCCAGAAAAATGCCACCTTTTCCATCTATAAACTTAAAGGAGCAAAATCTCTGATTCTCCCCCTAATGGGGCTTATACCCAATCATTTTTCACTAGGTACCCACACCAATGTTCACCTGAAGGAATGGTGTGCCTGGGTATTCAGGTTAGGAACTCTGTCCCAGCTATCACCTCGGCTAATGTTTCCTGCATGCAGGACAGAGTCTCAGCTGATCTGATAAATGGAAATCCCTAATGCTGTCAATCTGAGGTACTGCAAATGCTCTTAAATTAATGGCACTATGAAAACTGCAATATACAGTATCTTGGCTATTCTCCTATCACAGCTTCTGGCTTTCTTTAAAGTTGATTCAACAAAGCTCTCATCTGTAATCTGGAATGAAAACCCTAAAATGAAAGTGCAGGCCATGAAGAGACGCTGGTGGGAAGGAGGCTTTGGCCTTCAAATCTGAGATTGCAACATGAGCATGTAGTAGTATTCAGACAGGCTATTGCCTGCCTTAAACCTAACCTCTACTTAACAGCCTACATGGATTGCACTTGAACCTGCACAATGCTATCTCCTCAAATCCTTGGCCCTCCTTCTCACAGATGGGGGACTTCCAAAGACAGCACCTCCCATGCACTAAACACACGAAGAGGTATAGAAACATAGAAACATAGAAACATAGAATTTGACGGCAGATAAAGACCGCTTGGCCCACCCAGTCTGCCCATTTCCCTACCTACTGGATAAGCTGCAGATCCTAGTTAACAAGCAGCCTACTTCTTTCTACCCCCAACCCCCAGAATTGCCTTATGACTATCCCATGCATGCTTGAATTCCACCACTGATTTTGACTCCACAACCTCCTCCGGAAGGCCATTCCATGCATCCACAACCCTCTCTGAAAAAATACTTCCTTAAATTACTTCTGAGCCCCTCTCTATCTTCAAATTGTGCCCTCTTGTTCTTGCACACCTCTTTTTTGAAAGATGCTGCCCTCTTGGACTTTGTTGATTCCCTTGAGGTACTTGAAAGTTTCTATCATGTCCCCCCTCTCCCTCCTTTCCTCGAGGCTTTACATATTAAGCTCCTTAAGTCTCTCTTCATATGTCTTCCGGTGCAGACCCTGCACCATTTTAGTTGCCCTCCTCTGGACAGCTTCCATCCTGTCTATGTCTTTGCGGAGACTGGGTCTCCAGAACTGCACACAGTACTCCAGATGGGGTCTCACCAGCTGTCTGTACAGAGGGATAATAACTTCCTGTTTTCTACTGGTGATGCCTCTCCCTATGCATCCCAGTATCCCCCCAGCCCTCCTTGCTGCCTTCTCACATTGCTTGCCCACCTTTAGGTCATCTGATATGACTACCCCACTATGACAGAAGTATGCAACCAGCTGGGGTGGCAGCCCTCCACCTCTAGGCTCCTCCCTTCTGAAACAACCCTACTTTAAAAGTTAACACTGCAGTACTCAACTGAGGGACTGGAGAGAACAGGGAATCACCACACTTGGGGACCTTTACCACCCAGGATCAGGGGTCTTGTACTCCTTCCTTGAGCTGGCATCTCTGTACAATATTCCCAAAACTCATTTTTGGAGATATCTCCAGTTCACTGACCTACTGAGGATGAAATATCGTAGGCTCATCCCTTAACCACTCCAGGCCTTCTAGAACAATGGCTCCTGAGATTGCAAACTCTGAACAAGGTCACTCCTCACGTGAATACCCTTAATGCCACTATACAAAAACACAAAATGGCTGCAGGACCCAGAGAGACGTGTGAAAGAGAGCTGGATGTCCCCATTCCCACTCTTTTTGGACCCAGACATACATAACCTCAAGAGAAGTACAAGCAACAAACTTACAATACAAAATCTTGCACAGGGAGCACAGGACACACCAGTGGCTCTACAGAGCAGGTCTTCTGAACAACAGTGATTACTGGAGGTGCACTTCTGCACAGGCACCCCTGTCAAACATTTTATGGTACTGCCACACCCTCGACTCTTACTTTAATATCATATAAGCAGCATGCAAAGCAGTGATCCCTCTGCCTAGCCACAGGGCCAGCAACTGGCAGTTCTAGGCATTCTGCCTCCGAATCTCCTATTTCTCCCTCACAGGTCCTGTGGACTGTGGCCCTAGCAGTTGCAAAGAGAGTTATACTCCACCGCTGGAGGAGTCAGACCGCCCCCAATAGCTCAGAGTGGGACAACTTACTCTCCTCTCTACAAGCTACAAACAACTAGCTCAAGTGGCTGCTGATAAACTTTCTTCCTATGACAAGATTTGGAGTCCGTAACTCCAAAGTAAGGAAAAAGTTGCATGGGAAGCTTCTCCCCTACAGGTGAAGGGACATAGATTTCATATAGCTTCCTACTGCCCATTTACCACTTCTGACAAATATTTAACTTGTCTTATGTATATTTGATTGCCTAGAAATCCAACAGAAAGCCAGCTTTGTCTGGATCTGCATATCCCCTACTCCCACCCCCCCCCCATACTCCTCTCTGTGCCTTTACCCTTACCCTCTCTACCCTACCCACGTCTAGCTGTGGGACTGGAGCACCCTCCACAACAATCATCTTGATTCTTCAGAACAGGATGTAGATTCAGGGTGCCCCCCCCATGTACCATGACTTACAAAGTGTTGAATTAATGAGTCTTTGTGTGTTAAAATGTGTGTCCCACTAGAATATTTGTAGATTATCCTCATTTCAATGCTTCACCTTGTTATATAACTCAACCTCAGTTGAGAATGCTGGCAGCTAAACACTGGATAGCTAGTGTTAAGACTGGACGAGGCATGACCAACTGACCATAGCCTAGACCAGGACTCAGTGAAACAGGGTCTTCAGCTACAGCTCTTAATTCAGTTTATACATGTGACACTCTGTAGTGTTGTGATAGTTTACCTTTTGTGTGATTAACACCTTTTGCACAATTTGTTAATTTCAGAGTACTTGAGCAGATACTGTGCTTAATTTTGACTGCTGTATCATTGACTCTGACATTATGGCATTTACATAAATGCTACCACTGTATTGTAAAAATATGGAAAATCAAATAAAAACTTTATAGCAAAAAACGAAAACAAAGATGATACAGGGTCAGCAAGGGAAAACATAGAAGAGCCTAGTCAGTCTAAACGTGTGCTCACTTGTGACCAGAAGGGAGGGAAGGAAAAATATGGAAACCAGAGAGTAAACAGCAAAGAGCATTAGATAGTTGTTGGAATAGCCTGTCCAGAGAAGTGGTAAATGCTGAGACTGTTGCGGGTTTCAAGAGAGCATGGGAAAGCTATTATGGGTTGGTCAAAGTAAACAGACAAGGAAGAAGGATCGAGGGAGAAGGGCAGAACTTCTACTAGGCCATTGTCCAGGGCGTATCCAGAGACAGGATGGAATAGTTCAGGTATGAAAATTTGCAGACACAATGGACTAGAGTCTTTTTCTGCTGGCACATTTCAATGATCTGTTTTTAAAAAGAAGGCTGCAATCGCGAAAGGTGCCAGCAGAGGGAACCATAATACCGAGGAAAGGCATCATTAGGTTTGTCGAACTGGATAGTGCAACATTTACTTAGCTTTTGTTGACTGGGAAAGGACTGCTAAGCAATATTGCCGCTTTTCAGCCTCGCCTAGGAGGCGGGGTGGAGGGAGGGACACCAGCAAACCAACTGAAACTGAACCACATTAAGCTGTTGTTGGTATATTAGTAAATGAGGAAATTCAGACAGAACACAAGGGAAATTCCACTGTTCTACAAACTCAGAAACACTCAGGTGACTTGCCCTTTTGTGTGGCCTTCTACCTGTGATGTGGCATTGGGTTTATTTCCTGAGGACTGGTCTAAATATGACAAAACAACCTTATAGCTGTGCTTTGCCTGCTGCAGATATTACTTGCGGCAGGGGAGATGTGCTTTACGTGAAGCCCACCAGGATGAAGGGCAGTGTCACAGGTTTCCTGCATAACAAAAGGGATTATCTCCCATTGAAATTGCATTGTTTGCTGCAGTAACTCTACTGCAGAATTCTGCAGTGCTGCGTTTAATTCTGGTGGGCTTCACCATATATAACAAGCGACATTATTCTATAGGTAGTAGTTGAGAATGTAACTGGGGCAGTAGGAGGAATTTATTCCAGCGAATCTGTGACTCTCCCACAATCTTTGTTTACGTCTGTTGGAATTACTGTCACTGGCTGCAACAGGTGTAATGGGCGTGCCACGTCTGAAAGGGATTAGTTTACTTTATGTGCTTGCATCTCTCTATTGCGGACATCACTTGACTGTTACATCATAAATTGTGAGCATTGAATATGAATATGTGCTTTGGTGCATCACCTTTTCATTTTGACATCCAGTGTATGATTTGTTGCAGTTCTGTATTATCTTTCAATATTTTAATAAAATACTCTTATTCTTTTGTGAAGTGCTGTAAAATCTTTAGTGTCCACCTGAGCAACCTCCAGAAAAGGCAGACTGGACCTCAGTTTAACATTTCATCTCTGGGGCACACTCTGTTCAAAACAGGACTGTTCAAAACCAGGCTCCGGCCCATCTCATTGCCTCTAGCTCCTGTGACAGTGCGTCCTAGCTGATGACCTACACAGCTTTAATCCTAATTTATATACTGCTCTTAACCCCAGGCCCCCCAGCCCCCTCCCCCAGCTCCTGAGGCGCCACATCAAATCTCAGGTCTTTATACCACCTCGTTAGTCTCCCTTGCCCCATTATAGCACTTATCCCCACCCCTGCCCTCCTTCTCTTATATCACTCCTTTCCATTTATTTTTGACAAATGCCTCCGGCTGCATCTTCATCCTCCCCTCTCCTCTCCTGTTTCTCTGCCACCCCTGGGTCCCTGACCCTACTCCTTCCTTGTGGGCACATGTGTTCTTGCTGTGTTCTCACCATTTTACTATAGCTGCCTCTGTTAACTACCTACACTTCTCCTCCTCCTCTCTACACTTTACTCTTCCTATAATTGACCCCTTTCAATAGCACTATTGTACATGAATTGTTTCCTGTTATTTCACTGTTGCTTCCTTACTGTTTGTTATTTCTGACATGGAACCTTTGTAAAGAGCCTTGGATCAAAGGTACTTGTAATCCTAGAATAAATAAATAAATAATATATATATATATATATATATATATATATATATAATATACTCAAAGGAATACGGAACACCTGACTATCTATAGCCAGAAAGGGGATGGCATTGAACAAGTCTCCACCTTTAAATATCTCATGGTACATATTGATGACACCCTCTCCTTCGTGCACCATATAGATCATGTAGTCAAATCCGTTAATATTAAATTAGGAATCCTCTACAGGCACAGACAAGCCATGACTCCTGAGGCTCTAAGCCTAGTCACTCGAAGCTCCATTCTGTCGGTCATTGACTCTGCCCTCATCGTCTACAGTGATGCCACAGAATCAGCCCTAAATCGAGTAAAAGTACTACTCAACAAGGCTTGCCACCTGGTCCTGGGGGCTGAACACCGAACCCATACCTGCGCCCTCTACTCCTCTACTGGTTGACTCCTTACACCTAAGAGCGAAGCATCAGGCTTGCCTAATAGGAAAAAGCCCTCCTTGGACATAGAAACATAGAAACATAGAAGCTGATGGCAGATAAGGACCACAAAGCCTATCCAGTCTGCCCATTTCTTTTTCTGCCTTATGAATGTGCCATCGGCCTTTGCTCTGCCAATGGCCTATCTATTCAGACTCATCTGTATTGCTCCCTTATGCCTATCCCATGCCTGTTTGAAGCCCTGCATTGTATTCATATCCACCATAGAAACAGAAAAATAGACTTTGACAGCAGATAAGGACCGCTTGGCCCATCTAGTCTGCCCATTTCCCTACCTACAGGATAGGCCGCAGATCCTAGTTAACCAACAGCCTATTTCTTCCTACTCCCCATAAGAATTGCCTTATGTCTGTCCCATGCATTCTTTTTTTTTTTTTTTTTTAATTTTCTCTTTCTCCTTGGCAGGACCACCGGAGCCATCCACCCTGGTCACGGCCCCCGGAGACCTCTACCGCCATCGATTGCTGCTAAGGACCCTGGGTCACCCCCGGCTTGCCCCCGAGGGGGCGGGAGCGCAGGCCACCTACGTGGCCAGACTGTAACTAGTCGGGGTCCTGCGGCGGCAATATGAGAGACTCCGGGAGGGCTTCGTGTCAGTGGTCCTGCCCTCCATCTTTCGCGGTTTTCTCCCCAGAGGAGCGGGGCGTCAATGGCGCCAGCGTCCGCCCGCCTCCATCCCCCCTTGTTGGCGCGCCGGCTGCGTGGAACCCCGGTCTCCACCAGGGGTCTACTTTTGAGGCTTACCCGCCCTCCGAATAGGAGGCCGTCCGTCGGACCTCGATCCTATTCCCCGGCTGACCCTCCGGCGACCCGGATCCGTTCCCAAAACCAGGTCGCCAGCGTCATGAGAATCAGCACGCTGCGCCCGGCCGGGCTGGCTTGTCCCATGCATTCTTGAATTCTCCCACAGTTTTAGACCCCACAACCTCCCCAGAAAGGCTGTTCCATGCATCCACTACCTCTCTGTGAAATAATACTTCCTCCATTGCCCCTAGACCCCCCCATCTTTAAATTGTGTCCCTTGTTCTTGCCGTCTCTTTTCTGAAAGATGCTACCCTCTTGGATTTTGTTGATTCCACTGAGGTCTTAAAAGTTTCTATCATGTCCCCCTCCCTTCTTTCCTCAAGGGTATACATAGTAAGCTCCTTTAGTCTCTCCTCATCGGCTTCTCTTGCAGACCCTGCACCATTTAGTTGCCCTCCTCTGGACTGCCTCTATCCTGTCTATGTCCTTGCGGAAATAGCGTCTCCAGAACTGGACACAGTACTCCAGATGGGGCCTCACCAACTGTCTGTACAGAGGGATAACAACTTCCTGTTTTCTGCTGCTGATGCCCTCCCTCGCATCCCAGTATATCCCCAGCCCTCCCTACTGCCTTCTCACATTGCTTGCTTACCTTAAGGTCATCTGATATGATTAACCCAGGTCCTTTCCTTTTCTGTTGTTGTTACTACCTCCCCACCATTGTGTATTCTTCCACTGGGTTCTTGTTTCCCAGATGCATTATTTTGCACTTCTTTGCATTGAATCCTAGCTGCCATACTTCGACCATTCCTCCAACCTTGCCAAGTCCTTTTCATCCTTCCCGCCTCCTTGTGTATCAACCCTGTTGCAGATCTTTATGTCATCTGTAAAGAGGCATACTTTTCCTTCAGTCCCTCTGCAATGTCACTTATGAAGACATTAAAAGGACTGGACCAATACTGAACCCTGCAGTACCCCACTAGTAACCCCTCTTTCTTCAGAGTGGACTCCATTTTACAATTACCTTCTGTGTCCTGTTGTCCAGCCAATGTTTTACCCAGGCTACCACCCTGGGACCCACTCCCAGGCTGGTTAATTTGACTATTAATCTTTTGTGTGGGACTGTGTCAAATGCCTTGCTAAAGTCTACGTAGACCATGTCCACAGCCCCTCCCTGGTCTACTACTTTGGTCACCCAGTCAAAGAAATCTATTAGATTCGTCTGACATGACCTTCCTTCTGTGAACTCATGCTGCCTTGGGTCCTGTGCCCCACTGGCCTCTAGGTACTCAACAATTCTTTCCTTCAGAAGTGACTCCATCACTTTCCCTACCACAGAGGTCAGACTGACAGGTCTGTAGTTTCCTGCCTCTGTCTTGGTCCCACTTTTGTGAAGGAGAATCACATCCGCCTTCCTCCAGTTCTCGGGTACCCCACCATCCTCCCATGATTTATTAAAAGAGTTGCCAGTGGTTTCACTAGTTCCCCACTTAATTCTTTTAGAATTCTGGGGTGAATTCCTTCAGGCCCCATTGCTTTGTCCACCTTCAGTTTTAGGAGTTCTTGCAGAACCCTTTCTTCTGTGAAAGGACTGGGATTACCTCCCCCCCATCAAGAGTGCTTCTATTAATTGGATTAGGCACTTCCCCTTCCTCTTTTGTGAATACTGTGCAGAAATATTCGTTCAGTATCCCTGCTTTTTCACTGTCCCCCTCTGCCCACCCACCGTTCATTCTATTCAGCCTCACTATCCCTCCCGTTGTCTTTCTACGCTCGCTGATGTACCTATAAAAGGTTTTATCCCCCTTCCTAACTGAGTTGGCTGTCTTTTCCTCAGTTTGGGCCTTTGCTATTCTGACTTCCCTCCTGCTTCCATCTGCCTTAACTGGTACAGCTCTCTGTCCTGCTCTTTCTGTGTTTCCTTATACTTCCAGAATGCTATCTTTTTCTTCCTGACTTTCAAGCCACCTCTTTTGAGAACCATAGTGGCTTTTCTTTCGTTTGATTTGTTTGTTGCTTCACACAAAGGCTTGTTGACTCTGTGATGGCAGTTTTGATGATTCCCCATTGTTGCTCCACACTCCTTCTAGCCTGTTTGCTAGTGCTTTTCTGAGGCATTCACCCATCTTGCCAAAGTCAGCCCTCCTGAAGTCCAGTACCCTCACTTTTGTATGGCTTGACTCTGTAGCTGAGTTTAACGTGAACCACACTGTTTGATGGTCACTTGTTCCCAGATGGCAACCCACTTCTAGATCTGAGATCCTCCTGCCCCATTTGAGGAGTATGGGGTCTAAGATTGCTGCCTCATGAGTGGGTTCCAAAACTAGCTGTCTGAGGCCTGCCACCTGTAGGGCATCAAGAATGGCCCTGTTCTTGGATGTGGCTGCAGCAAATGTGCTCCAGTTAACATCTGGCATATTCAGGTCTCCCACCAGCAGTATCTCCCCTTTCTCTGCCATTCTAAGAATGCCTTCTATCATATCCTTGTCCATTCCCTCCCCCTGACATGGGGGTCTGTACACAACCCCTGTGCGGATTGTGGTGCCCTTTCCAGTCTCCAAGGTGACCCACAGTGTCTCCTCTCCTCCCTGTTTACTCTTTTATTCAGTTGCTTTCATCTCTTCCTTTCCATAGAGAGCTACTCCTTCCCCTCTTCTCCCCTGTCTGTCTCTCCTGTAGGTTATGTACCCTGGTATGTTAACATCCCAGTCATGGTTCTCTGTGTACCATGTTTCTGTGACTGCTACGATATCCAGGCATCCCTCTTCCATCAGGGCCACCAGCTCAGGGAGCTTGTTGCCCAGACTACGGGCATTGGTACTCATTACCCTCCATTTCCTGATGGCCTTATTCCTTTTTGCCCCATCTCTGTCCTTTTTGCTTTTGCCACTTTCTCCATTTACCCTGCCCTTCTCCCTATCGACACCTCTATGTTGGTGTTTACTGCACTTACTACCATGATTTTTTGGAGGGTAGGATTTCCTGCTCCTTTCAGTGCCTCCCCTTGACTAGTTTAAATGCTTGCCAATGAAGCATTTAAACCTATCACCTAAGTTCTGGTTCCCTCCTGGACAGATGCAACCCATCATGCCAGTATAGGTGCATCCTCCAGGTGGACCCCCAGTCCCTAATGAAGCTAAACCTGAGCTCCACACAATCAGTTTTTCAACTACTATTGAATCCCATGGTGCGGAACACCCTAGCCTCCTATGCCATAGATGGGCAGCATCTCTGAGAAGGTTACCGTGCGTGCTACTTGTCTAAGACCCCTCCCCAATTCCACAAACTCTTCCTGCACTTCTCTAATCCCTTTCTTAGCCAGGTCATTTGTCCCTAGGTGGACAATGACATCCAGCTCCCTCCCCTGTGCAGCTGCTCCGTCAATCCTGAGGATTCGCTCCCTGTCCCTCCAAGCCATGGCGCCAGGCAGGCACCTTACCTCCCTCTCCCCTCGCCTACCACTTCCTGAGGTAGGCCATTCCATGCATCCACCACCCTTTCTGTGAAAAATAACTTCTTCACATTACCCCTTAATCGGCCTCCCTCTAATCTCATGCTGTGTCCTCTTGTCCTGCTATTTTTCTTATATTGAAACATGTTAGACTCTTTCACCTTGTTAATGCTCTTAAGGTGTTTGAATGTTTCGATCATATCACCTCTCTCCCTTCTTTTCTCTAAGGTATACATAATCTGTCCTCATGGCACAGAGGGCTGAGGCACTGGACACCACACCTTGAACCATGCCGGCAACCTATGTTCGGGAATGGGCTCGGGTCATCGGGAGCTGGCCGGGGAAGGAGAGGATTGAGCGTCCAGAGGACCGCTTTCCTCTCCTGGGGTGGGTTGGGTAGGAAGCCCCACTCCTATACCGACCCCCAGTAGAGACCGGGGGCACTACTATGCAGTGGTGCAGGAGGGACAACCAAGGAAGCCGGAAAACAACTTTGGTGCCTGCCGGATGACGGCCTCCACATTCTCAACACCCACGGAACCTCCAGGAGCCTGATCCTCCACAGCAGCACCCCCGAGTCAGTAAGGAAATAGAGTGCTGGGGTTTCCCCTTTCCCCCGGTGTCTTCCCCCTCGGAGGAGGGCGCCCATGAGATGGGTTACTCTGGGACAACTCAGAGGGCTGTCTACAATATGTGGCATGAAGGCAGTGCTCAGGAAGAGGATGGCCGGGGAGTGGAGAGGCTAGGAGGGCCCCAAGGAGAGGCGGATGCCGGAGCATCGCAGGAGGGTAAAAAGATAATACAAAAAAAAATCTGTCCTCATATGTTTTCTGATGCAGTCCCTGCACCATTTTGGTTGCCCTTCTCTGGACTGCCTCAATTTGGTTAATGTCCTTGTGAAGGTGTGGCCTCCAGTACTGCACGCAGTACTCTAGATGGGGCCTAACCAGTGTCTTGTGAAGAGGGATTATTACCTCCCTCTTCCGACTTGTGATACCCCTACTAATACACCCCAACATCCCCCTAGCCTTACCTACTGCTTTAGTGGTCTGCTTGGATGATTTCAGGTCATCAGTGATGATGACACCCAAGTCTCTTTCTTTCCTTGTGACTTCCAGAAACTCCCCTCCCAGCCTATAGGTGCCTTCAGGGTTTCTCTTCCCTAAGTGCATGATCTTGCACTTCTTTGCGTTAAACACCAGTTGCCACTCTTTTGACCATTTTGCTAGTTTATCCAGATCTCTTCTCATTCTGCCCACCCCATCTGGATCATCTACTCTGTTGCAGATCTTGGTGTCATCTGCAAACAGATAAACTTTACCTTCCAGTCCATCTGCAATGTCACTGATGAAGAAGATATTGAAGACTGGCTCCAGACTGATCCTGAGGTACCCCACTTGTAACTTGCATCTCTTCTGACTGTATGCCATTTACCACCACTCTCTGTTTTCTGCCTGTCAACCAGTTTGCCACCCAGTTGACCAATTCTGACCCACCCCAAGCCTACCCAGCTTATTAATCAATCTTCTATATGGAACAGTATTGAAAGCTTTGCTGAAGTCAAGGTAGCGACAACAACTGCTCCCCTTGGTCCACCACTCTGGTTACCAGTCAAAGAAATCTGATGAATTAGTTTGACAAGACCTTCCTTTGTAAACCCATGGTTGTCTTGGGTCCTGTGCTCCTATGGTTCCAGGTGTTGCACTATCCTTTACTTAAGGACTGCCTCCATAATCTTGCCCACTACTGAGGTAAGACTGACTGGTCTGTAGTTCCCCGCCTCCTCCCTGCTACCATTCTTGTGGAGTGGGATCACATGAACTCTTGTCCAGTCTTCTGGGACCTCTCCTGTGCTTAGAGACCCACTAAATAGTTCTGATAATGGCTTGGCTAGTTCCACCCTTAGCTCCTTTAGTACTCTGGGATGTATGCCATCAGGTCCCATTGCCTTGTCCACCCTGAGCTTATAGAGCTCTTGTAGGACCCTTCCTTTTGTGAAGGGACTAGTGCACACCTCCCTTCCCCCATGTCCATGGTGCTGAGCTGTGGGCCCTGCCCTACCTTCTCTTCAGTAAATACTGAGCAGAAGTATCTACTTAGGATAGATGCTTTTACATGGTCCTCCTCCTCCTCACATGCCTCCTTATCCCCTTTGATCTTAGCAATACCCTCTCTGGATTTTCTCCTTTCACGGGTGTATCTATAGACAGTCTTGTCACCTTCTTTTACTGTTTGTGATAGTGTTTCCTCGGTTTGGGCCTTTGCCTTCCTTACTGCCTTCCCTGCTTTCTTTAGGGAAGTTTCGTATGCCTCCCTGTCTTCATCCTGCTGCGTTCCCTTATATTTCCTGAAGGCCAGCCTTTTGGCTCTGACCTTTTCTGCTATTGTTTTTGGGAACCAAACTGGTTTCCTTCTTCTTTTGTGCTTTCTTTTCTCTCTAACACAATGGGATGTTGCTTCAAGTATTGCATCTTTAATGCTTGCCCACTTTGCCTGTACCCCCCACCTGTATTTCTTTTTGCCAGGGCTAACTTAACTCTGTTGGCCATCTTATCAAAGTCAGCTCCTCTGAAGTCCCGTATTTGTGCCTTAGAATGGGATGATTTAGTTCTAGTGGCCAAACTGAATCATACCATGTGGTGGTCACTGGCCCCAGGTGACCTTCTGCTGGAGATCTGTAATCCTTTTCCTGTTAGTCAGTACTACATTTAGAGATAGCCCTGTCTCTTGTGGGTTGTTGTATCAGTTGTTTGAGTCCTCCCCTGCAGGAATCCACCATGTGTCTAGTTCTGGCAGATGTTCCTGCTGGTATTGACCAATCTGTATCTGGCATGTTGAAGTTTCCCATTATCAGAACCTCCTCTTTAGCTGTCATGTTTTGTGTATCTTCTAATAGTAATGTATCTATGCCCTCCCTTGATCTGGAGGCCTGTACACAACCCCAGTTCGAGCTGTCCCATTTCCTGTTTCAGGGTGACCCACAGTTCTTCTGGCTACTTATGCGTATTCTGAATTTCTGTAGCTTTGATATTTTCATTGACATAAAGGGCCTCTCTACCCCCCTTTGCACCTCCCTACTCACATGCAGCTCTGTTCCAGCACTCCAACTCCTCAAAGTCACCAGGAGCTTGACTGAGGGTGTACTCCATGTCGCCTTTCAAAGAACCAGCCTTGCACAGCGTTCTCTCCCTCAACGTGGGCCCACCTGGTTTAATGAACTCCCTCCTACCACCCTGGAACACGCAAATATTGGACCCTTTAAAAGAGAACTGCTAATCCTTCTGTCCCAAAAGAACCTATGTGAATGCAATTAATAAATACCTGTGACTAATCACAATCATAACTTTTCACCCCTCTGCTTACCTCCCCCCTTCCTTCCTCCCCACTCCTTTCTCTCCACCCCTCCCTGATAAAGCCTCTTGGGGGCTGTTCCCCTCACGCCAATTTCCTTATACTGTGACAAAGCCCCCTCAGGCTGCTCCCACCTTGCTATAGAAACATAGAAACATAGAATTTGATGGCAGATAAGGACCGCTTGGCCCACCCAGTCTACCCATTTCTCTACCTACTGGATAAGCTGCAGATCCTAGTTAACCAGCAGCCTACTTCTTCCTACCCCCATCCACTAGAATTGCCTTATGACTGTCCCATGCATGCTTGAATTCCACCACTGATTTTGACTCCACAACCTCCTCCGGAAGGCCGTTCCATGCATCCACAACCCTCTCTGTGAAAAAATACTTGTAAATTACCTCTGAGCCGCCCTCCTCTATCTTCAAATTGTGCCCTCTGGTTCTTGCACCTCTTTTTTGAAAGATGCTACCCTCTTGGACTTTGTTAATTCCCTTGAGGTACTTGAACATTTCTATCATGTCCCCTCTCCTCCTTTCCTCGCGGCTACACATATTAAGCTCCTTAAGTCTCTCTTCATATGTCTTCCGGTGCAGACCCTGCACCATTTTAGTGCCCTCCTCTGGACAGCTTCCATCCTGTCTATGTCTTTGCAGAGTGGGTCTCCAGAACTGCACACAGTACTCAGATGGGGTCTCACCAGCTGTCTGTACAGAGGATAATAACTTCCTGTTTTCTACTGGTGATGCCTCTCCCTATGCATCCCAGTATCCCCCAACCCTCCTTGCTGCCCTCTCCATTGCTTGCCCACCTTTAGGTCATCTGATATGACTACCCCCAGGTCCGTTTCCATTTTGTTGTTGTTAGTATCTCACCCCCATTGTGTACTCTTCCCTGGGTTTTTTGTTTCCCAGGTGCATTACCTGCACTTCTTAGCATTGAATCTAGCTGCCATACATTTGACCATTCCTCTAACCTTACCAAGTCCCTTCTCATCCTTTCCACCCACCCTGTGCATCAACTCTGTTGCAGATCTTGTGTCATCTGCAAGAGACATACTTTCCTTCAGTCCTTCTGCAATGTCACTTATAAAGACATTGAGGACCAGTCCTAATACTGAACCCTGCGGTACCCACTAGTAACCCTCCTTTCTTCTGAGTGGACTCCATTTACTATTACTCTCTGTGTCCTATTCTCCAGCCAATTCTTTGCAGGCTGTCATCTTGGGACCCACTCCCAGGCTGGCTAACTTGTATATTAATCTTTTGTGTGGGACTGTGTCAAATGCCTTGCTAAAGTCTAGGTAGGCCATGTCCACAGCCCTCCCTGATCTACTACTTTGGTCACCCAGTCACGAAATCTATCAGATCGTCTGGCACTGACCTTCCGCTGTGAATCCATGCTGCCTAGGGTCTCCTGCCCCTCTGGCCTCTAGATACTCGACAATTCTTTCCTTCAGAAGTGATTCCACCATTTTCCCTATCACTGAGGTTAAACTAACAGGTCTGTAGTTTCCTGCTTCTGCCTTGCTCCCACTTTTGTGAAGGGATCACATCTGCCCTCCTCCAGTCTCGGGTACCACCCCATCCTCCCATGATTTGTTAAAAGGGTAGTCAGTGGTGTCACTAGTTCTACCCTTAGTTCTTTTAGAATTCTGGGATGAATCCATCAGGCCCCATTCTTTGTCCACCTTCAGTTTTAAGAGTTCTTTCAGAACCCTTTCTTCTGTAAATGGGCTGGTATCAACTTCTGTATCAGAGTGTTTCTACTGTTTGTTTATGTACCTCCCCTCTTCATTTGTAAATACTGAGCAAAAATATTTGTTTAGTATCTCTGCCTTTTCACAGTCTCCCTCTGCCCACCCTCCCCCCTTTATTAAGCCTCACTATCCCTCCCTTGGTCTTCTTCGCTCCCTGATGTACCTATTAAAGGTTTTATCCCCCTTCTTAACTGAGTTGGCTATCTTTTCCTCGGTTTGGGCCTTGCTGTTCTGACTGCCTTCCCAGCCTCCTTTTGCTTTAACTGATACAGTTCTCTGTCCTGCTCCTTCTGCAATTCCTTGTACTTCCTGATGCTTTCTTTTCTCTTGAACCTTCACTGCCACTTCCTTTGAGAACCATAGTGGTTTTTACATCGTTTTGTTTTGTTTATTTGCTTCACACAAAGGCTTGTTACCTCTGTGATGGCAGTTTTATTATTCCCCATTGTCCCTCCACCCTCCTTCCTGCCCATTTGCTAGTGCATTCCTAGGCACTCACCCATTTGCAAAGTCAGCCCTCCTAAAGTCCAGTACTTTGTCTTTGTATGGCTTGACTCTATTGCTGTGTTTATTGTGAACCATACTGTTTGATGGTCACTAGTTCCCAGATAGCTACCACTTCTACATCTGTGATCCTCTCCATCACCATTTGAGAGAATCAAGTCTATCATTGCTCCCTCTCGAGTGGGCTCCAATACTAGTTGTCTAAGGCATGCCCCTGTAGGGCATCTAGAACAACTCCACTCTTCGAAGTGGCAGCTGCAACTGCACTCCAGTTAACATCTGGCATATTCAGATCACCCATCAGCAATATCTCCCCTTTTTCTGCCATTCTAAGTATACTTTCTATCATTTCCTTGTCTATTTCATTCCCCTGAGAATGGGGGTCTGTATACAACCCCTGTGCGGATTGTGGTGCCATTGCCTGTCTCCAAATTTACCCACAGTGCTTCTTCTCCTCCCTGTTTACCCTTTTGTTCTGTTGCTTTTATTCCTTCCCTTATGTAAAGAGCTACTCCTCCTCCTCTTTTACCCTCCCTGTCCCTCCTGTAGATGTGTATCCTGGTATGTTTCGTCCCAGTCATGGTTTTGTGTGTACCATGTTTCTGTGACTGCCGATATCCAGATGTTCCTCCTCCATCAAGGCCACTAATTCAGAAGCTTGTTACCCAGACTACGGGCATTGGTACTCATTGCTCTCCATTTTTGATGGCTTTACCTTCTGTTGCAGCATCCCCACTGACCGTTCTACCTCGGTCTTTTTCTCATTAGTACCCTGTTTTGTAGGAGAGGCTGGGATTTTCCTGCTGCTTGTCAGTGCCTCCCCTTTGACTAGTTTAAAAGCTTGCCAATGAAGCATTTAAACCGATTGCTCAAAAGACTTGTTCCCTTCCTGGACAGATGCAGACCATCCTGCCAGTATGGGCTGGTGTCCTCCAGGTGGAACCCCAGTCTAATGAAGCCAAACCCCTGTTCTCCGCACCATTTTTCAACCATTCATTAAACTGCATGGTGCTAATTACCTCACCTCCCCATGCCTTTGACAGGCAGCACCTCTGAGAAGGATACTGTGTGCTACTAGTCTTAGGCCCTCCCAACTCTGCAATGTCCTCCTGCACTGCTCTAATCTCATGATGAGCCAAGTCATTTGTCCCTAGGTGGACAATTACATCCAGCTCAGACTCCCTTGCAGCTGTTCTCGTGATCCTGAGGATACGCTTCCTGTCCCTCCAAGCCATGGCACCAGGCAGGCACCTTACTTCAGTTTTCCCAGCTCCCCCCAGTTCTATGTGGTTCTTATCTGACTGACTCCTCTCCTGTTTGATAATGTGACCAGTTTAGAATGTCAAATTGCACTCCAACATCTTGTAACACTTCTGACACTGTTGTCGGCATATTTGCTTGCTACCTGTACAGCCTGCAACCAGTTGTGTACCCTGAATGTTCTGTAACCTGTTTATGTAAATTTTGTCTCTCATCCACTTGACATGGAACCTCTGTAAAAGAGCCTTCCTGGCTCAAACGTATTAATCTGCAATTGAAATAAATAAATAAAACACTCTGACAGTGCATCCCTCTAGTACTGCACTCAGATACCAGTGTTTGTGGTATGATCCCTAACCCCAGTGTGGGACTAGAAACCATGATCTTCTGGCCCAGAGGCAGATCTGCTACCAGCTAACCACACTGTCACCTACAAAGGAATTCAGCAGGAAGCAGCATATGGAAGTAGTAATAATGGCACCCAAGCCTGTAGGAACTGCTAAGAGTGGATGTCCCATACCAGAATCTATAGTGCTTGGAGCCCAAGGAATAGGACAAGGTCCAGCAGAACACAACACAAAAGCAGGAGGAGACCACAGCAGCCCAGGAAAAGGTGCAGGTCAACAAAGCGGATGGCTGACCTGGATTGAGAAAACTCCTGTGACCAAGTGTCGCTGAAATTAGGGTCCAAGAAGCGGATTTCTAGAAGTCTTCCATCAATCAGGTAGGGGACAGTCAAGGGGACAAACTGGCAGCATGTCAGAGTGCTAGGAGAAAAGACAAAGGAACAGCAAAGAACAGATAAACTGGCACCAGGTACTGGTAACTGACACAGTGGTACAGGCACAAAGGGAAAGACAGGTTGACTGGCAGCCATGTGGCTTCTGCAATGAAAATGAGTGTTTAAAATGCTTGAGCATGTGATGTCTAAGTACCCCTCAGTAAGGAAGGCTAGGGAAAGTGTTGCGTGTTCTCCCACTGAAGCATAGATAAAGCCCTTCAAAATGTCAAAACAACAACAAAAAATCTATGATATCTGAAGGGAGCAGCTTTGCTCAAAGTACAGATAAGCTGCTTAGTGTTACCTGTAGTCACTAGTGTGTAGGGCAGGTGGGAACAGAAAATCACTGGCTGCTTTGTTTCACAGTGTCTGACAAAATACCAGGCTAGCAGATGATGCACAGCTCTCCCCCATTGAGGGTATTTTTGCGCATGATCCAAGTGTCCTTTGGAGGATTGTTGTTGCAGCAGCCACATGACTGCTGATCTACCCGACCATCTTCCACCTCCTCCAGCAGCATCTTCTTCTTCAGGTGTCCCACCTGCTGTGCCTTTCCTTCTACTTAGATCACTTTCTCCTCCCTCTACCACCACAATTCACTTCCTTGTTTTTCATCTAGGTTGTTGAATGGTTGGTCTGCTCTTCTTTCCTTGTCTGTGGTGCCTGCTACATCCTGGCATCCACCCATTCATCTACGACATTGGGTCATTTTGCACTCTTACTTCTACCTCGGCTCTCTGTATCCCTCCCTAAGGGTCTCTTCACATCACCTTCCTGTGGGCCTTAAGTGGTTTGCTCACCTGCTACTTGCCTATGGTTCCATACTGGAATTCCATGCTGGCGTCTTCCCTTATTTCCACGATGGCCTATGGCAGCACCTGTCTGTGGCTCTTGGGTTAGTTCTTTCAACCTTGCCAAGGAGGCTGGTTTGGGTCCTTTCTTGTTACCAGATAACCAGGTGAAGGATAACTCCTCTGAACTAGGAACCTACTGGTGCTGCACCCAGAATACAGTTTAAAATGAAGTTAAGTTTGCTTCCCACAAGATGAACTATAGACAAATAACTGTGATTATGTGTGCAATAAAAGCAGCAATGCAATAGAATTTAAAAGTAAATAAAAACAGGTTACTCACCTGTAATCGTTCTAGGAATGGTATATGTTGTTCATCCACACTTGATTTCAGTGTCCTTTCCCTTTAAGATGTGCTGAAAGTCTTCAAGCTCCTCCCACCACCCAGGTGGTATATCCTCGGCTCCACCCCATAATGCCAGATCTTGCCCACTGGAAGCAGGGGTTGTGCCCTGAGCCTGGAGAGGTTGGGTGGGTCTGAGTGGATGAACAACATACCACTCCTAAAACTACTGTTACAGGTGAGTAACCTGTGTTTTTAGGGACATGGATATGTTGTTCTATCCAAACTATCTGGCAGACTGCTAGCAGTTCTCTGGGAGGAGGGAGGCAAGGTGCACACCACCTACTTAGGGAACAGAGACTGGAGAACTGAGGCCCCAAAACCTGCATCCCGGTGTGACTCGAGATCAATGTGGTAATGGAAAATGAAGGTGTCTGCTGACTTCCAGATAGCAGCCCTGCAGATTTCCTGGATAGGGATGTCCCTAGAAGCAGCCACCAATGCAGCAGTATGGCGGGTGGAATGAGCCCTTAGCCCTCCGCCATCCAGGAGGCTCCCTACCAGCCAACCTATATGAGAGGTCAATGCAGGATGTGATCCACCTGCTAATCATCCGCTTGGCTGCAGATATGCCAGGTGCAGCTTTAGTGTAGGTGACAAACAGCTAGCAAACCTCTCCCCAAACTCCAGACGTGCGCTCTTTGTAATAAGTAAGCACTCACCTCAGGCCAGAGTATGGAGCCTGTGTTCAGCCCTCCATGGTGAGATTTAGAAAGAACACGGAAGAGTCATCACAGATTCAAGTGAAACTCTGACACAACCTTTGGGAGGAACTTGAGTTCGGGCGCAGGACAATCTTATCCCTGTGGAAGACCAGCTAAGGAGACTCCACGAAAGCATCTGAAGCTCACTGATCCTTCGGCTGACATGACAGCCACCAAGAAGTCAGTCTTCCACAACAGGTGAGACTTGTCATACCTGTGCATAAGTTCAAATGGCTTGCACGTGAGCTTTGCCAAAACCAGCAACAAGTCCCACAGTGGTGGTGGTTCACAAACCGGAGGGGAAATGTGATCTAAACCTTTAAAAAAATGACATGACCCCTTTCTCCAGCTCCACCGATTGTTGACCAATCCATGCCCAGTAAGCAGAGATGGCTGCCAGGTGTACCTTAAGGTTCATTGACTGAAGTCTCCCTTTGGAGAGGGTCCATAGGTAGTCCGAAATGCTGGCCACCGTACAGGACAAAGGGTCCAGCCTCTTGCCCTGACTCCAAATGGAGAATCTCTTCCATTTGAAGGCATAACATTTTCTGGTTGATTCCTTTTTAGATGCTTCCACCATGGTGAGAACATCTTCAGAGAGACACAAAGCCTGGAACTCTAGCCACTCAGGAACCGGGCTGTCAGGTACAGGGATTGAAGGTCCAGGTGGAGTACCTTCACCTGATTGATGAAGAGCAGGTCCAAGCATATTGAAGACACCTCGGGAGCCTGTTGCTGAGGCTGAGGAGATCAGGGTACCAAAACTGGTGGGCCAGTCTGGAGCCACCAGGGTCAATCAATCAATCAATCAATGAAAATCTTTATTTATCAAGGCGGGTACCATTGAGCAAGGCTCATTTGCAAGGTGGACCTGGTCATGAATACAGCAAAGTACAGTACAGAAGCAGGTATACAAAAAACAATAATATACAAGGAAGAAAAAGTATATACAGTGTATACAGTACAGTACAAGGTTGAAATAAATAAAAAAAAAACAGCATTATTTTGCAATTGAAGAAGTCAGCAGATGTACAATCAACCATAGGCATACAGGGGTTATAAGCAGAGATCTTTTGTGTGAGGCAGCGGCAACTACTCATATAGGGGAAAGAGGCCATGTATGGGGTGGCAGGTTAGACAGGTAAAGAAGAGGAAGCATATATTACAGATGACTGGAGGAAAAATTGAGCTAAAACCACAGAAAGTGACAATGGCTGTCAGTACTTGTTTATTATGATAATAGCGGAGGAGGGTAGATAATTGGGACACTACTATGGATGGGGGCACTTTAGCCAGGCTGGAGTGGACAGGAAGGGTGGATGCAGCAGGAAGGATTAACGAGGGGCAGTGAGAGCCAGGGGTAGAAACATGGCAAGCGTCAAGATGGAAAGGGGAGTTGCAGAATTAGTGGGCTAGCGTGGGAAAACATTTGCAAGATGCTTTCATGTAGCGATCGTAGGCGCCTTGAAGATATTCAGGCTAACAGGGCAGCTCAGCTCCAAGTTCCTTTGTAAACCATTCCACAATGTGGGTAAAGAAAACTTAGAGCAGCTTTGATGAAACGAGTTTTGACCCTTGGAACTTGGAGGGCAATTAGGGAATAGCTCCTTAAGTGTAGGTGCCTAACACACTGTGGGAAACACTCTGAGGCGTATGAGGGGAGCTTGTTGGTCACTGCTCTGAAGGCCCATAGGGCGGCATTTCTATTCCTTCTATAGTGAAGGGAAGTCCAGCCTAACGATGAGTACAGGGAGCAGTGGTGTGTGGAAAGTGGAAGGCCAGTAATGAACCTGATAGCTCTGTGGTAGAGGGTGTCCAACTTAGCCAGTGCAGAGGCAGTGCAGTGGCTGTACAGCAGGTCCGTGTAATCTATTAAAGATAGGAAGGTAGCTTGAACCAGTTGAATCTTGGCCTCCTTTGTGAGCAGGTGGTTAATTCTGTAGAACAGTCCTAATCTTTGCCTTAGTTTCTTCTGTACTTCTTTGAGATGGGCGGTGAAGGAAAGTTTATGATCGAGCCAAACTCCTAGATATTTGATTTAGCTACAGTACATACTCTAGTGTTTCTCCAAGAACAGAGGTAGTTTGTGGGATAGATCCTCCCCCAGCAGGAATTGCGCATGCAAGGAGGGGAGGAGCATAGCTTTGTCTTTTAAGTATTGAACAAAATCTTTTTGTTTATGAGGCTGGTATTGTAGCAGGTTAAATTCAGCTTGGAGGTCTTCACAGGCTGCTTCTGGCATGGGACGACCCAAGTACAGTACAGTGTCGTCCATGAATAAGTGGATGTTGGCTTTTTGATGGGGTCATTGATGTTGTTAATGTAGACTGCAAGAGGAGGGACCAAGGATAGAGCCTGGGGCACGCCCTCAGCATAGGTTTTAATGGAAAGATCGCATTCAGCTTAAACCTGCTGTTTCCATTCTCAGGTAGTTTGCAAACCAGCACATAGATTTATGGTCCAGGCCTAAGGTGCTTAGGGAGGAAAGAAGCAGGCTGTGATCGACTGTGTCGAATGCCTTACTAAGATCCAAGAAAACAGCACAGACATGCTTCTTGTTGTCAAGGTCTAGGAGCCAATCATCGGTCACCTTTGCTAGGGCTGTTATGGTGCTGTGCTTTGCTCTGAATCCAGACTGAACTGGGTTTAATAGGCTTCTGGATTCTAAGTATACCCCTAGCTGGCCACACACTATTTTTTCTAGTAATTTAGACAGGATGGGGAGGAGGGAGATCAGTCTGTAATTATTTAGATCGCAGGGGTACCTGCTTTTAATAGAGGGATGACATGGGCTATTTTCCATTGAGGGGGGAGGTTACCCTGGGAGAGTGACATGTTGAACAGGTGGGTGATTGGCACTGCAAGTACATGGTAGGCACATTTCAGATAGTATGGCTCTATGAAGTCGGAGCCTGCTCCCTTCCTGGTGTCCCGTTGCAGCAGTAGGTCTTCCAACTCTTTTAGAGAGACAGACAGGAGGGAGAAGGCCTCCTCTGTAGAGGGGGACTCGAGGGTTGGTGGGCCCTGAGCTGTGCGGAGGTCATTGGCAGGAGAAGTATCAAATGCTAGCCCTGCCATTGCAAAATGGTTATTGAGGGCTTCCAATATCTCCGATCAGTTAGAGATAACGCTGCCACCGGACTTCATTTTTGCTGGAATGGATTTACCAGGTGCGTGTCCAGACATGTCTTTTAATGTTTTCCAGAGCTTTGAAGGATTTCTTGAGGCCGAGGCTAGCTCCAAATGATAGTAGGCGGCCTTGGCTGCTCTGACCAACTTGGTGCACTTGTTACATGCTCTCTTAAAAAGACACCAATCTGAGTCGTCCTTGCTTCTTCTGGCTTTTTTTCATAAAATATCCCTTTCTAACAGGGAAGCTTTGAGCTCAGGTGAAAACCAACGGCAGGTGCTGCTCCTGACCCACACCTTAACCAAGGGTGCATGCTTATTTAAAGCCTCACTTAAAATATCATAAAAAATAGTATATGCCCTGTTAACCGTTTTGGCTAGGAAGAATTCCTGCCATTGCGGTGAATGTTTCAAGTCATGGACATAAGCAAACAAATCAAAGTTGCGTTTGCACCTCTTGATAGAGAACTTTGCCACAAACTGTGGGTAGCGCACGGATCTAATGGTGGTGATTATGCAATGATCGCTAATGTCTGAGAAAAATGTTCCGACATGTGAGAACAGGTCTGGCTTGCTAACCAAAATTACATCTAAGAGGGCGCTGTTGCTAAGTTTCTTTTTATTTGGGCAAGTAGGCTCACCAATGAGTTGCACCAGCCTAGAGTGTCACAAAAGGATTTCAAGAGGCTGATGCACTTGATAGTCAATCATAGTTCAGGTCGCCAAGAATAATGGTTTCAAGGAACTGAGCCCCAGTCACGGAACTGAGGTGAAACAGGAGATGCGGCCCAGCAGAAGAGGGCCTGTAGCAGCCTATTACACAGAGTGCACTGGAAGGAGAAAGTTCGATCTTTAGGGTCAAGCACTCAAATTCTTTGGGGGAGGATGATGCGTCTATGCATGCGGCTGAGTATTTGTCCCTTACATAAATTGCCACCCCCACCTCCTCTTGATTGCCTATCTGCTCAGAAGAGTAAATAATTTGGGATATTGATTTCATTGTCTGGGATGGCTGGCCTAAGCCAGGTCTCAGTGATCACTAGGACGTCAGGTAGGGTGTGGCTCACCCAAGCCTGGATAACAGTGAACTTTTTCAGCAAACTACAGGCATTAAGATGCATAAAGACATTGCTTAATACCTGCCAGGTCTGATGGAGAAGCAAGGGTGTCTAATGGTCCTGGTGGGTTCGAGCATTGCCTGAGCACAATAGTAAAAGAAGCAGGATTCTTTTAAGGCAGCGAACTGTAATTTGTAAACATTATTTTTTGGGCGATAGGGAGGCGGTGTTGATGGGTAGGCCTGTACCCAGTCCTGGTGTTATACTGGCCTAGTGTTGCAGCCACTAGTGTTCTGGCAGAAATTTGCCATGAGTAGGAAGTCTCAAGTCTGGATGGGGAGTAATCTGCAGAGGCAGCTCGGGAGATGTCCCACTCCCCGGCAGAGACAGCTGAGAAGCCCAATAGTCCAGAATGGCTACCTGAAAGGAGCTGTTGGATGCAGGACAGGGAGAAGTGCAAGGGTCATTCCACTTTAGGGAGGATGAGGGTTCCGAAGAATTGAGCTGAGCACTAGTAAAGCTAGTGACACACCGAGGAACCAGCTGTATTTTCCCATGGTAGATCTAAACACCACAACAGCCAGCAGTAAAAGCCACTAGAAGCCTAGACCAATCGACGATCAGGTGTCATAAGTTAAAAATCCTTTTGTTGGCTGAGAGGCGGTTTTGGGCGTGAGCATTGCCTGTGGAGCAACTCTTTTACTGAGCCACCTGCACCTTGTACTTCCTGACCTTGAGCAGCATCTTGTGGATCAAGGGAAGTGGACGGAAGGCACAGAAGAGGCCTTAGGTCCAAGGCCTTGTGAAGTCATCCCCCTGCAGCGAGCCGTGCTGAGGGGGGTGGGCACAGAACAGCCTCAGCTTTGCAGTTTCCCTGGAGGTGAACAGATCCTCCTGAGGGGTACCACACTGAGAGAATAGGCTGTGATGAAGAGACCACTCGTGAGACACCTCACCTACCTGGCTGTGTCTGCCAGCTGACTGGAGGCTCCTGCCACATGGATGATTAGGAGATCTGCCTCCAGGCTGTGCACAAGAGTCCATATGCAGAGAGCTTCCTTGCACAAAGGCAAGGAGTGAGTCCCACCCTGCTTGTTGAGGTAGTAAATGGTCGTGGTTTTTTCCATATGGACTTGGACCACCTGACCCCAAACATACAGAGTGAGTGCAGTCAGTGCTAGCTGAACTGCCCAGAGCCCCAGTAGAACGAGGTGACATGGGGACTCCTTGGGGGTCCAGAGGCCGTGGACTCTGTGTTCCCCCAGATGGGCACCACAACCCATGAGAGAGAGGTGTCGGTCATCAGGATCACCATCTGCTTGGGGAAGACAAATGGGATCCCTTCCTTCAGATGCTCTGGAACTAGCCACCACTGCAGGGCATCCTCCATCTTCTGGGTCACACTCACCAGCTGGCTGAAGTGACCTTTGCACTGAGACCACTGGCTAGCCTGCTCCCATTGCAGGGAGTGCATTTTCCAACAGGTCCAATGGACCATGCTGGTGCAGGCCACCATGTAACCCAGAAGGGGCAGAAAGTCCCGGGAAGGGTGCAATTGCACAACCCCAAATGATCAGGCAAAGGAGGAGAGAACCTCCATCCTGTTAGTCAGGAGCTAGGCTCTGGCTCGGCAAGAGTCAAGCTCTGCCCCAATGAAGCTGACTGCCTGCAAGGGTATGAGTTCTGACTTGGCCTCATTCACCAAGAGGCCAAGGGAGGTGCAGGTCTGGAGGGCAAGGTCCCTAGACCACTCCACCTCCTGCTTGAAGGGACCTGCAATCAGCCAGTCATCCAGGTAGGTTTACACCCAGAACCTCTTGGAGCCTAAGGTAAGCTGCCACCACTGCTACTCTGAAAGCAAAGGAGAAGTCAACTGGCATGGCCTGGAACTCATAGAGGGTTCCTTCAGCTCAAAAGTGGAGGAATCTTCAGTGGGATGGACAAATTGGGACGTGAAAGAACACGTCCTGAAGATTCAAGGAGCAATACCACAGGTCTTGCTCCAGAGATGGTATGATCTGAGATACAATTACCATCCTGAAGGTGTGCAACCTGAGGAACTGGTTCAGGTCATGCAGATCTAGAATGGGGAACCAGTCCCCTGTCCACTTTGGCACCAGGAAGTACCTGGAGACAATCCCTGCATGTTCCAGAGGATCTGCTACTCTGACCATGACCTCCTTGCAGAGGAGCTGGGCTATGTTGTTTCAAAAAGCCAACTGAATGTCTGCGGATACCAAGTCCTCCTGTGGTGCACAGGTTCAGCTTAGAGGATACTGCTAGAATTCCAGAGACAGACCCTGACCAACCACTTTCAGACTCCACATGTCCATGGTGACAGTGAACCAGACAGAAAGGAAATAGCAGAGCCGCCCCTCCACAGGAGGAACCATGGGAGGCATGATTGATATGAGGGTGGCACCCCAATCCAGTCACTGACTAGGCTTGGAGGAGGAGGACCCAGCTGAGGAGTCGCCGGGACCCTTCCCTCTGGGCTTACAGACCACCGAGGCCACTGACTTGGGCCTGGGTCACCAGGACTGAGTCTGCTGGCTCGGCTGAAGCTGGGCTGGTTTTGCTGCAGGAGTGGAGGACTGAAAGGGTTTTGCTTCTACTGCCTGAAGCCCTTGGGATCCTTCTGCCCGAATGTCACTAGTCCAAGGTGGCATTGGACTTCTCGATATGCTGGAGGTGATCCTCCACACTGGACCCAAACAGGTCAGTGCCTAGGAATGGAACATCCACCAGCTTGTGCTGAGTGTCTGTCATAATGGTTGGGATCCACAGCCAAGCCCTACAGTGCATGGCAACTGCAGCCACCTCTGAGTGGGCACAGGAATCTCCAAGATCCAGAGCTGTCTGAAGTTGTTTCTTGGCCACACAGTCCAGCCCTGATCTTAGAACTGCTTGACCATGGTCTGGAGGTCTGCAGGCAGGTAAGGAATCACCTCATCCAAAGAACCCAAGAAGGCATGAGAGAAGTGTGCCATCATGATGGCCAAATGTGCCTGGCAGAGGCTGAGCATGGAGGCGGCATAGACTTTTTTAGCTGTGTGGTTCAATTTCTTGGACTCCTTGTCTGGCAGCTTGTCAACATCCCCAGTATTGCCTGAGTGCCAAAACATGGAGTTGGCCACCAACCCTCGGCCGACAGGTGCTCCTTAAAACCAGAGAGGGTACTGTTGAGCACACAATATTTGTCATCTGGGCAGAGTGCACAGGGCAGGATACAGGGCGCTGCCAAAGCTCCAGGGCAGGGCAGGGCAGGGCAGAAGATGGCCTCAGCCACTGGGAAAACCTCCATTGGAGAGTCCACTTTGTCCAGAATCTCTGTGAAAGGATAGCAAGCCCACTTCTGGACGGGCTCCAGTTTCACCCCCGTGGACTTGGAGATGAGGTGGAGGATGCCCATGAAGGAGGTGGGCCCTTTCTCTGTCGAGAAATCACTCATGAACTCCACACTGACCAGACAGGAGTGCAGCAAGGAATCTTCAGACTCAGAGGAGTCCACATAAAGCAGCTGACTGCCTGGGTCACCCTCAACCCTCCACAGATGGACAGGTGTGAGAGTGACCAACAGCTGATGGGGAAACCCCTTAGCCAGCTAAGACTCCTTAGTTGGAGCACCAGTCAGTGGCTGCTTGGGTGGAGCCTCCACCATGATTGGTGGAGAGGCAGGCTTTGGTCGAACCGAGATGGTCTTGACCGGCTCTGCTGGTGGAGCAACAGTCTCAACTGTCCTCACAGGGGGAATCAGTGTCTTCCTGTTGGGCAACAGCCAAGTGATGACTGATGTGAGAGCTGGGGTCAGGTTCAGACCAGCCAACACCAACTGTTGCCACATGAGGTCTTTGTAGCATCGACACAACTTGCGCTGAAGCCTCTCCTCACCCAAAAAGGATGAAGATGAAGAACAACAGCAGCACCGCTTCCCATGGCATCAAGAGTGGGAGCGCCGATGATGGCGGAGGCTGCTCAACCCACTGGAGGAGGAGGACCTCGACCTCAGCTGCTGGGGGGTGCCGACCAGGGATTTCGGAGGGAGTCGGGGAATGCTGCAGCTCCTCCTGGTCTTTGGTTGGTGACCAGAGGGATCTGTTCAATGGACTAAGAAGCCCCTTCTGAGGTCACATGCAGGACCAGAGTCCTGAAAAGAGAACTGTTGGCCTCTTCAGATGACAACCATTTGATAGGGTTGAAAGAAATCTCGGCTGCATCATTGGCCGGTGTCTCGACCAACTGGCCCAATCGGGTCTCTGTGAAGCCAGCTGCCAAGACTACGGTTCCAACCATGGTCAAAACCTGTGAATCCTGAGACCAAGAATGTTCACAGTCCCAAAAACATTGAAGGTAAGCCTTCTCTTTTTTTTGTTTGATGACTTCTTTCAAGAGTGGGAGCTGTGCGAACCAGAAGGACTCTGTCCCTTAGTTGTGAAGGACTGGCACAGCTCCTTAAAGGAGCCCAAAAAAGTGGAGCCCAATTGGAGTGGAACAAGAAAGAAGCCGAGAAGGACTGTGCAGCAGGCCAAACCTCCTCCTCCTCAAAAGCCGTAAACTGTTCCAACTGCTCGGTGGACCCCGCAGCCATGGAGACCACCCTATGGATTTCCTTAGATTTGACCAGCGGATGTCAGTTTTCCAGGTGGCCCAACTGAAGGCAGGCAAGGCAGTCCTCGAGGACCATCACGTAAAATGACCAGCAAATGTCATAGGCCTGGGTATCGTGATTGAGGCCCAGGCAGTAGATGCACGAGGTGTGAGGGTCAGTATATGACATCTTCTGCCAGCATGGGCACTGGCGAAATCCTGACACAGACTTATTATCCATTGTGGTCTCGATCGCAGATCGAGCTGAAGACAGAAGCTTGTAAGAGTTTAAAGTTTCAGTAACCAAGATTCTAGCTCTAGGGCCTACTCAACACAGGAGCGTAAGGAGGGAACTTGCTTCTTCCAGCAGAAAGGAAGATCTGGCATAATGGGGTGGAGCTAAGGGAAATACCACCTGGGTGGGTGGGAGGAGTCAGCTTAAAGACTTTCTGGCACATCTTAAAGGGAAATGACACTGCCAGATAGTGTGGATAGAACAACATATCCACATTCCTCCATGCCAATCCACTGGCAGCCGATAAAAACCCAAGCTGCAGGTGCATCCAACTGTCCCCCCAAAGGGCTTATGACTTTTTACAAGTTGCAGTGGGTACCTCACTGAGCTGAAGTTGTAGGTGACAAGTTGGTGAACACACCAGTGCTTGCTGCCTTTCAGTGCAACAGATATAATAATCATTTACACAAAAGGAAAACTGAAAAATAAAAGAGGCCCCTATCTATACAACAAGAGATGCTGGGCTCAGTGGCCACCACATGTGTTAACCTGGACCTGTCAAATGTCAGACACAGACCAACCCAGGATTTTAACTTTCTTGGTATATCAAACTAAATTAAATGGGGCAGGGTCAGAAACCTCATGGTTCCTCATAGTTCAGTTGGTATCTCTGCCGCAGGTACTCTCTCCAGGATTTGCTTCTTGAGAACAACCTTCCTCCATCTTGCTCCAGTGCACTGCAGCTGTACTGCTCCGGAGCAGGGCTGCAGCTAAGAATTTGGGGGCCCAGGACAAGTAATTCGAAATGGGCCCCCATATCCCAAACCAGTTAAAAGCGAGAGTCTGAAGCTCTGAGTTTTAGATGCTCTGTGCTGCATTTTGCGGCTTTTATTAAAGATAAAGACACACTTTTGTTACATCTTCCCTACCCCTAACTCCAGGGAAAAAAATATTTTATGGTCATGTTTAAGTAATTTGGCATTACTGTGTTTGATTTATTCCAGCTGTAAAATAAAGCAGAAGCAGAACTCTTAAGAGGCATAATATTCTAAACTGAAAATGCTTTCTTAAATTAAATCAGTTTTATTGTACACATGCCATCAGCTAAGGCAAACCATATTACATAGACACCACACTATTAAATACAGATATCACAATAATTTTAGAAACATTCCACATATACAATAGGAATACGACATTTCATCTAGAAAACATTGTGAGATATCAAAATACAAAAGTTAAGTATGGTTACAGTCATAGCTATTTGATTATTCCTTACAATATTGCATCTTTTCCCAAATCTGCTGCTCTTTCACTTATAAAGTACCTTCTGACAATTGTAAAGACAGTTACGTTATATATAATGGGACAGACTCTGTACCTCTATCAGTTTTTACTATTTTAGATGGCCCTTTCTTTCTCTTAAACAGCCCATTTCCCCAGTTTAAGCTGGTATTAGAGAAGGGCACTACGTTAAATTGGGGTACCAACAATGCATTAATGTTTCAAAATGAGACGATGAGGAGGACACAGCTCAGATTCAGTGCAAAGAAGTGTATAAAATTCACCTGGGAAACAAAACCCAGGGAAGAGTACAGTGGGGGTGAGATACTAACAACAACAAAAATGGAAAGGGACCTGGGAGTAATTATATCAGATGACCTAAAGGTGGGCAAGCAATGTGAGAAGGCAGTATGGAGGGCTGGGGATATTGGGATGTACAGGAGAGGCATCAACAGTAGAAAACAAGTTGTTATCCCTCTGTACAGACAGTTGGTGAGACCCACCTGAGTAATGCATGCAGTTTTGAGACCCTATCTCTGCAAAGACATAGACAGAGTGGAGGCTGTCCAGAGGAGGAAGATCAAAATGGTGCAGGATCTGCACCAGAAGACATACAAAGAGAGACTAAAGGAACTTAATATGTATACACTCAAGGAAAGGAGGGAGGGGGGGACATGACAGAAACTTTCAAGTACCTCAAGGGAATCAACAAAGTCCAAGAGGCTAGCATCTTCATAAAAAGAGAAGCGCAAGAACAAGAGGGCACAATCTGAAGATAGAGGGGGGATAGTTCAGAGGTAATGTTAGGAAGTATTTTTTCACAAAGAGGGTTGTGGATGCATGGAAAAGCCTTCCTGAGGAGGTCATGGAGTCAAAAACAGTGGGGGAATTCAAGAATGCATGGGACAGACATAAGGCCATTCTAGTAGGGGGTAGGAGGAAGTAGGCTGTTGGTTAACTAGAATCTGCAGCTTATCCATCAGGTAGGGAAATGGGCAGACTAGGTGAGCCATGCGGTCCTTATCTGCTGTCAAATTCTATGTTTCTAACTCTAACAAACAAAAAATTAGATACCAAATCTAGATTGCTGAGAACAGCTGCCTCTGGATGATCATTACCTGACTACTTTTTCATAAGGGTTACAATCCCCTTCTTGGAGCCACATTTACAGTACATGTGAGAGGAGAGTACTAAACAGACTAGAAGTTATTAAACAGTAATAATCATTATCATTAATTGTGTTATCATGTTTTTACCCAGGAAAGCGGAGAGAGATTTAACACAGTTGTGACCCAGTCCTCCATTCATGGGATTCACAGGATTATACAGGGCAAAGTAGACTATTGTCCATTAAGCCCGCCCCACATACACCTCCACTATGGCCCCCGCCATTGTACCAAGTTTTTTTTACTCACCGCCACCTCAGAAAAGTTGCCCCAATCTGTTTCCTTTCCCAGAATCTCACCAACTCAGTCTCTGGCTAGATCCTACTTTTTTGGGGGCTTTGACTCATTCTTCTCCTCTCCTTGTCGTCTCCACTGAGAAGGACAGTCCATGGAGCGAACAAAACCCCAAAGACTGACAGATGACCCATGCCATTGACTGACCACAGCAGCAGCACGTGCTCCTGATCTCTTCCACTCCACGTGATGCTGACAGGGTGATGGTGACTGACGTGCATACGTCCTCCTCCTGGCCCAGTTCCACCCTCCACTCCTCAACCTTTGGTCTGCCTTCCATCCTGCTGTGTTCTAACAATGAATGCTGCTGCATAAACAAAACAAATGCATGTCATTTGGTAGGCAAAATAACTTGGGGCGGTGGCAGCAGGCAGAGGATCATGCCGAGAGGAATTAATCCTGGCCTGACCCTATGCTGGTGGGGCATTAGGTAATCTGGGGAAAAATGAAAAGCAGCTATTAAAAAAAAACATGACAGCTTCTCAGGTGGGCTCCCCAGAGCTTGGGGCCCCAGGACGAAAGTCCCAGTTGTCCCCACCCCATGATGGCCCTGCTCTGGAGGTGATGTGCTGGTATGTTCACCTTGAAAGGGCCTCTCATGAATCTTCACCTCTTTCTTTTCAACAATTTGCCTCTCAGGCTTTTGATAACTTAACATCTCAGGCCTTTTGAAGGCTTTGCCTCTCAGGCTGTTCACTTATCTCACTGATGAAAGAAGTACTCAGGATGTATCTGACCTACAGGGCCCCAGACATTGAACCCCCTGCTGTGGACAGGCTACACTCTCAGGGATCAGATTCCACCACCTGGTGTGAGTGACAAGTGGTGTGAACACACTGCAGTGGGTAAACCTGCAGGAAAGATTTACCACTGCCCGGCTGGGATCTGGTTGAAACCTTGTCTCACCTCAGGTGGTGGACCCAAGCCCATGCTAAACCTGATGCAGCTTATATGAGAAACAAATGGAGGTTACTACAGGGAACATGGTGCCGGTCAGATAAGTAAATCCACAATAAGCAAAGAGATGGCACTCACCACTTGTCTGGAGCACAAAGACACTTATTCAAAGCTTATTCTCTTAACTCATTTATTTTATGTCACAAACAAGTTCAAACCACAGCAAACAATAGGCAGCATGGAACAACAGATGCAGCCACTCCTGCCGACCTAATGTTTCACCTAGGGGTGTAGCCAGAAATTTATGTTTTGTACACAAAACGTCCAACAGTTACACCCCCACCCCATTAAAAAATGTACACATCCTCTCCAAATGGTACCCCCTTCCAAACAAGCCAGATTGTATGTCAGATGACTCCTCTAATCTCTAAAGAAGTTATGCATGTATCTGTCTCCTGAACAACAGAAGTTTAAACAGAGAGGCTCCTCAGTGGCCTACACTAACCCAAATACTACAGATTAGAATGAAAATGTTAACAGAAAGGCACATGGTTTGTGACAGGCACTCAACAAAACTGTACACAAATGTGTACAGTGAGTATGCCTATCTACACCTTGGTTTCACCCAGCCAATCAGAAGCGTCTGAGGCAGTGTCAGTGAGTCACATATCCTTTATTTAAATAAGCTTTATTTGCATATTCATGGTTTTATCTCAGAACTATCATTAAATCAGGACTGGGGTTTCAAAAAGGAGGTGGTTGCCCTTATATATAAAGCCATATCTCAGGCCTCGAGGCTCTCTTCTCTCTCGATCCCACTGGTTGTGAACTCCTTGCAGCCAACCTAAGGCTCTGCCCTACTGGTGAAAAAAATCAACCTCCTAGTGGCTTAAGTAGCTCAAAAGAATGCTTGTGATGACTTCAATGGCTTCATCAAAGCTGTATCTAATCTTAATCCTCATCATGAAAAAATTGTTTTAGGTGGCTTCAGTTGCAACTGGCTTGCAAGTAACAACTGTGACCTTAAAGATAAACTAGATTTTTTTTTTGTCAATATATTTTTATTACATATTGAGTATAAATAAATGACAACATATCAAGGAAATGATATACATTAATAACATACAGGTAAACATATGTAAAAAACATTTTAATTAATTAATCAAGTACAATAGTCTAAAATTAATACTACAGTTAAATAGCTTGCTGTAGATTTTGAGCTATTCCTCTTTTTTAGGCGTCTAAGCCTAATAAAGATAAACTGATGTGTACGTTATGCAGATCATTACCTCCCCTACCAGAACAAATGATAAAACTGGGACTGCCACCCTGCTAGACTGGATACTAGTCAGCCATCCTGATAGGGTCTTATTGAGTGCAGTCCTGCCCAACTTAGACATAGAAACATAGACTTTGACGGCAGATAAGGACCACTTGGCCCACCCAGTCTGCCCATTTCCCTACCTATTGGATAAGCTGCAGATTCTAGTTAACCAACAGCCTACTTCGACAGTGATCACTCTCCACTGACCTGCAAAGGGTCTGTAAAGGTGGCCAAAGCTGAGCCCTCCACCACTAAGGCCAGGGTTTTTCGCAACCACAAGCCCCCTCTTTTTTAAGCCCTACTCAAACAGGTTGATTGGTCTTTCCTTGAAAATACGTGAGATGTCAGTATAGCCCTAGAATATTTTGTTCCACAATTTAATAGGATCTGAGACATCATCGCCCCTCTACAGTCCCTCCACATGAAGGGAAACTCCCAAGCACGGTTTACTCTTGCCATTAAATCCCTGTCAAGGGAGCAGAATAGAGCTTGGGCACTTTACAATGAGCTGGGACACAGCAAGTACCATGCTAAATATAAGGAATTACAAAATGCTGTGAAGTGCCACATTAAAGAAGCTAAGGCTGAATTTCATAAAACCCAAAAAAAAAAAAAACTCATGATCAGTGGCCTGGTGGTGCTGAGGGTTGAAGTGTTGGATGCCACACCTAGCGCCACACTGGTGGCCTGGGTTGGGGAGCAAGCTCAGGTCGACAGGGATCAACGAGGGAGGACAGGACTGAGCATCCAGAGGACTGCTATCCTGTCCTGGGAGGGAGGGGGATCCATGATCCCAGGCTTGGTGACCCCCGGTGGAGACTGGCAGTACAGCAGCCTGAGGATCCAGTGTTGAGGGGACGGCTGCGGCGGCTATCCTGCATACGTGGGTGGGAGCATGCACACACATGCACTAGATGTATTGCATGTCTGAGCCTTTGGAGGGGTGAAACAGAACACAGGCAAAATACCATGGCCTCGGTAGGTAAAGGTGGATTGAGTGCCGGCTCTCACACCCAAGGTCAGATCCCTCCAGCCTGCCTGCTGCGGTGATCCCTACGCTACCTGGTTGACCCTCTAAATTACAGAAAGAATGCCAAGAGGAGTCAGTGGTCCTGCCCCAGGGGACTTAGATCTGACAGGTTAGTGGACCAAGGTGTGCAAAGTGGAGTCCCCTTGACTGGAAAAGGTAAGGCTGGGGGTTTTCAGGCAGGTGGGATAAGGCCGATCGGTGTCCCTCTGGAGAGAGTCCAAGAGCCAGAGAAGTAGGAGTATAAAGAGAGTTAAAACCTCATCAACCACCCTAAAAAATTATGGAGCAGCAGTAAAAAAAATCATTGGTAAACCTAAAAATCACCGGCTCTACTCTATTGTTGAGGATGGTAATAACAATCATAGGTGACAAGAACATAGCTGCACCTTCAACAAAACCTTCAGTGACCTATCGGCACATATTCCAGATCCAACCTACTTAATGACTGATGTCTCTGGCCACAGTAGTATTTCCTCACCTCTATATAACCCTCTTACTGCCTTAGCCTGTCCCGGCCCTTTCCCCTGCTGCCCATATACAATGTTGCACTGCAGGCATCTCCCTTACACTTACATACACTCATAATCTAATTTCATGGCTTGCCCTCTTCCTCACTTACCGACCTTTTCCTTAATGACACCCCTCGCTCTCAATGGTTATTTCTTCCTTTTGTATTACCTGTTTTTTTTTGTGTACCTTGTTCTGTTCATATGATATGTTACCTGATAATTTATTGTCCACGGTCATCTCTATTCATTGCATAGGTAGGCACCTATGAACTTATGAATGGTCTACTCTGTATGTCTCTGATATATTGTATCCACTTTAACTCATTGTATGTAAAGCACTTTACTTTGTATGTTCTGATATACTGTATCTTCTTTAACTCATTGTATGTAAAGCACTTATAATTTGTTATCCTGTTAAGTTTCCTGCATGTCTGTACTCTCCGGTCGTGCTCTAAACATAGTCATTTTATGGCTAGTGCACTTACCCAGTTAACAAAAGCTAAAAATAAATAAATTGTCCATCAGGTTGCTGAATGACAAACCAGAAAATTCAGGAAAAAGCATTTACAGGAGACAAAAACGAAAGTACAAATACTACAAACTGCAACAAAAACTTGGCTAGTCTCCTCACGCCTCCTGGGAAAGGGGTAGCATACCCTGAAGAGCAGAAGCAGGGTCTAGTGTGATGGCTTGCATTTTGCACTAAATAAGTTTTTCCGCACTAGTCAAGTGTGTGAATATATATCTTACAGTTTGTAAGTATTTGTATTTTTGTTTTTACCTCCAGTAAAATACTTTTTCCTGAATGTTTTGTGGTCTGGAGGACTGGTTCTTTACTGTTATTTTTATCTGCTATTTTCCAGCACCTACTTTTATTTGGAGCTCTGCCTTCTGTGGTGTACATGTGCTGAATGACAAACCCTTGATCTCCCTAACAGATCTCCTTTCTACTTTAAAAGGCTGAACTGGGCTGAAGTACGTGACTATCTAAAAAGAACAAAAATCAAAACAAGACTCAGCCCTGACAACATTGATATGAAACTTCTCAAATCAGTGCTTAGGGAGGTCACCCACCCATTACAGGTAATTTTTAATCTTTCCCTATCAAGTGGAATACACTACCAGAAGTATGGAAAAAAGCCTGCAAGACCCCAGTGCTAAAAGGGGGTGACCACTGCCTACCACCCAGTTACTACTCTATCTCTATTCTACCTCTTCTATCTAAAACTCTAGAGAGGGTAGTAAATGATCAGCTCTCCCAATAATGAACCTGTATGAGTTACTGGCAAAGAAGCAACATGGGCTTCCAAAACATTTTGACACTATGACTATGCTTCTGGAGTACACAGACTCTATTCACTGTGCCGTGAACCGAGGAGACTGTCTGGGTCCATCTTTAAAGACATTACTATGGCTCGTGACTGTGAACCACACTCTCCTTTGTCAAAAACTAGTAAATCTGGGTCTCTCCAAAGACTCAGTCCTTGCTTTAAAAGCTATCTAGCAGGTAGAAACCAAGCTGTGAAGTGCTACAGCTTTCTCCCCCAGGACAGATCTGTCTCGATGTGTGTTCCCCATGGGTCAATCCTGGGACCCCTCCTATTCAGCCTATTTATTAACAGTGTCCCAGCCATCTGTAAGTTGACCAGCACACTCCTCTATGTGGGTGACACTGTCATCTTCACAAATAACAAACACCAGGACAGACTGTGACTGTAGTCTGATTTCAATGACATACAGGCATGGTTCACTGCCAACTTACTAGTAATGAACAAGAAAAAAAATAAATGTATGCTCTTTCGCACCAGGCACAGGCTTGACACCTCCTCAGTCTTGACCGTCATCACTGAAACTGGCACCCCACTGGAATGAGTACAAACCTTTGAATACCTTGGGGTAACACTAGACAGTGCTATGTCTTATAGTGCTCATGTTGACCTCTTTATCAAGAAGTTAAATTCCAGGTAAGGTTTGCTATATAGGCACAGACACAACTTCCTCCAGAAATTAAGAAACTGCTTGTACAGTGTCTCATTACTAATATAATTGACTATGGGTTGTAGTCTTTGGCTCTGCAAGTGACAATGTACTGTCAGATTTGGGGGCCTTAATAGAGACAGCCGATATGCCCTGGCCAAAATCAACACACATACATGTGTGCTTTACTGCAGTCTAAACTGGCTAAACTTAGACATGAGAATGGTTTACCACACCCTTGTCAATGGCAAAAAGCAACACAAGGCTTATTGTTCCCTGGTCTACAGTCAATGTTTACCACTGTGGATAGAATACTCCACCAGAGGAGTGGAACCTCCCTGCTGCTACCCTGGAAAAAATCTCCCTTAGCCAATCCTGCTTTTCATATCACTTTGCAAAACAAAGAAATTACCTGCCTGTCCCTCTAAATACTGATTGCTCCATTGAGTTGTTCAAAACTCAACTTCTCTCCTTACTTACCTCTCCAGGGATATGCAACTGTTTCAGATGGCTGACAAAGTAAACTGCAGTATAACATGTTTGCTGCACTTCTGACCAGAATGTCAAATGGTAACCTAAGTACTGTCCTCACTGCACCTTATCTGTTTACTATTGTCAAATGTAGCAAACCTACTATTCCTCATCATCCCTCAGCACTTGGTAAGTTATTGCTTATAAGTATCTGATGTTACATTAATGCAGTATGGCTGTGTTGTGTTGTATCATATTGTGCTGTCTTGCAGTTGCATTGCACACTCTGTACCTAACTCTGTAGCACTAGTTTATATTGTGTTTGACGCTCTACCCTTTGAAAACAGGCACTGCCTAAAGGGTTTTATTTATTTATTTATTTATTGATTGATTGATTGATTTATTGAATTTTGATGACCGGGTAGGCCCGCTGGCCCCTAAAGGTCCCTTTTTCAGGGGCGACCCGGGTGAAACAACAACATACAGGTAACAGATTAGTACAGTCAGGAGATTGAATAGTTTTTAACAGTAAGAATACATATGTTTACGGGCAGCAGGTAGTGGAAGACATGCAGGCTGTAAGGACATAGAATTTACAAATAATGAGACCATTAAACATTAAACATCACTAATTATTGATTAGATTAAAAGTGCTCTGGAATAGTGAGCAGCAGCTAAAGACCTAAGGTTAACTGCTCGTGGGCAAGTGCAAGGGGGATAGATTTGGGACATAAGTGCACCCCGTCTGTAAGGGAGGACTGTTATACTGCCAGGATGGAGGTGGGGAGGGTCTATTGAGCTACCCAGGTAGCAGTATGTGGTCAGGTACTGTAGCAAAGACATATGCTCCTGTTGAGCAGGTGTCCCTTAAGCTTAGTCCGAAGCTGGTAGCAGTCTCAGCCTCCCTGCCTCCAAGGGAGGTTGTTCCAGGTGGAAGGGGCTGTGTACGCAAAGGACCTAGACCCGGCTTTAGTCCTAATCCTGGGAACCATGAGGAGAGTTTGGCCTGATGAGCGCAGGCACCGTGGGTTGGGTTTCACCCTGACGAGCCCATCCAGGCTGGGGGGAGGTGAGGGACCCAGTAGCTTGAATGTAAGGCAGAGGGTTGGGTAGGAGAGGCGAGCATCCAGAGACGGCCACCTGAGCCTGGATTGGGCCTCACAGTGGTGAGTCCTCGGTGAGACATGGTGGCATAGCGGACTATCTTATTGTACAAGGTCTGCAGCCTTCCTAACTCCATCACGGCCATGCCCTGGAGGATCGGGGCCGCGTATGTGAGCTTTTGTGAACAACTAAAAAAACTAAGTAATCACAAAAACCATTGTGCTTAAAACAATTCCACAATATCCGAAAATGTTCTTAAACATATCACCTGTTCACAGATTATATCCAGGGATCACAAGTACTCATTTTCCTTCACAACAAATGTTCGATCAATGCCATAACAGTACGTATCAGAAATGCAAATAGAAAAGAGAGAGCAGCCACTAGATGTCCCCAGTGATCCATTTCTTATGTACTTCACAGCTTATTACCACTGATGCACAACGACTGCATTATGTAGCAACATCTCTAAGGTTACCACCTACCTAGTTTTTACCAAATGGATTCCGTTTTCTTGGTCCAGATACGGTCCTCCTGTTTTCACCATTACAAATTCAGTTTTTAAGATGGGTCAAGCAGCATCTGTGAGATCCTCCACTAGCTGTTTCATTTTCTTCTCATCTGACTGTAAGCAAGTGTCTGATAGTTCACTGTGCTTGCTTGTTTGCTTGCAGTGCATGTTAATCAGGAAGTGCCTTCAAGTGCAGGGCATTTAAAAGAGTCAAATGTGTCCCTGCCTGCTCAGTTGTCACCTCTAACTTCACACCAGCAAATTGGAAGATTATTCCTGGGAAGGGTAAACAATACCACCTTAGTTAACACTTTCATTTTTCTGAAACCCTTGGACATGTAGACAGGCACCACACATTAGGGTTGCTCCTATCTCACTGTGGACTGTATAATCTGTGTTTCAGAAACCTTACCTGCTAATCCAGTTTTATTGAGAGGTAGTACCTTTTCAGTCATTTCGAATGCTCACATACTTGTAAAACAGATTATGTTAAATCCTTTACAAGTTTACTTGCATGTTCAGGTTACAAACAAGTTCTGATGTCATGCAGACCTTTGTTTGTATACCACTCAGTCTGAGAGGTGTAAAGTAGGGCTATTAGTTATTAGTTCAAGTTCAAGTTTATTTCAGGAAAACTCCATTGAGCAAGCTCATTCACAAGGAGGTCCTGTGACATAAACACTTAAAGTACAAACACAGATAGGTAATAACAGTATATACATGAAATGCATGTTACATGATACAGGCTGGATATACATACAAGGGTACCACATAGGGTGACGCAGGTGGTAAACATTGATATGAGACAGGGAAGCGACTTACAGGTTGCATACTGATAAATGAAACATGATGACTGGTGTGTGCAATACATATACAGTAATTTGGCAGCTAGAACAAACAACAGTCTACAACTGATATGGGGGGGGAGGAGTGATTTGATAGAGTAGCAGTGGAGCGTAAGCAAAGATAAAGCCAGGAGTAGAAGGGGAAGGGAAAGCAGTTAATATGACAAATCAATTATACCTTACCAGTGGATAATTATGGCACACATGGGGAAAAAAGAGACTTAATGACAGTTACAGGTGTCTTTTATTTTGGCTGAACTTAAGCGATTTGTAAAGTTTATTGAAACTGTACTGAGTTAGTTTCAATCGGTTTTATAATCGGTTCCAAATGGAGGGAAGGGCATATGCAATAGATGCGTTTACCAAAGGAAGTCCGCAGTCTTGGTATGTCAAGCATAATAAAGTCAGATTTTCTTAATGCAGTATGCACTATGTGAGATACTAATAAGGAAGAGAGATAGCTTGGCAATTTCTGCAGGAGCAGTTTAAGAGTCCATAGCCCAGCATGGAGCAGGCGCCTAGTAGTAAGGATGTCCAACCAACAGCTGCATATAAGTCACGGTGGTGCAACGGTAAGGAATTGGTAATGAACCGTAATGCACGGGTGATAAAGGATGTCCAGTTTACTTAGATTTGCAAGAGTGGTGGAGGAATAGATTACATCGCCATAGTCGAGTAGGGGAGAAAAGTGGCCTGTACAAGCTTGTTTCAGTTTCAAGGGGAAAAGGGCCTATTTCTGTAGAAGAAACCTAACCTTGCTTTTAACCTTCTAGAGACATCTTCGATGTGGTCACTGAAAGATAACTTATTGTCGATCCAGATACCTAGATATTTATATTTGGTTACAACTTCCAGAGGCTTGTTTAGCGTGGTGACAATGAAGTCTTGGGCAAGGGTATTGGGGCCTGTGACAGCACTCGTGGAGAATATCATCTTTAGTCTTCTTAGCATTGAGTAGAAGCTTTGCCTTTATTAGATTATGCTCAAATTGTGCAAAGTCCGCTTGAAGCACTCCCTTGACTTCAGATAGCGATGAGCCAGAAGTATACAACACAGTATCATCTGCAAAAAAGTGCAGATTGGACGTAGATATGTTAGCATCTAAGTCATTAATGTAAAGAGAAAACAAGATAGGGCCTAAGATGGATCCTTGGGGGACTCCTCTTGCAACTGGCAAGGCAGCAGAAAAAAAGCCTTCCGCCTTTACTTTTTGGAATCTTCCAGTTAGGTAGCTAGAGAACCACTGGGTGGTATGGTATGTGGCACCCAACTTTGCAAGGCAATTGACTAATAGCTTGTGATCAACAGTACCAAAAGCTTTTCTGAGGTCCAAAAAGACTGCACCAGTTACCTTCTTAGCATCTATAGCAGAGATCCAACCATTGGTTACTTTTGCTAGTGCAGTGATTGTGCTATGATTAGCCGAAGCCAGATTGAGCTGGGTTAATGAAAGAAAGATTTCCAAGTGAGATTTTAGCTGAATATGGATCAGTTTTCGAAAACTTTAGAAAGGATAGGCAAATATGGAGATAGGCCTATAGTTGTTTACATCGCATGGGTCACCAGATTTAAATAGAGGGAGGATATGTGCTGATTTCCAGCAGGACGGCACAGTAGCAGATGTAATGGAAAGATTGAAGATGTGGAGAATTGGGCAGGAGATGGGCGTAGCCTGACCTTAGGAAAAGGGTTCCAGCCATCGTCCCCTGCGCTTTTTGGTGTCTAGTTAAGAAGAGAATCTTCTACTTTATGTTATCTCACAAGAGTGGAAGGGCTGGGTGTAGACCAGATGTGGCGGAGGGGTATGCTGGCTCACCGCAGCACCAGCATAAGGTGACGAGTCAAAGTTAATCCAGCTGTGGCAAAGTGGGAATTAAGTTCCTCCAGGATTAGGGACTTGTTTTCCACAATCTTGCCACTTGCAACTATCTTTGTTGGGACAGAGGGGCCATGGGCGTCCTTCTATAGCTTTGATAGTCTTCCATATTTTATGAGGGTTACCTTTAGCTTGTCTGAGAGTAGAAATATAATAGTTAGCTTTAGCAGAGCGAAGTTTTTCACACAGTTATTCCTGGCTGTTCTAAAGGCCTGTCAATCCGAAGATTCTTTGGAATGTCTAGCTTTAGCCCAGAGCTTATCTCGAGCTATAAGGGCTGCCTTGAGATCCGAGGTGAACCAGGGGTTGGAATTGTTCTGTACCTTACTTTGATGAAAGGGCATGCTTATTTATTATTGTAGTGAGTTTGTCATTATGATGCAAGCTGCCTTGTTGACATCTTTGGCTAGGTAAAGATCTTGCCATCTGATCATGCTCAGGTCAGACAGGAAGTTTACTGCACTGAATTTGCGAAAGGATCTTTTTGTTATAAAGATGGGTTGCGGCGGGCCTTAATTTGAGATCTTATGCAAGCAACAATTCCATGATCGTCATGTCGCTGTGAAACACTGCCAAATGAGATATTTTGTGTGGATGGGTGGTTAGTACCACATCTAGAATGGAACTGTTGGCAGTATTTAGAGTGTTGTTCTTAGTAGGTTCACTGACTAATTGCCCAAGACCTAGCTCATCACAAAGGGATTTGAGGCCGTGTGATTTAGGTGACAGCCAGTCCATATTTAGATCTCCTAGAAATAGTGTTTCAGTTTTTGCATCTACGAACATGGATTTCAAAAGATTAAGGACTTCATCACCACCAGACGGGGGTCTATAGCCACCTAGGATAGTGATACATTCCGAGGAGGGGAGATGAAGGCTCAGCGAAACTAACTCAAATTCCTTGGCTAGAGATTTGCAGCTAATATTGGTGACCAACTACTTAGATTTGGCGTAGATAACCACACCCCCGCCTCTAGACTCTCTATCTGCTCTAAATAAATTGTAGCCCTGCAGTGATATTTGTTGATCAGTGTTTGTCTTTTTTAACCACGACTCAGTAATTATGATAAGGTCTGGGTTAACGTGTGCAGCCCAGGCTTGCAGCTGTACAAGTTTTTAAGGCAGGCTTAAAATGTTGACCATCATCATTTTGAGACCTGTGGCCTCAGCAAAATCGATAGGCGAGGTAAGTTGTGGGGGCCAGGGTTGAGCTCCACATTTCCTGAGCAGAGAAGAAGCAGAAAGATAACTTTCTTTAAGGAGCTTATAAGAATGGAGACTGCTTTTTATTTCTTCTCGCAACCCATACTGTTCTGCACAAGAGGCGGTACCACTGTAATGACAGTTGATCGTGATCAATGTAAGTGCTTGGGTAGACATAGGTGAGGACAGTAGCAAGGGGTGTAGAAGCAACGGGGAATAGGCTAAAAGGAGAGAGGAGAATGATATAGTGTCTGCACGGCAGACTGTTATAACATTAGGTATTGATAAGGTACATTGGAGAACTGAATTGCATTGAGGTACTCAATTGCACTGTATTGCCGAAAACTCTGCACCTTAGGAGCAATAAAACACAATAAGGAGAGCCATGGTCCCAGACTGAGTGGTCTCGTGATTTGTATTAGTGCAATATTTCCTAGGCAAGTAATTTGCCCACCTAGGTACTCACTTAAAACCTAGATGAGAAAATACAGCCGAAAGGGGAACAAGGAGAGCAGGAGCAGCTTAGTTAGTGGCCATCCACCCTTCAGACTCAAGTCCCCTTGTAGCAGCACCGGGAAAGAAGTAGAATGATAATGCAGCCATATTGCCCACGAATGAATACAGTGATTTATGTAAGACCAAGAATCCCTCTAGTGGCAGGTCTGTATAACCTGCTAATGGAAAACTTAGTTCTATCGAAAATCTAACAAAGTGCCAGGTGTCTATAGCAGGGGAAAACTCCAGGCCAATCAGAGTTGGTTTGCTGGTAGCACCTGTGTTCCGATTGGCTGCGCTGTCCCGTACCTTCCAAGGAGCTGCAGGCGGGTGTCCTGGTCTTGGTCGGTGGCTGACTGGGTGCCGGCTGACCGTGGGTGAGCTGAAGCAGCCCTGTTCAGGGGCAAGCAGCTAGAGAGAAGAAGACAGAGCAGGTCTTAAATAGCATAGAGGTAAAGGGGGTTAGATTTGAGCAGTTTAGTAAGACAAAAGGTAGTTAGACTTATCGGCACCAAGGCAGAGTGCTTTGATGGGAGGGGGCGCTGCAGGAAGAGCAGTCAGACAGAAGAGGTGTTAGCACTTTAAAACAGTAGTAGAAATTACAATCCAGCTAATACAGTTGAAAAACTCCTAATAACACAGTTGAAATGTGCTTAGTTCTAGCGAAAATCTAACAAAGTGCCAGGTGTCTATAGCAGGGGAAAACTCCTGGCCAATCAGAGTGGGTTTGCTGGAAGCACCTGTGTTCCGATTGGCTGCGCTGTCCCGTACCTTCCAAGGAGCTGCAGGCGGGTGTCCTGGTCTTGGTCGGTGGCTGGCTGGGTGCCGGCCGACCGTGGGTGAGCTGAAGCAGCCCTGTTCAGGGGCAAGCAGCTAGAGAGAAGAAGACAGAGCAGGTCTTAAATAGCATAGAGGTAAAGGGGTTAGATTTGAGCAGTTTAGTAAGACAAAAGGTAGTTAGACTTATCGGCACCAAGGCAGAGTGCTTGGATGGGGGGCGCTGCAGGAAGAGCAGTCAGACAGAAGAGGTGTAAGCACTTTAAAACAGTAGTAGAAATTACAATCCAGCTAATACAGTTGAAAAACTCCTAATAACACAGTTGAAATGTGCTTAGTTCTAGCGAAAATCTAACAAAGTGCCAGGTGTCTATAGCAGGGGAAAACTCCTGGCCAATCAGAGTGGGTTTGCTGGAAGCACCCGTATTCCGATTGGCTGCGCTGTCCTGTACCTTCCAAGGAGCTGCAGGCGGGTGTCCTGGTCTTGGTCGGTGGCTGGCTGGGTGCCGGCCGACCGTGGGTGAGCTGAAGCAGCCCTGTTCAGGGGCAAGCAGCTAGAGAGAAGAAGACAGAGCAGGTCTTAAATAGCATAGAGGTAAAGGGGGTTAGATTTGAGCAGTTTAGTAAGACAAAAGGTAGTTAGACTTATCGGCACCAAGGCAGAGTGCTTGGATGGGGGGCGCTGCAGGAAGAGCAGTAAGACAGAAGAGGTGTAAGCACTTTAAAACAGTAGTAGAAATTACAATCCAGCTAATACAGTTGAAAAACTCCTAATAACGCAGTTGAAATGTGCTTAGTTCTATCGAAAATCTAACAAAGTGCCAGGTGTCTATAGCAGGGGAAAACTCCTGACCAATCAGAGTGGGTTTGCTGGAAGCACCCATGTTCCGATTGGCTGTGCTGTCCCGTACCTTCCAAGGAGCTGCAGGCGGGTGTCCTGGTCTTGGTCGGTGGTTGGCTGGGTGCCGCCGACCGTGGGTGAGCTGAAGCAGCCCTGTTCAGGGGCAAGCAGCTTCCAAGGAGCTGCAGGCGGGTGTCCTGGTCTTTGGTCGGTGGCTGGCTGGGTGCCGCCGCCGTGGGTGAGCTGAAGCAGCCCTGTTCAGGGCAAGCAGCTTCCAAGGAGCTGCAGGCGGTGTCCTGGTCTTGTTCAGTGGCTGGCTGGGTGCCGCCGGCGGGGTGAGCTGAAGCAGCCCTGTTCAGGGGCCAGCAGCTTCCAAGGAGCTGCAGGCGGTGTCCTGGTCTTGGTCGGTGGCTGGCTGGGTGCCGGCCGACCGTGGGTGAGCTGAAGCAGCCCTGTTCAGGGCAAGCAGCTTCCAAGGAGCTGCAGGCGGGTGTCCTGGTCTTGGTCGGTGGCTGGCTGGGTGCCAGCAGACCGTGGGTGAGCTGAAGCAGCCCTGTTAACAAACATTTCTATTAAAACCATAAGCAGCAAATCAACCTAATCCTTCTCAGACTGTATGGTCTTTGACTGCTGTGATACAGAATATTTTATACCTTTAAATAGTCACCAGTTTTTCTTTTAGGGTCTGTTCTATATTCTAATATTTATTACCCCTTTTGTTGTTAAATTAATAATCTAATATTTTATTCCACTTCTTGCAATACTACACCTCTCTCCTCAGTAGTTACTCCTGTCAATTTTCATACTACCTGGATATTCCAGGAAGACCATCCCAGGCGTTTCAGATGAACAGCACAGAAAGTGTGGCTAATGTCATGCTAAGCCACAGAAATGAGAAAAGGAAGAGAGAGAGAGAGACAGAGAGCAGTAGCTGATGAGGTGAAAGGGACACAATCTAGATTTGATGACACTGCAAATTTAGGTAATTTAACAAACATTTCTCAAAACATTATTTTTTTTACCAGAAGAGACACACTAAGCTGAAGAATGTTTACAGGTGCAACCTGGGAGCACAAGAGAGTCAAGTAACTTGCTCAGAATCACACAGTTTGCAAGTGTGGGCTGTGGGATTCAAACACTGGCCTCCAGCTTACAGCCTTAAACCACTGCACTATACTGCCTCCATTCTATATATCACATATCATGCTATCTGCTATGTATGGCTGACATGAAAAAAATAGGGCATTTAACAGCACAGAATAGTTCCTATCACTTCTAAAAACTTCTCTGACATGACAAATAACTTCAGAGTAGGAGCAATGGGAGGAACAGTAGCACATCTTAAAATGACAGATGGTATTTGTAATTAAATCTCATCCACCATTACTGTTGTAGTTTATTTATTTATCTATTGAAAGAGTTTTACCAGAAAAGGCCACCTGATCCAAAATAGCTGGTTGTCAAGGGTGTCCTTGTAGTCATTCGATGTGTGAGCTAAGATGTGTACACAGGATTCAAAGTCCCCTGAACCCCCTCTCTAACCCCACCAAATGTTAACACACACTGAAATATAAACTATTTAAATCTAAATCAAACAAACCAATAATACTAATCATGATGTAATTTAAAGAAGTTGTACACAATGCAATATCAGCAGCAATTCTGAATAAATCAAGCAAATCGGAGTTCAAACAATGCCTACATCAGTCATAAAAGGGCAGGTTAGGGGTGGAGTTTGGGAGTGTGGTTTTGGTATTTGGTTTTCATCTCATCCAAAGGTGGCAACCCTAAACATCTCTCACTCTGGAAACAGAAATCAGTTGACATAAGACCCATAGGAATATACAGTTGCCATTGTCAGGCTGATCGCACTAATCATCGGTCCAGTCCTTGTCAGATAGGACTAGGGGGAGGGGCAACTTGTTACCCATAGAAAAAAAATCACACTGAAACTGCATGACTAATTGAAACTGCATTGCATTTTAGAATGATCTTACACCCTATTCACTATGAACAAGCACATTGTAATGGTAAAAATTAAAACACAGTGCTCGAGTATAGGGTGATTAAGTCATTATTTTTATTCAAAACAATTTTCAGTCTCATGCACTGTGGACCAAATATAAGGATAGCATCAAAGTACAGAACAGGAAAGGGGGGGTATTCTAAGAGAACCATAGATTTAAAACCATAAATGACACACGTGTATCTCGTAATATAATTTCTTTAGAAATGAAGCCATTCTGAATTTGCCATTTAAACCTGGTATCTTCAATCCCCCCAACCTGTAGATCCATTTTTGCTCCCTTTTATTCAACAAGTTTTCATAGTCCCCATTTCTCAGTTCTTTTTTAATGCATTCTATGCCTATGACTTTTATCACATGATCTAACTTATTACATGCACTATTAATGTGAACAGCCATTGCACAGTCACCATTTTTACGTTGATTGTGCGCATGCGAAAACCAACGTATTGTTGCAATACAAGATTTGGGGGCACTGCTGAGCCCATTGCAGTACACAAAACCAGTGACTTGTAATGGGCTTGGCACTTGGGGCCAATGACCACTCTGTGTGGTTGTGACACAATCCTCTGCTAAGTGGGCTGAACGGTCATGCACGTCAAAGGACTGAATTTGCTCCAATCAGACAGGGCTTTGGTTCTTTGATTTGCATGAGGCCCACATCAGCAGAAAGCAGTGCATGCGTGGCAGTTGGGGGTGAGCTGGAGGTGGTGTTGGTCATGGGAGTGTGACTGTGTGACACTTGGCCAGCTGGTTATGATAGTTCTTTGATATTTGTAATACAAAATGTAGTGTGTGATTGTCTCCATAGGCAACTGCCATGCCCCCCACCCAGGTTTAGTAGAAATAGAAGATATTATCCTGAAAACCAGGAGGTAATTAAAGGACCACAGAGACTTAATTAGAAGTGACCCAGCTGCCAGAATATAGGGATCGTATACTTTTTATGACGTCTTAGAGAAAAAAACATGTATAATAAAATGGTGTGAACAGTTGTAAAATCTCTGACCTGCCAGGGAAAAGGAACCATACAAGATCAAAGGAAAGGCTTGATTTAAAGACTGTCATAATTTGGGAAATTAGTTTTTGCTGAAGTCACAGTATTCAAATATCTCCTAACAGGAAGATCCTTGTTTGTATAATTTTTATATTCTAACAGGAGGAGCTAGATGACATCATAGAAGGGGGTGGAAACACAGAGTTTTTGACCTGTATTCTGTGTTTCAACTGAGACATTTCTTTTGTGGGCTCTTAAGAAACAAGATCTAACTATAAGCACGGTATAGTGATAATACATTAGATAGAAAAAGTCTAACTGTATGTTGGTAGGAGTTTGTCTGTAGTTTTCTTTTTCTTTTAAGTGATTATATGCTTTGTGATATAGTGTTCTGTGTTTACATTTTACATGTTTTTATCCATTTTTAAGTAAAGCTTTCATTTGAAAGACTGCCTGGGTGAGTCTTTGAAGTTCTTTTTGCATGTGATGTATAGGTGGTTAAGTTGACAGCTGTTCTGAAGGGCTTGATGGTGTTACCAAACTGGGAAAAGGTAAGAATATACCTAGGGTCTTTTATCGAGTTTTAACGGTTCATTTTGGATACCTGGTTAGGTGCCCTTAGGAGAAAGATATCTGGCATCCACCAAAGAGCAGATTATCTGAGATTGTACATTTGGGTATGCTAGCATAAGGTTCACAGTTTGAATCCCCCCAGAACTTGAGACTAAAGCTGACTCAGACCCAAAAGCAGGCAGGAGGGTTACCCTGTTCTGTTACCTGTTTACATTACTGCGCTCGGAGGATGGCACTGTGGGAGCAGAGGGCCTGACCTGTTGAGTGCGGGTTGTGACAGGGAGCATGCCCCCGTAATGACGTCCTCACTCCTCTGCCCCCTAAGGCTTCACCAGTAGCCATGGTGCGGCTTTCTCTCCCAGTCCCCGCTCCTCTGCACCACCACCCCAAGGCTTCAACAGTAGCCATGGAGTGGCTTTCTCTCCTGGTCCTCACTTCTCTGCCCCCCAACCCCAAAGGCTTCAACATTAGCCACAGTGCAGCTTTCTCTTAGAGCCGAAATTGGGGTGCCCAATACCCATGTCGGGAAAACAAACCGCCCTCACCCCCTCCCGTGCTATTACTAAGGGACACTGGGGAGCCCACTCCCACTGTCCCCATATCTGTATTCCCCCAACAGTCTGGGACACTTGGGAGCCCACTCCCAGTGTTCCTATATCTATATCCCCCCCCCAATAGTTTGGGACAAGGGGGAATCTACTCCTAGTGTCCCCAAAAGTCATTTAAAAATGTACCTTAATGAAAAAGAAAATGGTCACTGACATCTTTTTTTACCCAAAAAAAAAAAGGTCCCTTGTTGTCTCTCCGTCACCTTTCCCCATCCCAACCCTCTTTCTGCACACCCACCTCCCCGCACCCTACTTACCCTATACTTACCTCCAGAGGTTGGCTGGTGTCATCTGTGGAGTGGGACACATCTACACTCTTCAAAGCCGAACTGCAACTGAAGACTCAAGGAAGCGCTCAGATAATGGTGGTCAATGGCATTTTGAACTTATGTTGATATCTTGGCCATTTCTTTGAATTTTTACACCAAATTTTCAACATCACGGTAGCCTTTTGGGACCCCACCTAACGAACACTGTCACTGTCATCTTGTTAATGGGTCCCAAAAGGTGATTTAGTGGTCACTACTCGGAATCACGTTTCAGGGCTGGTTAGTGGAACAACAGTTAGTGTTCACATGAGGGTGGGGTCCCAAAACCATGTTGAAAATTTGGTGCAAAAATACCAAAAACACCAGAGTTACACACAGTCATTGAAATTTTGCTATGCACACACATAACTTTGGCAGTTGTTAATATTTTCACTCCAGATTTTCAGTATAGCCATTTTTTCACACCACCTCATGAACAGTACAGCTGTCATTTTTCACATATTGCCTGAAATGTGTTTTTGCACCTCTGGTGCAGAATTGCATTGTCACTGTGTGAAATCACCTTTCAGGACTGATTAAGAAGAAGAATCAGCATTTATATAGCGCCTTTCATACACAGTATCTCAAAGCACTTTACAAGCAATGCTAGACTGGTAGTGAAGTGACTGAATGTGTGGTGGCAGCCATATCGCACATCATCACCCACACACAGCCTGGATAATTGCATTAACCGGTTTATGGGAAGGGGAATGTTGGCCAGGACACCAGGAATGTTCCCTGCTCTTTGCAAAGTGTGCCCTGGGTTCTTTTACTTCCACCTGGACACCCACCAGGACAACACCAAGATGGACAGAAGGGACCTCAGTTTAACGTCTCATCCAAAGGACGGCACACCCCAGCAGTACAGCACCCCCCAATACTGCACTCGGATGCAAGCAAATTTTAGGTGCAAGTCCAATCCCAGTGTGGGACGAGAACCCACAAACTTCTGATCCAGAGGCAGATGTGCTACCAACTGAGCCATGCTGACACCTAAGGAAACAACACTGCCAGTGTTCATGAGGTGGAGTACCAAAATGCTCATGTTGAAAATTTGGTGGAAACATTCCTAAAAATGGCCATGTTGCACAGTTCGTTGACATTTTCCTACACATGCATGTAACTTTTGTTGTTCTTCCTGCAGCTGCCCCTTCCAGCATCCAATTAAACCCTTCCACTCTCTCCCTCTGCATGCTGTCCGCCCTGCACCTCCATCCTGGCATCCAATTAAACCCTCCGCTCCCTTCCTCCCTCTGCATGCTGTCTGCCCTGCACCCTCCATTCCCCATCTCAGCATCCAGATAAACCCTCCCACTCCCTCCCTCTGTGTGCTGTCCACCCTGAACCCTCCATTCCCCATCTCAGCATCCAGTTAAACCCTCCCACTCCCTCCCTCTGTGTGCTGTCTGCCTTGCACCCTCCATTCCCCATCTCAGCATCCAGTTAAACCCTCCCACTCCCTCCCTCTGTGTGCTGTCCACCCTGCACCATCAATTCCCATCTCAGCATCCAGTTAAACCTCCTCCCACTCCCCCTCTGTGTGCTATCTGCCCTGCACCCTCCATTCCCATCTCAGCATCCAGTTAAACCCTCCCACTCCCTCCTCTGTGTGCTGTCCACCTTGCACCTCCATTCCCCATCTTGGCATCCAGTTACACCCTCCCCCCTCCCTCCTCTACATGCTGCCACCCTGCACCCTCCATGCTCCCATCTCAGCATCCAGTTAAACCTCCCACTCCCTCTCTCTGTGTGCTGTCCCTGCACCCTCCATTCCCAATCTCAGCATCCAGTTAAACCTCCCACTCCTCTCCCTCTGTGTGCTGTCCACCCTGCACCTCCATTCCCCATCTCAGCATCCAGTTAAACCCTCCCACTCCTCCCTCTGTGTGCTGTCTGCCCTGCACCTCCATTCCCCATCTTGGCATCCAGTTAAACCCTCCCACTCCTCCCTCTGTGTGCTGTCCACCTGCACCCTCGCTACCCATCTCAGCATCCAGTTAAACCCTCCCACTCCCTCCCCTACATGCTGCCACCCTGCACCTCCATTCCCCATCTCAGTATCCAGTTAAACCTCCCACTCCCTCCCTCTGCATGCTGTCTGCCCTGCACCCTCCATTCCCATCTCAGCATCCAGTTAAACCCTCCCACTCCTCCCTCTGTGTGCTGTCCACCCTGCATCCTCCATTCCCCATCTTGGCATCCAATTAAACCCTCCCACCCCTCCCTCCCTCATGCTGCCACCCTGCACCTCCGCTCCCCATCTCAGCATCCAGTTAAACCCTCCCACTCCCTCCTCTGTATGGTCTGCCTCACCCTCCATTCCCCATCTCAGCATACAGTTAAACCTCCCTCCCTCCCTCTGCATGCTGTCCACCCTGCACCCTCCATTCTCCATCTTGGCATTCAATTAAACCCTCCCACTCCCTCCCTCTGTGTGCTGTCTGCCCTTCACCCTCCATTCTCCATCTCAGTATCCAGTTAAACCCTCCCACTCCCTCCCTCTGTGTGCTGTCTGCCCTGCACCCTCCGTTCCCCATCTCAGCATCCAGTTAAACCCTCCCACTCCCTCCCTCTGTGTGCTGTCCACCCTGCAACCTCCGTTCCCCATCTCAGCATCCAGTTAAACCCTCCCACTCCCTCCCTCTGTGTGCTGTCCACCCTGCACCCTCCATTCCCCATCTCAGCATCCAGTTAAACTCTCCCACTCCCTCCCTCTGTGTGCTGTCCACCCTGCACCCTCCATTCCCCATCTTGGCATCCAGTTAAACCCTCCCACTCCCTTCCTCTGTGTGCTGTCTGCCCTGCACCCTCCATTCCCCATCTTGGCATCCAGTTACGCTCTCCCGCTACCTCCATCCCTCTACATGCTGCCACCCTGCACCCTCCATTCCCCATCTTGGCATCCAGTTACACTCTCCCGCTCCCTCCCTCTGTGTGCTGTCCACCCTGCACCTCCATTCCCATCTTGGCATCCAGTTAAACCCTCCCACTCCCTCCCTCTGTGTGCTGTCCACCCTGCACCCTCCATTCCCCATCTCAGCATCCAGTTAAACCCTCCCATTCCCTCCCTCTGTGTGCTGTCTGCCCTGCACCCTCCGTTCCCCATCTCAGCATCCAGTTAAACCCTCCCACTCCCTCCCTCTGTGTGCTGTCTGCCCTGCACCCTCCATTCCAAATCTCAGCATCCAGTTAAACCCTCCCACTCCTCCCTCTGTGCTGCTGTCCACCCTGCACCTCCTGCTCCCCATCTCAGCATCCAATTAAACCTCCCACTCCCTCCTCTTTGTGCTGTCTGCCCTGCACCTCCGTTCCCATCTCAGCATCCAGTTAAACCCTCCCACTCCCCTCCTCTGTGTGCTGTCTGCCTGCACCCTCCGCTCCCCATCTCAGCATCCAGTTAAACCTCCCACTCCTCCCTCTGTGTGCTGTCTGCCCTGCACCCTCCATTCCCCATCTCAGCATCCAGTAAAACCCTCCCACTCCCTCCCTCTGTGTGCTGTCTGCCCTGCACCCTCCATTCCCCATCCCAGCATCCAGTTACACTCTCCCGCTCCCTCCCTCTGTGTGCTGTCTGCCCTGCACCCTCCATTTCCCATCTCAGCATCCAGTTAAACCCTCCCACTCCCTCCCTCTGCATGCTTTCCACCCTGCACCCTCCGTTTCCCATCTCAGCATCCAGTTAAACCCTCCCACCCTCCTCCTCTGTGTGCTGTCCACCTGCACCCTCCATTCCCATCTCAGCATCCAGTTAAACCCTCCCACCCCTCCTCCTCTGTGCTGCCACCCTGCACCTCCATTCCCCATCTCAGCATCCAGTTAAACCCTCCCTCCCTCCTCTGTGTGCTGTCTGCCCTGCACCTCCATCTCAAGCATCCAGTTAAACCCTCCCACTCCTCCCTGTGTGCTGTCCACCCTGCACCCTCCATTCCCCATCTTGGCATCCAGTTAAACCCTCCCACTCCCTCCTCCCTCTACATGCTGCCACCCTGCACCCTCCATTCCCCATCTTGGCATCCAGTTACACCTCCCGCTCCCTCCCTCCCTCTACATGCTGCCACCCTGCACCCTCCATTCCCCATCTCAGCATCCAGTTAAACCCTCCCACTCCCTCCCTCTGTGTGCTGTCCACCCTGCACCCTCCATTCCTCATCCCAGAATCCAGTTAAACCCTCCCACTCCCACCCTCTGTGTGCTGTCTGCCCTGCACCCTCCATTCCCCATCTCAGCAAACAGTTAAACCCTCCCACTCCCTTCCTCTGCATGCTGTCCACCCTGCACCCTCCATTCTCCATCTTGGCATTCAATTAAACCCTCCCACTCCCTCCCTCTGTGTGCTGTCAGCCCTTCACCCTCCATTCTCCATCTCAGCATCCAGTTAAACCTCCCACTCCCTCCCTCTGTGTCTGTCTGCCCTGCACCCTCCTCTCCCCATCTCAGCATCCAGTTAAACCTCCCACTCCTCCTCTGTGTGCTGTCCACCCTGCACCCTCCATTCCCCATCTTGCATCCAGTTAAACCCTCCCACTCCTCCTCTGTGTGCTGTCTGCCTGCACCTCCATTCCCCATCTCAGCATCCAGTTACACCCTCCCGCCTCCCTCCCCTCTGCTGCCACCCTGCACCTCCATTCCCCATCTCAGCATCCAGTTAAACCCTCCCACTCCTCCCTCTGTGTGCTGTCCACCCTGCACCCTCCATTCCCCATCTTGGCATCCAGTTAAACTCTCCCACTCCCTCCTCTGTGCTGTCCACCCTGCACCCTCCATTCCCCATCTTGGCATCCAGTTAAACCCTCCCACTCCCTCCTCTGTGTGCTGTCCACCCTGCACCTCCATTCCCCATCCCATCTCAATTAAACCTCCCACTCCTCCCTCCTCTACATGCTGCCACCCTGCACCTCCATTCCCCATCTCAGCATTCAGTTAAACCTCCCACTCCTCCCTCCTCTGTGTCTGCCCTGCACCCTCCATTCCCCATCTCAGCATCCAGTTAAACCCTCCCACTCCCTCCCTCTGTATGCTGTCCACCCTGCACCCTCCATTCCCATCTCAGCATCCAGTTAAACCCTCCCACTCCCTCCCTCTGTGTGCTGTCTGCCCTGCACCCTCCATTCCCCATCTTGGCATCCAGTTAAACCCTCCCGCTCCTCCTCCCTCTACATGCTGCCACCCTGCACCTCCATTCCCCATCTTAGCATCCAGTTAAACCTCCCACTCCCTCCCTCTGTGTGCTGTCTGCCTGCACCCTCCATTCCCCATCTCAGCATCCAGTTAAACCCTCCCACTCCCTCCCTCTGTGTGCTGTCTGCCCTGCACCCTCCGTTCCCCATCTCAGCATCCAGTTAAACCCTCCCACTCCCTCCCTCTGTGTGCTGTCTGCCCTGCACCCTCCGTTCCCCATCTCAGCATCCAGTTAAACCCTCCCACTCCCTCCCTCTGTGTGCTGTCTGCCCTGCACCCTCCATTCCCCATCCCAGCATCCAGTTACACTCTCCTGCTCCCTCCCTCTGTGTGCTGTCTGCCCTGCACCCTCCGTTCCCCATCTCAGCATCCAGTTAAACCCTCCACTCCCTCCCTCTACATGCTGCCACCCTGCACCCTCCGTTCTCCATCTCAGTATCCAGTTAAACCCTCCCACTCCTCCTCTGCATGTCCACCCTGCACCCTCCATTTCCCATCTCAGCATCCAGTTAAACCCTCCCACTCCCTCCTCTGTGTGCTGTCTGCCCTGCACCTCCATTTCCCATCTCAGCATCCAGTTAAACCCTCCCACCCTCCTCTGTGTGCTGTCTGCCCTGCACCTCCATTCCCCATCTCAGCATCCAGTTAAACCTCCCACTCCCTCCCTCTGCTGCCACCCTGCACCCTCCATTCCCCATCTTGGCATCCAGTTAACACTCTCCGCCTCCTCCCTCTACATGCTGCCACCCTGCACCCTCCATTCCCATCTCAGCATCCAGTTAACCCTCCCACTCCCTCCCTCTGGTCTGCCCTGCACCCTCCATTCCCCATCTCAGCATCCAGTTAAACCCTCCTACCCCTCCCTCTGTGTGCTGTCCACCCTGCACCCTCCATTCCCATCTCGGCATCCAGTTAAACCCTCCCACTCCCTCCTCCCTCTGACATGCTGCCACCCTGCACCCTCCATTCCCCATCTTGGCATCCAGTTAAACCTCCCGCCTCCCTCCTCCCTCTGCAGTGCCACCCTGCACCCTCCATTCCCCATCTCAGCATCCAGTTAAACCCTCCCACTCCCTCCCTCTGTGTGCTGTCTGCCCTGCACCCTCCTTCCCCATCTCAGCATCCAGTTAAACCTCTCCACTCCCTCCTCTGTGTGCTGTCCACCCTGCACCCTCCATTCCCCATCTTGGCATCCAGTTAAACCCTCCCACCCTCCCTCCTCCATGCTGCCATGCCCTGCACCCTCCATTCCCCATCTCAGCATCCAGTTAAACCCTCCCACTCCCTCCTCTGTGTGCTGTCTGCCCTGCACCTCCATTCCCCATCTCAGCATCCAGTTAAACCTCCACTCCCTCCCTCTGTGTGCTGTCCACCCTGCACCTCCATTCCCCATCTCAGCATCCAGTTAAACCCTCCCACTCCCTCCTCTCTGTGTGCTGTCTGCCCTGCACCCTCCATTCCCCATCTCAGCATCCAGTTAAACCTCCCACTCCTCCTCTGTGTGCTGTCCACCCTGCACCCTCCATCTCCCATCTCAGCATCCAGTTAAACCCTCCCACTCCCTCCCTCTGTGTGCTGTCCACCCTGCACCTCCATTCCTCATCTCAGCATCCAGTTAAACCTCCCACTCCCACCCTCTGTGTGCTGTCTGCCCTGCACCCTCCATTCCCCATCTCAGCATCCAGTTAAACCTCCCACTCCCTCCTCCTCTGCATGCTGTCCACCCTGCACCCTCCATTCTCCATCTTGGCATCCAATTAAACCTCCCACTCCTCCCTCTGTGTGCTGTCTGCCCTGCACCCTCCATTCTCCATCTCAGCATCCAGTTAAACCCTCCCACTCCCTCCCTCTGTGTGCTGTCTGCCCTGCACCCTCCATTCCCCATCTCAGCATCCAGTTAAACCCTCCCACTCCCTCCTCTGTGTGCTGTCCACCCTGCACCCTCCATTCCCCATCTTGGCATCCAGTTAAACCCTCCCACTCCCTCCCTCTGTGTGCTGTCTGCCCTGCACCTCCATTCCCATCTTGGCATCCAGTTAAACTCTCCCACCTCCCCTCCCTACATGCTGCCACCCTGCACCCTCCATTTCCCCATCTCAGCATCCAGTTAAACCCTCCCATCCTCCTCTGTGTGCTGTCCACCCTGCACCTCCATTCCCATCTTTGCATCCAGTTAAACTCTCCCACTCCTCCCTCTGTGTGCTGTCCACCCTGCACCTCCATTCCCCATCTTGGCATCCAGTTAAACCCTCCCACTCCTCCTCTGTGTGCTGTCCACCCTGCACCTCCATTCCCCATCTCTGGCATTCAATTAAACCTCCCACTCCCTCCCTCCATGCTGCCACCCTGCACCCTCCATTCCCCATCTCAGCATTGAGTTAAACCCTCCCACTCCCTCCCTCCTCTGTGTGGTCTGCCCTCACCTCCATTCCCATCCCAGCATCCAGTTAAATCCTCCCACTCCTCCCTCTGTGCTGTCCACCCTGCACCCTCCATTCCCATCTCAGCATCCAGTTAAACCCTCCCACCCTCCCTCTGTGTGCTGTCTGCCCTGCACCCTCCATTCCCCATCTTGGCATCTGGTTACACCTCCCGCCCCTCCCTCTCTACATGCTGCCACCCTGCACCCTCTCCATTCCCATCTTGGCATTCAGTTAAACCTCCCACTCTCCCTCTGTGTGCTGTCTGTCCTGCACCTCCATTCCCCATCTCAGCATCCAGTTAAACCCTCCCACTCCCTCCCTCTGTGTGCTGTCTGCCCTGCACCTCCTTCCCCATCTCAGCATCCAGTTAAACCTTCCCACCCTCCTCTGTGTGCTGTCTGCCCTGCACCTCCGTTCCCCATCACAGCATCCAGTTAAACCTTCCACTCCCTCCTCTGTGTGCTGTCTGCCCTGCACCCTCCATTCCCCATCCCAGCATCCAGTTACACTCTCCTGCTCCCTCCTGTGTGCTGTCTGCCCTGCACCCTCCATTCCCATCTCAGCATCCAGTTAAACCCTCCTGCCCCTCCCTCTACATGCCACCCTGCACCCCGTTCCCCATCTCAGCATCCAGTTAAACCCTCCACTCCCTCCCTCTGCATGCTGTCCACTGCACCCTCCGTCCCCATCTCAGCATCCAGTTAAACCCTCCCACTCCCTCGCCTCTGTGTGCTGTCTGCCCTGCACCCTCCTGCCCCCATCTCTGCATCCAGTTAAACCTCCCACTCCTCCCTCTGTGTGCTGTCTGCCCTGCACCTCCATTCCCCATCCCAGCATCCAGTTAAACCCTCCCACTCCCCTCCCTCTACATGCTGCCACCCTGCACCCTCCATTCCCATCTTGGCATCCAGTAACACTCTCCCGCCTCCTCCCCTACATGCTGCCACCCTGCACCCTCCCTTCCCTATCTCAGCATCCAGTTAAACCTCCCACTCCCTCCTCTGTGTGCTGTCTGCTCTGCACCTCCATTCCCCATCCCAGCATCAAGTTAAACCCTCCCACTCCCTCCTCTGTGTGCTGTCCACCCTGCACCCTCCATTCCCCATCTTGGCATCCAGTTAAACCCTCCCACCTCCTCCCTCTACATGCTGCCACCCTGCACCCTCCATTCCCCATCTTGGCATCCAGTTACACCTCCCGCCCTCCCTCCTCTACATGCTGCCACCCTGCACCTCCATTCCCCATCTTAGCATCCAGTTAAACCTCCCACCCCTCCCTCTGTGTGCTGTCCACCCTGCACCCTCCATTCCCCATCTTGGCATCCAGTTAAACCCTCCCACTCCTCCTCTGTGTGCTGTCCACCCTGCACCCTCCATTCCCCATCTTGGCATTCAGTTAAACCTCCCACCCTCCCCCCTCTAGTGCTGCCACCCTGCACCTCCGTCTCCCCATCTCAGCATCCAGTTAAACCTCCTCCACTCCCTCCCTCTGTGTGCTGTCCACCCTGCACCTCCATTCCCCATCTCAGCATCCAGTTAAACCTCCACTCCCTCCCCTGTGTGCTGTCCACCCTGCACCCTCCATTCCCATCTCAGCATCCAGTTAAACCTCCCACCCTCATTTACATGCTGCCACCCTGCACCCTCCATTCCCCATCTTGGCATCCAGTTACACTCTCCCGCCCTCCTCATGCTGCCACCCTGCACCCTCCGCCCCCATCTCAGCATCCAAACCTCCCACTCCCTCCTCTGTGTGCTGTCCACCTGCACCTCCATTTCCCATCTTGGCATCCAGTTAAACCTCCCACTCCCTCCTCTGTGTGCTGTCCACCCTGCACCCTTGCCCCCATCTCAGCATCCAGTTAAACCTCCCCCCTCCCTCCTCTGTGTGCTGTCCACCCTGCACCCTCTGTTCCCCATCTCAGTATCCAGGTAAACCTCCCACCCTCCCTCTGTGTGCTGTCCACCCTGCACCTCCATCTCCCATCTTAGCATCCAGTTAAACCCTCCCACTCCTCTCCTGTGTGCGTCTGCCCTTCACCCTCCATTCCCCATCTTGGCATCCAGTTACACTCCCTCCCACTCCTCCTCTACATGCTGCCACCCTGCACCCTCCGTTCCCCATCTTCAGCATCCAGTTAAACCCTCCCGCCTCCCTCCCTCCTCTACATGCTGCCACCCTGCACCCTCCTTCCCCATCTCAGCATCCAGTTAAATCCTCCCACTCCCTCCCTCTGTGTGCTGTCCACCCTGCACCCTCCATTCCCAAGCTTGGCATCCAGTTAAACCCTCCCACTCTCTCCCTCTGTGTGCTGTCTGCCCTGCACCCCCCATTCCCCATCTTGGCATCCAGTTACACTCTCCCGCTCCCTCCCTCCCTCTACATGCTGCCACCCTGCACCCTCCATTCCCCATCTTGGCATCCAGTTAAACACTCCCACTCCCACTCCCTTCCTCTGTGTGCTGTCCACCCTGCACCCTCCATTCCCCATCTCAGCATCCAGTTAAACCCTCCCACTCCCTCCCTCTGTGTGCTGTCCACCCTGCACCCTCCGTTCCCCATCTCAGCATCCAGTTAAACCCTCCCACTCCCTCCCTCTGTGTGCTGTCTGCCCTGCACCCTCCGTTCCCCATCTCAGCATCCAGTTAAACCTCCCACTCCCTCCTCTGTGTGCTGTCCACCCTGCACCTCCATTCCCATCTTGGCATCCAGTTACACCTCCGCCCTCCCTCCCCTCTGTGTGCTGCCTGCCCTGCACCTCCATTTCCCATCTTGGCATCCAGTTACACTCTCCCACTCCCTCCCTCCCTCTACATGCTGCCACCCTGCACCCTCCATTCCCCATCTTGGCATCCAGTTACACTCTCCCACTCCCTCCCTTCCTCTACATGCTGCCACCCTGCACCCTCCATTCCCCATCTTGGCATCCAGTTACACTCTCCCACTCCCTCCCTCCCTCTACATGCTGCCACCCTGCACCCTCCATTGCTCGTTCCCCTCTAGAACAGTACACCCCGCTACATATACCATGCAAGAAAACACTCAGCATTGACAAATGCTTGTTTGATAAAGTGAGTTGGAAAACTTTGAAGAGTTTTGATCTAGCCAAAAGTGAGGAACTGCTTTCTATTTTCAAATGTTTTGAATCTGTGGCATTTGCATGCAAGGTGGTAAAAATAACATTGGTGTGGGCCAGTGTTTTTAGACTTGCTCATAACATTTAAATGCTGACTTCAAAATATGATTTGTTTCCAGGAGTCATCCTGTTGCTGTTTCAGCTGTGCAAGAGAAAGGGTGTATTATCTAAACCTGCCTTAGGCAGAACCTCAGTATTTGTAAATGGAAAGGCTGGTTAAAACAAACTGCTGGAGTTCATCTTTGGAAATAGTCACAGTAACCCAGAAGTAGAGAGCTGAGCTCCATGAGGTACATATTAATTGGCAAGTTGAAGGGGTTTAAAGGCAGTTAAAGGTGTGTAATGTTATTTGTTTACAGTGCATGTACATTCAGGCCTGGATATTCAAAGGGGTTGAGCCTGGCGCAATAAAGTTACGCTGGCGCAACCTCGCATTGAGCCCTAGTGGATATTGAAAGAGCTGCCCAGCAGCACAAATCCAGATGCACCAGGTACAATGTAATCCCATGCAGTGCAGCTGCAGTGGTGTGCCATGCATATGCAGCACATCCTAACATTCAGCCTGGGATGTGGCATGCGGCGCAGCCTGTACTGCGCCATAGGAGGCTCAAAGTTGAGCCCATGCAGAGTAAAAACATTTTCCAGCCACCAACAGGCGGGCTGCAACATTGCAGGACAGAACACAGCAGCCTAGCCATGGGTGGCCAACTGCCCAGAACACTGTCCTCAAGCACACACTGATCCCTGATGGTCAAGTGGAACCCCCCCCGCCTAGCCATGATTGCGCAGTATATGTTGAAAGATATATATCCCTGGTAGTCTAGTGCCCCCCCCAGTCCCCAAGTCCCTGATAAAGAAGAGACATGACTATCCCTGAGTGGTCTAGTGGTCCCCCCTCACCCAAGTCCCGATTCCCTCTCTATGTCATTATGACTGTCCCTGGTGGTCTAGTGGACTCCCCACCTGTTGCCTAATCCACAGTGAAACCCTGTAATGGGATGCTCTGGTGATCCAGTGGTACCCCCCGCCCCTCCACAGACACAGAACCTCTTGCCCCTCATTTCCCGCCATCGCATGCAGTAGCAGAATCCACTTGCATCCCACCCAGCTGCCCACGAATGACAGGTAGCAAGTATGGGCTGTAAGTCTATGGTCCTTAGGTAGACGATGGCTTTGCAGGGCATATTGTTAGGGTGAAGTCCCAAATCTGTGAATGACTTCAGGCCTCACATATTTGGACCGTCTAGCAGTGTTCCTGCAAGCCCATTGGTCTACACTGGGACCACTGGGCTTAGCCCATACTGTACCTGTCTTCAACCGGCGGCCAGGTGGTATGCGGTGGTATGCTGCCATCCGCTGCGACGGGGGAGCAGGGTGAAAGAGGTTTCGTGTGGGGGGAGGGTGAGAGGTGCCACTGGATCACCAGGCATTCCATTACAGGGTTTTACCATGATCGTAGCAACGGGCGGGTGGGTCCACTAGACCACCAGGGATGGTCATAATGACATGGATCATGGATCGGGAATCAGGGATTTGCTGGGAGGGGGGACCACTAGACCACCATGGATGGTCATGTCTTTTATTTATCGGGGACTCGGGGGACTGGACTACCAGGGATATATTTCTCAGCATTTACCATGCAATCATGGCTACAGGGCGGGGGATGCCCCGGGATCCCCCACTGCCCATGGCACGCTGTGCAGGGCACCAGGTACAAGTCGCCGGGCTGCCCTGTGCAAGGCATGCAAATGGGGCCATAATGACATGCAAATGGCCCCATTTGTGCCTTGCAAATATTATGGTCTCATTTGCATGCACCCGGCTGAATATCGTGGGTGTTGCACCTAGCGCAACTACACTTGTGCTGGCGCAACCTCTGCTCCCTATCTGTGGCTTGCACCAGTGCAGTGCCACTGCATCATGCGTATGTGCACCAACCTTGCCATGTTCAACAGTGCTGCACCATGGCAAATCACCATTGAATATCACCTGGTCCTGGCCTGGCACATCTCAGTTGCACTGCAGCCAGGCTTGTACCACTGCCCAGTGCAGTCTGAATATCTGAGCCCTAGTTATAATCTATACTTTGAGACTTTCTGAAAAAAAAGGCTGCTGGGTTTTAAGAAGCAACCAATGTTTGGCATTGACAAATGTTTGTTATTTCTAATGGCTTGTACATGTACATTTAATCTAGTCCTGAGGGGTCTTTTACTACCGCCAATATAATAACTGCCACATGAGCATGTAAGTACATATATTTTATTTATTTGTTTATTAAATATATCAGAATATACCTTTGAGCACAAGTGTTCATTTACAAAGGTTCCTCGTCTTTGGCACAATGAAAACAATGAAGACATTCATGCAATACAGAGACATAAAGAAGGCAATTCAATCATGGCATAATCTTAGGCAGCTGATACGGAGCATTGTCAAGAAAACTGAGGAGCAGTAGTACTGTATCGACAGTCTGTGGCTGGGCTGGGCAGGGTGAAAGTAACAGGAGGTGCGTAAAGAAGGTGAAGTGAGAGTGGTTCATTTGTGACAGTCACAGATGGGGCTAGGTGTGAGAGCCAGTCTTAGCTTTTTCTTAAATGGTGATAATTTGGGGAGACAGTATGAAAATCAGGCAACTCATTTATCCAGTGCGGGACCCTGATGATGAAGGCACGCATGGCTAGGCTAGTTCTGTGGTAAGAGACAGAGAGCACATTTCTAGTTATTCTCCTAGTAGTTTAGTGGTAGTCGGCAGGAAACAGCAAGTTTCAGATTGATGGAGGAGTGAGACCAGAAGTGCTTTTTTCCCTGTAGGCATGTTTGATATTTAATCCTGCTTTGGAGGGAGGCCAGTTAGTGTGTGCATAGAGGAGCAGGTGTCTGTGAGCCTATGTGCTCCTCATAGAAAGTGGCATGCCTTGTTAAGGACCAGCATGACCCTCTTAAAACATTATCAGGGGCTGCTGTATAGACTGCAAGGCCATAGTCAATTATGGGAAGGACATTGCCATTTATGGCAAAGCGCTTAGCTTCTGGAGAGAGGTTATGCCCATTCCTGTATAGGACACCCAGTTTTCTATTGATTGAGTTGTCCATGATATCTATGTGAAGTTCAAAGGACAGAGTATCATCTGTGGTGATCCCTAAGTATTTAAAAGAGCTGACCTGATTCGGTCCTATCATCTTTTCATTGACAATGGTAAAAGGGTAGAGATTTTTTCCTAGCATAGGCACTGTAAAACAGCATAGCTTTGGTCTTTTTGTAATTCAAGACCTGTTTGTTTAGCCTAAATCACACCTCCAGGGACCCAGAACTGCGCTAAAGATTTCTAGTCAGCAAATCCTGGCAGGGCACACTGGTATAGATGACAGCGTCATCCTCTTAAAGAAGTACTTTTGAGGATGGGCAGGCATCCGATAGATTATTCATAAAAAGACTGAAAAGTAAGGGGTCCAGTATTGATGAGAAAGCAACAAACACCGGCACCATTCAATTAAGTTCATGTCAGCATTGTTTTTAATTTTAGAAGCACTGTCACTTTAACTGCAGCTTTTTTGTATGGATTCTATGCTGGCATGTGATATCCTCCTGATGATGCAGTGAGACTGCAAAAGTGGTCGAGGTTTGTTACCAGAGTTGTGGCAGTTTATTATTTTGCCCAAATAAAGCTTGTTTATGCACTTAGTTGAAGGTTCACCCATATCGGTGTGACAATCATTTTGTCAATGCCGATATGACGAAGGCAATATGCCACCTGGGATTAGGGCGCTAGGTATTGTGGCTCCCGAAATGCATAGTGCCAAAGCGCTGTCCCAGGAAACACTCCAGTTTTGTGGGGGGCTTTGCCCCCCCCAAAAAATGAATACAACAATCCCCAGGGTGGGCATGCCCTGGAAGGGGTAGAAACAGTGTGGGTGCACAGAGCAGCATGACTGAGGGGCGATCTAAAATCAAGATCACCCCAGCCTTATTGCAGCATCCTAATTGCGGCAAAAAAATTCAGTCAATGTTTTAACAGTATACTGTTAGTTAAATGGTGCCGTTGTTTGCTTTCTTATGTATCTGAATACCATGCACATTCAATGGTTTGGAGCTGGGATTGTGAGCATTGGCTCAGTATTGATCCCTGAGGGACACCAACCACCACACATTTGGTATCTGATAGGGCACCACTGATCTTTACTTGTTGAGAATGTTCAGTGAGGTAGCTATGGAACTATGTCACTGATTCATCAGAGAGGCCTATCGAGTGGAGTTTGTGTACCAGCAGTGAGTTGTTGACCAGGTCAAAGGCTTTGGTTAGGTCAATATAAATAGAGCCCACTAGATGACCTTTGTCCAGAGCCTCATGAAGGAAGCTTGTGTACTGAATTAGGGTAGTACTGGTACTATGATGCTTCCTGAACCCATGCTGCTGGTGACATTGTATATTATATTTACTGAGGTATGTAACTAGCTGATCCGAAACAATCCTCTCTAGTGCCTTGGATAGTGGGAACAGGACTGATACTGGTCTGTAGTTGGAGATGGATGTGTGGTCCCCACATCTGTGCATGGGAGCCACCACAGCAGTCTTCCATATAGTTGGGAACTGGGAATGCTGTAAGGAGATATTGAATATTTTGGAAATGGGTAGAGCAATCTCATCTAGGGTTAGGCTAATGAGCTTCATGTCCAGGCCATTGCTTGCCATCTTGGTCTTACCCAGGATCCATTTCACATATCTTTTTGTATCTGTCACAGAGATGGATTTGAAATAGAATTTTGGGTAGTTGGGGTTTCTCTCAGTGTTTGGGTGGAGAGAGGGGTTAAGCACATTGTTGGAGCGAAGAACTGCACTGAGATCAGTAAATGCATTGTTGAACAAGTTCACTATCTTCTCAGGGTTGAGGGTGACAGTCCCATTGTTGGCGAGCATCACTGGCTGAGATGGACCATCCCCAAGGAGGTCTTTTTGGTTGTCCCAGAACCTCTTCCCATTTCCCCAGTTATAAGCCTGCTGTTCTTGGAAGCAGGAAGCCCTGGCCTGTCTAATTCTCTGGCGCATAAATTACTAGGATTACTAAGAGTTGTAGACATAAGAAGGCCAAGGCCCATCGGGAATTTCTCCCACTATAATGTGGGTGAAGCTCACCATTGAGTTTCCCGTTTAAATGTTTATCAATTCTCTGTTTGAACATGTCACAATTGGCTGCCTCTACAATATCCTGAGGCAGGACATTCCAGAGTCTGGCTGCTCTTATTGAGAAGAGGTTCTCCCTTCTATTAGTATGGACATCTGGGATAATTAGCTGTTTGTTATCACTTCTTAATGACATTTGATGATCATGAAAAGAAAGCTACATTCTTTTGATAAAGCAGGATCCTGAAGTGTTTTATAGATCTGGAAAATATCACCCTTGTTCTTCTTTCTTGGAGAGTTACTAAACCAGCGACTTTGAGTTTGCCCTCACATGATTGATTCCTTAACTTGGGAATCAGTTTTGTTACCTGTGCTGAACCTGTTCAAGTAGTTGTATGTCTTGCTTTATGTTGGTGTTCCAAAAGGGGAATAAAAGCCTAAATGTGGATGTATATATGTTCTGTATAAGGGTATAATAAAATATGCATTTTTGTTAGTGAAGGTCTTTTCAACACAGTTCAGTAACCTAGTTGCCCTTTGTGAGATTTTTTTACAATGTGAAGCTGAAGAAAGGGAGTTATTGATAATGATACCCAGGTCTCATTCTTTAATGACTGCATCAAGAGTGTGTCCATCGATAGAATAAGGATAATGTGGATTATTAAAACCAAGATGTAACACCTCACATTTGTCTTGATTTAGTGTCATTGTATTATCAGTTGTCCATTTGATAATGGTATTTAGGCTCTTGACTAATGATAAATGTTTATTTAATGTATTTATTTCCATTCCAATTTTAGTGTCGCCTGCAATTCACCATGTGGTTATAAATATTTATATGTAACTCCCCACAAATAGATTGAGGAAATAGGTCCCAAGATGGAACCTTGGGGGACACCTCTAGTCACTTCCCTGGAGTGAACAGATAACCATTAATTCTAATTTTCTGAGTTCTGTCGGTCAGCCAATTATTAACCCAACAGACTAATTGGTTTGATAGTCCAATAGTAGTTAGTTTGTCAACAAGTTCCAAATGGGGGACTTTATTGAAAGCTTTACTGAAGTCTAAAAGTATAACATCGACTGGTGTCCTATTATCTAAACTTGTACTAATCTGGTTATAAAATAAGATTAAATTAGTGGTACATGATCTTCCTGGGTCTAAATCCATGTTGTTATATCCGTGTGCTGAAGAATGGCTAACTCTGATTACATTTTCGTCTTAATTAATTGCTCTAGTAATTTGCATAGGACAGATGTAAGACTTATGGCTGGTAGTTGTTTACTTTACTTTTATCGCCTTTATTAAAAATAGGGACAACCATAGATTTTTTCCAATCCATGGGTACATACGATGATGAAACAGATTTATTAGAAAGTATTGTAATAGGCAAGGAAAGAGTGTTAATATAACCTGTTATTCTTTTTGGATGAATCCCATCTGGACCTGGTGAGCCATTTTTGTTTAGTTTATTTATGGCTTCAGAGATATCATCCATGTTGAATAGTGTTGGAAAAGGATCATCAGCTGGTCTGTAGATTTGTATTTTTGGGGTAGGGTTATAAACTGAGCAGAAATAACTGTTAAATGCAGAAGCTTTTTCATTGTTATTATTAGTTAATAAGTTTTTATTTAGAACTTGCCCAATCTCATGTTATGGATATTTTTTCCTATTAATACAACCGAAGAATGCTTTAGAATTGTCCTTAGTATGAATAATCCTGAATTCAGTTTTCTGTTTTTCCTTTTTGATAAGGTTCCTTAGTTTCTTTTGTTCTTGTTTATATGTAGTATAATTACCTGTAGTAACATTGTTCTCCTTTTGTAGTTTGGAGTAAGCTTTCTCTTTACTCTTAATCTATTTTTTAACTGCTGCAGTAAATCAAGGTGGAATTTTACCCTTGTTGTTATATTTAATTCTGGTTGGGACATGACTATCAACTGTTTCATAAATAATTTTTGGTAAATGACCATGATTCTTCACAGTCCAAGGGCCAGATATTCAAAACTTTGTGCAGCGCGCAAACCAGTTACCTGGGAATAGTGCGATTATAGCATGGGGCCACCATATTCATAGGATGAAATAGCCCGTGCAAACCACAGTAGTGCCGGGCAAACCTATAATGTATGCAAAGGGCAAAGTGTGGGGGTGTGTACATGCATATAGGTGCAATGGGATATTCAGAGGGATAGCGCTGTGCAAGGCCCCATTGCATGGCACATAGAGCGGTGCTAGTTACCGCCTATAAAAGGCAGGTCTTATCCCAGGGCAATCCACACAGAAGTGAGTGGCCAGACCAGGTAGCTAGCTAGCATGGCAATTTTCAGCAATGCAGTTGTGTTGCACCTCATGGATTTAACATATGCCACATCAGCACACATAGCTGGAAAATCAAGATAAATATGAAATTCATGAGTTTGAGTTTCTGGGTATTGAAAAGTTTATCATGGTCAGAGAGGTGGTAATTATCAGAATAAAATTAAAAAAAGAAAATGAATGGATTTTATGATTAAAAGCTCCTCAAAAACCTGGTATTAATGCTCATTTGGAATTAAAACCATATTTAGAGTATAGATAGACATTTAAAGTAGAAATATTTGGCTATGTTATTAATTTTAGTTTTTGATAGGTGAATAAATTATCTATTATATGTATAAGAGTAATATTATAAATGCATAGATAGGATTTGTTTCAATGTCCTGATATCTGTTTTTAACAGGTGGTGGTGTTTGATTGTTGAACCAATGAATTTGTATTATGTCATTATGACGTCAGACATGATTTAGTATTTAAACCTTGTATGTTTCTGTGGTACTTTTAGCCTTTGATAAAGGACCTTGTCGGAAACGCTGGCCAGGTGTATTAGGTGCACAAAAATTTTTAAAGAGAAGCTCTGTGTCCGGTCACTTTTGGGTATGTGGAGTGCTTCAGCTTTTCAGAGACATTACCTCATGGAGGAGGTTGTGGAGGAGGAGGAGGAAAGGAGCAGGTATAACAAGGCCCACACCGCAGGCCAAGGAGATACGCTGCACACAGGTGGTACTTGCCCAGAGTCTCCTTTGAGACCCTGCCTGACAAGTACATCAATAATGAACAGGATGGACTGGGGAATGTTGAGGCAGTTATTTGAACTCTTGCATGAGCAGCTGCAGCCAAACACCAGACGCAGCCATGCCATGTCAGTTGAGCAAAAGGTGACGGCAATGATGTGCTTCCTAACCACTGGGACATTCCAGCACCCAACGGGGGACACCATTGGGGTATCGCAGTCTGCCACCTTGGGCCTCCTGACCCAGTTCCTTGATGCTTTCCTGCCACATGCCGGTGAGTTCATTGTATTCCCCAGCACAGCAGCAGAGTGCACAGCAACCATGCACCAATTCTATTGAGTTATGACCTACTTGCCATACTTGGTGCCACTGACTGCACCCATGTCCCCATCCATGCACCACCTGGTGATGGCAGTGATGTGTACATAAACAGGAAGGGCTACCACTTCATCAATTGCCAGGTGGTGTGTGATGTGATTGGGTGTATCAGCAATGTCTTTGCACAGTACCCCAGCAGTGTCCATGATGCCTTCATCTGGCGCCAGTCCCAGCTGTGCCAGGCATTTGAGGAAGGCAGGATACCCAGTGGGCACCTAGTCGGTGAGTATGAGCTGCCACGACAGGGTAAGAGCACAGGGGAGGAGGGGACGGGCTAGGGTAACCAGGTAAGGGGCAGGGGGTATTGACACATAGCAGCAACAGGACCATAGCAGGACAGCAACACTAACAGCTGGCATCTCTTCACAGGGGACAGTGCCTATCCCCTGTGACCCTGGCTGCTGACACTGGTACCTCGGCTGGCCACAGTGGCCAAGGAACACTACAACGAGGTACATGCTGTGACCAGAAATATAATAGAGAGGGTCTCTGGGATGCTAAAGATGCATTTCCATAGCACAGACCACTCAGGCGGTGCCTTATAGTACAGGCCTCAGAAGGCATGCCGTATCATCCTAGCCTGTTGTATGCTACACAACATGGCACTCAACCATGGGATACATGCACTTGAACCTGAGGAACAGTCCAACACTGAGCCAGAGCCAGAGATCAGGGGAACAGAAGAGCAACTCAAGAGGCGGTATCCTTGCATGTCCCGCAGGGCCACTGAGCACAGGAGCAGCAGCATCGAGACACTATCCCAGAGGGGATGGTGAGTAAACACAACACAGACAGCAAACATTACATGAACAGTGCATTTAATAGTAGTGAATACCCAGTACAGTGTAAGCAGTGAACCACTCTGGTGATGTACAAACTGGCATAGTGATGTGGTACAGTGTGTGTTGTGAAGTGCATGTCATGCAAGTGTGCAGAGTGAACAGCTATGTCATGTACAAATGTCAGCATGTGGGGTGGCATGTGAGGAAACAAGGCCTGCGGAGGTGTGTGTGCATGCAGGGGACCAGGGATATGTGAGTGTGCTTGGGCATTCATGTGAGTGAGACATGGCCACCCCATGCATGGGGTGGTGCCCATCAGCGACGCCTGCCACCCCACATATGACACACCCCCTGTGTGCATGTCACAGAGCTAGGCGTGCTCTGTGCTGAGGACATGGTCAGGGTGCACTGAAGTGAGGCTGGGAGGGCAGTTCGCCTGTGGCCACACTAAGAGGCATGCACAGGTGTGGAGGAGGGTGCCCATGAGCTGGGGAATGCCTGTGGAAGACTGTGACACAGGTGTGGAAGAGCTGCTACCCAACCTGCGTGCACTGGTGCCACACTGGTGCACACTGGGGGTCCACATGAGTCTGGTGCACCCTGTAGGCAGTGAGTGTCCCCCACAGCTCCTCTGCATGGGCCTGCACAGTGGCAGTGAGTCCCCCAAAGCCACATTCAATGATGGCAAGGATGCCGATCATCCACTCCTCCGCCCACTTCTCAGCACGGGCAAGGGTGGTGCCTACCGTCTCCCGCAGCTGAGAGAGCTCATGGCACAGCTTCCTGTGCAGGTCATGCAGGTCCTACTGGGCTGCATTCTGTGAAGCCAGGGCCTCCTGGAGCATGGGCTGTGCACCCAGGCCATCCTGTGCAGGTTGAGCGGTGGCAACCTGCCCTGTTGGTGGAGGCTGCTGCTGCCATTGGGCACGGGGGGGGGCGGACGTGTGCGTACTGGTGGTGACAGCTGCTGGCGATCAGGCTGCTGCTGCATCTGTGGGACTGCAGGTGGTGGTGTATGCTGCAGGTCCAGCACTGTGACCTGCTGCCAGCAGGACATGTACAGTGGGGCACACTGTGTGGCCACAGGGCCAACAGCCATGTGCACCAATGTGTCACATGCCTGTGAACCCCACACCGCCAATGCAGTTGTGTGACCATCCTCCGCTGTTCCCACCCCAATGACACCAATGACAGGCCCTCCCACTGGCAGGGTGGTGTTGTCCTCTGCTTCCTCTGAGCCATGGTCGCTGGTAACAGTCAGTATCACCACTGGCTTGCCACTCAGGACCTCTGACTGGGCATCCTCATAGCCTACTATGGCCTCCAGGAATGCTGTATCCTCCTCTGATGATCCGACATACTCAACAGCCACCTGTGGTCTGTGGCCAAACACTGTCCCCACATCCAAGGCCACCACAGGTCCATGCAAGGCAACCATGCCTGAGGTTGAAGGGCACACCTCCACTGCATCAGTTGCCTCCTCCTGTACCACTGTGCCAGGCACCTCTGGAACATGGCCTGCTTGGCACCCAGTGCTGTAAAGGAACAGAGACTATGTCAGTGTCCAGTACAGTGAACAGACCGACCAGCCACCACCACTATCACTACCACATGTACCCCCAACAGTGTGTGCCCCACAGCATGCCTGTGCACACCCCACTGTGCAGCCCATGCAAAAGCAAGCAATGCCCCAATGCACACACACCATACATGCACGTACAACATGTGCACTGCCAACATATGCACACCACTGTGCAGCACCCACACTACAGCCACAATGTGACACAACCTTGCTTGCCCCACGACAGTGGAAAGGTGTGCCACAGCCCCGTTGGTGTTGGCCAGGCAGTAAGCAGCCACATGCTACAGACATACCTGCCCTGGGTGATGTGAGCAGTGTCTCACACCCACCGCCCTCGACTCCACCAACTGCCACTGGCCTCAGGGTAGAGGCCACCAATACCATCAGTGGGTCCTACTCCCACTGATCCATGGGCTCTGGCCCACTGCCAGTCCGCAGCCATTCCATCAGACATTGTGCCTCATCCTCCTTGGCCCTGCAGAGCAGGTCATTCCACCTCTTGCATGTGGCATTGGTGCTATGGCCACGTCCACCCACAGCATTGACCACTGCAGTGATCTCCACCCACATTTTTCTCACAGTGCTATCTGTAGATTTATTGCACAGCAGAACCATCTCCTGCTTCTTAACGGCACGTACTAGGGCCCGCAGCTCATCTTCCGAGAATCTGTGAGCCTGGAGCCACTCCTGCCCTGCAGCATCACCTGTGTGGGGTAGAGGACATGGCATGGGTTACACACAGTGGCATACGAACAGTGCACATCTGTACCAGTATCCAAAGGGTATGGCATGACACACGGCTGCCATGCAGATGCCGTACCTGTGTGCAGTGCCAACAGTGCATGCACACTGCAACACACAGTGCTGTGGAGGCCTGCAGACCACCACATGCTGAGGCCATCAGTGCCTGTGCAGCACCCACTGGCACTGCCTATGCTGGTGATCTGTGGCATGTGTCCCTGCTGTGCCAGCTGTATATGGCGACATGGACGGTGGGATACCGTCAGGCACACACCAGGCCCATGGCCCCATGCACTGTCCATCATGCACATGTGTGGCCAGGCAGTCATGAGTGTACGGGCCTGTCCCAGCAGCCACCCCCCCGGGACATATCCACCGGCATGGTGAACCTGTGCACATCCAGCACTGTGGCCTACATGCTGTGGAAGTGCACAACATGGTATGCACCCCAATGATAGGACGAGATGGCTGGCGACCCCATGTGCCACTGGTGGCACTGGCCCAGCACTGTGTCATGTTCCAGGCAACAGTCCACTTGTCAGCATCCCAGCTCTAACTGACCTTCTCTCCTCCTTCTCATTCCCAGAACTCAAAAGAAGGGCCATTTATAGCCCTCCCACCGGGTCATGTGATCATTACCTAAAGGCACGTACATATTCAAATTTTTTCCACACTCCACAGTTAGTCAATACTATACATAACACATACTATTTTAAAACAATTGTCATACAAAGGCTACACTTTTAAATGTGGACCATTATGCTCTCCTTTGGGATAAAATGAAGAAAAAGGATTAATATATGCAAAACCACCCAACAATTTGCATACCCTCCATAAGCTACACCTGCTACTTTAAATTTTTAGGGTTACAAAAGAGCAGGATGTGGCCGCTGCCTCTCTAGCAACAGCTCAGCAGAAAAGGTAAGGAACCATTAAAACTGCATTTTAAGGTTTGTTTGTTTTACAATACTGACAACCCATTAAGTCTTAGGACTGTTTTAACTTTGTTAGGAACTATCTAACAAACCACAGCACTCCTCAAACCTCAGAGCAAGTGATAAAACAGATCTGGCCTGTGAGTGTATTTCTCTTCCTGCTTTTTAAGGTGTTTGTGTAATACCTGAACTGCTGCAGAAGTATACATTCAAACCAATTGTTTTATGTGCTTTTATAGTTTCCTAATGGGAGCCTTTTATGTCTTGTTACAACCTCTGTTCCCAAGGAAAGCTACCTGAAGCTCTCAATGTAGTGTAGCTTAATTTTAACATTTAAAGAGACACTAATACCAATTTAGCATAAAGGAAAGCTGACAATAAAGCCAATTTCTGTCTTCCTGTTCAGTCACTAAACCTGGGCCATGTCAGGCTAGTATACTGGAGGGAACATAGTTTAAGCTTTTTAACGGGAAGCAGACAAACACAACTATCTCAAACAACACAAATCCACAGATGGCCAGTCTCTGGGGGGAGACAAACAAGGACATAACAAGTACTGATTTGGAACAACTACTGGGCTGAAAAACAAACCAGCCTCAATATCTAACACAGAACATTTCAACATTTAACATGTACAATTTATATAAAACTAGCATCTTTATTTTACTCTACAATAACCAAAGACATTCTTGTCCTGCTCTTTATGGATATGAATCCACGGCCCCATCTCACAGACTGTGGAGGGTATCTCTCTCTCTCTTTGGAGCGCCTATTCCCATGCCTGTCTGCAATTCTGCAAGGTTGGTGTATTTGATGCCACAATAAAATTGTATATTCTGCCTCTAAGATTCAGAGGATTACTGGACCGCAAAGACATAGCCCTTGGCAGGGGAGTGTCATCCTCTATTGGTGGGGTGCAAAAGTATGCCGTTACTGCTGTCCTAATCTAAAGATACTTCCAGAGGTCTGATCTGGGAAGGGCACATCATGCTGCTAAATTTTGAAATGAATCCAGACCAGTGGCTTCAGGGCTATATTGGTGCCTCAATGTCTGTATCCCCCTTAGTCTCCCAGGAGGGCTAGTGAATCAGTCCACCATCTACAGTGAGACCCAGATTATGCCAAAGGGGATCCCAGGAACCTATGCTGTGTAATTTCCAGTTATGCCTTTTCATTAGTGTACAGTCTGTCTGGAAAATCTGGTTATGGGGTGCATCACCCTTGCCTCCATGGATACTCCCCACCCACAGCAGGTCCAGTTTATGGCTCCGCTCCAGAGAGAGACACAGTGAGCTATGAAATCCCAGTGTTTGCAGCCACTGAAAATCTTGGCAGATACCTGCTGCTTGGTGATACTGCCAGAGCCATGGCACTGCCCATCCCGCTGCTTGCCCTAGTGCCCTGAGTTTCTTCAGACTAAAATGGGGCCTCTTACCCTTCCAAAGGAAGCATGCAAAATGTCGTTCCAGTTGTCTAAAAATGGTTTGCAGAATGGGCAGTGGCAGACTGCTTAACAGAAATAATATCCTTGGAAAGGCCATCATTTTGTACAGCGCTATCTTGCCTCCAAAAGAGACAAAAAGTTTTCCCCACCTGTGAAAATCAGCTTCCAAGGAAACAAGAAGAGGTGAAAAATTAAGATCAGTGATACTCTTTGTGCTATCTACTAGCCAAATGCCCAGATGCTTAATTGTTTTTGCCATTGAAGCTCTCAATGAATAAATTCCTACTCCATTGTGAGTCTTTTTAATGGAAGTATCTGTTTTGGCCCAATTAACCTTAAGTCCTGACAGGGATCTGAAATCATTTAGCATCAAGAGGGCTGCCGGTAGCGAGCCCTCAGGGGCCGATAGTTGAAGAACAAGTCATCCACAAAAGCTAATGCCCTGACTTGTGTGCCACACATAATATCCGTTACCTGTGGGCTATGTCTCCAGCTTGCAAAGATGGTCCTGGCGTGATGAGGAACAGGAGGAGAGAAAGGGCGGACCTAGCGGGTTCCTCTTTGCAGCTGTACTGGCGCAGAAGGAATGCAGTTAGCTTACACCTTGGCTGAAGGAGAGGCATATAAGGTTTATATCCATTTCATATAATTGGCCCAATACCAAATTTGACCATTGCTCCATAGAGGCAGTCCCACTCTATGGAGTTGAATGCCTTCTCCATATCTACACTGGTCAGCAGACTAGGAAAGTCGGATCTGGTTGCTGCCCATAGTACGTTTAGCACCGCTCTGCTGTTGTCCGCTACCATTCTACCTCTGACAAACCCTTGGTGGTTTATTATGGATGGAATTATGGCACCTAAATGGTATGTAAGCACTTTGCTAAAATCTTCACATCCACATTAGAAGAGAAATGGGGTGATAATTCCTACCAGCTGCAGGTTTTGCTAGGCTTTGGTAGTTAGACAATTATCACCTACATCATAGATTGAGGGAGTGCCCCCCTCTCAAAAGCATCTCAGAAAACCATGAGTAGATATTTATTTATTTGGGTGGAGAAAGACTGATACAAGTGATTTACAAACAGGGCCAAATAACTTCATAGTTAAATTTGCAGACAATACTAAATTGGGGGGCAAGGTTAATAATCAAGAAAATATTTCTGCATTAAAGAAGGATTTGGAAAAATTAACACTTTGGGCAAATTAAAATCATATACAGTTTAATCAAGGCAAATGTTTAGTAGTGCATTTCGGTGTAAATAATCCAAAAATGATATATCATATAAACGGACTACCACTTCACTCATCAAATTGTGAAAAGATTTAGGGATATATGTTAATAATAAACATACATTAACTGATCACTGTGTTAGAACTGCTTGCATGACCAACAGACTTTTGAGGCAAATAAAACGCACTTTTGTTAATCGCACTGAACAATGCCTTATTCCATTGTATAGGACATACATTAGACCATATCTAGACTATGGCTCCCCTTTCTGGAATCCAAACCAAAAAAAAGACATAGCAATTCATGAACAGGTTCAAAGGAGAGTAACTAGAATGATTCCAAGATTAACAAACTTGGATTATCAGAACAGATTAAAAGCTACTGGTCTCTTCTCTTTTCAAACTAGAAGATTAAGAGGTGATATGCTTATGGTTTTTAATTTATAAATTCACCAGATCTAATGGAAAAATGTGGTCTAACACTCCCCAAAAGGAGACAAGTTCCGAGACTGCATAATAAACAGCTTGAAGTAAAAACTTATAAAACCAGCAAAAGGGGAAACTTTTTTCCAATAAGAGCATCCATGTATGGAACACCTTGCCACAAGAATTGGTAAAGGCAACGAGTGCCACTGTCTTTAAAAACAAATTAGATGTTTGGTTGAGGGATAATAAATAAATAATGTCCCACATAGTGTGGGGAACAGTCTCGATGGGCTCTGGCCTTCTTCTGTTCTTTCATACCAAGTAATTAAGCTGGTAGCCTGTCCGGGTCCAGTGCCTCTCCGCTAGGCAGCTTCCTTGCTGCTGACTGAATCTTTTGTACCGTTAGAGGGCGTCAAGGCTTTCCATCTGCTGGAGGGACGGGTTGGGTATGGGAATACCCTGCAAGAATTCATGTATGTTGCGGGTGATCACCCCTCTGACAAGTGTAAAGGCTGGCACAGAATGAGCGAAAGGCCTCCACAGTTTCTAATGACTTAGGACTCTCCCAAACAAGTGTCTGAGAGATACAACAGTATGCCTTTCTGCTGCATCCTGGCTCTACAGGCCAAAAGCCAGTCAGTTTTCTCTACAGACTCCCAGTATTTGTAGGAGGTTCGCAGGTTGGCCTTCTAAGTAGCATTATAAGTTATATTTGAGTTGCATGACGTCCCACTGTAGCGTCGGAGAGTGGTAGGGAACGGCATTATAGTCCCTTTCTTCTCAAGGTTAGTTCAGACTCTAACAGCTCTGAGAGCCTCTGCTTTTTGTTGTGTGCTGCATAACTTATTATGCAACCTCTGAGGTAGGCCTTAAAGGCATCCCAGAAAATGGCTGGGGATGTGTCTAGTGTGTCATTACAGGAAAAGTACAGATCTAGTTCCTTAGTCAGTGATTGAGGGAAGTCCATATAGGAGAGAAGGAATGTATGTGCCATCTAGGGTTTTAGGAGTTTGGTCTTACCATCAAAATCACAGCAGTACATATGGTCTGAAATAATTATTGGGCCTATAAAATATGCTGCACCTTGGAATTTGAGTCTTTGTACCAGGAAGAAGTCCAGCTGACTGCTCACGCCATGGGGAGCCGAGTAAAAGTAAAATCTCTACTGGTAGGGTGGAGGCATCTCCATAGGACTAGAAGCTGGAATTCACGGGCCATGGCATGAAGTGTTGTCTCACATTGTGAGATGTATCAAATGCTCTCGGAGTCTATCCAGCAGAGGATCCCAAACTTCATGAACCCCCCCCCTCCCCCAAAAAGAATCAGCTGTTCCTCAGGCTGCAACATTTTGGAAATCTGCTAGGCAAGTTCTGTGAAGAAGGAAGAAGAGTCTTGATTGGGTTGTAAATGTTGCCCAATTCTACTGTAGTGTTTGTGTATTTAGGGTCTCCTAACACCCAACTTCCCTCTGTCGAGGAGGCCTTGTCCAGAACCTGTGCCTGGATCTTTTTATGGAACAGAATAGCAACCCCTCATGTTTTTTTTGTATAAGAGCTACTAACGACCTGCCCCACCCATTCCCTTGCTAATTTTTGAATCTGTGTTTCTAAGAGGTGAGTCTCATGAAGGAAAGCAACATCACATCTTTCCTTTTTCAAGTGGATAAGTATCTGTTTTCATTTTACTGGAGAATTAATGCCCTGGACATTCCAGACACAAAGGACAGTATGTTTTCAGACATTTTCATGGCTCAGTTTATGGACTGTTCCCCTCCAAATACTGGGAGAGGTGACAGTAGGTATGCTGGTAAGTGTCAGAAATGGTGCATGGTAATGTACACAAATCCCTTGTACCCTTTGCTGATAGATTAAGGAGTGAATGCCTGCCTTTACATCAGCATGGGACCAAGTGCCTTTTGGCCACCCACATTTAGGGACTCCTCTTAATGCATCTACCTCATGCAAAGGGTCCTGCTACCATATGCCTCCCACCCTTTGCACATGTGTCGAGAAATTCAAGCCTACCTGCATAATCTTTGCCCTGTGTGTATATAACCTTCTTTCTCTTTGTACAATTCATTTCATAACAAAGCCATAAGGCTGATACACAATCCAAAATAAGAAGGTAAAGATAAAACCAAGTAACCATTAAAAAAATAAGAAACACTTGGACCTTAATATTCTACTGCTTAACAGACAGTACCACAAAGCAGAGTGTTGGGGAACTAGGCCAACCTATTCCCTATAACAGCTATTGGACCCTTTTCCGTTCATGAAACCTAGAACTACTTTAACATGATGCTCCCTCTCCTCGGGCATGAGGGAGATTTGAAGCATTGGGACAATGCTCTGAGTAACCCGGTATAAAAAAAAAAAAGTCTATGGTATTTCAGCATATAGGGGAGGGATGTACCTACTCCTGAAATACCTCTCCCCATTTAACCTGCTTAATACTGCCCCAGAGTAATATCTCTGATGTCTGGTATTGAGGGGAGAGAGGAAGGATCCTGCCTCATAGATAATAGTGATAAGCCTGACATTACTGTACTGATGGAGGTGATGTGCCAATAATAATAATAATAATAACTTTATTTCACTTAAGCGCCTTTCAAAATACCAAGGCACTTTACAAAAAGAGTTAAAACAACGATGATAAAATCAGCAAACACAGTAATAAACTGATGGGTCCCTTCATTATATCTCGCTAAAGGCCTGATGCCACAAAAAAGTTTTCAACGCCTGTTTGAATCCCCCCATAGTCGTGCACTCCCGTAGCTGATGGGGTAGAGAATTCCAGAGGGTAGGGGCCATGTACATAAATGCATGGGCCCCAGAATATTTCAAAGACACCCTGAAATCTCCAGCAACCCCTTGTCAGCTGAGCGGAGCTGTTGCTCAGGGCGGTAGGGAACAAGAAGCTCTTTCAGGTAGTCAGGACTAAGTCCATGTAGGGCTTTGTAAGTCAGTAAACCAACTTTAAAGGTGATCTGCCACCGAATCGGCAGCCAGTGCAGATCGCCAGCACCAGGGTGATATGAGAAGATCCAGAAGTCCCGTCAACAATTGTGCTGCAGCGTTCTGCACTAGCTGCTGGCGGTGGATATCAACCCCAGTAGCCCTAGGTACAGGGGTTGCAGTAATCAAGGTGCAAGGTCACAAAAGCGTGGACCAACACAGGCAAATCCCCAGATGGAACAAGGTGCTTGATCCTGGCGATGTTCCTAAGATGGTAAAAGGAAGACATGATGACCGCCGACACCCGCGATCGTAACGTCAGCCCATCGTCAAGCACCACCCCCAGGTCTTGCACCCGTTCAGAGGTAAGGATGTGGGAGCCCCCCCAGATAAAGTCCAGAGGGCTGACCAGCCCTCAACCCCTCTATCCAGCGGCCCAGATCCACAGCCATCACCTCAGTCTTTCCCGCGTTCAACTTTAACCACCTCAAATTCATCCAATCCTGGATTTCAGCAAGGCAGGTAGAGCTGGGTATCATCAGCACAGCAGTGAAACCTCAGCCCATACAGTCTTACAATATGTCCGAGGGCAGCACACACTGCAAACAACATGGGGACAGCACTGAGCCCTGAGGAACCCCATGACAGAGAGTGCGTCAGAGGAAAAAATCCCAGACACCACTCTGAGTTCTGCCAGTGAGGAAGGATGTAAACCACCTGAGGACTGTATTTGTCAGGCCATTGATGGACCTCAAGTGCCCAAGCAGCACCCCATGGTCCACAGTGTCAAAGGCTGAAGACAGATCAAGGAGCACCAAGACAGAACGGCTTCTCCAATCTCTTGCCATCAGATCATCATTGGGCACCTGTACCAGTGCGTTCTCGGTACTGTGCCTTTGAAAACTGGACTGAGAGGTTCATAGATGTTATGGATGGCCAAGTGGTTCTCCAGCTGTACCGCCACTACTTTCTCAATAACCTTACCTATAAAGGGGAGGTTTGAAATTGGTCTATAGTTGGCCAGAGAGTCTGGGTCCAGAGGAGCTTTCTTCAGGAGGAGTGTTGCCACCGCCTCCTTCAGGGAGCTTGGGAATGCACACGAAACAAGGGAGCACTGGACTATCTGAACCAGGACCGGGCTGATAATATCACAACAACCCATAATCAGGGAAGCTGGGCCTGGATCCAAACTACAGCATGTAGGGTGCATACTCTGGACAATCCGCATGACATCCATGAATTCCGGCAGGTCAAAGGTACTCTCAGAAGTACGAGGTGACCAAGCACTGATCAACAGCATCCCCCACAGAGCGAGTCAGGAGCATCTCCAACCTGATGTCGGCCACCTTATTAGCAAATAATCGAGCAAGCTAATCGCACTCCACTTGCGAAAAAGTTCTTCAGAGCTGCAGACAGGTTGGGTTGAACAGCCTGTCCATAGTTCGGAAGAGCTGAGCTGGTCGGTTCTGAGTGGCTGCAATCTCCCCAGGCAGGAATTCTGCTTTCTTATGGGAGATCGCTGATTGGTAGGCCTGATAATGCTCTACCAATCTAAGGTGGTCAACTTCCAGGGCGGATTTCCGCCAGCGTCGCTCTAACCTTCGTCCTAGTCACCGCAGCTCCCTCAAGGACCCATCAAACCAAGGGCCTGAGGGCGAAGGAGGAGAGGACGAACACAGACAGAAGCAATCAAGTCCAGCGCCGCAGAGATGGCCTTATTATGGGCCGAGACCAAAGTCTCTGGACTAAAGCTAGCTACAGGAAACTCCCAGAGGTCGATTACCGCCACTAGGCCTTCAGGATTTATACCTCGTAAAGGGCGGTAACTGACCATCTTCACAGGGGCAGGCCTACGGAGTGGGGTGCAAACGTTGAACCTCTCGGTGTAATGATCGAACCAACCGACAGGTTCCACCCCCAAATCGGAGGTCTCAATCCCCAGGAGGAAGAGCAAATCAACAGAGTGACCATGTTTATGGGAAGCAGAGGTAACAATCTGTGTCAGGCCCAGTGATGTCATCAGCTGGAGGAAGTGCTGTCCAAATTGCGAGAGTTCATCGTCAACCCAGGTGTTAAAGTCGCCCAGAACCGTCAGTCTCGGCGACTCAAACGCCATGTCGATGACAAAATCTGCTGCTTCCTGTAGGAATCGCTTTTCATCCCTGGGTGGATGGTAGATGAGAGCTATCCTACAGCCTACACCTGCTACCACAGTACATTCAAAATTCAGTCTCAACTGGTACACTTGTGAGACCCAACTGGGTCTTGAAACAGACCACCCCACCCCCACCCCAGCGCGGTCCAATCTTGAGCGGTGTATCACAGAGTACCCAGACGGAATTGCAGCTTCCAACGTGGGACCAGTATTTTCATCCAGCCAGGTCTCGGTGATGCAAGCCAGATCAGTTGTTCCAACAAGATATGGAAATTACATACCTACCATAATTCTTGATCTTCTTGGACGAGTCTCCACCACTCATTCACACTAATGGGGAACTGTGCCGGAGGCACTAGGACCCAGCAGGAGCAAACTTTTTGCTAGAGGGTCGGCGCCAGAGATGGAGCCGCGAGGAGCGGCACCACGAGCCTCAGCTCATGCGGTAATGACTATCTCGGCATCGACCTCCAACCGCATCAGTACCTTTTTTTCCCCAAGGAGGAGCATGCACCCAACCTAAAGGATAGCCCACCAAAAAGACCGGACACAAAACAGTCCGGACGACCCTGCAAGAAGGGTCAATACAGAAGTCTTCACAGCCTAAAGATTGAGGGAGTGAAGACCAATAGAGAGGTGAGCTCGGGAATGGAGAGCGGGCATGTGAATGAGTGGTGGAGACTCGTCCAAGAAGATCAAGAATTACGGTAGGTACGTATTTCCATGTCTTCCTGGACATAAAGTCTCCACCACTCATTCATACTAATGGGAGAGTACCGAGCTAATAATCCTCCAAGAGGTGGCAGAGACCAATAGCTCACAGTTTCAGGACAGGAGTCCATTAAGGATGGTTCTGCCAAAAGAAAGATGTCGTCTGGCATGGACATCCAGGGCATAGTGTTCGACAAAAGTATGCACTGAGCTCCAGGTAGCCACACTGCAAATGTCTGCAATGGGCATGTTGCGGATTTCCACTAGGGATACCGCGACCGCTCTAGTAGAGTGAGCGTACACTCTGCCCTCCAGCTTAACCTGCGCCATGGAATTACAGTGGCGAAGGCATGCCACCAGCCATGCTGAAATACATCTGATAGTGACGGGTTGACCCAGCTGAGTCTTGCTGAAGGAAACAAACAGTTGTTGAGCTTTTCGGAAATCTTTTGTTCTATCTAGATAGAAGCGCAAAGCTCTCTTGACATCCAAAGAATGAAGAGAATGCTCTCCTTCATTTTGGAAGTTCACAAAGCAAGTAGGAAGGACCAAAGGTTGGTTTAGGTGAAATTCTGAAACAACCTTAGGGAGAAACTTAGGATGGGTCCTAAGAACTACTTTGTCTTTATGAAACACCATATACGGGGGGGTCTGTGACTAGGGCATGTATCTCAGAGACCCTGCGGGCTGAGGTAATGTCCACTAGGAAGGCCATTTTCCAAGTGAGAAATTTTAACTCACAGATAGCTAGTGGCTCGAAAGGTTTTCGAGTGAGCATGTCTAGCACAAGATTAATGTCCCAGGCTGCGACTGGACATCTTATTGGAGGTCTGGTATGCAGAATTCCCTTAAGAAACCTCTTAACCACAGGTAACTGAGCCAGTGACAAAGAAAGTACTGGCTCATGATAAGCTGAGATGGCACAAAGGTGAACCTTAACTGAGAGTATTGCAGACCTGAATTTGAGAGGTCTAAGAGGTACTCTAGAACTTTATCTGGTGGGCAGGAAAAGGGGTTCAAAGAGGATTTTGCACACCAGAGCGAAAAACGCCCATTTGGCTGTGTGTTTTCTAGTGGCTGGCTTGTGCGCAGCCAGAAGAATATCTGAAACCCTGTGAGAGACTTTGAACCTGTTCACTTCTATCTCTTCAGGAGCCAAGCATGAAGGTGAAGCAACCTCAGGTTGTTGGAGGGGCTTCCGACATACTGTTGAGTAGTGGAAACCACATCTGTCGAGGCCAGAAGGGAGCAATGAGGATCATTTTGTTTCCCTGGGACTCGAACTTGAGAAGTACCCTCTGAATTAGAGGAAGAGGCGGAAAGGCGTATAGAAAGTGTTTTGCCCACTGTAGCCCGAACGCATCCTGACAGAAAATGCCAGGCCCTGGATTTCTGGAGCAGAAGAGAGGCAGTTTTGTGTTGAGTTGGGATGCAAAAAGGTCCACGTCCGGAGTTCCCCACTTTGCGAATAGCGACTTGAACTACGGCTGAGTCGAGAGATCATTCATGAGGATCTGTCTCTGTTCTGCTGAGACGGTCTGCCAGTTCGTTCTGCACTCCCGGCACGTAGACCGCTTGAATTAGAGCCTTGTGCTCCAAGCACCATTCCCACACTCTCACTGCCTCCCTGCATAAGGGGTAAGAGTGAGCACTGCCCTGCTTGTTGATGTAATACATCACTGCTTTGTTGTCTGTTTGAAGGAGAATGTCCTTCAAAGCCCGGACTGCATAAAGGACGGCTCTCATTTCTAAGGCATTTATGTGAAGTTGGGACTCGTCCTGAGTCCATGTACCTTGAGTGTGGAGAGTCTGACAGTGAGCTCCCCACCCCATATGGGGAGCATCTGTGGTAATGGAAATCTGATGATCCAGAGGAGCAAAGGGATACCCTTCCAGAAGATTGTCCTCTTGCAACCACCAGGAGAGTGATCTCTTCAGAGGTTCTGTCACCGTGATGAGAAAGGACTGAGGGCGAGTGGTCGGGGACCACTGAGTACTGAGCATCCATTGAGAGGTTCTCATGTGGAGGCGACTAGTGTACAGTGAACACCACGGATGCCATGAGACCCAGCATCTGCTGCATCGAGAGAGCTGGAAACTGACCTGTTCTCTCCATATGTATCGGGCCGTCTGAAGGATATCGCTCCTCCTGTCCTCTGGAAGAAAAGCTGCACAGAAGGTGTCCAGAAGGGTTCCTATGAAAAGGAGCCTTTGGGAGGGCTGCAGTTGTGATTTTTTTAGGTTTAGCAGGACTCCCATGGACGTGAGAAAGTGTGAAGCCGTGGCTACGGCATCGAGAGTTCCCTGTCTGGAAGGGCTTGCTAAAAGCCAATCGTCCAGATATGGGAACACCTGTATCCTGATTTTTCGAGATGTGCTGCAGAATTGCACAACACTTTGTAAAAACTCGTGGCGCCGCGGATAGTTCAGGACTCTGAACTGATAATGCTGTCCCAAAGCCACGAACCTTAGGTATTTGTGATGCTTTGGGTGAATAGGAATGTGCTGGTAAGCATCCTGCAGGTCCAGGGAGGCTAACCAGTCATGTTGATAAAGCAAAGGTAACAGGGTTCCTAGTGATATCATTCTGAATTTCTCTCTGGGAAGGAATTTGTTTAGCTTTCTGAGGTCCAAAATGGGGCGCATGCCCCCGGTTTTCTTGGGAACCAGAAAGTAACGGGAGTAGAATCCTGTGTTTTGTTGATCCAATGGAACTACTTCCACTGCCCTGTTGTTCAGAAGGCCCTGTATTTCGGAGCCGAGAAGATCTGACTGAAGAGCTGACAGCCTGGGCTGTAGTCTGGGGGGACAATCCGGAGGGGTGTCCAAAAGACTGAGGGAATACCCCTCACAGATTATCCAAAGGACCCATTTGTCCGAGGTTATGGACTTCCATTGATTGTAGAAGTAAGTCAGATGACCTCCCACCGCCGAAGAAGAGTCCACCTCGGGCAGCTGAGGTGGGACTTGGGCCATCAAATCAGAAGGCAGCACTGGGCGCTTTGGGTCCTTGCACCTTCTGCTGCATTTTATTTTGAGGCTGGGGGGCTTGGTTTTTATTAAAACTTCCCCTGCCATTGCCTTGAAAGGACTGACGGTTATGAAACTGGCGTTTATTAACACCACCCCGAGAGGGAACAGGAGGAGGTCGAGCCAGTTTAATGGCTGACCTAGTCTTTCGTGTAGCCTCTAGAGTCTGTTCTACTTGAGGGCCGAAAAGATACACACCATCGAAGGGCAATGCCATTATCTGTTGCTGAGCATCATTCGTGAAACCTAAAGTGCGCAGCCAGGAATGAGGGCAGGTACAAATGCCCGCCGCTGCCGCTCGGGAAGCAGTATCGAAAGCGTCCATAGCTGCTTTAACCTGCTGGTTGTTGGACTCGATACCCCTGGTTATGGTTTGAAGAAGCTCTGAATTATTGTCCGACTCGTACAGCTTCAAACATTTGTTTGAGTGAATGCCAAAGGATACACTCATATTGAGAGAAATAGCCTTGGTAACTGGCAACACGATACCTAGGGTGGAAGCAGCAAAGACTTCTTACCTAAAGTGTCCATCTTTGAGATTCTTTGTCAATAGGTTCGAGCTGTGTAGTAGTTTGTGGAAGGACAACCTTATCATTCTCTGCCAAGACTACAACAGGATCCGCAAAAGCTTGGAATGCCAAAATGGGTCGATCTTTGGGAGCAGCATACTTCCTATCTATGGACTTAGCCACCGAAGGAATGAGAGCAGGATTATTCCATACCATTTGAGATAGTGTCTCAAAGGAGAGCTGTACCGAAGGAGTCAAATCCATAGGGAACTCCGGAACATGGAGGTATTGGAGTCTTAACAGTTTCCCAGGATCGATATCTGTAGTTTGGAGAGAAAGAGTGGAAATCAAGTTTTTCAACAGAGACTTAAAAGACAGGTCCTCGACCACAGGCTCTGCAGTGGAATAGATCCTGTTTTTCACATCATCACCCAGCCCAAGGTCTGGGTCAGGCTCAATGTCATCTCCTGACAGTCCCGGAGGGACTGTATGGACAGGAAAGGAGGAAAATAGAAGGAAAAGGGTTAAAGGAGGAGTCCTGAAGGCTGGATGACGCCCTCACAGGCCTCGCACCGGAAGAAACACGCATGGCAACAATATACGCATGGTGCCAAGAGGCGGATGGCACTTTAAAGCCACGACGGTGCTGAGGATGGCCTAAGAAGCACATCGGCGCCGAGGACGTGTTGAAGTCAATGGCGCCGAAGGTGCCATCGATGCCGAGGCGTGAAAACATCCCAAGAATCTGAAAACAGGATTTGAGGAAAGAGAAGGATGAACACCAGGAGATAAAGGCATCGGTGGCCCCTGAGCCGCAGCCATGTGAGGGAAACACTCAACACGGAATCGACGGCACCGAAGACAGTGCCGCACGACTAAGGAGGCTCAACCGCCCTATCTGATCTCCGAATAAGCCCGAAGGCCCCTCAGTGACTGGGCCAGTCAGCTGGACCAACCTCTGAGCCCACTGCTCCATAAGAGCAGCCCAGTGATGAAACTGCTCATCTGAAGACCTACCAGAAACAGAAACCGGCGACTCCGAAGGAGGAGACCGGCAACTAGCCCCAATAACTGACCATCTACCGCGAGACATATCAGAGGCGACCTCGGTGATGCCTTCTCTTTCTCGACCTGTGGGTGAAGAAAAACTCGAGGCGAGCGGTGCGAAATGCGACGTTTACTTTCCTATGCTTTAGAGGACACGCCACCCCTGGGCATCAGACTGTTCGTTGTCAGACCTCCCCCTCTGCAGAAGGCGGCAGGCCGGACCCAGCCCGGCTGACTGAACCGCTTTTATACGAAGTCTCCCTACCGTCACCTGACCTGCTCATGGTCGACTCCGTCAATGTAGGCTGAGACTTCTTGTTTAATTAAGAATAAACTAAGCGAAACTTATTCGAAATATTACTACAAAACAGTAAAACTGAAAAACTAAGCTGCTAGTTTGAAGTTTGACTCCCGGCAGGCGAGCGACGTTGTCACCGAAGTGCACTCGATGGCAGGAAAAAGGAACTGAGGCGGTTGAAGGGTCGATGCCGAGATAGTCATTACCACACAAGCTGAGGCTCGCAGTGCCGCTCCTCGTGGCTCCATCACTGGCGCCGACCCTCTAGCAAAAGGTTTGCACCCGCTGGGTCCTAGTGCCTCCGGCGCAGTTCCCCATTAGTGGGAATGAGTGGTGGAGACTTTATGTCCAGGAAGATCTGCAACAATTGCAGTTTTATTCTTAACAGATCTGGCGTTGCATAACACTGCTCGAGTTAGATGGGTTTCCGAGGCCACCCTGGCTACTTGCTCATCAAGAATGGTGGTGCCCTTGGATATGGGGACTAGGCATGGCGGACCACGTTCCAGTGTCCATTTCGCTCCAGGGCGTCTTCTAGGCCTAACTACCCCAATATGAGAGACCCGCTCATTCGTCCTCTGATGTCTGCCCCCCCCACCCCCCCTACAGACAATACCCAGCGCCAACAGCGCTGGTAAGTTGACAACCTCAAAGGGGGGAGAGAGGTGGAGGGGGCAGAGGATGAATAGCTGATGACCGGGGAAGGCCTACATTCCATAGTCTAACCAAAATCAAAATACACAAAACACAAGCCCTGACCCAAGAAGAAGGCCATGATGTGGTGGTGGTGGTTTTGGAGGCAGCACCCTGGTTTCGCCCTGGGTAGCAGTGCTCAAGGAGTTGTGCATTATAGCATCCTGAGGCCACACTCAGATACAGATCCTCCCTTTGCATGGAGCTGTATTTGTGTATATTAAGAGATTATTAGCCTATGGGTCCCTCCCTACTCAACAGGGTGGACACCTGGGCGTGAAAGACTGAAGCTACAGCTGGGGTGGGGACAGATGTTACTGAAACTTCAAGAGCCTGGAAATATGCTAGTTGGTTGCTGCACCCCTTCAGAATGTGCCACTTCTCGTGTGGGCAGTGTAGCCCTCCTGCAGGTGTCACTACTGTTCGTTAGTGAGGATAAGAAAGGCAGACAGTAGCCTGTCAAACTGATTTGGGGGAGGGGTGTAAACTCACTGGGTGACGAGTCAAGGTGTGTGTGCGCACCCTGCATACATCTCAGTTGAGGGGAGGGATATTCGCAGTCCCCCAAAAGCTTACAGGCTGTCTGTCATAGGCGTGTCACTAATGACCAGAAGCTTAAATCAGTCAAGGTGTTTTTGGTTAACTTTTGCTGGTCTGGATGGTAAGGTCTCCATTTGTGTTTAAATCAGTCTCCCTGCCTGGTTATCTGAGGTCTGGCGGCTTCTGGAGAGGGTTGCTCTGTACACTCCCATGACTGCCCTTTCATGAAATGGATACTCTGCTCAGTGATTGAGCCCTCGCCCATTCTCCCCTGCCGGTCAAGCAAAAATGTTTCCTCTCACCTCACCACCTAGATGCCAGAAGTGCCCCACCTACACAGGCAACCCCACTGCCAATCAGAGCAGCAACCACTGAGGAAAGGAACGAATTCCTCACACTGGTAAGAAGAAATCAGCAGAAGCGAGGAAGGCATAGCAATTCCACTGAGGGGGACAGGGATTATCTAGCATCCTCTGAGCTTGAAATGTCCCAGTACTGCAAATAAATGCAGTCGGAGGGACCGGTACCAATCCTCAACCAAATATTGTCCCTAAGGGATTCCTGAGTAGCAACACACAAACCAAGCTCTGCGTCCCTGAATCTGCCCCTTTGGGAACTGGGGAAATTAGGATCAGGGGGTGGGCAAACCATCTCTGTAACCCAAAGCCTGTAAATGCAGGTCCTCCCTCCCTACCATGGATGCACACTGTGGCCGGAAGTTCCTTTACATGCATGGGGAATCTCCAGAGCAATTAGGAGCATCAATGGTGTGGAGGAGACTGCCCCCATCCAGAAACCCCGGCCAGCTCATGTAGATCACAAATATCTACCTTCCTTTGGACATCAAACACTGAGGCAAGAGTGCATAAAGAGGAGGATCAAGAGTGACAAGCCACCCGCAGCAGAGTCTGCAGAATCGGAATCATCCATCATATGGCAGCGTCTGGCGAGTGAGCCAGGGAAGATGGGGGGGTGTGGGTTAGTCTAACAGTAGCGTATTTCTAGTCCTATGCTCCATCTTGCAGCATATAGCATGCACCAAGCAGGAAAGGGATCTTGGGGTTATCATCTCTGATGACCTCAAGGTAAGAGAAACAGTGTGACAAGGCAGCAGATAAAGCAAATAGGATGCTGGGATGCATAGGCAGGGCATCACCAGCAGGAAAAGGGAGGTCATAATTCCACTATACAAGACACTAGTGAGGCCCCACCTGGAGTACAGTGTACAGTTCTGGAGACCTTACCACGTAAGGACATAGACAGGGTAGAGAAGGTTCAGAGGAGGGCAACAAAGATGGTTCATGGATTGCATCACAAGTCCTATGAAAACAGGTTGAAGGAACTGAACATGTACTCCCTGGATGAGAGGAGGGAGAGAAGGGATATGATGGAGACATACAAGTATCTTACAGGGAAGAACAGGGTGCAGGAATACACTATTTTTAATCGAAAAAGAAGTTCCAGGACTAGAGGGCATGGGATGAAGTTGGAGGGAGGATGATTCAGTGGAAACGTGAGGAAGAATTTCTTCACAGAATGGGTGGTGGACAAGTGGAACACCCTGCCAGAGGAAGTGGTGGGGGCTGAAACAATCATGGGATTTAAGAATGCATGGGATAAACATAAAGAAATTCTGGAGGTCAGTGGTAAGGGTAACAGACTTCTAGAAAAACATAAACTGAACTTAAGCTCAAATGGGCAGACTGGGTGGGCCACAGGCTATCTGCCGACACTGTCTATGTATCAATGTATAAGTAATCTGGGAGGTCACTGAAACCAACAAAAGGAAGGGGTGAGGAACGAGCCACTTGTATCTCGAGACTAACTACTCTAGTCATAAGGAACTCCGTCACGGAGGTCACTGAGTGTGGTTTACCATGCCCCATCGTCAGTATGAGACCCTCAGAACAGCATTCAGTTTCCACCAACAGACTGTTCTTAGCTGCTACCAGTGGGAAAATGGAAAGGATGCGGGACAACAGCAGTCGGGATGCCCCTCCACTCGTGCAAGGATGCTGCTCACTAAAGGGACTCATAGCTAAAGCACAAAAAGGCTCTGTCAGAGCCGAGCGGAGTTGACAGCCACCACTCAATTGTCAAATTTTCTAGTCAGTTTCGCATTTCCTGTGGGCGATTCTGACACTGACAGGTCACCCTTCTTTTTGACAGCTACCAACAATCTGCTAACCCCTTAATGCCACAAGAAGAGAGGAACTACATTTACTCATCAGCATTAAAACCTCTAAGCCTTGAACATTAAAGTGTTACTTTAGTGTTAGTGTGTTAGTTTCTACCCATCCACCTGTTCCTTTCATTTGTTTATAACTATTTTCAGTTCTTTTTCTGCCTTTTTCCCTCCCTTTTACCTGATCATCCCCCTATCTTTACCACTGCTCATAGATGAGTTTTACTCACCTGTAACCGTAGTTCTAGGAGTGGTGTACGGTACACATCCACAATTTTGGCAGTACTTTCTTTCCCTTTAAGACTTGCTAGAAGGTCTTTAAGCTAAGCTCCTCCCACCCACCCTGGTAGTATCCCCCTCAGCACTGTCCTGTTATGTCAGATCTTGCACGCTGGAAGCATGGATCTGTGTGCCGCTTGCCAGGGGAGGTCAGGTGTGTTGTGTGGATGTGCACCACAGACCACTCCTAGAACTACGGTTACAGGTGAGTAACCCTCATTTCTAGGAATGTGGATATGGTGCACTTATCCACACTTAGGCAGACTCGTAGCAGTTCTCTGGAAGGAGGGGCAAGCACACCCCTACTTAGGGAAGAGAGATGAAGAATTGAAGCCTCAAAGCAGCATCCCGCATGACTCAGAGTAAATGTGGTAATGAGAGATGAAGGTGTGTGCTGACTTCCAGACAGCAGACCTGCAAATTTCCTGGATAGGGACGTCCCTGGAAGCAGCCACCAAGGCAGCAGTATGTCTGGTGGAATGAGCCCTAAGCCCAATGGGAGGCTCCCTACCAGCCAACCTATAGCAGAGGTCGATGCATGAGACTATTCACCTGACAATCGTCTGCTTAGATGCTGGTCGGCTTTAGCATAGGTGACAAAGAGCTGGCGAACCTCTCCCTGAACTCTAGCCATGCGCTCCTTATAGTAAGCGAGCGCTTGCCTCACGTCCAAAGTATGGAGCCTGTGCTCGGCCTCTGAGGTTGGGCTGGTGAAATACACTGGGAGGAACTTTGCGTTGGGATGGAGGACAACCTTGTCCTTTTGGAAAACCAAATGAGACTCCACCACGAGTGCCAGGAGCTCACTGATCCTTCTGGCAGAGGTGATGGCCACCAAGAAGGTGGCCTTCCATGACAGGTAGGACATGTGACAGCTGTGCACAGGTTCAAACGGCTTGCCTATGAGCACTGACAAGACCAGTAATAAGTCCCAAGGAGGTGGCGGTTCAGGCACCGGTAGGGACAAGTGGTCAAGGCCCTTGACAAGGTGCCCAACCACCTTCTCCTCTGCCACTGTCAGCATACCAGCCCGAGCCCGGTATGCAGAGATGGCTGCCACGTCCACCTTGAGGGTCATCGACCTCAGGCCCGACTGATAGAGGGACCATATATAGGTCAAGATGCTCGCCACTGGGCAGGACAAGGGATCTGGCTTCCAGCCCTGACACCAAATGGAAAATCTCTTCCATTTGAAGGGATAGCACTGGTGAGTTGACTCCTTCTGAGAGGCCTCGATGACATGGAGGACCTCAAAGAGACCCAAGGCCGGGCCTGGTGGCGCTGAGGGTTGAGGCGCTGGACACCACAACTTGCGCCACACCGGCGACCCGGGTTTGGAAGTGAACTTGGGTTGCCGGGGACGGTAGGGGAGGGAAGAGACTGAGCGTCCAGAGGACTGCTCTCTCTTCCCAGGGAGGGCTCGGGGAGTGTTCGCCATGGAGTGACCTCTGGCAGTGGCTGGGGTTGCCGAACATAGCGACGTGGCATATGCCTGGGGTGGAGCCACGGCACTACATTGCCTTGCTGCCGGGCTCGCAGGGATAGACATCAAGCAAAACCCCGGCTTGACGAGGAGATGACGAGGGCCCCAGGAATCTCCCCTCACATCCCCAACACCAGGCTGGGCCACACCGGGATCCATGGCCAACTTCCTAAGAGGATGGACCTCTAATCTCAGAAAGACGCCACCAAGGGAGGATGGACCCTGCTCTGGGGGTGATCTGGAGCGCTGGAAGTCCCTCAAGGGAAGGGTGATCTGGTGTGGTCGGCCTCGGTGGGGGAGTAGAAGGATAGGATTGTGTGGCACCTCTGAAGGATGCCTCGGAGAAATGGGTGAAAAACAGAGTTTGGGGAGTTGGGAGAGCCCAGAGCCTAGCCAGTCAGGAACCAGGCTGTCAGTTGCAGGGACTGAAGGTCCAGGTGGAGGACCATTCCTAAGAGCAAGACCGTAGGTCCGGGCAGAGAGGCAATTGCCACAGAGGCCTGCTGCTGAGGCTGAGGAGATTGGGGTACCAGAACTTGTGTGGCCAGTCGAGAGCCACAAGATCATCTGTGCTTTTTCCCCTCTGAACCTTGAGCAGCACTTTTTGATTCGGGGGAAAGGGAGGAAAGGCGTACATGAGACTCATGGTACAGGGCCTCACAAAGGCATACCCCAGCAGTGTCTCGCACTGATGGGGGTGGGCACAAAACAGCTTCAGTCTTATGTTCAACTGGGAGGCAAACAGGTTGACCAGGGGAGTGCCCCACTGGGGGAAACAGGTGATCGACTACCTCTTGGTGAAGACAGCACTTGTGAGATGCTCCCCCACTCGACTGAGGGCATCCACCAGCTGGCTGGAGGCACCGGCCACATGAACCGCCAGACGATCTGTGTCCAGATGGCGGACAAGGGTCCAGGTGCGGAAAGCTTCCCAGTACAATGGGAGGAAATACATCCCAACCTGCTTGTTCAGGCACTACATGGTCGTTGTGTTGTCCATCTGGACATGACCTACCTGACCCGCACTACTCGGTTGAAAGTCGTCAGAGCTAGATGCACTGCACGGAGCTCCAACAGGTTTATGTGACATCAGGACTCCTTGGGGGGTTCAGAGCCCTTGGGCCCTGTGGTCCCCAGTTGGCTCCTATCCCATCAGAGAGTCATCGGTCGCGAGAGTGACTGTCTGCTGTGTGCGGACAAATAGGGACTCCTTCCTGCAGATGTTCTGGGATGAGCCACCACTGGATGGCATTCCACATCTGCTGTGTCACTTTGACTGGCTAGTCGAGGTGACCAAGGCGCTGAGACAACTGACAAGCCTAGTTCCCACTGCAGAGGGTGTACACACCAGCGGGCCCACCGGATCACACTGGTGAAGGACTTCATGTACCCAGCAGCTGCAGGAAAACCTGGCAAGGCACAATTGCCCAACCTGAAATGATTGGGCAAAGGAGGTAAGATCCTTGGCCCTACCTGCTGGGAGTTGGGCCTTGGCCTGAAGGAGTCGCTTTTCCCCAATGAACTGGATGACCTGTGAGGGCTGAGTTCCGACTTAGATGGGTTGACCAGGAGGCACAGGGCTGAGCAGGTCTAAAGGGCCAGATCCCTGGATTGTTCCACCTCCTTGCAGGAAATGGCGATCAGCTAGTTGTCCAGGTAAGTGTACACCGGACACCTTGACACCTCAGGAATGCTGCCACCACTGCTATGCACTTGTTGGACGGCCCTGAGGCTGAGGAATGGCCAAACAGCATTGCCCAGAACTCAAAGTATCCTTCCAAATGGAACTGCATGAACTGGCTGGTGAAACGGACAGATCGGGAACGGAAGAAAGCATTCTAAAGGTCCAGAGTGCAGAACCACATTTCCTGCTATAGGGACAGAATGATCTGATTCAGAGTAAATGTCCGGAACTTTCACAGCTGCAGAAACTGATTGAGGTAGTAAAGATCCAGTATGGGCACCCTGTCTGTTTTGGAACCAGAAAATGTCTGGAGACGAACCTTGGACCAGCCATGGAGTCCGGACACCAGCCACAGCTTCCTTTTGAAGAAGCTGGGTGATGTCTTCCCGAAGGGCCAACAACATGTCCACGGACACCACCTGTTCCTGTGGGGCATGGGCTGGGTGGGAGAGGCTTGAATTCCAGAGACAAACCGTGACCCAGCACTTCGAGCACCCATTTGTCCGATGTGATAATGGACCAGGCATGCAATAATAGTGGAGCCAGACCCACAGGAGGTCCTGCAGGAGAGTGACACCTCCAATCATTGGGCAGGATTGCTGATGGCTCGAGCTGGCTGCCAAGGAAGCCCTGGCCCCCCAACCTCTTGATTTCTTAAGGCCAGAGGAGGCTGGCTGAGGTTTGACCACCAGGCTGCTGTTGCCCTGCTTGGGGCAGCAGTGGCTAGGTGGAGTGCAGAGCAGGGCCAAACTGAAAGGGCTTATTCCATTGTTGCTGGCCCTTAATGTCCTTCTGGTAAGACGTGATTGAGTCCAGGGTGGTGTTGGACTTCTCAATGTGGGTGAGATGACTGAAACTAAGCCGAACAGGTCGGTACCCAAGAAGGGGATGTCCACCAACTTGTGCTGGGTACTGACAGTAAAGGCTGAGATCCTCAGCCACGCCCAGCACTGCACGGCCACCACTGCAGCCATGGACCTGGCACAGGAGTCCTCAATGTCCAAGGCTGGTTGGAGCTGTTGTCTGCCCACTGCACATCCATAGTCCTGGACCTGTGTAATTCCTAGCTGCAAATCAGCAGGAAGGCGGGGAATAAACTGGTCCAGCGTTCCTAAAAGAGCATGAGAAGGTTGGCCATCATGATGGCTGAAATGGCCTGCCAAAGGCCCTGGGACAAAGCAGCTTAGACCATCACCGTGTGGCCTAACTTGTTCAACCCCTTGCCTGGGGTCTCACTAACATCTCAGATGTTGCCTGTGTGCCGGAACACGTCGGAAACCAAACCTTCAGCTGACGGATGATCTGTGAACCCAGGCAAAGACCTGGTAGGCACCGCATACTTGCGGACCATATGGGCCGACGGCGCCGGACTGGAGACAGGTTGCTGCCACAGCTCCAGAGTGGGACCAAAAATGGCATCCACTACAGGGAAGACAATCTCAGGGGAGTCATCCCTGTCCAAGACCTCAGTTAGGGGGTATTTAGCTGGCTTCTCTACCAGTTCCAGCATGATCCCCATAGACTCAGAGATCAAGCAGAACAGAGCCCTGAAGGAAGCCGGCCCTTGCTCTGAAGGGAGCTCCTCAAAGGACTCTTGGTCAAAGCCTGGGGTCCGAAGGGAGTGCATGGAGGAGTCCTCAGAGTCGGAGGACTCCTCAAACACTGCCCATGACCCCAGCTTCCCACTGACAATCTGAAGCTTGGCAGAGTGCGAAATCTGCACTGAGAGCCTACATGGAAGCGGGACATGCAGCCCTGGACAGGGCCCTGTGCAAGGGCTATGGAGGAAGTGACTCCACGCAACTTGAGTGGGGAAATAGACATTGGTTCGACCAGGGTAACCAGCACAGGCCTCAGCAATGGTGACCAGAGAAGTGCCAGAGCCTTCTGGGGAGCACAGCCATGGCCAAGAATCCACTGCTGCCAGACATGTTCCTCGTATCGGTGCCACAACTTATGGCAGAGCCGCTCCTAGCCAGAAGACGAGGAAGAGGTGGATGAGGAACGTCGATGGTGCCCCATGGCCGACGGTCGTGAGCGGGAACATCAAGAATGTCAGGAGTTCCGAGGCCTCTAGACACAGCCAGAGTGGGACCTCGTCCGATGACCCACCAGACGCTGGGAAGAAGAATCATCATCAGCATTTATATAGCGCTTTTCATACACAATGCATCCCAAAGTGCTTTACAAGCAATGCTAGACTGGTAGTGAAGTGACGGAATGTGTAGTGGTGGCCATACTGCACATCAGCACTCACACAGAGCCTGGACAATTGCATGAAACAGTTTTATGGGAAGGGGAGTATTGGCCAGGACACTGGGGAAAGTCCCCTACTCTGCTGGCGCTCTGTGGCCAGTAGAGGGCTACGTTTGTACTGCTGTATGGCAGAAGCTCTGTTGTGTTGAAGGAGGATGGATGCTAGCACGGAGGCTCCTGCTAGCATGGCTCTACACATTGCTTTGGATACAACGATTCCTGCCTCTGTTGCTGAGGCTTCTGACCTGGAGATGATAACGGATGTTCCGGAGCTGATCGGTGCGTTGCCGATTCGGGAGGTATCCGCTGCCCTTTCTTCAAGCTCTGTTTGTGTATCGCCTGATATGGGAACTTTTGTTTTCGACAGCGATGCTCCTAACGGCTGGGTTTTCGCATGACGCACTTCCGAGTATGGCATCGGAGGTTTTGGTAGCTTCGGAGGATCGCAATACTAAGGACAATACTTCCTCTACGTCTCAAGTTGTAAGACAACAATTTGGATTAGCGGCACCCGATGCTGCTCAAGACTGGTCGACGGAAAATTCTTTATCCAACGCTGGATGGATTCAGAACGCTGTGGGGACTTGGATACCTGATCCTGCCTGGACGCCTTCTTCTAAGCATGCCAACACCCTGAGCTCAGGTACTGACACTGGTTCTTCTACTGTCCATAATATTGATGGTGTGCACCTATTATCGAAGGACTCTGGGGCATTTTCTGGCCCCAGTATGTCCTCAGAGGAAGGAGGGTTAAAAGATTTACTGGATAAGAATCCTCAGGATAAAGGCCCTGGTCCTTCTAAAGCGAATTCCTATGGCTGACTTGTTCAAAAATAAGCGTGAAAAAGCTCCCAGAAGGAATGCAGTCCGTCTACGGTATAGAGGTGGCCTTACTACTCATCCTGATAGGTACTATGTGGTCAATACTTTACTTAAAGGTTCTATGTCATTTGTTCCCTCTGATCTATTTACCTTAATTCATGTTTCTGGGGAGGATTCTTTCGATATTAGTTTCCAAATTAATTAACGCTTAGAAAAATTCTGGGAAAAATATTCTTTCTTGAAGAATACACCTTTGTGGCTCCCCTTTTTAGCTATTCCTCTAACTAGACCCCAAATCCGCTATGTCACTATCATGTTTCGGAATGAAGGGGTAAACGTAAGTGATATTTATCACTGGTTGCAAAACCACTTTGATATACTAGGTCTCCCTGAGGCTTTATTAGATCTAGAGGGTATTTGGACTGGAGGCTGGAAATTTAAAGTAAAATTATTTCAGGTTAATTCTGACATTATTCATCTCCCAAACAGTTTCTTTTTAGGCAAAGATAGGGGCGTGTGCTTTTATAGTGGCCAACCCAGGGCCTGTTATAAATGTGGCTCACGAACCCGTATTAGTAACTCCTGTGATATGATGAAATGTTCACTCTGTGGGGGATATGGGCATTCGATGGACCTCTGTGAGAATATTTTTCAATGTAACCTATGTGATGACAAAGGGCATGCCTTTCATCAATGCCCCTGGGCTAAAAGAAACAGAGCTGAAGGGTGGGACCATGATGAGCTAGTAACGCAAGCTCAAGTCAAACTGCATAACCCTGTCCCTAGTGACTGTATCACTTTCGGATGCTCCTATTCCAGTAGTGATAGATTTGGTCTCCCCTGTAGATGACTCTAGACCTTCTCATGTCCAGGTTCAAGACTCAGAACAGGATGTTATTTGTGATAAATCCACTATGCCCCCACCCATTTTTGAAACTGTCAAGGGGCACAGATTTACTAGGTCTTCACTGAAAATTTCTACTCCTTGCCCTATCCCTACCACTAATATTTTTTCTCCCCTGCAAGACGACCTTGGAGACTCGGATTTAGAATCTGATACTTCACATAGATCAGAAATAGTTACTGAGGATGAAGACAGTAAGTCTACAGAATTAGCTAAAGAGAAAAAGGGAAAGAAGGGAAAAAAAAGGAAAGCCAGTACCAGTTTGAAAGGAGGACCTGGCTGAGCACTAAACTTTTATGGCCACTTTAAAACTATTGTCCTTTAATGTTTGCAGTTTAAAGTCTTATAAAAAACAAATCTCTATTTTGACTTTTTTTGCAACTCTTTCAGTGGACATTATTTTTGTTCAAGAAAGTCGTCTTTCTTCACTTGCAGAGGTAGACCTTATAAAAAAAGGTGGCACTGGGGGCCTTCATTTTGGTCTTTTGGGCCAGACCCTGCTGATGGTGTTGGCATTCTTTTCAAATCCACCCACTTTCATATTTTTAGACTTCTTGATATTGATCCAGGTAGAGCCCTGATTTTGGATGGCTCTCTTGGAGATTTCTCCTTCCGCCTTATTAATATATATGCCCGGCAAACTAAATCAGCCAGGGTTGCATTATTTGGGGAGATTAAGCCATTCCTCTTTACTAGACTGCATACTATTTGGGGAGGGGATTTCAATTGTTCTTTGGATACTTCCTTATCTGGAGTCACCCAAAAGAAAATATATTGTGACTCTAATGCTTTGTCACAAATTTTCTGGTACCAATATGAAAGATGCTTATCAGTACACTGCATCCCAAAGGTAATGGTGCTACTTATCACAGATTTATTTATGCCACAAGAATTGACATGTTTTTCTTTTTCAACATTTATATCCCATTTATTGTAAATCTCAGCCTTCAGAATTTTCTGATCATAATATTCTTTTTTGTACTTTTAGTTTGCACTCTCCCCCCCCAAGATTTTTTCAATTCATAGCCATTGGAGATTAAATATGTCACTTCTTGAGAGTTCTCCTTTTTCTTTACAAATTGAAGTTTTTTGCCACTAGAGAGTCAGTTTTTTGTGCCTACACCTCTCCATTAAGTTGGTGGACGGATACAAAAAGGGACTTGAAGAAACTTTTACTTTCCTATGGTAAAGCTAAGGCTAATTCTAATTATTTAAGATACCTTCTTTTGAGAGACCAGTTATATAAATTGATGTCTTTCCCTCCTGGCAATATGCATGATTTCACCTCTCAGATTCAAGCAGTAAAAGAGCAAATGAAATCTTATCAATATGATAGAGCTAAATCCTTAGAATTAGAATTTAAATTTGGAACTAAGAAATCTCCAGCTTCAGACCCTTTTGAGGCCTGTAAGCAAAGACTAGAGAATATCATTATGACTCAACTTGTTTCTCCCACTGGGAATTTGGTTAACAAGGATTTAGAAATGTTAGCTATAGTTCAACAATATGTTAGTGATACTTTTCAGGACAAGTCTGATCAACCTTGCCTGATTTCTAGTTTCACTGCTCCACTCCTCAAGTTCCTATTTCTCATATGACCTCATTACTCCAACCCATTTCTCCAATGGAAGTTGAAAAAGCCATCTTGCAATTAAGTAAAAATACTTCGCCAGGGTTGGATGGTATCCCTGAAGAGTTTTATAAACTTTTTCTGTCTTACATGATTTATTTTTTGCCGAAAGTATTTAATTCTTTGTTGTTTTCCTCTAATTCCCAATCTGGGTTTAGCACCTCTTTACTTTTTTTTCTATATAAATCTGGAGATAAAACTTTATTATCTAATTGGAGGCCTTTAAGCTTGTTGAACAGTGATTACAAGATTTTGACCAAAATCCTCAATAATAGATTATTATTGGTAGCAGATTATCTTATACACCCGGCTCAAACTTGTGCTATACCTAATAGATGCATTCAACACAATTTATATCTTTTGCGAGACTTATTTGAGCTCAGTCATACAGGCAAAATCTCGGGATATATTGTTGCCCTAGATCAAGCTAAAGCCTTTGATAAGGTTCGACATACTTATCTATTCTCCCTACTTTTACGGTATGGTTTACCAACACCTTTTGTACGATGGCTTTCTACTTTATATGAGAGTGCTACTATTATCCCCATGGTTAATGGCCTTTTTGGTATAGATATTCCTATTTCTATTGGAGTAAGACAGGGCTGCCCATTAAGTCCGCTTCTGTACTCTTTTGTTCTAGACCCTGTAATTAGGCAAATTTTATGGGACACTAGTATTATTGGCTTAACTCCCTCCTCTACTTTACCAATTGAAAAAGTCACCGCATATGCAGATGATGTTACTTTATTACTTAAAGATATTCCTTCTTTTACTAATGCACTACAAATCTTTTCTCATTTTTGTGTATTATCAGGAGCTCAGATTAATATGGAGAAAAGTTTTATCTTTTTTTTACACCCTATGATTTCGCTCCTTCTGACATTTTGGGTATCCCGGTTGCTTCTTCCCCCCATAAAATTCTGGGTATTTGGTTTGGAGCAGGAGATTTGGCTTCCTATAATTGGGAGAAACAACTATACATAGGAGAGTTTAAGATCCACCGCTGGAAAGGGTGGAAATTTGGGAAAAAGAAACGGCAGTAATTATTAAACAATTTCTGTTACCTATTTTTTATATTTAGTTATGTATTCCCACCCCTCTCATTTGGAAACCAGGATCCTTAGTCTTTTTTCAGATGCTATGGGAAATAGACTGAACCCTGTACGTAGGGATATTACTTATCTACCTATTATTAAGGGAGGGCTGGCAATGATTAACCCCATCGCTTATCATTCTATATTTTTATTTGAATCTTTCTCTTATTTTTGGTCTCCTGCCACTATGTCCTGGCAGTTTTGGTCACAATTTTATGGTCCAGGTATCTGGATAAATGGTCTCTTTTACCTCCAAAAATTCTGTTGTCCGACTCTTTACCATCTTATGGTATTACTACTTTGAAAAAATTAAAGCAGTGGAAAATTTCTTTTCCGCACTTACTTACTTTCTCCAGAAAACCCTTTTATAATTTCATTGTCTTTGATGTGTAAAAAAGTGTTCTCCTTTTTCCAGAATGTGTACCCTCTAAAATGCTTTTTCCACTAAGGAAGCTGACGGATTTTAGGGTCCCCCGGCATATTTGGGATATTGTTTGGCTCTCTATACAAGGAAGATTAGGGGTTAGAGGTAATTTGAAATATAAACCCATTACTGAAAGATTTTGCTTAAGGACTACCTGTATAACCTGTGAAGAAACTATGATACATTTTTTGTTACTTGCCCTTTAGTCAACAATTTTGGCAGGACTGCTATACATTGAATTTGCCCTTTTAGCTCATATTTCATATCAAACCATAGTTTTGGGAGATTATACAGGGATATGCATGCTTATTTCATAAAAGTACCTTAAATGTTTTTTTTTCATTCGCACAATATTATTTATGGCAAGCTCGCTGCCAATTTGTTTTGCAGCAGCAAACAGTATTATTTAGTACCATGTTTTTACAGATTGAGAATGGGTTAGCTTCTGTGAAATCTAGAGATAATGTTAAATTCTCAAAACCTAAAGTTGATTCTTTTTGGCAGAACTTTATCCATGTGTGAAAAATGGCAATACTATCTGATATTATTCTTCCTGTATGACACTGTACCCTGATTATTTTTGTATTCTATTGTGATGTTATGTTTGTTTTCAATAAAACTTCCCCTACTCTTTCGACTGCAGAGGGCGCTACTCGATTGTGGATTTTCGTCAGTGTGCCAGCAGACGGTGAAGAGGCAAGACGTGCGGGAGGCTGAGGAGCTGATCACCTCCTCAGCTTCCACTGGACAGCGTGATTGAATATGGAGTTGGACCCGATCCCGGTTTTGAGCACCGCAACGGCAGCGGAGTATGTACCTGTTATGGACGTTTCCTGTGATGTCTCCTTGGAGGCAGGTGAGGTGCTTCCAGCTCGTGATGTGGCTGAAATTAACAGGCAGCTTCATGCTGTGGAACTTCAGTTTGTTACTACTCGGAACGTCTTGCTGCAAGAGTTGCAGCAGCACCGCACTGTATTGTCTGTTGGACAGGAATAGGAAGAGGCACGGATTGGCGCTGCGCAGTCCTCTGTAGTTAGACCGACGCCAGCGGCTGTTTTGGAGTCTGGTCCTTCCTTTTCAATGCCCTCCTGTTCTGCTTCTGTTTTATCTTTGGATTTGGGTGAGTCTCTAAATTTTTACTGCTTCTACGACTCAGCAGACGTTTGTTGGGACTCATGCTTCTTCTTCTGAGTTGGCAGCTGTCCCTGAATTACTTCATGATCCGACTAAGGGGTGTTCTACCCTTGGCTCTATATCCAAAGGACACATGGGACTTGTTGAGGGTGCAGTGGATACCATTTCTGCTTTTGCAGTGCAGCAAAACCCTCTGCCAGTTATAGATGCGCGCCCCCCCCTTCGGAAAGCTTGCTTCTTCCGACTATAGCGCCTGAGGCTCCTGCTGCATGGGTGACTACAGCCCTTGAGGCGGCGGGGTGGGTGTGATCCTCTGATGGGAAGTCGTGGGACGCAAATGTGGCGTCTACAGGGGATGTTGAACTTTCCTCTCCTGATATGAGCTTGGGTCTCCCTCCAGGACAAGTACATAATGATGTTATATCCCCTGGCCCCCTTGTATCCAGTCCAGATCTCATGGACAGTATTAGACACTTGGAAGATGGGGTTTCTGTACTCCCTTCTGCCCCCCCCACCCCTTCTCCCTGAGGCCTTATCTGAAGGCTCTGAAGCTCGACTATCTAACTCCACATCTGAGCTTGGAAAGGAGAAAGCCTCTTCAGTGTGGCACAATAAGATAAATGAAAAACTGTTTCCTGCTACATTTGGTCTTTTAAATGAGCCTGTTGCTTGACGTAATGCTGTTCATTTGAAATTTAGGGGGTCTCTGGATGATGTACCTAATAGACTTTTTATTGGTCGAGAATTGTTAAAGAATAGTATGAGATTTTATGCATATGAAATTTATGCATTGATTCATATGCCTGGGGACACTATTTTTGACATCAGCTTTAAGCATCCTGCAGGTTTGGACAGATTTTGGAAACAATATCAGGCTTTAAAGAATGCACCTATGTGTAAACCTTTTTGGCTATTCCTTTGGCCGAAACCAGTTTCTAAGAAAATTACGATCCTGTTTCGGAATGAAGGGGTTAATGTTGCCGATATAACCTACTGGTTACAGCAGCATTGTACTGTTAAAGGTCCCCCTGAACCTATTCTTGATGATGAACATCTCTGGACAGGGGGCTGGCGATATTCAATTGATTTACGTTTAGAGAATGGGTTAACTAAGTATTTGCCTAATTGTTTTTTTCTAGGACGGGATAGGGGTGTTCTCTTCTATCTGGGACAGCCAAGGGCATGTTATAAGTGCGGGGCATTGGGACATTTAAGCAATGTATGTGATCAGCAGAAGTGTGGACTCTGTGGGAATTTAGGTCACATAGGGGCCCATTGTAGACGTCCTATGAAGTGTAACTTGTGTGATGAACAGGGTCATACTTTCCGCTCTTGTTCATGGGCCTCTCATAATCAGGCTGACCCTGCTCTTCGGGCTGAACAAGACGTCTATGTTGCAAATGCACAGAAAGAGCAACAAAAATTGCAAGATTTACTATTGCGTCCTGTTGTATCTGCCCCAGTTGCTCGCCCTTCTCCTGTTCAAACTGAGGGGGAGATGAGTCAGACTCCAGGTTTAGATGATATGGATACTAGTGCCCCGGCTTCATTACCCCTTTCTGCTGCTAGTAAGGATGTAGGCCCTGATATGGTTTCCCTTTCTCCTCCTATGACTGTGGTGCAGGGATCTCCTCCTATGGTTGTTGCTGTTATTGCCCAGATTAAAACACCTTTAGGTACTCAGGAGACCCCTTGTATGCCTCCGCCAGGAGTACAGACTGATGTTCCCTACCAAAGAGTTACCCAATCTAGGTCTACCAGGCCTGGCTCTGGGATCTCTCCCATTTGTCCTGAGCCTGATTTAACTATCACCGCCAATCCTTTTGCCCCTTTATTGGAACATGAAGGAGATGATGATGGGGTAGAATCTGACTTCTCCTCGGTTGCCTCTTCTCTTCCTGATCACACTCTGGATGCAGAGGTTAAAGATAAGCCCAAACCAAAAAAGAGAAAAAAAAGGAAGTGATATGGTGTTGTAACTCTTGGGTTTTTCCTTTTTTTCTCTGGTAGATGCCATTTCCTTTATTACTGTTAATGTTAACAGTATTAAATCTCAATCAAGGAGACATCTTACTTTTGCCAGTTTTAGTGCATATTCTGGTTCTATTATATTTTTACAAGATACCAGACTAAGCTCCCTAGAAAGTATAAAAGAAGCAGAAAGGGACTGGCGATGGGGTGTTTCCTTTTGGTCACCAGGGGAAGCTGTGTGTGATGGTTTGGGTACTGTGTTTTTTTCTAACATTTCTACACAGGTCTTACAATTCTTAGATATTCTACCTGGCAGAGCTATACTAATGGATATTGTTGTTTCTAATTGTGCGTATCGCCTTATAAACATTTATGCCCCACAGTCGAAGGCTGATAGATCAGCTCTGTTTCACCGCATTTCTCCATATTTACATACTTCAAAGTTAGTGTTATGGGGCGGTGATTTTAACTGTGGGCTTACTGCTCGGGATTGGGGGTATAAGACCCAAAAAATGTTTTGTGACACCAATGCCTTGTTACAAGTTTTACGAATTAATAACTTAATAGATTCTTATGATCTATTACAACAACAGCCAGAGCATACCTTTTATAAAGGATCTATCTCTTCTAGGATAGATTTCTGGTTTTTGTCCAAGAGACTTTCCTGTTTTTCTATTTCCACACTACCGTTGGAGACATCTGATCATCTCATTTTAAAATTAACTATTGGGCATTATCAAAAACTTTTGCTGGGCCGTGCCTATTGGAAATTAAATACGTCTCTTTTACAGGATATGGATTTTTCCTCGCAGCTTCATTTATTTTTTTTACTAAGATCAGATATAGTTTTTGTATATGATAGTCCCCTGGATTGGTGGGAAGATACAAAACAGGACCTTAAGTTATTTTTTCTCTAGGTTTCTCGGACTAAAGCCCGGAATTCTTATCTTACCCATTTGGGTTACAGAGCTAGGTATATGGCCTTATTATCACAGGTGTACTCCTTGCAGGGTACTAAGCGCCAGCAGTTTTTAGACATTAAGAAAAAAATGCTTGCTTTTCTTCTCACACGGGAAAAAAGGTATAGATATCAGCAAAAGTATGTTGTTACTGGCACTCAGGAGCAAGTCAATCCTTTTGACCTTTCTGACCAGGAATTGCCACATTTGTGTATGACAACTTTACAATCTCTAGATGGTTTATTAGTACATGATACTAGAGGTATTCGGACCATAGTTCAATCATATGTTATGCAGAATTTTCATGAGCCTGACTCTGTTTCCTTCTTTCCTTTTTATCACCATATTGAAATCCCGTCTTTGTCGACATTTGACATTGAAGTACTAGACTCCCCTATTTCTTTAGATGAAATTAATCAGGCTATAGAACATTTATCTGCACATACCACGCCAGGGATTGATGGCCTACCAAATGACTTTTATAAGCTACATGCGGATATTCTTGCACCCTGGCTGCTAGTTGTTTTTCAGGCTGTTTGGGAAGAAAAAAAGATTAACCTCTTCATGGAAAATGGGGTAATGATTTTTATTTATAAAAAAGGGAATCCTGTTCTTCTGCAAAACTGGAGACCTTTGAGTTTGTTGACATCAGATTATAAAATTTTGGCCAACATTTTAAATCACCGTCTCTTGAAGATTGCTGATAAATTGTTGATTTCTATGCAAACTTGCGCAGTTCCTGGCTGGAATATCTCCCAGAATTTAATTTTTGTTCGGGAATTGATTGATCAAGGCCTTCAGAATAAGCTATCTGGTTATTTGTTAGCATTAGATCAAGAAAAGGCATTTGATGCTATACGTCGTGACTATCTTTGGGCCATTTTAGGATATTATGGTATCCCTACTCAATTTTTAGATTTAGTCCAAACTCTTTATCGTTCAGCCAAAGTAACACCTATGGTTAATGGTCATTTGGGTGTCTCTTTTCCTTACCAGGTTGGGGTAAGGCAGGGCTGTCCGCTGAGTCCTCTATTGTTTGTTTTTGGTTTAGACCCTTTGCTGCGGTTTATTGAGTCAGATAATGATGTTCTTGCTATAGTTTCTTCAGAGGGTTATCGTTTCTCAAAAATTTTGGCTTATGCAGATGACTGTATCTGTCCTATTGCTGATATTGACTCTGGGAAACGTGTTCTTGGTTTTTTACATTCAGTACAACTTAGCACTGGCATTAAAATCAACACCTCTAAATGCTCTTTATTATCGTTAAGACAGGCTCCCGGTATTCACTTTTTTGATATCCCGGTGGTTGATAAAAAAAATTGAAACTTCTTGGTGTATATTTTGGTTCACCTGACTCGGTACAAGCTAATTGGGATGAGATTTATGATAAAGCACTTTTTAAGGTAAAAAAATGGCAATCTTGGAAAATGACATGGAAGAAACGTGTGTTTTTGTTGAAATCCTATATTGCCCCTCTCTTTTTATTTATCTCTCGTATTTTTCCGTTACCATTTGCTATGCATTCCAAAATTTTGAGTCTTTTTTTCCAGCTGCTGTGGGGTAGCCGTTTGAACCCAGTGAAGAGAGGACACACCTACAGACCCTGGAAAGAAGGTGGATTGGGTATGGTACATCCCATTGTTCAATTTTTTGGTAACATTTTCTATAGTTCTATTAGGCCTTTGTTGTTAGAGCAAAATGTTATGGGCTGTATGTATATGTCTCTGTGGGGACGGCCTTTTTTGTCTGCCTGGGGACGGGGGAAATGGCATCCTATGGATAAACAATTACCTTTGTATGTTCAGCACACATTGAAATATATTAGATTGTGGAAAATAGAGCTTAGCTGGTTTGTGTCGCATGAAAGGAAATCTTTTTATAAAAATATTGTTTCTACCTGCTATTATGAGGCACCCCTTTTTTCAGTCCCTACTTGTGTGAATACACACTTTCTTTATTGGCAAGTGTGACAGAACCCAGAATTCCTCAAAAGATGCGGGATGTGGTCTGGTTGTGTGCGCATCAGAAATTGAATGTGAGGGCAAATCATAAACATAAGCAGTTATGTGAGAGAGTCTGTCAGGAGCCCTCTTGTCAGGGGCAGTATGAGACAATGCAACATTTGTTTTTCGAATGTTCCCTTACTAAATCCTTTTGGTATGCTCTGGCTCATTGGTGGGGAGAACCGCTTTTTGGTTCTGTTACTTATAACGTCTTGGTGTTAGGACAGATTCCAGCAGGGTGGTATAAATGGCATAAAAGTACAATATTTGTTTTGCTAGCCTGCCTTAAATGGGATATTTGGCAGGCCCGGTGCTTAAGGGTGTTACAAAACAAGCATTTACAAATGCAGGAAGTTTTTTTTTCATATACAGGAAGAACTGGATGCTCTCTATGCTTATGAATTCCGCACTATGGGGACAGCTGTAGGTACTTTTCTTTGGAAAAATGTGGACTGGGTAGGTTGACATTTCCTACCCTTTTTTGTTTTCTTGTTTTTTATTTTCTTTGCATTATGATCTATTAATTATCGTTGTTTATCTTGCTTTGTTGTATTTGTTTTTGTTTTCTTGAATAAAAATTTCCCCTACTCTTTTTGCGAAGAGTCCCTTGGGTTCTTTTACTTCCACCAGGACAACACCAAGATGGGTAGAAGGGACCTCGGTTTAACATCTTATCTGAAGGACGGCACAACCCAACAGTACAGCATCACCCAAATACTGCACTCAGGTGCCAGTGTTTAGGTACGACTCCAATCCCGTTGTGGGACGAGAATCCACGACCTTCTGGTCCAGAGGCAGATGTGCTACCAACTGAACCATGCCTCATACGCTGGGAAGGCATATGACACCAAGGAACCCCCAAAGGGTTGATCTTCCAAGGAGAGACAGCAAGATTATCCTGCTTAACCAGTCCCTCTTGTGAGAGGGCCATAAGGACCGGAGTTCTGGAAAGCAAATCCTCCCCACCATCCTCCAACAACAGGTCACCTGGGCCAAGAAAAATCTCGACCGGATGGACGACCCGCATCTCAGCCAGCAAGCCTGACGGGGACATCGTGGGACCAGCGGCCTGGACTGGAGTCTCAGAAGTTTCGGCCGCAGCTGATGGCTCAACAGAAGTCGAGCCAGAAGCAGAAGTGCAGGAACAGGAAGAGCGAGCCCACTCCTGGTCCCACTACCTGCGATGGGACTTTTTAGCTTTGGAGTACCATGAAGCTTTAAACTCTCGGGCAGGGCCCTCCCCGAGAGTAGGTAGGGACTGACATAAGTTCCTCAACGTCCCACGGTAAATGAGGCACCACAGCTCGCTGGAACTAAGGCAGACGAAGCAGCACCTAAAAATTAGCCTGAACGCAGCCTCCTCCCGAGGTAGCAAGCTGGTAGCCAAACCAGTTGCCTCAGAGATTGCTTTGCGGCATCCTTTGACTGACTGGGCGGGTCCCGCTGGTCTAGGTGACCCAAGGTGAGCATAATGGTCCTCCAACGTGGAGGGGCATGCTGGGCTCCAAACTGTATAAGCACATGGAGTGCGGATCAGTGCATGACATTTTCTGAGCGCATGTCATGCGCCATTTGAAGTCAGGACCAGATATGAATTCCTCGCAGTCCATGTCGAATTTGGAAAAAGCAAAAAATTAAAATTACATACCTACCATAATTCTTGATCTTTCTGTGTATCTTCACCATTCATCACTGGTGGGTTTTGGCTGGAGGAGCAGGACCCCGTGGGAGCATTGATTTATTTTTTTGTAAAGGGGGAGGTCGGTGCCATGAAGTAGCGCCACCCCTAGGAGTCGGCCTTGACTTTGTGGCGCTGTGGGTTGGCCAGTAACAACGCTGACTCCTCCTCCATCCCAGTTCTGCACACCAGAGAGCAAGTTAGGAAAGAGAGAAAAGGGAGGGTGGGACAAGGAAGCCCAAGAGATAGGAAAAGGAAACGATACAAACAGAAGAAGGAATAAAGCCAATTTAAGAGGACAGAAAAGGTAACCTAGGGGCCTGGGACGGGGCGGCCCAAAACCTCTGAGCAGGTAAAGGAGGGATAGAGAAAGGGAGGGACAGCAGGAAAATAGGAAAGATAGAGAAAGGGAGGGAGAGCAAGAAAATAGGAAAGATAGAGATGAGAGGAGAGGGAGACAGTGCGCCACCCCTGTAGAGGTCCGGACGACTCTCTGGGGCTCTGAATAAGGGGACTACTGTCTTCAGTCATATCGTTTTTTTTTACATATACACCTAAATGGAGCAGAAGAACCTCCTCAGGTTAAGAAGAAACTTCAGTAGGAGGCTAGCTTAGGAAACAGCCCAGAAGACAGACCAAGTCAGGAACCAGACTTGAAGGCCCTCACCGCCAGGTCAACAGAGGTGGAATGAAACAGGGGGAAGAGTGCCTCCTGCTCATGCCATTAATAATCTCCTGGGGGGGGGGGACAAGGCCCACGCTGCTTCAGGGCGCTCTAGAAGAGGGATTCCCTTTACACAGAATGTAGAGACAGAACATCCCCCTGAGACTGAAAGGGAAACTATGTCAGGAGGAAAACCTCTAAGACATAGTCTTCTTATCCTGAGAGAGACCCTGCAAGGGACAGGGATAGCTGCAATCAGCAAAAAGGAGGGAGCTACAGCTCCTGAGGGAAGAATTCAAGGGGTCACCCGAGCCCTCAACAGTTACAGACCTGAGGAGTATCCCACGGTTCGAAACCTGAACTGTCAAATTGAGCTCAGGGGCTCGAAGCAGCCGGAGAGGGTCCCTATCAGGAATGCTTGAAAAAGAAGCCCGGGTGAGCCCTCATTTGAAGGGACAAGCACCCCTGCTTGTACTCCCCCAATGGTAAACCTCTGTCACTTCACTCGAAGGAACAGAGAGTTCCGAGATACCAGCAGGACCCAGCCCACAATTGGCCTCAGTAGGGGAAAAGACAAGCAGGGAGGAGGCAATGCCCAGAGACTGAGGCCCTAGTGGGGAAGGAGGGCGGGAAGCAGTGATGAATGGTGAGGATACACAGAAAGATCAAGAATTATGGTAGGTACATCATTTTCATATCTTATCTGTGTCAATCTTCACCATTCATCAGTGGTGGGTGATTACCAAGCTCCCCGAAGGGGACCTGGTACCTTCCTGAGGGAGGACTGGCCCTCAGCCTCCTGTGGGGGAGAAACAGAAGGGGGAGACCCTTACAGGCCTAGACAGGCCTGGGACTGGTCAGGGTGAGGCGGGGTCTCCCTCTGTCTGGGAGATCGAAGTCGCCCCTGAAGTTCCCGCCTCACTCTGCGGGGAAAAAAGATGAGTTTCTCGGAAGGAGGAGGCAATCAGCCTTCGCCGGGCCACAGGTGATAACCAGGATAGACAAAGCCATGCCGTCTGCCTTACACAATTCATTGTCCCCGCCAGCTTGGATGCCACCTCACTGGTGTCATACGATGCCCTTGCTTGGTGCCTCGCAAGCTCCAGGCCACATGCAGAGAGGGCAATGGCTTGTCTAGTTGCCTGTGTATCAGGCATAGATGCCAGGATTTGCCCTAGCAAAGATCATAAGTGCCTATTGTAGGCAGCATGATGCCCCTGATTTGCTGCAGTTGAAAGCGAAAGTTGTGCTGAGGGAAACACTCCCCTCCCTCAGAAGTCAAACTCTGTGGAGTCCGCATCCGGGGCCGGTCACGTCTTGGGTTTCTAAGCCTGGAAGGAATGTCCAGGGGCATCACGCTCAAAGAGGCGTGAGGTACATCTCCTGGAGATCCTTGGGGTGCATAATACCTGCACTGGCAGTCCATCGGGGCTGGGGAGGGGACTGATGGATGCTGCCAAGCGTGGTATGATGCCTCCCTAAAGGGAGAGGGCCGGGCGGGTACCACCAGGTTGCCCGCACTGTATTCATTTAAAAAAGCATGTGCCGCCCGCTCAAGATTGCGTCTCGCCAGCCTAGATATGTGGAGCTCATCGACTAACCTTAAAAGGAAGCGCTGATAGTTGGTCTGGTCAGCGTCTGAGGAAAGGTGGACAGAAGGATCCTCTCCCTCATGTGAGGAAGCCGACGAGTCCGGAAAGTCAGAGACCGGCCGCCCGGGGGAGAGTGGTGAAACACCAGTCTGTCTATGGATCTAACATAGGCTGCGAACAGAGCAGCTGTGGCTCTAAAATGTTCCCAGGTTAGAGGTCCCGTAGAACCAGAGTGACCCGGGAAAGAGGGAGGGGTTGGCAGAAGTATAGGGGTCAAACGACTCTGAGGAAAAGAACGACCTCTGCTAGGACTCGGGGACTGAACAAGCGAACCAACACCCGAGAAGGATCCATCGGTTGAGGCAGTCAGTGGCTATGCAACCATTATGAAACTGTTGGGACTGAGCTTTGAAGGGGATTCCCCCTGCGAGGCAACTGGGGCTGCTTGGATCAAGACGGGCAGCCCCATACCTTGAAAGACAAGATCCCCCTGGTGAGACCTCAGGGGAGAAGACAGGGCCAGCACTGCGGCCTCTACCCGAACCCTTGCAGGCTACCAGGGAAGGATGCTGCTCCTTACGATGTCCCCTCAACCCCTCAGTCTCAGAGAGGGACCTCTTCCTCAGGACCAACCGAGGAAGCTCAACCTCACCCGCCAATTCCTTAGAGGCAGCAGATGAGGGAACATCCTCCACTGTCACAGACACCCTAGCAGGTCCAGAAATGGGCCCAGCCTGAACACCCAAAACAGAGGGTTTGCCTCCTCTGAGTCCAGAAGCACCACCAGTTCCTGTGGACCCCCCAGTGCCGTTCCTGGCACTGGGAGATCTGTCGGCGCCACAAGCAGCTCAGACACCACAGCCAGCAGAAACCATGGGTCCTGAAGGAGGAGGTTGGACAGACGCCAAAGTGCTGGGCGGCGGGGGGGAGCCCCCGAGGACGCTGAAGAATCTGGAAGCCAGTCCGGATCCACCTCCGAATCGTCGTCCTCCCCAGAGGAGGCAGGGGATCCAGATAACTTTATGATCCCCCCCAACTCATGACACTGCAAGCGGAGCCACAAGCCGGCCTTGCACTGCCCCTGGGATCCGAAGCGGCGCCAAGAGGCGGTGCGGACGAAACTGCCGGGCCGGGCCTGGCAGATAAGCTGCGACATCAGGAGAGTCTTCAGCTCTGAAGAGGCGATTGCCAAAATGGTACCTCCAGCCCGACTGCCAAAAGAATCAGACCGGGCCTCCTGCATCATCAGAGGGGCTTCGGCCGAGGCAAGGCTAGAACGGGCAGAAGCCCCCTCCTCCACGGTCTGTATAGAACTGGGAGGAGACCCAGAGGAAGGGTCAAGGGACCTATGTCTGGAATCTCTAGTGCGCACCTGTCATCCAAAAGTCTGCAACGTATGGCCGACTTCAAACGCGCGGGTCTCTAGAACTCTGCGATCTATAGAAAAACAGGCGTCGCAAGGGTACATATCGTGGTTAGGGCCCAGGCAGGTCAAACACCGATCATGATGGTCCAAGACGGAATAAAGCCAGCCACAGGGACACCGCCGCATCGGAGGCCAGCCCATCTTTGAAGTCTTCTTTTTCTTGTCCTCTGAACAAGACATAACTGGATGGAAAAATAAACAATAGTGAAAAAGGATCCCGGCGCCATAGAAAATAAAAGGAAAGGTCTTACCAGGTGGAAGGGGCCGAGAATGGGTGGCTTGTAGCAGAACTAGGTCGGATGATCAACTTGCAAATGGACTAGACCTGATGACGCCGCTATCAAAGCACTCCACACACAAGGTCATGCTTGCTCAACAGCGGGAGAAGTAGAACTGGGATGGTGGAGGAATTGGGGTTGGTTGCTGGCCAACCTGTGAGCGCCACGCAGTGTGTCTGCCTTGAGGGCAGTGCCGCCCACAGCACCGACTCCTCCCCTTTACAAAAAAAAAAAAGGGCTTCCATGGTGTCCTGCTCCTCCGGCCAGAACCCAGCAGTGATGAATGGTGAAGACTGACACAGATAAGATGGAACGGCTTGAAGACAATAAATGGATATTAGGCCTATACCTACCGCAGAGCTGTGAAGGAGGGAACCTGATGTTTCCAGCGGAAAGGAAGATCAGACGTCATGGGACAGTGCTGAGGGGGATACTACCCTTGTGGGTGGGAGGAGTTAGCTTGAAAACCTTCTGGCAAGTCTTAAAGGGAAAGGAAGTACTGCTAGAAGTCTGGATAGTGCACCATATCCACATTCCTAGAACGGATAGTTCCTTAAAATTTCACCTTAGCATATCCAGGATACAGTAAGTGTAGGCTGTAAAGAAAACCTGACAATCCCTCACCAGAAATACGTTATCAGTTCGTAGTCACAGACTTGTTGAAAGTGGGAGGTGTAGCCAGATGCTCCCATGATCCTTGGGCTGTATCAGTCCATGACAAATCAGTGAGCTGCTGTGAATGCAATGCCCCGGTATGTTGGAGCAGTAGTGTGGTCAGTTCTGATTGCAAGGCCCCTGATGTCTCTAGTAGAAATGCTGGGAGACTGGAGCAGTCCAGCAGGGAATGCCCTGGAACCCTGACTTCTGCTGAGGTGATACTGACTGCTAGTTAAAGAGCCAGAATGATGAGAAGAACTATTTTTTTTTTTTTTATCTGCCCCACTTCTTTTGCCATTGTTCAGGCAGGGCTGTGCTGGTAGATAGAGCGGAGGAGGACGGTGAAACGTCCATGGACGAGGGAAGCGCTCAGTTGCTTATGCAGTGCAGTGGCTCTTATTAAAGTCCAGATTGTCACTCGGCTTACTCCAAATACGATTTACAGAAGCTGTGGCTTTGGACAGGTCCTCAAAATAATTAAATACTCAATTTCTCTCAATAAGAAAGGCAGCAGGATAGGACATGCGATATCGGATATCCAACTGCTGCACAGAATGCTATATTTCTGTAGATGCTGATCTCTTTTTTAACAGTCTGGAGGAGCAGTCGTAGTAGCGTGAGATCCTGAGGCCATGTCATGTCAGAGTCCCCTTTCTCAGGTGAGCTGCAGCAATTTCCCTTTTGTCACAAACCTTAAGAACAGTGCCAGTATGGGTCTGGGTTTGCCGCTGCCTTTGGGTGTTGGGGCTAGGGTTCAGTGAGCCATCCGGATCTCTAAGGGAAAGTTCTTTAGCTGGAATAAGTCACTCAGTAGTGCCCTGGGTGAAGACCACTACATTCTTCCCCTCAGCCCTCTCCGACACTCCTAGTATCTGAATACTGTTGTGACGAGAGCCACATTTCAGGTCGTTCAGTTTGTCTCAAATCAAGGCCAGTTCCAACTGGATAATATGGAGGTCTGTGTCTTTTGCTGCCTTGGATGTCAAGCAGCTTTAAAGTTGCATTGGCAACAAAGACCCGTGAACTCAGGTTGTTAATTTTATATTCTAAATTAGTGATGGACTGCTTCACTCTGGCAACCTCTGAAAGAATTTTTTCTAGCATTTGGTGTATGGTCAGGTCAACCACTGAATTGGCAGCTGTAGCTGTCAGTGTCACAGTAGCCACCACGCTGGCCATTGCTCTGTACTAAATAATTAAAAAAAAATTAGTTTGACTGAAAAAGTTAATCCAATCTTGAAAAAAAGATGACTTTTTTGTTTCAGCAGTGTCCAAAGAAACAAAACCGTGTGATTTACTTGCCTAGACACATTATATATATATATATATATATATAAAATTTTAATATTTGATGTCCAAGGTAATGAGTGATTTCGTCAAGCGGCCATATTGCTAACAGCCAAATCTGCTCAATAGGGTTACCATGGAGCCAGCGGCCTGACCCTCGACCAAGGACGGCTCAGCCTAAGCTGAGCACTTGACAACCCTTGAGCAGTGAAGGGAGTCATGGGAGTGGTGGGGGGGAGCATGCTCTTTCCCAGTCCCACAACCGATGGCGGAACTTCTACTTCTTCCTGGTATGGCAGGAAGGACTTCACCAAAGGGCTGGAGGGACTTGCACATATTGTGGAAAGTTCCAAAGAACGATGCCCAGACACTGGCCCTAGCTGGGAGCAGTGCTGAGACTGGTGAGGCACCTGCCATAGCTTTTGCTGCCACTACTACCATCACTGCAACCTGGGCCGTAGATCCTGAAGCTGCAGAGATCACCATATGGGTATCCTTAGATCTCACCAGAGGGTCCTGTTCAGCCAGCTGGGTGAGTAGAAGATGGGTGTAGCGGTCTTTGAGGGACAAGGAGAGTACGGTTTTGCAGAGTATCCTTCCTGACAGACTCCTTCTGATAAGCCTCCACCACAGTGAAGACAGTTTCACAGAGACCCAAAGCCTGGAACGCTAGCCGCTCAGGAACCAGGCTGTCAGGTGCAGGGATTGAAGGTTTGGATGGAATACCTTCCCCTGATTGATGGAAAGCAGGTCTGGGCATAGGAGAAGATACCTCGGGAGCCTGCTGCTGAGACTGAGGAGACTGGGGTACCAGAACTGGCATGGCCGGTCCGAAGCCACCAGGATCACCTGTGCCTTGTCCCTCCTAGCCTTGAGCAGCACTCTGTGGATCAAGGGAGATGGTGGGACGGCACAGAAGAGGCCTGGGGTCCAGACCCTCAAGAAGGCATCCCCCTGCATCATTCCCACTGCTGAAAAGGGCGGGCACAACACAGTCTCAGCTTTGTGTTCTCCCTGGAGGCAACCAGGTCCACCTAAGGGGTGCCCCACTGAGAGAACAGGCTGTAAGCTACCTCTGAATGGAGGGACCCCTCATGAGATGCCTTGCTCACCCGAAGAAGTGCATCTGCCGGCTGACTGGAGGCTCCTGCCACATGGATGGCTAGGAGATCTGCCTCCAGGCTGCGCATGAGGGTCAGATATGGAGAGCCTCCTTGCACTAAGGCAGCGATTACGTCCCGCCCTGTTTGTTGAGGTAGTACATGGCCGTGGTGCTGTCCATCTGAACCCGGACCACCTGACCCCGAATGTGTGGAGTGAATGCAGTTAGCGCTAGCCGAACTGCTCGGAGCTCCAGCAGCTGATGTGGTATCGGGACTCCTCGGAGGTCCAGAGCCCGTGGACTCTGTGTTCCCCCAGGTGGGCTCCCCAGCCCATGAGAGAGGCATCAGTTATCAGGATGAACATCGGCTCTGGGCAGACAAACGGGATCCCATCCTGCAGATGTGCTGGAACTAACTACCACTGGATGGTGTCCCACATCTGCTGGGTCATGGTCACCAGCTGGTCAGAGTGACCCTGGCACTGAGACCACTGGCTGGCCAGCTCCCACTGCAGGAAGTGCATTCTCCAGCAGGCCCTACCTGACCACGCTGGTGCAGGCCACCATGTAGCCCAGCAAGTCCCAGGCAGGGCACAATTACCCAACCCAAAATGATCGGGCACAGGAGGATAGAGCCTCTGCCCTGTCTGCCGGGAGCCAGGCTCTGGCTCTGCAAGAGTTGAACTCCACCCCAATAAAGCTGATCACCTGTGAGGGCACGAGTTCCAATGTGGCCTTGCTGACCAGGAGGCCAAAATCAACACAGGTCTGGAGGGCCAGGTCCCTGGAACGCTCCACCTCCTGTCTGTAGGGACCTGCTAACAGCCTGTCATCCAGGTAAGGGTAAATCTGGACCCCTTGGTGCTGCAGGTAAGCTGCCACCACTGCAATACACTTGGTGAAGACCCTGGGGGCCAAGGAGAGGCCAAAAGTCATGGCCTGGAACTCGTAGAGGGTTCCTTCGGCTTGAAAGTGGAGGAACCTTCCATGAGACGGACAGATCGGTACGTGAAAGAACGTGTCCTGAAGACCCAGGGAGCAAAACCACATGTTTCCCTCCAGAGATGGTATGATCTGAGACAGAGTTACCATCCTGAAGGTGCGCAACCCTGAGGACTTGTTCAGGTCACGCAGATCGGGAATGGGGCGCTAGCCTCCCGTCTGCTTTGGCACCAGAAAGTACCTGGAGACAAACCCTGGCTGTTCCGGAGGATCCGCGGCAGGAACCATGACCTCCTTGAGGAAGAGTTGGGCTACGTCATCTCTGAGAGCTGACAGCATCGTCTGCGGAAACAAAGTCCTCCGATGGGGCACGGGCTCGGCAAGGAGGCTACTGCTGGAACTCTAGAGGCAGACATTGACCCACCACTTCTAGAACCCACCTGTCCGTGGTGACAGCGGACCAGGCAGAAAGGAAGTGGCAGAGCCAGACCCCCACAGGAGGACCCAAGGGAGGTGTGACAGGCATGAGGGAGGCACCCCTCATTTTGTCACTGGGCAGGCTTGGAGGAGGGCCCAGCTGAGGCGCCACCCGAGCCTCTCCCTCCTGGCTTACAGACAACTGAGGCCACTGACTTGGGCTGAGGTCTCCAAGCCTGAGCCTGCTGGTCAGCCTGTTGCTGCGCTGGCTTGGCCACGGAGTGGAGGTGGACCAAAAGGGCTTCTGTTTCTGATACTGCTTGGAGCCCTTGGGGTCCTTCTGGGCAGATGTCACAGAGTCCAAGGTGGCACAGGACTTCTCGATGCATGTGAGGTAAAGCAGTGACATAAGAACTTACCGTAACAGTAGATCTTCGAGGACAGCTCTTGCAGCAGGTAACACCATTAGGACTGAAGCCAGCAGGCGGCAGGACCCCACGGAATTCTTCTAGCTAGCTAACTTCAGCAGGGACCACCCCTGACGTCGGTCCCATCTCCGACGTCAGGTGTAGTACATAAGGGAGCGGTCCCGCCAGATTCCCCAGTTCTCCCGCCAGAGACTTCCGGCCGCAGGTACGACATCAGAATGGGAGCCCGAGGATCCACCATCAGAAGACAAAAGGGCGTATGCCCCTGCTAAAAGCTCGGAAAGCCATGCCTCCTCCAAGGGGGAAGGTGGGCGGGAAGGTACCTGCTGCAAGAGCTGTTCTCGAAGATCTACTGTTACGGTAAGTTCTTACGTAACTGTACTATCTTACTTCGAGATACAGCTCTTGCAGCAGGTAACACCATTAGGACTGATTTCCAAGCAATAACGCTTGTAAGCATTCTAGGAGGAGGAAACTAGGAAAATCCATACCAGGTCCTGACTCTAGAACAGGAGACCCTGTAGCACAGCCAGGCCTAAACCGGCTCTTCGCCGTGAAGCAATGTCCAGGATGTAATGCCTGATAAAAGTATGCACAGAGCCCCAGGTGGCTGCAGCACAAATGGCAGAGGAGGAGACATTGCGAAGTGCGGCAAAGGAGGTAGCCACCCCTCTAGTGGAATGGCCTCGGACTGTACCCGGGAGGGGCTTCTGCTTAGCATCATAGCAGTATGATATACACTGGACAAGCCAGCGAGAAAGGGACTGCTTCTATACTGGTTAGCCCATCATCCTCTCAGCGAAGGAAACAAAAAGTTGCTCCGACTTGCGAAGCTGTTTAGTCCTGTTCACGTAATACCTTAGACAGCGGTGAACATCCAGCGTGGAGCAGCGCTTCTCCTCTATTAGAATACTTAGGGAAATATACAGGCAGGTCAATGTCCTGGTTGAGAGTGAGTGCAGAGACCACCTTAGGCAAGAACTTAGGATTCGTCCTCAGGGACACTCTGTCCTGGTGAAAAATCAAAAAGGTTCCTTACACATTAGAGCGTGAAGCTCGGAAATTCTCCTTGCTGACGTAACAGCAACTAAAAATAACGTTTTCCATGACAGGAAACGCAGCTCGCAATCCGCAGCAGGTTCAAAAGTGGGAAGCGTGAGTTGTTCCAGGACAAAGAATAAATCCCATGGAAGAACAGGGTCCTTAATGGGTGGCCTAAGGTGTAACACCCCTCTCAGAAAGTCTCGAGAGGCGTCAAGTTGCGCCACAGTGCGCTGTCCCACCGGGAAGTGGTAAGCAGAAATAGCGCAAAGGTGCACCTTAATAGAGGAGTAGGCGAGACCCGAATGGAAAAGGGAGAGCAGGTATTCTAACACCGCTTTAGCCGGACAACCTAGAGGAGAAAGGCCGCGTGCTTGCGACAACAGGTAAAAACTGCGCCATTTCATGGCATACGTCGCATGCGTTGCCGGCTTTCTGGCCTCGGAAAGAACTTCCGCCACCTCTTGCGAGACCCCGTGTCGCAAAATGGCTATGTCTCTAGGAGCCATGCATGCAGGTTCAGTGAGCGTAAGTCCGGGTGGACTAGAGAATCTTCCTCCTGAGACAAGAGATGGGAGCTGAAAGACAACGGATTGAGGTTCCCGGGACAGCCGGCGTTAGCAAGGGAACCAGATCTGTCTGGGCCAGAATGGGGCTACCAGGATCATTGTTGCATGCTCCCCGCGCAGTTTGAGAAGAACTCTGGATCAACGGAAGGGAGGAAAGCGAGAGGAATCTGTCCGCCCAGGGAGAGGGACAGCGCTCGCCAGAAAACACCAGGCCCTGGATCTAGTGAGCAAAAATAATTGGGCAGTTTTATGCTGGATGGGAAGGCGAATAAGTCCAGTTCTGGAGTGCCCCATCAAGAAAAGATCCTCTATGCACCCTTGAAGAAGTTCCCACTGTGGACTCTGGCCTGGGAGCCGACTCCAGGCTGCTCATGATTGTGTTGTCCACCGGGAACGTGAACTGCAATCAGGTTCGCGTCATGTCTAATTACCCAATCCCACACTCTCATGGCTTCCCTGCAAGGTAAGAGTGTCGCCCTGTTTGTTGAGGTAATACATCACCGCCAGGTTGTCTGTCTGAAGCAGAAGAGTGCTCGACCGGGATTTCTGACTGAAAAGCCTGCAGGGGTTAGGAGGACCGCCCTCATCTCCAGCATGTTGATGTGGAGGTGGGCTTCCGAGGGTCCATGTTCCCTGGGACCTCAACCCGTTTCGCGCGCCCCCACCCAGCCCTGAGGCGCCTGTGGAGAGGATTATCTCCGGGACGGCGCTGTAAACGGACACCTGCAAGAAAGTGTCCCTGGGTCTAGCCACCATTGCCAGTCTCGAATCACGGCATTTGTGATTCTGACCAGATGCTGCATGTGGTCTTGCCTTTGGTCCCACTGCTCCTTGAGCATCCACTGAGTTACCCGTGATATGGAGCCTTGCCAAAGGGATCTGTCGGAATGGCTGCAGCCATTGTCCGAGCAGGCAGGGACCAGCCTGGCAGGGACAGTCTTCGCCGAGAGATCCCTGATGAGGATCTGATGCTCCGCCTGTCGCCTGGGAGAAATGCTTTCCCTGAACGGTGTCCAGAACTGTGCCTGTGAACTGCAGCTTCTGTGACGTACGAGGAGACTTTTCGGTTGATTATAATGCCCAGAGACTGGAACAAGTCCTGAGTGCTCTGAATAGCCAGCAACAACGCCTCTCTGGAGGCGGCCATGAGAAGCCAATCGTCCAAGTATGGGAACACATAGTGGCCCTGTCTCCTTAAGGACGCTGCTACGACTGCCATGCATTTGGTAAAGACCCTGGGGCAGATGACAGTCCGAACGGAAGGGCCCGAACTGAAAATGGTAGCTGAGGAACTCAAGAGGAACCTCCTGCAAGGCGCTGAGCCACAGGGATGTGCAGGTAGGCATCCTGCATGTCTAGGGATGCTAAGAAGGCATTCCTGCTTCAGCATGGGAATGAGGCCCGGAATGGTTACCATCACGAAATCGCTTGTAGGCGACACGTATTTAGGTCGCTGAGGTCCAAGATTGGACGGAGGTCCCCTGTTTTCTTGGGAACCAGAAAGAAGTGGAATAGTATCCGAATCTATCTGGTTCTCTGAACATACTCCATCGCCCCTTCTGCAGGAGCGTGAGTATTTTGCCTGATAAGCAATTTGTGCTGACCTGAGTAACGGAGAGCAGAGGAGGCCTCGAGGGTGGCTTGTCGTAATTCTATAAAGTGCCTTTTTGACCAACTGAAGAACCCACCTGTCGGTGGTTATGGACTGCCATCCTGGCAGGTAATTCGAATAGCGACCCCTGACCTTGATGTCCCGTGGATCCTGAGGGCGGGCCGGGAAGGAGTCAGGCTGTGGCGGCAGAGGGAGTCAAGGCTGAGCCAGCTTAGCTGGACGCTGACTCCCCTGCTCGCTGGCTGTCTTCCTGGGCTCTGCGGGGATCCGGAGCCCCTCTGTTGTGGACCGCGCGGATTGTTGTCTCTGTGCCCATCCACAAAACGGCTTTGGTTCCTACGAAGGAACTAAGCTTTGGTCGGTACATTGCCTGGACCGACCTCACCGCCTCCCGCCTCTTGGAGCTTGGTGAGAACCTTCTCAGAGGGTGCACCAAAGAGAACTTCGCCTTGGAAAGAGGCGTCCATGATGTTCTTCTGGACGTCCCGGGTAAATCCGGAGACACGAAGCCATGAGTGTCTCTGGAGGCACACGCCTGAAGCTGCCGCTCTGGCCCAGGAGTCCGCGGAATCATACGCGGCTCGCAGCACCTGGGTTCCCACGTCCGAACCCGTACGGAGGAGTTGCAACATCTCCTCCTTCTACTCACCTTCTGCCAATTTCTCCGCCAGATCCAGATCCAGTCCCTGTTCCTACAAAGCATTTTGGAACTGCACCATGTAGGTCAAGTAGTTCAGGGATCTGATGGTGCAGGTAGCGGAAGCACATGTGCGCCTGCCCATAGCGTCCAGCTGTTTGGACTCCGGGTCCGGTGGCAGGGTGCTCAAATGTTGCGGTCTCTGGGACCGGTCATGAGAGGCTGTTATGACCAGAGAGTCGGCCAGAGGATGTTGAGCCAAGTACTGGTCCTCCTTAGGAGCCTTGTACAGGCGATCAGCTTTCTTCGGCATCGAAGGGAGCGAGTGTGGACGATTCCACACTGCCTTGGTGACGTCCACAAAAGCGTCCACCAAGGGTGGTACCATCACAGGCTTGGGATCCTTCTGCCGAAGATATCTAGCAAGGCGTAGTCTCTCGGGGTCTAACTCTTCCGCATCCCAGCCCATGTTCTCTTGGATATGCCTCACGATTTCCGAGAACGATGGGTCATCCGGAAGAGATCTAGGAAGCTCACGTGGGTCCGGAGAGGGGATCGGAAGGGGAGAGAGGGATCTAGATCTTGTCGAGGACTCCGATCCTGTATCCTCCGTCGAAGGCGAACGGCGGCGTCTTCTGGGTCTCTTAGGACTGGGTGACCTGAAGAGGATCTAGACGGGAGGTCTCCTTTATCTGGTCTTCCTTGGAGGGTCCGTAGGCTCCTGGGGAGGTACCGGCCTGCTGCCCGGGATGGGGGAGGGGCGAGGGCGGAGGGGTCGTGAGGTGGCAGAGGAGGAGGAGGTAGAGGAGGTGGTGTGGGAACCACATCCTTTTTAATGGTATCCCATCAGTAGGTAAAGAGCTCCTTCACCTCAGAAAAAGAAAGGCCCGACGATGGACCGGGTGCCGGTGGCCGGTTGTCGGGTTCCGGCGTCGGCTCCTCAGGGGCCTCAGGTTGCGGGGAGGGTTCCCTTGGAGGCTCGACAGGACCGGGTTCACCCATGTGGTCCTCGGGCTGCATCAGTTCCTCCTCCGTGATAGTCTCCTGACCAACATCGGTAGGAGGCGTCAGGGTCCTCTTCTCGACTCGTGCGGACATCAGCCCTCCTGCCGACGACCGAGAGGGCAAAGGCCTGACTGGCAACGGGCGTCTGGCGGTCGACGGCTCCTGGGACCTGTGATGGGCGGGCCAACGTCGAGTCCGACGGCTTCTTGAGCGAGGTAAGCTCCTTGGTTTTCTGCTGGGGAGGAGGAGGCAAGGAGGCAGACCTGACGTCGGGTTCGGAATGGCGGGAACCCGACTTGCGGTGATGATGATGGTCCCTAGACCTAACCAGGGCTTTGGAAGAAGAGGACGAAGAAGGCCTGGAGGTCTTGGCCTGTGAGGAGGAAGAGGAGCCCGAAGGTTTCTTCATCGCAGCGGAGGGAGGCTGAGAGCGGGCCCGGGATGGCGAACGGTCGGACCGAGAGCCGGAACTACAGGAGTCGGAGGCCCTAGACGGGGACCTGGATGGAGCCTTCTCCCTGTGCTTCTCAGAATGTTTCCGGGCTTTCTCAGCAGAACTCCCCTTGGAGGTGTCCATGGCCTTAACTTTCTCCTCGAGCAGGAATGCCTGCAGAGCCTTCTGGTGGTGGATCCGGGTCCGGCTGTTAAACCCCTGGCAGAAAATACAGGACCGGGTGTCGTGGTCTGGGCCTAGGCACTGGACGCAGGCCGAATGCGGATCCTTGAACGGGATTTGCTCCCACAGGCGCACTTCAGGGGATGGCCTTCAACGGAGGTTGGAGAGGACATCAGACAGCAACTTTGCCGAGAAAAATAACTTTTTCCCGAAGGAAGAACTTGACCATGCGTCGCGCGCTAGAAACGATCCGAAGGGTCGAGACATGCAAGTCGACGGCAGGAAAAGAACTGGGGAATCTGGCGGGACCGCCTCCTTATGTACTACGCCTGACGTCGGAGGCGGGACCGACGTCGGAGGTGGGACCAACGTCGGGGGCGGTCCCCGCTGAAGTTAGCTAGCTGGAAGAATTCCGTGGGGTCCTGCCGCCTGCCGGCTTCAGTCCTAATGGTGTTACCTGCTGCAAGGGCTGCACCTCGAAGTAAGATCCCTCAACCCCAGGCCAGAACAGATCATTTCCCAGGAAAGGGACATGTGCCAGCTTGTGCTGAGTGCCCGCCGTGAAGGTCAAGGTCCTCAGCCAAGTCCAGTGGCGCATGGCCACTGAGGCTACCATGGAGAGGGCACAGGAGTCCCCAATGTCCATGTGTCCATGGCAGTCTGGAACTGCTGCTTGTCCACAGCCTGGCCCTGGTCTCAGACCTGTTTGTCAGTGGTCTAAATGTCCACAGGCAGATAAGGAAGCACCCCATCTAAGGTGCCCAGCAGGGCATGGGAGAAGTGGACCATGAGGAGGGCCAAGCACGCCTGGTGGAGACCCAGCGAGGAGGCAGCATAGACCTTCTTAGCCACATGGTCAAACTTCTTGGACTCCTTATCAGGCCGTTTGTCAACATCCCTGGTGTTGCCAGACACCAAAACACAGAGTCGGCCACCAACCCCTCGGCTGAGGGGTGCTCTATGAACCCCAAAAGGGATCTAGTGGGCACCGCATACTTGCGGGCCATCTGAGCAGAAGGCGGGGCACTGCCAGAGCTCTAGGGCAGGGACATGAATGGTTTTTGCCACCGGGAAAGCCTCCGGAGAGTGTCCCTGGTTGAGGATCTCGGTCAGTGAGTAACATGCCCATTTCTGGATCAGCTCCATCTTCATATCTGCCGACTCAGAGATCAGACGGAGGAGGCCCATGAAAGAGAATGGACCTTCGTCCGTTAAGAGATCCCCCACAGACTCCACGTCAACCGGATGGGAGTGCAGGAAGGAACCCTTGGACTCCAAAGAGTTGTCAAAGAGCGGACGACCACCAGAGTCCCTGCTGACCCTCCGCGGATGGTCAGGGGTGACCGACAGCCAATGGGGAAGCTCCTTGACCAGCCGAGACTTCTTAGTCAGAGCACAAGCTGTCGGCTGTTTAGGCGATGGTTCCACCACAGTTGGCGGAGAAGCTGGAATCGTCCGAAACGGGACCGGTTCAATCAGTTCTGTCGGCAGAGTCAGCCTTTCAGGTGACAGCCAGCATAGAAACCAGGGTAAGTTTAGCGCTGGAAAACACCAACTGTTACCACATCAGGTCCTCTCAGCATCGATGCAGCTTGCACCACAGCCTCTCCTCACCTGAGGACAAGGATGAAGAATAGCGGTGGTGCCATTTCCCATGATGCCAAGAGCAGGAGCGCCGATGTTGGTGGGACCAGCACGACCCACGGGAGGAAGACCAACACCTCGACCCCAGCCACGGGGGGGGGGCGCGCGACGGCAGGGCTCGGAGGCAGTCAGCAACTGCAGAGGCTCTTCCTGGTCCGGGTCAGCAGACTGATCCGTCCCTCCAATGGTCTGTGTCAGGACCAGAGTCCTAGATAAGGAAATATCTGCCTCTTCAGTTGACAACTGGTCAGTCAGCCTAAGAAAAATCTCAGCAGGGACTTCGACCAGCATCTCGGCCAACAGGCCAGACAGGGTTACCGTGGAGTCAACGGCCAAGGCCGAGGATTTGACTGAAGTCAAACCCGGATATGCAGGGGAATCAGAGGCTCTCAACTGAGAGCGCTCCCGATCCCAAGACTGGCAATGAGTCTTTTCTTTCTTAGACTCTTAGATTTAGATTTGTCGGTGGGTCCCTGACCGAAGGTCGGCAAAGACTGGCATAATTCCTTGAAGGAGCCCGTAAAAGTCGAGCCCAGCTGAAGTAGCACGAAGGCAGAAGCTGAGGAGGAATGGACCATAGCCTGGGCCTCCTCTTTGAAGGTCGCAAGCTGCTCGGTGGACCCCACAGCCACGGAGACCACCCAATGGGCATCCTTGGATTTGACTGGTGGGTTCCGTTGCATCCGGTGGCCCAGTCTCAGGCGGGCAAGACGAACCTCCAGAATGGTCAAGTGAAATGAGCAGCAAAAGTCACAGGCTTGGGGATCGTGGTTATGCCCCAGGCAGTAGACACACGTGGCATGCGGGTTGGTCCTGGACATCTTCTGCCCGCAAGGGCACTAGTGGAACCTGGGAGCGGACTAATCATCCATCACGGTCACCATCGAAGATCGAGTTGAAGACAAAAACTTGTAATAGTTGAAGATTTGGAAGTAATTCCGAAGATTTAAAGCGCTAGGGCCTACTCAATGCTGGAGCGGTAAGGAGGGAACCTGCTTCTTCCATCGAAAAGGAAGATCTGGCATCATGGGGAGGTGCTGAGGGAGTTACCATGCAGGTGGATGGGAGGAGCCAGCTTGAAGACCTTCTGGCACATCTTAAAGGGAAAAGACACTACCAGATAGTGTGGCTAGAACAACGTAACCACACCCCTAGAATATATGTTTACATTCGGGCCTGCGATCGGCTGGGGTGGGGTGGGGGTACCAGACTCCAGAGACACAGGGCTGCTTCTGTGGCAGGGGGTGGCGCACTAAACTCTGGCACAGCCTATGTAAATGGGCCCATAATGGGCATGCAAATGGCCACATAGTGCCATGCATGCCCAATGGACTCAATTATTTATTTATTTCGTTTTTGTTGACCGGGTAAGTGCACTAGACAAATCCTGCCTATTTTCAGGTATGACCCGGGGGAAGGGGATACAGATGAATGCCAACTGACCTTGAACTGGATGAAGCTGTTGGTGGTATTTTTTGTGAATTTACATGACTAGTTTCGTGAACTGGAAGTAGCGCACCTGCGCTATTAATTACATGGCAACACTCCTGGCTGCATGTCGAGGCAGCACTAGTGGGGTTAGCGCTAGTGGTAATGGGGTTACTACTGACTTGACCTAGCCCTATTCTCAGTAGTATAGTGCAGGTGCGCTGCCCGACTAAGAATAGCACCCTTAGACACCTGGGCAAATGCAAAGCGCACTGAAAACTTTTGCGCTGTGCTTTGCAACTTTTTGTGAATGTAGCCCCTGGTATTTAAAAGCAATAAAGAATACTAGTGATAACCAGGAAATAACCATATGAAGCACTCCTTTTATTATTTTAAATGTAAAGTGATGCTAAATCAGACATAAAAAGGGGAAAAAAGGACTTTAATAAGACCAAAGCTAAGGGTCAGTCAAAAACAGAATAAATCAATGTACTAAAGGTACCAAACTCAGTGCTGTGACATATGAGTAGCATAAATGGCAGAAGGTTCTAGTTCCACAATCCAGGTAGCTGGTCACCCACAAAGCACACCCCCATCCCTACACAACATACTGCCAGCAAAATAGCACAGTCACTCTTCCCAGCCACAGCACTTCTTACCACCTAGGGTCAGATAGGGTACTACAATTCAATGTTGAATCCCATACACCTAGGTAAAAGAAAATGATGTAGTTTTGCTGTCCACACATACCATTTCACTCATTTCCCAGCAAGGACTGTAGGTTTCATGGGTAATACATAGGAACATATCTCTACTTGACATTTTCCCTAGATCACAGGTTCAGCTGCACAACTGGGAATTTGGGAAGCAAGCACAGATGATGCACTCGTTTGACTAGGCTGTTGGAATTTATGATGTTAAGAGCAGACATCACAGATCTCCATGTTATGGTTGGGCCTCAGGCAAATAAAACAAATGGTATGTCACTTGGTGTGGACTGTGCAATTCCTGAATCTATAAAGGAGGAAAAGCAGCCCTAAAGGTTTTGGGGACTATGGCTTTTTACCAAACACGACATTACAAGAAAAAGAAGATGAATGTTAGAAGACTTGTTTTGAGGCTCAGAAGATATGAAGTTCATATGACTGCAAGAAAAACAGAACTGAGGCAGTTGAGACTGTCAGCGACTGTTACTGGCTCCAGCATGCCGTGACGTGCATGTGCAGACACCATCGCCGGCAACCCTGACAAAAAAGTTTACTCCTGCAGGGTTCTAGTGCTTCTAGCCCACTACCGAAGAGTGGGGCTCTATGGGGACAAGTGATTCCTGAAAGAGCTTCAATATTGTTTTTGTTTGAATTTGAACATATTTGCCATGCAAATGGGTGCAAGATGTTTTATAAATACCAGTCATACCTACTGTACATTCAAACTGATATGCACGTATTCTTCAATGTGTGCTTGTTTTTTGTACCTGTACCCCTGCCAGCATCAGATGGCCGCCCCTGTAAAGAGAAGTTACTTCCTGGTAACTACTGATCTTCGAGTGCACCTTCTCCCTAGAATCACGCTCAGTGGTCTTGGCCCACCAGTCCTGAGGACCCACTTGGACATCAAGAACTTTTACAACATCAGTATCCACTTGGCGTCAGGTGTGATGACATTTCTTCCTCTAACCTATTATCTATTTATTTAACATATTTGCCTAGGAGGGCAGACTGAGCTGTAAACAGCTCATTTCCAGGTATATCTTGGGGAAAGGGAAGTTAGGAGCATAATTAACAGGGAATATGTAAATTACATACAAATGACTGCATGGGTACTACCTTTGTAGCGTTTGCCTGGGAGATCGATTGTAGAAAATGTAGAGAGAGAGACATCCACACTGCTGCTCAGCATGGACTATTTCAACAACTTTATTATATCACAGTCCATGCAGTATTCTGTCTGACCACAAGATGGCAAAGTTTATAATGTTATTATATTACAGTCCATAACTAAAATGCTAGGATTTATGTTACATAGACAAATGCAAATACACTACTGCTTGCCTAGGTGCTACAGACATATGCACCAGTAGTTCAGTAAATCAACCAAGAATTGGCCAGTAGTGGACTTGTAAAGGGAGGCAGTACCAAACAAAGAAAAACAGGTACAGTAGGGGCAAGGGGGTAAGGATAAAGTGAAGGGGAAATCATCTGTGGGGAACAGGAGCGGAAGAGAAAGGAGGGAAGGAAGGGGAGAAAAGTGGGTAGAGGTGCTAGCAACCCGGGTTTGGGAGGGAATGTGTGTCACACATGGGTTGGCAGGAGCAGGAGAGGGGACTGAGTGTCCCAGGGACTACTCTCCTCTCCTGAGAAGGGTGGTCAGACTGCTGTTATCATTAACTGCCACCTAATGGAAGACTGGTGGCAGGGCAGCAGTGCAGCTAAGCAAGTACATGCCTTGGCATCATTACACGCTTGGCAGCCGGGGAATAATGAAGGAAAAATGGCTCACTGGGCGGTATGACAGCTTGATCTGCCTCAGACCCTGCACACACCCAGGTGCCCCTCCTCCACAGCAGTATGGGACTGTGCTCTGTGTGGGGTGGGGGCTGGGCAGCACCAAAGACTTACTACAAGGGGCAATTTGTATGGGATCCCAGAGGAGGAAGGTTAAAGTCCTAGGGACTGCAGGATGACAGGGCTGGGTGGACTGAAGACTGATGGGGGCCTGTCACCGCAAATAGAGGTAAGAAAAAAATTACTCACCTTAGTAATCTTGTTTCTTCTAAGGGAATCTTACTGTATTCTGACTTATGCAGTATGGTCTCACCATAGGACTGCCCCGGATCCGAAATTGTTCATAGAACCTATGCAAATTATGGAATGCTAGGCTTGAGCTCGGTTTTCAAATCTCTGTCCATGGTAAACAACTCTAAACTGTCAGATTCTTATGACGCATGCACTAAGCAATTTCTGGATAATATAATAATGATAATAGTAATAACAATAAGAATAGTAACAACAACCCTCCCTAATAAATAAAATGGAAAAATCTTAAGGAATAATTCCTCCTTCTGAAAACTTTGCAAGTGGCATCACTAAGACTCAAGTCACAGATGCCCAAAAACAAGATCATCCATACCCCCAGATTTGCAACAGCTCTACCACAGCTGTAGTGCAGTGACCATATGTTTCTAGCTGGGGGGGAAGGGAGGGAGCTCAGAATACAGTAAGATTCCTTTAGAAGAAACAATATTACTAAGGTCAGTAATGTTTTCTTCAAACACCAGGAAATCTTCATGTATTCTGACTTACGCAGATTACCAAGCAGGGCCTTCGGAGGTGGGCCTATAACCTATTTAGGAAACAGGGTCTTCAGGACTGCTGTGCCAAACCTGGCATCTCCTCTGGCCTGGATATCCAAACAATAATGTTTGGTGAATGTATGAACTGTCTTCCATGTTGCAGCTTTGCAAATGTCCACTAGGGGAATATCTCTGGCAGCTGCCACAGAAGCTGCAGTCCCCTAGTTGAATGGGACCTGAGGTCTGCAGGTGGTTGCTTACCCACCTTGCTATAGCAAAACTGAATACAGGCTACAATCCATCATGCAATGGATCATTTTGTGGCAGGTTTCCCTTTTCCCACCTCTCCATAAGTAAGGAAGAGCTGGGTCTGATCCTGTCTGTGACCCTTTGTGTGGTCAAGATAATAGCTGACTGCCCTCTTTACATCTAGGCTCTGCAACCTGCATTCACCTGAGGTAGCATGGTCTGTAAAGAAGACTGGCAAAGTAATAGACTGGTTTAGGTGGAACTCTGATACCACCTTGGGCAGAAATTTTCTGTTAGTCCCAAGGACTACCTTGCCTCTATGGACAGCAATGTAACCAAGCTCTGTTGATAATGCCTGGAGCTCACTGATCCATCTGGCAGAAGTAATGGCTACCAGAAACACTGTTTTCCAAGTCACATATTTGAGGTCTGCTTTGGACATGGGCTCAAAAAGGGTGCTGCATAAGCTGCACAATGCAAATATTCAGATCCCACATGGGGTAGCTTCCCTGTGTGATGGGTGCAAATGTAGTAACCCCTTAAAAAATGTCGAACACTGGTCTTGAAGCCAAGGAACATGCCTTACCTGCTGATAAACAAGCTGAGACAGCTGCCAGGTGCACTCTGAAGGTAGAAATAGTTACACCTCTGGAATGCAAATGGGCCATATAATCCAGGACTACAGAGAGACTAGCCTAGGTGTGGTCCAAGCCCTTGCCCCGACACCAAAAAGAAAACCTTTTCCACTTAGAGGAGTAGGTTTTCTTGGTCAAAGGCTTTCTGGAGACTCTCAGTATATCCATGATTCCCTCTGAGAGATGCAAGTTTGCATACTCTTTAAGTCCTCAAGAGCCATGTTTTGAGTCTGAGGGACAACATGCTGGAGTACATGATCTTGCCCTGTGAGGACGACATTAGGTTGTACCTCCTGGGGAGACTGATTGGCTTGGTTACTGACAATGATAGGAGCATGGGGTACCAAGGTTGTCTGGCCTAATCTGGGGCAATGAGGATCATTAAAGCTGGTTGAAGCCTGAGTTTGAGTAGTACTTTCAGTAACAGAGGAAAGTGAGGAAAAGCATACAAGAACCTTCCTGTCCAATCCTGCAAAAGTGCATCCTGAGAAATTGTGCCCTTGAAAGGGGACCTGCAGCACTACTGAGGGAGCTGGTGATTGTCTGGGGCTGCAAACAGATCCACTTTAGGGTGCCCCATTTCCTGAAAATGGTCTGTAAGACCTGTCTGTTCAGTGACCACTTGTGGTGGATGGTTCTGGTTTATTCTGCTGAGAGCATCCACCAAGGCATTGTCGTTTCCTGGCAGGTGGACAGCTGAGAGGTATACGTTTAGGGAATATGCCAAGGTCCAAATGTTCATTGCCTCTGTGCACAGAAGGGTTGACCTTGTGCCCCCTTGTTTATGTAGTACATGGTCGTTGTGTTGTCTGGTCTGACCTGTACTACCTTCCCTCTAATCTGAATGGTAAATGACTGAAGAGCCAAAAGAACTGCTCTGAGTTCCAACGGGTTGATATGCAGGAGAGATTCCTGCTTTGTCCATAAACCGTGAGCAGTGTGGTCCCCCAGATGTACTTCCCACCCCCAGCAGGGATGCATCTGTGGTTAGCACCAGAGAAGGGGCCTGTTGCAGAAAGGGTACTCCTTTGTCTGACTGAGGTTATTCCTTTCCTGCCACCACTGTAGGGCTTGAAGATGAGTGGCTGTCACTGGGACTAGTTTTGAAAGAGAGTCCCTTTTTTTGGGACCAGTGTTCCCTTAGGTGAAATTGGATGTCTCTCATCTGGAACCTGGAGCCTAACACGGTAACTGTGAAGGCTGCCATGTGGCCTAACAACTGTAGGAAGTGCCTTGCTGGCCTGGAGACATGAAGTGTGAAGGAACTGGCTATCTGGCTAAGGTTGTCCATCCTGTCATGGGGTAGGCAAGCCATTCCCTGCTTTGTGTCCAGTTCTGACCCTATGAACTTTAGTAGCTGAACTGGTTCTAGTACAGACTTTTTGTGGTTCACTAAGAACCCGAGAGTGGAGAGAGTGTTTTGTGTTATTGACAGAGCCTCCCTCACTTGCAAGTGCGACTGGCCTACTACGAGCCAGTTGTCTAGGTAGGGGAACACTGCCACCCCTTGACGCCTCAGGTGTGCCACTACCACAGCCAGACACTTTGTGAACACCCTTGGAGCAGATGTCAGTCGGAAAGTCATTGCCTTGAATTGGTAATGACCGGATGGCAGCCTGAATCTGAGGTACTTTCTGTGTGACTCTCTGATTGGAATGTGAAAGTAGGTATCTTTGAGATCTAAGGATGCTAACCAATCCCCCTGCCTTAGCGTAGGGAGTATGGTAGCCAGGGTGACCATCCTGAATTTTGGTTTTGTCAGATGCTTGTTTAGGTATCTGAGGTCCAGGATGGGTCGCCACTCCCCTGTTTTCTTTGTTGTGAGGAAGTACCTGGAATACAGTCCCTTCCCCCTTTGGGAAAGAGGGACTGATTCCACTGCATTTAACAGTAGCAGACTTGAAACTTCCTTCTCCAGCAGGGCTGTTTCTGAGGGGGAGGAGAATTTGAAGGCTCCTGACCTCGGCTTTGGCAAGGCCTTGAAGCTGAGAACAAGTCCCTGGCCTACTACTTCCAGGACCCACTTGTCTGCCGTTATATTTTTCCACTCCTGGAAGTAGTGGGCCAGCCTGCCCCCTACTGGGATTGGGGAGGTGACCCGAGCAGTCCCCTCAGGGAGTCTGCTTGTACTGAGCTACAGGCTGAATAGAGGAGCTAGTGCGGCCATTACCCCTCCTACCCCTACCCCTGAAGTATCCCCTGGACTGGCACTGGGGAAAAAACTTGAGGCTGGAACAAAGGCCTGTAAGGAGTTCTACCTCTGCCACCCTTTGCTTGGTGCTTTTGGGGGTTGGCAGCCCTCTCTTTAGCTGCTGCGCTTTTGTAGGTAGTCTTGCACGTCCATTTTTTTCATGTACTTCTGTTTGTTCCCCAAACAGAGGCACCGGGTCACAACGGAAATCCATGGCCTTGTTCTGAGTGTCTTGAGTCAGGTTTGTAGTCCTGAGCCAGGCAAACCTCAAGGATACAGAAGACGCCATTTGTCTGGATGCAGTGTCGTTAACATCCACTGCCATCCTGAATTGTTTTAGAGGCTTCAATGCCCTCTTTTTGCAGTTTCCTCCAGGTCAGCAGCCATGGGAGGAGGGGCTGCTTTGGCAATCTACAGGACTGTGGACCACATGTTCTTTTGGTATCTGGCTATATAGGCCATATAAGTAGCTTGTCTTATAGCCAGGGAAGATCCTAAATAAATTTTCTTTGCAAATGGAATCCACCCTTCTAGAATCTTTTTTTTTGGGGGGTGGGAGGACAGAGGGATGCCAGCTTTGTCACAAGCTGCAGCCTGTACCACTCCTTCATGACTGGGATGCCCAAAAAGAAAATCAGCCCCAGTCTTAGCTAACCAATACCTTCTGTCAACCTTCCTGTCTGTGGGTGGAACAGAAGTAGGGTTTTGCAGCACCTTCATGGTCTGCTTTCTCTTAAGGATTTGTGAAGAAGGAGGAGCAACCTCTTTGATGGTGGGACATCCATCATTTCTTTATAGTCCTCTTCCTCCTCATCCTCTATATCTTCCTGGGATGGGAGGTCAAGGGACTGAGCCACTTGCTTCATGAGAGTAAAACATGAGGTAAAATCCTCAGTTCCCTTATCAGGGGATTTTGGCCTATGAAGATCAGGGGAAATGTCAGGATCAATAGGTTCCCCGTAATCATCCTCCTCCTCCTCCTCTTCATCATTATCATCATCATCATCATCAGGCTCCATCCCAAAATCATCATCCCCAAGAAGATCCCCACATCGGTCGGTTAAACTGTGGGTTGAATGTGAACCGGGAGTTTGAGTAACCGGTTGCTTCCCAAACGGAACCAGGGACTGTACAGACTGAATTATTCTGATCGCGTTAGCGATCTCTTCAGCAGAAGGAACCTCGGTTTGCTTCAGTTGTGGTTCCTGGCACTTTTCTTTCCTCTTCTTTTTTTACCGCGACGGCCGGTTCAGCAGCCTTTTCAGCGGTACCTTTTGCAGAGCTATCGCCCCTGTCACAGGGCAGCCCCTCTGGTTCATCCAGTTGCTCGGCGGCTGGGTTAGCAGCCTTTTCAGCCATTTTTTCCTTCAGTCTTTTCAATCTCCTATCCAGAGTAGACTGAGGAAAATCAGAGCATATTTCATAGTCTGTCTGCAAGTGGTCAGACCCCAGACAAAATAAGCACACCAAATGAGGATCTGCTTTAGCAAACAGTTCCCCGCACTCGGTACAGTGCTGGAAACCAGTGGGTCCTGTTCTCTTTTTTGGTTTCTGTGACATAACCCGGATACCAGAAAGAAAAGTAAAGAACTATTCTTTTTTTTCGGTTGTTAAACCTAAACACAGGAAACCAGGAGTTACCCTGGGATTTTAAATAACAAGACCAGGAGTTACCCCGGTTGAAACTGATCCACTGAACCAGGAGTTACCCTGGTAAAATTTCAACTATCTAACTGATTATACCGAGTCGGAACAGAATTTTAACTAAAATTACAAATAAATGACAAAATTAAGAGAGGGATGTGTCAGTTTTCTCCCAGTTAAGGAACCAGGAAGAAAAAATGACTACTTACCCTAAACACTAAAAATTTAAACAAATACTACCTGAAAACCAAAGACAGTGAAAAGAATACCAAATAAAATAATTTTACTAGTAAAATAACTGAGAAAATAAAGTTTTTTCAAACGATGAAGGAGAGCTCTCCGGAGACATCTTACTAAGGCAAACGGAGTAAAGAATCTGACGGTTTAGAGTTGTTTACCAGGGACAGTGATTTGAAAACCGATCTCGAGCCTAGCATTCCATAATTTGCACAAGTTCTATTAACCATTTCGGCTCCAGGGCAGTCCTATGGTGAGACCACACTGCACAAGTCAGAATATAGAAAGATTTCCTGGTGTTTGAAAGATAGGTTACCTGTAACCAGTGTTCTAAGGGTGGTATACAGTTCACATCCATATTCTGGCAGTTCCAGTGGAACAGTATTTCTGTCGTACGTCTTAAACCTAAGCTCATTCCACCATCCGGGCAGTACATTCCCCTGACTCTGTCCCGTGACGTCAGAACTTCGCATGCTGGAAGCAAGGATCTGTGTGCCACTTTCCAGGGGAGGTCACATGGGTTGCGTGGATGTGAACTTTATACCACTGGTAGAATAACAGTTACAGGTGAGAAACCTATCTTTCTAGCGGCATGGACACAGTTCATTATCCATACTCTGGCAGACACGTAGCAGTTCTCTAGGAAGAGGGGGTAACACATGCATACCAAATAGAAGAAGAGAGACTGTAAAACTGAGGTCCCAAAAGCAGCATCCCAATGGGACACTACATCAATGCTGTACTGGGATATGAAGGTGTATGCTGTCTTCCAGTTAGTAGCCCTGTAGATTTCCTAGATAGAAATGTCCCTGAAGACGGCCACCAATGCAGTGGTATGTCTGGTGGAATGAGGTCTAAGTCCTACGGAAGGCCAACCTATAGCAGAAGTTGATGTAGGATGTTATCCACCTGCCAATAGTCTGCTTAGCAGCTGATCTGTCAGGTGCAGCCAGACGCGGCTTCAGCGTATGTTATGAACAGCCAGAGAGACTCGTCCTGAACTCCAGCTGTGCACTCCTTATAATAAAAGAGTGCTCTCCGTAGGTCCAGAGTGTGGAGCCTATACTTGGCCTCCGAAGAAGGGTTGGTAAAATATACCAGAAGGTTTATCGCTTGGTTAGGGTGAAACTTCAATATTACCTATGGAACGAACTTCGAGTGGGGGAGAAGGATGACCTTGTCCTTGTAGAACACTAGGTAAGAAGACTCCACCGAGAGCATGTGGAGCTCACTAATCCTTCTGGCTGATGTGATGGCTACCAAGAAGACCATCTTCTGTGACAGGTGTGACATCTCACACACACATAGGCTCAAATGGCTTGCCCATGAGCATAGCCGGCACCAGTAGTATGTCCCATGGTGGTAGTGGTGGTGGTGGTGGTGGTGGTTCATGCACTGGTGGGGACAGGTGGTCCAGACCTCTGAAAAAGTGCCTGACCACCTTCCCCCTGGGGCCACTGTCGACTTACCAGTCCATGCCCAGTAAGCAGAAATGGCTGCCAGCTGAACCCTAATGGTCATCACTTGCAAGCCTGAATGAAAGAGGGACCAGAGGTATTCCAAGATGCTCGCCATACAGCATGAAGGGGATCAAGATCCTTGCTCTTGCATGATATGGAAAACCTCTTCCTTTTAAATGCATAGCATTTGTGAGTCAATTCTTTTAAGGAGGCCTCCACAACGTGAAGCTCTTTTTCCAACAGACCAGAGACCTGGAACTCTAGCCTGTCAGGAACCAAGCCAAGAGGTGCAGGGATGTGAGGTCTGGGTGCAGGACCATGCCCTGTTGTCTGATCAGCAGATCCGGGTGAAGAGGCAGCCACCATGGAAGTCTGCTGCTAAGGCTGAGGAGATTAAGGTATCAGAACTGCCTGGCCAGTATGGCATCATCAGGATCATCTGCACCCTGTCCTTCTGGGCCTTGAGCACTACCTTGTGGATCAAGGAGAATGGAGAGATGGCAAATATGATGTCCAGAGTTCAGGGCCTCATGAAGGCATCCCCACTAGTGTCCTGCACTGTGGGGAGTGGGCATAAAACAGCTTCAGTCTGGCATTCTCTCAGGAGGCAAACAGATCCACAAGAGGAGTGTCCCACAGGGAGAACAGGTGGCTCACCACCTCCTGATTCAAGGACCAATCATGCAGCGTCTCTCTTACCCAACTGAGAGCATCTGCCAGCAGGCGGCTCACTCCTGCAACATGGATCGCCAGGAGATCTGCACCCAGACTGTGTACAAAGGTCCAGGTGTGGAGGGCCTCCCAACACAACGGAAGTGGAATGTTTCACCCTGCTGTTCAGGTAGAACACAGTCGTGGTGTTGTCTGCCTGGACCTTCATGACCGGACCTGACTGGAAGAGCACATTCCATCAGAGCAAGCCACACTGCACAAAGCTCCAGCAGCTTTATGTGGTGATGGGACTTTCAGGGTGATCAGAACCCACGGGCACTGTGGTCCCCCAGATGTGCTTCCTGTCCCACCAGAGACGCAGTCCGTTGTGAGCGTGATGGTCGGCTCTGGACAGACAAACAGGATTCCTTCCTCCAGATGTTCCAGGACTAGGCACCACAGGACGGCATCCCACATCAACTGGGTCACTGACTGGCTGGTTCAGCTCCCACTGCAGGTGGGCCTCCACCAGTGGGCCCAACAGACCATGCTGGTGCAGGACACCATATACCCCAGCAGCTGCAGGAAATCTCAGGCAGGGCATAAGAGCCCAACCTAACATTATCTGGCACAGGAGTAAGATTCAGTCTGCGGTCCACAGGGAGGTGGGCCTTGGCCTACAATGGGTCTGGTTCTGCTCCAATTAACTTGATCAACTACAAGGGGATCAGTTCGGTCTTGTCCAGGCTGACCAACAGGCACAAGTAGCGACAGGTCTGGACGGCCAGATTTCTGGCACCTCTCCACGGTCTCTTTGGATGGCTTGGCTGACAGCCTGTAGTCCAGGTAGGGCTACACCCTGGAGCTCTTGTGCCACAGGAAAGCCGCCACTACTGCCATACACTTAGGGAAGACACTGGGTGAGGATGAGAGACCAATGATTATGACCTGGAAGCAGTACTGTACCCATTCCGCACAGCACCGGAGGTATCGCTGATGGGATGGACTGACTGGGATGTGGAAGAATGCATCCTGGAGATCCAGGGAGCAGAACCACATGCCCTCCTACAGAGAAGGAATGATCTGATTCAGAGTGAACATCTGGAACTTATGCTTCTGCATAAACTGGTTCAGATCATGCAGATCCAGTTTGGGGTGCTAGCACCCCTGCTTGTTTCGGAATCATCAAGTACCTGGACGCGTAACCCTGACTGGCCAGAGCATCTGGGACACGGGCTATGGTTCCCTTCCTGAGGAGTTGAGTGATGTCCTCCTGAAGGGTGGCAGTGTGTTCTGCAACACCCTGGACTCCCAAGGAGCATGGACCCGGTAAGGTGGGAAAGCCTGAAATTCCAGAGGTAGCCTTCTTCTTACCACCTCTAACAGACACTTGTCCATTGTGATAGTGGATCAATGTGGCAAGAAGTGGCACAACCGACTCCTGACTGAGAGTGCAGAGAGGAACAGGGTGGGTGGAGAGGTCACACCCCTCAACCCGTCACTGTGCAGCTTTTGTGGGGGAGCCAGCCACTGCAGCCAGAGGGGCACCACCACCCCTGCCCTCACCTCATTTGAGGTCCTGGCTACCAACCTTGGATTTCAGGCACAGGGCCTGGTATTGCTTCTGCTGGGCCTGCTGCCGAGGAGGCTGTGGCTGAAAGGACTGGTACTGGAAAGTTTCTGTATCTGGTCCTTCTGGGACGATACCACAGAATCAAAGGTTGCACTGGAATTCTCTATGCACGCACCCGAAAGTCAGAGGTCAGTGCCCAGGAAAGAGACACTGGTTAGCTTGTGATAGGTGTCTTCCATAAAGGTGGGCAAGCGTGGCCAAGCTCTGCGCCCATGGAGATAGCCTGTGCCATGGCACAGGAAATCTCACATGTCCAAGGCCATCTGGAGTTGGTGCTTAGCCAGAGATTGAACCTGGTCCCAGACCAGCTTCACCGGCAACTGCAGGTCAGCAGGCAGGTGAGGGAGGACCTCATTGAGGATTCCCAACAGGGAGTGTCAGAAGCTGGTCACCATGACAGAAGTACCTCACCTGACAGAGATCCATGGATGCCACAGCGTACACCTTTTTAGTGGTGTGGTCAGTCTTGCTGGACTCCTTTGTCTGGAGGCTTGTCCACATCAGCTTGGCCCCCAGGTTTGCAGAAGGCAGCATCAGAGACCAGTTCTTTGGCCAAAGGGTGGTCTGAGAATACTGAAAGGGACCAGGTAAGGACTGCATACTTGTGAAACGTACCGGTGGAGGGTGCCAGGCAGGATGATGATACCATTAAAGCTCCAGGGCTCGTCTCAATATGGCCTCAGCCAGCGTGGCTTGTAGCTGAATATGGCGGACACAGCCTAAGCCAAGCCCCTGTATGCACTCAGCCTAGGAGTACTCCTTGGGTATTTAAATCTCCTTCCGGTTGGCATGGCTGGTAGAACTTGATGGCATCAGGCGGGAATAAAAACAAACAGACCAAGCTGAATTTCAGCGCTACTGAGCAGCCTAGACAACAACACCATGCCTAGAAGACACTACTAACCTGCCGGGACTCACCAATGGCACAGGAAGGTGTTTCGGAGTTCGAGAAGTCTGTTGCTTCAGTCCCTCCAACGTTAGCCCTCATACAACACGATATGAAGGCTGGTTTTGCCAACATAACCTCACAGATCTCCCACTTCCAATCGGTTGTGAACGGGCTGTCCGAGACTACTGCGGCCCACACAAACCAGATCGCAGAGTTAGAGAACCGCGTGGGACTTTTGGAAGATTCACTATCTGAAACTACAAGGGAAAAACAGGCCCTAAAGAAATTGGTGGAAGATCTCTCGGAGAGGGCTGATGTCCAGGAGAATAGGTCGCGCTGTTCCAACCTTAGAATAATTGGCCTCCCCTAGGGGAACGACCCGGAGAGAGTGCTTTACGCCTGGCTAGTTGAGTACCTGAGTCTACCTCCTGAATTGCAGAATTGCGAGGTTGAGCGGGCACATAGAGTGGGCCCTAAATCCTCTGCAGGCTTGCGCCCAAGACACTGCCTGATCAAGTACCTCCGGTATGTGGATAAGGAGGCCACTCTGAAGAAGGCAAAGGAGAAGGGTCTGATTGTGGTGGGCAACAGCAGAGTTTATGTGTTTCAAGACTATAGCAGGGAGCTGCAGCAGAGAAGGCAAAAGTTCAATGAGATCAAGAGCAGTCTGCAGCGAATGGGTTGGGCCTTTGCATTTCTTTACCCAACTAAGTTAAAAATTTATCGACCTAGTAGGGCTCCACGTTTTTTTTCCTGTCTTCGTGAAGCAATGAAGTGGGTGGATGATGCAGCTCGGAATGTGGATGGAGTGCACTCGCCATAACGCCGGGAGCAAGAGAAGCGCTGACCCTTCAGGTACTGTTCTATTTATTTTGAGGACCCCACAATTTGTTGTTTTCGTTCAAGTGGGGTTGGTAGTATTGGGCTGCAGCACTCTCTGGGAATAGCTCCTCTATTCTAGTTCGGCTCCCCACCTGCCAGGACCTAGAGGCATTCTCCGTACTGCGTGTCTCGGAGCTTCACTGTACAGCAGGAGCCCCACTGCACCAGGCAACTCCCGCTTTCCCTACAAAGCAACTGTGTGGATTTTTAGAGGGTCGTCGGACCATAGATATATGTGGGTTCAGAGGCATGTGTTCTGGCTTTCCTCTGACCTGGTCTGGGGATCAGGGTTCCAGCAGGAGTGGCCGATACCTACGCTTTGGGAGGCAAGCAATAGAGTGGCCTTGAGACTGAGGTGTATACAAGCCACGTGGCATTTGCTGGTGTGTCCATGCATCGAGAGGCCAATTCTTCGTCACTTGGTGGATTTGTTTCAGAGAGCCTAAGACTGTTCAAGACATGTTAACTTAAGTGGGTGGCAGGGATTCTGTAGTTATGGTTTAGGTATCAGATGTGCACTATATTGGCTCCCTATATGTTGGTCAACCCCCGACCTGGTCTGGGGATCAGGGTATCAACGGGGACATTTCTTTCTTACTCCATTCGAACCGCCTTATTTTAGTAATGCCTCGCTGGAGTGTGATTACCACCCATGCAGCATCGGAACATTGCTTCATCATCTCAGCTACATGGGTTTTGTTTAGGCGTGGGGAGCTTTGAGGACTGCAGCTCGACTCACTCGTTCGCTGCCCGTTGGTAGCATATGATTGTACAATGTTTACTATTAGTGTTATTGGGGGTACTCCTTTGTATTTGTGCATGGTTTTAAGGAGTGCCATACAAATTAGATAAACATTACAAGGTTCTCTGCTTGTTTGCAGGGGATTCTGGGTAGGGCTGGTTATGGCCTACCGAGGGTTATTGTTGTTTTCACTGTGGGGTTAATGGTTCATCTCTTTGGAGGATGGGTGGGAAGGGGTCTGTTGGTGTTGGAGGGGGCTCATGGGGTGACACCCACTTGGGAAGCAGCCCATTTCTGTGTGGGCTTATTCTCTGTCTGGGCAACCTCTTTGGGGGTCATTCCCAGGTTGGAGGGGTCTGGCGTCTCGGGGAGGGAGATTTAAAATTAAACTAGACATGGAGCGGAAGTGCTGGTGATTGGCCAGCTGGCCATGTTGCGTATGTGGGAGATGTCCTTTGGTGGCTGTTGCAAGTAAGGTGGTGCCTGTTTAAACACCCAACATGGCCAGCACCTTGAGGGTGGTGACCTGGAACATCAATAGGTTGAAATCTGTGGTGAATCATAAACGGTTTCTCACTGAAGTGAAATGGGCCAGATGGCAGGTAGTTCTGATCCGAGATACCCACATGTCCAGGGAGGAGGCCCTTAGGATGGAAGCCTCTATGGGAGGGGTTTGGATTTCTGCTACTTTTTCAGCCAAGGCTAGAGGTCTTGCGATTTGGTTGCCTCGGGGGTCTCGGACCATGGTTTTGGACAGGCGGGTGGATAAGGCTGGCAGATATGCCCTTGCCAGGGTTGAGTTTCCTGGGCTTGGTACCCTTAACCTGGGTTCGGTGTATGAACATAATGTTGAGGACCCTCAATTTTTTCAGAAACTTACCTTGGAGTTAGTCTCCTGGTCTGTGGATCCTGGATGGGGACTATAATTGTGTGCAAGATGTGATTCTAGACAGATCTAGCACTAAACCTATCCCAATCTCTAAAAATGCAAGGGCCTTGGGGGTATTGGAGGAGGAGGCGGGTCTTGTGGACGCTTGGCAGCACTTGTTTCCATCTGGGAGAGATTATAGTTTTTATTCTCATGCACACAGATCTTATGCCAGGATAGACCGAATTTTGATTAGTCCTGCTCTTTTGCCAGCCCTCAGGGGGGTGGTTTACTCTCCTATCCTTTTGTCAGACCATGCCTCTCTGACTGTGGACTTGTCGCTGGGGAGTCTTGGAAGCAGGCCCTGGAGACTGGATCCACTTATCCACTTTTACTGAAGGATCAGACATATGTGGAACACATGAGGAACTGTATTTGGGAGTTTCTGTCTTTTAACAGAAAGGGGGATACCGCCCATAAAACCAGATGGGAGGCATTGAAAGCTTACGTTCACGGCCAGACCATCTCCTTTTTATTTTTATTTTTTTATTTATTTAGTTTTTGTTGACCGGGTAAGTGCACTAGACAAATCCTGCCTATTTTCAGGCACGACCAGGGGTACAGATGAATGCCAACTGACCTTGAACCAGATTAAGCTGTTGGTGGTATTCTCAGTGAATGAGGGACATTTGGCCAGGACATCAGGGAAATTCCACTACTCTTTCCGATAAGTGCCATGGGATCTTTAACATCCACCTGTACTACCACAAATCCAGGCAGTTGAGACCTCGGTTTAACGTCTCATCCGAAAGGCGGCACCTCAGAAGTGCAGCACCCCTCTCATGCTGCACTACAGTGTCAGTACTGAGATATTAACCCAAGTGCCAGATGTGGGAACTGAACCCACAGCCCTCGGATCTCCCGGCCTCAGAGGCGAGTGTGCTACCTACTGAGCCACTGACACTGTTTGCTGCGCCCAGGGCTCAGGTGTCTGCCAGGGACACAGATGTCTTGAGGTCCAAGATTGAGGCATACGATCAGGCCCAAAAGGTAGCACCTACCCGGGCCTTATACCATATAGTCCAAAAGTTAAAATGGCAGTATAATGCCATTTGTGGAGCTCGACTGGAAACAGCGATTTTACTCTCCCATGCAGGTCCATATTTTGAGGGTGATCAAGCCGGGAAGTTGCTAGCTTAGCAGCTATGTAGGAAGGAGGGGGAAGAGGGTGGTGCACTGGATACACAACTCTGCTGGAGTGTTGGTGAATGACCCAGAAGAGGTGGGACAGGCATTTGGGGACTACTATGGGATCTTTAACATCAACAAAGTCCAAGAGGGTAGCATCTTTCAAAAAAAGAGGTATACAAGAACAAGAGGGCACAATTTGAAGATATAAGGGCGGCGGCTCAGAGGTAATTTAAGGAAGTATTTTTTCACAGAGAGGGTTGTGGATGCGTGGAACGGCCTTCCGGAGGAGGTCGTGGAGTCAAAAACAGTGGTGGAATTCAAGCATGCACGGGACAGTCATAAGGCAATTCTAGGGGATGGGGGTAGGAAGAAGTAGGCTGCTGGTTAACTAGGATCTGCAGCTTATCCAGTAGGCAGGGAAATGGGCAGACTGGGTGGGCCAAGCGGTCCTTATCTGCCGTCAAATTCTATGTTTCTATGTTACTATAAGGGATTATATATCTCTGAGGTTTCCCCGCCTCTGGAGAAAATAAATGCTTTTCTGGACAGGGCTTCCACGAGTTCTATTAGTGAACAGCAAGCAGGCATACTTGAATCACCGCTGGCTGGGGAGGAAAGCCCCCAGGTCCGATGGTATCCCCATGGAATTCTTCAAATGTTTCCATTATCTATTGCTTGAGCCTCTGGGGGATATGTTGCTGGAGAGTTTGGCTTCTGGAGAACTTGGCTTCTGGTGAGCTGCCCCACAACCGCTGTTATAACAGTTCTCCCAAAGCCTGGCAAGGATCCAGTCTGGTGTGCCCCTTACAGGCCTATATCTCTCAACAGCAGATTATAAAGTGTTGGCTAAAGCTTTGGCCTCTAGGCTGGACCCTTTGCTCCCCCGATTTAGTACACCCAGATCAAACTGGGTTTGTGAAGGGAAGGAAGGAAGGAAAAATATAACATTAGGAGAACCCTAAATGTCATTCATCATTGGGGGAAAACTAGTAAACATGGGGCAGCTGTCTTGGCACTAGATGTAGAAAAAGCCTTTGACTGGCTGGAGTGAGGGTATCTTTTTGCCACCCTGGAGAGCTAGGGTTCAGCCCTCAGTTCATTTCTTGGATAAAAACCCTTTACATGGATCCTTCGGCTCAGGTGATGGTAAATGGTTTCCTGTCTCCGAGGTTTACTTTGAGTCAGGGCATGAGGCAGTGCTGCCCCCTTTCCCCCTTGTTGTATATCTTGTCTCTGGAACCATTAGCTGGGGTTATTCGGGCGAGTGCCGATATCAGGGGGTTTAAGGTGGAGGGCAGGAACACAAACTCATGATGTATGCTGATGACCTCTTGTATCTCCAATGCCTGGCTAAGGACCTTCCCAGGGTACATGAAGTTTTAAAGGAGTATGGATCCTTGTCAGGCCACGAGGTTAACTGGTCTAAAAGTGAGGTCCTCCCAATTGGTACCTTGAATAGGCAGTCTTTAATACATCACTTGAATGGCCTGCAGCTAGTCCCTAAAGTTAAGTACCTGGGCATACAGTACATATTTCTAGTAAGGTTGGTTCCCTTTAGGGTCTGAATTTTAGACTCCTACTTAGGAAGGTGTCAGATGACTGTGATAGGTGGACAGCCCTGCCACTGTCTTTAATGGGGAGAGTGGGAGTAATAAGGATGATGGTCTTACCTAGACTCCTATACCTGTATTAGTCTCTCCCAGCCAGAGTTCTGAAGAATCACTTTAAAAAGATTGATGCTATTATACATAGATTTCTCTGGTGGGGCAAAATCAGCTAGAGTCAGCAAGGTAATCCTTCAGCTGCCTCAGGAAGTGGGGTGGTTTGAGTCTTCTAAATTTTCAGTCATACTACCTGGCGACTCAGATTGCTGCTATTCCCCCGGCGTTAGAGGGTGAAGAGCTGAGGTGGTTGGAGATGGAGGAAGCGAGCTGTGACTGGAGCACCAAAGGGGAGCTACTCGCTGAAGTGCTGTGGACAGGAGTGGAGCTTGAACATCACAATCCTTTTATGTCAGCTACTATTAGGGCATGGCACACTGTACATAATCTTAGTGGCAAGCAACCAGCCCCTACCAAGCAAACCCTTATACTAGAGGTGACAAAGCTAAAAGGCTCCCCCATGGTGGCTATGGTGCAAAGGCTGAATGACTGACAACGTAGGGGCCTGAGATGGGTGGGTCAGTTGTATGAGGGGGATCATTTAGTGAGTTTCAGTTACCTGTGCACAAAATGGAAAGTCCCCCAGAGGAGACTTCTTTATTTTCCTTAGATTGAGAAATTTATTTGGCACAATACTGTGCTTGGGGGATGGCTGGACCCCGCTTACACAATTTGAGGAGGGCCTTTTCTACCCACAACCAGGTGCTAACTTGATGTCCACTTTTTACCGCTCTCTTAGGGGTGGGGAATGGGAGGCACCTCAGAAAATTATTTTAATGGGGGGTGGATCTGGGGTGTGTAATGGATGTTCACTTGTGGAACCGAGCCTGTAAGCATCTGGCAGACTGTTCCAAGCTATGGCAAGTGCACTTTAATTTTTTACACCAGGCCTATTTCACTCCAATTAAATTGCATCAGATGTACCCCTCAAAATCTAATATCCGTCCCAAATGTGGTGGGGCTATGGGGGATTTCATCCATCTTGCCCTACTATGCCCTAAGGTTGCTCCCTTTTGGTATGAAGTCCATGCAATCATGACCCGGCTGCTGGGCTTTTCTCCACCAGCCAGTCCTGAAGAACTTTTATTGGGTGCAGATCCTGACCACCCGGGGGGAGGGGCCCGGGAGCCCTCTGGTCCTTAGCATTGGTAAATGCCAGGAAGATGACTGCACAGACCTGGATGGCCTCCTCTTCTCCTACCATTCAGCAGTGGGCCAACAACTTGAAGGCCTACATGTCAATCGAGAGGGCACAATATTCGGCTCTGGGATGGCAAAGGGTCTTATCGGAACTGTGGGGCCCTCTTGTGGCCTACATCGAGGCTAACACATTTCTATCTTAATGATTCTGTCTCCTGCCAGCTTCAGCCTGATCTGTTAGGCCCCATGGATGTGTATTTACTTTTCTGCACTTGCTGCAGTCTTTAGAATGATGCTTTATGCCCTTTCCCTTGATGTTCTATTCATTAATTCAGTAATTTCTTTTCAAGACATTTCTACTGGCTATGTAAAACACTGATGGATGTCCTGCTCACTCTGTAATATATCTTAGATTATGGTGTGCTGTGTAATTTGTGTACACTGTTCTGCACTCCTCGTGTATCTTAATAAAATTATGTTGACAAAAAAAAAAAAAAAAATATGGCCTCAGTTATTGGAAAGGCAACCCCCCGTCCCGGGATTTGCCCCTATCTAAGATGTCCACAAATGGTACTTGGCACTTTTTTGCACAGGCTCCAGAAGGGCATTCATGCACTCCGACATGAGCTGGAAATGAGCCCCAAATGACACCGGCCCATGATCAGTGGTCAACTCATCGACCGAACCCCGAAGATATGAGTCCTGAAAGATACCATGTTTGATCGATCTGGGTCATCTGAGGAGTCCTTGAAAACGGCCCTCGACTGTTTCTCACAATGGACCACCCGAGTATCCTCAGACTGGGTATTCTCAGCCGACAACCAGCCTGGCAAGCTGGTGGCTGACACAGCCTCCTTGGTCAGAGCACCCACGTTCAGCTGTGGTGGTGGTGGCTCCACTCTTCGGGATGGGGAAGCAATTGCCAGGAGCACCTGCAAAGCATTAACCAGTGAGGGCATAACTGGTGGCTGCTAGGTGACTGAAGGTCTGGAGAATAAAGACCTACCCTGCCCCATGACAAACCACTATTGCCAGAGGAGCTCCTTGTAGTGCCAGCACATCTTCCACCGGTGTCTCTCCTCACCTGAAAATGAGGAAGTTGAGGAGCACTGATAGCGATGCCTACCAGTCAAGTGAGACTGAGAACAGGACTGCCTCGATCCAGCTCTCAAACTGGACCTCGACTGCTGACACAACTGTCGATGTCAAGAAGAGGCCTCCAGTGGGTCATGGTAGACCACATGCTTCACTACGTTGAATACGAGAGGCTTCAGAGGCTTGACCACTGGTGAAGGCTGCTCCTGAGGCAACCTGATTGGGGACGCCAACTGGGCAACATTCTTCTGAGTGAGGACCAGGAGAACCAGGGTCTGCGAGACTGAGTCCTCTATCTCATCCAACAACCAGTTGATATAACAGTCTTGAGGAAAACCTCCAAGGCCTACTCCACCAGAGTAAAGGTCAAGAAACCTGATGGGGCTACCTAGGACCTCTTGGACATTCCCTTGACTGAAGGAGTCTCGACCAAAGTCAAGTGATCGGGAGGACCTCGATGTCCCCCAGTCCCACAACTGGCACTGGCGGTGTTTGCGTTTCTTGCTGCTGTGGCCAAGGCTTCCACCAAGCTCTGGAGAGCCATGCACATTTTGCGGAGGCCTTCTGCAAAAGACCCTCTGAGGCTGGACCCAGCTGGAAGAAGTGCCGAGACTGAGAAGGTGCCCACCGTAGCAGCCACTACTTCCTCCTTGAAGGCCGCGAGCTAAGCAGCCAACCCAGTATCTGCCAAGGCCGGCTTGCAGTCTTCAGGCCAGGTATCTTCGGATCCCATTCTGAAGGCCATCCGAGGATGAGACTGTTATATTCTCAAGGGATTCCAGAAGCGCGGAGAGACACAAGCCGCACCAAGCCACGTTGTCCTGCCTGCTCAGGCAGTACAGGCATGTGATGTGCAGGCTGGTGACCAACATCGTTTGTCGCCGCTGAACAGAAAACTTAAACCCTGATTTGTGAGGTTCCATAGATCCTGAATTAGGGGAGTTGAAACCAGAGAAACTGAAGTCTATAAAGAACTTTGAAAGTAATGATTGCCAATGGCGCACTTACCTAAAGCAAGAGCTTCTAAGGAGGTGACCTGTTCTTCCAGCGGAAAGAAAGAGCTGACATCATGGGGCTCGAGTCAGAGATACACTGCCTGGGTGGTGGAAGGAGATTAGCTTAAAGATGTCCGATGAAAGCCTGTTCCAGCGGAACTGCCAGTGTGGACTGTGAACTGAAGACCGTGTTTATTGTATGTCATGTATTTTAACTGTTTTAGATAATTTGGGCCGCTTGTACAACACCTTGAATCAAAATGAAAGAGAGCACTATATTAAATAAAAATGATGATGATTAACTTTTTCCATGGCCCTAGAAACAGTTTTATTGGAAAAATAAAAGTGCTGAGGGAAGCCGACACAAGTGCAGACATGAGTGGTGTATTCATGGATATATTTTAGTGAAGTGGGAGAGGAGGAGGAGGAGGAGGAGAATCGGGAGGCCTGAACAGATAGAGGAGAGCCTGTATGAGAAGGCAGCCTGCCTGGCAGTGGTCTTGGGATGGAGGAGAGTGAAAGTATCAAGTTTCTCAGAAAATAGGAGGAAGGGACAAGAAAGAATTGATGTAACAAGGAAAAGAGCCAAGTCAAAACTTGGGAATGAGGGAGAAAACAGTGATGGGTATTGTGGGGGGAGTTTGTGGCATATTAACAGAAAAAGTGAAAGAGAGTTAGTCAGTTTTGGAAGAGGCACTATGTACCATATCCCCGTAATCAAATTTTGGAGGGTCATTTTCATAACACTAGCCTGGCATACAGGCATGGGGGGAGATCAGATGTCTTCCCATCTAGTGCCCAGAATTTTGAGAGAAGCTTTCCAGGGGTGGCCTTATAATGGCAGGAAATATTAAGGTGACTATCAAGCCAGATTCTTAGGCATTTAAAGAATGGGATTCAGGGTCTTGGGGTGAGGACTAGAATCTGACCTGCTACTGCCTGGTGCCAAGGTCACGGAGACAGTTTTTTCATTTATGGTGAATTGGTTATTACAGGACCAGCATTGGACATTGTCAAAATCACCCTGGAGCTGTGCTATCTAGAGCCGAACGGTAACCCGTCATATGGGCGACTCAAACTGAGCAACTCAATTTGACTCCTGTTATGTGAGCTACCTGAAAGGGCAGTGACATGCAGTTATAGTGCAGGTCAAGGGAAGGACAGAGAGTATGCAGGAGGGCGAATGGAAGAGGAGGGATATTGGAGAAGATATGTGAGAGGTAGTGTGGCGTGGTGTTGCCGAGCTGGCCATGTAGTGGGAGGATGGTTGGCTGCAATGAGGAGAGTTCAGGGTTTGGGGCTGGGTAGGGGTACAGTTTTTTGTTTGTAGTGTGTGCAGGAGTTTAACTTTTTTTTTTTTTTTTTGAGTTTCTCCCTTTCCTGACATGCACTCCCCTGGAGTTGAGAATCTAAATTAAGGGGGGTGCATAGTAGTCCATGTTCGCTGTTCTCGTCTTCACTGGTGAATGTACATCGCTGTTTTGTTTTTCGGCGATGTACACTCGCTGTAACGGCGATCACAGTTATGACATGTAACCAGGCCAAACAGCATCATGCTTAGAGCACTATTGTCTGCAAACATATGAGTGCTTGAGGAGACACCAGCTTTAGCAGGCCATTTAGAAAAACTCAGAACAGACAAGGCCCCAAACTGGAACCCTTGAGGACTACTCATCTGATTAGGAGGGTAAAGTGAATTTCCTACTAAAACTCCCTTGGACATGTTCCCCATGTAAGCACCGAACCACCTAACTGTGCGATCAGAGAGGCCAGCCTTAGTGAGCGTTTCAAGTAGCAGTCTGTAGGCAACAGTGCTGAAAGTCTTGCAATGTTCAAAAAGATGGCAGTAACAGATGCATGCAGTGGCCTGAGTGAAAATATATAGTTTATTTCCATGTGAGAGGAGGCAGGACTAATGATCATGAGTGGTTATGCCATGAGTGAGTTACAGAAATCCCACCCCCTCACAAATGGAAATAAACTGAACATTTTCACTCAGGCAAATTCAAGTTCAGTTTATACAACTTATTAGTAAATTGCTTAAGTGACGCACATTAAACTTACAGATCAATTATTATAGTGTCCTTAGGGAAGATGCAACAGTTGGTATTGTCTTGAAGTGTGCCTGCTATAGAAACATAGAATTTGACGGCAGATAAGGACCGCTTGGCCCACCTAATCTGCCCATTTTCCTACCTAACAGATAAGCTGCAGATCCTAGTTAACCAACAGCTTACTTTCTCCTACCCCCCACTAGGACTACCTTATGTCTGTCCCATGCATTCTTGAATTCCCCCACTGTGTTTGACTCCACGATCTCCTGAGGGAGGCTGTTCCATGCATTCACAACCCTCTCTGTGAAAAAATACTTCCTCACATTACCTCTGAGCTGCCCCCCGTCTATCTTCAAATTGTGTCCCCTTGTTCTTGCACATCTCTTTTTCTGAAAGATGCCACCCTCTTGGACTTTGTTGATTCCCTTGAGGTACTTGAAAGTTTCTATCATGTCCCCTCTCTCCCTCCTTTCCTCAAGGGTATACATATTAAGCTCCTTTAGTCTTTCTCCCCTGTCTGCACTCCACAGATAGACAGACACATACATGACGCATGCAGGCACACTGTAAGATCCTTAAATGTAAGGAAGCCTAAAGCACAGAGAAAGAAAGGTTCGATTACCTTAGAGTCTAGACTTGAAGTATGTTATGCTGGGAAAGAAAGATCAAGAAGCACACTGCCATATGCAAACTTAATTTCGGTATGGGAGTATGAAATAGGTTTATGAGATCAAGCAAGCAGGAAAAAGTACAGTTATTGAGAAATGAAATTACGTACCTACCGTAATTTTGATCTTTCTTGTATCTTCACCATTCATTACTGCTTGGGGTTAAGCCGGAGGCGCGCTCTCTGGAGTTTTTGGGAGTCGGCTCAACGGCCGCTCGAGCGGCATGACATCTTGGCCATGCGCAGGGGCCGTTAGGTGTCGGAGACTTCTATCTCAGTTCTGTTAGCCAGAGGTGAAAATAAAGGTAAGAAAAAGGAAAGCGAGGCAAGAGAGCCGAGGATAGAAAAAGGATATAAACTGAAAAGGGATAAGCCGGTGAGAGAATAGACAGAGGAGAGAGTTACCCTAAGGGACCGCGGAACCTCTATCGAGGCGGCTCTAAGGGAGGAACAGAGAGAAGGAAGAGAAGTAGAAGAAGAAGGAGAAGAAGAAAGGGCATGTTGAGAGGGAGAACAGTGCCCATCGAGCATCGTTTGAGAGGCTTATAGGCTCGAGACTAACAAGGGAGCAAGAATCCCAGTTGTTAGGACTGACGGGAGGTTCAACCGAACCACCTGAACGGATCTGAATGAGGGCAGACTCTCTGGACTCTCAACATGCCCAGTCCCTTCATCCTAGTTGAGGGCTCCTAGACTGTCCAGGCAGAGCCTGTTCCGGGTAGAGTGCCCAGCCAGGAAGGGGACTAAGTCCCTTTGCACCTTGTTAGGTGCTAACACAGCAGTGTATGGAAACGACTATGCCTTCTCGAAGGCAGTTTTGTATGAAAATAGAGTGGAACTCAATCAGACTCCTAGGGCAAGGCAGGCAGACGTCAGAGCTGACAAGTTCAGTCAGTAGCTAGAAGAGCTAGAAATAATACCTGCCAGGAGATTCTTGACTTGCGGGGCCAGGACAGGCATGGCCACTTGGGCCGTGAAACTGCATGACCTGGAAGAAGGTGAATCGCACCCAAAGGGTGGTCAGAAAGAGTCTCTCAGAAGTAGAGAAAATTATAACCGTGCTCGTTCCTCTTACCTTGAGAAAAAGGGAGATCCATTCACTAAGAATGGAAAAATAGAAAAGTTTTTTTTTTTTTGCATAAAGGCCAAGAAAAGTAAGAGGAACGAGATGGGGAGACGCCACAGAAGGAGGCCACTGAGGGGAAGGTGGGAGGGTATCAGTAATGAATGGTGAAGATACAAGAGAAGATCAAAAATTACAGTAGGCGCGTGATTTTCATATCTTCCCTGTCAATCTTCACCATTCATTACTGCTTGGGTGAGCTAGCTTCCCTCCCCTAAAAAGGTGGGGGTAGAACCCTGAGGAACAAGACCCCCAACCTCCTGCTAGGAGAAACAGAAGGGGAAGACCCTGCAATGCAGAGAGAAACCTATGTGGGAGAAAGAGTTAGGAGGTGCCCGAGGACGGGAGGCGGAGGAAGCCTGCAGAAGTCTCCTAGCTCTGGAGGAAAAGAGGCGGGTCCCAGAAAGCAGGCAGATCACCTCCCAGACCAGGGTGACAACCTTGATAGGCGAAGCCATGCCGTCCGCCTAATGCAGATCGCTGTCCCCGCAACCCTGGAAGCCACCTCATTAGCGTCATAAGATGCCCTTCCTTGGTGTCTTGCCAGCTCCAGGCCTATAGTGGAGAGGGCAATAGCCTGTCTGGTGTGCTCCGTATCAGGCATTGATGCTAAGAGCTGGGAGAGCATCGACCACAGATGCCGATTGTAGGCAGCGTGGTGAGTCTGATGTGATGCAATGCAGGCCACCGCACGAGAGGAAGAGAACACTCCCCACCGGTCGAACTGTAGGGAATCCGAATCCGGTGGACGGTCGTGCGCCAGGCGGTGACGCCCGGAAGGAGTCTTTAGGTATACCAAACCCGAGGACGGGCTGAGAAGGCACCAGGGATTCCGAAATACCTTCGCCGACAGTCTACCGGGGCTGGAGAAGGGGCAACTGGTGACTGCCAGGAACGGATAGACACCTCCTGGAAGGGGATAGGCCAGGAAGGTGGGCACTGAATTCTCCAAGGAATTCACACGTCTCCCGTTCAGTATTATCTCGCCTAACGTAAGAGATTCGAAGATCCCTCACCTTCCTCGAAAGGAATCGCTGATATTCAGTGAAATCAGCGTCGGAGAAAAGATGAGCAAGGGGTTCCTCTCCCTCAGAGGAGGGAGACGAGGATGATGGGGAGCTCGAATGTCCAGAAGATTCCTGCAGAGGTGGGGAGAGTTGAAAGACCTGCTCATGCATATATCTAACGTATGAGGGGAAGGCCGCCACAGAACCGCTGAACTGCTCCCAGGATAACGGACCCGTAGGACCGACATGGCCTGGAAGAGCGGGGGGTGGTTGCAGAGGTACTGGAGAAGGGCACCTCCGAAAAGGCAACTGACCTCTGCTAGGGCTCTGAAATCCGGGGAACGGAGCCCGAGCTGACGGGATCCCGGATAACAAACCAGGTCGCAAAACAGAACCCTGGGGATACGAGGCCTGGAAGAGCCCAGAAGGGGATCCTCCCCTGTGACGAACCTGGGACTGCATGGATCCAGAAGGGCAGTCCACAGCAACGCCACCGGAGGGAGTCCCGGGGCCCAAGAGGGAGCGCGGGACTGGCGCTAGCTCCTAGCCACCCCATGTAGGTGCCGGCCAAGACCGCGATGACCATCCCCCGCCCCCGACTCCGGACCCGAGAGAGCCCTCCCCGACTCCAGCTGCCCCCACCCCAAGAGGTGGCAACGGCACCCGGAAGGGTAGCTGTTACAGACCCCCTAGGAGGGAGAGCCCCTCCCCTCAGTCCCCACCACATCACCCCTCCGGGACCCGGGGCCACCCCTAGCCCGAGGGTCCTCAGGGGAGGACGGGAGCGGAGACAGCGGAAGGGGCCCGCTGTGCCCGCCTAGCACCACGTGTTACTGGGGACCCCGACCCCGAAGAGTCAGGATGCCAGGAAGGGTCCACGTCTCAGTCATCGACCACTGGAGGACTGAGACCAGCAGAACTTCGATGCTGGCAGCTGGGTCTCAGAGGAGCGGCGCCATGAACGGGCGCGGTGCCAGGGATCGGCGCCTGGCGACTTAGCCACTTTGACTGCTAGGCTGGTCCCGCTCCCTGTTGCACCAGTTAGGGCCCACGCGCCGGAACCCAATCTGGCACCGCTGGGGTGCAAGCGGGCTCTGCGCGGGCTCTGAGGGTGGCGGGCGTCAGGTCCACCGGTGCCAGGCTCCAGCAGGCGTGGGCCTCGACACTGGGGAGCCTGCACCTCCGGAGGTGACTGCCGAGGCGGTGTCCCCTCTCGCGTGCCCCCGGAGGGGACCAGCGACGCCTCGACACCGCGAGAGAAGCTTCCTCTTCGCAAGAGAAGAGGAGGAAGCCTCCTCTCTGTGGATCGATAGGCCCGGAGGGGACCCCGGAGGGGCCTAGAGACCTTACCTGGGAATCCCTGATGACGCTTGTCCTCCAAGGTCGGCGGGGCATTGCCGTAGCTTGAACGCTGGACTCTCGAGGACATGATGGTCCATGGAGAAACAGGGCGGTCGCACGCGTCCATGATGTGGTTGGGTCCCAGGCAACGGAGACAGACATCATGCCGGGTCCGAGACGGAAAATGCCGACCACAGAGCACCGGACGATAGGGGCGCCCGCCTCGACTTACGCTTGCTCCCGAACCTGACATGATGCGAACTAAACAAGGAAAAAGCAATAAAGCATCACGGCGCGTCATAGAAAAAAGGAACGGTCTTACCGGTACGGCGCCGAGAGAGTCGCCTGAGAGAAAACGAGGAGTCTTGAGGTATTAGAAACCGAGAACACTATTCGCCACCGCAGCAGGTGCAGTTCCACGCGGGGAGAAACAGAACTGAGATAGAGGAGGAGTCTGCGGCATGTATCAGCCGCCCGCTTGGCGATGACGCCGAGGGTGAGGCGCCGCTGAGCAGACTCCAAAACAAAACAAAAAAACTCCCGGTGAAGGGTGCGCACGCTCCGGCTTAACCTCAAGCAGTAATGAATGGTGAAGATTGACAAGGGAAGATCTTACCGTAACAATGAATCTTCGGAACAGCTCTTGCAGCAGGTAACACCATTAGGACTGAAGCGGCAGGCGCAGGACCCCATGGAATTCTTCTAGCTAGCTTCTTCAGCGGGATCGTCGGCGTCGGTCCCGCTCCGACATCAGGCGTAGTACATAAGGGGCTGGTCCCGCCAGATTCCCCAGTTCTCCCGCCGGAGACTTCCGGCCACAGGACGACATCAGAATGGGAGACCGAGGATCCACCATCAGAAGACAAAAAGGCGTAAGCCCCTGCCAAAGGCTCGGTAAGCCATGCCTCCTCCAAGGGGGAAGGTGGGCGGGAAGGTACCTGCTGCAAGAGCTGTTCTCGAAGATCTACTGTTACGGTAAGTTCTTACGTAACTGTACTATCTTACTTCGAGATACAGCTCTTGCAGCAGGTAACACCATTAGGACTGATTTCCAAGCAATAACGCCTGTAAGTATTCTGGGAGGAGGAAACTAGGAAAATCCATACCAAGTCCTGACTCTCAGGACAGAGCCTGTGGCACGGCCAGTCGAAACCGGCTCTTTGCAGTAAGCAATGTCCAGGCTGTAATGCCTGATAAAAGTATGCACAGAGCTCCAAGTGGCTGCAGCACAAATGGCAGAGGAGGAGACGCGGCGTTGCAAAGGAGGTAGCCACCCCTTAGTGGAATGGCCCCGGACTGTACCCGGGAGGGGCTTCTGCTTAGTATCACAGCAGTATAATATACACGGGACAAGCCAGCGAGAAAGGGACTGCTTCGATACTGGTTGGCCCATCATCCTCTCAGCGAAGGAAATGAAGAGTTGCTCTGACTTACGAAGCTGTTTAGTCCTATTCAGGTAATACCTTAGACAGTGGTGAACATCCAGGGTGTGGAGCAGCGCTTCTCCTCTATTAGAATATTTAGGGAAATATACCAGCAGGTCAATGTCCTGATTGAGAGTGAGTGCAGAGACCACCTTAGGCAAGAACTTAGGATTCGTCCTCAGGGACACTCTGTCCCGGTGGAAAATCAAATAAGGTTCCTTACACATGAGAGCGTGAAGCTCGGAAATTCTCCTTGCTGACGTAACAGCAACTAAAAATAACGTTTTCCATGACAGGAAACGCAGCTCGCAATCCGCGGCAGGTTCAAAAGGGGGAAGCGTGAGTTGTTCCAGGACAAAGAGTAAATCCCATGGAGGAACAGGGTCCTTAATGGGTGGCCTAGGTGTAACACTATTTTCAGAAAGTCTCGAGGCATCAAGTTGCGCCACTGTGCGCTGTCCCACCGTCGAAGTGGTAAGCAGAAGTAAGTAAAGGTGCACCTAATAGAGGAGTAGGCGCAGACCCAATGGAAAAGGGAGAGCAGGTATTCTAACATCGCTTTCACTGGGCAACCTAGAGGGGAAAGGCCGTGGTTTATGAATTACAGGCGTAAACGCCATTTAATGGTGATACGTCGACACGTTGCTGTTTCTGGTCGCTGGAAAGAACTTCCGCCACTTCTTATGACCCCGTGTCGCAAAATGGCTATGTCTCTAGGAGCCATGCATGCAGGTTCAGTGAGCGGAAGTCCGGGTGGACTAGAGAACCTTCCTCCTGAGACAAGAGGTGGGAGCTGAAAGGCAACGGGACCGGAGGTTCCCGGGACAGCTACGCGAGCAAGGGGAACCAGATCTGTCTGGGCCAAAAAGGCTCTATCAGGATCATTGTTGAGTGCTCCCTGCGCAGTTTGAGAAGAACTCTCTGGATCAACGGGAAGGGAGGGAAGGCGTAGAGGAATCTGTTCGCCCAGGAGAGGGACAATGAGTCTCGCCAGAAAGCACCAGGCCCTGGATCTAGCGAGCAGAAATTGGACAGTTTTGCGTTGGATGGGGAAGCGAATAAGTCCAGTTCTGGAATGCCCCATCGAAGAAACAGATCCTCGACCCTTGAAGAAGCTCCCACTGTGGACTCTGGCCTGGGAAGCGACTCAGGCTGCCTGCGATTGTGTTGTCCACTCGGGAACGTGAACTGCATCAGTTCGCGCCGTGTCGATTACCAATCCCACACTCTCATAGCTTCCTGCAAGGGGTGAGAGTGTGCGCCCTGTTTGTTGAGGTAATACATCACCGCCGGTTGTCTTTCTGAAGCAGAAGAGTGCTCGATGGGATTTCTGACTGAAAGGCCTGCAGGCGCCAGAGGACACACCTCATCTCCAGCACGTTGGCGTGGAGGTGGGCTTCCTAGAGGTCCATGTTCCTGGGACCTCACCCGCTCAAGTGCGCCTCCACCTAGCCCTGAGGGCGCTCTGTGGAGAGGATTATCTCGGACAGCGCTTGTAAACGGACACCCGCAGAAAGTGTCCCTGGTCTAGCCACCATTGCCAGTCTCGAATCACAGCATATGTGATTCTGACTGGATGCTGCATGTGGTCTTGTCTTTGGTCCCACTGCACCTTGAGCATCCACTGAGTTACCCGCATGTGGAGCCTTGCCAAAGGGACTGTCGGAATGTGTCCGAGCAGACGAAGGACCAGCCTGGCAGGGACAGTCTTCTTCGCCGAGAGATCCCTGATGAGGGATCTGATGCGTTCCGCTCTGTCGTCTGGGAGAAATGCTTTCCCCTGAACGGTGTCCAGAACTGCGCCTATGAACTGTAGCTTCTGTGACGGTACGAGGAGAGACTTCTCGTAGTTGATTAGAATGCCCAGAGACTGGAACAGGCCCTGGGTGCTCTGAATAGCCAGCAACAACGCCTCTCTGGAGGCAGCCATGAGAAGCCAATCATCCAAGTACGGGAACACATAGTGGCCCTGTCTCCTTAAGGACGCTGCCAAAACTGCCATGCACTTGGTAAAGACCCTGGGGGCCGATGACAGTCCGAACGGAACAGCCCGGAACTGAAAATGGTAGCCGAGGAACTCGAAGCGCAGGAACCTCCTGTGCGCTTGAGCCACAGGGATGTGCAGGTAGGCGTCCTGCATGTCTAGGGACGCTAAGAAGGTGTCCTGTTTTAGCATGGGAATGAGGCCCGGAAGGGTCACCATGCGAAATCGTTTGTAGGCGACTGATGTATTTAGGTCGCTGAGGTCCAAGATTGGACGGAGGTCCCCTGTTTTCTTGGGAACCAGAAAGAAGTGGGAATAGTATCCGGAATCTGTCTGGTTCTCTGGAACACACTCCACCGCTCCCTTCTGCAGGAGCATGAGTATTTCTTGCCTGATAAGCAATTTGTGCTGACCCGAGTAACGGGAGAGCAGAGGAGGCCTCGAGGGTGGCTTGTTGTCGTAATTCTATAAAGTGGCCTTTTTCAACCAGCTGAAGAACCCACCTGTCGGTGGTTATGGACTGCCATCCTGGCAGGTAATTTGCACTACGACCCCCGACTTTGATGTCCCGTTGATCCTGAGGGGCGGGGGCCGGGAAGGAGTCAGGCTGTGGCGGTGGAGGGAGCCGCAGGCTGAGCCAGCTTAGCTGGACGCTGACTTCTGCCCGCAGGCTGTCTTCCCTGGGCTCTGCGGGAACCGGAGCCCCTCTGTTGTGGACCGGTGCAGGACTGTTGTCTCTGTGTCTGTCCACGAAAACTGCTTTGGTTCCTATGAAAGGAACTAAGCTTTGGTCGGTACATTGCCTGGACCGACCTCACCGCCTTCCCGGCCTCTTGGAGCTTGGCGAGAACCTTCTCAGAGGGTGCACCAAAGAGAACTTCTCCTTCGAAAGAGGCGTCCATGATGTTCTTCTGGACGTCCGGGGTAAATCCGGAGACACGAAACCATGAGTGTCTCCGGCGGCACATGCCTGAAGCTGCCGCCTGGGCCGAGGAGTCCGTGGAATCATACGCGGCTCGCAGCACCTGGGTTCCCACGTCCAAACCCGTACGGAGGTGCTGCAACATCTCCTCCTTCTGCTCACCTTCTGGCAATTTCTCCGCCAGATCCAGTCCCTGTTCCCACAAAGCATTTTGGAACTGCACCATGTGGGTCAAGTAGTTCAGGGATCTGATGGCGCAGGTAGCGGAAGCATACGTGAGCCTGCCAATAGCGTCCAGCTGTTTGGACTCCGGGTCTGGTGGCAGGGTGCTCAAATGTTGTGGTCTCTGGGACCGGTCATGAGAGGCTGTTATGACCAGAGAGTCGGCCAGAGGATGTTGAGCCAAGTACTGGTCCTCCTTAGGAGCCTTGTAAAGGCGGTCAGCTTTCTTCGGCATCGACGGGAGCGAGTGTGGACGCTTCCACACTGCCTTGGTGACGTCCACAAAAGTGTCCACCAAGGGTGGTACCACCACAGGCTTGGGATCCTTCTGCTGAAGATATCTAGCAAGGCGTAGTCTCTCGGGGTCTAACTCTTCTGCATCCCAGCCCATGTTCTCTTGGATATGTCTCATGATTTCCGCGAATGATAGGTCATCCGGAGGAGATCTAAGAAGCTCACGTGGGTCTGGAGAGGGGATCGGAAGGGGAGAGAGGGATCTGGATCTTACCGAGGACTCCGATCCTGTATCCTCCGTCGAAGGCGAATGGCGGCGTCTTCTGGGTCTCTTAGGACTGGGTGACCCTGAAGAGGATCTAGACGGAGGTCTCCTTCTATCTGGTCTTCCCCTGAGGGTCCGCTGGCTCCTGGGGAGAGGGTACTGCCTGCTGCCCCGATGGAGAAGGGCTCGCAGGTGGCGGAGGAGGAGGAGGTAGAGGAGGTGATGTGGGAACCACATCCTTTTTAATGGTATCCCACCAGTAGGTAAAGAGCTCCTTAACCTCAGAAAAGGAAAGGCCCAACGATGGACCGGGCGCCGGTGGCCGGTCGTCGGGTTCCGGCATCGGCTCCTCAGGGGCCTCAGGTTGCGGGGAGGGTTCCTTGGGAGGATCGACAGGACCGGGTTCACCCGTCTGGTCCTCGGGCTGCGTCAATTCCTCCTACATGATAGTCTCCTGACCAACGTCGGTAGGAGGCGTCGGGGTCCTCTTCTCGACTCGTGCGGACGCTCGTCCCTCCTGCACGACCGAGAGGGAGAGCCTGACCGCGACGGGCGCTCTGGCGGTCGACGGTTCCTGGGACCTGTGATGAGTGGCCGACGCGAGTCCGAGGGCTTTGCGAGGTAAGCCTTGGCTTCTGCTGGGAGGAGGAGGAGGCAAGGAGGTAGACCTGACGCCGGGTTCGGAATGGCGGAACCCGACTTGTGGTGATGATGATGGTCCCCAGACCTAACCAGGGCTTTGGAAGAAGAGGACGAAGTGGGCCTGGAGGTCTTGGCCTGTGAGGAGGAAGAGGAGCCCGAAGGTTTCTTCACCGCAGCGGAGGGAGGCTGAGAACGGGCCCGGGATGGCGAACGGTCAGACCAGGAGCCGGAACTACGGGAGTCGGAGGCCCCAGACGGGGACTTGGATGGAGCCTTCTCCCTGTGCTTCTCAGGATGTTTCCGGGCTTTCTCAGCAGAACTCCCCTTGGAGGTGTCCATGGCCTTAACTTTCTCCTCGAGCAGGACCGCCTGCAGAGCCTTCTGGCGACGGATCCGGGTCCGGCTGCTGAACCCTTTACCAGAAAATACAGGACCGGGTGTTGTGGTCTGGGCCTAGGCACCGGACGCAGGCCGAATGCGGATCCTTGAACGGGATTTGCTTCCCACAGGCGCACTTCAAGGGATGGCCTTCAACGGAGGTTGGAGAGGACATCAGACAGCAACTGAGCCGAAGGAAGAACTTAACCATGCGTCGCGCGCTAGAAACGATCCGGTCGAGACATGCAAGTCGACGGCGGAAAAAGAACTGGAGAATCTGGCGGGACCACCCCTTATGTACTCCATTTGACGCTGGAGGCGGGACCGACGGGCCGGGGTATCCCCATGAAGTTAGCTAGCTAGAAGAATTCCGTGGTGTCCTGCCGCCTGCCGGCTTCAGTCCTAATGGTGTTACTTGCTGCAAGAGCTGTATCTCGAAGTAAGATAGAAAGTTACTTAATCTAACTTTAGATCTTCAAACATATCTACTCCATAGAGCTGAACTCTGGTCTCACAGACAGAGGCACTAGGACCCTATGGGAGCCAGACCTTTTAGGACAAACATGCATTATGCGCATTTGCACTGCATGGAACATGGTGCTATGCACACCAACAATATTAGAACAACATTTTACGAGCAATGGGAGCCTATGAAGATCCTATTTATGAAATACGCCTCCCTTCCCATTATAAGTCAATGGCAGTGACGCCTGAGCTACCGGGGCGCACTTCAGAGTTAGTGGGGCCGAGCCCTGGCAAGCCCCTTGTAAATCTAAGACTGCACATTGATAGTAAAAATCATTTGTTCCGGCCCCAACTGCCTCACTACCTTTTTTGCCAACTATAATTCTAACACTGAACATTGGCAGTAGAAATAATGTGTGTCGGTCCCAACTACCTTTTTTGCCAAGGAGAGAGAAAGGAGGAGTACTGAGAGACAAAAAAACTAGTTAAAATTTTTTAGAAGTAAACATTTTGAAATATGGACAGAATTTATATGTCCACTAAAGGGCCAGCAGAGCACAGACCCTGTGATTGGGGGTGTGTCTGAAAACATACATATGTGGTAAAGGCCCGTAAGTCTGGGACACAGTGGGTGGGTGAGTATGGACCTATGGAGAAGATATTCTTGAAGACAGTACAGTTACGCAAGAACTTACCATAACAGCAGATGTTCAAGAGGATCTCTTGCAGCAGGCTATCACCGGCAGAACTAAGCCGTCAGGTGCCAGGACCACACAGAAACCTTTCTATCTAGCAGTATATCAGAGGGCCACCCACCTCTGACATCAGCGCCTGAAGTCAGACAATCCTATAAAAGGCAGTTGGCCCCCACAGCCTCCTCAGTTCTCTTGCCGGAGACCATAAGCAGGATGCCGGAAGGGGGTAACAGAGTAGGATTCCAAGGTAACCCAATAACAAAAAGAAAATAAAGGCAGAAGGCTCACCCCTATGGAAGGGGAGAGAGACACAGGAGAAGGGGGAAGGAGGGAGAGAAAGCAGGGTCTGCTGCAAGAGATCCTCTTGAAGATCTACTGTTACGGTAAGTTCTTACATAATTGAACTATCTCACTTTGAGGATATCTCTTGCAGCAGGCCATCATCGGTAGGACTAAGTCCCAAGTAGTTCTGGCACTACTGACAGACAGTCTGGGCAGTAGGCAAAAGAAATAGCCTAAGAAAGGAGGCCTTGGAGGACAGCTAGGCTGAAGTTGGCCCTGCGCTGAGAGGCAATGTCCAAACTGTAATGCTTGGTAAAAGTGTGGACAATGCTCCAGGTGGCAGCAGCGTAAATGTCAGCAGCTGACAAATTATGGAAGCAAGCCACTGATGTAGCCATACCTCTTGTGGAATGGCCTTTAACCCCTTCAGAAAGTTCCTTGCCGTACTTCTGGTAACAATAGACAATGCAATTGGCTAACCATTTTGATAAACACTGTTTGGACACCAGGGCGCCCTCTTTCCTAGGGGCGAACAAAACAAACAACTGATTGGACTTCTGTGAGTCCTTGGTCCAGTGTGTATAGTACCTCAGGATTCTATGCACATCCAAGGTATGGAGCAATGCCTCCCCTTGATTGGAATGCTCCGGAAAATAAACAGGCAGGTGGATGGATTGATTCAAAGTAAACTCCAATACCACCTTAAGTAGAAACTTGGGATTTGTATGCAAAGACACCCTGTCTTTGTGAAAAACAAAAAAAGGCTCCTTACACATGAAGGCCTGAAGCTCTGAAATCCTTTGAGCAGAAGTAATGGCAACTAAAAATTATACTTTCCACGACAGAAAGCGTAGCTCGCAAGATGTGGCCAGTCCAAGTGGAGGCAGTGTAAGCTTTTCCAACACAAAATTAAGGTCCCAAGGTGGGACAGGGTCCATGATTGGGGGCTTCAAATACAAAATGCCCTGCAAGAATGTGCAGGACACATCGAGCTTAGACATTGAGCATCCATCCACAGGTACATCACATGTAGGGAAGTCAGAGAGACGTACCTTAATAGAGGAGTACCGCAAACCTGAGACTGAGAGGGACAGAAGGTACTTCAAAATCTGATACGTTGGACAGGTAAAGGGATCTAAATGGTGCAATGCAGCCCAAAGAGTGAAACGTTTCCATTTGATAGAGTAAGTGGCCCTGGTGGAGGGCTTCCTTCCCACCACCAAGACATCTGCCACTCTGGGGGAGACCCAATATCTGGCAATCACTTTGTCAGCAGGAGCCATGCATGGAGATGGAGAGACTTGAGGTCTGGATGGACTAGAGTGCCCTGTTCCTGGGACAGCAAGCCTGTGTACAGGGGCAGGGACAACGGAGGTTCCACTGCCAGTTGTTGTAGTAAGGGGAACCAGATTTGATGAGGCCAGAAGGGGGTGATGAGGATCACTGTAGCCCTCTCCATCTAGAGTCTGATCAGAACTCTTTGAAGGAGCAGGAAGGGAGGGAAGGCATACCAAAACCTCCCTGTCCAGGAGAGGGACAGTGCGTCTTGCCAGAAAACTCCAGGCCCTCATCTAGCGAGCAGAAAAGTGGTAGTTTTGTTTTGTTTGGGGAAACAAAAAGGTCCAACTAGGGCTGACCCCATCTGTTGAAGAGGTCTTCTGCCACTGAGGTCAGAAGTTCCCACACGTCGGCTAATAACCATGAGTGACTTAGGCTGTCCACTAGGATGTTTTGGTCACCGGGAACATGGATAGCCAAGAGTTCCAGGCCATGTTCGATGGTCCAATACCAGACTCTCATCGCTTCTCTGCACAGGGGATAGGAACAAGTCCTCTCCCTGCTCGTTTATATAATAAACTACGCACATGTTGTCCGACTGAACCAAGAGAGGACCGAGGAGGAGCAGAGTCTGGAAGGCCTGCAGATCATACAGAAATACCTGCATCTCCAGGACATTTATGTGGAAATCCCTCTCTATCTCGGACCATGCCCCACGAGTTTGGTGGGTCCCCATGTGGGCTCCCCAACCAAGGCTGGAGGCGTCCGTCATAAGGTATAGGGGAGGTATAGAAAAGGGAACTCCCCAAAACAGGTTCCTGGGCTCCAGCCACAGCAACAGTACCTTCTTGACTGGACCCAACACCAGCACTGGTTGGACCAGGGCGTCCATGCGCTGGTCCCACAGTGTCTATTTGAGGGATTCGCATATGCAGACTGGCCAGGGGAACTGTGGCAATTGCTGCAGCCATGAGGCCTAAAGGCCTCAAAAAGACTCTGTCCGAAACATGATGGCTGGAGTAAAGGAGATGGGCGTGGTCCATCAGGTGTTCTGCTCTGCCTGGGGGTAAGAAGGCCTTCCCTTGGGTGGTGTCCAGCACTGCCCCTATATACAGGAGGTGCTGGCAGGGGGGTCAAGAAAGACTTTGGGAGGCTGACAGTAATGTCCAAAGCTTGGAACAGGCTGCAGGTGTGAGAAAGATTTTGAAGGAGATGGTCCCTGGACAGGACAGCTAGCAGTCAATTGTCCAGGTAGAGGAAGACGTATAACCCCTTCCGTCTAAGGCAGGTGCCACCACCACCAGGCATTTGAGGACAAGCCAAAGGGTAGAGCTCTGAACTATTAGTGCACTTGCTGGAAATGGAGAAGTGCCGTTGGGAGGTAAAAACCTTGATATGCAGGTAGGCATCCTGCATATCCAGAGAACAAAGCCAGTCCCCCTGATGAAGCAGGGGTGACCATCCTGAATCGTTTGTACTCTATAAACAGGTTCAACTGGCTTAGGTCCAGGATGGGCTGAAGGTCTCCCATCCGCTTGGGGACCAGGAAGCAGTGGGACTAAAACCCCCTTCCCTGCTGACACCGAGGGGCTGGCTCTATGGCCTTTTTTCAAAGTAAGGCCTGGATTTCCTCCCGGATGAGAGGGGCATGGCCGGGAGGATACAAGGAATTGCCTGGAGGGTTTTCTGGAGGCCACTCTATGAACTCAAGAGTGTGGCCGTGCTCGATGAGCTGCAGCACCCAGTTGTCTTTGGTGATTTCCCTCCATCTGTCCAGGTATAGGGAGAAGTGACCCCCGACTACCACCTGCTGTGGAATGACTAAGGGGTCATCTGGCAAGGAGACAGGAAGTAGGAGCAGCTGAGGCTGCTGCTGCACCTTGGGCACTATGGGTGGCGGCAGAGGGAGTGGGGAGAGCTTCCCCTGCTTTACACTTACCCTGGGCTTTGGGAGTGGGTCGGGCCTGTCTGTGGAAGAAGCATCGAAAAGGAGCCCATTGTCCCAACTTTGACTGGGTACGGTGCATAGAATGGATGGATTTCAGAGCCCATTCTGAGGTCTAGAGTTCGGAGATGATATCCTGGACATCTCCAGAAAGTTTGAACCCCCAGAAGGGTGCATCCATAATGTTGTACTGGACATCCTGTGTGAAGCCAGAGACCCGAAGCCTGGAGTGGCACCTCATACTGATGCCTGCTGCCTGGCCAGCGGCATCTACCGCATCACAGGCAGCCCTGAGGACGTGAGTGCCAGTGTCTGAGCCCGTTTTGAGGGCCTGAAGGGTCTGCTGCTTGGAGGGGTCGTCCGGCATGGCTAGGACATCCTCCCTAGCCTGGTCACAGAACAAGTTCTGGTACTGAACCATATGGGTCAGATAACTGATAGCCCGGATGGCCAGAGTGGCAGAAGCAAAGGCCCGCTTGGTCTAGGGAAAGGGAGCTTAGGTACTTCGGTCTTTTGGTGCCGTTGTGGGCCGCATTGATAATAACTGAATCGGCATTAGGCTGTTCGCCAAAGTATAACTTGCCAGTTGGGGTGTGGTAAAGCCTGTCAGCCTTTTCGGATACTGCTGGTACTGTATGGGGCTGGTTCCAAGCAGCCTGAGTAATGTTCTTACAGGAGTCAATCATTTTGGTGGGGGGGCACCAGCGGAAGGACGTCTGGCTGACGTAAATATATGGCAAGCCGACACCGTTCAGTGTCCTGTTCCTCAGTCTCCCAACCACATGGTGGCCTGAATGTGCCTCATGATGGCCATAAACGTGGGGTTGTCAGGAGGGGGGGACTTAAGGATGTTGTTGGGTGTATCGTCCCCTTCTGAGGAATCTGGACCCAAGGAGGAGGACTCGCTGCTGAAGCTCTGGTCAGCAATGTCCGCACCATCGCCCCCACTCTCCTTGGGTTGACAATCATCAGAGCACCCAGCTGACCAGGCGTTGGGCCTATCCCTGGGTATGTAAGAAGCACTAGGGCCTGGAAAAAGAGAGACCCAGGAGGCGAGTCCCAAGGGAGGCCCTTGAGGGGTGGTTGGGGCCAGAGCTCGCGGAGCTGGGACCTGTGTCTGCATGAAGGACCAGAGGGCAGAAATCAGCCCATGATAATTCAAAGAGGCTGGCATCAGACCCACAGGGGTGATCTACAGAACTCTTGATACAGAGGGAGGAAGTTGACAGGGAACTAGTGGAGGACATACACAACATGGCAGCTAAAGGCAAAATCCTGCTACTAGGGGACTTCAATATGCTGGGCGTGGATTGGACTACCCAGGTGGCTGCTTCAGCCAGAAGGACAACCATCCTAGAATCCCTGCAGGGGGTTGGACTCGGGCAGCTGGAGCATGAACCAACCAGGGACAAGTCAATTCTGGACCTGGCATGGACCAATGAGAACAGAGTAGAAGAAATACAGGTTGAAGGGCAGCTGGGGTCCAGTGACCACTGCATGGTGTGGTTCAACATGGCGACATGGACTCAAGTATGCCACACAAGGGCAAAAGTATTAGATTTTAGGAGGGTGGATTTCACTGAAATGGATAGATGTATACAAGCTGTCCTGGGGAAGGGCGAGGTAATAGAGGGGGTGGAGGAACAATGGGAGAAACTGTAAGGAGCCATAATGGGGATAACAAACCAATGCATTAGGATAGTGGGCAAATGGAAAAGAAGAAGGAAACCACTATGGTTCTCTAAGGAACTGGGGGACAAAGTCAGTGCTAAAAGACTGTGTTTTAGGAAACATAAGGGGATCCAAAGGGAGGAGGACAGAGAGATGTACCTTGAATGTCTAAGAGAAGCAGGGAAGGCTGTTAGGAGAGCAAAGGCGCAGACGGAGGAGGGGTTAGCACGGTCTGTGAAAAAATGGGACAAGGCATATTATAGGTACATCAGCGAAAGAACAAAATCGGGGGGATTGTGAGGCTCAAAGGGAGAAGGAGAGTGTAAGGAGGGGCTCTGACTGGGGGTCAAGGACCTCAAATGGGTAGCAGAGGCAATGGGGGGGGGAGAGAGAGAAGTAGACACCAGTCCGTTCACAGTGGAGAGAGTTCTGGAAGAACTCACAAAGCTGAAGGTGGATAAGGCCATGGGGCCAGACAGCGTCCATCCGAGGCTATTAAGGGAGCTGCAAAGGGAACTGGCAGTTCCTCTCTGGCAGCCCTGTTCCCGGGGTCACTCAACATGGGTGTGGTTCCAGAGGACTGGAGGAGGGCACATGTGGTCCCACTGCACCAAAGCAGCAGTAGGGAGGAGGCAAGGAACTACAGCCCAGTCAGCCTCACCTCAGTGTGGTGGGAAAGATAATGGAGACACTGCTGAAAGAAAGGATAGTGGTACACCTGGAATCCAGGGGTGCCCAGGATCTGAGGCAACATGGATTCACAGCAGAAAGGTCATGCCAATGAATCTGATAGATTCTTTTGACTGAGTGACTAGGGAAGTAAATCAGGGAGGGGCAGTAGACCCACTGTCTACCTAGATTTCAGCAATGCCTTCGACACCACATAGAAACATAGACTTTGACAGCAGATAAGGACCGCTTGGCTCATCTAGTCTGCAGATCCTTGTTAACCAACGGCCTATTTCTTCCTAACCTCCACAAGAATTGCCTTATGTCTGTCCCATGCATTCTTGAATTCTCCCACAGTTTTAGACCCCACAACCTTCTCAGGAAGGCTGTTCCATGCATCCACCACCCTCTCTGTGAAATAATACTTCCTCACATTGCCCCTGAACCGCCCCCCTTCTATCTTTAAACTCAGCCCCTTGTTCTTGCATGTCTCTTTTCTGAAAGATGCTACCTCTTGGACTTTGTTGATTCCACTGAGGTACTTAAAAGTTTCTATCATGTCCTCCTCTCACTTCTTTCCTCAAGGGTATACATATTAAGCTCCTTTAGTCTCTCCTCATACGGCTTCTCTTGCAGACCCTGCACCATTTTAGCTGCCCTCCTCTGGACTGCCTCTATCCTGTCTATGTCCTTGCGGAGATGGGGTCTCCAGAACTGGACGCAGTACTCCAGATGGGGTCTCACCAACTGTCTGTACAGAGAGATGATAACTTCCTGTTTTCTGCTGCTGATGCCTCTCCCTATGCATCCCAGTATACCCCCAGCCCTCCCTACTGCCTTCTCACATTGCTTGCTAACCTTAAGGTCATCTGATATGATTACCCCAGGTCCCTTTCCTTTTTGTTGTTGTTACTACCTCCCCATTGTGTATTTTTCCCTGGGTTCTTGATTCCCAGGTGCATTATTTTGCACTTCTTGCACTGAATCCTAGCTGCCATACTTCGACCATTCCTCCAACCTTGCCAAGTCCCTTCTCATCCTTTCCACGCCTCCTAGTGTATCAACCCTGTTGCAGATCTTTGTGTTATCTGCAAAAAGGCATACTTTTCCTTCCAGTCCCTCTGCAATGTCACTGATGAAGACATTAAAAAGGACTGGACCCAATACTGAACCCTGCGGTACCCCACTAGTAACCCCTCTTTCTTCAGAGTGGACTCCATTTACAATTACCTTCTGTGTCCTGTTGTACAGCCAATGTTTTACCCAGGCTACCACCCTGGGACCCACTCCCAGGCTGGTTAATCTGACTATTAATCTTTTGTGTGGGACTGTGTCAAATGCCTTGCTAAAGTCTAGGTAGGCCATATCCACAGCCCTCCCTGGTCTACTACTTGGTCACCCAGTCAAAGAAATCTATTAGATCTGCCTGACATGACCTTCCCGCCAGAACCCATGCTGCCTTGGGTCCCAGCCCCACTGGCCTCTAGGTACTCAACTATTCTTTCCTTCAGAAGTGACTATCACTTTCCCTACCACAGAGGTCAGACTGACAGGTCTGTAGTTTCCTGCCTCTGTCTTGGTCCCACTTTTGTGAAGGGGAATCACATCCGCCTTCCTCCAGTCCTCGGGTACCACACCATCCTCCCATGATTTATTAAAGAGTAGCCAGTGGTTTCACTAGTTCCTTCCTTAATTTTTAGAATTCTGAGGTGAATTCCGTCAGGACCCATTGCTTTGTCCACCTTCAGTTTTAGGAGTTCTTGCAGAACCTTCTTCTGTGAAAGGACTGGGATCGACCCCCATCAAGAGTGCATCTGTTAATTGGATTAGGCACCTCCCCCTCTTTTGTGAATACTGAGCAGAAATATTCGTTCAGCATCCCTGCTTTTTCACTGTCCCCCTCTGCCCACCCACTGTTCATTCTATTCAGCCTCACTATCCCTCCCTTTGTCTTTCTACGCTCACTGATGTACCTATAAAAGGTTTTATCCCCCTTCTTAACAGAGTTGGCTATCTTTTCCTCAGTTTGGGCCTTTGCTATTCTGACTTCCCTCCCTGCTTCCTTCTGCCTTAACTGGTACAGCTCTCTGTCCTGCTCCACATAGAAGGCTGGTTAACAAGATGGGTAGTCTGGGCATGGGAGACAAGGTGGTGAACTGGGTTGGGAACTGGTTAACAGACAGGAGACAGATGGTGGTGGTAAATGGGGTACAATCTAGGAGAGGTGGTGACCAGCATGGTACCGCAGGATCAGTATTGGGACCAGTCCTGTTCGATGTCTTCATTAGTGACATTGCAGATGGGCTAGAAGGAAAGGTCTGCTTGTTTGCAGATGACACCAAGATCTGAAGCAGGGTGGATACTCCAGAAGGGGTGCAGAAAATTAAGAGGGACCTATAGAAGCTTGAAAGATAGCCAGAGATGTGGCACCTGAGGTTCAATGCAAAAAAGTGCAAACTAATGTACCTGGGTAGAGGGAATCCTGGTGAGAGCTACAGGTCAGCGGGGGGGGGGGAGAGCAGACTGTCACCAAGGAGGAAAGGGACTTAGGAGTTATCAACTCTGATGACCTTAAGGTATCAAAGCAGTGTGCAAAGGCGGCGGGGAGGGCCAGTGACATGCTGGGGTGCACAGGCAGGGGTATCACTAGCAGGAGGTGGTGATGTCATTGTATAAAACATTGGTAAGGCCTCACCTGGAGTACTGCGTGCAGTTCTGGAGGCCACACTTGTGCAAGGACATAAACAAGGTGAAGACTATCCAGAGAAGGGTGACAAAGATGGTGTAGGGCTTGCACCACAAAACATATGAGGCGAGACTAAGGGACCTCAATATGTACTCACTGGAGGAGAGAGCTGAGGGACATGACTGAAACTTTCAAGTACCTCAAGGGAATAAACAATGTGTAGGTGGGGGACCTTTTCCAGTGCAGAAAAAGTTCTAGAACAAGGGGGCATAATATGAAATTGGAAGGGGGTAGATTAAGAGGCAATGTGAGAAAGTTTTTCTATACAGGAAGGGTAGTTGACGCTTGGAATAGTCTGCCACAGGAGGTAGTGGGGGCAAGCACAGTGGAGGGGTTTAAGTATGCCTGGGACAGGCACAAAGGAATCTTGAGAGGGGAGGAAGTGATGAAAAGTCATTGATCACATAGGGTCAGTGGCCACATACAATGTATAGGGCCTATGGGCAGACTGGATCCTGGCGGTCCTTATCTACTGATGATTTTATGTTTCTATGTAAGAGAGGACCAGCAACCATCTGGCAGGAGCCGGGTATGGTTAACGGCGCAGGTCCCACCGGCGCAGATAGGGGTACTGCGACAGGGTGCCCCCTGTCATGAGACTGACCCTAGTATTTAAAAAAAAAAAAAAAAAAAAGGTCTGCCTTGTAAATCTCATGGTACCGAAGGTTTAGAAGCTTGAACAAAGGTGCTAAGATACAAAGAATGTGCATTTTAAGAATAATAAAGGGAGTCTTGAGAACTCTTTATAAGACACTTCTTGCAGTAAGAAATGGCTTATTAAATTGCCTGTGCAGAGTTTAGTGGTTTATGCTGCTGCTCTGTAGTCTGTATAGAAGCAGTAATTGTTTAGTACTGAGCGGCACTGCCTACTTCATTTGCTGCTGCTCGGTACAAGAATCTAACCCCCCCCCAAAAAAAAACAGCTCTTCTGTAAAGAGTAAGGCTCCCAGCTGCTGGCAGTGGGGTAAACTGTGAAATAGTTTTGCCAGCTGAGCCATGTAGGAGCTGAGGAAGTGTTGGCCAACTTAGGCTGAATGCGAATCGGGTTTGAATCCCGATCTGAAGTGGGATACGAGCATGGAGCAGCGGTCCGGACGTTTTAGTTTATTTTAGCTGCTCCGTGTCTCAATAGATACTCCTGGTACCCCTCTGTTTGCAAGACCCCGTGGGGTCAGTAAAACGAAAAAAGAATACAGCCTTCTGTGAGGCAGGTTTGCACCATAAGTCCCGTATAGTGCCCACAAAATATGAAAGTGTGTCCGGTGTTAGGACTGCAGCCCCAGAATGGTGCGACTGGGGCTGCATTAATGATAAAGAGAAGCCATCCTAGAATGTGTTACTGCTTTGTGCGGCTTGCCCCTGTTAGTTATTGCCGCAGGTAGCAGATATCCAGGAAGCTCCTTCTTGCTCCAGCTGGCCCCATTTTCCCTTTGCCATGGCTGTGGCTGCCTAAATAAGTGGGCGAGCTGTTTTCCGGAGCGAGTCTAGCACTGAAATCTCAGTGTGTGTGTGTCCACGCAGCATCAGAGCAAAAGGTTTTTTATTTATTTTTATTTATTTATTTATTAAATTCTTGGATTACAAATACGTTTGAGCAGAAACTGCTTGTTTACAAAGGTTCCACGTCAAAGGATGAGGGTCAACATACATACAGAGGTAGTAAAAGAATGCACAAAAACAACCAAAACAACTAAAAGAAAAAAATAAAGATACTCAGTTATAACATACTTTGAGATAATATTCATATAATGAGCAGCTTGAGTAGGCAGCTGGCTGCGGTAACAATAAGAGATAGGGGGCATCATAGGCAGTTAGTATTGCAGCCGTGCGACCGGGAGAGGAAGTTGGCAGGCTAATGGGCCACTATCCGATGGTGGTGGAAAATGTCTTGTACCAGTGGAGATGCGAAGCAGGAAAGGAGTCACAAGGAAGGCCCGTGCCAGAGGGAATGAGACTGGGAAAGGGCGGGCTGTGAGACATGAGTGAGCTGGGAGGTGTTTAGAGAGATCTCTGTTCAGAGAAGCAGTCACATTGAGTGGTAGAGGTGAGGTAAAGTTTGAGATTCCTTTTGAAGGGTCCAAGTGTAGTAGAGGAAAGTGCTTCTTTATTGAGGGAATTGAACCATTGAGCGGCTCTGTAGATAAAGGACCGCTGACCCATGGAGGTACGACATCTAGGAACCTGAAAGGTTAGAGACTGGGCACCACGTGTTTGTTGAATGCCACTGTAGGTAGTAAGGAGTGAGCTAACACCAGGTGGCATGAGACCGAGGAGAATCTTTTTGGTAAGTAAGCAGGTTTGGTATTGTATTCTGCTGAGCAGGGGTAGCCAGCTGGCCTGTGCATAGAGGTCACAGGTGTGAGTTTGTCGGGCACACTCGTTAGTAGTCTACAGGCTTTGTTGAGAGAAACTGAGATCCTGCGGAGGGCACTTGTTGAGGCAGAGCCATAAGTGGCAAGGCTGTAGTCAATGATAGAGGTGACTGAGCTGTAGATGGCTAGTTTAAGGGCATCCGCAGGCATACAGTGCTTGTGTTTGTGTAGTAGTCCAATCCGTATATTGGCAGTCTTGGCAACAGCGTCAATATGCCGAGTGTAGGAGAGGGTACTATCCAGGGTAATACCAAGGTACTTGAACCCTTGACATGTCTGAGTGGGTTCCCAGCGTGGTTCTTGATGGTGAGGGACAGAGAGTTGGGCCTGCTCTGTCGGTTACAGAAGGACATGGCTTTAGTCTTGCTGTGGTTCAGGACAAGTTTATGAGAATTGAACCAGTCTTCGATGTGCCTGAAGTCGAGCTGCAGCTGGGATTCAAGGACTGTAATGTCATGGTGGCTGGAAAACAGGACTGCATCGTCTGAGTATAGTAATATTTTTTGGTGGCAGGCACTGGGGAGATTGTTGATGAAGAGGGAGAAGAGTAGAGAGCCCAGAATAGACCCCTGGGGGACTCCGGAGCAGACCGGTTTCTCATCCGAAGAGATCCCTACAATCCTTACACGTTGGAGCTGATTATCAAGGTAGTTGTTTAACCATGGAAGGGCATCACTGGAGATCCCAATGGAGGACAGTTGCTTGAGCAGTAGGGGGTGGTTAACTGTGTCGAATGCCTTGGTAAGGTCTATAAACACTGCCCCTCCACAATTCCCTTTGTCAAGCGTGGCATGGATGAAGGTTGTAAATTCCAGTAGTGCAGTGGTGGTGCTGTACCCTTTTCTGAAGCCATGCTGCTCTGGGCACTGTACATTGTACTTATTCAGGAATTCAACTAGTTGGTGCAAAAGGTGCTCCGATGCAGGATAAAGTAGTATTTTTTTTTTTTAAACTTTATATTTATGAATTTTTTGTATAAGCAGACAATTAATATCTATACATTCTCATATATGGCATAGACATTTTTGTAAATACATCCCAGATAAGGTAAAATATTCATACATATGAGTCCGTATATTCTTGTACAGTAGGAAGTGGGGGGTAGTCCTGGACTTAAGTCCCAGTTATATACATCCCAAAATTTTCCGAAAATTGCTAGCCTCTTCAGTGGTTAAAGGTGTGTCCAATAGGGAGAATATAAACAGAACAAGTTCAATACAGTACAAAGACTGCTGTTTCAACCTGTTGCTTTATTAGGGAGAAAACAGAAAAAAAGAGCACACTCCCACAAAACCTTCCCCACACAATTATGGCATAGTTAAACAACAAAGAGAACGGTTTTACTACACCTCAGAATGATTCAAAATGACCCTCTTATTATCAAATTATGACAGAGGTCAAAACCTTTTTTTTTAAATTGTAACAGTAGGCAAAAAAAGATTTTCAAATTGAGTACCACATTCAGCAGTATTCCCCGCTATAGAGCTTACAATGAGGGGTACCCACATTAGTACAATTAGCCCATTAAACTAAACTCCATGTGGCATTGACTACCAACCATATTCTCCATATTAAAACTATGTGGCCCCTTCATCTATGCCCCTCAGTAACCACAGTAAATGCTTAGTGTATTTAGAAGGTGAATAAAAACTCTTTACCTCCTTACACCCTAACCCAACAAACAGAGCATTTCAATAAGAAACGGGGATTTAAGCTATGCAGTCCCAAACTGGAATAACACGGTTCACCGACTCACTGATCAAGTGTCCTCTCCTCTGAGTCGGAACTCTGATGTTCAGGAGCTTGATGAGCTGTACATTCCTGCTCAATCTTCTCTATCCAGCATCTAGCATCTTAAGGGTTAGAAAACTGCCACATCTTTCCCCCATAAACAACCCGGCATCTGGCAGGCAGCAGAAATGAGTGAATGATCCAGAGGTCCCTGAGTCATCGATGCACTGCATCAAAACTCTTGCATCTGGCTCAGGTCTGACAGGAGAGATCTAGATATAGCTTTATGTCAGCTCCATTAATCTCCAAAGGATACACTGCTCTGGCAGCTGCGATTAGAGCATCTCTTATCTCCGTCCCTCTGGATTTCAACAACACAGTGCGTGCCTGGGTAGTATCCACCGGTCGAACTCGGGGAGCAACTCTGTAGGCCTTTGTAAGGGCATCCAAAGGAAATCCTTCAGCTAGATGGAGTTTCTGTTTTAGCCAGTCCACAAGGTAGGTCAGAAGAGATGTCCCTGCAGTCCCTTCCGGGAGCCCTACTATGCGGATATTGCCCACTCGTATCTCATTTTCAAGGGCTTCCATTCGCCCATGTAGTTGGCCATTCTCTTTTGTTAGGGCTGTTACGACGGTAAGGGTAGATACCGCCAGTTTCTCTGATTCCACCATGGATCCCGTTAATTCCTGTATAACTGCAACGTGGAATTCAAGTTCTTGTAGTGTTTTTTCTATTTGAGTCCATGGCCTGCATGGACTCGAGCATTGTCTGCCAAAGGGATTCTGCGGAATGTCTTGAGGCAGCAGCTCCATTACTAGTCGAGGTGGTTGCGGCCTTGTTGAGTTGGTGTGATGATTCCTTCTGTGGTCCTTGTTGCCGGGTCTTCGTTCTACCCATCATCAATTGGTATCCTCCGACTCGGGTCAGCTTATTGAAGAGAATGCTCTAATTTGTTTTTCAGTAACACTGTTTTAAATTTTAAATTTTCCCCAAATTTCACCACCTCGTGAGAGGTCTGTGAAAGTGCTTCCAACCTGGAAGATGGTTCTCTAGCGCCCCCAAAGAAGTATTTTAAATGAGCACTGGTGGTTTGGAGCTGCAACGTGCTCCAGTCCAGGAGGTGGGGGCACACATTGTGGTGCTGGCTCCCGAACAGGGAGTGGATGGAAGAACTGAGTACATTGGTAAAATAAAGGGCCCCCTGTAGTCCTGTAAAAAATGAAAGAAAAGGCTCTAGAAAAATAAAGCCCTAAAGCAGTGGTCCCCTTTCAAAATAAAGTGCTTTGAGGATTTGAGGGAAAAAGTATAGGGCTAAAAAAAGCCCCAAAGAAAAATGGGCAAAAATAAAAAGTGAAGCCGACGGGCTGACATTTCAGCCTTCGGTAAAGATGAAAAAATTACTCACCTTAGTAATTATGTTTCTTCTAGTGGATTCTTGCTGTATTCTGACTAGTGCAGTTAGCCCCAGCCTTTAAACTGCCCCGGAGAACAATGGGTTAACTTTCTATGCAGGGCATAGAATGTTCATCTCGAGCTCGGTTGATGTGTCTGTCTGTTGTAATTTGAACTGCAACCGTCAGATCTTTACGAGCAAAACTCACTAGGTGTTCTGTGTGGAAACTGTAAAATTTTTACTAGCCAACTGGCAGAAAAACAATCTTTTGGGTTCTCAAAGGAAGACTCAAGTCAGGAAACCCAAACACAAAAACCAATCAAATTAAATAACATCTCACCCATGAGAAACAGAGGGTGTAAAGGGGGCACCCCTAGGGTGCCAACACTGCGCCTGCCCACCCACATCCCAAAAAATCTAGGTTCTGAGAGGGAAGGCGGGGGAAGGTCAGAATACAGCAAGACTCCACTAGAAGAAACCTAATTATTAAGGTGAGCAATTTTTTCTTCAAACAACATGAAGTCTTGCTGTATTCTGACTAGTGCAGACTACCAAGCAGTACCTCCATGGAGGAGGGACAGAACCTACTTTGGGAATAGGCTCTGAAGTACTGCTGTGCCAAACCGAACATCACTTCTAGCCTGGATATCCAGAGAGTAATGCTTGGTAAAAGTATGGACTGTTTTCCAGGTGGCTGCTTGACAAATTTCTAAAAGAGGGATATCCCTGGCAGCAGCCAGGGAAGCAGCTGTACCCTCTTGTGGAATGAGCCCTCAGGCCTGAAGGCGGAGTTTTTCCCAGTTTTCATAGCAGAATTGTATACAAGACACAATCCACCTGGCAACAGATCTCTTGGTGGCAGGTTTACCCTTCCCAACTTCTCTGTAAGTGAGGAACAACTGGAGGGAGTCGAACCTGTGATCCTTGGTACGCTCTATGTAGCAGCTAAGGGCTCTTAACATCCAAACTGTGTAGCCTCCTCTCTCCCGAGGAAGAGTGATCAGTGAAGAAAACAGGGAGAGATATAGACTGATTCAGGTGGAAATCTGAAACCACTTTAGGCAAGAACTTTCTCTTAGTTCTAAGGACCACTTTATCTCTGTGAAAAGAGATGAAATCAGGTTCCACTGACAGGGCTTGCAATTCACTGATACGTCTAGCAGAAGTAATGGCTACCAAAAACACAGTTTTCCAAGTCAAGTACTTAAGCTCTGCTGAGGACAAAGGTTCAAAAGGGGGTTGCATAAGCTGAGCAATGCAAACATTAAGATCCCAAGCAGGAGCAGGATCCCTGAAGGGGGGGATTGGTGTGAAGCAATCCCTTGAAAAACTTACAGAATACAGGGTGGGATGATAGTGAGGAAGACTTGCCTACTGACAGGAAAGCAGAAACAGCTGACAAGTGTACCTTGACAGTAGCTGGTCTGAGGCCTAGGCCATTGAGATGGACCATATAATCCAGAACCGTAGGCAATTCAGCAGTGTCTGGAGAAATACTCTTCTTAGAACACCAAATGCTGAATCTTTTCCATTTGGAGTTGAAAGTCTTTCTGGTGGAGGGCTTTCGAGAAGCCTTGAGGATATCCAGAACCCCTTGGGAAAGATGCAGATCTGCAAACTCTAACTCTTCAAGAGCCACGCCTTGAGATTGAGAGACTGAAGATTAGGGTACCAAATCCTCCCCTGAGAGGATGTTAACAGGTTGTAATTCCTGGGAAGAGACAGGGGAAGATGGACTGCTAGGGACAGCACAAGGGGTACCATGGCTGCCTGGCCCAGTCTGGAGCAATCAGAATTACTTTGCAAGGTTGTGACCTTATCTTGATTAACACTTTGAACAGGAGACGGAAGGGGGGAAAAGCGTACAGAAATTTCCCTTCCCAGTTCAGAATCAGAGCATCCAGGGAGACTGAGCCCAAGACTGGGGGGTCTGCAACAAAAGAGAGGAAGTTGGTGATTGTCTGGGGCTGCAAAAAGATCTATCTCTGGTGTGCCCCATCCTGAGAAAATCACCTTCAACACCAGAGGATCCAGGGCCCATTTGTGATGGCCCTGAGATATTCTGCTCAGTGCATCTGCTAGGACATTGTCCTTTCCTGAAAGGTGAACTGCTATCAGAGAGGTTTGCAGGGAATAAGCCAGGGACCACAACTTCATTGCTTCTGTGCACAAGGCCATAGACTGAGTGCCTCCTTGCTTGTTGACATACCACATGGTGGTGGTGTTGTCTGTTCTCACCTGAACCACCTTGTCCTGTACTGATTTGAAAAAAACTTGCCGTGCCAGAAACACTGCCCTGAGTTCCAAGGGACTGATGTGTAGAAGAGATTCCTGAGGCGACCACAGTCTCTGGGTGGTGAGGTCCCCCAAATGGGCTCCCCAGCCCAGCAGGGAAGCATCTGTGGTAAGGACCACTGAATGAAACTGAGTGGCAAATGGAACCCCTTGCCTCAAATTGTCCTGATCCTGCCACCATTGCAGGGCTTGGATCACAGTTCGAGTCACTGGGATTAGTTTGGTAAGGGAATCCTTTCCTTGGGACCAAAAAGCTCTTAATGTGGAACTGAATGTACTTCATCTGGAATCTTGCGCCTTGGACCACTGCTGTAGAAGCTGCCATGTGGCCCAAGAGTTGAAGGAAATGCCTTGCTGGTCGAGACACCTGAAGGCTGAATGAAGAGGCCAGCTCCATAAGAGCTCTTGCCCTTTCTAGGGGAAGGAAGGCTCTTGCTTTTACCATATCCAGCTCTGCCCCATGAAGGTGAGGAGCTGCACTGGTTCGAGAACCGACTTTGGTAGGTTGAGAAGAAATCCTAAAGAAGTGAGTGCTTGCTGGGTCACTTGCAGGTGTGACTTGACTTGGTCTGGGGACTGGCCCACTATGAGCCAGTCGTCCAAATATGGAAAAATGGAAATCTTTTGTCTTCTTAGGAAGGCAACAACTACTGCCAGGCACTTTGTGAAGACCCTTGGGGCTGAGGTTAGGCCAAAGGGCATTGCTCTGAACTGATAGTGGCCTGAGGGCAACTCGAACCTGAGGTACTTTCTGTGGGATTACCTGATGGGAATGTGAAAGTAGGCATCTTTGAGGTCCAGGGAGGCTAGCCAGTCCCCTGGCCTTAGAGAGGGAAGGATAATACCCAGAGTTATCATCTTGAACTTTGGCTTTAAAAAATGTTTGTTCAGGTATCTTAAGTCCAGGATGGGTCACCACTCTCCTGTCTTTTTGGGGGTTAGGAAGTACCTGGAGCACAGTCCTTTGCCCCAGTGTAGGGTAGGTACTCTCTCTATAGCTCTTAGAGCTAGGAGAGAAGAAACCTCTACCTCTAGGGCAAGGGTCTCAGAGATTTGCAGGTGGAAAAGATCTGGCTCTCGTCTTTGGAAATTTTTTGAAGCTGAGAACCAGTCCCTGGCTTACTACTTCCAGGACTCGCTTGTCTGATGTAACAGACATCCAGTCCTGGAAAAAGTAAGCCAGCCTGTCCCCTACTGGGATAGGAGAATCGACCCGGGCAGACCCATCAGGGTGTCTGCTTGGCAGGAGCTTTAGGCTGAGGGGTGGATGCAGGCCTGCTCATCCCCCTTCTGCCTCTCCCTCTGAAGAACCCCCTCTGTGAAAAGGAAGAAGAGGCCTGTGCTTGGTAAAAAGGCCTTTGAAAAGGCCTGCCCCCAAACTGCTGCCTTTGGGGAGTTGCTTGCCTTTCCTTGGATGAGCACTCCTGTAAGTGGTCCTGTATTCGTCCATTTTCTTCATGTAATTCTCTGTCTGCTCCCCAAACAGAGAATTACCCACTACAGGAAAATCCATGGCCTTAGCCTGGGTATCCTGTGAGAGGTTAGTACATCTAAGCCAAGTCATTCTCCGAAGAGCCACAGATGTAGCCATGACTCTTGATGATACATCATTAGAGTCCACAGCAGCATGAAACTGAACTTTTGATGCCTCAATCCCATCTGCAGCCACCTCCTCCAGCCCTTGGCAAGCTGGGGAAGCCTGTTTAGCCAGTGCCAGTCACAGTGTCCCACCTGGACTTCTGGTACCTGGCTGTATAGGCCATATAATTCACCTGCCTGAGTCCCAAGGAAGATGCCATGTACTGCTTCTTTGCCATGGCATCAATCTTCCTGGAGTCCTTGTCTGGGGGGTGTGATGCCAAGGGAATGCTTGCCTTATCACAGGCAGCAGTCTGTACAACCCCAACATGGCTGCATTGTTGATAAAGGAACTCTGTGATCTGAGCTGAAAGAGTATACCTCGTGTCCATTCTTCTATCCACAGGAGGTATGGAATTGGGAGGCTTAAGAATTTTTTGTGTCTGTTTCCCAAAAGATTTGTGGAGGGGAACAGACAGTCTCCTAGACTCTGGGATGTCCATCATCTCTACATAGTCAGGCTCCTCCTGATCCTCCACTGCCTCCTCCACAGGAAGCTGGAGGGTATCAGCCAACTTTCTGTAAAACATGAAGTGCGAAGGGGACTCAGAAAGCCTAGGAGAAGAAACACCTGAAGGTCTGTCTGGAGAGATATCCGGGTCAACAGGCACATCCAGACTTTCACCATCACCATAATCATCTTCCAACTCTCCCTCCTCCTCAAACTCCAGTTCATAAAAATTCTTCCAGGGTATAATCTTGAACCGGGGGAATTGACCGAACTGAGCCCCTGCCAAAAGGTGCCAGATCGGTCGGAACTGGGCGAAGCGATTCCACAATACGAATCGCTTCGGCTATTTCTTCGGCGGTCGGAGTATCAGATTCTGGAACCGAACCGGTCGATTTGTCTTTGCATTTTCTTTTTGTTGGAACCGATTCCTCGGAATCAGCTCTCCTTTTGCCCGAAGAAGTATCGCCCTGGTCAGAGGGCACTCCTGGTTCGGTCGGAACCAAACCGGGCTAGCCATCCGGGTCAGCGACTTCTCGGCATCCCTTTCCCTCAGTTTACCTAATTTCTTTTCAAGGGTAGATTTGGGAAAATGTTTACAAATTTGGCAGTCTGAATTGAGGTGGTCAAACCCCAGACAGTAACACAGGTGGTGGGATCGGCCTTGCAAAGACCTCCCCACACACTGCAGTGTTGAAACCCAGTGGGCCTGGTTTTTCTTGGGTTTCTCTGACATGGCCAACCTAACTAAACTTACCCCTTTTTTCGCAACCGCCAGGCAAGACTTCTATCGGTTCCTGACCGTCACGGGTCTTGGAAAAGATATATTAAACCCATTTTTTTAGAACCGATACGGACTGGTAACCACACACTCAAGTAAAATACCAAATTTACCTGAATGATCGGTTCAGCCGAACCGATAAACACTTTTTACAAGTTCCACACAGAAAACAGAACAAAACCTATCTAGTACTCATGGTACCACAGACAGAGACTTGAACCGACTATGCGGAAACTAAATTTCAGTAGAAACCCGACCGAAAACCGACACTTAAACCGACTTCAAACTGAGCTGCAGGAGAAATTTCCGGAGCGACTGTTCAGTGAGGCGGAGTAAAGAATCTGACAGTTGCAGTTCAAATTACAACAGGCAGAGACATCAACCGAGCTCGAGATGAACATTCTATGCCCTGTATAGAAAAGTTAACTCATTGTTCTCCGGGGCAGTTTAAAGGCTGGGGCTAACTGCATTAGTCAGAATACAGCAAGACTTCATGTTGTTTGAAAAAGCTGCACTTGAAAATACAGTAGTTGTGCCCTGCAGCTTTTCTATATAGCACATAGAAGAAAATAATAGGGCTTGCTATTTGAGATAGGGCCTTTGGGCTGTGTGGTTTCTAAACGAATAAAACATGTTTTGAGGTTATAAAATATAGAGATACTAGAAGTCTCTAAGGTGCCCTTCCCTTTGCAGTAAGCCCAGTAAGAAGTGTTTGGAGGGCTGTTTATTGCAAACAAACAAACATAAAGAACTGTTTTATACAAATGAAGATAAAGGGCTGAAAGCTGCAGGAATAGACATAAGCAGCCTAGCCCTTTCTATTAAAACAAGTAAGAGGTTAGTACCTTTTGTTTCAAGGGTCCTTCTGTGTAGGTTTTACTGGCAGACTAACGAACGGAGGAAGGGAACCAAAGGCCTAGTGTCTTGCCTGACTGCATGTGGGATTTTATTAAGGGAGCAGCGCCCTCTGCTGTCCCCTTCTTATACCACTCCACCTGTCAATCAAGAGTAACTAGGGAGGGTTCTTTTTTGGTTGCTATGTAATTAACTATTTTAGGCTTTAGTAGCCGTATGTTTAACTTATAGGAAATAAAAGGTTTAGAAGGACGTGGGGTGTCAAAAGATAAATGTATAGTGGGTCACAAAATTAAGCTAGACTAACCCAGAGAGTTTCTTTTCTGTATTATGAGTTAAGGGCCAGGTCAGGAGACTCCACCAAACTGTATAAAAGCCTGCCACTAGAGGCACTGAGTCAGATAGGGTGGTGGTCAGTTGAAGACTGACTGAGGTGGGAGTAAGACCTACTGATGGTGTGTGCTTGTACATGGGTCATTTAAAGAATGGCAGAGATGCAGAAACTGTGATGAAAACAGTTGTATGATTTGTTTTGACTAACCAGTTTACTTTTGACTTTATTTCATCTGTTATTCAGAAAATAAAATGACAAAACGCTCTCAAGTGTTTTTTATGCACCTAAAAGTTATCTGCCTTTGTCGGACATTCTTGAAATCCCACACCCTACGACAGGTACATAGGCACTGGACCAACAGGAGCCAGCGTTGGGTACCCAGGCACAGGTCCTGCAGGCATGGGTTGCAGCAGGACGGGCAGCAGACCCACCAGAGTGGGTGCCAGGAGAAAGAGCGATGGGCCCACTGATGCCAGCAGACGAGGCGGGGCTGGCGCAGGACTCACAGGCTGCAAAAAAAGAAGGATGGGCGCAGACCTTGCGGGTGCCAGTAGAGGCAATACTGGAGGGGTGTTCACGGGTGCCGGCAGCATGGAGACAGGTGGAGTGGAAGGCAATCCCCCGGTCAATGACTGAGGAAAGACCTGCTGTGGGAGGCATCAGTGTCCTGCAGCATCTGCCACTGTGAAAGAGGGACAGAAATGGTGGCGATCCCAGAAGAGGAGACCAGTGTCGGTGGCGTGGGTGTCAGGGGGTGGCAGCCAGGAAGCTGGCACCAGCAGCATCCTCATCAGCAGAATACACTCTGGCCGAGCCACATGACTGAGAGCCTGAGAAGAACAAGGGCTGGAACAGCAATGGCTTGGGGCCAGGATAGAGTTTTCTGTCCCGAAGAGCTGCCACCCATGAGTGAGACCCGGGCAGGCGTCAGGGCCACCGGTAGCCCTGTGAAGGTTAAGGCATGTGAGGCCTTGGAGGTCAACCCCCCCCCCCAGGGAGGAGGACCACTTTGCGGCTGAATAATGCTTATGTGGGGACCGTGAGTGGGAGGCAGACCAGGGTCAGTCCCGGTACTTGTCATTATATTTATGATTCCCGGAAGATCTGTCCCGGATCTTTAAGGAAGAAGAGCTAGAGGACTGTGCTGAAGAAGTGGAGAAGCTCCTGGCCTGCAGCTCCTGTTCCACTGAGGAGACCTTTTGCTTGAGGAGGTGATTTTCCAGGATCTTCTGGCGACATCTGCAGGTGGCCAAGTTGAACTCCTGGCAGGCCTTGCAGGTCTGGATGTCATGGTCTGGGCCGAGGCACAAGACGCAGACAGAATGGCCTTCCTTGTCCAGGATCGGTATGCTTTAGACACACTTTGTGGAGTGGTCAGAAGAAGAGGAAGGTTGTGAAAATATAAACCATCTGGAAAGAACACTGAAAATTCGATGTTAAACTAAAGAAAAAAACCTAAAAATAATAAAGCCTGGTTAAATGCAGAAAAGTGGTGTTCAACTGTAGCTGTGGCAGTATCAGAGGTCCAATGTGCGCTGGTCGACAGGCAGGAAAGAACTGAGGAGGGTGTGGGGGCCACCCACCTTTTATAGGACTGGCTGACATCAGGTGCTGATGACGGAGGTAGGCAGCCCCCTCTGGTTGACTGCTAGCTAAAAAGATTTCTGTGTGGTCCTTGCACCTGATCACTTAGTCCTACTGGTGATGGCCGGCTGCAAGAGATACCACTGAAGTAAGATCTAGAGTTATGGTAAGTATCTTTTCTGTCTTTCAAAAATCAATATTTTCCTTACAGCTGCACTCTCTGGTTGAGTGACCAGCAATACAAAATCCCTCGAAGTGGGAAAATTGAGAAGGAAAAGAAAATTCAGGTAATCAGATGGCCATAGTTTAAAAGATATAATTAATGCAGTGACTACTCTCATATGAAAAGCAGTCTGTAGTTCTGCCTCCAACATTCAAAACACTCAATGGGTCAGAATGAGTTACTCACTCATTCAGACCCATCATGTGTGTTTGAGTGCTGGAGACAGAACTCCAGACTGCTTTTTAAAGTAAGGGTAGTCACTAATCTGAGCTCCTTATATTTAGTAAAATATGGTCATCTTATTACCTGTATTTCCATTTTTGTTTTTACAAAATTCATATTTCTGATCGCTATGAGATAACTGATATATTTTCTGAGATATTTACATTTGTTTGGCATGACTCTTACTGTGTTCACTCAGAGAGAAAAACAATAAGGCTATTTGGAAGACCATATTTTACAAACTATAAAGAATTCAGATTAGTGACTACCCTCATATGAAAGGTCTTTTTGTCCTGAACAACTTTCACAATGGTTGTTTTTGTGCACCTTGAATAGTTTTAAAGATATTTAGATTTGTTTGGAATGTATGCACATTTGCTCTCAGAGAAAAGCAGCCTGGAGTTCTGTCTACAACATTCTAAATAAAAAGAAGGGAATATTTGATTTAACTGCCAAAGTGATTTGCAGTTATGGAAGGATACACTGAAAAGTCCAGAAATGTGTTTCACGGCATCCAATTTTTCAAGCTACTGTAGGATGGCTGTAGGCTCTACCCACAGCCATAAAAACTAGCCTGGAAGAAAACACAGAAAAACACTGAAACTTTCAGCCAAAAAGGTCAAGGATGTAAGACAAAAGCACAGGAGACTGGGAAGTTACCAAGAAGTGCAAGTGTAAACAACCAGTGCCACACAGACAAACTGCACAAGAACCAGCTGCCAAGGATCAGCACCAGAAACAGCTAAAAGGGTTACTTTGTCCTTTTGGAGTACCATGCAGGAGGATCCTTTACTGGGGATGGACCTGAGGCACACTGCAAGCTGAATGCTACAATCACTGGGAAGACTGCTGTCCAAGAAGGGAAAAGGTCAAAAGAGCCAACTGGCACGAAAGACAAAGTTAGCTTTCTGAGCAGCAGGCTGAGATCCTAAATACACACTAGCCACTAAACTGGATCACAGTACATACCCAAACAACCTTTTTGAGAGAAGGCATGTGATTTAAAGACTCTCCTAGGAGTGGTTCAACAGACAGGATGCCCAAAGATTGAGACCTAGAAAAGTAATTCCTGAAGCCAAGACACAGAAAACAAGCAGTCAGGGGCCAATAGCCCAAACCTGCCAGGAGGATGTTGGATAAGGATGCCCAAAGAAGCCCTGCCATAACAAAAATCCTGGAAAATGCACCAGATAAGGCAGGGAAGATAATGACCCACAAGGAATCTACAGATAATCCATCCCCACAGGGCAAAAACTGAGAAAGAGCCACAGAACTATGCATGAGGTGATACAGACCAAGCAGAACCCAAGGAAAAGGGGCAGCTGAGGTGAGGATCCTCTCAAAGGTTAAGCCTGCAGAAATCCTTTCCCAAAGGCAAGGCAAATTTTATTTTTCCAGGCGCCCAATCCCAGAGGCTCTGGGTGCCACACAATAAAAAACACACTATCAATATAAATAAATGTTGAATAAAATAATAACAACAGCATAAAATAAATATGGTCTGAGACAACATATTATCTTATTAAAAATGGATACTCAAAGGGAAAGGAGAAAAGGGGGCTCCCAAGGGGGACTAATATACATGGTCCGGGAAGGCCTGACTAAACAGAAGGGCCTTGAGGCGGGCCTTAAAAACCTCAACCGAAGGGGCCTCCCGATCAGATGGAGGGAGCAAGTTCCACAGGATGGGGCTGGTGACGCTAAATGCTCAGTCGCCGGCAGGTTTAAGCCTCATCCTCGGAACCGCCAGGAGGCCCCTAAAGGAAGACCGGAGTGAGCAAACCGAAACAGCGGGTGTGAGAAGGTCTGACAGATAGCCAGGGCCCAACCCATGTAGGGCCTTAAAGGTGAGCAAGCCCACCTTAAAGAGGATCCTCCACCTCATTTGCAGCCAGTGCAGTTCACGCAGCACTGGGGTGATATGGCAGAATTTCGACTGCCCCGTCAGCAGCCTGGTGGCTGCGTTCTGCACTAGCTGCAGCCAGCGGAGGTTACCCCCGGAGGTACAGCGCATTACAGTGATCAGGTCTGGATGCCACGAAGGCATGCATTAAGGTGGGAAGGTTCATGGACAGAACTAGGGGCTTAACCCTAGTGATATTCCTGAGATGGTAGAAGCTGGTCCGGACAACAGACATCTGAGATTCAAATGATAATCCGCTGTCAAAGGTCACGCCAAGACTTTGCACCCTAGAGTAGGCCTTCAATGGCACAGATCCCAGAAACAAACTGGTTTCGGCATCAGAGGCCATCCTGTTCCATCCTCCGTTCGACTCCACCACCAGTATCTCCGTTTTATCGGGGTTCAGTCGCAACCAGCTGGAGGCCATCTAATCATTGATCTCCACAATGCAGTTATTTAGTACTTCCACCGCACTGGACGTCTCGGGCCAAAGAAAAAATACAGCTGGGTATCATCAGCATAGCAATGAAAACCCAGGCTGTATTTCCTAATGAGCTCACCCAGGAGCAGCATGTACATGACAAACAATACTGGTGACAAGACAGAACCCTGAGGTACTCCACACAACAGGAGGCTAGGGGAGGAGGAGAAATTCCCCATCACTACCCACTGCCTCCTATTCGTGAGGAAGGACTCAAACCAGCAGATGACAGAGCCGGTGAGTCCACAGAATTCCCTCAGGCAGTCAAGCAACACACAATGGTCTACCGTGTCAAAGGCTGAAGAGAGATCGAGGAGGACGAGAATTGTCCCTTCCCTGATCTCTAGCCCTGATCCCCTCCCTGATCTCTAGCCCTGAGGAGGTCATTGTGCACCCAAACTAGTGTGGTTTCTGTACTATGCCTCGCATGAAATCCAGACTGGAATGGCTCATAGAGATCGAAGGCCATGAGGTGTTCCTTAAGTTGCTGCGCCACAACCTTCCTTAAGAATGGGAGGGTGGAGATCGGACAGTAATTCTCCTTGACGTTAGGGTCTAGAGATGGCTTTTTCAGGAGGGGACGAACCAGTGCATCTGGAAAAATCCCCTCCGACAGAAAGCACGCGACAATCAGTGCCGACATCTCATTAAGATCGAGTTGGAACTGGGTCCAGTTCACAATGTGTGTTCTTTAACTTGGAAACAACCCCAATGACCTCAGACACCTCCACTAGTTTAAACTCCTCCCAACTAGGCGGAGCGCACACCAGGTGACCCGGACGATCACTTTAGGCCTCAGTGAGGCTCACTGGCGGAACCCCCTGCTGGACGCTGGACACCCTTGTCCATGAAGAATCGAGCAAACTCTTTGCAAAGAGCGTCAAAAAAAGTCTTTGTCGGCTGAAGACAGGCTGGATTTAGGAGCCTGTCCACAGTCTGAAAAAGTGCAGTTGGTCAATTCTACCCAGCAGCGATCTCTTTGGACAGGAACTCTGCCTTCTTACGAGTGACTGCCCCCTAATACTCACTATACTGTGAGCGCAGGGCCAGTCTGTCCGCCTCCAGGCCAGACCTCCACCAGCAGCACTCCAGCCTCCGACCCACACTCTTCATCACCTTGAGCTCCCCATCAAACCAGGGGGATCTCAAGTGAGAAGATTTGGGTCATACACGGATATGTGGACTCCATGGCTGCAGCACAACAAAGGCCAAAGTCAATAAACACCCAGTCAACAGAGGTTCTCAACAGGAGGGAGGCAAACCCACCAAGGATGCCTCCGAGAGACAGAGAATGCATAACTGTACACAAGGTCCAGAGGAGACTTATGCCCACAGGAGAGGGACTCCATAGTGAGCAGCACCACAGAGGTAAAGAGCATGAAGCAGTCAAGCTGGCTCACAAAAAACAGGACACCAGAAGGTGCAGAACATAAATAAATAGTGTACTTAAAACCCTGAGAATTCCACGTGCAAGGCAACTGGGTGGAGACTGGGATGAGGGCACTCTGCCACACCAAACCAACAGGATACCCTAGGTCATGCAACCAGGACTGGAAAATAGCCCAACAAGAACCTGCAGGGCAATCCTCAGGAGACCCATACCCAGAGGAGAAGAACTCTACTGTATGTGTGTGTGTTTACACATATACTACAGATATATGCATCGAGAGAGAGACAGAGAGAGACCTGCGTGTCTCCCAGGGAGTGCAAGTTGGAAAATTACTTTAAAGTTATACTCCATTGCTACCTGTCTCAAGAATTATTAATTGGACCTCTGCTAGACAGCTGAGGAATGGTACAGGTAATATTTCTACTGATCAGTCATCAAAAATTATCAGCTGTGTTCTTTAGGAAGTCACATTACAACATGGGTAGATAAAATAGAGAGCTAAGGCCAGCTCGGTGGCACTGAGGGTTGAGGTACTGGACGGCACACTTCGCGTCATGCCAGTGACCCGTGTTCGGGAACGGGCCATTGGAGGGATCAGCAGGGGAAGAGAAAGACTGAGCATCTGAAGGACTGCTCTCCTTCTCTGGGGAGGGGGGAGGCACAGCATTGGTGTCTCGTCGCTCCCTGGCGGAAGCTGGGGTGTACGGCGTCGGGTGAGAGCATGGGAGGAGCTGGGTACGGACGCTTCGAGGGGAGCGCGCAAGGATGCGTGCGGGCTCTCCCTCATCTTGTGTCATTGCACGCACCTGGTTCCACAGGGGAACCATTCCAAAAAATTCAGGTGGGGCCTCCGCCTCTATGAAGCCCTCCCTGGGCTTCAATTAGCCGCTGTTGCTAGGATTCCCCCAACCAGATATTTGTTCCGCGGACTGTACTGGGGACCAGTTCTGCGGCCCCACACTCCGAGGGGAGAGCCGGGGGTGACCGGGACCTAGCAGTGACAGTAGGTGGAAGTCCGGGGGCTGTGACCAGGGCAGATACCTGGCAGAGAGCCCTACTACCAAAAATACTAAATAAAAAAAAAAAAAAATAGAGAGCTAAGATTGGCAGAGTCCCATCACATGACAGCATGACAATGTTGCTTGATGCAGTCATAGGATTTTTTCCTTTTTACATATTTGTTTCACTAAATCTTAAAATGGAACAATTTCTATATAACAACATCTAATCCATCTTTTGCTATTTAGAGGTTTTCATATTACTGAGGAACTAATTAAAGCAGCAGTATTTGTTAGTCCACCAACAAAATAAAAATCAGTTTTTGGGCAAAAATGTATTTCTGACAGCCTTAGATTCATGATCAGTTTATTCTAAAGTTTGCTCAGATACTGTTAAAAAAAGCTTTTACACCTAATTTTGTAATTAAGGACTCATGTCATTGACGATGGCCACCACTAGCAATCGTCCACAGAGGATACCTGTTGGACTGTACATGCTAGATTCATGATGAGGCGGTATTAGGATGGTGTTGCCACAGGTTTCTAATGGTAAACAGCACAACACTGTACACAGATATTTAATATTTTCATGGCAGGCGTGGAAGGGGCGTGGGAACAAAAACGTCAAAATCCTGCATCTTGATTCAGAAATGAAAGAAATAGAAAAGAAAATGGGATATCGTGATAATTTCAAAACCCTGTATCATGGTTCAGGAAGAAAAAAATTACTTACCACAGTAATCCTGTTTCTTCTAAGGGAATCTTATTGTATTCTTACTTCTGCAGTATGGTCTCACCATAAGACTGCCCCGGAGCTGAAATGGTTAATTAGAGTCTATGCTAATCATGGAATGTTAGGCTTGAGCTTGGTTTTCAAACCACTGTCCCTGGTAAACATTCTGCAACCGTCAGATTCTCATGCAGCAAAGCTAATAACAAGCTATCTAAACTGTACTAATAATCAAATAAACAACACCCAACATTAAATAGTCCCCTATATTTAAAATTGTGGGCAACACTAAGACTCGTGTCACTAGCCCAACAAAGAAACACCCATAGGATCTGACCAGCATGAACAGCTGTGTTGCAGTGCCTATAGGTTCTAGCAGTGAAGGAAGGGTGGGAGCTCAGAATACAGTAAGATTCCCTTGGAAGAAACAGGACTACTGTGGTAATTATTTCTTCAAACCCCAGGAAATCTTACTGTATTCTGACTTCTGCAGACTACCCAAGCAGTTCCTCTGGAGGAAGGTAGAGAACCTATTTAGGAATCAGTCTCTGCAGTACTGTTGTGCCAAACCTGGCATCACTTCTGGCCTGGGTATCCTGGCTGTAATGTTTGGTAAAGGTGTGAACTGTTTTCCAGGTAGCTGCTTTACAGATTTCCAACAAAGGGATATCTCTTGCAGCTGCTATAGAAGCAGCTGTACCCCTTGTAGAGTGGGCCCTGAGGCCTACAGGAGGCTCTTTACCCACTTTACTGTAACACAGTTGGATACAGGCAATGATCCAATGGGCAATGGTCCTTTGGGCTTGCCCTTCCCACCTCTCCACAGGTAAGGAAGAACTGTGTTATATCCTGCCTGTGTTCCTTTGTATGATCCAAGCAGTAGTTTATAGCTCTCTTTATTTTTATTTATTTGTGTCTAGGATTACAAAGTACCTTTGAGCCAAGGCTCTTTTACAAAAGTTCCACGTCATGGTGGTTTACAGGGTAACAGACACTAAAACATAAAACAGTTACAGGTACATGGTTTTAGACAGTAACTTTGCTTGACAAAATCAGACTGAGCGATGAGTAACTCAAGAAACAATAGGAGGAAGAGAGCAAGAAGGGGAGAGGGCTGAGGGTAGGGGAAGGCATAGGTGTAGAGGGTCAGGGTGAGGCAGCCGTGGGGCCTTGTCAGGACAGACACAAGGCAAGTGCATTAGAAGTTGCATTGGACAGGTGAGTGCAAGAAGAGAGGGCAGAAACTGACACCTATAAGGTCAGGAGCAGCGTAGGGAATGAAGATGTTATGGGGTGCAAGCACAGGTGGAGGTGCCAGTTATGGAGTGGTGGAGTTTTTTTTTTTTTTAACGCTCCAAGTGTTGCTGTGGATGAGGTGTCACTAAAGAGCTCATTCAGCCAACTCAGAGCCCTGTATGCAAACGACCTTTGGCCTTGGGACGTACGGCAGCGGGGGATTTGAAGGATTTGTGGCATAGAGCTCCTGGTGTTGTGGTTGGTGATTTTGGGTTTGAGGAGGGTGCTGACTCCTGGTGGTGCCTTTCCCATCATGATTTTCTTAGCAGTGATGCAGGTTTGGTATCTGATTCGGTTGTTCAGTTGCAGCCAGCCTGTTTTGCAGTAGAGGTCGCAGGTGTGGGTGAGATGGTGGGAACCAGTAACGAGTCGGCAGACTTGATTGAGGGAAGTCGAAACACGCCTGAGAGATGAAGTTGTGGCAGATCTATAGATAATGAGACCATAGTCAATTATGCTGATGATGGAGCTCTGGACAGCTATGGACAGAGCTTTTGGGGTTAGATGTTTCCTATGTCGGAATAGTAGGCCCACCCTGGTGTTGGCTACTTTTGCCACGTTACTGATGTGTGGGAAATAGGAGACATTACAGTCGAGGGCGAGGCCGAGGTATTTGAAGGTATGAACTTGTTCAAGGGTGAATCCTTGCTTGGTTTTAATGGAGAGCTGATATCGTTTGTGTTTGTTTTGGGAGCTGCAGAAGATCATGGTCTTGGCTTTTTTTCTGGTTAAGTATAAGTCTGTGTTTTGTGAACCAGTTTTCGACTGCAGAGAAGGCCTGTTGGAGGTTACCTTGTAGATGGACTGGATCATGGTGGGATGCCAGGATGACAGCATCATCCGCGTAGAGTAGGATCTGTTCATGGCAGGATTCTGGCACTGAGTTCAGAAAAAGGCTGAAAAGGAGGGGGGCCCAAGATTGAGCCCTGTGGGACACCGGACCGGACTGGTCTTTGGTCTGAGTGTGTGCCAGCAATTCTCACTCTTTGGAGCGGTTGTCTAAGTAGCTTTTGAACCAGTTCACCGAGTTAGGTGAGAGCCCTGCTAGTTGAAGCTGGGCAAGTAGGAGATTGTGGTTGACAGTATCAAAGGCTTTAGTTAAGTCGATGAAGGTGGACCCAGTAAGATGACTGTTATCGAGTGAGTGATGGATTGCACCAGTGAATTCAAGTAGCGCCGTGGAGGTGCTATAACCTTTTCTAAAGCCATGTTGCTCCTTGCACAGGATGTTGTGATTGTCTAGGAAGTCGGTGAGCTGGTCTGACACAATCCGTTCTAGGGCCTTGGAGAGTGGAGGCAGGATGGAAATTGGACGGTAATTCTCAGTAGCTGTTTAGTCACCACTTTTATGAATTGGGGTTACCGTGACAGATTTCCATAAGTCAGGGAACTGGCTGAGGCTGAGGGAGAGGTTGAAAATCCTGGTCAGTGGTCGGAGTACTTCTTCAAGTGTGAGTGATAGCAGTTTGAGGTAGAGGGAGTCACTGCTGGCTCTGGAGTTGCAAATGGCTTTGGTAACGTAGCTGCGGACTTGATGCATTTTTACTGCTTTAAAGTAGAACGGAGGGTGGCTGGGGGGGGGCAAGGGGAACCACCTCGTCGAAAAAACCCTGTGGGAGTACAGCACTGAGGTCCGTGAAGGTGTCATTGAATGTATCAGCAATGAGTTTCTGGTCAAGTGTAGTTTCACCATTTATGCTGAGTACTGACGGGGGTGATTTAGATTGCTTCCTGGTGATTTCTATAATGTTATTCCAGAAGTCCCTACCGTTGCCCCATGAGTAAGTGAGAGCATTATGGAAATAGGTGGTCTTCGTATCCCGGATATATTTGGTGCAGTCATTTCGTGCACGTTTATAGTTAGCAATATCCACTTGTCTCCCAGTGTTTCTGGCAATCTCCCAAAGGTGGTCTTGAGCTTTTAGTTGTCTAAGTAGGTCTCTGGTGAGCCAGGGGTTACATAGGGCTTTGGCCTTGCGCTTCTTGAAGGGTGCAAATATGTTGCATGCTTGGTTGAAGATCCTGATGATGTGTTCCAGTGCGGTGTTCACATTGGTTGCAGTGAGAATTGGGGACCAATCCTGTTGATGAAGGAAGGTTTTGAGATGAAGTAGCTTGCCTCTAGGTAGAACCCGCTAATAATGGTTTTTTGGGAGGGGCTTGATGAATTTATTGGACCAGTAGCAGATGACGGGGAGTGGTCACTATGTGTCAGGGAGGACAGTGGTGTTTGTGATCCTGGCGGGATGGCTTTGTTATGATCCAATCCAGAATGGTGCTGGTACCGCTTATAGTTTGTCCTGGTTGGGGAGCCAACCATCTGAGAAAGTTTACTGCCACTATCAAGTCCCTGTATGCCCTGCCTCTGCAGCAGGCCAGTTAATATTAAAGTCACTAAGGAGGATGGTTTCTGAATCAGGTGAGAGAGATTTGGTAAACTCCACGACTGCGTTAAGCCCATTACCTTGCTCTCTCGGTGGAATGTAGACTGTGATAACTGTGATGGCTTTATTGTGTGCACCGAGAAGGATCTTGACAGGAAGAATCTGTGCAGTGGTGGTTTGGGGTTAAGTTGATGAGGTGCCCCCGGATCGTGTCCTTAAGGTACAGGGCGCAGCCACCACCACTTTTTGATGTTCGATCAAGCCAGTAGACATTATACCCAGGGAGGGTGATAGCATGGTCGGGAACCGAAGGTGACAGCCAGGTTTCTACGACTGCTAGTATGTCTGGGTTATGCTGGCAAGCAAAAGTCTGAAGGGCGTCAATTTTGTGAAGAAGACTGCATATGTTAAGTGAGATTATTTAGAGAGATCCTGGTTGATTGGTCTGAGTTGTTCTTATTGTAGGGGCTGGTCCGGGATTGGGATGAATGTTTCCAGACAATAGCAGGAGAAGAAGTATACATTTTAGAGTACTGGTGTGAGATACCCATGACTGGCACCTATTTTTTGGGGCCAGAGAACTCCGAGATTCACCAGGGCAAGTAAACGGGTGGAGCCATGGGCAAAGCGTGGCAGTAGTAGCGGTGGACAAGGGAAGTACCCAACGGCCATTTGGGGGAGAGGGCCATTTCGTAGTGATTGGAGATGCCCAAGGCGGGAACATGAGATCGAGAGGGAGGGTACCATGGAGGGGGTGAGAGAGCGTGAGTTGGCAGATGTTCGGGAGAAGGGGAAACATGAGCAGGGGGGATGTAGGAGCGGGAAGAGGGCAAATAAGGTGAGGAGAAAGGGCTACAACGTACCGATGTCATACATGATTCAATGTGAAGGGGGGGGGGAGAGCAGGCACAGGGTGCTGGGTAGGTGAGAGGCAGCTAGTGAAAGTGGCAGGAGGTAGGCAATGAGGTGGAGGCTCGGGGGCAGGGGGAAGTAGGTAAACAGGTGGCTGAGGGAGAACAGGCAGAGGGTGGGGCAGTGAGGAGACAAGGGCAGCAGCAAAAGAGGAGGATGTAGCAGAGAGGTAGTGGGGGGGCATTAAAGAGTGCAACAAGATAGGGAGACAGGAGGTAGTAGTTCTAGAATAGAGTTCAGGAGTGAAAGGGTGCAGGGGAGCTACGGAATGCCAAAGGGGGAGTTGGCCAGTCATGGAGTGATGGAGTGACTGGCACTAGGAGATATAAGGAGGGTGTCAGGCACAGAAAGGAGGCAGGGGCAGTGAGGGGACTGAGTTGATTAGCAGAGGGGGAGGAGGAGCAGGGAGAAGGGAGAGTGGGCAGTAAAGAGAGGAGGTACAGGAGAGAGAGTATCCAATAGGAAACGAAAGGGCGATTCCGTAGGCAGAAGTGGGCAGAGCTAAGGCCTATTTAATTAAGGTGGAGCTGGGGGAGGGAAGGAGGACGAAAATTTTCTTCCGAAACCCACTGAAGTCTATGGGCGCAGAGCCCAGCAAAACAGTTTGAATCAGTCAAGATTGCAGGGCCAATCAGTGGCCGCTCGGAGCACAACAGTCCAACAGGAGATGGAAGCAACAGGCAGCGGCCAATGGGAGCCTTTCAGCACTCCCCAGTTCGGCCTGGGAGCTTACCAGCAAGAGGAGGGTTCCTTGGTGGTGAGCAGTGGTGGTGTGGACGGCTGGCCCAGGTAGCCCCGGCCGCTCAGATGTTTCCCCGATCAGGAGTTGAGAGATCAGCAAGAGGAGGGTTCCTTGGAGGTGAGCAGCGGTGGTGTGGACGGCTGGCCCAGGTAGACCCAGCCACTCAGATGTTTCCCCGATCAGGGTCTGAGAGATCAGCAAGAGGAGGGTTCCTTGGTGGTGAGCAGTAGTGGTGTGGACGGCTGGCCCAGGTAGCCCCGTCCGCTCAGATGTTTCTCCGATCAGGGGCTGAGAGATCAGCAAGAGGAGGGTTCCTTGGTGGTGAGCAATGGTGGTGTGGACAGCTGGCCCAGGTAGCCCCGTCCGCTCAGATGTTTCCCCGATCAGGGGCTGAGAGATCAGCAAGAGGAGGGTTCCTTGGTGGGGAGAAGTGGTGGTGTGGACGGCTGGCCCAGGTAGCCCCGGCCGCTCAGATGTTTCCCCGATCAGGGGCTGAGAGATCAGCAAGAGGAGGGTTCCTTGGCGGTGAGCAGTGGTGTTGTGGACGGCTGGCCCAGGTAGCCCCAGCCGCTCAGATGTTTCCCTGATCGGGGCTGAGAGATCTGAGGGAAGGAACTCTTGATATCAAGACTATGCAGTCTTCGTTCTCCTGAAGTGGAATGATCAGTGAAGAAGACTGGTAAAGTCATGGACTGGTACAGATGGAAATCTGATATGTTCTTAGGACCACCTTGTCCCTGTGGACTGCCATTTTGTCTGGCTATGTGGACAAGAGCTGTAGCTTACTGATCATCCTGGCTGAGGTGATGGCTACCAGTAACACAGTTTTCCATGTCGCATACTTAAGCTCAGCTGATGACACGGGTTCAAATGGTGGTTGCATTAGTTGGCCAATGCATATGTTCAGGTCCCATGCAGAAGCGGGCTTCCTGTACGGGGGATGCAAGTGTAGTAACCCCTTGAAAAACTTCCTGAATACCTGGTTGGAAGCCAGGGATGCTCCTTTTCCAGCAGATAGGTAGGCAGAGACAGCTGCTAAATGCACCCTAAGAGTGGAAGGCCGAAGGCCCAGGGAATGTAAGTGTACCAGATAATCCAAGACCACTGTTAAGTCATTCTGGCTGTGGTCTATCTGTCTCTGTCTACACCAAATAGAAAATCTCCTCAATTTAGCCGAATAAGTCTTTCTGGTGGAGGGTTTTCTAGACACCCTTAGGACCTTTAGTACCCACTCTCAGAGGTGTAGGTTAGCCTAATCTAGGTCCTTAAGAGCCATGCTCTGAGCCTGAGGGATTGGAGATTGGGGTACAGAACTCTGCCCTGGAAGGAGGTCAGTAGGTTGTGCCTCCTGGGCAGGGAAATTGGTTTGGAGAATGAAAGAGTCAACAGCAGTGAGTACCAGGGCTGCCTGTCCAAGTCTGGAGCAATGAGGATCATTCTTGCTGGCTGAACCCTGAGCTTTTTCAGCACTCTGAGCAACAAGGGAAACAGTGGGAAGGCATATAGGAACTTCCCTGTCTAGTCCATCAGGAGCGCATCTAGTGGCACTGTGCCCACTGCTGGAGGCCTGCAACAGAACAGTGGCCGCTGGTGATTGTCTGGGGCTGCAAAGAGGTCCACCTCTGGGGTGCCCCACCTTCTGAACACAACTTGCAGGATCTGCCTGTTTAGTGGCCACTCGTGGTGGTTCTGGTTGATGCTGCTGAGGGCATCTGCCGAGATGTCCTTTCCCAGTGGATGGACTGCTGAGAGGGAGATTCCCAGGGAGTAAGCCAGGTTCCATACCTTCATGGCTTCTGTGCACGGGGGGGGAGGACCTTGTGCATACTTGCCTTTTGATGTAGTACATTGTGGTTGTATTGTCTGTTCTGACCTGAACCACCTTGCCCTGCAACACTGCAGCGAAGGACTGAATGCCTAGATAGACTACCCTGAGTTCTAGAAGATTTATGTGAAGCAGGGACTCCTGCTGGAGCTAGGTCAGGTTCCATGGACAGTATATTCCCCTAGGTGGGCACCCCATCCTAGGAGGGAGGCATCTGTTGTTAAAACTGCTGTTGGGGGCTGCTGGATAAAAGGCACGCCTTCCCTGAGGTTGTCTGTCCTTTTCCTGCCACCATTGCAGGGCTTGAAGCAGGGTTCCTGTGACTGGCACCATCTTTGACAGGGAGTCTCTTGTTTGAGAGCAGTGGGCCCTGAGATGGAACTGGATGTCATCTGGAATCTTGACCCTGACACTGTGGCTGCTGACACAGCCATGTGACCCAACAGCTGAAGGAAATGCATTGCTGGTCTGGGGGTATGAAGCTGGAAGAAGTTTGCCAACTGCACCAAGTTGTCTACCTTGCCTTGCAGGAGGAATATCCTTCCTTTCAGGGTATCCAATTCTGCCCCTATAAATTCCAGGAGCTGAACTGGTGACAGAACTGACTTTTTGGTTTACCAGGAAGTCCAGTGTACCCAGGGTGTCCTGAGTGATGGTCAGTGCTCCTTTTACCTGCTGTGGGGACTGTCCTACCACCAGCCAGTCATCCAAGTATGAGAAGACTGTAACCCCCTGTCTTCTTAGGTGTGCCACCACTACTGCTAAGCACTTGGTGAACACTCTTGGTGCTGATGTCAGGCCAAAAGGAATGGCCTTGAACTGATAGTACCTTGATGGCATCCTGAACCAGAGATACTTCCTGTGTGACTGCCTGATGGGAATATTGAAGTAGGCATCATTTAGATCTAGAGATGCCAGCCAGTCTCCTCTCCTGAGTGAAAGGAGAATGGTAGCCAGAGTGACCATTTTGAACTTTGGCTTTGTCAAATGTTTAAGTGTCTGAGATCCAGAATGGGTCACCACTCCCCTGTTTTCTTTAAAGTGAGGAAGTATCTTGAGTAAAGACCCTTTCCCCTTTGAGGCAACGGGGCAGGCTCTACTGCAAGATCCTGAATGAGCTTTCCTACTTCCTCCTCTAACAGAGATGCTTCTGATGGATTGGCAGGTCTGAATAGTCCTGCTCGCAACCTCCAGGACCCACTTGTCTGTGGTGACAGATTCCCAGGCCTGGAGGTAGTGAGCCAGCCTGCCCCCTACTGGGAGTGGGGAGGCGACACTGGCAGACTTCTCAGGGGGTCTGTTTAGCCTGAGCATTAGCCTGAGTGCTGGGGCCAGCCCTGCTGCTGCTCCTTCTGCCTCTGCATCTAAAATACCCCCTCTGGGGCTGGTAGGAGAGCAAAGCCTGTGCTTGGAAGAATGGCCTAGAGTGGGTTCTACCCCTGCCTCTTCCTTGGAACTTCTGGGGAGTTGCTGCTTTCTCCTTAGCAGCAGCACTCTTGTAAGCTACCTTGTAGTCATCCATTTTTTTCATATAAGCCTCAGTTTGTTCCCCAAACAGGGATGTGGGCTCACAAGGGAAGTCAAGAGCTTTTGTCTGGGTATCCTGAGACAAATTTGTTGCTCTCAGCCAAGCAAATCTCCTCAGGAACACTGAGGTAGCCATTTGTCTAGCTGCAATACACTGGCATCCACTGCCATGCGAAACTCACATTTAGAGGCTTCAATGTCCCTTTTGGCTGCCTCTGATAGATCAGAGGCCATAAGTGCAGGACATGCCTTGGCTATCTCAGGCACTGTGTTCCGAAGGCTTTACTGGTACCTGGACACACGGGCAACGTAGGTAGCCTGCTTGATGGCTAAAGAAGCCCCCATGCATGACTTTTTGGCTACAGAATCCATTTTCCTGGAATCCTTCTCAGGGGGATGTGATGCCAAAGGGATGCCTGCCTTGTCACAAGCAGCAGCCTGCGCCACTCCCTAATGGCTATGATGTCCAAAAAGGAACTCTGTTCCTGATTTGGCCACCCAATACTTCCTGTCCATCCTCTTGTCCACTGGGGGAATGGACATTGGTGTCTGCAGGATTTCTGTGGCTTGTCTTTTGAGGGATTTATGGATGGGCAACAAGAGCCTCTTTGTTGCTGGAACATCCATCATTTCCATATAGTCTGGTTCCTCCTCCTCTGTGGACTCCTGAATGGAGAGGTCCAGAGTCTGTGCCACCTGCTTCATAAAGGCAAAATGGTAGAATGATCTTCCACTACCTTATCCGGTGAATCTGCACCATGGGGATCTGGAGAAACCTCAGGTTCTATGGGTTCTCCGTAGTCATCCTCTTCATTGTCAAAATCATCGTGTTGCTCTGGGAAGACATCAGTAGATTGTTCCACTGAACAGGAAACTGAGAGGGAACCCAAATCTGGAACCAACCGTTGTGAACTGGGGCGCTGAACCGGTAGCCCAGTACCAGTTTACAATGCTTGTAAAAGGCTTATGGCACTCATAATAGCTTCTGCGGTAGGAACCGCTGGAACCATCGGCTGTGGTTCCTTGGCTGAGTGCTTTTCTTTCCTCTTCTATTTTGCAGAACTTATCACTTCAGCGACAGTTTCTGCGGTTCTCTTTTTTGTTGAGGAACCATCACCCTGGTCAGAGGGCTAATCACTCGGTGCAGTAAACCTCTCCTTCTGAGAAGCAGAGGCTTTTTCCATAGCTGGGTCAGCAACTTTTTCGGACATTTTCTCCTTTTGGTCGTTTCAAACGCCTATCCAGCGTCGACTGAGGAAATGTTTTGCACATATCGCAATCTGCCTTTAACTGATCAAATCCCAGAGAACACAAACCAATGCTTTGGCAAATGGTTCCCCACACTCTGTACAATGCTGAAAACCCATTGGGCCAGTTCTTTTTTTGGGTCATGACATACCAACCAAAAAAAACCCTAACAGTGGGATTAAATGAGCCTAAGGTCACCATACAAATAGAATATATGTATATATTTTTTTAAATGGCTGGTTTAGTGACCAAAGGAAAAAAACAAGAGTTACCCGGTTTCTCCACAAAATAACCAACCAGACCCAAAAAGGGTTTTACATAAACAAATAAAGTTTCAAATTATTAATAAATACCTGGTTAAAAGAACTGAGAAAATTTACTGGAATAATGCTAAATCTAGACTAATCTACCTGTAAACTCAAGGACAGTGCTTTAAAAACGAACAGAAGTAAAATTTTTCTTCAGAAAATCAACAAAATAAAATCTTCAAGCAAGATGAAGGAGGGCTCTCCGAGGCATCTGTACTAGGCAAATGGAGTAAAGAATCTGATGGTTGTAGAATGTTTACCAGGGACAGTGGTTTGAAAACCGAGCTCGAGCCTAACATTCCATGATTAGCACAGGTTCTATTAACCATTTTGGTTCCGGGGCAGTCTTATGGTGAGACCATGCCGCTGAAGGATGGGAGCTCAGAATACAGTAAGATTTCCTGGGGTTTGAATGAAAAGATAAGGAAAGAAAAAGGGGACATCTAGATCTGCCAGAAAAACATTCTTGCTGGAAAAAAAACTGCTGCTTTAGGTGTTTAAGTTTAGTATGTACATAGCCAGATTTTGGGGGGGGTGGTTCACCAATGAATGTATATAATTATTTCGAGGTTACACATTTAAATAGCTCCTGATACGACTGTGAAAACTCTGAAAAAAAAATTGAAGACACAATTTAGCATATATTTAATAATTGTTTGTGCAATTTTCACCCTAACTGCTTTCTAACTAAGGACATTTGCATGTAAACAAGACTGCTGCTCTATCTGCTTGCCCTCACAGGTCGGTTTATGATATCACAATCTGTTACTGTGAAAATAATTATGACACCATAAACGGGGGGATTATGACGTCTGGTGTAGGCAAGCAGAAAGAGCAGATAATGGCTAAGTGACAGTATTCCTTTTTTCATTCTACCGAAATCAGTAATAAAGAAGTAAGGGACATATTTATAGGAAACATATAAACTGTAAACTAAAGTGTGTCTAAATGTTATGTTTTTCAAGTTTTGCCAGTGGTGTTAGGGGCTCTTTAAATGTACTGAAAGAGCAGCTGATACGTTTAGAAAAACTTTGGAAAACAAAGTTAGATACAATTCAGCCTGTATTTCATATATCTTCCACAGATTTCTCCTCTCCGTTATTTATTACTGAAGAAAAGCCTAAAAACATAGAAACATAGAATTTGATGGCAGATAAGGATGGCTTGGCCCACCCAGTCTGCCCACTTCCCTACCTAATGGATAAGCTGCAGATCCTAGTTAACCAACAGCCTACTTTTTCCTACCCCCACCCACTAGAATTGCCTTATGACTGTCCCATGCATTCTTGAAATCCACCAGTTTTTGATTCCACAGCCTCCTCAGGAAGGCTGTTCCATGCATCCGCAGCCCTCTGTGTGAAAAAATACTTCCTCACATTACCTCTGAGCCGTCCCCCCTTAATCTTCAAATTGTGCCCCTTGCTCTTGCACACATCTTTTTCTGAAAGATGTTACCCTCTTGGACTCTGTTGATTCCCTTGAGGTACTTGAAAAGTTTCTATTATGTCTCCCCTCTCCATCCTTTCCTTGAGGCTATACATATTAAGCTCCTTAAGTCTCTCTTCATATGTCTTCTGGTACAGACACTGCACCACCTCAGTTGCCCTCCTGTGGACCGCCTCCATCCTGTCTATCTTTGTGGAGATTGGGTCTCCAGAACTGCATGCAGTACTCCAAATGGGGTCTCACCAGCTGTCAGTACAGAAGGATAACAACTTCCTGTTTTCTACTGGCGATACCTCTCCCTATGCATCCCAGTATCCTCCCAGCCCTCCTTACTGCCCTCTCACATTGCTTGCCCACCTTTAGGTCATCAGATATGACTACCCCCAGGTCCCTTTCCATTGTTGTTAGTATCTCACCCCCCAACTGTGTACTCTTCCCCTGGGTTTTTGTTTCCCAGGTGCATTACTTTGCACTTCTTAGCATTGAATCTAAGCTGCCATACATTTGACCATTCCTTCAGCCTTGCCAAGTCCCTTCTCATCCTTTCCACCCCACCTTGTGTATCAACTCTGTTGCAGATCTTTGTGTCATCTGCAAAGAGACATACTTTCCTTCCAGTCCCTCTGTAATGTCGCTTATAAAAGACATTAAACAGGACCGGTCCTAGTACTGAACCCTGCGGTACTCCACTAGTAACCCTCCTTTCTTCAGAGTGGACTCCGTTTACTATTACCCTCTGTGTCCTGTTCTCCAGCCAGTTCTTTACCCAGGCTACCAACTTGGGACCCACCCTAGGCTGGCCAACTTGTATATTAATCTTTGTGGGATCACGTCAAATGCCTTGCTAAAGTCTAGGTAGGCCATGTCCACAACCCTCCTTGATCTACTACTTTGTCACCCAGTCAAAGAAATCTATTAGATCTGGCCTGACATGACCTTCCCACTGTGAATCCATGCTGCCTTGGGTCCCAGCCTCTGGTCTCTAGGTACTCAACAGTTCTTTCCTTCAGAAGTGATTCCATCATTTTCCAATCACTGAGGTTAAACTAACAGGTCTGTAGTTTCCTGCTTCTGCCCTGCTCCCACTTTTGTGAAGTGGAATCACATCTGCCCTCTTCCAGTCCTCAGGTACCACCCATCCTCCCATGATTTGTTAAAGAGGAACTAGTGGTGTCACTAGTTCTACCCTTAGTTCTTTTAGAATTCTGGGATGAATCCCATCAGGCCCTATTGCTTTGTCCACCTTCAGTTTTAGGAGTTCTTTCAGAACCCTTTCTTCGTGAATGGGCTGGTATCAACCCCAGTATCTAGAGTGTTTCTATTGTTTGGTTTAGGTACCTCCCCCTCTTCATTTGTGAATATTGAGCAAAAATATTTGTTAGTATCTCTGTCTTTTCACAGTCACCCTCTGTCCACCCCCCACCCCGTTATTAGCATCACTAACCCTCCCTTGGTCTTCCTTCGCCTCCCTGATGTACCTATAAAAGGTTTTATCCCCTCTTAACTGAGTTGGCTATCCTTTCCTCGGTTTGGGCCTTTTGCTGTTCTGACTGCCTTCCCTGCTTCCTTTGCTTTAACTGATACAATTCTCTGTCCTGCTCCTTCTGTGATTCCTTGTACTCCTGAATGCTTTTTTTCTCCCCTAACCTTCCCTGCCACCTCCTTTGAGAACCATAGTGGTTTCTTACATCGTTTTGTTTTGTTTATTTGCTTCACACAAAGGCTTGTTGCCTCTGTGATGGCAGTTTTGATTATTCCCCATTGTTCTTCCACCCCTCCTTCCTGCCCTTTTGCTAGTGCATTCCTTAGGCACTTGCCCATTTTGGCAAAGTCAGCCCTCCTGAAGTCCAGTACCTTTGCCTTTGTATGGCTTGAGTCTACTGCTGTGTTTATTGTGACCCATACTATTCGATGGTCACTAGTTCCCAGATGGCTGCTCACTTCTAAATCTGTGATCCTCTCACCATCTCCATTTGAGAGTACCAGGTCTAAGATTGCTCCTTCTCGAGTGGGTTCCAATACTAGTTGTCTAAGGCATGCCCCCTGTAGGGCATCTAGAATGACCCCACTCTTAGAAGTGGCTGCTGCAAATGCACTCCAATTAACATCTGGCATATTCAGATCCCCCATCAGCAATATCTCCCCTTTTTCTGCCATTCTAAGAATACTTCCTATCATTTCTTTGTCCATGTCCTCCCCCTGAGATGGGGGTCTGTATACAACCCCTGTGCGTATTGTGGTGCCATTGCCGATCTCTAAATTGACCCACAGTGCTTCCTCTCCTCCCTGTTTACCCTTTTGTTCTGTAGCTTTGATTCCTTCCCTTATGTACAGAGCTACTCCTCCTCCCCTTTTACCCTCCCTGTCCCAATATCTTTATCCTTTAGAGTTCATCTGTCTCTGTAACTTATTCCCTACTTGAAATTATAATGCTCTGTTGTGACATCACAGTCTGTTGCAATGGGAATAACTATGATGTCACCCAAGCAGAGTATTATGACATCAGGTTGGGAAGAAGCAATAGGAGCTGATAAAGCCTCTAGGAACAGCTATCCTGTTTTCATGCATACAACCTCAGTAATAAATAATGAGGCTGAGAAATACAGAGTTAATGAGAAATATAAGCTGCCTTATGCCCAAATATTATGTTGTTCAAAGTTCTTCTCAAGGTGTCGGGGGCTGTTGAAGTTGTTTGTAATTGCGTAGATGACATTTGTAGGAGGAAGGCTGTGTTCCATAACACTTTTAACCTACTCAGTCTAGGATGACAATATTACCTGATATTCTGCTGCTCTTGCAAGCTGCTGGTTAGCATTTTGCACGTGCACATCAGCAGTCTCCACATTTGCCTCTATGCTGTCTGAAACATAAAACAAGGTATCATTTTTTTAAGTTCTAGAAAAATTGTTGCAAGAGTATATTACCATGCAAAATAGAGCTCAAGAACAATACATTTTTCTTTTTTTTGTGATTCAAAGTTAAAACGTGAATAATGTCAGTAATAGAAGACTGTAGCAATATGAGGTATGTCTAACTCACAAGGATTAAAACCTCAATACAACAGGGAATGGTAAAACTATTCAGCTTCCCATAATCCCAACCCAATGAAACTGAGGCAACCAGTAAACGTTAATATGGGAGGCATTGTGTGGAACTGCAGTAAAATGTGGGAATGGGCTTATAATCCCACCTCCATGTGACAAATCTGTTTTATGGTATTCATCGTAAGGTTGGAATTACCACGCACTTCACCACCATTACAAAACACAGTAAGATGTTTCTGCATATTTTTTGTAAATTAAGAAGAAAAAAAAAAAAGAATATACTGTTTAACCTGTGCACTCACACCTGCTTCTCACAAATGCGGAATGTGCACAGCCTTGCAAATAATGTGTGATAGTTACACAAGTCCCAGTCAGAGAGATGCAATTTGCCAGTTCAGTTTTATAATGTGTAAAACCATATGATAATAATAATAATAATGCTTTATTTGTACTGCGCCTTTCAAAAAACCAAGTCGCATAACAATAAGTTAAAACAACACATTAAATAATAATGACTCTTATGAATGCAAATAAAATCCAGATAAGAACAAGATAAACTTGTTTAACTAAAATTTAACTATTAACTGTGAGATTTCATTGACTCAATTTGGAGCAATTTTTATGGTGATTTTCCATTGTCCAGGAAAACTTCTTAAAATACAAAACATGGTCTATGTCCCCAAAACTTTATTTGATCTTTCTCTTCCTTACACAGAAGTCAGAATTCGGTTTGTGACTTCACAATTGGTTGCTGTGGAAATTATGTAAAAGGCAAAGGATTGTGAGTTCCCAGTAGAGAAAAGCAAGAGACTGAGCTGAAGACTAAGATAAAAAATATTGCTTATCTGTAACTGTTTCTTATTTAGGTACTGTATTTATCTATAGCCACATATATTACATCATTCCCGGCTCAAAGAGCCAGTACTGCACCTGGAAAATGTCCAGTCGAATTTAAACAGCAACGGCCTGCATGCCACCACTTGATAGCGGTTCCCTCCAACCGTAAGATCTTTTCCATTGAAGGCAGAAGGACTTCTAAGTATTCTGAAATGGTGCCATTCAGTACACCATACCTAAATACATCCTCCTTTAAGTACCTCAGGGTCTGCCTTGACCAGCATCTTGATTTCTCTGTGCACACTGATGCAATTCACCCTAAGCTTGGTGCTTTGTATAGAAATAAAGCAAGTATACTACTCTCTGCCTGCTGAGAAATTGTACTAAAAATGATTCTTCCAATCTTTGACTACGGTGACTTAGAGTATACTAGTGCCAACCTAAATCCTCCTTTGCCAGACTGGACCCCCTTTTTTCATTTTTTTTGCCACGTTGCATTAGGCTGCCCCCCTCACACTCACCACTGCTCTCTCATTCTCTCCCCTCTCTTGATGCTAGGCACCTTTCCCAGTGTGTCTTTTTGATCCAAATTCTGGTTCGCACCCTTCCCTCTTTTCTCAAATCCCTTCTATCCCCTCCCCCTTCTTCCTCCTACCCTCTCCGCAACAAGACTTTCCATTCTCTCTCTATTCCTTCCAGAAACTCTGTCATCGGCCAATCTGTTTTTTCTTACCGCTTTCCTAACCTTTGGTCCTCCCTTCCCCTTTCTATTCATTCTGCCTCTTTTCCACTTTTGTCATCCTATCTGCAACTGCCTACAATCTTTCCTCTTTTTTTCTCCCCTTTGTAGTCTTGCCCGTTTCTTGCTGTTCCACTATTTTACTTTCTGTATATATTAGTGTGTGTTATTTTCCAGTTGCCTTCATTTACCATTTTGCCAGTACTAGTTATGATTCTGCTTGTAATTACTATATTATTGTATCTGACTTTATTTTTAGTAAGTTTTATTGTTTAGCTATCTCCTTCTTCCCTCTCCCCCAGGACACATTTGGAAAGAAAAAAATACCCACCTTAGTAATCTTGTGTTTTCCAAGGTGTTCTTCAATATGCTTAACTCTTGTAGTCAGCCTCTAGTGTTGAACTGTCCGGAAAATGGAACATACGCAAATGATGGAACACTCACTGGCTCATGCTACCATTCAAACTGCTGCCCTTACCAACTGCTGCATTCTAGAACAATCAGATTCATTGCAGCCTGCAAGGAAAGGCCCCCTAACTAAGCTATCATAATACTACTAATAATATTTTAATAATAAAACCCCTCATGACAAAAAAGTCCCCCAAACTGTCAGATAAGACCCAAATAGGGGAAACAATACCCAACTGGGTTCAAAAACCTACAACATAACTAAGATACAAACCCCCTTTTAATACAGAAGTCCAGGTGTTATGCAGAGGCAACTGGTTCTGTAAGGGGAGGTAGGGAGGGTGAGTTAAGTATATTGAAGGATACCTTGGAAGAAACTAAGATTGCTAAGGTGAGTATTTTTTCTTCTAACCCCAAGAATTCTTTAATATGCTTAACTCTTGCAGACTACGAAGCAGTACCTTTGGAATTGGGCAGAGGACCTTACTTAGGAAACAAGCTCTGCAGCACTGCTGTGCCAAACCTGGAATCACGTCTGGATTGGGCATCCAAGCAGTAAAGCTTTGTAAAAGTACATACTGTTCTCCATGTAACTGCTTTACAGATTTCTAGCAGTGGAAATTCCCAGGCAGCTGCTATTGTAGCAGCTGTACCCCTTGTGGAGTGTGCCCTCAGGCCTACTGGGGGCTCCTTACAACAGTGTACTATCCAGCATGAAATGGTCCTTTTAGATGCTGGTTTTCTTTTTCCCACATCCCCATAAGTCAGGAACAGTTGCTGTCTGTCCTGCCTGTAGGCCTTGGTATGAGTAATGTAGTAGCTTAAAGCTCTCTTGATATCCAGGCTTTGTAGCCTACGTTCACCTAAACTAAAATGCTCAGTGAAAAATACTGGTAAAGTAATCAACTGATTCAAATGGAAGTCCGAGACTACCTTTGGAAGGAACTTTCTGTTAGTCCTAAGCACTACCTTGTCCCTATGGAAAGAGATGTAATTCTGCTCTGTACACAGGGCCTGGTGGCTCATTAATCCTTCTATCTGAAGTGATGGTTACCAGGAAAACTGCTTTCCAGGTCACATATTTCAGATGTGCTGCAACTATAGGCTCAAATGGAAGTTCCATGAGCTTGGCAATGCAGACATCAAGGTCCCATGCTGGCACTGGTTCCCTGTCAGGGGGGTGCAGGTGGACTAAGCCTTTGAATAACTTTTTGAAAATAGGATTGGATGCCATGGAGACACCCTTGCCAGCTGAAATGTAAACTGATAATGAAGCCAGATGGAACTTGAGAGTAGTGGGCTGCAAGCCCACAGAATGTAAATGGGCAAGGTAGTCCAGCAAGGCTGGCAACCCTGCCTGTGAAGGTACCACATCGCTGGCAGAACACCATATAGAAAACCTCTTCCATTTGGAAGCATAAGTCCTCTTAGTTGAGGGCTTCCTGGATCCCCTCAGAACACTAAGGACACTCTCTGAGAGGTGCAAGCCTGCACACTCTGAGTCCTTAAGAGCCAGGCCATGAGCTGGAGGGACCCGAGGTTTGGGTACAGAATCCTCCCCTGTGAGGAGGTCAGGAGATTGTGCATCCAAGGGAGGGGTATTGGTGGAGCTACTGACAGGGAGAGCAGCAGTGAGTACCATGGCTGTCTGGCCCAGTCTGGAGCTATCAGAATCATCGTGGCTGGCTGGGACCCGAGCTTGATCAGGACCCTGAGCAGCAATGGAAAAGGAGCAAATGCATACAGTTTCCTCCCTCACCAATCCAGCTCTAGAGCATCCAGGGGTACTGTGCCTTTCGCTGGTGGTCTGCAGCAGAATTTTGGCAACTGGTGGTTGTTGTGGGATGCAAAGGGATCTATCTCTGGGGGTGCCCATCTTCTGAATACCACCTCCGACACTTGTCTGTTCAGAGACCATTCCTGGTGGTCTTGGTTGATTCTGCTTAGGGCATTTGTTAGGGTGTTGTCCTTTCCTGGCAGATGGATGGCTACCAATGAAGCTTGAAGTGAGTAGAGCAGACTCCACACCTTCATTGCCTCTGTGCACATATGGCTGGACCTTGTTCCACCGTGCTTGTTTATGTAGTACATTGTAGTGGTATTGTCTGTTCTGACTTGCACCATCTTGCCTTGTATCAGAGATGCAAAGGCTTGCAGGGCTAGAAACACGGTTCTGAGTTCCAGCACATTTATGTGCTGGAGTGACTCTGCGTTTGACCAGGTGCCGTGTATGGTATGTGCCTCCAAGTGTGCCCCCCAGCCTAGGAGGGAAGAAAAAATTACTCACCATAGTAATGCTGTTTCTTCTAATGTAGTCTTGCTGTATTCTGACTATATGCGATAGCCCCAGCGCTTGAACTGCTCCAGAGAGGAAAGAGTTAACTCTATGCCAAGGCATAGAACGTTGAGATCGAGCTCGGTTTTCAAAATTCAGTCCCTGGTACTCCTCAGCGTGACTGCCAGATTCTTATGAGCACTATGCTAACCATTAAATAGAAACTGTTTTTAAAATTTTGTGCCAAAAGGCAATAAACAGATTTTTACGGTCCAAGAGACTCAAGTCGAGAACCCCAAAAAGAATCCAACTAGGGAGTAAAACTTAATAATATATATTTAAAATAATAACAACAAAAACCTCAACCTAAGAAGAGGTAACCCAGGCACACTTCTGGGATGCAGCACTGCACCTGCCAACCCACATCCCAAAACAACTAGGTTCCAAGAGGGGAGGCAGGGAGGGAGGTCAGAATACAGCAAGACTCCATTAGAAGAAACAACATTACTACGGTGAGTAACTGCTTCTTCAAACAACATGAAGCCTTGCTGTATTCTGACTATATGCAGACTACCAAGCAGTACCCCCTTGGAGGAGGGAGTTACAGAACCTATTTTGGGAAAAGGCTCTGCAGCGCTGCTGTGCCAAACCTACCATCACTTCTTGACTGGATGTCAAGAGAATAATGCTTGGTAAATGTGTGAACAGTTTTCCAGGTGGCTGCTTTACAGATTTCACTAGGGGTATGTCTCTAGCTGCTGTGACCGAAGCAGCTGTACCTCTGGTGGAGTGAGCCCTCTGGCCTGAGGGTGGCTCTTTCCCCAACTTTGAATAGCAGAACTGGATACAGGAGACAATCTATCTGGCAATGGTTCTCTTAGTGGCATGTTTACCTTTTCCCACTTCTCCATAAGGGAGAAACAGCTGTGAACAGTTATTTCTATGGGCCTTAGTGTGTTCTATATAATAACTAAGGGCCCTCTTTATATCAAGACTGTGCAGCCTTCTCTCCCCAGAAGCAGAATGGTCAATGAAGAATACAGGCAATGACACAGACTGGTTCAAATGAAAGTCTGATACCACCTTGGGGAGGAACTTTCTACTTGTTCAAAGGACCACCTTATCCCTGTGAAATGAAATGAAATCAGGTTCCACTGATGAAGCCTATAATTCACTGATTCTCCTGCCAGAGGTAATAGCTACCAGGAACACAATTTTCCAAGTCAAGTATTTTAGCTCAGCTGAAGATAATGGTTCAAAGGGGGGCTGCATAAGCTGAGCAATGCAGATATTCAGATCCCAAACAGGAGTAGGGTCCCTAGAGGGTGGACTTGATATGAACCAGACCTTTGAAAAATTTCTTGAAAACTGGATGGGAGGCTAAGGAAGAGCCCTTCCCAGCTGAAAGGAAGACAGAGATGGCTGCCAAATGCACTCTAAGAGTGGTAGGCCTGAGGCCTAAAATGTTAAGTTGCACCAAATAGTCCAAAGCAGTGGCAATGTCAGCTGAATCTGGCTGAATATGCATCTGAGAACACCAGAAACCAAATCTCTTCCATTTGAAATTCTAAGTTTTTCTAGTGGAATGTTTTCTACTAACCTTAATAATGTCCAAGACTCATTGGAAATATGCAGGCTTGCATATTCTAGCTCCTCAAGAGCCAAGCTTCGAGTCTGAAAGTTGGGATACAGTATCTTCCCCTGCGAGGAGGTGAGGAGATTATACTGTCTGGGAAGACACAGTGGAATTGTCACTGACATTGACAATAGTAGGGGTACCATGCCTGCCTGGCCCAGTCTGGAGCCACTAGGATCACTGTGCAAGGCCGAGATCTGATCTTGACCAGAACTATGAATTTCAGAAGAAAAGCACACAGAAGCTTGCTTGTCCAACCCAATAGGAGAGCATCTTGGGGAAGAGACCCCAAAAGAGGGGGTCTGCAGCAGAATAGAGGAAGCTGGTGATTGTCCGGGGCTGCAAAGAGGTCCATCTCTGGAGTGCCCCACCTCTTGAAAATGACTTGAAGAATTAGAGGATTCAGGGTCCATTCGTGGTAACCTTGAGAATTCCTGCTGAGAGCATCTGCCATTACATTGTCCTTCCCTAGGAGATGCACAGCTATCAGGGAAACCTGAAGGGAATAAGTTAGTGACCATATTTTCATGGCTTCGGTGCACAAGACCAAGGACCGAGTGCCCCCCTGCTTGTTGGTGTACCACATGGTTATGTTGTCTGCCTGATCTGCACTACTTTCCCCTGAATTGTGTTTTAGAATGTCTGAAGTGCTAGAAAGACAGCCCCGAGTTCGAGAAGATTTAAGTGCAGGAGAGACTCCTGATGAGACCACATTCCCTGAGCAGTGAGCTGGTCCAGATGGGCTCCCCATCCCAGTAGGGAAGCATCCGTAGTGAGAATCACTGTAGGAACCTGACTGAGGAAAGGGACACCTTGCCTTAGATTGTCCTCCTCCAACCACCACTGGAGAGCCTGAACCAGAGTTTGAGACACTGTAACTAACTTGGAGAGAGGGTCTCTTTTTCTAGACCAACAAGATTTTAGATGAAACTGAATATCTCTCATTTGAAATCTTGCTCCTTGCACTACTGCAGTGGAAGCTGCAATGTGGCCTAGCAACTGGAAGACGTGCCTGGCTAGTCAAGACACTAGTGGACAAAAAGAGGACGCCAGGGTGATGAGGGACTGTGCCCTTGAAATAGGAAGAAAGGCCTCTGCCTGGACAGTGTCCAGTTTCACTCCTATAAATGTGAGAAGCTGGGCTGGTTCCAGAACAAACTTTTCTAGATGAATCCTAAGAAGTCCAGAAACTTTTGAGAGACCTCTAGAGCTGACTTGACTTAGTCTGAGGACTGACCCACTATGAGCCATTCATCCAGGTAAGGGAACAGTAAGATGCCTTGTCTCCTGAGAAAGGCCACCACTACTGCCAGACACTTGGTGAACGCCCTTGGAGCAGATGTTAGGCCAAAAGGCATTGCTCTGAACTGGTAGTGACCTGAGGTACTTTCTGTGGGAATGTCTGATAGGTATGTGGAAATAGGCATATTTGAGATCCAGGGAGACTAGCCAGTCTTCTGGTCTCAGAGAGGGAAGAATTATTCCCAGAGTCACCATTTTGAACTTTGGCTTTAGTATATGTTTGTTTAGGTATCTTAGATCTAGGATGGGTCGCCACTTCCTTGTCTTTTTTGGGGTAAGGAAGTATCTGGAATACAATCCTTTTCCCCTGTGACAAAGAGGTACCTTTTCTACTTCTTGTAGAAATAGCAGAGAGGAGACTTATGCCTCTAAGGCCTTTATCTCCAAGGGAGAGGGAGGACTGAAAGACTTTGCTCTCATGTTTGGGAAACTTTTGAAACTGAGAGCAAATCCCTGGCTTACTACTTCCAGGACCCATCTGTCTGAAGTAATAGACTTCCAGGCCTGGAAATAGAGAGCCAGCCTGCCCCCTACTGAAACTGAGGAGGCGACCCTGACTGACACCTCAGGGTGTCTGTTTGGCAGGGGGCTTAGACTGAGTGGAGGATGAAGTCCTGGTCATGCCTCTTCCCCTAAAGAACACCCTCTGCTGGAAAGAGGAGAAGGCCTGGGCTTGGTAAAAAGGCCTAAGAAAAGGCCTGCCCCTGCCCGCCCTAGACTGCTGCTTCTGAGTGACCTGCTTTTCCTTGGCTGCAACACTCCTGTAGGTGGTCCTGTATTCATCCATCTTTTTCATGTTAACCTCTGTTTGCTCCCCAAACAGAGAATTACCCATGACAGGAAAACCCATGGCCTTGGTCTGGGTATCCTGCGACAGATAGGTACACCTGAGCCAAGCAAACCTCCTCAGGGAGACAGATATAGCCAAAACACTGGAATGTACATCATTCGAGTCGACAGCAACATGAAACTGGACCTTTGATGCCTCAATACCATCTACAGCCACCTGCTCCAGCTCCTTGGCCAGTTGGGGAGGGGCATTGTTAGCCAGCTCCAGAACAGTAACCCACATAGATTTCTGGTATCTGGCTGCATATGCCATGTAAGTAGCTTGCCTGAGCCCCAAAGAGGATGCCAAGTACTGTTTCTTTGCCATGGCATTCACTTTCCTGGAATCCTTATCTGAGGGGTGAGATGCCAGGGGAATGTTAGCCTCATCACAGGCTGCAGCTTGCACTACCTCAACATGGCTGCAATGATTTGTGAGGAATTCCATCCCAGGACCTGACAAGGTATACCTCCTGTCGATCTTTTTATCCACAGGGAGTATGGATGTTGGAAACTGAATAATTTTTTGTGTCTGTTTCCCCAGAGATTTATGCAGAGGGAAAGACACACTTTTGGACTCTGGGACATCCATCATCTCAACATAGTCAGGTTCCTCCTGATCCTGTTCAGCCTCTTCCACTGGAAGCTGAACAGTATCAGCCACTTTCTTGTAGAACAAGAAATGGAAGGGGGACTCCTAAAGTCTGGGAGGAGACACATTAGAAGGCCTGTCTGGGGAGATGTCAGGCTCTACTGGCTCATCTAGGCCTTCATAATCCTCCACTTCATAATCTTCTTATCCTTCCCAATCGCCCTCATAAAATGCTTCAGGATCACATTCAGAAGTAGAAGCTTCCAACTGAACCGATTGTCTTTGAGTCGGTGTCGGTTCGGTCAGAACCGGGCAAAGACATTGTACAACAGTAATCGCTTTAGCTATTCCTTCAGCAGTCGGAACATGGGGACCGGGATCCGAACTGGCCGAGGTGCGCTTTTTCTTGGACAGAACCGATTCTGCAGAATCGGCTCTCCTTTTGCCCAAGGAGGTATCGCCCAGGTCAGTGGTCACTCCCTCAGGTTCGGTCGGAACCGAACCGGGCTGGCCATCTGGGTCAGCAGACTTCTCAGCCTCCTTTCCTTCAGCCTATTTAAACGTTTATCTAATGTGGCTTTGGGAAAGTTTTTGCAAATCTGGCAGTCTTCCTTGAGGTGGTCAAACCCCAGACAATAAACACAGACGAGGTGGGGATCAGCCTTAGCAAAGGCCTCCCCACACTCGGTGCAGTGCTGAAACCCAGTCGGACCGGTTTCCTTTTTGGGTTTCTCAGACATGCCTATAAAATAATAAGTTACCCTTACCAGTGTTTAAACCAGGCAACTACAAACCTATCGGTTCCAACCGTATCACGGGTCAGAAAAAAAAACAAAGAACATGTTTTTGTTTTTTTTTTAGGATCGGATAGGTATCAGAAACCACAGTACAAAGGGTAGAAAAAATACAATGAAAAAACCAATACAGAATTTGCTTCGGTTCCCAACTAGACCGACCGGGAAGAAACTGAACAAAAAACAATTTCTACCAACAAAAATTAAAATTATGTACCTACCGTAATTGTTGAACTTCTCTTGTATCTTCACCATTCATTACTGCTGGGTGTAAGCCAGAGGCACGCACCCGCTACTGGAGTTTTTTTTTTTGAGGGAGGAGTCAACGCCGCCCACGAGAGCGACGCACTACGTGGTGCACGAGGGTGGCCGTTAGGCACCGCAGATGCCTCCCCCATCCCAGTTCTATAAGTCGGAGAGGTGAAATAAAAGAAGAATAAGAGCGAGGCAAGGGAGCCGAGGGATAGTAAAAAGAAAGGAAACAAACTGATAAAGGAATAAGCCGAAAGAGGACAGGAAACAGAAGATCCTACCCTAAGGGACCAGAGGGCCTCCTTCCTTGGGTGGCTCTGAGGGAGGAACAGATAAGGGAAAGGAAGAAAGAGGAAAAGGGAAGAAAGGGAAGAGAAGAGAAGAGGATATTGGGCAGAGGGAAAAAACTGCCACAATCCAGAGTGAAATTGGCTTGAAACATATCAGCTCGGATCTTGAGCAGGGAGCAAGGATCCCTCAGATAAAACTGGTTCGGATGGTTCAAACGAACCTTCTAGACGGCTTAAAATGAGAGAGGCAGACTTCCTTACACATCCTGCTATCCTATTACCCCTCACTCAAGCGGAGAGCTCACAGAATGCCAAGGCAAACTCTGTTCTGGAGAAGGAAAGCCCCCAGCTAGGCAAAGTGAAAAAGACCCCTATACCACACAGATATGTGCTAGCACCGGGGGGGGGGGGGGAGAAGCCCTAACAGAGGGCAACCTCTTGTCAGGGTGGACAGAGATAGAGAAGGAGCTCCTTCCGAATCTCCTGAGTAAGCAGTGATAGCAGTGATAATGGACCAGACCAAAACGTAATTTTCGAGATGGGCTAGAACAGACAAGACTAGCCCTGGTCTGGCGTAACCAGAAAATAAAGGGACATCAGATAATTCTGAAGACTGAGGGTTAGAGGACTGTTCAAGAGACTAACTCTGATGTCCGGAGATTGAGCTAATATGGCCGAGAAGTTCCTGAAGGAAAAACCTTCCAGGAAATGAGAAAGAGTTCCCGCAGATGAAAAGGATGAAGTTTCACTCACCCCACCTCCTCCTTAAATCCTTCTACATGTTTTTAGAGAAGAACAGAAGGTCCCAAGGAACCCGAGGATGAAGCCTCCCCAGAGGGGAAGGGGAGGAGGAAGGCGAGCAGGGTGGGGGAGACTCCCAAGAAATGAGGCCCATGAGGGGAAGGCGGAAGGGATTCAGTAATGAATGGTGAAGATCAACAATTACAGTAGGCACGTAATTTCATATATTCCCTTGTCAATCCTCACCATTCATTACTTCTGGGTGAGTACCAAGCCCCCTAAAGGGGGCCTGAATTTTGGCCCTGAGGGAACAGATCCCTCAGCCTCCTACTGGTGGAAAGCAGGAGGGGGAGACCCTAACCAACAGACTGAGGCAGTCTAAGGTTGCTGAGGGCGAGGGGGTGTCCTCCGTGGCCGGGGGGGATGGAGGGTGCCCCGAAGTATCCTCCTCGCCCTGCAGGAGAACAGGCGTGTCCCCCAGAAAGCGGAGGCAGTCACCCTACACCGGGCAATGGATGACAGTCTGGACAGACGAAGCCAGGTTGTCCATCTAATGCAGATCTCTGTCACTGCTAGTCTGGAAGCCACCTCATTGGCATCGTAAGATGCCCTCGCTTGTGCTTTGCAAGCTCCAGACCCTGTACAGAGAGAGCAATGACTTGTCTAGACTGCTTCGTATCAGGCATAGATGCCAGAACCTGCGCTAGCATCAACCACAGATGCCGGTTGTAGGCAGCGTGGTGTGCCTGATGTGAACCTATGCACATCAACACATGACTTGAAAAGAAGACTCTTCGTCCCCACTGATCAAATTCAGCAGAATCGAGATCCGGGAGTCTGTTGTGTGCCAGGCACTGAGGCCTGGAAGGAGTGTCTAGAGATGTCAAGCCTGAAGGTGGGTGAGATATAGAACCTAGAGACTCATGGGGAGCACAACACCATCTCCTAGTCTGCCGGGGCTGGAGAAGGGGCGGCTGGAGATTGCCAGCTGCGGATAGACACCTCCTGGAAGCGGATCAGCCAGAAAGGCACCACGAGGTGGCGAGTGGTGAATTCGCTGAGGAATGCATGCGTCTGCCGCTCGGTATTGTAGGAGATATGAAGCTCCGAAACTAGCCTTGAAAGGAACCGCTGATTGTCAGTGAAATCAACGTCGGGTGAGAGGTGGACAGAAGGTTCCTCTTCCTCAGGAGAGGAAGTCGAGGAAGACATGAAGCTCGAATGTTCAGAAGACTCCTGCGGTTGGGGGGCAGGCGGAAAACCTGTTCGTCCATGGCCCTGACGTATGTAGGGAAGGCCGTGGTAGTAGCTCTAAACGTCTCCCAATTTAACGGTCCCGTAAGACCCACATGGCTGGGAGGAGGAGGTGGCTGCAGAGGGATGGGTGAGGGGCACGTAAGGGCACATGCCTGGCCTCTGCCAGGGCTCTGAGATCCAGGGAGCAATGCCACCAAGACTGGGGACCCAGAGATCAAGCTGGGTTGCGAAGAGGTAACGTGTGAAGGTAAACTCCAGAAGAGCCCAGAAGGGGAATCTCCCCTGTGATGCGACTGAGGTTGCGTGTGTCCAGAAGGGCAACCCTCAGTACCGCCACTAGAAGGCGCTCTGGAGACTTTGAGAGAAAGACTGGGTTCAGCACTATGACTCCTCCCCACACCCCTCAGGGCAGTGAGACTCATCCTGACCTCTCAACCACTCGGACTCTGAAGCAGCCCTCTTCCTCGAGCCTCCGGAGGGAGGTCACAGAAGCAGGTCTCTATACCCTCTCCCGAACAGCCTCAGCAGCACCAGAGACAGCAGCTGCCTGGGCCCTCTCAGGAGAAGGTATCCTCTCACGAATCCCGGAAGGATCGGCTGCAGAAGGTCCCAGGACACCACTAGCAACGGAACCCTCAAGGCAAACCTGCTCTGGGGACTTGGGGAGAGGAACACTGGGCCACCTGACACCGTGGCCTACAGAGAGTTCTGAATCGGAAGACTCAGGCTGCCAGTCTGGGTCCTCCTCTGTCATCATCCTCTGAAGAGGAGTCGAGCAGAGTGACCTCCAGAGAGGCAACCCCAGCAATCTTTCCTGTGACGGCACCGGGAACGGTACCGACGTAGGCCGCGATGACGTCAACGGTGCCTCTTGAGTCCCCTGCCCCGCGAGCAGTGCCGGGAACCACAACGGCACAGCCGGTGGTGCCGCTAGAGTCCCTGGGCACCAGAAACCAAAGCGGTGCCGCTCCCTGTGTCAGAACCCAAAGTAGCACTGCCAGCAGTGCTGCCAGAGTCCCTGGCACCGTGGGTGGCACCGGAACCCAAAGCGGCATTGCTAGGCAGCATTGAGGGTCCACAAATGCCAGGCCACACAACCGGAGACCACGACACTGGGGGAGCCTGCACTTCCGAGGAGGTGACTGCCGGGACGGGGCACATGATGCAACCCTGGGAGTGATCACACCATTCCTCCGGTGCCAAAGAAGAAACCTCCTCTTCGGCAAGGCTGGAAGTGGAGGAGATTCCCTCCTCATCCGGCCATATAGACCCGGGAGGGGACCCGGAAGAAGGGTCGAGAGATCTGGCCTGAGAAGCCTGCAGGAGATGTCGTCCTCCAAAAGTCGGCAGAACCCTGCCAACTTTAAATGAGTGGATTTCCAAAACACGGTGGTCCATCGAAAAACAGGTGTCGCAATGGTCCATATCATTGTTGGGTCTCAGGCACCGAAGACAATCACCACGCTGGTCCGTGACAGAAAAATGGAAATTCTGTACCTACCGTAATTCTTGATCTTCTTGGATGAATTATCCACCACTCATTCACACTAATGGGGAGTCCGCCGGAGGCGCTAGGACCCAGCAAGAGCAAGCTTTTTCCAAGAGGGCCAGTGCCCGAGATGGAGCTGCGAGGAGTGTCACCGCGGGCCTCAGCTCGTGCGATAATGACTATCTCGGCGTTGACCCTCCAACCGCCTCAGTACCTTTTTTTCGAGGAGGTGCAGCATAACTAACCTAGAAGGACTAAACTAAAAATCGGACATAAGATAGTCCGAATGACCCGAGTAAGAAGGGTCAACAATAAAGTCTTCACAGCTCAGCCATTGAGGGAGTGAAGACCAAAAACTAAGCTTGGGGGATGGTGGTTGGGCATGTGAATGAGTGGTGGAGACTTCGTCCAAGAAGATCAAGAATTATGGTAGGTATGTAATTTCCATATCTTCCTGGACATAAAAGTCTCCACCACTCATTCACACTAATGGGAGAGTACCGAGCTAAATAATCACCCGAGATGGGTGGCAGGAGATAAGGAGCTCACCTACTCAGGACAGAAGTCCATTAAGAATGGTCCTGCCAAACAACAGATGCTGTCTGGCATGGACATCCAAAGCGTAGTGCTTAACGAAAGTATGCACAGAGCTCCAAGTGGCTGCATTGCAAATATCTGCGATGGGCACATTGTGGATTTCCGCTAGAGATGCCGTGACTGCTCTGGTAGAGTGAACGTACACTCTGCCTTCCAGCTTGACCTGTGCCATAGAATAGCAGTGGCGAAGACAAGCCACCAGCCATGCTGAAATACATCTGATAGTGACAGGTTGACCCAGCCGGGTCTCGCTGAAGGAAACAAATAGTTGTTGAGCGTTGCGAATTTCTTTTGTTCTACCTAGATAGAACCACAATGCTCTCTTAACATCCAGTGAATGAAGGGTACACCCCCATCATTCTGGAAGTTCACGAAATAGGTAGGAAGGACAAAAGGTTAGTTTAGATGGAATTCGGAGACAACCTTAAGGAGAAACTTAGGATGAGTCCTAAGAACTACTTTGTCCTTGAGAACTATTTTGTACAGGGGGTCTGTGACCAGTGCATGTATTTCGGAAACTCTACGGGCCAAAGTAATGGCCACCAGGAAGGCCATTTTCCAAGTAAGGAACTTCAAGTCGCAAGTAGCTAGAGGCTCGAAAGGTTTACGGATGAGCATGTCTCGCACAAGGTTAATGTCCCAGGCTGTGACTGGACGTCTAATAGGAGGTCTAGTATGCAGAATACCTCTAGGAAACCTCTTAACCACAGGCAACTGAGCCAGTGACATGGAAAGTACCGGCTCATGATATGCCGAAATGGCACAAAGATGAACTTTGACTTTGGAGTATTGCAGACCTGTATTTGAGACGTCTAAAAGATACTCTAAGACTTTATTCAGTGCGCAGAAAAGGGTTCCAAGAGGATTTTGCACGCCAGATAGAGAAACACTTCCATTTGGGTGTGTAGTTTTTTCTAGTGGCCGGCTTATGCGCAGCCAAAAGAATATCTGAAACTCTGCAAGAAACACTGAACCTATTCACCTCTATCTCTTCAGGAGCCAAGCGTGAAGGTGAAGCGACCTCAAGTTGGGATGGACCACGGGACCCTGGGCCAGAAGGTTTGTCTGAAGGGGAAGCGTCTTCGGGGGGGGGGGGTCCGATAGACTGTTGAGCAGTGGAAACCATATTTGCTGGGGCCAGAAGGGGGCAATGAGAATCATTATGCCTCCTTGAGACTCCAATTTGAGAAGTAACCTCTGAATTAGGAGGAGGGGCGGAAAGGCGTATAGAAAGCAGCTTGTCCACCGCAGCCTGAACGCATCCTGACAAAAAATGCCAGGTCCTGGATTTCTGGAGCAGAAGAGAGGCAGTTTTGCATTGCGTAGGAATGCAAAAAGGTCCAGGTCTGGAGTTCCCCACTCTTTGAAGAGTGACTGAACGACGGCTGAGTCGGGAGACCACTTGTGAGGATCCGTCTTTGTTCTTCTGAGACGGTCTGCCAGCTCATTTTGCACTCCTGGCAGGTAAACCGCCTGTATCAAAACCTTGTGTTCTAGGCACCAATCCCACACTCTCATTGCTTCCCTGCATAATGGGTAAGAGTGTGCGCCGCCCTGTTTGTTGATGTAATACATCACTGCTTTGTTGTCCGTTTGAAGGAGAATGTTCTTGAGACAGAGTATGTCCTTCAAGGCTCGGACTGCAGAGAGGACGGCTCTCATTTCCAGGATGTTTATGTGGAGTTGGGACTCGTCCTGAGTCCACGTACCCTGGGTGTGGAGATCCTGGCAGTGAGCTCCCCAACCCATCAGGGACGCATCCGTGGTAACTGAGATCTGAAGATTAGAAGGGGGCAAAGGGATATCCTTCCAGAAGATTGTCCTCCTGAGACCACCAGGTGAGCGACCTCTTCAGAGGTTCCGTCACCTTGATAAGAAAGGACTGAGGGTGAGTGGTTGGGGACCACTGAGTACTGAGCATCCACTGGGAGGTTCTCATGCGAAGACAAGCTAAGGGTACAGTGAACACCGAGGATGCCATGAGGCCCAGCATCCGCTGAATCGAGATAGCTCGAAACTAGCTGCGTTCTCAGATGTAGCGGGCCATCTGTAAGATATCGTTCCTTCTGTCCTCTGGAAGAAAAGCCTTCACACAGGAGGTGTCCAGAAGAGTTCCTATGAAGAGGAGCTTCTGGGAGGGCTGCAACTGTGACTTGTTGAGATTCAGCAGGACTCTCATGGAAGTAAGGAAGTCTGAGGCCGTGCCCACGGCCTCCAGAGTCTCTTGCCTGGAGGGACTTGCAGGAGCCAGTTGTCCAGATATGGAAACATTTGTATTCCGATTTTTCTGAGGTGCACCGCGAGAATTGCACAACACTTTGTAAAAACTCGAGGCGCAGAGGATAGATAGCCCAAAGGGCAGGACTCAGAACTGATAGTGTTGACCCAATACCACAAACCTTAGGTATTTGTGGCACTTTGGGTGTATGAGAATATGTTGGTAGGCATCCTGCATGTCCAGGGAAGCTAGTCAATCGTGTCAATGAAGCAAAGGTAGCAGGGTACCAAGTGATATCAAACTAAACTTCTCCTTGTGAAGGAACTTGTTTAGTTTTCTGAGATCCAGAATGGGGCGCATGCCGCCAGTTTTCTTTGGAACCATAAAGTAATGAGAGTAGAAACCTGTTTCTCGTTGATCCAGCGGAACTATTTCTACTGCCCTGTTTTTCAGAAAGCCTTGTACATCGGAAGCAAGAAGGTCTGACTGTACTGCTGACAGCCTGGGCTGTCATTTGGGAGGATGATCTGAAGGGGTTTCTGAAACATTGAGAGTACCCCTGGATAATCCGCGAGAGGACCCATTTATCTGACGTTATAGATTTCCACTGATTGTAGAACTGAGTCAGACGTCCTCCCACCGGTGAGGAGGAGTCCCCCTCGGACAGCTGAGGTGAGACCTGGGCCAGAAACTCAGAAGGTGGCACTGGGCGCTTTGGGGCCTTGTGCCTTCTGCTGCACTTTCTTTTGTGGCTGAGGGTTGTGGTTTTTGTTAAAACCTCCCCTGCCTCTGCCCCGAAAGGACTGACGGTTGTGAAACTAACACTTCTTCACACCTCCTCTGGAGGGAATGGGTGTAGGTCTAGCTGTCTTATTGGCAGACCTAGTCTTCTGCATGGCCTCTAGAGCTTGCTCCACCTGAGGCCCAAACAGATACATACCATCAAAGGGTAAGGCCATATCTTGCTGCTGGGTGTCATTCGTGAAGCCCGAAGTACATAGCCAAGAGCGGCGGCAGGTGCAGATGCCAGCTGCCATCCGGGAGGCAGTATCAAAGGCATCCATTGCATCTTTAGCCTGTTGATTACTGGATTTGATACCCCTAGTTATGGTGTGAAGCAACTCTGAGCTAGCTTCTGATTCGGGCAGAGCTTCCACCATTTCTTTGAGGGAATGACAAAGTACATACTCATATTGAGAAAAACAGCCCTGGTAGCTGGCAATGCGCATCCCCAAGGTTGAGGCAGCAAAGACTCTCTTATCTAAGGTGTCTATCTTACGAGATTCTTTGTTTATTGGTCGGCTGTCGATCCTTGAGGAAGGACGGCCTTATCATTCTCTGCCAAGATTATAATGGCATCAGTAAAGGCTTGTGAGGACAAAATAGGATGATCCTTGGGAGGAGCATACCTTCCTATCGATGGACTTAACCACGGAAGGAATGAGAGCCGGATTCTTCCATACCATCTGTGAGAGGGTCTTGAAAGAGGGCTATACCGGAAGGGGTTAAATCCATAGGGATCTCTGGGACATGAAGTTATTGGGAGTCGCAAAAGCTTCCCAGGATCAATTTCTGAAGCTTGGAGAGAAAGAGTAGTGTTTAAATTTTTGAGTACAGACTTAAAGGAAAGGTCTTCCAGCACAGGCTCTGCAGAAGGATTGATCCCTGCTCCGAGGGCAGTATCATCATCACCACCACCACCCAGGCGAAGATCTGGGTCAGGCTCAAAATCATCCACCGACAGTCCGGGGGGGGACTGCATAGACAGGACAGAAGTGAAAATCAGGATGAAGAACAGAAGAAGAAAGGATCGGAGTCGAAAACCCCCGAAGACCAGTCGGCGTTGCACCAGCTCCTGGCACTGAAGAAGAAAATGGTGCCGAGAACTAGAAGGGAGGTACCTGCTGAAGCAGCACCGCACACAGCGCCAACAGAGCCCCCGGCGCTGCACCGACAGGGCCCGTGGTGCCGTGCACAGCACTGAACGAGCATGCAGCACCGCGGATGGTGCCAAGTGTGTTCCAGAGGTCAGAAAAACTGCGATTTGAAGTAAAAGAGGGAAACATATCAGGAGATAGAGGCATCGGTGTGGAACCCTGCGCCGCAGCCATGTGAGGGGGATAAACACCGGAGCATGGAGTCGATGGCAACGAAGGCACCGCGTGACTAGGAAGGCCCAACCGCCCCACCCGTCGCTCCAGAGCCGAATGGTCTGAAGGCCCCGGCATTGAAGTCACCGGCTCGGGCAACTGGACCAACCTCTGAGCTCACTGCTCCAGAAGAGCAGCCCACTGGTGAAACTGCTCATCAGAAGCTCCTCTGAAAGGCAGAGAGGGGCTCCAATGTCGAAGAGGTTGGCCATCGGAGACGGAAACCGGCGACTCTGATAGAGGTGGAGACCAGTGCCTGGCCCCAACAACTGACCATCTACGCGCAGACATACCAGAGGGTGACCTCGAGTGAAGCCTTTTCCTCTTCGACCTATGTGTTGAACAGGAACTCGAGGCTGAACGGCACAGAGAATGGGACCGTTTCCTTTATGCTTTTGGGGACCCATCCCCTCGAGCACTGACCGCCCACTGTTGGGACACCCCCGGGAGGTTGGTGGACCAGACCCGGCTGACTGAACAGCTTTCCTACAAAGTCTCCCTACCGTCATCTGACCCGCTCATGGTCAACTCCATCAATGGAGGGCTGAAGATTTCTTGATGTACAATTTAAATGTATAATATATAAATCGGTACTGATTTGAAATAAAACTACAAACCAATAAACTGAACTATTGCTGCTAGTGAAGTTTAACTCCTGGCAGGCAAGCGACATTGTCACTGAAGCGCACTAGACGGCGGGGAAAAAAGGAACTGAGGCGGTTGGAGGATTGATGCCGAGATAGTCATTACCGCACAAGCTGAGGCTCGCGGTGCCGCTCCTTGCAGCTCCATCTTGGGTGCTGGCCCTCTTGAAAAAGTTTGCTCCTGCTGGGTCCTAGTGCCTCTGGCAGACTCCCCATTAGTGTGAATGAGTGGTGGAGACTATGTCCAGGAAGATCTACCGGCCGCAAGGGCACCGACGCATGGGGCACCGCCTGCCTTGGATTTACGCTCTGCCCCTAAATCGGACATGATGCAAAATTAAATAATAAACAGAAAAGCTCCCATCGCCATCAAAAGTAAAACAAATGAAATGGTCTTACCGGCTTCAACGGCGTCAGGATGTAGAACCAGGATGCAGGAATCAACAAACGGCGTCGAAAACGAACTAGGCCTAATGGTGCACAAAAAAAACTTTCTCACACACGCAGCAGGTGCAGCCTAGATGGCGGGGGAATCAGAACTGGGATGGAGGAGGAGGAGTCTGTGGTGCCTAACGGCCACCCCTCGTGCACCATGCAGTGCATCGCTCTCGTGGGCGGCACCATCGGGGCAGACTCTCCTTCCAAAAAATAAACACAAAACTTCAGAAGGGTGCGTGCCTCCGGCTTACACCCAGCAGAAATGAATGGTGAAGACTGACCAGGGAAGATCTCCAACTACCTACTAAATACACTTACTGTACCATAGACAGAGATCTGAATACTGAAAAAATAAGAAAATGTTTGACAAACCAACCGATTTTTACTTGAACCGAACCGAAGGAGATCATCTCGGAGCGACTTCACAGTTAGGTGAAGTAAAGAATCTGATGGTTACACTGAGGAGTACCAGGGACAGAGGTTTGAAAACCGAGCTTGAGCATCAACGTTCTATGCCTTGACATAGAGTTAACCCTTTCCTCTTTGGAGCAGTTCAAATGCTGGGGCTAACTGCATATAGTCAGAATACAGCAAGACTTCATGTTATTTGAAGTATCTGTTGTGAGAACTATGGGGGGAGACTCCTGCTGAAAAAAAGACTCCTTTACTTGAGGTTGTCCCTGACCTGCCACTATTGAAAGACTTGTAATAATGCCAGTTACTGGTATCAATTTTGAAAGAGGCTCCCTTCTTTTTTTTTTTAATTAGTAGTTTTATGCCCTGGTTTTCTCCCGTCCCTGTCTCAGTGCAAACGCACGCGTGTGGAGGCACGCGCATGTCACACTCTGAGATGCCTCCTTCCTGTCACCCCCCTCCTGCCCGCGTCATCGGACCTCCACACAGTGGCGATGGAATTATTGGGGCGACAACCTCCCCAGGAGAGGAGAGTTGCCGCTAGGCGGCTCGATCCAGCTCCCTCCCTCTCCCACTCATTGCCGGCTCCCCAGCAAACCCAAGGTCATTTCTGAATCTCGGTTGCCAGTGTGGCATGACATAAGGCATCCAGCGCCTCAACCCTCAGCATCACTTGGCTGGCCTAAAGATGGTCCCTTCTTTGATACCAAAGTGTCCGGAGGTGGAACTGGATGACCCTCATCTGAAACTGGAACCTATGACTGTGCCTGTTGCTGTAGCCATATGCCTGAGGAGCTGTTGGGAATGTCTTGCTGGCCTTGGTTTGTTGAGCCTGAAGGTCCCAGCAATCTGCAGAATGTTGCTCACCCTTTACTGAGGTAGGAATGCCCTCCCCTTTAGGGTGTCCAGCTCTGCTCCTATGAAGTTAAACACCAGCACTGGTTGCAGTACAGATTTTTTGGTATTAACCAAAACCCCTAGGGATTCCAGAAGGTCCTGGTTTTACTTCAGAGAATCTCTTACCTGTTGTGGGGATTTTCCCACCACTAACTAGTCGTCTAAGCAAGGGAACACTGTGACGCCCTGCCTTCTTAAGCATGTCACCACCACTGCCAGACACTTCGTGAATGCTCTTGGAGCTGAAGTGAGGCCGAATGGCAGTGCTGAGAACTGGTAATGACCTGATGGGAGTCTGAACCTGAGGTACTTTCTGTGAGACTCCCTTATGGGGATGTAGAGTATGCATCTTTTATACCCAGAGATGCCAACCAGTCTCCCTTCTGGAGGGTTGGCAGAATCATAGCCAAGGTTACCATTCTGAACTTTGGCTTTGCCAAATGCTTCTTCAGTAATCATAGGTCTAGAATGGGTCGCCATTCCCCATTTTTCTTCTAGGTCAAGAAGTACCTTGACTAGAATTATTTTCCCCTTTGTTGCAGAGGGACTGGTTCTGCGGCCTCTGACAGCAACAGGTTTGCTACTTCTGTCTTTAACAGTTTCTTTTCTGAGGTGGAAGCTACCTGGAAGATTATTGCCCTTAATGTTGGGAAAGATTTGAAACTGAGGGACAAACCCTGCCTCGCTAGTTCCAGGACTCACTTGTCTGTGGTGATGTTCTTCCATGCCTGGCAGTAGTGAGCCAGCCTGCCCCCTTCTGGTACAAGGGAGGTGACCCTGGCAACCATGTCAGGGGTTCTATTTAGGCTGGGGTTGAGCCTGGTTAGCCTTGTTCCCCTGCCTAGATCCCCTTCCACCCTTTCCTCTGAAGTATCTTGTCTGCGGAGGATACTGCAGGTACTGCTGTGAAGCTTGGGCCTGAAAAAAGGGTCTGCCATAAACAGACCTACCTCTACCTCCCCTTCCGTAAGGCCTCTAGGAGGTTGAAGGTTTTTCTTTAGCCGAGTTGCTCTTGTAGGTGGTCTTGTATTCATCCACCTTCTTCATGTAGGCCTCTGTCTTATTCCCCCAAAAGTGAGCAGTTCTCACAGAGGAAATCCATGGCCTTTGAGTGCCTTGGAATAAATTAATAGCTCTCAGCCAAACAAACCTTCTTAGGGAAATTGTAAGAGCCATCCATCTGGCAGCAGTGTCATTAGCATCTACTGCCATTTGAACTGGTATGTAGAAGCCACCAGACCAAACCTGGCTGTCTCATCAATCAGGTCGGCTGCCAATCCAGTGGGGGCCTTGTCTGCCATGGCCATGACAGACTGCCACAAGGACTTCTGATACTGGGGCACATAGGCCAAATAATCTTCCTGTCTGATGGCCAAAGAAGCTGACAGATAACCTTTTTTGGCCATACTGTCTATTTTCTGAGAAACTTTATCAGGGGGATGTGATGCCAAAGGCACCCTGGCCCCATATCAGACTGCAGTCTGTACTACCCCCTCATGGCCAGGTTGAGAGAATAGAAATTCTGCCCCGACCTGTCCAGCTGAAACTTTATCAGCTCTCTTATCCAAAGGTGGAACAGAATTGGGAGTTTCTAGTATTTTGATGATATGCTTTTTAAGAAACTTATTAACTGGCAACAATAGTTTCTGGTTGGGGGTTAGTCCCATTAGATCCAAAAACTATGCCTCCTCCTCATCCTCTACCGACTCCTTGGTAGTTAAATCCAGGGCACTTACCATTTGTTTTACAAATGTGTAGTGTGAGGAGAAATCCTCCAGTAATCTTGGAAGGGACTCAAATTCTTGGTCAAGGGAGACCACTGGTTCAGTGGGTTCCCCGTCCACTCATACTACTCTTCATACTCCTCATACTGTTCCTGAATGGCAGGAACCAGACCCCGCAAATGATGCTATCTGTTGTGAAACCGAGGGCTGAACCAATAGATTTACCGGTATCTGCTGAACCGGAACCGGTATTAATCTCTGAGTAGTTGGGGCTTGCAAAGCGTGAATAACCTATAGGGCTTGTACAATCATGTCAGCTGTAGGCATAGTCGTTTTTTTCAACAGAAGTCTCTTTAGGCATTCCACCTGGGGGTTCTGTGCGCTTAGATTTTTGTTTCTTTGCTGGTTCCAGTTTGTCAGCTGGATCGCCAGTTCGCTTTCCTTTAGATGGCTCTCCTTTACTTGGAGTGGACGGTTCAGTTTCAGTATTTTTATCCGTCTCAGAAGAGGCAGTAGGCTGGTCAGAGCCCCTATCCTCCAGAACCGCATGAGATGCCATTCTTTTCTTGAACCTTTCCAGTTTTAGGTGGAAAGGTCTTACAAATATCACACTCTGCTGAGAAATGGGATTCCTCAAGACAGACCAAACACAATTTGTGTTTATCTGCTTTGGCAAATATCTCACCACATGTAAGCAGTTTTTGAAACCGGTAGGGCCAGTTTTCTTTTTAAGTTTATATGACATATTTGAAACCCACTAAAAGGGTAGGGTTTCAACCCAAATCAACTGCAGTTATGTAATGAAAACTTTACTTAAATAGCAGTTAACACCACACACTCTCAGTAGCGTACGGTTGATTTCCCTGAGGAAGAAGACGGCGATCAGAAGAGGAACCGTGAAAATAACAGTTTGGACACCAGAAATAATAGTAAAATATAGATAAAATTAAGAGAGAAGTAAATAAAAACCAACGTAAATGCCGGTTCCTCTACAGTTTTTCAGAACCGAGGAAGAACCACGAAAAACACTATAACAACAAACTAATTTAGCACTAACTAATAAAAGAGTAAGTAAAGGCAGCAGATGAAATAAAATTAAATGTTTACTTGTTTTTCACATAAAATACCAACGAATTTCATGACTCGTGAGGAGAGATCTCCAAGTTGTCTTGACTAGCAGGAGGAGAATGAAATCTGAAGGTTACGGAACGCAGCAGTTAGCTTAGTTTAGCAAGAGGGATCAGGGAGGGGGGAAGGAATTCTTTAGATATGTTAGGGAGTGGAAGAAGGGTGGGGAGCAGATAAGAAAGCTGAGGAATGAGGGAGATGGGCAGAGGGAGGTGGAGCAGGATGAAGTGTTAAATGGTTATTTCAGCTTGGTCTTCACTAGGGAAAGAGATGGGCCATTGCCTCAGGGAGGGGGCAGGAAAGGGGGAATGGTGGATGCTCTCACACATGGGGAGATCCAGGAAGGGAGGGTGAGGGAGGCTCTCAAGTCCTTAAGGACAGATAAAGCTCCAGGGCCAGATGGCATCCACCCCAGGGTTCTGAAGGAACTGGCGGAAGTCCTAGCGGCTCCAATGATTCAATTCCTCCCTCCAATCAGGATGTGTCCCTCTAGACTATAGGTTGGCCCATGTCGTGCCCTTCCACAAGTGTGGACCTCGGGATGATCCGGGGAACTACACACCTGTCATCCTGACATCCATAGTAGGGAATTGCTGGAGGCCATCCTAAAAGAACGGATGGTGGTGTTCCTGGAGATAAATGGTTTTCAGGATGATAAACAACATGGGTTTGTCCAGGGGAAATCATGTCAAACTAACCTGGTCGAATTTTTCGACCTGGTGACAAGATCCTTGGAAGGAGGAAAGTCGGTTGATGTCCTGTACCTGGACTTCAGCAAGGCTTTCAATTCGGTCCCGCATGGAAGGCTAATTTGGAAATTGAGGGAACTGGGGGTGGGAAATAAATTGTTGGGGTGAGAATCAAACTGGCCTAGGAATAGACAGTAGAGGGTGGTGGTAGGAGGTGAAGTCTCGACAACCAGAGAAGTCATCAGCGGGGTCCCACAAGGTTCAGTTTTGGGCCCTATTCTTTTTAATGTGTTCATTGCGGACATCGGGGAGGGGGTTGGTAGTAAATTGAGTTTGTTCGCTGATGATATTAAATTGGGAGCAGTAGTAGACAGCAAGGAGGGTAGGAGGGCACTACAGGATGACCTGGGGATACTGGAAAACTGGGCCCACGTGTGGTGGTTAGGGTTTAATGCACAAAAAGGTAACATTCAGCACCTAGGGGTTAAGAACCCTGGGTATAACTCCCACTTTTTTTGGGGGGGGTTACAACTGACTGTTGCGACGATGGAGAAGGATCTTGCGCTGATGACTGATGCTAAAGGGAATCACTCGGAGCAGTGCAGGAGAGCAGCGGCTAAGGCAGACAAAATGCTTGGATGTACAGCCAGGGGGATAACATCCAGGAGAAGGGAGGTTACACTTCCCTGTACACATCACTGGTGAGGGCACATCTGGAGTACTTCATGCAGTTCTGGTGCCCTCGCACAAAAGGACATCACACTGCTGGAGAGTCCAGAGAAGGATGACTAGGATGATTAGTGGTCGGGGGGGGTGGGGATTGTCATATGAGGACAGGCTTAAAGAGCTGAACATGTACTCTCTGGAGGACAGAAGGGATTGGGGTGATATGATAGAGACCTTTAAATACTTGAAGGTGTTCAACAGAGGGAACATGGAGGGTCTGCTCAAAAGTTGAGGGAGGAGGGTACTATGAGAGGCCATAGTCTAAAGTTTGCCGGGGTGGGCAGTACAGAGGAGAGGCGAGGGGGCATTATTTCACAGTGAGGGTGGTGGCACCCTGGAACACACTGCTGGATGATCTGGTAAAAATGGGAACTGTGGGAGGTTTCAAGAAGGGTTGGAACACGCACAGGGGCACGGTACAGGTTGGGGGTATGGTAAACACCAGAGGTGTACAGGGAGGGGAAAAGAGAGAGAGGGAAGGAGGGGGGAAATAAGAGGGGGGGTGGTAGAGCAGTAACTGTACACTACCAGTGAGCTGGGTCGGGCAGACAAGACAGACCGTTAGGCCTACTCTGCTGGCAACTATGTATGTACATATGGGCAGCAGTTTGAATGGTGGCACAACCCAATGAGAGTTCCATCATTTGCATATGTTCCATTCTCCAGGCAGTTCAACACTAGAGGCTGACTGCAAGAGTTAAGCATATTAAAGAATTCCTGGAGTTAGAACCAGTTGTTTTCAGCTCCCTGGCTAAACTTTTGAAAGAAATAGTCCAGAATGGATAGGATAGGTGGGCAATGTGTGGCTATGGAAGAATGCCTCCAGAAGAAAAGTTCAGTTATTTATCACTAACAGACCTTCAAGAGAATCTCCATAAAACTACACCTGTGAAACTGTAAGTCAGGACCACTCAGAATTATTTGCCTACTGTAGCTTGGTCTGCCTACATTAACGTACATCTGCACAGACTTAATGTGAGCAGCCCCATGCCCCTTTAGTTTCCCACCACAGACAAGCACAGAGTCAAATGGGAGAGCTGTACCCTAACCAGGCTGTGAGGTGATATGGAATAATCCCAAAAAGGCCCATTTGAAAGGATGCAGAAAAGGAGAAGACTAAATATGTAATAACTGGTACATCCTTCAGATTATGTCTCCTGAAATACAGAAGATGGTAGGTGGGAGGGTAAACTGTAGCTCTATGGAGGCGAGTCTCATGAATACTGGTTCTTCTTCAGGACATCTACCTACATAGCACCTCACCTTTGGAACAATTCCCAAGCAATGCAAAGCAGTAGATTGAGAGGAAGCCCAGACAGCAGGGATGTGCAAGACACTTAAGACAAAACGCTTTGGAGGATGGCAAGGTCAAAGCCCACCCATCTTGGGGACACCAGATCCAGGCTGTAGCATGTAGTGAAAGTAAGAACAGAACTCCATGTGGCAGCACAACATTATGTCAGCTTTCCAGACTGAACGAGAACAAGCCACAACAGTGTCCATGCAACAAGTGGCATACTCAAACACACGACTGGGAAGCTCCTTATTGTGCTTCTGGCAACACAAAGGAATGCAAAATGCTAAACATTTGGAAAGGCTCTGCTTAAAAACACATGCACCCACCATCCTGGGGGAGAATGAAACAAAAAGCTGCAAGAACGTTCTGCAGTCCTTCAGCTGGTCCAAGCAGAAGCTTAGAAACATAGAATGTGACGGCAGATAAGGACCGCTTGGCCCACCCAGTCTGCCCGTTTCTCTACCTAATGGATAAGCTGCAGATCCTAGTTAACCAGCAGCCTACTTCTTCCTACCCCCACCCCCTAGAATTGCCTTATGACTGTCCCATGCATGCTTGAATTCCACCATTGTTTTTGACTCCACAACCTCCTCTGGAGGCGTTCCATACATCCACAACCCTCTGTGAAAAATACTTCCTTAAATTACCTCTGAGCCGCCCTTCTATCTTCAAATTGTGCCCCTTGTTCTTGCACACCTCTTTTTTTGAAAGATGCTACCCTCTTGGACTTTGTTGATTCCCTTGAGGTACTTGAAAGTTTCTATCATGTCCCCCCTCTCCCTCCTTTCCTCGAGGCTATACATATTAAGCTCCTTAAGTCTCTCTTAAAGCCATAAGGACAGCAACAGAATTCGGGATGACTTTACCAGTATTTTCAGTGAAGGGAAAAAAAAAAAAAAAAACACTGGAAGGTGGATAGTCTGGTTTCAAGGGAATATAAACAATGTTTTTAAAATATTTAATGTAACTGTAAATTTGGGCACACGTGAAGTCTGTTTTATCACCACTGTATACTGTTTTGTGTGTTTGTTTTGAAATAGTCCTGTTTTCCTTATTAAGGGTCCTATATTAATGCAGCCCTTTTCCAACCCAGTATTCAGAATAGGTTGTGAATCTCCAGTTGGGGAATGGCAGAATAGGCTACAAATCCCCAGCTGGGGAATGGCAGAATAGGCTGAGAATCCCCAGATGGGGAATGACAGAATAGGCTGCGAACCCCCAGCTAGGGAATGGAAGACTAGGCCGTGAATCCCCAGCTGGGGAATGGCAGAATAGGTTGCAAATCCCCAGCTGGAGAATGGCAGAATAGGCTGCGAATCCCCAGCTGGGGAATGGCAAAACAGGCTGTGAATCCCCAGCTGGGGAATGGCATAACAGGTTGCGAAATCCCAGCTGGGGAATGGCAGAACAGGCTGTGCGTCCCCAGCTGGGGAATGGCAGAATAACATAGAAACATAGAATTTGACGGCAGATAAGGACCGCTTGGCCCACCCAGTCTGCCCATTTCCCTACCTAATGGATAAGCAGCAGATCCTAGTTAACCAGCAGCCTACTTCTTTCTACCCCCACCCCCTAGAATTGCCTTATGACTGTCCCATGCATGCTTGAATTCAACTACTGTTTTTGACTCCACAACCTCCCCTGGAAGGCCGTTCCATGCATCCACAACCCCTCTGTGAAAAAATACTTCCTTACATTACCTCTGAGACGCCCCCATCTTTCAAATTGTGCCCCTTGTTCTTGCACACCTCCTTTTGAAAGATGCTACCTCTTGACTTGTTGATTCCCTTGAGGTACTTGAAAGTTTCTATCATGTCCCCCTCTCCCTACTTTCCTCTCGAGGCTATACATATTAAGCTCCTTTAGTCTCTCCTCATATGTCTTCCGTGCAGACCCTGCACCATTTTAGTTGCCCTCCTGGACAGCTTCCATCCTGTCTATGTCCTGTGGAGACTGGGTCCCCAGAACTGCACACAGTACTCCAGATGGGGTCTCACCAGCTGTCTGTACAGAGGAATAACAACTTCATGTTTTCTACCGGTGATGCCTCTCCCTATGCATCCCAGTATCCCCCCAGCCCTCCTTACTGCCCTCTCACATTGCTTGCCCACCTTTAAGTCATCTGATATGACTAGCCCCAGGTCCCTTTCCATTTTTGTTGTTGTTAGTATCTCACCCCCCCTTATGTACTCTTTCCCTGGGTTTTTGTTTCCCAGGTGCATTACCTTGCACTTCTTAGCACTGAATCTAAGCTGCCATACATTTGACCATTCCTCTAACCTTGCCAAGTCCTTTCTCATCCTTTTCACTCCACCTTGTGCATCAACTCTGTTGCAGATCTTTGTGTCATCTGCAAAGAGACATACTTTTCCTTCCAGTCCCTCTGCAATGTCGCTTATAAAGACATTGAAGAGGACCAGTCCCAATACTGAACCTTGCGGTACCCCATTAGTAACCCCCCTTTCTTCAGAGTGGACTCCATTTACTATTACCATCTGTGTCCTATTCTCCAGCCAATCATCTTGGGACCCACTCCCAGGCTGGCTAACTTGTATATTAATCTTTTGTGTGGGACTGTGTCAAATGCCTTGCTAAAGTCTAGGTAGGCCATGTCCACAGCCCCTCCCTGACCTACTACTTTGGTCACCCAGTCAAAGAAATCTATTAGATTCGTCTGGCATGACCTTCCCGCTGTGAATCCATGCTGCCTTGGGTCCCGTGCCCCTCTGGCCTCTAGGTACTTGACAATTCTTTCCTTCAGAAGTGATTCCACCATTTTCCCTATCACTGAGGTTAAACTAACAGGTCTGTAGTTTCCTGCTTCTGCCCTGCTCCCACTTTTGTGAAGGGAATCACATCTGCCCTCCTCCAGTCCTCAGGTACCACCCCATCCTCCCATGATTTGTAAAGAGGGTAGTCAGTGGTGTCCAAGTTCTACCTTAGTTCTTTTAGAATTCTGGGATGAATCCCATCAGGCCCCATTGCTTTGTCCACCTTCAGTTTTAAGAGTTCCTTCAGAACCCTTTCTTCTGTAATGGGCCGGTATCAACTTCTGTATCCAGAGTGTTTCTATTGTTTATTTTAGGTACCTCCCCTCTTCATTTGTAAATACTGAGCAAAAATATTTGTTTAGTATCGCTGCCTTTCACCGTCACCCTCTGCCCACCCGCTCTCCTTTATTAAGCCTCACTATCCCTCCCTTGGTCTTCCTTTGCTCCGTGATGTACCTAAAAGGTTTTATCCTTCTTAACTGAGCTGGCTATCTTTTCCTCGGTTCGGCCTTTGCTGTTCTGACTGCCTTCCCAGCTTCCTTTGCTTTAACTGATACAATTCTCTGTCCTGCTCCTTCTATGATTCCTTGTACTTTCTGAATGCTTTCTTTCTCTTGAACCTTCACTGCCACCTCCTTTGAGAACCACAGTGGTTTCTTATATCGTTTTGTTTTGTTTATTTGCTTCACACAAAGGTTTGTTACCTCTGTGATGGCAGTTTTTATTATTCCCCATTGTTCTTCCACCTCTCCTTCCTGCCCATTTGCTAGTGCATTCCTTAGGCACTCACCCATTTCGGCAAAGTCAGCTCTCCTGAAGTCCAGTACTTTTGCCTTTGTATGGTTTGACTCTATTGCTGTGTTTATTGTGAACCATACTATTCGATGGTCGCTAGTTCCCAGATGGCTACCCACTTCTACATCTGTGATCCTCTCTCCATCTCCATTTGAGAGAACCAGGTCTAAGACTGCTCCCTCTCGAGTGGGTTCCAATACTAGTTGTCTAAGGCATGCCCTCGTAGGGCATCTAGAATAACCCCACTCTTAGAAGTGGCTGCTGCAACTGCACTCCAGTTAACGAATAGGCTGTGAATCCCCAGCCAGGGAATGGCAGAATAGGCTGCGAATCTCCAGCTGGAGAATGGTAAAACAGGCTGCGAATCCCCAGCCAGGGAATGGCAGAATAGGCTGCGAATCTCCAGCTGGAGAATGGTAAAACAGGCTGCGAATCCCCAGCTGGGGAATGGCAGAACAGGCTGTGAATCCCCAGCTGGGGAATGGCAGAATAGTAAGTAAGTAAGTGTTTATTTTTAGGTGCCCAATCCCAGAGGCACTGGGCGCCATACATAAAATTAAAAACATCAAAATACAACATAAAGTAAAACTACAACAATAGATGAAATCAGACAGCCAGCATTAAAATATATTTTCAGAGTATGCCAACTTAAATAAATGAGTTTTTAGGCTCCTCCTGAATACCTCCACCATGGGGACCTCCCTAAGAGATCTTGAAAGCAAATTCCAGAGGACCGGGCCAGCTACCTCAAATGAGCGATCACCTGAAGTTTTCAGCCTGGTCCTCAAAACCACAAGGAGGCCCTGGGTGGAGAAACGGAGGGAGGGAGTCAGAATGGCTGGGGTAAGGAGATCTGACAGGTAGCCACGGCCCAGTTTGTATAGGGCCTTGTAGGTGAGCAAGCCCACCTTAAAGAGAACCTGCCGCCAGACTGGCAACCAGTGCAGATCCCGTAGGACCGAGGTCACATGACAGAATCTAGGTAATCCTGTCAGCAGCCTGGCCGCTGCATTCTGCACTAGCTACAGCTGGCAGAGGTTTCCTTCACTGACCCCGAGTTATAGAGCGTTACAGTAGTAGAGTCTTGATGTCACAAAAGTATGCACCAGTGATGGCAGGTCTTCAGGCGGTATTAGGGGCTTAATCCGACAATGTTCCTCAAATGATAGAAACCATTTTTGACGATTTCGCTTCCTAGAGGACACCAATGGTGTTGACCCCAGAACTGAGCCAGTTGTCATCCCGGAGGTGCCCTCATCCCATCCGCGGCCAGGCTCAATTACTAGTACCACCTCTGTCTTCCCGGGGTTAAGCATCAACCAGCTGTCCAGTCCTGGATCTCTGTGAGGCATTTGTTTAGCACTTCGACAGCACCGCTTATCCCTGGTACAAAGGACATATACAGCTGAGTATCATCTGCGTAGCAGTGAAAACTCAAACTGTACTGTCCGATGATCCTCCCCAGGGGCAGCATGTATACTGAAAACAACATTGGTGACAGGATCGAGCCCTGAGGGACTCCACTGGTCAGAGGCAGGCGCGGAAGAGGAAAAAGTCCCCATAACCACCCTTTGCCTCCTACCTGACAGAAAGGACTCAAACCAGTTGTGACAACACCAGTGAGTCCACACCACTCTCTAAGGCGATCTAGAGACACAATGTGGTCCAAAGTATCAAATGCAGATGATAGATCGAGGAAAATGAGAATTGATCATTCCCCTCAATCTCTGGCCATGAGGAGGTCATTATGTACCCAGACCAGTGCCGTCTTGGTGCTGTGCCTCGCCCTGAACCCAGACTGGAAACTGCTTGTAGATGTCACAAGCCTCCAGGTGTTCCTCGAGCTGCATAGCCACTATTTTCTCAAAAACCTTCCCTAGAAATGGGAGGTTGGAGATTGGTCTATAATTCGCTAGGATGTTGGGGTCGAGAGATGTTTTTTTTCCAGAGGTGGCTTCACCAGCATCTCCTTCAAGGCATCGCGGAAAACCCCCTCTGAAAGTGAGCACCCAACTATCCCAGCGAATACTGGACCAATGACCTTGACACATGCCTCTGGGAGACATGTCGGGCCCGGTTCCGGTTCACAACAAGTGGGCCGCAGCTTCGAAATCACCTCAGAGACCTCGGCCACCTCCACTGGTCGAAACTCTGCCCAGGCAACAGGAGTGCTCCTGTTCCAACCTGACACCACCCTGTGGGTCTGGTCCAGACCCACTTGCTAGATCACAACCCGAATAGAGGACACCTGTCAGAGAAAAACAGAGCAAAGTCTTGGTACTGTGTTGCTGCAAATGCTTTTTTTGGCTGTAGGCAGATAGGATGGAGGAGTCTGTCCGCAGTCCAAAAGAGCTGAGCTGGTCTGTTTTTCCCTGCAGCAATCTCCCTGGAAAGGAATTCTGCCTTCTTATGATTGATTGCCCTTTGATAGTCACCATAGTAATTTCTCAAAGCCAGACTGTCCTCCTCTAGCTGGGTCCTCTGCCAGCAACGCTCCAATCTCCGACCCATGGTCTTCACTGCCTGGAAAGCCCCATCAAACCATGAGGGTCTCGGGTGAGAGGACCTAGATCGTATACGGACCGGTGCGATGGCATCAAGTGCCTCAGATACAGCCTGATTATAGGCTGCCACTGATTCACCTACAAAAATAGCACTAGCGGCACAGACACCAGAAAAATCAGCCACTGCCATCAGTCCCTCCAGGGTAAAATCTATTAAAGGGCGGTAGCGGATCATCTCAACAGTGGAGGGACTATTAGGGGGAGCTCTGAACGAGAACTTTACAGTGCAATGATATGACTATACGACCTGATCAATCTCAAGGTCAGTGACCCGAGAAACCAGTGAGAATACTAGGTCCAAGGTGTAGCCGTGATGGTGGGTCACAGAGGGAACTGTCTGTGCTAGGCCCAGTGATGTCATCAACTAGAAATGGCTAGTTCCAAGATGCGAGGATTCATCGTCGATCCAGGCACTGAAGTCACCCAGAATAAGCCATCTGGGGGACTCCAGCACCCTGCTGATGATGAAGTCCGCCACCTTCTGCAAGAATTCCCTCCGAACTCGGGGGGGTGATAAAAAAGGAGAATTCTGCAACCTGCACCTGGACCCCCATTCACTGCCACACATTCAAACGACCTGGTAGAACCCACCGAATAGCTCAGGTCAGATCTAAAACAGATGGCTACACCCCCACCTCTGTGATCCTTCCTCGGGCAGTGCACCACGGAGTACCCAGCTGGGACCGATGCCTCTTGCACCAGTCCTGCATCGTCACCCAGCCAGGTCTCCATGGTGCATGCCAGGTTGACTGAGGAAATCAAGTCTGACATAACTGCGGTCTTGTTCCTCATTGACCTGGCATTGCAGAGCACTGCCCGAAGAGGATCCATGTCAGCTGAAGGCCCTCTAGCTAACCTGCCCATGCAGTCCGGCAGGAGCCCCGGGAACGGGGACAAAACACATCAGGCCTCTCTCAAGGCCCTGTTTAACCTCAGGGCACCTCCTATTCCATACCATCCAAATCTCTCTCACCTCCGTTGAGCTCCCGGTGCCCGCCACCCCGGCGATACCCACCTCCCAACTCCTTACAGCGACAGCAGGAAAGGGACATCGCAGAAAAGGCAGAAGTCATACAGCAGCACGCCAGGGTAGCTGATCCGGAGGAGCCCCAAACTCCTACACAGTTCTCGACAATATCACGAGTAAATACTAAAAATGACCAAAACCAGTCAAAAATACTATCCTAAGCTACACAGTTATACTCCATTCATACACTAAATTCAATAAAATACCCCAACTCAAATACTCCACATTCGCACCTTATATGCTCCCCACAATCCCAACCACAGACCACCCAGCAAATAAAAAATGAAGTTTTATTTTTCAAGGTAGAAGAGATTCTGAGTGCAAAAAATGTTGTGGTTCCCGTTTCCAGGAAAAAACAGTTCAATAAAACAGAAAAAATGGGTTCTTGATATGAAACGGAAAGAGGTTCTCGAGGACAGGTTTTTTGCTTCTGACACAGCTCCCTCTCACTGAGCTGAGTCAAGGTCCAAATCTTTAGCAGGGAACCAGCTTATGGCAAAATGATTAGGGAGCTGTTCTCCCAGATGGGACAAAACTACAGATAGAGATGCAAGCCCCAGCACAGTCTCACTATGCTGGGATAAAGGGTTAAGGAAGACCCACAAAGACTCACCAACCATGAACCAAAGTCCGATTTCACCCTCCGATGCTCCTCTCACTAGTGCAGGAGGCATTCCAAGTCAATGCTCAGTTGCAACATAATGACAGGATCAGATTTACAGACTGAGTCTCTGTGCCACTTCATAGCCAGTCTTGGCTATCCACCGGTTGATATCCTCAGGACAAGCAGCCAGTTCACATGTTAGTCCAGCACCCAGTGTTAAAAAAAAAAAAAAATGCATTGCCATACCATGTGTCCCTGGTTCGGTAACAGAGAAATACCGGAAGGGCAAGCACCCACGGTCAACGCCAAACTAAATCCTTACTGCTGCAATAGTCAAAAACAGCACTCCAATCCCTGTCCTGCGACACATTTGGTCCATTCTGAGTTCAGTGTCCTGAATCAATAGTTCCTCCTTGCTCGCTCCACAACCTCCGTAGTACTCCACAGATCTCCGTTTCTTCCTCTTTGCAGCAAAAACAGTAAGTATGCACTCAGCAACCTAACATAAGCTCAAAATAACAAAACTATCTCCTACGCTACGCTCACTTACCCCCCACTACTTATCTAAAAACCCTAACTTGACGCCCTAACTCTTTGAACCCCGGACTGATAAGTCTTGGGTATCAGCGTTCATACAAATATTTACTCTCCTATAAATGTAACTATTTAGCAGGAGTAGGGAGGCTTCAAAAAGTTTTTCAACTCTGATTCTGAGCCTTTGCATACAGCAGGTCAGCAACGCCACCATGATGCTCCTCCCCCTACTCCTGTAGCTGTTCCCTTAAAGGCTAGGTTCTATGTGATTATAGCGCTTACAAAACAGTATGACCAAAAATAACGACTACACATCACCAAAACCAAAAAAAAACAGTGATGAGCAGTACAGCGCCAACCAAGAACAGTGACTGGCACTAACCTTCGGTGCAGGGGTCGAAGCAAACCTAGTTTTAATGCAAAGGGGGAGGAGCAATAGGCTGCAAATCCCCAGCTGGGGAATGGCAGAATAGGCTGCGAATCCCCAGCTGGGGAATGGCAGAATAGACTGGGAATCCCCAGCTGGGGAATGGCAGAATAGACTGGGAATCCCCAGCTGGGGAATGGCAGAACAGGCTGCGAATCCCCAGCTGGGGAATGGCAGAACAGGCTGCGAATCCCCAGCTGTGGAACAGAAGCCGATACAGGACTCTGGCCTTGGAGTCTAAGAGACTGCTTGGAGGGGGGCAGGTCCCAAGGCCACAGCCTGGGACTCATCCTTATCAGAAGACTTCCCCCGTCATACAGGTGAACGAGAGCCATCTAGAGAAGTGTCATTTTCTTTTCTGTGCTTGTCCTTCTCAGAATGGTGGTGTTTATCTTATGATTTTGAGGATTTATCTTTTTTCTCCAACAAGTCAGTGATTGAACGACTGACGTCGAACTGGGAACTGAAATGACTGACAAAGGACGAAGCTGCCTTCATCACAGCCCGTTTCTCCATTTCTTGTAGAATAGGCACTTTTAAAGCCTGTTTGCAATGGCTCCTGTTTGCCTGGTTGAAGCCCAGGCAATTTATGCAGGCTTTAACACTGATCCACACCGATGCAGTGGGTACAAATGGAGTGGTCATTGTCTTTACATATCTTCATGTTGCTGCAACAGCAATAATGGAAAGTACAGTTACGTAGGAACTTACCGTAACAGTAGATCTTCGAGAGAGGTTCCTTCACTAGGTCATAATCACTTATAGGACTGGTGCCACTTGGTGTAGGGCTGCACGGCAGGCGTTTCTAGCAATCCCTGATGGGGGAACACCCACCCGACGTCATGTGACCGACGTCAACATGACTGTATATAGTCGGTGGTCCCCACGCCCGCCCTCCAGTTCTCCCGCCGGAGCCAGGAGGAGGCCTGACAGCAGAAGCGAACAGGATTTGGAGACCTGTAAAACACAAAATGAGGGCAAGGAGGGAGGGAAAACTATGACCTGCTGAAGGAACCTCTCTCAGGAATCTACTGTTGATAAGTTCGTAACTATATTACCTCGAGGGTTCTTTCAGTAGGTCATCACTTATGGGACAGAGTCCCAAGCAGTACCTCAAGAGAGACCGAGAGAAATTAGGGGGAAGGAAAAATAACTCCAACAGAAAAACTGGAATCCAGAATGGACCCAGCCTAGGACAGAAGGCCCTGTAACACAGCTAGGCTGAAACCAGCCCTTTGCCTAGAAGTAATGTCCAGACCGTAGTGTTTGGTAAAGGTATGGACAGAACTCCAAGTGGCTGCGGCACAGATATCAGGCGCAGACATTTCACAAAAAGGCAGCAGAAGCAGCCATGCCCCTAGCAGACTAACATCTGATGGTACCCGGCAGAGGTTTCTCATACTTCTGGTAATAATACCTAATGCCGTTGCCTAACCATTTGGAAAGGCTCTGCTTAGAAACTGGTTTGCCCTTCAATCTGGGGGCAAAGGAAACAAAAAGCTGATCACAGCTATGGAATTCTTTAGTCCGGTGAGTGTAACACTGGAGAATCCGATGTACGTCCATGGTATAGAGGACAGCCTCACCTCTGTTCGAGGGGATGGATAGTATACAGGAAGCTCTACTGATTGGTTCAGCATGGCTTCTGACAGGGAAGAAACTTCGGATTCGTTCTGAGGACTGCTCAGTCCTTGTGGAAAATCAGACAGAGCTCCTTACAAACCAGAGCTCGAAGTTCCGAAATCCTCTGGGCTGATGTGATGGCAACCAGAAACAACGCCTTCCAGGAAAGGAAGCACAAATCATAGCTTATATTCAATTCAAAAGGAGGAAAGGGGAACTTTTCCAAAACCAAGATCAAATCTCAAGGATTTGGGCTGCAGATCGGGGGTTTCAGATGGAGAATCCCTTTCAGAAAGGTTTTTGAGACTTCCAACTGAGCCATGGGTTTACCATCCACTAGCTCAAGGTACGCCGAAATAGCCGAAGGGTGAACCTTCAACGACGAATATGAAAGACCGGAGTCTGACAGGTGAAGGAGGTATTCCATGACCTGAGGGGCAGTGCATGAGAAGGGGTTCTAACCCTTGGCAGTTGCCCAGGTGGAAAACCGTTTCCACTTCATGGCATAAGTGGAAAGAGTAGAGGGTTTTCTGGCCTCAATGAGGACCTGAGCAACCCGGGAGGAGACCCCAAAGAGAGAGATCGCAATGTCTGCAGAAGCCATGCATGAAGATGCAGAGTTCTGAGCCCCAGATGTAGCAGATGACCTTGATCCTGGGTCAGGAGTCACTGGAAGTGCAACCGGTGGTTCCCTGGAAAGCTGTTACAGCAGCAGGAACCAGATCTGTCTCAGCCAGAAAGGGGCGAGAATCATCCGTGCCCTGTCTGCTTGAAGTTTGAGGAGAACCTTCTGAAGAATGGGAAATGGAGGGAAGGCATACAAAAATTTCCCTGTCCAAGAGAGAGACAGTGCGTCGTGCCAGAAAGCACCATGCCCTGGAACAAGCGAGCAAAAACTGGGAAGTTTTGCGTTGAATTCGGAGGTGAAAAGGTCGATTTCTGGTCGCCTCCAACGTAGGAAGATGGATTCCGCCACTTCCTGATGTAATTCCCAATTGTGAGCTCGTGTCCGAGATCTGTTGAGACTGTCCGCCAGGATGTTTAAGACACCTGGTACATGCACGACCACTAGGGCCAGATGGTGCTGGACCGCTCAGTTCCACACCCGCATCGCTTCCCTGCACAAGGGGTATGAGTGGGTTCCTCGTTTGTTGAGGTACCAAACTACCAACATGTTATCCGTTTGGACCAGCAGTGATTCCTTGGGAAGAAGGGTCTGGAAGGCCTGTAAGGACAGCCCTCATCTCCAGAACGTTTATATGCAGAGTAGACTTCAAGCTGGACCACAGTCCTTGGACTTGGTGTTCCCCATCCTATGTTCGAGGCATCTGTGGTGAGGGATGCTGAGGGAGCTGGGCTCCTGAAGGCGAGACCCAAACAAAGGTTGCAGGGATCCCTCCACCAAAGCAATTCTTTCTGAACCGCTGAGGAGACCAGCACCGGGAGGTCCAGGTCATCTAGGAGTTGATCCCACTGCACGCTCAAGGACCATAGTGGTGATGGAGGCCGCCATCAGGCTGAGAAGGCGCAGGATCTCCTGGGCCGGGATGTTCCTGGAAGAAACCACTTTGGAAGCCTTACAGATCAGTGTCTCCACCCTGTTTGGAGGGAGGAAGGCTCTGCAGTGGACCGTAACCAAAACAACCCCGATGAACTGTAGTTTCTGGGCAGGGGTCATAGAGGACTTGGGGATACTGACAGTACTCCCTAGCCTGTTGAATAGGTCCAAAGTGAATGAAAGAGCCTCTAGTAAAAAGTCCCTGGATGGAGCTGAAATCAGCCAATTGTCCAGGTAAGGGAAAACTGCAATACCCCTGCAGCCTAAGACGGCCGCAACCACTGGCAGGCACTTGGTAAACACCCGGGTGCCGAGGACAGGCCAAAGGGGAGCGCTCGGAACTGGAAGTGTTCCCCCTGGAACTGAAACCGCAGGAATCAGCGGTGGCTGGGGAAGATGGGAATATGCAGGTAAGCATCCTGCATGTCCAGAGCGCACAACCAATGGTTCTCCAGAAGGAGTGGCAGGAGGCTCTGGGGAGTCAGCATCTGAAATTTCTTGTACTCGACAAACTGGTTTAAGTCGCTTAAGTCGAGTATGGGTCTGAAATCCCCCATCTTTTTTGGAACCAGGAAAAAATGGGAGTAAAACCCCTTTCCCCTTTGCTGGAGGGGGACGTGCTCTATTGCTTCCTTGAGCAAGTGACTGTTCACCGCTTCTCGAACGAGAAGGGCATGATCCTTTGAATAGGAGGATCTTTTAGGCAGAGTTTCTGGAGGAAAGTCTGGAAACTTTATTGTGTGTCCGACAAACACAAGCTACAGGACCCATTCGTCCGAGGAGATTGCCTTCCACTCCAGTACATGGCAGGCGAACCTCCCCCCCCACCTGCTCCCCGTCGAGACTGGGGAAGCAGTGGGGATGGGGAATCAGGAAGTGGCCGGACATTCAGGGGGAGGACCCCCTGCTCATCTCTGGTGCTTGGAGGCAGGAGGGGTGGCTGTACCCGTGGCCTTGTGCTTTCCCTGGCGACGTGCCAGGGCTCGCTTTTTCTGCCTCCAGGTCCTTTTCCGAAAGGGCTGCTGTTGTTGGGTGCCCGATCGGTACATGGACCTCATGGACCTGAGGGTAAGACCTCTGTCCTGCAAATCCGTGACAATGTCCTCGGTGTCCCCACCAAAGAGTACCGAGCCCCAGAAGGGGGCATCTTGAATCGCCGACTAAACTTTGTTAGCAAGTCCAGAAAGGCAAAGCCAAGAGTACCGCCTAAGGGCAACGGCAGTTGCTGAGGTGTGTGCCACAGAATCGACAGAGTCGTATGTGGCCTGCAAGGCATGCCTACACAAGAACTTGGAGAGGCGAAGATCCTTGACAAGATCCTCCTTCAAGGCCAAGGGATCCATGGCTTGGACCAGAGCCTCTAAACTGGCCAAAGTAGCTTTTTGATGAGATACCGTATGGGCCACATAGTTAAGGGACCGAAGGGTACATGTGGCCGAAGAATAGATCTTTCTCCCAAACTGGTCCATCTGCCTCAACTCTTTGTCCGGAGTAGAGGTGCTCATGTGCTTTGGTGCTGCGGAGCAGTCATGAGCAGCAGAAATGACCACAGAGTCAGCCTTAGGATGTGTTTTCAAGAACAGGGCATCCTTTGGCAGCCGGTAGAGCCTGTCAGCCCATTTGGGGACAGCCAGGAGGGAATGAGGCATCTGCCAGATGGCAGTGGTGAGGTCTTGATGAGGTTTAATCCATGGAGGAATGGGGACCAGAGACAGACTAAGTCCAGATGCTCTGCGAGCCTCTGTCTCATGGGGTCCTAATCCTCTGACTCCCAGTCAAAGAAATCCTTCATGGACCTCAGAAGGTCTGAAAAGGCAGGGTCCTCTGGTGGTGATATCAGGGAAACCTTGCCTGACGGACCCTCAGGTTCCTCCGGGACCTTCTCCGAGGAATTGTCAGCCCCCTCATCGTCGTCATCGTCTGCCCTTTCGACAGGACGGTGACAGATATCGGGAAGTGAAACGTCCTGACGAGTCTTTCCCGAGATGTGTACAGTAGTCACGGAAGAACTGCTCAGGGAAGGGAACCTGGGAGACCGTGGGAGAGGGAGTCTCGTCTCCAGGTCCAACACCAACTCTGACTGAGTCCCCTGCCAGCAAGACTGAATTAGGGTCTTGAAATCTGGGGCAACCGGATGAGGTGGAGAAGGTGGTGGAGGAGGCGGCATTAACGGTGGGGGTGGGTAATGACAGCCCTGGAATCCCTGGTAGTGAGAGTACGGATTGAACCCAGGGTAAAAATGCCCGTAATGACTCCAGTCCAGAAGGGGGCCAGCTGGGTAGTGGTCCCCAGGGAACCCATGCGGGTAGTGAGGGACAGTTCGGGGTCTGGAGGTAATCCCCATTGTCAGGTCTGGCAGCAGGGGTACCCACGTCGGACCCGCCATGGTATATATAGGCTGGGGGTCCAGCGTCAGGACAGCCCACATCAGGAGGACCGACGTCGGAACCGGCACCACCCGATCCGGCACTGGAAAAGGATCCAGCGTCGGAGGGGCTGACGTTGGAACCGGACAAAGGAGTCCTGACAGCAGGACCTTATCTGGCATCAGGGCCAACGGCAGAGGCCGATCGATAGGTCCAGGCTGAGGGAATGTCGTCGGGACGTCCGGCGTCAGAGCCAACGGCTGGGGCCGATTGCTAGGTCCCGGATGAGCAACAGTCGGGACATCCAGAGTCGGAGTAAGGTTCGCTGGGTCCTCTGGCGGGATGCTGGCTGGAATTGGTGCTACAGGGATCCCACCCGAAGGCAGAGGAGGGACTTCAACATTAAGGATTGCTGGCTTAGAAGGAGCCTCCTTCCCCTTGCCCCCGAGAGGAGAACTTGGGAGTTGACCCGAGGGGTACTCTGCTGTCTTCGCCGGAGGTACCCGCTGTTGAAGTGGAAGGCATTGGTGAAGGAAGAGGGGGGAGAGAGGCTTTCTCCCCCTGGTTCCGCCGGATGTCAGGTGAGGCACCGTTAGGACCCAACAGGGGAACCACACCTGTGTGGCCGTCAGGGATGAGTGGCTTAACAGGTGGCGTCGGGCAGGCAGGGGAGAAGCCCCTGGCCGACTTATTGGCAGATGCCGGGCGGGTCCCCACTGGCTGGGGAGCTGGTTTACCGGCTGCCGTGCGGTCCCTGGAGGAGCTGGGGGTCAAATTACCAGCTGGCGCGGTGCAGTCATCGGAGGGGCAGACGACTGACTGACCCACTGTCTCACAAGACTTACCGTCTGATTTTCTGGGAGGTGGCTGGGCCTTGCTCGTCAAGGGACGCCTGTTGTCCACGGAGCGCTCCCGCTCCCTAGACTTCTACATGTGCTTCTTCAATGGAGAAGATTTATCTGCCGAGGACTCTCAAACGGTCCATTTACTTTTCTAGAGAAGCCAAGTGGCTTTTCAAAAGATGGGCCTCCAAAGCCTGCTGCCTCCTTTTCTTTGCGGCCTGGTCAAAGGTCTGGCACTCTGGGCAGGAGGAGACTGGGTGGTCTGGGCCTAGACAGAGGACGCACTTGAGGTGACTGTCTTTGTTCGGTATCTACGTGCCACAGGACGGGCACTTCTTCTTCGGTGAAGACATCAATGTAGTAGTTGAAAAAAGGAAGAATTTTTGTCGAAGGAAAATTCTGGTGCAAGATATATTCACGACGATCGCTGTATGGAAGTCTGCAATGTGACTGACACAAGGCGATGACGGGAAAGAACTGGAGTATGGGTGTGGGGACCACCCACTATATACAGTCATGCTGACGGTCACGTGACATCGGGTGGGCGGTCCCCCGTCAGGGATTGCTGGAAAAGTCTGCCTTGCGGCCCGACGCCAGGTGGCGCCAGTCCTATAAATGATGACCTACTGAAGGAACCCTCTGGAAGTAAGATCAATGGTTCCTTTTCTTTCAGCAACAGCATAAAGGTTAAAATAACAAACTTGGAAAACAGAAGTGTCTGCAAATACTTGCAAAATTTTGATTACGTTCTTCAGCAGTGGTGGACTGATGAGCAGTTGGCGGTGGGAGAAAAAAAAAAACAGGTTACTCACCTGTAACAGTACAGTATTCCTAGAAGTGGTATATGGTGTTCATCCGCACATCTGGTAGTGTCCTTTCCCTTTTAAGGCTTGCTGGAATGTCTTCGAACTGGCTCCTCCAACCCAACCAGGTGGTAACTCCCTTGGCACCGCCCCGTGATATCAGTTCTTGCCCACTGGAAGCCGAACCAGTGTGCCACTTGCCAGGGGAGGTCGGGTGGGTCCGTGTGGATGAACACCATATACCACTCCTAAAACTACTGTTACAGGTAAGTAACCTGTTTTTCTAGGGATGTGGATATGATGTTATATCCACACGTCTGGCAGACTCCTAGCAGTTCTCAAGGAGGGAGGCAAGGCGCAAACCCCATACTTAAGGAAGAGAGATTGGAGAACAGAGGCCCAAAACCAGCATCCTGGCATCACTCAAGGTTGATGTGGTAGTGGGAAATGAAGGTGCGTGCTGACCTCCAGGTAGCAGCCCTGCAAATTTCCTAGATAGGGAAATCCCTGAAAACAGTCACCGAGGCCACGGTATGACAGGTGGAATGATCCTTCCCCGCCAACATATAGCAGAAGTTGATTTAGGATACAATCCACCTACCAATCATCTGCTTAGCTGCCGGTCTGCCAGGCATGGCTTCAGCGTAGGTGACAATGAGCTGGCAAACTTCTCCTCGAACTCCAGCCGTGCTCTCCATACAACAGGCTAGCGCACACCACAGGTCCAATGTATGGAGCCTGTGCTTGGTCTCCGAGGTGTGGTTGGTGAAGTACACCGGGAGATTAATCACCTAGTTAAGGTGAAAATCTGACACAACCTTTGGGAGAAACTTTGGGTTGGGGCGAAGGACAACCTTGTCCCTGTGGAAGATCAAGTAAGGAGACTCCACCGAGATGTCCTGGAGCTCACTGATCCTTCTTGCTGACATGATAGCCACCAGGAAGGCGGTCTTCCATAACAGGTGAGATATGTCACACCTGTGCACTGGTCCAAATGGCTTGCCCATGAGCTTTGACAACACCAGCAAGAAGTCCCAAGGTGGTGGTGGTGGTTCATGCACGGGAGAGGAAATGTGGTCAAGGCCTTTGAAAACGCACCAGACCACCTTCTTCTGTGCCACAAACTGATGACCGCTCCACGCCCTGTAGGCAGAGATGGCTGCCAGGTGCACCTTGAGGGTCGTCGACAGAAGGCCCAACTGGGAGAAGGAAAGGGAAAGGGGAAATTGTTTAACCAGGAGAGGCACACTGAGCCAAAGCTTTTTTCCAGGTGCGACTTGGGAGCACAAGGAAGTTAAGTGACTTGCTCAGGGTCACACAGTATGTAAGCGGGGGCTGGGGGGATTCAAACCCAGGTCTCCAGGTTTGCAGCTCAGAGCCTTAAACCACTGCGCTATACTGCCTCCTACCTTAGAAGGACCTAAGATAGTCCAGAATGCTAGCCACCGAACAAGGTAAAGGGTCCAGCCCCTTGCTGTGGCACCAAATGGAGAACCTCTTCCATTTGAAGATGTAGCATTTTCAGGTCGACTCCTTCCAAGATGCCTTGACCATTATGAAGATATCTTCGGAGAGACCCAAAGCCTGGAACTCTAGCCACTCAGGAACCAGGCTGTTAGGTGCAGGGATTGAAGGTCCGGATGGTGTACCTTCCACTGACTGACGGAGAACAGGTCCGGGCGGAGAGGAAGATGCCTCGGGAGCCTGCTGCTTAGGTTGAAGAGATCAAGGTACCAGAACTGGCAAGGCCAATCCAGAGCCACCAGAATCACCCGTGTCTTGTTCCTCCTCACCTTGAGCAACACCTTGTGGATCAAGGGAAATGGAGGTACGGCATGGGGAGGCCCGGGGTCCAGGGCCTCGAGAAGGCATCCCCCTGCAGCATTCCCTGAGTGGGGCGGGTACAGTACAGCCTCAGCTTGGCATTCTCCCTGGAGACAAACAGGTTCACCAGAGGGGTGCCCCACTGGGAAAACAGGTTGAGTACTACCACTGGGTGGTGAGACCACTCGTAAGACGCCTTACCCACATGGCTGAGGGCATCCGCCAACTGGTTGGAGACACCGGCCATATGGATGACCAGGAGATCGGCCTCCAAACTGCATACGAGGGTCCACACATGGAAAGCTTCCCTGCACAGAGGAAGGGAGTGCGTCCTGCCCTGCTTGTTTAGGTAGTACATGGTCGTAGTGTTGTCCATCTGGACCTGAACCACCTGACCCTGAATGTGTGGAGCAAACGCAGTCAGCGCCAGCCAAACTCCCGGAAGCTCCAACAGGTTGATGTGGCATCAGGACTCCTCGGGGGGGGATCCAGAGTCCATGGACACTGCGTTCCCCAGTGGGCACCACAGCCCATGAGAGAGGCACTGGTTGTCAGGATGACCGTCGGCTCTGAGCGGACAAACAGGATACCTTCCTGCAGATGTTTCAGGACTAACAACCACTGGAGGGTGTCCCACATCAGTTGGGTCACAGTGACTGGCTGGCCGAAGTGGCCCTTGTGCTGAGACCATTGGCATGCTTTCTCCCATTGCAGAGAGCACATTCTCCAGCAGGTCCAATGGACCATTCTGGTACAAGCCACCATGTATCCCAGTAGGTGCTGGAGGTCCTGAGCAAGGTGCAACTGCCCAACCCGAAATGATCGGGCAAAGCAGGAGAGACCCTCCGCTCTTGTCCACCGGGAGTTGAGCCTTGGCTCTGCAAAAGTCGAGCTCCGCCCAGATGAAGCTGATCCCCTGCGAGGGCACGAGTTCCGACTTGGCCTCATTGACCAGGAGGCCAAGGGAGATGAGGTCTAGAGAGCCTGGTCCCTGGACCTCTCAACCTCTTGCCTGGAGGGACCCATTATCAGCCAGTCATCCTGTTAAGGATAAACCTGGACTCCTCAGCGCCTCATTTAGGCTGCCACCACTACAATGCATTTGTTGAAGACCCTGGGGGCCGAGAACAGGTCAAATGGCAGGGCCTGGAACTCATAGAGGATCCCCTCTGCTCGGAACTGGAGGTGGGACGGATAGACTGGAACATGAAAGAATGCGTCCTGCAGATCCAGAGAACAAAGCCACATGTTCTGCTTGAGAGATGGTAAGATCTGACACAGACTGACCATCCTGAAGGTGCGCGGGCTGATGAATTTGTTCAGGTCGTGCAGATCTAAGATGGGGTGCCAGCCCCCCATCCATTTTAGCACCAGAAAGTACCTGGAGACAAACCCTGGGTGTTCTGGAGGGTCCAAGACAGGTGCCAGGACCTCCATGTGGAGGAGCTGGGCTATGTCATCCAGAAGAGCCAACAGGATGTCAACGAACACGATGCCCTCCCATGGGGCGCGGTCTTGGCAGGACAGGTATGCCTCAAACTCCAGAGGCAGACCCTAACTGACCACCTCAAGGACCCACCTGCCCGTGGTAACAGCAGACAAGGCAGATAGGAAGTGGTGGAGCTGGCCGCCAAGGGAGGACCCAGGGGAGGCGTGACGGAGACACCCCTCATCCCATCACTGGACAGGCTTGGAGGCAGAGGACGGCCAGGCTGAAGAGCCACCAGAGCCTCGTCCTCCAGGCTTGTGGACGACCGTGGCCACAGACTACGGTCAGGGTCACCAGGCCTCAGCCTGATGTCCAGATTGGGCTGGACTGGTTTGGCCACAGTGGCAGAGAGGGGCCAAAAAAGCTTCTTCTTTGCTTGCTAAGAGCCCTTGGGATCCCTCTAGGTGGATGACATTCAGTCCAAGGTGGCTCTGGATTTTTCAAAGTAGGTGAGGTGTCCCTCAACCCCAGGCCCGAACAAGTCAGTACCTAGGAAGGGGACAGCTGGTAGCTTGTGCTTGATATCTGCCGTGTAGGTCAAGATCCGCAGCCAAACTCTGTGGTGCATGGCTACCGTGGCCGTAATGGACCAGGTGCATGAGTAGCTGATGTCCATGGCCGTCTGGAGCTGTTTGGCTACAGCTTGGCCCTAGTCTCAGATCTGCTTGACTGTGGTCTGGAGGTCTACTGGGAGATGAAGAAGAACCCAATTGAGCGTGCCCAGAAGGGCCTGGGAAAAGTGCGCCAATAAAAGGCCCGAATTCACCCGGCGAAGGCCAAGAGAGGAGGCAGCATACACCTTCTTGGCTAAATGGTCCAGCTTCTTGGACTCTCTATCAGGTGGCTTGTCAACACTGCCGACATTGCCCGAACATCTAAACACGGAATCCACCAAAAGGCTCTCAGCCAAGGGGTGCTCCGTGAACCGCGAAGGGGACCCGATAGAGACCGTATACTTGTGGGCCATCCGAGCCAATGGCGCAGGGCAGTAGGATGTATGCTGCCACAGCTCCAAGGCAGGGCCAAGGGGAATTACCCAGTCCAGGATCTCAGTGAACGGGTAACACGCCCACTTCTGAACAGGCTCCATCTTGAGACCCGTGGACTCCAAGATAAGATGGAGCAGGCCAATAAAGGAGATAAGACCCTTCTACAATCGACAGATCCCTGGTCGACTCCACATCCACCAAACGAGAGTGCAAAGCGGAGCTCTCCAACTCCGAGGATTCATCAAAGAGGGGTCTACTGCCAGAGTCCTCACTGACCCTCCGAGGATGGTCAGGGGTGACACTGACCGGCAGCCAATGGGGAAGACCCGAGGCTAGGTGGGACTCCTTGGTCGGAGCACCGGTCTTCAGCTGTTTCAGTGGCTGCTCCACTGGAATTGGCAAAGAAGCCAGAGGAGGCCGAACAGAGACCTGACAGGTTTGCTCCTGCAAAGGCAGAGAAGGCGATGGCCTCTGTGGTGAGAGCCAAGTGATGGCTGGGGTACAAGCTGGAACAGGCTTCTTCCCGGTAAACACAAGCTGCTGCCAGATCAAGTCCTCATAGCGTCAAAGCAACTTGCGCCAAAGTCTCTCCTCACCAGAGGATGAGGATGAAGAGTAGCAGTGGTGCTAACTTCCTTGAGCACCGCGAGCATGGGCATCGACGCAGGCTGCTCGACTCACGGAAAGGAGAGCAGGACCTAGATCTCGAACTTCAGTGGGACTGACGGTGGGTCTCCGAGGGAGCCGGCGAATGCCGAGGAACGGGCAGCGGATCAGCCTACTGATCCTACCTGATTCAAAAGCAGGACCGGAGTCCTGGATAGGGAGATATTGGCCTCTTCGGGTGACAATGGGTCGACCAGCTCAAACAAAATCTCAGCCAGAAGAGTGACCTGCATCTCGACCAACTGGCCTGAAGGGGACACTGTGGGGCTGGTGGACTGGGCGGAAGCATCGACTGAAGTCGAAACCTCCATAGCGTGGGAAACGGAGGCCGGAGAGTGCTCCCGATCCCACAATCGACAGCGAGACCATTTCTTAGTCTCCTTTTTAGACTTAGACTTGTGCTTGGAGGGACCCTGCCCAAGAGTGGGAAGGGACTGGCACAACTCTTTGAATGCACCTGTAAAGGAGGCACCCGAGGAAAGCGACAAAAAGGCCAAAGCAGAGGAAGCATGAGTGGCAGCCTTGAATGCTGCAAGTTGCACAATGGACCCCACAACCGCGAAGACCACCTGTTGGGCGTCCTTGGATTTGACCGGCAGGTCCTGATCATCTGGATGACCTAAAAGCAGGCAGGCATTGTGATCCTCCAAAGTGGACAGATGAAAAGTGCAGCAAATACCACAGGCCTGGGGATCGTGCTCGTGGCCCAGGCAGTATACGCACATGGTGTGCGAATCCATCTGGGACATCTTTTGCCCGCAGGCACATTTCCAGAAACCTGGAGCAGACTTTGCATCATCCATGTCGATGGCAGAAAGAAAAATAGCCTGAAGACTAAGTTTTTATTATAATTAGAAGAAATAAAGCAAAGGGCCTCTTCAGCGCGACAGTGGTAAGGATAGAACCACCTTCTTCCAGTGGAAAGGAAGATCTGACATCACGGGGTGGTGCCGAGGGAGTTACCATCTGGGGGGTGGGAGGAGCCAGCCTGAAGACATTCCGGCAAGCCTTAAAGCGGAAAGGACACTGCCAGACATGTGGATAGAACACCATATCCACGTCCCTAGAACACTGAGGCATGCTGGGGATGCCCACAATATATAGGCACAGACAAGGGGTGTCTCTGTGGGCAGCTCCAACCAGTAAAAAGACTCTGAGTGATCATTACATTGACGGCTTACAGTTCCATGATGTGGCTCAATGGAGGAAGACATCCTCAAAAAGATAATCATTTCTCAGACACAGGGATCAGAAAGAACAGTTAGCGCAGTTTGCAAGTTGTGACTGGCTCAAAAGAGCACATCAGGCTGGAAGGGCAGTTTTCCATGAGTTTCATATGGTCAAATACCAGAATTCTAACTGGGAGAAGGGTAAGGCTGCCGCCCAGGCCCTCCCAGATGGCACACAGAAACAGGAACATCTTGAGTGCCTGTAGACAGCTGAAGATGTCAGCAAGCACCTCCTTAGGGCCCTCTATGACATGGCTGACACTATTGCCAGAGCTGCTGCCACAGACATATGCCTGCATAGGCACTCCCGGTTGAAGGTTTCTGGTTTTGCTGCTGGTATTCAGCAGAATGTGCTTAATACCCCTTTCAATGGCACTAAGCTGTTTGGTCCTGATGTACAGGATATTATCAGTGATCTGCAGGTGTTTGGGAGGGCTATCAAGTCTGTCCACTCTCTCTTCCATACTCAACCGTGAGGTAGACAGTGCCCTCCCTTTCGCAAGGCAGCCAATAAACCTGGTTCAGCCTCTCGTCCCCAAGGGAAGTGCAGAGCCTCCGCTGCCTTGCCTGAATCCTCCAGTGCTGGAGCTGCAGCCAGACATCCCAGAAGTGAGAGACCAGCCCCATTGGCTGGGTTCGCTTCTGCTTGACTTATTTCCAGACCCCTCTCTTCTGATCCCCGACCAAGAGGTAGTGGTCGGAGGTCAGTTCTCCCTCCATCTGACTCGATGGAGAACCATAACTTAGGGTGCTTGGATTGGATTCTGCAGATCGGCGTCACACCCTGGAGCTCACCGAGCAACCTCCAGACGCCCCTCCTCCACCCTCCAATTACCCCCCTGCTCACTTGTCTGTTCTCTGGGAGGAGGTACAGTCCCTTCTGCTCAAACAGGCCATCGAGCCAGTACCTAGGCGCCAGAGAAATGGGGTTTTATTGCAGGTTTTTCCTGGTCCCCAGAAAGACTAGAGATTCAAGGCCCATTCTGGATCTAAAGGACCTCAATCTGTATGTCCAGTACAAAAAGTTCTGGATGGTAACTTTGCAAGGCCTGCTGTCTTTCCTGAAGACAGGCAATTGGCTGTGTTCGCTGGACATGCAGAATGCTTACCTGCACATATTGGTCTTTCCTCCTCACAGGAGGTTTCCCAATTTTGCATTCCAGTGTGGTATTTGACCATATGAAACTCATGGAAAACTGCCCTTCCAGCCTGGTGTGCTGTTGGAAACAGAATAAACCAAAGCACAAAATTCCAGCACAATCACCACAAAACAGACCAGAAGGCAGAAAATGCGCAAATGCACAGCAGTTTATTAAGGCAGATAGTAAAGTGCAAACCGCCAAAGTGCAAATGCACAGACCAGGGAACAGACAGGCAGGATCCCACTAAACTTCAACCTGTTTTGCCGAAGCTTCTTCAAGACCATATGAGACAGGTGGCTTGCAATCCTCAACCCAAGGGTGGAGGAAGCATAAACCCTCTTACCCCAGAGGTCAATTCTGCATGACTCTTTATCAGGGGGTAGGGAGCGAAGGTGCTTAGGAACCTTAGACCTGTCATAGGCTGCCTTAATGACCACGGAGTCTGTTTCAGGCTGGGCAGCATAGCAGGAGAACCCCTGGAGGCATGGTATAGTTTATCCACCCTGTGGGGCATGGCTGACACCATGTCTGGCCTATGCCAGGCTACTGGGGCTGCATTCCTTAAGGAAGGCAAGATGGGAGGAATGATTTTGGGAGGAGACTCTGGGATCTCCGGGAAGTCCACCAGCTCTTTCCTGGTGACATCATCCCCCTCCTCAGTGTGGAAGCCCATGGCTGAATACAATTGCTTCATCACATTGAAAAATGTGGGGTCCTCAGGAGGAGACATAAGAGCATGTTTAACAGAATCCTCACTGACAGTAGAAGCTGTGGACCTGTCAGAGAGCAGGATCCCTTCTTCCTCATCATCATTATCAGGAAAAATGAGGTCTGGATGGTACTCCTCCTCGACATTAACCTCTTCCAAATCCAGGTCAGATGTTGGATGTGCCGATGGCCTGCAGGGAGCCTCCCATGGTAGACAAGTAGGAGTCGATGATGATGCAGCAGTGTACAGTGCCAGTAAAGTGGGTCTGTATGCACCCAGCTGTTGCACAATCACCAAAGTGAATTTAGTTAAGATTTCGTTGAGGTCGATGGCCGAACACTGTCACCGGGGGGTCGGGGGTTACAGGGATCGATGACCCGTCTGAAGGGCCCTGTGAACCCAAAGTGCCTGAAGCCCTGGAAGAGGAGGGATCAGGCCTCAAAAGGAGGGCGATCAACGATGGGGCCGACAACCCGGAGGTCGACGACCGGCCGTCCTGAGAATCAGGTGGGTGCACTGTTGGTATGGGTCAGGAGGGCACAGAGACCTGGACAGCGAGTTTGTGCATCGGTGCAGCTGCAGTCGATGAAGATACCCTGGACGAAGGAGTAGAGGCCATCGGGGATTGAGAGTGCCACCAGGGGGAGCAGTCACTATCTCAGTCTTTTTTATGACTTTTCCCCAAGGACTTGTCTCGGGCCTTACAGACATGGGAGCTTGATGACTTTGACGGTGACTGAGAGGCTGGGACGCCAGAGGACCCCTGCCTGGAACTCGCTACCTGTTGATCCATCAGAAAATTTTTAAGTGCCTTTTTGCGTCGCCTGAGGGTTGTCTCGTTAAACTTCTGGGAGAGCTTACAATCAGAGACTTCGTGGTTAGGTCCAAGACAGCAGACACAGAGGGAGTGTTCGTCTGTGGAGGCAATCTTCTTTCCTCAGCGACGGAAGAGAGAGGTCGAAGGATTAACTCTTGACAGAAACAAAATAAAGGAATCTCTTTAATAAGAGATTCTGAGAAATAGCAGAGAAAAAGCCGTAGTTGAAAAATGGTGCGAGTAGTGTGTCAGAGCTTCCACGGAGACCCATGTGATCGAGTTGACAGCAGGAAAGAACTGAGGAGGGAGCAGGGACGTTGATCATGTTGATGGACATTGACAGCATAGGCGACCCCAGTTGTACTGCTTAAAATCTTCCATGTGGATCCTGCTTCACCAAAGGTGAAGTTCCTAAAGTGTGACCTGATGACCGAGATAACCCTGACAAAGATCTTAATGTTAGTATGCAAAGACACCATGTCTTTGTGGAAAATCAAATAAGGCTGCTCACATATGAGGGCCAGTAGCTCTGAAATCCTTTGAGCAGAAGCAATAGCAACTAAAAATAATGCTTTCCATGACAGAAAGCATAGCTCACAAGATGTGGCTGGCTTAAAAAAGGAGGTAAAGTCAGCTTTTCTAGAACAAAATTCAGGTCCCAAGTTGGGACCAGATTACAGATAGCAGGCTTTAAATGCAGAATGCTGCCGGCCCAGTGGCACTGAGGGTTGAGGAGCTGGATGCCACACCGGCGACCCACGTTTGGGAATGAGCATGGGCTGCTGGGGGTTGGCGGGGAGGAGATGGATCAAGCATCCGATGGACAGCTCTCCATCTCCGGGGAGGAGAGGTAATGTCGGTCAGCACATGCTTGACCCCTGGCGGAGGCTGGGGCTTGGCATTACGCTGCTGCAACACTAGTAAGGCAGGAGCGGGCAGATGCTTGGTGGGGCCGTGCATCGGTGCATGCCTGAGCCCGCCGCTGGCATCACAGCACGCCTGACTCTCGCAGGGGAAACAGAAAAAGAGAAAAAGACCCTGGTGACTGGTCATTGCGGCTTGATGGCCATCCCCGTCACGCTCCATTCCCGAGGTAACACCCTGAATTTGGATCCTGTTGGTGGGTGGGGGTCCCTGCTGCCCTGCCACGGGGGGCAAGTTGTGGGGGTTATAGGGGGTGAGGGCCTGAAGGAACGGAGGTGTTGGATGGCAACCGGACAAGAGCCGACCAGGGCCAGGGTGGGGGAGAAATCAAAGGCAAAAAAAAAAAATGCAGAATGCCAAGCAGAAAACTACGGGTCACATGCAACTGGGCTACAGTATGGCGATCAATGGGCACATGGAAGGCTGATATAGCAGACAAGTGCACCTTAATAGAGGAGTATTGGGGTCCTGCATCAGACAAGGACAGGAGATACTCTAGAACCTGGTTCACCAGACAAGTGAAGGGGGCCAGATGATGGAAAGCGGCCCATATATCAAAGTGCTTCCACTTCATCAAATAAGTGGCTGTGGTGAAGGGTTCCCTAGCAGCCACCAGGAAATCAGCCCCTTTCTGAGACACAGCAAACTGAACATTGGTTATGTCTTCAGGAGCCATGCATGCAGATGTAGGGACCTGATGTCTGGACAGACCAGGGCCCCCTGTACCTGTGTCAGCAGCTCACTGCAGAAGGGCAGAGGAACTGGAGGTTCCACTGCCAATTGCTGCAGTAATGGAAACCATATCTGGCAAGGCCAGAAGGGCACCACCAGAATTAGGCGGGCCCCCTCCACTGGGAGCTTGATGAGCACTCTCTGGATCACAGAAAATGGAGGAAAGTTGTAGAGGTACCTCCCTTTCTAAGAGCGGGACAACGCGTCTCTCCAGAAAACTCCAGGCCCTGATCTAGTTAGCAGAAATGCAGCAGTTCTGCATTGAGTGGGGACGCAAAAAGGTACAACTCTTAACGACCCCACCTGTTGATCAGGTCTTCTGCGACCGACTTCAACAGCTCCCGCTCATGGATTTTTGACTGTGATAGGCTGAGGCTGTCCACCAAGGCATCTTGGTCGCCTGGAATGTGGACAGCCAGTAGATCTAGACCATGTTCTAGAGCCCAATACCAGACTCTCGCTGTCTCACTGCACAGGGGTTAAGAAGAAAAAATTACTTACCATAGTAATCTTGTTTCTTCCAAGGGAATCTTACTGTATTCTGACATATGCAGTATGGTCTCACCACAGGACTGCCTCGGAGCAGAAATGGTTAATAGAACCTATGCTAATGATAAAATGCTAGGCTTGAGCTCGGTTTTCCAACCACTGTCCATGGAATACATCCTGCAACTGTCAGATTCTTATGAAGCATGCATAATAAGAAGTTATCTAAACTATATTAATAAATTAACTAATTAACACCACCAAAAAACAAACAATCCCCTTCATTTAAAAATTTGGGCAACACGAAGACTCAAGTCACTAAAGCCCAATAAAGAAACACTCACAGGTTTCAAACAGCATGGACAGCTGTGTTGCAGTGCCCATAGGTTCCAGTAGGGGAGGTCGGGTGGGAGCTCAGACTACAGTAAGATTCCCTTGGAAGAAACAAGATTACTAAGGTAAGCAATTTTTTCTTCAAACCCCAGGAAATCTTGCTGTATTCTGACATATGCAGACTACCCAAGTAGTATCTTTGGAGGAGGGTACAGAACCTATTTAGGAAACAAACTTGCAGTACTACTGTGCCAAACTGGGCATTACTTCTGGCCTGGGTAACCAGGCTGTAGTGTTTGGTAAAGGTGTGAACTGTTTTCCATGTAGCTACTTTACAAATTTCAAACACAGGAATATCTCTTGCAGCTGCTATTGAAGCAGCTGTACCCCTTGTAGAATGGGCCCTAAGGCCTACAGGGGGCTCTTTACCCACTTTGCTATAGCAGAACTGAATACAGGCAACAATCCAGTGGGCAATGGACCTCTTTGAGGCACGTTTGCCCTTCCCCACGTCTCCATAGGTCGGGAAGAGCAGAGTGCTATCCTACCTGTGGCCCTCTGTGTGATCCAAGTAGTAGCTTATAGCTCTCTTGACATCAAGGCTATGCAGTCTATGTTCCCCTGAACTGGAGTGGTCAGTGAAAAAGACTGGCAAAGTGATGAACTGATTCAGGTGAAAGTACGACACCACCTTGGGAAGAAAAGTACAGTTACGTAAGAACGTACTGTAACAGAAGATCTTTGAGAGGAGCTCTTACAGCAGATAACTAGTATAGGACTGAAGCCGGCATGGCGGCAGGACCCCACAGAAAATCTCTAGCTAGCAGTATACAGCAGGGAACTGTTCCCGACGCTGGCCCTCCAACGTCCCATGCGATATAAAAGGGGCGTTCCCCCAGCGTCCCTCAGTTCTCCCACCGGAGACTCTGGCTCGGATGAATAAATGGGTGGAGAAACCAAGGATCCTCCTGTAATATAAGAGGTCAGATGTTCTTGCTGCGAATGCAAAAGGAATCCCTTGCGGGGAAGGTGGGTGGGAAACAGCACCTGCTGCAAGAGCGCCTCTAGAAGATCTACTGTTATGGTAAGTTCCTGCGTAACTGTACTATCCTACTTGGAGATGGAGCTCCTGCAGCAGGTAACACATGTAGGACTGAGTCTCAAGCAGTACATAGTCCCTTACATTCAGGGTGGAGGTACTAGACAGATAAATACTGAATCACTTATGAGAGAAGGCCCTGCAGGACCACAAGGCCGAAGCCGGTCCTGTGCCCAGAAGTAATGTCCAGACTGTAATGCTTAATGAATGTGTGGACTGAACTCCAGGTGGCAGCTGCCCATATGTCTGCTGCAGACACATTCCTTAAGGAAGCAAAAGAGGCTGGGACACCTCTGGTGGAGTGGCCCTTTACTGGTCCCAGTAAGGGCTTGCCATACTTCTGATAACAGAAAGCAATACAATTAACCAACCATTTAGAAAGGGTTTGTTTTGTAACAGCATGCGGGGGGCAAAGGAGATGAACAATTGGTCAGATTGTCTGGATCCCCGGGTTCAGATCAGGTAAAAATGGAGAACCCGGTGAACGTCCAGGGTATGCAACAGAGCCTCTCCTTGATTTGAGTGCTCTGGATAATAAACAGGCAGGTTGATGTCTTGATTAAGGGTGAACTCAGACACCACCTTTGGCAGAAACTTAGGATTTGTCAGCAGGGACACCCTGTCCCTGTGGAAAATTAAATACGGCTCCTTAACACATCAGGGCCTGAAACTCGGAAATCCTTCAATCGGAGGTAATGCAACTAAAAGAAATAATTACTCACCTTAGTAATGTTGTTTCTTCTAATGGAGTCTTGCTGTAGTCTGACTATATGTAGTTAGCCCCAGCATTTGAACTGCTCCGGAAAGTAAAGGGTTAACTCTATGCACAGGCATAGAACGTTGAGCATGAGCTCGGTTTTCAAACCTCTGTCTGTGGTACACTGGAGTCTAACCGTCAGATTCTTACGAGCACTAAACTAACTCTATAGTTGGAAACTGTTTCTAAAATTTTTTGCCAAAGGGCATAACACAGGTTTTTAGGGTCAAAAGACTCAAGTCGAGAACCCCAAAAAGAAAAAATAAATGGGTAGTGGACCACCAAAATATTAAAGATAATCCCTTAAAAGATAAGGCATGCCAAGTACACCTCTGGGGTGCAGCACTGTGCCTGCCATGCCACATCCCTAAACACTAGGTTCCAGGAGGGGAGGCAAGGAGGGAGGTCAGAATACAGCAAGACTCCATTAGAAGAAACAACATTACTAAGGTGAGTAATTTTTTTCTTCAAACAACATGAAGTCTTGCTGTATTCTGACTTCTCTGAACTACCAAGCAGTACCCCTTGAGAGAGTCCCAGAACCTATTTTGGGAGCAGGCTCTGAAGCACAGCTGTGCCGAACCTAGCATCACTTCTTGACTGAATGGCAAGACAGTAATGCTTGGTAAACGTGTGAACAGTTTTCCAGGTGGCTGCCTTACAGATTTCCACTAATGGTGCGTCTCTAGCTGCTACGACCGAAGCAGCTGTACGTCTGGTGGAGTGAGCCCTCAGGCCTGATGGAGGCTCTTTCCCCAGCTTGAATAACAGAACTGGATACAGGAGACAATCCACCTGGCAATAGTTCTCTTAGTGGCAGGTTTGCCCTTTCCCACTTCTCCATAGGTGAGAAATAACTGAGAACAGCCATTCCTATGGGCCTTAGTATGCTCTATGCAGTAACTAAGAGCCGGTTTTACATCAAGACTGTGTAATCTTCTCTTCCCAGAGGAAGAATGGTCAGTGAAAAATACAGGCAATGACACAGACTGATACAAGTGAAAGTCTGTTACCACTTTGGGAAGAAACTTTCTGTTGGTTTGAAGGACCACCTTATCCCTGTGAAATAAAATAAAGTCATATTCCACTGATTAGGTCTGTAATTCACTGATTCTCCTGGCAGAGGTAATGGCTACCAAGAATACAGTTTTCCAAGTCAAGTACTTCAATTCAGCTGAGGATAAGGGTTCAAAAGGGGGCTGCATAAGCTGTGCAATACAGATATTCAAGTCCCAGAAAGGGGTAGGCTCCCGAAAGGGAGGGTTGACATGTATGAGGCCCTTGAAGAATTTTATGAAGACTGGACGAGATGCTAGGGAAGAGCCCTTGCCAGCAGAAAGAAAAGCAGACACAGCTGCCAAATGTACCTTAAGAGTGGTAGGCCGGAGGTCTAAAGTGCTAAGATGCACTGAATAGTCTAATACAGTGGCAGTGCCAGCCAGCTCTGGCTTGACATGCTTTTGGGAACACCAAAATCCAAATCTTTTCCATTTGGAGTTGGAAGTCTTTCTAGTAACAGGTTTCCTGCTAACCTTTAGAATATCCAAGACTGACTGAGAAAAATGCAAGTTTGCATATTCTAGCTCTTCAAGAGCCAGGCTTTGAGCCTGAGGGTCAGAAGGTTGGGATACAGAATCCTCCCCTGTGAGGAAGTGAGGAGATTGTACTATCTGGGAAGACACAAGGGCATTGTTACTGACAGCGACAACAGCAGAGGATACCAAGCCTGTCTGGCCCAATCTGGAGCTACCAGAATCACCTTGCAAGGTAAAGACCTGCTCTTCATCAGGACCCTGAATATCAGAGGAAAGAGAGGAAATGCATACAGAAACTTGCTTGTCCAGTTCAGTAAGAGAGCATCCTGAGGGACAGGGCCCAGAAGAGGTGGTCTGCAACAAAAAAAGAGGAAGTTGATGATTGTCCGGGGCTGCAAGGAGATCTATCTCTGGAGTGCCCCACCTCTTGAAAATGACCTGAAGAATTAGAAGGTTCATGGTCCATTCGTGGTGGCCCTGGGAAATCCTGCTGAGAACATCCGCTAGAATGTTGTCCTTGCCTGGGAGAGGCACAGCCATCAGGGAAGTCTGAAGGGAAGAAGCTCGAGACCATACCTTCATGGCCTCTGTGCACAAGGCCGAGGACTGACTGCCTCCCTGCTTGTTGCTGTACCACATGGTTGTGGTATTGTCTGTCCTGATCTGCACTACTTTCCCCCGAGCAGCAGCTGAGAATGTCTGACGTGCCAGAAAGACAGCTCTTGGTTCGAGAAGGTTTATGTGAAGAAGGGACTCCTGGTGAGACCAGGTTCCCTGAGCTGTAAGCTGATCTAGGTGAGCCCCCCCACCCTAGTAAAGATGCATCTGTAGTGAGAATCACTGAAGGGGCCTGACTAATAAAGGGGACACCTTGTCGAAGAGTGTCCTCCTCCAGCCCCCACTGGAGAGCCCGAAATAGGGTCTGAAACACAGGAACCAATTTGGAGAGAGGGTCTTTTTTCTGAGACCAATAGGATCTGAGATGAAACTGAATATCTCTCATCTGAAACCTTGCTCCCTGGACTACTGCTGTGGAAGCTGCCACGTGACCCAGCAACTGTAGAAAGTGCCTGGCTGGACGAGAAACTAGAGGATGAAAAGAGGAAGCCAGAGTGACAAGGGACTGAACCCTTGAGAGAGGTAGAAATGCTCTTGCCTGAATAGTGTCCAGTTCCACCCCTATGAATGCGAGGGTCTGAGCTGGTTGCAGGACAGACTTCTCTAGGTTCAGCATAAACCCCAATGAGTCTAGAAGCATTCAAGTGGCCTCTAGAGCTGACTTGACTTGGTCTGAGGACTGGCCTACAACTATAGGTATGGGAATAAAATGATGCCCTGCCTTCTGAGGAATGCCACCACCACCACCACTGCGAAACACTTGGTGAACACCCTTGGCGCAGATGTTAGGCCAAAAGCATGGCCCAGAATTGATAATGACCTGAGGGCAACTCGAACCTGAGGTACTTTCTGTGGGAATGTCTGACAGGTATGTGGAAGTAGGCATCCTTGAGATCCAGAGAGGCTAGCCAGTCCCCTGGTCTCAGAGAGGGAAGAATTACTCCCAGAGTCACCATTTTGAATTTTGCTCTTCTTCATAATCTTCCTCTTCCTCCCAATCACCCTCATAGTATGCCTCAGGATCTATATCTGAAGCAGCTACTTCAGACCAAACCGATCAGCTCTGAACCGATGCCGGTTCGGTCAGAACCGGACAAAACGACTGAACTATTGTGATCGATTTCACTATTTCTTCAGCGGTCAGAACATGGGGTGTAGGATCCGAACTGGCTGATTTTCGCTTTCTTTTTGTCGGAACCGACTCTGCAGAGTCGGCTCTCCTTGCCAAGTATCGCCCAGGTCAGTGGGCACCTCTTCAGGTTCGGCCACAACCGAACCGGGCTGGCCATCCGGGTCAGCAGACTTCTTGGCCTCCCTTTCCCTCAGCCTACCCAAATGTTTATCCAGGGTGGCTTTCGGAATGTTCTTACAGATTTGGCAGTCTTCCTTGAGGTGGTCAAACCCCAGACAATACACACATACCAGGTGGGGATCGGCCTTAGCAAAGGCCTCCCCACACTTGGAACAGTGCTGAAACCCAGTGGGACCGGTTTTCTTTTTGGGTTTCTCAGACATGCTGAAAATCAAAAAGTCACCCTTCACAGCTCCTAAGCCAGGTAACTAAGACCCATCGGTTCCAACCGTGTCACGGGTCAGATAAAAAAAAATCCCAAATAAACCTGATTTTTTTATAGGAACCGATAAGTACTGTTAAAACCACAATTTTTGTTATTTTAACAGTAAAAAACAATTAGTTTTGGTTCTAAACCGGACCGACTGGAAAAGAACCGAAGAGACAAAACAATTTCTAACAGTAGAAATAACAGAAACAACACTACCCACTACTACAACTTACTGTACCAGGACAGAGGTAAGAATACCGAAATTGACGAGATACGGTTGAAAAACCGACTGATTCGAACTTTACCGAACCAAAGCACAGGAGGGATCTCTGGAGTGACTTCACAGTTAGGCGGAGTAAGAAATCTAATGGTTAGACTTCAGTGCACCACAGACAGAGGTTTGAAAACCAAGCTTGTGCTCAATGTTCTATGCCTGTGCATACAGTTAACCTTTACTCTCCGGAGCAGTTCAAGTGCTGGGGCCAACTGCATATAGTCAGAATACAGCACGACTTCATGTCTGAAATAATGCTTTCCAAGAGAGAATGCATAGCTCGCAATCTGCTGCAGGTTCAAAGGGAGGTAACGTTTCTACAGAACAAAAAGGAGATCCCATGGAGGGATGGCAGGGGGTCATGTGTAGGATACCACGCAGGAATGTGCATGCTAAGTCAGACTGTGCCAGGGTTTTTCCCTATATTGGTGCGTGATAAGCTGACACTGCAGAAAGGTGCACCTTTATGGATGAATAGCTAAGGCCAGAGTCAGAAAGGGAAAGGAGGTACTCTAGTACCAAATTCACTGGGCAAGAAAAAGGGTCTATGTGACGGGCAATGGCCCAAAGACAGAAGTGTTTCCACTTCATGGCATAGGTGACCCTGGATGAGGGTTTCCTAGCGGCCACCAGAATGTCGGCTACTCTGGCCGAGACCCCAAAGCGGGAAACGGCTAGGTCTGTATGAGGCACGCATGTAGATGTAAGGATCTCAGGTTTGGGTGGACTAATGTCCCATTGTTCTGCGAGAGCAAGCGTGAGGTCAATGACAGTGGTAGAGGTGGTTCCCTCACCAGTTGTTGGAGTATAGGGAACCAAATCTGTCTGGGCCAGAAGGGTGCCACTAGAATCATGTCTGTCCCTTCTGACTGCAGTTTTAGTAGGACCCTCTGTATTAGTGGGAAGGGAGGGAAGGTGTAGAGGAACCTCCCTGTCCAGCAGAGGGACAATGCATCTCGCCAGAAAACACCAGGCCCTGGATCTAGTGAGCAAAATCTGAGCAGTTTTGTGTTGTGTGGGGATGCAAAGATGTCCAATTCTGGTAGGCCCCGCCTGTCAAACAGGTCTTGTACAACCGACTGCTGGAGTTCCCACTTGTGGACTTTGGACCCTGACCAGCATAGGACGTCTGCCAGTGTGTTTTTCTACTCCTGGGACATGAACTGCCGAGATCACCAGATGGTGAGCTATGACCCAATCACAAACTCTCATGGCCTCGCGGCAGAGTTGGTAAGAATGGGTTCCTCCACGTTTATTGTTGTAGAACACCACTGACATGTTGTCCTTCTGAACCAGGAGGTGCCCAGAGAGTAAGTCAGTCTGCAGTGCTTGCAAGGCATATAGGATGGCCCTCATCGCCAATACATTGATATGCAGGGACTCCTCTAGCTGGGACCACAACCCTTGAGTCCAGTGATCATTCAGATGTGCTCCCCAGCCTGGGCCGGAGGCACCTGTTGTCAAAACTTGTGTAGGCGGTATCCTCTGGAAGGGTATACCTTTCGAGAGGTGGGATGGTACTAGCCACCACTGAAGGACTTGTTGGACTAGTCCTGGGATTGAGACAGGTAGGTCGAGATCATTCCAATGTTGAACCCATTGGACTCTCAGTGTCCACTGGGTCGTCCTCATGTGCAGTTGGGCCAATGATATCGTGGCAATGGTAGCCGCCATGTGGCCAAGTAGCCTGAGTACTGTCCTGGCCGAAAACCTTTCTTAAAGACAGAATGTGACAAGTGATACCCCTTAGATGGTCCGATCTGTCCTCTGGGAGGAAGACCTTTCCTTGAGAGGTGTCAAGAAGTGCTCCAATGAACTGGAGCCGCTGATTCAGCCTAGGTGAGGATTTTGTCATGTTTACGGTAATTTCCAGTGCCGCAAATAGTGGAAAGGTGTCTTCCATGGTCTGCAGAAGTGCTGTCCTGGACGGGGCTGTGAGTAGCCAGTCATCCAGGTAAGGGAAGATGTAACAGCCTCTCCTTCAGAGGGCTGCTGCCATTGCTGCCAGGCACTTGGTGAAAATCCTTAGTGCCGAAGGGCAGCACCCTGAATTGGTAGAGCTGACCCTGAAATTCAAACCTTAGGAATCTCCTCGAAGTATGCATCCTGCATGTCCAGGGTTGATAGCCAATCTCCTGGGTGGATCATGGGGAGTAGACACTGCAGACTGACCATGCAAAAGGGCCTGCATACCATGTAGTCATTGAGGTCACTGAGGTCTAGGATGGGTCTCGTGTCTCCCATTTTCTTGGGTACTAGAAAGAAGTGAGAATAGTATCTTTCCCCTTCTGAGAGGCTGGTACAGGCTCTATTGCACTCTTGTCCAGCAGAGTTTGAATTTCATCCTGGATGAGAGCAGCGTGAGACTGGGAATAATGGGAGAATAGTGGTGATCTGTCCGGTGGCATCTCGGTGAATTCTATCGCGCACCTCCATTAAATCATCTGTAGAACCCATTGGTCGGAAGTGATCTTCCTCCAACCCTCTAAATAGAGGGAAAAGCGGCCTCCGACCGCCTCTCCTGCCAGAGATACATGGGGGGGGGGGGTTTGGCCAGGAGTCAGGCGTTAGTAGTGGTGGGCATGGTGGACTGGGGAGGGGGGCTTAGCAGTTCTTGGTCCTGAGTTTCCAGAGTTACAGGAGGGGAATTTGCAACTGTAGCCTACTTTCTGTTGCTGCCGATATCTAGGTTGTTGGCCAGATTTGCCATGAAAACAGTGTTTTCAAAATGTTTTTTGTTTAGGTTTGTACATTGTCTGCACTGAGCGTACAACTTCTCCAGAGTCCTATATTTTGGTGATGATCTTTTCGGATTCTTCTCCGAAAAGAACTGAGCCTTTAAAAGGAGCATCTAAGATACCAGCTTGAACGTCTTGGGCGAAGCCAGAGCCTCTAAGCCAGGAGTGTCTTCTGAGACATACCCCAGTAGTGGCTGCCCTGACTGCCATGTCTGCTGAACCATAGGCCGATCTGAGAACGTGAGTGCCTATGTCTGAGCCCATCTGCATGAGCTTTTCAAGCTCTGCTTTTTGTGGGAAATCTGGTAGGGCCCTGACCAGATCCATCCCTTGATCCCACATGGCATTTTGGACCTGCACCATGTTTGTAAGAAAATTGAGGGACCTGATGGTGCAGGTGGCCAATGAATATACTCTCCTGCCCATTGAATACAATTGTTTGGACCGGTGGTTGTGTGCTTAAATGTTTAGATCTCTGGGATCTGTCGTGAGCGGCCGTGATGACAATCGAGTCTGCCATTTGTTGCTCACCCAGAAAGTGTTCCTCTCTGGGTGCCCTATAGAGACGATCTGCCTTCTTGGGAATGGCCAAGGATGTGGATCAGTGTTTCCATGCTGCCTTCGTCACATCCTGAAAGGTGTCCACCAAGAGTGGCAAGACCACTCGCTTGGGGTCTTTCTGGCGCAAATATTTAGTCAGCCAACACCTCTCAGGATCAAGGTCCTCAGTATCCCAGCCCATGTTTGACTGAATGTGATGCATGATCTCCATAAAGGAGGGGTTGTTAGGTGGGGACCTTGGGGTTTCTCTCAGATCCAGTAATGGTAGATCTCCATCCGATGAGGACCCAGATGAGGATGATGAGGAATGGTCCGAATCCTCTGAAGAGAAGAACCGATGCCTGGTGTGACGATGCTTGTGTTTGTGCTCTTCAGTTGTGTGTGAAGAACGCCTGCTTCTTGTTCGAGAGTGTCTTTTGTGGCCCTAGCGATCCCTGCCACCAGCTGGAGAAGTGAGTACCCTGGGCAGAGGAGTGGGTTCCCTGTGGGAAGGCTCCTCCTCTTGGGATGCATTTGGATGGGAGAACATCAGCTTTAATAGTCTCCCACCAAGAGCTAAATAGGTCTTTGACCTGCAACAGTTAAGAGTCTTGGCTCCTTGTCCGGTGTTCAACGGTTCGACGGACCTGGCCCCTGACCCATCGTCTGGTCTACGGGCGGCGTCGGAGCCTTAGGTGGACCCATTGTCTGGTCTGCAGGCAGCATCGGAGCCTTAGGCGATGGTCTGGGGTCGCCAGCCGTGTTCCTGGGTGAGGCTGACGCCAGACTGCCCGACGGTGGGTCCTGGCATTCATTGGCCGGAGGAGGTAATGGGATTGACGACACTAGGGTCAAAGTGGTTGGAGCCATAGCCTGAGCTAAAGGCCTGGCGTTGGGTTCCTTGGCCCGGCGACAGGTGTCATCAGTTAACTTTGCCTCTGTTGTCTGCTTGTCGAGGCCTGGTGGCGGAGTAGGTCATCTGTAGATGGCCTTTTGTCTGTCACACATTTTTCTGGCATCTGCTTAAGCGATGTTAGGCCTCTGGGGGGTTGAGAAACTGACCTCCTGGAGTGGCCCGAGCCCCTGTGTCTTTCCAGGGTGTCAGCACCTGAGGAAGTGGCCGACTTGGATGACACTTCTGCTGGCCTGTCGCTAGAGGAGGACCGGACGTTAGAGTCTAAATGGCAGCCAGAATGTGAATGTGGCCGGACCTTCAGGGGTTAAAAGGTTGAAGACCCTTGTGCTGGGCTTACCGTTGCCCTTACCTGGGTGGGTGGTCTCACTACAATGAGCCAGGTAGGAGAGCATGCTGCGTGGGATGCTGAATCTGAACTCCTCCGGGAGGCAGACCAGGAGTAGGATGACCTAGATCTTGAATGGGATCTGTTTTTTCCTCTCTCTTCTCTTCTCCTTGAGATGTTTCCCTGATTTCTGTGAGAGGGACCCCCCTTTGAAGAAGAATCCTTCTGCATGGCAGCTAATTTCTGTTCTGTTAAGAAGGCCTGGAGGGCTTTCTGGAGGCGTATCCTCACCCTGCTGTTGAACTTTTGGCAGTGTGTGCAGGCCTCGGTATCGTGGTCTGGGCCTAAGCACAGTAAGCAGGCCGAGTGTCCATCTCACAACGATATCTGTTTGCCGCAGACACACTTCGACTGGTGCCAGTCGATGGAAGATGGGGAAGATGACATGCAGAAAATAGACGGTAAGAAAAACAAACTTTGTTCGGCAAATAAAGTGTTGAAAACGCGAGTAAAATGGTGGTTGATCGAAGCTAAAGGCCTCTGTGGAGCCAATGCACACAAGTCGACAGCAGGAAAAGAACTGGGGGACAACGGGGGACCACCCCTTTTATACTGCATGGAACGTTAGGAGTGGGCCAATGTCGGAGGTGGTCCCCCACTGTATACTGCTAGCTAGAAATTGTCCGTGGGGTCCTGCCGCCTGCCGGCTTCAGTCCTATATGTGTTACCTGCTGCAAGTGCTCCATCTCGAAGTAAGATCTTCCTGTTAGTCCTGAGGACTACCTTGTCCCTATGGACTGATATGTAATCTGGCTATGTGGACAAGGCCTGGAGTTCACTGATCCTTCTGGCTGAGGTGATGGCTACCAGGAACACGATTTTCCATGTTACATACATAAGCTCTGCTGAGGACATGGGCTCAAACGGTGGTTGCATTAGCTGGCCAATGCATATACTGAGGTCCGATGCAGGAGTGGGTTCCCTGTGAGGGGGATGCAAGCGCAGTGGGCCCTTTAATAACTTTCTGAATACCTGGTTAGCAGCCAGGGATGACCCTCTACCAGCTGAAAGGTATGCAGAAAATACAGGTTACTCACCTGTAACAGGAGTTCTAGGAATGGTATATGTTGTTCATCCACACTTATTGGCAGGTTCCTTGCCGCTTTAATTGTTGCCGGAAGGTCTTCAAGCTGGCTCCTCCCACCCACCCGGGTGGTAAAACTCTCGGCTCCGCCCCATGACGCCAGATCTAGCCCGCTGGAAACCTAGGTTGTGCACCAAGCCGGGAGATCAGGGTCGTAGGATGAACAACATATACCATTCCTAGAACTCCTGTTACAGAGTAACCTGTATTTCTAGGACATGGATATGTTGTTCAATCCACACTTATTGGCAGACTCCTAGCAGTTCTCCGGGAGGAGGGAGGCAAGCACACCCCTACTTGGAAATAGAGACTGGAGAACCGAGGCCCCAAAACCAGCATCCCGGCATGACTCAAGGTCGATGTGGTAGTGGGTAATAAGGTATGTGCTGACTTCCAGGTAGCAGCCCTGCAGATATCCTGGATAGGGACGTCCCTGGAAGCAGCCACCGATGCAGCAGTATGATGGGTAGAATGAGCTCTTATCCCTCTGGGAGGCTCCATGCCCGCCAACTTATAGCAGCGATCTATGCAGGAGGTGACCCACCTGCTTATCATCCGCTTGGCTGCAGGTCTGCCAGATGCGGCTTCAGCGTAGGTGACAAACAGCTGGTGAACCTCTCCCCGAACTTCAGCCGTCCGCTCCTTATAATAAGCGAGCGCTCATCTAGAGTGCAAAGTATGGAGCCTATATTCGGCCTCCGAGGTGTGACTGGGGTAGAACACCTGGTTAAGGTGAAACTCCGACACCACCTTCGGAAGGAATTTTGGGTGGAGGCGCAGGGCAACCTTGTCCCTGTGGAAGACCAGATAAGGAGACTCGATGGAAAGCGCCTGGAGCTCTCCCATCCTTCTGGCTGACGTGATAGCCACCAAGAAGGTGGTCTTCCACGACAGGTGGGAAATATCGCACCTGTGCATAGGTTCGAATGGCTTGCCCATGAGCTTGGCCAATACCAGCAGTAGATCCCACGGAGGTGGAGAGTCCGCACTGGAGGGAATGTGGTCAAGGCCTTGAAAAAGCACCGATCACCTTCTCCCTGCATACAGACTGCTTCCCGGCCAGCGCCCGGTAAGCAGAGATGGCTACAGTGCACCTTAAGGGTGGTCGACCGAAGCCCTTGCTGAGAAAGGGACCACAGATAGTCCAGAATGCTTGCTAAGGGACAGGCGGAAGGGTCCAAGCCCTTCCCCTGACACCAAATGGAGAATCTCTTCCATTTGAAGGCACAGCATTTCCTGGTCGACTCCTTGGGATGCCTCAACGACGCTTGAGGACCTCATCGAAGACCCAAGGCCTGGAACTCTAGTCAGCCAGGAACCAGGCCGTAGGTGCAGGGATTGAAGGTCCGGATAGAATACCTTCCCTGGCTGACTGAGATCAGGTCGAGCGGACTGGAAGCCGCCTCAGGAGCCTGGAGCTGAGGCTGAGGAGATCTGGATACCAGAACTGGCGGGCCAGTCTGGGGCTACCAGAATCACCTGCGCTTTGTCCCTCCTCGCCTTGAGAAGCACCTTGTGGATCCAAGGGAAATGGGGAAAGGTGAGAAGAGGCCCGGTCCCGGCCGAAGGCGCCCCTGCAGCGAGCCCTGCTGAGGGGGCGGCACAGAACAGACTCAGCTCGCATTCTCCTGAGGCAAACAGGTCCACCTGAGGCGTGCCCCAGTGGGAGAACAGACCTTGTACTACCTCCAGCAGGAGAGACCACTCGTGAGACGCAGCCCCTATCCAGCTTAGGGCATCGGCCAGGGTGTTGGAGGCTCCTGCCACGTGAATGGCTAGGAGATCCGCCTCCAGGCTGCGCACGAGGGACCATATGCGGAGAGCTTCCTTGCATAACAGCATGGAGCACATCCCGCCCTGGCGGTTCAGATAGTACATGGTCGTGGTATTGTCCGTCTGGACCTGAACCACTTGACCCCATAGAAACGGAGCGAAGGCGGTGAGAGCTAGGCGGACCGCTCGGAGCTCCAGCAGGTTGATATGGCATCGACTCCCAAGGGGACCAGAGGCCATGCGCTCTGTGCTCCCCCAGATGGGCACCCTAACCCATCAGAGATGCATTGGTCGATAGAGAGACCGTCAGCTCGGGCGGACAAACTGGATGCCCTCCTGCAGATGTGCCGGAACGGTCCACCACTGGAGAGCTGCCTCCACATCTCCCTGGTACCGTCACAGGCTGGTCCAATGGATCGCAGCTGCCTGACCACTGGCTGGCCAGTCCCCACTGAAGGGGACGCATGTACCAATGGGCCCAGTGGACCATGCTGGTGCAGGCTGCCATGAGGCCCAGGAGGCGCAGGAAGTCCCGGGCAGGACGCGATTGCCCAACCTGAAATGATTGGGCAAAGGAGGAAAGAACCTCAGCCCTGTCCGCCGGAAGCCGAGCTTTGGCTCGAAGAGAGTCGAGCTCTGCCCCGATGAAGAGTATCACCTGCTTCGGCACGAGTTCCGACTTGGCCTCGTTGATGAGGAGGCCAATCTGAGAGCAAACCTGGAGGGCCAGATCTCTGGACCGCTCCACCTCCGCTCTGGAGGGGGCTGCAATCAGCCAGTCATCCAGGTAGGGGTACACCCGGACCCTTTGGCGCCGCAAGAATGCTGTCACCACTGCCATGCATTTGGTGAAGACCCTGGGAGCTAGAGAGAGGCCAAAGGGCATGGCCCGGAACTCGTAAAGGGACCCCTCCGTTCTGAAGCGGAGGAATCTCCGATGAGATGGACGGATCGGGACGTGAAAGAATGGCGTCCTGGAGGTCCAGGGAACAGAACCACATGCCTCGTTCCAAGGATGGTATTATCTGAGCCAGAGTGACCATACTGGAAGTCCGAGACCTTAGGAACCTGTTCAGGTCATGCAGGTCGAGAATGGGGCGCCAGCCCCCCCCCCCATCTGTTTTGGGACCAGGAAATACCTGGACACAAACCCCGGGTCTGGAGGAGGATCCGCCACCTTCCTGATCACCTCTTTTTCGAGGAGCAGGGCAATATCGGCTCGGCGGGCTGACAGCGAGGCTGCGGACCCTGTGGCCCCCCGAGGGGAGTGATGGCTCGAAAGGGTGGAGCCTGCTCGAACTCCAGAGGCAGGCCTTTTCCTACCACCTCCAATACCCAGCAGTCGTGGTGATAGCGGACCAGGCGGAAAGGAAGTGGCGGAGCCTTCCCCCCACAGGGGGAACCCAGGGGGGAGTGACGAGGCTGGGGGCGGCACCCCTCAACCCGTCACTCGGCAGGCTTGGAGGAGGAACCGGCCGAGGGACCTCCTGGGCCTTTACCTCCTTGCTTCCTGTTGGAGGAAGCTGCCGGCTTGGGTTTGGGATGCCAAGCGCGAGCCTGCTGGCCCTGTTGCTGGTGCTGTTGGGCCAGTCGAGCTGCAGGGGCCGAAGGACGAAAGGACTTATGCTGTTGCTGATGGCAGCCTTTGTCCCTCTGGGCGGAGGTGACCGAGTCCAGAATGGCATTGGACTTTTCGATCCGCTGGAGGTGTCCCTCCACTCCAGGGCCGAAGAGGTCAGTCCCCAAGAAGGGGACATCCGCCAACTTGTGCTGGGTATCCGCCGTGAAGGTGGATATCCTCAGCCACGCCCTGCGGCGCATGGCCACCGCGGCTGCTACTGACCTGGCACAGGAATCACCTATGTCCAGAGCAGTCTGAAGCTGCTGCTTCACCACAGCCCTACCCTGGTCCTGCACCTGACGGACCGTGGTCTGCAGATCGGTCGGGAGATGAGGGACAACCTCATCCAGGGAGCCCAAGAGGGCGTGGGAGAAGTGTGCCATCAGCACGGCCGAGCTGGTCTGTTGGAGGCCGAGGGAGGACACAGCATACACCTTGCGCCCGGCAAAGTCCAGCTTTTTGGATTCTTTGTCGGGGGGGGGGCTTATGTACGTCCCGAGCGTTACCGGAACGCCGGAAGATGCTGTCGGTGACTAACCCCTCGGCAGAGGGGTGCTCCGAGAAACCGGGCAAAGAGCTGGTAGGGACCGCATACTTCCTGGCCATCCTGGCCGAGGGCAGGACAGGAAGCAGGCCGCTGCCAGAGCTCCAAGGCTGGGCAGACAATGGCCTCAGCCACCAGAAAGGCCTCCGTGGGGGAATCCCCTCAGTCCAGTATCTCCGTCAGGGGATACTTGGCCCATTTGGACATGGGCTCGAGCTGCATCCCGGTGGACTCCGAGATGAGTCGAAGCAGACCCAAGAAGGACGATGGGCTATCGTCCAATGACTGGCCCCCGGAGGACTCCAGGTCAACCTGCCTGGAGAACAGGGAGGAGTCGTCGTCAGATTCGGAAGAGTCTGCGAACAGCTGCCTCGGCCCTGAGCCACCCTGTACCTGCCAAGGACGGTCGGGAGTGAGGGTGACCGACAACCTGTGGGGCAAGCCATGACCCGACCGAGAATCCTTGGTCGGTGCCCCAGACTTCGGTTGTGGAGGCAGAGGTTCCACCACAATCGGTGGAGCAGCCGGTTTTGGCCGAGCAACCGGCCCTGGAATGGGCAACTTGACTGGGGCGAGTGGTTGCTTTGGTCGTTCGGGCGACAGCCACTTGATGGCCGGGGACTGAACTGGAGTCGGTTTAGACCCAGACAACAGTAACTGCTGCCACATCAGCTCCTCATAGCATCGGCGTAATTTACGCTGAAACTCCCACTAATCGAGGAAGAGACGAGGAGGAGCAGTGTCGCCACTTACTTGGGTACCGAAACCCGCCCGATGTCGGTGAGGAACGGCTCAAACCGAGATGAAGTCAGAGACTGAGGCGGGTCTGGGAAGGGCGCGGGAGGCACCCGCTCTTCCTACTCGGGCACTTTAACGGGGACTGCGGCCCCGAAGGCGCAGGCAGATCCTCAGTCTCCACCGGGGGATCTGGTGAAAGAGGGTTGTCGGCTTCACCAGTTGACAGCCCGTCTGATGGATCGAGAAAAATCTCGACTGCGTCAATGGGAGTCTCGACAGGCTGGCCTGACAGGGACACCGTGAAGCCAGCGGCCTGAGCCGCAACTTCGACCGAAGTTGTCGGTCGGCTGTCCGGGGAAGGAGACCTCTCCCGCTCCCACGAACACCGACGGTGGGACTTACCCCTCGACTCATTCTTCTTGGGCCGAGAAGAATGTCCCGAGCCCCCTCTCCTTCGTGGAAAGGGACTGACAAAGCTCTTGAACGGGCCGGTATGAGGAACTCAGAGAGCGGGATAAATGCTGCAGAGCCGAGGAGGAGGAAGATGCGGCCTGGGCGCCTCCTCCTGAGGGCGATCATCTGCGCCGAGCTGCTCAGTTGAGTCAGCCACATGAGGACACCGCCCAATGAGCCTCTTTTGATTTTACGGCAGAAAACGCTCGGGCGCCCAGCTGCATCCGGGCAGCGCTGATCGTCCAGGACGCTGGCCGAAAGAACAGCGGCACAACTCGCAGGCCTGCGGGTCATGATCTAGGCCTAGGCAGTAGAAGCACGTGGAGTGCAGATCCGTCCTGGACATTTTCTGCCCGCAAGGGCACCTCCGAAAGCCAGGAATAGATTTGTCCATCGCAGCCGCGAGGGAGATGAAGACTGAAGTTTAGAAAACTTCAAAACCAGTTTCGGATGAACTGAAGAGTTAGGATCCAGTCTAAAATGCAGAGCGCTAAGGAGGGAACCTGAGCTTCCAAGCGGTTAGGAAGATCTGGCATCATGGGGCAGAGCAGAGAGTTTTACCACCCGGGTGGGTGGGAGGAGCCAGCTTGAAGACCTTCCGGCAACAATTAAAGCGGCAAGGAACCTGCCAATAAGTGTGGATTGAACAACATATCCATGTCCCTAGAACAGCTGCTAGGTGCACCTTGAGGGTGGAAGGCCTAAGGCTGAGAGAATGCAGATATGCCAGATAGTCTAGAACGACTGCCAACCCCCCCCCCCGGTGGTAGTCTATCTCTTTTTGCTGGCACCAAATGGAAAATCTCTTCCACTTAGAGGTGCAAGTCTTTCTGCTAGAGGGTTTTCTGAAAACTCTTAAGGACCTCTAGTACTCCTTCAGAAAGGTGCAGGCTAGCATACATAAGTCCTCAAGAGCCAAGCCCAGAGTCTGAGGGACTGGAGATTGGGTTAGAGGATCTTGCCCTGAGAGGAGGTTAATAGGTTATGCCTCCTGGGTAGGGAGACTGGTTTGGATATTGACAGGGTCAGAAGCAGAGAATACCAGGGCTGCCTGGCCCAGCCTGGAGCAATGAGGATCGTTGTTGCTGGTTGAGCCCTGAGCTTGTTCAGTACTCTGAGCAGCAGGGTAAATGGAGGAAAAGTGTGCAGGAACTTACCTGTCCAATCCAACAGCAGTACATCCAGAGGGACTGAGCCCACTGCAGGAGGCCTGCAACAGAATTGTGGCAGCTGGTGATTGTCTGGGGCTGCAAAGAGGTCCACCTCTGGGGTACCCCATCTTCGGAACACAGCTTGCAGGATCTGCTTGTTTAGTGACCACTCATGGTGACTGATTAATCCTGCTGAGGGCATCTGTGAGGACATTATCCTTCCCTGGGAGATGGACTGCTGAGAGGGAGATCCCCAGGAAGTAGGCCAGATTCCAAATTTTTATGGCCTCTCTGCATGGGGGATGACCTTGTGCCCCCTTGTTTGTTTATGTAGTACACTGTGGTTGTATTGTCTGTTCTGACTTGAACCACCTTGCCCTAAAGCACTGAAGCAAATGACAATGCCCAGATAAACTGCCCTGAATTCCAGCAGATTTATGTGAAGCAGAGACTCCTGCTGGAGCCAGGTACCATATGTGGTGTGCTCCCCTAGGTGGGCACCCCTTCCTAGGAGGGAGGCATCCATTGTTAACACTGCTGATGGTGGCATCTGAAGAAAAGGTACAACTTCCCTGAGGGTGACCTTTTCCTGCCACCACTGTAGTGCTTGGAGAAGGGTTCCTGTGACTGGTATCATCTTTGACAGGGAATCTCTTTTCTGAGACCAGTGAGATCTGAGATGAAACCGGATGTCCCTCATCTGAAACCTGGAACCTGGCACTGTTGCTGTTGATGCAGCCATGTGTCCCAACAACTGAAGAAAATGCCTTGCTGGTGTGGGGATATGCAGTTGGAAGGAGCTGGCCAACTGTACTAGGGTGTCCACCCTCCCCTGAGGGAGGCTGGCTTTTCCTCTTAAAAGTGTCCAGTTCCGCTATGAATTCCAAGAGCTGGAATGGTGTCAGCACTGACTTTTTCTGGTTTACCAGGAAGCCCAATGCCCGCAGGGTATCCTGAGTGGTGGTCAATGCATCTTTGACTAGTTGAGGTGCCTGACCTACCACTAACCAGTCATCCAAGTATGGGAAGACTAACTCCTTGCCTCCTTAGGTGTTCTACCATTATTGGTAGGCACCTGGTAAACACCCTTGGAGCAGAAGTCAGGCTGAAATGCATGGCTCTGAACTGGTAATCGCCTGAAGGCAACCTGAGTCGGAGGTACTTTCTGTGAGACTGCCTGATGGGAATGTGAAAGTAAGTATCCTTTAGATCCGGAGATACCAGCCAATCTCCCTGCCTGAGTGTAGGTTGAATGGCAGCCAGAGTGACCATTTTGAACTTTGGCTTTGTCAAACGTCTGTTTAAATGTCTGAGATCCAGTATGGGTCACCACTCCCCTGTTTTCTTTAGGGTGAGGAGGGTGAGGAAGTACCTTGAGTAGGGACCCCTTCCCCTTTGGTGCCAGGGAACAGGATCTACTGCCTTGTCCTAAAGGAGTTTTGCTACTTCCTCCTCCAACAACCTGCTTCTGATTGGGTGGCAGGTCTGAAAACTCTTGCTCTCAGTCTGGGTAACACCTTGAAACTGAGAGCTAGCCCCTGTCTCACTACCTCCAGGACCCACTTGTCTGTGGTAACGGATTTCCAAGCCTGGAGACGGTGAGTCAGCCTGCCTCCTACTAGAAGTGGGGAGGCGACCCTTGCAGACCCCTCAGGGTGTCTGCTTTGCTTGTGTACTTGGCAGAGTGCTGGACCAGCATGGCTGCTGACCCTGCCTCTGAAGTACCCTCTCTGAGGTTGATATGCTGGCAAGGCCTGAGTCTGAAAGAAAGGTCTGTAGAGGGTTCTACCCCTACCCCCTTTACTCTGGTACTTCTGAGGTGTTGCTGCTTTCTCCTTAGCAGCAGCACTCTGGTAGGCCACATTATAGTCATCCATCTTCTTCATGTAAGCCTCTGTTTGCTCACCAAAGAGGGATGTAGGCTCACAAGGACAATCCAAGGCCTTCATCTGGGTGTCCTGGGACAGATTTGTGGCACTTAGCCAAGCAAACCTCCGCAGGGACACTGAAGTTGCCATCTGTCTGGCTGCAATGTCACTGGCATTCACTGCCATTCGAAATTGGCATTCTGAAGCCTCTATGCAGCTTCTTTGCAGCTTCAGCCAGGTCTGATGCCATGGGTGCAGGGCAAGCCTTGGAAATCTCTAAAACTATGTTCCAGAGACTTTTTTGATATCTGGAAACATAGCCCATATACATGGCCTTTCTAATGGCCAAGGAAAACTCAGATAGGACTTTTTGGCCATAGAATACATTTTCCTAGAGTCTTTATCTGGTGGGTGTGATGCCAGGGAAATACATGCTTTGTCACATGCAGCAGCCTGCACCACCCCTTCATGGCTGGGATGTCCAAAAAGGAACTCAGCTCCAGCCTTAGCTACCCAGTACTTCCTATCCATCTTCTTATCCACTGGTGGAATGGAAGTGGGTGTCTGCAAAATTCTAGTTGTTTGATTCTTTAAGGATTTATGGATGGGCAACAATAGCCTTTTAGTTGCTGGCACATCCATCATCTCCATGTAGTCTGGTTCCTCCTCCTCCTCGGTGGATTCCCCTAGTGGAGAGGTCCAGAGTCTGTGCTACTTGCTTCATAAAAGCAACATGTGTAGAAAAATTCTCAGCTCCTTTGTCAGAGGAGTCAGGATGTTGAGAATTATGAGAAACATCTGGTTCAGGAGGCTCCCCAAAGTCCTTATCATCATCATCAACATCAACATCACCCCTCAGCATAAACCTCAGTATAGTGTTCAAAGGAACCAGGAACTGAGGAGGAATCCAGAGCCTGAACCAAGGGCTGTGAACTGGACTGCTGAACCAGCACCGCGGTACTAGTTTGCAGCACCTGGATAATTCTGATAGCATTAGTAATCTTCTCAGAGGTTGGAACCAATGGACTTGTTGGTTGCGGTTCCTTCCCTGAGTGTTTCTTTTTTAGCAGAACTTGCCAGTTCAGAGGCAGTGTCTGCGGTTCGTTTTCTACCAGAGGAACCTTCACCCTGGTCAGAGGGCTGTTCAACCGGTTCCTTGGGTTTCTCTTTATGAGAAGGAGACAGTTTATCAGAGGCCAGATCAGCAGCCGTATCGGACATTTTTTCTCTCAGCCGGTTCAATCACCTATCAGGCGTCAACTAAGGAAAGTTTTTACGAATTTCACAATCTGGGTTCAGGTGGTCAAACCTTAGGCAGAAAACACAAATGAGATGTGGGTCAGCTTTAGCAAATGGTTCTCCACACTCTGTACAAAGCTGAAAACCCATAGGTCTGGTTCTTTTCTTGGTTAGTGACATGACATAAAAGGAAAAACTCTTGAAAACTGGGTTTCTGTGAGTCAGATACCCACACCTGTAAACAGACTTCTCTATTTTTTTTTTTTTTTTCGGTCAGTTCAGCGACTGATGAAAGAACAGAGAATTATCCCAGTTCCTTTTACAAACTGACTAAAAACAAGAAAATGACCCTAAGAAATCTTTTGTAAAGAAATTTTACCTTAAAAAATAAATACAAAGGTTCGGTTTCCTCCCGATTGCGATGAACCGGCAGGGAAACGAAAAACTTACCGAAATAACACTAAACCACTCTGGCTGCCATTCTCCCTACACTCAGGCAGGGAGACTGGCTGGCATCTCTGGATCTAAAGGATACTTACTTCCACATTCCCATCAGGCAGTCTCACAGAAAGTACTTCCGATTCAGTTGCCTTCAGGCCATTACCAGTTCAGAGCCATGCCTTTTGGCCTGACTTCTGCTCCAAGGGTGTTTACCAGGTGCCTACCAGTAGTGGTAGAACACCTAAGGAGGCAAGGAGTTAGTCTTCCTGTACTTGGATGACTGGAGAGTGGTAGGTCAGGCACCTTAGCTAGTCAAAGATGCATTGACCACCACTCAGGATACCCTGCGGGCATTGGGCTTCCTGGTAAACCAGAAAAAGTCAGTGCTGACACCTGTCACAAACAGACTTGGGTAGATTGACTGTAGTTCCTAGGTCCTGGAACAGCTGCCTGGTACGTTGCAGAGTGAGCAGAAAGAAATTGTCCAGACAGTGGAAGACATACAGGCCCTTGCACCTGAGGACTGTCACCACTGCTGCTAAGCATTTGGTAAAGACCCGTGGCACAGAGGATAAGCCAAAGGGTAATACCTAGAACTGGTAATGTTCCCCTTGGAACAGGAAAGTACAGTTACGCAAGAAATTACTGTAACAGTAGATCTTCAATTCAATCTTTATTTATTTTATTTATTCTAGAGAAGCTCTTGCAGCAGGACAACACTGGTAGGACTAAGCCGCCAGGTGCCAGAACCACACGGAAAACTTTCTAGCTAGCAGTCTACCACAGAGGACCACCCACTGCCAATGTCAGCCTATCCTATAAAGGCGGGCGGTCCCCCAAACCCTCCTCAGTTTTCCTGCCGGAGACCCCAAATGGGCAGCTAATGGAGAACCGAGGTGGTTCCAGAGAGCCAAGGAAGAAACAGCAGAAGTAGTGCGAGTGATACAAGGAACATCAGGGGGAAGGAGGGAGGGAAAGCAGGGCCTGCTGCAACAGCTTCTCTCAAAGAGCTGATGTTACGACAAGTTCTTATGTAACTGTACTATCTCACTTCGAGGAAGGCTCTTGCAGCAGGCCAACACCATTAGGACCGAGTCCCAAGCAGTTCTGGATATGACCAGGAGAACAGCACTGGGAGGAGGACAGATCAGAAGCTAAGAGCTCAGGAAAGAAGGCCCTGTAGTACTGCTAGGCTGGAACTGGCCCTGTGCCGAGAGGCGGTGTCCAGACTGCAATGTTTGGTGAAGGTGTGGTCAGAATTCCAGGTGGCAGCTGCACAGATGTCTGCAGCTGACATATTTCTGAAACAGGCTTTGGAGGCAGGCATACCCCTGGTGGAATGGCCCTTAACCACTCCTGGAAGGTCCATGTTGTACTTACGGTAGCAATAAACAATGCAACTGGCTAACCACTTAGACAAACACTGTTTGGAAACAGGAGTGCCCTCTCTCCCAGGGGCAAACAAAACAAACAACTGATCAGACTTTCTCAAAGTCTTAGTCCGGGTGTGTACAGTAACGTAAGATTCTATGAACATCCAAAGTATGGAGCAAAGCCTATCCTTGATAGTTGGATGGATTGATTCAAAGTAAACTCTGACACAACCTTAGAAAGGAACTTAGGATTGGTACGCAAAGACACACTGCGTTTGTAAAAAAACAAATAAGACTCCTTATACATAAAAGACTGCAGCTCATAAATCCTTCGAGCAGAAGTAACAGCAACTAAAAAGAGCGCTTTCCATGACAGAAAGCACAGCTCACAACTCATGGCTGGTTCAAAGGGAGGTAAAGTGAGTTTCTCTATCATAAATTGAGGTCCCATGGAGGGATAGACCGGGTCCCAAATTGGAGCTTTCAGATGCAGAACGCCCCGCAGAAAGGTGCGGGAGACCTCAAGCTGTGCCACAGCTCTGCTCTCGACAGGTGCACGGTACGCAGAGATGGTGGAAAGATGCACACTGAGTGAGAAGTATTCCAAGACGGAGTCTGAAAGGGACAGAAGATTCTTCAACACCTGATTCACCCAGCAGGTGAAGGGGTCCAATTGACATGAAGCAGCCCAAATGGCGAAACGCCTCCAGTTCATGGTGGAAGGTTTCCTAGCAGTCACCAGGACATCTGCAACCCTAGAGGACACCCCGAAGTGGGCGATGGCTTGCTCTGCAGAAGCCATGCATGGAGATGCAGGGACTTGAGGTCCGGATGGACCAGGGTGCCCTGGTCCTGGGAAAGCAAGCCGGTGCACAGGGGCAAGGGCACTGCAGGTTCCACCGCCAGTTGTTGCAGCAAGGGGACCAAATTTGATGTGGCCAGAAGGGAGCTGTGAGAATCATCTCCACTTCTTCTAACTGGAGCTTCGGCAGAACCCTCTGGAGGAGCGGGAAGGGAGAAAAGGCACACAGAAACCTCCCCTTCCAGGAGAGTGACAATGCATCTCACCAGAAAACTCCAGACCAGGATCAAGTGAGCAGAAAAGCGGCAGTTTTGCATTGAGTGGGGCCGTAATATGACCCCACCTGTCGAACAGAGATCTTTGACCACCGAGGTCAGACGCTCCTATTCGTGAGCTCATGACTGGGAGTGGCTGAGACTCTCTGCCAGGACATTTTGGACACCTGGAACATGTACGGCGAGAGCTCCAGACCATGCTCGATGGCCCAATAACAGATTCTCATCGCCTCCCGACACGGGGTGAGACCGAGTCCCCCCTTGCTTGTTGATGTTATACACTACACACATGCTATCCGTCTGCACCAGCAGCGGACCGGGGAGGAGATGAGACGAAAGGCCTGTAGAATGTAAAGGACCGCTCGCATCTCTTGGACATTGATATGAAGACCCTGTTCCAGTTGCATCCAGATACCCTGGGTCTGGTGATCGGCCAGATGAGCACCCCACCCCAGGTTTGTCGTGTCCGTCTTGAGAATCTGGCAGGGGGGGTCGAGAGCTGAAAGGAGACCCACCCCCCTGAAGGAGGTTGGCTGGCTCCAGTCACAACAGGATTCTCTGAACTGGGTTGGAGACCAATGATCAGCAGGTCCAGGTCATACGTGCGTTGGTCCCACTAGATCCATAAGGTCCACTGAAGAAACTGCATGTGCAGGTGGGCGAGGGAGACTGTCACAATGGCTGCTGCCATATGTCCCAGGAGTCGCAGGAACACCCTAGCAGGGACCTGGTGACTGGAGGAAACCAGCTGGGCCTGCGCCATGAGTCATCTGCGCTGTCCATGGACAAAAGGGCCATACCCAGGGTGGTGTCCAGAATCACCCCTATGCATTGAAGGTGTTGGCACAGGGAGAGGCAGGACTTTGGTAGACTGACTGTGATCCCCAAAGCCTGAAATAAATGGAGGGTATGGTCCAGGGTTTGAACCAGACAATCCCTGGAGGGGGCTGCTAGCAGCCAGTTGTCCAGTTAGGGGAACATGTAGAAGTGCTGCCTTCTCAGAGCAGCGGTCACCACTGCCAGGCACTTGGTAAAGACCCTGGGGGCTAAAGATAGGCCAAAAGGTAGGGCTCGGAATTGAAAATGGGCACCCTGAAAGTGGAAGTGGAGGAAGCGACAATTGGCAGGAAAAATCGGGATATATAAGTAAGTATCTTGCATGTCCAGAGAGCAGAGCCAATCTCCACTGGTGGTAACAACCCTTGAAGAGTGACCATCCTGAAACGCTTGTACTCGATGTACAGGTTCAGATGACTCAAGTCCAGGATGAACTGAAGATCCCCGGTCTTTTTAGGGACAAAAAAGAAGTGGAAGTAAAACCACCTTCCCCACTGAGCAGGAGGGATGGGCTTTATGGCTCTTTTTTGACAAAGAGCCTGAATTTCCTCCCAGACCAGGGGCAGGTGGGATGGGGGGGTATGAAGAGTTTACCACAGGATTTTCTGGAGGCCACTGTAGAAGTTCTAGAGTGTGACTGTGATCTATGATCTGAAGCACCCAGTTGTCTGTGGTTATTTCCCACCATCTGTCGAGATGGAGGGAGAACTGACCCCTGACAACTTCCCCCAAATTTCTTGCTGGGGGGGGGAGGTAGGGTAAGGAGTCAGAAGGTGGGAGCAGGCACCGGGAGGGTGGCCGCAGGTGCCCTGGATGCACTGACCACAACAGCTATGGAGATCAATGCTGCCTTGGTGGCAGGATTGTTTATGGGAGGAGCGGCAAAAGAAAGGACGCTGACCCACTCTAGGCTGGGTATGACACAGCAATGAACCAACATAAGGGCTCAACCCGACTCCTGAGATTATGTCCTGAACATCCCCGCCAAAGAGGACGGAGCCCTGAAAGGGGGCGCCCTGGATGCTTTTACTGCACATCTGAGGCAAAGCCTGATAACCAAAGCCATGAGTGGCGCTGGAAGCAGACACCAGTGGCGCACTCCTGCCCGAGGCATCCACTGCATCATAGGCAGCCCAGAGGACGTGAATGCCAATGCTGAAACCCAACTTAAGGAGCTGGAAAAATTGTGTATTCGTGGGATCCTCTGGTAAAGTCTGCACCAGATCCCTGGCTTGGTCCCAGAGGACATTCTGATGTTGGATCATATGGGCCAGGTAGTTAATGGCCCGGACAGCCAGGGTAGTGGACGCAAAAACGTGCTAACCCAAGTGGTCCAACTGTCTGGACTCCCTGTTTGGAGGATGGTCACTAAGGTGCTTGAGCTTTTTGGTACATTCATGTGCCGCATTAATGACCACGGAATCCACCTTAGGATGGCCCCCTAAGAAGGGTTTACCAGCATGGGCATAGGAAAGATGGTCTGCACTCTTAGGCAATGGGGGGAGAGGGTAGTCAAGGAGTGTTTCCAAGCCACCCGGGTGACGTCATGATAGGAGTCAATCAATGGTGGCACCACCATCACACCACCAGAAGGGCATCCTGCTGCCTTAAATAAATGGCTAGCCGATACCTCTCTGGGTCCTGCTCCTCCATTTCCCGGCCCATCATGGACTGGATGTGGCGCATGACGTCCATAAAAGATGGATCATTGGAAGTGGACTTGAGAATCACCCTGGAGGGTTCTTCACCCTCTGAAGACTCCCCTGGTGAAGAGGAAGACTGTGAGAGTCTGAGTCATCCCGTTTAACTCGTCCAGGTCACTTTCCAGCGACGGGTGCTTGTCCTGGCATGAGCCAGAGCCAACCCCAATGTCCAGGGTTCACCGGCACCAAACATGCCCGGATCTTGGGGTGGTGGGTTCCGGTTGGGACGCTGGGGGTAGACCCTGAGGAGCAGTGATCTGTCTCTGAAGGAGGGACCACCATGCATTGAACAGGGCATTATAGTCCACCAGCAGTGGGAAACTACAGACCGGTGGGTACGGATAAGATGGCGCCAGGTCAGGATATGATGGCAGTGGGGTTGACATAGAATACTATGGCAAAGGACCATCAGGCACTGGCTGAGGGTCCAGAGCTGGGCCGGGAGTCGTGAGTGGTGCAGGTTACGGAATAGGTGACACCAGCACTGGGCTCGCAGGCTGGGGCAGCAGCAGTACTGGTAGTTGCCCAGTGGGCTTTGGCAGGGTCCCACTGCCAATGAGAGGGATCTGCTGGCACCTGGGGGGGGGGAAGGAGATCTCCCAGGCGAAGGCAGAGGTGATACCACGCTGGGAGAAGCGGCGGTACCCTGCTGCGGGTGCTGCCATGAAGGACTGGCATCAGGCCCTGCAGAGACGACTGATTCAGGCAGTGTTTTGGCCAGGGCTGGGGGGGGCAGGGGGCGGCGACGGTGGAGGAACCGCCACCCAAAACACCAACACCGATCAAGCCTCCTGGCTGACAGCCTGTAGAAGAAATGAGCCTCAGCGTCAGGGGCTGGGAGGTAGGAGAAGTCCCCTGCCCCTAGGAGCTGCCACCTGTAATAGTAATAAGAGCAGGCGGCTGTGCCACCGGCAGCCCGGTAAAGGGAAGGGCTGGTGGGGTTGAGGGAGTCGAGGATGACCCCAATGCAGTCGAGGGTTTATGAGGTGACTGTGAGTGGGAAGCAGACCTGTCCTGGTGTTTATCCCGGTGCTTATGCTTCCCACTGGATTTTTGTGAAGAGGAAGAAGCCCTGGAGGACTGTTCAGGTGAGGCTGAAGAGCTCCTGGCCCACGGCTCCTTTTCCATTGCAACCAGCTTCTGCCTAGTAAGGTAGTGCTCCAGAATCTTAAGACGATGTCTCAGCGTGGCCTGGTTGAATTTCTGGCAAATCTGACAGGCTTCGGTGTCGTGGCTGGGGCCTAGGCAAAGAATGCCAGAAGAGTGGCCATCCTTTTCAGGAATTTGCTTGCCAAAGGCACACTTCATGGAGCAGTTGGAAGATAAGGCTGGTGGAGAAGACATACTCTTGACAGCTGAAACACTGAAAATTCGATGTTAACTATTTAAAAGAAGGAAAAATTAAAAAGCACGATGAGTGCGAGTGATTGCTAAAATTCTATTTTTTTTTTTTATACAGGAACAAGCATTAGGGAAAAGATATCCCTATTTTCAACAAAAATGCCCCATACAATATATGCATAGTACAAAACAACATTAAAGTAAAACAGTAAGGTGACGTAGCGGGCGGGAATGGCTGCCTAACTCTTCACTCCAAGCTCTCCGGCAGTATATTGCACCGAATCTGGTGCACTGAGGCGGCATCCTGCATTTCTTTCTTGCACTCAGCCTATAGGAGTGGACCCGCAATGGTCCGCACGAAAAAGAGGGGATTGATGACCTCGAAATCCACTACAGTCATCACACAAGTCAGATCCATGTCGGGCCTGAGCCCAGCTCCCTCACGGTCATCTGTACTTTCGGGGTGTGGGGCTGAAGACTCCTGCTTGGACTCCGGTTCTACCAGCAGTAGGTCTGAATCAAGAAAAATCCTGAAGCTACTCCAAAAAATAGATGGCAAAGTGTCAGACATCCAGCTCGACTTTAAAAAAACTGGAGTCCAGGACGACCTCAGTTGAACATCACCTGGAGTGCCTACAAACTGAACACATGGCCTACGGTCGCTCACTAGCATTTTTATATAGTAAGGGGAAAGCTTTAACAGCCAAAACAGAGGATGCGGAGGCGCGCTCCAGGCACAACAATGTCCGAGTCATAGGTATTCCAGAGGGGGCAGAACAAGCCGATATGGTGGCTTTCATGGAGTGCTGGCTGAGAGTGCAGCTGCAACTAAATGAAGAGACCCCTCTGGACATTGAATGAGCACACAGGGCCCTAGCCCCGAAACCCAAGCAGGGAGCCCCACCTAGAGCCATCATTATTAAATTCCTAAGGTACCCAATAAAAGATAAAATTCTGTGTCTTGCTTGGGCTAAAAGAGATCTAAACTTTGATGGGACCAAGGTTTTTATAGACCAGGACTTCCCCTCTGCGATGGCTCCATGTCGGAGAAAGGTTCTCAGTGTAGTCAAGCAACTCAGGGAGAAAGGAATGAAAGCCGAACTGCGCTACCCCGCTAGACTTTGGGTAGAACTTCCAGTAGGCCCAAAAATCTTTGAGTCATTACCAATGGCCAACGACTTCCTTGTATCTAAAGATACCCGATATCAAAGAAGAAATGGCTGAGCGGGAGATAGAGCAACTTCTTTGGGCCGTGGCTCCGGGATCCAAAATGAACCTCCGACCCCATCTTAGAGCGGATTCTGTTTTGCCCCTCCACGTCGATCTGTCCAAGTGGATCTACTAGGGAAAATACTCCCAGAAGCCAACCTGATTTGACCTGTCTATATACTTTCTCCTCGATTGTTCGTAGCGGTTGGAGCCGCCTTGCAACTGACAAATCCAAGGCGGTACTACATAAAGTGAAATCCTGTGCCTCCAGATGCCTACCTTTTTAGATCTCCCTGTTGGCCTGCTTCACTTCGAACTTTGAGGGGGTTCAGCGAATTTCTCTCCTTTGTGACTATTTGCCACGGTAAGGGGTTACAGGGCGGATCCTCTTTTAACGTAGGTCAGGCGGTGAGAGCTTACTTTAAGGTGAGCCACCTTCCTGGTGTCCGGTCCCAAGATTCTTCCCCCAGTCGTCATCAAAGATTGGATTCAGTCCAGCACAAGGCCTGGTGTTTTGGGACCCCTTGCCTACGTATCCAGTCATGGGTCAGAGCACTACTTCTGGAGATAACTGACTAGGCCAAATCTTTTAGTCTGATGTACTGCCCTTTCTCCTCCCATCCTTTTGTTTTACCTTTCTACATTGTGTGAGAGGTCGCAGCTTTTCTGGACAGTCACAAAAGACAATATGATCAGACCCTCATTTGCTTGAAAATATGCTTATTTAGCATTGCCCTGCTACTTTGTTGATTATTTGCTTTCGGCAATAATAATTGCTAGCTTCCAGATTGTTATGGCAGTGCCATTAAGATTGTTGAGAGGGGTCTCTTGGCCCATGTTTCTGGTTTTCGAGTTTTGCTACAGTTAAACTCTTATTCTAAAATTGTAAGGTGTTCGTTCTGGGGTGGATGGGGCAATGTTATTTTTAAATTTGCTGCATCTGTCTGGTCCCTGTTCCATGCAACCGTGCAGCAACTGGTAGAGTGTTTATTCTGGTGCCCCCCCCCCCCCCGGGGTGGTTCCTGGAGTCAACACCGACTCAGTGCAAGAGCAAAAGTTTTAATATTGCACCTGATTCTCAATTAACAATGTTCACTGTTCAACTGTCACTGCTGGAGAAGTGAAGAGTTTCTCCCAGCCCATCCTGGAAGGTCTAATAGTGCAAAAAGGGCACGGGTTGTGGTTTCCTAGGTTCTCCTGGGACCCCTAACCTTTTCATTCCGTAGTAGAGTGTTGTTCCCTTTTGGGGGGTGTAGTTCTTCTTCCCCCCCCATGCCCCCTGGGGTAATCTTTATTAACCTTGAAGGACGTTATGGACGTTAAGCCACACAATACCCACAGCTTTATGTCGTTGAGCTCCTTTACAGGAGCAAGAAGTAGTAATATGTTTGTTGCATTCATGGTTACACTGTATTTAGTGTTTTCTGTATTAGTCTAGTTTTCTGTTCTCTCTCTTTTTCACACCCTTCTTTCTTCCCTTTTTCCTGAGAGAGGATAATTTCTTGTTGTGTGGGCCTTATGGTGGCAGGAGTGAATATATGTTACTCATAAGTACCTGGAGTCTCCCCAAGTATAAGCAATGGTAGATTTGACTATTTGTTCCCTTAATGTAAAAGGAATCAACAATGTAATTAAACGAGCTAAAGTTTTAGCAGAATTTAAAAGGGAGAAATGTGACATTGCCTGTTTACAGGAAACTAAGCTGACCTTAGGAGACCATATGAAACTGCGTAGGGCCTGGGAAGGCACAGTATGCTTTGATGAGCACCGGCAAAATAAAAAGGGGGTGTCTAGCCCTTCTTTTCCGAAGGGGGCTTCCTTTTCAAATTCAGTCCGCTGTTAAGTCAGGCTCTGGATATCAGTTAATAGTCTCCGGTATTTATATGGGCCGATTACTACACTTGATAGGGGTTTATGCCCCAACCCCACCCTCTGGGGAATTTGTCTGCTCCCTTTTTAACTCAGTTGCTAAGTTGCCCCTAGGGCAGGTAATCTTTACGGGGGACTGGAACTGTGTGGAGGATGCTAATAGAGACATAAGCTCCACCAAAACTCTGGGATCCAAGTCCTGTTCTCAACTGCTCCGTTACCTACGTTTGGAGGCAGGACTGGTGGATCCATGGAGGCAGTTTAACCCCTCCACGAGAAATTATACTTTTTTCTCTCCGGCCTCAAATATGTACTCCAGGCGGGATAGATTTTACACCCACAGAAATGCCCTACACATGTTCAGGGACATTTCCATTCACCCAATTACTATTTCCGACCATGCCATGGTGAAGGCTCGCCTTCGCTGGGATATATCTGTAGGAGGTGGATACTGGAGATTTGACCTAGGTTTATTAAATGATAAACAGTATAGGGATTCCACTAAATGGGTCAGCCAACATTATCTAAAAGAAAATACAGAGGCACTTTCCAAACCTAAATACCTCTGGGATGCTTTAAAGGCCGTGGTTCGGGGGCACACGATAGCTTTCGCTTCACATAAACATAAACTAGATCAAGCTTGTTTACAGGAAGTCCTTAACACCATTGCTATGCTAGAGGCAACACATAAGCACACAGGGTCTAATTTGACCCTTAAAAAACTCAGGGAAGCCTGAGTTACCTACAATTCATTAATACAGCGACGTGTGGAGAACACCCTTAGATGTGCTGGGCAAAGGTACTATGACAGAGGGGAGAGGGCCGGTAGGTTGCTTGTACAAAGACTTAGGAAGCAGGCGGCTGATAGGTATGCGGCGAAGGTCAGTTCAGGATCTTCCACTCCATCCTACAGGGTTCTTCCTAATGAGATAGCCCAGGAGTTTGCTAATTTCTATAAGCATCTTTAAGCAGCAGAGGAGATACAGGACCATGGAGATAAAGTCTTGAATTTTCTACAGAGATTGGAGCTCCCTGTCCAGTCTCATTTCCAGAGAGAATCTTTGGAGGCTCCTTTCTCAGAGAGGGAGGTGGGGGCGGCTATTAAAGCTCTTGGGTCGGGCAAGGCTCCTGGCCTGGATGGATTCATGTCCGAATTTTATAAAGGATTTCAGGATGAAATAACTCCATTGCTTACTAAGGTTTGTAATGTAGCGCAGGAGCCAGGGGCCTTGCCGGATACCTGGGAAGAAGCCCTCATAACAGTATTGCCTAAACCAGGCAAGGACCCTGCCTTATGTGCTGGCTACCAGCCAATCTCTTTGCTTAACCAAGATGTAAAAATATTTGCAAAGATCATTAGTGAACATCTACAGAAGGTTGTCTCCGCTCTTGTTCACCCGGACCAAACTGGGTTTATACCCGGTAGACATATCCAGGATAACATCAGATTGTTGCTGAATGTCATTTCCTTGACTCAGCTCCCCATGGATTCTCTACTCTCTGCGATTCTGTCTTTAGATACAAAGAAAGCATTTGATCGTTTAAATTGGAATTATTTAGATTTGGTCCTGGGGGGCTTCGGGTTGGGGGATAAATTTTGGTCCTGGATCATCAACCTTTACACCAGGCCTAGGGCTAGGGTCCAAGTTAACGGGGCGGCTTCCACTCAGTTTGGGATTGGGCGGGGTACTAGGCAGGGCTGCCCCCTCTCCTGTTCGCCCTTAGTTTGGAACCCCTCGCAGCCTATATTCGACAAACTGATCTTTTCCAGGGTGTCCATGTTCTAGGGGTGGAAGTCAGGATCTCTTTATACGCCGACAACACCTTACTGTATATTTCTGATCTGGTGGTGGCCATTCCCAAGATCGTTGACCTTCTCCTGGAATTTGGAGATCTGTCAGGCTACAAAGTTAATTTAGATAAATCTGAGTTGTTTGTGCTACGTGGCCCCTTAGGTCAATCCTTGCCAGATGTGCAACTAGTCAAGTGGTGTAAATCAGGGTTCAGATATCTGGGGATTTGGATTCCTAAGGACTACAAAGCTCTATACTCCACAAATCATCTGAGAGTGCTTCAGGAGATCCGGGAGGACTTCAACAGGTGGAGGGAACTACCCATCTCTCTCTCTCTCTCTCTCTCTCTCTCTCTCTCTCTCTGACAGAGGGGAATCTATCCGCATGAATATCCTCCCCGGCCTGTTGTTCATTCTGAGTGCTATTCCTCTCAGACCCCCAAAGAAATTCTGGCAAGATTTAAATTCCACTCTCTCTAAATTCATTTGGTCCGGGAGGAGGCCTTGAATAAAATGGAGGGTCATGCTGGCTCTCAAGGATGGGGGAGTTGGCTTCAGACATCCAGAAATACTTCTGGGCTATCCAACTACAACCACTGACTACTATGGCTCAGGACTCCCCACAAATGGGTCCACATTGAATTGGCTGTCTCACCCTTAAGCAACATCCCAGATTTAATATTTCTGGATATTTCCAGATTGCGCTTGTTGGATTATAGAAACCCCTTCACAAGGGTCATTTCCCAGACTTGGAGAGACATGAATCAGAAACTTGGCTTACCTCTAACTTTTAGTCAATCCATGATAATATTAAGTTGTCAAGATTTCAGCCTTCAAGGTGGGATCTGACTTTTCGTCGTTGGGGCAGAAATGGTTTAAAAACCTTGGATCATTGTTTTAATGGGAACCAAATAAAATCTTTCCAACAACTAAAGGTCGAATTTAACCTCCAACAAACTGATTTCTTCCGTTACCTTCAGCTTAGGCATTACATCCATCAGAATGGAACAGAGCAAAGGTTTGGAGAGAGGCCATTAGAAAATCCAGTACAATCCATTTTGATTTCGTTAATTGATGTCCCCCACCAAAAGAAGTTGATTTCTAAATTAGTGCAGGGGACGAATGCAGCGGAAGGGGACCTTCTGACATCAGTTAAGGAATCTTGGCACAAAGACTTTGGCATGGTCCTATCTGACATGGACTGGATCTCCATATGGAAAGCTATCCAAGCCATCACAGCATCCCGTTTCTGGCGAGAATTTCGATGGAAATTGGCTGTCAGGTACTTCAGAACCCCAGTGGTGACAAAACATTTTGGGTTACATCACTCCGACCTCTGCTGGAGAAATTGTCAATCAATTGGATCTTACTTCCACATTTACTGGGACTGTAATATCATTCAGGACTACTGGAAGAACATAAGGGACACTATGGGGATGGTATTTGAGATCCCATTGCCGGAAGCTCCTCAATATTGGCTTCTGGGGCTGCCCCCACCCTCTCACAAATCTAAATCCTCTAGCTATCTCTATGCAATTTTAGTGGCGGCAGCCCTCAAGGCCATCAACTTGTCTTAGCTCACACCGGATAGGCTCTCTACCGCCTCCTGGTACAATATCTGTATCAGGATTCTAGACATGGAGTACCTGACAGCCAAACTGAGATTACCCTCAGATAAATTTAAAGGGAAATGGTTGCCCTTTCTACATTTTGTGGCCTCTCGTGAGGGGAAACCTATTCTTGAGCTGTTGGCCAAATATGCCTAGGGCAACACTCCATGATTATCTGGGATTTACAAGTTGTGAATGTAACTGTGATACCTCCCTCTCCCTGATGTTTATATTCTTCATATATAATCCCTTTTCATTCTCTTTTATTCACTCCTCCTTGCTTCCCTTGTATTTGCAGTTGTACCCATATCAGTACTATATACTATGTATTAGGTATGAAGCCATAATTTATGATTGATGGCTACAATTTTTGAGCAATGGTACTCTCTCTTCCCTCTCTCTTTCTTTCTCTCCTTTTCTTTCCTCATATTTTTTCTTTCCCTTTTTTCTGTCCTCCCTCTACCCTCTTAGGTTTAGATCTTCTTACCTCCCCTTCTTTTTCCCTATACTGCTTATTATAATTTAGAGGTTAGAATATGGTTATTGTATGTTTGTGTATTTTATGTATTCTATTTGAAAATTCTTCAATAAACTTTGATTTAAAAAAAAAAGTAAAACAATAAAATACATTTTACAATGGCAAGAAAGAATGATGGCCTGTGATTGGTCAGTCTGGAACTGCAGCCATGATGTTATCCCAGTACAACATCACGGCTGTAGTCCCAGTCCAAAGTTGACCGCGTAAACCATTCCCGGAATAACTATGCTGAGCCCCGCTGGATAGCCTGTTTCCGTGACTGGTGTAGGCACCCGTCAATAGTACCTGTAATTACCACGCACAAAAAGCAGCCAAAATAAAGAAACAGACTTTCCTGAAATCCCCAAACTTAACGCTTCAATATTCAAAACCCATCATAAAGAGGCAGTTCAAAAGGCAGTTAAAACACCGAGCCTGCTGTCAAAATCAACGAACAATCAAGCACGTGCATACAGAATCACCATTTGCCTGAATCGCTAGCTCGCTCACTCTGTCTTCAAATCACTTTTGTCTTGTTTGTTTGCAAACAGCAACACGTAAAAGCAGTCACAAAACAAACTCCCTACCTCCTTTCCTTTTCATAAATCCCAATCCTCACAGCAGCGGCACCAGGTGACAAATCCTAAGAGCGAGGGGGGCGGGTTACAGTGGCACTGTCTGGGGACAGTACTGTCCAATCCCACGACTGCAAGAAAGTGTGACTAAAAGGAAAGGATCATCCCCGTACCTCCTCTGAGAAAAAAAAAAAGTAACATTCCCTATTCACTAGCAGCACCAACATCTCCTACCTGTGTGACACAGTAAAATCTCCACTCATGGCCCTCCTCCGCTGGAGAAGACTTTTGCTTAGTCGTCCCAGGGTACATTGCAGAACCAGAAAAATATATTTCAGAAAAACTGAACTATGCAGATAGCTTGGGGGGGGGCAGGGCCCAACAGACAAAGAGGGGCTAAAAAAAAAAAAAAAAAGAAACCCAGTGGTAAAAACACCTAGTTGACAAAGAAAGAAATGGGAACTTTTTTTTAAACAAGCATACTTCCACACTCCAAAATATACTGTAAAACTCTCAGAATTTTCTTTTTTTCTTCTTTTAACTATTTTTAATTATAATGAGCCATTGTATAATGGCAATAACGCACTCCAGGGTGTGTGTGTTGTGCTGGGATAATGTCACTTCTGGGGTGATTAGTCACACTCGGCCTGCGGCCTCATGCCTAAACACCTCAGACGTGACATTATCCCAGCACAACACACACCCTGTCATTGCATTATTGCTTAAATGTTACACAGATGAATTAATTCATAATACTCAAGTGCAGCAATTACAAGTTTTTTTTTTTTTTTTTTTTTTTAAACAGATTTTTATTATAATTACAAGATGTTTTAAAAGGTTTCCTCAAGGCTGTCCGAAATTCATGTAAGGAATTTTTAGCCCTTAATTTCATAGATATTACATTCCCGGACTTAGCTGTATATGTTTGTAAAGCAAGGTCACCAAACCTATTATTAACTCTCAGACAAGGGAATTTTAGTGTACTTTCCCTTAATACATATTTTTTCTCTTGCTTTGCCTCGGTTAATACCAAAAGTTGCAACAGATGAATGATTTTAGAATTCAAGTAGTTTATAGCGCCACGTTAGCCAATTAAGTTCTCTTTTTTTCCTTCGTGGCCTAACCAATTTAATGCCAAATAAACCTTACAATGGTGAATGCCATATTTACTACAGTTGGCAAATATTGCCAATTTATAATAGGTTTGGTCAATTTTCCTTAGAGCTGTTTTAGGTACATTTCTATAAACCAATCCACCACACTCTAATACTGGGATCAGCAGTTGCTGGATTAACTTCATTTTAATGTCTCTCTTGAGACAAGCAGAGGTTCTTCTTAGTGCCCCCAATTTCTGGTTTGTTTTCTTAACTACTATATTTATATGTTCTATATAATGACAACTTACAATCTATGAGAACTCCTAGGTATCTGTAACATGGCATTTGCAAGTTCTTGCCCACTGTAAAATATATTTAATTTCCTATCCAGTGCGTCTTTCGCTCCAGTAGTAAAATGAAGACATTGCATTTTTTTTTTTTTAGATTCATCAACAGTCCTGACTTGGCAAACCACAGTTCCATCTTAAACAGATCATCCTGTAATTTTTGTTCTAGTGAGGCGGTTGACTTGCTGTGGTGTCCACTAAGGTCCGAAGTGCGCGGGTCGACAGTGGGAAAAGAACTGAGGAGTGTGTGGGGGACCACCCCCTTTTATAGGATAGGCATCCTGCATGTCCAGAGAGAATACTAGTCTCCCTGCCTCAGCACAGGCAGCAGACCATGCAGAGTGACCATCCTGAACTTCTTGTATTGGATATGGAAATTCAGGCCTTTGAGGTTAAGAATGGGCCTCAAGTCCCCTGTTCTCTTGGGGACGAGTAAGAACCGGGAGTAAAACCCTTTGTTCCTCCACCACCTGGGCACTGATTCTATAGCCCTTTTGTGCAGCAAGGCGAGCACCACCTCCCGATGCACAGGAACGTGGTCGGTGGGATAAGTTGGGGCAGAACAGGTGGAAAATCTGGAGCTGTTCTAGAGTTTGGCCCTGTTTGATCAGTTGCAGGATGCAAGTGTCGGCTGTAAGGGCCCTCCATTGTTCGAGATGGAGGGAGAAATTACCTCTGATAACTACCTCCTGGCTTGGGGCAGGAGGAAGGGGTTCTGACAAAGAGTTAGTCTGAGGCAGAACCAGCGGCTGGGGCTGCACCACCACCTCTGGGGCTCTTAGCAGAGGCAGCCTTGGAGGAGGGAGCAGGCAGGTCAGGCCCTGCCATGCGCTTGCTCTGAGGTCTGGTTCCTGACCTAGCCTTATGGGAGACCTTAGGAAAGGAGGGCTGTGGCCTGCTCCAGGGCTAGGTATGATAGAGGGAATAAATGGACCGAATGGCTTTACCAGAGGCCTGCAAGTCATTGATACTATCCTGAATGCCAGGGCCAAAAAGCTTAAAGCCCCCAAAGGGGGCAATGAGAATGTTCTGCTGGATATCAGCATCAAATTCAGAGACCCTCAGCCAGAAGTGCTTTCTGAGGCAGATGCCAGTGGCAGCAGCCCTGGCTGTGGCATCAGCTATGTTATAAATGGCCCTTAGAAGATACTTACATTCACCACGGCTTGGGGAATCTCAAGAAGTTCCTGCCTCTGGGGACCCTCAAGAAGGGCCTGTGCTGCAGCTCAGCCCATCTTCCAAAGGATGGTCTGGTATTTCACCATGTGGGACAAGTAACTGGCAATCCTGAGGCCTAAAGTGGCCGAAGCAAAGGTCCTCTTGCTCCAAAGTTCAATCATCCTAGATTCCATGTTGGGGGAGGGAACTAAGGTGCTTGGGCACCTAGGACCTATCACGAGCCATCTTGATGATCACTGAGTAGGTTTCTGGTTGGGGGGCATAGAAAGGCTTCCTTAGATGGGCCTGATAAAGCTTGTCAGCCCTCCTAAGCATGGCAGGGACCATGTTAGTCCTGTGCCAGGCCGCAGTGGCAGTATCATCCAGGGCTGGGAACAAAAGAGGGATGAACTTAGGGGAAGAGTCAGTAATCTCCAGGAAATCCACCAGGTTCCTTCTGGCGATATCCTCCCTCTTCAGCCTGGAACCCCATGGTAACTTGAAGTTGCTTCATCTGGGAGAAGGAAGGGTCCTCAGGAGGGGGATCTGTGAGTACGTTTTATAGAGTCCTCACTTTCTGAGGCGACAGTGGATCAGTCTGAGAAGTCACCCCCAATATCTTGCCCTTTATCCTCATCATCAGGAAGGATGAGATCTAGCAGTTGACGGCAGATAAGGACCCCAAGGCCCATCCAGTCTGCCCATTTTTTTCTACCTTATGAATGTGCCATAGGCCTGTACTCTGTCAATGGCCTATCTATTCATACTCATCTGTATTGCGCCCTTATGCCTATCCTATGCCTGTTTGAAGCCCTGCACTGTATTCATATCCACCACTTCCTAAGGTAGGCCGTTCCATGCATCCACCACCCCTTCTGTGAAAAAGAACTTCCTCACATTACCCCTTAATCGGCCTCCCTCTAATCTCATGTTGTGTCCTCTTGTTTTCCTTATACTAAAACATGTTAAGACTCTTTCACCTTGTTAATGCCCTTAAGATGTTTGAATGTTTCCATCATATCACCTCTCTCCCTCCTTTGCTCTAGGGTATACATATTGAGCTCCATTAATCTGTCCTCATATGTTTTCTTATGCAGTCCCTGCACCGTTTTGGTTGCCCTTCTCTGGACTGCCTCCATTTTGTTAATGTCCTTGTGCAGATGCAGCCTCCAGTACTGCATGCAATACTCCAGATGGGGCCTAACCAGTGGCTTGTAAAGAGGGATTATCACCTCCCTCTAATGACTTGCGATACCCCCTACTAATACCCCCCAACATCCCTCTAGCCTTACCTACTGCTTTAGTGATCTGCTTGGATGATTTCAGGTCATCTGTGATGATGATGCTCAAGACTCTTTCTTCCCTTGTGATTGCCAGCAACTCCCCTCCCAACCTATAGGTGGCTTCAGGGTTTCTCTTCCCTATGTGCGTGATCTTACACTTCTTTGTGTTACACCCCAGTTGCCACTCTTCCGACCATTTTGTCAGTTTATCCAGATCTCTTCTCATTCTGCTCACCCCATCTGGATCATCTACTCTGTTGCAGATTTTGGTGTCATCTGCAAACAGACAAACCTTACCCTTTAGTCCATCTGCAATGTCACTGATGAAGATACTGAAGAGGACTGGCCCCAGGGCTGGTCCCTGAGGTACTCCACTTGTGACTTGCATCTCTTCTGACTGTATACCATTTACCACCACTCTCTGTTTTCTGCCAGTCAACCAGTTTGCCACCCAGTTGACCAACTTCTGACCCACCCTGAGCCTACCTAGCTTATTAATCTTTTATGTGGAACACTATCGAAAGCTTTGCTGAAGTCAAGGTAGGCAACATCAACTGCTCCCCCTTGGTCCACCACTCTGTTTACCCAGTCAAAGAAATCTATGAGATTAGTTCGACAGGACCTTCCTGTTGTAAACCCGTGCTGTCTTGGATCCTGTGCTCCTATGGATACCAGGTGTTGCACTATCTTTTCCTTAAGGAGTACCTCCATAATCTTGCCCACTACAGAGGTAAGACTGACTGGTCTGTAGTTCTCTGCCTCCTCCCTGCTACCACTCTTGTGAAGCGGGATCACATTAGCCCTTCTCCAGTCTTCTGGGACCTCTCCTGTGCTCAGAGACTCACTAAACAGTTCCGATAATGGCTCTGCTAGTTCCACCCTTCGCTCCTTTAGTACCCTGAGATATATGCCATCAGGTCTGATTGCCTTGTCCACCCTAAGCTTAGCAACCTCTTGTAGGACCCTTTCCTTTGTGAAGGGACTCGCGCACACCTCCCTCCCCTTGTGTCCATGGTGCTGAGCTGTGGACCCTGCCCTACCTTCTATTTGGTAAATACTGAGCAGAAGTATCTATTTAGGACAGATGCTTTTCCTTGGTCCTCCTCTGCACACTCCTCCTTATCCCCTTTGATCTTAGCAATACCCCCTCTGGACTTTCTCCTTTCACTAATGTATCTATAGAAAGTCTTGTCCCCTTCTTTTACTGTTCATGCTAGTGTTTCCTTGGTTTGGACCTTTGCCTGCCATACTGCCTTCCCTGCTTCCCTTAGGGAAGCTTGGTATGTTTCCCTATCTTCGTCCTGCTGCATTCCCTTATATTTCCCGAAGGCCAGCCTTTTGGCTCTGACCTTTTCTGCTACAGTGTTTGAGAACCAAAGTGGTTTCCTCCTTCTTTTGCTGTTGCTTTTCTCTCTAACATGATGGGATGTTACTTCAAGTATTGCATCCTTAATGCTTACCCACTTTGCCTGTACCCCCTCACCTGTATTTCATCTTGCCAGGGCTAGCTTAAATCTGTTGGCCATCTTATCAAAGTCAGCTCCTCTGAAGTCCCATACTTTGCTTTGGAATGGGATGATTTAGTTCTAGTGGCCAAATTGAACAATACCACGTGATGGTCACTGGCCACCTGGTGACTTTCTACCTGGAGATCTGTGATCCTCTCCCCATTAGTCAGTACTAGATCTAGGATAGCCCTGTCTCTTGTGGGTTGTTCTACCAGTTGTTTGAGGCCCTCCCCCTGCAGGGAATCCACTATGTCTAGTTCTAGTGGATGTTCCTGCTGGTATTGACCAATCTGTATCTGGTATGTTGAAGTCTCCCATTATCAGAATCTCCCCTTTAGCTGTCATGTTTTGTATATCTTCTAACAGTAATGTGTCTATGTCCTCCCCCTAGTCTGGAGGCCTGTAGACAACCCCAGATCATATGGCTGTCCCATTTCCTGTTTCCAGGGTGACCTACAGTTCTTCTGGCTCCTTATGTGTATTCTGAATTTCTGTAGCTTTGATATTTTCATTGACAGAAAGGGCCACCCCCTTTGCATCTCGGTCTCTTCTGAACAGTACATAGCCGGGTACGGAAGTCTCCCAAGTGTGGTTACTGGTGAACCATGTCTCGCTAATGGCTACTATGTCCAGTTTAGCCTCTGTCATTGTTGCCTGCTGGTCTGGGATCTTGTTTCCCAGACTGCGGGCATTTGTGTACATGATTTTCCATTGGCCAGATTTCGATGTGTTAGTTGTTGGGCAAGGTCCGGCGTTTCCCCTGCGCATCGTGTGGAGAGCCAGACCTTTTTCCTTACCTGGTGATGCAAATGAACTACAAACATGCTGAACTCCTGTTTGATCACTAGCTGAGGGGAGGGTGTTCTTCCCATTCGATGCATCCAGTGCTGCCCCTCTCCCCATTTGCTAGTTTAAATATTCTGCAAGACATCAAACTTCTGCCCAATGCACTGACTCCTCTTTAGTCAATGCATTGAGGCAGAAGTTTGATATCTTTGCAGAATATTTAAATCAGCAAATAAATAGGGGTGGCACCGATAAATTCCAACAGGGAGAAACACCCCTCCCCTCCTCAGCTAGTGATTAGGGTGGTATTCCTCCTCAACATCAACCTGATCCGAGGCAGGGACTGATAGCAAAGACACCGACAATGCCCAAGAGGGCACAGTGCCCTGGGGCAAAACCAGCGTCAACACAGAGGCAGCCCTCCCTGGCAATGGCAACAAAGGCACTGGCCAGGATATGAACTGTTGGATTAGCGCCGCTATAATGGAAGAAAGTACTGTGTTTAGATTGATGGTAGGAAGAGGCAACACAGTTGCCAATGTTGGCAATGGAGGGGGCTGAGGCCTCGGCATCACTGGAGCACCGACTGCTGAAGCAGAGCCAGTGGACCTTACAGTTTCGAAGATCACAGCAGTGGAGCTGGCAGAGTAAACCGGGGTGAGCCTGAGGTCAACAGCCCTTCACCTGCCATAGAAAGGCTGGTGGAACTCACTACGGCGGGATGGCCTGGTGGGAGCTGAGGCCTGGGCAGCAGGAGAGACTGACGCCGAAACAGTCGATGGCGCTATCCCGGAGGAAGAAGCAGTAGCAAGTGGGGACTGGGAGCACCTCCAGGGGGAATGGTCTTTGTTATATTCCCTGTCCCAGTGACAGTGTTTCCCCGAAGCCTTGGTGGCCTGAGAGCCCAAAGAGTGAGCTGGTGACTGGGAGTGGGTAGTCCCTGAAGGTCCCTGCTCCATCCTGGCAAGTTTTTGCTCCAGAAGTAAAGACCGCAGGGCTTTCTGGTGATGCTGCCGGGTGGCGAGGTTGAACTTCAGGCAGAGCTTGCAGGCGAGGGTATTGTGGCTAGGCCCGAGGCAGCACACGTAGAGGTCGTGCTCATCTTTGGAGTAAATCTTCTTTTTGCAGCGATGGAAAAGGTTGGTAGAATCTTTCATTCTCAACATACAAGATAAAGATAATCACTTTAAAATAAAGTGATTTAACACTTAAAAGAAAGAAAAAGTTGAAAAAATGGCAGTGGACTGGACAACAAAGCTCCTGCAGAGTCTGTGCGAGTCTGGTTGACAGTGGGAAAGAACTGAGGAGGGAGGGTTGACAGCGGGAAGGAACAGAGGAGGGAGTGGGGCCACCCACCCTTATGTATGCAGGGATGTCAGCATCCAACGTTGGCATGGGCAGCCCCTACTAGACTGTTAGAAAAGTTTCTGTGTAGTCCTAGTGCCTGAATGCTATAACTTCCATTGGCGTGACCTGATAAAAGATATCCCTGCAGAAGATCTGCATACAGTGCTTGAAATGGTGCCTGGCCAAGGATCAGTACAAGAGCATTACAATATTTTTTTCATCTATTTATGAAGTTCCCTTTGATGCACACCATGAATTTGTTTGCCTTGCTAGGTGCCCCTTCCCTATGCTGTTAGTCCCATTTAAAAGTGCTGCTGGATCACTACCCCAAGGCCTTTTTCTTGTTGACATCCAGTAATCGCTAAACCATTTAAGTAGTATTTTCTTTTAAATTTTTCTTCCCAGAGAAAATGCATGGCTTATATTCTTCCACAGTGAAGTTCATCTGCCGCCTCCCTACTGACTTCCCCAACTTGTCCAAGTCTTTCTGCAGCTCATTTATCTCCACTTGTGTTGCAACTTCTTTCCATCATGGTGTTATTAGCACACTTGCCAACCTAGCTAGTGGTGCCCACCTCCAAGTCATTTATAAATATACTGAATAGTGTTGGTCTGAGTACACACCCGTTAGACACTGCTGGTCACTTGATTACATGCTGATAGACTATCATCCATTATAGCTCTGTTTCTTATCCTGCAGCCAGTTATTGCAGTTACAAGCAGCGCCAAACACATCAGGAGTGGTGTACATCTCAGACTAAGGCTCCTTCAGAATCTGAATCCTAGTGAGTAGCTATGACACAGTACACAGTGTGCAATGCAGTGCTTGGACTGAGAATTCTGGTACAGTGCAGAATAGGAGCTGAGCTGGTCTGATATTTTGTGGTGTTTTTGTATGTACATAATGTATATTAACTCCTTGGCTTAAGTATGCTGTTGATGTAATAAATAAAAAGCAATGTCTTCAAATCTGTTCTTCCGTCATCTTTTTATATTTCAGTCTTAATAAAAACATGTATGAAGTTGTGTGTAGTGTGTTACTGCCGCCGGCATAGTTCTTTATACATCCACGTACTGCGGCAATCCCTAAAAGTACTGTGTTTGCCCTAACGCGTCTTCTTTTTTGCCATCCACACTGCCCTGTAAACTAAAAACCAACACGTTTGGTATGGTTGAAGAGCTTAGAAGCCATGCTACACAAAGTGGCACATTTTGAAAGCTTCCTGTCATCAAGGCGCGATATAAAAGGGCAGCAACAGTTGACCGCCATTTTACTTCTAATCTGTGCAGACGTAAAGAGTGTAATTATTATGTGAAGCTGGTGGTTTCCTTTTTATAAATTGCAAGTTGTTTTTTTTCTTTTGAATGAGTATAAGCCAGTGATTTTATTAATTTAAATGAGTGCTTTCAGAAAATGGATCTTCCGTTTCTCAAAGACTGTCCCTGTGTACAGTGTGAGTGACAGCTCTGAAAGGAAATGCCCTCGTATGTCCTCGAGCCGTCAACAGCATTTGCTGAGGGATTTAACATATTTGTTTACAGTAATCCCAGTGGCAATAGTGAGCTACTCTTCCATTTGCTTGCATTTTCAAATACACTGCTGAAATCCCTCCCCTGCTCATGATTTAGTACTGAGAGAAATCACGGAGATATTTCAGCAAAAGTACTTGAAAAAGTAAGCAAATCGTGAACTACAGTCTTTTCATTGTGATGCCTTGTAAGACTTTTTTATGTTTTAGACGCATTTTTTCCTTGCTAGGCTGCAGGCTCTGTATATTCATTATGAACAAGGGAATGCTGCCATTTGATATAATTATATGATCCCTCATTCAATGGATCCTGCCTCAGAACGTGATCTCTGTTGCATGAACCACTATGTGCCTCGAAGAACCCCAGTAAATTCTAATTCCCAACTCCTGTGTCAGATCTCTGAGTGCGTCTCATCAACCCCCAATAACTACTTTAAACAGACTTCCCTGCCTCGTTTTGTTGAACTTTGCTCTGAGTGCTCCTCGAGATTCACTCACTGTTCTTATCCTCGACCCAGCGGTTGCCCTAGTAGTCGCATCCCCGCCGCTACCACTACTCGCGATCTCTCCTGTCACACACCCTGTGCTCAGTCAGTTCCCACTGCCTGTCACCTCCAGTAATGCCACTCTCCTTCCCTAGCCTTCGTTTGCTCCAATCTGCCGTCCCACCTTGCTTCCTCCCGACCAGCGTCATTCTCAGCTCCTTGTTCCATCCATGTTACCCCCACTGCCACTCGCACCCTGTGCTTCTCTGCTGCCTTGCCCGACCCTTCTGGCGCATTCTGCCTTAGTCCATTGGCCCACCTTGCACCTACCCCAAGTTCTCTATAGCCCTGTGCCCTCCCCCAGCTAGTGCCACTCGCCCCGTGTTACCCAGCTGCAGAACCAAATTTTACCAGTGTGGAGCTCCGAACATTCACCATGACCCGCTAAACCAGCCTGCGGTTATAATGCTGATCGTCACCATGACAGGGCTGTTTCTTTAAAGTCTCCCCTGCTGCAACTGAGTTACCAATGCATAGCTCCAAGTCTGAGTAGTTTACGACCCGCTTGAACCAGCTTGAGGGTCTTGAGTCATGCTGTCTCATCCAACCGTCTGTTTTGGGTGTGGAATCTTAGCGCCCCCCCCCCCAGTTGGCAATCGTCCAGCAGCACTTTATTCGGTGTTCCACTCCCCTCTCCAAGACCCAGTGGGATCTCTTTTGTCCAGCTCCCCTACTCCAATGGCAGAGTAGTCCACGACTCCCACTGCCTTTTGGTCTGCATTACAACAGTGTCAATGCTTCAATGGAAAACATGGGATTATCCATCGCACCTTCTTACAGCACTCCCAGTCTCCACCCATGGGTAATTCCGGCACTTCCTCTCAGGTTGATGCACAAAGGATTTCCTTAGGAAACGAAATCTGATCCCTCTCTCATCCCTGCTTCCGTCTCCTCCCCTGTCTTTCCCAGACTCCTCAGTTTTTTCTTTGTGTATCACTCCAGGCTGGTCACAGATTTTTGGCTCTGTGCCATCTAAGGTAAGAATTATTTTTATTATATCCTAATCTCAAGAAAAATGATCGTGCAGACAATATAGAATTATTAGCTTAGCCAATCGAGGCGTCAGAGAAACTTGTACAGGCAATTTTGAACAGAAGTGTATGTTTTTAAGTCATGCTCCATTACTGCATTAGCAAGACTTCCTTCCTCAGTACACCTTGTTCTGCTGAGGAAGAGAGATCCTACACCCAGCTTCCCCCCGGTTTACCTTGTTCAGCCGGGGAGCAGAAGCTAGTATGGGCCTCTAATGATTGTTTTAATTAAGTTTAAAACGCCCCACGCTTGCCTCGCGGTTCACCTTGTTCAACCGTGAGCGCGAGTCCTCAGAAAAGCAGCGCCTGCCTCTGTATGCCTACCTGCCCCCCTGGTCTTCATTCTGTGCTGTTCGGAAAGTTCGTATTTTTTTTTTTTCCTTCCTCCGCAAACGCCGGCCACCAGTCCCTACCGCACGGCATGCTGAAGACCCAGAGAGATGCCATGCTGCCTGCTCTCTTCCCTGGTCTCGAGGGACCATGATCTCGCGAGACCACGCTGCCCTATCAGCCCTCTTGTTGTCATCTCCTAAGATGGCGGTGCCCTGTGCACTCTCCCCCTCCACTAAAATGGCGGTGCGAGGCCTTGGTTTCTTAAAGGGGCAATGCAGACCTTAAAATAGAGGTCTTAAAAGATTTAAAGGGGCAATGGCGTTTTTTGTGTCAAATTAATGGGTAATGTCCCAATACATCAAATTTGCAGAAAAAAATGGTCTCCTTTGGTGAAGTTAAAAACCTTTATGATGGATGGAGGCAGACAATCTGTGTTTGGAGCCCAGTAACTCTAGCTCCTGCTCCTTAACACAGGGGCAGCAGATTTTTGGTACAAATCTTTTACCTAGTCCCTAAAGTCAAAAGCTGAATCATTTTAGGTTCCAGGCTTATAAATGCTAAAGGCACCGTATTTAAACAGTTTTTTAAAAAAATAATGTTTTCATTATGAAGCTTATCATCCATTATATCTCCTCCCCTACCACATTGTTTTTTTCAGAGGAGATAACATGACTTCAAGAAGGATTTGCAGGAAATGTCCCCACATTCTTTTAACCTCCGACCAGGAAGACCTGTGTTCCCTATGCATGGTCGATGCAGACCCTATTATCTTCAATTCAAATTCGGGGTCCACAGAGGAGGACATATTACAGGATAGTGCTTCCACATCTTCTCAGAGTGTGGTAGTCCAGCTGTTCCAAAAGCTTTTGGACAAAATGATGCCTTGGGAGCAGACAAACGACCCAGGTCTCCTGAGAAACCCCCTCCACCAAAATGTCATAGGGGTACCCCTTTTCCAACCCCAGAGGATGGGTCGGAGTCTCCATACTTGGGGGAAGAGGACCCAGAGGAGGAGGAGCCCGAAGAGGACATGGCCGCCCGGCTTTGCCCCTTCAACTCCATCCCTGAGATCATCAGGGTAGTGTGTGAAACTCTACGAATCAACGAACCCATACAGGAGCCAGAGAACAGACTGGACCCCCTAGTGCGTGACAGGAAACGTTCCACCACCTTCTTTCCCTTTTGCCCAGCCCTGGATAGTATCCTGGCTAGGGAATGGGAGGCTCAGACCCAATAAAGACAAGGAAAGGGGACCTTTGAGAAAGATATCCGTAGCCCAGGAGAAAGAGAAGTCTTGGGCTTCCGCCCCAAAGTCGACTCAAGGTCTCAGCCCTGAGGCAACAAGACAGTCCTCCATCTAAATCAGCTTCCGCCTTGAGAGACCCCATGGACAGGAAGGTGGATGATATAGTCGGAAAGTTCATGACATGCTGACCATGAACATGAGAGCTCCTTGGCAGCCACTTATTCCTCCAGAGCGGTCCTTAGATGGCTGGAAGCAGTTCGCTCAGACATTCCAGAATCTAGCACCCATGGATCTACCATGGATTACGCTATCCAAGCTATTAAGTACGTGGCAGATGCCACTATTGACACCTTTAAAATGGCATCAAGATCGGTAGCTTCAGTAAACAGAGCCAGGAGATTAATCTGGCTCAAACTGTGGAACGTGGACCAAGAATCCAAAGCCCGACTAATGAAGCTCCAATTCTCAGGGGACAGGGTTTTCTGCACAAAGTATTTCTTGTGTGTGTATGGGGGTGGGTGGTGTGCGTGTGGTCACGACCAGGTAGGGGAGACACAGGGGGACCAACGATGGCACATCTACACCTCTGCTTTGCGGCCGTCTGGGGTGTGGTTCGCCGTCATCAGGACAGCCATTCAACTTTTTTTCCCCCACTGTTCTCCCAGCTTACCCCTCCACCCATTGTTTATGGTACAGCACGCCTGTGTCCTAGCTGAATGCACCCTCAACATGTGGTAACCCACACCACAACATGTGTTGCTGCAACAGGCCGGCCACTGGGATCTGCTTTAGAGCAATACTAGCTCAGTCTCTCACCCCAGGAGGAGAGCATACCTGAGACGCTCCTAACCCTGTTTTCTGGCTAGAAACCGGGATGCCAGCTTTCCAGGTAAACGCTCAATTGGATCTAGAGGTGTTGAGGTGATTTTTTTTTTTCCTGTCGACTATTTGTTGCACCTGACAAACCTGATCCTGCCCATCTGAAATCCCCAACACCTGCCGGATGGAGAGAGAACTCCTCTCTGCTTGTCCTGGTCCACCGACCCCTTAGATCCAAGCCCCACATGGCAGGACCGCCAACTCCTACTGGTGACCTTTCTGAAATCTAATGGGTGGCCAGTATTCTTGCACAGGGAGCATCTGGAGGCAGACTGGAGGATCCGACATTGGGCGTGGTGGTCTGCCCCTTGTCCTACCTTCGCCTACCAATGCTCCGGGGCAGTGCCATGTTTCTTCCCGTCCTCAATAGGTCAGGCCTGTGTGTGTGTTTGTGTGTGTGTGTGTGCGTGTGTGTCTTGTGGTGTTGGTTTCTGTAGATGGGTAATGCATGTGTTGCGTATGTACGTGGGTGTGGGGTGTGCATGCATGTGGGGTGTACTCTAATCAGGATGATGCCTGGCTCCACCTTTTTATTAACCAGGAGAGAGAGGACTGAGCATCCACAAGAACAACGCTGTTGTGTGCAGGCAGCCTTGGCTGCCTCGCATAATGACTGCCCCAGGTGGAGGCCTGAGAGTAGAATAGGACGGGGTCGCCAATGGAAGGGTGGATGCTGCCGGACTCCATCTTGCATGCACCTCCATATACACATGCTGATGTGCCTACCATAATCAAATGCCCACCCTATCCCCTGGAGTGTCCTGATGCACCCCACAGAATTTCCATGCCTTTGCAATTGCAGTAGTCAGCTGTCCTGGATGTGGTGGTGGTCGGGGAGGGACCCTAGAAGGCTACAAGGCGCCGGCCCGGTGGCGCTGAGGGTTGAGGCACTGGACGCCACACCTCGCGCTACACCGGTGACCCGGGTTTGGGAGCGATCTCAGGCGCCAGAGGTCGGCAGGGGCGGGCGAGGATTGAGCACCTGATGGGCTGCTTTCTTCCCCGGGGGGGAGGTCGGGGATTGCCTGGCGTGCCAGTGGCACTGCAGCACGTAATCCGCGTGCCCTGACGCAGACAGGGGTTGCCGTGTACGCCTTGTGTCGGGGACGTGCACACGCATGGGAGGGATCTCCAGAACAAGGAAAAGCCCGGTCTGAGGGGTAGGCGACAGCACCTGCCCCCATGCCCAAAGGCCAAGTCCATCCTGCCTGGCCTTCCAGATTCCTCCATCCAGGTCCTCTCCCACGTCGCAGTCTGTCTAAAAAGTGCGCCCAAAGAGGAGGGCTGGCCCCACCCCGGAGGGGTTAAGCCGGGGGTGCCGATCGTGGACAGAGGAGGAGGGAGAGAGGAGGCACAGGTAGGTGGACTTCAGGCAGGGCAGGAACAGGCAGGATGCCTGAGAGAGCCCCCCCCTCCCCGACCGGAGGGAAAAAGATTGGAAAAAAAAAAAAAAGAAAGACACAAGGTATGTGATGTGATTGTGACAATGGAAAACATTTTTTTTTTATTATGTAATCTGACCAGGAAGGGTTGGTGGTTTCTTAAGTGTTTTAAAAGGGATATAGAAATTAATTCAAATGTTCTTCTTGCTTGTCAATAAATAAATCATAAATATGAAAATATCCTCAGTCTGTGTCTCTTTTTTATGTGTGTGGTGGGGAATGTGTGTGTGTGTGAGTTGGTTTGTGTGAGTTGGTGGTCCGTGCCATGCTGCTTGGGTCTGCCGCTGTTGGTCGGAGGTGGGACGGGCCTGGAAGACTGGTATGCATGCAGAAAAAAAATTGTTTTGTCATCAGATGATGGTGGGCAGAGGGGCAGGATGTCCCAAAACAGTTTTGTTCTACATGGATGCCAGTCTGCCTGGTCTGTGCCACACTTCATGGGCCTGTTGCTGATGGTCGTAGTGGGACGGGCATGGCAGACATGTTGAAAAAAATTGTCCTGGCATCAGGTGATGGTGGCCAGAGGGGCAGGATGTCACAGAACAATTTTGTTCTACATGGATGCCAGTCTGCCCGATCCATGCCACGCTGCTTGGGTCTGCTGATGATGATTGGAGGTTGGATGGGCCTGGCTCGAAACAGGGGCACCGGCATTCCAGGTGAACTCCAAATTTGGTCTCGAGGTGTGAAGAGTGGTTTTGTTATTAAACTTTTTCAGTACCCTAAAATGAACATAAAAATAGTTCTTCCGTCTTGTGCCATTTAGATACATTATTTCTTTATGGTTTATATAGTGTTTGAAAGAAGATATAAACTCTTATGTTCTTGCTGTTTAAATAAATCATAAGTTTGAAACAATATCCTCTGTCTTTGTGTGTGTGTGTGTGGGTGGTGAGGTGGGAGAGAGTCCATAAAGCAATTATAAGGGGTACGATGAAGCAGGCCGTTGGTTAACTAGAATCTGGAACTTATCCAATAGGCATCTCAGAGGGGTGTGTGGGTGGATGGTTGATGTTGGTGGGTTGTGATGTATGGGGGTGTGGTTGCGTTTGTAGTTGTGTGTGTGCTTGTGAGTGTGTGTGTGTGTGGTGGTGGTGGAGGTGTGTGTGTGTGTAGCAGGGTGTCCATGCGGGGTGTGCATAAGGGGGCGGTGGTGTGCGCGTGGTTTGTGGTGATGGTCAGTGGTGATAATGGGTTGGGGGACTGCTGCACTATGGACAGGGACTGGGTGTTGGAGGTGTGGATCCACTGGACCACTGGGGCTGGCAGGCTACCAAGCACCTGTCTGCATTACAGATGCCTTCCTGTGGGTGGCCGGCTGATTTAGGCCAGCTTTTCCATGCCTATCTGTGTACAATGCATTCCCTATGATTATGCTTATGCACATGCACGGGAACATCCCCTCTGCATGCACCGCACAGATTATGTTTTTGTCATGGCCCAGTCACATTTGTGTCGCCCATTTCCCCTTCTGAATATGGCACTTCCGGCAAATTTGGTGGGATGCATGGCACATCTCTGGTTTGTGCTGAAAGTGACTGTGTTCTTTTGCAACACCAAGAATGATTTGAGTAAATATGGTATCGACTGGCTGTACCTAATGCTCCGTGTCTCATGAAGCTGATTTGAAACTACCAGCTCCACTGTCAGTGATCAGCAGGCACACCGCTACCACCAGTCAGCACCCTGTATAGTAAATTACTTTTGGAACTGCATGTTAGATAATCAGGCGGTGTCTGAAACAACTAGGCTGCCAATAATGACAAGGGAGTTGCGTGCTAGTTTCAAATCAACTTCACGAGACATGGAACAGTAGTTGTGGCCAGTCTATAGTGTATGAACTCGCAGCAAGTCCAGTTTGTGCTGTAAAAGAACGGATAATCATTTTCAGGATTATAAAATGCAAAAGACTATTTTTTTCAAAAAGTAAGGTAATAATGAACTAGAATGGGTCTGTATGTGCCTACATTAGTTTTCCTTGCTGCTTGATGCCTTGTCAAAATGTGGGAGCACAGCCCAAAGTGACTTGGTAACATACATGGGGGGGGGGGGTAGTTCAGTTGACAACAGATAAGGAATGCTAGGCCCACCTAGGTTGCCTGTGTTCCCTGTCTGCTTGATTGGCTGACTCCCAATATATTGCACAACTTGTGCACATCAGATGAGGGTAGAGGGCCATGACTGGATGGTGAGTGTGTAGACGGGTGTGGGTGGGGTGCGTGTGTTGGTGGGGTTGTGTGCACGTGTGTGTGTGTGTGTGTTGGTGGGGTGGTATGTGTGTCTGGTGGTGGGTGGGTGTTTCTGTGGGTTGGTGGTGGTGTATTTTATGGGTGGTGTGTGTGTGTGTTATGTGCTAATGACTGGAGAGGGGACGCTATTCCAAGCATCTAACACCCTTTCTGTTAAGTAAAGCCTCCTCACATTTCCCCTTATTACTGTACTCCAATCATATTGCAATCACGTTCTTGTACGGCTATTTGATGACTCCCACCTGTGCTCTGGGTGGGTGATGTGTGTGCGCATGTGTCTGGTGGTCTGTGGTGTGCATGTGACTTCTGTCTGTGTGTGTGCATATGTCGTCCGGGGGGTGGGTGTTGTGTGTCATGCGTGTGTCATCCGGTGGCGGGTGGTGTGTGTCCGTATGTTGGCTGGGGGTGGGTGTATAAGTGAGTTGGATGGCCTGTAGGGGGAGGGGGCAAGAGTGATATCAGATGACCATTATGTCCAGATGACTGAAGGGTTATGTGTGGGAGTGGTGACACTGTATAACTGGATGTCAGAATGCACTGGAAAAGGTCACACATACCACCAAATAGGCATCTACATGTGACGGTCGATTGGCAACGTTCATCCATCTCCCCCCCCAAGTCAAGCACACTGGCATTCTGGTACACTGGGTGTTGTGTTTGTGTCAAGGTGGTGTGTGTGTGTGTCAGGGTGGTGTGGTGTGTGTGGTTATCTGGTTGGGGTGTGGATGTGGGGTGGGGGTGTGTGTGTGTGTGTGTGTGTGTGTCAGTCATCTGTGGGTTGGGTGGGAGAGGCTACGGAAGAGTGCCAAGTTGGGGGCATGATCGTACTAAGGATGAGGAACGCTGGCAGGTCGGGCACGGTTTCTGTTGATCGGGATACCAGGGATGTGTGAAGCTGTGATCCTCTTTTGAAGGGTGAGGCCAGGTAGGAGGCACAGACTACAGAGTCCTATGAATGAGGGGGGCGATGTCTTGATATCTGCATCAGGGACCTGAGTTGGTTTGGGGAACCCACACTGTGGTAACGGGCTGGGGGACTGCTGCACTATGGGCAGGGACTGGGTATGGGAGGGGTGGTTCCACTGGACCTGGCAGGCTAGGTGTGGGGCGTGTGTGTGTGTGTGTGTGTGTATTAAGGTCCTTTGTGGGTCTGCATATGTATGTGGTGCACCCCAACCCCCCCGGCACAGATCAAGCATGGCATACCATGGTATTATGTCATCAGTCATGATGTACACGATATTCTGGGCATAGGGTGCTAAATAAGTATGTGTATGAATATGAACAGTAGTGTATCTCCCTTGCTTTCCTTCCTTGCACCTGAGGGAATGGTTCAACTAGAGGTAATGCATTAAGTATCAAGGTGCATGTTAAGTTTTTTCCCATCAGTTTAACAAAATATTGTGAGGTTGGTGGGTTAAATGAGAAACGGGAAATGAAAATTACGTACCTACCATAATTCTTGATCTTTCTGTGTACAGTATCTTCACCATTCATCACATTTGGGGTGTGTGGCCAGAGGTCATGACCCTGCGGGAGCTCTTTTTTTGGGGGGGGGTGGAGTTGATGCACCGTCTGCGCCACCCTCGAGGCCAATACACTTTGTGGCGCTCGCGGGTTGGCTATTAGGTGTCGTCGACCCCGCCTCCCGCCACTTCTGAGTTGCCAGAGAGTAAGAAAGGGTTGGGGGAGACAAGGAAGTCCAAGGACAGACCAGGGAAAAGATATATGAACTGAAAAAGAAATAAACGGCCGGAGAGGACAAACAGAAGACTGAGAAAAACTAAGGGGATTGCGAACGGGCCCCAATCTCTGGAATCGGAAAGGGAAGGAGGGAGGGAAAACAAGAAGAGGAAGGGGGGGAGAACACACCCCAGACTCACTGACTGTTCCCAAACTGAGATTAAGAACTGCGAAAGAGTAACCAGAAGGCTGAATTGCCAGAATTCAAGGCACAGAATTACTGCCAACTAACTCCAGCAGAAGCAGATGAGGCTATCATGTGGACAGAAATCCAGGGTTGTCCTCCCCAAAACCAAATAACTGGACAGGGGAGAAACAACAAGTTTCCCTAATTAAAAACTGAGGGATGAGTCCCTAAGGACAAGGATAGAGGGAGACAGGAGAGAGAGAGAAAGAGGGCAGCTCCCAATCCCAACCCATAGGGGTGGAGCCAAGGCATTGAGAAGGGAGCTCCCCCTCCCCTGATCCCTCTCTGCCGTCAGAAGGAGAAGGAAAAATTCCAGTGTGCCCAAGGTCACCCCGCTCCTGACCAGTGGAAAGGAAGGGGGGCACACAGAGGAGGGACCCAGAGACTGAGGCCCCAGGGGGATGGAGGGTGGGATTTGTGCTGAATGGCGAAGATACACAGAAAGATCAAGAATTATGGTAACATAGAAACATAGACTTTGAAGGCAAATAAGGACCGCTTGGCCCACCTAGTCTGCCCATTTCCCTACCTAGAGGATAAGCTGCAGATCCTATTTAACCAACAGCCTATTTCTTCCTACCCCCCACAAAAATTGCCTTATGTCTGTCCCATGCATTCTTGAATTCTCCCACAGTTTTAGACCCCATAACCTCCTCAGGAAGGCTGTTCCATGCGTCCACCACCCTCTCTGTGAAAAAATACTTCCTCACATTGTCCCTGAGCCATCCCCCCTCTATCTTCAAATTGTGTCCCCTTGTTCTTGCACATCTCTTTTTCTGAAAGATGCTACCCTCTTGGACTTTGTTGATTCCACAGAGGTACTTAAACATTTCTATCATGTCCCCCCTCTCCCTCCTTTCCTCACGGGTATACATATTAAGCTCCTTTAGTCTCTCCTTGTATGGCTTCTCTTGCAGACCCTGCACCATTTTAGTTGCCCTCTTCTGAACTGCCTCCATCCTGTCTATGTCCTTGCAGAGATGGGGTCTCCAGAACTGGATGCAGTACTCCAGATGGGGTCTCACCAACTGTCTGTACAGGGGGATAACAACTTCCTGTTTTCTGCTGGTGATGCCTCTCCCTATACATCCCAGTATCCCCCCAGCCCTCCCTACTGCCTTCTCGCATTGCTTGCCAAACTTAAGGTCATCTGATATGATTACCCCTAGGTCTCTTTCCATTTTTGTTGTTGTTACTACCTCCCCCCCATTGTGTAATCTTCCCCTGGGTTTTTGTTTCCCAGGTGCATTACTTTGCACTTCTTTGCACTGAATCCAAGCTGCCATACTTCTGACCATTCCTCCAACCTTGCCAAGTCCCTTCTCATCCTTTCCACGCCTCCTTGTGTATCAACCCTGTTGCAGATCTTTGTGTTATCTGCAAAGAGGCATACTTTTCCTTCCAGTCCCTCTGCAATGTCACTTATAAAGACTTTAAAAAGGACTGGACCCAGTACTGAACCCTGGTACCCCACTAGTAACCCCTCTTTCTTCAAAGTGGACTCCATTTACAATTACCTTCTGTGTCCTGTTGTTCAGCTAATGTTTTACCCAGGCTACCACCCTGGGACCCACTCCCAGGCTGGTTAATTTGACTACTAATCTTTTGTGTGGGACTGTGTCAAATGCCTTGCTAAAATCTAGGTAGGCCATGTCCACAGCCCCTCCCTGGTCTACTACTTTGGTCACCCAGTCAAAGAAATCAATTAGATTCGTCTGACATGACCTTCCTGCTGTGAACCCATGCTGCCTTGGGTCCTGTGCCCCACTGGCCTCTAGGTACTCAACAATTCTTTCCTTCAGAAGTGATTCCATCACTTTCCCTACCACAGAGGTCAAACTGACAGGTCTGTAGTCTCCTGCCTCCGTCTTGGTCCCACTTTTGTGAAGGGGAATCACATCCACCTTCTTCCAGTCCTCAGGTACCACACCATCCTCCCATGATTTGTTAAAAGGCGTAGTCAGTGGTGTCACTAGTTCTCTGCTTAATTCTTTTAGAATTCTGTGGTGAATTCCATCTGGCCCCATTGCTTTGTCCACCTTCAGTTTTAGGAGTTCTTTCAGAACCCTTTCTTCTGTGAAAGGACTGGGATCAACCCCTTCCAGAGTGCTTCTGTTAATTGGATTAGGCACTCTCCACTTCCTCTTTTTGTGAATACTGAACAGAAGTATTCATTCAGTATCCCTGCTTTATCACTGTCACCTCTGCCCACCCACCATCAATTCTATTCAGCCTCACTATCCCTCCCTTTGTCTTTCTACGTTCCCTGATATACCTATAAAAGGTTTTATCCCCCTTCTTAACCGAGTTAGCTATCTTTTCCTCAGTTTGTGCTTCTGCTATTCTGACTATCCTCCCTGCTTCCTTCTGCCTTAACTGGTACAGTTCTCTGTTCTGCTCCTTCTGTGTTTCCTTATACATCCTAAATGCTATCTTTGTCTCCCTAACCTTCACCGCCACCTCTTCTGAGAACCATTGTGACTTTTTCTTTCGTTTTGATTTATGTGCTTCACACAAAGGCTTGTTGCCTCTGTGATGGCAGTTTTGATATTTGCCCATTGCTGCTCCACCCCTCCTTCTAGCCTGTTTGCTAGTGCTTTTCTAAGGCACTCTCCCATCTTGCCAAAGTCAGCCCTCCTGAAGTCCAGAACCCTCACTTTTGTATGGCTTGACTCTGTAGCAAAGTTTATTGCAAACCACACTGTTTGGTGGTCAATTGTTCCCAAATGGCTACCCACTTCTAGATCTGAGATCCTCTCACTGTCCCCATTTGAGAGTACGAGGTCTAAGATTGCTCCCTCACGAGTGGGTTCCAAAACTAGCTGTTTGAGGCATGCCAACTGAAGGGCATCAAGAATGGCCCTGCTTTTGGATGTGGCTGCCGCAAAGGTGCTCCAGTTAACATCTGGCATGTTAAGGTCCCCCATCAACAGTATCTCCCCTTTCTCTGCCATCCTAAGTATGCCTTCTATCATATCCTTGTCCATTCCTCCCTCTCGACATGGGGGTCTATATACAACCCTGTGCGGATTGTGGTGCCATTTCCAGTCTCTAAGGTGACCCACAGTGCCTCCTCCTCCCTGTTTACTCTTTTGTTCAGTTACTTTTATCCCTTCCCTTACATAGAGAGCCACTCCCCCCTTCTGCCCTCCCTGTCTCTCCTGTAGGTTGTGTACCCTGGTATGTTAACATCCCAGTCATGGTTCTCTGTGTACCATGTTTCTGTGACTGCTACAATATCTAGGCATCCCTCTTCCATCAAGGCCACCAGTTTAGGAAGCTTGTTGCCCAGACTACAGGCGTTGGTACTCATTACCCTCCATTTCTTGATGGCCTTACCCCTTTTTGCCCCATCCCTGTCCTTATTGCATTTGTCACTTTCTCCATTTACCCCTGTGCTGCTCCCTATTGACATCTCTATGTTGGTGTCTACCTCACTTAGTACCCTGATATTTTGGGGGGGCTAGGATTTCCATGCTCCTTTCCAGTGCCTCCCCCCTTGGCTAGTTTAAATACTTGTCAATGAAGTATTTAAACCTATCACCTAGGATCCTGGTTCCTCCTGGACAGATGCAGACCATCCATGCCAGTATAGGCCTGCATCCCTCCAGGTGGACCCCAGTCTCCAATGAAGCCAAATCCCTGAGCTCTGCACCAGTTTTCAACCACTGATTGAATCCCATGGTGTGGGCACCCTCAGTCTCACCTGCGATATAGACAGGCAGCACCTCCGAGAAAGTTACCGTGATAAAAGCTATTTGTCTAAGGTCCCTCCCCATCTCCACAAACGCTTCTTGCACTGCTCTGATCCCTTTCTAGCCAGGTCATTTGTCCCTAGGTGGACAATGACATCCAGCTCCCTCCCTGTGCAGCTGCTCCTGCGATCCTGAGGATTCGCTCCCTGCTCTCGAAGCCATGGCGCCAGGCAGGCACCTACCTCCCTCTCCCCTTCCTCCCCCAGTTCTACCTTCCTAACAATGGAGTCCCCCACCAGGAGTTGTTTCTTTCCCCTGTGGGGTCCCATGCCACCCTCATTTGGGTCTCCTTTGTGGAGGTTCCCAGCATCCTCCTTGGTCTCCACTGTGGGTGCCTCCATAGAGGAACCACACTTTTCCAGAACGGCATAGAAATTGTGGAGAAGTACAACTGGTAGGTATGTAATTTTCATATCTTATCTGTGTCAATCTTCACCATTCATCACATTTGTATGAGTACCGAGCCCCCCCAGGACTAAGTCCCTTAGCTCACAGTGAGGGAAAAACACTGAGATGGAGAACCTTTACAGGGCTGGCGAGGCCAAAGACTGGGGAGAGTGAGGCGGGGACCCCCTGGAAGGGGCAGGAGGTTGCCAGACAGATGCCGCCTCACCCTACGGGAGAAAAGGTGGGTTCTCTGGTGAGCGGAGGAAATCACCCTACCCTGGGCCAAGGGTGACAACCGGGAACGACATAGCCATGCAGTCCGCCTAGTGCAGATCGCTGTCCCTATGACCCCAGAAGCTACCTCACTGGCATCATAAGATGTCCTCGCTTGGTGCCTTGCTAGCTCCAGGCCACGTGCAGAGAGTGCAATGGCTTGTCTGGTTACCTCCGAATCAGGCAGAGAGGCTAGGAGTTGACATATCCTGGACCACAAGAACTTATCATAGGAAGCATAGTGGGCCTGATGAGCAGAAACTGAAATGCTGGTCGGTTATGGAGTACTTGTGGCCGCACAGGCTACCAACGCATAGGAGGCCACCCTGCTTTCAGTGACTTCTTGCCCTCTGGCCTAGATATGATCGACAGAAAAACAATGCAAAAAGCAGACTCGACGTCGCTGAAAATAATAAAGGAACAGTCTTACCAAACAGCGGCGTCGAGTAGGGTGAAACAGAACCGGCAGCTAGAACTTGGCATCGAAGGACACGAAGACTAGGCCCAACGTAGTTGCTTGGAGCTCCTCACGAGGTACGACCTCTACGGCAGGAGACAAAGAACTGGTGGGAGGGCGGGGTGGGCCCGATACCTAACGGCCAGCCTGCAAGCGCCACGCGCAAAGCGCCGCCAAGAAGGCAGCGCTTGTCGGTAAGGCCGACTCCACCCATCCAAAAAGAAAAGAGCTCCCGCCAGGTAGTGATCTCTGCCCACATACCCCAAATGTGATGTATGGTGAAGATTGACACAGATAAGATCACTGGCTGTCCTGATGATTCTTCAAGCATGTGTGGGGTGGGGGGGGACAGTGCATGTGTGGTTGGTGGTGTGAAAGAGGGGGTGTGGGTGTGTGAGAGGGGTGTGATGGGGGGTTTTGGTGGGGGTGTGGGGATGTTGGGGTGTGTGAATGATGATAGTACAGTGCATCTAGCCACCTAACCATCCCCATACACTGTCACCAGTCACGCACATCACCAATTAGGCATCCTGACATGATAGTCCGCCAGCACCACTCACAGCCCTCCACAGATGCAGGTATGTAGCAGCTGTGCCAGTGGACGTCGTGTGGATGTTGGCATGTCTGATTCTGATTCCGTGGGGAGGGTCATAAGTGTTGGCAGTGGACTGTCACGTCAGTATGCTTGGTGTGTGGTGTTCATGATGATTTGTGTCAGTCTTATAGCACCAGGAGGATGTCTGAATGTACTGTCACTATTCATGCACAACACTATATTGGGGGCAAGCACCATTGGTGATGACTGGATGCCTGATTGGTGAGGTGCATGAGTGTTTAAAGTGTGTAGTCTGGGTGTGTGGCATGTATATGTGTGTCACCTGGTTGTGGGTGGTGTGTGTGTGTGTGTGGGGGGGTGTGTGGTCTGCGATGGGGCATGTGTGTGGTCTGGGGTGGGTGGAGTGTGTGTGTGTTTCTCTGATGGCCATGAAAAATCAACCACTGATCCCTACCGGTCTACCAGCAAACACCTGCTCCGTACCTGAAAAACTGAGGTCTGGCTCCTCTTGAGGCATGAGTGTGTGTGGCAGACCACTCCTTCGTGCCATCTGGGTCCCGCAGCTACTGTCCTTCACCGGTCACCATTCTTTGTAACAGCAAAAAGGCACTCCCAGGAGTTAGATTAACAGTCAATCACCCCCTTGTGTCAGTGAGTATGGTACTCGGCTGCACCTCGTGCCACATTACACCCCTAGGGTGTGATTAACAAACTGTTAATCTAACTCCTGGTCATGCTTTATTGCTTAATTAATGTATTGAATTTTTTACCATTCTGTGTGTGTGTTGGGTGGGTTGGGGGGAATTCTATCTCTAAAAAATAATGCAGAGATTTGAATTCTGAATTTTGTATTCTTCTATTTCATGGTAAACAATCACACAATGTATTGAAAAAGAAGAAAGCTAGATGACGGTCTGGTGAAAAACATCTGTTGAGGGACTATTAAACATTGTCTAGCAATATTTTATTACATTTTTGTGGATTGGAACACATTTAGAGTGTTCGTTGCCTATTGGGACCATTTTATATAAGCAACAAGACAGTCCGTGGACGTTGGTGGTACTACATTTACCTTACTGTCAGGTGGCTGAAAGCGCAACACCAACACGCCGTTGTCTTATTGCTCACTACAGTAATGGCTGCAGTGTTAGCAAGTGTGATCATGGTCGATCAGCACCACTCATGCCCCACACCCCAATCAGGCATGCCGATATTCAAATACACTGGCATAAATAGAGCACATCAATCAGGCATCCTGACATCATGGTCGACCTTGAATTCTGGATGCCCGGGGTGATTATGCCCAAGTGTCTTGACAGTGTAACAGGATGTCTCGACCCTTTATCAGAGATATGGAGCACGAGCTGTGCTGGTCAGATGTGATGTCAGGATGCTTGATTGTGAGTGGGTGAGTGGTGCAAGTGTAAGCAAACTAGTGCAACAGTACATCATGGTAATCTGACAACTCATGCACACCACCAATCAGGCATCATGGCATCACCAATTGCGAGCACTACCAGGCAGCTGTTCTGTGTGACTGGTGACGCAATGTGTACAGACATCACGGTACACTGTCACCACTCATGAACACTGCCATTCAGGCATCCTTACATGACAGTGCAGCAGCACCAGGCAGCCCCCTCACCCCCAGTGGGTGTGTGAGCGATGTCAGTACACTGGTATGTCAGCATGCTTTATTCCGATTGGGTGGGAAGGGCCATAACTGGTGCTGGTGGACTGTCACGTCAGGAAAGGATGCCTGATCTGTGAAGTGCACGAGTGGTAACACTAGTGTACTGGGATGTGTGACTGTACTGTCACCATTCACGCACAACATCTTATGGTGGTGTGAATTACTTATAGGTTGTGTCTGTGACTTGTGATGTTAGGGCGCCTGATTAGTGGTGCACGTTCCCTCCCCAACCCGATCAATGGCCTGAATGTGAATAATATGAAGAGAGTACCTCTGGTGCTAGTGCCCCCATTGCCAGCCAGTACAAAACTGAAGTTATGTTTGTGCCAGCCCCCCTTCATGGCCACCCTACCCTTTGAACAGGTTCAATATCTGGACATTTTCAAGTAGCATACACTGTCATCCTACAAAAGAGCAGACACATGATTTTAAGAGAAAAACAATACTTTATTTGTAGAGCAGACCCTAGGGTGGAAAAGGGTTAGTAAACGGCAGTGCAATGTAGTTATGTTGATGGTTACATAGAAACATAGAATGTGACTGCGGAATGATTGCTTGGCCACCCCAGTCTACCAGTTTTTCCCCCCACCTGTAACCACAGACCCTTCTTGAGCTCTAGCTTCATCCTGCTTCCCATCTAAGAAGTAAGATTCTCTCGTGCCTATCCCATGCATGCTTCAAGCCTACCACACTGCTTTCACTCCCACCACTTCCACTGGAAGACTGTGTTCCAGGCAGCCTCTCCTACATTTCCCTCTACCAGTTCATTGCAGGTCCCTGCTCTCTTGTTTATCTTTTCCTTTGAAAATACTCCCTTTCTGAACGGATCTGCAGTACTCTACATGTCCATGCATCTAGTACCATGGATAGTGGTACCAAAATCAATTTCAGCAGCATTATTCGGGAGGGAAAAAGGTCTCTGATAATAATACAGATGTCACTTCAAATATTAAAATTCCAGCTGTTCACTAGGACTGAAAATACAAGGGGGTGGCCGGAGAATGCTAGAACTGAAGGTGAGTATCATGCACGTATATATTGATTACTCCTCTCTAGTTATATTTATTAATGCTTTTTGTTATTGCGTTAAATGCCAACTTACACTTTCTTTTAATACGTATTTTCTATTATTGGAAATAACTACTGCTTTTCCTATTGTGCATCCATTTGAACATCAGATATACTGTGGACTGCAACTTCAGTTAATTGTCAGAAGTATTTTAATTGTGATTATGTTATGGTATTGCTGGGCTTTTAAGCAAGCAATAATACCCTCCAGGGTAGTCAGTATTGGGCAATACTGGACCGCCCAGGGGTGTAATGAGGTCCATGTACTGCCCAATCTGGAGGGTATTATTGAGCTTTAGAAAATGGTGTGCCTTCTATTGGGGCGCCACCTCCTAGGGAGTATTGGGGGCCAGTAAAACTCATTGAGCTTCAGTTTAAAATTTAGTTCCTCCCTGGATTCACACTCCCCCCACCCTTAATGACGGGACCAGGGAAGGGAGTGTAGCCTCTTCGGAGAACAAATATAGATAGCCTGGGGAATGACGACGAAGTTGCGGAGTGCAGCCGAGGCTTCATTGAAGCCTGTCTGACTGTCCTTTTCTGTTTTCATCCGGTGACTGAGAAAGAAAAAAGCCTAGGTAAAGAGCAAAAAATTAAAAATAAATTAGTACTAATTGTGATTGTTAATTTGTTTTTAATTTTATTTATTTTTTGCCTTAGTTCATTTTATCATACATACATAAATTTTTTTTCTCTTGCAGGGAGATTGAGCAGCTGTGAACAATACACTGTCCATTACCATTTGAACTGAGGTAAGATTCACCTGGTTTCTACCCACTGAGGGTAACTTCTTTCTTCTGTTCGTATATTGTTGCAACTTTACTGTTCTGGATTTAACTGTAAGTAAATCTAGAAAGGCATTATTAATGTGGATACTGTTGAGACTGCATGTGAAAAGGATACATTTGTGTATAGTGACAGATGTAGTTTGAAAGCCCATTAAAAGTAGTTTTAAATGGGCCGGCCTGGTTGCTGAGGGCTGAGGCGCTGGACGCCTTATCTCGCACCACACCGGCGACCTGTGTCTGGGAATGAGCATGGGCCGCCGGGAGTTGGCAGGGCTGGGGAAGGATCAGGCGTCCAAGGGACTGCTCTCCAGGGAGGGGGGGATGCCAGTAGTCTGCACTTGGCTGGCCCCTAGCGGAGGCTTGGGGACACTGCACAGACACTGTAGACATGGGGTGGAGATGGGGCAGATGCCTGAAGAAGCGCATGCATGCTCCCTCCGCTCGAGTCACTGCACGTCCCTCTCTGCATGGTAGAAAAAACAGTAAAACTAATGTAGTCCTTGCCACAGATGTCGACTGTTCCCTCTGGCACCGCCGTGAGGACACCTCCCCCGAACTGGATCCGGACTTGTGGGTTGAGGGTCTCCCCATCCCCCACCTCGAGGTGTAAATCGTGGGGGCTGAAGGGAAAGGGGTCTAATACCCGGTCGGCACAGGGGGATGTCAGAAGCCAAGGCGAGGACTACTGGCAAAAACTACAATTTAAAAAAAAAAAAAAGGTACTTTTAAATGAGGTATTTTGGCATACCTGTAGCTATAAGCAATCCAGAGAAATAGATGACAGAGTCTGTGCATCATAAATATATTAGAGCCATTCTTAGCACCGTTGTGATGTAATCGACACTGCAGACTCAGTCATCTACATCTCCGCACTGCTTGCAGCTACATTTAAACAAACTTAATAGACTTTCAAACTTTGTCCGCCACCGACAGGAATGTGACCCTTTAATAACTGACGGTAGGGTGGGTTGTCATATGAAGGGCGTGCGTTGCTGCAAGCTGCAATCCATGACAGGAATCCATATGCATTATTGCACACCCTGGGATATTGAAAGGCAGACAGCAAAGCAAAGTGCCCTCTCAATCACCAGGGAGTTTTCATTAACGAGCCGGTGCATGTTCTCCCCCAGAACAAATAAACCTTACCTCAGTGATAGTTGAGTATCTTGCAATTGAATTATGGCATCATTAGTAATTAATTGATGTAGTAAAGCACGATTGTGAAGGTTGCTATATATGCTGCTATTAAGGACGTTTGAAACCATGCACCTATGCGGGCGGATTTCGTCATGTTTAAAAAAAAAAAAACAGCGTGTGGGTGTACTTCACAGACTATAATGGGTGTATTCATTACTGATGTTTCAATACTTTAAAGTAGGGGTGTCCAACCTTTTCGGGCTCATGAGCCACATTTAAATTTCTGAGCAAGATGTGAGCCACAACATCATGTACCATACCCAACGTTCGGCCCTTACCATACCCGTATTTAGCCATATTTAGGAGTTAAAATAATATTATAGTCATAGTAAATAGTCAATAATCATAATTTATTAAGTTACAGAATTTTTAAAAAATTGTTGTAATTTTAAAATAATTATTCAGAGCAGCTCTGGAGCTTCAGATTTGCTTGCAGGCTTAGTAAAAGTAGTTTGTTGCGCACTAGGGCACTTTTCAGCTCCTGTTTTTTGACTTTCTCAATTTTAAAAGATTGTGATGTGTACGTAACATGTAACTGACAAACCCCTTGACAGCCACATCAAACTGCTTTGAGAGTAACATGTGGCTCACAAGCTAAAGGTTGGCCACCCCTGCTTTAAAGAGTCCATTGTGAGAAATCTGGCATTATTCAAAACAACTTGAGGTCCTGGTTTGTCTATTGATGTATTCGAGTTCTCACAATTGCAACTTTAAAGTGTTACCAAAAGCATGTTAAGGTAACGTTCTCATACATCTCTGGAGAGCACCCCCCCATGCTGATCTTTAACTTACAATAAATTTAATTACATAACGAAATATGTCGGCATGGGTGCAAGGCTTCAAATCTGGCATTAGAAAAGTCTGGGTAGCATGCTGCACAAATAGTAACAACATCTGTTTGACTAGAAAACAACGCTGTTCTGAGTATGCATGTCCATGCTCAATAGCGTCCGGCCATATACTATGTGCTCTTTAATAGACGATGCATACAATGCCCTGTCGTGGGTTACTGCACTTACAGAATGGGTAACTCACGTTTAAGGTTTTAAAAACTGTCTTGATTATTTGTTTAGTCCTCAACCATTCATGTTGCAGCATGTCACCACTTACTATCCACTCGTTCTCGCTTCCTTCCAGTGTGGGTTCTGTCTCCATCTCAGTGCCGCATTGTTTGTTTTGTGTGCATCTATTCATGTCGCTGCATGTTGTCACTCAGTACCTGATCTTGCGCACGTCATCTGGTGTGGATTCTCTCTCACCACTGCCGCGTTGTCTTGATTATTTGTTTTGTCTGCATTCATTCATGTTGCAGCATATCCCCACTCAGTAGCCAGTCAGCACAATTCATTCTGGTGTGGATTTTCTCTCTTTCTCTCTCTCGTCTCACTGCACGTCTTTATTATTTATTTTCGCCCGCATGGAGATTGAGCAGATGTGTAGAACACACTGTACGTTACCATTTGGATTGAGGTAAGAGACTCACCTGGGTTATACCCACCAAGGATAACTTTCTTCTGTTGGTCGTGTATTATTGCAAATTTACTGTTTAAGTTTTGCTGGAGTCCCACGTTGTCTTGGTTATTTGTTTTGTTCACATCCATTTATGTTGTAGCATGTCACCACTCACCAGCCACTCTTTCTCGCTTCCTTCCCGTGAAGGTTCTCTGTCTCTCTCATTGCTGCCTTATCTTGTTTTTTATCTGCATCCATTCATTTAGCTTCATGTTGTCACTCAGTACCTGACCTTGTGCACGTCATCTGGTGTGGATTCATTGTCTTGATTATTTGTTTCGTCCGCATCTATCCATATCACAGCATGTCGCCACTCAGTAGCATCCAGTGCATCCTTCAGGAAATCCAGCAAGTCCGGTGCAGTGCTTTTCAGGTAAGTGAAATAAATGTGGTTACAAACAGTATGTGTATTATTAAATTAGAAATATTTACAGATTGATCTTTCCATTACATAGCAGCGCATGCTCTTTTGTTTGATATTGCACTATGCAAATGGCAGTTACATACCAGAAATCTATGAGATTCTTGCAAGTTGTATATGGAATTATTTTAGTGTAATGCTAGAATGCTAGATGTCCAATTTTTAAGTCAAACAGGTTGAAGTAATCAGCAGGAAGATGAAGTACAATGTGGAAATAAGAGAGCCTCTGAAAGAATACCATCCAAGCATCACCAAAAGTTGTGAGTTGGTTGTGCAGTATCGTTCTGTCACAGGTACGATTAGCCTGATAGCAATACAAAGTGGGATGAACTTGTGCATTTACCATTTTTCTTTTCACGTTTAGATCCTGTGCTGTTGAGTTTCTTCAGTCAACATATTTTGTAAGTTACTTTACTCAAACATATCTTATTCAATTATTTTGGACATCTTAAATGTATTTAACAAACTTTATGTACAGTTATATACTAAACATTGTCCATCTGCATTCTGTAGGGATTCTACCTGTTGCCTAGGAATTCTCCCTGTGACAGACCTGCTATCAAGTCGGAATATAACATGACTGCCAAGAAACAGAAGACGCGCTCCAAACCACTAGGATTGGGAGTATATGCAGAATCAGCTGGCATACATGAAGAAGACTTAATATGGAACACCCTACCTGAAATTGTGAACCCCAAGAATGGTTTGATTCTGGATATATATCACTATGTGTTGAACAAGAAGCGAGTCAACAAACCACTTGGTACAGATATTTGGGTTCCGTGGATTAAACAAGTAACGGATAATCATGTCATCACTGATGAGGATGTGGTGAAAAATATGGAGGCCCTGCACAGTAAAAGAGATATACTAAGATGACTTCAGAAGGATAAAGAAAGGGATTCTTTGGATGAGGCAGTTTTCTGTTTTACTTGTGACTCGCCTACAGGACAGAATGAAGATTCCAAGGAAGTACACACAACTGGCATACAAAATACTGAAAACTACAGGTACGAAGACCATGCTACCACTAGCGGTTCAACACTCAGACACGTAAGTTTGACAGCTGCCCAAAAAAATGACAATGTGCGACAGCATCAAATAAATAAAGAAGTTACATACTTGAAGAAGCTGAAGACAATGCTGAGGAGGTACAGAGAGAAGCTGCAGTCGCAGAAAACAAAGTACTGTCCTAGAAATGTCCTCAAAAGACAGCAAAGAAAGAATCAAAAGATAGAACTGGAACAAAAGAACAAGGAATTAGAAAAGGATAAAGAACGGTTACAAAATTCTATATGTGTTCTCAAACAGATGCTGCGGAAGGCTAGAAAGATGAAGAGCTACTGGAAAACTACTAAGAATCCCTTCAAGGAAAATTAGGTTGAAGAAATTATTGATGAAAACTCCACATTTTGTGAACAAACTGACAATTTAAAAGAACAGACTGATCGTATCCATTCTGACACCCCAACAAGGATAGACACCATTGTTGAAGGAGTATTTACAGTGTGTCAGAATTTGTGTTTTGGAGCTGGTATCGCTGGAAGTGGCGATGGATAAAGTCGATAAGGTGACTGTGTCAGTTAGAAAACACATTTAAATACGAGTTTCCAGAAAGGGACCTTCCACACAGGCAAACAGTAGTTAATATCACAGATGAAGGTCAGTTTCTTGTGAAGTCAATGTATGCTGACAAACTGGAGAAAGAGGATCACTGGGGCCTTCATAAAGATGGGACCTCAAGGAAAAAACAGAAAATACTAGGCAATACCATCACCTTGGACACCAGTAGGAGTACCTCCTGGATTCCGATACGTTGCTAGGGAAAATGCAGAAACCATCACGGAAACCTCAAAACTAGAACTAAATGAAATATCGGACTACGGAGAGATTTTATTCAATACCATCATCCGAAAATTAACATTCATCATGACGGATAGAGCTGCAAATGAAAAACTATCAAACCAGCACCTACAAAGCTGGACAGACGAAATGCTACAAGAACATGGAGATGAATCGCAACGCCAAGTTCTACATTCATTCCACTGCATGGTCCCGGTCTTACAAGGATTCCATAAATATGCAGTGGACAACCTAAGCAGTCTTCAAAAAGAAATGGAAGACAACAACATTTTACTTGGAAGGGATAAAATAATTAAATATCGCCAGGAAGTTGCAACAGTAAGGACTGTCAGAATGGCATTGGAGGTTCTTGGCCCAGTACCAGATGAGAAAAATGGAGTAAGAGAAAAGTGACTGAGCTACTGTACCATGAACAGTAATATAAAGTCGACAATCAGAAACTACAGAGATAACAGATTCAACTGCCTGTTTGAAACAGCAGCACAGTTTCTACATCTCACAGAGTGGATATTATCAAGTTCATTGATCATTTGGACACGGAGAATTCAAAGATCAAATCAGTACTTCTGGACTTACAAGACGGCAAAGTGGTAGCAATGGTTCACAGTCTGGCAGCCATCTACTTTAAAATAACTGGACCACATTGGGAAACAATGATAAGCGTCACATGCAACTACCTAAAACTGCATCATTATATTAAAAAATGTATGCACAGATCAAGACCTGGCTAGAAGATCCACTCATTATTCTTTCAAGTGAGGACTCACCAGTGTTCCTAGAATATGCAGGTAGTAGAAGTTTGGCACTGTTCAGAACGGCGACATCCACGCTGGAAGACACTGAATTTTTTTCAAGGTGTACAGCAGCCATCCTCAGAGGAATGAAATTATGCTATGAAAGGCAATTGGAAGACTTCCTTACTGGAAAGTTTAGCCATGATCCCGAAGAAGATACACTGAAGGCTGTGGATGGAGCACCACTTACAAATCTGACCTGTGAACACTACTTTGGATCACTGGATGCCAGTCAACAACAGAGGAGGCATGCTACTCCTCATTTCCACACATCTATATTATTACTCAGATCAAACCATGAGTATCTACAGACTTGGATCGAAAGTAAAACCTTTGCTGAAAAACCATGCATCTTTGTCAGAGCACGCAGAAATGGAAGGCAACTCAGGAGGAGTCACAGAGAATTTGAAAGAAAAACTAGAAGTGCACTGGAACACAACCTAAAAGCAGAACAAGAAAGAAAGAGGAGAAGAGAAGAAACAAAGATCCAAAAGGAATTAAAACAGAAGCAGAGAGAAAGTGGTAAAGGAACTTCCACTGATGTCGAAGACCAACCAAAGAAAAAAAAAAAGAAAAAAACAGCATACTGTAAATTACAAAAGCTCGGATGAAAGTGACATTGAAGAAGCCAGTGATTTCTCTGATTTGGACCTGGCTGAGTCATCAACCGCAGTACCAAGTGGGGAAAAACGTGACGGTGAATGACTGGATTGTGGTGGCATACAAAAATGGATGGCACCCTGGAAGAATTACCACAATACATACTGATGTTGCCACCATTGAATTCTTCCATTCAACCTCACTAGACGGTCAGTACAAGCGTCCAACAGTTACGGATATAGCAGAAATAAAACAAGTATTTATCTTCACAAGACCTTTAGGAGCTCCGTTACCAACTAGTGGAGGATGACTTTTAAATTTGCTGGATTCAGCTTGCATTTAAGAAATGTATTTGGATTTCATAAACGAAGCATGGCCGGAGGTATAATCCATTTACTGCAGTTCAGTTGGAGGGATACTGGTTCCCATTGCTGTCAGGTCACTGAAGATCACAAATTCCAATACAGTCAACATGAGGAAAACAATCCTATAGGTCTCCAATCAATACCCTGTTTATTCAGACTTGGTCTTGCTCTACTTAAATTATTTTAAAAATGGTAAAAAGAGGACTTGACAGCAGATACCTATGAACGCAGGGTCAGCCCTTCGTCAAAGATTACCCCCAGATCTCGCACCTGTTCAGAGGTCGGGAGTGGTAAACCCCCGAGAAAAAGCCTGGAGGATGAACCAACCCCTGGCTCCCCAATCCGGCGCGCCGGGTCCACAATCAGCACCTCAGTTTTTTCTGAGTTCAACTTCAACCAGCTCGAATCCATCCAGTCCTGGATTTCTGCGAAGCAGTTGTTAAAGACTGAGAGAGCTCCATCCTGGTCAGGTGCAAAAGAAAGGTAGAGCTGGGTATCACCGACCTAACAATGAAACCTCAGCCCATACCTTCTTACAATGTCTCCGAGGGGCAGCATGTACACTGCGAACAACACGGGTGACAATACTGAACCCTGAGGAACCCAACTTCACAGAGAAACTGGATCCGAAGAATAAACTCTGGACAACACTCTCTGAGTTCTTCTGGAGAGAAAAGATGTAAACCACCTGAGGACTGTACTTGACAGTCCGCAGATGAACCTCAGGCGATCAAGTAAGACCCCATGGTCCACAGTGTCAAACACTGAAGAGAGATCTAGAAGAACCAAGATGGAACACTTTTTCCGATCTCTAGCCATCAGGAGATCACAGAGCACCCAAACCAGTGCTGTCTCAGTACTATGCCTCTTTCGAAAACCAGATTGGAGGGGTTCATAGATGTCATGGATGGTCAAATGGTTCTCCAGCTGTTCGGCCACTACTTTCTCAGTCACCTTCCCCAAAAAGGGGAGGTTAGAGATTGGTCTGTAGTTCACATGGCAGTCAGAGTCCAAAGAAGCTTTCTTCAAGGAGGGTGTTACCACCACCTCCTTCAGGAAGAAAACGCAAATTCTCAAGTTCTAATCAGCAAACACAAGGAAAACAAGTCCTAAAACAGCCAGCATGAAGAAAACAACCAAAATATCATATTAGAGTGATTACAGTTCTCATTCAAAGTCGGATGCCAGAAAAAAGAAAGATTACAAGTTCTAGTACAGCCAACACAAATACAGGTTACTCACCTGTAACAGGAGTTCTAGGAATGGTATATGTTGTTCATCCACACTCATTGGCAGTATCCTTGCCGCTTTAAATCTTGCCGGAAGGTCTTCAAGCTTGCTCCTCCCACCCACCCGGGTGGTATAACTCTCGGCTCCGCCCCATGACGCCAGATCTGCCGCTGGAAGCTCAGGTTGTGCGTCAAGCCGGGAGGTCGGTGGTCAGGTGGATGAACAACATACCATTCTAGAACTCCTGTTACAGGTGAGTAACCTGTATTTCTAGGGACATGGATATGTTGTTCATCCACACTCATTGGCAGGCTCCTAGCAGTTCTCCGGGAGGAGGGAGGCAAGACGCACACCCCCATATACTTACTTCTGGGGAAGAGAGACTGAGAACCGAGGCCCCAAAACCAGCATCCGGGCGTGACTCAAGGTCGATGTGGTAGTGGGTAATGAAGGTGTTTGCTGACTTCAGGTAGCAGCCCTGCAGATTTCCTGGATAGGGACGTCCCTGGAAGCAGCCACCGTTGCAGCAGTATGGCGGTAGAATGAGCTCTTATCCCTCTGGAGGCTCCATGCCCGCCAACTTATAGCAGAGATCTATGCAGGAGGTTACCCACCTGCTTATCGTCCGCTTGGCTGCAGGTCTGCCAGATGCGGCTTCAGCGAGGTGACAAACAGCTGGCGTAACCTCTCCCGAATTTCAGCCGGCGCCCTTATAATAAGCGAGCGCCTCTTCTAGGGTCCAGAGTATGGAGCCTATATTCGCCTCCGAGGTGTGATTGGGGTAGAACACCGGCAGAGTCAACACCTGGTTAAGGTGAAACTCCGACACCACCTTCGGAAGGAATTTCGGTGGGGCGCAGGACAACCTGTCCCTGTGGAAGACCAGGTAAGGAGACTCGATGGAAAGCGCCTGGAGCTCTCCCATCCTTCTAGCTGGCGTGATAGCCACCAAGAAGGCGGTCTTCCACACAGGTGAGAGAGAGCACACCTGTGCATAGGTTCGAATGGCTTGCCCATGAGCTTGCCAGTACCAGCAGTAGATCCCACGGAGGTGGGGGTTCCCGCACTGAGGGGAAATGTGATCAAGGCCTTGAAAAGCGCCAGACCACCTTCTCCTCATGCCACTGACTGCTTCCCGCCCGCACCGTGCAAGCAGAGATGGCTGCCAGGGTGCACCCTTATGGTCGCCGACCCAAGCCCTTGACTAGAAAGGGACCATAAATAGTCCAAGATGCTTGCCAAGGAACAGGAGGAAGGGTCCAAGCCTTGTTCTGACACCAAATGGAAAACCTTTCCATTTGAAGGCATAGCATTTTCTGGTCGACTCACGGGACGCCTCAACTACATTGAGGACCTCGTCGGAAAGACCCAAGGCCTGGAACTCTAGCCGCTCAGGAACCAGGCCGTCAGGTGCAGGGATTGAAGGTCCGGATGGAACACCTTCCCCTGATTGACTGAGAGCAGGTCCGGGCGAGCTGGAAGCTGCCGAGTCCTGGAGCTGAGACTGAGGAGATCTGGGTACCAGAACTGGCGAGGCCAGTCTGGGGCTATCAGAATCACCTGCGCCTTGTCCCTCCTCGCCTTGAGAAGCACCTTGTGGATCAAGGGAAATGGGGGAAAGGCGTAAAAGAGGCCCGGGGTCCATTGCCTCGAGAAGGCATCCCCCTGCAGCGAGCCCTGCTGAGGGGGGCGGGCGTGGAACAGACTCAGCTTCGCGTTCTCCATGGAGGCAAACAGGTCCACCTGAGGTGTGCCCCAAAGGGAGAACAGATGCTGTACTACCTCCGGCAGGAGAGACCACTCGTGGGATGCAGCCCCTATCCAGCTCAGGGCATCGGCCAGGGTGTTGGAGGCTCCTGCCACGTGAATGGCTAGGAGATCCGCCTCCAGGCTGCGCACGAGTGACCAAATGCGGAGAGCTTCCTTGCATAGAAGCATGGAGCGCGTCCCGCCCTGACGGTTCAGATAGTACATGGTCGTGGTATTGTCCGTCTGGACTCGGACCACTTGACCCCGGAGGAACGGAGCAAAGGCGGTGAGAGCTAGGCGGACCGCTCGGAGCTCCAGCAGGTTGATGTGGCATCGGGACTCCCGCGGGGACCAGAGGCCATGAGCCCGGTGTTCCCCCAGATGGGCACCCCAACCCATCAGAGAGGCATCGGTCGATAGAGACCGACCGGCTCGGGCGGACTAACGGGATGCCCTCCTGCAAATGAACTGGAACGTCCACCACTGGAGAGCTGCCACATCCCCTGTGTCACCGACACAAGCTGGTCCAAGGGATCGCACAAGCAGACCACTGGCTGGCCAGTCCCCACTGGAAGCAATGATGTTCCAGCGGGCCCAACGGACCACGCCTGGTGCAGGCCGCCATGAGACCCAGGAGGCGCAGGAAGTCCCGGCAGGGCGAATTGCCCAACCAGAAATGATCGGGCAAGGAGGAAAGAACCGCCCTGTCCGCCGGAGCCGCCTGTCGAAGAGAGTCGAGCTGCGCCCGATGAATAGAATCACCTGCCGGCTCGAGTTCCGACTTGGCCTCGTTGATAAGGAGGCCCAGTTGAGGCAGACCTGGAGGGCCAGATCTCTGACCACTCCGCCTCCTCCCTGAGGGAGCTGCTATCAGCCAGTCGCCCAGGTAAGGGTACACCCGACCCTGGGCGCCGCAGGGAATGCTGTCACCACTGCCATGCATTTGGTGAAGACCCTGGAGCTGGAGACAAGCCGAAGGGCATGGCTTGAACTGAAGAGGGATCCCTCCGCCGAAGCTTAAGGAATCTCTGGTGAGACGGACTGAGAGGACGTGAAAAAACGCTGGCCCTGCAAGTCCACAGAGAGCAGAACCACACGCCGCTCCAAGGATGGTATTATCTGAGCCAGAGTGACCATCCTGAAGGTTCGAGACCTTAGGAACTTGTTTAGGTCCGTAGGTTTGAGAATGGGCGCCAGCCCCCGTCCGCTTCGAACCAGGAAGTACCTGGACACAAACCCTGGGTCTGAAGGAGGTCCACAACCTCTCTTACCACCTCCTTCTGGAGGAGAAGCGATATCGGCTCGACGAGCCGCCAGTGAGGCTGGGGATCCCGAAGCCCCGAGGCGGCAGCTCTGAAGGTGGTGCCTGCTCAATTCCAGAGGCAGGCCTCTTCCACCACCTCCAAGACCCACCTGTCCGTGGTAACAGCGGACCAGGCGGAACGGAAGTGCTGAGCCGTCCCCATCCGGGGACCCAGGGTGTAGTGACGGGATGGGGCGACACCCCTCAGCCCGTCACTGGGCAGGCTTGGAGGAGGGACCGCCGAGGGACCTCCTGGGCCTTTCCTCCCTGCCTCCTGTTAGAGGAAGCCGGCGTTTGGGTTTGGGATGCCAAGGCCGAGCCTGCTGGCCCTGGACGTTACTGGGGCGGGCAGCGCCGAGGGGCACAGAAGGGCGAAAGAGCTTAGGCTGTAGTTTGCGGCCTTTGTCCTTCTGAGCGGAAGAGACCGAGTCCAAGGTGGCATTGGACTTCTCGATCCTCTGCAGGTGACCTTCCACCCCAGGGTCAAGAGGTCAGTCCCCAAAAGGGAACATCCGCCAACTTGTGCTGGGTATCCGAGCAAAGGTGGATATCCTCAGCCAATACCACCGACAGCTAACCACTGCGGCGCCACCCGATCTGGCACATGAGTCCCCTATATCCAAAGCAGTCTGAGCTGCTGTTTGGCCACTGCCCTGCCCTGGTCCCGCACCTGCTTAACCGTAGTCTGCAGATCGGCGGAAGATGAGGATGACCTCATCCAGGGAGCCCAACAGGGCATGAGAAAATGTGCCATGAGGGCGGCGAACTGGCCTGAAGACTGAGAGAGGACCCAGCGAGACTTTAGCCCGACATAGTCCAATTCTTGGACTCCTTGTCAGGAGGTTTGTCCACATCCCTGGCGCTGCCGCGCCGAAAACGCTGTCGGTAACCAACCCCCCAGCAGAGGGGTGTTCAAAACTGACAAGGAACCGGGGGACCGCGATACTTCCTGGCCATCCTGGCCAAGGCGCGAGGGCAGGAAGCAGGCGCCAAAGTTCCAGTGCCGGACCCACTATGGCCTCGGCCACCGAAAGGTCTCCGGAGAATCCCAGTCCAGAATCTCCGGAGGGGATACCTGGCCTGCTTGAAAGTGGTTCGAGCTCCATCCCGGTAGACTCGAGATGAGCCGAAGCAGTCCCTAGGAAGGACGACGGCTATCGCCCATTGACTGACCTCCTGAAGACTCCAAGTCCAGTCGCTTGGAAGAAGGAGGAATCATCTTCGGACTCGGAAGAGTCCTCGAAGAGCTGCTCTGGCCTGAGCCACCCTTCACCTGCCGAGGTCGGTCGGGAGTGAGGGTAACTGACAGCCGATGGGGTAAAACCTTAGCCGACCGAGAATCCTGGTCGGAGCCCCACCAGGCTGTGAGGCGGAGGTTCCACCGAATCGTGAGCAGCTGGTTTTGGCCAACAACCGCCTGGGTATAGGCTCGGACAAGTCGAGGGGTTGTGTCGGCCGCCGGTGACAGCCACTTAATGGCCGGGGAAGGCGCCGGAGTCGGCTTATTCCCGGCCAGGAGGAGCTGTTGCAACATAAGGTCCTCGTACCGTCGACGTAATTTACGCCGAAGCCTCCCCTCATCCGAGGAGGAGGACGAGGACGAGCGGCGACGCCGCCTACCGCGGTGCCGAGACCGAGACCGCCTATGACGGTGGGAACGGCTGGACCGCGAAGAGGTCCGAGACCGAGACCGAGAGTCCCGGAATTTCCGGGGTCGCGCTGGGAGGTGTCGGCCGAACCGCACTCCTTCGCTCGAAGGTCCATCCGAGGGCTCCGGAACCGGAGGCACAGGCGACCCACGGATCTCAACTCCTCCGGGGAACCGGGAGAGGGGAATTCGCCGTTAAAGGCGACAGCTCATTCAATGGGTCGAGAAAATCTCGACTTCATCGGAGTCTCGGTCAACTGACCTGACGGGACACCGTGAGGCCAGTGGCGGCAGCCGAGCGTCGACCGCCGGCAGTCGACGCCCGGGAGAGGGACCTTCCGTACCCCAAGAGCGCCGACGGAGGACTTACCCCCGTCCTCTTTTGGACCGAGAATAAGGTCCCGCGAGGCAGGCCCTTCTCCTTTAGTGAGAGGACAGACAAAGCTCTAAAAAGAAGCCGTAGGAAGAACCCAGAGAGAGCGGATAAATGCCGCGTCGAGGAAGATACGGCCTGCGCCCTCTTCGAGGGCTACCATCCGCCAGCTGATCCACGAGCCCGCCGCCGCTGACACCGCCAACCGGCCTCCTTGACTTCACCGGAGGGAAACGCTTCGGACGCCCAGCTGCAATCGGCAGTACGGCCTCGCAGGACGAGGCCGAGAAAGATGATACAGGTCGCGAAGCCCGCGGGTCGTGCTCAAGGCCTAGCATACACGACGGAGTGAGGATCCGTCCGAGACATCTTCTGCCCGCATGGGCATCTCCAACCGAGTCGATTGTCCATCGCCGCAGGGATAGAAGACTAAAGTCTTTTGCAAAATTTATTTTAAACCGCAAACGGAGAAATAGGAACCAGTCGCAAACGCAGAGCGTTAAGGAGGGACCTGAGCCCAAGCGGTAAGGAAGATCTGGCGTCATGGGGCGGAGCCGAGAGTTATACCACCCGGGTGGGTGGGAGGAGCAAGCTTGAAGACCTTCCGGCAAGATTTAAAGCGGCAAGGATACTGCCAATGAGTGTGGATGAACAACATATCCATGTCCCTAGAAAAACCAGTTCTAATTCAATCAATACAAGGAAAATAATCCTGTGCGTCTTCAATCAATGGAACTTGATCATAGGGGGTTGCTGAGTGCCGCATCCCAGCACAGACAGCACAAGGCTTCCCATTCTGCCATCGTGGCACCAGATATAAAGAAATACGACAACCCACATCTCAAGTAGAGGGATCACGGTTGTCATACAAGTTGGGTCCCGGAAGAAAACAACAATTACAGCCAGCATGAAGAAAACAACCAAAATATCATTTTAGAGTGATTACGGTTCTCATTCAAAGTCGGATCCCAGAAAAAAGAAATATTACAAGTTCTAGTACAGCCAACACGAAAACCAGTTCTAATTCAACCAACACAAGGAAAACAATCCTGTATGTCTTCTATTAATGAGGCTAGATCATAGGGGATTGTGGAGTGTTGGAATCCCAGCATGGACAGCACAAGGCTTCCCATTCTGCCATCATGGCACCAGATATAAAGAAATACTGGCAAAGTTGGATCTTAGTTCACAGGTCAGGTCCTGGAAGAAAAACCCACAAATTCTCAAATACAGCCAGCATGAGGACAACAACCAACATCTCATTGGATAGGGATCACGGTTCTCATACAAGCTGGGTCCCTGAAGAAAGAAAGATTACAAATTTGAGTACAGCCAATATGAGGAAAACAAGTTCTAATACAGTAACATGAAGAAAGCAGTCCTGTAGTCTGCGATCAATAGGGCTAGATAGGGAATTGCCAAGTGCCACATCCCAGCACGGACAGAAAAGGAAATTAGGGTAAGTATTGAGTTTATTTCTTCATCAAATATGCTGTGGATGAGGAGATGGTCTGAGTGCAGCCACGGCAGCAGTGGTGACTGTTTTGGGCTGTCAGTCATTAAATAAAATGCAGCAGACCAAACACTGAAGCTGCAAAAAAACAAAATACTGAGCTAAAAACGGTCTGGTGAGTGAAAGAAAACAGGACATATATCGTAATAACATTATTACCAAAAAACTGAGGGGGGTGTTACTTAGGGAATGAAGGGGTTTGTCCTGCATATTATATCACAAGGGTGGATGTATTTTAATTAAAAAAATGAATATACAAAAATTATGCAGAAGACCAGTGGGAAAACAAAACAAATGAAGTGGGTGGAAGTAGATGGGAAGTATTAGCAGGTCAAGGGTATATCTCAAAAAAAAAAAAAAAAGCTGGATTAATATTACAGAAAGTATACAAAATGGCAAAGGTGAGCTGTTCTGTGTGCCTGAAGCACAATGCAAATTAAAGCAATCTTACATGACGAGTGTGAATCTGAATGGGGGACATATTGATCAAGCTGTTTCAGTAATATGAAACTTCTTATTGGATTGTTTAAGAACATGCGCATTACAAGGGCATCTACTTGTGAGATACTTTCCACTGAATAAGAATGTCTTCTCAAACAGAGGAAAGGAGCACAATGATTTGTCTGGAGAGCTAAAAGAAAACATTACTCACCTTAGTAATTATGTTTCTTCTATTGGAGTCTTGCTGTATTCTGACAAGTGCAGTTAGCCCCAGCCTTTAAAACTGCCCTGGAGAACAAAGGGTTAACATTTCTATGCAGAGCTCGGCTGATGTCTGTCTGTTTCCCTTTGAACGCTAACAGTCAGATTCTTACGAGCAACACTCTGATAGTATTCTACGTGGAATTTGTAAAACAAAATTTTTAATAGCCAACTGGCAACAGAAAGTTTTGGACTACCAAAAGAAGATTCAAGTCAGGAAACCCAAAACTCAAAAACCAAACAAAATAAACACCCATACAAGAAGAGGGTGTGAAAAAAGCACCCCTGAGGTGCAACACTGCACTTGCCCACCCACTTCCCAAGAACAGGTTCTGAGGGGGGAGGCAGGGAGGGAGGTCAGAATACAGCAAGACTCCAATAGAAGAAACATAATTACTAAGGTGAGTAATTTTTTCTTCAAACAACTGGAAGTCTTGCTGTATTCTGACAAGTGCAGACTACCAAGCAGTACCTCCATGCAGGAGGGACAGAACCTACTTTGGGAATAGGCTCTGAAGTACTGCTTTGCCAAACCGAGCATCACTCCTAGCCTGGATATCCAGAGAGTAATGCTTGGTAAAGGTATGGACTGTTTTCCAGGTGGCTGCTTGACAAATTTCTAAGAGAGGGATATCCCTGGCAGCAGCCAGGGAAGCAGCTGTACCTCTTGTGGAATGAGCCCTCAGGCCTGAGGGTGGAGTTTTTCCTAGTTTTTCATAGCAGAATTGTATACAAGACACAATCCACCTGGCAATAGATCTCTTGGTGGCAGGTTTGCCCTTTCCTACTTCTCCATAAGTGAGGAACAACTGGAGGGAGTCAAACCTGTGACCCTTGGTACGCTCTATGTAATAACTAAGGGCACTTTTAACATCTAAACTGTGTAGCCTCCTGTCTACTGAGGAAGAATGATCAGTGAAGAAAACAGGAAGAGACACAGACTGGTTTAAATGGAAGTCTGAAACCACTTTGGGCAAGAACCTTCTGTTGGTTCTAAGGACCACTTTATCCCTGTGAAAGGAGATAAAATCAGATTCCACCGACAGGGCTTGCAATTCATTGATACGCCTGGCAGAGGTAATGGCTACCAAGAACACAGTTTTCCAAGTCAAGTACGTAAGCTGTGCTGAGGACATAGGCTCAAAATGGGGTTGCATAAGTTGAGCAATGCAAACATTCAAATCCCAGGCAGGGGCAAGGTCTCTAAAAGGAGGATTGGTGTGAAGCAATCCTTTAAAAAAATTTACAAAACACAGGGTGAGAGGATAGTGAGGAAGACTTCCCCACAGAGAGAAATGCAGAAACAGCTGACAAGTGTACCTTAAGAGTAGCTGGTCTGAGGCCTAGCCCATTAAGATGGACCATATAATCCAGAATAGTAGGCAATCCAGCAGTATCTGGAGAAATATGCTTCTTAGAACACCAAATGCTGAATTGCTTCCATTTGGAGTTATAAGTCTGTCTGGTTGAGGGTTTTCGAGAAGCTTTGAGAATATCTAGAACCCCTTGGGAAAGATGCAGATCTGCAAACTCTAACTCTTCCAGAGCCACGCCTTGAGACTGAAGACTGGGGTACCAAATCCTCCCTTGAGAGGATGTTAACAGGTTGTCATTCCTGGGAAGAGACAGGGGAAGATGGACTGCTAGGGACAGCAACAGGGGGTACCAGGGCTGTCTGGCCCAATCTGGAGCAATCAGAATCACTTTGCAGGGTTGAGACCTTATTTTGACTACTACTTTGAACAGGAGTGGGAAGGGATGGAAGGCATACAGAAACTTCCCTTCCCAATTCAGAATCAGGGCATCCAGGGGGACTGAGCCCAAGACTGGAGGTCTGCAACAAAAGAGAGGGAGTTGGTGATTGTCTGGAGCTGCTAAGAGATCCATCTCTGGAGTGCCCCACCTTGAGAAAGTCACTTTCAACACTTGAGGGTCCGGGGACCATTCGTGATGGCCCTGAGAGATCCTGCTCAGTGCGTCCGCTAGCACATTGTCCTTCCCTGGAAGGTGAACTGCTACCAGAGAGGTTTGCAGGGAATAAGCCAGGGACCACAACTTCATGGCTGCTGTGCACAAGGCCGTGGACCGAGTGCCTCCCTGCTTGTTGATGCACCACATGGTGGTGGTGTTGTCCGTTCTGACCTGAACCACCTTGTTCTGTACTGATTGAGAGAAAGAGCTCTAGGAGATTGATATGGAGAAGGGATTCTTGGGAGGACCACAGCCCCTGGGCAGTGAGGGCCCCCAGATGGGCTCCCCAGCCCGGTAGAGAAGCGTCTGTGGTAAGGACCACTGAACAAGGCTGAGTGGCAAAAGGAACACCTTGTCTTAAATTGTCCTGATCCTGCCACCATTGGAGGACTTGGATCAAGGTCAGAGTCACTGGGATCAATTTGGTAAGGGAATCTTTCCTCTGAGACCAAAAAGCTCTCAGATGGAACTGAATATCCCTCATCTGGAATCTTGCCCCTTGGACCACTGCTGTTGAAGCTGCCATGTGGCCCAAGAGCTGGAGGAAGTGCCTTGCTGGTCGAGATACCAGAGGCTGAAGGAAGAGGCTAGTTCCATAAGGGCCCTTGCCCTTTCTAGAGGGAGAAAGGCTCTTGCCCTGACTGTGTCCAGTTCTGCCCCTATAAAAGTAAGAAGCTGGACTGGATTGAGAACTGACTTGGGAAGGCTGAGAAGAAATCCTAGAGAAGTGAGCACTTGCTGGGTCACTTGCAGGTGAGACTTGACTTGGTCTGGAGACTGGCCCACTATTAGCCAATCATCCAGATATGAAAAAATGGAAATCTTTTGCCTTCTTAGAAAGGCAACTACTACCGACAGGCAGTTTGTGAAAACCCTTGGGGCTGAGAATAGGCCAAAGGGCATTGCTCTGAACTGATAGTGGCCTGAGGGCAACTCGAACCTGAGGTACTTTCTGTGGGAGCACCTGATAGGAATGTGAAAGCAGGCATCTCTGAGGTCCAGGGAGGCTAGCCAGTCCCCTGGCCTTAGAGAGGGAAGGATTATTCCCAGAGTTACCATCTTGAACTTTGGTTTTAAAAGATGTCTGTTTAGATATCTTAGGTCTAGGATGAGTCGCCACTCCCCTGTCTTTTTTGGGGTCAAGAAGTATCTGGAGTACAGCCCTTTGCCCCAGTGTAGGGTAGGTACTCTCTCTATGGCTCTTAAGGCCAGAAGAGAAGAAACCTCTGCCTCCAGGGCAACGGTTTCCGAGAGATTTGCAGGTGGAAAAAGATCTGGCTCTCATCTTTGGAAATTTCTTGAAGCTGAGAACCAGTCCCTGGCTTACCACTTCCAGGACCCACTTGTCTGATGTAACAGACATCCAGTCCTGGACAAAGTAAGCCAGCCTGCCCCCTACTGGAATAGGAGAGTCGACCCGGGCAGGCCCATCAGGGTGTCTGCTTGGCAGGGGCTTTAGGCTGAGGGGTGGATACAGCCCTGCTCATCTCCTTTCTGCCTCTCCTCTGAAGAACCCTCTGGGAAAAGGAAGAAGAGGCCTGTGCTTGGTAAAAAGGCCTTTGAAAAGGCCTGCCCGTGCCCGTAGACTGCTGCCTTTGAGGAGCTGCCTGCCTTTCCTTGGCCTGAGCACTCCTGTAAGTGGTCCTGTTCTCATCCATTTTCTTCTTGTAATTCTCTGTCTGCTCCCCAAACAAAGAATTACCCACTACAGGAAAATCCATGGCTTTAGCCTGGGTATCCTGCGAGAGGCTTGTACATCTGAGCCAAGCCATTCTCCGAAGAGCCACAAATGTAGCCATGACTCTTGATGACACATCATTAGAGTCTACAGCAGCATGAAACTGAACTTTAGATGCCTCAATCCCATCTGCAGCCACCGCCTCCAGCTCCTTGGCTAGCTGGGGGGAGGCCTGTTTCGCCAGTGCCAGTACAGTGTCCCACCTGGACTTCTGGTACCTGGCTGAATAGGCCTTGTAATTTGCCTGTGTGAGTCCCAGGGAAGATGCCATGTACAGCTTTTTTTCCTAGAGTCTTTGTCTGGGGGTGTGACGCCAAGGGAATGCTTGCCTTATCACAGACAGCAGCCTGCACAACCCCAACATGACTGCATTGGTGGTATAAAAACTCTGTTTCTGAGCCTGAGAGTGTATATCTCTTGTCCATTCTTCTGTCCACAGGAGGTATAGAATTGGGAGACTTCAGAATTATTTGTGTCTGTTTCCCAAAAGATTTGTGGAGGGGAATAGACAGTCTTCTGGACTCTGGGATGTCCATCATTTCTACATAATTAGGCTCCTCCTGATCCTCCATTGCCTCTTCCATTGGAAGTTGGGAGGGTCTCAGCCACCTTTCTGTAGAACAAAGTGGGAAGGGGACTCAGAAAGCCTAGGAGGGGATACACCTGAAGGTCTGTCTGGGGAGATGTCCGGTTCCACAGGCAACATCTAGACTTTCACCATCACCATCATCATCATCAAATTCCCCTTCCTCCTCAAACTCCAGTTCATAAAATTCTTCCAAAGTATAATCGTGATCCGGGGGAACCAACTGAACCGAGCCCCTGCCAAAAGGTGACGGATCGGTGGGTACTGGGCGAAGCGATTCCACAATCCTGATCGCTCTGGCTATTTCTTCGGTGGTCGGAACATGGACTTCTGGAACCGAACCGGGCGATTTTTCTTTTCGCTTTCTTTTTGTCGGAACCGACCCCTCGGGATCGGCTCTCCTTTTGCCCAAAGAAGTATCGCCCTAGTCAGAGGGCACTCCTTCTGGTTCGGTCGGAACCGAACCAGACTGGCCATCCGGGTCAGCAGACTTCTCGGCCTCCTTTTCCCTCAGTCTACCTAATCTCTTTTCCAGGGTAGATTTGGGAAAATTCTTGCAAATTTGGCAGTCTGAATCGATGTGGTCAAACCCCAGACAATAAACACAGGTGGTGTGGGGATCGGCCTTAGCAAAGACCTCCCCACACTTACTGCAGTGTTGAAACCCAGTGGGCCTGTTTTTTTTCTTGGGTTTCTCAGACATGGCCAACCTAACCAAACTTACCCTTTTTTCGGCAACCGCCAGGCAAGACTCCCTTATCGGTTCCTAACCGTGTCACGGGTACTGGAAAAAAATGTTTCAAAACACGTTTTTTTTTTTTTTTTTTAGAACTGATAAGAACCGGTAACCACACACTAAAATTTACACAAGAATTAAACAAATGATCGGTTCAGCCGAACCGATCCACACTTTTTACAAGTTCCACACAGAAACACAGTACAAAACTATCTAGTACTCACGATACCACAGACAGAGACCCAACAGAGTTATGCAGGAAAATTTTTTCGGTTGGAAACCGACGAAAAAACGACACTTAAACAGACTTTCAAACTGAGCTGCAGGAGAAATCTCCGGAGCGACTGCTCAGTGAGGCGGAGTAAAGAATCTGCCAGTTAGTGTTTAAAGGGAAACAGACAGAGATATCAACCGAGCTCGAGCTCAGCATTCTATGCTCTGCATAGAAGTGTTAACCCTTTGTTCTCCGGGGCAGTTTTAAAGGCTGGGGCTACCTACACTTGTCAGAATACAGCAAGACTTCAAGTTGTTTGAATAGACAATTATAGTATGGTGTGTGAAAATCCTGTAACCTCATTGGTCAAAACATGTCATGTGACCATGATTAAATCCTGCATAACCCATGACTGAGGAATGGCATTTAGAAAAAAACATAATTAAACACATTTAAAATGTATTTTGAGTCAACCGCAATAATCACAATAAGGCTCAACAGGGTGTGTGTTATTGGGCGATTTACTCACTTCTTGTGCTGTTCATTCACTTAGCAGTGCCTCATGACACATCACACAAGGCGTGGGTAAATACTCAATAACCCACACCCTGTTGTGCCTTGTTGCTTAAACAATCGTGGGTTTGAAGATCTGTGCACTGATAGTATAGCTTGATTCTGTGCCAAGAAAGAAAAGCTGGTATCTGAGTGTGTATGTATGTGCCAGTCTAACACAACAAGGCATGTGAAGGACCGAGAGGTTTGCACCGTAACATGCAACATTGAGAGAACTGCTCAAGAGTTTCACAATCATGGCAAACCTAGAGACCTTAATTGCATTGTTTGTGTTTGATTGCCCATACCCTAAAAGAATGTGTAGGAGTAAACACATATTTACTTCCGAGACGATTCTAAAACCAAAAGATAAGGTGTGATTTTTTCACTTGTTCACTTCAAGGCCTTCTCTCAGTGTCAATGACATGGCACACTTTCTCGCACATGCGTGACAACGTTCAAAACTGTGTGGAGAACTGGTGACATGGTCACTGCATCACAAGATTGTGACGTGGTCAGGGCAGTGCAACAACACTGTTCCAGGCATAGATTTCATTGTGGAACAGGTTCAACCATACTGTACACATCAGACAAGAGTTTTTTGAAGTATAAAAAAAAAATGCACTTTTCAACTGAAGCAGCGGGGGGTGGAATGGGGAGGTCTTACTGTAGCAACTGTAAAGGCAGACAGTGGGTATTAACACACATAATTAATAACGTTTTCTACTTATTATATTAAGCATCAGCTGTGAAGGTCTGTTACCTGGGTGAGTCATGGCAACACTTCTGAGAAACTGAGGCATGTGAAGGTCCATACATATCTGGGTGCAGACACTGAAATGCTACATTTATTACGGACATGGCTAAAACAAAAAAAAAAAAAAAAAGAAAAGGCATTCTGATTAAGAACAAGAGTAAAGGCTGCATGAAAAGGAGGTGTAATATACACAAAAGACACAGTACCAGAACTGTCTAGGCAATTCACCATACTGTAGCAGAATCACCTCAAAAAAAAAAAAAACAAGATTAATTCCAGTAAAGGTGCTTAATCATACACTATAGGATAGGTTAATGTGTATTAATACCAGTGAATCACATATTGACTCTACAGCATGCCACACTGTGGAACAAGCCGGTGCCAGCCTGAAAGTCCAGTTCAGGCGGGATATCTGATAGCTTCACTGGAGAAACTGCATCACAGAGAGAATTCTCAAGCGTGGACAGTAATGGTTGTTAATCAGACTTGTGCCAACCAGCGATTAGTGCCTCCGGGGGTGGGAAGTGCTCCCCAACGACCAACAAGAAAAGTCAGGAAGAAAGTTTCATGTTCAAAGGGAGAGGGGGGACACAGGGAGGTAAAAGTTGAAATGGTAGTACCTGCTGTCACCCACTTGACCTGTCGTAGTTGTGACAGCTATCAGCAGGTCCACAGAATATCACCCATTGCCATTAGCTGTAGACCATGGCTCATTTTCTGTTCATCATTATGTTGTTCTTACAAACAATAACTTCTAGACCTTTGCCGAAGGCTCCCACAAAGACACAGATAAAAAAAATGAAACAATTGTTTACGCAAGCTGGAATACGCATCACAAGAATGACCACAACTGTGGTTGGGAGTGGTAGAAGTCTGCAGTGTTGGCTCTGTTTAGTCCTGTTTGTTAATTTGCCTTTTTAAAAAGAAAACCTTAAGGTTAGTCAGCAAAACCCACATGCAGGGCCAAATCTTGAAGACAGCAAGAAGAGAGGGAGAATCGGGACACACCAAAGACCAATACAGACGACATGCCTAGTATCAGCAGCCAGTTTCCAGAAAACCTGCCTCCTCTTACGTTTTCTTGATAGTTAGCAACGAAACACCAGCAACACCACTGGGCAAGTAGTGACTACCTTGATTATATGTTTAATCCAGCCAGTATGCGCATACAAGTGAATGGTCAAAACTGTGGTTGATGCTAAGGAAAGGCGACAGTATGGGATCTGTATAGCCTTGTTTGTTGTTTAAAAAAAAAAAAATAGAAATTACCTCAGCAGTGGCATCTTTAATAGAATGAGTAGAGTACAAAAGAGATGAACATCAGGACTCAGCAAAAATATCTCCACCTGCCTGTGGCCAGCTGCCAGAAAAACAGTCTACTCTTCAGTTTCTTCGATACAGGATGTGCGATGTGATGGCTGCAGTAACATGACAGATGCTGACTGCCTGAACTGTTGTACTATACAAAAAAAAATGTGTAACTGAGCTGGAATATGCAGCAAGGGAATGGTCACAACCATGATTGAGACTGAGGGAAGGCTTCGGTGTTGGCTCTGTTTACCAGTTTAATACCCTCATCAGAGCCCACAAGCGGATGTGCATCCAAGAACAGAGGGTGTGTATTGAGGAGTGTCTGGACACAGCAAAGATCCAGAAAGCTGGTCTACCCACCTGCATCCACCTGCCAGAAAAGCCACTGCCTCCTTTGGTTTATACTGTCTGGGTTGGAGTGGTGAGAATGCAGAAGCACCACTGGGAAGGTGCTGACCAAATGAACGGTTTATTTTTAAATAACAATTGTGCTTAATCACATCAGATCTTTCAACACAAGAGAATGGACACCACTGTGGTTGGGACAAAAGAAACACCACATTGTGGGCTATGTTGTATAGCACATTTATAAGAAAAATAAATAAATGGTCCTCGGAGGTGGGGCCCTCAATCGATGCAAGCATCGCGAGGAGCATCAGGACACAGCAGCACTGCAGTTAATGACAGAATCTCAAGATTTCTTACAGCACAGTATACCAACTACAGAATGACAAGAGTATTGCTTGTACAAAGTTCCAGAAGTCTGTACTAATGAAGCATCAGTTATGACTGGTCGTCGTTTTGTTTTTGTACTACACGTGACAAGTGTCAATACCCGAGAATTGATTGGAGACTTGGAGTACAGTAGGTCTTCTGTTTGCTTTGTGTGCCACAGATGCCGCTCATTCTGTATAACAAGGAAAATATCAGACTTTGGTAAATTTTGCATTCAGTACTTAAGTAGATCTGCAGAGCTGTCAGAAGAAAAACAAATGTATGGCCTACAGAAATGGCTGGGAAAAATGGGTCTGAAATAATGCCAGAATCATGATCATGCAGTTCAATGGATGTCCCTTTTATGCTGCAGTATCTGTGCATATAGCGGTCTCTTAAATTGCTAAAGAGATGACTATAGTACGTATGTCACCACCTAACTCACCAGATGGTTAAAACAGAGACACTTTTTGCTGTCTGTATATCACATTTACTTATGTTTGATCCTCTTTCTCACATAATGTGGGACATCTTGTTGAAAAATGTGTCTCTGTTAGAATTAAAGAACAATTGCCATTTCTCAACCTTGCTAACATGATCGCCACTATCCTAAAGACTATAAAGGGTCTCAACTGAAAACACAGGTCCATAGAGACGATTTTGTAATACTGCTCTTGATTAAGGCAATACATAAAATAGAGGATTGTGTATGAGCAGTCATACATAACAAGGATATTCTTGTACCGAGAGGTTTCCTTGGTAACAGATGACCTTGAGAGCGCAGCTCAAGAGGTACTCTGTTACCAAGGGAACTACAAGTTACAAGAATTTCCTTGTTGGTGTATGACTGGTCATACACAATCTTTTATAGTGTATGGGCAGTCACAGCATAGAAAAATCACACAAAACCGGCTGGAGAAGACAAAAGAGCATAGAAATTTTAACATTTTCTTTTTTTAACTTACACAGTGTGCTGCAGATGTTTCTGCAAGTTCAAGTTTAAAAAAACCCAGCAACTTCCAGCGTAACTGGATTGAGGAAAGCAACTACGTGGCAGCATTCCAAGTTGTTATGCTGCAGTAGTGACATAGCTAGTGCAGCATAACAGCTGTGATGACATAGCTACTGCAGCATAACAACTCCATTCTGGTTATGGATTTCTATCCATAACATAGAGGATAATGTATATTCCTCTATCTGTAACAAGTTTGTAAACTCTTCGAGAGGTAGTCGCCAGCGTTCGGAACCTCGGAAGCGAAGCTCGAGGTTCAATCGCCATAACACTCACGCTAGAAGACGTTAAACTTGTCACAGATAGAGGACTATACATTATCTTTTATAGTGTATGGTCACCTATCTGTGATGACAAATTAGAAAATTGTTACTGTACCCCACATAATGAGACAGAAACGCGAAGACGGCAACAGTTTCTCTTGAATGTTACAGTACTTACATTTCATAAGCTTACATTGGATGGCAAGAGCGACTGTGGTAGACTGGAGAGAAAAAAAACAAAACAAAAAACGATCGGATAGCTCCCGGGAGAAAATAGCGGTGGACATGCTTTAATCTGGTGCCTGCATTTTTAAAATCACCACTCGCAACTGTGTATAGTTATGACAGCTGTTTAAAGAGAATGCGGCTATGCGCATTGCCATGATCATTATGAAAGGTTCGTGTTATGCTGCAGTAGCTACGTACCTGGTGCAGCATAACAAATTTTTAGCAGGTATGGATTTTTATGCATAACAACGTTCTACCATACATTATAACATTCTACCATACACTATAAGGTAAATTCTTCAGACCTCGATATCTAATAAAAGGCACATACTATACATAAGTGTTTAAGAAAGAACGACAGAGAATGCAGTATTTAAAAGGGATTAATGACCGGTTGGAAGGATGGGTGGCGCAAAGAGCAGATGAAAGTCACCTCCATTCAGCTGGTTGTTAATCCAATGAAATGAACAGCTTAAAGGTTGTTACTGCGATAAGTCTAGTCACGAAAATGACTTTTTCACCCAATATATTCTTAATTTGCAATTATTTTTATTTTTTTTAAAGTAGTTCTGATTTTTCCCGCTTTCTCCCAGACTCCTGGGACCCAGAAGACACGCGCGCAGAGGTGCACGTGCATGCCCAACACTGGCCTGGCTGGCCCCTTCCGGCCCACCACTGACAATCCCATGATGATGATGCCCCTTCCACCTATGCTACCCATCGGACCTCCACCCAGCTAATGGAAGCAGAACTACAGAGGGGCAAGCAACCTCCCCTGGAGAGGATAGCTGCCCATCGGTTGCTCGATCCTGTTCTCTCCACCACCCCTGCCCGTGCTGGCTCTCTGATGACCTGTGGTCGTTCCAGTACTATTTCATTTTAAAGCAGAGTGGTGTGAGCCATGCGTGTCACACAGTGTCACCTGGCAGCTGGTTCAGTCATTTCTAAGACATTGCTTACCAATCCATTAGCCAATCGGAAGCCTTGTTATGTTTATTAATGATTAAGTATAATTGTAATTGATGTTATAGACCGAGTCTGCCAACAAATGGGGGCACTCCTTTCCCTGATGCGAGACAGTCTTATTCTGTGAATAGCGTCTACAGTGCAGCAGCCCTGGAAACTGTATATTCCGGGAACAGTTTTTTTATAAATCTAATTTGATCGCTGTCCCCCTCGATAAACTATTATAACAACTGGTGACCCCCCCAATATCAACGCATTTTTGAGACCTGTAAAAAGTCAATCCATAATTTGATATGGTTTTTACGGTCTTGAGCTGGGTTGTGTGTATCACGCTTGACCATGAAAGACTCTGATCTTTGTTTACTTTAACTCACCACAAGGTAAATTTTTTTTATATATATTTTTTTTTTTACTCTTATTTTATCCTGCTGCAGCCACTGACCTGCCGCCAATCTCCAGCCACTGCTCCACCTTCGCCGCCGACCCCAGAGAGGGTTGCGCTCAGCTGGCATATGCAGCTGTACCCTTGAAAGGGACTTCCCCATGTCCCTGCACCAGGCCAAGATCCAATACCGGCACACGGCCAATCCAGTCAGCGCCAGCCAGTGAAGTAGCGGCCATCAAGCTGCCGTGGACAGTGCTGCCATCTTCCTCCTTTCTTTAGCCCCTCGGAGTGCAAGCGTGCAATGACGTCAGGCACATCGTGCCAATGTCTGCCGCACTCTGTCCCTTGCTGGAACCGCTCTGGCAGTACCCCCGGTCGTCACCAGCGGCCGCTGCAGAGCGGTGGCAGCCTGGAACCCTCCCTGGGATAAGAGAGCAGTCCTCCGGATGCTCAATCCTATCCCTCCCCTGCTGACCCCTGACGGTCTGGGCTCACGTCCGAACCCGGGTTGCCAGTGTGGTGTGAGGTGTGGTGTCCAGCGCCTCAACCCTCAGTGTCACTGGACCGGCTCAGCACAAGTTATTTATTAAAAAAAATAAATAACACAAAGGTGTGTGATCTGCAGTTTTTGCTATCAAGGTTTATTCTCTAATACATTCGTTCCTATATTACAGTTGTTGCTTACAGTGTTGCTTGTCTTCACTTTGCTGTTGTAGCACCAGCAGAAGGTAAAAATTAATTTAAACAACCTCCTCCAAATGATTTCAATGGTGAAGACAGCCTAGGAGGTATAAGGAGCAATTCAACTTTTCTAACCTATACAGATTCTGGAGATGGAATTCTTATAACCGAGTAAGAGTGACACCATGGTCTAGAATGTCTACTTGCAATCTCTGACATTGTACAGTGGTTGATTAAATCTGTACTGAGAAAAAGCAGCAGTGTGTTTCCAGAGTCTGAAAACTATCCAACTGCAGTCTGCCCAACAGTGTATCTATGAAAATAATTTCTTAACTCGGACCAGGATAAAATCTAAGTTCATTAATTTAATTAATCAGATAATAAATATATAGGAAGTTAAAAGCTTATAATTCCAATTGGGCAGCAGAGAACTGGTAATGTACATTTTCAAATATGTGGAACATATGCCGGCAAAACACGAAGGAAAGAAGACTGGGTCAGGCTATATTTCACTCACCAGATCAAGTGGGCAAACTGAAAGAGCTAGTGTGCCTAAAACAGGTATTACAGTTTCTACCGCAGTCAGCCATTAACTTTTTACTTTTGAAGTACTTTTTTTTTTTTTTACCTTTGGTAAATTATAAGACTGTTCCTGATGTTCGGTATCAGGTGTGATGACTGGACTAGCTCTCATCTTGACAGATGAATGATCTATCTCTAGCTGCCAGACTCCATCAGTTTGATGTGCCATTACCGTGATACACTGTTGCTGCTCAGGAACAGCAACTTGGCAGCTCCCATGAGATACTGATGTTATGGATCAGATGCATATGTCATCTGCCAGGGAGAGGGCTATTCCACATGTCTCATAACAATATTAATAATTTATCACACTAGAATACTGAGAAAAAAACACTTCAGAAATAAATTAAAAAACTGACTGTACTACTTAATTATTTCCACTGTATGCTGTTTTTTTACCACACTACCTGTTTTGGGAAGTGGAGGTTTTAGCTCAGTATTTTTTTTTTTTTTTGGGAGGGGCTAATTATTTAACCCTCTATGTTATGCTGTGTTTTAAATAATTTAATTAAATAGAGCTTAATTATAGCTTTCAAATGATATATCACTTGGTATATTTCAATATTACTTTATCAGCAGGTATGGCACAGCAGCCATTTTGGAATTTAAATGACTGCCACCAGTCCAAAATTGTTAGATGTGTCAATACAATTATTTAATTGACTAGTTTTTCACTTGAGAGTTCAGATGATATATCACTTGATAAGTTTAAATATTAATTTAGCAGAAGGTATGGCAACCATCTTGGAATTAAAAATGGCCGCCATCAGTCCAAAAAAATGTTAGTTGTGGGTATTCAATGATTACATTAAGTAGAACTTGACTGGAGTTTTCATATGATATATAACTTAATATTTCTATGTTATATTAATTGGTCATCAAAATATGGTGGTCATACTGAATTTAAAAATGGCCACCACTAATTCAAAAATAGAAACTGAAGTTATATAACAAAAATAATACTAAATATATTCAATTACTAGCATTTACTGTTAATTTGGATGCAGCTCTACCTCTAGAAATATCAAAACTAATGTGCAAAACATTAATCTAAATGGTTTTGATGCCAAATTAGCCATTAAACAGTTAATTTTATGTATCAAAATGAATTCTGACAGTAAAAATAATGCAACCAATGAATTCACGGTACAAAAATACACAAATATTCTGAGTTTCAAAACATTATGAATATTTCTTAATTAGTTATGCATACTTTATGAAGAAAAACAATAAATCGACATCAATTTTAGATGTGTCTGAGTATGTTTTTCCCTATGCATTTCAATAGGGTGATGATCCGAAAAGGAGCACTTTTTTACCATATTAAAACTCTTATATTTTGGCAACCGTAACTCTGATTTAAAAAATGTAAAATGATTTATAATCCTTGTGATGGCCCCATTATAACAAAAGAGAAGTTTCTTCTTAAAATTACAATATAAAATTGGACTTGTTATAGCTACAGTGAGAAGTGTCATCATGCTGATCAGAAACAAGTGCCCCAAAAGGCTAACCAGGCACATCCACAAGCATGGTGGAGGGACCCTAAAGGTATCCCTAAGGAAAGATCTTGCTGGTACAGCAGTAAGGGTCTGACCCTGAGGAAAGATGGCTGCAGCGAGGGTAGCAATCTCTTGTTGGATAGGTACATAAAAAGTAAAAAATTAACCCCCTACAGGGCCCTGGCAAAGGGAACCACAACTGAACCTATTTCTTGGGTACTGATATAGGACCAGATCCAGAACTGGGACCAGGAATGCAATCAGAACTGAGGATAGAGGATTCAGTTTTCCCTGGCACAGGGGATATTCCTAAAGTGTGGCAGAAGCAGGGTGGATTACAGGGAGTCTTGAAGTTGGAGACGTGAGCCAGATCTTTTTACAGAGAAACAAATAGCCTGGGTGGACCTGTTACTGGAACTGCGTCTTCTTGGAGACCCAGAACTAAGAGACCGGGCCTGCCACTGGTAAACACCAGGAAATGGGGCTTGATGGAGCGTAAGGTTTTGTAACTGTAGGGTCGCTCCTCAGCACTGAATCATGGTGCTTTCTACCCAATCCAACTGAGGGAGGTCTGGTCCTTGGAGGTGCAGAGCCAATAAAAAGTTGACCAATCTAAACAGGATTGTCTTCTATCAGTTTCTTCATCAGAACCAAGCAGGGCACACTTACTTACCAGTGCTTACTTCTAGGCCCGACTTCTTTTTTTTTTGGGGCGGGGAGACAGCTTGAAAAAGTTGGGGTAACCTGAAAAATGTGTGTTGTGGTCTGGGCCCAGACACTTCAGTTATCTGCTGTGACTATCAAAAGATGCAATGAGTTTATGACAAATAGTGCACTTACAACCCCTCCTGAAGGTTTTGCTCGCATGGAGGCCATGACGGAAAGGAACCCTTCAGAAAACAATGCACAACCAGCCATAAACCTGTAGAAAAGGTAAAATTTGGGTGTTGGGTTTGTGCCAGAGCTGAACTACAACCACAATGGAGTTAGAACCAAAGCATCATACAGTGGAAGTGAGGTGTGGCTGATCTCTTTGGCGAAATGGAAAGATCAGACATTTTGAAAAACTGTGCTCAAGATTTGGGGGGGGAAGCTGTGCACATGAAGTGGAGGTGTGCACATGGTTGAGTTCTGAATCTGACTAGACAGTTTCAGGGTACTACATTCTGAAACCAGGAATGATACAATGTTTGTGGCTATAGTTAAATCTTTTTTGACTGAATACAAATCTGCACTTCTGTTTGACATTGATCATCTGTCCACATCGACACTGTGTACCACTAGGTCTTTAAAAGGAAAGAAAAAACAAAACATAGCAATACTTGCTCAGTACCCTTTAATAAGTTATGTGATGTATCCAACTATGACAATATTCAATTTTGGTTAAACCACCAGTCAACTACAGAATTTTCATATGGATTCATGAGCAAAAATGCTAACCAAACGATGTTCGTTGAACATACTACAGTATGTAAAACAGACTTTCTCAGTTTTATAAGCAACTTTTGATCCTAAGAAACACTGCGGCTTTTACATTTAACGAATATCAAACCATTATTTTAGTGTACTAAAAATGTCATTAGATTCAAGATTCATTGTGCATATCCTTCCGCAACACGTTAGTACAATATATAGTTACCCTATTTATTAACTGGCAGAATTAAACAGGGCTTACCAATCACATCTCCTTGTTCATGAATCATCATACCCAAGTCTTTAAATATTTCATTGATGTCCAAAATATCTGACTGGAATAAGGAAATAACAATTAGTTTTAAATACGAATAATAAAAAGTCACACTGAATCATTAAATAAAGTACAGTGGCCCATCATTATAACGAACACCTCTGGGTCCATCCATTTTGTTCCTTATAGTAAGGGTTCGTTATAAGGAGGGATTGTATATTTTTTAACAGAGGTTTCACTCTTTTGCTGGTGAGTGGCATTGACACTGCCGTAAATGCTGCCTGATTGGTTTCGTGCTTCTGTAGTGGAGCAATGTAATAGTAAGCTCCATTCCACACAGAAAGTGGGTTTCTTCATTCTTTTGACGCAGTAGCGGTTCCAGTGCCACAGTACCACAGACACAGGGACATAAAAAAAAAAAGCATTATCGGTTCTAAATTAAGAGAGCTCCCAAATGGAATTAAGTACCATAAACGCTGCCTGACTGGTTTGTGCATGCCCACTGTGGGCTCATTTGAAGGCAAACGCCTGGCCCAGTGCACCAGGCCAGGTCCTCACACCCCAAGCCCAGATTCCCGTGCACATAAGTATCCCCAACATCTTTGGTGGTCTAGTGTCCCTCCCTAGCCCTGATCCCTTCCCCTGGTAACAGTTCTTCAATACTGGCGATCTAGTGTCCCTCCATAGCCCTGCTTCCTTCTCCATTAATAGCACATGAATACCTGGTTGTCTAGTGTCCTTCCCTAGCCCCTATCCATTCACAGTTATTAGTACATGAATACCTGGTGGACTATTGTCCCTCCCTAGCCCCGATCCCTTCCCCGTTAATAGTACATGAATACCTGGTGAACTAGTGTCCCTCCCTATCCCCAGTCTCTTCCCCGTTAATAGTACATGAATACCTGGTGGTGTAGTGCCCTCCTAGCCCTCATCCCTTCCCCCAACAACAGTTATTCAATACCTAGTGGTCTAGTGTCCCTCCTAGCCCTCTTCCCTTCCCCCAGCAACAGTTCTTCAACATCTGGTGGTCTAGTGTCCCTCCCTAGCTCTGATCCCTTCCTTGTTAATAGTACAGGAAAACCTGGTGGACTAGTTTTCCTCCCAAGCCCCGATCCCTTCCCCATTAATAGTACATGAATACCTGGTGGTCTAGTGTCCCTCCCTAGCCCCGATCCCTTCCCCAGTATTTCATATAATCCCTGGTGGTCCAGTGGTCCCTCCTCCCTCCCTTGTCCCTGATCGCCATCCCAACCCCAAGAAATAAATCTCCTGTAGCGCAAATGTGATGAGAAGGCTAAGGTAAAAGAAGCACTCTGGCGTTCTGAATGCCATGACCCAGTACAAAAACAATACAAACACTGCTTTTTTGTTGTTGTTGTTTCATTACAACCTGAAAACTTGGGGGACTGAAACTGATGAAAGAGCCAAGGAAAACCATCCAGGAAACCTATGCTTCCCCAGAATAAAATATGTACCTACCTGGACCCCCCTCTTTTTCATTCTAGCTACCCGCCCCTGACCAGTCGAACCTGAAGACAAGTGGTGCAGTACAGCATTTCTCTTTCAGCCGCCGCCTACTTCACCGCTTTTGCCCGCCAGCCTTCCCAGGACTGCCCGCCAAGACTGCACCAGCTACCTGTCCCTGACCGGGAGAACCTGAAGACAAGCAGCATGGTACAGTCTTTCTCTTTCAGCCGCCGCCTGCTTCACCGCTTTTACCTGCCAGCCCTCCCAGGACTGCCCGCCAAGACTGCACCAGCTACCCGCCCTGACCAGGCAAATCTGAAGACAAGCAGTGCAGTACGGCCTTTCTCTTTCGGCAGCTGTCCGCTTCACCGCTTTTGTGAGCCAGCCCTCCCAGGACTGCCCACCAAGACTGCACCAGCTACCTGCCGCTGACTGGGCAAACCTGAAGACAAGCAGCGCAGTACAGTCTTTCTCTTTTAGCCACCGCATGCTTCACCACTTTTGGCCGCCAGCACTGCACCAGCTACCCGCCCCTGACCGGGCAAACCTTAAGACAAGTGGCACAGTACGGCCTTTCTCTTTCGGCCGCCACTCGCCCTCCCAGGACAGCCCATCGAGACTGCACCAGGTATGGACCTCTTTTCAGAAAGGCACTGCTTCTGAATTTTCAGGCGCTCCTCACAACTTTAACCCGATTGGCTACATTGTCGGGAGTTCTCTTGATTGGACAGCTGTCTGCTCTAAGTTCTTCTTGATTGGGCCACCCGACTACACTATTCTCTGCGGTCCCAAGCCCTAGCTTCTCTGCATTTTACCTTGCCTAATAAGTTTTCCTCAAACGCTGGTGTAACATTGCTCTGAATTTTAAAAACATTAACTGTCTTAAACTGTTTTAACTGTTAGAACTAGCTAGCCAGCCTGTGTTGATGTTTTTTGCAATGGTATAGCTTGACTGTGTTAGGCAAAGCTGTTTCTATTTTCTTTCTGCTACTGATACTGCCCAATGCCTACCTCCACCTCTATGTCTGAATTATTGCTCTTCTACTCTCGGCTCTCCTGCCCGCTCCCCTCCCGAAACCTGCCTACTATATTTCAGCCTAGTGCCACCTTGACTACACTTTTTCACCACCCAGACTAGTTAACGGCTCTCAGCTGCAGATGTGCTCTCTCTCAATCCACAACTGCGCTCCCATCTTCCTTCCATGCACCGCCCACTCTTTTCACTCTATTGTCCTCTAAACTACCTGTCTCTCCCCCGCTATGGGTCTGTCAGCCTCCCCCACCACCGTTTTCCACTCACTATTAAATAACCTGCTTTTCTCCATTTTCCCCCTCTAGCTACATGCCACTGACCGGGCAAACCTAAAGACAAGCGGCGCAGTATGGACTTTCTCTTTCAGCCTCCACTCACTTCACTGCTTTTTGCCCACCAGCCCTCCCAGGACTGCCCGCCAAGACTGCACCAAGTACAGACCTATTTTCAGAAAGGCATCACTTTTGAATTTTCAGGTGCTCCTCGCAACTTCAACCCAATTGGCTACATTGTTGAGAGCTCTCACCTGACTGGACAGCCATATGCTCTAAGCTCTTCTTGATTGGGCTGAATGATTACACTATTCTTTATGGTCCCAAGCCCTAGCTTCTCTACATTTGGCCTTGCCTTATAACTCTTCCTCAAACGCTACTGTAACACTGCTCTGAATGTTCTCCTGTCCCCACACCCCTGCCCTGAATCTCTCAAATGCTCTTGCTTCACTGACCCCTCGGTTTTCCCTTAAAGCGGGACTCCCTTTAAAGAAACCTGGCTCAGCCTATGTGTTTCCTTTTCTGCCACATTTTCTCCTCGTATGTCATAGGGATACCACCTACAACCACAATATTAATTAAATGAACACACATTTGACCCTCCTTGTGTTGGCCTCTACGACCACCCTGCTACTGGCAACTGACGTTTATGCCTCAATACTTGCTGTTGATCAGCAAAACCCGAGCTCTTCCTCAACCTCACACAAAAACTTTGACACCTCAATCATTGTGGACAGACATGAACTCACTCTCATGAGTGCAATCCCCTTGGCCCTACTGTCAAACTATGAAAGTAGATTGCTTGGATTATTTGTGCACTCCCTCACCCTCCAGTTTCCCCACTGGCTCCCTCCTATCTGCCCTCTCCTCTCACTTATTCTTCTTTCTGGAGATGTGAAAGTACCCAGGCCCCATAAACACCCACATCGACCATAAAGACACTACCTGGGCAAAACAATTCGGACTTAGAGTTGCCCACATGAATATTTACAGACTCCCATTAAAGTTCCCTGAGCCTGAGGTGTGGTTATCCCTATACAAGCCACAGGTGTGAGGTCTCTCTGAGACCTAGTTAAAACCCTACCATCCTGACTCCTCATTTCAACTACACTGTTATTCACTCCTACAACTGGACAGACCAGGAAGAAAAAGGGTCGGGGACGTGGCAGTGTATGTGCAAGGGCACATCACTCCCACCGCCATCAGCTGCTCAACCCCCACCTCCCTGAGTGAGTGGCTCCTTGCTGAGATAATCCTAGGTCTAAGAAACTCTACTAGGTTGCTGTTATAAACCCACCTACGGGAAGCATCCCAGGTCTATCAAACTTCTTAGATGGCACATTGCACCCAGTACCCTAAAGAGATACCATAGTACTTAGAGATTTCAACCTCAATTGGTTAGATGCCCCTGCACCAGACTACACAAATCTGCTGAAAGAACATAATCTGGAGCACGTTATCTCCTCCCCTACCAGACACAATGCTCGCTCACTAAACCGCTCCCTCATTGATTGGGTCGCCACAAACCAGGTAAAAAGGGGTCTCATCTCCGACGTAGGGGGTCCGGAACTGGGACCAGCGTCAGAAGATGACTCTCTACCTCCCTGGTGAGCTAAGCCTTGGCCTCAGCCCACCATGAGGCCAGTCTCCTTCAAGTCCACCGGCAGCAGAGGGGGTGGTGGAGGAGGAGGGGGATACGGATACTGAGGGCATCTGTAAGGCGTGTATCCGTATCCTGACGGCGGGAAGCCCGGCATTGGGTACTGGGGCACCGTGTACTGCGGTGCCGGATACTGCAGGCCTGAGTAGGACAGCATCGGATAGGATGGGGTCGGATATCCAGGTACCGGGGGTCTGCGGGAGCAGAGGGCCCTAGAAACAGCCCAGCGGACAGGCCCAGAACGGGAGGCCTGGCGGGCAGCAGGCCCCGTGTAGGAGCGGCGTCCGGCAATGGGATATTGTCGTGTGTCGGGTAGGCCGGCGTCGGCGTCCGAGGATCTAACATCAGGTCATCCGGCCCAGTGGTAGGGAGACCGGACGGCAGCATACCCACCATCTCCGTGTCGCCCGGGGAAGAATGATTACCATCCCTGGAATCCAGCAGAGGAGACGCTGGCGCCTCAGAATGCAACAAGCATTGCGGCGGCTTTCGGGGCGGCGGATAGAGTCGGAAGAGTCGGCGTTGGCTTTAGCGTAAGCTGACATCCGTCTTATCGGCGGATCACAGGCGTCGGAGGGTGCGGCATCCAACTTATCAGACCCAGCACCTGGCCAAGCCACGAAGGAGAGAGCAGCCTTGGCGGGCACTTTGGAGCCGTCGCTGCCCCGGGCGTCGGGTGTCTTGACGGCCTTACCCGGGTGGGCATTGGAGGAGCTGATGTCTGACTTATCGGGCCACTCAAACCAGAAAGCTGCACAGCGGCGACCGTACTGGGAGCGGCTGCCTCCTTAGACCCACCAGGAAGCTCCCGAGGGGCCTAAGCGTAGGGTTGACGCCATCTTGGAAGCCTCCAAGACGGCCGCCATGGAGCTGCCTCCCGGGGGAGGCATTACCTGCAGCACCGCGACCCCAGCCAAGGCCGCGGCGACCGATGAGGAGTCCCGGTGCTTCTTCTTGTGGTGGCCCTCCGGAGCATTCGAAGCCCGACAGAGTTTTTTCAGTTCCTTTTCCATGGAGGTCATTTTTTGTTTAAGAACGTGGGCCTTCAGGGACAGCTGCCTCCGCTTTCGGGTGGCCGCCACTTCTCGACGGGATGATCGGGGCCTAGACAAAAAAGGCACTGGGAATGTCCGTCCTTATGTGGGAGCTGGGCGCTGCAAGAATCGCACTTGTTTTTGTACTCAGGAGTCGGGGACGACATACACAGCAGCTGCAGGTAAGGCTGACGAAAATCAGGAAAAAAGTAGAAAATAGGCGGTAAAACTACTGACGATTGACTGCGAAGCAGTGAACTTAACCTCGAGGCACTGCATGAGCTAACGGCGGGAAAGAACTGGAAGTTGGGCATGGGGGACCGCCTCTTTATACTGACGTCACCTGACGTCAGTCACCTGATGTGGGGGCGGTCCCCGGCCAGAGACTGCTAGCTAGAAATTTTTCCGTAGGGTCCTGACGCCTGCTGGCTTCAGTCCTATATGTAATTACCTACTGCAAGAGCCCTCTCGAAGTAAGATCTAACAGTCCCTATCGGCAGACCTATTCCAAACTGACTGGTCTAGTGTTTACACCGTCCCAGACACTGAGACTGCACTAGCAGCCTTCAACTCCGCCTTCCTTAACATCTGGAACTCCCATGCCCCCCTCAAGAGGCTGAGGCTACGACGTAGACACTTACCTTGGTTCTCTCCGCACTTGATGAAACTCTTTAAAATTCGAGATCGAGCCTGGGAAACTTGCAAGGCCTCCTCAGAAGTCTCTGATCTGCTCAAATACAGAGAAATCAGGAATGCCTGCACGAAGGCAGCTGCGCACCACTAAAGCTGGTTTCTTTAAAGCTCAGCTTAATGACTGTTCTACCACGGCTACCTTCTGGAAGACCCTACACTCCCTCTTAGACCCCTGCCCTGCCCCCGCCAGGTCGTTGACACTGCTACCTCCATAAATCGCTTTTCACTACTTGTGCCTTACCCTCAGGGCCTCCTCCGCTCTCCCCTTGTGTACATCAAACCCCCAAAAACAGCTTTCAGTCACATTCCTAGCAATGCCCACCTCCCCATGTTGACTCCCTCGCTCCCCCTCCCTACTCCAGCTTCCCCCCGATTACCCCACTAGAGGTCCTCCATGCCCTCAAAGTGCTAAACTCCTCCAAACAAAGCCCAGACGGTATTAATACCAAACTTTTGAAAATCGCAGCTCCAGCCATCATCCCTCCAATCACCCACCACTTCAACTTTTCTCTCCTGACAGGCACTGTGCCCAAGGCTTGGAAGTTGGCCAAGGTTATCCCCCTTACACAAAGGGGGCGACCCCTCTAATCCGGGCAATTACAGACCTACCTCACACCTCCCTGCCCTCTCAAAGATCCTTGAATCCCAGTTTCCAAAAGATTAAACTACTTCCCGTCTGCCAATGACAATCTGACCTCATACCAGTCCAGCTTTCATCACCACCACCACTCCGCCTCATTAGCCACATTCACTCCGCCATGGACAAGGGTAATCTTTGTAGACCTGGCCAAAGCGTTTGACTCCGTTGCCCACAGATTCCTAATTACAAAGAAAACAGAGAAACGTACAATTTGATGGCAGATAAGGACCGCTTGGCCCACCTAGTCTGCCCATTTCCCTACCTAACGGATAAGCTGCAGATAATAGTTAACCAACAGCCTACTTCCTCCTACCCCCACTAGACTTGCCTTATGTCCGTCCCATGCATTCTTGAATTCCCCCACTGTTTTTGACTCTATGACCTCCTCAGGAAGGCCATTCCATGCATCTACAACCCTCTCTGTGAAGAAATACTTCCTCACATTACCTCTGAGCCTTCCCCCCTCTATCTTCAAATTGTGCCCCCTTGTTCTTGCACATCATTTTTTTCTGAAAGATGCTACCCTCTTGACTTTGTTGATTCCCTTGAGTTATTTGAAAGTTTCTATCATGTTTCTCCTCTCCCTCCTTTCCTCGAGGCTATACACCTAAAGCTCCTTTAGTCTTTCGTCATATGTCTTCTAGTGCAGATCATGCACCATTTTGGTTGTCCTGCTCTGGACAGCCTCCACCCTGTCTATGTCTTTGCGGGGATGGGGTCTGCAGAACTGTACACAGTACTCCAGATGTGGTCTTACCAACTGTCTGTACAGAGGGACAACAACTTCCTGTTTTCTACTGGTGATGCCTCTCCCTATGCATCCCAGTATCCCCCCAGTCCTCCTTACTGCCTTCTCACATTGCTGGCCCACCTTTAGGTAGTCTGATATGACTACCCCCAGGTCCCTTTCCATTTCTGTTGTTATCAGTATCTCACCCCCCACTGTGTACTCTTCCCTGGGTTTTTGTTTCCCAGGTGCATTACATTTCACTTCTTTGCGTTGAGTCTAAGCTGCCATACATTTGACCATTCCTTTAACCTTGCAAAGTCCCTTTTCTTCCTTTCCACCCCACCTTGCATATTAACCCTGTTGCAGATCTTTGCGTCATCTACAAAGAGACATACTTTCCCTTCCAGTCCCTCTGCAATGTCACTTATAAAGACATTAAAAAGGACCGGCCCCAGTACTGAACTCGGTGGTACCCTACTAGTAATCCCCCTTTCCCACAGTTCTCTGTGTACCATGTTTCTGTGACTGCCACGATATCCAGGCATCCCTCTTCCATCAAGGCCACCATTTTGGGGAGCTTTTTACCTAGACTACGGGCACTGGTACTCATTACCCTCCATTTTTTATGGCTTTATTTCTTTTTGCCCCATCTGTGTCCTTACTGCCTTTGTCTTTCTCCATTTACTCCTGCCCTTCTCCCTATCGATTGCACTATCTTGGTGTTTATCTCACTAACTATCCTGATTTTTGGGGGGAGGGGGCTAGATTCCTTTTTCAGTGCCTCCCCCCTTGGCTAGTTTAAATGCTTGCCAATGAAGCATTTAAACCTATCACCTAGGATCCTGGTTCCCCTCCTGGATAGATGCAGACCATTGCGCCTGTATAGGCTTGCATCCCTACAGGTGCATCCCCAGTCCTCAATGAAGCCAAATCCCTGAGCTGTGCACCAGTTTTTCAACCAGTCATTGATTCCCATGGTGTGGAGTACCCTAGTCTCATCCATGCCATAGACAGGTAGCACTTCCGAGAAAGTTACCGTGTGTGCTACTTGTCTAAGGCCCCTCCCCAACTCCAGAAACTCCTGTTGCACTGCTTTGATCCCATTCTCAGCCAGGTCATTTGTCCCTAGGTGGATACGGACATCCAGCTCACTCCCCCTTGCAACTGCTCCCATGATCCTGAGGATTAGTTTCTTGTCCCTCCAAGCCATGGCACCAGGCAGGCACCTTACCTCCCTTGCCCCTCCCCCAGTTCTACCCCCCTAACAACTGAGTCCCCCACCAGGAGTTGTTTCCTTCCCCTGTTGGGTCCTGTGCCACCCTCCTGTGGGTATCCATTGTAGAGGTTCCCAGCATCCTCCTTGGTCTCCACTGTGGGTGCCTCCATGGAGGAACCATGCTCCGCCAGAGTGGCGAATGAACTGTGGAGAGGTACAACTGGTGGGATGTGCCTCTGTTTCACCAACCTCACCCTCGCTGAGCCCACTGTGGTCCAACCACTCCTCTTTCTTGGCAACCTCTGAGGTAGTGGCGGTGGCCTGGGTGTGGAAGCAGGTTTCTCGAATCCTTGCCAGGTCAGCATGCAGACAAACAACCTCCTCCCTCAGACCAGAGAGTTGTCTGCAAATACGGCAGCAACGCAGTCTAAAGAATGTCTCCCGGAAGACTTATGCTCCACAGCCAGTGCATTGCACCACTCCCCACGTGTCTGTGTCCTTCCTGTTACAGATGCTTTTTTTTTTTGTTCTTGTTTTAGCGTGTGTAAGCTTGTGAGTGTCTCTATCCCCTATTCAGTGTGCTGTGCCTTTAAGAATATGAACAGGTGTATGTTGTTACCAGTTTTGGGAAGTGATGTCAGAACCCCTGCTATAAAAGGCGTTATGTGCTTGGGGCAGGTGGGGTGAGGGGCAGGGTGGGTGGAGTAAACCTATGCCCTCCAGAAACAATCAAATACAACTCTGACCCTCCACCCTGGGGAGTGCCTTCCTTCCTTTCAGACACCTATTTCACAGAGGTTAAGTAACAGGTCTAGTCACAAATGACTGCAAATATCTCCCAGCTACAGTTCCTCCCTGGCAAATTAAAGTTAAACTAAGAAAAGACAACCTCAAAAACAGAAGCAATACTAGTTACTTAAACAGGTCCAAAAAGTAATAATTCAATTCAGTGTAGTCTAGAAAATAACCTCCTTGATTTAAGGAAGCTTTGGCTGCTTTCTCTCACTGTCTCAGCAGACAAGAGACCACAAACAACTCCTGTTTTAATGAACTAACATCAATTGGCCTCCCCCACGTCAACTGGTTTAAGGGCTACCGCTCGGACAGGTTTTAGTTCATGCAGCTGGGGACTCCAAACCTGCCCCTCTCCCCATTCTAGCTGGAGTCCCTCAGGGGTCGATTCTCGGGCCAACCCTTTCCTCCATTTTCACAAATTATATGCCATGTGTCTGCACCTCCTCTCAAGTTCAGATATATGCAGATGATTCCATGATTTTCTCTTCTGGCCCCTCCCTAGCTCAAATCGAACCCGTTCTCCAGGCCGACTTCAAGAATGTGCTGCACTGGCTGGACACAAAATCTCTCAAATGCAACACCAAAAAAACAGTCACGATGTCTTCTGGCTCTGCCCAGAAGCTGGCCAAAATGTCCTCCCTCCTTCCTTCACCACTCTAGATGGGTCCACAATATTGGCTGTGGACAGTTACAAGAGCTTGGGAGTCTGGCTCAACACCAAACTAGACTTCTCCCTCCACCTCAACTTAATACACAACAAGCTCCACCCCAGACTAGGCATGCTGCATAGGCACAAACAATGTCTCTCCCTTCCCATCAGGAGAGAAATAATAACCAAGCTAATCCTACCCTCTTTTGACTATGCCAATGTAGTCTACAGCTCAGCCCCCCAATTCTCCCTTGCCAAACTAGACCCCTTTTCCATGCCCTCTGCCGCTACGCCTCTAACCTACCGTACCGAACACATCACTGTCTCCTATACCAAACTGTCCTCCCCCCCCTGCCAGTTGTCGCCTTGCCCACTGCGTATCCTTCGTCACCAAGTACTGGTTACACAATCTTCCCTTCTTCCTCTCCTCTCTCCTGTCACCAGCTCCCTGCTCAGGCTATGCCTTCCGCTCTTGTGGCCCTCGCTCATTCTTCTTAGCAACCCCACATTCTCTCACAGGAAAACAACCCTTCACCTACTTTATTCCCGCTTTGTGGAGCTCGCTACCCCTCGCTGTCTGCAACTTGCCAACCTCAACGTCCATTAAAAACTACTTCTGGCGTCTCCCCTACCCCCCCCCGCCAATCTTCCCCCCTTAACTTTAGCCCCCTTCCCTTTCTCATTCTTCTCCTCCCTCCCGTCTTGTTCCAGCGTCTTTATTTATACTCTAATTAATTTGTAATATTGTATATTGTTTATTTTATTTTATTTATTTATTCATTCTCCAATTACAATACCTCTGAGCACAGAGAGCTCATTTATAAAGGTTCCACGTCAGTGGGATGGGAAGGGGAGACAAAACATACAAAGAGATAAAAGTACAATGTTTCCAAAACAGTAAAATAAAGTGAGCAAATATATATGTATCTATACGCAGTTTTATCATTCTAATAGGAGGAAAGCGTAGATGAGAAGGGGAAGGATAAAGAGGGCAGAAAGAAAGGCAGGAAGTGGCAGCCATAGGCCTTGTCAAGCTGGTGTGGGGGGTAGGGACAGGGTGAGGTGGGCAGGAGGGTAAGAAAGGTAGAAGGTGGCAGCCATAGGCCTTGTCAAGCTGGTGTGGGAGGGGTAGAGTTGGGGGGTGAGGTGGACAGGGGTTAGGCCAGCAGCCTTGTCAAAGTGCGAAAAGGGGGGTAGCCCGGAATTATTGCGGTAACAGTAGAGATACAGGGTTATCCAGCTGTGAGGAGAAGACTGAATGCTAGTAGACTGGAGTCTCAGATGAAGCAGTCACAAGAACTGCTGGCTGTGAGATGTTGGCGTAATTTCTATTTATATTCTTTCTATTACTGTGTCCTACTGCGGCGCACCAGCGGGGGCATCCAGCCGCTAACCCCCCCCCGACCACAGAGGACTGCAGGCTCACTCGATTTGAGAGGGTCCGGTACAGCCATTCCAACCTGCGGGAGGGTATCCCCTTACCTCTCCATCACAGGCTGGCCTGAGCCCCCCACGACGTGATTCCATGAACGGGCCTCCAAGGCTGGTGGGGGCGCAGCCATCAAGTTGCACGGTCACGCTCAGCAATTTTTACTCCAATTAGTGCCCCTGGAGCCAGCTGTGCAATGACTCCCACTGCGTGTGCAATGCGTCTTGCCATGCTCCACCTTTGCTGGCATCATGACTTTTGCTGCCCCCGGTCGTCACTGGGGCCGCTCAAGCACGACGCAACCCTGCAGACCCACCCAAGAGGGAGGAGAGCAGCCCTGAGGTGCCTGATCCACCCTCTCCCCTGCCAACCCCCGGCGGCCAGAGTCCATTCCCAAACCCTGGTTGCCGGTGTGGTGTCCAGCGCCTCAACCCATAGAGCCACCGGGCCAGCTATGTTGGCGTAACTTCAATTTGAATGGTCCCAATTTAGGTAGGGCAGTTATATCACTATGAAGAGTATTAAACCAGTGAGGTGCTCTGTAGGCAAATGACTGTTGCCCCTGGGCTGTCCGGCATCTAGGAACATAGAGATGATGGCTGTTTGAGTGTCGCATATTCTGTGAACCACCATGGGGGCTTAGCAGGTTTACGGTGCCTGGTGGCAGGAGGCCAAGAAGTGCTTTTTTGGCTAAAAGACAGGTTTGGTATTGGATCCTCCCAGAGAGCTGTAGCCAACCAGTCTCAGCGTAAAGATCACAGGTGTGGGTAAAAACGTGTGGATCCCAGGAGTAGTCTGCATGCCTTGTTCAGAGTAATGGATATCCTGTAGAATGAAGACATGGGGGCTGCTCCACAGATTTACAAGACCATAGTCTACAATAGATATGACAGAACTATATATAGCAAGTCGGAGGGCTTCTGGAGTAAGGCAGTGTTTATGTCTATGTAGGGAGACCAATCTTGATGTTGGCAGTCCTGGCTACATTATTTATATGTTTAGCATAGGACAGACAGCTGTCTAATTTGACTACCAGCTATCTGAAATATGGTATTTGTTCAAGAGGAACTCCAAGATAGTTTCTGATAGTAAGTGTATGGGATTTGTGCTTGTTTCGAGTGCTGCTGAACATCATTATTTTGGTTTTCTTGTAGTTGAGGATCAGTTTATTTTTAGAGAACCAGTCCTCCACTTCCACAAACCCACTCTGAAGGTGAAGTTCCAGTTGCTTGGGGTCATAGCTGCAGAAGTAGATGACCGCATCATCTGCATAGAGAAGGATCCTTTGGTGGCAGAAATGAGGTAGGTTATTAAGGAAAATGTTGAATAGGAGTGGCCCCAGGATTGAGCCCTGTGGCACTCCACAACGGTCGGGCTGTCGGTTAGATATGACGTTGGCTATTTTCACCTGTTGAGAGTGGTCTTCAAGACAGCTTTTGAACCAAAGTGTTGTGTCAGAGGAAAGGCCAGTAGCAGTAAGCTGTTGGAGGAGTAGTGAATGATGGACAGTATCGAATGCCTTAGTGAGGTCTATGAAGGCAACTCCTACTAAGGTGCCCTGATGCAGAGATTGATGAATAAAGCCAGTGAATTCCTTCTGAAACCACTGGATAGAATATTTTTCAAGGTAGTCCACCAGTTGGGTCAACAAAAATGCGCTCAAGTGCCTTGGATATTGGTGGGAGGATAGATATGGGTCTGTAATTTGTGTGATGGGTCCTGTCTCCACTCTTGTGCACCAGGGTGACCAGTGCCGATTTTCAAACTTGAGGAAATTGCAAGAGCTGTAGCGATAGACTGATGATCTTAGTGAGGGGCATCAGCACTTCCTCAAGAGTGAGAGTTATGAGCTTAAGATACAGTGAGTCACTGCTATGCTGTGATTTACCTAAAACTTTGGTAAGGTATTTCCTGGCCATTCGTGCTGAGACCATCTTGAAGTAAAAAGGAGGTGGTTCAAGGGGATTATTAGCAGGATAGTAAGTACTGGGTGAGTCATTATCCATGAAGAAGTCTGGAGGGAAGACACTGGATAGGTCCGTGAATGCGCTGTTGAATGCATATCCTATGGTTAGCAGGTCCAAGGTTGGCATTCCATCGATACTGAGCATGGAGGGTGAGACCTTAAGAGTCTTTCCCGGTGACATCTTTTATGTTGCTCCAGAAGTTTGTGCTGTTTCCCCAGGTACTGGCGAGCGTTTCCCTATGATGTTTGCATTTCATGGTACGGATTTCACGTGTACAGGCATTCCTTGCCTTCTAGTACTCCTGAACATCTGCTTGCTTGCCTGACGCCCCGGCACAGTGCCATAGGTGATCTCTTTGTTCACCATAGCAATGAGTTCTGGTGTAATCCAGGGGTTTACCATGCCACAAACTTTCATTTTCTTCATGAGAGCATGGGTATCACAGGCATTGTTGAATTACAGTATTTTATGAAATAATCCAGTGCCAGGTTGATGTCATCAAAGGCATCAAGAGGGGACAAGTCAATGTTGTTGAGGTCATGATGTTCTAGATGTCCACATTTTAACAATCTACTGCAGACAGTCAGAGATGGGGGCTTGCAGAATTTATTGGACCAACTGCAGGAAACAGGGGAGTGGTCACTCATAGAATCTGGATGCACTGCCACATTGGAGATTCGTAGTGGGTGGCTGGAGAGTATCAGGTCCAGTAGGGTACTTGTTCCCATCTTATAGTTAGTCCTTGTTGAGGATGTAACAAGTTGGGCAAGGTAGAGCGACAAGATAGCATCTTTGTATGGAGAAGCACTAGAGGATAACCAATTGACATTTAGGCCACACAGTACTAAAGTTTCAGATTTGTGGTTGAGGCCAACAAGGTAGTCTATTAAGCTGTGGAAGCCTGTCCTATTGTCTTTTTGGAGGAACATAGGTAGAGATTACTTTCAAAGATTTATTTTGGGCCCCACACAGTACTTTACTGGTTAGCGTCTGGGCCATGCAGCCCATATTGGCCGCAGGCAGGGCATATCCTTTAAGTGTCTCTTTCATGTAGATGGCACAGCCACCACCTCGCTTGGTGAGCCTATCCAACTGGTAAAGGGAATAACCAAGTAGAGCAACTGCAGAGTCAGGAACCTTTGGGGAAAGCCACGTTTCCACCACTGACAAAATGTCAGGGCTATTTTGTGAGACCCATACCTGGAGGTTATCCAATTTAGTTTGCAAGCTGCTGATGCTGACAGCTGCCAACTCAATGGTTCCTTTTTTAGGACAGTCGTGTACGGACACAGGTCCAACAGGGCCAGGGTTAGGGTGAACGTTGCATGACATAAGCAGTAAAAGTAGGATGATTCTGAGCAAGCTTCCTTTAAGTTTTTTATAGAAAAGCTTATTGGTTCTTCTGGGGGTGTTCCAAACGCAGTACCGTGAGCTTTAGTGGAGTAATTAGGCTGGGGTATGAGGCAGGGATCCCAGCAGTAAGCCACCCCTGTGGAGGCAGCAGGAGCCAGTGGCAGGACCAGTGACTCTTGGGTAACAGTTCAAAATTACCAATGATAAAGCAGGGGTCATAATGGAGATTATGCTCGATAGTGGTACGGGGATAGGGGAACCAGCATATCACTTTGTGAAGTGCCATTGCTTAGAATCAACAGCAGTATGAAAGAGAGGGATTGGAGGAGGTGGACGTAGCCCATGTTCATAGGAGAAGAGCTTGCATGTAGCCATGGTTTCAAAGGATGCAGAGGAAGCACATATACTATTCAGCCTCTTCCTCAACTCCCTCCCCAAGTCCTGCCCTGGCAATCTCCTACTGTACGCTGATGATGCTGCCCTCTTCTCCTCCAACCCTGACCCCTTTCAACTCCACCGCTCCCTCCAGTCCTCTTTTAGCAGTGCTGAGTACTGGTTTTCCACACATCGCCCAACTCTCAGCTACACTAAAACCAAAGTTATGCTATTCTCCCACCCTCAAAACACCAGAAAGGAGCTCTGCCCTCAAGTGCTAACAGAAAATCAGAACCCAATGGAACTAGTGGCCTCCTTTAAATACCTGGGCATCACCTTGGACCCTGCACTTAACTTTCACCTTCATATCCACCACCTATCTAAGGCCCTGAATGTTAGATTGGGGCTGCTGCACGGCTTCAAACACTGTCTCACCCCTGACGCCCTCAGGCTAGCAGTCTCCTCCTCAGTCCTCTCACTGCTTGACTACGGCTTACTGATTTATGGAGCAGCTAACACCTCGGCCCTAGTTTGACTCAATCTCTCCCAAAATAAAGCATGCCGCCTCGTCCTGGGATGTGACCGTCTCACCCACACCTGCTCACTTTATAGCGCCACCAGTTGGCTTAACTTGGACAACAGAATCAGGTTCCACACCTGCCTCATGGCAAAAAAATTGCCCTTGGACTCTCCCCAATAGGGCTCGCCCCCTTAGTCAACCCAGATATCAAGGTGAAACACACCCGTAGCTCTGATAGACACCTCCTCTCGGTTCCCTCCTGCCGCACCTCTCAATTCCAAAGGTCCTTCAGCTACAAGGCCCCTCTGTGGTTTAATAGCCTACCCACCTCCTTGACAAATGAACTTAAGACTAGGACCATTTAAAACCCACCTTGGGGAACACCTCCGAACTTCAAGTGCCTGTGACTGCACCAGAATCCTGCCCCCTCCCTCACCTTCACCACTGTTGAGGGCCACTGACGATGGCCTCTGGCCTGACTATACCCCCCTATTGCCTCTCAACTTAAGAATTGTATCATATCTGTGATTCAACCTGTATGGTGGAGGATCTAAGTAATTCTTAGCATTCGAATGTTAGCCTTGCTGTTCTTTGTACGAACATACAAACACACAAATTTTGCCAGCAGATAAAGGCCTAGAGTTCTATCAAGTCTGCTCGAATGTGCAGCTAGCACCCCTTATTCTGCAGCTGCCCTTCCCTTCCACCCTTCCCCTTCATTGACCCTCCCCCTTCTCTTGTCCCATCCCCTTTTGAAGCAGTCCACTGTTCTACTGGATACCACTTCTGCAGGTAACGCATTCCACCCAGCCACCACCCTCTCTGTAAAAAGTGTTTCCTCATCTCCCTCCTGAACCTTCCTCCCTCCAGTCTCATATCATGGCCCCTGGTGTCCCTCCCCTCCCTTACTTTGAACAGCCCCTCTGTACCTGTCTTGTTTATTCCTTTCATCTACTTAAAGGTTTCAATCATGTCCCCCGGTCCCTCCTCTCCTCCAGTGAGTACATGTTCAACTCCCTCAGCCTCCTCTCGTATGATAAGTCCCCCAGCCCCTTGATCATCTTTGTCGCCCTGCGTTGCACCCCCTCCAGTAACTTAATGTCCCTCTTCAGATACGGGCGCCAGTACTGCATGCAGTACTCCAGGTGCGTTCTAACTAATGACCTATACAGTGGCAGAATCTCTTCCTCCCTCCTCGAGGATATACCCCTTGCAATACAACCCAGCATTTTGTTGGCCTTTGCAGCTGCCTTCCTACATTGTGCTGAGCTGTTCATTGACCCTGTAATGAGCACCCCCAGATCCTTCTCCTCCTCTGTCTGGGCTAGCTGCACTCCCCCCAGCTGGTAACTCCTCCTTGGGTTCTTCATCCCAAAATGCAGCACCTTGCACTTTTTGGCATTAAACCCCAGTTGCCAGGTGTCTGACCAGGTTTCAAGCTTTGACAGATCATCCTGCAACCTCTACCACCACCCTAGGTCATCCACCACCGCTCCCACCTTGGTATCATCAGCAAACAGACTGATCTTACTCTTGCTCTTGATGTGCAATGATATGTCTGCAATGAATATTCCAAACAACTCTAGTCCCAACACTGAGCCCTGTGGAACACCGCTTGTCACTACCCTTGGGTGTGAGAGCTCCTCACCCACCACCACCCTCTGTTGTCTTCCCTGAAGCCAGTTCCCTACCCATCTCATCAGCTTTGCACACCCTCCTGTGCCTTCTAACTTACTTCACAGTCTCCCATGTGGCACTGAGTCAAATGCCTTACTGAAGTCCAGATACAGGACATTCACTGCATGGCACCTGTCTAGTTGCCTAGTTACCCAGTCATAAAACTCCACCAGTTTGGTTTGGCGGGATCTGCCCCGTATGAAGCCATGCTGTCTGCTGTCCTGTAGTCCTTTGGCCTCTAGGAGGGCCACCAGCCTCTCCTTCAGGATAGTCTCCATTAGCTTACCCACGATGGATGTGAGGCTCACTGGTCTGTAGTTTCCCGGTTCATCCTTGGAGCCACTCTTGTGGAGGGGCACCACATGAGCCATCCTCCAGTCCTGAGGTACATACCCCAAATGTAGTGAGGCATTAAACAGATCTGCCAAAGGTCCTGCAAGGATCTCTGCCAGCTCCTTCAGTACCCTGGGGTGGATGCCATCTGGACTTGGCGCCTTATCCACCCTCAGTGCCTTCAAACCCTCCCGAACTCTGCCCTCCATGATTTCCCCATCTGTCACCCCCCATTTCTCCCATTTCTCCCCCCTTGTCACCCCCTCTTCTCTTTAGTAAATACTGAGCAGAAGTACTCATTTAGTGCTTCTGCCTTATCGCACCCTGCTTCCACCCAACCCCCCTCCTTCCTAATCCTTATTATGTGCTTACTTGCTTTGTAACAAACTTGAACCTTCACTGTACAATTGTTATTACTATCAGTCTGTATCTCGTCTCTGTGACGTGGAACCTTTGTAAATGAGTCTATGACTCAAAGGTATTTTCCGAACCAAATAAATAAATAAAATGTACACGAATTTGAGATGATAGCAGCTGGGGAGCAGAGTGTGTGATGTGCCAGATAGGATAGGAGCCCTTAGTGACAGCTGCATATAACCTGCTAATGGTGGAGTGCACACAGTAAAATTCACTTCAACCAAAGACATAACCCTTTAGTGGCTAGAAGATACAATCTACTAATGGAAAAGTCAGCCAAAAAAAAAAAAGCACTTAGCGCTATTTTGTCGGCTAAGGCAGAGTTACAGGACAGAGAGGAGCATACAGTCTAAAATTCTAACAGTATTTGGCAATTTAAATCACAGCAATGTAGACTCTAGGGCTCCCGTTCAGGGCAGAGAAGCCTGTGGAGGGGAGAAGGGACAGTCAATTTAAAGGAGCAAGGACAGTGGCAGCTAATACCCTCATCACCAAGCTGGCTGGAAGGCGAATTGCATAACAAAAGGCTCTGCACAAAAGGAACACTAAAATTAAAAAAGAGCTACAACACCTTGTACCAATGCCCTACACTGGGTCACACCTGGAATCGAGCCTCAGCTCAGCGTGTCTTTCCCAGTTATCAACTTGTAAATAAATAAATTAATTAATTAATAAAATTCCCTGAGGGGGGTCAGGGTGAGCAAAGAGAAACTCAGCATCTGCCCTGTCCATCTGACACTTTTTGTCAGATTTTTTATCAATGGGAGAGACAGTATTAGGTGTTTGAAGTATAGCCATAATGTCTTTCTTAAAAACTTGTACAGAGGGAGTAACAACTTTCCAGTGAGAGTTAACCCCATCATCTCCATGTACTTGGCTTCGTCCTCATCCTGCACCACCTCAGTGGTGGCAAGATCCAGGGTTTCCACTATTTTTCTGACAAAGGGAAAATGTGAGGAATAATCCTCAGTAGGTCTAGCGGGTGAACCAACCTCCTGTTCAGGGTAGACTTCAGGTATGATACCCTCTTCCTGTTCAAACTCTTCTTGTTCCTCACACTCCAACTGTTCCAGGGGGAACAGAGGTAGTTGCTTGCCTTGTCAGGGCTTGTGCAGGTGGCTGAGGGGGGATTAAGCCCTGCATCACCTGAATTACTTTTAGAGCCTGAGCAATGTCATCAGGTGATGGCATATTGGCAGTCACTGCAGTCTGCATTTCAGCAGGGGTCTCAGTGTGTTTAGTCTTTTTTAACTTTTTAGCAGGCACCGAGGAGTCAGCCGGTTGAATTACTTTTTTTCCAGAGTGTTCACCCATATCAGGGGTGGTGTGAGAAGCCTTGGTGACTTCACCTGCCACTTTTGAGGGTGTGGACTGGTCAGAGCCCGAGGCACCCTTTGCCAACTTTTTTTGCAGACTTTTCTGCCATTTTTCAAGTGTCTTTTGAGGGAAAGACTTGTAAATTTCACAATCTTCTGTGAGGTGTTGCTGTCATAGGTATCATAGGTAGTTACAGAGCAGAGAAGACTTTTGTCCATTGTGCTCGCTTAGGCCCTAGTTATGGTAGCTCCCTATTTTGTTTGCTACACAATATTTATCCAGTTCCCTCTTGAACTCAAGCATGGTCTTACTAGCAACCACCTCTTCAGGCAAGTTGTTCCAGACTGGAATTACCCTAACACTAAACCAATGTTTTCTTTTTATTGTCTTAAAATGTTGCCCCTTCAACTGCCATGAGTGTGACCTAGTGCCATGATACTGATCCTTAAGTGTAAGACCCAGTTTCTCCCTTAAGTTGATGTCTTTAAGCGAACTATACACCATACACAAGTCTCCTCTCAAACGCCTATACTCCAGTGTGAACATCCCCAACTCTTCCAATCTGTCTTCGTAATCTTGGTCCCTAACATCTGCCACCAACCTTGTTGCCCTTCTCTGGACCCTTTCCACTCTTTTGACATCTGTCCTAAACCCTGGTGATCAGAACTGGGCACAATACTCCAAATGTGGTCTCACCAGTGAACCATACAAAGGCACAATCACCTCCCTCTTCCTACTCTTAATATGTTTCTTACTATTAATAAGAATCCTACTAGCGGTCCTTATCACCTGGCTACAGTGTTGATGGAACTTTAGATCATTAGTCACTTTAATGCCCAGATCTCTTTCTTCAATGACCTTCCCCAGCATATGTCCATTTAGAACATAATCAGCTTTTTTGTTATTTTTCCCCAAAGTGCATAACTGCACATTTATTGGTGTTAAAATATGACTTATAAACCCTCGCCCATCTTTCCATTTTAAATAAAGCATCCTGCAGCTTCATTACATCTTCACTATTTTTGATACTAGTACCAATCCTGGTGTCTGCAAATTTGGTTTCCCAAACATCCCCTCCACCAGTCAATGAGTGTGTATGTATGTATGTGTATATATATATATATAGATATATATATATTTTAAACAAACAAGGCCCCAGTACTGATCCCTGGGGAACCCCACTTTCCATACCCAACCAATTAGAATATACACCCTTTAAACAAACCCTCTGCTTTCTATCACTCAACCATTCTTTTACCCAACATGTAATATACCCAGGTATTTTGTGTTCTACTAAGGCGTCCACCAATTCCCCATGTGGGACCTTATCAAATGCCTTTGAAAAGTCTAAAAACACTACGTCCACAGAGGTGCCCTCATCCAAGGCCTTACTCACATGCTCATAAAACTCTAGGAGATTTGTCTGACATGATAAACCCTTCATAAAGCCATGTTGTACATTATCACAGTCCCCTGCCAAGTTCATGAACTCCACTACTTGGTCCTTAATAATAGTTTCCAACATCTTCTCCAAAACAGTGGTCAAGCTTACAGGCCTATAGTTACTCAGTTCCTGTTTAGACCCCTTTTTATGGATAGGGACGACATTTGCTTTACACCAGACCTCTATCACTTCCCCTCTATCCATTGATGTTTGGAACAATACTGTTATAGGTGCTGCCAATACTGTTGCCAGCTCCTTAAGGACCCTAGGATGGATCCCATCTGGTCCCTGAGATTCATTTGGGTCCAGGTGCATCAATCTGTGCTCAATGTCCCCTTTATTCAATACAATTCTATAACCTGCATTATACTGATGGTCCCTAGTACTTTCAGATTTGTCATTAAAGACCGATGAAAAATAAGTATTAAAATGCCCTGCCATAGCCTGGTTGTCATCAATTAAATCCCCAGCCTGGTCCTTAATAGGCCCCACAGTATTTTTACACATCTTTTTGTTATTAATATAAGTAAAGAAAGACTTATGGTTATCCTTAACTCCTGTGACCAGATTGAGCTCACATTTTCGAGTTGCCTGATTAATTGCTGTTTTAGTTTAACAGTTTATTGTACACAACCCAATTTTTTGCGCACTCACTTTTCCTGGCTTTATTATAAGCTCTTTTTTTTCTTCTAATCAATCTTTTAATTCTAGGGGATAGCCATGAGGGAATTTTACCTATTCCATTCCATTTCTTCCTAAGTGGAACATACTCATTTACCAATCCTACAATCTTCTTCTCCAAGATAGCCCAATTATCCTTTAATGTTCTATTTTCAAACTCTTTCTGTCATCTCCACTCCATGAGTTCCATCCTCATTTTATTGAAATCAGCCTTGTTAAAGTTCTGAACCTCGGTTGAACAAGAAATCATGGTATTTACTCCCTTAAGTTCAAAACTAATCATACAATGATCACTTGAACCAAGTGGTGAGGTAACACTACAATGTTTAATCAAGTCCCCTAAATTACTTAATACAAGATCTAATATGTTATCCCCCCTTGTGCTACTCCCTATGTGTTGATCCAAACCAACTAGTAAAAAAGAGTCCAGGTATCTTAACTCAATTGGTGTCCCTGCTATTTGTTTTGACCAACTGATGCCAGGCAGATTAAAGTCGCCTAAAAGAATAATACTTTCAGTAGACTCTAAGGAGTTCAAGAAATTAAGAGCAGCCTCATCGTTTTGAGGGGAAATCAAGGGTGGTCGATACATAACCCCAATTGTGATATTTGGGTCATCTAGTGGCAATATCTTAATCCATAGATGTTCAATTCCTGGTATATGGGGAACTTCAATAGCTACTAATTTTATTGCGTCAGATACATACAATTCTACCCCTCCATCTTTTTTACTTAATCTATCCATGTGATATAGATCAAATCCCGGTATACGATGGTCCCAGGTATCCTCAGATGTCCACCAGGTCTCAGTTATGGCACATATCTGGATTTTATCTGTATTAAGTAAACAAATCAGTTCTTCAAATTTGTTTGTAAGGCTTCTGTCATTAAGGGACAGGCATTTCCAGTCCTGAGATACATTAATCTTCTTAAGATATTTGGGGATACCTCCTGATGCCTGGGAAGCTAGGTGACAACCCCCTACCCACTTGGTACCTCGTTTAAATGGTTCACAACCTGTTGTTGTATTTCCCTAGCTAGTAGTCTAGTACCATGTCTACTGAGATGCAGCCCATCATTCCCAAATAAACCTAGGTCCTTAAAGGTGTCCCAGTGGTGGATAAATGCAAAACCCTCCCTATGGCACCACCTTCTCAGCCACCCATTAAGCTGTCTAATGTCCCTGTGTTTGGCTACCCCATCTCGAGGGATGGGAAGGATTTCTGATATAATGTGGCATCCCTGTACCCTCAAGTCCTCACCAACAGCCTCAAAGTCCCTTTGAATATCAAGAAGTACCCTTTTTCCAACATCATTTGTACCACTGTGTAGTACTGTGACTGGATTTAGGGTATTGTCCAATAATCCTGGCAACAATTTTCGAACATTCCCTATACCTGCCCCAGGTAGAGTACTAACAGCTGTAAACTCGTTCCTACCTTGACATAATATTTTATCTGTGTTTCTAACCATGGAGTCACCAATAACCAGAAGGTCCTTGTTTTATCTATTAACTCTTGGTAACCTTTGCTTATTGTTCCCTACGTTACTTCAAGTCTTTCTCTGAGCACACTGTGGTTTGGATCTAGTTGGTCAATATTGTCCCGAACTGCCTCGGTACTGAGGATGTCGTATCCATTGTTAATGTCAATCTGCCCATTTCCACCAATATTCCTTCTTCCCTTTTTTACCCTACACCAATCTTCCTCTTCCTCAGAGTCCATGTAATCGTTTGCATCCAGGTGCACGTCTTCCCCTATTGTATATGCAACCCCAGCTGCCTGATCCTTTACATTTTGTTCAACACAATCATCCATAGCTGAATCGATAAATTTTTCTAGTGAAGATATCTCTGTCTGTAGTTGAATCCTATTTTGCAACGATTCAATTTCTTGTTTAAAGATTTCAATCAAGGTGCATTTATCACAAACAAAATGATTGACCTTTTCCCATTCCACATACATTTTACATGTGTGGCAAAAGTTCATACTAGCGTAGTCCCTATCCATCAAACCCATGTTTAGCTCCATATTATAGCAGGAAATACCTAAATGTGCCTACTTACAGACCTTCCTAGTTTGCAGCAAGTCTTGTGTCTCCTTCTCTCGACTGACGTAGACAGACGCTGCTGGCCTCTGCTCACGTCACCTCCGCTCCGCGCTCGACTCCGCTCGCTGTAGCCGAGCTTTTAATAGCGCAGCGCTATGACGTTGCCCTCATTGCTATGGCAACCATCCCAAGCGCTCCTGATTTCTGTGGCAGACTGTGGGGGTAACCTGCCCTTAAAAGATCAGGTTATACCCCACCTGGCAGCACAAAACACTTCTCCAAAGCCCACAAAGTGAGCCAGTCAGCTGCAAGCTCCTCGAGTAGTGAGGGGTACTAGCAGCACCACCTGGAATCAAAGTGCCCCACTTCCTTCTGTGTTAAATGCAGCTACAGCTGCCATGCATTACTCACATGCCCGTAATGCACCAACAATCGCCCTTTCTCTGGACTCCGCTCGCTGTAGCCGAGCTTTTAATAGCGCAGCGCTATGACGTTGCCCTCATTGCTATGGCAACCATCCCGAGCTCTCCTGATTTCTGGGGCAGACTGTGGGGGTAACCTGCCCTTAAAAGATCAGGTTATACCCCCACCTGGCAGCACAAAATGCTTCTCCAAAGCCCACAAAGTCAGCCAGTCAGCTGCAAGCTCCTTGAGTAGCGAGGGGTGCTAGCAGCGCCACCAGGAATCAAAGTGCCCCACTTCTTTCTGTGTTAAATACAGCTACAGCTGCCGTGCAATACTCACACGCCCGTAAGGCACCAACAATAGCCCTGTCCAAGGCAGAAAACACAAAAAACATGTTTATCTGCCATGGCAAATACCTCACTACATTTAACACAATTTTTAAGCCCTGGAGGTACTGTTTTCTTCTTAAGTTTATCTGATATTTTTATGTTAAATCTAAGAAAACAGTAACCGTAAACAGCATATTATAACAGTAAAGTCATCAGTTGTGGTCGGTTCCGGAACTGAGAAAACAGTAAAACTTCTCGGTTGCGGTAGGTTCCGGGAACCAGGGTGCAGGAACCAAAAAACTCTTTCAAAAAATTCAAATTTAAATAAAAATAAACCAAAAAGGAATGGGAGCGCTAAATAAAAGCTCCAGTTAAACTTAGCTAAAGCTGGGAACTGCGAGGATCAGATAAAATAAATACAAACAAGGTTTTTAAAATTTAAACAAGAAGTAAAGGCAGCAAATGAAAAAAAAAAATATGAAGAAATACTTATATATTTTTAGAAGATACACGTCAGGAACAACTTGAGAGAGAGACATAGATCTCCAGGGCATCTTGACTTGTAGGCGGAGAGAGAAATATGAGGGTTTAGAATGCAGCAGTTAGTGAAGGCAGCATTTGAAAATGGCACGAGCTAATGAACATTCTCTAATTAGCATAAATTCCATCTCTCTGGGCAGTTCTGTCTTAAAGGGAAAATGCATAGAGTTAGGAATACTGGAGTATTCCTGGGTTAAGAACAATATCTCCCAACACACCTTCCTCAAGTGGTTACTGTTCCTAATCTATTACATTTACAAAGTCTGCTAATGTGTTATCACTGAGGGGTACTGGGTGAATCCCATAAGCCAACACCAGGGTATTCCTGTCTTGTACCAATCTACCATAAGCAATGTGATCTGGATAGAATGCTGTGTATCCTCCTGCAAGGATTCAATGCTGGATGAAATCTACTGCTGTAACTGTTCGCAAAGTTCAGTATCAGTTTAAAAATAAATGTTTGTTTGCTTCAAAGACTTCTTTCAGCAACACATATTCCCCCTCACCCAGCATCTGCCCAAAATATACTTCTTATGAGGCCCACTTCTGTCCTCATCTTACTCCCCCTCCTTGAACCTTTTGCACTGGGCTAAGCAAGCATCATGAAGGCCATGCACCTGCATCTAGGGACTTACTTTACTTCCTAGATCAGCACTGACTTCACTCTTCCCCTGCAAGATCCAGATCAAATGAGGCAAGCTCCCTATACAAAAGGTGTGTGGCTAGGAGTCCAATGCACCCTTATATGCCGGTGGTGGTGGGGCGGGGGTACAGCTTTTACTCATCTCTGTCTGCTAATTGCAATCTATTCCTCCTTCCATGCCTTCCTGCCACCTAGGGTAAGCTTTCAAGCACATCACTGATGTTACCCTAGCACCCTGCTTGGCTCATCCTGTCTCTGCTCCTGTACTATGCTTCCCAGAGGGTCATGGGAAAAGCAAAGAATAGCCCAAAGGTGAAGCGTGTCCCTTAGGATGTTCAAATCATTATCACCAGCCCAAAGCAGTGACCCAGGCTCTGGATGGAGAATGGGTTGCTGGCAAAGTGACTCCCCAGGTGGTACACTATAAGGCCAGCCAAGCAACACTTATTTTTGCAACTTCTTTTCTTTATGTAGTGGAGTTACAGTATATTTCAAATGGAGAAGTTACCTACCTCGAGTTGCTTGATCGAAGACTCCCTCTCTTTAATAAGTTGGAGATCCTCTTCTGTAAATTCATCTTGAACTTGGAACTGAGACTGGCTCTCACTGTAAAAAAGTAAATTAAACCAGACTTAAAAACACAGTCTGCTCTCTGAAAGCTAAACTTGGACATTAGACTTCTAGGAGTAAACCTTTTGCTGTATGATGAAAGGGATGCTCAGGAGTATTTTCCAAGTGCCCCTCTTGGATAAAAATCTGACGCAAACAACTGGAATAAACAAATTCTAGCAAGAGCCAATATAGCTGCAAAATAATGGTATTGTGGGGAATAAGAAATGTGTAAACTAGCAATTTTGGAACTGACCACAGCCACCTACCTGAACTTTCTAATTGTTGTGATACACACGCAGTGAGTAATATATATGCATATATAGTCCAGTATAACACAGCAGTGCAATGTCTACACACATTTTTACAGATTTAAAAAAAGACAGAGGGAACATTTTCTTCTTTTCAGGTTCTGAGGGACATCGGAGGGTGGGGGGTTGCCACTAGACACCTCTTTTAAATCAGCAATGACATGCATAAGGCTGAAACTGATCTAAATAGCGGGGGAATGTAGACTAGCAATTTTTGCACTAACCACTGAGCCACCTAACTGCACTTTCTAACTGTTGTGATACACACACACACACACACACACACTGACTAACACACACACATATATGTATATATATACATATATTTTCCAGTACAACATAGAAGTGCACTGTCTACATACACACAGAGCATTGCCACATACACACTAACACATTTACACTGCCTTATATGGCATTTATGTACTTATACATCTAACCCTGATGTTTACTATATTTATGATAAGCTCTGTGTTTTGCACTAATTCCATTGTAATAATCTATGGTATGACTGAGTAACTAAGGTAGAGGACCAGTGAGGTGCAGTGGATGTGGTCTATCTGGACTTGATTGGGGACACTGCAGAGGGATTGGAGGGGTAGGTATGCCTCTACACAGATGATACAAATGTATGCAATAGGGTGGACATGCCAAGGGGGTTGAAAGAATGAGCAAAGACCTTAAAAACTAGAGAAATGGCAGCTGGGAGTCAATGCAAAGAAGTGCAGGATCGGTGCAGGTATGATAGCACAATAAGTTTCGTGTAGATTGTGTCTTGATGGGAAAGAAATACATAGCAGAGATGCAGTTAGATGGTATTAACAGGAGAGAGAAAACCATATTGATCAGATATTAAGTTTCCAGTGCAACACAAAGTTACAGATGGAACGTGTTTAAATAGTGCAAGCTTGAATATTCTCAAATACTGACAAATGAATATGTTTACACAGTGCCAGCACTGAAAATGCAATTGCAGCATGTCTTTCAGTTTCTCTATTCTTACGGACTTCCAACACCGAATGTTTTATGACCATGTATATGTGCATAGCATTCATTTTGTGGCTTTTTACCTTAACACTGCTACATCTCATCTGTAGTGCTTTGCTTCACAGCTAATTATTTCTCTAAAACTGTGGCATTCATGTATAGAATATAACATTTTCCTTCTTTTTTTGAGAAGACCTGCTATGAAATCACCTATTTTGTGCATCTCAGTGCAACACAGGCAAGAGGAAAGTTAGAAAGAGAGGGAGATATCAATCTCAATTAAAGTCGAAAGGCTGCTCAAGTTGACACGTTTATGAGCTATGAAACTTTCTTGAAAGAGAATTCTACCCACACTGAACAAAATACTGCTTTCAAGACTACACGGCTCAAATGAAAACAACAGACCACTGGCTTCAATTAGTGCAGTGACTCTACAAAACCTCTCATTTTATCTAGTCCGTTGGGTACCTGGAGAGCTCCCTTTATCTACTGTCATAGGAAGACGTATGCAGCGCTACACCCACTGCAGCTGTAACAAGCTCTTCATTCCACAGTAGGAAAATATGATGGTCGTTGTAAATGTTTTTGTAAACTTTTTTCAATTTACAGGTTGTATAAGAAAACAAGCATATTGCATATAAGGCCTGCTGCCATCTGCAGCAAGGTTCACATTAATTACGTCCCGACATGTAAAAATATCTCACAGCACAGAAAAGGTATAACTGGACATTATGTAAGGCTGCACACACTAAAGACAACAGATACTCCCCTCCAAGTTATTACAAGCTCTTATGTGAAATAAAGGCATTCCCATTCAGGTGTACGCCTGCCCTTGTTATTAAACTTGTCATGTTATCCATTTTCCATGGCTAGACTGGGAACAGACAATTTCTGATAGCCTTTATCGGGGGTCCACATAATCCTGCAAATGTTTTGCCCCATGAGATGGCATTAAGTAGAGTTTGTACGATCTTAAGACACATCATCTAGGACCGGTGGCACTGAGGTGCTGGATGATACACCTTGTGCCACGCCGGTGACCCAGGTTCGGGAACGAGCCTGGGATGCCGGGGGTCAGTAGGGGAAGGAGAAGATCGAATGCCCAGAGGACTGCTCTCCTTCTGGGGAGGGTACAGGGGAACTCCGCACTCAGCGGCGGCACCTAGCGGAGGCTAGGTGCCTTCACCCAGCAGCAAGGACAACACAAGTGGAGGTCTGGTGACGGCAGGCTGTCTGTGGGAGGTACCTGCGCTGACGCCATTGCACGCTGCACCAGTGGGGAACTAAAGAAAAAAAACCTCTCGAGCCTGATAAGCGACGGCTCCTCACAGTGCCTGACGCCACACGCTCAACACCGGGTCTCAGTCTCCGCCCTTTCTGCCTCTCCATCAACCTAAGATGGGCACTCTAGATTATACATATAGCACCAGTACGTGGAGGCGGCCCTACCTCAGGGAGCTCAGAGCTGGCGGGATGGCCTAGCTGGGTTCAGTGGAGGACAGTAATATAATGAGGAACAGGACCACGGTGGGCAGTAGAGCGTTCAGGTGAGTCGGGGCAGCCTGAGAGAGTTCAGGTCCAGGGTGCCAGAAAACAGAGTTTGAAAAAAAGAAAAAGACATCATCTAGGTTTGTGACCAGTAAGCTATAGTTTGGGGGGTCACAGCTAAATCAGTGCTGGCTTCCCACCAGTTGTGGTTGGAGGGCAGACTATGTGACAGTGATCAAGAGAGTCGTAATTCCCTACATTAGTACTGTCATTTCAACAGAAGGGGGCTATTTTGGTCCTGTACCATGTTTTTTGCCAGCACAATTGGCAGCAACTACATACGTAACAACAAAATGGCAAGCTGAGGCTGAATTTTAATTGATACACAAACAATGGAGCCTTCTGTTGGAAGGATCATTTGAGACCTATTCCTCTACCAGATGGCATGAATTTTCCTTTAAGGTTAAGACACGGGCCTTGATTTTCAAAGCCCCATGAATGCCGCAAGCCCCTGGTGCACCAATCATTTGGTGCATGGGGCTTACAGCATTCAACTGGCCAGCGATTGGGAGTTTTGATCCCAAGAGTCAAATGCCACAAGTTAGACCAGGTTTTCTCTGGTGTACCTTGCAACATTTTGGGGACCCATTTCCATCCTTGCTTGTGCCAGAGGTGGAGGAACTAGTTTCACCAGTATTAGTAGAAGCAGAGGCCATCTCTTCTAATATTGTTGACCTTTTCTTAACAGTTTTAGGGCAAAATGTTTTACAAATGTCACAATTTGCAAAAATATGGCTAATACCCAGACAAAAAATACACAATGAATGTCTGTCTGCTTTAGCTATTATCTGACCACAAGACTCACACAATTTAAAACCAGTGGTTCCTGTGCATTTTTTAGGCTTAACAACAGGATCCTCTGACACTGAGCAGGAATCGTTGAAGAAAATATAACGAATTATCAGTTCCTTAGAACCGAATACAACAACTATAAACAACCGCTAACGGTTCCGGGAACCAAGCGCTACTCGGTTCTTGACACTGAGAACTAAGAAGTCTTATATAAGATTTAAATAAATATATGCGGTTAGGAACCTACCACAAAAAAATAAACAAATGTAAAAGAGTGAGGTAAAACCCTCACTAGAAATAGTGGAACCCTCAAGGAACCACTAATTACAATAAAAATTGCACAAACTACAAAATAAACTAAAACTAAGGCAGCAATCTGAAATATAAAGTAAAAACATTACTTATCTATCAGATAATTAGATTTTGAAGAGGTTGAAGGAGAGCTGTCTGGGACGTCTTCACTAGGCAGGCGGAGTAAAGAATCTGAAGCACTCAGAGTGCAACAGTTGCTAGGGCAGCAGTTTGAAAGTGGCATGAGCCAATTCAGAGTTCCATCATTTGCACATAATTCCATCTCTCCGGGCAGTCCAACACAGGAGGCTGACTGCATTTGTTTAATCATAATGAGTGATTCCTGGGGTTAGAAGCAAAGACCTTCTTCCCCAGATGGTCAAAGCATCAAGAATCTCTTTTAGGAGGTATTATATTCATATGTTTTGGTTTATTAGTGCAATCGTGAGCTGCTGTAATGACCACTGAATCCGCAGTGGGCGTACTTGATAGATATTAGTAGTCTAATGGGGTTTGATAAAGCCAGTCCGCCTTATGTGGGAAGGCTTGTGCAGCTATAGGATGGCTCCAAGCTTCATCAATCGCATTTTTAAAAGTCGGTATGAAAGGGGGAATCGCCCCTATGGGCTCCACTGGAAGATCCAGATAGTCTGCCATATCTTTACTCAATTTATCTTGTTCCGTTGTGGAAAACCCCATGACTTTTTGTATTTGCATCATCATGTCAGTAAATGATGGATCATCAGGTGGAGAAGCGACCTTAAAAGGTCGAAGAACATCCTCGTCCCAAGAGGATGGAATGGAGTAAGGGGAATCTATGCCCCTACCATCAGGGGAACCTTCATAATATGTATCCTTGGAGGGTTCCATAACATTATGATTCATTATCTGAATACTAAGCCTCCGTGTGTTCAGGAGGAGGGGGCGAAGGGGAGCGTTCGAGCTCTAGATGCGCCAATTTAGGTGGGATCGGGGAAACAGTCTGGGGGCCAGGTCAGACTGGTAGATCAGATGTCTGATCGAAACCCAGAGACTGTAAAACTTTATCTATAATAAGTTCCATATTTGGTATCTGTGACAAAGGTAAATCCATGCAATTGGGGTCTGAGCCCTGTATACTAGGAGTGAAAGCATGTGGAGGGTCAATTTGAGCCTCTTGATAGTATGATTCAATGCATTTCTAATGAGGGTGAGTATCATGAAATGATGAATGAGTATGATACAAGCGGGCAAAAGATGCTGGTTTGCCATGACATTCAGTGGCCCGTGACCCCACATTTCATGGTGGCGTATCATAATATGTGTAATGAGAGTCGGTGTCCTGATAAAATTCATGACCTTGATGGGTTGATGTCTCGTTAGGAACATCTACTAATGGAGTACATGTCTTTAAATGTGTTGTTTTATGGTGAAAATCAAGCTCCGTCGATGGTGGGATGTATCCCATCAATGATGAATGATCAAAGACACGTTCCATAGACGGTGGAATACCTGTTGTAGACAACGGAGGAGGAAAGGCATGCTCCATCGACGGTGGAATGTGTCTGGTCAACGATGGATGATGAGAAGCCTGCTTTGTCGACGGGGGAATGTCTCCTGTCGACGATGGATAAGGGAGAGCATGCCCCGTCGATGATGGAATGTGTCTTGACGATGAATAAGAAAGGGCATGCTCCATCGACGGTGGAGTAAAGAGAGTATGTTCTGTCGACGGGGTTGGTAGCCTCGTTGACGGTGAGGGTCCTCTGAGTATCCCCATTGACGGGGGAGTGTGTTTCGTCGACAGAAGTTATGGAGGCATCCCTGTCGTCGATGGCGGATATAGACTTGTCGACAGAGAAGGTGAAGAATGATGTCCCGTCAACGAGGAGTGTTTACCTTTATGTGAGGAGGTTGAGCTCCTATGTCCTTTTGATGAAGATGATGTAGAAGTACCTGCAGTCGACGGGGGTCAGTCTCCCATCGACGAAGAGTGTCTCCTTGAAGAGACCTGCTTAGCAGATGTGACCATTGGATCATAGTCAAGTTTCTCCTCCTTTTTTTTTTTTCTTGTTTTAAAGATACTCAGTGGTTCAGGGGCCATTTGAACGAGCCCACTGAGTTTGCAACAGGGAAGTTCTTCCATCCATAATATTTATAAGCTTTTGTTTTCAGGTCATCCAATAAGGCTCTTGGCCAAAGCACAAATATGGTGGCGTGTTTTAAGCCCAGGCACCCCAAGCTAAGTTCATATAGGTTCAGTTTCTCATCGAAGATGGCTTGCGGAAGATTGTTCTAGCTGCTGTACGAGTTGAAGCCGTCAGGAAAATGAAAGGAGGCTACCAGGAACCACCCACTTTTATAGGCACAGCCCAGGAAGTGAGGTCATGTGGGTGGTTCTTGGTGTGGAGACTGCTGGAAGGAGATGCCGTGTGATAGCGCCACTTGCTGGGAACTCCCAGACGTAATGACTTACTACAAGAGAACATTCCGTGGAAGATATACTGTTACAGGCGAGTAAGCTGTTTTTCTAGGATCATGGATATGTTGTTCATCCACACGCTTTGGCAGACTCCTAGCAGTTCTCTGGGAGGAGGGAGGCAAAGCGCACAACCCCATACTTGGGAAACAAGAGACTGGAGAACTGAGGCCCTAAAACCAGCATCCCGGCGTGACTCAAGGTTGATGTGGTAATGGGTGATGAAGGTGTTTGCTGACTTGCAGGTAGCAGCCAAACAGATTTCCTGGATAGGGATGTCCCTGGAAGCAGCCACCGATGCAGCGGTATGGTGGGTAGAATGAGCTCTTATCCCTCTGGTAGGCTCCATGCCCGCCAACTCATAGCACAGACTAATGCAAGATGTAATCCACCTTGCAATAGTCCATTTTGCTGCAGGTCTGCCTGAAGCGCTTCAGTGTAGGTGACAAATAGCTGGTGAACCTCTCCCCAAATTTCCACCGTCCTCTCCTTATAATAGGAGACAGCATGTCTCAGGTCCAAAGTATGGAGCCTGTACTCGGCCTCCGAGGTGTAACTGGGGTAGTACACCGGCAGAGTTAACACCTGGTTAAAGGTGCAACTCTAACACCACCTTCGGAAGGAATTTCGGTTGGGGAGCAGGACAACCTTGTCCCTGTGGACGATCAGATAACGTGAGTCCACCAAAAGCGCCTGGAGCTTCCCTGTCCTTCTGGCAGACGTGACAGCCACCAGGAAGGCTGTCTTCCACAAGTGTGATAAGGCACACTTGCACACTGGTTCTAGTGGCTTGCCCATGAGCTGTGCCAGTACCAGCAGTAGATCCCATGGAGGTGGAGGTTCACACACCGGAGAGGATATGTGATCCAGACCTTGGAAAAAGCGCAAGACCACTGTCTCCTGCACCACCGTTGGCTGGCCAGCCTGCGCCCGCTAAGCAGAGATGGCTGCCAGGTGCTCCCTAAGGGTCGATGATCAAAGACCCCCTTTGGACAGAAACCAAAGGTAGTACAGAATGTTAGCCACTGGACAGGACAGAGGGTCCAGGCCCTTGCCCTGATACCAAATGGAAAATCTTTTCCATTTGAAGGTGTAACATTTCCGGGTCGATTCCTTTCTGAATGCCTCCACCATGGTGAGGACATCCTCGGAAAGACCCAAAGCCTGGAACTCTAGCCACTCAGGTACCAGGCTGAAAGGTGCAGGGATTGAAGGTACAGATGGTATACCTTCACATGATTGAGAGAGATCAGGTCCGGGCATGCTGGAAGCCACTCCAGGGGCCTGCAGCAGAGGATGAGATCTGGATACCAGAACTGGCGTGACCAGTCTGGGGCTACCAGGATCACCTTTGCCTTGTCCCTCCTCACCTTGAGGAGCACCTTGTGGATCAAGGGAAATGAAGGGAAGGTGTAGAGGAGGCCTGGGGTCCACAGCCTCGAGAAGGCATCCCCCTGCAGCGAGCCCTGCTGAGGGGGCCGGGCATGAAACAGCCTCAGCTTGGTGTTTTCCCTGGAGGCAAACAGGTCTGCCATCGGTTTGCCCCAGTGGGAGAACAGGCTGTAAGCTACCTCTGGATGGAGAGACCACTCATGGGATGTCTCACCTAAGTGGCTGACAGCATCCGCTAGATGGTTTGAGGATCCTGCCATATGGATGGTTAGAAGATCTGCCTCCAGACAGCTCATGATTGTGTCCAGATGCAGAGCGCCTCTCTGCAAAGCAGATGGGAGTGCATGCCACCCTGTTTGTTGAGGTAATACATGGTCGTGGTACTGTCCATCTGGATTTGAACCACTTGACTCCAGAGCGGAGGAGCGAAAGCTGACAGTGCCAGTCTGACTGCTCTGAGCTCCAACGGGTTGATGTGGTATCGGGACTCCTCGGGGGTCTAGAACCCGTGGGCCTTGTTGTTCCCCATGTGGGCTCCCCAGCCCATGAGAGGCACATCGGTCATAAGGACAGCTGTCGGCTCGAGGCAGACAAAGTGGATCCCTTCCTGCAATCCGTCTGCGGCGGTTCACCACTGGAGAGCATCCCACATCTTCTGGGTTACAGTGATCAGCTGGTCGAAATTACCGTGGCGCTGAGTCCACTGGGCGGCCAGCTCCCATTGAAGGGGGCACATGTGCAACCGGGCCCAACAGACCACTGAGGTGCACGCCACCATGTAACCCAGAAGGCACAGAAAATCCTGGGAGGCAGAGCACAACTGCCCAACCAGAAATGATTAGGCAAAGGAGGAGAGAACCTCTGCCCTGTTCGCCGGGAGCCGAGCTCTGGCTTGTCGAGAGTCGAGCTCTACCCCGATGAAGCACATCACCTGGGAAGGCAGGAGTTCCGACCTGGCCTCACTGATCAGGAGGCCGAGCTGGGAGCAGGTCTGGAGGGCCAGATCCCTGGACCTCTCTAACCTCTTGTTGGGTGGGACCTGCCAAGAGCCAATCGTCGAGGTAGGGGTAAATTCTGCACCCCCCCTCTGACGCCTGAGATGGCCTGCCACCATTGCGATGCATTTGGTGAAGATCCATGGGGCTAATGACAGGCCGAACGGCATGGCTCGAAACTCATACAGGGTCCCTTTGGCTCTGAAGGGGAGGAACCACCGATGAGACGGACGGATTGGGATGTGAAAGAATGCGTCCTGCAGATCCAGTGAACAGAACCACATGTTTTGCTCCAAGGATGGCATGATCTGGGACACAGTGACCATCCGAAAGGTGCGTGACCTGAGATATTGATTCAGGTTGTGCAGATCTAGAATGGGGTGCCAGCCCCCCGTCTGTCTAGGCACCTGGAAGTACCTGGAGACAAAGCCTGGGTCTGCTGGAGGATCCTCCACTGGAGCTACTGCCTCCTCAAGGAGGAGCTTAGCAATGTTGTCTCGGAGAGCCAACTGAGTCTGAACAGATACTCTTTCCTCCCGAGGGGCACAGGCTCAGCTTGGAGGGCACTGCTTGAATTCAAGGGGCAGTCCCTGACCGACCACTTCGAGAACCCACCTGTCCATAGTGACAGCAGACTAGGCAGAAAGGAAGTGGTGGAGCTGGCCCCCCACGGGAGGACCCAGAGCTGGCGTGATGGGAGAGGGGGAGGCAGCCCCAGCCCCGTCACTGAGCAGGCGAGGAGGAGGATCCAGGACCTAAACCTCGGCCTCGTGTACGGGCCTGTGAGGGCCCAGGCTTGGGCCTGTGAGGGCCCAGGCTTGGGCCAGCTGTTTCTGCTGTCCGCCTTGAAAGGAGGGCTGCTGTGCCACAGGGGAAGAGTGCAGAAAAGGCTTCTTGTTCTTACCCGAAGAACCCTTGGCAGAAGTAGTGTCCAAGGTGGCACTGGACTGCTCAATACGCTGGAGATGACCCACCACACCTGGGCCGAAAAGATCGGTGCCCAGGAAAGGCACATCAGCTGGTTTGTGCTGAGTGTCCGCCAGGAAGGAGGAGAGTCTCACCCAAGCCCTGCGACAAGAGGCAACTGCGGCTGACATCAAACGGGCACAAGAATCCCCAATGTCCAGGGCTGTCTGAAGAATCTGTTTGGCAACAGCTCGGCCCTGATCCCACACCTGCTTGACCGCAGTCTGCATGTCCGCAGGGAGGTGTGGGAGGACTTCATCCAAAGACCCCAAGAGGGCATGGTAGAAGTGTGCCATGATGACAGCCGAACTTGCCTGACAAAGGCCCAAGGAAGAAGCCGCATAGATATTCCTGGCTGATTGGTCCAAGAGTTTGGACTCTTTCTCTGGAGGTCGGTCAGTGTTGGCAGAACTGCCAGTATGCCTAAACACAGAGGTGGTCACCAGGCTCTCAGCCGAAGGGTGCTCTGTGAACCCCGCAAGGGACCCCATGGGCACTGCTTACTTGCGGGCCATGCGAGCAAACTGTGCTGGACAAGAGGCAGGGCACTGCTAGAGTTCTAAGACTGGGCCAACAATGGCCTTGACCACAGGGAAAGCCTCCGTCAGGGTATCTCCTCTCTTGAGGATGTCTGTGAGAGGGTACTCTGCCTTTTTCTGGACTGGCTCCAGGGGCATCCCTGTGGACTCAGAGATGAGGTGAAGAATGCCCGAAGGACCTTCCTCCATCTCTAACCCACCGGCCGATTCGACATCCCCGGAATGAGAATGTAGGGTGGTCACATCCGAATCCGGACACAATGGTCGACCGCCCAGGTCACCCTCGACCCGCCAAGTGCGGTCCAGGGTGATAGTGACCGAAAGACACCAGGGAAGCCCTGTGTCTAGCCTATCTTCTTTAGAAGGAGCCCCTCCCACAGGCTGCTTGGGTGGTGGTTTCACCACTATCGGTGGAGAGACAGGTTTAGGCCGAACCGGAGGTTTCGCCGGCTCCGCGGGTGGGATAACCAAACTGATCGGCTCTGAAGGAGTCGGCTTCGGCCTAGGAGGCGAAAGCCAAGTAATGGCCGGGGTAGAAGTCGGGGTCGGCTTGTGCCCGGTCAAAACCAGCTGTCGTCACATGAGGTCCTCATAGCGCCAATGGAGTTTCTGCCAGAGCCTCTCCTCACCCGAGGAGGACGAGAACAACCGATGGTGTCATCTCTTTTTAGAGCGCTTGTGGCTCTTTCTCGGCCTTTCAGTCGAGGGGGTCCTAGACCTCGATCGAGATCAGACACGCAAACTCGGTTGCTCGGGAGACACCGGCAGGACCGGTGATTTCCCGGGGTCTCGGACCACTTCCTCAACCTGATTCCCAGCAGACTGGATCTCCTCAGCCAGGAAAGCAAGAACTGGAGTTTGATCGAGAGAATCGGCGACCAGTGTCAGCGACAATGTGTCAATCGGGTCGATGACGATTTCAACGTCGTCGATTGACACTTCAGTCGACTGATCAAACAGCGAAGCCAGCGGCCAAAGAGGCAATCTTGACCAAAGTCGAGAGCGCCAGTTCCTGGGACCGAGATCTCTTCTGATCCCAAGAGCGTCTATGTCGGGACGAAGATGATCCCAGGTCCTTTTCCCTCTTACGGGACCGAGAGGAGTGCATGCCCGCAGGACCCTCTCCCTTGGTCAGGAGAGACTGGCACAACTCTTGGAAAGAACCCGAGAAGGTGGAGCCCAGGTTGAGTGGAACGAAGAAGCTCAGAGTAGTTTCTGCAGCCCAGGCCACTTCTTTCTCGAATGCCTGCATGCATTCCAATTGCTTGGCGGATCCCACAGCCATGGAAACCGCCCACCAAGACTCCTTAGATTTCACCGGAAGGTTCCGTTACTCCAGCCTCCCCTACTTCAGATGTGTGAGATGGTCGTCGAGGATGTTAGGATGAAAAGCAAGACAAAGATCGCACTTCGAGGTGTCATGGTCGACACAGAGACAGTAGACGCATGCGGTGTGGGGATCGGTGCGCGACATCTGGACGCAGGGACACCGGCAAAATCTGGGGGAAGACTAGTCTTCCATAATCGAAGGTAAATAGTTGCGATCACTAATGCGAACTAGGCGGATTTTCAGAATAACTGAAGGTTTTGAAGCCAGGGCCTACAAAATGCATGAGCATGAGGGAGGCAACCTGCATCTTCCAGCAGAAAGGAAGATCTGGTGTCATGGAGCGGAGCCAAGGGTTATACCGCCCAGGTGGGAGGAGCCAGCTTGAAGACTTCCAGCAAGATTTAAAGTGGAAGGGGACATAACAAAGAGTGTGGATGAACAACATATCCACGATCCTAGAACTAGACTTCTTTGAACAGTGGAGCGGATCAAGATTTTGTGTGGTGGCCCAGAGGCAAAACCTGCGCCATTTCATGGCGTAGGTAGCATGAATGGAGGGGTTTCTAGCTACCATCAGGATGTCGGCGACTCCGTGAGACACTCCATGCCTAAGGATGGCTATGTCCTTAGGAGCCAAGCATGCAGATTAAGGGAATTGAGGTTCGGGTGAACCAGAGACCCTCCTTCTTGGGACAGCAAGTATGAGATTACCAGTAGTGGAAACGGAGGCTTCTGTGCCAATTGGTGGAGCAGTGGAAACCAGATTTGTCTGGGCCAGAATGGTGCTACCATGATCACTTTCGTTCCTTCTGCTTACAATTTGAGGAGAATCCTCTGGATCAAAGGGAAAGGATGGAAGGCATAAAGGAACCTGCCCGTCCAAGAGAGGGACAACACGTCTCGCCAGAAAACACCAGGCCCTGGATCTAGCGAGCAGAAATTGGGCAGTTTTGCATTGTATGGCGATGCGAACAGATCCAAGTCTGGTGTCCCCATCTGTCGAACAGCGTTTCCGCGACTGGCTGAAAAGAGTTCTCACTCATGAGCGCTGGATCGTGACCTGCTCAGAAGGTCTGCTAACGTGTTGCAAACTCTGGGAACATGCACTGCAGTAATGGTGATGCCATGTTGAAGGGCCCAATCCCAAAATCTCATCGTCTCCCGGCAAAGCTGGTAGGAGTGAGTGCTCCCTTGCTTGTTGATGTAATACACCACTGAGGTGTTGTCCATCTGGACCAGTAAGTGGTCTGGGGGAATTTCTGAATGCAAGGCAAGCAGTGCATACAGGACTGCCCTCATCTCTAGGTCACTGATATGGAGATGAGTCTCCAGCGGGGACCAGGCACCCTGTGTCCTTCGGTCGTTTAGGTGAGCCCCCCCAACCGGACCCTGATGTGTCCGTGGTGAGCAACAGAGATGGAGCGGGAGTAGAAAAGGGGACCCCTCTTGCCAGGTGCTCTGGAATGAGCCACCTTTGCAGGGCTTGTATGATGGGAGTGTGGGGCCCTGATAGGATGATTTTGTCGCTGATCCCACTGCACTCTGAGTGACCACTGGATGACCCTCATATTGAGACGGGCAAGTGGAACTGTGGCAATGGCCGCCGCCATGTGCCCCATGGGGCATAGCATGGTCCTTGCCGGAACCTGCTTCTTCGTACTAATGGACCGGATCATGGCCCGCATGCGTTCCGCTCTGTCCTCTGGCAAAAAGGCTTTGCCCTGGCGGGTATCTAGTACCATGTCTATAAACTGTAGTCTCTGGGTGGGAACAAATGACGATTTTTCCTGATTGATGGTGATACCCAGCGACTCGAATAGGGATCAGGTTCTTGTGAGATGGAGCCATGAGGAGCCAGTCGTCCAGGTAGGGAAAAATGTAGTGGCCTTGTCTCCCAAGGGCTGCAGTCACTGCCGCTATGTATTTGATGAAAACCCACGGTGCCGAAGAGAGACCAAACAGGAGGACCCGAAACTGGTAGTGGCGTCCCAGAAACTCAAATCGCAGGAACCTTCGATGGGGCTGAGCAATGGGGAGATGGATATATGCGTTCTGCATGTCCAAAGATGTTAGCCAAGCGTTATATCTGAGCATGGGGATGAGACCTGGAAGAGTGACCATTCTGAAGCATTTGTATGCTACCAAGGCGTTGAGGTCACTGAGATCCAGTATCTGGCATAGATCCCCCGTCTTCTTTGGGACCAAAATGAAGTGGGAATAGTATCCTCTTCCTCTCTGGTTCAATGGGGCTACTTCTATGGCCTCTTTTTCTAGGAGGGCAGAGGTTTCCTGCTGAATGAGAAGGGCATGATGCCCAAGTAACGGGAGTACAGAAGGGGTCTTGATGGGGAGGCAATCGAGGAACTCTAGAGTGCCCTCGTCTGAGGAGCTGTAGGACCCTCCGGTCAGAGGTTATCCTCTGCCACCCGGGGAGGTGGTGTGGGAAGCAACCCCTGACCCTTTCTTCCCTTTGATCTAGAGGTGGGGCAGGGATCTGAAAGGAGTCATGCTGTGGTGGGGTTCTGTCTGGAAGGCTGGTTAGGGTTTGTATTCTGCTGTCCCTGGCCTCCGGTAAATTTTGGCTGACACTTGCGGCCGAAACTGCCCCAGGGCTGCTGGCCAGATCAGGGTGGTTGTTGACCCCGTCTGCCATGAAAACGGTTCTGGCCCTTCCAAAAGGGCTTCTGTCTTGGTCTGTACATGGCCTGTATGGACCGTGCAGCTTTGCCTGCGTCTTGCAGCTTAATAATGACTCTTTCTGATTCCTCTCCAAAAAAGATGGAACCATTGTATGGCACATCCAGGATGCCCTTCTGGACATCTGGTGTAAAGTCGGAGGACCATCAGCCAGAAGTGTCTCCATAAGCAGACCCTGGTTGCCTCTCCTCTAGCCGTGGAGTCTGCCAAATCATAGGCAGCCCAAAGGACCTGCGTCCCGACATCACAGCCAGTCTTGAAAAGGTTAAGAAGCTCTTCTTTTTTGTCTCCTTCCAGTAGATCTTTCAGAAGGCTTTGGCCTTGCTCCCATAGTGCATTCTGAAACTGCACCATATGAGTCAGGTAGTTTAAAGACCTTATGGAGCAGCTGGCTGCCGTGCACATGTGTCTCCCCATGGAGTCCAGTTGCTTGGATTCCTGATCTGGAGGCTGTGTACCCAGGCGTTGGGGCCTCTGAGATCTGTAGTGGGTGGCAGTAATAACCAATGAATCTGCCACAGGTTGCTGCCCCAAATACGGGCCCTCTGCCGGGGCCCTATACAGGCGGTCTGCCTTTTTAGGGACCACGGGCGAGGAATATGGGTGCTTCCAGGTGGCCTTGGTGGCATCCTGGAAGGTATCCAGCAAAGGTGGAACCATCACAGGCTTCGAATCTTTTGGCCGAAGGTATCTGGCCAGGTGCTGCCTCTCGGGGGACCAGTTCTTCAGTGTCCAAGCCCATATTCTCTTGGATGTGCCTCATTATATCCATGAATGAGGGGTCATCCGGGGGGTGGGGGACTAGGCTGATCCCTGGGGTCGGGCGAAGGGACACTGAAAGGAGTGGGTGATCTGGAAGTATCTGAGGTGTCCAGGCAGGACCCTTCTGATGAAAATGAATGAGACCTTCCACGAGGCTTCTTATGCCTGTGTGAGCTAGGTGTTCGTGAAGGAGTTCTGGAGCAGTACCTCTTCCGATTTCCTGCTCACTTTTCCAGAGACCTGCCCCTAGGTGGGGGAGTGTTCTCCTGGGGGGGGGGGGGTTGGAGTCGGTGACTTGGGAGGTGGGGTCTCCTCTGGAGGCTTTGCGGTGACTACATCTTTTCGGACGGTGTCCCACCAATAGGAGAACAGTTCCTTAACCGCCACAATATTTTAGGCTGACGATGGACCCGGCGTTGGTGCTTTCCCTGCCAGAGGGCTGGGCTCTGGTCCTTGAGGGGTGGACTGGTCCGTCGTTGGGTCTTGGGGCAACCCCATGTCCTCCACGTCACCCAACGTCTGGTCGTCGGTAGCTTGCTGGGCTCACGTCTCAAGAGTATCATTTTCCCACAGACCCGGTGTCCAGTGTCTAGTACGGATGGCGGGGACCGCCTGAGGCTCGGGTCCTTGGACGCTAGTAGTCGCCTGGTCCACAGACCATTTAAGGTCCAATGTCTACTTCAAGGCCGTCAACTCAGTGGTACGCCTAACCGGCGCTTCCAAAGGCCCCTCAGAGGTTGGGAGATCGATCTCTGGTCGATGTCCTGACGCCGGTCCAGGGAGTCGGGGGCCTACCTTGGCAGCTGACTTGGACGGCTGTTTGTGATGCCTATCTGAGGCCTCAGACTGGCTAGCGGATCCTGCAGGCCGGCTAAGGGAATCCTTAGGCCTGATCTTTAGAGGTTGTAAACAGGATGAAGTACCTGACCCACCGGATGTCCAAATCTTGACCGGTGGGGGCTGAGACTTTGCCCATGAAGGGGACCTGTCTGAGCGGTTAGAGCCTGAGCTGGCCTGGGAGTCCGAGGTGCGGTTCGGGGATCTCTTTATCTTTCTCCCTTCTCTTTTCTTTGTGTTTACCTGACCTGTGGGATGACTCCCCTCGGGATGATGAATCCCTCTCCATTTGTTTTACTTTTTGCTCCAGAAGAAAATTCTCAAGTGCCTCTGGTGGTGGATCCTAGTGCAGTTATTGAAGTGCTGGCAGATGGTGCAGGCCTTGGTGTTGTGGTCAGGGCCTAGGCACCAGACGCAGGTCGTATGCTTATCTTTAAATGGGATCTGCTTGCCGCCTGCGCACTTGGAGAGGCATCCTTCAGCTGAAGGGGTCGGAGATGAAGACATACGAAGGGAGAAACGGTGATGAAGAAAATCGCTGAAAATTCAAAAGTTCTAGCGTTGTTCATTAGCTGATGGCGTCCGTGGACCAGATGCTTGCAAGTCGACAGCGGGAAAAGAACTAAGGGATGCTGGGGGACTGCCCCTTTTATGATGTGTTTGACGTCGGGGGCGGTCCCCTGCTGGGTGTAGCTACCTAGAAGTTTTCTATGGGGTCCTACTGCCTGCCGGCTTCAGTCCTAATGGTGTAACCTGCTGCAAGAACAGTTTCTCAAAGTAAGATCTTATCGTTCCTTTGCTCTAGACCTGGGTGTTGCTTGTCCCTGTGCCCATTTCACTGCTTCATTGAGGTCGTTGAACAAGTATACATGGCTCCGGTGTGCAATTCACAGCTTAGCTGAGAAGATAAGACCATGAAAGATTCCAGCTTCCTTCAGCAATGCCGTACTCCGTCAAAATGTTTTCTTTTTTTTGTCAGGTAGCAAACCCAATGTCAGTAAAACAACGGACCTGTTCCCCCTCACACAACAGAGTTTTTTTTGTACGGGAGAGCGCCAGGAAAAAGTTTCTTGAGCCAATGCTGTCGGTAATCATGACTACTGCTCTAGGAGCCTCCGGATTAACTGATCTGCCATGGGTGGTCACCCAATATACCTTTTGCAGACGATGGGCCCGCTCTGAGACCTCCTCCCCTAGTTGCTGAGTCAGCCAGTCCTTAATAAAGGGAGAAGGTGGTCCCCCTAGCACTCCTCAGGTAGTCATAACACACGAAGATTCGCCTCCCTTGTCAGATTCTCCAACATCTCCCGATGGGTCTTCAGGTGTGTGTTTTCTTTTACAATAGTTACCATGGCTCCCATCACTGAGTCAGCACATTAAGATGCTTCTACTGATGCCCCCTGTACTGCTTCTACTGTGGCCTCCATACCAGCCACCTTATTTGCTAAGGCATCGAATTTATCAGAGTGCCCTCCGACAGACGCTATTAGTTTAGTAAGTTTTGAACTGATCATCTGGAGAAACTCCTCTGAAGCCGTTTCTGGGATTTCAGCAACTGGGCCCGATTGAGACCTCGTGGCAGGCAATCCGGATGAAGTTTTGGACCTAGCACCTTCCCCCATGGTCCGATCTTTTCGAGGGTTACCCATATTGAGAAGGTATCCTTCAGATACCAATTCCACCTGGTCCAGCTCAGATATTTTGCTTAGAAAACAAGTTTTTTATCTTAGTTTATTCAGTGGATGTCAGAGCTCTACAGAAAAACTGCCATCTTGCTCGGGCTCCATAGCACCCCCATACTGTCCATTTTCATATACAAATTATGGTTCCTATAAAAGCTGGCATGGGTACTTTAAGCATGACCACCTGTCATATCTGGTAAGAGGCTGTGCTACAGGGGCGAGAGACACCCTTCACCAGACAGCACCTCAAATGGAGAAAAGCAGGCATAGAAGAGGCCCTAAGGAACTACATTACCCCCTCCCACAGAGTTTGAGCTTCCTGAGGAGACAAAGAATTCAAGAAAGGCTCCCATACTGTAAGGAATCTGTCCCCTCAACCCTTTAAGACAAATGACAGATGCTCATGGGCAAGCACCTGTAATGATAGGTTTTTCCACAGGGGGATCGAGGGGTGAGCACAAGACACCCAGGTATTTGTCCTAGGGTGCTTCATGGGAAAGGTCCTTGGCACTGGCACCCCCCCTGGGGCTGGCGAAATCCCTTGTCCCGGTTGCCTCCTCATCCTACTCCCTCAGGTCTCAGGGGCCCGCTATCCTTAAGATACCCGACACCCGGACTCAAATGGGAGGTAGGGATTTTTCTGCATGTGCTCCTAGATTGTGGAACGCTTTCCCTGCCCAGGTCCGCTCCTCCCCCTCACAGGGCTTCCTTCGTTCCTCCCTGTGGAACCACCTCAAACTCTCTTCGGCCTGTGGTTGCCCCAAACCCCCGTGATCTAACACTGCACTCTTCTCTCCTGGACGTATTCCTGGACAAAAGACTTGACTTCTGAGGCTCTATGTTGTAAATAGTGTTGTATGTGCTGCTTCTCAACTGTGCCTCTTGTAACTGCTGTTAGTTGCTACATGTGTTACTCTGTGGTGTACATACTGAACAAAACTATGCCTTACAAGACTTGTAAGCTGTTTTAATCTGTATTATGTTGTCCTCACATGACTAATTTGTATTATGTTGTCCTCACATGACTTGTAAGCTGTTTTTAATCTGTACCATGTCGTCCTATGTATTCAAATCTGTAATTCCTGTACTCTCAGCCCTCCAAACTCATATTCTCCATGCCAAAAGGCATGGCTACTGGTGTCACCGGGATTTGTTGACCAGCCATACTAGACAGCTCAGCAGTGACAGACCTCCAAATATCACCAGGACTGGGCATGTCCAAAAATATTGTAAATATGTACCCAACGCTCTACAGCATCTACCACACAGAGGGGCGATCATAGGATGATATTTATGTACAATCACGGGGGACAATATAAACTGTAGATAAATTTAGCTTGAGATTCTTTATACTTATTAGACATGAGAACTCCAATATGTGATTGTAACAACAAGCCCCAATCCTCTTCCTATATGAAAAGTCCCAAGTCCCTCTCTCTTAACGCTTTACAGTTATTTATTTTATTTATTCTTTGGTAACCGGGTGAAGCTCACTAGCCACAAGTGCCTGTCTACAGGGGTGACCTGGAAGCACTGGGTAGGTTAAGTGACTTGTTCAGAGTCACACAGTATCAGGGTTTTAAATAATTGATTAGCAGTTTTTTTGAGGGGACAATACTAACTGTACAGAACGTATTTATATAGGTTTTCTAGAAATGTTGTTTGTTAAACACATTGAGCCTTTTCACAGTGTTTTAACACTTTTATGAGCAAAACGCTAATCAATTTTTAGAGTTAAATAAAACCCTGCAGTATGCAAGTAGAGCTTGTGGAAATCAAATCCAGGTCTGTCTGCTGGATGTACCAAGCTCATTCACAGCTCATTACTCTAACCTCTAGGCTATATTGTCAGCCCCCACATTTGGCTGTGGTATCAGGGAAAAATGTCTGTCTTGGTGTACTACTTTCTGGACAAAAGCCCCTAATCTTGGAACCTGCTTCGCACACAAGCCGCTCAAACTGAGCCAATGGTGCCTTGACATCAGGGTCCCTGCCCAGCCCCCTCCCAAATGCCTGGGTCTGCAGGTAATGAAAGAAGTGGGACTGCGACAATCCAGTGACACCTTGTAAATCATTAAATGAAGAGATCCCCTCTTTAGTATACAGATCCCCCAGACAATTAACTCCCATAGCTTCCCACTCATGAAACACACTATCTGAGATCCCAGACAGAAAGAAGGGGTTTTTCGCCACTGGCACCAACTATTTTGGCTTTTGATACTCTTGTTAAGCAATTTACTATCCCACAATATGATTTTGGGAAATATCTGCAGCTTCATACTCTTTTGCAGAAGTTGCTACGTACTCCTCCAGCCAGTGTCCCCCCCTCCGCCCCAGCGTGCGCTTCCCCTTTACACCTGGCTTCACACTTCAAAGGAATACGCCAGCCTTATCTAAAAGGCGATCAGGGACTCTATGCCCGACCAGATACAATCTGCTAAATATTGGTGGGAGCAGGACTTGGGTCTGGCTGTCTCCCGAGGACTGGTCCCAGGCTTGGTCAGTCACCCACCATGCTCATAGGGACGCGCGCAGTTTGTTTCTCCAAAATAAAGTGCTTCATTACTGGTATTTCACTCCGCTCAACCTTTTTGAGCTTGGTCTCTCTCAATCCCCAGAGTGCTGGAGATGCCACTCTGTGGACTGCTCCTTGCTCCACATTCCATGGACATGCCCCAATATCCATCTTTTTTGGCAGGAGGTGCACGCCTTTTGTCAATTTGTTCTTGAAGTGTCTAACTCCTTTTCCCCTACCATATTTATTCTGTCCTTCCCATGACAAGTCCCTCATAATCATATTTCCCTGTTTAAACAACTAACTGCAGTTGCTACTGAAGCAAAGCAGCTTTTGCTTCAGAGATGGTGGTCTGCTGTGGTCCCTTCAACTGATGCCTGGATAACCGCACTGGCCACTTTGACCCATAATGAGTGCCTTAGCCACACAGCGCTTGGTACCCTCTCCACCTCTGACCATGTCTGGGATCCCTCTCTTAGCTGGCTTCGTTCCCAGTCCACCTAAGTTTCTCTGGTCCCACTGCGCTCCAGGATGTCCTTATGCCTTTCTCCCTGTCTTTTTAGTGGCACTTCCTGATGCTTTTTCTATTTTTATGCCCCTCTTGTTCGGCTGCCATGTTAGCTATTATTTACCCCTTTGATTATTCATGGTGCTGTTCTTCCCGTTGTGTTTGTTATTCTTACCCTTGATTATTTCTGACATAATCTCTGTCAGGCCTCTCGCAATATTTGTATTAACTTCTCTTTCTCCTTTATTAATGGCATCATCCATATAGTGTTTTTATGCTTTATGGACATTTTTGCTTCCTACACTTTTGTATGCTGTGCCATATTTTTGTACAAATATTGTGTTATGCTATTTTTCCACGCCTGAGGATCGGTTATAATGTTCACTATTCTGTGTATTTGCTTGTTGCATACGCAATAAAATGTTTAATGGTAAATGAAGGTTCTAGAAGGGGAACGAGGGACGGCTTGTACAACTAAAATATGCCCGTTAGAAGAAATATCATTAGTACAATGGCAACATTTTTCTTCTAACAACAAGAATATTTTGGTGATGTCCTACAATTTGCAGACTCCAAGTTGTATTTGGGAAACAGGGTCTAGAACCTACTTAGAAAAATGGTTCTGAAACACAAAATTAGCAACACTGGCATTCCTCTAGCTTGGATGTCAAGACAGTAGTGAGAAATGGAGGTATGTATTGAAGACCATGGGCCCGATATTCAAAAGGCTCAGTTGCGCTGGCATACAGGGTTAGCACCCTTGCAAACCAAAATGGGGGGGTATGCAAATGGAGGGGTGGGGACAGGAATATAAGTGCAAGCTGATACTGAGCAGATTTTGTGTCATGCAAACGGCTTTAGCATCACCATTTCACGTCATGCAGATGCTGCCGAACAAAACCCCTTCTTACTCTCTGCAACCCTAGTGGCTGGCTGCCAGTGGTAATGTAGCCAAAGAGCCGGTTGGCCGCTGGCGGAGCACACCTGCTCCCTGTGGCACCCCGATTGCCAGCAGGTAGTGTAAAAGACAAAACAAAAAAAAACACCTCTCTGGTGACAGAAGTTCACCACCACCCGATCACCAGCCCATATTAACAAAACAAAAATAAAACTCCCTTGGTGCTAGTGCACCCCACCCCCATCACTCTGCCTCATTGGATAAAATAACACACTGGTGCTAGCGTCCCTCTCCTCTGATCGCCAGCTCTTACTTTAAAAAAAAAAAAAAAAAGAAATTGGTGCTAGTGCCCCCCCACAAACTGGCAAAAGCCCGCACCGAATAAAAAATGCCCTTGCGCTATTGGTCTGCCCCTCCCTCCAATTGCCAGCCTTTACTGAATAAAACCTCCTGGTGTTAGTGGCCTCCCTTCCCTCCGACCGCCAGCCCGCAGTATAACTTAACACCCTCTGGTGTCCAGTGGGCCCTCTCCCGCAGCACCAATACATGATACCTCCAGTTGCAAGTTTGTAATCCTGGCATTAGCAACTCCCCCACTGCACCCCTGTCCCCTTACCAGTATCCTCTGTGCCATGGCTGCGCACATTGCGACTGGCACAGCCCTCCTTACACCTCCTCGTCCGGCCACCACATGTCCAGGCAGGGAGCATACATCTTACTTGTCAGACAGCATGACATGCCCTGTCCTATAAATAAGACCCGCACTCCCTGCTTGGCCATATGGCGGCTGGCCAATGAGGTGTGAGGAGGGCTGTGCTGGTCAACGTATGTGCACCCGTGGCACCGAAGATACTGGTAAGGTGGGGGGGGCTTGGTGCCGTGATGACTGTGGTGGGGGGCCATTAGATGCCAGAAATGACGAACTTGCTACTGGAGGTACAGTGCATCAGTGCTGGGAGGGGAGAACCACTGGAAGTTGAGGGGGTTTTAAGTTATACTATGGGCTGGCGACTGGAGGGAGGGGGGACCACTAGCAAAGGGAGTTTTTATTCGGTAAGGGCTGGCGATCAGAGGGAGGGTCAACTAGCACCAGAGATCTTTTTATTCAGTAAGGGCTGGCGATTGGGGAGGGCACTAGCACCAGGGAGATTTTTCCTATGGGTTGGTGATCGGAGGGGGGACCACTAGCACCAGGGAGGTGTTTTCAGTAAGGCCTGGCGATCGGAGGCAGGGGGATCACTAGCACCGGGAGATTTTTGCTGTATGGTATGGGCTGGTGATCGGGGGGGACCATTATCACCAGAGAGATCTGTTTTCTATTATATGTCAGTAATTGGTGGGTGTGGGGGCCACTGGGCACCAGGGAATGAATTTCTATAACTGTCTTGGACAGGGAAGGGGGGAGAGACGGTGCTGTGCTTACCCACTTCACTACCCATGCAAATATGCCCATACTGGGCACGTGAATGGCCTCTTAGCAACTTGTATGACCAATGGACTCATTTGTATGGGTCCCTTTGAGAATTGCAGATAGTGCTCTGGCGTTATCCACTCTTGAGGCCCACTTTGGGAGCCATGATCAGGCAAATGCTACTTGACTTTGCGATGCGCCAACATGGCCCTATATTCAGTGGGATAGTGCTAGTGTGCTATCCATCTGCATACAGCTTCCTTGGACCCCCAGACAACAGCAAACCACAGCACAAAGCTTTGCGTCCGCTTTGTGCTTCTCTGAATATCGGGCCCCATGTGTGTGCCTTGCATATCTCTAGCAAGGGTATACTGTACCTTTTACTGCTGTCACGGTGGCAGATGTAGCTCTATTAGTGGAATAAACCCTTAACCCTATTTTTGGCTCTCAATTAGCCTTACCATAGCAGAATACAATATATGAGACAATCCAATGAGGGACTGTATTCATCACAACAGACTTTCTTTTTGCTACCTCATCATAAGTGACAAAAAACTGCATGTTTTCAGTTCTGAATTGTTCAGTTCTTTGCATGTAAACACTTACAGGCCTCTTGATGTTCAGGTGGTTACATTTTTTTCTCTCCTGCAGTGGAGTAATGCTAGGGTTACCACCTTTTAAGAAGCCCAAAGTGGGACATTTCTTACTAAAACATGATTTTTCGCAGGACAGTATGTAACCTCGACTAGTTCAACTGACTAGTTTTCTCTATATATTCAGAATTAAGGCTAAGTATTGTAGTTTCTTGGTTGCTTCTATGGTTTCATATCATTTTAATGTATTTTACTTAAAGTACTATAGTTTTCTACAAGATTTAGTGGAAAGTTAGAAAATATTTTTTTCTACTAAAAAGTCAGGGCATGTAGTATTTTTCATGATTTTTTGCAGGACACAGTTGCCCAAATCAGGACTGCTCGGCGAAACTCAGGATAGGTGGTAACCCTAAGTGGGGCTTGAGAAAGAACAAAGGCCATGGTACAGGCAGACAGTTTAAGCACGTTTTCCCAGTTGCTGACTTCTAGCAACCTTCAAAACTTCAAGAAACTGGTTTGAGAGGTTCAGGTTAGTGAGTACTCTAACTCAAGAACCATGCTCTAAAATGACAGGGTTTGAGATCTTGATGAGACACAATGCCCTAGAACAGAATCAGCAGGTCTTGTCTCAGTAGCAATGTACTGACATTCTCTGTGACACTGACTGCCTTAACCAATCTGATGCCATCAGAATCATCGTAGCATTCATTTGCAAATTCAACAGCGCTCTGTGATTCCCAATGGAAATGGCAATCAGTCCAGCCTTAAAATACAGTCTTTGACAAATTATCACTGCTTCACTGGAAAGGAATCCAGAAAAGCTATCTGCAAGTTCTGCTCTCAGACTCACATTCCTGACCTCAAACGGCAGCCATCTTTGGAGCATGTATAGTAGGAATGGAAGAAATGCATACAGAAAGTTGTTTCTCCAGGGAACAGCTAGAGTGTCCTCTGGAACTGTTCCCAATGAGGCGGTCTGCACCAGAACTGGGGTAGTTTTCTGTTTTCCATAAGGCAAACAGGTCAATGTCTGACCTCCCTGTCTCTTACCCCGGTACAGAAGAATGACTAAAATTGAGTTGTGGAGCACTCACAATACCAACATTTTATGCCGCTAAGGACAATTCTTAGCTTACCAATGGTTGGGTGAACTTTACACGTATTTTAAGTAATTCCCATCGACAATGTGGAGTGACAAAGAAAGCCCCCCTAAATCTTGGTGAGTGTGGGGTGTTCCTCAAAGTGACTTAAATGATTGCTCGACACAGCACTGGCATGCAACACTCTCTGTAAATGCACTGCTGTTTCATCAAATATACTTTCCTGGGAAGACAGTGCTTAAGTTAGGGTAAAGCCAGTGCTATGTTGAGCAATAGTTCAAACCCCAAGGAACACCAGTGCTGCATTAAACAATCATTCAAACTCCAAGGAACAGTACACTACAGATTCACCAAGATTCAGGGGACTTGCAGTGCTGCCCACCATGATGAAGTACTTCTATCACAGTTTCCACCCAAGATATCCTGCAGGATATTGCAGGAACACCATTTGATCCAATACAAACTGCTCCAATTTGTCATGCAGGAAAATCTAGCATCTTTATCAGACAGTGCCTCATCCTAGTGGGTGGTACTGTAAGTACTCAAACATCACACTGCCCTACTTTTGAGGCTTTGTGCTTTAACCCTGATGCCTGAATGTAATATTTTGCAAGGTAAAGTCTAATTTGAATTCCAGAACTGCAGACATGTTAAAGCTGAACGATGAAAAAAGCAGGGCACTACAGATATATACTCAAGCACTTTATTCTTACACTTTAATGGAAAACGGTCAGAATTTCTCTCTCTTACATCTACGATCAGCACAAGGGACTTCAACAGTCCTGTGACTAGCCTTGTTTTCATAAGAAATAAAGTCAAAAGCTTAATCCTACCTCTCCGTATGCAGAAGATCTCCTTTATTAACATCTTCTGAAAAATTGGCCTAAAATAAACAAGACAAACATATTGGTATATTATTATAAACATGAAATAAATTGCATAGCTCAATAAAGTTTCAAATTTAAGGCTTGCCTATCATGTATGTTAAATGTATTTTACATGAGAAGGCCTGCACCATAACCCTGTTTTAATTAACTTTGCAGATGCCAGCACAGAGCTGCTGTATGTGAACTGTGTGAAACTCTGTTACCCTAGGTCCCCACATATTACCAGAAATCAGGTAATTTAACATCTCCCAAAATGCAAGCAATATTAGTATAGTATCCAAAATTTAAAAGCTCAGACTGGTGAGAAAATTCATTAGGATGCTAAGACGACATCCACTTACTTAAAGCCAAAAAAGAAGGTGCAACTCTGGGCCGGATTTACACTGCCATGGGCCCTATGCACAGCAGCAACCAGCACCCTCCACCCCAAAATCTGTATAGGTTACGCGGTCAAGCCTGGTCATACAAACATTCAGTACATACAACTGTGACTAAACAATGAAACTTTGTAGCTGCCACTAGTTTCAATACCAAATAAGAATAAATCCCCTTAACATGATTTAAGTTTTTGTCTCACATTTTCCAACATCAACACTTTTACACATACAGTCCCCAGCTTGAACCAGCCACACAATATGATTATTTGATGAAGCCAGCTTAAAATAAAGAAAAATTCTATAAATGCTCAAGAAATGCAGACAGTAGCACATTCATTGTCTTCTGTGTGTGGCGTGTCAGGCTGGGTAGAAGCATTAAAAGCAGCTCTGCAGACAGTTTTTGGTGAAAATTGCAGCCAGATGCCTATACACTAGAGCCAGATGATCCTGCATGCAGCCACTCAAAATACCAACTTAACAAATATAAAAGACACACACGCGCCACAGACCTGGTATCCGGGACTGGCACAAAACATTAACCACTTCCGACAGAATTTTAAATAATACAGGCAGGAAGGAACTAGCAGCTGAAAAGTAAAACTGCCTTCTGCAACAATATCAAGAGTCAGACCATCAACAATTATAAGTCTCTTACAACTGCAACTTACACTGTGAGACGGATGAAAGTCTGACTGCTGCTGAGTTGACTGATTTTTCTATTCACCAACCAAAGTAACAGAATCTATCGGCAGAAAAGGACCCTATGGTCCACCCAGTCTGCCCTAAGTCCCTGCCTACTGAGATACCGCAGACCCTAATTGATCTCCAGCCTTACCGTACCTTTTTACTAAAGTTCTCTTGTGCCTATCCCATGCATGTTTGAAACCTGTTAGCATTTCTGTATCCACCACCTCTGCTGGGAGGCTGTTCCACCAGTCGACCACCCTTTCTGTAAAGAAGTATTTCCTCACATCTCCTCTACGTCTCCCCACTTCCAGCTTCATATCATGCCTCCCTGTCCTTGAGCATCTTTTTCTGTGCAATATGCTACCCTCCTGTACCTTACTGATACCCTTGTTTGAATGTTTCAATCATGTCTCCCCTTTCCACCAGAGAATACATATGTAATTCCCTGAATCTTTCTTCATAGGGCTTCTGATGCAGGTCATACACCATTTTGGTTGCTCTTCTCTGTACTGCCTCTACCCGATCTATGTCCGTCCTGAGATAGGCCCTCCAGAACTGGACACAATACTCCAGGTGGGGCCTCACCATCGGTCTGTAGAGGGGTAACACTACCTCCCTTTTTCTGCTTGTGATACCCCTCCTTATACATCCTCACATTCTATTTGCCTTTCCCACTGCCATATCATACTGCTTTGCTACCTTCAGGTCATCAGAGATGATGACTCCCAGACCCTTTCCTGTTTTGTGGTTGATAACAACCCCCCCCCCCCCAACTGATATGTTGCCCTTGGGTTTCTGTGCCCTATGTGCATAACTGTGCACGTTTTGGCAATGAAGCCCAGTTGTCAGACCCTTGACCAGTCTTCTAGCTTTTCAGATCTCCCTCATTTCTTTTCTACCTCGCACGCCCACTCACTCAGTTGCAGATTTTTGTGTCATCTGCTTGAAGAGGACTGGTCCCAGTACTGACCCCTGAGGCACCCTGCTGGTTACCTTACCTTCTTCCAAATGAACTCCATTCACCACCACCCTCTGAGTTATGATTCTCAGACAACCATCTGATTGTTATGCTAGAAGCAGAACCCAAGCAAATGTTTATCTGATCTACAATATTTTCCACAAACTCCACAGCTGCAGTGTCCATGGTCTTTCTGGAACTGGAGCCAGCCAGACGAGAGATAAAATGTTGGCAAGCACTGAAAGGGCATGAATCTGTAGGTGCTAAAAAAAAATTTCAGTATAGAACAGTTACATACTTACCATAACAGTAGATCTTCGAGAGAATATCTTTCGTCAGGCCACACCTATGGAACTTATTTATTTAGTTTTTTTTTTTTTTTTAACCAATTATTTTACCAGGTGAGACACACTAAGCTGAAAGCTTGTTTGCAGGTGCAACCTGGGAACACAAGGAAGTTAAGTGACTTGCTCAGGGTCACACAGTATGCACCTAGGGGGCTGTGGGATTCAAACCCAGGTCTCCAGATTTGCAACTCAGAGCCTTAACCCACTGCGCCATACTGCCTCCTTACCAGTGTTTACCGGGTAGGGTGCACTAGCCATGGCAATGACTATTTTTAGGCACGTCCCAGGAGGGTACAGAACAGAAAAAAACATATACAAAGCATCAGAGATAACATAACTATACATCATGACATTACATTAAAATTAACAATTTTTCAAGGATGGGAATAGATTGCAAGCAGGAGATGAGTAGCAAGCAAGGTGAAAATACAATTTGGAGTAATTCATTATCTATGAGGGAAAAAAACGATACATTACTAAGGTCATATAAGCAGATCTCAGACAAATTAGATTAGGATAATGCAAAGAAGGCTGTAACATAAGCGTGGACATACAAGATAGATAAAGAAGAGTTAGGAGGTGGTAGTGAAGTTGGAATGAGGGATAGAAGGATGGTGTAGAAAAAGAAAATATTGACAGGGGAAGAGGAGAGGACAGAGAGTGACTGTGAGTAGGCCAGACAGGTAACAAGAAGAAAGAAGCACTGAGCGTTTATTGGGATATGACTGGAACAAAGTGGCTTAAGGGGTCGAGGTAAGAGGGGGATAAACAGGCTAGGGTGGTTGGAAGCAAGTGCAATTACATGAATCAGCTAGGTGTCGGTGTAGCAGTCTCTTGAAAAGAGGCATGGGAAGGGGCACGACAAAGTTGGAGGGAGAGAGTTCCAGTATTGAGGGGCATGACACACAAAGGAACTAGCCCCTTTAGAGGACTGATGCCTAGGGATGAGGACAGGCGCACTGACCATGGAGCCCAGGCCACAACCAGACGTCTGATTTAGAAATAGTCCTGCCAGGGGCTCAGGTGTATGAGTTCTGATGATGTGACCGATAAACAAGTCATATGCAAAGGACCGAGGTGCAGGGGGCAAAAGCCATCCAAGTTTGGAACAGAGGAGGCAGTGGTGTTTAAGCCTGTGAGAAGAGGAGGCATAGCGACCGATGTTATTGTAGGTAACATCCCACCTCCGAAGACTAACTTTACTAGCAGCAGCATAGGTTGCAACCCCATAGGTGGGGACGGGAGGAGAATAGCATGAGCTATGGCTAGTCTAGCAGAGGGGGGTTAGCATATAGCTGGAGCAGTAGGCAATGCCAAGTTTCATGTTAACAGACTTACAGGTCTGCTGGATGTGAAGGTCAAAATTAAGAGGCGGGTCAAGGGTGATACCCAGGTGTTTAAATGAGTTTACCACCCTTATAGATGTGCCACTAAGAGTGGAGATCTTGAAATATGGTAGGGAGTGTCTGAGTTTGGCATTGGAACCAAATAATATGGCTTGGGCCTTAAGATACATTGAGGACACGCTTATGGTTAGACAGCCATTGTTGAATTATTTCAAAGTCCTGGGAGAGACGCCGGCTGATGTCAGTAATGTTTTTAGAACTGGAGTACAGGACAATGTCGTCAGCATATAACAGGGAGGAAGTTGGCTGGAGGTTGGAGGTGACATTATTTATAAATATGGAGAAAAGCAGGGGACCAAGGGATAGACGCTTGTGGCACACCTATGTTGACAGAGGTTATATCTGATAGGGTGGAATTGTATTGAACTAATTGAGTCCTATCAGATAAGTAGCTGCCAAACCATGTAACTACATTCAGTGAGAAACCTAGAGATCTCAGGGTCGTTAAGAGTAAGGTGTGGTCAACCAGGTCAAAAGCTTTGGTCATGTCGATAAAAACTGCCCCTGTTATACAGCCAGAGTCCATGGCCACAAGGATATCTGACATAAACTTGATTAGTGCAGTGGTTGTACTATGAGCCTTTCGGAAGCCATGCTGGGCAGTGGTAAGAAGGTCATGTTTCTGGAGAAAGTCAGTGGTTTGGGAGACAAGTTTCGCAAGTATTTTGCTGAGAACTGACAAGATAGCAGTAGGCCTATAGTTTGATGGATCTTTACAATCACCTTTTTTGAAGACGGGGGTTACCCTAGCCATCTTCCAGCTGCAAGGCACTAGAATCAAACAGAAACTTTTGCAAGCAGTCTGCCACGGACCGCCCATGACGACGTCAGACATCAGCGTGTACATAACCGAGGGCAGCTTCTCCTCTCCTCAGCTTCCCACTGAAGAAGAAGAAGAAAAAGAAGAAGAAGAAGAATCAGCATTTATATAGCGCTTTTCATACATCCAAAGCGCTTTACAAGCAATGCTAGACTGGCAGTGAAGTGACTGTGTGGTGGCGGCCATATCGCACATCATCACCCACACACAGCCTGGATAATTGTATGAACCGGTTTATGGGAAGAGGAATGTTGGCCAGGACACCGGGAATGTTCCCTACTCTTTGAGAAGAGTGCCCTGGGTGCATTAAGGATGCAATACTTGAAGCAACATCCCATTGTGTCAGACAGAAAAGGAAGTGCAAAAGAAGAAGGAAACCACTTTGGTTCTCAAATACAGTAGCAGAAAAGGTCAGAGCCAAAAGGCTGGCCTTCAGGAAATATAAGGAACACAGCGGGATGAAGATAGGGAGGCATACCAAACTGCCCTAAGGAAGCAGGTAAGGCAGGCAAAGTCCCAAACTGAGGAAACACTAGCACGAACAGTAAAAGAAGGTGACAAGACTTTCTATAGATACATTAGTGAAAGGAGAAAGTTCAGAGGTGTATTGCTAAGCAATGGAGAAAAGGAGCATGTGAGGAGGAGGACCTGTAAGGCATCTATTCTAAATAGATACTCTTGACAGTAACTGAAGAGAAGGTAGGGCAGGGCCCACAGCTCAGCATCATGGACACAGGGGAGGGAGGTGAGCACTACTCCCTTCACAAAAGAAAGGGTCCTACAAGAGCTTGCTAAGCTCAGGGTGGATAAAGCAATGGGGCCTGATGGCATACATCCCAGGGTACTAAGGAGCTAAAGGAGGAACTAGAGAGCCATTAGCAGAATTGTTTAGTGAGTCTCTGAGCACAGGAGAGGTCCCAGAAGACTGGAGAAGGGGTTCATGTGATCCCGCCACAAGAGTGGTAGCAGGGAGGAGGCGGGGAACTACAGACTGGTCAGTCTTACCTCAGTAGTGGGCAAGATTATGGAGGCACTCCTTAAGGAAAGGATAGTGCAACACCTGGAATCCATAGGTGCACAGGATCCAAGACAGCATGGGTTTACAAAAGGAAGGTCCTGTCAAACTAATCTCATAGATTTCTTTGACTGGGTAACCAGAGTGGTGGACCAAGGGGGAGCAGTTGATGTCGCCTACCTTGACTTCAGCAAAGCTTTTGACACTGTTCCACATAGAAGATTGATAAATAAGTTGGGTAGGCTCGGGGTGGGTCAGAAGTTGGTCAACTGGGTGGCAAACTGGTTGACGGACAGAAAACAGAGTGGTGGTAAATGGTATACAGTCAGAAGAGATGCAAGTCACAAGTGGGGTACCCTAGGGATCAGTCCTGGGGCCAGTCCTCTTCAACATCTTCATTAGTGACCTTGCAGATGGACTAGAGGGAAGGCTTGTGGTTTGCAGATGACACCAAGATCTGCAACAGAGTAGATGATCCAGATGGGGTGGGCAGAATGAGAAGAGATCTGGACAAACTAGCAGAATGGTCAGAAGAGTGGCAACTGGGATTTAATGCAAAGAAGTGCAAAATCATGCACATAGGGAAGAGAAACCCTGAAGCCACCTATAGGCTGGGAGGGGAGTTGCTAGCAGTCACAAAGGAAGAAAGAGACTTGGGCATCATCATCACTGATGACCTAAAATCATCCAAGCAGACCTCTAAAGCAGTAGGTAAGGCTAGGGGGGTGTTAGGGTGTATTAGTCGGGGTATCACAAGTCGTAAGAGGGAGGTAATAATCCCTCTGTACAAGACACTGGTTAGGCCCCATCTGGAGTACTGCATGCAGTATTGGAGGCCACACCTTCACAAGGACATTAACCAAATTGAGGCAGTCCAGAGAAGGGCAACCAAAATGGTGCAGGGACTGCATCAGAAGACATATGAGGACAGATTAAAGGAGCTCAATATGTATACCCTTGAGCAAAGGAGGGAGAGAGGTGATATGATCGAGGCATTCAAACACCTTAAGGGCATAAACAAGGTGAAAGAGTCTAACATGTTTAAATATAAGAAAAATAGCAGGACAAGAGGACACAGCATGAGATTGAGGGAGGCCGATTAAGGGGAATGAGGAAATTCTTTTTCACAGAAAGGTGGTGGATGCATGGAATGGCTTACCACAAGAAGTGGTGGCTATGAATACAGTGCAGGGCTTCAAACAGGCATGGGATAGGCATAAGGGAGCAATACAAATGACTATGAATAGATAGGCCACTGACAGAGCAAAGGCCGATGGCACATTTATAAGGTAGAAAAAGAAATGGGCAGACTGGATGGGCCTTGCGGTCCTTATCTGCTGTCAACATCTATGTTTCTATGTTTTACTTCCACCTGGACACCCACCAGGACAACACCAGGATGGGCAGAAGGGACCTCGGTTTAACATCTCATCCGAAGGACGGCACACCCCAGCAGTACAGCACCCCCCAATACTGCACTCAGATGCCAGCGATTTTTAGGTGCAAGTCCAATCCCAGAGTGGGACGAGAACCCACGACCTTCTGGTCCAGAGGCGGATGTGCTACCAACTGAGCCACGCTGACACCTGCACTGGAGATCACATTCGATGTACCTCCCTGTAGGGAAACAGGAGAGACCCCAGCACTCCACAAACAGGTGAGACAGACGGCTGGAAAAATGGAACGATGGAGACAGCAGCACAGCAATCCAGTATTGCACATCCAAAGAGGGGAATGAGGGTGGGACAGCATGGCCTGATAAAATAGATTCTCTTAAAGAACTACTGTTACGGTAAGTACGCTACTGTTCTATCTTCTTTGAGGATATCTCTTTCTTCAGGTCACGTCTGTGGAACAAGTACCAAGCAGTACTGATAGGAAAGAGTCTGGGTGGCTGGATCCTGAAGCCAATAGGCTTATGAAAGAAGGCCTTGTAGTACAGCTAGAGCAAAGCCAGCCTGTCTATGAGAGACAATGTCCAGACTGTAGTGTTTTGTGAAGGTGTGGACAATACTCCAGGCAGCAGCTGAACAGATGTGTGCAGCAGAGGTGGCCATGCCTCTAACGGAATGATCCCTAAACACACTGGGAAGTTCCTTACCATACTTCCTGTAACAAAATGTTATACAGTTGGCTAGCCATTTGGACAAGCACTGTTTAGACACTGGGATGCCATTTTCCCCAAGGGGCGAACGAAACAAAAAGTTGCAAAGACTTCCTGCAGTCCTCCGTATAGTGTATATAGTACCAGAGTATTCTATGCACATCTAGAGTATGGAAATACAGGTTACTCACCTGTAACAGGAGTTCTATGAATGGTATATGTTGTTCATCCACACTGTCTGACAGGTTCCTTGCCGCTTTAAATCTTGCTGGAAGGTCTTCAAGCTGGCTCCTCCCACCAACCCGGGTGGTAAAACTCTCGGCTCCGCCCCATGACGCCAGATCTAGCCCACTGGAAGCCAGGTTGTGCATCGAAGCCGGGGACGTCGGGTGGGTCATGTGGATGAACAGATACCAGTCCTAGAACTCCTGTTACAGGTGAGTAACCTCTATTTCTAGGGACATGGATATGTTGTTCATCCACACTGTCTGGCAGACTCCTAGCAGTTCTCCGGGCGGAGGGAGGCAAGGTGCACACCCCCTACTTAGGGAATAGAGACCGGAGAACCGAGGCCCCAAAACTAGCATCCCGGCGTGACTCAAGGTCGATGTGGTAGTGGGTGATGAAGGTGTGTGCTGACTTCCAGGTAGCAGCCCTGCAGATTTCCTGGATAGGGACATCCCTGGAAGCAGCCACTGATGCAGCAGTATGGTGGGTAAAATGAGCTCTTATCCCTTTGGGAGGCTCCATGCCTGCCAACCTATAGCAAAGATCTATGCAGGAGGTGACCCACCTGCCTATCATCCACTTGGCTGCAGGTCTGCCAGGTGCGGCTTTAGTGTAGGTGACAAACAGCTGGTGAACCTCTCCCCGAACTTCAGCCGTCCACTCATTGTAATAAGTGAGCGCTCTTCTAGGGTCCAAAGTATGGAGCCTATATTCGGCCTCCGAGGTGTGATTGGGGTAGAACACCAGCAGAGTCAACACCTGGTTAAGGTGAAACTCCGACACCACCTTCGGAAGGAATTTTGGGTGGGGGCGCAGGACAACCTTGTCCCTGTGGAAGACCAGATAAGGAGACTCTATGGAAAGCACCTGGAGCTCTCCCATCCTTCTGGCTGACATGATAGCCACCAAGAAGGCGGTCTTCCACGACAGATGAGAGATGTCACACCTGTGCATCGGTTCAAATTGCTTGCCCATGAGCTTAGCCAATACCAGCAGTAGAACCTACGGAGGTGGAGGTTCTCGCACCGGAGGGGATATGTGATCAAGGCCTTTGAAAAAACACCTGACCACCTTCTCCTGCACCACCGACTGCTTCCAGGCCTATGCCCGGTAAGCAGAGATGGCTGCCAGGTGCACGTTAAGGGTCGTTGACCAAAGCCCTAGCTGAGAAAGGGACCACAGGTAGTCTAGTATGCTTGCCAAGGAACAGGAGGAAGGGTCCAGGCCCTTGCCCTGACACCAAATGGAGAATCTCTTCCACTTGAAGGCGTAGCATTTTCTGGTCGACTCCTTATGGGACGCCTCAATGACGTTGAGGACCTCGTCGGAAAGACCCAAGGCCTGGAACTCTAGCCGCTCAGGAACCAGGCCGTCAGGTGCAGGGATTGAAGGTCCAGATGGAATACCTTCCCCTGATTGACTGAGATCAGGTCCGGGCAGACTGGAAGCTGCCTCAGGAGCCTGGAGCCGAGACTGAGGAGATCTGGATACCAGAACTGGTGGGGCCAGTCTGGGGCTACCAGAATCACCTGCGCCTTGTCCCTCCTCACCTTGAGAAGCACCTTGTGGATCAAGGGAAATGGGGGAAAGGTGTAGAAGAGGCCCGGGGTCCATGGCCTTGAGAAGGCATCCCCCTGCAGCGAGCCCTGCTGAGGGGGGCGGGCATGAAACAGTCTCAGCTTCGCATTCTCCCTGGAGGCAAACAGGTCCGCCTGAGGCGAGCCCCAGTGGGAGAACAGATCTTGTACTACCTCCGGCAGGAGAGACCACTCGTGAGACGCAGCCCCTATCTGGCTTAGGGCATCGGCCAGGGTGTTGGAGGCTCCTGCCACGTGAATGGCAAGGAGATCCGCCTCCAGGCTGCGCATGAGACACCAAATGCGGAGAGCTTCCCTGCACAGAGGCATGGAGCGCGTCCCGCCCTGGCAGTTCAGATAGTACATGGTCGTGGTATTGTCCGTCTGGACCTGAACCACTTGACCCCGTAGAAATGGAGCGAAGATGGTGAGGCCTAGACGAACCGCTCGAAGCACCAGCAGTTTGATGTGGCATCGGGACTCCCGAGGGGACCAGAAGCCGTGCGCTCTGTGCTCCCCCAGATGGGCACCCCAACCCATCAGAGAGGCATCGGTCAATAGAGAGACCGTCGGCTCGGGGCGGACAAACAGGATGCCCTCCTGCAGATGTGCCAGAACCGTCCACCGCTGGAGAGCATTCCACATCCTCTGGGTCACTGTCAATAGCTGATCCAGCGGATCGAAGTGCTGTGACCACTTGGCCAGTCCCCATTGAAGGGGACGCATGTACCAGTGGGCCCAACGGACCACACTGGTGCAGGCCGCCATGAGGCCCAGGAAGCCCCGGGCAGGGCGCGATTGCCCAACCTGAAATGACTGGGCAAAGGAGGAAAGAACCTCGGCCCTGTCTGCCGGGAGCCGTGCTCTGGCTCGAAGAGAGTCGAGCTCTGCCCGATGAAATGCATCACCTGCTTTGGCACGAAGTTCCGACTTGGCCTCGTTGATGAGGAGGCCAATCTGAGAGCAAACCTGGAGGCCAGATCTCTGGGCCCTCCACCTCCGCTCTGGAGGGGCTGCAATCAGCCAGTCATCCAGGTGAGGGTACACCGGACCCTTCAGCGCCACAGGAATGCTGTCACCACTGCCATGCATTTGGTGAAGACCCTGGGAGCTAGGGAGAGGCCAAAGAGCATGGCCCAGAACTCGTAAAGGGATCCCTCTGCTCTGAAGCAGAGGAATCTCTGATGAGATGGACGGATTGGGACATGAAAGAAAGCATCCTGGAGGTCCAGGGAACAGAACCACATGCCTCGTTCCAAGGATGGGATTATCTGAGCCAGAGTGACCATCCTGAAGGTCCGAGACCTTAGGAACCTGTTCAGGTCAAGCAGGTCGAGAATGGGGCACCAGCCCCCCCCTCCGTTTTGGGACCAGGAAATACATGAGACAGAAACCCCAGGTCTGGAGGAGGATCCGCCACCTTCCTGATCACCTCTTTTTCGAGGAGCAGGGCAATATCGGCTCAGCGGGCCGACAGCAAGGCTGCGGACCCCGTGGCCCCCCAAGTGGCAACGGCTCGAAAGGGTGGAGCCTGCTCGAACTCCAGAGGCAGGCCCTTTCCTACAACCTCCAACACCCAGCGGTCCGTGGTGATAGCGGACCAGGTGGAAAGGAAGTGGCGGAGCCGTCCCCCCACGGGGGGAACCCAGGGGGAGAGTGACGAAGCTGGGGGTGACACCCCTCAACCCGTCACTGGGCAGGCTTGGAGGAGGGACCGGCTGAGGGACCTCCTGGGCCTTTACCTCCCTGCTTCCTACTAGAGGATTTGGGATGCCAAGCGCGAGCCTGCTGGCCCTGGTGCTGGTGCTGTTGGGCCGGACGTGCCGCAGTCGCAGAAGGCCGAAAGGGCTTGTGCTACTGCTGTCAGCGCGGCCTTTGTCCTTCTGGGCGGAGGTGACAGAGTCCAGAGTGGCACTGGACTTCTCGATCCTCTGGAGGTGACCTTCCACTCCACGGCCGAAGAGGTCGGTCCCCAAGAAGGGGACGTCTGCCAATTTGTGCTGGGTATCCGCCGTGAAGGTGGATATCCCTCAGCCATGCTCTGGCGCGCATGTGCACAAGGGCATGGAACCGACTACAGGAGTCTCCATGTCCAAAAGCTGTTTGGAGCTGTTGCTTCGCCATCGCACACCCTGGTCCCGAACCTGCCAGACTGTGGTCTGCAGGTCGGTCGGAGATGAGGGATCACCTCATCCAGGGAGCTCATGAGGCGTGGGAGGATGTGCCATCAGCACGGCCGAGCTGGCCTGGCAGGAGGCCAAGGGAGGGCGCAGCGTACACCTTGTGCCCGGCGTAGTCTAGCTTTTGGACTCCTTGTCAGGGGCTTGTCCACGCCCCTAGCGCTCCCGAACACCGAAAATGCTGTCGGTGACCAACCCTCGGCAGAGGGGTGTCCAAACCGGCAAAGAGCCGGTAGGGACTGCACACTTCCTGGCCATCCTGGCCGAGGGCGCAGGACAGGAAGCGGCTGCTGCTAAAGCTCCAAGGCTGGGCCTACAATGGCCTCAGCCACCGGAAAGGCCTCCGTGGGTGAATCCCCTCGGTCCAGCATCTCCGTCAGGGGATACTTGGCCCGTTTGGATACGGGCTTGAGCTGCATCCTGGTGGACTCCGAGATGAGCTGATGCAGATCCATGAAGGACGATGGGCTTTCATCCAGTGACTGGTCCCCGGAGGACTCCAGGTCAAATGGCCTGGAGAACAGGGAGGAGTTGTCCTCGGACTCTGAGGAGTCCGCAAAGAGCTGCCTAGGGCCTGAGCCACCCTCCACCCACCGAGGACGGTCGGGAGTGAGGGTGACAGACAACCTGTGGGGCAGGCCTTGACCTGACCGAGAGTCCTCGGTCGGCGCCCCCGATTTCGGAGGCAGAGGTTCCACCACAGTCGGTGGGGCAGCAGGTTTTGGCCGAACAACCATCCCAGGTTTGGGCATCTCGACTGCAGCGAGAGGTTGTTTCGGCTGCTCGGGTGACAGCCACTTGATGGCTGGGGAAGGCGTCTGTGTCGACTTGCTCCCGGACAAAAATAACTGCTGCCACATCAGGTCCTTGTAGCGTCAACGCAATTTACGCCGAAGCCTCTCCTCTTCTGAGGAGGAAGACGAGCGGCGTCGCCGCTTACCTCAGTGCTGAGACCGAGACCGCCGATGTCGGCGGGATCAGCTGGACTGAGAAGAAGTCAGAGACCGAGACTGAGACCGAGACCGAGACCCTCGGTGTTTCTGAGGACAGGCCTGGGAAGGAGCAGGGGACACCCGCTCTTCCCTCGGCTTAGACACCTTAACCGGGGACTGCTGCACCGGGGGCGCAGGCAGATCCTCGGTCTCCACCAGGGGAACTGGCGAAGAAGGGTTATCGGCTTAACCAGTCGACAACCCGTCCGACGGGTCGAGAAAATCTCGACCAAGTCGATGGGAGTCTCGGCCGGCTGACTGGATGGGGACGCCGTGAAGCCAGCAGCCTTAGCCGCAACCTTGACCAAAGTCGACAGTCGGCTGTCCGGGGAAGGGGACCTCTCCTGCTCCCACAAATGCCGACGATGGGACTTACCCTTAGAATCCTTCTTTTTGGACCGAGAGGAATGTCCAGAAATCCCCTCTCCCTTCGGGGAAAGGGATTGGCAAAGCTCCTTGAATGAACCAGAATATGAGGTACCCAAAGAGAGCGGGATAAATGCCGCGACCGAGGAGGAGGAAGATGCGGCCTGGACTGCATCCTCTTCGAGGGTGGTCATCTGCTCGAGCTGCTCAGCCGAGCCAGCCACCGTGGTAACCGCCCAACAGGCCTCTTTCGACTTTACCGGCGGATAGCGCTTCTCGGGGCGCCCAAGCTTTAACCGGGCAGCGCGGTCCTCCAGGACACTGGCTGAGAACGAACAGTATGACTCTCAGGCCTGCAGGTCGTGTTCTAGGCCGAGGCAGTAGATGCACGTGGAGTGCGGATCCATCCTGGACATCTTCTGCCCGCAAGGGTACCACCGAAAACCGGGAGTCGATTTGTCCATAGCAGCCGCGAGGGAAAAGGACGGCCGAAGTCTTAAAATGTTAAAACGAGTTTCAGACGAACCGAAGAATTAGGATCCAGTCTATCACGCAGAGCATTAAGGAGGGAATCTGAGCTTCCAAGCGGTAAGGAAGATCTGGCGTCATGGGGCAGAGCCAAGAGTTTTACCACCCGGGGGGGTGGTGGGAGGAGCCAGCTTGAAGACCTTCCAATAAGATTTAAAGTGGCAAGGAACCTGCTAGACAGTGTGGATGAACAACATATCCATGTCCCTAGAACAATGCTTCTCCTGGGTTAGCATGCGTAAGCAATAAGACACGACAGGGTGTGCATGAAAAGTACAGTTATGCAAGAACTTACCGTAAGAGTAGATCTTCGAGAGCGGCTCTTGCAGTAGGTAATTACATATAGGACTGACGTCAGCAGACAGCAGGACCCCACAGAAAAATTTCTAGCTAGCAGTCTCTGGCGAGGGACCGCCATGTCAGGGTGACCGCGCCAGGAGATGTCGGTATAAAATCCTCACGCCCGCTTCTTCCAGTTCTTCCCCGCCACAGGCCACAAGAGGCCGGATGAGAGAGAGCGATATTTCTACTGGAAAAGGAGCTGAAAAAGCTTTAGGGGTGGAGGGCGGAAGGTATGACTTGATTGCAAGAGCCTCTCAAAGATCTACTGTTACAGTAAGTTCTTACGTAACTGTACTATCTTACTTCGAGAGGGCTCTTGTAGTAGGTAATTACATATAGGACTGAGTCCCAAGCAGTCTGGAACAAGAAGAAGCACACGGGAGGAGGAAAGCTACTCAAAGCAGATCCTCTAGCTATAAAGGCCTTAAGAAAGGAGGCCTTGCAGAACAGCGAGCCCGAAGCCTGCTCTATGGCGAGAGGCAATATCCAAACTATAATGTTTTGTAAATGTATGGACAGAAGTCCAAGTGGCGGCAGCACAGATGTCTGCCGCTGACACATTCTTGAAACATGCCGCCGGGGCAGCGACCCCTCTGGAGGAGTGTCCTCTTACTTGACCCGGAAGGGTCTTGTTGTACTTGTCATAACAGAAGGTGATGCAATAAGCCAACCATTTAGACAGGCATTGCTTGGAAACAGCACTGCCATCTCTTTTGGGGGCAAAAGAGACAAACAGTTGATCAGTCATTCTGAGATCCTTTGCTCTGTTAGTGTAGCATCTCAGGATCCAGTGAACGTCCATAGTGTGAAGTAGATACTCCCCCTGATTGGAGTACTGCGTAAAGAAAGCGGGTAACTCTATGGACTGGTTCAGTGTAGATTCCGCTACCATCTTGGGGAGAAACTTAGGAATGGTGCACAGAGCCACACGTTCCTTGTGAAAAATCAAGTACAGGATTTTACACATCAGGGCCTGGAACTCGGAAATCCTTCAGAGTAGAGGTAATGGCCACTAGGAAGAGCGTCTTCCATGAAAGAAACTTCATGTCTGCTGAGGCCGCCGGTTCAAAAGGAGACAAAGTAAGTTTCTCAAGAATGAAGTTCAAATCCCAAGGAGGGTTGGGAACTCGGATAGGGGGTCTCAAGTGAAGAACCCCTCTGAAGAAAATCCTAGAGACTTCCAGTTGAACATCCTATCTGCAAAGGGAATATGGTAGGCCGAAATGGCCGCCATGTGTACCTTCAGAAACGAGCGACTAAGACCCAGGTCAAAGAGATGGTGCAGGTACTCCAGCAGTCGCCCAACCGAGCAGGAGAAAGGCTCGAAGCCTTTTGAAGCGGCCCAGATTGAGAACCATTTCCACTTCATGGCTTAAGTAGATCTAGTGGAGGGTTTCTAGTTTCTAGTGGAGGCTGAAACAATCACGGGATTTAAGAATGCATGGGATAGACATAAAGGAATTCTAGAGGTCAGGGGTAAGGGGAAATAGACTTCTAGGAAAACAAACTGAACTTACAAGATCAAATGGGCAGACTAGGTGGGCCATAGGCCCTTATCTGCCGACACTATCTATGTATCTATGTATGTTTCCTAGCCTCCACCAAGATCTCAGCCACCTGGGGAGAAACCCCAAAGCAGGCTTGAGCTATGTCTGCAGGAGCCATGCATGTACTTGAAGGGACTTGAGACCTGGATGGACCAGGGCCCCTGATCCTGGGTCAGTAAAATTCATGACAGAGGATGAGGAGGTTCCTCTGAGTATTGTTGCAGAAGAGAGAACCAAACTTGCCTGGGCCAGAAAGGAGCGATCAGAATCATTCGTGCCCCTTCTGAGCTGAGTTTCTACAAGACACGTGGGATCAGAGGAATCTGGGGGAAGGCATAGACGAATCTGTCCTTCCAATCTAGAGACAGAGCGTCTCTCCAGAAAATGCCTCGTTCTTGAACGAGCGAGCAGAAGTCGGGAAGCTTTGCGTTTAAGGGTGAAATTAATAGGTCCACCTGAGGTGTTCCCAAACATAGGAAGATATTGTCTAGGACCCCCGATCCAGTTCCCACTCTTGAGCTTGAGCAGACGAGCGACTTAGTTTGTCTGCTAAGGAGTTCTCAACCCCCAGAACATGAATTGCCAGGAGGTGAAAGTCGTGTTGTGCAGCCCAATCCCAGACTCTCATCGCTTCCCTGCAAAGAGGGTAGGACCGAGTCCCGCCCTGTTTGTTGATGTACCATACCACACACATATTGTCCGTCCGGACGGCTAGGTGGCCTGGAAGAAGATGCAGGTGGAGAGCCTGGGGAGCATAAAGCACCACCAGAAGCTTGAGCACACTGATGTGCAGGGATTGTTGGGGCTTGGACCAAGAGCCCTGGGTCTGATGTGGACCGAGATGGGCTCCCAAACCTTCGCCCGAGGCATCTGTGGTCAGAGTCTGGGAGGGAGGAGGAAGGAAGAATGGAACTCACCGAAGAAGGTTCGCTCGAACCATCCACCACTGCAAGTCTCGAACAATGGGAGAGGAGACTAGGACCATCTGGTCCAAGTCATCTACCAACTGATCCCACTGAGAACGAAGCGTCCACTGAGAGACCCTCATGTGGAGCCGAGCGCGAGGGGCTGTTGGGATAGCAGCCGCCATAAGCCAGAGGAGGCGAAGAACCGACCTTGCACTGACCCGCCTGTGGCCGGACAACAGGCTTACCCGAGTCTGGAGTGTGGCCGCCCTGTCCGGTGGCAGGAAGGCCCTGCCTAGGGTTGTGTCCAGTATCGCCCAAATAAACTGGATCCTCCGGGATGGGATCAAGTGAGACTTGGAATGGCTGATGGTGATACCCAGACAGGCAAAGACCTGCTGGGCGAGGGAGAGGTAGTACAGGAGTTCCTCCCTGGACGAGGCTGCCAGGAGCCAATCGTCCAGGTACAGGAAAACCTGTAACCCCCAGGTACTCAGGTAGGCCGCCACCACCACAAGGCATCTGGTAAATACTCAGAGGGGGCCAAGGAGAGGCCAAATGGAAGTGCCTTGAACTGGCAGTGGTCCCCTTGGAAAGCAAAACGGAGATATTTGTGGTAAGACGGGTGGATAGATACGTGCAGGTAAGCGTCCTGCATATCCAGAGCGCACAGCCACTGGCCCAAGCGGAGGACGGGCAGAAGGCTCTGCAGTGAGAGCATCCTGAACCTCTTGTACTCCACGAATATGTTCAGGAAACTGAGATCTAGAATAGGTCTTACATCTCCTGTCTTCTTCGGGACCAGGAAGAAGTGGGAACAGTAACCCGCTCCTTGCTGGGGAAGGGGGACAGGTTCTATCGCCGCTTTCAGCAAAAGTGCTGAAATTTTTTCCTGCACCAGAAGAAGATGTTCCCTAGAGTACAACGTCCTTGGGGGAGGGTGACGAGGTGATTTTTGTAGAAACTCTATTGAGTGTCCTTCTGCGATTAGCTGGAGCACCCATGAATCTGAGGTTATCCTCTCCCAGCCCGGAAGGTGGAGGGAAAACCTCCCTCCTACCGGTTCCTCCGGGAAGCCCGGAGGCTGTGGGAGAAGCAAGGAGTCAGGTGGTATATGGCAGTGCAGCAGCTGAATCTCCCGCTGCTTTATTTTGGGCTGGGGGGAGCTTGGCAGCTGAGGGGGTGCAGACGTTTAGTGGCCCTCTTTGGGCTGATTCCGTCTGCGAAAGGGACAGTGCTGCAATTGATGGGGATGATACATACAGTCCACAGACTTTAGTGCTGTCCCCTTTAGGTCGGTGATGATGTCCTTGACATCACCCCCGAACAGCATCGAACCCCGGAAGGGCGCTTCCTGGATGGGGGACTGCACTTCCGGGACCAAACCTGACACTCAGAGCCAAGCATAATGCCGTAGGCCTATGGCAAAAGCTGAGCTCCTACCAGCAGTGTCCACTGCATCATAGGTCTCACAAAGGATATGCCGACTGGATAAACATGCAGAGCGGACAAGGTCAGCCACTTCCTGCTTGACCTACATGTCCGGAATGGAGTCCAATTTAGATTCCACCTCACTGAGAATCGCCTTCTGGTAATCCCCCATGTGATCTACATAGTTCAGGGCCCTAATACCCAGAGTGGAAGAAGCAAAAATCTTTTTGCCATACTGGTCCAGAAGTTGGGATTCCTTGTCAGGTGGAGACGAGCTAAGGTATTTGGGTTGAGCTGACCGGCCATGAGTGGTGCTAATCACAACCGAGTCAGCTCGAGGGTGGGAGTCTAAATAGTCAACACCCTCGGGAGCCTGGTATAGCCTGTTCGACTTCCTGGGAAGTGGGGCTAAGCCTGACGGCTGTTTCCATATAGTGGTAATAAGGTCGGCATGAGGCTCAATCCAGGGTGGCACCAAAGTGGGAGCTGTCACAGGCAGATCCAGATGCTCAGCGAGTTTTTTACACTGGGGTCTGGCTCCAAGGATTGCCACTTATGTACTTCCTGGATCTTTCGTAGCAACTCCGTGAAGGAAGGATCCTCCAGAGGAGACTTCGGAGGAGTCCTTGGCCGGGGCTTGGATGTAGAGTGTGACTCGTCGTCTTGCTCGGAACAACAGTCAGAAGTGTCCGAGGAAGAAGAAGATGAGGAAGAAGTAGATTCCCTCTCTTGATGAGGGGGATGAACGGACCCCTTGGGAGGCCCTCGGGGAAGCGTGTACTGCCCCTCTCTGGAGCCAGAGGGTTTAGCCCTGGTGTCCGGAGTTGGGGAGGGAGTTTGTTGTCGTGGACGTACAGGAACCAGCACTGGCATCGGAAGACGACTCTCCACCTCTCTGGTGAGCTGAGCCTAGGCCTCAGCCCACAAGAAGGCCAGAGTCTCCTGCAGATCCACCAGTGGCTGGGGGGGCCGGTGGAGGAGGAGGATACAGGTAAGGACTATACCATAAGGCGCATATCAATAACCCGACAGCGGGAAGCCCGGCCTCTGGTATTGAGGCACTGGGTACTGCGGCGTCGGATAGGTTGCGCCGGGTACTGCGGTCCCGGAGTATGATGGCATCAGATAGCTATGGACGGGTCAGGTACCCAGGAACGGGGGCTGCGGAGCAGACGGCTTAGGCCGGAGGCCCCATGGGCGGATCTGGTGCCGAAGACCCAGGGGGCGGAGGGCCCGGCGTTGGGGCGGCATCCAGGAGTGGGATGTCACCTGGAGTCAGCAATGCCAGCATCCGGGGACATGACGTCAGATCAGTTGGACCAGCAGGTGGACGGTCTGATGGAGGTGGAACAGGAACCTCAGCATCGCCCGGGGATTGGGGGGAGAAATCCTCAGGGTTGGGCTGAGGACACTCAGGTTCCCCGGAGGGCAGCGGGGAGCCGGGAACGACGGACGTGGGGGAGTTGGGTGTCAACTCATCTGCTGTGTGGATGTCAGGCGAACCGACATGCGGCTTAGCAGCGGGATCCGGGCGGGCACCGGAGGGGCCGGCGTCCGACTTAACGGACCCATCGCCAGAGGCAGGCCGCGATGGAGGGGCGGCCTGGTCGGGCGGAATGGGGGCCGCACGCTGCCCTGAAGCGTCAGGTGACTTATCGACCTTCTCCGTGCGGGCGGAGGAGCCGATGTCCGACTTATCGGAGCTGCTCGCAACAGCAGACCACGAAACCATGGCTTTACCTGGAGCAGAGGCCTCCAAAAGCCCGGAGACACCCGAAGGGCCCGAGCGTGAGCCAGACGGGCGGGCCGACTCCGCCTTAGAAGCCTCTAAGGTGGACGTCGTGGAGTGGTCCCCCAGAGGGGATGTTGCCTTCAGCACGGCGACTCCTGAGAAAGTCGCGGTGGGAGAAGAGCCCTTGTCCCGGTGCCTTTCTTTATCCTTTTTCTTGCAACGGCCTTCAGGGGAAGTCGACGCCTGCCGATGCTTTTTCAATTCTTTCTCCATGGAGCTCATTTTCTATTTCAAAATACGGGCCTCCAAGGACTGCTGCCGCCTTCTCCGGGTGGCTGCATTAAAACTAAGGCAGTGCTGGCACTTCTCTACCGGATGGTCGGGGCCTATGCAAAAAAGGCACAAGGAATGCCCGTCCTTGTGTGGGAGTTGGGCGCCACACATGTCGCACTTGTTTTTGTGCTCGGAGAGTGTAGGGGAAGGCATACACCGACGAATACCTAACAGATGATAGGAAAAAAAAATCGAAAATACTCAGTTAAAATACCAACGAAAGAGCCTGACGAGCAGGGAACTTTTCCGCAAGGCGCTGGCATGAGCTAACGGCAGGAAAGAACTGGAAGGCGGGCACGAGGGACCGCCCCTTTATACCAACGTCTCCCGACGCTGGTCACCTTACGTGGAGGCGGTCTCTCTCCAGAGACTGCTAGCTAGAAATTTCTCCATGGGGTCCTGCCGCCTGCCGACGTCAGTCCTATATGTAATTATCTACTCCAAGAGCCCTCTCGAAGTAAGATCAGATTTTACTGCATGCCCAGCGGTGTAGTGAGGCACAAGACCACAGGCCAAGTGCCTTCAGCCCCTGGAACTGTGTTAAAATCTGTTCCACGCACACCCTCTGCTGGTCTTATTGCAGTTATAAAAAAGGCTTTTTTTTTTTTTTACAATTGAGGAAAGCATGTTCATATGTAGAAACAATAGATTTACTTGTGTATTTTTATGATAAAACAGTCCTTCCGCCCACTCCAAATAATGTCACTTATGATGTTATTGTATTACTGCTGGACAAAGTTTGTCCTTTGCTGGCATCAAGATTCAAGATATGGTATGTTTACACTGGAATACATGAATTCAAAATTCTGCTCAGTTCCACTAGTAGAATGTTCCTCTCCTAGCATACTGTATATACACACACACACACACACACACACACACACACACACACACACACACAAAACAAATGCTCTTCTACAGCCAGAGACTTAATTATCTTACTATCAGGGCAAGCAGAACAGATTTCCCTGATAAGCAGGTAAAGATAGATGGGGGGGTTTTCATTGTAAGCAAAGAAACAGTTGTAATGAAAACTATAAACAATACTTAATGTTTCTAATTTGTTCATACATGTAAGGAAATAACATTTAATTAATTTTTTTTACTTTTTATTTAAGATAGTTTTATTTTTAGGGCCCAGCTGGGTTTTTTTTTTTTTACAGCATAAAGGTAGCAGCCATGTTTGTGATGGAAGATCAATTCTGTCTGTAGGGGGACTCTTGGAAGATACTGTAGTTCTGGTTGTAGGAAGACTGCTTTGCTCATTGTGCAATATGGTTTAGGACCAGGACGACTGTACATGAAACATATTTCATGCACAGTCACATGATATATTCTAACCAATGAGACTTTTATTTTGGATGCCCATTTTATCATCTGAATTATGCACTGGCAGGTGGACAGTTTGATTTAAAGTAAACTCAAGACACCACCTTTGGGAGAAACTTAGGACTGATGTGTAAAGACACCCTGTCTTAGTGAAAAAAATCAAATGAGGAGGCTCACACATTAGAGCCTGCAGCTCTGAAATCCTTTGAGCCGAAGTGGCTGCAACAAAAAGTAATGCTTTCCAAGAGGAAATACGTAAATCACAAGTCACGGCTGGCTCAAAAGGAGGCAAAATACAGGTTACTCACCTGTAACAGGAGTTCTAGGAGTGGTATGTATTGTTCATCCGCACTGTCTGGCAGGTTCCTTGCCGCTTTAAATCTTGCTGGAAAGTCTTCAAGCTGGCTCCTTCCACACACCTGGGTGGTAAAACCCTTGGCTCTGCCCCTCAACGCCAGCTCTAGCCCGCTGGAAGCCAGGTTACGCGTCGGCCGGGAGGTTGGGTGGGTCGTGTGGATGAACAACATGCACCACTCCTAGAACTCCTGTTACAGGTGAGTAATGTGTATTTCTAGGGATGTGGATATGTTGTTCAATCTACACTGTCTGGCAGACCCCTAGCAGTTCTCCGGGAGGAGGAAGGCAAGACGCGCACCCCCCTAATTGGGAAATAAGGACTGGAGAACCGAGGTACCAAAACCAGCAACCCGGCGTGACTCAAGGTCAATGTGTTAATGGGAAGTAAAGGTGTGTGTGCTGACTTCCAGGTAGCAGCCCTGCAGATTTCCTGGATAGGGACGTCCCTATAAGCAGCCACCGAAGCAGCGGTATGGCGGGTAGAATGAGCTCTTATCCCTTTGGGAGGCTCCATGCCTGCCAACCTACAGCAGAGATCTATGCAGGAGGTGACCCACCTGCTTATCGTCTGCTTGGCTGCAGGTCTGCCAGATGCAGCTTCAGCATAGGTGACAAACAGCTGGCGAACCTCTCACTGAACTTCAGCCGTCCGCTCCTTATAATAAGAAGTGAGTGCTCTTCTAGGGTCCAAAGTATGGAGCCTATATTCGGCCTCCGAGGTGTGACTGGGGTAGAACACCGGCAGAGTCAACACATGGTTAAGGTTAAAGTCCACACCACCTTCGGAAGGAACTTTGAGTGGGGGCAAAGGACCACTTTGTCCCTGTGGAAGACCAGGTAGGGAGACTTCATGGAAAGTGCCTGGAGCTCTCCCATCCTTCTAGCTGACATAATAGCCACCAAGAAGCCTGTCATCCACAACAGGTGAGATGTCACACCTGTGCATCGGTTCGAATGGCTTGCCCATGAGTTTAGCCAATACCAGCAGTAGATCCCACGGAGGTGGAGTTTCTTGCACCGGAAGGGATATGTGGTCTAGGCCATTGAAAAAGCACCCGACCACCTTCTCCTGTGCCACAGACTGCTTGCCGGCCCACGCCCGGTAAGCAGAGATGGCTGCCAGGTGCACCTTAAGGGTCATCGACTGAAGCCCTAGCTGAGAAAGGGACCACAGGTAGTCCAAAATGCTAGCCAATGGACAGGAAGAGGGGTCCAACCCCTTGTTCTGACACCAAATGGTGAATCTCTTCCATTTAAAGGCATAGCATTTTCTGGTCAACTCCTTACGGGATGCCTCAACGACATTGAGGACCTCGTCGAAAAGACCCAAGGCCTGGAACTCTAGCCGCTCAGGAACCAGGCAGTCAGGTGCAGGGATTGAAGTTCCAGATGGAGAACCTTCCCCTTGTTGACTAAGATCAGGTCCAGGCAGGCTGGAAGCCACCTCAGGAGCCTGGAGCTGGAGCTGAGGCTGAGGAGATCTGGGTACCAGAACTGGCAAGGCTAGTCTGGGGCTACCAGAATCACCTGCGCCTTGTCCCTCTTCACCTTAAAAAGCACCTTGTGGATCAAGAGAAATTGAGAGAAGGCACAGAAGAGGCCCGGGGTCCATGGCCTCGAGAAGGCATCCCCCTGCAGCGAGCCTGCAGAGGGGGGGGCGAACGTAAAACAGCCTCAGCTTTGCAATCTCCCTGGAGGTGAACAGGTCCACCCGAGGGGGTGCCCCAATGGGAGAACAGGTCTTGTACTACCTTTGGCAGGAGAGACCACTCATGAGATGCACCGCCTATCCGGCTGAAGGCATCAGCCAGACTGTTCGAGGCTCCTGCCACATGGATGGCTAGGAGATCCACCTCCAGGCTGATCATGAGAGAACAAATGCGTAGAGCTTCCTTGCACAGAGGCAAGGAGTGTGTCCTGCCCCGACGGTTGAGACAGTACATGGTCGTTGTGTTGTCCGTTTGGACCTGAACCACCTGACCCCGTGCAAAGAGAGCGGAGGCAGTGAGGGCTAGTTGAACCACTCAAAGCTCCAGCAAGTTGATGTGGCATCAAGACTCCTGAGGAGACCAGAGGCCATGGGCCTGGAGTTCCCCCAGATGGGCACCCCAACCCATCAAAGAGGCGTTGGTCGTAAGAGTGACCGTCGGCTCGGGGAGGACACACGGGATACCCTCCTGCAGATGAGCCATCACTGCAGGTCGTCCCACATCTTCTGGGTCACGGTCACCGGCTGGTCCAAAGAACCGGAGTGGTGTGACCACTGGCGGGCCAGCCCCCACTGCAGGGGGCGCTTATGCCAGCGGGCCCAACGGACCATGCTGGTGCAGGCTGCCATAAGGCCCAGAAGGCGCAGGAAGTCCCGGACAGGGCACAGTTGCCCAACCAGAAATGATTGGGCAAAGGAGGAAAGGACCTCGGCCCTGTCTGCCGGGAGTCGAGCTCTGCCCTGATGAACTGAATCACTCGCGATGGCATGAGTTCTGATTTGTCCTCGTTGATCAGGAGGCCAATTTTTTTTTTTTTTTTCAATTGTTTAACCAGGTGAGACACACTAAGCTGAAAGCTTGTTTACAGGTGCAACCTGGGAGCACAGGGAAGTTAAGTGACTTGCTCAGGGTCACACAGTATGCAAGTGGGAGCTGTGGGATTCAAACCCAGGTCTCCAGATTTGTAGCTCAGAGCCTTAAACCACTGCACTATACTGCCTCCCAATTTGAGAGCAGACCTGGAAGGCCAGATCCCTGGACCGCTCCACCTCCAACCTGGAGAGGGCTGCAATCAGCCAGTCGTCCAGGTAAGGGTACACCCGGACCCCTCGGTGCAGCAGAAATGCTGTCACCACTGCCATGCATTTGGTGAAGACCCTGGGAGCAGGAGAAAGACCGAAGGGCATGGCCTGGAACTCGTAAAATGATCCCTCTGCTCTGAAGCGGAGGAATCGCTGATGAGATGGACGGATTGGGACGTGAAAGAATGCGTCCTGGAGATCCAGAGAGCAGAACCACATGCCTAGTTCCAAGGATGGAATGATCTGAGCCAGAGTGACCATCTTGAAGATGTGTGGCCTTAGGAACTTGTTCAGGTCGTGCAGATCGAGAATCGGGCACCAGCCCCCCCCCCCATCCACTTTGGGACCAGGAAGTACCTGGACACAAACCCCGGGTTTGGAGGAAGATATTCCATCTCGCTGATCACCCCCTTTTGGAGGAGCAGAGCTATGTCAGCTCGATAAGCCAAGAGAGGCTGTGGAACCCGTAGCCCCTCGAGGGGCGACGGCTCGATAGGGAGGGATCTGCTCGAATTCCAGAGGCAGACCCCTGCCGACCACTTCCAGCACCTGACAGTCCATGGTGATAGCAGACCAGGCAGAAAGGAAGTGGCAGAGCCACTGCCCCACGGGGGGACCCGGGGAGGAGTGACGAGGTTGGGGGCGACATCCCTCAACCCATCAATGGGCAGGCTTGGAGGAAGGGCCGGCTGAGGGGTCGCCTGGACCTTTCCCTCCAGGCTTCCTATTGGAGAAAGTGGCAGACTTGGCCTTGGGGCGCCAAGTGTGAGCCTGCTGGCCCTGTTGCTGGTGATGCTGGGCCGGAAGGGTGAAAGGGCTTACGTTGCTGCTGGTGGCCTTTGTCCTTCTGGGCAGACGTAACTGAGTCGAAGATGGCATGTAACTTACCGATCCTCTGGAGATAGCGTTCCACCCCCAGCCCGAACAAGTCGGTGCCCAGGAAGGGAACGTCTGCCAGCTTGTGCTGGGTATCCGTTATGAAGGTGGAAATCCACAGCCAAGTTCTGCGGTGCATGGCTACTGCGGCCGCTACTGACTGAGCACAAGAGTCTCCAATGTCCAAAGCAGCTGGGAATTGTTTTTTCCACCGCCCTTCCCTGATCCCGCACCTGCTTGACCGTCGTCTGAAGGTCAGCCAGGAGATGAGGAAGCATCTCATCCAGGGAACCCATAAGGGCATGTGAAAATGTTCCATAGGCATGGCCAAGCAAGCCTGTCAAAGACTTAGGGAGGAGGCAATCTTTGCGTCCAGAGTGAATCCAGCTTCCTGGACTCTTTATTAGGGGCTTTTCACATCTAGCATTTCCGGGCTGGAAGATGCTATCAGTTAACAGCCCCTCAGCCGAGGGATGCTCCGAAAAACCGGAGAGAGAACTGGTGGCGACTGCATACTTGTGAGCCACCCTGGCCAAAGGCGCAGGATAGGATGCAGACCACTGCCACAACTCCAGGGCCGGACCCACGATGACCTCGGCCACAGAGAAGTTCTCCGTGAGGGAATCCCCTCGGTCCAGAATCTCTGTGAGGGGATATATAGCCCCGTTTTTGTATGGGTTCGAGCTGCATCCCAGTGGACTCTGAAATGGGCCAAAGGATTCCCAGGAACAAGGATGGGCTCTCATCCACTAACTGTCCTCTGGAAGATTTCAGGTCAAGGGGCCTGGAATACAAGGAGTCATCGTAGGACTCTGAGGAGTCCTCGAATAGCTGCCAAGTGCCTGAGCCACCCTCCACTTGCCAAGGCCGATCGGGGGTGAGGGTGACCAACAACCTGTGAGGCAAGCCCTGACCCGACCGAGAATCCTTAATCGGGGCCCCAGTCTTAGGTTGTGGAGGTGGTGGTTCCACCCCAATGGGTGCAGCAGCTGGTTTCGGCTGAGCAATCGGTGCCAGAGTCAGCTCCTGGACGATAGCGAGGGGTTGCTTCGGTTGTTTGGGTGACAACCACTTAATGGCCGGTGAAGGCAACGGAGTCGGCTTATTACCGGCTAGCAAGAGTTGCAGCCACATCACGTCCTCATAGCACCGACGCAACTTGCGTCGGAGCCTACCCTCTGAAGAGGACGATGAGGCCGAGCGGTGATGCCACTTTCCATGATGCCAGGACCGAGACCGCCGACGTCGGTGAGTTGCCGATGGTGGGTTGAAGAGGGGCCGGGGGAAACCTGCTCATCCCTCTGTTCAGTGTCCTTGACCGGGGACTTCAGCACAGGAGGCACAGGCAAATCCTTGGTAACCACCGAGGGAACCGGTGAAGAAGGGTTGTCGGCTTCTCCAGCTGACAACCCTTCCAACGGGTCAAGAAAAATCTCGACTGCATCGAAAGGTGTCTCGGCCAGCTGACCTGACGGGAGACACCATGAAGTCAGCGGCCTTAGCCGCAACCTCGACCAAAGACTAAAGCCGACGGTCCAGGGAACAAGATCTCTCCCGCTCCCACGAACGTTGATGGTGGGACTTACCTTTCGGTTCCTTTTTCTTCGACCTACTCGTGTGAATCCCCGAGGCCCCTTCTCCCTTGGTGGAGAGGGACTGACAAAGCACCTTAAAAGAAGCAGTGTAGAGGAGCCCAAGGAGAGCGGGATAAACGCCGACGCCGAGGAGGAAGACGACGCAGCCTGGGCCGCTTCCTCCTCAAGGGCAATCAACTGCTCTAGCTGCTCCGCGGAGCCCGCAGCCGCAGACACCAACCAACGGACCTCCTTCGATTTCATTGGCAGAAAGCATTGAAGTCGGGCAGCGTGGTCCTCTAGAACCGAAGGCGCGAAGGATTGGCATAGATCACAGGTTTGTGGATCATGAGCAAGTCCCAGGCAGTAAATGCACGTGGCGTGCAGGTCAGTCAGAGACATCTTCTGCCTGCAAGGGCACCGACGGAAGCTGGGAGTAGATTTAGTATCCATCGCAGCCACGAGGGAAGATGAAGACTTAAGTCTCGTAAACTTTTAAATTATTTTCGGAAATTCTGAAGGATTAGGATCCAGGTCTACAAATGCAGAGCACTAAGGAGGGAACTTGAGCTTCCAAGCGGTAAGGAAGATCTGGCATCATGGGGCGGAGCTGAGGATTTTACCACCCGGGTGGGTGGGAGGAACCAGCCTGAAGACTTCCCGGCAAGATTTAAAGCGGCAAGGAACCTGCCAGACAGTGTGGACTGAACAACATATCCACATCCCTAGAAGTAAGCTTTTCAAAAACAAAATTCAAGTCCAGAGCTGGGACTGGATTACTGAAGGTAGGCTTTAGATGTAAAATGCCCCTCAAGAACGTACAAGCTACCTCCAGTTGAGCTACTGTATGGCCCTCTATAGGCACATGGAAAGCTGCTATAGCAGCCAGGTGCACTTTGACAGAAGAATACTACAGGTCTGAATCTGATAAGGACAGTAGGTACTCTAGAACCTGATTAACTGGGCAGGTGAATGGATCCAGGTGGTGGGAAGCAGCCCATAAAGCAAACTGCTTCCACTTCATAGAGTAGGTAGATCTGATGGGAGGCTTTCTAGCAGCCACAAGAACATACGGCACTTTCGGTGATATCCCAAAATGAGCTATGGGCTATGTCTTCAAGAGTCATGCGTGTAGATGAAGTGACTTCAGGTCCGGATCAACCAGGGTTCCCTGTTTCTGTGACAGTAGACTCTTGAGCAGGGGCAGAGCCACAGAGGTTTCCACCGCCAGCTGTTGCAGTAAGGGGAACCAGATCTGTCTAGGCCATAGGGGAGCAATAAGCATCAACACTGCCCCCTCCAGTTACAGCTTTGGTAGCACTCTCTGAATCAGAGAGAAGGCATACAGAAACCTCCCTTTCCAAGAGAGGGAAAAAGTGTCTCTCCAGAAAACTCCAGGGCCTGGAGCAAATGAGCAAAAATGCAGCAGTTTTGCATTGTGTAGGGATGCAAAACGGTCCAACTCCGGATGATCTCATCTGTCTAACAGGTCGACCACTGAAGTCAGCAGTTCCCACTCGTGCATCCTGGACTGTGACCTGCTTAGCCTGTCTGCCAAGGTGTTTTGGACGCCTGGAATATGTACTGCTGATAGTTCTATACTGTGTTCCAAAGCCCAGTACCAAACTCTCACAGCTTCACTGCATAGCAGATAGGAAGGAATCCCCTCTTGTTTGTTGATGTAGTGCATCACACTGACATTGACCATCTGGATCATCAGGGGACATGGGGACAAGTGGTTCTGGAAGGCCTTGAGTCCATACAGAACAGCTCACATTTCTAAAATACTCATGTGCAAAGAACTCTCCACTGACATCCACATGCTCTGTGTCTGGTGAGGACCTAAGTGGGCTCCCCAGCCCATCCCTGAAGCATCCATGGGGAGGCTCTGCAGAGGGAAGGGAAGCAAGAATGGAACCTCTTTGAGCAAACTACTGGGTTCCAGCCACCACTTGAACACTCTGCATACAGGGGCTGTGACCAGAACCCTCTGGTTCAAGTCACCTATGAACTGATCCCACTGGACTCTCTGGGACCAGTGGGGTATCCACATGTGTAGCCTGGCCGATAGTACAGTGACAATGGCCATGACCATAAGGCCCAGAAGGTGTGAAAACATCCCTGCCTAGGAAGGACAGAAGACAACCGAAGTGGTTGGTGTCACCAATGGCAATGGTGAGGACCTCCAACTCCTGGAAACCGTGTCTCTTGTGGCAGATCTTGCAGAGGGTGACCCTGACCGGTGCCATTTCTTACCCTTCTTATGGGAAGAGGAAGAAGCTAAGGTGAACAATGCCTGGACCCAGAAGCACAGCATGTGCTGGATCAGGACTGCTTCTCTTTGTTCTTACAAAATGATTCCCTTTGCTGCCAGGCACTGGATCCTCCCCCATTGTCAGAACCCTTCACAGAAGGGAAAAGCAAATCGGACACTGCCATGCTGCCAGAGCAACCTGCTCCTTCAGGGTCCCTGCCATCCTGCATGACAGAAACTAGAAAAAAATATGCAAATTACTTGTGACAAATACACTAAAACTGACACAAAAAATAAACTCTAGTTTAAGCACTAAAACTGAGAAGAATTAAAAGCTGCCGTCATACAGATGTGAAGTTTTGACTCCAGGTGGATGAGCTATGATGCACTGATGCACACTCGAGGGTGGGGAAGAAAGGAACTGAGGCAGCTGGGGCCGGGCAGCAATGTAAACTGGCGGCCACGAGCACTCACTGAGCTATGCGTGCAGACTGTTTACCTCAGTGACCGCTCTCTGAAAAAAGTTCTGGTTCCCACAGGGTCCGAGCACCACTGACTTAGGCGCACTAGTGTGAATGAATAGTGTACTAATTCTTGTAACATCAGTGTCACCCAGGAGAAGAAACACTGCTTACAAGTCACGGCAGACTCAAAGGAAGGTGCAGTAATCGTCTCTAGGACCAAATTAAAGTCCTACACTGGAACCAGTTAGCAGACTGGGGGTGTAAGAGGATATCTCTGAGGAAACTGCAGAAAACCTCAAGCTGGGTCACTGCCCTGCCATCTGCGAAGGTATGAAAAGCCAACACTGCGGCCAAGTGGACCTTAATACAGGAATACCCAAGGCCTGAGTCTTTAAGGGACAACAGGTAGTCCAGTACTAGATTAACTGGACACATGAATGAATCCAGTGTATAATCAGCACAACAGACTGCAAAACGTTTCCACTTCTGAAAGTAAGTGTACCTTGTAGATGGCTTCCTAGCCAGCAGTAGAACAGCAGCAACCGCCAGGGAAACTCTTAAGTGGGAGTGCTCTATGTCCTCAGGAGCTAGGCATGGAGATGCAGGAACTGCAGATCCGGATGCACCATAGCACCCTGTTCCTGTGTTAGAAGTCCGATGTTTTCACTACCAGTTGCTGAAGCAGACACAACCAACTTTGTGTGAGCCAGTATGTGGCACCAGAATCAGAATGGCAGATTCAACTTTCAGCTTTACCAGAACCCTCTGTATTAGAGGAAAAGGGGGAAAGGTGTACATGAGCCTCCCTTTCCAGGAAAGCCACAACACATCTTGCCAGAAAACTACAGGCCTTGGAGTGAGCAAGCAGAAATGCGAAAGTTTTGCGTTGTACAGGGATGCAAACAGGTCTATGTCTGGGCGAACCCATTTTACAAAGAGGCCTTCCATGATGGAGTCTAAGAGCTCCCTCTCATGGCAGAGCGCCCAGGACCGACTGAGACAATCCACTAGGGTGTTGAGGGCACCAGACAGGGACACTGCGGACAGAAACATTTGGCATTCCACTGCCCAATACCAAACTCTCATCGCCTCTCAGCAGAGAGGATACAAGCAAACTTCACCCTGTTGGCTGATATAGTACATCATGGACATGTTTAGGAAATTGGGGAGGGGTCTCAAGCAAGTAGCTACTTCTGTCACTTTCTCAGAAGTACTACCTGCGAGAGGCAAGGGAGAGCATAGGAGTGCATGCACCAGGAACTTTAACTCATAGTTGAAGAACTGGTGCTGTGAGGAAGGGTTTGGATTCATTGGTGACTGGGGACCCACCTGGAGGGATGGAGGTTTGTTCAAGCCTGACGGCCTGCATCCATCCTGGAGGGGAATCCAAGCACTCAATGATAAGTTTAAATGCTACACTGACAAGCATTTAAACTAGCAAAGGGGGGTGGCAGACCAGCAAGGAGGGTACCTACTTGCTCACTCCCCACAGCTAGCAGTGGAACCAGTGAACCAGAGGAGTGGCTATCTCTGCAAAGCAGTGTGCAAAAGATGGAGATTAGTGCCCAAGAGGTGGATAGGCAGAAAAGGGGCAAAATTCAGTAGAAGAGCAGACAGCAAGGAGAACCAGGGATAAAGGACAACCAAGGAAGGGGCTGGAGTAGAACAGTGAAACAGTCTAGGAGGTCAAATCATGAAGCCATGTGTGCAAATGCCAGGAGCCTTAGCAACAAGATGGAAGATCTGAGGCTGTCATGGTGCAGTCAGACCTGGACATTGTAGCCATCACTGAAACCTGGTGTAATGATAACGACTGGGAGATGGCCATACCTGGCTACAACATATTCAGAAGAGACAGAGCAGGCAGGAAGGAGGAGGTGGCACTGTATGTGAAAAATGACATAAGGGCCACAGAGATCCAGGAGGAACAAAATGGGGAGAGATACTGTGGGTTAGCTGGAAGGAAAATGGGGACAGCCATCCACACAGGTGTGGTCTATAGACCACTAGCCCAGGAGGAAGAAACAGATAGGAGTTGATGCTAGCCATCCAAAGGATGGCAGACAAGGGTGAGGTAGTACTGGTTGGAGACTTCAATATTCCAGACGTGGACTGGAGCATCCCAGCAGCAGAATCAACTAGAGCAAATTTATCCTGGACCCTTCAGGGTGCCTTCTCAAGCAACTGGTCATGGAACCAACTCGGCAGAAGGCAATACTGGACCTTGTGCTCACGAACAGGGACAGTGTGATGGGGTAACAGTGGGGGAGCACCTGGGGAACAGTGACCACCAGTCATTGTGGTTTGAAATCACAGAAAGAGCAGAACCAAACCACACAAAACACGTATCCTGGATTTTAGGGGGGCAGACTTTGGGAAAATGGGGAGATGCTTGAAAGATGCATTAAGGGGAATGGGACAGGAATCAGGGGTTGAGGAACAGTGGGCAGTATTTAAAATGGGGATTACAAGAACAACAGAATTATGCATTAAGCAGGTTAGCAAAAGGAAAAGGAAGAGGAGACCATTATGGTTTTCCAAAGAGGTAGCAAAGAAAGTGAAAGCCAAAAAGACTGCATTCAGGCAATACAAAAGACACAGGCAGAAGGGATAGGAGAAGTACCAGGAGAAGCAAAGGGAGGCAGGAGGTCAGTGAGGAAGCCAAAGCTCAGACAGAAGAACACATTGCAAAATCAGTGGGTAGAGGAGACAAAACCTTTACAGGTACATAAGTGAAAAAAGAAAGACAAAGGGAGGGATAGTGAGACTGAAGGGGAGGATGCGGGCATGGAGAATGACAACAGTAAAGCTGACATATTGAACAGGTATTTCTGCTCAGTCTTACTGAGGAAGAGGAGGTAATGGGTCTGAAGGAGTACAAGGGGTGAGAATGGTGCAGAAATAGACACAAGTCCTTTACACGAGAAAGAGTCCTGAAGGAACTGGAAGTAATAAGAGTTGAAGCAATGGGGCCAGATGGGGAGCACCCCAGGTCCTCTAAAGAACTAAGAGAGGTGGTGGTTGAACCTCTGGCTATCCTGTTTAGCCGATCACTGGAAACAGGGAGGTACCCAAAGACCGGAGGATAGCAGATGTAGTTCCCTTTATACAAAAGCGGAACAAAGAGGAAGCAGGAACTACAGACCAGTCAGCCTCACCTCGGTAGTGGGAAGATCATGGAAGCACTACTGAAGGAGAGATTGGTGGAACATCTGGTTGTCAATGGACTACAGGATCCAAGGCAGCATGGTTTCACCAGGGGGAGGTCATGTCAGACCAACCTCGTTGAATTTTTTGACTGGGTGACTAGAGAGGTGGATCAAGGGAGGTCAGTGGACATGGCCTATCTGGACTTCAGCGAGGCCTTTGACACTGTGCCACATAGAAGACTATTATACAAACTGGGGAATATGGGTGTGGGCAGGACAGTAGTGTGGTGGGTAGGTAACTGGCTGGGTGGCAGGACACAGAGGGTGGTGGTAAATGGCTGTCACCCACAGAGGGAAGAGTGACCAGTGGGTACCACAGGGATCAGTGCTGGGACCGGTCCTATTCAACATCTTCATCAGTGACATTGCGAGGACCTAGAAGGCAGAATTTCACTGTTCGCTGATGACACAAAGCTCTGTAACAGAGTAGACACACCAGAGGGTGTAGACAGAATGAGAAGGGACCTGCAGAAACTTGAAAATGGTCAGGGGTTTGGCAGTTGAAATTCAATGCAAAGAAGTGCAAGATAATGCATATGGGGCACAAAAACCCCTGGCACAATATATCAGTTGGGGGGTGAGGATATAGCATGCACCAAGCAGGAAAGGGATATTGGGGTTATCATCTCCGATGACCTCAAGGTAGGGAAACAGTGTGACAAGGCAGCAGGTAAAGCAAATAGGATGCTGGGATGTATAGGCAGGGGCATCACCAGCAGGAAAAGGGAGGTCATAATTCCGCTGTACAAGACACTAGTGAGTACACCTAGAGTACAGTGTACAGTTCTGGAGACCATACCTACGTAAGGACATAGACAGGGTAGAGAAGGTTCAGAGGAGGGCAACAAAGATGGTGCATGGATTGCATCACAAGTCCTATGAAGACAGGTTGAAGGAACTGAACATGTACTCCCTGGAGGAGAGGAGGGAGAGAGGATATGATAGAGACATACAAGTATCTCACAGGGAGGAACAGGGTGCAGGAATACACTATTTTTAAGCGAAAAAGATGTTCCAGGACTAGAGGGCATGGGATGAAGTTGGAGGGAGGATGATTTAGAGGAAACTTGAGGAAGAATTTCTTCACAGAACGGGTGATGGACAAGTGGAACACCCTGCCAGAGGAAGTGGTGGGGACTGAAACAATCACGGGATTTAAGAATGCATGGGAAAGACAAAGGAATTCTGAAGGTCAGGGGTAAGGGGCAACAGACTTCTAGGAAAACAAACAACTTACAAGCTCAAATGGGCAGACTGGGTGGGCCATAGGCCCTTATCTGCAGACACTGTCTATGTATCTATGTATATGTATATTGTCTGTATGGATCAGCAACTGATGCCAAAGACGGAGGACAGTCGAGGTCTGTAGGCCACAAAGAACAACCTTCATCTCCAGAGTGTTACTGAGCATAACTATATCCAAAGAGGTCCACTGGCTCTGAGTTCTGAAGGGTCCAAATGGGCACCCCAGCCTGAAACTACAGCATCCGTCGTCATCAACAGGAAGGGGGGGAGGGAAATCACCCAGTCTCGAGGCTGAAGTGGTCTAACCGTTAGGGCAGGGAGATGGAGAGGAGGAGTCACAGCTATAAAACACTCCAACTCATCGACATGCCGTGCCGACTGCACCCAGAAGAACCATTATGAGATCCTCCTCTGCAGATGTGCCAGAGGGACAGTCAGTATGGCAGCGGCCATGAGGCTGATGAACTGTAGCAGACATGTGGCTGAGACAAAGTTGCTGGAGGAGCCCAGCTGAGCCTGGGTCACCAGTGCCATAACACGTTCTGAGGGCAGAAATGTCTGGCCCAGCTCCGTGCCCAGGACAGCCACTATGTATTGCAGGCACTGGCACGCAGCAAGGACAGACTCAGGCTCGTTGACCAGTATACCCAACTGGCCGAAGAGTTGTCTGGTCCGAAATAGGGTATAAACTAAGACATAGAGGCTATCCCTTTGGAAGGCAGCTGCTACTGCAGCAAAATACTTGGTAAATGCATGCAGTGCAGAAGACAAGTCAAACACAGCTGTCTAATCCAAAACAGGGTATAAACCAAGACATAGAGGCTCTCCCTGCTGAAGGCATTTGCTACCATGGCAAAATACTTGGTAAACACATGCAGTGCAGAAGACAAACCACAGAAAGGACAAGCCACAAAACTGACAGTGTGCACCCTGGAGCATGAAACACAGATACTTTTAATGTGACTTGCAGATCCTGACAAGAAGGTATGTATTCTTCATGTCCAGAGCACCCATTTCATACCCATTTGGTAAAAGGGGGAGGAGGGACTGCAGAGAGACCCCATTCAAAACTTTTTGCATTTGATGAACAAATTCAGTCTTTAAAGGTCAAGTACAGGCCTTAAATCCCCAGTCTATTTTGGTACCAGGCAGTACTGAGAATAGTAGCACAAGTTTTGTTTGTAAACTGGGTTGGGCTCTACAGTTCTTGTCAGTTCGACAAGGAAGGGGGGTGTCACTGGAAGAACAGAAAGGAGCTCTAGCGGCATGTCCTAGCTGAATTACTTTCAGGACCCAAGCATCTGTAGGAATCTCTCTCCACTCTGAAAGAAGTGAGATATGCAGACTCCCACCAGAACTTACTGAGGCAGTGAGGCATGAGGAAGAGGAGGGAGTCAGAAAGTGATGAGGGTGCAAACAATGCACCGATCTTTTAGAGCCTGGCATGGGCATTGGGAAGCAGGTTTACAGCCTGAGACCAGGAAGGCTAAGGTTGCTGGGAACCATGCCCCTAACCTCTCAAAATAACCATGGCCCGGATATGCATAGGGCCTGTGAAAAGAGCCCCTGCTTTGACCACAGAGCTTAGGGTTCAAAGCGTGTAGGGACCACAGGGCCATCTTAGAGGACTGCAGGACCCAGACGGCATTTCTCCATGTCAGACCCAAATAGCTATTTCCCTGTGAAGGGGGCCTTCAGGATGGACTCTAGTACATCAGAGGCAAAACTTGTAACATGCAACCAGGAATGGTGGTGCAGGCAAATCCCAGGGGCCACAGCACAGGCAACAGCATCCAAGGCACCATAAGCAGATCTGAGCAGATGCTTTCCAGCTTCACGGCCATTAGTATCTGTCTGATGAGCCATAATCTTGTCAGGGTCGTGTGGCGGTTCATCAGCTAATTAGACCATTGAGTCCCGTAGGCAGTTTTCATATCTGATTATGTGTGCCTGATAGTTAGCATTCCTTAGTCCAAGGGAAGCAGAAGCAAAGGTCCTCTTCCCTATTACATCCAGTTTCCTTGATTCCTTGTCAGGAGGAAGAGAAAAACAAGTTACTCACCTGTAACAGTAGTTCTAGGAGTGGTATATGATGTTCATCCACACATCTGGCAGTGTTCTTTCTCTTTAAGAACTTGCCAGAAAGTCTTCAAGCTGGTTCCTCCCACCCACCCAGGTGGCATCTCCCATGGCTCCACCCCATGACACCAGGTCTTCCCCGCTGAAAGCAGTTGTGTGTGCCAAAGCCAGTGGAGGTCGGGTGGGTCAGTGTGGATGAACATCATACAACACTTCTAGAACTACTGTTTCAGGTGAATACCTGTTTTTCTAGGGACGTTGATATGATGCTTTATCCACACTTCTGGCAGACTCCAGTTGTCCGGGAGGAGAGAGGCAAGGTGCACACTCCCTACTTAGGGAACAGAGATTGGAGAACTGAGGCCCCAAACCAGCATCCCGGCATGACTCTAGGTCAATGTGGTAATGGGAAATGAAAGTGTGTGCTGACCTCCAGGTAGCAGCCCTGCAGACTTCCTGGACAGGGAAGTCCCTGAAAGTAGCCACCGATGCAGTGGGTGGAATGAGCCTCTGGGAGGCTCCCTACCCGCCAACCTATAGCAGAGAACAGTGCAGGATACTATCCACCTGCCAACTGTCCGCTTGGCTGCAGGACTGCCAGGTGCGGCTTCAACGCAGGTGACAAGAAAAAATTACTCATCGTAAATCTTCTTTCTTCCAAGGGGTCCTTTAGCATCAGTAACTATAGCAGTTAGCTGGCTAGGTGCAACTGCCCCGGAGGCAAGCCTTTAAGATAATTAAGATAATGAGCTTAGGGCATTAGCCAATCAGAAAAGAGTAGGGGAGTGTACTGAGAGAGAGCAGCCTGAAGGGCTTCAGAATTTTTTTGAAGATAAATGGGCATATTCCCCAAAAATGAACCAACAGGATTCAAAAAACATACAAATGTCCAACACTAGAAAAATATATCTACAACCTGAGCGAGAAAACTCTTTTAATATAGAGACAAATTTTGGTACTAAAACTAAGAACAGAGCCCTTCTCCTAAAAGGGGAACCGGGAAGGAAGGGTGGAAACTTACTGATGCTAAAGGACCCCTTGGAAGAAAGAAGATTACTACGGTGAATAATTTTTTCTTCTCACTCCAGGAGTCCTTTAGCATCAGTAACTATAGCAAATTACCGAGCAGTACGAAAGTGGGAGGTGGGCAGAGAATCTACTTTGGAAAGAGACTCTGCAGAAACGCCATGCCAAATCTGGTATCAGATCTGGACTGCACATCCAAACTGTAATATTTGATGAAGTGTGTACAGATTTCCAGGTAGCTGCTTTACAGACATCCAGAAGGGGTATATCTCTTGCAGCTGCTACACAGGCTGCAGTGCCCTGGTAGAACGGGCTCAGAGTCCCTCAGGAGGTTGTTGACCAGCTTTTTCATAGCAGAACATACAAACATACGAATGTGCCAGCAGAAACAAACCACCCAGTCTATCGAAGTCTGCTCAACTGTGCAGTTAGCACCCCTAGTTTGCAGCTGCCCTACCCCTTTGTCATCCCACTGCCAGCCCCCACCTCCTCGGCCCTCACTCTCCCCTGTTCCCTGTCCCATGCCCTTTTAAAGCTATTCACAGATTTACATGATACCACCCATTCTGGTACTGTGTTCCATTTTGCTACCACCCTCTCCATGAAATAGTGTCTCCTCATTTCCCTCCTAAATCTTCCCCCCTCTATCCTTAGCCCGTGCTCCCTGGTGTCTCTCCACCTACTTAGCTTAAAGATCCCATCTGCCCCATCCTTGTTGACTCCCCTGAGATACTTGAATGTCTCTATCATGTCCCCCACAACCCTTCTATCCATCCGGGTGTACATATTCAGGTCTCCCAGCCTGCTGTCATAGTCTCTCCCCTCCATTCCGCTTATCTTTGGTGCCCTCCTCTGCACTCCCTCCAGCAGCCTGATATCACGATTCAGGTATGGCCTCCAAAACTGCACACAATGCTCCAAGTGCAGCCTTACCAGCGACCTGTAGAGGGGCAAAATCATCTCTCTTCGCCTGGATGAAAAACCTCTCGCTATGCACCCCAGCATTTTGTTCACTTTTGCAGCTGCTCTCCTGCACTGGGCAGTGTTGCTCTTGGTCCCTGTTACCATTACCCCTAGGTCCTTCTCCTCCTTAGTGATCCCCAGCTTAACCCCCAAGCTAGTATTCTCTCCTTGGGATCTTCGCCCCAAAGTGCATAACCTTGCACTTCTTTGAACTGAACCCCAGCTGCCACCTCTCTGACCACTCCTCTAGCTTGCTTACATCCAGGGATAGAAATAAACTTTTTGCGGTACCTGCACTACGGTGCATGTGGCGACAAAAGTTACATGCACCACAGTCAGGCTACCTGCACAAAAATGATAAAAATTGAACAGAAGATACTGAATTTTGAAATAGTAGCATATGGAACAACAGTAGTATATTTATATACTGTTCTACATTTCAGTGTCTTCTTCACTTTCCCAGCCTTTTTCTTCCTCTTTTCTTGAACCATAAGGAGTAATCTGAGGTCTCCTTGTTCTCTTTCCTGATGTCCACCACCTAGCTACAGCATTATCTGGGGAGTATGTGGACACAGTCTCACTGCTCAGATTAATGGCAATTAAAGCTGACACAGTTTGTGATCTCAGGTTTGCCCTCCAGTCCTTTTTTATTCGTGACATTAACGAGAAACCTTGTTCACAATCCACAGTTGAAGATGCAATTATAAGAAATATTTTCAGCAAAGCTAGAATATTTTTGAGGTCATCCCTTTCTTCTGAGAGAACTCTACCCCACATAGCAGTGGAATCCAAAGGGGGATGGTAAGCTGCATTTAGGTTGTGGACATAAGCTTTCAGTTCCGGCCACTGCAAGAGTGCTGAAACAGCACTGTACCCCTTTGGTTCCAGAATGTCACTGTAGTAAGAAAATAATGACTCGACTTCTGCATCTCCATACTCTGCCAAGGAATCTTCAGAGTCAGGCCAGTTAGACAAGTTGAAAATTCTCATTTCAGCAATGACTGGATCACTGACAAATTCAGATAAACAAATTTCCATTTGATTTAACATGGAATCCAGCACTTTCTTTACAACAGACACTACGCTGCTCTTGGCACTGTTTGCATCTTCGTCGGGATCTGATCTGCTGCTGCATCTTGCTGAACCAGAGGAACTAAGCTCGACACCTTTGTAATGCAGCTTACCATCCACAATACTGATTCCTGTTTCAAGGCAATCAATAGTCTCTGAATCTCGAAGAGTTTTTAGTTTCTTCATCAGAGACAGAACTTTAGCTTGCACAGAGTCTACCATTAAGTTATTTTGCTGGAATGTCAGAGTTAGTCTGGACATGACTGCTATGTAGAATTCTAGGAAGTTGATGAAATACAATACCTTACATGATTTTATCCGCTTCAGAATTGCAGTGGCCTTTTCTCTTTTATCCCCTGTACCATTTACTGCTAGGTCCTCCAGATATGTAACAGTAGCTGAATAATTTGTCTGCATCACTTTAACAGCACGCTGGTAGTGTGACAGCCACTTTGTTCCCCCAGTATTTACAGGGCGCAGTACCTTGATGCCCAGTGCCTCCCCTGCAGCCTGTAAGCCTGACCAGTTTAAAGCAGACTGCTTATAGAAACTGTGCAGTGAGGAAAGCAACCTCCACTGTGGAGTACAAGGGTGTCCCCTTGATCATGTATTTAGTGACTAACTCAGTCTATGTGCACAGCAGTGCACCCTTTTTAAAAATCTGTCCTCCTCTTTCAGCCTTGTGGCTACTCCCGTTTTGCTACCCATCATGACTGATGCCTCATCAAAACAACAAGCAACTAACTTATTTCTCCAGTCTGGTATTTGGAGGTAAATTTCCATTTTATTCTGTAATGTTGATGTTATACTTTCATGCCTGCCTTTTCAAGAGGCTTATGCTACAAATTTAGTAACAGGGATGCCCTTCTCCAAGATGCGGAGATAAACTACCTCCTCTTCTGTAATACTTTGTCTGTTGAGCCATCTGACAAACTAGAAAGGAAATCTTGCGATTTCACCAATGTGATTAGAACTTCCATCTTATCTTTGTAAATCTATTCCGTGAATACTCTCATTTGTCATTGCAGTAGGTGTCACTGACCGAGACCCCATTCGCACATAAGTTTATTTCATATTTTAAATCAGTAAAAGGCTGTGCTTTTTTAGCAAGAAAAAAAGTTGTTCTGAAAAGAACCTTCATTTGTTCAAATTCTTTTTCTACCATTTTTTGGACAAGTTTCATTAACGGCTGCTCTGCAGGGGTTATAGAGTGAGCAAAAAATGCTTTTCTGGAAGTCTCATGTAAATCAGATGACTCATGAAACTCTACATTTGCCTTTCTAAATGATTAACACCCATCCTGGAAGGAATTATTTTTTTCCAGATTTATCAAACAGTTCACACATCTCTCACATTTCATGATGTTCAGTTCACTGTCATACTTTAGCCACGTATGATTCTGTTTCCATGAATCCACAAATTTATGTTTTTTCTTAAAGGGTGGCTCTCCATCAGTTGTCTCATTAGCAGTAGGAAGCTGAGGAGGTTGCGGAGGAGGCACTGAGGAGCATAGACAGCAATGGGGCTAGGATGAGGCACTGAGGAGCATAGAGAGACAGCAATGGGGCTAGGACTAGAATCAGGCACCGAAACATGAGAAGGTGGGAGGAGAACACCAGAACATTCAGAAGAAGCACGCGAGTTAGGTTCTGTTATGGACAGGCTCGAAGTGCCAAGAATGGAGTCAGATTCATAAACCAGAGACCTGGCACTGCCAGAAGACAGAGGCTGTTACACAAGAATCAGAATGGATCTGGGCCTGGCTTTGATTCTGGTCTGCTGTGGGAGCTGTCAATAAAAACTGTTGCCCGTCAGAAAGAGTGTTGTGTATTTTTTTTATTACTTTGTAGGTTAAACTCTTTACACCACAGACAACACACTAAGTCTACAAGGGTGACTTAGCTGAAGAATCAGGCAGGATTTTTTAAGTTGTCTCACAAAATTAGTAGTAACCCAATCCCAGTCAGACTTGGTTGGTGTAGGGACTAGTATCACACAAAGCACAGAGGAGGCTCACACTCACTGCACAGCAGAGATAAACTACTCTGCAACAATTACGGTAAAAGATAAATTCCTTAGAATACGGTAAGTCCTGACCTTAGTCCACAAGGCTCTTTCTTAGGCTGAACCCCAGAGCCAGGTTCGGTAGCCAGAGCAGTGCAGTGGTGGCACTGTGACTGGCAGTAGTGGTAGTAGTAGTGTTCTGTTACTGTATATTTATTTGCCGCTCACAAAAAATAGTAACTTTATACTCAAGCTATAGAAAGAGGGGGTCAGGTGGCTTATATAGCCAATTTAAGACCTACACTAGAGACACACACACATACACACACACACACACACACGAGTAGTACATGCAGTGCAGTACACGTAGTAGAGTACAAAGTAGACCAGGTAAACCTTAGCCAGGCAGTCCTGTCTGCCGTCAAATCTATGTTTCTATGTGCAGTATATTAATTAGTGCTACAGCACACACACAGATATTTATTTTACTTTGATTATGACAGATGCTGGACAGACGGACTGATGACACCACTCCCAGACACACACACACACACACACACACCCACCCACACCCCTCAGGTAAAATGAGTGGGGGTCCGGACCAGGACGGGTTCATCAATTCAGTCTCAGAATGTGGCAAGGTTGTGGTGGGACAGGGAACAGGGAGAAACCGACACTGCTCAACAAGCAGAGAAGCAGATCCTTACTTTTTTTCCCCAATCTTATATAAAGAAACATCCAACTGCTCTTTGCCCAGGCTGGCTGTGAGCAAGTTGTAATCTCACACTGCCTTTGCTTTAATGATTTATATTTATTTATAGCCTGCCACACACACACACACACACACACACACACACACACACACACTGACTGAGGTATTTTTTTTTTTTAATGATTTCTAGGCTTTTTTCCCCCTCCTCTGTTTAGTCACAGAAGAACTGGACTGTTACTGGAAGAGGAGTTCCCTGAACCGAGTTGCAGGTCGTCGGAGTCAACAGTCAGTGCTTTTGTCAAGTGTTATATAGGACTGATGATCTGATCACTAACTGACCACCTGACCTACATCTCTGCTGCAGCTGAACTCTGAGCTCCTGCTAATATATATATATATATGTATGTATATTTAAAGAGGTTTTACGCCGACTGAAACACCCACTTGAACTTGCCAAGTTTTTTTGTTTGTTTTTTTATATATAAACAGAAAAGTAAATGAGTGGGGATTAGAAAATCGATTCAGAATGTGGCTACTGGCTAGGCTAGAGTGGGTGCGGTGAGAACCCCATAATTGCTTTGCTATCTCGGACAAAATTCCTTTTGACCGTTTCTTTAGATTAGAAAATAAACAGCAACTGCCCTTAGCCCTCTGCTTGGGTTGCAGCCTGCAGCAACCGACACTGAAAGGCAGTCTTTGCTCAAATTTTTTTCTTTTTTATTTTTTTATGATTTCTAGGCTTTTTTCCCCCCTCACCACACACACTAAGAAGAAAGTGGACTAGTACTACTGGTGTGTTCGGGACTGGGACTGACTGACACACAGACACACACACTCTGTGAGGGATTTGACTGCTGCAGCTCCTGCTGTATTAAAGAACTTTGTTCATGGCTGCCCCCACAAACAAAAGCAAAGAAACACCACTATGTCCCCAAAAAAATCAGGATCAAAATGAAGCAAGGTTGTGGTAGAAATTAACCACAAATTTCAATAGCACACATTCTGAGATAGTCAAGTCCTCCTTAATTTCTTGCTCTCTTTTTAATAGTATGTATGAAATCACAGGGCTGAAAATCCCCTTGATTGGGGGTGGTGTGGTGAAGCCCCAATTTACTTTGGTTCTGCCACTTAACTTCCCCGAGATAAGTATTTTTACTTTGTCCTTAAAGTGCAACCTTTATCTTGCTAAACACTTCTTCCTGCCTACAAACAGCTAAATGTTCTTTTTTGTTGGCCCAGAAAAAATATGTGATTCCTTCACGGAGCTTCCTGCATAGCGACTGCTCTCCCAGAAAGTCTCTCACAACTGCGTAGTTACAAGGATGCGACATACATGTGATCCTCATTGTACCACATGTGTGACAGAAAGACACACGTGGTACAACAGAGTCAACATAGAAGTAGATAGCATGCTGCCAGTCAAGCCTGATTTGGACCCGCCTTAGTTAAGCAGCTCACCGAGTGACCGTCCCACCCCCGCCCCATTGGCACAAGTCCGACTGCTTGCTGCAGCCCTCCCGCACCTGTGCAGTGCCCACGCCCCAACCCTTCTACCAAACCCAATCATCTAAAGCATCCCAGCGGGTCATTAATGTTAATAGTGCCAGCCATACTGCCAGCCCAGCCTACTTTCCAAAATGCGGCATTCTGATAAGTCCTGCTGCCACCCTACGTACCGCCTCCTTTTTTGTGGCACTCCTCCAGGCTCTGGCTTGCAGTGCAGCTGCTGTTCAGGAGGCGGGCTTTTAGTCACTGCTGCTCACTCCCGAGTCATCCTCACAGTAGCGCGTGCACATGATCACGATGATGTCATCTCCCATAAAGAAAAAAAAAGTCCACCTGTGTTCGGTGCTGTGCCCCTAGTGGTGCCTCTGGGAATTGCAGCCCTGAGAGAACAAAAACCACCACATGCACTATAGTGCAGGCAAAAAATAAAACTACTTGCACCAATCTGTTTCCTACTTGCATTTGGAACAGGCTGAGTATGTTAATTTCAACCCCTGCTTACATCCCTCCCCTCCATCCACCACTGCGCCCATCTTGGTGTCGTCTGTGAAAAGACTTACCTTGCTCACCAGCCCGTGAGCAGTGTCTGATATGAGGAGCCCAAATAATACTGGTCCCAGCACAAAGCCCTGTGACACCCCACTCGCCACTGGCCTAGGAGTTGAGAGCTCCCCTCCCACTGCAGCCTTCCACTTAGCCAGCTTGTAATCCAGTTTGTCATTTTTGCCCCTACCCCCACACCAGTTAGCTTCCCCCCAAGCCACCCGTGAGGCACTGAATCAAAGGCATTATTGAAGTCCAAGTAAAAGAACATTCACCGCATGACCCTGTATCCAGCTCACCTGTCACCCAGTCATAATATTGTATCAGGTTGGTTTGACAAGACTTCCCCGAAACGAACCCATGATGCCTCACATCCTGGAGGCCATTGTCCACCAGGTATGACACCAGTCTTTCCTTTAGTATCATTTCCATGAGTTTGCACACTATGGAGGTGAGACTAACCGGCTGATAATTACCCGGTTATCCCTTGGTCCGCTCTTGTGTAATGGTACTACATGTGCCATCTTCCAGTCCAGTGGCTCAAATTCTGACTCCAGATAGGTGCTGTACAGTTCTGCCATCTCCCTCAGCACCCTGGGGTGGATACCATCCAGCCCTGGTGCCTTGTCTACCTTCAGTCCCTCTAGGACCCTACCTCCCTCAATTCTTCCATCTGTCACTTCCTCTCCATCTTCCCAGCCCATGGTAGTAACGGTCCCCCCTTTTCTTCCATGAACACTGAGCAAAAGTATTCATTCAGTGTTTCTGCTGTTTCTCCCCTTTTTCCATCCACTCCCCACCCTTTTTTATTCTCACTAGTGTCTCCTTGCGCTTCCTTTTCTCTCTGATGTAGCTGAAAAAGTCCCCCATTAATTCCCTGCGCTAATCTCAGCTCCTCTGGGCCTTGGCTTTTCTCACTTTTCCGGTCATCTCCCTGGACCATCCTGCATATTGCTCCCTCTCTCCTTCCTTCCCCATCCTCCTATACCTCTGGTTCGCCTCTTGTTTTGCCCTCACCACCTCACTGTTCAACCAGCATGGTTTCCTCGCTCTGCTCCTTTTACTCTGTCTTGGTGCATGCTTCCATTGTCTCCGTAATCTCCCATTTAATAATATCCCATTTCTGCTCCACGTCCATCTCCTGCCTTATGCCCTCCAGTTTCCCTTTTAGTACTTCCTGCCAAAGTCTGCCCCCCTGAAGCTCACCACCCAGGTTACTGATTTATCTAGCTCTCCGAACAGCGTGATATTAAACTACACGATTTAATGACTGCTGTTGGCTAGTGAGTCCTCCACCCTTATTTTCCTTACTGCCTCCCCATTCGACAATACCAGATCTAAAGTGTTCTTTAGCCTAGTACATAGAAACACAGAATTTGACGGCAGATAAGGACCGCTTGGCTCACCCAGTCTGCCCATTTCCCTACCTAATGGATAAGCTGCAGATCCTAGTTAACCAGCAACCTACGTCTTTCTACCCCAACCCCCTAGAACTGCCTTAAGACTGTCCCATGCATGCTTGAATTCAACCACTGTTTTTGACTCCACAACCTCCTCCAGAAAGCTGTTCCATGCAGCCACAACCCTCTCTGTGAAAAAAATACTTCCTTAGTAGGTACACTGAGCAACTGTGTCAGGAGCCCCTCCTGGATCGCATCCAGGAGCACTTGTTCCCTAGCACTGGAGGTGACCGGGATGCTCCAGTCAACCTCCGGCAAGTTGAAATCCCCCACGATGACCACTTTCCCTTTTCTACAAACCTTTCTAATTTGTCCCGCTAATTTCGTCAAGCTCCTCAGACTGGGACAGGCAGCCTGTATACTATCCCAAACCTTAGCTTCCTACCCCTTGAGTCTAGGAGCTGCAGCCAGATTGCCTCTGTACTCATTTCTTCTCCCCGTCCCTTGTGCATTTGATCCCGTCCCTCACATAGACTGCCACCCCACCCCTCCTTACGGTCCCTTACGGTCCTTCCTGTATAATTTGTGCCCTGGGATTGCTAGATCCCAGTCCTGGTGCTCAGTTGCCCACATTTCTGTGACAGCTTCAATATCCACCCTCCATACTGCCAAGAGTGCCTGCAGCTCAGCCCATTTGTTGCCTAAGCTTCTAGCATTCAGCGAGACCACCCTGCACCCTTCCCTTCATCGCCCTCCATCTCCTCCCTTCTACTGCCTCCCTTTTCGGTCACCCCAAGTCCTTCCCTGCTAGCCTGGGGGGGTAGGCTGCGACTCCACTCTATCAGATCCCTGCCTACCTGCTGTCCACTTGCCACCCCCTCATCTAAGTTTAAATCCACCTTTGTCGCAATATACTGTACCTCCCCAGTCTTTAATACCTCCTTCCCCTCCCCACTCAGGTGCAGCCTATCCCTTGCAAACAGACTGTTATCATCCCAAGTACTGCTCCAGCTGCCCACAACCCCAAACCCCTTAGTTCGACACCATTCTACCATGTGGTCAACTTCTTAATCCTCTCCTTTCTCACTGTGCTTGCACAGGCTACTGGGAGCACCTCCAAGAAGGCCACAGACTCCCCAGTCTCTTCACACAACCTTCCCACTTCCTTAAACCTCTCCCTTGTTACCGCCACTATTTCCCCCGCTAGGTCATTTGTCCACACATGTACCACAATATGCGGTTTCCTCCTACCCCTCCTTGCGCACTTTAGAATTGCCCGTTCTGCCTTTAATCCCGCTATGGACTCCACCCATATCTAACTGTGCCTCTCACCCATGCTGCCCCATCTGATCCCCTTGAGTATGGAGTCCCCCAACACCAGTACACCCCCTCCTCTTTCCTTGTGCCCGTCGCCACCCGCCCACCCAGGTTCTTATTCCTGGGGCCACTCAAGATGGTGCTTTTACCATTTGCCCCAGTGTCTTCCCCCTGCCCTTCTGATTGACAACCTCCCTTTCCCTCCTCACCTCTCAGAGTATTATCCCTCCCCCTGCCATGCCATACTCAGTCTCTCCACTAGTAATGCCCCTCACTCCCTCTTCTTCGTAAGTACTATCCCTTGTGCAATCTCCTCCTTCGTCCTCTTCCCCATGTGTTGCTAGTACAGCAAACATGTTCCTACCCTCTTTGCCTTACCATGTGTTTTCTCCTCCCTCCTACCTACTGCTGCTCCTCTTGTTAGGCCCTACTATAGTCCACCTTTCATCAGCTGGCTTCCTGCCTAGTTTCCCCCTCACCTTGACCCACTGTTCCTTCTCTGTGGTGCCCCCCCCAATACTCACAGATGTCAGCCCTCCTACCAACGCAACCCTCCCCTGACCCCTCAACCTCCCCAGCTCTCTGCCAAGCCCCTGAACCTCTTCCTCAAGCCTCCTTAGCCTGTGGCATATTGGGCACCTTCCCAGCCTCCACAGTATGTTCATCCGCACCACTGCACTCCACAATCCTACCCATGGTTCATACTACCTATACAGGACAGTGAAATACAGTTTCTCTATACTGACTGCAGTTGTTAATGAACACAATTACAAACCAACCAACAGCATTCCCAAGTTTCACAAACACATACAGTCCAGAAATTAGACGTTTGCCCCAGGTCCTCTTTAGGACCCCTTCCCCCCCCCAGCTATAAGTGGGGCCGCTGTGCCCTCGTTGTGCTTAATTCCAAAAAACACAGCCACTGAGACCTTTAAGCTAAATTTTAAAGACACAACCACAAAAACCTTTAAGCTTAATTCAAAAAACAGTCACAGAAACCTTTAAGCTAACAAAAAAAGGTAAAACTTACAAAAACCCTCTCCACTCTAATTCTCTCAACAGGAAGCAGAATTAACAAATCCTTCTCTCCTGCAGTTTAAAAAACAATAGCAAAACTTACAAAGATCCTCTCCACAGCAAGCAGAATTAACAAATCCTTGCCAACCAACCAATGCAAAAAACTAACCAGCGGGAAATAATTCTCTTGGTAGCTGTTTTTTCTCCGCCTACTTCCCCACAGGTGAAGAGCAACTGAGTGGGCGATCCTCTGAACTGCCTAGTATGCTCTAGGTAGTAAAGAGAGCTCTTTTAACATCCAGACTGTGAAGCATTTGCTTGCCAGGAGTGGATTTTCAGTAAAGAAAACAGGTAGAGTAATAGAAATGGTTAAGGTGAAACTCAGAAACTACCTTAAGCAGGAACTTCCTATTTATCCTGAGCTCAATTTGGTCTCTGTGAGGAATGATGTAATTAGGCTCAGTGCACAGGGCCTGTAACTCTGAAATCATCCTGGCAGAGATAATGGCCATTAGGAAAATAGACTTCCAAGTTACAAACTTGAAATGGGCAATGGCCATAGGCTCAAAAGTTGGTTCCATGAGCCTAGCAATGCAGAGATTCAGGTTCCAAGGAGGAACCGGTTCCCTGACTGGAGGTTGAAGGTGCAAAAGGCCTTTGAAAAACTGTTTAAGCACAGAGTGGAAAACAACTGACTTTTTCTTCCTCACCAAGAGGTAGGCCGAAATTGCAGCAAGGTGTAGCCTGAGAGAAGAGGGCTTTAAGACTGAAGTCTGCAGATGTACCAGGTAATCCAGCAGCAGACAGTTTTGAAGCTGTAAGAGGAGTGGCCTTTTTGCCCTTGCACTAGAGGGAAAACCTTTTCCATTTGGCTATATAAGTCTTTTTTGTATTAGGCTTTTTAGCCATTCTCATGATCTTAAGGACCTGTTCAGAGTACCGAGAGTTTGGGAACTCTAGCTACTCTAGTGCCAGGCCTTGAGGTGAAGAGAAGTGTATGTCTGGATAATTCACACCTGTCTGGGAAAGGGTCAGCAGAGACTGAGTTGGTAGCAGGCGAATGGGCCTGCTGCAAGACAGCGAGAGAAGGAGAGGGTAGCAGGCTTGTCTGGGCCAATCAGGAGCCACCTGAATCATACATGCAGGCTGTTGTCTGAGTTTCAGCAATACACTGAGTATCAGGGGAAAAGGAGTGAATGCGTATAGAAACCTCCCTGACCAGTCCAGAATCAAAGCATCCAGAGGAAGTGTTCCCGGGACTGGAGGTGTACAACAGTACTGAGGAAGCTTGAAGTTGAGGGGGGGAAGCAAACAGATCCACTTCTGGTGTGCCCCACTGACTGAATATTGTGGCTAATACTTCTTTGTTCAGTGTCCACTCGCTCAGACTCTGACTGATGCAACTGAGAGCATCTGCCAGGGTTCTGTGCTTGCCTGGGAGGTGGATAGCTGAAAGACTGACACCCCCCCCCCCCGGGAGTAGGCGAGAGACCAAAACTTCAGAGCCTCCTAACAGAGTGTCCCTGGTCCGATACCACCCTACTTGTTTATGTAAAACACTGCGGTGGTGTTGTCTGTTCTTATCTGTATAGCGTGCCCTTTTATGACAGGAGCAAAGGCCTTGAGCACTAGGAAGATTGCTCTGAGCTTCAGAAGGTTTATGTGCAACTGTGACTCTTGAGAAGTCCAGGTACCACTTACTGAGATACTGTCCAGATGAGCTCCCCAACCCAGGAAGGAGACATCTGTGGTAATCACCTTTGTGGAAAGAGGAGCATGTAAGGGAATCCCTACTTCCAGATTTGCAGGGTCCTTCCACCAAAGCAGAGCCTGAAGAAACTGTTCTGTTACAGGTATGAGATTAGAAAAGCTGTTGCTTCTTTGAGACCAGCAAACTCTGAGATAGCCTTACAGATCTCGCATCCTGTACCTGACCCTGGGACCACTGTAGTCATTGATGCCATGTGTTCCAAAAGCCTGAGAAAATGCCTGGCTGGTCTTGGCTATCCCTGGACAAAAGAATCTACCACTGAAAGGAAACTTTGAATTCTCTCTGGTGGGAGGAAGGCATATGCTTTCTGGGTGTCCAGCTGAGCTCCTATGAAAGTGAGTAACTGAGTGGGCTCCAGGTGAGATTTCTTTAGATTTACCAGGAAGTCCAAAGATTTCAGAGTGTGCTCCATGAGGGAAAGGGACTCCTTGGCCCGACAAGGAGAGACTGCCACTATGAGCCAATCATCCAAATAGGGGTAGACTGAAGCACCCAGCTTTCTGAGGTGTGCTGCTACCACTGCTAGGCACTTGGTAAGAACTCTTGGAGCTGAGGACAGGCCGAAGGGCACTGCAGCAAATTGATAAGCGACCCAAAAGAAGTTTGAATCTGAGAAACTTCCAGTGAGACTTTCTTATGGGAATGTGGAAGTAAGCGTCCTTTAGGTCCAGGGAGGCTAGCCAGTCTCCCTGCTGTAAGGAGTGAATGACCAGTGACAGTGGCCATTTTGAATTTGGGTTTTAGCAGATGATTGTTCAGATAGATATCTGAGATCCAAAATAGGTCACCACTCCCCAGTATTCTTTTGCGTCAGGAAGTATATGGAGTAGAGGCCTTTGCCCCTTTCGTGGGCAGGGACCCTCTCCACTGCTCGTAGAGCTAGTTTTTTTTTACCTCTAACTCCAACAGAAGTACCTGTGTTGGGGTTAGGGGCTTTGACACTTGAGTACGCCTAATGTCTGGCATCTGCTTGAACTGTAGTGGCAGACCCTTTTCCACTATCTCCAGGACCCATTTGTCTGTGGTAATAAGGGTCCAGGCTTGAAGATAGTGGGAGAGTCTGCCCCCTACTGGCAGAGGGGAGGCAACCTGGATGCTCACATCAGGGCTTAGGCTGGGAAGCTGTTGGCTGGGTAGAGGTGGCTATTCTTTGGCCCTTTCTGCCCCTCCTTCTGTAGGAACCTCTGTACTAAGAAAAGTCAGGCTGAGGATAGGGAACATAAGGTCTGGGAAAGTAACTTCTGTCCGTTTGCCCTAGGGTGGAATTTTTGTGGGGCAGCAGGTTTAGGCTTAGAGGAATGACTTTGCCAAGAAGCCTTGTACTCATCAACCTTTTTCATGTAGTCTGTTGTCCTGGAATCAAACAATTCGTTTTGATTACAGGGAAAATCCATGGCTTTAGACTGGGTGTATGGGGTAAGACTAGTAGTTCTTACTCAGGCAAAATGCCTCAAAGAGATGGCATGGGCCATGGCTCTAGAGGTGGCATCACTGTTGTCATCTGCCACATGGAACTGGTATTTCGTAGCTTCCAAGGCAGTTTTTGTTGTGTCAATCAGTTCCTGCACCATTGTGTTCAAACTCACCGTGGGCAATAGCCAGGACAGAATTCCACAGTGCTTTTTGATACCTGATTGTGAACACCACATAGGGAGAAAGTCCAATAAGCAGAGAAGCTGTAGTGTACATCTTCTTTGCAATAAAATCCATTTTTCTGGGGACCTTGTCAGGAGGTAAGGAGGACAAAGAGACTCCAGCTTTCTCACATGCTGCCTGCTGCACAATACTCTCATGGCTGGGATGTACAAACAGGAATTCAGTGTCATTTTTAGCCAAATTGTATTTTTTGTCAGAAGGTTTGTCAACCCCTGCCAAAGAAGTGGGGGTTTAAAGCAATTTCATGGTATTCTTTCTGAAAGCATTATACATAGGTAAAACCAATCTCTTAGAGGGTGGAAGACCTCTCATCTCCCTATAATCTTGGTCCTCGTCATCATCCTGGTTATATTCCTGGGTCGGGAGAACCAGGGTGTCCAGCATATTCTGAATAAATGTAAGCACAGAGGAGGAATCCTCCTGGTCAGAAGGGGAAGCTCCAAAGTGAGGGTCAGGGACACATGAGGTTCTAGGCCCTCTGAATCTATGTCAGGTGCGTCATAAAAATGTTCTTCCTCTTCTACATCACCCTCACAGTCTGTAGTGAGAACTGTGGAAGAGTGCTTACCAGTGGAGGTACCAGAAAATATAGACCCCATTTTTTGTAGGGTCTGAAAGACGTGCCATGCTTTAGCCATTTCTTTCACAGAAGGTAGCTCCTGAGAAAATTCAGGTTGGCTGCCAGACTGTGGTTGTATATGTTCAGTTTTTTGTTTATACTTTAAGCTGCCGGTTGTCTCACTACTGGCTTTCCCAGGAGGAACAGAAGTGTTTTTGTCCTTGGAAATAGTGTTTTTAGCCACTTCATCAGCAGCTTGATTACGCTCCCTTTTTAATCAGGACACTTCTTCAGTACCCTTACTAGTCTTTGATTTTGTAGGAACCTCATCAGCTCCTTTGGAAGCTTTATTTTTAGGCACCTACTTTTCTTGGCTGGGACTTGGAAGCGTCATCAGCACTCCTGTTTGAATTATTATTATTATTTTTTTGACAGACCCTCATCGGTAGCCTTTGATTTTTCCTCAGCCATAATTTTTTCAAGTCTCTGCTCTGTTTCTCAAAGTTTTCTTACAAAATTTGGTGCAAAGAGAGCAAGAATGGTCTGGACCTAAACACCTAAGACACAGGCTATGAGAATCTGCTATAGCAAGTATTACAGTTGACACAATTATTAAAACCTATAGATCCAGTTTTCTTTTTTGCTTTTGGGATCTCTGACATGCCAATCGACAGAGAATCCTGAAATATACTGCAAAATGAAGAAAAAACAATCTGTTCCCTCGTGGTATGGAACCGCGTTTAATGAGGTAAAAAGTAGTAAAAAGATACCTTTAAAATCACTGGTTCCCACAAGAAAAGGGGAACCGCAATTAAAATACAAAAGGAACTGTTCCAAAACATCAGACGGTTTAAAATAAAGCAGAGGGCCAGCCCGATGGCGCAGAAAGGGCTGAGGGCTGGCGCTTACTCAAACCACACCAGCAGCCCAGGTTCGGAACGACTCGGTCGCTTTGGGGTCGGCGGAGGCGGGAGAAGATTGCACATCCGAAGGACTGCTCTCCTCTCCTGGGGTGGGTTAGGGTGATGCCTCGCTCTGTATCGGCACCCGATGGAGACTGGGAGCACTACAACATGCGGCACAACATCAGGGGTGCGAGGAAAATGGAAAAACTGTCCCGACTGGCCAGGATGACAGCAGACGATCTGCCAACACCACTGAGGAACTGTCAAGGAGCCTGACTGCCTCAGCAGTGCCCTGGGGCCAAGAGAAAGTGTGCTGGCTGCCCTACCGGTGCCTCTTCGGAGGAGGAGGACCCACTCGGCAAAGGGTTATGCCGAGCTACCCCAGGGTCGACTGCAATCTGAGGTAGGGGGTTCCAAGGGAGGACAGTAGGTGGATGTCGGGGATCACGGCTGCCTGAAGGAAATGGCAGATCAGGGCACGTAGGAGGGAATAAAAAAAATTATGCACAAAAAAAAAAAAATAAATAAAGCAGAGGGAACTGCAGAACTGACCAAAAACAGCGGTTCCCTGGAACCGACAGGAACCGCTAAAAAACAAAACAAATACACTTAGCACATTATAAAAATAAGTTCTGAAGAAAACTTTACCAGGAAAAAGCAGAAAAGGCTATTAACAAGTAAAGTTGAGAGACACCTGGGGGGCAGTGTTGCTCAGACAGCGGACAAAAAATTCTAAAGCCCTTGAGGCTGCTCTCTTTCTCAGCACACTCCCCTACTCTTTTCTGACTGGCTAATGCCCTAAGCTCATTATCTTAATTATCATAAAGGCATACCTCCGGGGCAGTTGCACCTAGCCAGCTAACTGCTATAGTTACTGATGCTAAAGGGTTCCTGGGGTAAGAAACAACTGACAAACCTCTCCCCGAACTCCAGCCGTGTGCTCTTGATAGCAAGCGAGCACTCACCACAGGTCCAAAATATGGAGCCTGTGCTTGGCCCCCGAGGTGTGACTGGTGAAGTACACTAAGAGATTAATCACGTGGTTAAGATGAAAATCCGACACAACCTTCAGGAGGAACTTCAGTTTGGGCAGGACAGCCTTGTCCCTGTGGAAGACCAGGTAAGAAGACTCCACCAAAAGCACCTGTAGCTCACTGATCCTTCAGGCTGATGTGGTTACCAGGAAGGCGATCTTCCACGACAGGTGAGACATGACACACCTGTGCATTGGTTCGAATGGCTTGCCCATGAGCTTTGCCAAAACCAGCAACAAGTCCTGTGGTGGTGGTGGTTCACACACCAGAGGGGAAATGTGGTCAAGGCCTTGAAAAAGAGCCAGACCACCTTCTCCTGCACTGCCGACTGCTGACCAACCTGCACCCAGTAAGCAGAGATGGCTGCCAGGTGCACCTTAAGGGTCACTGATCGAAGGCCCAACTGAGAGAGGGGCCATAGATAAGAAAAAATTACTCACCATAATAATCTTGTTTCTTCAAAGGGATCACTCATTATGATTAAACAAACACAGTCAGCCTCCTGTATTGGACTGCCCAGAGAGATGGAATTATATGCAAATGATGGAACTCTCAATTGGCTCATGCCACTGTCAAACTGCTGCCCTAGCAACTGTTGCACTCTGAGTGCTTCAGATTCTTATGTAGCCTAAAGTGGGTGTAAAACCCATTAACTATGATAATATTTATATATAATAATTTTTTGTCCTCTCGGGTCAAAAAACATCCCAATAATAAACCTAAAAAACTTGAGACCACAAGGGAACCAACTGGTTAACTAACGGTGAGTCTCTAACTTAACCTATGTGGAAAAAATATACTAAAACAGGGATGCAGAAAAACATTCATAGGTTTTTTTAGTAGGGGAGCAGGGTGGGTGCTTTAATCATAATGAGAGATCCCTTTGAAGAAACAAGATTACTATGGTGAGTAATTTTTTCTTCTAACCCCAGGAAGAAAAAATTACTCACCTTAGTAATGTTGTTTCTCCTAATGGGAGTCTTGCTATATTATGACATATGCAGTGAGTCCCAACCTTCGAACTGCTCCAGAGGTGAAAGAGTTAACTTTCCATGCCAGGCATGGAACACTGAGTTCGAGCTCGGTTGAAACTCTGTCTGTTGTTCTTGAAACTCAAACCGTCAGATCTTTACAAGCTACTGAGGTCCTGTGTGGAAGTTACTGAGGTCCTGTGTGGAAGCTGTAAACCTACACTAGCCAACTGGCTAGGGGTCTAAACATAAGAACAAATTTTTTGGTTCCAAAACAAAGACTCAAGTCAGGAGACCCAAAAAATGAAAATTACAACACCAAGTCACCCCAAGAAAGAAGGGGTGAAAACAACAAGGTGGGCACCTACTAAGTGCCAACACTGCACTGCCCACTCACATCCCAAAAACAGAGGTTCTGAGAGGGGCAGGGGGGTCATAATATAGCAAGACTCCATTAGAAGAAACAACATTACTAAGGTGAGTAATTTTTTCTTCAAACAACATGAAGTCTTGCTATATTATGACATATGCAGACTACAAAGCAGTACCTCCATGGAGGAGGGATAGAACCTTTAGGAAATAAGACTCTGTAGCACAGCTGTGCCAAACCGAGCATCACTCCTAGCCTGGATGTCCAGGGAGTAATGCTTGGTAAAAGTGTGAACTGTTTTCCAGGTAGCTGCTTGACATATCTCTAGAATGGGGACGTCCCTGGCCGCAGCAAGGGAAGCAGCTGTACCTCTGGTAGAGTGAGCCCTCAGGCCTGAGGGAGGAACCTACCCAGTTTTTCATAGCAAAATTGATACAAGAGACAATCCACCTGGCACTGGATCTTTAGTGGCAGGTTTCCTTACCAACCTCACCATAAGTGAGGAACAGTTGAGGAGTCAAACTTGTGACCCTTGGTACGCCCATGTAGTAACTAAGGGCTCTCTCACATCTGTTGTGCAGCCTCCTCTCACCAGAGGAGGAATGGTCAGTGAAGTACACTGGAAGAGATATGGATTGATTAAGGTGGAAATCTGAAACCACCTTAGGCAAGAACTTCCTGTTAGTCCCAAGGACCACCTTACCTCTATGAAAGGAGATAAAATCAGGCTCCACTGACAAAGCTTGCAATTCACTTATGCGTCTGGCAGAAGTGATGGCTACCAGAAACACAGTCTTCCAAGTCAAGTACTTAAGTTCTGCTGAAGACAAAGGCTCAAAGGGTGGGTTGCATAAGCTGAGCAATGCAAACATTAAGATCCCAGGCAGGGGCAGGGTCCCTGAATGGAGGGTTGGTGTGAAGCAATCCCTTGAAAAACTTGGAGAATACAGGATGAGCTGAAAGAGAAGAGAGCTTACCTGCTGAAATAAAAGCAGACACAGCTGCCAAATGCACTTTTAGGGTAGCTGGTCTCAGCCCCAAGGTATTTAAGTGTACCATATAATCCAGGACTGTGGGTAAATCAGCAGATTCTGGGGAAATATGCTTTCCAGAGCACCATATGGAAAACCTTTTCCATTTGGAATTATAAGTAGCCCTGGTGGAAGGTTTCCTAGAAGCCTTCAGGATATCCATTACACCTTGGGAGAGGTGTAGATCAGCAAACTCTAACTCATCAAGAGTCAGGCCTTGAGATTGAGAGATTTGAGGTTCGGGTACCAAACCCTCCCCTGAGCACAGGTTAACAGGTTGTGCTTCCTGGGAAGACACAGGGGAAGATGGACTGCTAAGGACAGTAGGAGTGGATACCAGGGTTGTCTGGCCCAATCTGGAGCAATCAGGATCATCTTGCAGGGCTGAGATCTGATTCTGACTAGCACTTTGAACAGGAGAGGGAAGGGAGGAAAAGCACAGAGAAACTTCCCTTCCCAATTGAGGACTAAGGCATCCAGAGGGACTGAGCCCAACACTGGGGGCCTTCAGCAAAAAGGGGAAGTTGGTGATTGTCTGGGACTGCAAAAGATTCATGGGTGCCCCATCTGGCAAAGATCACCTCCAAAACCAGGGGTCCAGTGACCAATCGTGATGGCCCTGGGAAATCCTGCTGAGAGCATCTGCCAGGACATTATCCTTGCCTGGGAGGTGAACTGCCATGAGGAGGTGTTCAGGCAACAAGCCAGAGACCACGATTTCATTGCCTCGGTGCACAAGGCCGTAGACCGAGTGCCCCCTTGCTTGTTGATGTACCACATTGTGGTGGTGTTGTCTGTTCTGACCTGTACAACTTTGTTCTGAACAGATGTGGAAAAAGCTTGAAGTGCTAGAAAAACTGCTCTGAGTTCCAACAGACTGATGTGGAGCAGAGATTCCTGAGGGGACCACAACCCCTAGGTAGTGAGGTCACCCATGTGAGCTCCCCACCCCAAGAGGGATACATCTGTAGTAAGGATTAAGGAGCGAGACTGAGTGACAAAAGGAACCCCTTGTCTCAGATTGCTCTGATCCTGCCACCACTGTAGGGCCTGGATCAGGGTTCGAGTCACTGGGATCAATTTGGTTAGAGGGTCTTTCCTTTGAGACCAAAAGGCTCTCAAATGGAACTGGATGTCCCTCATCTGAAATCTTGCTCCCTGCACTACTGCTGTAGAAACAGCCATGTGCCCCAGGAGCTGTAGAAAATGCCTTGCTGGTCGAGAGACTTGCAGGGTGAATGAGGAGGCCAGAGAGACCAGGGTCCTTGCCCTGTCCAAAGGAAGGAAGGCTCTGGCTTTCTCTATGTTCAGCTCTGCGCCTATGAAGGTGAGGAGCTGTACAGGCTCTAGAACTGACTTTGAAAGATTCAAAAGGAAACCTAGAGAAGTGAGCAGTTGCTGAGTTATCTGTAGGTGTAACCTGACTTGGTCTGGGGACTGGCCTACTATGAGCCAATCGTCCAGGTAAGAAAAGATGGCAATTTTTTGCCTTCTTAGGGAAGCAACTGCTACTGCCAGGCATTTTGTGAATACTCTTGGAGCAGAGGTGAGGCCAAAGGGCATTGCTCTGAACTGGTAATGACCTGAGGGCAGCTCAAACCTGAGGTACTTTTGATGGGAGCTTCTGATGAGAATATGGAAGTAGGCATCCTTGAGGTCCAGGGATGCTAGCCAGTCCCCTCGCCTTAGAGGGTAGAATAATTCCCAGAGTCACCATTTTGAATTTTGGTTTTAAAAGGTGCTTGTTTAAGTATCTGAGATCCAGGATGGGCCGCCATTCTCCTGTCTTTTTTGGGGTAAGGAAGTACCTGGAGTACAACTCTCTGCCCTGGTGTAGGGGTGGAACCCTTTCCACAGCTCTGAGAGCCAGGAGGGAAGAGACCTCTGCCTCTAGGGCAAGTGCCTCTGATGGATTTGCAGGTGGAAAGGATCTGGTTCTCATCTTTGGAAACTTTTTGAAGCTGAGAACCAGTCCCTGGCTTACTACTTCCAGGACCCACTTGTCTGATGTCAGAGACTCCCAGTCCTGGACAAAGTAAGCCAGCCTGCCCCCACAGGTAGGTGAGAATCTGCCCTGGCAACCCCATCAGGGTGCCTGCTTGGCAGGGGCTTTGGGCTGAGGGGTGGAAGTAGGCCTGCTTGTACCCCGTCTGCCTCTCCCTCTAAAGAACCCCCTCTGGGCATAAGCAGAACAGGAGGCCTGGGCTTGGTAAAAAGACCTATGAAAATGCCTGCCCCTGCCCCTGGGAAGCTGCCTCTGAGAAGTGGCCTGCCTTTCCTTGGCCTGTGCACTCCTATAGGTGGTTCTATACTCATCCATTTTCTTCATGTAGTTCTCTGTCTGCTCCCCAAACAGAGAATTACCCACAACAGGAAAATCCATGGCTTTAGTCTGGGTATCCTGTGACAGGCTAGTACATCTGAGCCAAGCCATTCTGCGAAGTGCCACAGATGTAGCCATGACTCTTGATGACACATCATTTGAGTCCACTGCAGCATGGAATTGCACCTTGGATGCCTCAATACCATCAGCAGCCACCTGCTCCAGCTCCTTGGCAAGCTGGCCAGGGACCCGTTTTGCTAGAGCCATAACAGTATCCCATCTGGATTTCTGATATCTAGCAACATAAGCCATATAATTTGCCTGTCTGAGTCCCAAGGATGCTGCCATGTACTGTTTCTTTGCCATGGCATCAATCCTCCTGGAGTCCTTGTCCAGGGGGTGTGAAGCCAAGGGAATATTTGCCTTGTCACAGGCTGCAGCCTACACTACCCCAACATGGCTGCATTGTTGCGTAAGCAACTCCGTATCAGAGCCTAACAATGGGTACCTCTTGTCCATTCTCTTATCCACAGGCGGTATAGTGTGAGGAGTTTTTAGAATTTTAAATGTCTGTTTCCCAAAAGATTTATGCAAGGGAATAGACAGTCTCCTAGACTCTTGGATATCCATCATTTCCACATAGTCAGGCTCCTCTTGATCATCCACAGCTTCCTCCATAGGGAGCTGGAGGGTTTCAGCCACTTTTTTATAAAACATAAAATGAGAAGGGGACTCAGAAAGCCTAGGAGGAGACACTCCTGAAGGTCTGTCTGGGGAGATGTCTGGGTCAATGGGCACATCCAGACTTTTAAATCCACATTCACTCTCCTCATACTCCTCTTCCAGTTCATAATATTCCTCTAAATCATAATCTTGAACCCCGGTGGAACCGGCCGAACCGGGCGCTTACCTGATGGTGCCGGTTCGGTTGGAACCGGGGAAAGCGACTGGACAATTTTAATCGCTTTGGCTATTTCTTCAGCAGTTGGAGAGGAAAGTTTTGGCTCCACACCAGCTGATTTCCTAGTCCCTTTTGGTGGAACTGACTCCTCAGAGTCTGTTCTCCTTTTGCCTGAGGAAGTCTCGCCCTGGTCAGAGGGCACTCCCTCTGGTTCGGTTGGAACTGAACTGGGCTGGCCATCCGGTTCAGCAGACTTTTTGGCCTCCCTTTCCCTGAGCCTACCAACTCTGTTTACCAGGGTAGCTGCAGGAAAATTTTTACAAATCTGGCAGTCTGCATTGAGGTGGTCAAACCCCAGACAATAAACACAGGTGGTGTGGGGGTCAGCCTTGGCAAAGACTTCCCCACACACACTGCAGTGCTGAAACCCAGTGGGCCCGTTTTTTCTTTTGGGTTTCTCAGACACAGTGCCAGTCCTAACCAAACTTACCAGTTTATGGCAATCCGCCAGGCAAGACCCTCTTATCGGTTCCCAACCGTGTCACAGGTCATGGAAAAAAACGTAATAAAATCCGTTTTTTTAGAACCGATAAGAACCGGTAACCACACTCTAAATCACAGATTAAGATATTTTAATCAACCTGATCGGTTCAAACCGAACCGATAAACCGTTTACAAGTTCCACACAGAATAGAAATAATGTAAACCTATCTAGTACTCACAAATACCACAGACAGAGCCTGAAACGACCGGTTGCGGTTTAATTTCGGTCGAAATCCGAGAAAAACAATACTTTAACCGACAAAATGAACCGAGCAGAAGGAGAAATCTCCAGAGCGACTGTTCAGTGAGGCGGAGTAAAGAATCTGACGGTTTGAGTTTGAAGAACAACAGACAGAGTTTCAACCGAGCTCGAGCTCAGCGTTCCATGCCTGGCATGGAAAGTTAACTCTTTCACCTCCAGAGCAGTTCGAAGGTTGGGGCTCACTGCATATGTCATAATATAGCAAGACTTCATGTTGTTTGAATCACTCATTATGATTAAACAAATGCAGACTACCAAGCAGTACCTTTGGAGGTTGGGCAGAAAACCTATTTAGGAAACAGATTCTGCAGCACTGCTGTACCAAACTTGGCATCACTTCTGGACTGCAGGTCCAGGCTGTAATGCTCTGTGAAGGTGTGTACTGTTTTCCATGTAGCTGCTTTGCAGATTTCCAAGAGTGGAATATCCCTTGAAACTGCCACTGAAGCAGCAGTACCCCTAAGGACTGTGCTCTGAGGCCCAGGGGAGTCTGTTTACCCACTTTACTATAGCAAAACTGGATACATACCACTATCCAAAGAGCAACTGTCCACTTTGTGACAGGTCTACCCTTATCTACCTCTCCATAGGTAAGTAAGAGCAGTGTCTTGCCTGGTCTGTAAGACACAGTTCTATCAATATAATGGCTAAGTGCCCTTTTGACATCAAGGGAGTGAAGCCTCCTTTCTGGAGAACTGGAGTTATCTGTGAAAAAGACAGGTAACGTGATGGACTGATTTAAATGGAAATCAGACGCCACTTTGGGAAGAAATTTTCTATTGGTCCTGAGGACCACTTTGTCCCTGTGGAATGAGATGTAATCTACATCCGTACACAGGGCTTGTAACTCACTGATTCTTCTGGCTGAAGTAATAGCAACCAAAAACACAGTTTTCCAAGTGATATACTTCAAGTCTGCTGTTGCCATCGGTTCAAATGGGGCATTCATGAGCTTGGCAATGCAGATGTTCAGATTCCAGGCCAAAACTGGTCCTCTCAAACGAGTTTACAAAAGGTTAAGACCTTTAAAATATTTCCTGAAGACTGGATGAGAGGCCATGGACATCTCTACCCGCTGACAGGTAAGCTGAAACTGAAGCCAAATGAACCTTGAGTGTGGAAGACTTCACAGCTAAAGAATGCAAGTGTGTCAGGTAATCCAGAAGAATGGCAAGGTCAGCCCTGGATGGGTCGCTACCCATACCTGCACACCATATAGAAAACCTCTTACACTTGGCAGAGTATGTCTTTTTAGTGGAGGGTTTCCTGGAACCCCTAAATACTATCAAAATTTGTTCTGACAGTTTAAGATCTGCATACTCTTTAAGTCCTTAAGAGCCAGGCCTTGAGCCTTAATGATTTCAGGTTGGGATACAGTAACCTGCCCTGAGAGGTAGTCAGCGGGTTGTGCTTCCTGGGCAGATGAATTGGAGGTACCACTGATAGAGCCAACAGAAGTGAATACCAGTGCTGCCTCGCCCAATCTGGTGCCACTAGTATCACTGTTGCTGGTTGGAACCTCAGTTTCAGCAGGGTCCTGAATATCAGTGGAAAAGGAGGGAAGGCATACAGGAACTTCCCTGTCCAATCTAGTGCAAATGCATGCAGGGGTAGTGTGCCCCTGAGAGGAGGCCTGCAGCAATATATTGGTAGCTGGTGATTTTCTGCAGAGGCAAAGAAATCTATCTCTGGAGTGCCCCAACGCCTGAAAATCGAGCTGAGAATCTGAGGATTCAGACACCACTCGTGGTGATCCTGACTTATCCTGCTGAGGGAGTCTTCCAGTACACTGTCCTTTCCTGGAAGATGTATGGCTGAAAGGGATACTTTTATGGAGCAGGCCAGGGACCTCAGCCTCATTGCTTCTGTGCACAGTGGGGCTGACTTGGTTTCTCTGTTTGTTTATGTAATACATAGTAGTGGTTGCGTCTGTTCTGACCTGCACCACTTTGTTTTGAAGATGTGGAGCAAATGCCTGCAGGGCTAGGTACACAGCCCATAGCTCCAAAAGATTTATGTTCAACATGGATTATTGAGTAGACCATGTGCCATTTGCTGTATAATCCAACATGTGTGCCCCCAACCCAGAAGGGATGCATCTGTTGTAAGAACTAAGGAAGGTTGTTCTTTTTGTGAAAGGAACCCCTACCTGAAGGTTTTGTTCATCCAGCCACCACTGCAGTGCCTGTAGGAGAGTGTGGGTGACTGGAACCAGTTTGGACAGAGGGTCTGTCCTCTGTGACCAGTATTGTCTCAGGTGGAACTAAATGTTCATCATTTGGAATCTGGAACCTAGTACCACTGTGGTGGCAGCTGCCATGTGGCCCAAAATCCTGAGGAAGTCTCTGGCTGGTTTGGGTTTTCTTGGTACAAATGAGCTTGCAATTCGTAGAATGCCCAGACTGGTGTTCATTTCTGATCCAATGAAATAGAGTACCTGAACTGGTGTTTGCTGCGACTTCTGCTCATTTATGAGGAAACCCAGGGGATTCCAGAGTAGACATTGTTGGTGCCAAGGCCTGTTCTGTAAGATGTAGAGATGGACCCACCACGAACCAGTCATCCAGGCAGAGAAAGACTGCTACTCCTCGTTTTCTCAGAAACTCCACTACCATGGCCAAACACTTTGTGAATGCCCTTGGTGCAGAAGTCAGACCAAAAGGAAGGGCTACAAACTGATAATGGCCTGAGGCCAGTCTGAACCTCAGAAACTTTCTGTGAGAAGGTCTGATGGGGATGTGAAATAAGCATCCTTTAAATCTAGGGAGCCTAGCCAGTCTCCCTTCTGTAAAGTGAGAATGATCAGAGCAAGAGTGACCATTTTGAATTTTGGTTTCACAATGTGTCTGTTTAGAAGTCTTAAATCCAGGATAGGTCGCCAACCCCATTTTTCTTCTTTGTAAGGAAGTATCTGGAGTAGAAGCCTTTGCCCCACTGGTTTAGGGGCACAGGCTCCACTGCCTTGATAGCTAGCAGATGTTTTACTTCTGCATCCAGTAGTATCCTGTCTGCAGATGTGACTGTTGCAAATGTTCTTGCTCTCAGCTTGGGGAGAGATTTGAAGCTGGCTGCCAAACCCTGGCTCACCACCTCCAGGACCCACTTGTCTGTGGTGATGGTATACCAGTCCTGGAGAAAATGAGCTAGTCTGCCACCCACTGGTGGATTTTTGGAAGGGGATGTGACCTGTACTAGCCCATCAGGGGTTCTGAGTGGGCTGTGCCTGAATCACTGGGGAAGGAGAAGCTCTCCTTGTGGCTCTCCTGCCCCTTCCCCAGAAGCATCCTCTAGGTTGTTGTTGCAGCTGAGGGGCCTGAGCTTGGAAAAAAGGTCTGGAGTAGGATTCCCTACCCCTGCCTCCTCTGGCCTGGGACCTATAGGATGAGGAAGGCCTATCCTTAGAATTGCTTCTGTAGGTGGCCTTATATTCTACCTTCTTCATACAGGCCTCTGTTTTATCTCTTTATTGTGAATTGTTCTCAAAAAAGTCCATCACCTTGGCCTGGGTGTCCATGGTCAGGTTTGTGGCCCTGAGCCAGGCAAATCTTCTAAGGGAGACATATAGTGCCATCAACCTTGCTGCAGAGTCATTAGTATCCACAGCCATGTGGAACTGGTATTTTGTGGCATCTAAAGCAGCCCCCTGCTGTATCCTGTAAGTCCACTGCCACCTCACCAGGCACTTTGTCAGCCAGAGCTAACACTGTATTCCAGAGCGCCTTCTCGTATTGCACTGCATAGGCCATATAATTGGCCTGTCTAAGGATGAGAGTAGCAGCCTTATGCCCTTTCTTTCCCATTGAATCCATCTTCTGAGAATCCTTATCTGGAGGATGGGTAGCCAAGGGGATTCTGGCTTTTTTGCAAGCAGCAGCCTGCACAACCCCTTCAGGGTCAGGGTGGCTGAACAGAAAATCAGCTGTTGTCCTATCAAGCTGATATTTCTTATCAGCTTTTTTATCGACTCCTGGAATAGAATTGGGAGTTTGGAGTACTTGCATTGCTGCCTTTTTTAAGGACTTATGCATAGGCAGTAATAAACCTTGTGTTGGGGTTAACCCCATCATATCCAAGAATTATGCTTCCTCCATATCCTCCTCCGTCTCCTGCAGAGGGAGGGTAAGTGTTTCTACCATGCTTTTAACAAAAGCATAGTGTGAGGAATAATCCTCTGGGCCCCTAGTGGGGGGAACCAAACTTCTGTTCTGGAAAAACCTCTGAGTCTATCCGTTCCTCCTCGAAATCACCATCCTCCTCCTCAGGAGAGGAAGCCTGTGGTTCCTGAGAGGGTGGAACTGGTACAGGAACCGGGACAGTCGGTATTGGAACCGGGACTGCAGCTTGCAGTGCTAGCAAGACCTGTAAGGCCTTGGCAATGCCCTCGGCCGAGGCATACCAGTTTTGTCAGCTGGGAGCTACTTAGCCTTCTCGGCCGGAGGTGCAGCGACATGCTTTTCTTTACATTTTTTCTTCAGTGGCACAGGTTCAGTCCCCGACTCCTCTGGCCTCTTTTGCTTACCCTGCTCAACTTTATCTGATCCTTTATCAGGATCCTTAGCTTTACCTCCATCCTTTCTTGTGCCAGAGGTGGAGGAACCAGTTTTACCAGTATTAGCAGAAGCGGAGGCCATCTCTTCTAATATTTTTGACCTTTTCTTAAGAGTTTTAGAGCAAAATGTTTTACTAATGTCACAATTTGCAAAAATATGGCTAGTACCCAAACAAAAAATACACAACGAATGTCTGTCTGCTTTAGCTATTATCTGACCACAAGACTCACACAATTTAAAACCAGTGGGTCCTGTACATTTTTTAGGCTCAACAACAGGAGCCTCTGACATTGAGCAGGAATCGTTGAAGAAAATGTAACGAATTATCGGTTCCTTAGAACCGAATATAACAACTATAAACAATCGCTAACAGTTCTGAGAACCGAGCGCTACTCAGTTCCTGACACTGAGAAACTAAGAAATCTATATAAGATTTAAATAAATGTATGTGGTTAGGAACCTACCGCAAAAGATTAACAAATATAAAAGACTGAGGTAAAAACCTCACTAGAAATAGAACCGCGAAGGAAACACTAAAAACAATAAAAACTACAAAATAAACAAACTAAGACAGCAATCTGAAATATAAAGTAAAAACATTACTTATCGATCAGATAATTAGATTCTGAAGAGGTTGAAGGAGAGCCCTCCGGGACATCTTCACTAGGTAGGCGGAGTAAAGAATCTGAAGCACTCAGAGTGCAACACTTGCTAGGGCAGCAGTTTGAAAGTGGCACGAGCCAATTGAGAGTTCCATCATTTGCATACAATTTCACCTCTCCGGGCAGTCCAACACAGGAGGCTGACTGCATTTGTTTAATCATAATGAGTGATTCCTGCAGTTAGAATCAAGAATGCTAGCCAGTGGACAGGACAAAGGGTCCAACCCCTTGCACCAACACCAAATGGAGAATCTCTTCCATTTGAAGGCACATCACTTCCTGGTTGACTCCTTCTGAGATGCCTCCACACCGGGTGGACAGCTTCAGAGAGACCCAAAGCCTGGAACCCTAGCCACTCAGGAATCAGGTTGTCAGGTGCTGGGACTGAAGGTCTGGATGGAGTACCTTCCCCTGATTGATGGAAAGCAGGTCCGAGCATAAGGGAAGACATCTTGAGAGCCTGCTGCTGAGGCTAAGGAGATCAGGGTACCAGAACTGGCGAGGCCAGTCCGGAGCCACAAGGATCACCTGTACCTTGCTCCCTCCTGGCCTTGAGCAGCACCTTGTGGATCAAGGGAATTGGAGGGAAGGCATAGAAGAGGCCTGGCAGTCCAGGGCCTCGAGAAGGCATCCCCTTGCAGCGTTCCTTGCTGAGGAGGGCAGGCACAATACAGCCTCATCTTTGTGTTCTCCCTGGAGGTGAACAGATCCACCTGAGGGGTGCCTCACTGGGAGAACAGGCCGTGAACTACTTCCGGGTGGAGAGACCACTCGTGAGAAGCAGCTGACTGGAGGCCCCTGCCACATGGATGGCTAGCAGATCCGCCTCCAGGCTGTGCACGAGGGTCCACACACAGAAAGCTTCCCCGCATAAAGGTAGGGAGTGTGTCCTGCCCTGCTTGTTGAGGTAGTACATGGTCATGGTGTCTGTCTGGACCTGGACCACCTGACCCTGGATGTGTGCAGCGAATGCAGTCAGAGACAGCCAGAGCTTCAGCAGGTTGATGTGGCATCAGGCCTCCTCGGGGGATCCAGAGCCCATGGACTCTGTGTTCCTCCAGGAAGGCGCCCCAGCCCATGAGAGATGCATCAGTCATCAGGATGACCGCTGGCGCTGGACAGACAAACGGGATCCCTTCCTGCAGATGAGATATGACTAATCACCAATGGATGGCATCCCACATCCACTGGGTCACAGTGACCAGCTGGTGGCAGTGACCCTTCCGCTGAGACCACTGGCTGGCCAGCTCCCACTGCAGGGAGTACATTTTCCAGCGGGCCCATTGGACCATGCAGGTACAGGCCGCCATATAGTCCAGCAGGCGCAAGAAGTCCCGGGCAGGGTGCAGTAGCCCAACCCAAAATGATCGGGCAAAGGAGGAGCGAGCCTTCACGCTGCCCACCGGGAGCCAGGCTCTGGCTCTGCAACAGTCGAGCTCTGCCCTGATGAAGTTGATCACCTGCAAAGGCACAAGTTCCAACTTGGCCTCACTGACCAGGAGGCCAAGGAAGATGCAGGTCTGGAGGGTCAGGTCCCTGGAACGCTTCACCTCCAGCCTGGAAAGACCTGCAATCAGTCAGTCATCCAGGTAGGGGTAAACCCAAACACCTCAGTACCTCAGGTAAGCTGCCACCACTGCAATGCACTTGGTGAAGACCATGGGGGCAGAGGACGGGCCAAATGGCATGGCCTGGAATGCTTAGAGGGTTTCTTCTGCTCAGAAGTGGAGGAACCTTTGGTGAAATGGACAGATAGGGAAGTGTAAGAACATGCCCTGAAGATCCCGGGAGCAAAACCACGTGTGTTGCTCCAGAGATGGTATGATCTGAGATAGAGTTACCATCCTGAAGGTGCACGACCTGAGAAACTTGTTCAGGTAGTGCAGATCTAGAATCGGGCACCAGCCCCCCATCCGCTTTGGCACAAGGGAGTGCCTGGAGATAAACCCTAGGTGTTCTGGTAGATCTGCGACAGAAGCCACAACCTCCTTGCAGAGGGGCTTGGCTATGTCATCTCTGAGAGCTGACAGCATGTCTGCAGAAACCAAATCCTCCCGTGGAGTGTGGGCTCGGCAAGGAGGGTACTGCTCAAATTCTAGAGGCAGACCCTGATCAACCACTTCTAGAGCCCACCTGTCCGTGGTGACTGCTGATCAGGTGGAAGGGAAGTGGCGGAGCCAGCCCCCGATGGGAGGACCCAGGGGAGATGTGATGGGCACAAGGAAGGCAACCCTCATCCCGTCACTGGGCATGCTTTGAGGAGGAGGAGGGCCCGCCACCGTAGCCTCTCCCTCCAGGCTTATGGATGATCGAGGCCACTGACTCAGGTCAAGGTCGCCAGGCCTGAGCCTACTGGCCAGCCTGGGGTTAGGTGGATTTGGCTGCAGGAGTGGAAGTGGACCGAAAGGGCTTCCTCTTCTGTTGCTGCTTGGAGCCCTTGGGGTTCTTCTGGGCAGATGTCAGAGTCCAAGGTGGCACTGGACTTCTCAATATGGGTGAGATGGCCCTCGACCCCAGGCCTGAACAGGTCGGTGCCCAGGAAAGGTACATCTGCCAGCTTGTGTTGAGTGTCTGCCAGGAAGGTCAAGACCCTCACCCAAGCCCTGCGGCGTATGACCACTGAGGCTGCTAAGGAGCAGGCACAGGAGTCCCCAATGTCCATGGCTGTCTGGAGCTGTTTGGCTACAGCCATGCCTTGGTCCCAGACCTGTCTGACCATTATCTGAAGGTCCACAGGCAGATGAAGAACCACCTCATCTAAGGTATCCAGCAGGTCATGGGAGAAGTGGGCCATGAGGAGGGCCAAGTTTGCCTGGTGGAGACAAAGCGAAGAGGCAGCGTAGACTTTTTTAGCCACATGGTTCAACTTCTTGGACTCCTTGTCAGGCAGCTTGCCAATATCCCCGGTGTTGCCAAAGCGCTGAAACACAGACTGCAACCAACCTCTCGGCCGAGGGGTGCTCTGTGACTCCTGAGAGGGAGCAGGTAGGTACCATGTATTTGCAGGCCATCCAGGCAGAAGGCGCAGGGCACGAAGCGGGGTGCTGCCAAAGCTCCAGGACAGGGCCAAGAATGGCTTCTGCCACCAGGAAAGCCTGTGTCAAAGTGTCTCCCAAGTCAAGGATCTTGGTCAACAGGTACCGAGTCTGCTTCTGGACAGGTTCTATTTTCATACCAGTCGACTCGGAGATCAGGTGGAGAAGGCCCATTAAGGAAGATGGGCCTTTCGTCCGTTGAGAGATCCCCCAAAGATGCCACGTTGACCGGACGGAAGTGCAGGGATGAACCCTCGGACTCCGAGAAGTCATTAAAGAGTTGTAGATCGCTCGAGTCCCCACTGACCCTCCGCAGATGGTCAGGGTGATGGTGACCGACAGCCGATGGGGAAGCCCCTTAGAAGGATGAGACTTCTTAGTCGGAGCGCTGTTCAGGCGGTGGTTTCACCATTATCGGAGGAGACGCTGGGGTCAACCAAGCCAGGACTATTTTGGTCAGCTCCGTCGATGGAGACGGCATCAGCCTTTCAGGCAACAGCCAGGTGATGGGCGCATAGAAGCCGGAGTTGGCTTGACACTGGTAAGCAGCAATTGTTGCCACATAAGATCCTCGTAGCATCGACACAATTTGCGCCGAAGCCTCTCCTCACCTGAGGAGGATGAGGATGAAGAGTAACGGTGGCGCCGCTTCCCGTGGTGCAGAGAGCAGAAGCGCCAATGTCGGCAGGAGCGGCTCGACCAACGAGAGGAAGACCGAGACTGCCGAGGGGACCGGCAGTGGGGTCGGAGAGAGTAGAACACAGAGGCTCCTCCAGGTCAGGGTCTGAAACCAGAGACAGGCGGGTTAGTGGACTGATCTGTCCCTCCAACGGTCTGCATCAGGACTGGAATCCTGGACAAAAAAGTGTCAGCCTCTTCCGTCGATAACTGGTCAGTTGGCTCGAGAAAAATCTTGGACGGAACTTCAACCAACATCTCGGTTGACAGCCCCGATGGGGTTACCATGGAGTCAGTGGCCAAGGCTGAGGATTAGATAGAAGTCAGATCCGGAGAAGCAAGGGAATTGGAGACTCTCGACCGGGAGCGCTCTCGATCCCACAATCAATGATGAGTCCTATCTTTCTCCTTTTTGGACTCTTACTTGGATTTGTGCCTAGAGGGTCCCTGACCGAGGGTCAGCACAGACTGGCACAATTCTTCAAAGGAATCCATAAAAGTCAAGCCCAGCCGAAGCAGCACAAAGACAGAAACCGAAGATGAGAGGGACACGGCCTGGGCCATTTCCTCTTCAAAAGCCTCTAGCTGTTTGGAGGACCCCGTGGCTGCGAAGACCACCCAAGGGACATCCTTGGACTTGACCGGCAGATTCCATTCTGCCAGACATCCCAGTTTAAGTCAGGTGAGATGGTCTTCCAGAACGGTCGAGTGAAACGACTGACAAAAGTCACAGGGCTGGGTATCGTGCTCGTGCCGCAGGCAGTATATGCATACGGCGTGCGGGTCAGTTTTGGACATCTTCTGCCCACAAGAACACCATTAGAAGCCAGGAGCGGACTTATCGTCCATGATGGTCATGATCGGAGATTGAGCTAAAGATGAAACTCATGAGAGTTTTAAGTTTTAGGAAGTAAATCTGAAGATTTAAGTGTGAAGGCCTAATCAACACGGGAGCAGTAAGGAGGGAACTGGCTTCTTCCAGCGGAAAGAAAGATCTGGTGTCATGGGACGGAGCTGAGGGAGTTAATACCTGGGTGGGTGGGAGGAGACAGCATGAAGACTTTCCGGCAAGTTCTTAAAGGGAAAGGACACTGGCAGAAGTGTGGATAGACCATCATGTCCACATCCCTAGAACTCGTATGTTTGGGTGCTTCTGACCTATCAGGAGCAGCCACTATGACCACTAAGTCTGTCTCAGGATGAGAGGAATAGTAAGGCTTGGCAGTAGGGGCAGGCTGTTGTTTATCTGCCTTCTGAGAGATAGCAGGCTATTTAGCAGGTCAATGCCAGGCAGCCAAAGCAGCACCCTTTAGGACTGAGTGGACAGGAGATACAATGACAGCTGAAGAGGAAGACATCTCCAAGAACTCATATAGGTTCTTCTTGGAGAAATCTTCCTCCTGAGCATCAAAACCCAATCCTGCCTGACCCAGCCTGAGGAAAGCCTGGAAAGAGGCATCCTCAGGAGTAGACACAGGAGTGTTTTTCACACTCCCTTCTGAGCATGAAAACGGAATACAGCTGGCACCTTCTACATCTAAGACTTCCTCTAACTCTTCCTCCATTCCTTCCTCTTCTTCTTCCACATATTGTAGACTGTATTCCGGTTCATTGTCGATGCTGACCACCATCAGCAGAGGCTTGACAGGAGCAGCAGACAGAGGAATATGAATTCTTGATGGCACACCACCAACGGAAGAGATTCAAAGCCAGGCATTGTGTCGGGGACCAGGAACTTCTGTATTATCAACAAGGTCAATGGTGGCATCTTCGGGGGCATCAATGGAGGCGGTGATGACGAAGGAGGGCATAATGTACTGAAAAAGCTCCAACACTGATTGGTAAAGGAGCTGTACATCTATGGGCCCCAAAGGGGTCGACAACAGCATAACCATTGACAGGGTAGTGCCTGACAGCAATATGGGCTGGGAATCCCCTGGAAGAGGAGGCATGCTTTTGCCAGACCCCAACACCGATGTCTGTGAGATGGTCAGTGGAGGTAGTAGGACCGAATGCTCTTCCTCGGACCCATTTTTTTCCGCCGACACCTCTTTTCAGAGGGACATCATGAACAGTCTGGAGAAGCAGTCTTATCTCTGTGATGCTTGTCCTTTTTAGAGTGGTGGTGTTTTTCTGCCGACTTTATAGAAGTTTGGACACCGCTGACCATGGCATGCGGTGGATCGAAGGTGAACCAGGATGAGAGGTATCTGATGACAGTGAAGCTGCCTTCAAAGCTGCCTGTTTCTTCTCCATTGCTTTTATTTTTAGTTGAAGCTCCAAAGCTTTCTTACGATGTCTCCTGGTGGTCTGCTTAAAGCCCAGACAGACAATGCAGGCTTTGACACTGTGGTTGAAGCCTAGGCAAAGAATGCACACAGAGGGGTCATCGTCTTTGTAAACCTTAATGCCACCACAATGGTACTTTCGGAAGAACAGTTCCTAATCTTTTGTTGGTGGCATAAAAATTTACATTTTAAATAAACTTCAGGAAGTAGCAGCATTAGCGAATACTTTTCGGAGTTCAACGGCATTCCACAGCAGCTGTGGACCAACATGCAGTTGATGAAGAAAGAACGGAGGCATTCTGGAGATGCCCACGTTACATAGACGCTGATGAGGCATGTCAATGGGTGGCTCCAACCAGCAAAAATTTCCGGGTGGTCCTGATGCTGATGGCTTGCAGTTTTATGATGTGGCTCAATAGAGAAAGATGTTATCGAAAATCATACACTGTTGCACATTACATTTACATTTAGAGAGGACGGTTTTACCTGCACCTAGAAATGCCAGGAGGCCATATGTAACCTCTGGTATGAGTACACCCTGAGCTATACACAGTCGGCCAGCAGGAGAGATAAGCAAACTGGAGTAAAACAGCTGAAAGAGAACAAGCAACCTAAAAATGCTTGGGCCTGATCAACAAAAGAAGTAGAAGGCCATAAGAGTGTAGGATTTTAACAGATGACCAGGAAAACACCAGGAAGGGAGATAAGAGAAAGTACAGTTACGTAAGAACTTACCGTACCAGTAGATCTTCAAGAGAGGCTCTTGCAGTAGGTAATCACCTGTAGGACTGCGCCCCCTGGTGTCAGGACCACATGGAAACTTTTGCTAGCTAGCACTGTCTGATGGGGGATCGCCAACCAGACGTCAAGTGACCGACCACTATACTGGTGTGGACAGAACTCCAAGTAGCTGCCGCACAGATGTCTGCAGCAGATACATTTCTGAAACAGGCTGTGGAAGCAGCCATTCCCCTGGTAGAATGTCCTTTTACCTGACCCAGAAGGACCTTATCATACTTCTGGTAACAAAAAGTAATGTAGTTTGCCATACTTCTTAAAAGGCACTGTTTGGAAACTGTCACACCCTCCCTTTTTGGTGCGAAAGAAATGAAAAAGTGATCCATCTTGTGGACATCATTAGTCCTGCTTGTGTAAAAAAGGAAAATCATGTGAACATCTAACATATGCAGGATGGCTTCCCCTCGATCAGACTGCTTGGGGTAATAAACCGGCAATTCTAAAGACTGATTTCAAGGGTCATCTCTGAAACAATCTTGGGAAGAAAAGTACAGTTACATAAAAACTTACCGTAACAGTAGATCTTCGAGAGTGACTCTTACAGTAAGTAATTACATTTAGGACTGAAGCCGGCAGGTGTCAGGACCTCACGGAAAAATATCTAGCTAGCTGTCTCGGCGGGGGACCGCCCCCATGTCAGGTGACCGGCGTCAGGCAATGTCGGTATAAAGGGGTGGTTACCCATGCTCACCTTCCAGTTCTTTCACGCCAAAGGCGAGACCAGAGAGAAGCGATCATTTCCCATCCTGGAAAAGGAGCTGAAAAAGCTAAGGGGGATGGAGGGCGGGAAGGTATTACCTACTACAAGAGCCTCTCTCGAAGATCTACTGTTATGGTAAGTTCTTACGTAACTGTACTATCTTACTTTGAGAGGGTTCTTGCAGTAGGTAATTACATACAGGACCGAGTCCCAAGCAGTCTGGAGCAAAGAGAAGCTCACAGAAGGAGGAAACTACTCATACATAGATCCTCTGGCTGTGAAGGCCTTAGGAAAATAGACCTTGCAGAACAGCCAACCCGAAGCCAGCCCTCCGCCGAGAGGCAATGTCCAAACTGTAGTGTTTCGTAAAGGTATGGACAGAAGTCCAAGTTGCGGCTGCACAGATGTCAGCCGCCGACACATTCTTGAAACAAGCAGCAGAGGCAGCTACACCCCTAGTGGAGTGACCTCTGACTTGACCTGGTAAGGTCTTGTGATACTTGTCATAACAGAAAGTGATACAATGAGCCAATCATTTGGAAAGGCATTGCTTGGAAAACAGTGCTGCCCTCTCATTTATGAGCAAGAGAGACAAACAGTTGATCAGTCTTTCTGAGATCCTTTGTCCTGTTGGTGTAGTATCTCAAAATCCGGTGAACATTCAGAGTATGTAAGAGGTACTCCCCTTGACTGGAATGCTGCATAAAAAACGCAGGCAGTTCCATAGACTGATTCAGCGTAGATTCCGCTACCACATTAGGAAAAAACTTAGGGTTGGTACGCAGAGCCACACGTTCCTTGTGGAAAATCAAGTACGGGATTTTGCACATTAAGGCCTGAAGCTTGGAAATTCGTCGAGCTGAGGTAATGGCCACCAGGAAGAGAGCCTTCCAGGAAAGGAACTCAAGGTCTGGCGATGCTGCTGGCTCAAAAGGAGGCAGGGTAAGCTTCTCAAGAATGAAATTCAAGTCTCAAGGAGGGGCAGGTGCGCGAATGGGGGGTCTCAAGTGGAGAACCCTTCTAAGGAAAGTCTTAGCGACTTCCAGCTGTGCATAGGACCTGTCCCCAAAAGGAACATGGTAAGCGGAAATGGCCACCATGTGAACCTTCAAGGAGGAGTGACTGAGACCCAGGTAGAAGAGAAGACGCATGCAATCCAGGAGCCTCCCGACACAGCAGGAGAATGGTTCGAAAGCTCTGGAAGAGGCCCAAAAAGAGAACCTTTTCAATTTCATGACGTAAGTGGAACGAGTGGAAGGCTTTCTGGCCTCCACTAGAATCTCCGCCACCTGCGACAAAACCCCAAACCAGGTTTGAATTATATCTGCAGGAGCCACACATGCAGCTGAAGGGATTTGAGCCCTGGATGGACCAGGGTCCCCTGATCCTGGGTCAACAAAAGTTGCGACAGAGGAAGAGGAAGAGGAGGCTCCCCTGAGTACTGTTGCAGAAGACAGAACCAAACTTGCCTGGGCCAGAACAGAGCAATGAGGATCATGCGAACTCCTTCTGAACAGAGTTTGTGTAGGACCCTCGGAATCAATGGGATCGGGGGGGGAGCATAGACGAATCTGCCCTTCCAGTTCAGAGACAGAGCGTCTCTCCAAAAAACTCCACGCCCTGAAGCAAGCAAGCAAAAGGTGGGAAGTTTTGCATTGAGAGGAGAGGCAAAAAGGTCTACCAGAGGGGTTCCCCAGCGTAGGAAGACTTCTACTACCCCCTGATCCAGTTCCCATTCATGCACTTGGGCTGACGACCGGCTGAGGTGGTCTGCCAAAGTGTTTTTGACCCCCGGAACGTGAACCGCCGTGAGGTGAAGGTTGTGAAGGGTAGCCCAATCCCAAACCCGCATCACTTCCCTGCAAAGAGGGCAGGAACGGGTTCCTCCCTGTTTGTTGATGTACCACACTACACACGTGTTGTCGGTCTGAACAGCCAGATGACCGGGAAGCAGATACAGATGTAGGGCTTGTCAGGTGTACAGGATGGCCCTCAGCTCGAGCACATTGATGTGAAGAGTCTGCTCAAGTCTGGACCAAAAGCCCTGGGTCCTCTGAGATCCTAAGTGAGCTCCCCAACCCTCGCCCAGGGCGTCTGTTAGAATTTGGGAGGGGGGAAAAGACAGAAGGGAACTCCCCGGCAAAGGTTCTCCTGAACCATCCACCACTGCAACTCCCGCACCATCGGAGAGGAGACCAGGATCTCATGATCCAAGTCATCCACCAATTGATCCCATTGAGACCGAAGCATCCACTGAGAGATTCTCATGTGGAGCCGAGCACGAGGCACCGTGGGGATGGCAGCCGCCATGAGCCCGAGGAGGCGAAGGACTGACCTGGCACTGACCCGCCTGTGGTCTCACAAAAGGCTGGCCTGAGCCTGAAGGATGGCCACCCTGTCCAGAGGCAGGAATGCCAGCCCGGAAGTCGTATCTAGGATCACCCCACTAAACTGGAGTCTTTGAGATGGAATCAAATGGGACTTTGCCTAGTTGATGGTAATACCTAAGCTGGTGAAAACCTGCAGGGTGAGGGAAAGAGAGTGCAGGAGACCCTTCCTGGATGGGGCTGCCAGTAGCCAATCATCCAGGTACAGGAAAACCTGAACCCCCTGGGTACGCAGGTGGGCCGCTACCACAGAAAGGCATTTGGTAAACACTCAGGGGGGCTGAGGAGAGACCGAATGGGAGGGCCCACAACTGGCAGTGGTCCTCCTGAAAAGAAAACTGGAGGTATTTGCAGTGGCACAGGCAGATGGGGATATGTAGGTAGGAGGGGCAAAAGGCTCTGCAGGGAGAGCATTTGGAACCTCTTGTACTCCACGAACAGGTTCAGGGAACTGAGGTCCAGGATGGGCCTCACTTCACCAGATTTCTTCGGGACCAGGAAGAAATAAGAATAGTAACCTGTCCCCTGAAGCTGGGGGGGAAAGGGTTCTATTGCCGCTTTCCGAAGAAGAGCGGCGATCTCTTCCTGAACCAGAGGAATCAGTTCTGGGGAGTAGGACGACTTGGGAGGTGGTTTTCTTGGAGGTTTCTGAAGAAACTCTATTGAATGCCCCACTGTGATCAGCTGGAGCACCCAATTGTCTGTAGTGACCCTTTTCCAACCCGGCACATGAAGGGAGAACCTCCCTCCTACCGGTTCCTCTGGAACCTCCAGAGGCTGTGGGAGAAGGAAGGAGTCAGAAAGTGTGAGGCAGCGCACGGATGAAGCTCCCACTGCTTTTTTAGGCGGGGGGGGGCTTCATGGCCGGAGGGGCCCCGTTTGTTGGCCCGCATCCCTGGGATTTCGCTTTGGCCCATCCACGTTTGCAAAAGGGATGGCACTGCATCTGAGGGGCTCTGTACATGGAGTCAACCCCCTTGACAGCAGTGCTCTTCTCCCGCAGACCGGTGATGATGTCCTTGACATCACCACTGAACTGCACTGAACCCCTGAAGGACGAGTCCTGAATGGCGGACTGCACTTCAGCAGCCAATTCTGACACACAAAGCCAGGCATGATGCCACAAACCGACAGTGAAAGCTGAGCTCCTACCTGCGACGTCCACCGCATCGTAAGTAGCACGAAGCATGTGTCTACTGGCCAAATGAGCAGAATGGACTAGGTCTGCCGCTTCCTGTTTAGTCTGCGACTCAGGAAGGGAGTCAAATTTGGCTTCCATCTGACTAAGGATGGCCTTCTGGTAATCCCCCATGTGAGCGACATAATTCATGGCCCAAATACCCAGGGTGGAAGAAGCAAAAACCTTCCTGCCATACTGGTCCAAAAGGCGGGACACCTTATCCGGTGCAGATGAGTGTAGGTGCTTCGGGTTGGCAGTACGGCTGTGGGTGGTGCTGATGATGACCGAATCCACCTTTGGGTGTGAGTTAAGGAACTCAATACTCTCAGGAGCCTGGTATAGCCTATCTACCTTCCTAGGAAGGGGGGCTACAGCAGACGGTTGTCTCCAAATGGTGGAGACAAGGTCAGCATGAGGCTCGGTCCAGAGTGGAACTAAGGCAGGAGTGACCTCGGGCAGATCCAGATGTGCAGCTAGCTTTTGTCACTGTGGATCTGGCTCCAATGACTTCCACTGATGTAAAGACTGGATCTTACGCAGCAACTCTAGGAAGGACAGATCCTCCTGAGGAGTCCGAGGCCGGGCTTTGTCTGGAGTGCGTGATTCGTCATCAATGTCGGAACGCCCATCGGAATCGTCCGAGGAAGAGGAAGAAGAAGAAGGTGAAGACCCCTCCCCACTCATGGAAGAAATGGTCCCCTTGGGGAGTCCCCTGGGTAATGTGCCACCCCCTGCAGCAGAACTGGAGGGAAAACCTCAGGTATCCGGAAGAGGGGAAGGGCTTCCTCGGTTCGGATGAGGGTTCGGAACGGACCGGCATCGGAAGGGTTCTCAACCTCCTTGGTGATCTGAGCCTTGGCCTCAACCACAAGGAGGCTAGAGTCTCCCTCAGGTCCACTGGCGGCTGGTGGGGGTAGTGGAGGTGGGGGATATTGATATTGTGGGTATTCGTAGGACACGTATCTGTATCCCGATGGCGGGAAACCCAGTGTCGGGTACTGAACTGCCGGATACTGCTGTGCTGGGTGGTGCGGTGTCAGATACTGCGGGCCTGGGTAGGACGGCGTTGGATACGTCGGCATGTAGCCAGGTGCCAGAGGCTCCAATGGAGCGGAAGGCCCTGGGAACACCCCAACAGGCAGGCCCGGATTAGAGGGCTCGGCGGGTGTTGTGTCCGGCGTAGGGATGGCATCTGGGAGGGGGATGTCACCCGGCATCAGTAAGACCGGTGTTGAAGCCGGCGTCCGAGGGACTGACATTAGGTCACCCGGTCCAGCTGGAGGAAGGCCTGACAGGAGCATGCTGCATCCTTGTTTTCGCCTGGGGAAGAAGGGTGAAAGTCCCCAGGGTCCAACTGAGGAGACGCTGGTGCCTCGGAAGGCAGCGGCGAACATTGCAGGGAACCGGGTATGACGGACTGGTTGACAGGGTCCGACGTCGGTTCCAGAGCCGTGTGGGCGTCGGACAAGCTGACGGGAGTCTTATTGGCAGGGTCCACGCGGACGTCGGAGGAGCCGTCATCTGACTTACCAGAACCGTCGCCCGAGGAAGGTCTAGAAGGAGAAGTGGCCTTCTCGGGCGACAAAGGGACCATACGCTGCCCCGAAGAGTCAAGCAACTTAGCAGTCCTCTCCGGGCGGGCGATGGCGGAGCAGACGTCCGGCTTACAGGAGCCACTCGAACCAGAAGGCTGCACGGTGGCGACCTGACCGGAAGTGGAGGCCTCCTTTGACCCGGAGGCTCCAGAAGGGCCTGAAAGTGAGCCGGACGGGAGGGTAGACGCCTTCTTGGAAACCTCTAAGATGGCCATCGTTGAACGGTCCCCTGGAGGGGTCACTACCTTTAGGACGGTAACTCCAGCCGAAGTCGAGGAAGAGCAGTCCCGGTCCCAGTGCTTCTTCTAGTCTTTTTTCTTGCGGGGAAGTAGAGGCCTGCCAAATCTTCTTCAACTCCTTTTCCATGGAGGTCATTTCCTTTTTTAGTATATGGGCCTCCAGGGACTGCTGCCTCCATCGACAGGTGGCGGCGTTGAACTTCAGGCAATGCTGGCACGTCTCCATGAGGTGATACGGGCCTAGAGAGAAGAGGCACAGAGAGTGTGCATCCTTGTGTGGGAGTTGGGCACTGCACGCGTCGCACTTATTCTTGTGCTCGGAGGGAGTCGGGGACAACATACACAGCGCGATGTTGTGGTAAAAAAACTCGAGAAACGAGGAAAAAAAGGCGGTAATACTACCGACGTCAGGACTGCAGAGCAGGTGAACTTAACTGTGAGGCACTTTAGCAAGTTAACGGCAGGAAAGAACTTGAAGGCAGGCATGGGGGACTGCCCCTTTATAACGACGTCCCTGACGCTGGTCACCTGACGAGGGGGTGGTCCCCCACCAGAGACTACTAGCTAGAAATGTTTCCGTGAGGTCCTGACGCCTGCCGGCTTCAGTCCTATATGTAATTACCTACTGCAACAGCCCTCTCGAAGTAAGATCTCAGGATCTGTACGCAGAGCCACCCTGTCTCTGTGAAAAATGAAATAAGGCACCTTGCACATCAGGGCCTGAAGTCCAGAAATTCTATGAGCTTAGGTAACTGCAACTAAAAAGAGCACTTTCCAGGACAAAAAGCACATATCACAAGAACTTGCCGGCTCAAAGGGAGGCAAGGTCAACTTTTCTAAAAGAAAATTAAGGTTCTGCAGTGGAGCAGGGTTACGCACCGGGGGCTTCGATGCAAGATACCTTTCAAAAAGATTTAAGAGACCTCTACCTGACCCATAGTCTTGCCTCCTACTGGATCATGGTAGGCAGAGACGGCTGCTAGATGAACATTCAGGGACAAGTAACTCAAGCCCAGATCCGACAGATGAAGAAGGTACTCCATAACCTGGGGAGCAGGACACATGAAGGAATCCAGATCTTTTGCGGTGGCCCAAATGAAGAAACGCTTCCACTTAATGGCATAGGTAGTTCTAGTATATGGCTTTCGCATCGCCACCAAAATATAAGCTACCCTATGATAAACCCCGTACCGAGAAGCAGCAATGTCCTGGATGAATCACTGTGCCCCCTTCTTGGGTGAGCGGGTCGAAAGATAGATGTAGAGGGATCAAAGGCTCCACTGCTTGTTGCTAAAGCAGTGGAAACCAGATTTCTTGAGGACAAAAAAAGGTGATCAAAATCACTTGTGCTACTTTTGACTGGATCTTGGTCAACACTCTCTGTAATACTGGAAAGGGAAGGAATGCATACAGAAATCTCCCTGTCCAAGAAAGTGACAGTGCATCTTGCCAGAAAGCACCATGCCCGGGATCGAGCAAGCAAAACTTGGGAAGTTTTGCGTTTGATGGGGCTGCAAACAGATCCACCTCTGAATGACCCCAAAGGTTGAAGATGTGATCTATTACTTCTTGTTTTAACTCCCATTTTGAGCCCTTACCCTGGTGTGGCTGAGACTGTCTGCGAGAATGTTCTGCACCCCTGGGACATGAATGCCCAAGGAAGGATTTTGTGCAGAACTGCCCGTTCCAAACCCGCATCGCTTCTCTACAAAGAGGATTCGAACAGGTGCCCCTGTTTGTTGATGTACCACACCACGCACGTGTTGTCCGTCTGGATCAACAGGACTTCCTGAAGAAGGATGTGCTGTAAAGTCTGAAGAGCATAAAGTACTGCACTCATTTCTAGCGCATTTATGTGCAGATGTGCTTCTATAAGGGACCACAGGCCCTGGGTCCTGTGGGATTCCAGATGGGCACTCCATCCCTGTCCCAACACATCTGTAGTCAGTATTTGGGAGTGGGAAGGGGGTCTGGAAAAGGACTTCTAACAACAGATTGCTGGAGTTCCGCCAACATAACAGGTCCTGTTGCACTGGGGTGGAGATGAGGATCGGACTGTCTAAGTTGTCTTCTCTCTGATCCCACTGGGATCTTAGAGTCCATTGCGAACTACGCATGTGGAGTTTGGCCAGTGGGACCGTGGGAACAGCCGCTGCCATGAGGCCAAGAAAGCACAGAACCGCTCTGGCTGAGATATGTCGACTTGAAGATACCAGCTTGGCCTGACTCTCCAGAGTTTCTGCCCTGTCCAGGGGGAGAAAGGCCATGCCCTGTACTGTGTCCAGCACCGCCCCAATAAACTGAAGGCATTGGGAAGGAGCAAGCTGGGACTTGGGGTAACTGACCATGATACCCAGGCACTTGAACAGGTGCAGAATAGCCGACAGGGAGGCTTCCAACCCCTCCCTTGACAGAGCTGCAAGGAGCCAATCGTCGAGGAAGGGAAAAACAGCGTGCCCCTGACACCTCAAGGTCCCTGCCACTACCCCAGGCACTTGATAAAAACCCACAGGGAGGAGGACAGGCCAAAAGGGAGAGCCCTGAACTGGTAATGCTCCCCTTGGAAGGAAAACCTAAGAAATTTGTAGTGAGGACTGAAGATTAGGATGGGAAGATATGCATCCTTCATGTCCAGGGCACCAAGCCACTGACCCTTGGATAGGAGAGGCAGAAGACTTTGCAATGTCAGCATCTGAAACCTCTTGTATTCTATGTAGAGGTTTAGGGAACTGAAATCCAAAATTGGGCGAAAATCCCTAGTCTTTTTGGGTACGAGAAAGAAGGGGGAGTAGAATCTCTTCCCAAACTGGTTTGCCAGCACTAGCCCTATTGCTTCTTTGTGAAGCCCGAACTGGCGGCTGAGGAATTTGAGTCCGCTTCGGAATCTTCTGAATCCTCCAGATTCTCAGTAATTGGAGGATCTGGCTCCCTGGTGGTAACTTCAGAAGTCAGGGGTTGCGTAGGTTCTGACGGATGGTCTGACTTCGAAAGACGAGTACGTACCGGAGAAGGTGCCCTAGACGAAGAAGCTAGGCAGCCGACGTCCGGGGGAACATGATGCCTGCTGTCTAGTTCAGAGACCAACTGAGTTTTGGTAGCCGTCCACCATGAATTTAGAATTTCCCTAAAATCCACCCAAGGTTGAGGAGGAGGTGGAGTGGGAGGAGGAGGAGGTGGATGAGTAAACCCGTATCCAGGCCCATGTCCCCCAAAACTAGGAGACGGGTAATGGTGTGAGTAGCCTGATAAAGGGTAAGAACCAGGGTTGCCAGAATAGCAGAAGGCTGACAAAAAAAGATCTCGCGTTGGGGCAGACGGTGCGTAACCCAACGGAGGATAAACTGGTGTCGGAAAGCCTGACGTCAGACCGTGAGGGTAACATGGCAATAGACATGACGGTGGGTATCCAGATGGCTGCCCTGACAGAGAGTATGTTGAAAGCCCTGACGGAAGGTAGCCAGAAGGAGGCCCAGCTGGGGGATAGCCAGACGGCGTCCCCAATGGGGGATAGCCTGACTGGGCGACACCGATGAAGGGAAGACTGTAGGTGGCCCAGACGGAGGGGCTCCTGATGGTGCAGGAAGTCCTGAAGGACCTACGGGCCCAGAAAGGTAAGGTCCCAATTGAGGTATGCTTGAGGGAAGACCCAACAGGGCAAGGCCCGATGGTGGTCCCATCGGAGGTAAGGGAGCCTGCAGGCATTGAGAAACGGGATCCAATGCCACAATAGGTGGTGTTGGAGCCACCATAAGGCCTGTCAGCACTCTTTTGACGGGCATACCTGGCGAAAGGTAGTCGTCCGATGGGGCCTACGGGACCGGCGACAGCAGAGGAAACTCTGATGGACCAGGCAACAGGGGTTCGCCATGGAGGGAGCTCGAGGAGATCCCTGTCCTCCAGCCTGAACAGTGACAATGTCAGGCAGTGCTACATCAGGGCCTGACGGGCGCAAAGAGGTCGTGTGATGGTCGGAGGGTCCGATGATCGACCTGGGTCATGCAGGAGTCAGAGGCCCTAACTCCTGACTTACCAACCCCAGCCTGGCGTTCGCTGGAAGGTCCGACGAGAAGCTTATCAGTCACACCTGCCGACTTAAGAGCCCTGGGTGGAAATGGGACTAACAGCGGTGGCAGCCTCGAAAGAATCCGAGGAACCCACTGCTACCATAAGCAGTGGTGACGGGAAGACCAAAGTCTGCTCTGTAAGGAGGAGCACAGGCTTGGTGTCACTACATTTACCTTCTCAGCAGAGGGCTGGTCCACCGTCGAAGGGCTTGCGGGTGGCTTCGTTGGAGGAAGGGATTGCTCCTGTTCCCTATGTTTCTCTTTAATCCTTTTCTTCTTCTTGTGAGGGTCCCCAGGAGAGGAAGAATCACTTTTAAGCTTTTTTAACTCTTGTGCCGTCAAAGCCATTTTTTCCTTCAGGATATGGGCCTCGAGGGACTGTTGGTGTAGTTTCCATGTGGCCTGGCTGAAACAGGCACAGGCCTCGCACTCCTCAACTTTGTTTTTAGGCCATAGGCAGAAGCGGCAAAGGGAATGTTGGTCTTCATGCGGGAGCTGGATGCCGCACGAACCGCACTTGCATTTATGCAGATCCGTTGGTGAAGAGGACGACATACAAACGATTAAGTCGAGAAAATAAGAGAGCAAATACTCATCCGGAATAGGTGTTCAAAACTGCTGTGACGAGCTTCAGTCAGTCCAACATACGCAGGTCGACGGTGGGAAAGAACTGGAGGGCAGACGTGGGGGCCGACCACTATATAGTGTCACGCTGACGTCAGTCACGTGACATCTGGTGGGCTGTTCCCCATCAAACAATGCAAGCAAAAGTTTCCATGTGGTCCTGACGCCAGGGGGAGCAGTCCTACAAGTGATTACCTACTGCAAGAGCCCTCTCGAAGTACGATCTATAAGTCTGGATTACAAGAACTGAATGTATTATCAGACAGTCAACTATCAAGCCTGATTAAGCAGTTTACCTGTTAATCATTCCCAAAGAGGTATTAACTGGCTAATAATTCAGTTACATATAAAAATAATTTAGAAGAAGAAAAAATGCGTGTGTCATAGGAAGTGTTTATTTTCAGTACCACTGCATACTAGAAGTAGGATTGTTTGTGCAGTATAGTGCATCGCTACTTGTACTGCAGTTTATACTGTGGATCTTACAGGGAGGAATAGGGTGCAGGAATACACTATTTTTAAGTGAAAAAGATGTTCCAGGACTAGAGAGCATGGGATGAAGTTGGAGGGAGGCCGATTCAGAGGAAACGTGAGGAAGAATTTCTTCACAGAACGGGTGGTGGACAAGTGGAACACCCTGCCAGAGGAAGTGGTGGGGGCTGAAACAATCACGGGATTTAAGAATGCATGGGATAGACATAAAGGAATTCTGGAGGTCAGGGGTAAGGGGCAACAGACTTCTAGGAAAACAAAAACTGAACTTACAAGCTCAAATGGGCAGCCTGGGTGGGCCACAGGCCCTTATCTGCTGACACTGTCTATGTATCTAGGACAGAAGGCATGGTTCCCATATTTACTGTCCCCACTACTCAGTGGGTACAACAACAGAGATTGCTCTCATGTAAGTAAGCATCTAGCTTAGCTTTAAAACCAACAAAGGTGGATTCGCTCACAATATCCGATGGTAGTTGATTCCACATTCTTGTAGTCCTTGATAAAAATGCATTTTTCCTCATATTTTTCCTAGGTATGTAGACTATAAATTGCTTGTTGTGAGTACTGAAATTATGTACCTGGCCTTACGAACATACCAAGAAGCCAGCAGAAGAAGGCTATTTGGTCTATAAAGTCTGCTCGTATTGCAGGATCCACAGCTTGAGCTAATGTCCCTGCCTCCCTCCCTCCCTCCCATCCTCCCTACCCACGATCCTCATCTTCTCCCTATGCCTATCCCAGGCTCTCTTAAAGCTGTTCACTGTCTTCAAGGAGATGACCTCTTCTGGCAGCGCATTCCAAGTGTCCACCACCCTCTCTGTGAAGAAGTGCTTCCTGACCTCCCTCCTAAACCTCCCACCCTCCAGCTTAAGACTGTGCCCCCTCGTGTTATGGTTGCCACTCAGCTTAAAGAGACGCTCCTTATCAACCTTATTTATCCCTTTCAAGTACTTGAAGGTCCCAATCATGTAATCATGTCACTCCTCTCTCTCATCTTCCAGGGAGAACATGTTCAGTGCCCTCAACTTCTCCTCGTATGCCTTACCCTGCAGACACGTTATCATCTTTGCAGCCCTCCTCTGGATATTCTCCAGCAGGTTAATGTCCTTTTTGAGGTGTGGGCACCAGTACTGAACTCCATACATAGTCTTTGTATATGATCCTCAATTCTAGTGATAACTCACTGTCTAAGTATTTTATTCAGACATAGCAAGTCACCACTGCTTCTCCTGAAGTTAAGAGGTCACAATCCCAATACCCCAAGCCTTGTTTAATAGGGTTGGAATTTGTTTAGTGTGTCAGCACTGGGCTTTTTCAAGAAAATCTGTGTCTTTTTTAAACCTGGATTCCAAAATTTGGAGCAGTAGTCCAACTGTGGCCTAATGTATGATTTATATAGTGGTAACATTACTTGTTTCGTTTTATTTGTTAAGGATCTCCTGATACAGTTTATCAAATGATTCACTTTCTTTGCCATGTGTCTACACTGATTACTACTTTTCATATTGCTTGTAACTATCACCCCTAAATCCCTGAATTTATCCACTTCCAATAGATTCTTACTGTGAATCTTGTAATCTTGTTTAGAATTGTTCCTGCCACAGTGCATTACGAAACATTTATCTACAATAAACTTCATCTTGTTGTTGTCAACCCAATCTACAATATAATTCAAATCAGTAATCACACTGGATAGGCCCTCTTCACAGTCTACCCTTCCACCAAGTTTTAAGTTATCTGCACACTTAATCAGTTTCTTTTCTCCTGATATTTGAAGGTTGTAGACAAACAAGTTAAATAAGAGAGGTCCCAAAACCAATCCCTGGGGAACCCCACTGGACACATTACCATCAGCTGATAGTGATCCATTTATTCAAGCCTTTGTTTTCTGTCGGTAAGCCATACTGATATCCACTTAAGTTTGTTGTTTATTCCTAGGCTAAGTAACTTGTCTATAATTCCTTTATACGATAGTATATCAAAAGCCTTTTTGAAATAATAAATATGACATCTACTGTCTCATTATGGTCTAGGTTCTTAGTTACCATCTCACAGAAATGTATTAAATTAGTATTACAACCCCTGTTTTTTGTGAAGTCATGTTGTGTCTCATCTTTCAAGCCCTGAAGTGTTAGGATCCCTCAATATTTCATTTTTAATTATCCCATCTATTCTTTTCCCAACACTCGGTGTAAAACTCACTGGTCTATAATTTGAAGGTGAGGTTTTGCTACGTTTTTTACATATTGGAACTATAATAGCCCTCCTCCAATATAGCGGCACATGTCCTTTGTTAACGGACTTGTTTCCAATGATGGCAATAGATGTGGCCAGTTCCTTGGCCAATTCCTTCAGCATATGTGGGAGTACTCCATCCAGACCCAGTGATTTATTACAATCCAGTGCTGCAAGCTTGCCCTGAATATAATTGGGTTTACAAATAGCAATAATCCCTGGGGTGTCAAGCTGTATCCTACCCTGTGTCATTCAATATATTGTCTCCTGTGCGTATACAGAACAAAAGTAGCAGTTTAAAATTCTTGCCATATCCTCTGGTTTATTATATTGTGCCCCATCATGGATAAGCAGACCAATAATCTTGTAGCTCCTCTTTTACCGTTCATGTAAGAATAAAACCCTTTCATATCCTTTGAATGAGCAAGTTGAAATTCAGTTTCCTTACGTGCTTTGTTTATAGAAATCATTAGCTGTTTCAATGCCATCCTATATTTCCTAACATTAGATTGTGTCCGTGTCTTTTTCATAACTGAAAAGCGATGTTTCTTTTTGTTTATTAATCTCTGTATTTTGTAATTAAACCATAACGGTTTCTTGCCTCTTTTGTTGCATCTCTTCCTAGCTGGGACAAATTGGTCTTTTAGCATTGTAATGGTGTCGCTTATTAGGGACCAAGCTGAATCTGTATTCAACCCCAGTAGTTTACTATGGAGATCACACCTGTCTAGTTCTTTGCTAATTGCTACAAAATCAGCTTTATTATAGTTTTTAAAGATGGTCATTCACCTAGTAAATGCTTTCCTTTTATCAATCGTGAAGCAGACAGCAAAGAAAAAATGTTATTGTTACGTGTATGAAAATACATTCATTTAAAAATTCTTGAACATAAGAATACATTTATTTTAGTTGAGAATCAGTAATTACTGTACTTACAGACGCTCGGGAGCTTGCTCTTACTCTAGCCACAAACTCTCTCTCCTTCTCGGCAGCTTGTCTTTGTATTCTCTGGAAGTTGGTAAGTGCTGCAGTAAACTCACCCAGCAGGCGATCTTTCTGTATTTTTCTTTGGCGCTGAAAGAATGATGCACAAAATAAACCAAGCATAAGATCATGAAGTTAACACACTAGTAAATGAGGAAAGACAGGTTTTTTTTTTTTAAATATGCACAGTAATTGCCCTATAAATGAATCAAACTTGACCAGCTCTCCTTTTTTTGAGACGTTGTGTTATTGAAATTCAACAAAATATAGTACAAGCTCCTAGGCAAACCTGATCTTAATTTGCAACAGGGTACAAAATGTATTCTTCAGCGAACAGGGGGCAAGTATCCAGTTCATTCAGACTCTAAAAGGAAACCTGTTTTAAGCTAATTTACATTCAAGACAACGTGGCACACTGTTCGACAAGCAAACATATCAGACAATTTTTATTCATACCATTTACTATAATTAAGCAATAATGCCCGACAGGGTGTGTGTCGTGCTGGGATAACGTCACGCCTCAGGTGGTTGGGCATAAGGCCGCAGGCCGAGTGTGTCCAATGACTGAGACGTGACGTTATCCCAAACGACATACACCCTGGAGGGCATTATTGCTATTATACAATGGCTCGTAGTTATACAGAATAAAAAAATAATTTTAAAGATGTTTTTGTGTGGAAAAATATTTTTGTTTTTTAAGAGAAGATGAAACAATCAAGCAAACAGTCATCTGCAGGTTCACAGTGAGGCTGAGACTAGACCTGTGATGTTGTACTGGGATAACATCACGGGTTCAGCCCAAGACTGACCAATCAGAGTCCAGGATTTTTTCTTGCCATTGTATAAATACCCAATACAGTCTCGATTAAAAAAAAATCTGTAACTGTCTAAGATATCAACAAAATAGTTTTGGTGCTATATAGCATCAACTCCCAAACTGTTTTTCCCCACAGTCTGAAAGATTGAGATAGCCTAAAAAAGAAAACTAAATCAGACTTCTTGATATTTTCCTTTCTCCGAATTTCAAGTCTTTTCCTGCGTGTTGAAGTTGTAAATGGTTTGTAGCCCAATTCAGATTAATAACGAATGAGTACAGAAATTTCAATAGCAACAATTCTTATTGCTATTGTACCATTGCCAGCTGTATCTCATAAGACAAGGCAAGTGGAATTGTATTTTTTTTTTTTATTCCCATTTTAATTAAAGTCAGTAGAGTCGAATAATATTGTTTCCTATTTCCTAAACAATGTGTTTGGTATTTTTTTTTTTACCAAGTTATTATTTGGAGTTGTAGTTGTACACATGGGCCCGGATATTCAGACTGCGCCAGGCTGTGGCGCAAGCCTGGGCGCAGCGCAACATGGCTGCGCAGGGGCGTTGACAGGGTGATATTCAATGGAGCTGCGCCATGGCACATCAGCGTTGAATATCGCACCCTGGCTAGAAGCAGTGCGCATGACGCAGTGGCACTGCACCAGCGCAAGTGGCCAGAGTGGAGCAGTGGGATGCGCGAGCGCAAGTGCCATTGTGCTAGGCGCAACAACCGCGATATTCAAATGTGCACATGCAAATGGGGCCATAATGCATGCAAAGTGGAAATGGGGCCATTTGCATGTCATTATGGCCCCATTTGCATGCAGGTGCACCGATCCCCAGAGACTTGCACCTGGCGCCCTGCCAGGCTGCAACTGTCAGGGACCGACGCCACCCTGCACAGTGCGGCAATGTGCCCCACTGCCCGATCACAGGCATACGTTGAAAATGACATTCGTCCTATATCCCTGGTGGTCCAGTGGACCGCTTGCAGCCCGATCACGGGGCATCAATATGTAAAAATATCATCCCATATCCAAGGTGGTCCAGTGGACCGCTCGCAGTCCGATCGCGGGCTGAAGTTAAATAGTAATCCAACATCCCTGGTGGTCAGTGGACGCTCGCAGCCAATTAGTAGGCTGAAGTATGTCTAAATATGATCCAATATCCCCAGTGATCCAGCAGTATCTCCCCACTGATCCCTCCCCGGTCAGCGGCAGGAACCTACCTGCCACCGTATGTAGGGCTGTACACCCATTGGTCCACAGCGTGAGCCAATGGGCATGCAGCTATACCAGACTATACAGTCCAGATATGTGACATATCTGACTGTACGATGGGCTGCATGCCCATTGGCTCCACGCTTGTGGACCATAGGGCATACAGCCCTACTTCCACGTGTCAGTCAGCCGGGCGGGTGGAGGGAGCGGGTGGTGGGGCTCATTGAGTGGGATACCGCTGGACCACCAGGGATATTGGACAATATTTTTACATACTTCAGCCCGCCGATCGGGCGAGCGCATCCACTGGACCACCAGGGATATTGGACGTGTATTATTTTATACTTCAGCCCGCGATCGGGCTGCGAGCGGTCCACCGGACCACCAGTGATATTGGATTACTTTCATTTTAACTTCAGCCCGCGATCGGGCTGCGAGTAGTCCACTGGACCACCAGGGATATTGGATTTCTTTCATTTTAACTTCAGCCCGCTATCAGGCTATGAGCAGTCCACTGGACCACCAAGGATATTGGATTACTTTCATTTTAACTTCAGCCTGCGATCGGGCTTCGAGCGGTCCACTGGACCACCCGGGATTTTGAAGGATCCTTCTTCTATGTATGCCCGGGATCGGGCATGGGGGGGTGCCGCCAGGTGCAGCCGGAGCTCAGGTGGCCACCCACAGGTGGCAGCTGCCGTGTTGCACCCTGTATACGGCAGCTCACCTGTGGGGTAGGCCAACCGTTGTTCCCTTTGTTTTTGGGCTCACCTGTGTGCAGCACAAGTAGGGGTTGAGTATGCATGGGCTCAGCACATCCCGGGTTGAATATCGGGATGTGCGGAGTATGCATGGGCATGCCCCCCTCCCCCAACCTGCGCCGCATACATTACTGATGCGCTCCGGCGCTCCGGGATTTGTGCCAGGCACAATCCACGTTTGAATATCGTGCCGGGGCACATCAGTGGGTTGCGCATGGCGCCACCCTTCTGAATATCCGGGCCGTGGTTTTTAAGGAACACGAAGAAAGAAACCAGTTATTGGGGTTAATAAACAAATAAGCTAGCAGGTTTCCTTTTTCTGACCCATATATCAAAAGATCATTGAATGCCATTAGTGCATGAACACACACACACAAACAACCAAGATTTGGTAAATTATTATTTTCATATAATGCAGTAGTGTGTAATCAGCATATCTTTATTAGTAGAAATACAAAAAGACACATATCTCAATAATGCAAAGCTTCACTGAAAGTATATGCAGATCTCCAAGAACGAATTTAGACTTGTTCTGCTTTAAGCAAGAGACAATAGTGCCAAATTGTCACTCCATAATCTGTAAAGGCTGAAAACAAGAGACACAAACACATTTTGTCTATCTCAGGATTCCTCTGTACATCAGCCCAGGGCAAGGGTGAATCAGTCCCATTGTGTGTGGTAACACGGGTTCAGGTCACGGTGAGCCCAAAACTGAAAGGTATTTTGATCCCATTTTTTCCTTTACCGTTACTGTGATTAGCTGCTGTAATTTTTCTCAACTGCACATGATGCAGTTGTAAATGAGACCCGTGCTCAGCTTGCTTTCCAATAAATAAACTGACCTGCATTCAGGGACAGTGATAGGGGGTCCAACAATATGGCTCCAAGCGGACCAGCCAGTGTCAAAAATGTGGGATAAAATTCTATTTTGTGGGTCCAAAATACAAAAAGACAAAAAAAAAATACTGCATTCTGTGTCTGTAAGTACATGTAAAGTTGTATTTGTGCATTCGCCCCATGGCAGCAGAAGTCGGGCACCCAATGACACACTGTTCACTTCCTTCCCTGACTGTGCAATATACTGCCTCCGATTATTGCCACTGCATAGAGAGTCAGACTGACACCATGGGGGACAGGATATCAGCAGGCTGCACCACAATGTATGCTGCTCTAACACACTACATCATTTGCAACGTGACCCTGCCAGAGTCACTGTCTTGTTCTCCCCCGCTCCACCCCACCCAAAATGAACTGTTTAATACTGGGATTGGGGACAGACAGCCTCAGGACAGGAGGAAGGGAATGGCTTCTTGTTTGATATTTTATTTTGTTGGACTGCACCCCTGACAACATCATTCACTTACAGTAGCAAGCCACAAGTTTCAGCATAATTGCTAGATCTATTCTCTTCCCTCTGCACCATTTGGCTGTGTGGTCTGTAAATTTATTCCCAGTTGCCAACATAACACTGAAATTAGCACTTACTTGCCACTAACATTTAATTTGCCTAAGGCTTGCTTATTTAGCTCAGCCCACCACAGAGCTATTCTACCGCTGTCCTCACTCAAGTTCTTCAATGACCTCGTGCTGAAAGACACGCTGTGAATGCAACATACCATTTAAAGACCAACAAGTAACTAGCCCTAAATGTACTGTGTACTACTGCACACCAGGACTCGCTCCTACTCAGTTCATGCTGCTTAACTTGACTGTGAAGGGAAGAGTTAGGAATCAGTCTGCAGCAGATTAACTGGGAGCTCTAGATGTAACAAAATAAGGGAGGATTTCTGTTAGACGTTGATCAGGCACTCATTGCCTTTCACGCCAATGACACCATTCAAACACAAACACACACTGTATAACTTGACAAACTGATCAGTATATTACATGCCGAATGCTTTCAGCAGAAACACTCCACCACTGGTCGGTACCAGCACTGCCCTTCCCTGCCTCTGGCAGTACACTGTCTTCCTCGATGTGGTCTTCCAAAAGATGGCACCAACTTCCCAAGCTATGGCACATTCTAAAAAGCTTTCATGTGAGGGGGGAGGGCCTGACAGAATCACGGAGCCCAACTTAATTGGGCAGACCAAGCAAGGTCCGACAATGGCACTGCCACCAATCACTGCTGCAGATGTAACATCTGCGTTCCTCAGACCTCCACATGTGCGGCTGAGCCATACAGAAGTGGGATGGGCCACTAATGACTGTGGAGAAGAAAACAATGATAGGGCACAAGTGCCTAAAACAGCAGCATGGAAAGCCAGGAACCAGGCAGACTATGCGCGTCTGTTTTGATGCACAGTTTTGGTGGGAGTGCGCTTAAAAACTATTTTGTGCCTTTTTTTTCCTTTCTGGGCACACATTAGCACAATCACTGATTGCATTACCATATGTTATATACTGCAGAAGTAATTCTTTTCACTGTTATCCTTCTACTGGTATGATGCACGTTGTAACAGTGAAATTATTGTATTACCTTTTATTCTTCTGGTAACTAGGAAAGACCCACTAGGCAAAAGGCCTGTTTTCAGGGGCAACCCAGGAGCACTGGGGAGGTTAAGTGACATGCTCTGTCACACACAGTATGCAACTGGAGGTTATGGGAATCATACCCAGGTCTGCTGAATATACCAAGCTTAGACACAGTTTGTTATTCTAACCTCTAGGGTATACTGGCAGCCCCAATAGGCAGATCACTCACCTATAATACTTATTCAAGGAGTGGAACACAGTTCACATGCACACTCTAGCAGTTCCTAGTTTGTTAGCAGTGCCCATCATTAGTCTCAAACTGACCATTTTTATGTACAAATATGGACAGAAATCTGATCTCACTGACTTTAATCAGGCGCACCCTGCACTCTCCCTGAAAAAAATGTCATTATGTGCCTGAGTGCAAGGGCGAATCAGCTCAATCAGGAAGTGAAGGGATCATCAGCTGGCTACTATGTCGGGGCCAAACTACAATCCTTTCAACTTCCATACAGACGTGGTACCAGGGACAGTGTGGGGACGCACACCCATGCAAGTCTATGGGGCTAGTGTTCAGAACTTTTTTAAGGGTCCCTATTATTTGAGCAGTTGCTTTCAGTTTTACCAAAAGGTAGCTTAAAAGTCTTTAAAAACGTTCTGAAAACAAGTCCCTCAGACTTGTACCGGGCACACCCCCGCACTCTCCCTGGTACCACGTCACAAAATGAGACAGCGCAGGGGCGGAGCAGGCAGACCGGGAAGTGGAAAAGAGATCAGCTAGCTGGAAGTTTTGCCAGAATTAAGATCCCTTCTCCTCATAAAGGAATGCTTTGCAATTTTTAATTTTTACACAGAGGGACTATCGCCGCCCCAGGGTAGCGGGCTGTGAAGCCCAAAACTTTATTAATGTAGGTCACACCCTCACTATGCTCCTCCCACCACCTGAGCAGTATATCCCCCGACTCTGCCCTGTGATGTCAGATCTCTGCATGCTGGAAACAGGGATCTGTGCGCCACTTGCCAGGGGAGATCGGGTGAGTACTACTGATGTGAACTATATACCACTCCTAGAACAATGGTTACAGATGAGTAAGTTATCTTTCTAGGGGCATGGATACAGTTCATTACCTACATTCTAGTAGGCTCCTAGCTGTTCTCAGGGAGAAGGGGGTAAGGCACTCCTTACTTGGTGAACAGAAACGGCACAACAAAGGTCACCACAAAAGCAGCATCTTAATGGGACTCTAGGTAGATGTTGCAGTGAGAAATAAAGATGTGTGCTGTCCAAAAGGCAGAAGCCCTGCAGATTTCCTAGATGGGGAATTTCTTGAGGCAGCAGTATGTCTTGCGCGGAATGAGCCCTAAGCCCTACGGGAGGCTCCCTACCAGTCAACCTACAGTCATCCTATAGCAGAGGTCAATATAGGATGTTATCTACCTGCCAGTCGCCAACTTAGCTGCCAGTCTACCATTTGCTGCTTCAACATATCTTACAAACAGCTGGCGAGCCTCACCCCAAACTCCAGCAATCCGCCCCTTATGAGAGTGTTTTCCACAGGTCCAAAGTATGGAGTCTACGGTCAGCCTCCAAAAAAGGTTTAGTGAAACAGACAACTGACTTGATCACCTGGTAAAGGTTAAACTCCGACACTACTTACAGGAGGAACTTCAGGTAAGGGCAAAGGACAACCCCGTACTTGTGGAAGACAAGATATAGAGACTCCACTGAGAGCACCTGAAGCTTTCTGATCCTTTTGGCTGACATTATGGCCACCAAGAAAGCTGTCCTCCATGACAGGTGGGACATCTCACAACTATGCATAGGCGCACGCAGCCAGCCAGCACTAGCAGGTCCCATGGTGGTGGTGGGCCATGCACTAGAGGGGACAGGTGGTCCAGGCTCTTAAAAAAGGCTCTGACAACCTTTTCCTGTGCCACTGTTGGCTTAACAGTCAGTGCTCAGTAAGCAAAGATGGCCGCCAGGTGCACCACAAGGGTCGTCTATCACAGTCTTGACTGAGAAAGGGACCACAGGTAGTCCAGGATGCTTGCCACGGGGCAGGCAAGGTGATCAAGCTCCTTGCCCTAACACCAGATGAAGAACCTCTTACACTTGCACAGCATCAGCGGGTTGACTCTTTTCAGGAGACTTTCACAATGTGGAGCATTTCTTCCAGCAGAACCAAGGCCTGGAATTCTAGCAGCTCAGGAACCAGGCTGAGAGGTGCAGGGATATCAAGTCAGGGTGTAGGACCATCCCCTGTTGACTGTTCAACAGATCTAGGCGAGGAAGCAGCTGCAAGGAGGCCTGCTACTGAGGCTGATAAGATCCAGGTACCAGAACTGCCTGGCCAGTCTGGAGCCATCAGGATAATCCGTGCCTTGACCACCATCTTGTGAACCAAGGGGATAGGAGGGAAGGCGTACACGAGGCCTGGGGTCCAGGGCCTCATGAAGGCATTAACCAATAGTGTCCTGGACTGTCGGGGGTGGGCACAAAATAGCCACAGTTTGGCGGTCTCCCAGGAGGAAAACAGAGACAACAGAGGAGTGCCCTACAGGGAGAACAAGTGGTTATCCATCTCCTGATTCAAGGACCACTCATGCAAGGTTTCTCCTACAAAGCTTAGAGCATCTACCAGCTGACTGTTCACTCCTGCAACAGGGATCATCAGGAGATCTACTCCCAGGCTGTGCATGAAGGTCCAGGTGCGGGGGCCTCCCAACAAATAGGAAGGGAGAGTGATCCACCCTGTCTGTTCAGGTAGAATATGGTCGTGGTGCTGTCCATCTGGACCTGCATGGCCTGACCTCTGACTAGACAGGAACCATCAGAGCAAGCCACACTTCACAGAGCTCCAGCGGATTTACTTAGTGACAGAAAAACAGCAAGCTACGGCAACGTTCGGTAGAAAAGATAAAAATACTCACATGTAGAAGGTAAATACCAACGCTTTATTCCACACGAGAGTACCGACACTCTTGTTGGAATAAAGCATTAGTATTCAACTTCTATATGAATTTTTATTTATCTTTTCTGAGTGCTGTCACTGTTTGTTGTTTTTCTGTCAGTTTTAGGCAAGCACCCATTCTCACCATGAGTGCATGGCTTATGTGCTTGCTTTATGTGGTGACAGGATTCCTTGGTGACCAGAACTCATGGGCTCTGTGGTGTCCCAGGTGTGTTCCCCACCATACTAAGTGCATCCATTGTGAGTGTGGTGGTTGGCTCTGGGGGGGACAAATGGGATTCCTTCCACCAGATGTTCTGGGACTAGTCACCACTGGATGGCATCCCACATGGGTTGGGTCACTGTGACCGGCTGGTCCAAGTGACCCAGGCGGTGGGACCACTGACACCCCAACTCCCACTGCAGGCGGTGCATCCTTCAGTGGGCCCAATGGACCACAGTGATGGAGAACACCATGTACCCAAGCAGCTGCAGGAAGTCCCAGGCAGGGCGCAAGAGCCCAACCTGAAATGATTGGCAAAGGAGGTAAGACCCAGCACCCACCCCTTCACAAGGAGGTGGGCCTCGTCCCACATGTAGTGCAGCTCTGCCTCAGTGAACCTGATAACCTGTGAAGGGACCAGTTCGGACTTGTCCGTTTTGAACAAAATCCCTTTCAGAACCAGGAAGTACCTGGGTATGTAACCCTGATGGGCCAGGGCATCCAGGACATGGGCTATGGCTCCCTTCACGAGGAGCTGAGTGATGTCTTCCCAAAAGGCAATACCCTGGAGGGCATGAAATCGCTAAGGCAGGAGAGCCTCAAAATGCAGAGGCAGCCCTCTTCCTACCACCCCTAGCACCCACTTGTCCACTGAGATAGGGAACCAATGTGGCAAGAAGTGGCATAACTGACCCCTGATTATGAGTGAAGAAAGGGACAGGATGTGTGGAGGGATAAGACCCCTCAACCTGTCACTGTGCAGTCTTTGGTCACTGGGGCTGGTAATGCACTACCACCACACGTGCTCCCACCTCACTTGGGGCCCTGCCCACCGAACTTGGGTTTCATGCACGGGCTTGGTATGGCCTGCTGATGTTCTAGCACCAAGGACTGGCTGAAAGGATTGGTACTGGAAATGAGGATTACTCCGCTGTCACCGTAGTTCTAGGAGTGGTATATGGTGCACAGCCACACTCTGGCATTGTTCCTTTCCCTTTAAGTCTAGCTGGAGCATTTTCAAGCTAAGCTTCTCCCAACCACCCGAGAGATATGCTCCACAGCTCCACCCCGTGATGTCAGATCTTGCATGCTGGAAGCAGGGATCCATGTGCCACATGCCAGGGAAGGTCAAGTGAGTTGTGAGGATGTACACCATATACCACTCCTAGAATTATGGTTACATGTGAGTAACCCTCATTTCTAGGGGCATGGATATGGTGCACTATCTACACTGTGGCAGACTCCAAGCAGTTTTCTGGGAGAAGGGGGCAAGGTGCACACCCCTATCTGGCAAACACGGACTGGAGAACTGAGGTCCCAAAACCAACATTCTGGCATGATTCAAGGTCAATGTGGTAGTGGGAAATGAAGGTGAGTGGGAAATGAAGGGACTTGACAAGGTTAGAGGAATGGTCAAATGTATGGCAGCTTAGATTCAATGCTAAGAAGTGCAAGGTAATGCACCTGGGAAACAAAAACCAAGGGGAAGAGTACACAATGGGGGGTGAGATACTAACAACAACAAAAACGGAAAGGGACCTTGGGGTAGTCATATCAGATGACCTAAAGGTGGGCAAGCAATGTGAGACGGCAGCAAGGAGGGCTGGGGGATACTGGGATGCACAGGGAGGGGCATCACCAGTAGAAAACAGGAAGTTATTATCCCTCTGTACAGACAGCTGGTGAGACCCCATCTGGAGTACTGTGTGCAGTTCTGGAGACCCAATCTCCACAAAGACATAGACAGGATGGAAGCTGTCCAGAGGAGGGCAACTAAAATGGTGCAGGGTCTGCACCGGAAGACATATGAAGAGAGACGAAAGGAGCTTAACATGTATAGCCTCGAGGAAAGGAGGGAGAGGGGGGACATGATAGAAACGTTCAAGTACCTCAAGGGAATCAACAAAGTCCAAGAGGGTAGCATCTTTCAAAAAAAGAGGTGTGCAAGAACAAGAGGGCACAATTTGAAGATAGTGGGGGCGGCTCAGAGGTAATTTAAGGAAGTATTTTTTCACAGAGAGGGTTGTGGATGCATGGAGCGGCCTTCGGAGGAGGTTGTGAGTCAAAATCAGTGGTGGAATTCAAGCATGCATGGGACAGTCATAAGGCAATTCTAGGGGTTGGGGGTAGGAAGAAGTAGGCTGCTGGTTAACTAGGATCTGCAGCTTATCCAGTAGGTAGGAAAATGGGCAGACTGGGTGGGCCAAGCGGTCCTTATCTGCTGTCAAATTCTATGTTTCTATGTTCTATGAGCACTGACTTCCAGATAGCAGCCCTGCAGCTCTTCAGGAAAGGAATGCCCCTGGAAGCAGCCACAGAGGCAGTGGTATGTCTGGTGGAATGATCCCTGAGCCCTACGGGAGGCCCCCTACCAACCAAGCTATAGCGGAGGTCGATGCAGGAGACAGTCCACCTGCCAATCGTCCACTTAGCTCATGGTCTGCCAATGCGGCATCAGCATATGTGACAAAGTGATCTCCAGCAGTACGTTCCTGGTAGTAAACCCGCTAGAACAAGTGACCACATACAAGTACCTAGGCATCACGTTCAATACTGCCCTCTACTTCCAAACCCACATTAATGCCCTGTCAGCCGCCATTAACTCTCAGATTGGCCTGCTATACTTGCATAGGGACTGCCTGCCTCAGGCTGCCCTCAGACTGGTTATCACCTCCTCCGTCTTGTCCCTCGTGGACTATGGCTTGACCATCTACACTGCAGCTGACAACACTGCCCTCTCCAAAATCCAATTCTCCATCAATGAGGCCTGTAGGCTCCTGACCGGTGCCCCCAGCCGAACTCACACCTGCCTTCTCTATACTACCACCAATCTTTTCAACTTTGAGGAGCGACTGCTCTACCAGACCTGCTTCTCGCTAGAAATCACTGTTAGGACCCTCTGGGTCTCCCACCTCCTACAGAAGCCATCTTCATCCGTCACCATCCTCAGCTCTGTTAAGGCCACCTTCAAGCTGCCCAGAACCAAGACTTCTCTTGCCCAGAGATCCTTCCTCTACTGAGCCCCCACCTGGTTCAACTCCCTCCCTAGCTGCATCTCCAACTTGCCAAAAATTGGCTCCTTCAAAACAGCCCTTTGGAACCATATCTTTGATCACCGCTGTTGTAGGTGCAACTAACCCCCTGTTGTAACCTGTGGTTCCCACCCGCCTTGCCCACTGGCTCGACAACATCCACTGGACAGCCTCTCCCTCCCCTAGACCTACTCCTTCCCTACTAGGTCCAAACAGGATGTAACCTGCTGTCTTCTCTGAGGACCTACTATATCCATGAGTGTAACTCACAATTTTGTAACATTATGTAATCTAAGTAACATACAAACTACTACATTATGTAACCTAAGTGTATCTATATTAAATGTTCCTTTTACTGCACCTGTAATGTTATCCTCTGTTTTAATCTGCACTATAACAACTGTCTTGATGTCTGCCCCTCCCCCGGGACGAGGTGCCTTTGTAAATGAATCTCTGACTCAAAGGTTGTAAACCCGATTTGTAATGAATAAGTGAGTACTCGCCTCAGGTGCAAAGATGGAATCTGTGATCATCCTCCAAAGTGGAACTGGTGAAGTACACTGGGAGGTTAATCACCTGGTTAAGGTAAAACTCTAATACAACACATGGGAGGAACTCCGGGTGGTAGCAAAGGACAACCTTTGTCACTGAGGAAAGTACAGTTACGTAAGAACTTACCCGTAACAGTAGACCTTCGAGAACAGCTCTTGCAGCAGGTTATACCTTTAGGACTGGAGTCGGCAGGCGCCAGGACCCCATGGAAACATTCTACCTAGCAGTATCCAGCAGGGGACCGCCCCCAACATCGGACCCTCCCCAATGTCAGGCATCACATAAAAAGGGGTGGTCCCCCAGCATCCCCAGTTCTCCGTCCGGAGACTCCCGGCCCAACGAATACTCCTGAAGAGGAGACCAAGGATCCGCTTCCAAAGGACGGTTTGCAATAGGATGGCGTCAAAGACACTGTAGCCTAGAAACTAGGTCAGAAGATTCAACCTCCAGAGGGGAAGGTGGGAGGCAAACTACCTGCTGCAAGAGCTGTTCTTGAAGATCTACTGTTACGGTAGGTTCTTACATAACTGTATTATCTAACTTCGAGAAACAGCTCTTGCAGCAGGTTACACCATTAGGACTGATTCTCAAGCAGTAAGGGAACAATTTGTTATTGGGAAGAGGATAGGAGAGATGTTTCAGATTTCAGGACAAAAGAAAAAATTACTCACCTTAGTAATGTTGTTTCTTCTAATGGAGTCTTGCTATATTCTGACATATGCAGTGAGTCCCAACCTTCGAACTGCCCCCGGAGATGAAAGAGTTAACTTTTCATGCCAGGCATGGAATGCTGAGCTTGAGCTAGGTTGAAACTCTGTCTGTTGTTCTTCAAACTCAAACAGTCAGATCTTTTCGAGCTAAACTCACTAAGGTCCTGTGTGGAAGCTGTAAACCAACACTAGCCAACTGGCTACTAACACATAAAACACATTTTTTGGTCCCAACACAAAGACTCAAGTCAAGAGACCCAAAAATGAAAACACAACACCCACTTACCCCAAAAACAGAAGGGGTGAAACAAAAAAGGTGGGCACCTACTAAGTGCCAACACTGTACTGCCCACCCACATCCCAAAAACAGAGGTTCTGAGATGAGCAGGCGGGGAGGTCAGAATATAGCAAGACTCCATTAGAAGAAACAACATTACTAAGGTGAGTAATTTTTTCAAACAACATGAAGTCTTGCTATATTCTGACATATGCAGACTACTAAGCAGTACCTCTATGGAGGAGGACAGAACCTACTTAGGAAATAGGCTCTGGCTTAAAGTTGTGTCAAACCAAGCATCACTCCTAGCCTGGATGTCCAGGGAGTAATGCTTGGTAAAAGTGTGAACTGTTTTCCAGGTAGCTGCTTGACATATCTCTAGAATAGGGATGTCCCTGGCAGCAGCCAGGGAAGCAGCTCACCTCTGGTAGAGTGAGCCCTCAGGCCTGAGGGAGGAACCTTACCCAGCTTTTCATAGCAAAATTGGATACAAGAGACAATCCACCTGGCAATGGATCTTTTAGTGGCAGGTTTCCCTTTACCAACCTCACCGTAAGTGAGGAACAGTTGGAGGGAGTCAAACCTGTGACCCTCAGTATGCTCTATGTAGTAACTAAGGGCTCTTTTCACATCTAAGCTGTGCAGCCTCCTCTCGCCAGAGGAGGAATGGTCAGTGAAGTACACTGGAAGAGACAGATTGATTAAGGTGGAAATCTGAAACCACCTTAGGCAAGAACGTCCTGTTAGTCCTGAGGACCACCTTATCTCTGTGAAAGGAGATAAAATCAGGCTCAACTGACAAAACTTGTAAATTACTTATGCGTCTGGCAGAAGTGATGGCTACCAGAAATACAGTTTTCCAAGTCAAGTACTTAAGCTCTGCTGAAGGCAAAGGCTCAAAGGGTGGGTTGCATAAGCTGAGCAATGCAAACATTAAGGTCCCAGGCAGGGGCAGGGTCCCTGAATGGAGGGTTGGTGTGAAGCAATCCCTTGAAAAACTTGGAGAATACAGGATGAGCAGAAAGAGAAGAGGACTTACCTGCTGAAATAAAAGCAGACACAGCTGCCAGATGCACTTTCAGGGTAGCTGGCCTCAGCCTCAAGGTATTTAAGTGGACCATATAATCCAGGACTGTGGGCAAATCAGCAGATTCTGGGGAAATATGCTTTCCAGAGCACCATATGGAAAATCTTTTCCATTTGGAATTATAAGTAGCCCTGGTGGAAGGTTTTTCCAGAAGCCTTCAGGATATCCATTACACCTTGGGAGAGGTGTAAATCAGCAAACTCTAACTCTTCAAGAGCCAGGCCTTGAGATTCGGGTACCAAACCCTCCCCTGAGCACAGGTTAACAGGTTGTAATTCCTGGGAAGACACAGAGGAAGACAGACTGCTAAGGACAGTAGGAGTGGATACCAGGGCTGTCTGGCCCAGTCTGGAGGAATCAGGATCATCTTACAGGGTTGAGATCTGATTCTGACTAGCACTTTGAACAGGAGAGGGAAGGGGGGAAAGGCATAAAGAAACTTCCCTTCCCAATTGAGAAGTAAGGCATCCAGGGGGACTGAGCCCAACACTGGGGGCCTGCAGCAAAAAAGGGAAAGTTGGTGATTGTCTGGGGCTGCAAAAAGATCCATCTGCGGGGCGCCCCATCTGGAAAATATCACCTCCAAGACCAGGGGGTCCAGTGACCATTCGTGATGGCCCTGGGAAATCCTGCTGAGAGCATCTGCCAGGACATTGTCCTTGCCTGGGAGGTGAACTGCCGTAAGGGAGGTGTTCAGGGAGTAAGCCAGAGACCACAACTTCATTGCTTCGGTGCACAAGGCCATAGACCGAGTGCCTCCTTGCTTGTTGATGTACCACATTGTGGTGGTGTTGTCTGTTCTGACCTGTACCACTTTGTTCTGAACGGATTTGGAAAAAGCTTGAAGTGCTAGAAATACTGCTCCGAGTTCCAACAGACTGATGTGGAGCAGAGATTCCTGAGGGGACCACAACCCCTGGGTGGTGAGGTCGCCCATGTGAGCCCCCCACCCCAAGAGGGATGCATCTGTAGTAAGGATTAAAGAGCGAGACTGAGTGACAAATGGAACCCTTTGTCTCAGATTGTTCTGATCCTGCCACCACTGTAGGGCCTGGATCAGTGTTCGAGTTACTGGGATCAATTTGGTCAGAGGGTCCTTCCTTTGAGACCAAAAGGCTCTCAAATGGAACTGAATGTCCCTCATCTGAAATCTTGCTCCCTGCACTACTGCTGTAGAAGCAGCCATGTGCCCCAGGAGCTGTAGAAAATGCCTTGCTGGTCGAGACACCTGCAGGGTGAATGAGGAGGCCAGAGAGACCAGGGTCCTTGCCCTGTCCAAGGGAAGGAAGGCTCTGGCTTTCTTTGTGTCTAGCTCTGTGCCTACGAAGGTGAGGAGCTGGACAGGCTCTAGAACTGACTTTGAAAGATTCAGAAGGAAACCTAAGGAGGTGAGCAGTTGCTGAGTTATCTGTAGGTGTAACATGACTTGGTCTGGGGACTGGCCTACTATGAGCCAGTCGTCCAGGTAAGGGAAGATGGCAATTTTCTGCCTTCTTAGAGAAGCAACTGCTACTGCCAGGCATTTTGTGAACACCCTTGGAGCAGAGGTGAGGCCAAAGGGCATTGCTCTGAACTGGTAATTTATTTTATTTATTTATTTTATTTTACCAGGTGAGACACACTAAGCTGAAAGCTTGCTAGCAGGTGCAACCTGGGAGCACAAGGAAGTTAAGTGACTTGCTCAGGGTCACACAGTATGCACCTAGGGGGCTGGGGGATTCAAACCCAGGTCTCCAGATTTGCAGCTCAGAGCCTTAACCCACTGCGCCATACTGCCTGGCCTGAGGGCAGCTCGAACCTGAGGTACTTTCGATGGGAGCTTCTGATGAGAATATGGAAGTAGGCATCCTTGAGGTCCAGGGACACTAGCCAGTCCCCTGGCCTTAGAGAGGGTAGAATAATTCCCAAGCCACCATTTTGAATTTTGGTTTTAAAGGTGCTTGTTTAAGTATCTGAGATCCAGGATGGGCCACCATTCTCCTGTCTTTTTGGGGGTAAGGAAGTACCTAGAGTACAACCCTTTGCCCTGGTGTAGGGGTGGAACCCTTTCCACAGCTCAGAGCTAGGAGGGAAGAGACCTCTGCCTCTAGGGCAAGTGCCTCGGATGGATTTGCAGGTGGAAAGGATGTGGTTCTCTTCTTTGGAAACTTTTTGAAGCTGGGAACCAGTCCCTGGCTTACTACTTCAAGGACCCATTTGTCTGATGTCAGAGACTCCCAGTCCTGGACGAAGTAAGCCAGCCTGCCCCCTACAGGTAGGTGAGAATCGGCCAAGGCAACCCCATCAGGGTGCCTGCTTGGCAGGGGATTTGGGCTGAGGGGTGGAAGCAGGCCTGCTTGTACCCCGTCTGCCTCTCCCTCTAAAGAACCCCCACTGGGCATAAGCAGAAGAGGAGGCCTGGGCTTGGTAAAAAAGGCCTATGAAAAGGCCTGCCCCTGCGAAGCTGCCTTTGAGGAGTGACCTGCCTTCCTTGGCCTGTGCACTCCTATAGGTGGTCCTATATTCATCCATTTTCTTCATGTAATTCTCTGTTTGCTCCCCAAACAGAGAATTACCCACAACAGGAAATCCATGGCCTTAGTCTGGGTATCCTGTGACAGGCTAGTACATCTGAGCCAAGCCATTCTTCGAAGTGCCACAGATGTAGCCATGACTCTAGAAGACACTTCATTGGAGTCTACTGCAGCATGGAATTGCACCTTGGATGCCTCAATACCATCAGCAGCCACCTGCTCCAGCTCCTTGGCAAGCTGGCCAGGGACCTGTTTTGCTAGGGCCATAACAGTGTCCCATCTGGATTTTTGATACCTAGCAATATAGGCAACATAATTGGCCTGTCTGAGTCCCAAGAATGCTGCCATGTACTGTTTCTTTGCCATGGCATCAATCCTCCTGGAGTCCTTGTCCGGGGGGTGTGAAGCCAAGGGAATGTTTGCCTTATCACAGGCTGCAGCCTGCACTACCCCAACATGGCTGCACTGTTGTATAAGGAACTCTGTGTCTGAGCCTGACAATGTATACCTCTTGTCCATTCTTTTATCCACAGGAAGTGTAGTGTTAGGAGTCTTTAAAATGTTAAATGTCTGTTTCCCAAAAGATTTGTGCAAGGGAATAGACAGCCTCCTAGACTCTTTGATATCCATCATTTCTACATAGTCAGGCTCCTCCTGGTCATCCACAGCTTCTTCCATAGGAAGCTGGAGGGTTTCAGCCACTTTTTTGTAAAACATGAAATAGGAGGGGGACTCAGAAAGCCTAGGAGGAGACACCCCTGAAGGTCTGTCTGGGGAGATGTCTGGGTCAATGGGCACCTCCAGACTTTCAAATCCACATTCACTTTCCTCATACTCCTCTTCCTTCTCCTCCAGTTCATAAAACTCCTCTAACTCATACTCTTGAACCGGTGGAACCGGCCGAACCGAGCTCCTAACTGATGGTGCCGGTTCGGTCGGAACCGGGGAAAGCGACTGAACAATTTTGATCGCTTTGGCTATCTCTTCAGCGGCTGGAGAGGAAAGTTTTGGCTCCACACCAGCAGATTTTTCTTTTCTAGTTCTTTTAGCCAGAACTGACTCCTCAGAATCGGCTCTCCTTTTGCCCGAAGAAGTCTCGCCCTGGTCAGAGGGCACTCCTTCTGGTTTGGTTTGAACCGAACCGGGCTGGCCATCCGGTTCAGCAGACTTTTTGGCCTCCATTTCCCTGAGCCTACCAGCTCTCTTTTCTAGGGTAGCTGCAGGGAAATTCTTGCAAATCTGGCAGTCTGCATTGAGGTGGTCAAACCCCAAAACAATAAACACAGGTGGTGTGGGGGTCAGCCTTGGCAAAGACTTCCCCACATACACTGCAGTGTTGAAACCCAGTGGGTCCGGTTTTTCTTTTGGGTTTCTCAGACATAGTGCCAGTCCTAACCAAACTTGCCCTTTTATGGCAATCCGCCAGGCAAGACCCTCTTATCGGTTCCCAACCGTGTCACGGGTCGTGGAAAAAATGTAATAAAATCCTTTTTTTTTTTTTAGAACCGATAAGAACCGGTAACCACACTCTAAATCGCAAATTAAGATTTTGTAAACAACTTGATTGGTTCAAACCGAACCGATAAACCGTTTACAAGTTCCACACAGAATAGAATTAATGTAAAACCTATCTAGTACTCACAAATACCACAGACAGAGACTGAACCGACAGGCTGCGGTTTAAATTCGGTCGAAAACCGAGAAAGACGGTACTTTAACCGACAAAATGAACCGAGCAGAAGGAGAAATCTCCGGAGCGACTGTTCAGTGAGGCGGAGTAAAGAATCTGACGGTTTGAGTTTGAAGAACAACAGACAGAGGCTCAACCGAGCTCTAGCTCAGCGTTCCATGCCTGGCATGGAAAGTTAACTCTTTCATCTCCGGGGCAGTTCGAAGGTTGGGGCTCACTGCAAATGTCAGAATATAGCAAGACTTCATGTTGTTTGAAGTCCTTGGAGGACCGCCAAGCCGAAACCAGCTCTGCATCTAGAGGCACTATCCAAACTGTAGTGCCTGATGAAGGTGTGTACACTGCTCCAGGTTGCTGTTGCACAGATGGCTGAAGTGGAGACATTTTTGAGCGCAGCAAAGGAGATAGCCACCCTCGTAGAATGACCTTTTACTGGTCCTGGTAAAGGTTTGTTGCGCTTCTGGTAACAGAACATAATACACTTGACCAGCCATCTGGAAAGTGACTGTTTGGAGACGGGAGCACCGGGCATCCTTTGTGCATAGGAAACAAAGAGCTTGTCCAACTTACGATGGGCCTTGGTTCTGGTCAGATAATATCTGAGACTCCTATGCACATCCACAGTGTGTAACGGGGCTTCCCCCCGTATTACAGCGATTTGGGTAATACACCGGCAGGTCTATATCCTGGTTAAGTGCGACAGCCAAGACCACCTTGGAAAGGAACTTAGGATTTTTCTTAAGGATACCCTGTCCTTGTGAAAAACCAAATAAGGATCCTTGCACATAAGTGCATGAAGCTCAGAAATTCTTCTGGCAGAAGTAGCCGCATCAAAAAGGAGAGTCTCTGTTTAGGAGACGCGAGGCTCTAGTTCATGCTGGTTCAAAAGGAGGCAGTGTAAGCTGCTCTAGAAGAAAAGGAAGATCCCAAGGAGGAACCGGGTCTCTGATGGGAGGTCTCAAGTGCAGGATGCCATGCAAAAAGGCGCGCGAGAAGCCACTAGCTGAGCTAAAGACCTGTGACCTACTGGAGAATGATACGCCAAAATGGCGCACAGATGAACCTTAATGGAGGAGCAGGCAAGACCTGCCTCATAGTGGGATTGGAGGTAGTCTAAAACAGACCTCTCAGAACAATCCAGTGGGGTCAATCCGCGAGCTTGAGCCCAAATACAAAATCTGTGCCACTTCATGGCGTAAGTGGCATGAGTGGAGGGTTTTCTGGCTGCCACCAGAACGTCCGCATCTTCCTGAGAGGCCCCGTATCTCAGGACTGCTATGTCCTTAGGAGCCAGGCATGAGGGTTCAGCGACCGAAGATCTGGATGGACCAAGGAGCCTGCCTCCTGGGACAGAAGATGAGAGCTGAATGGCAGAGGCACCGGAGGTTCCTGGGCCAGCTGATGTAAGAGAGGGGACCAAATCTGCCTGGGCCAAAAGGGCACTACTACAATAAGGCATGCCCACTCTTGTCGGAGCTTTAATAGAACCCTCCGGATCAAAGGGAAGGCCGGGAAAGCATAGAGGAACCTGCCTGTCCAAGAGAGGGACAACACGTCTCGCCAGAAAATACCAGGCTCTGGATCTAGCGAGCAGAAATTTTGCAGTTATGCATTGGATGGGGATGCGAAGAGGTCTAATTCTGGTGTCCCCCATCTGTGGAACAGGTCCTCTGCGACTTCTTGAAGCAGTTCCCATTCGTGGACTCTGGCCTGTGATCAGCTTAGACTGTCCGCAATAGTGTTGTCCACTCCGGGAACATGCACTGCAATGATATCTACGCCGTGTTGCAGTACCCAATTCCAAACCCTTTGAGCCTCCCTTCAAAGGGGGCAGGAATGAGTGCCTCCTTGTTTGTTGAGCTAGTACATGACCACGGTATTGTCTGTTTGTACCAGAAGAGTACCCGGCGGAATCTCTGTCTGGAATGCCTGTAGGGCAGTGATGGGCAAGCTGGTATTATATGTGGGCCACAAGTGTGGCCCTCCAGTTATCTGAAGGGCCACATTAGTAATTGAGAACCATATTCAAAATTAAATGATGCTGCAGACAGTATTTAGTAATGCAAAAACCTTTATTAACTGCAACAAATTAAATATTAAAAATAGTGTTAAATAGTTATAAATATTACCTATAAATGACACAAATATATTGCTCAGATTTTTGTGTTGTGATGTTATCAACAAGTTTTCTAAGGTTTGGAGATAGTTGAGTTCAGGCACATCTCAGCTCTGCTGATAGGTTACTGTCAGTGAGTCTATTTCTTTTATTGCTTTTAATGTGTCCCATAGCGGAGAATGTTTGTTCTCATGTGTATGTGGACCCAAACATGGACATCAGCTTAGCAGCACAGGCTCGAAGAACAGGTCTGCCAATATTTCTCCACATCTGATGTACTCCTTCTTTCTTAAATTTTGTTATTGCACTTTCTTCTTAGGGATCAGGGGGTCTTGAACCTTTAGTGCCCAGAGGAGGAGGTGGAGGTAGAAGAGGCTGAGGCTTAGAGGGAACCACGTCCTTCTTTATGGTCTCATATCAGAAGGTGAACAGTTCTTTCACCTCCTGAATATTCATGCCCGACAACAAGACCAGTGTCGGTGTGGGTCCGTCGCCGGCTCCCCCGAGTAGGCCGGCGTCCTCTGTGCCGCCCATCTGGTCATCTGGCGGCATGGTAGCCTCTTCTCCTGATGACCCCTGATGTCCAGTGTCCACCGGCATCAGTACTACTGTCATCAGGGTAGTCCGCTTTGCGGGCGCTGGGTCGGACACCTTCTTGGTCTCCGACGTCTGCTTGAGAGACATCAGCTCTGCAGTCTTTCTTTCTTTCAGGGACCTTCAAAGGTTGGGAGACAGAAATGATGTTGGTGTCCCAGCGTCGGTCGGACGCTCCGCCCGATTTAGAGGAAGTCTTTCTGTGCCTGTCTGAAGAATCAGGCCGGGAGGCGTCAGGCGCCCGAGTAGTCTTAAGCGGGTGTAAGGAGGCTGAGGAGCCCCCTGAAGACCTTACCTTAACGGAGGGAGGTTGGGAGCAGGCCCGGAAAGGAGATCTGTCGGACTGCGTAGAGCTGGAGCTGGCCCAGGACTCGGAGGCCCGGCTAGAGGATCTCGCCCTACCCAAGTCCCGATGCTTCCTTGTCTTGTGGGAAGACTCCCCTTTGGAGGAAGGTCTTTTCTCCATTTTAATTTCCTCTCGAGGAGGAACCCCTGAAGAGCCTTCTGGCCGCGGATCCGGATTCTGCTATTGAATTGCTAGCAGATTGAGCAGGCCTGGATGTCATGCTCCGGGCCAAGGCACCTGACACAGGCCGAATGATGGTCTGCAAAAGGGATCTGCTTACCGCAGGTGCAACTAGAGGGATGTCCTTCAAGAGAATGGGTAGCAGAAGCAGACATGGATCGAGATTAATGAAGATAAAGATTGCACGGGTTATTTTGTTAATGCAGGTATCCATGAGGCCAATGCTAGTGAGTCAACGGCAGGAAAATAACTGGGGATGCTGGGGAACCGCCCCCTTTTATGTGATGCCTGATGTCAGGGACGGTCGCCCGCTGGATTCTGCTAGCTAGAATTTTTCCGTAGAGTACTGGCCCCTGCCAGCTTCAGTCCTAATGGTGTAACCTGCTGCAATAGCTGTTTCTCGAAGTAAGATCACCAGATACGAAGACTCTAGCGACAGCACCTGGAGCTTGCTGATCCTTCTGGTGGAGGTGACAGCCACCAAGAAGGCAGTCTTCCATGACAGGTGTAACATCTCACACCTGTGCACTGGTTCAAATGGCTTGCCCATGAGCACTGCCAGTACCAGCACCAAGTTCCAAACTGGTGGTGGTTCACATACTGGTGGGGACAGGTGGTCCAAGCCCTTAAAGAAACACCCGACCACCTTCTCCTGTGCCACCATCGGCATGACAGCTCCTGCCCAGTATGCACAGATATCTTGTCAAGAGCACCTTGAAGGTAGTCGACCTCAGGCCCGAATGAGAGAAGGATCACAGACAGTCAAGAGTGCTAGCCAAAGGGCAGGCCAGAGGGTATAGCTCCCTGCCCTGGCAGCAAATGGAAAACCGCTTCCATTTGATGCAGTAGCACTGACAGGTCTTCTGGGAGGCCTCCACAACTTGGAGAACATCTTTGGAAAGACCCAAAGCCTGGATCTCTAGCCATTCAGGAACCAGGCTGTCAGTGCAGAGACCGAAGGTCCAGGTGCAGTACCTTCCCCTTGTGACAGAAGAGCAGGTCTGGGCGTTAGGGCAACTGCCACAGAGGCCTGCTGCTGAGGCTGAGGAGATCTGGATGCCAAAATGGGAGGCATGATCTCCCATTCGTGAAGCCTTGCTGCCCATCATCCTGCAGACCGCTGTCCACCAGGTAGTTTACCACCCTTTCCTTTATTAGTACCTCCAGCACCTTATCCACCACCGAGGTGAGGTTTACCGAGCGATAATTCTCCACTGCCTCCTTGCTACCCACCCTTATGCAGTGGCACCACATCTGCCTTCTTTCAGTCGCTTGGCACACACCCTGTATCCAGGGCAAATTAAATAGCCTTGTTAGCGGTGTTACCAGCTCCTTCCTCAGTTCCCCAAGTAGTCTCTGGTGCAAGCCGTCCAGCCCCACTGCTTTGTCCACCTTTAACCTGCCTAGTTCCTCTCTTACCCTGTCTTCACTGAACAGGCTAGTATCCACCTTTTTGTCTTCCTTGCCCTTCCCTCTCAACTCGGGTCCCCTTCCCTCCCCCTCCACTGAGAAGACTGAGCAGAAGTAGCTATTTAGTGCCTCTGCTTTCTCAAAGTCCCCTCCAGTTGCATTCCCCCTTCCCCCCTCAACTATACTATCCCCTACCTTGCCTTCCTCCTTTCCCACATACCTAACAAAAAGGTCTCCCCCCCTTTTGGTCTGCCTAGCAATTTTCTCCTCTGTGTCTGCTTTAGCCCTCATCTTCTGCCCTACTACCCTCAGTTTCTCCCTGTAAGCCTCCCTATCCTACTCCCTCTGGGTCTTCTTATACTTTTTGAATGCCCTTTTCCTTTCCATAATTGCCCTCGACACCTCCCTTGTAAACCAGAGTGGCCTCCTTCTTTTTCTGTTCTTTCTTACATTCTTAATGCATATTTCAGTGGTTTTCAGTAACCCCTCCTTGATAGATACCAATAACTCCTCCACATCTTTCATAATCCCCTTCCCCACCATTTCTTCCCTAAATATCCTCCTCATTCTAGTAAAGTCCATCTTCCAGAAGTCCATAACCCTCGTGCTCGTCCGATTTGACTCCCACCCCTGTCCTCACACTGAATATCACTATCCTGTGATCACTTGCATCTAGGCTGTCTCCACCACCTCTTCCACACTTCCTCATTAGTGAGGACTATGTCCAGTATGTTATCGTCCCTAGTGGGCTCCTAAACCATCTGTTGCATGAAAGCACCCTGTAGCACATCTAGGATCCCTCTGTTCCTTGCTGATACTGCTGACGAGATCTCCCTGTCCACATCAGGGAGGTTTAGGTCCCCACTAGCAGAAGCTCCCCTTTGAGAGCCATCCATTGACCTGCCTGCATCAGCTGTCTATCCCCTTCCTCTCCCTGCGTTGGTGGTCTGTATAACACCCCTAGCCTTAATGATGCTCCAGTCCATTTGTCCAAGTGTGACCCACAGGACCTCCATCTCCCCTTCCTCCTCCTTCCCTTCTGTTGTCCTAGTGTCATCCTTGATGTGCAAAACCACCCCTCCCTTTCTTCCAGTAATGTCCTTCCTGAAAAGTCTGTACGCCGGGATACCTCTCGCCCAAGTATGATGTTCTACCAGGTCTCAGTTACCTCCACAATGTCCAGTCCCTCATCCACCATAATGGCCTTCAATTCCACAATTTTGTTCCCCAAACTCCTGGCATTTGTGGATAATCCTTTCCATCATAAATCCCCTTCCTCTCTGCCCTCCCATTCTACCATCCCCTTGGTCATGCTATTTTCCCACTCTCTATCTCCATTCAGTGGAGGGGGTGGTGGATGCCTCCCATCTCTTCTGCCTCCTGGAGTCACCTTTGCCTTAACCCCCACCAATTTGGTTTAAATTATACGTTCTTTCGATTAACTCCCCTAACTTAACCTTTATACTTATCGGCCACTAGAGGGAAAGGCGTAATAAGCAGAAACCTATTCCACTATTACTGCATTTTTGTACAGTTTTGCTGTTTCATTAGTTACCCCTAGATATCCTCTCCGCCCACATTTTACTACCCCAAGCTTTGTCAGTAGTTCATTCAGAATTTAAGATACTACTGCTACTATTTTGTTTCTATGCACTCCATCCATGATACTTTTCCCTTCTCTTGTATTGCTACTGTTCTTACCAATTTGTCAATTAAGTGTTCTGTCAACCACTATTGTATCGCCTTCCATGCAGCACCCCATCTGCAGTAGAGATATCTTTCAGCAACCATTATGGGATGAACCATCTAAAGCAACTGCTTCATCCTTGGTTTGCATTAATCCCACTAAACTGCGTTCTATGATAATTATTTGGACAACGCTGAACTCTCCCACCACTAGCATTAAGAGGAGGCCAGCGTTATCTTGTTCTAGTATCGGATATGTGACTTACTAAATCATTGAGATTTTGGCTGAAACAAATTAATGTCATGCTCTTGCTATGCTCAGGTATACAGAACTAAACCTGGGTCCCATCTCACCCACAGACTCCCCAAGTGATTATGCTTCTGCTTAGGGACTAAAAATGATGCTCATCAATATCTGCAGTCTGCAGTCTGCAAAAGAAATTGACTGAAGTTCAAGCCTGGTATCCTACACCAATCCGGATACCTTTGTCATAACAAAGACTTGGTTAAAGGTATCCACTTCAGATCATTTGCTAGCTCTACCATCCTATTCCCTGTTCCGGATCGATAGGCCAATGTGTGTGTGTGTGTGTGGGGGGCTATCTATGTCAAACACCGGCTGTCTATAACTGATCTCAATGTCTTGGGAACTCAAATGTCTTACCTTAAAACTTCCCATATCAGCTGCTGAATCTATTCATATAATAGGATGCTACAGGCCACCTTCAGGGGGTTAGAGCTACTATCACACTTACGTAACTTTTTAGACTAACAAAAACACATCCATCATTCTAGGTGATCTAAACCTTGACTGGCTCACCATTAAGTCTAACCCACTGCAGAATCTTTGCAATGACTTCGGTTTGCATCAAATAATTAATGAGCACACAAGACCCGACTTCAAGAACCAACTTAAAATGTCACTCTTAGACCTCGTTATCACTAATATGTCACACGAGCTTAGTCAAGCAGCTGATTTCCACAACGACCTCAGCAACCACAACGTAGTTGTGTGCATCAGGAATGTACCCAAATCTACCACTACTGATAGTTATGTCACCAAAAGGAGCTTTAGGAGGTTTAATCCAGAACATTTTCTGGCTGACTTAAATCAGCTCAGGTGACAAAGCTTCAATTTAGCACCTTCCATTGATGAGGCCGTAACCATTTTTTAACTCTTTGCTCACACATATAATTAATAAGCGTTCACCGTTGCTCAAGTGCAAGTTAAAGAAAACATCTTGTCCGGGGTTCAATGGAGCTATCAGAGATGCCTTAAAAAAGAGAGAGAAACTCTGGTCAACTGCCAGGCGGACCAAGTCCCATGCAGACACGACAGTTTTTAGAGCTTGTCGGAATACCTGCACTAAGTTGATAAGAGAAACTAAAGAGAACTGTTATAAGAATGCCCTGGAGTCTGCTAAAGGGAATCATGTCAAAATCTGGCATACAATCAAATCAGCGAAAGGGGGCAAAGCTCCAACTTCATGGCCCCCCCCAAAATAATTCCAAAGGTACTTCTATTATTGACAAACCATCAATCTTAGATGAATTCAACAAACATTTCGCTACTGCAGGACTTGCACTTGAGTCCTCTCAAGCAGCTACCCTATGCTCCTTTCTCATCCAAGACTCTTCGAGTGCTAAGCCCCTTATACAGGATACCGTTTCCTTCAAGCCAATCTCCTATAAAGTCGAAGATCAGATACTGAAATTGGGTGTTAATAAGAGTGCTTGGTCAGATGGTCATCGATCCCTTCTTTCTGAAACTTGGATATAAATTTCTGACTGCCCCATCACTCATCTATTCAACATGTCCCTGACAGAAGGTTTAGTGCCACAAGTATGGAAGGTAGCCCACATATTGCCCCTTTTTAAAATCAGGTGACCCTACAGACTTAAGTAACTATGGGCCTATATCTATTCTGCCAGTACTGTCTAAGCTTCTCGAGAAATTGGTTGACATTCAGATTAGGGATTTCTTGGACAAACACCAATTGGTCAATCCACTGCAGTCTGGCTTTAGAAGTTACCACAGTACCACATCCGCCCTAGCTAAAGTATCTAATGACTGGCTGGTAGCCACGGGTCACATGCAAGTCACAGGGGCCATGTTCTTAGACCTAAGCAGGGCCTTTGACACAGTTGATCATGATCTACTCTACTAGAGAAATTAAAAAAGTATGGCCTTGAGCCTTCTATGTCAAATTGGTTGGCCAGTTACCGGGTGGATAGAAAGCAGCAGATTAAGGCCATTAATACTTTATCCTCCTCACTTCCCTTGGAGAGAGGGGTCCCTCAAAGCTCAATACTGGGCCCCCTGCTCTTTCTAATATATGTTAACAATCTAGGTAATAACATTACCTACTCAAAACTTCACTTTTTTGCAGATGACACAGTCTTCTATACCTCTAAACCTTTATTCATAGGTGCCTCCTCTGTGCTTCAATCAGACTTTAACCAACTGCAACTTAATCTACTCCACTCCAAACGTCTATTAAATGCCAACAAAACCAAAGTGATGCATTTTCACTATGCCAGATCATCATCCTTACACTGCCCAACCATGCCTATTACTACCATGCTTGGTGACAAGCTTCAGATTGTGAGTAGGTTTAAATACTTAGGCTTCCTCGTTGATTCTAAGCCATCCTTCCTTCCTTCCTTGCATTGAAGCCCTTTCTAAAAAGCTTAAACTACAGTTGGGCTTTTTCTAAAGAAATAAGGCCTTGTTTTCCCTAAACTCCAGATTAAGACTGGTCCAGTCCACCTTCCTCCCTCTCCTGGACTATGCAGACATCATTTACAAAAATTGTGTAGCCACCCATTTGCAAAAACATGATATCCTTTATCACAGAGCCATCTGTTTTGTCATTAATGCCCCTGCAAGAACACACCATCGCACCCTATATGCAGCATTAAGGTGGACCTCTCCGACTACCAGAAGACTCTTACATGCTTATCTATGGGCATATAAATCTCTCTTGAACAAACTCCCGACTTACATCACTAGTCTTATTTCTCACCCCCAAACTCCTTATGCTCTTAGAAACACCTCTTACATTTCCTTAGATGTGCCCAAAGTCCATATCCGCTTTGGTCAACAGGTCATTAGTTACACCCGCCCTACCGCTTGGAACAAGCTTCAGTCTTCCCTTAAATTGAGAACCCTCTTTCCTGTAAGGGCATTCAAAACTCGAATAACGAATCTAATTAATGATGCTTGCCTCTGCAATTAATCCAGTAGAGCTCACGTACCTCTAAACCATTACTCTTGTATACTTGTCTTAGGAGCTAGCCTGTTTTCTCCTCTCTGCCATTTGCCCATTATACCAAACTCTCATTAGTACTACAGTATGCCTAATGATGATTCTTCTCCTGTTGCTTTGTATATATGTATATATTTACTGTTTTGTCCAACATTGCTCCATGTTTACCTTGTAGTATCACTGTAATTATTCCTAGTTATACTGGTTATGTATATACCATCCTCATGTATTGATTATACGTTTCCCAGCATTGGTTGTCCACCCCTGCCTTGTATAGCTCATATTGTACATTTTGTTAAATAGTGTCTGTTAATTCTGCATCCCAAGATTGACTGTATGTACAGTATGGTTTGTTATTGTTAAAAAAAGGGTCCTCCTTGAAAATGAGCTTGCTCAATTTATCCCTTCACAATAAACTTGAACTTGAATTTTAGTACTGCCGATCCCTTCCTGTTCAGGTGTAGTCTGTCAGGGGCAAATAGGCTCTCATCTTCCCATGCTGATCACTAGTCCCCCACCAACACAAATCCCACCTACTTGCATGAACCTGCCAGCCATTTATTGAATTTCTCAATCCTCTGCTTCCTTGATGTGCTTGCTCTTGGCACATGCTATACCTCTGAGAAAGCAATAAACTGGAACTCCATACTGCAAAACTTGACTAGCTTCCTGAACCTTGCCTGCACCTCCATTAGACTATTTCCCTCCAGATCGTTGATGCCCAGGTGCAGCACCAAGTGAGGCTTCCCACCTTGCCATTTGTAACATGAGGGAATATTGTGCCTCACCTTGAGTGCCGTCATTCCCAGCATGCACTCAACCCAAATTGCACTGCTCCTGTCCCTCTTGCCACCCCATCTGATTCCCTTAATTACTGAGTCCCCAATCAGCAAGACCCTTCTACCTCATTCCCTCTGCTTATACATTTTGCTAGCCAGTTTACACCCCTTTCCCTGCATCCCATTTTTCTTCCTGTTCCATTTGTCCCACTTGACCATTTCTCCCCCCTCCCACCCTGAGTTCTGCTCTCTCCCTGGACTACATCCCCCTTCCCCCCACTGCTGATCCCACCACCACTCCTTCACATCCTAGCCTCCCGTTTCATGATACCGGTCTCCTCCTTTTCTGCTTGCCCTGCCTCATTACCGTCTGATTTCCTCTGCAAACAGGTACCCTCATCCCCAGGCCAATCCTCTCCTGCCCTGAGCTTATTATAGGTTCCCTCACTAATTTTTCATGGGTTCTGTCCCCTTTATGAGTCTGTTTACCCCTAACCCTGGTGCCATTTGGGAACCTCCCTCAAGGTTCCCACCAAAGGTGCATCTTGCATTCCACTTCCTCCAGAACATTCTATTACCTTAGGACCCCCCATCATCCCTTATGACCTCCTCGCAGTTGCTCTCCTTTTTCTCTCCTCTTTTATCCTAGGTGTCCAAGGGTGAGAATCTGTTTACCTGCAGTGTATCCTTGTTTCGCAGTCTACTGTCTGATGTGCCCCTTCCAGTTTTTTGCCTATTCCCTGCCTGAGCTTACCTTGCTCTTTTGATCAGACTACCTGCCACTCTCCCTGAGCACTCACATCTGTTACCATATCTGTTCCTAAGGCCACTGTGCCCCCTCCTATGTTCTCACTTTCAGCCTTTGCCCAGCTTGTGCACCCTCTGGCCCTCCTCCAATCCTCTCCCCTTCCCTGCTTAGCACCCACCTCAACCATCCCACCTCTTCCTTTAGCCGTGTTTTCTGTCTACACACCATGCAGCCCTCCTGCCTCCATGCCATATCCAACACCATGGCTGTCTCACATCCATTACACCCTACCACCCCTCCCAATGTTGCCTACTGCTCTAGTGGCCCTGAACCCATATCCAAAACCTGCCAGATCCCTAGACTGGTTTCCACTCCATCTTTGTTGTCCTTCCATTTGATCCCTCCCAATGTTTCCCTGTGCCCTAGTGGCCCAGAAACCATACATAAACCTGCGTGATCCCTTGTCTGGTTTCCTCCCCAACTTTGCTGTCCTTCCATTTGATCACCCTAGTCTTCTAAAAGAAAGAAGAACGCCACCACCTTTCTTTACCCCCCCACCTTGACAGTGTGTTCCTGTCACACCTTATGAACTACACAATAGCACTACACAATTTACTTGCCCCCTATGTTGGGGCCCACTCAGTTTTGCAGCCCTGATTCAAACAATTTTGACTTCTCCCTCAACTTTGCAGTTATTAATCCAAAATAATACATCCATACATCCCTAACGAGCATTTTAAGTACGATGCAGTCCTGCTCAGACAATTCCAAATTCATATGAATTCAGTTTTGTTAATGGTAATTAGTAAAAGCAGCTCCTCTCCACCTGTCAGTCATCTAACATTTCACACATCAAAAAAGATGGAATGTTTACCATGGAATACAGGCATTCAAACTTCTGCAGAACTCTACTGGTAGAATGTTCACTCCCCCCACAAACACACACCCACACACCAGAAGGCCTTATGTGGTGCAGGAATTCAATTTTACATAGAGCAGAGTAAGAACCAAAGATGTCCCTAGTAAGTATTCATGGTCAGCAAAGCGGCACCAGAGTATATAACTGTGAGTAGTAATATTTTTGTTTTTTCCCCACTTGTGTTTGTGTGCAATAGGGATGTCACAGTATGAAATCTGTAATGGTATGACAACCATCGCAAGTAATACTCGGCAGTTATCGCAATACCATGGAATTATGGAGGTAGTCATTTTTGAACAAAAAAGTAGTCTCTTCAAACTCTTGTGTCAGAGACAGTTGGGATAGAAAGAATTAACATCCCTAAAAATGCAAATAAAAAAGAAAAGTTGAACAACAGGACACAGAGGGTAATAGTAAATGGAGTCCACTCCAAAGAAAGGTGGTTACTAGTGGGGTACTGCAGGATTCAGTACTGGGACCGGTCCTCTTTAATGTCTTTATAGGTGACACTGCACAGGGACTCGAAGGGAAAGTATGCTTCTTTGCAGATGACACAAAGATCTGCAACAGGGTTGATACACGGGGTGGAGAGGATGAGAAGGGACTTGGCAAGGCTGAAGGAATGGTCAAAAGTATGGCAGCTTAGATTCAATGAAAATAAGTGCAAAGTAATGCATCTGGGAAACAAAAACCCAGGGGAAGAGTACACAATGTGGGGGGAGGTACTAACAACAACAAAAATGGAAAGGGACCAGGGGGTAGTCATATCAGATGATCTAAAGGTAGGCAAGCAATGTGAGATGGCAGTAAGGAGGACTGGGGGATACTGGGATGCACAGGAGCGCATCACTAGTAGAAAACAGGAAGATGTTATCCCTGTGTACAGACAGTTGGTGAGACCCCATCTGGAATACTGCATGCAGTTCTGGAGACCCCATCTCCACAAGAACATAGACAGGATGGAGGAAGTCCAGAGGAGGGCAATTAAAATGGTGCAGGGTCTGCATGAGAAGCCATACGGAGAGAGACTAAAGGAGCTTAATATGTATACCCTTGAGGAAAGGAAGGAGAGGGGAGACATGATAGAAACATTTAAGTACCCCAAGGGAATCAACAAAGTCAAAGAGAGTAGCATCATTTGGATAAAGAGATGTGCAAGAACAAGGGGGTACAATCTGAAGATGGTGGGGGACAGCTCAGGGGCAACATGAGGAAGTATTTTTTTCAAGGAGAGGGTGGTGGATGCATGGAACGGCCTTCCTGAGGTTGTGGGGTCCAAGACAGTGGGGGAAGTCAAGAATGGATGGAACAAACATAAAGCAATTCTAGTGGGGGGTAGGAGGAAGTAGGCTGTTGGTTAACTAGGATCTGCAGCTGAGCCAACAGGTAGGGAAATGGGCAGACTGGGTGGGCCAAGTGGTCCCTATCTGCCGTCAAAGTCTATGTTCCTATGTTTCTATGAACAATCTAAAAGCTATAGTATACCATAAACCATGGTTACCGCAGTGACAGAAATTGCCCACAGTATTAATACCATGACTTCCAATATCACTGTATACCAAGAAACCATGATACTGTGACATTTCTACTGCATATGTAAGGGTATATGAAGGGAAAGAACATTTAATCAACATTTTTTTTTTATTTTAATAGAGTTATTTTTTGGGCCTGACTGTTTTAATCACTAAAGGTGGCACCCATGTTTGTAAAGACAATCAGGCAATAGGAATTGTCCTGGGAGTCACAGATAAGCCAGAGTGCTGTAGCCTAGTTGCCAAAAGAAGTCCAAAACCATTGAGTATCTCTCCATAAACACATGACTTAAGAATCCTTCTGACTAATCAGAATGCAGATCATTCCCAACAGTTTTATAACAGGCCTTCCTCTGTCCACATGCCTATGTCCCTTACACCCGTACAACTCCCTGAACTGCCACCATTTCAGAGTACCAATCAATACTAACAAAAGTTTTCATAAATTAATTCAATGTTTGAAGAAAGCATGCAGTAAGGCTGGCCTGGTGGCACTGAGAGCCGAAGCGCTGGGTGCCTTACCTCATGCTACGCCTGTGACCTGTGTTCGGGAACGAGCATGGGATGCCGGGGGTTGGCAGGGAAGGAAAAGAATTGAGTGTCCGAGGAACTGCTCTCCTTCTCCGGGAAGGGGCAGTGCCAGTGGTCGGTGTTCAACTGGCCCCTAGCAGAGGCTGGGGGCAGTGTGCCGATGCTGCAGAAGTGGGGAGATGGGGCAGATGCCTGGAGGAGTGCGTGCGGATGCATGCATGCATGCTCCCTCTCTGGAGAGAAAAAATGAAGGAGAAACAGTTGCCACAGCACGATGGAGTGTGCCTCACAGGTCCCGCTCCTGGCTAGCCACGGCACTTGCCACACTGGATCCAGTCTCCTGCAGGAGTTGGGGAACCTCGCCTGGGGGTAAGGGTCAGCACCAGCTGGTAGATGCCGGGGGACAAGTCTGGGGGCTCCCTCCTGAGGTAGGGACCACAGCAACAGGAGCAGATAGTAGTAGCTAAAAAACAAAGAAAGCATGCAGTAGTTACTAGTTTAAAAACAATGCACGTAACTGATGAGATGAAAAGGAAAACAGCTACCCACACATTTAGGTTATAGACTTTTTACTTGTTAGTATAAACACATTGGATGAGCAAATTTACCAGCAGAACTGACAATATTCACCAGTGTAAGCATATAGTACGGTTGTGTCTTGTAACAAAAAGATAAGACAGAATATTTTACCTGCTGTTCAGCTGTTGATGGCAGTGAAGCAAATTCTCTAATCTTTCTTTCTGTTTCTTTGGAAAGCTGATTTACATGTTGCAGTTTCTGCTGTCTAGAATCAAAGACAAATAGTTCATCATCATCATCATCATCATCCTTTATTTTTAAAAAGTGCCCTTCTGGACCTCAGGATGCCCTTACAATATTAAAATACATAAAATCTTCAATTATAAAATCCACACTATTGGACATATTACACATTTAACTTATATTAAAACATATCTTCAAAATCAGATTATACATATACTCATTCGATCCTCAGCAGAAATACTATCTGCCTTAAACGCCAGAGAAGGCTGGATTAAATAAATACGTTTTAAGGGATGCTTTAAAACCCTCCACAGTCAGGCTATCGTGTATCCGTCGAGGTAGAGAATTTCACAGGGTTGGAGTGACATAGGCAAACACTCTTCCTCCTTAAGTTTTCAGACGGACCCTGGGAATCTCTAGCAATCCCTCATCAGAGGATCGGAGTTGGCGGGAGAAGCAGTAAGGAGACAAAAGGTCTTTCAGGTATTGCGGTCCCTGGTCATGTAGGGCTTTACAGGTCAGCAATGTGACCTTGAAGGTTATCCGCTACTGTACAGGCAGCCAGTGCAGTTCATGCAGCACAGGTGTTTTGTGCCTAGTTCTAGGGGCTCCAGTTAACAACCTAGCTGTTGCATTCTGCACTAGCTGCAATCGGCGGATATCAACCTCTGGTAGCCCTAGGCAAAGGATGTTGCAATAATCAAGATGAGTGGTGACAAAGGCGTGGACCAGAGCTTGAAGATCTTCGGTCAGAACCAGGTATTCCATGTTCCTGAGATGGTAAAAGGATGATTCGATTACAGCTGACACTTGCACCTTCAAGACCAGGCTTTCTTCAAAAATCACACCAAGATTCCGTACCTGGTTTGAGACAGTTAGTGGTGTTCCTCCCAGCTCTAATCCAGAGGGCTGTCCCACTAATGTCCCGGCCAACCTACAATCTGGGTCCATAACCAATACCTTTGTTTTCTACGGGTTCAGCCTCAGCCAGCTGGCACTCATCCCAGTCCTGAATCTCAGTCAGATAGCTGCTAAACAGTGAGATTGTATCACTCTCCTGGCCAGGCACAAAAGACAAGTGTAGCTGAGTATCACCTGCATAGCAGTGAAAACTCATACAATGCCGTCTTATGTCTCCTAATGGTAGCATATATACTGCAAACAACATGGGGACAGCAGCAAGCCCTGCTGCATCCTGCAAGGCAGCTCATGGGGGAGAATAAATCCCGACACCACCCTCTGAGAATCTGCCCTCAAAGAATGATTGAAACCAATTGAGGACTGCCCCCCAAGTCCACAGAAAACCACAGGCACTTGAGCAGCACCCCATGGTCCACAGTATCAAATGCTGCTGAGAGATCAAGGAGAACCAAGGTGGTATGGAATCTCCAATCTCTAGCCATTAGGAGATCATTAAGTACTCAAACCAAGGCCATCTCAGTGCTTTGTCATTTCCTGAAACCTGACTGGAGAGCGTCATAGATATTGTGGCTGGTCAAATGATCCTCCAGCTGCAGAGCAACCATCTTCTCAATAACTTTGCCCATGAAAGGCAAGTTAGAGACTGGTCTATAGTTAGCTGGTCATTTAGGGTCCAAGAGGGTTTATTTCAAGAGGGGTTGGAACACCACCTCTTTTAGGGGGTCGGGAAAGATCCCCCTCTCCAAAAAACTCCTCACTATCCCATCCAGGACCGGGGTCGATAGCCTCTACACACCCTACCAGAAGGTGTGGTGGGCCCAGATCCAAACTACAGCAAGCTGGCCACAGAGTCTGGATGATCCTCACAATATCAGTGACTGCCGGCAGGCTGAAGCTGGACCAAGTCATCCAGGTAACTGTACCACTCGGTTGATCCATGCAAGGACCAATGAGGAAGCACTGGATGATCTTTTCCCTGATGGAGGCAACCTTATCTGGAAAAAACTGCACAAACTCATCACACTTTTCCTGTGACAGTGCTCGACCAGATTGCAGAGTCTGTCCGCAATGCAGAAGAGCTGAGCTGGCCTGTTTTTCACTGCAGCAATCTCCTTGTACAGGAATGCTGCCTCACTGGAAATTCCTGATTGGCAGACTTTATAATGGTCTAGCAATCTAAGACTGTCCTCCTCCTCCAGGTGAGTTTTCTGCCAGTGTCTCTCTAATCTTCACCCCTGCCTCTTCAACTCCCACAGAGTCCCATCATACAATGAGGCCCCAGGGTGAGGGGTCGGGGACGAACACGAACCGAAGCAATGATATCCAGGGCCCCTTCTACCACCTTATTATAGGCAAGAACAAGGGGTCTGGGTCAAAGTTATCAGTCGGAATTCCCAAAAGGTCCAGTACTACCATTAGGCCCTCTGAGGTAACTCCTCTTAAAGGGCGGTACTGCACCATTTCCCTGGGGGCAGGCCTACTAGGGGGAGTCACAAAACTGAACCTCAGGGCATGACGATGGTCAGACCATCCGAATGGATCCACCACCATGTCAGTGATCTCCATCCCCAGGAGAAACACCAAGTCCAATGAGTGCCCCCACACATGGGTGGTGGCGGTAACCACCCATGTCAGGCCCAGTGATGCCATCGAATGGAGGTTTTAGCCAAATGATGAGAGCTCATCGTCAACCCAGGCATTGAAGTCCCCCAGAATTAGTCATCTGGGGAACTCCAACACCAGTCCGGTGAGGAGCTCTTCTACCTCCTGCAGGAAAGGCCTCCCATCACCTGGTGGATGGTAAATGAAAAGGATCCTGCAGCCTTCACCCACCCCCACAATACACTCGAAGGAGTTAGTAGATCCCACTGGGACCTCCCTGAAATCCAGTTCTGATCTAAAAGAGATCACAACCCCGGATCCACTCTTGAGCAGTGTAATACCGAGAACCCAGCTGGTATAGCGGAAGCCAAAATGGGCCCCGCATTCTCATCCAGCCAGGTCTAGGTGATGCAAGCCCGGTCTGTAGAGGCTATCATATCGACCACCAATGCGATCTTTTTCTTAATTGACCTGGCTTTGCATACCACCACCCTAGACGGACGAGAACCCGAGGATGACTGAACCACCACCTGTTACTTAACTTAAACCTGAAGAACAAGTACTGTGGCAGTATGTGGGCTGAAAACAAAATAAAAAGGTAATATTAAATGCACATTCAGCATAGGAAATAGAATTCTAATCAACATTTCAAACATAGGTCTTCTTCAGGGATTAGTGTAAACAAAAAAACAGCAAAGTTAGTGTGCATGTAAAGGGTAAATGGAAAACAAAAAGGTATTGATAGAGAGGGAGAGACATAGCAGGAGTGAATGGGGAAGGTTGAAAGGTGAAAAGTATGGGGAAGGAGAATGGAAACCTGGAAAATATAAACGTGTATCTGCACACACAGATAGAATGCCAATGTGATTATGCCAAACACTGCCTGAATGGATGTGTGTGCAGGCATACCCACATCTGCAAACATGCCACGCATATACGAAAACAAAGGTATTGGATGGAGAATGACACAGACAGATTTCAGTGGTAAACCACAAGGTATTTAAAAGATGTTAGTCATTTAAACCAGAGTGCTGCTGGGAGCCTAAGTGGATGATAAACTTGTTTTTCTTGTGCTTTTAGGGCCAGTCTGCATAGTAGACCAGTTCCTATTGTGATCAAAGTCAGGAAGCGTTTTGTAGATGTCCCAGTAAAATGCACTGGAGGATGAGACATGGGGACTGATTTTAGAAGCCCCTCCTTAGATCAGTGCACCATGTGCTGAATCCCGAGCTGGCACAGGCAGCCCCCCAGTTGGTGCAGCGGGCATCTGAAAAATCGGGAATGGTTCAAGGTGTGGCGCAAGATGACCCTTGCACCAGTCCTAATTGGTGCAAGCACTGTGCACCATTTCTGATCGTTTGAAAATTGGGTCCATGATCTTTAATGGTTGTCAAAGAGCGAGTGGTGCGACTTTTGTACTGTTTTGCTAACTTTCTATTGGCTGCAAGGAGGACAGTTCATGAGTGTCTGAGGAGCAAGCAAGAAAACTCATGAATGTGCAGCTGACCTACGTGATACACTGAAGACAACCTCAGGTAGTTAACCCCCCCCCCCAAAAAAAAATGTGATGATAAGAATAACAATGAATGAGCTCACAGAGGAAGTACTGATAGGGTCCTGGCACCGTCTTTGATGATGCTCTGAGTGATCCTTTGCCTACATACTGCATTTGGTCAAACAAGCACCCTAGGGCCACACCGAAAATCATGCACTTCAGAGACAACTTAAACAACAGGTCTCTAACCTTCTCCCAGACCTTGCCAAAATCAATTAGACTTCCTTCAAGCTATGTAGTAGTATTGATAAGGCACTAAATTTCTTCTGTAACAACTTCCTGCAGACTGTAAACAGGCATGTACCAATCATCACAAAAAGAATAGAACAGTTACTCACTGTAACAGTTGATCTTCGAGATAGTCTCCTTCATTGGACCATACCTTTGGAACTGTAAACCATCAGTGTCAGGACCACTCCAAAACTTTTGCTAGCTGAGGGCCAGCCACAATGACATGCAATGTCAGTTATCTATAAAATGTGGGCAGCCCCATGGCTCCTCAGTGCTCTTCCGGTGATAAACTCAGAGGGACTCTTACCATGAGTAACCAAGATATCAAATCAGTACCTGGCATACAAGGAGAGGCATAGGACTGGCAAAAATACATAAGGCACTTAATGGAAACCTCCAACAAGGCAGTGGATAATCCTGCCTGCTTATTACTCAGTAAGGGGCTAAGAGAGTGGGTGCATTGTGGTCCAGTAGAAGAGATTCTCTCGGAGATCTACTGTTAGGGTGAGTAACTGTTCTATCTTTATCGAGGCTATTTCCCTCCATTGGGCCACACCTTTGAAATGATTCCCTATCAGTACACAAGGTACCCAGGGAGGCTGACAAGTCTGATATGCAGTCAAGACAGAAGGTCTTGCAGAACAGCAAAGCCAAATCCAGCACAACTACCTGAAAAGATGTCTAGACTGTAGTGCTTAGTGAAAGTATGTATAGTGCTCCATGTGGCAGCAACACATTTGTCAGCTGCAGAAACATTCTGAAAACAGGCAACAGATGTGGCCACACCACATGTAAAGTGATCATGCACAGCACCATAAAGTTCCTTATCATACTTCCTATAACAATAATCAGTGGAGTGAGCCAGCCATTTGGACAGGCACTGAACTCTCTCTCAGAGGGACAATGAGATAAACAGCTGAGAGGACTTTCTGCAGTCCTTAGTGCGTACAAGAAAGAAGTGTAATATTCTATGTGTATCAAGTGTGTGGAGCAATGCCTTACCTTTGTTAGCATGCTCAGAATAATACATGGGAAGGTTTATGGCCTAATTCGATGTGAAATCAAAGACCACTTTTTTGTTTTGCTCTTTTTTTTTATTCTTTGGTAACTGGTTAAGGTCCTGTTTTCAGAGGTGACTCAGGAGCATTGGGTGGGGAAGTTAAATGACCTACTCAAACACATACAGTATGTAAGTGGAAGTTGTGGAAATCAAATACAGGTCTGCTGGATGTACCAAGCTCATTCACAGCTTGTTACTCTAACCTCTAGGCCATACTGCCAGCCACATGTTTCTTTGTGTAGAAAGTATGGATTTATACAAGGATATCGTACTTGAGAAAAATCATATAAAGGCGCTCATGAATATGAGCCTGGAGCTCAGAAATCTTCCAGGCAAATGTTATATACTGTAGCAATTGGGAAGAGTCATTAAAGAAAGAAAGTGCATCATACAAGTTACAGCAGGTTTAAAAGAAGTCAAAGTTAATTTTTCATGGATGAAATTAAGATCACAAAACAGAGGGATGCATGTACAGAATACCACAAGGGAATGTACAGGATGCTTTTAATTGTCCCACCATCTGCCCATCAACCAGGACACATAAAGCCAAAAAGGCAGCCTAGTGCACCTTGATGGAAGAGTACTGGAGACTGTAGTCCAATAAAAGTGGCAGGTAGGCCAGTACAGTATTGATAAGACAAGTAAATGGGTCCTCTGAACAGGAAGCACACCATATAGAGAAACACTACCACTTCAGTAAATCTGTCTTGTGGAAGGCTTCCTAGCTGCCAGCAAGACATCAACCACCTGAGGTGAAATCCCGAAACATGCAATGACTAAGTCTTCAGGGACCAATTATGCAGATGTATAGGATCCACAGTTCTGGATGGCCCAAGCATCCCCTGTCCTGTGACAGTAGACCCAACACAGGGGCAGCTGGACAGGAGGCTCCACTACCAGATGCTGTAGCAGGAAAAAACACATCTGGCAGGGCCAGAAGGTGGCCTCCACTATAAGGGAGGCCCCCTCCACCTGCAGTTCAAGTAGAACCCTCAATGAGGGAGATCGGAAGGAATGATTAAAGGAACTTCCCTTTTCATGAGAGAGACAGCGCGTCTCACCAGAAAACTCCAGGCCCTGAAGCAGCAAGCAGAAATGCAGTAATTTTCCATTGTGTGTGGATGAAAAAGGTCCAACTCTGCACAACCCATTTTGCAAAGAGGTTATCTACCACAGAGGTCAGCACTTCACACTCATATACCCATGTCTGGGACCAACTTAGCCTGTCTGCCAAGACATTTTGGACTTCTGAGAGAAACACAGCTGTCAGATGAAGGCCATGAAACAGTACCCAGTACCATATGCTCGTTTCCCTGCACAGGGTGTATGAAAGAGTGCCCCTTGCTTGTTCATGTCATGCATCACAAGGACACTGTCTGTTCTTATAAACAGGGGGCCAGCACTGAGGTGTTCTGTAGGCCTGTAGACCAAGAATAGCCCTCATCTCCAGAACATTGATGTGGAGCTCCGAGTCCGAGCTGGTCCATAACCTCTTAGGCTGGAACTGGCCCAACTGGGCACCCCATCCTAACTCGTAGGCATCGTTTCGAGGATCTGCATGGGGGTTGGGGAGAAAAATGGGATGCCCTACAATAGGTCAATCAATCAAAGTCTTTATTTAACCAGGTGATCACCATTTTCGACGTGGACCTGGGTTTGTTAACAAGGGACAATATACATGGGATGCAACACACAAGAAAATAGTAATAATACAAATAAAGTGAGATACAATAATACAGTATATACAAAGTATCAGCAGGTAGCATTGACAGTAGTATATGTCTGGAACAGAAGATATAGCTAGTTTTGAGTAGGACACAATTTCATAAAAGTAAAGAAATATACATATCAGGTGCACCGAACATAAATAAAACCTAATATACAGTAAAAAGATATATAGTGATACGGTATGGATAATTTAGAGCTGGAACCAGGGTCAAAGGAATGTGGAAAGGACAGATATGGGGGTAGAAAAAGGGGAGAGGGAAGAGTTGATTATAGATGTGATCAGTCTTTTAACAGTAGTAATTAGAGTGTGCTTGGACTTATAGGAGTCACTATTTAGGGTAGACAGGCACGGGACTCCTTATTATGGTGTAGATATAGAGATTTAAAAGCTGCTAGGCTGATGGGGTGAGTTAATTTCAAAGTTTTTTGCAGCTTATTCCACAGTTGAGGGAGCACAAAGCTGATGGCTGCTCTGCCAATGCGAGATTTTGCTTTGTAAACATAAAGAGATATATGAGGTGCTTCTCAGGGCATACTTCCCCAGAGTGCACAAAGGTAAACAGACAGAGATACACTGGGGTAGTTTATTTGAGATAGCTTTGTATGTCCAAACCGCAGCATTTTCTTTGCCATCTGTAAACAAGGGATAACCATCCCACTGCCATGTACAATGCACAGTGGTGGGTTGAGTATGGAAGACCCATGATAAATCTTATGGCTCTGTGATAAAGCGTATCGAGTTTGGCTAGGGTACCTGCAGGTCCCTGACTATATAGAAAGTCTGCGTAATCCAATAGGAAAAGAAAGGTAGTTTGAAGCAGTTTCAGTTTAGCGTCTCTTGTGAGGAGATTATTAATCCTAAAGAACAGACCAAGTCTTTGTCTAAGTTTCTTTGCCAGTTCTTCTAAGTGATCTGTGAAAGTAAGTCTATGGTCTAACCAGACCCCCAGGTACTTGAACTTTGGTACGTAGTCCAACTGCTCACCCAGAATGGTAGTGATCTTCGGGAGAGTCCCAGCAATTGCTGGATTTATTGCATTTTGAAGGGGCGAGAGGAACATTGCTTTGGGTTTCTTTTGCATTTAAGAGCAGTTTCTGGTTTACAAGCTGATGTTGCAGCAGATTAAATTCATTTTGAAGGGCTTTACAGGCTGCTTCAGGTGTGGGGCTACTAGCATAGAGTACCGTATCATCCATGAATAGGTGTATTTGTGCTTCTTTGATGGGGCATCTACGCTTGTTAATATAATGGTGAAGAGCAAGGGACCAAGAATGGAACCTTGCAGTACACCCTCAATAGGGGTTTTGGTGGAGAAACTTCCCCTTCTGCCTTTACTTGTTGAAGTCGTCCTGAGCGGTAGTTGGAGAACCATTTAAGGGACAGGGAATACAAACCAATGTTATGGAGGGATGACAGAAGCAGTCTGTCATCAATGGTATCAAACGCCTTGCTTAAGTCCAAGAATACTGCACAGACAATGTTTTTTTTTTTTTTTTATCTAATTCAAGCTGCCAGTCATTTGTCACCTTGGCTAGAGCAGAGATTGTACTGTGCTGTGCTCTAAAACTGGACTGTAACAGGTTAAGCAATTTTTTTTGATTCCAGGTACTTCGGAAGCTGGGAGTTCACTATTTTCTCCAGCATCTTTGACAAGATTGGAAGTAGGGAGATCACTACTTGAGGTCACTAGGCTCTCCTGACTTAAAGGGACCACAAGTGCATTTTTCCAAATGGGCGGTAGATCACCCTGGGACAAGAATAAGTTGAAGAGATGAGTAATTGGGACTGCGAGGACATGGTAACTGACCTTTAAGAAGTACAGGTCAATGAGGTCAGCTCCAGCACTTTTCCTAGTGTCCAGCTGAAGGAGAATATCTTCAACTTCTTTCAGGGAGGTAGGCTGCAGAGAGAAGGATGGACTGGGGATGGGTTTTTCTTGTGTATCCAATCTAAGTTGTTGGCGGAGGATATTCACGGGAGAGGAGTCAAAGGCTAGCCCTGCAGTGGCAAAATGATTATTAAGAGCAGAGGACAGACGGTCTGTCGGAGATGACAGTATTGTCGATCAATAATTTAGTAGGTAGGGAATTTACAGTGGTGTGACCTTCAATGTCTTTGATAGTTTTCCAGAATTTGGAGGCATTTCTTAAGGAGCTCTCCAGCTGAGAGCAGTAGAAATTAGCTTTGGCTTCTCTGACCATTTTGGTACAGAGGTTCTTCGCCCTCCGGAAAGAATTCCAGTCATTTATTAAATTAGGTGCAGGTGTTTCATCCACCAAATCAGTAACTTCTGAAGGAGGAACATGATGAAAATCATCTGATCTAGCACATTCGTCAACTGATCCCACTGTACCCTAAGTATCCACTGTGGGATTCCCATATGGAGGTAGGCCAAGGGGACTGTCACAATGACAGCTGCCATAAGTCCCAGGAGATGCAGCATTGTGCGGTCAGACACATAATGGCTCCTGTGCACCAGATGGGCCTGGGCAACCAGGGCTTCAGCCTTGTCTGTAGGCAGAAATGCACTGTCCACCGAACAATACCCTTGTTAGTTGAGCCATGAGTTACACTGCTGCATGCTCTCTCTCTCTGGCGGAGTTTGGTGGAAGGACTGGTGAGAGACAGACATGTTGCTACATGCTCCCTGTCCCTGAGGAGTTGGGCTGTGAGCAGGGGGATAACACTCCAAAAATCTTTTTAAAAGGTATACCATCGTTGCCTTTTTAAAGTTTATTCCCTTTCCAGTAAATCCTATTGCACACCTTTGTCCAGTGGTAGTCCTAGGTGTTTTTCTCTCTTTTCCCCACGTTGCAGAAGAAAGGTGTCCTGAAGTGGCGAAGGGTGGTCCTGCTGGCAGTCCTGCCAGGAGAAACCAGACCACGGTGTTTGGAGGAAGGCCTTTTCAGAACGGCCAGAGATCCTGCCGTCTGTGGAAGTCCGCTGAATTAGAAAATATATATCCAGTCCTCCCTTGTCACTCTGTCCTCTGATGGGATAAAGACTGGGTTTTCTTTTTAACTAAAGAAATGACTAAAGGAACGTAATTTTGTAAGAATGCTAAAGTTTATTGTTTTTTTTGTATAACAGAGACCTGTTTTCGGTGGAACCAAGCTTTTAGCTAAATATATGGTCATTTAGGGGTCTTAAAGATATTATAATACTTTTTGTATTCCTGTATTTAATACTTTTAGTATATTGTTTTTTATTTTAGGTTTAAAATTTTTCGCACCTTATGGTAATCAGCCCACGTGACACCCTGGTACATATAGCAGCTTACTCGGTATGCTCAATAGGCTTTGACATTTCTACCTGCTGGTCTGTGCGAGTGTCCCGAGTAATTTGGGCTCCTGTTGATTCAAGGTGAGTGTTTTGAGTGCTGGACTTAAGGAAATGCAATTGTGTTTTAACCGGCTCTTACAGAGTCAGTTTCTTTAGGTCTGCCATTTTGCTGCTCTCCTGAATACTTTATTTTTGGATATTTCACCTTAGCATTCATCCGAGTACTCTGCTCTCCTAGTTACATTCCATAGTGAAGTGCTAGAGGGTGTTTTCCACACTTTTAGTCCTTTCTTACAAATATCAGTGAGTACTCAGACATCAGAGCTTTTAGTTCTATATATTTTACTTTTAATGACTTGCTTTTGTGGACCTCTGACTTTATGCTGCTTTAGAGTCAACTAGTTATTTTTATATAGTTACTTTTAATTTATTGTAATATTCTGTTTAGCGTTTTGAAACGTTCTTGTTTTAAGTGGTGTTTTTTGTTTGCATGTCCTTTAGTGACTTTTGTCAAGCCATTTAAATCATATGGTTTTATCCATGAACTGGCGAAAAGCTGCTGCAATAAGAACTTTTTAAAGTGTGTATGCAAATTTTCATTTTCAAGCGAGCTGGAAACTGCAAACTGCCCCTCTGTTATCGGAACATCACTTGGATCCTCGAATGAGTAAATATAACAAGATTTGGTAATGTTTTTATCCTAGCTCTATTCCCGAAGGCCTAATTCTATTGATTAAATGACTAATTCATTCATTTTCTCATAGTGCTTTTCCGTGTGCTTCTTTAAGTTTTATTTCTTCTGGATATAAAACACTTCTGCAGCTAAGGAATTCAATCCAAGAAGCATTTGAATTTGTGCTGTTCCTGCTGGTCATTCTTTGGACTCGTGTGTGTTGCATTTATTCTGGGACTTTACAATATTTTACGAATGTCTTGGATGATTTGCTGAGCATTTTGTGTGTTGATAAGTCTCTTTATTGCGTATGTACTTTGTATAGATATTTCATTCTTAAAGCAGATCTATTTGCCTTTGTGTATATCTTAAAATGGTGAATACCAGAAGTAAAACGGATGTAACTGCTAATTTGGAAGGTTGCTCTCAGATGAATTTGGTATCTCAGGAAGACACATCTAATCCAAACAAGATGAAAGTAAAAGGAAGATCTAAATCTAAACAAACTAAAAGAATAAAGAAAAAAATCAGCTGGCTAAGAAACCTGTTAGAGAAACTATATCACAATCTGTTCACAAGCAATCTAAAATTAATAAACACTTTTTGAAAGTAACCGATGTTGAAACAGACAAAACAGTGAATGATGGAACTAGTTTGAGTATCTTAAAGAGCTTAAATAGTCCTATTTCCTTGTTAACATTGGTACCTTTGACAACACCATCAAATCAAAATGGTAGATTTGAGTCAGTCAGTGATGTAACAGTCATGATATAATTGTTCTAGACTATCATCAACTCCTAAAATTTTCTTGGAAGCTAATACTTCCCCTTTGGAAATGATTTAACATCCTGTTCTGAAGGTTCTTTAGATACAGTTCAGAATGTCAGAGTTAATAAAGATGAAAGTAGTAATAATCTAAGTAAATTAAGTAATCTGAATAAAGGGATTAGAAAACAGCATAACGAATTAGGAGGTGAAGTCTATATTGAGTTATATTGTGAGACACCTTCGGACAGCTTGGAGTTTTCCCCTGAGCCAAGTAATATTGATTTGGTTCAGGAGTTAAAATCTATTACCATGGATTTGCAGGATACCTTGTCCAATGTTAAGAAAGGAGTTAATTTGAGTGATAAATGTAAAACTGATGACCCTTTTCCTTCATATCCTATTGGACTGGATGATGGTTTAAAAAATGTTATTAAAGACCCTTATGCAGCGCATTTAGTATTAATGGATCAATTAGTTGCTGTACATGGAGAAATTGAAATTTTAAAAGGAACTGTTGCTTCAAATGGGGTTTACCTTGATAACATATTAGCCAGAGTGGCAAAATTAACCCCTGAAGTGAATTCTCCTTCTATAATCTTGGATGAAATCCCTTTCTATGAAAGTGATGTTCCTACTACAAGACCAGATTTCCCTTCTGTTCATATTCCTGTGGATAATTGTATCAAAAAAAAATGATTAGTAAAAAACAAAAAAAGTAGAAATATTAGGAAAAATGAAGGTAAAAAATGGGAAGTATGCAAGAAACTCCCACAGTGGAAATGGAGAGGTCTATGTCATCATATTTAATTGATTCTAATTTAGAAGTTTTACCTCCTAATCCCCTTAGTGTATCTGACATGGCAATCACTAAGGAAAAGAAGATACTTAATTGGGCTCAGGTTAAGAGCAATGATTTAAATGAAGGGAATCATTTTAATTATACACCTTTCATGCAGTTGATCACCTCCCAACAGACTGATTTTAAGCTAGAGTTGGAAAAATTTAAGAATGATTGGCAAAATTGGTTCAGGAATAAAAATGATGTTATGTTTGGAGAAGAAAAGGGTGCCAATGGTCCCTTAAAAGTGGCACATAACATGGGTAACGAACCCTTAGTTAAGACGTGTCATGATATTTCAGAATGTGCAATCTTGGCCTTCTATGGATTTGAGGGGACTAATCAAGATTTGACTGGGTACAATTTTGATAAATTGGTATATTTTTTTTTAAGAGATACCACAGGTGCAGATTTGTTGGAATCCGATATCATACAACTATGGAAGGATAAAAATGTAAATGGGTGGGATTGTATTTATGTTTTTTGCTCTGTCATTAGAGCTGCAAATCAAATCTGACTTAACAATAGATTGCTAAAATTGAGAGGGTGTTCTGTAGATTTTGTTAATAGGAAACAACTGAATTTAATAACTAATGATAGTCCAAGATGTTTAAGCATTTTTGGGTTAAGTAGAATTCCTCATGAAAACAATTGGAAATTGCGTAATGCTTTCCTCAATCTTTGTATACACGTTTAAAAAATTTCGGCAGAAGAAATAAAAATAAAAAATAAAAATTAGGCACAATTATCCATCTAAGTCTGCTCAGGTGGATGTATTAATACAAGGTACTGCCATTGTAAATGGACATTTTGGTGAAGACCCCACTTTTAGATCAGGTCGGCATCCACCTGATTGACTACTTGTTCAGTGTATGAATCGTACCACAGAAATAAGGCCTACTGCTGACAGTCTTGAAAAAGGCAAAACTCTATTTGTTTGGACTGAAAAAAACTAGAAATGAAAACCTAAAACAGCTTAAATGGACAGTACTCAATTTATTTGAACAATGTTTACAGTATCTAGTGGGTATATTTCCACTACTCCTACTGTTAATCTTCAGAATACTACAATGTGTCTGTGTCAAATAAATTTGAAGTTTTTTGACTGGAAAAAGAAAGGGTGGATAATAAAATTGTATCTCCCTTAGATAATGTAAATTTGGATTTGAGTGCAAATTTTGTCTTTTGGAATACTGCAGGTCTTTTTCCCCAACTTGGCAGATCCTGATTGGACTGAATTTATATTAAGGAAGGATATAATATTTCTTCAGGAAACTTGGGCATGTGTAGAGTTAAACTTAAATGGATACCATCTTCTACATTCCCCAGCCACTAGAGATATGAAGTATGGTAAAGCAATGGTTGGACTGGCAATATATATTAAAATAAAGAAAGAAATTACTATTATGGACACTTTAAAGATTGATCAGTATTTTATTGCCCAAAATATTGCCTGGTATTCCACTCCAATTGCCCTGATTAATGTATACATCCCCCCTAGAAAGGGTAGAATTAATAATAAACATCTGTGGAAACATCCACAGATAATGTTGGAGGAGATTTTTGTCAGATTTCCAATGAATCATTTATTGGTTGCGGGTGACTTTAATGCTAGAATCGCCTTATGTGGATAGAGAAATATTATAGCTAATAGAATGATGTCAGAAGTAATTATTCATAGAAAAAGTCAAGATAAGAGAAGTAATTCCCAGGGCAAGGATTTTATTGAATATATAAAAGAAAATGAGCTTTTTTTTATTAAATGGAAGAATGCCAGGTAACTTAGTGGGAAATAATACTTATTTTTCTTCCTGTGGGCAGAGTACAATTGATTGTTTTGAGTGATCCAGAATTGGTAAAATCAATTGTCCATATGGACCTTGTGATGGGGCCAGAAAGTGACCACGCTCCAATCTGCTTGACAATTCATTTAAGTGATGAACCTCTAGAAAAGATTGAGCAAGGCTATACAAAGGATCTATGCCAAATTGGTGAAAAGGTTCTGAGGAGAGGCAAAATAATAAAGAACCAATTGGGAGAAATCATACAAAATTCTATCTCTGAATTTGAGTTTTTTTGTATGGATGTAGAATCCCCTGATAAAAAATATAATATGTTAGACCAACTAAATCAAAATATTAGATCAATCATTTATAGTGATGCCACAAGTAATAATCAATCAAATCAAAATTGTTTTGATAATGAATGCCGGAAAGCCAAATCTAAGCTTAATAAACTTATTAGAGGGACTAAATTAAGACCTACTAAATTAAATGTCCAGCATTTAAATAAAATGAGGAAACATTACAATAAATGGCTAAAGGGAAAAAAGCATTTCAACAAAAGTTATGGATTGAGATGTATAATGTAATACAAAACAATTATATGCATTCATTTTGGAAACTGGTGGCTAAAGGAGTTAAGGAATACAAACCTACCCTTTCAACTTACATTCCCAAGAATGTTTGGATTGCACACTTCAAGCAAATTTTTTCTGGACCAGTCAATATGGATTGTCAATTTATTAGGGAGTTATGCTTATCCACAGGTGATCCTGTTGTTTCTGATGAGTCAGAGGTTGAGCAGGCTATTTCAAATTTGAAAAATAATTAAGCAGCAGACGAGGATGTTATCCCAGCAGAAGTTTACAAAGAATATAAAATGTTCTGGATACCCCTACTGACCTACTATTTTAACTTGTGCTTGAAATATAAATATATTCCTAACTTGTGGGTTAAAACCATTATTGTCCCTTTACACAAAAATGGTTCCGTATACGAGCCCTGTAATTATCGGCCAATAGGTTTGCTTAATATAATTTACAAAATATTTTCCAGATTATTGTTGGATAGACTGACTGGATGGGCTGATACCAATTGTATTATTTCTCCCTCCAGGTGGGTTTTCGTAAGGGTTTCTCCACAATTGATAACCTATTTGTATTTATACATTTGACTGAGAAGTATCTCAAATAGCGAAAAATGAACCTTTATGCAATTTCCATTGATTTCACTTCTGCTTTTGATTCTTTAAATACATATAAACTCTGGTTAACTCTATTTTTTAAAATTAAACAACACATTATTAATAATGATTTATTTACTTCATTGTGGTACAGTTTCTTCAGTTAGGTATGACAATAAAAGCAACTTAGATTATTTTGCAACTCAGAAGGGGGTTAAACAAGGGTATCTTCTTGCCCCATTATTTTCCAATACATACGTTAATGAGTTACTCATTTTTAAAAATGAAAAAAACACTTGATTCTCCTAATATTAATGGCTCCCTTTTGCATGATCTTGCTTATGCTGATGATATGGTATTGTTTGCCCTATCAATAAAGGGTCCCCCCAAAAAAAAATAGATATTTTCCAACAGAAATGTGCAGGTTTAGAATTATCTATATATTTGAACAAAACTAAAGTAAGGAGTTTTAACCATTCTGTGAGGAGAAATAATTCTAATTTCTTTTTCAGTGAAAGTAAAACTGAAGTAGTGAATAATTACCAGTATTTAGGGGTCAACTTGACAAATACATTTAATTGGTCTGATCATCAAAGAGAACAATATCTAAAAGAAAAAAGTGATTGCTAACGGTCTGTTAAAATTTAACCCGACTTACAGAAGTAATACCATTCCTGATCTTAAAGCAGGTGATGTGAAGATCCATTCAGTGTCAACATATGGTGCTGAAGTTTGGGGTTCGAACATTACTAAAGATATTGAAGAAGCGTCTTCATATTATTATAAAGCTCTTTTAGGAGTTCCAAATTCTACATCCAATATGTTACTTAGGTCCGAGTTAGGGAAAATTCCATCCAGTACTTTAGCCATTTTGAAATTATTGGTTATGATTAATAAATAATAAATTTAACATTCTCCCTCATAAATGTTTGAAAGAAAAAATGAATTGGTCAAAGGTTGGTCATACCTCATGCTGGTTAAAAACTTTAGAAAAGCAGTTGGCGCATGTGAATATGTTACATCTGTTGAGCGATTATAAAAACATATATAAATATTGCTACGTCTTTTAACAAACTGACAAAATATAAATTATTTGACTATATGAAACAACAAGAAATGTTAAAAGTAAGAGAGCTTAGGCTTAATGCATGGTTTAGAGTCAATAAAATTGACTATTTTTAGAAGATTATTTAATTCTCCCAATATCATTTACAGACAGAAAATTAATTATGTGGGCAATAGCCGGATTGATTAGTTCTAGCTATGTATTGTTTAATAAAGGTCTTCCTACTAATAAGGGTCCTGATGGTACATCTAATCAATGCACATGTACTTTAACTCAGAATGAATCTTTAAGCCATATAATTAGGTACTGCCCTCTTTATTCTGGTCCTAGAAACAGTTTGCTTTAAAAAATTTTGAGATGTTATGATAAAACTGATTATGATCCTGTATTTATACTTTTGCACCCAAGAAGTGTTGCTGATGTTTTGATGATATCTAAATTTCTCGCATCTGTAATTAAGATAAAGAAATAATATGCCACAGCTATTGGAGTTCAAGTTTAATCCCTATCTGATTTGGGGATATTGCACTTTATGGAAATTTCATTTCCAGTATATGTTTGTTTTTAGCCATAGGATCAAATATATTTGGCAAAGCATTTTAAAACGGTATATAAAAATAGATATTTATATGTTGCATTGCAGTTTACGTATGATGTCTTCTTCTGATTTTACTTGTGTTATGTCAATTTTTTTTGTTTCATAATTTCATTTGTAAAAACCTTGTTTCTTAACCACAACAAAGTTGATCATTAAACTTTAAACTAAACTCTTCCCACCGCCATGTCCTGTACTGCACTGATAAACTGCAGGCACTGGAAGGGAAGGAGAAGAGATTTCAGTACACTGACCATAACACCCAGGTCCTCAAACAATTGCTGTGTTGTGCTGTTCTGGATACTGTACACTGAACTGTTTCCCTGGAAGTGGAATACCATCTGTAGTAGGTATAGCAGTGCCAGAGCCAAGCCCCAACCTTGGTGTCTCAGCGACTGTCAGCAGCTGAGGGGGAGGCTGTTGGCTCCTTCAATGGAGACCTCTACCTCACCAGTGCAGCATGTTTTCCCCTGTGCTTATGATGATGGCCAGACGAGGAGGGCTTTGACGACGAGTTTTCTGTTTCTTTGGTTTTCCCCACCAACCACCTGGGTGTATCCTTCCCAGTGAGGGTTGAGCAGGAAGGAGAACCTGGGTGGAACCTGCAAAGTGCTCCCATAGTAGGTATGGCAATGCCAGCCCCAAACTTGGTATCTCAGTGACAGTGGGGAGAGGGCTGAGATCAACATTGCTACAGCAGATGATAAATGAAAATTATGCATCTACTGTAATTCTTGATCTTCTCTAGTATTGTCACCATTCATTACTGCTGGGTATAAGCCGGAGGCGTGTACCCACCCATGGGAGTTTTTTTGTTTGCTTTTTCCAGAGGAGTCTGCGTCGCCCCCAAGAGTGACGCATCGCATGATGCGTGAGGGGTGGCTGTTAGGTGCCGCAGACCCTTCCTCCATCCCAGTTCTATTAGTTGGAGAGGTGAAAAAAGGGTAAAAAGAAAGAGTGAGGCAAGAGCGCCAAGGGATAGAGAGAGGAAAGGATATAAACTTAAAAAGGAATAAGCTGTTAGAGGACAGAAAAAAAAAGGAAATGCCTACCCTACGGGACCGCAGGGCCTCACTTCTGGGGTGTCTCCAAGGGAGGAACAGATGAAGAAAAGGAGAAAAGGGAAGAAGAAGAAGAAGAGAGGGAAGAGAACAAGAGATGTTGGGAGGGGAGAACTCTGCCCATTGAGATATTGGTTTAAAGGCTTTAAGCTCGGAACCAAAAACAAGGGAGCAAGGATCCCATTTGATAGGACTGAAGAGACGGTTCAACTGAACCGCTTGCACAGACTGGACACAAAGCGCAGATTCTCTAACCTCCCATCATCCCAACCCCTAATAATCTAGCTGAGAGCTCACAGACTGCCAAGGCAGAAATTCTGTTCCAGAGAGAGCGAGCTCCCAACTAGGAAGGGGAAAAGAAGCCCCCTAGCACCTTGTTAAGTTCTAACACAGATGTGTGTGGAGCGGGGCTGAGCTCTACAGAGGGCACCCCCTTACGTAAAGGATAGAGTGGAAATTCAATTGGACTCTTCAAAGGCAAGGCAAGAACATCAGCTGAAGGTAACTGAAGTACACGGATAGCACCAACCAGCAGAAGCTAACACAATAGGAGATTAAGACCTGCCAGAGGGAACCTGGAAAAAGGGAACCGAGCCATTGGAGGGACGGTCTCTTTAGCTGTGAACTGAACTACATGGCTAAGAAAGAGCCAAGAGGTCACCCCTAGGGGTAATCAGAAAGAGTTCCCTCATGACAGAAAATAATTCTACTCATTCCCCCCCTAACTTCAGGAAAAGGGATCCGTCCAGAGAAGAATGGAAAAATCAGGACATTTTTTTTTTTTTGGGCTTAAAGGCCAACAAGGAAGAGGGAAGGAACGAGCAGGGAGGGGGAGACGCCGAAGTAGGAGGCCCTGAGTGGAAGGTGGGCAGGAATCAGTAATGAATGGTGAAGATACAAGAGAAGATTAAGAATTACGGTAGAAACATAGAATTTGATGGCAGATAAGGACCACTTGGCCCACCCAGTCTGCCCATTTCCCTACCTAATGGATAAGCTGCAGATCCTAGTTAACCAGCAGCCTACTTCTTCCTACCCCCACCCCCTAGAATTGCCTTATGACTGTTCCATGCATGCTTGAATTCAACCACTGTTTTTGACTCCACAACCTCCTCCGGAAGGCCGTTCCATGCATCCACAACCCTCTCTGTGAAAAAATACTTCCTTAAATTACCTCTGAGCGCCCCCCATCTTCAAATTGTGCCCTCTTGTTCTTGCACACCTCTCTTTTTGAAAGATGCTACCCTCTTGGACTTTGTTGATTCCCTTGAGGTAGTTGAAAGTTTCTATCATGTCCCCCTCTCCCTCCTTTCCTCGAGGCTATACATATTAAGCTCCTTAAGTCTCTCTTCATATGTCTTCCAGTGCAGACCCTGCACCATTTTAGTTGCCCTCCTCTGAGAGCTTCCATCCTGTCTATGTCTTTACGGAGATTGGGTCTCCAGAACTGCCGCAGTACTCAGATGGGGTCCTGACCAGCTGTCTGTACAGAGGGATGATAACTTCCTGTTTTCTACTGGTGATGCCTCCCCTGTGCATCCCAGTATCCCCCAGCCCTCCTTGCTGCCCTCTCACATTGTTTGCCCACCTTTAGGTCATGTGATATGACTACCCCAGGTCCCTTTCCATTTTGTTGTTAGTATCTCACCCCCCATTGTGTACTCTTCCCCAAGGTTTTTGTTTCCCAGGTGCATTACCTTGCACTTCTTAGCTTTGAATCTAAGCTGCCATACATTTGACCATTCCTCTAACCTTGCCAAGTCCCTTCTCATCCTTTCCACCCCACCTTGTGCATCCAACTCTGTTGCAGATCTGTCGTCATCTGCAAAGAGACATACACTTTCCTTTCAGTCCCTCTGCAATGTCACTTATAAAGACATTAAAGAGGACCGGTCTAATACTGAACCCTCGTTACCCCACTAGTGACCCCCTTTCTTCAGGTGGACTCCATTTACTATTACTCTCTGTCCTATTCTCCAGCCAATTCTTTACCCAGGCTGTCATCTTGGGACCCACTCCCAGGCTGGCTAACTTGTATATTAATCTTTTGTGTGGGACTGTGTCAGATGCCTTGCTAAAGTCTAGGTAGGCCATGTCCACAGCCCCTCCCTGATCTACTACTTTGGTCACCCAGTCAAAGAAATCTATCACATTTGTCTGGCATGACCTTACTGTGAATCCATGTTGCCTTGGGTCCTGTGCCCTCTAGCCTCTAGATACTCGACAATTCTTTCCTTCAGAAGTGATTCCATCATTTTCCCTACCACTGAGGGTTAAACTAACAGGTCTGTAGTTTCTGCTTCTGCCTTGCTCCCACTTTTGTGAAGGGAATCACATCTGCCCTCCTCCAGTCCTCGGGTACCACCCCATCCTCCCATGATTTGTTGAAGAGGGTAGTCAGTGGTGTCACTAGTTCTACCCTTAGTTCTTTTAGAATTTTGGGATGAATCCATTCAGGCCCCATTGCTTTGTCCACCTTAAGTTTTAAGAGTTCTTTCAGAACCCTTTCTTCTGTAAATGGGCCGGTATCAACTTCTGTATCCAGAGTGTCTCTACTGTTTGTTTTAGGTACCTCCCCCTCTTCCTTTGTAAATACTGAGCAAAAATATTTGTTTAGTATCTCTGCCTTTTCACAGTCACCCTCTGCCCACCCTCCCTCCCTTTATTAAGCCTCACTGACCCTCCTTGGTCTTCCTTCCCTCCCTGATGCACCTATAAAAGGTTTTATCCCCCTTCTTAACTGAGTTGGCTATCTTTTCCTTGGTTTGGGCCTTTGCTGTTCTGACTGCCTTCCCAGCTTTCTTTTGCAGTAACTGATACAGTTCTCTGTCCTGCTCCTTCTGTGATTCCTTGTACTTCCTGAATGCTTTCTTTTTCTCTTGAACCCTCACTGCTACTTCCTTTGAGAACCACAGTGGTTTCTTACATTGTTTAATTTTGTTTATTTGCTTCACACAAAGGCTTGTTACCTCTGTGATGGCAGTTTTTATTATTCCCCATTGTTCTTCACCCCTCCTTCCTGCCCATTTGCTAGTGCATTCCTTAGGCACTCACCCATTTAGCAAAGTCAGCCTTCCTAAAGTCCAGTACTTTTGCCTTTGTGGAACTTGACTCCATTGCTGTGTTTATTGTGAACCATACTGTTCGATGGTCGCTAGTTCCCAGATGGCTACCCACTTCTACATCTGTGATCCTCTCTTCATCTCCATTTGAGAGAACCAGGTCTAAGATTGCTTCCTCTCGAGTGGGCTCCAATACTAGTTGTCTAAGGCATGCCCCCCGTAGGGCATCTAGAACAGCCCCACTCTTCGAAGTAACTGCTGCAACTGCACTCCAGTTAACATCTGGCATATTCAGATCACCCATCAGCAATATCTCCCCTTTTTCTGCCATTCTAAGTATACTCTCTATCATTTCCTTGTCCATTTCCTCCCCTGAGAAGGGGTCTGTATACAACCCCTGTGCGGATTGTGGTGCCATTGCCGGTCTCCAAATTTACCCACAGTGCTTCTTCTCCTCCCTGTTTTCCCTTTTGTTCTGTTGCTTTGATTCCTTCCCTTATGTAAAGAGCTACTCCTCCTCCTCTTTTACCCTCCCTGTCCCTCCTGTAGATAGTGTATCCTGGTATGTTTACGTCCCAGTCATGGTTTTGTGTGTACCATATTTCTGTGACTGCCACGATATCCAGATGTTCCTCCTCCATCAAGGCCACTAATTCAGGACGCTTGTTACTCAGACTACGGGCATTGGTACTCATTGCTCTCCATTTCTTGATGGCTTTACCTTCTGTTGCCGCATCCCCCCACTGACCTTTCTACCTCGGTCTTTTTCTCACTTAGTATCTGTTTTGTAGGGAGGCTGGGATTTTCCTGCTGCTTATCAGTAGGTACGTAATTTTCATATCTTCCCTTGTCAGTCTTCACCATTCATTACTGGTAGGTGAGTACCAAGCCCCTTCCCCCCCGAAGGGGGCCTGGATAGACCCTGAGGGAACAGATCCCTCAGTATCCTACTGGTGGAAAGCAGGAGGGGAGACTCTAACCAGTAAACTGGTCAGTCTAAGGTTAGTGAGGATGAGGAGGTGTCCCCCATGGGAGGGGGGAAGGGAGGGTGCCCCTGAAGAAGCCTCCTTGCCCTGCGGGAGAACAGGCAGTACCCCTGAAAAGCAGAGGCATTCACCCTACACAGGGCAATGGGTGACAGTCTGGAAAGACAAAGCCATGCCGTCTGCTTAATGCAGATCGCTGTCCCTGCAAGTCTGGATGCCACCTCGTTGGCATCATAGGATGCCCTTGCTTGGTGCCTTACAAGCTCCAGACCTTGCACACAGAGAGGGCAATGGCTTGTCTAGACTGCTCTGTGTCAGGCAAAGATGCTAGGACCTGAGACAGCATCGACCACAGATGCCTGTTGTAAGCAGCGTGGTGTGCCTGATGTGAACTTAAAAAAAACAACACACGACTTGAAAAGAAAATGCTTCATCCCCACCGGTCGAATTCAGCAGAATCCGGATCCAGGGATCTGTTGTGCGTCAGGCGTCAAGGCCAAAGGTGGGTGAGGCAGAGAACCTAGAGACTCATGGGAGACACAATACCATCTCCTGCAGTCTGCCGGGGCTGGAGAAGGAGTGGCTGGAGACTGCCAGGTGCGGACAGACGCTTCCTGGAAAGGGATTGGCCAGGAAGGCACCACCAGGTGGCGAGCACTGAATTCGCCAAGGAATGCACGTGTCTGCCACCGGGTTTGTCCCGACGGATGTAGGAGTTACGAAGCTCTGAAACCAGCCTCGAAAGGAACCGCTGATAATCAGTAAAATCAGCGTCGGAGGAAAGGCGGAAAGAAAGTTCCTCTTCCTCAGAAGAGGAAGCCAAGGAGGAAGCGAAGCTCGAATGTTCAGAGGGCTCCTGCAATGGATGGGACAGGCGGAAAACCTGTTCGTCCATGGCCCTGACATAAGATGGGAAGGCCATCACAGTAGCTCTGAATGTCTCCTAAGTTAACGGTCCCGTGGGACCCATATGGCCTGGGGGAGAGAGGGTGGTGGTTCCAGAGGGATGGGCAAAGGGCACCTAAAAACATGTGCCTGGCCTCTGCCAGGGCTCTGAGATCCAGGAAGCGACGCCGCCAGGATTGGGGACCCTGAGATCAAGCCAGGTTGTGAAGAGGAAAGAGAGGGCAGCAAACCCAGAAAGAGCCCAGAAGGGGAATCTCCCCTGTGACGCGCCTGGGACTGTATAAGTCCAGAAAGGCAACCCTGAGAACTGCCACTGGAAGGAGCTTTGGAGACCTTGAGGGAAAGGTGGGGATCAGCACTGCGACTCCTCCCCACACCCTGCAATGCATGGGCATACTGGACATTTTGTCATGTACAGCGGGAAGAACAATTACGTAAGACCTTACCATAACAGTAGATCTTTGAGGGTATCTCAGTCATCGGGTCACAATGCAGGAACTTTACCGTCAGTGAAGCAGGATCTACACAGAAGATTTTCCAGCAGTACCACTGAGGCCACCCACGCTGATGTCACCTGCCGATGTCACCAACCCAATAAAGGGGTGAGCAGCCCCATTCCCTCCTCAGTTCTTTCCCCTGGAGACTAGGGAGCAAACCCATGCCATGGGGGACCAAGGATAGAGAGGGGTGCCCAGGCCAAAGTATAAAGCTGTATACACCAGAAAGCTAGTTCTGAGAAAAGAACCCCATAATAGGGGGATGGTAGGAGGGAAGTCAGACCTGATGACTGAGATCCCCTCAAAGATCTACTGTTACAGGAAGTTCATACGTAACTGTTTTATCTTCTTCGGGGGTATCTCAGTCATCAAATCACACATATGGAACGAGTCCCAAGCAGTTACAGGTGCAGCAAGACAGTCTGGGAGGAAGGCAAACCAAAGCCTAGGACAGGAGGCCCTGCAAGACAGCCCAGCCAAAGCCTGCTCAGGCTCTAGAGGCAATGTCCAGACTGTAGTGCTTAGTGAAGGTATGGACGGTACTGCAGGCGGCAGCAGTGCAGATGTCATTGACTGAGACCCCCTAGAAACAGGTCACTGAAGTAGCCATGCCCCTTGTGGCATGGGCTTTCAACACCCTTGGAAACTCTATGCCATGCTTCTTGTAGCAGAACACAATATAATATGCCAACCATTTGGACAAACCTCATTTAGACACCTGAACGCTCTCTCCTCCTGCGGTGAAAGAAAAAGTTGCTTTGACTTTCTGCCTTCCTTAGTTCGAAGCAGACAGCATTTCAGATATCTGCACACATGTGAAGTATACAGCAGTGCTTCCCAGGATTGGCATGCTCAAGAAAAATATACAGATAAGTGTATAGTGTATAGATTGGTTCAGAGTAAACTCGGACACCACCCTGGGGAGAAACTTAGGATTTGTGTGCATAGGAACCCTGTCTTTGTTAAAAATCAAATAAGGCTCCTCACACCAGAGAGCCTGAAGCTCAGAAATCCTTTGAGCAAAAGTAATAGCAACCACAAAAGCAGGTTACTTACCTGTAACAGTAGTTCTAGGAGTGGTATATTTTGTTCATCCACACTTGATGGCAGTGTCCTTTCCCCTTTAATTCTTGCCGGAAGTCTTAAAGCTGGCTCCTCCCACCCACCCAGGTGGAACATCCCTCGGCTCCACCCAATGAAGCTAGATCTTGCCCGCTGGAGGCAGTACTGTGCGGTGAAGCCAGGGAGGTCAGGTGGGTCAGTGTGGATGAACAACATATACCACTTCCATAACTATTGTTACAGGTGAGTAACCTGTGTTTATAGGGACGTGGATATGTTGTTCTAGCCACACTTGATGGCAGACTCCAGTTCTCTGGGAGGAGGGAGGCAAGGCACACACCCTACTTTGGAAACAGAGATCAGAGAACTGAGGACCCAAAACCAGCATCCCGGTGTGACTCTATTTCAATGTGGTAATGGGAAATGAAGGTGTGTGCAGACTTCCAGTTAACAGCCCTGCAGATTTCCTGGATAGGGACATCCCTAGAAGCAGCCACCAATGCAGTGGTATGGTGGGTGAATTGAGCCCTTAGCCCTCTGGGAGGCTCCATACCCGTCAACCTATAGCAAAGATCAATGCAGGAAGTGATCCACCTGCCAACCATCCACTTGGCTGCAGGTCTGTCAGGTGCAGCTTCAGCATAGGTGACAAACAGCTGACAAACCTCTCCCTGAACTCCAGCTGTGTGCTCCTTGCAGTATGCGAGCACTCGCTTCAGTTCCAAGGTATGGAGCCTGTATTCGGCCTCCGAGGTGTGACTGTGGTAGAACACCAGAAGAGTCATCACCTGGTTCAGCTGAAACTCCGACACAGCCTTCGGAAGGAACTCCGGGTTGGAGCACAGGACAACCATGTCTGGTGGAAGACCAAGTAAGGAGACTCCATTGAGAGCGCCTGGAGCTCACTGATCTTTCTGTCTGATGTGATGGCCACCAAGAAGGTGGTCTTCCACGACAGATGTGACATTTCACACCTGTGCATTGGTTCGAATGGCTTGTCCATGAGCTTTGCCAAAACCAGCAATAGATCCCATTGTGGTAGTGGTTCAAGCACTGGAGGGGATATGTGATCTAAGCCTTTGAAAAAGCGCCAGACCACTGTCTCCTGCGCCACCGATCGCTGACCGGTCCGTGCCCAATAAGCAGAGATGGCTGCCAGGCACATCTTAAGGGTCGCTGACCAAATTTCCCCTTTGGAAAGAGACCACAATTAATCCAAAACACTAGCCACTGGACAAGTCAAGGGTTCCAACCCCTTGCTCCAACATCAAACGGAGAATTTCTTCCATTTGAAGGCATAGCACTTTCTGGTCGATTCCTTTCTAGATGCCTCAACTACAGTGAGGACATCTTCTGAGAGACCCAAAGCCTGTAACTCTAGCCGCAGAGGAATCAGGCTGTCAGGTTCAGGGATTGAAGGTCCAGGTGGAGAACCTTCCCCTGACTGATGGACAGCAGGTCTGGGAGTAGGGGAAGACACCTTGGAAGCCTGTTGCTGAGGCTGAGGAGATCAGGGTACCAGTACTGGTGGGGCCAGTAAGAAGCCACCAGGATCACCCATGCCTTGTCCTTCCTGACCTTGAGCAGCACCTCGTGGATCAAGGGAAGTGGGGGAAGGCATAAAAGAGGCCTGGGGTCAGGTACAAAACAGCCTCAGCTTTGTGTTCTCCCTAGAGGCGAACAGGTCCACCTGAGGGCTGCCCCACTGGGAGAACAGACTGTGAACTACCTCTGGATGGAGAAACCGCTCGTGAGACACCTCGCCAACTCGGCTGAGGCTTCCGCCAGCTGAATGGAGGCTCCTGCCACATGGATGGTTAGGAGATCAGCCTCCAGGCTGCGCATGAGGGTCCATATGCAGAGAGCTTCCTTGCACAAAGGCAGGGAGTGCATCCCGCCCTGCTTGTTGAGGTAGTACATGGTCGTGGTGTTGTCCATCTGGACTTGAACCACTTGACCCCGAACAAACAGATCAAATGCAGTCAGCGCCAGCAGGCTGATGTGACACTGGGACTCCTCAGGGTTCCAGAGCCCATGGACTCCGTGTTCCCCCAGATGGGCACCCCAGCCTGTGAGAGAGGCATCGGTCGTCATGAGGACCATCAGCTCGGGGTGGACAAATGGGATCCCATCCTGCAGATGCTCTGGGAAAAACCACCACTGGAGGGCGTCCCACATCCTCTGGCCAGCTGGTCGATGTGACCTTTGTGCTGAGACCACTCGCTGGCCAGCTCCCATTGCAGGGAGCGCATATGCCAACAGGCCCATTGGACTATGGTGGAGCAGTCCACCATGTAACCCAGAAGGTGCAGGAAGCCCTGGTTAGGACGCAAGTGCCCAACCAAAAATGATCGAGCAAAGGAGGAGAGAAAACCTCTGCCCTGTCCATCGGGAATCTGTCTCTGGCTCGGCAAGAGTCAAGCTCTGCTCCGATGAAGCTGATCACATATGAGGGCACGAGTTCCAACTTGGCCTCGTGGACTAGGAGACCAAGTTGGATGCAGGTCTGGAGGGCCAGGTCCCTGGTCTGCTCCACTTCCTGCCTGGAGGAAACTGCTATCAGCTAGTCACCCAGGTAGGGGTACACCTGGACCCCTCTGCACCTCAGGGAAGCTGCCACCACTGCTATGCATTTGGTGAAGACCCTGGGAGCCAAGGAGAGGCTGAATGGCATGGCCTGGAACTCGTAGAGCGTTACCTCGGCTCAGACGTGGAGGAAACTTTGGTGGGTGGAAGAATCCAGATGTGAAAGAATGCACCTGTAGCTCCAAGGAGCAAAACCACAAGTCCTGCTTGAGAGATATTATCTGCGAAAGAGTTACCACCTTGAAGGTGCAAGACTTGAGGAACTTGTTCAGGTCGTGCAGATCTAGAATGGGGCACCAGTCCCCCGTCCGTGTCAGCACCAGGAAGTACCTGGAGAAAAAACCCTGGGTGTACCGGAGGATTCGCTACCCTGACCATTACCTTCTTGTGCAGGAGTTGGGCTACGTCATTTCGAAGAGCCGACTGAGTGTCTGCAGATACCAAGTCCTCCCGCACGGCACAGGCTCAGCTTGGAGGGTACTACACGAACTCCAGAGGCAGACCCTGGCCAAGCACTTCTGGAACCCAACTGTTCATGTTAACAGCGGACCAGGAAGAAAGGAAGTGGCGGGAGCAGGACCCCCACGGGAAGTCCCAGAAGAGCTGTGACAGGTATGGGGTGGTCACTCCCATACCGTCAATGAGCAGGCTTGGAGGAGGAGGATCCATCCAAGGAGCCACCGGGTCCCTTCCCTCCAGGCTTTCGGACCACCAGAGCCACTGACTTGGGCCTAGGGCAACAAGACGGAGCCTGCTGGCCAGACTGGTGCTGGGCTGGTTTCGCCGCAGGAGAGGAGGGTCGAAAGAGCTTATGCTTCTGCTGCTTGGAGTCCTTAGGATCCTTCTGGGCAGATGTCACAGAGTCCAAGGTGGCATTGGACTTCTTGATACGCTGGAGGTGACCCTCCACACCAGGCCTGAACAGGTCGGTGCCTAAGAAGGGAATGTCCACCAGCTTGTGCTGAGTGTCTGCCATGAAGGTCAAGATCCTCAGTCAAGTCCTATGGTGCATGGCAATGGCAGCCACCACCGAGCAAGCACAGGAATCTCCAATGTCATCTGGAGTTGCTGCTTGGCCACAGCCCGACCCTGGTCATGGACCTGCATTGACCGTGGTCTGAAGGTCCACTGGGAGATGAGGAATCACCTCATCCAGGGAGCCCAAAAGGGCATGGGAGAAGTGTGCCACAGGAAAGCCGACCTCGTCTGTCGGAGACAGAGCAAGGAGACAGTATAGACCTTATTGGCAGAGTGGTCCAATTTCTTGGACTACCTGTCTGGCGATCTGTTGACATCGCACGTACTGCCAGAGTGCCGAAACACAGAATCGGCCACCAACCCCTCGGCCGAAGGGTGTTCTATGAACCTAGAGAGAGAACTGGTGTGCAAAGCATATCTGCGGGCCTTCTAGGCCGAGGGCACCAGGCAGGAGGCAGGGTGCTGCTAAAGCTACTGGGCCGGGCTGACAATGGCCTCAGCCACTGGAAAAGCCTCCGTTGGAGAACCCATTTTATCTAGAATCTCTGAGGGGATAGTGAGCCTGCTTCTGAACAGGCTCCAAAGGCATCCCCATAGACTCGGAGATGAAATGGAGGATGCCCATGAAGGACGTGGGTCCCTCCTCTGTTGAGTGGCCCCCCACAGACTCCCGGTCGACCAGACCAGAGTGCAGTGAGGAGGCCTCGGACTTGGAAGAATCCACATAAGGTGCCCAACCACCCGAGTCGCTCTCAACCCGCCAGACGGTCAGGCGTAAGAATGACTGACAGCTGATGGAGAAGACCCTTAGCCGACCGAGACTCCTTGGTCGGAGCCCCAGTCGGTGGCTGCTGGTGCGGCGGCTCCACCACAATCGGTGGAGAGGCCAACTCCGGCTGAACTGAGGTGGTCTGAACCAGCTCCGCAGGTGGAGGAACTGTGTCGACCAACCCCTCCGGGGGCACTGGTATCAGCCTGTCGGGCGAAAGCCACATGATCACCAGTGTGGCAGCCAGGGTCGGGACCAGACAAGGCTAACTGCTGCCACATGAGGTCTTTGCAGCATCGACACAACTTGCGCTGATGCCTCTCCTCACCCGAGGACGAAGAAGATGAATAGCGGCAGTGCCGCTTCCCGTGGCATCAAGAGCAGGATCACAGACATCGGCGGGATATGCTTGATCCACTGGATGAGGATGACCTAGACCTCGACCACCAGTGGTGCCAACATGGGATCTCGGAGACAGCCACGGCTCCTCCTGGTCTGGGTCAGTGACCGGATGGTCCAGCTCAGCGGGCTGAGCCGCCCATTCAGTGGTCACTGGCAGGACCAGAGTCCTGAATAGAGAACTGTCGGCCTCATCTAGCAACAACAGGTTGACAGGGTCGAGACAAATCTAGGCCACGTTGTCTGCCCACATCTTGGCCGGCTGGCCTGACGGGCACTGAAGTCAGCGGCTAAGGCTGCGGTTTCGACCGTGGTCAAAACCAGTGATTCCTGAGACCGAGATCACTCTCGATCCCAAGAATGTTGATGGTGAGTCTTCTCCTTGTCGTGTCGAGACTCCTCCTTGCAAGAGCACGAGCTGTGCGAACCCAAAGGGCCCTTTCCCTTGGTCGGGAAAGACTGGCTCAGCTCCTTGAAGGAGCCTGAAAAAGTGAAGCCCAATTTGAGCGGAAAAAAGGCAGAAGCCAAACAGGACTACTTGGTGGCCTGAGCCACCTCCTCCTCAAAGGCCTTAAGTTGCTCCAACTTCTCAGTGGACCCTGCAGCCTTAGAGACCACCCAATAGGTGTCCTTGGATTTTACCAGTGGATTCTGTTTCTCCAGGTGGCCCAGCCTCAGGAGGGCAAGGCAGTTCTGAAGAACCGACGGTTGAAACAACCAGCAAAAGTCATAGGCCTGGGGATCATGCTCGTGGCCAAGGCAGTAAATGCACATAGCGTGCGGGTCAGTACACATCTCCTGCCCGCAAGGGCACAGGCAGAATCTGGGCGAGGACCTTTCCTCCATCATTGCTGCAAATCGAAGATTGTGCTAAAGATGAAACTCCTACGAGTTTGAGTTTTGGAAGTGAATCCGAAGATTTGAGCGCCAGGGCCTACTCAATTCGGGAGCGGTAAGGAGGGAATCCGTTTCTTCCAGGAAAAGGAAGGTCTAGCATCATGGGGCGGAGCCAAAGGTTATACCACCCGGGGTGGATAGAAGGAGCCAGCCTGAAGACTTTCCAGCAAGATTTAAAGGGAAAGGACACTGCCAGAAGTGTGGACAGAACAACATATCCATGTCCCTTGACAGGGGATGCAAAAAGGTCCAACTCTGGACTACCCCATCTGGTGAACAGATATCAGCGACAGATGAGAGAAGTTCCCATTGGTGTATGCTGGACTGTGTTCTGCTGAGGCTGTCCCCCAGGGTGTTCAGTGCGCCTGTGACATGGAGAGCTGAGAGGACCAGGCTGTGGTTTAGTGGCTAGTACCATACTGTCATGGCCTCCCTACAAAGGGGGTACGAATGCATCCCCCCCTCTGCTTGTTGACACAGAAGACAACACTGAGACTGTAGGACTGGATCAACAACTGACCCGGGAGGAGTTGGAAGATATGTCTTTAATCTGGGGCATAAAACTGACATAACCAATCCAAAAACACTGTTGCTGTTATACAGTAGGACACCTTTTAAAAGGAAATGGCACGACTTGAAGGATGCAATTCTTAGTTAAAGCTAAACATATACAGTGGATGGTACAGTTTAAAGCCCATGCAAAGCTCTTTCAAACAGCTACATGACAAGTCATGCTGGTCATGTCACTGCGCGACAACTTGCCCCAAACTCATAGCTCCGGCATAAATCAGCACCCTGCACAATTTGCCCCCAGCATAACAAACAAACTCATATGAGAAGGAATTGTGCAGAGTGAAGATTCACGCTGGAGCTAAGAATCCGCAGTGAGGTGTTGTGCAGCAAGGTGATCAGGATGACGTGAAGTGTCCCCCTTTCAAACAAGGTATTGGGCTTACACGTAGCTGGAAGCGCTCCAGAGATATGGACAATTGGGGCTATTCAGTATTAACACTACACTGCAGGCATTTGTGGAACACTGTGATGATACTGAGGAACAAGCTTTGCCTAACTACACTGAGTAAAGCACAGCTCACTCCTCGATGACATCATAATGTTCTAAAACTTGTGACATCACAACCTTCTAAAAATCCTGGCTTGCTCTTTGCTTCCTCAATTTCAATGCTCGCTGCAGGCTCATCTAGCTGCCCCACCTTGTTCCTGCTATCAATTACTTCCGGGCTTTCTACTTCTCTACTGCTTGTGTGCTTAGCATCACTGGATTCCCCAGTTAGGTACAATCTTATCTGTACAATCTGAATTATGTACAATGTTATCTGCTAATAGGGATTGACGATTATGTTACTGTCTGCCATAGTACACTCTATGGTACTGTTATCTATACTAGTGGTTCTTAACTGTAGTAATTATGTTCTCTACATTTTTCTTTTTTTTTTGCACTTGCCCAGCTCCCACGGCTTTCGGGGGAGGCCTCGTATCCCCTCCTACTCCATCCGCTTGGGCTATTCAAGACCACCCCTACCCCAGCTTCATTGTGCTCGAGAGGGTGGGGTTGTATGTCATTTTCCTTGGTTTTTCTCCCCTGACCCCCCGAGAACGCTGGCGCAAGGACGTATGTCAAGGCAAAACAACGTGCTGACGCATGCCTTGCCAAGCACCCAGAGCATCCTCCCCTCCACAGCTTCGGAAAGCAGCCATTTCCCCTGTAAGCCCATGCTTCCACCAGCTCCCAGAAACATTGGGTGCGTGAGACACCCCCGGTAACCCACCCCTGGCGGAGGAGAGCATCCATTGGGACACTTAATCCTCCACCCCTCGCCGGTCCCTGGCAACCCTGAGTCCATTCCTGAACCCGGGTCACCGAAGTAGCGCGAGGTGTGGCATCCAGCGCCTCAACCCTCAGCGCCAACAGGCCAGCTGCACTACATGTTCTTTATGCTAGCTGTGAATGTTTGTATGATGTAACTGTGTTGTATTATGACATGTTCCTGTAACTATATTAGTTGATCTTGCCATTGCAATTGTCCTACTTGTACGGTTTCCTGTGTCAACTACTACACTATCAATGTACTGCACTTACCAGGTCACCACTGAAAATGGGACTGTCTTGCCTTAATGGGCTTACCTGGTTACCAAAATTCAATAAATAAATAAATGAAAATACAATGACTGCACTACAGTATTAATATTGACCAATCGTCTATCTCGGAAGTGCTTCCAGCTAAAGATGAGCCCGATATCTAGTTAGAAAGAGCTTTTCAGACTTTCAAACTGATGACCACTGGGCATGAATGTGTTCTTTAACGTCAAAGGTCATACAACCTTAATTAAAGGTACAGGATAGTTACAAGAAGTTCCATCATTCAACAGAAGATGGAGTGTTGTGTACTGTATGTACTATCATGTACTCTCATTACTACTGTACAGTTTGGTTCAACCAGACTTTGCCTTGCCTCGAGTCAAAAACAGCCAGTTACTTAGGAGATGATGTATGTCTATATGGTAAGTACTTACAGCTGCTGTCTGAGTTCGGGAGTGTCTCTTTGTGTTCCAAATTGCTGTACTATCCTCTGTATTTCTGCAGCTGTTTCGAAAAGCAAAACATATGATATCAGAATACAAGGTGAATTTCTTCTTTGTGTTACTAAGCCTAACAGTTCTAGTTTCAAAATATAATGTCAAACATTACAGATTATAATGAAACATTGTTTAGGGAATTGGTTGGCAAGGTATAAGTGATGATTCTGTTTAAACACATTCTTTTCTAGTTTATTTGAAATTACTGCAACTGGGATTACACCATAAGATACAGCATCTCATTTGCATAGGGGCCCCAGGAATGATGGCAGTAGTCAACAGATTAGCATAATCAGGCAGGAATAGTTGCATACTGTCCAAATTTTCAAAGACAAAAAAACTGAAGGTAAGCACATCCAAACAGTAATCAAAGCAAGCCAGCAAGAAAAAAAATATTATACACCACAATAATGTTGTTTTTTGATCCCTCACTATGCTTAACAACTGCATCATTCCCCTGGAATGGGCCACAACGGAGCTTTTTAGAATGTTATGCTAGTTATGGGACTTGGAATGAAATTCAAACTCTGCTGTGTGGTCACACTCACGCCTGCACTCTAACGCCAGAGTCACTTCTAAAGCTAGGGTGATTAAATACATCAAAATATATTCCAAAAAGTTTAAAAAACTGGCTCAGTATGGCAGACAATTTTAAATGTTATGAAAAACAAAATAGTTGAGACCACCGAGTGTCAATTGTAAAATCACTGTGACAAGTAATGCTCAAGCAATCAGAAAATACAGGTTACTCACCTGTAACAGGAGTTCTAGGAGTGGTATATGTTGTTCATCCACACCATCTGGCAGGTTCCTTGCCGCTTTAAATCTTGCCAGAAGGTCTTCAAGCTGGCTCCTCCTACCCACCCGGGTGGTAAAACTCTCGGCTCCGCCCCATGACGTCAAATCTAGCCCGCTGGAAGCCAGGTTGTGTGTCGAAGCCGGGCAGGTCGGGTGGGTCGTGAGGATGAACAACATATATCATTCCTAGAACTCCTGTTACAGGTGAGTAACCTGTATTTCTAGTGACATGTTGTTCATCCACACTGTCTGGCAGACTCCTATCAGTTCTCCGGGAGGAGGCAGGCAAGGCGCACACCCCCTACTTAGGAAATAAAGACTGGAGATCCGAGGCCCCAAAACCAGCATCCCGGCGTGACTCAAGGTCAATGTGGTAGTGGGTGATGAAGGTGTGTGCCGACTTCCTGGTAGCAGCCCTGCAGATTTCCTGGATAGGGACGTCCCTGGAAGCAGCCACCGATGCAGCAGTATGGAGGGTAGAATGAGCTCTTATCCATCTGGGAGGCTCCATGCCCGCCTACCTATAGCAGAGATCTATGCAGGAGGTGATCCACCTGCCTGTCGTCTGCTTGGCTGCAGGTCTGCCAGGAGTGGCTTCAGCGTAGGTGACAATCAGCTGGTGAACCTCTCCCCGAACTTCAGCCGTGCACTCCTTGTAATCAGCGAGTGCTCTTCTAGGGTCCAAAGTATGGAGCCTATATTTGGCATCCTAGGTGTGACTGGGGTAGAACACCGGCAGAGTCAACACCTGGTTAAGGTGAAACTCCGACACCACCTTCGGAAGGAATTTTGGGTGGGGGCGTAGGACAACCTTGTCCCTGTGGAAGACCAGATAAGGAGACTCGATGGAAAGAGCCTGGAGCTCTCCCATCCTTCTGGCTGAAGTGACAGCCACCAAGAAGGTGGTCTTCCACGACAGGTGAGAGATGTCACACCTGTGCATCGGTTCGAATGGCTTGCCCATGAGCTTAGCCAATACCAGCAGTAGATCCCACGGAGGTGGAGGCTCTTGCACCGGAGGGGATATGTGATCAAGGCCTTTGAAGAAACGCCCGACCACCTTCTCCTGCACCACCGACTGCTTCCCGGCCCACACCCGGTAAGCAGAGATGGCTGCCAGGTGCACCTTAAGGGTTGTCGACTGAAGCCCTTGCTGAGAAAGGGACCACAGGTAGTCCAGAATGCTTGCCAAGGAACAGGAGGAAGGGTCAAGGCCCTTGCCCTGACACCAAATGGAGAATCTCTTCCATTTGAAGACGTAGCATTTTCTGGTCGACTCCTTACGGGACGCCTCAATGACGCTGAGGACCTCTTCGGAAAGACCCAAGGCCTGGAACTCTAGCCGCTCAGGAACCAGGCCGTCAGGTGCCGGGACTGAAGGTCCGGATGGAATACCTTCCCCTGACTGACTGAGATCAGGTCCGGGCGGGCTGGAAGCCGCCTCTGGAGCCTGGAGATGAAACTGAGGAGATCTGGATACCAGAACTGAAGGGGGCCAGTCTGGGGCTACCAGAATCACCTGCGCCTTGTCCCTCCTCGCCTTGACAAGCACCTTGTGAATAACGGAAAATGGGGGAAAGGCGTAGAAGAGGCCCGGGTTCCAAAGCCTCGAGAAGGCATCCCCCTGCAGCGAACCCTGATGAGGGGGGCGGGCGTGAAACAGTCTCAGCTTTGCATTCTCCTTGGAGGCAAACAGGTCCTCCTGAGGCATGCCCCAGTGGGAGAACAGATCTTGTACTACCTCCGGCAGGAGAGACCACTCATGGGACACAGCCCCTATCCGGCTTATGACATCGGCCAGAGTGTCGGAGGCTCCTGCCACATGAATGGCAAGGAGATCCGCCTCCAGGCTGCGCACGAGTGAACAAATGCGGAGAGTTTTCCTGCACAAAGGCATGGAGCGCGTCCCGCCCTCGCAGTTTAGGTAGTACATGGTCGTGGTGTTGTCCGTCTGGACCTCAACCACTTGACCCCGTAGAAACGGAGTGAAGGTGGTGAGGGCTAGACGAACCGCTCGAAGCTCCAGCAGGTTGATGTGGCATTGGGACTCCCGAGGGGACCAGAGGCTGTGCGCTCTGTGCTCCCCCAGATGGGCACCCCGACCCATCAGAGAGGTATCTGTCGATAGAGAGACCGTCGGCTCGGGGCAGACAAACAGGATGCCCTCCTGCAGATGTGCTGGAACTGTCCACCACTGGAGAGCGTTCCACATCCCCTGGGTCACTGTCACTAGCTGATCCAGAGGATCGAAGTGCTGTGACCATTGGCTGGCCAGCCCCCATTGAAGGGGACGCATGTACCAGCGGGCCCAACGGACCATGCTGGTGCAGGCCGCCATGAGGCCCAGGAGGCACAGGAAGTCCCAGGCAGGGCGCGATTGCCCAACCTGAAATGATTGGGCAAAGGAGGAAAGAACCTCGGCCCTGTCCGCCAGGAGCCATGCTCTGGCTCGTAACGCGTCGAGCTCTGCCCCAATGAATTGTATCACCTGCTTTGGCACAAGTTCCGACTTGGCCTCGCTGATGAGGAGGCCAACCTGAGAGCAAACCTGGAGGGCCAGATCTCTGGACTGCTCCACCTCCGCTCTGGATGGGACTGCAATCAGCCAGTCCTCCAGGTAAGGGTACACCCGGACCCTTCGGCGCCGCAGGAATGCTGTCACCACTGCCATGCATTTGTTGAAGACCCTGTGAGCTAGGGAAAGGCTGAAGGGCATGGCCCGGAACTGGTAGAGGGATCCCTCCGCCCTGAAGAGGAGGAATCTCTGGTGGGACGGACGGACTGGGACGTGAAAGAACACATCCAGAAGGTCCAAAGAACAGAACTACACGCCTCATTCCAAGGATGGGATTATCTGAGCCAAAGTGACCATCCTGAAGGTCCGAAACCTTAGGAACCTGTTCAGGTCGTGCAAGTCGAGAATGGGGCGCCAGTCCCCCATCCGTTTTGGGACCAGAAAGTACCTGGACACAAACCCTGGGTCTGGAGGAGGATCCGCCACCTTCCTGATCACCTCTTTCTCAAGGAGCAGGGCGATATCAGCTCGGCAAGCCGACAAAGAGGCTGAGGACCCATAGCCCGCCCGAGGGGCGACAGCTCGGAAGGGCGGGGCCTGCTCGAACTCCGGGGCAGGCCCTTTCCGACCACCTCCAACACCCAACGGTCCGTGGTGATAACGGACCAAGCAGAAAGGAAGTAGCGGAGCCGTTCCCCCATGGGGGGGAACCCGGGGGGGGTGATGAGGCTGGGGGTGACACCCCTCAACCGGTCACTGGGCAGGCTTAGAGGAGGGACCAGCAGAGGGACCTCCTGGGTCTTTACCTCCCTGCTTCCTGTTGGAGGAAGCCGCGGGCTTGGGTTTGGGATGCCAAGCGCGAACCTGCTGGCCCTGGTGCTGGTGCTGTTGGGCCGGACGTGCCGCAGAAGGACAAACGGACTTGTGCTGCTGCTGTCGGCGGCCTTTGTCCTTCTGGGAGGAGGTGACTGAGTCCAGAGTGGCACTGGGCTTTTCGATCCGCTGGAGGTGACCTTCCACTTCTGGCCCGAAGAGGTCAGGTCCCAGGAAAGGGACATCTGCCAGTCTGTGCTGGGTATCCGCTGTGAAGATGGACATCCTCAGCCATGCTCTGCGGCACATGGCCACCATGGCCGCAACCGATCTGGCACAGAAGTCTCCAATGTCCAGAGCCATTTGGAGCTGCTGTTTAGCCACCGCCCTACCCTGGTCCCATACCTACTGGACCGTGGTCTGCAGGTCAGCCGGGAGATGAGGAATCACCTCATCCAGGGAGCCTATGAAGGCGTGGGAGAAGTGTTGCCATCAGCACAGCCGAGCTAGCCTGGCGGAGGCCAACAGAGAACGCAGAGTACACCTTGCACCCGGCATAGTCCAGCTTTTTGGACTCCTTGTCGGGGGGGGCTTGTCCACATCCCTAGCGTTCCCATAACGCCGGAAAACGCTGTCGGTAACCAACCCATCGGCAGAGGGGTGTTCCGAAAAACCGGGCAAAGAGCCGGTAGGGACCGTATACTTCCTGGCCATCTCGGCCAAAGGCGCAGGACAGGAAGTGGGCAGCTACCAGAGCTCCAAGGCTGGGCCAACAATGGCTTCAGCCACTGGGAAGGCCTCCATGGGTGAATCCCCTCGGTCGAGTATCTCCGTCAGAGGATACTTGGCCCGCTTGGATACGGGCTCGAGCTGCATCCTAGTGGACTCCGAGATGTGTTGAAGCAAATCCATGAAGGATGATGGGCTTTTGTCCATCGACTGGCCCCCGGAGGACTCCTGGTCAACGGGCCTGGAGAACAGGGAGGAGTCGTCATCAGATTCCGAGGAGTCCGCGAAGAGCTGCCTGGGGGCTGGGCCACCCTCCACCTGCTGAGGATGGTTGGGAGTGAGGGTGACCGACAACCTGTGGGGCAGGCCCTGACCCGACAGAGTCCTTGGTCAGCGCCCCCAATTTCGGTTGTGGAGGCGGAGGTTCCACCACAATCAGTGGGGCAGCTGGTTTCGGCCGAACAACCGGCACAGGCTTGGGCACCTCGGCTACAGTGAGGGGTTGTTTCGGCCGATCGGGTGACAGCCACTTGATGGCCAGGGAAGGCGACGGCGTCGGCTTGTTCCCGGACAGAAGTAACTGCTGCCACATCAGGTCCTCATAGCATCGACGCAACTTGCGCCGAAGCCTCTCCTCTTCAGAGGAGGAAGACGAGGATGAGCGGCGGCGCCGCTTACTTCAGTGCAGAGACCGAGACCGCCGATTTCGGCAGGATCAGCTGGACTGAGACGATGTCCGAGACAGAGATCCTCGACGTTTCTGAGGATGGGTCTGGGAAGGGCCGGGGGACACCCGCTCTTCCCTCGGCTCGGAAGCCTTAACCAGGGGACTGCGGCACCGGAGGCGCAGGCACGTCCTCGGTTTCCACCGGGGGAACTTGTGAAGAAGGGTTGTCGGCTTCACCAGTTGACAGCCCATCCGACGGGTCAAGAAAAATCTCGACCACGTCGATGGGTGTCTCGGCCGGCTGACCTGACAGAGACACCGTGAAGCCAGCAGCCTTAGCCGCAACCTCGACCGAAGTAGAGTGTCGACTGTCCGTGAAGGGGACCTCTCTCGCTCGCACGAACGCCGACGATGGGACTTACCTTTTGAGTCCTTCTTTCTGGACCATAAGGAATGTCCCGATGGCCCCTCTCCCTTCGTGGAAAGGGATTGGCAAAGCTCCTTGAAAGAAGCAGAATATGAGGTACCCAGAGAGAGCAGGATAAATGCCGCGACCGAGGAAGAGGATGATGCGGCCTGTGCCGCCTCCTCCTCGAGGGCGATCATCTGCTCGAGTTGCTCAGCCAAGCCAGCCGCCGCGGTAACTGCCCAACGGACCTCCTTCGACTTCATCGGCGGGTAGCGCTTGTCGGGGCGCCCAAGCTGTAACCGGGCAGTGCGGTCTTCCAGGACGTTGGCCGAAAACGAACGGCATAACTCGCAGGCCTGCAGGTCATGTTCTAGGCCGAGGCAGGAGACGCACGTGGAGGTCCGTCCTGGAGATTTTCTGGCCACAAGGGCACCGCCAAAATCCGGGAGTAGATTTGTCCATCGCAGCCGTGAAGGAGAAACTTGACCGAAGTCTTGAAAATTTTACAATAAGTTTTGGGCGAACCGAAGAATTAGGATCCAGTCTACACACAGAGCATTAAGGAGGGAACCTGAGCTTCCAAGCGGTAAGGAAGATCTGGCGTCATGAGGCGGAGCCGAGAGTTTTACCACCTGGGTGGGTGGGAGGAGCCAGCTTGAAGACCTTCCGGCAAGATCTGAAGCGGCAAGGAACCTGCCAGACAGTGTGGATAAACAACATATCCATGTCCCTAGAATAACCGATTCTAGTGTGAATCTTTTACCAGGTTCTGGTAAAGACGTAGCGATTAGGGACTATTAGACACAATGAGGAATCCTTGTGGACGAAGCAACACTACTATGATGAAAAAAAAAAAAAAAGCACAAAGAAGCTCGCACTAGGACGGGGTGCCATGGAAAACAAAGTCAAAAACACAAATCCAGGCACTCACCACCACAAAAGAACTTAGCCCAGAAGGGAAACATTTTAAAAGGATTTATTGAATTGCCTGACGCGTTTCTGGTCCCACTGGACCCTTTATCAAAGGCTAAATGAGGCAGAAAAAACACACACATATATAACCCTAGAATAGATCACATGACAAATTACATCAATTAAAAAACACAAATAAAATGTGTCTAACAATGAAGCAGTACTACATTCCTCCATGGAATTCTATATATCTAACAGGCAGAACACTAATTACTTCAAACGTTCAATGAATAAAAACAGCAGTACTAGTTTAACAATTATACAACATTAGAAAACTACATTCCTCCATGGAATTCAATATATCCAACAGGCAGAATACTAATTACTTCAAACATTCAATGAATGAAAACAGCAGTACTAACTTAACAATTAAACATCATTACAAAACTACATTCCTCCATGGGGTTCAATATACCTAACAGGCAGAACATTAATTACTTCAAACATTCAATGAATAAAAATAAACAGCAGTACTAGTTTGACAATTATACATCATTAGGAAACACATCAAATCAAACATATCTAATAATGATATCATTAGTACCTAAAGTCCACATGCAAGGGAAAGGAACATGTTTCCCTTCTGGGCTAAGTTCTTTTGTGGTGGTGAGTGCCTGGATTTGTGTTTACTACTATGATGAGTATTTTTTTCTTCAGACCCCAGAAATCCCTGACTTAAGCTTAACAACAGCAGACTACACAGCAGTACTTTGGGAGGCTGGGTATATAACCTGTTCAGGAAAAAGGTGCTGCAAGACAGAAGTGCCAAAGCTGGCAGTTCCTCTGGACTGTATGTCCACACAGTAGTGCTTTGTAAAAGTGTGTACCATTTTCACGGTAGCTGCTTCACATTTTTCCCGTAAGGAAAATTCCCCTTGCTGCTGCAACGGAGGCAGAGGTGCCCCTTGTGGAATGATATGCAAGGCCTTCAGGTGTCAGCCTGCCAGCTTTGTCATAATAGAAATGTATGTAAGAAACTAACAAAAAATGGTTCTCTTGTATGCGGGTTTCCCCTTCCCCACTTCACCGTAGGTGACAAATAACTGAGTGTTAGTGGACCTTACATCCCTTGTGTTGTCCAAATAGCAGCTTAGAGCTCTAAACATCCAGATTATGGAGCTTCTGCTCTCCTGAGCTGGATTTGCTGTAAAGAATACTGGAAGTGTAACCAACTGATTCAAATGGAATTCACACACCACTCAGGGGAGAAATTTTCTGTTAGTTAGTTAGTTACTAAGGACTACTATGTCCCTGTGAAATATGATGTAGTTGGAAGCTGTGCCGAAGGCTTGCAGGTTGCTCACTCTTCTGGCAGATGTCACTGCCACCAGAAAAACTACTCTTTAGGTAACGTATTTCAAAGCAGCAATTGCCATAGATTCAAAAGAAGCCTCCATAAGCTGGGCAATGCACAGATTCAGGTCTCATGGCAGGATAGGATCACTTACTGGAGGGTACAGGTGATTTAGGTCTTTAAACAACCTTTTGAAAATAGGTTGGGAGACCACCAACTTGTCCTTGCCTGCTGAAGTGTAAGCTGACACTGCTGCCAAACGAACCTTCAGGGTTAAGGACCTGAGGCCCAAGGAGTGGAGACTGACTAGGTAGTCCAGGGTTGTAGCCAGACTTGCTCACAATGGGTTGATCTGCCTAGGGAACACCAAAAGAAAAATCTTTTCCATTCTAAGGCATAAGAAAAAATTACTCACCCAGTTATCAAAGTCATAAAATAAGAAAAAATTACTACTGTAATACAGTTTCTTCCAGGGGTTCCCTCAGTATGCTTGACTAATGCAGTATTGCCAGCTGGGTTCAGCTACCCCGAAGACAGAAGTTATGCACATGATGGCAGAGCATTAGCCAATCAGACTGCAGTTGAAGACTGCTGACTGTATGTGCTGCTGTTAGTCAGATTCATTTCTCCATCTGACTGGACAAGCTGGTCTTGGAGCACTATCATCATAACTACCCGTTACAATTTGGTGTTTGTGGTTGATGTTGGGGGGATGGGGGAGGTTTATGGGAAGGTTTGCAGAATGTAACAAAAACTTGAAAATGGCAGTGAAAAGATGTTAGATGTCAATACATTTATGTACAGATGGCTAATATTTCTTTGATTACGTGGAATGTTTGGTTGCGAACTGTAATTAAGAGGAATGGGTATCACTTCTTTTTAAAAAAAAAAAATGAAGGGAGACATCATATTTCTTCAAGAAATTCATTCGACACAGGAGGAATTGGCGGCACTGCGGAAAGCACAGGGGGACACTGTTGGCCTCTACATTTACCTCTAAGGCCTGGGGAGTAGCAATATGGATCAGACCAGGGGTTCCACATAAGGTGCTTTCAACTACGTCAGACCCTCAGGGTCGATATGTAATTGGGGTAGTTGACATGGGAGGCACTATATTAACGTTGGTGTCGGTGTATGGCCCGAATATAGATTCCCCAGATTTCTTTTCCCACTTGGAAACCACACTAGCCCCTTACCCAGATGATATAATAATTGGGGGACATTTTAATACATACTGGGACCGGCATATAGATCATTCGGGGGTGAGAAGTTGGCCTCTCCCCAAAAGTGTGGGGACACTGCATTGAGGGGAGATGACTTTTAGACGCATGGAGATTCTGTCAACCATCCCTTCGGGAATTTTCTTTCTACTCCCATGCCCACAAAGTTTATATAAGATTAGACTATTTATGACAAAGACACGGGCAGGAGACATTATTGAGGCAGAATATGGCCCAATATTAATTTCGGACCATGCCCCTTTTAAAGTCGTAGTGGAAAGGAGTAAAGACCGGGGTGCTGGCCCGAAGTGGAGGTTGGACCCTACCCTTCTGGTAGACCCTAAATTCATTCAGCAATTAAAACAACATGTTCAAGATTTTCTGGGGGTTAACCGGCCGAGGGACACTAACATTAGAGTGATTTGGGATGCCCTTAAGACTAGCATTCAGGGAGAGGCGATCCCATATACCTCCTATATAAAGAAAAAGGCTTTTGAGAGGGAACAGGAATTGGAACGACAAATTCAAGAAATGGAGTGGAAAGTGATGAGACAGCAAGACAGCTCTAAACTAGCTGTCTTAAAGAAACTGAAGGGGGAGCTCAGACAAATATCTACAAGTAAAATCAAGAGAGAGACCGGATTCTGACTAAATCTTTTACTCACTTTGAGGGAGATAAGGCCGGAAAGTGGTTGGCTGGTCTAATCAAAAAGCAAAGAGAACCATTTTAGGGATAGAGATAGATGGGGGTTTGTATAATCAGCGTAAAATTAATGATACCTTTAAGTCACACTATTCCCGACTGTACGGCCGGAATATCCTCAGGGAGCAAATCCAGATACTTTTCTTGGGGAATTAGTCTCTCCAAGTTGGAAGAAACAGAAGTGCACAAACTGGAAACCCTGATAACTTTATTGGAACTCAAGGGGGTGGTGTGGAAGTTAAAAAGAGGAACTGGACGGTATCCCAGCTGAGCTTTATAAGCTGCTTTGGGACGAGATAGGCCAGATCAAGTTGGAAATAATGGGAGAATCATTAGCGGAGGGAGAGCTCCCCCTTTTTACAAAACCTGGCCACAATTACGGTGCTGCCAAAGGAGGGGAAGAATCCCTTGCTGTGTTCCTCCTACCGCACAATCTCGTTACTAAATGCTGATTATAACATTCTGACTAAGCTTTTAGCTAACAGAATGGAGAACTACCTTCCCAAATTAATTCATACAGACCTAGGGGGGTTCATTAAAAGTGAACAAATCAAACACAATATTAGACAGGTACTTAATATAATACATCGGTGGCCTAAGGGAAAATCGGGGTCTTTTGCGCTTGACGCAGAGAATGCCTTCGATCGAGTGGAGTGGCCCTTTATGTTAGCTGTGTTGCAAAAAATGGGTTTTGGACCTCGATTTATGCAATGGGTGGGCAGTCTGTACCGGAAACTATCAGCCCAAGCTCTTATGAAAAACATAGTCTCAGCCCCCTTTGCATTGACAAGGGGCACGAGGCAGGGTTGCCCACTCTCCCCTCTCCTTTATGTTCTAACAATCGAAGCCTTAGCCCAAAAAATTAGAGGCAACTCATATCAAAGGAGTACAGTGGAGAGGGGTAAAGCACATACTCTCTCTCTTCGCAGATATTCTTATGGTTATAAGCTCCCCGGATGAGGCTATGAGGGAATTATCCCACATATTTGAAAGATATGGCCCGCTATCAGGCCACAAAATCAACTGGAGCAAGTGTGAGTGGTTGCCCCTGGGGGGAGTGAGGAATCAAATTACAATAGGGCATACAACAGTGCAACCCTCTAAAATACTCAAATACTTGGGGATTCGGATACCCTCCAAACTCTTAGAGTTAGTTCCCCTTAATATGAAAAATATAATTAAGATGGTAGGAGATGATTGTGGGGCGGACAAAGCCCTTGACTCTATTAGGAAGAATGAATTTGGTAAAGATGTCGGTCCTCTCTAAATTCCTATATTTTTTTCCAGTCGGTGCCTCTAAAGGTTCCTGTGAAATATTTTAAATGCCTTGAAGGAGCAATAACTCAACTATTATGGAATAATAGAAGGCAGAGGATTAAAAAAGCCATATTGTGGCTACCTCTGAGAAGGGGAGGTTTGGGTTTACAGAATGTTCACTATTGCTGGATAGCCTCACAATTGGCTCATATTTCAGACCTGTTAAAAAACAGGAAGCAACAGGCATGGGTAAGGCTGGAGGAAGATGGGGAATTCTCGATTTATCCGCAAGTTCTGTCTTTTGTGGGGCTGTGGGACATATGAAAAACTACGCATACCCTTGCATAGGAGCCCTGATAAAATCTTGGAGATTGGCACACAGGTAGAGGGAAGTGCGAGGGGGGGGGGGGGACTGTCCCCGGAATGCTCCCTTGGGAGGTTACTGCAAGTGGGGGGAAGTTTATCCATTTGGGATAAGCCAGTATTAAAACAGTGGACTCACAAGGGGATACACCTACTTAAATATATTATGACTGAAACCAGTATAGCCCCCTTCGCTGATTTAGTGGTCCTCAAACAAATCAAGAAAATACACTACTCACTGTATGGGCAACTGAAGGTAGCTATAGACAAGTTAAGCAGTGGAGAAAGTTCAACGGGTGTGGTGTCCAGAACCCCTCTGGAAGAACTATTTTGGGGACAGTCGGAAGGATGAAAAATTTCAGCCTCTGAGAACATATAGGATCCTGGTGTGGGCCATGCCAGAAATGCTGATGAAAGTCTGGGAAAAGTGGGAGGCAGACCTCCATCCAGAGGGTTTGACTGGGGGTTGGAGCATTATACTTAACAATTTTCTAAAAAGCTCAGTGAACAATAGAAATAATATTATTTGGTATAAGGTACTGCATAGAGTATATCACACACCAAGTCTAGCCCACAGAATAGACCCCACTGTGTCATTATGCCCTAAATGTCAGATCCACAATGGACCACTTTATCAAACAATTTGGCTTTGCCCTCGGGTGAAGTCTTTTTGGGCTGGGATTCATGAGATTATGGCCCATGTGGTGGGAACTCCATTAAGTCTGGATCCAGTGGAAATATTATTGGGTCTCCCATCGGAAGTTCCGAGGCAAGGGCTAGTCTCGGCAAACAAACAAAAAAAGTTATGTTGGCTGGGGAATGTAATGGGCATAAAGGCCTTGGCTATGCATTGGAGACTAACCTCCACACCTTCAATTTCGGAGTGGCTCGACCACTTACTAAACTGCATGAAATATGAAAGGATCCAATATACTGTTAGAGGGCAAGTGGTTAAGTATCTGGAGATGTGGGCCCCAATGGAAAAGGCTATGATGCAACCCTGGTTTCCAATGTTTTAATATAAAAGAAGAATAGTAATTCTCTGTCTAGATTAGGATCAATTATAAAATAATTACTAGCCAAACTATTGGATATATGTAACTAAAACAAAAGCTTAAGAGATTTGTAAAAAATATGAAGTATGTAATGTGATGTCTGATACTTTCACTGCCAAAATAAATAAAGTTTACAAAACAAAAAAAAGGATTACTAGTGCACAGCTATATGGAGACAATCAGAGTTGTGCTCCTGGGGCTAACTGCAGCCAATGGGGTCACAGCAGGAACAGATGCCGGACTTAAACCCAGAAACAACTGGCCTCATGTAAAAAGGAAAAATCAAACTCCTAGGGCTCCCTTCCTGGAGGTAATCAGTCCCCAAGGGACAGTCCACACCTGAGCTTCTGTCAGGGGCTGGTGGCTTCAGACCTGGACCGTAGATGGCAGTCTGGCAGGTCGGATTTGTCAGAGAACCATGTATGTGGCACTCTGACCACCTGGGCTTCTGTAAGGGGCTGGTGGCTTCAGACCCGGACCGTGGATGGCAGTCTGGCAGGTCAGGTTCATCAGAGAACCACGGCTGTGGCACTCATTAGCAAGCCCCTAGCAAAAGATAATCTGACAAGTCTTTTATTACTTGTCATAAATTAGCAAATTTTATTAAAGTGATTAGTACTGTAGTGCAAAAATTAAATGTTTATTTCTGTTCATAAAAATCTCCCGCAGGCTCTCCTTTTACCCAGCACTCTAATTAGTATTATTATTTTTTTTTTTTGCTAGCTTTGTACTGCATACTCAAGTTCGAATGTATTTTCACTTTTTTTTGCACATCAAAATCTCAAACATTTCCTGGAATATATTTTTGTAATGCTTTCTTGTGAAGTCAAATATTTCTGGTCACTGCAACAAAGCTACTTTATTACTATGTGGTGGTCAAAAATCCATTTGAAACGGAATGAATGGAGCACATTTAATAACGTGTTATCACATGGAGAAGCTGACAAAGTATGGGACTGCAGCAGACAGCAGTAAGATTGTTTTATATTTTGTCTTAAAACTTTTGAAACAACACAGCTGTGCAAATGACAGAGAATACAGGAGAAGTGTCATATCAAGGTACAACAGAAAGTGCCACTACATAGAAAGTATTAAAGATTCGTACAGGCAGTTGCCACTGTTCTACACTATGTGGCGAAGGTTACGACCATAATCTAGTTAAGGCTTTTTTTTGCTGCAAAAAGAAACACACACAGCAGTGACCTAGCCCTAGGCTGCTGACCCTCTGGTGGTAAGAATAAGAGAACCATTGCTGGCTGCAGAACATGTGGGTCCAGAGAGAGCAACAGAAGGCATTGCTTTAATCTGACCCAAAAGTCCCCCAATTTTTTTTGAATTTTGGTAACCGGGTAAGCCCACCAAGACAGAATGTCCTTTTTTATTTATTTATGTATATAAGAGTTTTACCAGGAAGACACACTGAGCAGAATACTGCTCAATTCCAGATGCTTTCTGTGGGAGAGGGGAAGGGGAAATTCAGAACAATAAATACAATGCAATGACCAAAAATAATCAGCAAATTCGACAATTACAGCCTGTGCACAGGAGGACATAACAGAGATTAGGGTGCGGTACATGCAGCAAGACACGAGAAAAATGCATGTGTACTATGCAATACCATGAGCAAACACAGTAATGTCGCAATATAGCAGGCAGAGGATAAGCAGCATTTAATTTATTCGCATGTGCAGGTGGAGAAGAAGTAATCCGTGAGGCAGGCACAGAAGTACTGGGCGGTAGGGGCATGACGAATATCTACTGGGAAGGAGTTTCACATCTTAGGCATGCAAAATCTGAAGGCGGATGGAGTGGCCTATGGCAGTGGACATGTGTGGGATAGATAAGAGTCTAGTATCATTGTATTTGAGTGAGTAAGCTGGCAGAGGCGAGGCAGATAGTGCAGAGGAAAGGTATGAGGGCAGGGTCTGGGACCAGAACTTGGCAGTGAAGCAAGCGCAGTGTGTAAAGCAGCGGTCCTGCAGCAAGGACTACTTTAAAGTTTAGTGATAAAGCTTCTTTGTTGCAGTGCCCAGAACAGAAAATTAATGTGTCTATATTTTGTCAGTTAATTTTATTGGCAAGCCCCTAACAAAAGATAACCTGACATTTTTTTTTTTTATTACTTTTCATAAATTAATACATTTTATTAAAGTGATCAGTAGTACAAAAATGTTCAGGGATGACATGGGGGAGGGTAAAAGGGGAGGTACAGAGCAACAACACATATTAGCAACAGATAAGTGCACAACAGTGCTTTTACAATATTCAGCAGCATGCTATATATATAGATAGATAGATATACACACACACACACAATATATATATATATACACACACACAAGATACAAGATGCAAGTACAGTATTTACAATATTATGCAGAATGAGTAAGTACTAAGGTATCGATTTACAATAAACAGTCTACTGTAGGTGCAAGGACAGAGGTGTTTAAAGCCAAGACAGGGCAGGACCAGAATACATGGGTCTGGTTGGCATACAGTGCCCCACATTTTCACCCGTGGCAGCTGTAGCGGTCACCCACATATCTGGCCTGGATCTTGGGCATATGGAAATACCTCAGGCGGCATTTCCAGGCTTCCACCAACCCACTATCAGACCTGCATGCTGTAGCATTTGCACTGGACATTTTGGGGGCTGGAGAGACCTAGTGCTGGGAATATGTAGTAGTATCCAACTCTGGAGAAAAGATCAGATTAAAATCTCCCCCAGTATCAGCTGGTCCATGAGCACAGCCATTAATTTATTGGCAAACATCTGTTATATAGGTTTGTTAGTAGTGGATGGGAAGTACACATCAGCAAGAGTAACTTCAGGGTCATAGAACTGGCACACTGAAATAACGCATCTACCTGAGGATCAAAGTAGCTGTCTATACAGGTAAATATTGTGGCACCTGGAATCAGTATTGCTCCCCCCATTGTTTTCAGGATTTATAAGATGAGGCATGTACTCCATATGTGCTTCCCAAAGCCAGTTCAGCACATTCAGTTTCCTTAACATGGGTCGCCTGAAGATATATGATGCAAAGAGTTCCTTTCTCAGGAGCTGATCATTTTGCTATGTTTGACTGGATTTTCTAACCCATTTATATTTCAGGACTAAACTTCAAGCGACTCAAAACAATAAGTGCCCCTGAGAAAGGATTGCGCCAGTCCGCCTCCCCTGTTGGGCAGGGAGCCGTGGCACACACACCCCCAGTGTAGCATGTGGGTGGGGTGGAGCCCCCACCCCTGAGGGTAAACAGGCAGCCCTCTGGTGATACCACAAGCATCCAGATCTTACCTCCATGCAGATAAAGACTCCAATACTTTCAGGGTGATATCTGTCATTCTGATAGTGTAAGCTGATTAATCCAACTGTCTCCTGTATGCATCTTTGTTCTCAGAGGCACCGAGAAATAACCTGCTACAACTATTGTAACAAAAGAAAATTGTTCGGCCAACAGGGCTGTATGAAAATTGTCAAAGTGTCCCTGAAAACTTGGATGCTGTCCAGTGAGGATACATGAGAAAAAGGTAACATGCTGAAAAACCAAATGTTACTGCTACGATGGTTTCCAAAGGTGGGAGCTGAGTAAGGACTTGATCGTCACAAAGCTGGTGAAGGTGCTCTACTCAAGGGACTGTCACTACACTGTAGTGGGCCCTAACCTAAGTGAAATTGCTGGAAAGGTATGAGGAGAGAGTTAGGAAGGGTTGTAGAATACGATAAATCCTGTTTTGAAGGTGTGGGGGTGTTTACCTTTGCGAATATGTCTCAGTATATCACACCTTTATATTACATGCGTGAGCATACAGTGTTAGGGGATATGCTTAAAACCTCCTGTTTTGACACCAGTACCCCTATTAGTCTGCACAATCGCTGGCAGACGCAGATGGTGAGAGCTGTAGCACTTGTCACTCACCCCCCGCCAATGCCATGCAATGCCCTCCAAATTCCTAAATTTGAGGAGAAGCAATACAGACATAAATCAAAGAAGACACATCATAATCAACTGCAGAGGAGCATGAAGAAACTGTAATAGAACAATGTCTTATGGTACAGGGTGTGCGGGATGGGGCACCAGCACCAAAAACGCAAGACAGGGAGAAATCGGTGCCCATCCACAATAGAAATCAGTGAATGGCAATTAAGGGGTGACAGGCGCACTCCATGCCTTCAAAATGGAGGAAAAAAAGTAGGCTGGTAAACTGACTAGGCCCCATATGGCGTTATGTGATGATGACCCAGAAGCCCTAAAACAGTGCAAGTCATATATATGGGTTGGGGCAAACCAGCTACCCCAATCATTAAGACTCTTGAGTTACGATCCACTCCCCTTACCCAGTATAGCTCAGAAGCGAAGACTACAAAACAAACTGAATATTACCAAGGCTGCTAATGGAGGAAGGTACACTCCAAGCCTGGCCGTGACCCAGGACTCCTGACCTGGGGCACTAGTCCTACCACCACCACCCCCACACTAGGGACAAGGAATAGCAATACCCCATTGCTGCAAATCTTGTTTAGCCTAAACTTGGTTTAAAAACAGACCCCTGCTTTCAGTCCTGGTACTCCACTACAGAATTCTCAGGCTCACATGACAGCCTGATGTCCACCCAGTTTCTTTCTCCAATTACATTTTCCATACAGTTACTTTATATATAGATTCATAGATACATAGACCATGTCGGCAGATAAGGGCCTCCGGCCCACCCAGTCTACCCATTTGAGCTTGTAAGTTTACTTTATGTTTTCCTAGAAGTCTGCTGCCCCTTAATCCTGACCTCCAGAATTCCTTTACGCCTATCCCATGCATTCTTAAATCCCATGATTGTTTCAGCCCCCACCACTTCCTCTGGCAGGGTGTTCCACTTGTCCACCACCCATTTTGTGAAGAAATTCATCCTCCCTCCAACTTCATCCCATGCCCTCTAGTCCTGGAAATACAGGTTACTCACCTGTAACAGGAGTTCTAGGAATGGTATATGTTGTTCATCCACACTGTCTGGCAGGTATCCTTGCCGCTTTAAATTTGGCCGGAAGGTCTTCAAGCTGGCTCCTCCCACCTACCCGGGTGGTAAAACTCTCGGCTCCGCCCCATGATGCCAGATCTGGCCCGCTGGAAGCTCAGGTTGTGCGTCGAAGCCAGGGAGGTCGAGTGAGTCGTGTGGATGAACAACATATACCATTCCTAGAACTCCTGTTACAGGTGAGTAACCTGTATTTCTAGGGACATGGATATGTTGTTCATCCACACTGTCTGGCAGACTCCTAGCAGTTCTCCAGGAGGAGGGAGGCAAGGCGCACACCCCCTACTTAGGGAATAGAGACTGGAGAACCGAGGTCCCAAAACTAGCATCCCAGCGTGACTCAAGGTCGATGTGGTAATGGGTGATGAAGGTGTGTGCTGACTTCCAGGTAGCAGCCCTGCAGATTTCCTGGATAGGGACGTCCCTGGAAGCAGCCACCGATGCAGCAGTATGGCGGGTAGAATGAGCTCTTATCCCTCTGGGAGGCTCCATGCCCGCCAACTTATAGCAGAGATCTATGCAGGAGGTGACCACCTGCCTATCGTCCGCTTGGCTGCAGGTCTGCCAGGTGCGGCTTCAGCGAGGTGACAAACAGCTGGCAAACCTCTCCCGAATTTCAGCCATGCGCCCTTATAGTGTGAGCCTCTAGGGTCCAAAGTATGGAGCCTATATTCGGCCTCCGAGGTGTGATTGGGGTAGAACACCGGCAGAGTCAACACCTGGTTAAGATGAAACTCAGACACCACCTTCGGAAGGAATTTCGGGTGGGGGCGCAGGACAACCTTGTCCCTGTGGAAGACCAGGAAAGGAGACTCAATGCAGAGTGCCTGGAGCTCTCCCATCCTTCTGGCTGACGTGACAGCCACCAAGAAGGCGGTCTTCCACGACAAGTGAGAGAGTTCACACCTGTGCATTGGTTCGAATGGCTTGCCCATGAGCTTTGCCAGTACCAGTAGAAGATCCCACGGAGGTGGAGGTTCTCGCACCGGAGGGGAAATGTGATCAAGGCCTTTGAAAAAGTGCCAGACCACCTTCTCCTGTGCCAGACTGCTTCCCGGCCCGCGCCCGGTAAGCAGAGATGGCTGCCAGGTGCACCTTAAGGGTCGTCAACCTAAGCCCTTGCTGAGAAAGGGACCAAAGGTAGTCCAATATGCTCGCCAAGGAACAGGAGGAAGGGTCCAGGCCCTTGCCCTGGCACCAAATGGAAAATCTCTTCCATTTGAAGGCGTAGAATTTTCTGGTAGACTCCTTACGGGACGCCTCAACTACGTTGAGGACCTCGTCGGAAAGACCCAAGGCCTGGAACTCTAGCCGCTCAGGAACCAGGCCGTCAGGTGCAGGAACTGAAAGTCCGGATGGAACACCTTCCCCTGATTGACTGAGAGCAGGTCCGGGCGAGCTGGAAGCTGCCTCGGGAGCCTGGAGCTGAGGCTGAGGAGATCTGGGTACCAGTACTGGTGGGGCCAGTCTGGGGCTATCAGAATCACCTGCGCCTTGTCCCTCCTTGCTTTGAGAAGCACCTTGTGCATCAGGGGAATGGGGGAAAGGCGTACAAGAGGCCCGGGGTCCACGGCCTCGAGAAGGCATCCCCCTGCAGCGATCCCTGCTGAGGGGGGCGGGCATGGAACAGCCTCAGCTTCGCATTCTCCCTGGAGGCAAACAGGTCCACCTGAGGTGTGCCCCAATGGGAGACTAGATCTTGTACTACCTCTGGCAGGAGAGACCACTCGTGGGACGCAGCCCCTATCCGGCTTAGGGCATCGGCCAGGGTGTTGGAGGCTCCTGCCACATGAATGGCTAGGAGATCCACCTCCAGGCTGCGCATGAGTGACCAGATGCGGAGAGCTTCCTTGCATAGAAGCATGGAGTGCGTCCTGCCCTGGCAGTTTAGATAGTACATGGTCGTGGTGTTGTCCGTCTGGACCCAGACCACTTGACCCCGAAGAAATGGAGAAAAGGCGGTGAGAGCTAGGCAGACTGCTCGGAGTTCCAGCAGGTTGATGTGGCATCGGGACTCCCACGGAGACCAGAGGCTGTGCGCTCGGTGTTCCCCCAGATGGGCACCCCAACCCATCAGAGAGGCATCGGTCAATAGAGAGACCGTCAGCTCGGGGCAGACAAACGGGATGCCCTGCTGCAGATGAACTGGAACGGTCCACCACTGGAGAGCGTTCCACATCCCCTGGGTCACCGTCACTAGCTGGTCCAATGGATCGCAGCGTTGGGACCACTGGCCAGCCAGCCCCCACTGAAGGGGGCGCATGTTCCAGCGGGCCCAACGGACCACGCTGGTACAGGCCGCCATGAGACCCAGGAGGCGCAGGAAGTCCCCGGCAGGGCGCAATTGCCCAACCAGAAATGACGGGCAAAGGAGGAAAGAACCTCGGCCCTGTCCGCCGGGAGCCGTGCTCTGGCTCGAAGAGAGTCAGCTCTGCCCCGATGACAAGAATCACCTGCTTCGGCTCGAGTTCCGACTTGGCCTCATTGATGAGGAGGCCGACCTGAGAGCAAACCTGGAGGGCCAGATCTCTGGACCGCTCCACCTCCTGTCTGGAGGGGGCTGCCATCAGCCAATCGTCCAGGTAAGGGTAAACCCGGACCCCTCGGCGCCGCAGGAATGCTGTCACCACTGCCATGCATTTGGGAAGACCCTGGGAGCTGGAGACAAGCCGAAGGGCATGGCTTGGAACTCGAAAAGGGATCCCTCCGCTCAAAAGCGAAGGAACCTCTGATATGACGGACAGATAGGGACGTGAAAGAACGCGTCCTGTAGGTTCAGACAGCAGAACCACACGCCGTGTTCCAAGGATGGTATTATCTGAGCCAAGTGACCATCCTGAAGGTTCGAGACCTTAGGAACTTGTTTGAGTCGTTTAGATTAGAATGGGGTGCCAACCCCTGTCCGCTTCGAACCAGGAAGTACCTGGACACGAACCCCGGGTTTGAGGGAGGGTCCGCCACCTCTCTTATCAACTCCTTCTCGAGGAGGAGAGCGATGTCGGCTCGGCGAGCTGACAGCAAGGCTTCAGACCTCGAGGCCCCCCAAGGTGCGACGGCTCTGAAGGGTGGGGCCTGCTCGAACTCCAGAGGCAGGCCCTTTCCCACCACCTCCAACACCCACCGGTCTGTGGTGATAACGGACCAGGTGGAAAGAAAGTGGCGGAGCTGCCCCCCCATGGGGGGCACCTGGGGTGAGGTGATGGGGTTGGGGGAGACACCCCTCAACCCGTCACTGGGCAGGCTTGGAGGAAGGACCGGCCGAGGGACCTCCAGGGCCTTTACCTCCTTGCTTCCTGGAGGAGGAAGCCAAGGGCTTGGGTTTGGGACGCCAAGCGCGAGCCTGCTGGCCCTGATGCTGCTGGGCCGGACGTGCCGCGGGCGCAGACGGACGAAAGGGCTTGGGTTGCAGTCTGCGGCCCTTGTCCCTCTGAGCAGATGAGACCGAGTCCAAAGTGGCATTGGACTTTTCGATCCTCTGGAGGTGGCCTTCCACTCTCCAGGGCCGAAGAGGTCGGTCCCCAGGAAGGGGACATCCGCCAATTTGTGCTGGGTATCCGCTGTGAAGGTGGATATCCTCAGCCATGCCCAACGGCGCATAGCCACTGCGGCCGCGACTGACCTGGCGCATGAGTCTCCAATGTCCAGAGCAGTCTGAAGTTGCTGCTTGGCCACTGCCCTGGTCCCGCACCTGCCTAACTGTGGTCTGCAGGTCAGCCGGGAGATGAGGGACTACCTCGTCCAGGGAGCCCAACAGGGCATGGGAGAAATGTGCCATATGCACGGCCGGGCTGGCCTGATGAAGGCCAAGGGAGGACGCAGCGTAGACTTTTCGCCCAGCATAGTCCAATTTCTTGGACTCCTTGTCGGGAGGTTTGTCCACCTCCCTAGCGTTTCCGGCACGCCGGGAAAACACTGTCAGTAACTAACCCCTCGGCTGAGGGATGTTCCAAGAAACCGGACAGTGAACCAGTAGGGACCGCATACTTCCTGGCCATCCTGGCCGAAGGCGCAGGGCAGGAAGCAGGGCGCTGCCAGAGCTCCAAGGCCGGGCCCACAATGGCCTCAGCCACAGGAAAGGCCTCCGTAGGGGAATCCCCTCGGTCCAATATCTCCGTGAGGGGATACTTGGCCCGCTTGGATACGGGCTCGAGCTGCATCCCGGTGGACTCTGAGATGAGCCTAAGCAAACCCAGGAAGGACGAAGGGCTGTCGTCCAGCGACTGACCTCCAGAGGACTCCAAGTCCACTCGCCTGGAGAAAAGGGAGGAATCGTCGTAGGACTTAGAAGAGTCCGCAAAGAGCTGCCTCGGGCCTCAGCCACCCTCCACCTGCCGAGGACGATCGGGAGTGAGGGTGACAGACAGCCTATGGGGCAGACCCTGAGCCAACTGAGAGTTCTGGGTTGGAGCCCCAAACAGCGGCTGTGGAGGCGGAGGTTCCACCGGAATCGGTGGAGCAGCTGGTTTTGGCCGAACAACCGGCCTGGGAACAGGCTCCTCGGGTAAGACGAGGGGTTGTTTCGGCCGCTCCGGTGACAGCCACTTAATGGCCAGGTCGGCTTGTTCCCAGTCAAAGGAGCTGTTGCCACTGAGGCCCTCGTGTCGTCGGCGAACTACGTCAAGCCTCCTCGGCCCCGAGGAGAAGGACGAGCGGCTGGCGCGACTTACTGGCGGTGCCGAGACCGACCGCCTATGACGGCGGGATCGGCTGGACCGCGAAGAAGTCAGAGACTGAGACCGAGAACCTCGGCCTTTCCGAGGACGGTGCAGGGAGGGGACGGGTGGAACCGGCTCCCCCCTCAGCTCGGAGGGTTCACCCGAGGGCTCCGGAACCGGAGGCACTGGCAAGCCCACGGGATCCTCAACTCCCATCGGGGGAACCAGTGAGAGAGGATTTACGGCTTCGCCGGTCGACAACCCGTCCAATGAGTCGAGAAAGATCTCAACTGCGTCGACGGGAGTCTCGGTCAAGTGACCTGACGGGGACACCGTGAGACCAGTGGCCGAAGCCGAACGATCGACCGAAGTCGATGGCCGACAACCCGGGGAGAGGGACCTTTCCCGCTCCCAAAAGCGTCAACGGAGGGACTTACCCTTGTCTTTCTTCTTGGACCGAGAAGAAGGTCCAGCAGACGTTGGTCCCTCTCCTCTAGTGGAGAGGGACAGACAAAGCTCCTAAAGGAAGCTGTATAAGAGGAACCCAGGAAAGTGGGATAAATGCAGCGTGTCGAGGAAGATGTGGCCCGCGCCGCCTCCTCTTCGAGGACGATCATCTGCTCTAGCTGATCCGCCGAGCTCGCTGCAGCAGAAACCGCTGACTGGATCTCTTTGACTTCACCGGAGGAAAACGCTTCAGGGCGCCCAGTTGTAAACGGGCAGCATTTGCCCCAGGACAGGCTGAGAAGGAAGACAGGTCGCAAGCCTGCGGGTCGTGCTCAAGGCCTAAACAGTAGACACACGTGGAGTACGGATCTGTCCGAGACATCTTCTGCCCGCAAGGGCATCTCCGAAAACCGGGAGTCGATTTGTCCATCGCAGCTGTGAGGGATAGAAGACCGAAGTCTATAATGCAAAAAACTTTTAAATTCGGAAAACCGAAGAATTAGGAACCAGTCTTATACGCAGAGTGTTAAGGAGGGAACCTGAGCTTCCAAGCGGTAAGGAAGATCTGGCGTCATGGGCGAGCCGAGAGTTTTACCACCGGGTGGGTGGGAGGAGCGAGCTTGAAGACCTTCCGGCAAGATTTAAAGCGGCAAGGATACCTGCCAGACAGTGTGGATGAACAACATATCCATGTCCCTAGAACATCTTTTTCGCTTAAAAATAGTGTATTCCTGCACCCTATTCCTCCCTGTAAGATACTTGTATGTCTCTGTCATATCCCCTCTCTCCCTCCTCTCCTCCAGGGAGTACATATTCAATTCCTTCAGCCTATCCTCATAGGACTTGTGATGCAATCCATGCACCATCTTTGTTGCCCTCCTCTGAACCTTCTCTACCCTGTCTATGTCCTTACGTAAGTAAGGTCTCCAAAACTGTACACTGTACTCCAAGCGGAGCCTCACTCATGTCTTGTATAGTGGAATTATGACCTCCCTTTTCCTGCTGGTGATGCCCCTGCCTATGCATCCCAGCATCCTATTTGCTTTACCTCCTGCCTTGTCACACTGTTTCCCTACCTTGAGGTCATCAGAGATGATAACCCCAAGATCCCTTTCCTGCTTGGTGCATGCTATATCCTTACCCCCCAATTGATATACTGTGCCAGGGTTTTTGTGCCCCATATGCACTATCTTGCACTTCTTTGCATTGAATTTCAACTGCCAAACCCCTGACCATTCTTCAAATTTCTGCAGGTCCCTTCTCATTCTGTCCACACCCTCTGGTGTGCCTACTCTGTTACAGAGCTGTGTCATCAGCAAACAGGGAAATTCTGCCTTCTATGTCCTGCACAATGTCACTGATGAAGATGTTGAATAGGACCGGTCCCAGTACTGATCCCTGTGGTACCCCACTGGTCACTCTTCCCTCTGTGGCGTGACAGCCATTTACCACCAACCTCTGTGTCCAGCCGCACAGCCAGTTACCTACCCACCACACTACTGTCCTGCCTACACCCATATTCCCCAGTTTGTGTAATAGTCTTCCATGTGGCACCATATCAAAGGCCTTGCTGAAGTCCAGATAGGCCATGTCCACTGCCCTCCCCTGATCCACCTCCCTAGTCACCCAGTTGAAAACTCCAACGAGGCTGGTCTGACATGGCCTCCCCATGGTGAAACCATGCTGCCTTGGGTCCTGTAGTCCACTGACAACCAGATGTTCCACCAATCTCTCCTTCGGTAGTGCTTCCATGATCTTCCCCACTACCAAGGTGAGGCTGACTGGCCTGTAGTTCCCCGCTTCCTCTTGGTTCCCACTTCTGTATAAGGGGCCTACATCTGCTGTCATCCAGTCTTTGGGTACCTCCCCTGTTTCCAGTGTTTGGCTAAACAGGATTGCCAGAGGTTCAGCCACCACCTCTTAGTTCTTTAAGGGCCCTGGGATGCATCCCATCTGACCCCATTGCTTTATCAACTCTTACTACTTCCAGTTCCTTCAGGACCCTTTCTCATGTAAAAGGACTTGTGTCCATTTCTGCACCATTCCCACCCATTATACTCTCTTCAGACCCATTACCCTCCTCTTCCTCAGTAAAGACTGAGCAGAAATACCTGTTCAATATGTCAGCTTTACTGTTATCCTCCTCCACGCGGCCCCCATCCTCCCCCTTCAGTCTTACTATCCCTCCCTTTGCCTTTCTTTTTTTCACTTATGTACCTGTAAATGGTTTTGTCCCCTCTATCCACTGATTTTTGCAATGTGCTCTTCTGTCTGAGCTTTGGATTCCCTTATTGACCTACCTGCCTCCGTTTGCTTCTCCTGGTACTTCTCCCTATCCCCTTCTGCCTGTGTCCTTTTGTATTGCCTGAATGCAATCTTTTTGGCTTTCACTTTCTCCGCTACCTCCTTGGAAAACCATAATGGCCTCCTCTTCCTTTTCCCCTTGCTAACCTGCTTAATGTATAATTCTGTTTCTCTTGTAATCCCTGTTTTAAATACTGCCCACTGTTCCTCAACCCCCAGATTCCTGCTCCATTCCCCTTAATGCCTCTTTCAAGCATCTCTCAATTTTCCCAAAGTCTGCCCCCCTAAAATCCAGGATACGTGTTTTTGTGTGGTTTGGTTCTGCTCCTTCTGCGATTTCAAACCCCAATGACTGGTGGTCACTGTTCCCCAGGTGCTCCCCCACTGTTACCCTCATCACACTGTCCCTGTTTGTGAGCGCAACGTCCAGTACTGCCTTCTGCCAAGTTGGTTCCTGTTAACAGGAACAACTGAGATAAACCCACTTTAACAGACGGAAAAAAAAAAAGCAAAATACATTTTATGCCACATGTGATCTTTAATGAATACAAGTAGATCACAGAACATAATAACTAGGAACCCCAGAAAAGTTCAACAAATTGGATTTAGTATGACTGCTATCCTGGTGATGAAATTAGCCCTTAACTAAGGAGAAGGATGGAGCAACATGTAACTTGAAGTACATGGGCTCTGTATCCAACAGACCTGATAAGACTGCAATGCCTTCTCCAGCACGGAAAAGGTTGCTGTAGCCACAGTACCATCTATTGTCACTCAGGAAAACTGCACAACAGAACTGACAGAGTAAATGCCCTTTCTTCACCCCCTCCCCAAAAAAAAAAAAAAAAAAACAGGAACTCAATGCCACGCATACTGTAATCTGTCAGTAAAATCAGTGCTACTAGCCAAACAACATTTCTGCTAGGTAATTCTGTATGCAGCTACAAATAATACTGTTTAAGTAGTCAAACTGCTGCTGTATTTCCATAGGCTGCACATCATTTTTTTAATTTAGGTATGGCCAAGAGTCTGTGACAATCAAAATGCTACAAGGTTTGAAGACTACCAGCACAACACTATAAAGGCAGTATCCTAGAAGTTAGAGCAACGAGCCGTGAATGAGCTTGGCACATCCAACAGAACTCAGTCTGAATCCCACAACCTCCACTTGCATACTGTGGGACTCCGAGCAAGTCACTTAACATCCCCACTGCTCCTGGATCACCCCAGAAAAAAAGGCACTTGTACCTAGTGGGATTTACCTGGTAACTAAACAATAAAGAGAGTGTGCTATGTTGTCAACAGCTAATCAATAATGATTCAACGGGCAGAGGAGGGTCTACTGCTGACACTATCTGTGAAATATAGGTTATTAGTTTCCACTGCTTAAATATTATAGGATTTACAAAGATTACTTATTTACTTAACAAGACTATGCCAGTGAAAAAGCCATGGTCCATTTCTCAAAGAACCAACAAACAAACAAAAAAAAAGTGACTGTGACCCTGGGAAGGCAGGAGACAGTAGTGTGGGACTTCTTAAAGCTACACTGGAAAAGATTAATGCTAGGAAAGGACATGTTTCTCCACACTTTAGCAAGTGCTGGGTGATGCAGGGAAATAGTGTGGTAGTTCCCAGTGAGGAAGAGTTGCCTACTAACTAGTCAAAGAGCCCACTCAAGATAGATAAATACTGGACATGATTCTCACAAATAGGGACAGTAATGTAGATGTCAAATTTGGATGCCACCTGGAGGCCAGTGGCTACCGTACAGTCTGGCTTGACATAAAGACAGTGGCAGAGACAAATCACACAAGGACAAGGACCCTGGACTTCAGGCAAGGTTTGACTTTAGCACCAAAAACCTGATGGCGACCAAGCCAGTGAGTTAGCTAAAATTAATGGCCAACCGGACAGTCCTACTGCCTTACTCTACTCCTCTACTCACACTAGCTCAATAACAGGACAAACAATACATTTGATAATGACACTTTTTTTTTTTGGGGGTGCAGAATAAATACAGGTTACTCATCTGTAACAGGAGTTCTAGGAGTGGCATATGTTGTTCAGCCACACTTACTGGCAGGTTCCTTGCCGCTTTAAATCTTGCCGGAAGGTCTTCAAGCTGGCTCCTCCCACCCACCCGGGTGGTAAAACTCTCGGCTCCGCCCCATGACGCCAGTTCTAGCCTGCTGGAAGCTAGGTTGCGCATCAAAGCCAGGGAGGTCGGGTGGGTTGTGTGGATGAACAACATATACCACTCCTAGAACTCCTGTTACTGGTGAGTAACCTGTATTTCTAGGTCCGTGGATATGTTGTTCAATCCACACTTACTGGCAGACTCCTAGCAGTTCCCCGGGAGGAGGAAGGCAAGGCGCACACCTCCTACTTGGGAAATAAGGACTGGAGAACAGAGGTCCCAAAACCAGCATCCCGATGTGACTCTAGGTCGATGTGGTAATGGGTAATTAAGGTGTGTGCTGACTTCCAGGTAGCAGCCCTGCAGATTTCCTGGAAGCAGCCACCGAAGCAGCGGTATGGTGGGTAGAATGAGCTCTTATCTCTCTGAGAGGCTCCATGCCCGCCAACCTATAGCTGAGATCTATGCAGGAGGTGACGCACCTGCCTGTCTGCTTGGCTGCAGGTCTGCCAGGTGCGGACTTAGCATAGGTGACAAACAGCTGGCGAACCTCTCCCCGAACTTCAGCTGTCCGCTCCTTGTAATAAGAGAGCACTCTGCTAGTATCCAAAGTATGGAGCCTATATTCGGCCTCCGAGTTGTGACTGGGGTAGAACACTGATAGAGTCAACACCTGGTTAAGGTGAAACTCCGACACCACCATCGGAAGGAATTTCGGGTAGGGGCGCAGGACAACCTTGTCCCTGTGGAAGACCAGATAAGGAGACTCGATGGAAAGCGCCTGGAGCTCTCCCATCCTTCTGGCTGACATGATAGCCACCAAGAAGGCAGTCTTCCACAACAGGTGAGATATATCACACCTGTGCATCAGTTCAAATGGCTTGCCCATGAGCTCAGCCAATACCAACAGTAGATCCCATGGAGGTGGATCTTCTCGCACCGGAGGGGATATGTGATCAAGGCCTTTGAAAAAGCAACCGACCACCTTCTCCTGAGCCACCGACTGCTTTCTGGCCCGCACCCAGTGAGCAGACATGGCTGCCAGGTGCACCTTAAAGGTCGTCGACCAAAGCTCTAGCTGAGAAAGGGACCACAGGTAGTCCAGAATACTAGCCAAGGAACAGAAGGAAGGGTCTAACCCCTTATCCTGACACCAAATGGAAAATCTCTTCCATTTGGAGGCATAGCATTTTCTGGTCGACTCCTTATGGGATGCCTCAACAACATTGAGGATCTTGTCGGAAAGACCCAAGGCCTGGAAGTCTAGCCGCTCAGGAACCAGGCCATCAAGTGCAGGGATTGAAGGTCCAGGTAGAGTATCTTCCCTTTATTGACTGAGATCAGGTCTGGGCAGGTTGGAAGCTGCCTCGGGAGCCTGGAGCTGAGGCTTAGGAGATCTGGATACCAGAACTGACGGGGCCAGTCTGGGACTACCAGGATCACCTGTGCCTTGTCCCTCTTCGCCTTAAGAAGCACCTTGTGGATCATGGGAAATGGAGGAAAGGTGTAGAAGAGGCCCCAGGTCCACGGCCTCGAGAAGGCATCGCCATGCAGCGAGCCCTGTTGAGGGGGGCGGGCATGGAACAGCCTTAGCTTTGCATTCTCCCTGGAGGCAAACAGGTCCACCTGAGGAGTGCCCCAGTGGGAGAACAGATCTTGCACTACCTCCGGCAGGAAAGACCACTCATGAGATGCAGCACCCATCCGGCTTAGGGCATCAGCCAGAGTGTTGGAGGCTCCTGCCACATGGATGGCTAGGAGAACTGCCTCCAGTTTGCTCATGAGATACCAAGTGCGGAGAGCCTCCTTGCACAGGGGCAAGGAGTGCGTCCTGCCCTGGCGGTTGAGGTAGTACATGGTCATGGTGTTGTCCATCTGGACCTGAACCACTTGACCCCATACAAACGGAGTGAAGGCGGTGAGGGTTGGTCGGACCACTCGAAGCTCCAGCAGGTTGATGTGGCATCAAGACTCCTGAGGGGACCAGAAGCCGTGAGCTCTGAGCTCCCCCAGATGGGCACCCCAACCCAGAGAGGCATCGGTCATCAGAGTGACCGTAGGCTCTGGGCGGACAAATGGGATACCCTCCTCCAGATGAGCTGGAACGAGCCACCACTGGAAGCCGTTCCACATCTCCTGGGTCACTGTCATTGGCTGGTCCAGAGGACCGGAGCGCTGTGACCATTGGCGGGCCAGCCCCCATTGCAGGGGACGCATGCACCACGGGCCCAACGAACCACGTTGGTGCAGGCCGCCATCAGGCCCAGGAAGTCCCGGGCAGGGCGCAATTGCCCAACCAGAAATGACTGGGCAAAGGAGGAAAGAACCTCAGCCCTGTCCGCCGGGAGCCATGCTCTGGCTCGAAGAGAGTCGAGCTCTGCCCCGATGAACTGAATGAAAAAATTACTCACCTTAGTAATGTTGTTTCTTCTAATGGAGTCTTGCTGCATTCTGACATATGCAGTAAGGTCCTGCCTTTCAACTGCCCCAGAGAACAAAGAGTTAAACTTTCCATGGCCAGCATGGAATGTTCACCACAAGCTCAGTTGAAGCCCCTGTCTGCTGTTGTTTAAACTGCAACCGTCAGCTCTTTACGAGCAATACTCACTAGAAGTTCTGTGTGGAAACTGTAAAACTCAACTAGCCAACTGGCAGCTATATCTATATAAAAGGGTTTTTGGTTTCAAAAGGAAGACTCAAGTCAAGAAACCCAAAAACAAAAACACAATCACTCACCCAAACTAAAAGAGGGTGAAAAAAGGACACCCCTAGGGTGCCAACACTGCTCCTGCCCACCCACATCCCAAAAACCAGATTCTGAGAGGGGAGGCAGGGAGGGAGGTCAGAATACAGCAAGACTCCATTAGAAGAAACAACATTACTAAGGTGAGTAATTTTTTCTTCAAACAACATGAAGTCTTGCTGTATTCTGACATATGCAGACTACCAAGCAGTACCTCCATGGAGGAGGGACAGAACTTACTGTGGAAACAGGCTCTGAAGTACTGCTGTGCCAAACCGAGCAATACTCCTAGCCTGGATATCCAGAGAGTAATGCTTGGTGAATGTATGGACTGCTTTCCAGGTGGCTGCCTGACAAATTTCTCAGAGAAGAATATCCCTGGCAGCAGCCAGGAAAGTAGCTGTACCTCTAGTGGAATGAGCCCTCAGGCCTGATGGTGGAGTTCTACCCAGTTTTTCATAGCATAATTGTATACAAGAAACAATCCACCTGGCAACAGATCTCTTAGTGGCAGGTTTGCCCCTTATCAGCCTCTCCATACGTGAGGAACAACTGGAGGGATTCAAACCTGTGACCCTTGGTACGCTCTATGTCGTAGCTCAGGGCCCTTTTAACATCGAAGCTGTGTAGCCTCTTCTCTCCAGAGGAGGAATTGTCAGTGAAGAAAACAGGGAGAGGTATAGACTGGTTGAGGTGGAAATCTGAAACCACTTTAGGCAAAAACTTTCTGTTAGTTCTTAGGACAACTTTATCTCTATGGAAAGAGATGAAATCAGGTTCCACTGACAGGGCTTGCAATTCACTGATACGCCTGGAAGAAGTAATGGCCAACAAACACACAGTTTTCCAAGTCAAGTACTTAAGCCCTGCAGAGGACAAAGGCTCAAAGGGGGGGGTTGCATAAGCTGAGCAATGCAAACATCAACGTCCCAAGCAGGAGCATGATCGCTAAAAGGGGGAATGGTGTGAAGCAATCCCTTGAAAAACTTACAAAACACAGGATGGGATGATAGAGAGGAAGGCTTGCCTACTGACAAAAGAGCAGAAATGGCTGCCAAATGTACTTTAAGGGTAGCTGGTCTGAGGCCTAGGCCATTAAGATGGACCATATAGTCCAAGGCCGTAGGCAACTCAGCAGAGTCTGGAGAAATGTTTTTCTTATTACACCAAATGCTGAATCTTTTCCATTTGGAGTTGTAAGTCTTTCTGGTGGAAGGCTTTCGAGAAGCCTTAAAGATATCCAGAACCCACTGGGAAAGATGCAGATCTGCAAACTCCAACGCTGCAAGAGCCATGCCTTGAGATTGAGAGACCGAAGATTCGGATACCAAATCCTCCCCGAGAGGATATAAACAGGTTGTAATTCCTGGGAAGAGACAGGGGAAGGTGGACTGCTAGGGACAGCAACAGGGGATACCAGGGCTGTCTGGCCAGTCTGGAGCAATCAGAGTCACTTTGCATGGTTGTGACCTTATCTTGACTAACACTTTGAACAGGAGAGGGAAAGGGGGGGAGCATACAGAAATTTCCCTTCCCAGTTCAGAATCAGAGCATCCAGGGGGACTGAGCCCAAGACTGGGGGTCTGCAGCAAAAGAGAGGAAGTAGGTGATTGTCTGGGGCTGCAAAAAGATCCATCTCTGGAGTGCCCCATCTCGAGAAAATCACTTTCAAAACTAGAGGATCTAGGGTCCATTCGTGATGGCCCTGGGGTATTCTGCTCAGAGCATCTGCTAGGACATTGTCCTTCCCTGGGAGGTGAACTGCTATCAGAGAGGTTTGCAGGGAATAGGCCAGGGACCACAACTTCATTACTTCTGTGGACAAGGCCGTAGATCAAGTGCCTCCCTGCTTGTTGATGTACCACATGCTGGTGGTGTTGTCTGTTCTGACCTGGACCACCTTGTTCTGTACAGATTTGGAAAAAGCTTGCAGTGCCAGAAACACTGCTCTGAATTCCAAGAGATTGATGTAAAGCAGAGATTCCTGAGGTGACCACAGTCCTTGAGTGATAAGATTCCACAAATGGGCTCCCCAGCCCAGCAGGGAAGTGTCTGTGGTGAGCATCACTGAATGAGACTGAGTGACAAAAGGAACCCCTTGTCTCAAATTGTCCTGATCCTGCCACCATTGCAAGGCCTGGATCAGGGTTCAAGTCACTGTGACTAGTTTGGTAAGGGAGTCCTTTCTTTGGGACCAGAAGGCTCTTAAGTGGAACTGAATGTCCCTCATCTGGAATCTTGCTCCTTGGACCACTGCTGTGGAAGCTGCCATGTGGCCCAGAAGCTGAAGGGAAATGCCTTGCTGGTCAAGACACCTGAAGGGTGAATGAAGAGGCCAGTTCCATGAGGTTCCTTGCCCTTTCCAGGGGAAGGAAGGCTCTTGCCTTTACTGTATCCAGCTCTGCCCCTATGAAGGTGAGGAGCTGTACTGGTTCAAGAACTGACTTTGGAAGGCTGAGAAGGAATCCTAAGGAAGTGAGCACTTGCTGGGTCACTTGCAAATGTGACTTGACTTGATCTGGAGACTGACCTACAATGAGCCAGTCGTCCAAGTATGGGAAGATGGAGATCTTTTTTCTCCTTAGAAAAGCAACCACTACTGCCAGGCACTTTATGAAAACCCTTGGGGCTGATGTTAGGCCAAAGGGCATTGCTCTGAATTGATAGTGGCCTGAGGGCAACTCAAACCTGAGGTACTTTCTGTGGGAGCACCTGATGGGAATGTGAAAATAGGCATCTTTGAGGTCCAGGGAGGCTAGCCAGTCCCCTGGCCTTAGAGAGGGGAAGGATAATTCCCAGAGTCACCATTTTGAACTTTGGCTTTAAAAGGTGTTTGTTTAGATATCTTAGGTCCAGGATGGGCCGCCATTCTCCTGTCTTTTGGGGGGTTAGGAAGTACCTGGAGTACAATCCTTTGCCCTTGTGTAGGGGTGGGAACCCATTCTATAGCTCTGAGAGCTAGGAGAGAAGAAACCTCTGCCTCTAAGGCAGGGGTCTCTGATAGATTCGCAGGTGGAAAGGATCTGGTTCTCATCTTGGGAAATTTTTTGAAGCCAAGAACCAGCCCCTGGCTTGCTAATTCCAGGACCCACTTGTCTGATGTTACAGACTTCTAGTCCTGGACAAAGTAAGTCAGCCTGCCCCCTACTGGGATGGGAGAATCGGCCTGGGCAGACCCATCAGGGCGTCTGCTTGGCAGGGGCTTTACACTGAGGGGTGGATGCAAGCCTGCTCATCCCCCGTCTGCCTCTCCCTCTAAAGAACCCCCTCTGCGAGAAAGAAGAGGAGGCCTGAGCTTGGTAAAAAGGCCTTTGGAAAGGCCTGCCCCTGGCCCTGGACTGCTGCCTTTGAGGAGTTGCTTGCCTTTCTTTGGCCTGAGCACTCCTGTAAGTGGTCCTGTACTCATCCATCTTTTTCATGTAGTTCTCTGTCTGCTCCCCAAACAGAGAATTACCAATGACAGGGAAATCCATGGCCTTAGCCTGGGTATCCTGTGAGAGGCTAGTACATCTGAGCCAAGCCATCCTCCAAAGAGCCACAGATGCAGCCATGATTCTTGATGAAACATCACTGGAGTCCACAGCAGCATGAAATTGTACCTTAGATGCCTCAATCCCATCTGCAGCCACCTGCTCCAGCTCCTTGGCAAGCTGGTCAGGGGCCTGTTTAGCCAGAGCCAGCACAGTGTCCCACCTGGACATCTGGTATCTAGCTGTGTAGGCCATATAGTTAGCCTGCATGAGTCCCAAAGATGCTGCCATGTATTGTTTCTTTGCCATGGCATCAATCTTCCTGGAGTCCTTGTCTGGGGGGGTCTGATTCCAAAGGGATATTTGCCTTATCACAGGCAGCAGCCTGCACTACCCCCAACATGGCTGCATTGCTGGAAAAGGAACTCCATGTCTGAGCCTGAGAGAGTGTACCTCTTGTCCATTCGTCTGTCCACAAGAGGTATGGAATTAGGAAGCTTAAGAATTTTGTGTCTGTTTCCCAAAGGATTTATGGTTGGGAACAGACAGTCTCCTGGACTCTGGGATGTCCATCATCTCAACAAAATCAGGCTCCTCCCAATCCTCGACTGCTTCCTACACAGGAAGCTGGAGGGTATCAGCCACTTTTTTGTAAAACATATAGTGAGAAGGGGACTCAGAAAGCCTAAGAGGAGAAACACCTGAAGGTCTGTCTGGGGAGATGTCCGTGTCAACAGGAACATCCAGACTTTCATAATCACCATAATCATCCTCATACTCTCCTTCCTCCTCCTCCGGTTCATAAAATTCTTCCAAAGTGTAATCCAGAACCAGAGGAACCGACCAAACCGAACCCCTGCCTGATGGTGCCGGTTCGGTCGGAACCAAAGTAAGTGACTGCACTATCCTTATCGCCTTGGCTATCTTATCGGCGGTCGGAGTATGAATTTCTGGGTCTGAACCGGACGATTTATTTTTTCTTTTCCTTTTCACCGGAACTGACTCCTCAGAATCAGCTCTCCTTTTGCCCGAAGAAGTATTGCCCTGGTCAGAGGGCACTCCTTCTGGTTCGGTTGGAACCGAACAGGGCTGGCCATCTGGGTCAGCGGACTTCTCGGCCTCCCTTTCCCTCAGTCTACCTAATCTCTTTTCCAGGGTAGATTTGGTAAAATTCTTACAAATTTGGTAGTCTGAATCGAGCTGGTCAAACCCCAGACAATAAACACAGGTGGTGTGGGGATCAGCCTTGGCAAAGACTTCCCACACACACACTGCAGTGTTGAAACCCAGTGGGCCTGTTTTTTTTTCTTGGGTTTCTCAGACATGGCCAATCATATCCAAAACTTACCCTTTTTTCGGCAATCCGCCAGGCAAGACTCCCCTATCGGTTCCTGACCGTGTCACGGGTCTTGGAAAAAAACGTAATAAAATCCGTTTTTTTTTTTTTTTTAACCGATACAGATCGGTTACCACACTCTAAATAAATCAAACTTTTTTTTACTTCAAACTGATCAGTTCAGCCAAACCGATCCACAATTTACAAGTTCCACACACAAACTACGCAGAAAACCTATCTAGTACTCATGGTACCACAGACAGAGACTTGAACCGACTAAGCGGTAACAGCAATTCGGTAGAAACTGACAAAAAAAACAACACTTCAACCGACTTTTTTGAACGAGCAAAGGAGAAATCTCTGGAGCGACTGTTCAGTGAGACGGAGTAAAGAATCTGACGGTTGCAGTTTTAACAACAGCAGACAGGGGCTTCAACCAATCTCGTGGTGAACATTCCATGCTGGCCATGGAAAGTTTAACTCTTTGTCCTCCGGGGCAGTTGAAAGGCAGGACCTAACTGCATGTGTCAGAACACAGCAAGACTTCATGTTGTTTGAACACCTGCGTTGGCACGAGTTCCAATTTGGCCTCGTTGATGAGGAGGCCAATCTGACAGCAGACCTGGAGGGCCAGATCCCTGGACCGCTCCACTTCCAGCATGGAGGGGACTGCAGTCAGCCAGTCCAGGTAAGGGTACACCCGGACCCTTCGGCACCGAAGGAATGCTGTCACCACTGCCATGCATTTGGTGAAGACCCTGGGAGCTGGAGAAAGGCCAAAGGGCATGGCCCGGAACTCGTAAAGGGATCCCTCTGCTCTGAAGTGGAGGAATCGCTGGTGAGACGGACGGATTGGGATGTGAAAGAAAGCATCCTGGAGGTCCAAAGAACAGAACCACATGCCTCGTTCCAAGGATGGAATGATCTGAGCCAGAGTGACCATCCTGAAGATTTGAGACCTTAGGAATGTGTTCAGGTCGTGTAGGTCTGAAATGGGCGCCATCCCCCTGTCCATTTTGGGACCAGGAAGTACCTGGACATAAACCCTGGGTCTGGTAGAGGATCCGCCACCTCCCTGATCACCTCCTTCTGGAGAAGCAGGGCAATGTTGGCTCCACGAGCCAACAGAGAGGCTGCGGAACCCGTAGCCCCCCGTGGGGCGACGGCTCAATAGGGTGGGGACTGCTCGAATTCCAGAGGCAGGCCCTTTCCTACCACTTCCAGCACCCAGCGGTCCGTGGTGATATGGGACCAGGCGGAAAGGAAGTGGCGGAGCCATCCCCCCCCATGGGAGAACCTGGGAAGGAGTGACGAGGTTGGGGGCGACATCCCTCAACTAGTCACTGGGCAGGCTTGGAGGAAGGGCCGGCCAAGGAGCCGCCTGGGCCTTTCCCTCCCGGCTTCCTGCAGGAGGAAGCAGCAGGCTTGGCTTTGAGGTGCCAAGTGCGAGCCTGCTGGCCCTGCTGCTGGTGTTGCTGGGCCGGAGGTGCCGTAGGGGCTGAATGACGAAAGGACTTACGCTGCTACTGGCAGCCTTTGTCCTTCTGGGCAGACGTGACCGAGTCCAAGGTGGCGTTGGACTTCTCAATCCATTGCAGATGGCCCTCCACCCCAGGACCGAACAAGTCGGTACCCAAGAAGGGGACATCTGCCAGCTTGTGCTGGGTATCTGCTGTAAAAGTGGAGATCCGCAGCCAAGCTCTGCGGCGCATGGCCACTGCGGCCGCTACTGATCGGGCACACGAGTCAGCGATGTCCAAGGAAGTTTGGAGCTGCTGTTTGGCCACCCCGGTTCCCTGATCCCGCACCTTCTTGACAGTCGTTTGAAGGTCAGCCAGGAGATGAGGAATCACCTCGTCCAGGGAGCCCAAAAGGGCGTGTGAAAAGTGTGCCATCAGAACAGCCAAACTGGCCTGACGAAGGCCTAGGGAGGAATCAGCATAGACTTTCCGCCCGGAGTAGTCCAGTTTCTTGGACTCCTCATCAGGTGGCTTATCCACATCCCGAGAGTTCTCGGAACGCCAGAAAACATTGTCGGTCACTAACCCCTCCGCGGAGGGGTGCTCCGAGAAACCGGAGAGTGAACCAGTGGGAACAGTATACTTCTGAGCCATCCTGGCCGAAGGTGCTGGACAAGAAGCTGGCCACTGCCATAGCTCCAGGGCCAGGTCAACAATGGCCTCGGCCACCGGGAAGGCCTCCGTGGGGGAATACCCTCGGTCCAGTATCTCTGTGAGGGATACTTGGCCCATTTTGAAATGGGTTCGAGCTTCATCCCAGTGGACTCTGAGATGAGCCGAAGCATTCCAAGGAACGAGTATGGGCTCTCATCCACCGACTGACCCCCAGTGGACTCCAGGTCAAGCGGCTTGGAGAACAAGGGGGAGTCGTCGTCAGACTCCGAGGAGTCTGCAAACAGCTGCCGAGTGCCAGAGCCACTTTCCACCTGCCGAGGTCAATCGGGAGTGAGGGTGACTGACAACCGGTGGGGCAAGCCCTGACCCGACCGAGAATCCTTGGTCAGGGCCCCAGATTTAGGTTGTGGAGGGTGGGGGTTCCACCACAATGGGCGGCGCACCCGGTTTCAGCCAAACAACCGGTGCCGGCTATGGCTCCTTGACTACTACGAGGGGTTGTTTCAGTCGCTCTGGTGACAGCCACTTAATAGCCGGGGAAGGTGACAGAGTCAGCTTATTCCCAGCCAAAAGGAGCTGCTGCCACATTAGATCCTCATAGCACTGATGCAATTTGCGCTGGAGCCTATCTTCCGAAGAGGACGACGAAGAGGATGAGCGGCGCCACCGCTTTCCATGGTGCCGAGACTGCCGATGTCGGCGGGATTGGTTGGACCTGGAAGAGGTCAGAGATCGAGACCTTCGGGGATTCCGAGGGTGGGTGAAACCCGCTCCTCCCTTGGTTCAGGGACCTTAACCGGGGACTCCGGCACAGGAGGCACAGGCAAGTCCTCGGTTTCCACCGGGGGAACCGGTGAAGAAGGGTTGTTGGCTTCTCCAGTCGACAGACCATCCAATGGGTTGAGAAATATCTCGACCGCGTTGACGGGTGTCTCAGCCGGCTGACCTGACGGGGACACCGTGAAGCCAGAGGTCTTAGCCGCAACCTCGACCGAAGTAGAGTGTCGACTATCCGGGGAAGGGGACCTCTCCCACTCCCACGAACGTCAACGGTGGGACTTACCCTTAGAGTCCTTCTTTTTTTGACCGAGAGGAATGTCCCGAAGGCCCTACTTCCTTGGTGGAGAGGGACTGACAAAGCTCCTTAAACAAAGCCGTGTAAGAGGAGCCCAAGGAGAGCTGGATAAATGGTGCAACCAAGGATGATGATGCTGCGGCCTGGGTCGCCTCCTCCTCGAAGGCGATCATCTGTTCGAGCTGTTCAGCCAAGCCCGCAGCTGCGGACACCGCCCAACGGGCCTCCTTCGACTTGACCGGAGGATAACGTTTCTCGGGGCACACAAGTTGTAATCTGGCAGCGTGATCCTCTAAGACTGTAGCCGAAAAGGACTTGTACAAATTGCAGGCCTGCTAATCGTGGCCAAACCCCAGGCAGTAAATGCAAGTGGGGTGCAGATCGGTCTGGGACATCTTCTGCCCACAGGGGCACCGACGAAATCCAGGAGTTGATTTGTCCATCGCAGCCACGAGGGAAGATAAAGACCGAAGTCTTGTAAATTTTAAAATTAGTTTCGGGATAACCGAAGAGTTTAGATCTAGGCCTAAAACACAGAGCGCAAAGGAGGGAACCTGAACTTCTAAGCGGTAAGGAAGATCAGGCATCATGGGGCGGAGCCGAGAGTTTTACCACCCGGGTGGGTGGGAGGAGCCAGCTTGAAGACCTTCCAGCAAGATTTAAAGCGGGCAAGGAACCTGCCAGTAAGTGTGGATTGAACAACATATCCACGTCCCTAGAAGTGTAAGTTTCCAAGTAAATAAATTGAACATAGATGTTCATGCCTAGGGAAAGAAAACTGGCAAAGAGACTGATTTACCAAGGACATGACCAAGAAGAGCCCAAATTATGACACACTAGTTACTTATTAAAGTATATTAGTGCCTTACTAACAGAGGACCACTCTGAATGTTTTAAAGACTGAACCTATAATATTTCACTGGCAAATTGTACACTGATGGACTTCACTTAGATTTTTCTGAGGAGAGTTACTGTACACAGCTACAGTTCAAACACTCAGTAAAAAATGTAGTTATATGGATCATTTTTGTAGAAAAGAAAACTTGGTTTATCTGAGAGGCTGCAAACTTGCAGCAGTCCCCTCCCCTAGCTAATGAATGAATTCTCACTACTTCGTTAAAACCTGTTTTTCCCCCACAATGAATCTGAAACATTTGTTGGCTAGAGTTTGCTGTTTAAATTAGCAATTTCACCACGCTCAGGGCAGATTAGCCTGCTGCCCCGCACTGCACAATCTTTTGCCTGTCACTCAGGTCAGCTAGAAGCTAGTACTTACATGAGCAGTGTAGGAGCTCCATTGCTGTCATATATGTCCAACCTGTTGTTCCCACCTGTGATAGGTTCTGCTGTTCACACCAGACTGACTGTTCACACTGTCATAACTAGTCCTGGGGTTCCCCACTATGTATCGCTGTGAGCGTCTCTTCGCACGTGACTGCAGGTCCAGTACACCAGTTTACGCACAAGCACATCAGTCTCCACAACCAGGAAGCTGGAGATTCCGAGCAGTGGCAACCCTTCATTCCCTACAGGTACACTGCATTATTTACTTTAAAAAGGTGCTGGCCAGTTGGGCCAGCAAAGTAGGACATCCTCTGGCCCGCCTTCAAATTGGCTGGCCTTGGACCAGCGCTAAAGTTGACCCCTCTAAGGAGAGCAGATTTTTAAATCACATCGGACATCTATATGCCCTCGGGTCACGCAACTTCTAGCAAGGAGTTGCCTGACCCGAGGACCTAAATCACATATAGTTACAATTTGTTTTTTATGCAGGCATTAGAGAGAGATTTATCTAGTGACCACAGTATAGGTGGGAATCCCAGGGGGTAACATATGCAGACATTGGGGGGCCATTCAGAGGACTGGTCGGACCGGGCTACCCCCACAGAACAGAACAGTCGCTAGATACACACCTTACTGGTGGTAAGGGCTCCCCCTTGGACAGGAGATGCATGAAGGGATAAACAGCATCAACTCCTACTAGTTGACTCCAGTTGAGTCACCTATTACAGTTACAAGAAAAACATTTTTTTTTTATGGTTCATCTTCTTAAAGGGCATGGCCCAAGTGCAAACAGCCTTATCTGGACACAGGTGGCACTGGAAGACAATCAGCAGGTTTAGTCATGGCACAGGGTTTGGAGTCAACTTAAAGTTAGGCGGGGCAAAGAAACCATAACTCTGAGAGATACCGAATGGGTATACAATGCTAATGTTTAGAGTGTATGTATTGTTTATTTGCTTAAGTGATAACGATGATTAGTGTTCTACCTACATGTCCGCCCTTTTATTTCTCCGTAATATGATTTTCTGCTGGCCAATCAATAAAGATGAGTTTAAAAAAAAAAAAAAAAAAGAGATTTAACTTATGTTACCTGTGATCTCACTTCCGCATTAACTGACAGCCGCTCAGCTCCCAAAGCAGCGCCACCCCTAAAAGCAGCCATTTTTTTCCCTATATTCCTTTCTGCTCCCTGTTGCAGATTCTTGCCTTTCTTCAGCAACGGGGGGACACAGACTAGGCTGTATGACTATTAATGGCTATAAATAGCGGAGGGAGCAGCGGCACAGGCAATGTGTAAATTCAAGTAGTTTACTTTGTAGGCACTTACATGTTTGGGGAGGGAGGTATATGCCCACAAAATAAACTACATGAATTTACAGGGTGCTGTTGCTCCTTCCACCTGCCATCTATGGCCATTAGCAGTCATGCAACTCCTTCCTTACTTAGCATCATCAAAACACTGTTTTTTGGGGGGGCTGTGACTGGAGCCGTGCGGCTTTCAGTAATGTGAGATTGTGGGTAATGCAAGTTAAACTTCTCCTAAATGCCTGCATACAAAATTTTAACTATGTGTGATTTAGGTCCCTAGGTCAGGCAACTCCTTGTCAAGAGCTGCATTACCCAAGATGTTAGTAGCTCTGTAAAAAAATGGGCGAGATGACTTAGCAGTAGGGGAGGATTGCCAAGGTGGGGGTAGAGGAACAGTGGGGCAAATTAAGAGAGTACATAGGGAAGGCAACAAACATCTGCACAAAGGAAGTGAGCAAAAAAATAGACTGAAAAGAGACCACTATGGTTCTCGAGTGTAGTGGATGTGAAGGTAAAGGCTACAGGGGTGGCATTCAGGAGGTACAAAGAGACAGAGGGAAGAGGATAGGGAGATGTATCAGGAAAAGCAGAGGGCAGCAGGTATGGTGGTAAGGGAAGCAAAGGTGCAAACAGAGAAAGGGGTAGCTAAAGGGGACAAGACCTTCTTGAGATACATAAGGGAAAACAGGAGGACAAGGGGAGGGATTGTGGGGATAAGAAGGGCAGAGAGAGACTGTGCAGAGAAGCCTCAGGAAAAAGCAGATATCCTGAACAGAATCCTGAACAGATACTTCTGTTCAGTCTTTACAGTTGAGGGAGAGAGGAAAAGACCACATAGAAGCAGCAGGAACACTGGGGGGAGGGAGGTGGACACAGGTCCATTCACAGAGTAATAAGTCCTGAGAGGACTTGTGAACCTGAAAGTGGATAAGGCTACAGGGCCAGGCGGAGTACACCCAAGGGTGCTAAGGAAACTCAGGGAGGTACTGGCTGCACAGCTGACAGCCCTGTTCAACAACTAACTGGAAACAGGAGCAGTTTCAGAGGGCTAGAGGAGAGCAGATGTAGTCCCGCTTCATAAAAGCAGCAGCAGGGACAAGGCTGGCCACTACAGACCAGTCAATCTAATTTCAGTGGTGGGAAGTAAATCGAAACACTATTAAAAGAAAGGTTTTAATTTTTATTTGCTTTTGGTAACCGGGTGGTGCACTAGGCATAAGACTGCCTATTTTCAGGTACGACCTGGGAGAAGACAGTTTACAGACATACAAGATACATGTGACGCAGCACATGAAAACAGCACAAATCAGAGGAAATAACAATACTTGGAATGTAGAGACAATTGCATTGACAAAAATGATAATGAAAGTTACAATACTATGAAGATTATATTACAGATTGGAATAGGTAACACAGGAAAATAAATCAAAAGGAGACAGGCAGTGCAAGACAGTACAATAAGTGCCAAAACTGAGAGGTTTGTGGCCAGGGGAGAGGAAGGGAGAGTGGTAGGGAGAGCAGTGTCAGTGGCTCAGTAGGTAGCACACTCGCCTCTGAGGCCGAGAGATCAAATGACTGTGGGTTCAGTTCCCACATCTGGCACTTGGGTTAATATCCCAGTACTGACACTGTAATGCAGCATGAGAGGGGTGCTGCATTTCTGAGGTGCCGTCTTTCGGATGAGACGTTAAACCGAGGTCCCATCTGCCTAGACTGGTGGTAGGTCAGGTGGATGTTAAAGATCCCATGGCACTTATCGAAAAGAGTAGGGGAATTTCCCCGGTGTCCTGGCCAAATTTCCCTCATTTCACTAAAAATACCACCAACAGCTTAATCTGGTTCAAGGTCAGTTGGCATTCATCTGTATCCCCTTCCCCCGGGTCGTGCCTGAAAATAGGCAGGATTTGTCTAGTGCACTTACCCGGTCAACAAAAGCTAAATAAATAAATAAAGGGAGATGGTGAGACAGTGGGCATGATAGGGACTAAGAGAGGAGGAGAAGAGGTATCAAGGAGGTGGATTACCTAGAGATGAAGAAGAAAGCTGGGAGAAGTGAAGGTTCAAGGTGGGTTAAAGCAAGTACAGGGGTTCATGGTATGTAGGTGTTCACGGTGAAGTTTCTTGAAACTAGCATGGGTGGTCGCTTGACAGATAGAAGTGGGTATAGAGTTCCAGTATTTTGGAGCTGTGGAAGAGAAGGCGTGCGTGCCCATGTTTGATCTGCATCTTGGGATGTGCAGAAGGGCTTTGTTATTCAATCGTAGCTCATAGGTGAGAGGTTGTGATTCCAGAGCAGAGGCAAGGGATAGGGGGAGGCCTGCTCTGGCAACACAGTCAATTAATGAGCCAAAGGACTGGAGACGACAGGCGGAGGGGCAAAGCCATTTTAGGTCCATGTAGAGCTGGCAATGGTGCTTGTAACGTGGTGATGCAGAGGAACAGCGGCAGATGCTATTGTAAGTGGTGTCCAATTTATAGAAGGAGGACTTAGATGCAGATAGGTAGATTGCAGAGCCATATGCTAGAGCCGGTAGAAGGAAGCCTTCTGCCACAGCTAGTCTGGCTAGGGGGGGTGAGGGCGTAGCTAATGCGATAGGCACTTCCTATCTTAGCATTTACGGACTTACAGATAGTGGAAATGTGGAGGTCCAGGTCAAGAGATTCATCAAGGGTAACACCAAGATATTTAAAGGATTTGGCAGTAGTCAGAGGGGAGCCGTCCGCACCCGAGATAATAAGGGGATTGTGATTTGATTTGAGTCTAGCAGGCGTGCCAAAGAGCATTGAATAGGACTTGCTAGAGTTGAGGACTATGTTGTCAGTGAGCCAGGACTGAATACTCGTGAAGTCCACGGCAATGGGGTGGTTTAGGGCAGCAGCAGTTTTAGCACTGTGGTAGATAACTAAGTCATCAGCATAGAGCAGAGATGAGCAGTTTGGTGCAGTTAATGGGATGTCATCAATGAATATACTAAAAAGCAAATGGCCAAGTATGGAGCCCTGGGGTACACCAACGTGGATCGGTGCAAGATCCGAGATGGCTGAGTTGAAGACCACAGCCTGTTTTCTGTCAGACAGGTAGCTTTTGAACCAGGTAATGGTATCTGAGGAGAAACCAAAGGAGCGTAGCTTTGCAAGAAGAAGTGTGTGGTTGACCAGGTCGAAAGCTTTAGTTAGGTCGATGAAAACCGCACCTGTCATGAGGCCCAAGTCCATGGAGGTATAGATGTCACTTGTCAGTTTGAGTAGGGCGGTGGTGGTGCTGTGACCTTTACGGAAGCCGTGCTGAGAGCTAGAAAGGAGGTTATATTTCTGGAGGTATTCTATAGACTGGGTGGCAACTACTTTTTCAAGGATTTTGCTTAGTACAGAGAGTATAGCGATGGGACGGTAGTTCTTGATTTCCTTGGGGTCTCCTTTTTTAGGAATTGGGGTGACTTTAGCTATTTTCCAGATATTTGGAACTGTACCACAGCATAGGGACAGGTTGAAGATTTCGGTTAGAGGAGAGGCTATGAAGGGGGCAGCAGCTTCCAGGAGCCTAGGCTCAAGACCATCCGACCCCAGGCTGGTATTATCAGGAATGGAGAGTAGCAGTTTTTGTACTTCTTTTGTAATGCTCCGAAACCTGAAGGGGGGTGCAGGAGTGGAGGTCTGGTATCTCACTGGGGCGGAGCAGTGTGACCAGAAGGAGGTCAGGTAGTTTATTAGATCTGAGAAATGGCGATTGAAGGCATTGGCTATAGTTAATGAGTTGTTGCAATGTATGCCGTTTAACAGCATGTCACTTGTGTGGGCCCTGTGATTAGAACCCAGGAGGGCTTTTATGGTGGACCAGAATTTCTTGGAGTCCCCGGAGGCTTTCGTTAGAAGGTCCCTGCAGAAAGAGCTTTTGGATAAGCGGATGTTTCTTTTGCAAGTGTTTCTCAGAGAGCGGTAGTGGCAATAGTCAGTTTGAGTCCCTGTGGATTTAAAACACTGCCAGGCTTTGTCCCTGGCCCTTATCTGGGTTAGTAGGTCTTCAGTTAGCCACTTAGTCTGGGTTCCACGAAAACGCCAGGTGATACGTGGGGCATGGGTGTCTTGGAGCGGACCGAATTTGGCAAGGAAACTGTCAAGGGCAGACTGGGCATTCACTGAGGTGTATATGGAGGTCCAGTCAATCATTGCGAGGTCGTATGTAAACTGTATTGGACTGAAGTTGGCTAGATTGCGGAACGTAATAAGTTTTGGAGGCAGAGATGGTCTACTAGTAGAGCGCCAGATGCAGTAGATTGGGGAGTGATCACTGATTACATCCAGAAGGGTACCGGTGCTGATGATGCTGTCAGGGCGGTTTGTAAGGACCCAACCAATAAGAGTGCTGGTCCAAGGGGAGCCATAACCCTAGTTGGGTCAGAGATCAGCTGATGGAGGTTATGGCCTTGTACCAAGGTGTGAGAGGACTGATTTGATTTGCTTGCCCAGTTTAAGTTTAAGTCACCCAATATGAGGACCTCGTTGCGGCCAATGGTGCTGTCTACTAGTAAGAGGAGGAGTTCTTCTAGACCTCTATTCCCTCCAGTAGGAGGGTTATAGGCACAGATTATGTGTAATTTCTTTGAGCCTAATTGTAGTGTTGCGTGGAGCGCTTTGCAGAGAGATAGGGTAGGTAGAACGTTTTGGACTAGCAGCAGGTGTTGTTTATAGAAGATGGCAACACCACCTCCACGTTTTGATGAGTGCCTGTCTTGCCTGATGAGATTGTAGTTACGTAGAGTGCAGAGGGAATCAGCAGTGGAGGGTTTTACCCAGGTTAGTGGTGTTTCCTACATCCAGCAGGTTACAAGACCTGAGGTAGAATGGATTCACTGGGTGGAGATCATCTCAGACGAACCCGACTGATTTTTTCGACTAGGTAATCAAGGAGACAAATCAGGGTGAGCTTGTGGACATGGCCTACCAGTAAGGTACCACACATAGGATGCTTATAAGGAAACTGGGCAGTTTGAGGGTAGGACCAAGGTGTTAAACTAGATATGGAACTGGCTGATGGATAGGCAACACAGGGTGGTGTTTAACAGCACTAATTCTAATGAGGGGAGAGTCAGAGTGAACAGCAAGGTACCTTGGGGCTCAGTGCTGGGACCAGTCCTCTTCAATGTCTTCATAAATGACACTGCAGAAGGGAAGGCATGCCTCTCTGCAGATGACACCAAAATATGTAATAGGGTAGATGCTCTGGAGTAGGGGTGCAACAATAAATAAAAATTCCACAATACAATACCTGTGATAAAATTATCACAATAATTATAGGTTATCATGATAATTTTGCCACTTGTGTAGAAAATATTCTAAAAAGTTCTACAATTCATTTTTTGTACATGCAACCCATTTTCAGAAATCTTATGCATTTACGTATATTATACTGAAGTCTTGCGAGTTAAAGGAGAATGCCACTACTACTACAAGTCATTTGTTTTTCCTGTGCAAACTCGTTTCACACATCATTTAGATCCCGTTATCACTGTTTGGTCTTTGCTGCCCTTTAAGCAAACCCAATGGGCATTTCTGACATACACACTAAAGTACCATTTTAGAACTGTATGATGCATTTTATGTCCCCTTGGACCACAGAGTTCTATAGTAGAATATGGATGCACTGTAAACCATATTACATTCTTAACAAGGACATAAACTACACCAGACAGTTCTGAACTGGTACTGACCACAATAATGCAAATCAGAAACAACCACTGAATTTAGTAAAAGGACAGTAAAGATGGAACAACAGGATGTGAACCAGTATTTCAAACACAACTGCTACAGAAAACACTGGCTCACAGGTTCAGGGTAGTTCTCCTATAAACAAAATATCAAGAGTCAATAAATATGTAAAAAATAAATTACAGTACCATTTTTATTCTTTTTAATTAACAGTACTACAATCTGTGGCAGGCCAGTGGTGTGGCGTGTTGAGACACTAGACTCCTTACTGCCTGCCACGCTAATGAGCCGGGTTCAGGTAGGGACCAGATTCGCTCGTGGACCGGCCTGCTGGGGAAAGACTGAGCATCCCAGGGTCAGCTCTCCTCCCCTGGGGCAAAGGGGGGGGTACTGTGTCCTGCACTTGAGGGCCACCTGGCAGAGGTCAGGGGCAGCAATGGCAGAAACAGTTGGATGGTGGGGGGCAATAGGTGGATGTGGCACTATGTGCATCACTGTGTTATTGGAAATAAATGCCATCTGATGACATCATTGAGGTAATCAGCCAGCTGCACTCACCAGAACAGGAGCTTGAAGACCCGGAAGACAGTGAGCAGATTGAGGACGCCACAGCAGAACCAAAAGACAGTGAGCAGATCCAGGATGCCGAAGAGGAAGTTTGAGTAACACTACAAGATGTCCAAAAGGCATTGCTTAACTCGGTGCTGGGCCATGGAACAGAGGGGAGATCTTTTGCTAGACCGGGAGCTTATCAAGGCAATGGATAGGCATTGGGCAAATTGGACCAGAGCAAAGTTGAACCATCAAGATTACTTCAAACCAACTGTAATATACTATTATGTATTACAAAATAAATACTTAATGGCAGCCTGAGTGTGACTCACTTTCACTTGTCAGGAACAGCCAGGCACCAACCTCCCCGGACCAACAGACATGACATTGATGCAGCGATAATGTAAAGCAGTCTATTTATGTGAAAAGTTAATACAGAATACAGATCGTTAACAGCAAAGGCAAGCAGTAAAGCACACACCATCAACATTTTGAGATATGTACTTGAAAATGCACTTATACAGGCACAAGACAATGGTGGTGTGGGTGTAATCCACCAGTTTGCTGTTGCGACCTGTATCTGTATGAACTTTGCACAAAGACAGCTTATCACTGTTACTGCCTCAGTATCAAGTGTTTTGGTATAGAAGATAAGTGCCTGGCTATTCTCCTCTGATAAGCAGTGTTTTTATGCCATGCGCACCGTCTCTGAATTTAGATTGCTTTACTTGTTGAGACCTTAACAGCAATACAGTTAGCTAGGAACCTGGGATAAAAAATTAACTGATGTTCTAATGATAGCTTCTGGCAGAGAATCGGCAGAGAACACCAGGACAAGGAGTTGCTGTTGTGACTGGACTTCTCTACTGGCACTAAAGGAGTAGAACTCTACTACTGGGACCTTCAATTTAGGGTTAAAAAAAAAAAAGAAGCCCATCTCTTCAAGTGGTGTAACAGACTGTTCTTTGAAACAAATGAGAAGCTGCATGGGATATACTATATTGGACTAGAAATCTGCAACTGATCGTTCTTACTTAAATCTGCGGGAAGTTTTCCTTACTTTACAGTCTTACATTGGTATTGCTTTGTGTTTAATTTAGTTTTTAAATCAGGAAAAGGGTTTTCAAAACTACTTATCTTGTGAGCAACTTCAGAAGGGTTGAAATAACTGCATATTTGATTTTCCTTGGTGGCTAACCAGACTGTCTACTAGTATTCTGTAACAGTTTGCATCAAAATACTTTTAAATAGTTGACAAATCAGTTAATGGAGATTAGCTGAATTACTATAAAGGGCAGTACTCACCAGGGTGGTGGAGCAGTGGTGTATTTGATTGTTTCTAACAGTCACCAGTGGTTGTGGACTACCCACCCACCCTTCCTACCCCCCTCCCCCAGGCATGGCGTTTCCTTTATAGCCAAGGTTCTGACATCACTTCCTCAACAGGTCTTGGGGCAGAACTGTCATATTCTTAATAACCCAGCACAGTGCATAAAGGGTAAGAACACACCACACAAAGGAAAAAAAAAAAATATATATATATATATATATTACATATTGTATATTATAAGGGAGAGGGACATGTGGGGAGTGGTGCAATGCACTGGCTGTGGGGCAGCAGTTTTCCGGGAGACATTCTGGAAACTGCGTTGCTATCTATTGCAGGCAACTGTCAGCTCTGAGGGAGGGGGGTAGCCCACCTCCAGGCTGAACTGGCAGGACTAAGGAGGCCTCCCCACCCAAACAGCACCACTGCCAGAGGGCTGCCAAGTATGAAGAGCAGGTGGACCACAGTGGGTTCTGGGAGGGTACGGGTGGTGGAACAGAGGTGAAGCCCCCTAGTTGTACCTCTACACAAACCATATGCCAGTCTGGCAGAGCAAGGTTCCTCTATGATGGCACCCTCAGTGGAGACCAAGAAGAATGCTGAGGACACCCACAAGGGAGACCCACAGAAGGGTGGCAAGGGACACCACAGGGGAAGGAAACAGCTTCTGATAGGGGACTCAACTGTTAGAGGGGTAGACCTGGGGAAGGGAGAGGAGAGGGAAGTAAGGTGCTTGCCTGGAGCCATGGCTTGGAGGGACAAGAAGCAAATCCTCAGGATTGCAGAAGCAGCATCACAGGAGAGGGAACTAGACATCATTGTCCACCTTAGGACAAATGATCTAGTTAGGCATGGGATCTGATCTAGTTAGGCATAGGATCAGTGCAGAATGAAATTGTGGAGTTGGGGAGGGGCCTCAGGGAGGTGGCAAGCACAGTTACCTTCTCAGAGGTGCTGCCAGTCCATGGCAGGGATAAGGCTAGGGTACTACACACCATGCAGTTTAATGAATGGTTACAAAACTGGTGCAGAGCACAGGGCTTTGGCTTCATTGGGGACTGAGAGTACACCTGGAGAGATGAAGATTTATACTGGCACGATGGTCTGCATCTGTCCATGAAGGGAACCAAGATCCTAAGTGACAGGTTTAAATGCTTCCTTGGCAAGCTTTTAAACTAGCCATGGGGGAAGGTGCTAATAAGAGGCAGGAAATTTCAAGCCTCCCCCCACAAAACATGACGGGTAGTAAGGTAAACACTGAGGTACAGTGCTCAACAGAGGGCAGAGCAGGGGTAAATGGAAAAATAGACAAGGGCAAAAAGAGCAGGCATGGGGGGAAAAAAGGATAAAGCCAACATTAAATGGAGGGCAATGAGTACCAATGCCCGTAGTCTAGGAAACAAGTTTCCTGAGCTAGTTGCCTTGATGGAAGATGAACACCTGGATATTGTGTCAGTCACAGAAACATGGTACACGGGGAACCATGACTGGGACGTCAACATACCGGGGTACACCGCCTACAGAAGGGACAGGGAGGGGAAAAGAGGAGGTGGAGTAGCTCTATATGTAAGGGAAGGGATCAAAGCTACAGAACTAAAAAGTAAAGGGGGAGGACAAGAGGCACTCTGGGTCACATTGGAGACAGGGAATGGCATCACAATCCGCACAGGGGTTGTATACAGACCCCCGTCTCAAGGGGAGCAAATGGACAAGAAAATAATAGAGGACATTCTCAAAATGGCTGAAAAAGGGAAGATACTGTTAATGGGGAACTTGAATATGCCAGATGTTAACTGGATGACATGTACTGCAGCCACATCCAAGAGCAGGGTCATTCTCGATGCCTTGCAGGGGGCAGGCCTTAGACAGCTAGTGTTGGAACCCACTCGGGAGGAAGCAATACTAGACCTGGTACTCTCAAATGGAGAGAGGATCAAATTTAGAAGTTGGTAGACATCTGTGAACAAGCGACCACTGCACAGTGTGCTTCACAATAAGCACAACCATGGAGACAAGCCATACAAAAACAAGCATACTGGACTTTAGAAGGGCTGACTTTGGCAAAATGGGTGAATACCTGAGGAATACACTAGCAAATGGGCAAAAAGGAGGGGTGGAAGAACAATGGAGAAAAATCAAAACTGCCATCATAGAGGCAACAAGCCTTTGTGTGAAACAGATAAAGAAAACAAAGAGGAGTGAAAAACCACTATGGTTCTCAAAAGAGGTGGCAGGGAAGGTTAAGGAGAAAAAGGCTGCATTCAAAAAGTATAAGGCATCACAGAAGGAGCACGACAGGGAACTGTATCAATTAAAGCAGAAAGAAGTGGGAAAGGCAGTCAGAATAGCAAAAGCCCAAACTGAGGAAAAAATAGCCAAGTCAGTTAAGAAGGATAAAACCTTTATAGGTACATTAGAGAACATAGAAAGGTTAAGGGAGGAAAGTGAAGATTAATAAGGAGAGGGAGGTGGGTGAGGGAGACAAGTGAAAAGGCAGAGATATTGAATGAATACTTTGCTCAGTATTCACAAAAAGAAGATGAGGAGAGTTACCTAAACCAGACAATAGAAGCACTCTGGGTAGGAGGGTTGACACCAGTCCATTTACAGAAGAAAGAGTCCTGAAAGAACTCCCTAAAACTCAAGGTGGACAAAGCAATGGGGCCTGATGGATTCACCCAGAATCCTAAAGAACTAAGGGAGGACATAGTGACACCACTGACCACACTTTTAGCAAATCATGGGAGGATGGGGTTGTACCGTGAGAACTGGGGAGGGCAGATGTGATTCCCTTCATAAAAGTGGAGCAAGGCAGAAGCAGGAAACTACAGACCTGCAAGTTTGACCTCAGAGGTAGGGAAAATGATGGAATCACTTCTGAAAGAAAGAACTGTTGAGTACCTAGAGGCCAGCGGGGCACAGGACCCAAAGCAGCATGGATTTACAGCAGGAAGGTCATGTCAGACAAATCGAATAGATTTCTTTGACTGGGTGACCAAAGTAATAGACCAGGGAGGGGCTGTGGATATGGCCTACCTAGACTTTAGCAAGGCATTTGACACAGTCCCGCACAAAAGATTAATAATCAAGTTAGCCAGTTTGGGAGTGGGTCCCAGGGTGGTAGCCTGGGTTGCAAACTGGCTGCACAACAGGACACAGAAGGTAACAGTGAGTGGCACACATTCCAAAGAAAGGGGGGTCACTATGGAGTACCTCAGGCTCAGTACTTGGGTCCAGTCCCTTTAACATCTTTATAGGTGACATTGCAGAGGGTATGGAGGGAAAGGATGCCTCTTTGCAGATGATACAAAGATCTGTAACAGAGCTGATACACAAGCGGGGTAGAAAGGATGAGAAGGGACTTGGCAAGGTTGGAGGAATGGTCAGACATATGGCAACTTAGATTCAATGCAAAGAAGTTCAAAGTAATGCACCTGGGAAACAAAAACCCAGGAGAAGAGTACACAATAGCAGGGGAGGTACTAACAACAACAAAAATGGAACGGGACTTGGGGGTAGTCACATCGGATGATCTAAAGGTGGGTAAGCAATGTGAGAAGTCAGTGAGGAGAGCCAGGGGGATACTGGGATGCATAGGAAGGGGCATCACAAGTAGAAAAAGGGAAGTGGTTATCCCTCTGTACAGACAGTTGGTGAGACCCCATCTGGAGTACTGTGTGCAGTTTTGGAGACCTCATCTACGCAAGGACATAGACAGGATGGAAGAAGTCCAGAGGAGGGCAACTAAAATGGTACATGGTCTGTATCAGAAATCATATGAAGAGAGACTGAGAGAGCTTAATATGTATACCCTTGATGAAAGGAGGGACGGGGGACATGATAGAAACCTTCAAGTACCTCAAGTGAATCAACAAAGTCCAGGAGGGTAGCATCTTTCAGAAAAAGAGATGTGTAAGAACAAGGGGACACAATTTAAAGACAGAGGGGGGACGGCTCAGGGGTAATGTGAGGCAATCTTTTTTCATGGAGAGAGTGGTGGATGCATGGAACTGCCCTCCTGGGGAGGTTGTTGGGGCTAAAACAGTGGGGGAATTCAAACATGCATGGGACAGACACAAGGCAATTGTAGTGGGGGGTGGCAGGAAGTAGGCTGTTGGTTAACTAGAATCTGCAGCTTATCCAGTAGGTAGGGAAATGGGCAGACTGGGTGGGCCAAGTGGTCCTTATCTGCCGTCAAAGTCTATGTTTCTAAAAGAAAAGTGTGTTTGAGTTGGCTGAAGTGAGTTGTTATCTGAGCAATTATCTAGGTGTTGATCTCAGATGGCTGAACGGGATCGTTATCTGTGCAATTTAACTAAGTGTAGAAAGATCTGCTAAGTAGGGGGATTGGCTCAGCTAGAAGGAAGACGGATCAGCTGTCGTTAAGGTATCCTTTTACCACCTGAGGAACATTGCTAGGATCAAGCACCTTGTTCCATCTGGCGACTTGCCTACGCTGATCCACGCCTTTGTGACCTCGCGTTTGGACTACTGCAACTCCATTTACTTTGGGCTTCAAGGGGTTGATATCCACCGCTTGCAGCTGGTGCAGAACTCAGCAGCCCAGTTGTTAATGGGGATTCCTCGTTCTTCCGACATTACACCAGTGCTGCGGGATCTGCACTGGCTGCCGGTTCAGTGGCAGATCACCTTTAAAGTCAGTTTACTGACATAAAGCCCTGTCTACTTGAAAGAGCTTCTGGTTCCTTACCTTCCGGAGCGACCGCTCCGCTCAGCCAACGAGGGGTTGCTAGAGATTCCGAGGATAGCTTTAAAATCTTCTGGCGCCCGAGCTTTTATGTTAGTGGTGCCGACCCTCTGGAATTCTCTACCCCGCTGGATTAGAGAGTGCATGACTGTGGGGGGGGGGTTAAACAAGGACTGAAGTCCTTTCTATGGAAAAAGGCATATGGGATGGTATTGATATGGGCTGATACTATTGATTTTAGTGTTTTTATGATGTTATTTCAAATGTAATGCTCCTTGATTTCTGAAAGGTGCAATATAAATAAAGATTATTATTATTATTTAAAGCCAGATTTAAAACACTGGCAGAGAACACCAGGGCAAAGAGCTGCTGTTGTGACTCGACTTCTCTACTGGGACTATATTGCCCCTCTTTCCCTCCCCTCCACCCAAAGCCAGTTCTACTTTTATAGGCACAGGATTTGACTGACAACAGGAACTTCCTGTTTGGGAACAGAGCCACCAAACACTCACCATCCTAGAAGGACAACAGTAGCTCTCCGTCCCCCATCCCCCAGCTGCTGGAGGTCTGCCTCTGAGCAAGTAAGGGGACTACTGAGAAATATAGGATCTTGTTGTCTCAGAACAGGAAGATCAAAAGCTTAAAGGGCACAGAGGCAGTAAGTAGGGAGAAAAAAATAGAGGAAACAGTAAGGATTCCAAACAACAGTGAAGGGGTCAGAAATAAGACATGATGGAAGTGGTGCAGTGCAGTGGCTGTGGAGCAGGAGTCTTCCGGCAGACTTCTGGAGGATGCGGTGTTGTCCCAGCTGCAGGCACCTCTCTGGGCTGAGGGAGGAGGTTGCTCATCTCCAGGCTGAACTGGCCAGGATTTGTGGGACCTCCTCTCCCATCCTGGGACCACCCGACCACTGCCACTGCCTCAGAGGTTGCCAAGAAAAAGGAGCGGCTGGACCACAGTGGGCTCAGGGAGGGTAAGGGTGGTGGAACAGAGGTGCATCCCTCCAGCTGTACCTCTCCACAATTCATATGCCCTTCTGGAAAAGTGTGGTTCCTCTATGGAGGCACATGCAGTGGAGACCAAGGAGGATGCTGGGAACTTCCACAAAGAACACCCACAGGAGGGTGGCATGGGACCCCACAGGGGAAGAAAACAACTCCTGGTGGGGTACTCCATTGTTAGGAAGGTAGAACAGGTGGAGGAAGGGGAGAGGGAGGTAAGGTGCCTGCCTGGCGCCATGGCTTGGAGGGACAAGGAGCGAATTCTCAGGATCGCCGGAGCAGCTGCACAAGGGAGGGAGCTGGATGTCACTGTCCACCTAGGGACAAATGACCTGGCTAAGAAAGGGATCAGAACAGTGCAGGAAGAGTTTGTGGAGTTGGGGAGAGGCCTTAGACAAGTAGCACACGGTAACCTTCTTGGAGGTGCTACCTGTCTATGGCGTAGGTGAGGCCAGGGTGCTACATAGCATGGGATTCAATAAATCAGTGGTTGAAAAACTGGTGCAGAGCTCAGGGATCTGGCTTCACTGGGGACTGGGGTCCACCTGGAGTGACGCAGGCCTATACTGGCATGATGATCTGCATCTCTCCAGGAGGGGAACCAGGATCCTAGGTGATAGGTTTAAATGCTTCATTGGCAAGCATTTCAGCTAGTCAAGGGGGGAGGCACTGGAAAGGAGCAGGGAAATCCTAGCCCCCCAAAAGTCAGGGTAGTAAGTGAGGTAAACACCAAGTTAGAGATGTCGATAGGGAGAAGGGCAGGGGTAAAAGGGGTAAATGGAGAAAGTGACAAAGGCAATAAGGACAGGGATGGGGCAGAAAAGGGGTAAGGCCACCAGGAAATGGAGGGTAATGAATACCAATGCCCGTAGTCTGGGCAACAAGCTTCCTAAACTGGTGGCCTTGATGGAAGAGGGATGCCTGGATATCATAGCAGTCACAGAAACATGATACACAGAGAACCATGACTGGCATGTTAACATACCAGGGTACACAACCTACAAGACAGACAGGGAGAGGAGAAGGGAGGGAAGGAGTAGCTCTCTATATAAGGGAAGGGATAAAAGCAACTGAACAAAAGAGTAAACAGTGAGGAGAGGAGGCACTGTGGGTCATCTTAGGGACTGGAAATGGCACCACAATCCGCACATGGGTTGTATACAGACCCCCATGTCAGGGGGAAGGAAAGGATATGATAGAAGGCATTCTTAGCATGGCAGAGAAAGGGGAGATACTGTTGATGGGAGATCTGAATATGCTAGATGTTAACTGGAGCACATTTGCTGCGGCCACATCCAAGAGCAGGGCCATTCTCTTTGCCCTTCAGGTGGCATGCCTCAAACAAATAGTTTTGGAACCCACTCATGAGGGAGCAATCTTAGAGCTCATACTCCCAAATGGGGACAGTGAGAGGATCTCAGATCTAGAAGTGGGTAGCCATCTGGGAATAAGTGACCACCAAACAGTGTGGTTCACGTTAAACTCAGCTACAGAGTCAAGCCATACAAAAGTGAAGGTACTGGACTTAAGGAGGGCTGACTTTGGCAAAATGGGAGAGAGTCTTAGAAAAGCACTAGCAAACAGGCTAGAAGGAGGGGGTGGAGCAACAATGGGGAAACATCAAAACCGCCATCACAGAGGCAACAAGCCTTTGTGGGAAGCAAATAAACAAATCAAAACGAAAGAAAAAGCCACTACAGTTCTCAGAAGAGGTGGCAGGGAAAGTCAGAGAGAAAAAGATAGCATTTAGGAAGTATAAGGAAACAGAAGGAGCAGGATAGAGAGCTGTACCAGTTAAGGCAGAGGGAAGACAGAATAGCAAAGGCCCAAACTGAGGAAAAGATAGCCAACTCAGTTAATAAGAGGGATAAAACCTTTTATAGGTACATCAGGGAGGGATAGTGAGGCTGAATAGAATGGACAGTGGGCTGGCAGAGAGGGACAGTGAAAAAGCAGGGATAATGAACGAATATTTCTGCTCAGTATTCACAAAAGAGGAGGAGGGGAGGTCCTAATCCAATTAACAGAAACACTCTTGATTGGGGAGTCGATCACAGTCCTTTCACAGAAGAAAGTGTTCTGAAAGAACTCCTAAAACTGAAGGTGGACAAAGCAATGGGGCTGGACGGAATTTACCCCAGAATTCTAAAAGAATTAAGGGAAGGGCTAGTGAAACCACTGACTACCCTTTTTAACAAATCATGGGAAGATGGTGTGGTACTTGAGGACTGGAGGAAGGCGGATGTGATTCCCCTTCACAAAAGTGGGACCAAGACAGAGGCAGGAAACTACAGTCCTGTCAGTTTGACCTCTGTGGTAGGTAAAGTGATGGAATCACTTCTGAAGGAAAGCACTGTTGAGTTCCTAGAGGCTAGTGGGGAACAGGATCCAAAGCAGCATGGGTTCACAGCGGGAAGGTCATGTCAGACGAATCTAATTGATTTCTTTGACTGGGTGACCAAAGTAGTAGACCAGGGAGGGGCTGTGGACATGGCCTACCAAGATTTTAGCAATGCATTTCACAAAGTCCCACACAAAAGATTAATAGTCAAATTAACCAGCCTGGGAGTGGGTCCCAGGGTGGTAGGCTGGGTAAAACATTGACTGGACAACAGGACACAGAAGGTGATTGTAAATGGAGTCTACTCTAAAGAAAGAGGGGTTACTAGTTGGGTACCGCAGGGTTCAGTACTGGGTCCAGTCCTTTTTAATGTCTTTATAAGTGACCTTGCAGAGGGACTGGAAGGGAAAGTATGCCTCTTTGCAGATGACATAAAGATCTGCAACAGGGTTGATACACAAGGAGGTGTGGAAAGGAGGAGAAGGGACTTGGCAAGGTTGGAGGAATGGTCAGAAGTATGGCAACTTGGATTCAATGCAAAGAAGTGCAAAATAATGCACCTGGGAAACAAAAACCAAGGGGAAGATTACACAGTGGGGGAGGTAGTAACAACAACAAAAATGGAAAGGAATGACATTAAGGTTAGCAAGCAATGTGAGAAAGCAGTAGGGTGGGCTGGGCGGATACTGGGATGTATAGGGAGAGGCATCACCAGCAGAAAACAGGAAGTTGTTGTCCCTCTGTACAGACAGTTGGTGAGACCCCATTTGGAGTACTGCGTCCAGTTCTGGAGACCCCATCTCCACAAGGACATAGTCCAGAAGAGGGTAACTAAAATAGTGCAGGGTCTGCAAGAAAAGCCATACGAGGAGAGACTAAAGGGGCTTAATATGTATACCCTTAAAGAAAGGAGGGAGAGAGGGGACATGATAGAACCTTTTAAGTACTTCAGTGGAATCAACAAAGTCCAAGAGGGTAGCATCTTTCAGAAAAAGAGATGTGCAAGAATAAGGGGACACAATTTGAAGATGGGGAGAAGGTTCAGGGGCAATGTGAGGAAGTATTTTTCCACAGAGAGGGTGGTGGACACATGGAACAGCCTTCCTGAGGAGGTTGTGGGGTCTAAAACTGTGGGAGAATTCAAGAATGCATGGGACAGACATAAGGCAATTTTTGTGGAGGACAGGAAGAAATAGGCTGTTGGTTAACCAGGATCTGCAGCATATCCTGTAGGTAGGGAAATGGGCAGACTAAGTGGGCCAAGCAGTCCTTATCTGCCGTCAAAGTCTATGTTTCTATGTAAAGGACCAAGTGTCCTTGCTCACCAGCCAAGTCGCAAACTACCAGACCAACTCCATGCCATGGTGCGGAGTGGTGAGTGGGACGATCTTTATTTGTACGTATGGACAGCTGCTATCCTCAATCCAAACGTACACTGGCCCAAACATGGAATGCTAGTAGAGAAACCATCAGAGGGTCAGAGAATGACTGAGTCTGTACTAGTGCTACTGGCATAGTCACCGCTGCTGCTTCAGTTCAAGTGTCCTCAGACTCTCACAGTATATCTAGTGGTAAAGTGAGAGTGGGCAGTGGGATGGGACACGGCCATGCTGCTACTACAGAGTAATGGACTCTGGCGGTGTCCAGAGCAAGGCACCTGGCTCCTTAGCTCCAGAGTTAATGATGTCCTGGGCCCCGCAAACACATAAGACTCTCTCTCTAGTGTTATGGCAGCCCCTGTTGCATTTTGAACTCTGCTTATGCAAGCCGCACCAGTCTTCACACAGACACAAGTCTCTCTCTCTCTGGAGTTGAGGAAGGCTAGCCCATGTTACATCTTGGACACAGCTTATGTAAGCCACCACAGTCCTCGCACAGACACAAGTCTCTCTGGTGCTGAGGGTGGGTAACCCTTGCTGCATCTCGGACTCTGCTGTTGTACTGATGACAGTACCTGAGGATGGGACTGGTTTAGCTTCCACACATGGAGCACAGACCTTTAGGATAGGGAAGGCGGGGGAAAGCAACTACTGGAGGGCCTTGTGCACAAACGCCTGAAGCCTGGGCAACAATGTCCCAGACCTGGCAGCGATTATGACAGAGGAGGAGTTGGACCTGGTAGGAATTACAGATACAGTGATAGCAACAGACATTGCCAGCTATTTCCAGATATTTTGCAAAATTTCTTAAGAGTTTCTCTCTGCTGCCCCTACTGTGGAAATGCAGAAAGCAGGAGATATTTCTGGAAATATCACAAACATTTCGGGAAATAGCTGGCAGTGTCTGTGGCTGCTACTGTACTTGGTATCACATGGACAGGAATGGGACATGAACATCCCAGGCTATACGCTGTTCAGGAAGCACAGGGGTGACAGAAGAGGGGCCGATGTAGCACTCTACATGAGGGAGGAGATCCAGGCATCGGAAACGCAGGGCAGGTGGGGGGGGGGGAGACACTGAGGCTCTATGGGTCTCGCTGGCCACAGGGAAGGACGAGTTGGTGCCCACAGAAATAGTTTATAGGCCACCAGGGCAAACAATATAGATGGATAACCAGATGGTCGAGGAGATACTAAGGATAGCAGCCAAGGAGGAGGTGCTGCTGATGGAAGATCTGAATCAGCCAGATGTGGAGTGGCAATCCCTGTCTGTGACCTCAACCAGAAGCAGATCGATTGTGGACTCCCTACAAATAGCCCACCTAAGCCAGCTGGTCAAGGAACCAACCAGGGAGGAAGCGGTGCTGGATCTGGTGCTCACAAATGGGAGACTGGGTGGGTGACGTAACGGTAGGGGATAACCCGAGTAGTAGTGACCACAACCCAGTGTGGTTCACGATATGCGCATCGGCCTCGCACCACCGAACTAAGGTGAGGTGCTGGATTTTGGATGGGCCGATTTTGGAAAGATGAGGGAGTATACTCGTCAGGCACTGGGGGAGTGGGGGAACACGGGGGTGGAATATATTTGGGCCATGATAAAGGGGGTAATCGTGGTGGCCACAGACCACTGCTCTAAGCAGGTAAGCAAGACCAGGAGGAGAAGGAGGCCACTATGGTTCAGTAGTGAGGTGGGGGAAAGCATCAGAGTCAAGAAACGAGCATTTAGGCAGTATAAAACCACACAGAGCGAGCGGGACCATGAGGTACACCATAATAAGCAAAGGATAGCCAGGAGGGTGGTCAGGCAGGCAAAAGCAAGAATGGAAAAGAGCATAGCCGGGGGGTCAGGAAGGGGGGAAAGACCTTTTTTAGGTATATCAGGGAGCGGAGGAAGGGTGGGACTGGTGTACCTGGCCTGCTAGCTGAGATGGGGGAAAAATCTGAAGGGGGACGGGGAGAAGGCTGAATTACTGAACAGTTACTTCAGCGCAGTATTCATGAGGGAAGAGGGAGGGGGGGGAAGGTGTTACTGGTCCAACGGGAAGCGAGGGGTAGGGGTGGATGTGGAACCATCCAGAAAGAAGAGATTTCAAAAGAGCTTGGAGCCTTAGGGTGGACAAGGCCATGGGGCCGGACAGGATTTACCCTAGGGTGTTGAGAAAGCTGGGAGAGGTGCTACTGGCTCCCTTGACCCATCTGTTCAATGGGTCCTTATGCACCGGGATAGTTCCGAAGGACTGGAAGTGCACGGATGTGCTACCCCTGCATAAGTGAGGGTGGAGGCAGGACTTGAGTAATTACAGGCCAGTGAGTCTTCCATCGTGGTCAGTAAGCTCATGGAAAAATTGCTCAAGGGCAGAATCACCTACTACCTGGAGGCAAGCAGCCTGCTTGATGTAAGGTAGCACGGCTTTTGGGGGGCAGTGGATGTGGCCGACCTGGATTTCAGGAGGGCCTTTGGTACATTACCGCACGGTGGGCTGGTGCACAAAATGGAGCGCCTGGGGCTAGGGAAGGTGGTTTTAGGGTGGGTGTGAAACTGGTTGGCAGGCAGAACACAGAGGGTGTTAGTTAATGGGGTCCCCTCGGGTGAGTAGGCGGTCACAAGCGACATGCCCCAAGGGTCGGTGCTCGGACCCCTGCTTTTCAACATCCATATAAGTGGCATAGCGGGGGTGGGGAGGGTAGAGTGCACCTGTTTGCAGATGATGTCAAAATCTGCAGTAGAGTAGACATACAGGATGGAGTGGCAAAGATGCAGAGGGACCTAGCGACTTTGGAGGAGTGGGCCAGGAAATGGAGATTATCCCTCAATATGGCAAAATGCAAAGTCATGCACCTGGGTAGAAGAAATGGGAGAACGGAATACAGGCTGGGGGGTAAGCTGCTAGTGGTTACCATGGAGGAGAGGGGTCTAGGCATCATCATCTCTCAGGACTTGAAGGTGGCCGGGCAGTGTGGTAGGGTAGTGGCAAAAGCCAGCAGAATGTTGGGTTGTACTGAGAGAGGGATCAGCAGCAGGAAGAGGGAGGTCCTGATTCCCTTGTACACCCAACTGATCAGGCCTCATCTGGAATATGGGGTCCAGTTCTGGAGGCCTTACCAAAAGAAGGATGTGGAGAGGGTGGAGCGGGTGCAGAGGAGGGCAATCAAGATGGTAAAAGGGCTTAGTCACCCGTCATATGAGGAGAGTCTGGGAGCCCTGGACATGTACCCTCTGGAGCTGAGGAAGGAAAGAGGGGACATGATAGAGACCTTCAAGTACCTCAGTGATAAAAAAGGTGACTACTTGGAACCCTTCCAACTGAAGAAGTGTCCCAGAAAAAGGGGCCACAATCTCCAACTAGAGGGGGACAGGTTTAGGGGCAACATCAAGAAGAACTTCTTCACCAAGAGGGTGGTAGATACCTGGAATGGATTGCCTAGGGAAGTGGTGGGCAAAAATTCAGTGGGAGGGTTCAAGAGGGCATGGGACAGACACATGGGGCTGCAGAAAGGAGGGGGGGGAATCAGGGGCAAGCCTAGGGGGTGCTAGGCAAATGGGCAGACTAGGTGGGCCTGGAGGTCCTTTTCTGCCAGCACTTTCCTATGTTCCTATGGGCAGGACAGGGAGTCAGGGTCAGGGCTGGAACCAGCTCCAGGCTGGGTTACTAGGCCGGAGTCAAGGCACCTGCAAACTGCTGACCATCCAGTACTCTGCCGAGCTGGGTCCTCCAGGACTCTGGTCAGAGGGGGACACAGGGATGTAATGGGATGGCCACGTGCACACCACCACTGTGGGAAAATAAGACTGACCACACAGACACACCACAAGCATGCTAATATGCAATTTCTTTTAAGTCTAACACACAAACAATCAAAGCAATGATGAATTCATCTCCTATCAGTCCCCACCCCCAAATTACCCAAGTTCTACTAGTGCCAGGGAGAACAAGGCAAATGATGCATCCATGGGAAAGACAGGGGAGAAGAAGGGTGAGGAAAGAGACAGGTAGGATAATGGAAGGGGGGGGGCAAGAGAATAGGAAAAGAAAGGAGTAAAGGAAAGAATGAGCACTGGAGGTGAAGTACTCACTAAAAGGCACTGTTGGGATTAAAGGAGAGGCAGCCCCCAGTTTAAGGGCTGGGGGTGTCGACTGAGGTGGGGGAGGAATCAAAAACAGAGTGCATGACCTGTCAGAACTTATCAGTGGATTTAAGGTTATTTCAGAAGGTTTGTAGCATCAGCTTCTTGTAGGCATGGTTATACCACAGTAAGTCCACTGGAGAACCACATGACAAGTTCTGCAATGATCCAGGGGAAACGGAAGCCCCAAACACAAGACCTAAATAAAAGGGGGGTGTTTGTCCCAAGTTAAAGGGAAATTTCATACAGCAGAAAATGCCTCATCAATATGGGAGGATAAGGTGACTAGTTAGTAATACAAAGTTCGTCATACAAGTAGGGCAGGTTGAGACCTGAACAACCTAACCCAGGTGTGCATCGCTGGAGCTTTGGGACAGCAGAATATTTGCATGCAGTAGAGTATATGGTGATCTCGATGCCAGGGAGGATAACAGCAGCAATCATTTAATTCTGGGGGAAGGGGTTGAGAGAAGAGAATGCAGTTGATAAAAAAAAAAAAAGAGTGAGGGTTAAGGTCAGTAGGCTCAATGACAAGAGAGATTAAGGAACTCCACTTGGCAGATAAGAACAACTAATTTAAACTGAGGTCCCCCAACCCAAGTTCAGCAACGAGTCCTGGCTGTTGCAAGGCTGGCCGGGGGGGGGGGGAGATGGCTGAGCTAAGAGTCACGGTATGAGGAAGGAGGACATCAGAGGCCTGAAGGCCTGCACTGGACTTCTCAACATCTGTGGGCAGGGACAGTAACAGATGCACTGCACTGGCCTGTACTTCTCAACATCTGTGGGCAGTAACAGGAGGACAAGCCTCTCAACTGTGCAGGATGCCATCCTCTGACTTGCTGCAAGCCCTTCACCACTTAATGGGTGCTCCACTCTGAATACCAAACTTCCGCTCTATTCAGGGAGTAAGGACCCAGCTCCCCAGCAGTACTTCCCATGGGGGGTTATCCTTGGGAGCACTAAGCAGCAGAGTGAAGTCCAGGAGGAAGCAGGTGATGGGGCTTGAAGGGCGGCAGAGACCGATGGGGTCTGGTCAGGAATGGAGGAGAATAAAGTGCAGTAAATAAAAAAAAAATAAATTGAGGTTCCCAAGAATCAGGAGCTCACCAGAGGTAGAACGATTGGAGAAGGAGGTGAGAAAGTCTGGAAGGGAGCTGGGTTTGATCTGTGAAGAGTAGAGTCAACCAATAAAAATACAGAGGGAGACAGGGGATGCAAGCTTCCACAGGAGTAGCTTGTGAGATGAGGAAGCAGTGAACTGAAATACATCAAAGGATAAGCTGAGAGGGACATAAGCAGTCACACCTCCATAAAAAAATATATACTGTAGACAATGACAGCAAAAGAGACCAAAGGTCCATCCGATCTGTCCAAGTTTGCTATTTAGCCCTGGAGCCTACTGTTCCTCCAGGGTTATAGCCTTCCCCACCCCTCCTCCATTCTCCTCCCAGATTCTGATGCCCTGAGCAACCACTATACCCTTCATTCTGTCCAGCCATGCTTTCAACCACTAACGGTTTTTGCACCCACCACTTCAGCTGGCAGCTTGTTCCATGGCTCCACTACCCTTTCTGTAACACAGTATTTCCTCATGCCCCTTCTGAGCCTCCCACTAAATCTCCATGGCCCTGGTCTTGCACAGCCAGAAGGTGGGGCATCAGCCAGGATTCAGAGATTACTAAAATGCCAGGAAGATGTCATAAGCTTGTTCAACTTGGGGGCAAAGCTAACCCACTTGGGATAGGCTAAGTGGGGGAAGAAGAGAGAGGGGCCCAGGGCTAAGCACAACACTGCTCGACAGCTGGAGAAGAATGTGGTTGAGCAGCAAAATGGAAAGGGACTTCTACTGGTGGTGGGGGTTAAGGGAAGGAGAGAGTCCTGTAGAGGCTTTAATATTATGGGAGGGACAGGGGAATAGGCAGCAGTTTATATGAAAGGGAGTGGAAGAAGAAAGGAAATGAAAGAGAATGCTGGTGATGGGGGAAAGGTAGGAACAGAGACAGAAGACATGGGACTGGATGGGGGAAAGAAACAGCAGGGAAAATAAGAGAAACTTTACAGAAAAGGGCAGTGCAGAATAGAAACTGTATGCAGGAAATATCACTAACAAGCTAAAACTAAGTAAGCAATAGCCCATGACAGGGTATGGTGTTACTGGGGATTAATCCGCACCCTGGGTGCACTGTGAGGCAAAAGGCCACATGTTGAGTGTCCTCACAGCACCCTGGGTGTTGATTAATCCCCAATAACACCATACCCTGATGTGGGTTATTGCACTTATAATAAGGAGATATGTTTAAACAACAAAAAAAATATCCAGAAAGGTGTTTTTTTGCTGTTTAAGTGGCAGGAAAGGTTAAGTATACTGCCACCTTGCAAAATAGTCCCTAACAAATAATGCACACTGCATTCCTGTTATGCACCCAGAAGAAAAAATTACTTACCATAGTAATCTTATTTCTTCCCAGTGATGCTCAGGTATTCATAACTTTATGAAGTAAGCCTTGAGGGTTGGACTGCCCGGAGAGATGGAACACATGCAAATGAGTAGAATTCTTTGCAATTGAGCATCTTTCAAATACTGCCTCTACCAACTGTGGTGTTCTAATCGCTTCAGATTTGTGAGAAGCCTGAAAGTCAGGCATTAGGAACTAATGTAAGACATATTCTATAAAAAGAGCGATGTCCCCTAGTTAAAGCATAGAATTTAGAAAAAAAATCCAAAGGGAGGACAACTCTTGTCAAAAACCACATCAAAAAAAACTCCAAAAGGAGAACATTGAAAAACTCCAGTTTAAAAACAATTAAAACAGAGAAATGCAACAAAATCAACATGGCTTGGTGGCACCAGCATGTGGAGTACAGAGGTTGAAGTTCTAGAAGGGGAGGAGGGAGGGAAGTTATGAATACCTGAGCATCACTGGGAAGAAATAAGATTACTGTGGTAAGTAATTTTTTCTTCTAACCCCAGTAATGCTCAGGATAGTCATAATTTTATGCAGACTACCAAGCAGTACCACTTGAAGTGGGCACAGAACTTATTTTGGAAAAAAGGCTCTGCAGGACTGCTGTGCCAAACCTAGCATCACCCCTGGATAAAATATCCACGTTATAGTGTTTTGTAAAGGTGTGTACTGTTTTCCAGGTAGCTGTTTTGCAAATGTCCAGCAAGGGAACCTCCCTGGCAGCTGCAAGGGTAGCAGCAGTTCCTCTTGTAGAATGCACCCTCAATCCTGTTGGGGGCTCTTTACCTGCCTTAGTGTAGCACAACTGAATACACTAGACTGTCCACCGAGAGATGGATCTTTGAGGCTGGTTTACCCTTTCCTACATCCCCATATGTAAGGAAATACAGGTTACTCACCTGTAACAGGAGTTCTAGGAATGGTATATGTTGTTCATCCACACTCATTAGCAGGTATCCTTGCCGCTTTAAATCTTGCCGGAAGGTCTTCAAGCTTGCTCCTCCCACCCACCGGGTGGTATAACTCTTGGCTCCGCCCCGCAGCGCCAGATCTGCCCGCTGGAAGCTCAGGTTGTCGTCACGAGCCGGGAGTGGGGGTAGGATGAACAACATATACCATTCCTAGAACTCCTGTTACAGGTGAGTAACCTGTATTTCTAGGGACATGGATATGTTGTTCATCCACACTCATTGGCAGACTCCTAGCAGTTCTCTGGGAGGAGGAGGCAAGACGCACCCCCCAATACTTACTTGGGAAAGAGAGACTGAGAACCGAGGCCCCAAAACCAGCATCCCGGCGTGACTCAAGGTCGATGTGGTAATGGGTAATGAAGGTGTTTGCTGACTTCCAGGTAGCAGCCCTGCAGATTTCCTGGATAGGGACGTCCCTGGAAGCAGCCACCTGCAGAGCAGTATGGCGGGTAGAATGAGCTCTTATCCTCTGGGAGGCTCCATGCCCGCCAACTTATAGCAGAGATCTATGCAGGAGGTGACCCACCTGCTTATCGTCCGCTTGGCTGCAGGTCTGCCAGATGCGGCTTCAGCCGTAGGTGACAAACAAAGCTGGCGAACCTCTCCCAATTTCAGCCGCAGCTCTTGTAATAGGCTAGCCTCTAGGGTCCAAAGTATGGAGCTCATATTCGGCCTCCGAGGTGTGATTGGGGTAGAACACCGCAGAGTCAACACCTGGTTAAGGTGAAACTCCGACACCACCTTCGGAAGGAATTTCGGTTGGGGGCGCAGGACAACCTTGTCCCTGTGGAAGACCAAGTAAGGAGACTCGATGGAAAGCGCCTGGAGCTCTCCCATCCTTCTGGCTGACGTGATAGCCACCAAGAAGGCGGTCTTCCCGACAGGTGAGAGAGAGCACACCTGTGCATAGGTTCGAATGGCTTGCCCATGAGCTTGCTAGTACCAGCAGTAGATCCCACGGAGGTGGGGGTTCCGACTGGAGGAAATGTGATCAAGGTCTTTGAAAAAGCGCCAGACCACCTTCTCCTGCGCCACCGACTGCTTCCCGGCCCGCGCCCGGTAAGCAGAGATGGCTGCCAGGTGCACCCTTAGGGTCGTCGACCTAAGCCCTTGATTAGAAAGGGACCATAAATAGTCCAAGATGCTTGCCAAGGAACAGAAGGAAGGGTCCAAGCCCTTGCCCTGACACCAAATGGAAAACCTTTTCCATTTGAAGGCATAGCATTTTCTGGTCGACTCTTACGGGACGCCTAACTACATTGAGGACTCGTCGGAAAGACCCAAGGCCTGGAACTCTAGCCGCCAGGAACCAGGCCGTCAGGTGCAGGGATTGAAGGTCCGGATGGAACACCTTCCCCTGATTGACTGAGAACAGGTCCGGGCGAGCTGGAAGCTGCCGCGGAGTCCTGGAGCTGAGACTGAGGAGATCTGGGTACCAGAACTGGCGAGGCCAGTCTGGGGCTATCAGAATCAACCGCGCCTTGTCCCTCCTCACCTTGAGAAGCACCTTGTGGATCAAGGGAAATGGGGGAAAGGCGTAAAGAGGCCCGGGGTCCACTGCCTCGAGAAGGCATCCCCCTGCAGCGAGCCCTGCTGAGGGGGGCAGGCATGGAACAGTCTCAGCTTCGCGTTCTCCCTGGAGGCAAACAGGTCCACCTGAGGTGTGCCCCAATGGGAGAACAGATGCTGTACTACCTCCGGCAGGAGAGACCACTGTGGATGCAGCCCCATCCGCTCAGGGCATGGCAGGTGTTGGAGGCTCCTGCCACATGAATGGCTAGGAGATCCGCCTCCAGGCTGCGACGAGTGACCAAATGCGGAGAGCCTGCATAGAAGCATGGAGCGCGGCCTCCCGCCCTGGCGGTTTAGATAGATACATGGTCGTGGTATTGTCCATCTGGACTCGGACCACTTGACCCCGGAGGAACGGAGCAAAGGCGGTGAGAGCTAGCGGACCGCTGAACCCAGCAGGTTGATGTGGCATCGACCTCCTGTGGGACCAGAGGCCATGAGCCCGTGTTCCCCAGATGGGCACCCCAACCCATCAGAGAGGCATCGGTCGACAGAGACCGCTGCCTCGGGCGGACGAACGGGATGCCCTCCTGCAAATGATCTGGAACGGTCCACCACTGGAGAGCTGCTCCACATCCCCTGTGTCACCGACACAAGCTGGTCCAAAGGATCGCATGGCTAGACCACTGGCTGGCCAGTCCCCATTGAAGGGGACGATGTTCCAGCGGCCCAACGGACCACGCTGGTGCAGGCCGCCATGAGACCCAGGAGGCGAGGAAGTCCCGGCAGGGGCATTGCCCAACCAGAAATGATCGGGCAAAGGAGGAAAGAACCTCGCCCTGTCCGCCGAGCCGCCTGGCTCGAAGAGAGTCGAGCTGCGCCTGATGAATAGAATCACCTGCTTCGCTCGAGTTCTGACTTGGCCTCGTTGATAAGGAGGCCCAGTTGAGAGCAGACCTGAGGGCCAGATCTCTGGACCACTCCGCCTCCTTCCTGGAGGAGCTGCTATCAGCCAGTCGTCCAGGTAAGGGTACACCGGACCCTCGGGCGCCGCGAGGGAATGCTGTCACCACTGCCATGCATTTGGTGAAGACCCTGGGAGCTGGAGACAATCAAGGGCATGGCTTGAACTCGAAAGGGATCCTTCCGCCGAAGCTAAGGAATCTCTGGGAGACGGACGGATAGGGACGTGAAAAACGCTGCCCTGCAAGTCCAGAGAGCAGAACCACACGTCGTGTTTCAAGGATGGTATTATTCTGAGCCAGAGTGACCATCCTGAAGGTTCGAGACCTTAGGAACTTGTTTAGGTCGTAGGTCGAGAATGGGGCGCCAGCCCCGTCTCTGCTTCGGAACCAGGAAGTACCTGGACACAAACCCTGGGTCTGAAGGAGGGTCCGCCACCTCTTTATCACCTCCTTCTGGAGGAGGAGACGCTGTCGGCTCGATGAGCCGCCAGTGAGGCTGGGGACCCCGCTCCCCGAGGGCGACGGCTCTGAAGGGTGGTGCCTGCTTGAATTCCAGAGGCAGGCCTCTTCCCACCACTCTCCAAAACCCACCTGTCCGTGGTAACAGCGGACCAGGCGGAACGGAAGGCCGAGCCGCCTCTCATCGGGGACCTAGGGGTAAGGTGACGGGATGGGGCGACACTCTCAGCCCGCCACTGGGCAGGCTTGGAGGAGGGACCGCCGAGGGACCTCCTGGGCCTTTCCTCCCTGCCTCCTGTTAGAGGAAGCCGCGCTTGGCTTGGGATGCCGGGCGAGCCTGCTGGCCCTGACGCTGCTGGGCCGGGGAGAAGGACGTAAAGGGCTTAGGCTGTGGTTTGCGGCCTTGTCCTTCTGAGCGGAAGAGACAGAGTCCAAGGTAGCATTGGACTTCGATCCTCTGCAGGTGACCTTCCACCCCAGGGTCAAGAGGTCAGTCCCAAAAGGGAACATCCGCCAACTTGTGCTGGGTATCCGGGTAAGGTGGATATCTCAGCCAACCCCACGACGCAGCCATACGCGTCAGCCACCGATCTGGCACATGAGTCCCCTATATCCAAAGCAGTCTGGAGCTGCTGTTTGGCCACTGCCCTGCCCTGGTCCCGCACCTGCTTGACCGTAGTCTGCAGATCGGCGGGGAGATGAGGGATGACCTCATCCAGGAGCCCAACAGGGCATGAGAAAAATGTGCCATGAGGACGGCCGAACTGGCCTGACGAAGGCCGAGAGAGGACCAGCGAGACTTTTCGCCCGACATAGTCCATTTCTTGACTCTTGTCAGGAGGTTTGTCCACATCCCTGGCGCAGCCGGCGCCACCGAAAACGCTGTCGGTAACCAACCCTCAGCAGAGGGTGTTCCTAAAACCGACAGGGAACCGTAGGGACATACTTCCTGGCCATCCTGGCCGAAGGCGCAGGGCAGGAAGCAGGGCGCTGCCAAAGCTCCAGTGCCGGACCCACTATGGCCTCGGCCACCGGAAAGGCCTCCGTCGGAGAATCCCCTCGGTCCAGAATCTCCGTGAGGGGATACCTGGCCCGTTTGGAAACGGGTTCGAGCTCCATCCCGGTGGACTCCGAGATGAGTCGAAGCAGTCCTAGGAAGGACGACGGGCTATCATCCATTGACTGACCTCCTGAAGACTCCAAGTCCAGTCGCTTGGAGAAAAAGGAGGAATCATCTTCGACTCGGAAGAGTCCTCAAGAGCTGCCTCTGGCCTGAGCCACCCTTCACCTGCCGAGGTCAGTCGGGAGTGAGGGTAACTGACAGCTGATGGGGTAGACCCTTAGCCAACCGAGAATCCTTGGTCGAAGCCCCAATTAGTGGCTGTGGAGGCGGAGGTTCCACCGGAATCGGTGGAGCAGCTGGTTTTGGCCGAACAACCGGCCTGGGTATAGGCTCCTCGGATAAGTCGAGGGGTTGTGTCGGCCGCTCCGGTGACAGCCACTTAATGGCCGGGGAAGGCGACGGGTTGGCTTACTCCCGCCAAGAGGAGCTGTTGCAACATAAGATCCTCGCATCAATAACGTGAATCTTACGCCGAGCCTCCCCTCGTCCGAGGAGGAGGACGAGGACGAAGCGGCGACGCGCTTTTACCGCGTCGACCGAGACCGCTTTATGACGGTGGGATCGGCTGGACCGCCAAGAGGTCCGAGACTGAGACCGAGAGTCCCGGAATTTCCGAGGTCGGTGCGGGAGGTGTCGGCCGAACCGCACCCTTCGTTCGGATGGTTCATCCGAGGGCCCGGAACCGAGGCACAGGCGAGCCCACGGGATCCTCAACCTCCCGGGAACCGGGAGGGGAATCTCGCCGCTAAAGGCGACAGCCCGTCCAACGGTCGAAAAATCTCGACTTCGCAGGGAGTCTCGGTCAACTGACCTGACGGGGACACCGTGAGGCCAGTGGCCAAGCCGAGCGGTCGACCAAGTCGCACGGTCGATTCCACTGGGAGAGGGACCTTTCCGCCCCAAGAGCGCCGACGGAGGGACTTACCTTGTCCTTCTTTTGGACCGAGAATAAGGTCCAGCAGACGTAGGCCCTTCTCCCTTAGTGGAGAGGACAGACAAAGCTCCTTAAAGAAGCCGTAGGAAGAACCCAGAGAGAGGGATAAATGCCTGCCGAGGAAGATACGGCCCGCTCGCTTCCTCTTCGAGGGCGATCATCTGCTCGAGCTGATCCGCCGAGCCCACCGCCGCTGACACCGCCAACCGCCCTCCTTGACTTCCACACCGAGGGAAACGCTTCGACGGCCCAGTTGCAATCGGCAGCATGGTCTTCGGGTGGACGAGGCCGAGAAAGATGAGCACAGGTCGCAATCCTGCGGGTCGTGCTCAAGGCCTAAGCAGTAGACACACGTGGAGTGTGGATCCGTCCGAGACATCTTCTGCCCGCATGGGCATCTCCAAATCCGGAGTCGATGGCCCATCGCAGTCGCGAGGGATCAAGACTGAAGTCTTTTTCGCAAAATTATTTTAAACCGAGAACGGAGAAATAGGAACTAGTCTCAAACGCAGAGCTGCTATGGAGGGAACCTGAGCTTCCAAGCGGTAAGGAAGATCTGGCGTCATGGGGCGGAGCCGAGAGTTATACCACCCGGGTGGGTGGGAGGAGCAAGCTTGAAGACCTTCCGGCAAGATTTAAAGTGGCAAGGATACCTGCCAATGAGTGTGGATGAACAACATATCCATGTCCCTAGAAAAGTTGTTTTCCATTTTTCTTTGGTCTTTAGTGGCTGTCATGTAATAGCTGAAAACCCTTTTCACATCTAGACCTCTGTAATCTTCTTTCACCAGAACTGGTATGGTTTGTGAAAAAGAGAGGTAGAGTGATTGGTTCAGATCAAAGTCTGAAACCACTTTAGGGAGAAACTGTCTGTTAGTTCTGAGTGCTACCTTATCTCTGTGAAATGAGATATAGTCTTGGTCAATGCAGAGAGCTTGGAGCTCACTGATTCTCCTTGCGGAAGTAATAGCCACTAGAAAGACTGTTTTCCAAGTAAGGTATTTCAAGTGGGCAGTAACCATGGGTTCAAAAGGAGGGCCCATGAGCTTGGCTATACACACATTCAAATCCCAAGCAGGCACTGGTGCCCTGTGATGTGGGTGTAAATACATCAGTCCTTTAAAAAATCTTTTGAAAAGTTTGTCAGATGCTACTGACACCTTGGTCCCCACAGAAAGGTAGGCAGATACCGCTACTAAATGAACCTTAGGGGAACTGGGTTGCAAACCTTGTGAGTGCAAATGAGTGAGATAGTCCAGGACAAGTGAAACTCCAGCCTTTTGTGGCATGAGGTTCATGCTGGAACACCAGAGAGAAAACCTCTTCCATTTGGAAGAATAAGTTTTCTGTGTGGAGGGTTTTCTATAACCCTTTAAAATATTTAGGACAGCTTCTGAAAGATTTAAATTTGCATACTCTAATTCCTCAAGAGCCATGCTTTGAGAGTAAGGGACTTGAGATTCGGGTACAACAATGTTCCCCGACTGAAAGTCAGGAGATTGTGTCTGTGGGGCAATTGTATCGGTTTGCTGACAAACATGGACAGCAGAAGAGAGTACCATGGCTGCCTGGGCCAATCACGAGCTATCAAGATCAGAGATGTTGAGAGGGGTTTTAGCTTCAGTAACACCCTGAAAACCTGGGGGAAAAGCATACAGGTGCCTGCCTTTCCAATCCAGAACCAGGGCATCCAGAGGAACTGTGCCCTGTGCTGGTGGTTCTGGTGGGATACGAACAAGTCTATCTCTGGAGTGCCCCACCTTCTGAAAATAACTTGTACCACCTGCTTGTTCAGAGTCCATTCGTGATGGACCTGGTTGATGTGGCTTAGTGCATCTGCCAAAGTACTGTCCTTTCCTGGCAAGTAAATTGCCTGTAAAGAGACCTTTAGAGAGTACGCCAGTGTCCAAATCTTCATGGACTCTGTGCAGAGGAGGTCTGACCTGGTGCCTCCCTGTTTGTTTATGTAATACATTGTGGTGGTATTGTCTTTTCTGATCTGAACCACCCTGCCCATTACCAGTGAAGAAAAAGCTTTTAGGGCTAGTAATACTGCTCTTAGCTCCAGTAAATTTATGTGCTAAAGAAACTCTGCTGCTGACCAGATTCCCTGAGTCGCGTGCTTCCCTAAGTCGGCGCCCCAGCCCAATAGGGATGCATCTGTTGTGAGTACCAGAGAGGGGTTCTCTCTCTGGAAAGGCACTCCCTGCCTTAAATTGGATTCCGGTTTCCACCACAAGAGGGCCCTTAATAATGGCCTTGTCACTGGTATAAGCTTTGAAAAAGGGTATTTTTTCTGACTCCAGTGAGCCCTGAGGTGAAACTGGATGTCTCGCATATGGAATCTGGATCCTTGAACTGTGCCTGTGGATACAGCCATATGGCCTAGTAGCTGCAGGAACTGTCTTGCAGTTTTTGACCTGTTCAGGATGAAGGAGTTTGCTATTGACTGAAGACTTTGCACCCTGTCTAAGGGTAAAAAGGCTCTTCCCTGAAGTGTGTTGATTTCTGCCCCTATAAACTGCAAAGTTTGAGCAGGGGTTAGAACTGATTTCTTTTGGTTTATTATGAAACCCAGAGACTAAGAGGACCTGGGTGATTCTTAGGGAGTTCCTTACTTGGTCTGGTGAGTTTCCCACCACCAACCAATCGTCTAGGTAAGGAAAGACAGTCATTCCTTATCTTCTTAGATATGCCACTACAGCAACTAGGCACTTTGTTAATACCCTTGGTGCTGAAGAGAGACCGAAAGGAAGAGTTGAAAACTAATAGTGGCCTGAAGGGAGTCTGAATCCGAGATATTTTCTGTAAGATTCCTTTTTGGGGATGTGGAAATAGGCGTTATTCAAGTCCAGTGATGACAGCCAGTCCCCTTTTTGGATTGTTGACAATATTCGAGCTAAAGTTACCATTTTGAACTTTGTTTTTTTTCAGATGCTTGTTTAAAGCTCTGAGATCCAGTATTGGCCACCACTCCACACTTTTCTTTGTTGTTAGGAGGTACCTGGAGTAGAAACCCTTTCCTCTCGGGGTGGTATGGACTAATTCCACTGCTCTGAGATGCAACAATTTCTGAACCTCTGCTTCTAGTAGTGTTCTCTCTGCTAGAGGAAGTGAGCAGTAAACCCTGGTCTTTTGTGGAGGAAAATATTTGAAATCCAGAGACAGACCCTGACCCACTTCCAGAACCAACCTGTCTGTGGTGACAGCAGAACAGGCAGAAAGAAAGTGGCAGAGCCGGCCCCCCCCATAGGGGGACCCACGGGAGATGTGATGGGCATGAGGGTGGCACCCTCATCCCATCGCCGAGTAGACTTGGAGGAGAAGGACCCAGCTGAGGAGCCACAAGGACCCTTCCCTCTGGGCTTATGAACCACCGAGGCCACTAACTTGGGCCTGGGATACCAGGGCTAAGCCTGCTGGCCCGGCTGATGCTAGGCTGGTTTTGCCACTAGTGGCGGTCCGAAAGACTTTCACTTCTGCTGCCTGTAGCCCTTAGGATCGTTCTGCGTGGACGTCATGAAGTCCAAGGTGACACTGGACTTCTCGATATGCTGGAGGTGACCCTCCACACAAGGCCCAAACAGGTCAGTGCCCAGGAATAGAACATCCACCAGCTTGTGCCGACTGTCTGCCGTAAAAGTCGAGATCCGCAGCCGAGCCCTACAGTGCAAGGTAACTGCAGCCGCCACCTAGCAGGCACAGGAATCCCCCAAATCCAGAGCCATCTGAAGTTGCTGCTTGGCCACAGCTCGGCCCTGATCTCCATAGGTGCTGGAACGGGGGGTCCACCTCTCCAGTTTTACTGGGCCAAAAGAATTGCCCCTTTTATTTATTTCAGCTGTGCTGCAGATGATCAGATCAGCGCGTCAGTGCATGACAGTTCAGTGCTTTGTATCCGACGCCCCCACGCCCTGCTACACTAAACAAAAGAAGCAGCTGCTGCTATGTTAAATGCCTCCTAGCCGAGGTGTAAAGTAGAGTCGTTATGTTAAATAACTGTACCCTTTTCTTCGAGCAAAGCTCGTTACTGTTGCTGGCTGCACAACCACTCTACTTTACAACTCCAACTTCAACACTCCCTGTTACTTTGGCAGCCCAACAGCACTTAACATATCTTTGTGGTTCTGAGTGGGGGTCGAGGAGTCAGGACTTAGCACCTGGCTAGCAGTAATTAAGTTTGATATATGTCCTGCACGCTGGTGCCTGTTAGTCTGTGGCAACAACTGGAATTGTGGAAATGACGTGAGATTTTAAAGTACCGCTGAAGTTCTAAGCCCAAGAGAAGCCAGGCTAACAAGGAAGTATAAGGTAGCCACTCATCACACAAACATTCCATCTCTCCTAACTCCTTCCTTACTTGCTAACCTGGCTTTGTGTTGGAACTTGGGGTTGGTTGTTATTACCGCTTGCCTCGCCTGGTACTGCTATGCCAACACCAGGTAAATAATAGATTTAATTTCAACAGTGTTTTAATTGTAACTTCTCAAGCCTTTTTTAATGTTGCTCACAACAGTTTAAAGTTCATTTCTCAGTCTCACACCTCTCGAGTGGTGTCTAGGGTCTTTGGAAATTACGTTTTCTTAGCTTGGCAACTTATTGATATGGGAATATAGCAATTTTTGGGTACTGCAGTGGTCTTTGTTATATAGTGTTAACTTGTTTCCTTTCGCAGATCATCTATTCATGCTCACTGTAGACAAGGATGAGCGTGGATATACTTACCCAGTCCCCCCCCCCGGGCTTTGCAATTCTGATCTTTAGTACTGACAAAGAAACTGGGCTGCTCTTTATGGTACATTATCTATTCGAGTCTCAGACAGCATTATTCCAAAAGCCTCCCAGAGGGAGGTTTCAGTTTTGTGCTCTTATTACTTGCACTGGCAGGTGATAGCGAAATAAATCACAGCCCCCTGTCCCTTTACACAACCAAAAACTAACAAGTAATGATACTTAATGGTTATCAGAAAAACACCTCAAGTGTGCACACATTGACATCTGTAGTATACTAGTTAAAATGTCTGAACTGGAGACATGGCTGCACCTATGCAACCCAGACGTACTCACAAACTCTGAAACGTGGCTCAATTTAAGTAAGCATATTTGAAGTTTTAAAAGAGTATTTTAATTCCTTCATTCACCTTGTCCTAATTACAAAGCTTTCTGGGGCCTGTGTGCCTGCATGCTAGCTTTATTATAGCTTAGAGCTTTGTAAAACATATACTACTTAATTGGCTTATTGTACAGACATATCAGCAAAGGAAGTCAAACATTTTTAATTTACAGCTGTGCATGTGCTACTAGTTCTTCCTCATATGGCAGCAAGATTTCTGATGTATGTGTTACTGTGTAGTGTACAGCAGATCATGATCAGAGATAAAGTAGTACACAGTCGGTTAACCACGATTCCCTCCAGGTTTCTTTTAAGTTCATATTCTCTTGTTATGTGTTATTTATTTTGATGCTGTAACAAACCCTTCAGTTGTGTCTCTCCTGCTCACCTCAGCTAACTGCATCTGTGTGTTCTAGGTAGTATTATTGGAATCAACATAATAAATTTTATTTTTTTTTCAACTTTATTTCCCTCTGGTTGCGGCACAATGGAACTCTCTCAGGCATCCAAGCCCTTATCCTGCCCGCCAGAGACCTCCCCGAACCTCCTTGCCCCCCCCGCAGCCAGCAGCCCTGGTCTCACCCTCCCAGGGTGGGTCGCCCACCTCCTCTTGGGCGCTCTTATATTGAGACTCCACCTGCAGGGTAGGGCCCGAGGTGGAGGACCTGGAAGGTTGGTCAGGGATGGCCCAGCAAAGGGCATGGGGGACTGGTGCCGTCGCCTATCCATGGCGCCATTGTTTTCCCTGTTTTTCTTGAGAGCCCCAAAGCTCGGACGTGCAATGACGTCCAGCTCGGTTGGTGCATGCTCCCATGCATCCCTGAAAGATGTCCGCGCAGCGCCAATCCCCAGCATCTTGCGGCCGAGCACTGCAGTGCCTCCAGCCTCCGCTAGAAGTCACTAGTGCATCAGCTGGGGGATTCCCCCCTCCCCGGAAAAGGACAGCAGTCCTAGGGACGCTCGATCCTTCACACTCCCTGCCGACCCGGGCTCGCTCCTGAACCCGGGGTCGCCAGCATGGCACGAGGTGTGGTGTCTAGCGCCTCAACCCTCAGCACCACCAGGCCGGCCCAACATAATTAATTCTGATGTATATATTTTTATAGCAAGGAGAAGAAACAAAGGTACAGCCCCCCAAGTTGGGACTGTATACAACCTATGCCACCAGAAATTGAAATAGTTTTCTGCATGGCAGTATAATATATGATACAGCATAAAGGCACAACAAGTAGTGCTGGAGGTAGAGCTCTCTGCTGGTGTGCTGAGAGAGCAGGCTTCACAAAACTGGCCTCCTAGAATTTCTTTCTCGCTCTCTCTGGCAGACCAGCAGATCTTGATTTGGGAGACAGCTGGGTTAAAAGTCATTACTTTTCAAAAGGAGGCACCAATAAAAGGCAGCTACAGTTTGGTAACAGGATTTTCGGTCCAGCTGCTCTACAAAAATCAGCTTGTAATTAAGGTTCATAGAGTGTAAAAAAGATTCTTTGTGTAGCATGTAGGCCACTGTATCCTTGACCAAGTGACAAGATAACATTCCATGGTGAATACCATTCAAACAAGAAAGTATTGCACATCCTTATGCTGTAACAGCCTTCTGTTACAAAGAATCAATTATGAATTCAAAAATTCATTGTACATTTTGTAAGCTACAATATATTTAAAATCTTGTGTATCTAAGAATACAGTACTCCTAAGAAAGCTCAAATAGGTAAAATGGCTGGCTTGGCAACACTATACAACATGAATTAATTAAACTTCACATTGGTGGCCATTTCATATCAAGGTTAATTAGTGGAAATCTCAGACTTTAAAAAGTGCTCCAGATGCTGTATGTGAATCTTTGTATGCCTGTTGAGTGAGTGGCTGACTTCACACACCTGCAGCAGTATATGACTATTCAAAAACTTCTTTCTATTATGCTAATTTTTCAAACTAGCATTTTTTTCAGATTTATTTTGCTTTTGTTTATTGTGCAGTTAGAATATTTTTTCTGCATTGCATTATAATATGTGGCATGGTATGTAAGCCCAACAGGCGGTACAGGAGTTAGTGTAAAGCTCTGGTATGCGGGAGAGCAGTGTTCACCTTGGCACCCCCTCTAATTTCTCTGAAACACCAGAGGGGGCTTTAGAAGCATCTGCTTAGAGGCTCTTAGCCTCCAGAGTAGTATGGAGGTAGCCCAGAAGTTGTAGCATCGTATTGCCACTTGTCAGGTAAGAGATGTCAGAGCCTTTGTGATACAGTAATGTTCAAGTTTTCAATGATCCATGCCCCTCTGACATCCTTTGGAACCACGCAAACAGAGAATATCTGAGAAAGTCCCATCTAAGCAAATAAACTCCTCTGTCTCTCTGTGTCTCTGTCTCTCCTGTCCTCAGTCTCCTTCCTGCCAAACAGTGAAACCTGCTCCCCTGTCTTATTTTCCACTGGAGTTTTATAATGGGAGGGTAGCCGGTTGCTTCCTGTATAGTCAGAGCTAAAGCAAGACGACTGAGATGGAGTCAGTCAAATAGTGTAGCTTCTGAAAAAAAAAAGATGGTTTATTATGTAGAAAAGTTCTTTACTGGGAGGCTGACATAATTATTGTGACCTCATCATATATCTGAGGTTTCCATCACCCAGACACAGGACACTGTAGGGTGTTTAAAAAAGACAAAATGTGGTACATACCATCAGTTCTTAGAGACAAGCCAGGGATGCTGAATTAAATGTGTACTTTCATGTTTACCTCAACCTAGTCTGTCCTTCATCTGATATTGTTGTTCTTGTAATGCTTCTCACACTGTTCTGAAAGTGTTTTATATACAAAACATACATACATACACATATAGTGTATAGTAGAACATTGTTCTATATAGAAATCCATCCTTTTCAAAATGCTGTTTTACCACAGTTCAAAGACTTTACATACACTATAAAACACTTACATAACAGTGTGAGAAGCATTACAATAAACAACAATATCAGATGGACAAACTAGGTGGAGGTAAACATGAAAGTACACATTTACTTAGTGTCCCAAGAACTGGTGGTATATACACCACATTTTGTCTCTTTTAAGCACCCTTTTATAAAGCCATCCTTTTCAAAATGCTTTTTTACCACAGTTCAAAAGTCATGGAACGTGACTGTACCCTTCTGTGGTAGAACAGCATTCTAGAACCTCTAGGGACTGCACAAGTCAGCTTCATCATTAAAAAGAAAAAAAGAAAATGCACACATTTCACTTAATACTATACACTATAAAAAAATAAGTGAGCAACTTTACGCATAACCAGTGTGTTCTGCCACCTCAGGGTTCCGAGTCCCACAGACCTCTTGAGCTTTATGGTTCAGACTTCATATGGAGCTACTGGAGAAAATGGGTTGACAGCTGCACTCTTTATATATTGCATTAACTACTCCTATATGGTATAACTGCATTCTTAACATTACGATCATCATAAAAGTACATTTATTGCATTTTTGTATGGCAAAACCTGGTTTAGAAAAAGTGTCCTTTGTACCCTAATAAGTGCCCTTCCAATCCTCTGCCCCCTCAGCTTTTCCTATCTTCCGGCACCCATGCTAATCTTGGACCTGCATGACCATGGTCTGGAGGTCCGCCGGTAGGTGAGGAATCAACTCATCCAAAGAGCCCTAGGGGGCATGGGAGAAGTGTGTCATCATGATAGTTGAGTTTACCTGGGGGTGCAAGCGAGGATGCACAGACTTTTTTTAGCCACGTGGTACAACTTCTTGGACTCTTTGTCTGGCAGCTTGTCGATGGCCCTGGTATTGCCCGAGTGCTGAAACACAGAGTTGGCCACAAACCCCTCGGCCGAGGGGTGCTTAGTGAAACCCAAGAGGGTACCAGTAGCCACCGCATATTTGTGGGCCATCTGGTCCATGGACGCAAGGCAGGATGCGGGGCACTGCCAAAGCTCCAGGGCTGGGCTGACAATGGCCTCGGTCACTGGGAAAGCCTACACTGGAGAGTCCCCTTTGTCCAGAATCTCTGTGAGGGGATAGCAAACCCACTTCTGGATGGGCTCCAGTTTCATTCCCGTAGACTCAGAGATGAGACGGAGGATGTCCATGAAGGAAGTGGCCCATTCCACCATCAAGCGATCCCCCACAGACTCCACGTCGACCGGACAGGAGTGCAGGGAAGAATCCCTGGACTCAGAGGAGTCCGCATAAAGCGGCTGACCACCCAACTGACCCTCTGCGAATGGTCAGGTGCGAGTGTCCCAACAGCCAATGGGGAAACCCCTTGACCGGCCAAGGCTCCTTAGTCAGAGCACAGTTAAGTGGCTGCTTGGGTGGCGGCTCCATCACGATCAGTGGAGAGGCCGGCTTCAGCCAAACCAAGACTGTTTTCATTGATTTCACTGGGGGAGGGACGGTCTCAACTGACTCCACGGGGGTAGTCAATGTCAGCCTGCCGGGCAACAGCCAAGTGATGGCCAGTGTGGGAGCCGGGGTCAGCTTTGGACCAGTCAGCACCAGCTATTGCCAGATGAGGTCTTCATAGTGTCAACGCAACTTGCACTGAAGTCTCTCCTCACACAAGGAGGATGAAGACGAAGAATAGCGACGATGCCGCTTCCAGTGGCGTCAAGAGTGGAAGCGCCAATGATGGCAGAAGCTGCTTGACCCACTGGAGGAGGAGGACTGAGAACTTGACTTCGGCCACTGTGGGTGCTGATGGAAGATCTTGGAGGGAGTCGGGGAGTGCCGCAGCTCCTCCTGGTCTGGGTCGGTGACCAGATGGTTCTGCTCAGGTGACTGAGCAGCCCCTTCTAATGTCACAGGCAGGACCAGAATCCTGAAAAGAGAATTGTCTGCCTCTTCAGATGACAACCAGCGGATAGGTTCAAGAAAAATCTCGTCCGCATCATCAGCCGGCGTCTCGACCAACTGGCACGACAGGGTCTCCGTGCAGCTAGTGGCTTCAGTTTCGACCATGGTCAAAACCTGGAGTCCTGAGACCAAAAACATTAATCGGTCCCAGGAACGTTGACGGTGAATCTTATTTTTCCTTCCTCGACTCCTTCTTGTGAGAGTGGGAGCTGTGCAAACCAGAAGGCCCTGCCCCTTAGTCAGGAGGGACTGGCAAAGCTCCTTGAAGGAGCCTGAAAAGGTGGAGCCCAATTGGAGCGGAACAAAGGCAGAAGGCAAGGAGGACTGAGCAGCAGCCCAAGCCGCCTCCTCCTCAAAAGCCGTAAGCTGTTCCAACTGCTCAGCAGACCCCGCAGCTGCAGACACCACTCAACGGGTCTCTTTGGATTTGACCAGCGGATGTAATTTTTCCAGGCGGCCCAACTTAAGGTGGGTGACGCAGTCCTCAAAGACCACTGCATGAAATGACTGGCAAATGACGCAGGCCTGGGTATCGTGATCGTGGGCCAGGCAGTATACGCACATGGGATGAGGGTCAGTACGCAACATCTTCTGCCTGCATGGGCACCAACGAAATCAGGGTATGGACTTATTGTCCACTGTGGTCAAGATCGAACTGAAGATGAAAACTCGTAAGAGTTTAAAGTTTTGGAAGCAAGTCCGAAGATTTTTGCTCTAGGGCCTACTCAATGCAGGATCAGTAAGGAGGGAACATGATTCTTCCAGCGGAAAGGAAGATCTGGTGTCATGGGATTGAGCCAAGGGATGTACCATTCGGGTGAGTGGGAGGAGCCAGCTTGAAGACCTTCCGGCACATCTTCAAAGGGGAAGGACACTGCCAGTAAGTGTGGATAGAACAACAGACCCACATCCCTAGAGCACGTTATACTTGGTTGCATTCTGTAGAGACTGCTGATGCAGCTGGTAATTTGATTCTAAATCCTTTTTTTATTTTTAAAAGTGAAAAACAGATCACCTGTCAGACTGATGTTACCACACAAAAATGTATCTGTTTAAATTACAGTCGTCCAACTCCCACTGCACCTTTCCTGGACTTGGGAACTTTACTAACATGGTCCAGTCACTCTTAATGCAAAGCAGGAGAACAGACTACTGCATCATGAGTGGCAGCATTGGTTGGAGTGTTCCTAATGTTCGGTAAGTATGCAACCACAGTAAATCAAGGATGTGAAACAAAACACGGTTAAGCAGAACTTCACCATTAGCACGCATTTCAGTTCTCAGAAAGGAAGCAGATAAAACAACTATCAACATCAAATAATTTTGGAGAAGATAAACAATCATAAAAATGTGGGATTTCAGCTAGAAATAATACGATGCAAAAAGTGCTGGCAGTGTCCCTTTAATAGGGCTGATGAATGAAAACATGGTAAATGTGCCTTCACAGTTCCCAGTTAAAAAAAGTAACATTTTAAGGTATCATAACAAAAACGCCCCTTCTTTCTGTACTATTGTGGTCAGGATTTCAAAAGTAATACTTCCTTTTAAAAGAAGAAGTGAAAAATGAAAATGTAACTGGTTCCTCCAGTTCTCTGTAACCCTTTCAGTTTTAATTTCTGCAGTTTGCCCCCAAGTTGTTGGTTATGAGTACGGTAACTTGATCAGTTTGACAGATTTTGGTCAGCCACCAATTCAGTAAATATTTTCAGTTTTTGTTTAATAATCTAACAGAAAATCAGATATGGCACACATCTAAGTAAGCAACGGGCTGAAGTTATCTGGCCTCACAATGGAACACTGCGGGTGGAGGTGAGCATCCAGACAAGGGCTGAAACCCCCTGCAGCATTTCCACTTTTCACTAATGGAACAGTTCAGAGGAGAGAAACTGGATTATCTCACATCACTCCCATTGCAGTTAGCACTGGTCTGCTCATAGTGGATCACCAACTCTGCATTGCTCACAGCACTGAAGGGAGATCAGAGTAAATATGATAAATAGATCAGAGATGGAATGGTCAGGCTGTAGTAAGTGCTGTCCAGTTGACATTTCTGTCTTTTTTCCTCAGTGAGTGAGCGACAGTGTGTGTCTGCGTGCATGTGCGTGTGTGTCTGTGTCTGCGTGCGAGTGTCTGTGTGCGTGCATGCGTTTGTCTGTGTCTGTGTGCATGCGTGCGTTTGTCTGTGTGCGTGCGTGCGTTTGTCTGTGTGCGTGCGTTTGTCTGTGTCTGTGTGCGTGCGTCGTTTGTCTGTGTCTGTGTGTGCGTGCATGCCTGTCTGCGTGCGTGCATGCCTGTGTCTGGCGCTGCGCATGCCTGTGTTCGCGCAGCGCGGCGCTGCGGCATGCATGCCTGTCCGCATGCGCGCATGCATGTTTGTCCGCATATGTGCATGCATGTCTGTTCACGCATGCGGCATTCATGTCTGTCTACGTGTGTGCATGCATGTCTGTCTGCCTGCGTGCCTGCATGCATGTCTGTCTGCGTGTGTCTGCTTGCATGCATGTGTCTGTCTGCATGCCTGGGTCTGTGTCTGCGTGCGTGTGTTTGTCTGTGTCTGCATGCATGCCTGTCTGTGTGCATGCCTGTCTGTCTGCATGCGTGCATGCCTATGCCTGCATGCATGCATGCATGTCTGTCCGTATGCATGCATGTCTCTCTGCGTGCATGCATGCCTGTCACGCATGCATGCATGTCTGTCCATGTGGCGGTGCATGCATGTCTGCGTCAGCCAAGCATCTGTCTGCGTGCCTGCGTGCATGCACGCATGTCCCTCTGCGTGCCTGCATGCATGTCCATCTGCGTGCCTGCGTGCATGCATGCATGTCTGTCTGCGTGCGTCTGTTTGCGTGCCTGGGTCTGTCTGCGTCTGCATGCCTGTGTCTGTGTCTGCGTGCGTGTGTTTGTCTGTGTCTGCATGCGTGCATGTCTGTGTCTGCTTGCATGCCTGTTTGTCTGCCTCCGTGCCTGTCTGTCTGCATGCATGCCTGTCTGCGAGCGTGCATGCCAGCCTGTCTGCATGCATGCATGCCTTTTTGTGTGCGTGCATGCCTGTCTGCATGCGTGTCTGTCTGTCTGTGTGCGTGTCTGTCTGTCTGTGTGCGTGTCTGCATGCGTGCATGTGCGTCTGAGTGCATATGTGTGTGTGTGTGTGTCTGCGCGCATGTGTGTACCCCTGTCTGTCTGAGCGAGTTCATTCAGGTTCTAAGAAAGTGTTTGGGTCGACCACCTATACCTACATAGATGGATTTTTTTACACTGGATATAATCAACAACATCCTTTGACTGGCATGTAATTATGCACATTTTAGGGGGGTGCTGATGAAGTCTGCAGTGCAAATATGCTCACATGTATTGCATTTTGGACTACTTCAGGGTTTAGTGACTCCTGGTGTGCTGCTGTTGCATTCAGGCATAAGTTTTCTTGTGACAACCAAAAAGGATACATTAGGAGGTTGTTAAAAAGAAAGTAAAAGTGGTTCTTGGAAAACACAATTCAGGGTGTCATTCATGAAATATCGGATGTAGATCTTTGAACTTTTTTCACAGGAGTTTAGTGTTGGGTTGACTTGTAAGTGATAACTAAGCATGCTCAGTTAGTAGCTAGCAGTCTTTTCTTTATGTTGTAGTATAGTAATTGTTCTCTTGGTATTACCTGTCCACCTCTGTGGGGGGGCGGGGACTGTTTAGTAAACGTTTCTCTTAGTAAGATGAGGTATTAGCCTCTATCTTCTTCACTGAAGGAGATTTAATGGTACTGAAGTATCTGACAGTACATTACAGATTTTATATACATCTGGGGTGTTTGCTGGATTTGTGAAAGCATCTGTTGGTATGAAGGGTCCCTGTAACTATATATATTTGAAAGGTTCAATCTTTGATGGTAAATGTGGTGTCCAAGGAATTGATGCTAATATATCAGAGTAAGTTCCTGTTGGAATTCTTTAAGTGTATGAGTACATTCTATCAAAAATAAACATTTGACACATACAGTACTCAACTGTAACAACGTATAGTGTATTTTTGCTGTGTGTTGTGGTTTTTGTTTATCTGCTAGGCCTCTCTAGGTACTTCAGCTGGAGTGGGGGGAGTGTGATTCTGACAAGACACTCCTGGATTTTCACAGAAGTTTGGTGGGGGCAGCTACTGTTTCTGGCGTGGAAAAAGTTATTTTGTTCTACTTAAACTTCAAAGGGCTGAATTTCCTTCATGATCAGTAACTATTTTTTTGAGTGTAAACAAAGCCCAGGCAGAGGAGACGGAACCCCCTTGGATGGAACCAGAAGGGAGAACAAATGGACCAAGGCTGAAATCTGCATATCAGAGCTAAAAATAACAACTCCAGTTTGGACCAGTTCTTAAAATGGGTGGTTCCCCAGGGTGAAAAGAAATGAGCAAACCTGTGGTGTCACAGAGACATGTACGATGATGTGGCATGGCCAGTCAGAGGTAGTTCTGTGTGTTTGGTTCTAAGAAGTCAGTTATGATTCAGAACACTGAACAAGCAACATCAAGGGTTCGAGTCTGCCATAACTCAGAGTTCCTATCAGCTGTAAGCTTATACTCAGGATTTAAATAGATGTGATTTAGGTTGTTCCTGTGTGATCACTAACTTTTTCAAAAGTCTTTCTTTTTTATCTCTGTAAAACTACTGTTTCCCCATAGTCTTAGTGTGTATTACCCTGTAAAGTGTCAATATCTTGGAGTACTAAATATATTGTCATTTATAAAATGGGGTCTAAAAATTCAGTTTCCTGATTGATTGGCTGCTACTTTATGCCATGTGGTAATTTCTGCATGACCACCACATAAAGTATAAACCAACCACAGGTTAAAAAAATTAAGTGAAATCATTCCACGCAGAATGCTTAGTGTTCTAACACACTTTAGCAAAGCTGCCATTTTTTTCCTCCTGCCAACCAGAAATTCCACAAAATAAAAAGCTGCTAGTGAAAACAATATCAAATGCTATGTTTCAGAGACACAGTACCAAGAAGTCAGTCACTGAAAGCAAAACTGACTAAGAAATTACAGATTTGCTGAATTACCTCAACAATTGATTGTTCAGCCCATTACATTTCACTTGGTATTTACAGTCACTATGGTGATAGCCTAAATGTATTTTATGCCAATTATCAATAGGAACTGTGCTATGCCACATATACAGGTTACTCACCTGCAACAGGAGTTCTAGGAATGGTATATATTGTTCATCCGCACTTCTTGGCAGGTACCTTGCCGCTTTAAGATGTCCCGGAAAGTCTTCAAGCTGGCTCCTCCCACCCACCCAGGTGGTAAAACTCTCGGCTCCACCCCATGACATCAGATCTAGCCCGCTGGAAGCCAAGTTGCGCGTCGAAGCCAGGGAGGTCAGGTGGGTTGTGTGGATGAACAACATATACCACTCTTAGAACTCCTGTTACAGGTGAGTAACCTGTATTTCTAGGGACGTGGATATGTTGTTCAATCCACACTTCTTGGCAGACTCCTAGCAGTTCTCCGGGAGGAGGGAGGTAAGGCGCGCACCCCCTTATACTTACCTGGGGAATAGGGATTGGAGAACCGAGGTCCCAAAACCAGTATCCCGGCATGACTCTAGGTCAATGTGGTAATGGGAAATAAAGGTGTGTGCTGACTTCCAGGTAGCAGCCCTGCAGACTTCCTGGATAGGGACATCCCTAGAAGCAGCCACTGAAGCAGCGGTACGGCCGGTTGAATGAGCTCTTATCCCGCTGGGTGGCTCCATGCCCGCCAACCTATAGCAGAGATCTATGCAGGAGGTGACTCACCTGCTTATCGTCCACTTGGCTGTAGGTTTGCCAGGTGTGGCTTCAGAGTAGGTGAACCTCTCCCCGAACTTCAGCCGTCCGCTCCTTATAATAAGAGAGCGCTCTTCTAGGGTCCAGAGCATGGAGCCTATATTCGGCCTCAAGGTGTGATTGGGGTAGAACACCGGCAGAATCAACACCTGATTCAGGTGAAACTCTGACACCACCTTCGGAAGGACTTTCGGTTGGGGGCGAAGGACAACCTTGTCCCTGTGGAAGACCAGATATAGAGACTCTATGGAAAGCACCTAGAGCTCTCCCATCCTTCTGGCTGATGTAATAGCCACCAAGAAGGTGGTCTTCCATGACAGGTGGGAGATATTGCACCTGTGCACTGGTTTGAATGGCTTGCCCATGAGCTTGGCCAATACCAGCAGAAGATCCCACGGAGGTGGAAGTTCTCACACCAGAGGGGATATGTGATCTATACCTTTGAAAAAGTGCCAGACCACCTTCTCCTGCGCCACTGACCGCTTGCCGGCCCATGCCCAATAAGCAGAGATGGCTGCCAGGTGCATAGTAAGGGTTGTCGACCGAAGCCCAAGCTGAGAAAGGGACCACAGGTAGTCCAAAATGCTAGCCAACGGGCAGGATGAAGGGACAACCCCTTGCCTTGACATCAAATGGAGACTCTCTTCCATTTAAAGGAATAACATTTTCTGGTCGACTCCATACGGGATGCTTCAATGACGTTGAGGACCTCGTCGGAAAGATCCAAGGCCTGAAACTCTAGCCGCTCAGGAACCAGGCCGTCGGGTGCAGGGATTGAAGGTCCGGATGGAACACCTTCCCCCCTTGCTGACTGAGAACAGCTCTGGGCGGGCTGGAAGCCGCCTCGGGAGCCTGGAGCTGAGGCTGAGGAGATCTGGATACCATTACTAGCAAGGCCAGTCTGGGGCTACCAGAACCACCTGTGCCTTGTCCCTCTTTGCCTTGAGAAGCACCTTGTGGATCAAGGGAAATGGAGGGAAGGTGTAGAAGAGGCCCGGGGTCCACGGCCTTAGAGAAGGAATCCCCCTGCAGCGAGCCCCGCTGAAGGGGGTGAGCATGAAACAGCCTCAGCTTCACGTTCTCCCTGGAGGTGAACAGGTCCACATGAGGGGTGCCCCAATGGGAGAAAAGGTCTTGAACTACCTCCGGGCAGGAGAGACCACTCGTGAGATGCATCGCCTATCTGGCTGAGGGCATCAGCCAGACTGTTTGAGGCTCCTGCCACAAGGATGGCTAGGAGATCGGCCTCCAGGTTAATCCTGAGAGACCAAATGCAGAGAGCTTCCTTGCACAGGGGCAGGAAGTGCATCCCACCCGGACGATTGAGACAGTACATGGTCGTGGTGTTGTCCGTCTGGACCTGAACCACTTGACCCCGTACAAACTGAGCAAAGGCGGCGAGGGCTAACTGTACCAGTCGAAGCTCCAGCAGGTTGATGCGGCATCGGGACTCCTGAGGGGACCAGAGGACGTGGGCCCTGAGCTCCCCCAGATGGGCACCCCAACCCATCACGGAGGCATCAGTCATAAGGATGACAGTCAGTTCGGGACGGACAAACAGGATACCCTCCTGCAGATGAACTGGGATGAGCCACCACTGCAGGCTGTCCCACATCTTCTGGGTCATGGTTACTGGCTGGTCCATTGGACCGGAGCGCTGAGACCACTGGCAAGCCAGCCCCCATTTAGGGGATGCATTTACCAGTGGGACCAATGGACCACGCTGGTGCAGGCCGCCATGAGATCCAGAAGGCTCAGGAAGTCCCGGGCAGGGTGCAGTTGCCCAATACAAAATGACCGGGCAAAGGAGGAAAGGACCTCAGCCCTGTCCACTGGGAGCCGGGCTCTGGCTCAAAGGGGAGTAGAGCTCTGCCCCGATGAACTGAATCACCTGCAATGGCACGAGTTCCGATTTGGCCTCGTTGATCAGGAGACCAAGTTGGGAGCAGACCTGGAAGGCCAGATCTCTGGACCACACCACCTCCAACCTGGAGGGGGCTGCTAACAGCCAGTCGTCCAGTTAAGGGTACGCCCTCAGACCCCACTGTTCTGCAGGAATGCTGTCACCACTGCCATGCATTTGATGAAGACCCTAGGAGCTGGAGAGAGGCCGAAGGGCATGGCCTGGAACTTGTAAAGGGATCCCTCCGCTCTGAAGTGGAGGAATCGCCGATGAGATGGACAGATTGTGACATGAAAGAACGCGTCCTGGAGATCCAGAGAACAAAACCACATGCCTAGTTCCAGGGATGGTATGATCTCAGCCAGAGTGACCATCCTGAAAGTGGACGGACTCAGGAACTTGTTCAGGTCATGCAGATTGAGAATGGGGCGCCAGTGCCCCTTCAGTTTTGGGACCAGGAAGTACCTGGACACAAAGCCTGGTCATGGAGGAGGATCTGCAACCTTGCTGAACACCCCCTTTTGGAGAAGCAGAGCTATGTCTGCTTGACAGGCCGACAGAGAGGCTGCAGAACCGGTAGCCCCCCCCGAGGGGTGCTGGCTTGGAAGGGAGGGGTCTGCTCGAATTCCAGAGGCAGACCCCTGCTGATCACATTCAACACCCAACGGTCCATGGATATAGCGAACCAGGCAGAAAGTAAGTGGCTGAGCTGGCCCCCCCCATGGGGGGACCCAGGGGAGGAGTGACAAGGTTGGTGCCAGCACCCCTCAACCTGTCACTGGGCAGGCTTGGAGGAAGGGCCGGCACAGGAGCCGCCTGAACTCTTCCCTCCAGGTTTCCTGTTGGAGGAAGCAGCAGGCTTGGCCTTGGGGCACCAAGCGTGAGCCTGCTGGCCCGGTCATGCCGCAGGATCAGAAGGGTGAAAGGGCTTATACTGTTGCTGGCAACTTTTGTCTTTCTGGGCAGACGTGACAGAGTCCAAGGTGGCACTGGACTTCTCGATCTGCTGGAGGTGGCCCTCCACCCCAGGCCTGAACAAGTCGGTGCCCAAGAAAGGGGATATCTGCCAGCTTGTGCTGAGTATCTGCCATGAAGGTCGAGATCCGCAGCTAAGCTCTGCGGCGCATGGCTAATGTGGCTGCTACTGACCGGGCACAAGAGTCTCCGATGTCCAGAGCAGTCTGGAGCTGTTGCTTGGCCACCGCCATTAACTTGATGCCGCACCTGCTTGACCGTCATTTGAAGGTCAGCCGGGAGATGAGGAAGCACCTCATCCAGGGAGCCCAAAGGGGCGTGTGAAAAGTGTGCCATCAGTAGAGCTGAGCTAGCTTGTCGAGAGGCCTAGGGAGGCGGCAGCATAAGCTTTGCACCGAGTAGTCCAGCTTTTGGACTCCTTGTCCGGGCTTTCCACATCCCTTGGCATTTCTCCGAGCACTGAAAACTATCGGTCACCAGCCCTTCAGCCGAGGGGTGCCCAAAAACCAGAGAGGGAACTGGTCGGGACTGCATTCTTGCAGGCCATCCTGGCCAAAGGCGCAGGACAAGAGGCAGGCCACTGCCACAACTCCAAGGCCGGACCAACAATGGCCTTGGCCACAGGAAAGGCCTCCGTAGGAGAATCCCCTCAGTCCAAACTCTCCATGAGGAGATATCTGGCCCATTTCTGCATGGGTTTGATCTGCATCTCAGTAGGTTCTGAGATGAGCCGAAGAATACCAAGGAACGAGGATGGGCTCTCGTCCACCGACAGTCCCGCGGAGGATTCCAGGTCGAGGGGTCTGGAATACAGAGAGGAGTCTTCGTACTCTGAGGAGTCCGCAAACAGCTGCTGACTGCCTGAGCCACCTTCCGCTCACAGAAGCCAATCGGGGATGAGGGTGACCGACAACCTGTTGGGCAAGCCCTGTCCCGACCGAGAATCCTCGATCGGGGGCCCCATCTTCGGCTGAGGAGGCAGTGGTTCCACCACAATGGGTGGAGCAGTCGGTTTTGGCCGAGCAATCAGTGCCGGAGTCGGCTCTTCAACCAAGGAACCGAGGGCAGGAGATCGCTTCGGCCGCCCGGGGGACAGTCACTTTATTGCCGGCGAAGGCGATGGAGTCTGCTTGTTGCCAGCCAATAAGAGCTGCTGCTACATGAGATCACCATAGTGCCACCGCCGAGAAGGATGATGAGGATGGGCAGCGACGCCACTTTTCATGATGCCAGGACCGAGATCGCCGACATCGGCGGGACTTGCCTGACACGGAAGAGGACCGAAACCATCGGGGTAGCCAACGGTGGGTCGAAGAAGGGGTAGGGGAGACCCGCACATCCTTTGGTTTGGGGTCCGCGACCAGGAAACTCGGCTCGGGAGGCCGAGGCAAGTCCTCTGTAGACACCGGGGGAACCAGTGAAGGAAGGTTGTCGGCCTCTCCAGTCGACAGCCCGTCTAACGGGTCAAGGAAGATCTCAACTGCACTGACAGGTGTCTCAGTCGGCTGGCCTGACAGGGACACCGAGAAGCCAGCGGCCTTGGCTGCAACCTCGACCGGAGTCGATAGAGGACGGTCCGGGGAGTGAGATCTCTCCCACTCCCATGAACGTCGATGGTGGGACTTACCTTTCGGGTCCTTCCTCTTCTTCGACCAAGAAGAATGAGTCCCTAAAGGCCCCTCTCCCTTGGTGGAGAGGGACTTGCAAAGCTCCCAAAAGGAAGCAGTGTAGGAGGAGCCCAAAGAGAATGAGATAAACACTGAGGATGATGAAGCCGCAGCCTGGGCCACCTCCTCCTCGAAGGCGATTAACTGATCCAGCTGCTCCGCGGAGCCCGCCACCATGGACACCGCTCAATGGGCTTCCTTTGATTTCACTGGCAGAAACCGTTTCTCTGGTCGCCCCAGATGGAGCAGGGCAGCACGGTCTTCGAGAACCAATGGCGAAAAAGACTTGCGCAGACGCACATGACATGTGGGTCGGTTCAAGACATTATCTGCCCGCAAGGGCACCGACGGAAGCCGAGAGTGGATTTCAAGTCCATCGCAGCCGCGAATGAAACTGAAGACTGAAGTCGCGTAAACTTCAAGACAATTTTCAGTAAAACCGAAGATTTAGGATCCAGGCCTAAAGACGCAACAGCGCTAAGGAGGGAACCTGAGCTTCCAAGCAGTAAGGAAGATCCGGCATCACAGGGTGGAGCTGAGGGTTTTACCACCCGGGTGGGTGGGAGGAGCCAGCTTGAAGACTTTCCAGCATATCTTAAAGCAGCAAGGTACCTGCCAAGAAGTGTGGATTGAACAACATATCCACGTCCCTAGAAATTGACATTTCACTATTTTAAGCATAAAATAATACAATGTAATATTTTAAGTTAAACTTTTTGCTGCGGTTCTTTTCTTTTCTAATTGTATAATCGAATAATCCACAATGGGGTTTGGGTTGGGCTGGAATTTACCCAGGGCTGACGTGGTTGGTCACTCGGGACCAAACCACAACAGCTGTGGATAAATCCTAGCCCAACCCACACCCCATCATGGATTATTCCTTAAATACTTATTGTTCTCTGTAACGGAGTCATTTCAGGTGTAGATAGCCAGGGTAAATTGGCAAGGCTATGTGACAGGGTTGAATAAGGCCCTGCTCCATTTGTTATGCAGAACAGGTTTAAATTCAAGGGGTCAGTTCTATCCTCTCCTCTTCTGTCTCTTCTCTTTCTGATTGTGCAACCAAATTTTCTTGTGAGACATAGGAACTGATCACTCGGACAGTTCTGCAATTCTCCGCCTCTCGCTATTTCTCTGCCTTCCCTTGCTATTTCTGTCTTTTATTCCCCCTTGCATATCTGCAAGTATAAAATATATGTGGATCTTTATGTGGAAATGTCACGGATACTGGGATCCCTTTGTTTAAAACTGTATACAGTTTTACTGTTGAAATGATTGCAAAAAAGCTATTTGGAACTCAAGGGGTTAACCTTAGATGCAGTTTTTAAGCCCTTTGCAGAGCTGTGAACAAGAGGTCAGTTCTAGGACACTATGTACTGTTTTGCTGCACCTGCAAGGAATGAAACTTACAAGAACATTCTGTAAGAAGCAGGTTCTCTGAACGAGTTCCCAAAGACTTATAAAAAAAAGAGCAGCAATGCTTGTGCTAGAGAGACAAGCAGAGTGAGAGACTAAGACTTGGAATTAAGAGATACCGTCAGAAGAAGGACTTACTTTTCTCTGTTTGTACTGCCTTTGTAAATAGTTACACTGAAAATTTTTTATTTTGCTGTTAATGAGAAAATAAAATGCTATTTTGAAACTGCTCCTGGTTTTCCTATGCTTCCTGACCTGTGCCTTCACAGGCTGTGATCCATCTTCAAAGAGGCAGGCTACAGTTACCATATCTATGCAAAAATTACTCACCACTGTAAAAGAAGGGGTGGGTCACTTGCCCATTGGTAAACAGCACTGTACAGTATGAGAATTAGCTCGGGTGGAATTCAGACCTAGAGATACACCAAGTAAGGCTGCAGCTGAGTGGCGGTAGCATACCAAAGTAACCCTTTCGAGCATCAGAGGGGTTGTAAAAACTGGTAACCCTGTTGAAGACTGAGTTCAGGGAGTGAAGCAAGTCTGTGACAGTAATATTATGTAATAATTTATAACATGAGTATGATAAATGAAGCTACAGAATTTGCTAAAGAAGGACAAGAGTGACCATAATTACACTCCTATGCTTCTTTTAAGGTGCCAGCCTGTGCACAAGTACCATAACTGTATGCCAATGTTTAATGCCAGTCAAAGCCTCTGCACTGTAAATCTCTGAGCCCCCCCAAACTCTTTGGAGGCAGTACAGCGCAGTGGTTTAAGGCTCTAAGCTGCAAACCTGGAGACCTGGGTTTGAATCCCACATCCCCACTTGCATACTGGGTGATCCTGAGCAAGACACTTAATTTCCCTGAGTTCCCAGGTCGCACCTGTAAACATGTTTTCAGTCTAGTGTCTCTCTCCTGGTAAAAAAACACCGCCAAGCTACTCCATTTCCATCTCCCTAACCTTTCAATGTACTACAGTTTAAAACAGTAAAAAATGTTTTATTAAAACGGCTGTTAAATACTTTTAAATGATCTATTACTGCCGACATTTACTGTTATACACAGTCACACTCTAATGACCAGTTTTCATGCCGCTGTACCAGACACCTCTAACTTGTTACCACCACTACCCAGGACCTACAGTTACACCAGACCAGTAAATTGCAAGTCTCCTTCCTTACATGCCATGTCAGGTGTCAGCAAGTAAAAAATGTGAACATTTTCTGACTGCACATAACCAAACCTTCCCCCCCAACTGGATTAGCTCTTGTGCTGTCTCACGTGACTCACACCTCCACCACATCTTACCCCTAGTAATAGTGCCAGCAGCCTCCAAGACCCTCAAATCTCCCACAAGCAGCATCTTAAAAACAACCATTTCCAACATTTAATGCAGTCAATGTCTTATTAATCAAAATACCAATAGTACTGGGCAATGCCAAGGTTTGAATGACAGTAACACAGAAAAGAACAGTTATGCAAGAACTTACCATAACAGCAGATCTTCGAGGTAATCTCAGTCATCAAGTCACCATTGGTGAAGCAGGATCCACATGGAAGATTTTCAGCAGTACAACTGGAGCTGCCTACACCATCGACATCATTAACCCTATAAAGGTATAAACAACACCGCTCCCTCCCAAGTTCTTTCCTCTGGAGACAAAGGGAGCATAGCTCTAGACATGGGGAACCGAGACAGAGGTACCCAGATCCATATGAAAGGCTGGATACACCAGACAGACCGTTCCAAGACAAAAGCCCCAAATAGGGGGATGGTTTTGGGGGGGGGGGGAAGCAGACCTGACGACTGAGATCCCCTCGAAGATCTACTGTTACAGTAAGTTCTTACATAACTGTTCTATCTTCTCCGGGGCTATCTCAGTCATCAGATCACACTGTAGGAACAAGTCCCAAGCAGTTACTGGTGTAAACAGACAGTCTGGGAGAAAGTCCAGCCATAAACTTAAGATAGGAGGCCCTGCAGCACAGCCCTGCTAAGACCTGCACAGGCTCTTGAGGCAACGTCTAGCTTGTAGTGCTTGGTGAAAGTATGGACAGTACTCCAGGTGGCAGCAGTGCAAATGTCAGCGGCTGAGACCCCCACAAAAACAGGCCACAGAGGTAGCCGTGCCTCTTGTGGAATGAAATTCTACCACTCCAGACAACTCTTTGCCATTGTTGCAGCACAACACAATGCAATTTGGCAACCATTTAGACAAACACTGATTAGAAACCTGAACATCGTCTATTCCTGGTCAAAAGAAACAAACAATTGCTTCAATTTTCTATATTCCTTGGTTCAGAGCACATAATACTTCACAGTTCTGTGCACATCTAACGTATGGGACAGTGGTTCCTCTGGATTAGCATGCCCAGGAAAATAAACAGGAAGGTGGATAAACTGGTAGAGGGTAAAACTCAGATACCACCTTAGGGAGAAACTTAGGGTTCGTGCACAAAGACACCCTGTCTTTGTGAAAAATCAAACAAGGCTCCTCACACCAGAGGCCCTGAAGCTTGGAAATCCTTTGAGCAAAAGTAACAGCAACAAAAAGTAATGCTTTCCAGGAAAGAAAGTGTAGCTCTCAAGTCGCTGCTGGCTCTAAGGAGACAGGGACAATTTCTCCAAAACAAAATTCAAATTCCAAGCCAGGACAAGGGATTGGATTGGGGGTTTCAGGTTCAGGATACCCCTCAAAAAGGTATGAGAAACATCCAGCTGCGCTTTGGTGTGGTCACCCACTGGCTCATGAAAGACCGAAACAGACGAAAGATGCAACTTGAGGAAGGAGTACTTGAGACCCATGTCCAACAGCAATAACAGGTAGTCTAAAATTTGGTTCACCGGACAAGTGAAAGGGTCCAGATTATGCTTGCCAGACCAGATGGTAAACCACTTCCACTTCATGGCATAGGTGGCTCGAGTGGAGGGCTTCCAAGCAGCCACTAGAACATCCGCTACCCAACTGGAAACCCCAAATCATGCAATGGCTATGTTCTTGGGAGCTAAGCATGCAGATGGAGGGACTTGAGGTTGGAATGAACCAGGGTCCCTTGAGCCTGGGTCAGCAGGTTTCTGTGACAGGGAGAGGGAACAGAGGTTCCTCCGCTAGCTGCTGCAGAAATGAAAACCATATCTGATGAGGTCAGAATAAAGCTACCGGAATCATGCTGGCCCCCTCCATCTGTAGTTTGCCCAAGCGAATGAGTCAACAGCGGGAAAGAACTGGGGAAGTAGTGGGGCCACTCACGTCTTCATAGGCTTGGTGACGTCAGCAGATGCAGTTGTACTGCTGAAAATCTCCAAAGATGATAATTCAGTTGCTGTTTTATTATTGTCCAAAGCACTTCACTAGAAGAGCACTACCTGTGTAGTCCATGAAAAAGTCCAGGATTTCAGTATGAATTCCCAAATTGCTTAGTATCACCACCGCTTTCCAAGAAAATGACCTCATGGTACCCTTTCCACCACATCAAGCCACTCTAAAGTGTGGCCATGACAACTTAGCTCCAAAAACCAGAGAGCACATTTAAATGTATAAAACATTTACTATACTGAGCTCAAACTTGGTCAATAAATTACCGACTTAGTGAAAACAAACTTGAGCAGTATTTTAACATGGAAACAGTGTTCCTCACTTTCAGTCCCAATGAATAACAAGCAAAGCAATCCATGTGGAAGAGAGCTTTTACTCACTCTCCATCATCTCTACAGTCCAAGTCTTCTTCCCTGTCAGGTGCTTGGCGGAACTCCTCAGCAGTCTTTAGAGTCCATATGCTAGCCTTCTTTAGGTCTCTAAATTGGTAGGTTTTGCCCCTACAAGTAACCTAAAGGCTAGCTGGTACTAACAGAGTGCGCCCAACTCCAAGGCTCCTGAGTTGTTGTCTCACCCCACTTAACTGCTTGCATTTAGTATGTGTGACACAGGTCCAGTCTGGAAATAAACGGACATCCTGACCCTCATGTTGAATTGGGTGCCCAGTCCACACTGTGCACCAAATAAGGTCTCCTAACTCAGTCCCTGAGGTAACAAGGACAATGATCTGTGTGAGGGCTCTGTTGTTCTGAGGGTTGCAGGTATGTAGTCTGTAGGTCCCCCAAAGGTCTCACATTTAGCTGAAGCACCTCAAGTAGCCAAGGTCGCCCAGTTATCCCCCCTTCAAGAAGACCAATAAAGTGCACATCCATAGATCTGGCAACATTCTTAAGTGTTATGAGATGATTTCTCAGACGCGCATCTCCCTGCGCGAGTTTAGTTACCACTCAAAGTTTACACTGAGTGATCCTCTGCATCTTTAGCATCAATGGAGCCGTGTATGCAGTGCATCAATGGAAGCACTGGGGTTGAATACTAGGCTGCAAGCCAGAGGCATGACTCCAGGAGAAACCCAAGTACTGCACTCACAAAACATGAATGGGAGCCTAAGTAAGTGCCAAAAAATGCAAGTTTATTCATCCATAATATCAAAACATATGGCAAACAAGTAAACAAAATGATGGGAGGACAAATGGCATCCCAGTACTCCAGCCAAAACCGGCCTTCATTAGAGGGTGTGTCAGCTCAAGACTTTTCAATTTTAGCATTCCAGCTGTCCATTCTTTCCATGAATATGTTCAATTTTGGAGTCCATATCTCTGAGCGCCTTAAATACTGTATCCCAAGGAGGTGCGTCTCTTGCCTTCTCTAGGTTGCTGGCTCCAAGACAGTCCAAAGATCATGATGGGGCTTGCTGTGGCTGAGGGAGTGATTTTCAATTTGCTACCGTTGTGCCTTTTGGACAGCCCTTTGTCCCCAAAACTGAACCAGTTCTTCTACACTCCAAGAGGTTACACTGTCAGGTATGATCACTAAAAAAAAAAAAAAAGTTTAAATGTGAAATTAATATGTTTACAAGGGGTCTGGAGAAACCAACAAAAAACATGTCTTGTATGTAGCACGGATCTCTAGCGCCTCCTCCGCAATTAAAAAAAATAATTTGGACAGTGATAAAAAATACACTCTAAAAAGCTTAAGACTTCGTGGTAAGATGCAGTCTTGAAACACCTGTGTGCTGAGAAATGAGGGTTATTCACCTGTAACCGTAGTTCTAGGAGTGGTCTATGGTGCATATCCACACTTAGGCAATTTTCCTTCCCCTTTACTTCCAGCCAGAATGTCTTCAAGCTAAGCTCCTTCCACCCAAGTGATATCCCTCCTCAGCTCCGCCCTGTGGCGTCAGATCTTGCAGACTGGAAGCAGAGATTCTTGTGCCACTTGCCAGGGGAGGTCAGGCGGGTTGTGTGGATGTGTACCATAAGCCACTCCTAGAACTATGGTTATAAGTGAGTTACCCCTATTTCTAGGGGCATGGCTATGATGCACTATCCACACTTCGGCAGACTCCTAGCAGTTCTTCAGGAGAAGGGGCAAGGTGCACACCCCTACTTGGCAGGCAGGGACTGGAAAACTGAGATCCCAAAACCAGCATCCTGGCCTGACTCAAAGTCGATGTGGTAACGGGAAATGAAGGTAGCTGCCCTGCAGATCCCCTGGAGAGGGACGTCCCTGGAAGCGGCTACCAAGGCAGCGGTATGCCTGGTGGAATGACCCCTACGCCCTACAGGAGGCTTCCTACCAGCAAACCTATAGCAGAGGTCGAAGCAGGAAACAATCCACCTCCCAATCTCCACTTAGCTGCCAGTCTGCCAGGTGCGGCTTCAGTGTAGGTGAGAAAAAGCTGGCGAACCTCTCCCCAAACTTCAGGCAAGCGCTACCGGTACTAAGAGAGCACTCACCTTAGGTCCAATGTATGGACCCTGTGCTCAGCCTCCGAAGCTGGACTGGTGAAGTACACCAGAAGACTGATCACTTGGTTAAGGTGAAACTCCAAAACAACCTTCGATAGGAACTTCAGGCTGGGGTGGAGAACAACTTTGTCCCTATAGAATACCAAGCACAGAGACTCCACCGAGAGCACCAGGAGTTCACTGATCCTTCTGGCAGAGGTGGCGGCCACCAAGAAGGTGGTCTTCCATGACAGGTGAGAGATGTCATACCTGTGTATTGGTTCGAATGGCTATCCCATCAGCACTGCCAAGACCAGCAGCAAGTCCCACGGTGGTGGTGGTGGTGGTTCATGAACCAATGGGGACAGGTGATCAAGGCACTTAAAGAAGCAACCGACCACTTCTTCTGCACCACAGTCAGCATACCAGCCTGCACCGTTATGCCGAGATCGCTACCAGGTGCATCTGCGGGTCAACGACCTCCATCTTGACTCAGAGAGGGACCACAGGTAGTCCAGAATGCTAGACAGGGCGCAGGACAGGGGGTCTATCTTCCTGCCCCTAGCACCAAATGGAAAAGCGCTTCCATTTGAAACGACAGCACTGGCAGGTCAACCCCTTCTGGGAGACTTCCACAACCTGGAGAACCTTCTAAAAGAGACCCAAAGTCTGAAACTCTAGCCATTCAGGAACCAGGCTGTCAGGTGTAGGGACTGAAGGTCTGGGTGGGTGTGAGATTTTCCCCTTGTGACAGGGAAGCAGGACCAGGAGTAGAGGCAAGCACCACAGAGGCCTGCTGCTGCTGAGGCTGAGGAGATCTTGGTATCAGAACTGGCACGGCCAGTCCAAAGCTACCAGGATCACCTGCACATTGTCCTTCTGCACATCAACTGGCACTGTGGATCAGGGGAAAGGGAGATAAGTAAAAAAGGCCCTGGGTCTAGGCCTCGTGAACACATCCACCATCCCAAGAGAGGGGGGGGGCACTGAACAGCCTCAGCACTGTGTTCTACCAGGAGCTGGAACAGCTCGACCAGGGGAATACTCTACTGGGAGAAATGAAAATTATGTAATCACCGTAATTCTTGGTCTTCCTTGATAGCTTCACCATTCATTACTGTTGGGTTATGGCCGGAGGTATGGACCCTCTGAGAACAGCTATAAGGCTTAAAGCTTTTTTCTCTGGAGGAGGGGTCAGCATCGGACACGGTGCCACCCTCAAGGCTGGTGCATTACATGGCACTCACGGGTTAGCCAGTAACCAACACTAGCCCCCTAACCTCCACAGTTCTGCTCGCCAGAGAAGAAAAAAGGGAAGGAGGGTACAAAAAGAGAGCCCAAGGGACAGAAAAAGGAAAGGATATAAACTGAAAGAATAAAGCTGACCACAGGAGAAGGGTAAGGGCCTCTAGGAGTTTCTGGGGGACCCCCAACCACTGGGCAAGCCAAGAGGGTGTGTGTGGGGAGAAAAAACAGACTAATGTGTACCCCAGAAGGGAATGACCCTAAAAGGATGAAAAAGGATTTCCTGTGGACCAACAAACACTCAAACGATCCACTCCAGGAGTGGATAGACCCAGGTCCAGCTGAGTAGAGGTATGAACTTAAGAAGTGGCTAGGGAATCCCTGTAGTCTCTAAGAAAGAGATCTACAGGAGTTAGGCAACAAAGATATGCCCCAGGCAAGGGTGCAGAAGATCCCTGCCCCCTACACTTCACAGGTTGCCACTTTTTTTTTGGTCCACACAGGAAAAGAATGGATCCCCAAGAGTTTCCCTCTCTACTTATTTCTCTACAGAATGGTGGTGGGGGGGAGGGACACACCAGAGCAAGATCCCCACGTACAGAGATGGGGGGAGGTCTGTGGGTCACCTGGCTAAGTGAACCCAGGTATCTTAAACTTAGAAGGCCCAGCCCCTTGGACCTACCACTACCAGCAGAGTGATGGGAGGTGGAAAGAAAATGTATTCCCCTCAGAGAAGGGAGCAAGGGATCCTCAGATGGGGGGAGGTCTGTGGGGGTCTTGCCCTGTGGGCAATGTGGAGCTGGGTTACCACCAAGGAAAAGAAGGGAGTGGGCCAAAGGGCTCCACTAGAGTAAAGGATAGAGAATGAGGATCCCCAGGGCTCCTCAAACCAAGGACAGGGACCCAAGTATGTCAGGGGCAACCCCTGAAGCTCAAAGGTGCACAAGGTAGTTTTGCATGGGGATAGTTGATAGACACCTATCTAAAAATTGGGAAAAAACACTCTTGGCCCATGTCGCTGCCACAGGAGTCTAGTCATGGGGCTACTGTGGGAGGTAAGCAGTAAGAAAAAATTACTCACCTTAGTAATGTTGTTTCTTCTAATGGAGTCTTACTATATTATGACAATTGCAGTATGACCGCAATTAGAACTGCTCCGGAGGTGAAACAGTTAACTTTCCATGCAGGCATGGAACTTAGAGCGCAAGCTCGGTTGAAAACTCTGTCTGTTGTGCTTCAAACGCAAACTGTCAGATCTTTACGAGCTAAAACTCACTAAGGTTCTGTGTGGAAGCTGTAAACCTACACTAGCCAACTGGCTACTAACAAACACTCATTTTTTGGCCTAAAACAAAGACTCAAGTCAGGAGATCCAAAAATGCAAAACACAACATCAATTCACCCAAAAAGGTAGGTGAAAAACAACAAGGTGGGCATCAAAAAAGTGCCAACCCTGTACTTCCCACCCATATCCCAAAACAGAGGTTCTGAGAGGGGCAGGAAGGGAGGCCATAATATAGCAAGATTCCATTAGAAGAAACAACATTACTAAGGCGAGTAATTTTTCTTCAAACAACATGAAGTCTTGCTATATTATGACAATTGCAGACTACACAGCAGTAATCCATGGAGAGGGACAGAACCTACTTAGGAAATAGGCTCTGAAGCACGGCTGTGTTAAACCGAGCATCACTCCTAGCCTGGATGTCCAGGGAGTAATGCTTGGTAAAAGTGTGAACTGCTTTCGAGGTAGCTGCTTGACATATTTCTAGAATAGGAATGTCTCTGGCAGCAGCCAGAGAAGCAGCTGTACCTCTGGTAGAGTGAGCCTCAGGCCTGATGGGGAACTTTACCCAACTTCTCGAAAGCAGAATTGGATACACAAGAGACAATCCACCTGGCAATGGATCTTTAGTGGCTGGCTTCCCTTTACCAACTCGCCACAGGTGAGGAAACAGTTGGAGGAGTCAAACCCATGACCTCTTGCACGCCTATGTAGTAACTATGGCTCTTCAAATCTAGGCTGTTCAGCCTCCTTCCCAGAGGAGGAGTGGTCAGTGAAGTACACTGGAAGAGAAACAGATTAAGGTGGAAATCTGAAACCACCTTAGGCAGGAACTTTCTGTTACTCCGAAGGACCACCTTATCTCTGTGAAAAGGGATAAACTCCTGCTCCACTGACAACGCTTGTAATTCACTTATGCGTCTGGCAGAGGTGATGGCTACCAGAAACACAGTTTTCCAAGCCAAGTACTTGAGCTCAGCTGAAGACAAGTGCTCGAAGGGGGGCTGCATAAGCTGAGCAATGCAAACATTAAGATCCCAGGCAGGTGCAGGATCCCTGAATGGAGGGTTGGTGTGAAGCAACCCCTTAAAAAACTTGGAAAATACAGGATGAGCTGAAAGAGAAGAGGATTTACCTGCTGAAATAAAAGCAGACACAGCTGCTAAGTGCACCTTCAGGGTAGCTGGTCTCAGCCCCAAAAGAATTCGGTGGACCATATAATCCAGGACTGTGGGTAGATCAGCAGAGACTGGGGAAATATGCTTTTCCGAGCACCATATGGAAAACCTTTTCCATTTGGAATTGTAAGTAGCCCTGGTGGAAGGCTTCCTTGAAGCCTTCAATATATCCATTACGCCTTGGGAAAGGTGTAAATCAGCAAACTAACTCTTCAAGAACCAAGCCTTGAGACTGAGAGATTTGAGATTCGGGTACCAGACCCTTCCCTGGGCACAGGTTAACAGATTGTGATTCCTGGGAAGGCACAGGGGAGGATGGACTGCTAAGGACAGCAGGAGTGGATACCAGAGGCTGTCTGGCCCAACCGAGCTATCAGAATGACTTTGCAGGATTGGGATCTGATTTGACTAGCACTTTGAACAGGAGAGGAAAGGGAGGAAGGCATAGAGAAACTTCCTCCCAACTGAGGGCTAAGGCATCCAGGGGAGTGAGCCCAACACTGGGGCCTGCAGCAAAAAGAGGAAGTTGGTGATTGTCTGGGGCTGCAAAAGATCTATCTGTGGGTTGCCCCATCTGGCAAATACTACTCCCAAGACCAGGGGATCCAGTGACCATTCGTGGTGACCCTGGGAAATCCTGCTGAGAGCATCTGCCAGGACATTGTCCTTGCCTGGGAGGTGAACTGCCATAAGGGAGGTGTTCAGGGAGCAAGCCAGAGACCACAACTTCATCGCTTCGGTGCGCAAGGCCGTAGACAGAGTGCCCCCTTGCTTGTTGATGTACCACATTGTAGTGGTGTTGTCTGTTCTGACCTGAATACTCTTGTTCTGAACAGATTTGGAAAAAGCTTAAAGTGCTAGAAAAACTGCTCTGAGCTCCAACAGGTTGGTGTGGAGCAGAGATTCCTGGGGAGACCACAGACCCTGGGTGGTGAGGTCGCCCATGTGAGCTCCCCAGCCCAAGAGGGACGCATCTGTAGTAAGGATTAGAGAATGAGACTGAGTGACAAAAGGAACCCCTTGTCTCAGGTTGCTCTGATCCTGCCACCACTGTAAGGCTTGGATCAGGGTTCGAGTTACTGGGATCAACTTGGTAAGAGGATCCTTTCTTTGAGACCAAAAAGCTCTCAAATGGAACTGTATGACCCTCATCTGAAATCTTGCTCCCTGCACAACTGCTGTGGAAGCAGCTATGTGTCCTAGGAGCTGCAGAAAATGTCTTGCTGGCTGGGAGACCTGCAGGGTAAATGAGGAGGCCAGGGAGACTAGGGTCTTTGCCCTGTCCAGAGGAAGGAAGGCCCTGGCTTCCTGTGTGTTCAGTTCTGCGCCTATGAAGGTAAGAAGCTGGACAGGCTTTAGAACTGACTTTGAGAGGTTCAGAAGGAAACCTAGAGAGGTAAGCAGTTGCTGCGTTATCTGAAGGTGTAAATTGACCTGGTCTGGGGACTGGCTTACTATGAGCCAATCGTCCAGGTAAGGAAAGATGGCAATCTTTTGCCTTCTTAGGTAGGCAACTGCTACTACCAGGCATTTGGTGAATACCCTTGGGGCAGAAGTGAGGCCGAAGGGCATTGCTCTGAACTGGTAGTGGCCTGAGGGCAGCTCGAACCTGAGGTACTTTCGATGGGAGCTTCTGATGGGAATATGGAAGTAGGCATCCTTGAGGTCCAGGGAAGCTAGCCAGTCCCCTGGCCTTAGAGAGGGTAGGATAATTCCCAGAGTCACCATTTTGAACTTTGGCTTTAAAAGGTGCTTGTTTAAATATCTGAGATCCAGGATGGGCCGCCATTCTCCTGTCTTTTTTGGAGTAAGGAAGTACTTGGAGTACAAACCTTTGCCCTGGTGTGGGGGGAACCCTTTCCACAGCTCTGAGAGCCAGGAGGGTAGATACCTCTGCCTCTAGGGCGAGTGCCTCTGATGGAGTTGCAGGTGGAAAAGATCTGGTTCTCAGCTTTGGAAATTTTTTGAAGCTGAGAACCAGTCCCTGGCTTACTACTTCCAGGTCCCACTTGTCTGATGTTAAAGACTTCCAGTCCTGGACAAAGTAAGCCAGCCTGCCCCCTACAGGTAGAGGAGAATCGGCCCTGGCAATCCCATCAGGGTGCCTGCTTGGCAGGGGCTTTGGGCTGAGGGGTGGAAGTAGATCTGCTTGTACCCCGTCTGCCTCTCCCTCTAAAGAACCCTCTGAGCATAGGCGGAGGAGGAAGCTTGGCTTGGTAAAGGGCCTATGAAAAGGCCTGCCCCTCACCTCAGGAAGCTGCTTTTTGGAGGAGTGGCCTGCCTTCCTTGGCCTGTGCACTTATAGGTGGTCCCATATTCATCCATTTTCTTCATGTAATTCTCTGTTTGCTCCCCAAACAGAGAATTTCCCACAACAGGAAAATCCATGGCCTTAGACTGGGTATCCTGAGACAGGGTAGTACATCTGAGCCACGCCATCCTGCAAAGTGCCACAGATGTAGTCATGACTCTTGATGAAACATCATTAGAGTCCACTGCAGCATGAAATTGCACCTTGGATGCCTCAATACCATCCATAGCCACCTGTTCCAGCTCCCTGGCAAGCTGGTCAGGGACTTGTTTTGCTATGGCCAGCACAGTATCCCATCTGGATTTCTAGTACCTAGCAGCATAAGCCATATAATTTGCTTGTTTGAGTCCCAAAGATACTGCCATGTACTGTTTCTTTGCCATAGGATCAATCTTCCTGGAGTCCTTCTCAGGGGGGTGTGAAGCTAGGGGGAATATTAGCCTTGTCACAGGCTGCAGCCTGCACTACCCCCACATGGCTGCATTGTTGAGTGAGGAAATTAGTGTCGGAGCCTGATAAGGTATAACTCTTGTCCATCCTTTTATCCACTGGAGATATAGTGTGAGGAGTTTTTAAAACTTTTACTGTCTGTTTCCGAAAAGATTTATGCAAAGGAATAGACAGTTTCCTAGACTCTGGAATATCCATCGTTTCTACATAGTCTGGCTCCTTTTGGTCATCAACAGCTTCCTCAACAGGGAGCTGGAGAGTTTCAGCAACTTTTTTATAAAACATGAAATGAGAAGGGGACTCAGAAAGCCTTGGAGGAGAAACCCCTAGGGGTCTATCTGGAGAGATGTCCGGATCAATGGGCACATCCGATCTTTAAAACCATATTCACTCTCCTCATATTCCTCTTCCCCCTCCCCCGGTTCATAAAAATCCTCAAAATCATAATCTTGAACCGATGGAACCGGCCGAACCGAACGCTTACCTGAAGGTGTCGGTTCAGTGGGAACCGGAGAGAGAGACTGGACAATTTGAATTGCTTTAGCTATTTCCTCAGCAGTTGGGGAGAGAACTTTTGGCTGTACAGTAGCTGACTTTCTAGTCCTTTTTGCTGGAACCGGCTCCTCAGAACCGGCTCTTCGTTTGCCCGAGGAAGTATCTCCCTGGTCAGAGGGCACTCCCTCCGGTTCGGTTGGTACCAAACCGGGCTGGCCATCCAGGTCAGCGGACTTTTTGGCCTCCCTTTCCCTGAGCCTACCAACTCTCTTATCTATGGTGGCATCAGGGAAATTGTAACAAATCTGGCAGTCTGAATTGAGGTGGTCAAACCACAGACAATAGACACATGTGGTATGTGGGTCAGCCTTAGCAAAAGCTTCCCCACAAACACTACAGTGTTGAAACCCAGTGGGTCCAGTTTTCCTTTTGGGTTTCTCAGACATAATGCCAGCCTAACCAACTTGCCCGCTTATGGCAATCCACCAACAAGACACCCTTATCGGTTCCCAACCGTGTCACGGTCGTGGAAAAACCGTAATGAAATCTGTTTTTAGAACCGATAAGAACCGGAACCGCACTCTAAAAAGGCAGTAGATTTAAATAACCTGATCGGTTCAAACCGAACCGATAAAGAATTACAAGTTCCACACAGAAAACTAAATGTAAAACCTATCTATTACTTACATTACCACAGACAGAGCTTGAAACCGACTGGTTATGTTTAATTTCCGCTAAAACCTAAAAATAATACTTTTAAACCGACAAAATGAACCGAGTAGAAGGAGAAATCTCCAGAGCGACTGTTCAGTGAGGCGGAGTAAAGAATCTGACAGTTTGAGTTTGAAGCACAACAGACAGAGTTTTCAACCGAGCTCGCGCTCTAAGTTCCATACCTGCATGGAAAGTTAACTATTTCACCTCTGGAGCAGTTCTAACCTACGGTCATACTGCAATTGTCATAATATAGCAAGACTTCATGTTGTTTGAATGAATGGTGACAATATCTATGAAGATCAAGAATTAGGCGAGTACGTAATTTTCATATCTTCCTTAGATCAAACTTCATTCATTACTGTTGGGTGAGTACTGTCATCCATGGTCCAGCACTCCTGACTGTACCCCCACCTCGCAGACAGCAACACATATGTAGGTACATGCACTAACCTTAGGGCAGAGACACTTATCGTATAAGCATAAGTGTCAGGATCTGTGTTCTACTGTATTTTACCAATGCATATTATGTTTCACTACATTTTTATGATGTATCTTGCTACTGGGAGATGTTATCCATTATATTTTACTGTATGATCATAAGTTAAGCAACAGTGCCATCTTTAGTGCTTGTGCACAACTGTAACCGCAAGTGACCTCACTCGGCCTATCTGCTACTGTCCAATTATATACTTTTTATGTATCTTCTTTTACAGTTGTCATGGTATTATCTGGGTATAAGAACTCTTGTAGCACGTAGTTCCACTGAGACTACAGACTGTGCCTACATAGTTAAGGAAGCTGGATACTCTCCCAGTGATTACACTGTTGGTTGTAGGCCTGTATCATTATTAGCAGCCAGTAATAAATTACGTTTATTATCTGGACACCACTTGTCCATCATCTCTTCCTTTTGTGCCATTCCAACAAGAACCTGAGAAATGTAATGTTATTACCGAGTTACACTTGGCAACTGTGTGCAGGTTGGAATGTACAAAGTGAAAATTCCATTCAATTAATTTTGAATGTCGGGTAGTGTAGTGCATTGTTTGCCTACTTGGACCTACTCGTGCTTACAGAGATTTTTACTGTGGCGGACACCTTCCATCTTGGTCCCAGACGTTAGCACACCCACACTGGACCCTCTTACACTTTCTTTGCGAGTGACAGCATATTGCTTTGGCATCACCGTTTGCCCACGGGGACTGGAAAGCTGTTGGGTGATTGTGCCAAGGATTTTATCCAGTCTTCCGACTGTTTGTTTGTCTACTCCTTGCCTGTCATGCCTGAACGTTGCACAGACTTCAGACTTGACATTTCGAACTACCTCGCATCCCATGGTGGATGGGTAGATTTCGCGCTAGATACGAAGTCTGCAGACAATCCATTGTTGCTCATTTCAGAGCACTACCTAGAGTCCAAACAAGCAACTAAAAAATACAACCTTAAAGGTCTTATGATTGTGGCTCTACATACCGCTGTTGAGAGTTTCACAGCGAAGTGCGCCTCCCTTGAACTGCAAAATGCGTCTCTAACAAAAAAAAAAAAGAGAGAGAGATGGCTTGCAGGCATCGGAGTTACAGAAAAAGGAACAGAAACTAGGGGAGGAGACACAGTCCCTGCGCTATGCCAATAACAGACTGTTGCACTGTACTGCTCAAGACTAAGCGAGAAATCTGTATGTTGAGAGATTGTGAAAGGTTGAAATGGGATCACAGCATATTTGAACAATATTTTGAGTGATACAAATGAGGATTTGAGAGAACAGAATGCTGAGTTGAAAGAGGAGTATGAGAGTGAATCTTGACAGACAAAGAGCTTACGGAAAACGTCAAATTGGGTGCAGTGTACAGAGTATTGCAGCGTGAGGTGGAGATGGGTACTGAACAAGGCACTACAAGAGTTTATCACAAAAAATGTAGAGCAAAGATGGCGAAGATGCACCATCAACAGTAGGTCTTGCTGGCCATGTTAAGGCTATGAATGGGTTCCAGTACACACCCACTGAGACTGCGTCATCCAGCACTGACAACTTTGACTCTGATGACAAAGCATGCCCCATTACACCTAAATCCAACCCCCATAAGGCTGTCATCTTCTCCAGCCATCCACAAGATGGAGCCGTCGGCACGCCCCCTACGTTGCCATGTCTGCACAAACATGGTGGAAAACAAGTACAACGCCAAGATGGTGGCCCACATGACACAGACGGACGGCCTGTATTCTGTGGTGCACCTCTGCTTGCCCCCCCTCCAGGGATGATGCAGTAGAGGTGTGCGGCCTAATTCAAGAGGCCATTAGTAATATCACTGCACCAGAGGACCAACGGAGGGCCATCCAAGATCAAATTGACAGAATGTTTGCAGACACTGTCAATCAGGATCATACGTACAAGGCAGTCGCTGATGCGGCAGTGGAAGCTGCCCTTCGCAACGCCATGGAATGTATCGAGTTGAACATGATTCCTCATACTTCCAACCCCCTACAAGTTGCTCATTCTATCCAGCAAACTGCCCAAAGTATTGGACAGATGGGCCAGACTGACAACCTCAGTTACCACATGGAGAAGCTGCGCTCCCTCTGCAAGAAGCTTTTTCTCCAACCTGAGTACCAAGTTCAAGTCTTGCAACAGACGATCGAACCTACCCTCTGGGCCAGAGACCATAAATACGTAACTGCAAAACACTCACCTACAACAATATCGCTGAGGCACGCATCGCTGCCAACTCCCCGGGAGTCGTTGGAGCTCGCTTGGCCTACAAGGTTAAGCAGAATGTAAAGGAAAGCCTCGTGGCCTACCACTGGTAAAGCATTTGCAGACAGAGACCACATCGAATACAAGGACCTGCACATCTGGAACATGACTCCGGCCCTGCGGGAAAAGGTTCAGCCTAATGTTTACCTGAGTACCAACACCTTTGCAGACTTTCTTACCAAAACAAAGCATGTCTACTGGGTATACATCCATAGTCTTGCTTCTGGTAAAACCAACAAAGCTACTGCCATTCAAACTATAGCAGCACAGGTAGCTGCAGAGCAGCCTACCTCTGATACACCTACTTAGTATACTGTGGAAGGTAACAACCAGAAGAACACTACCCCTTCTGACAACAAGCAGTCACACAAGGTGGAGGGGGGGTAGAACTATAAAAACAACAGGAATAGAGACAACAGCAATTGGAAAAATCCAAATGCCCAATTCGATAGCCGGAACCACAATGGCCCTAGCTATCGAAGCCCAAAAGATGAGAATTAGACCCTCCGCAAACTACTGGAGGAGATCCATACCAAGAGAGTGGCTAAGCCTATGTGTACCATAGCAGTCCTTGCTCTGGCCACTGGACAGTCATGCGGGCAGGGAATCCTTTCCTGCCTTCGGATACCGAACAACTGAACAGCCAAGGAAAGAATCCTTTTAATGGCATCGGCTACTGTCCATGCCGATACAACAACCAAGGAAGAGCCAACTGAGCAGGCTGCTGCCACGCCTGTGACATCTTGGGCACATCTGAATCCTATGCAAGACATTCAAGGGGCCCAGAGAGATCCTGCAGGCCTCTGATTTCAGGAACAGGAGAATGACGACAATTCTGAAAGCATGGATTGACAATTACAGGACCCATTCCGGATTGTCAGTGACTTGCTTGTTGACATAAATTGACGGCCTTGTGTAAAGGCCACAGTTTGGGGGGGGGGGGGCTGCCACCTCACCATGCTCCCGGATACAGGAGCAGCCATGTAAGTCCTCCATGATGAGGACCCATTCTCATCTGACTGGTCTACCTGCTGGAAGACCAGTGCCCAGGGTGTAGATGGTACCCAGCTACACACCTACCAATCTGTTCCTCTGCCTGTGGTGATAGGCCACCTCAAGACCAATTTGGTCTTTGACCTCATGGTATTATGTCATCATCCCAGCATACTGGGGATTGACTTTCTAGCACTACATGACTGTGTAGGGGACCTAGCCAACAGGCTACTCCTTCAGATCAAAGGACATGTCATGTTGTTACCATCCTAGACTCACACATGGTGGCAGCCATGCCCAGAACAACAGGGAGTATGACGTCATGGCTCTATTCAAAAGTCATGACCTGTTTTCTGAACTTGCACCTCTGCTGAAAAAACACCTTGATGTGTTTGCCACAAACATACATGACTGTGGTAGGATGCACACTGCCATTGAAATCACAAGACCTAACCCTGTGAGGCAGAAGCAGTATCCATTTCTTGCTGAAGCCTTACCATCACTGAGGGAGATCATCTAATTACTGCTACAGCAAGGAGTGATTAGGACTTGTGTCATTACTGTCAATTCACCTATTTGGCCTGTGAAAAAGCCAAATGGAGCTTGGAGACAATTGATTATAGGAAGCTTAATCAGATTACCCCTAGCTGCGCTCCAACAGTAGCCTCAGCACCTGATGTACTCAAACTGTTGACATTTGACAAAAAGTGGTTCACAGCTCTTGACATCTCTAATGGGTTTTGGTCACTCTCATTAGCACAGGAAAGCCAATATAAATTGGCTTTCACCTTTGATGGACAACAGTACACCTGGACCTGCCTTCTGCAGGGTTTTCACAGCAGCCCTTCCCTCTTCCAACTCCACATGATGAATGCCCTGCAGGAGTTCTCCACACCCCAGTGTCTCCTGCAGTACATGGATGACTTGCTTCTAGCAACTACAACAAAAGAAGATCATTTAGCCCTTCTAGATGAACTTCTGTCTCTCCTCAAGACAGCAGACCTCGAGTGCAACCCCTCTAAAGCACAACTGTGTGAAAAAGAGGTCATCTTCCTTGGTCTACGTATTACAGACCAAGGCGGAAGCCCAGCTGTCAAGAAGATCCAGGGCAGTGTTAGGTAAATTACTTTTTTCTATTACTTTCTAATACGTTTGGAAACTTGTTCCAGGAAGCTCTGTGCGGTCACTAGCAAGGATGGAGAAGTACTAGAAAAAGTAATACACCTTACAACTATAGTTACTTATCTCAGATGCTGTCCCCAGTAGAGAGAAAATACAGTCTCTTCGAAAATACACTTTTGGCAACCTTCTGGGCTGTCAAGCACTTTCTGTACATCACTGGATATGCTCCTGTTTTACATACCTGTCATACCCCAACTAATTTTTTTGCTTTCAGACAAAGTAAAACACGGTTCAGTCTCCAACACCAGACTTACCCACTGGTCTTTGCTTTTGCAGGACAGGGACATCAAAGTGCTACCCGCTAAAATGCCCTCAATCTTGGCTCATGGCTTACTCTACACAGGTAAGACCCATGATTGTGCACTCCAACCTCCTGACTTACCTAAGCCAGGACCATTCTTACCGGCTACACCAGATGTTTGACAATATACCAGCATGTATCGCGTCTTTACGGACGACTCCGCCTCCTATGTAGATGAAGAGCAGGTAGCAGGATTTAGGGTCCTCGTACAAGATCAAGATGGCGATTTCAGATGTATTTCTAGGAAGTGCACCGTTATCTCCTCACGGTATGCCAAATTGTCAGTGGTGGCCTGTGCTTTGGAGGTCATGCCCCTTGGTGACAGGGATGCCATCATCTTTGCAGATTCCAACTGGGTCTGCTCTTCTCTTACTGAGTCTTTACCATTCTGGGAGAAAAATAACTTTACATCCTCTGATGGCACACCTGTCAAATACACGGACCTGTTTGTGTATATACACACCCTGACACAGCAGTTTACTCACAAACTTTACATCCACAAGGTAAAGGCTCACTGTAAATCTGACCCTTACCATGAATTCAATGATTGAGCAGACTCGCTGGCCAAAGCAGGCGCTCGAGACGGGAGACATGGACAATGACTCACCCAGTTGCTGTGGCAGTTATTTTCTTAGCTGCTAACACTAGGCAGAAACAAGTACCAGAACCTCCACTGGACTTTTCTGCTGCACAGAAATCAGTCCCAGAACTAAAAGATGTGTTCAAATTCCTGGACAAGGGAATTGAACCACCACTACACCTGTTGGTAGTCCATACAAGAGACACTCTGACAACATACACCTGTCTAGTGTTCAGAAGCTCATCTGGTATCGAAAAGAGGATATAGGTGACAAACTGTGGGTTGCACCACAATTTTTGCGAACCAGGTGGCAGACAACACCCTCCAGAGACTCAAAACCGTAGTCTGGTGGCCTGGCATGGCCAAAGATGTAGAGAACTATGTAGACAACTGCTTAGTGTGTGCCCAGCACAATCCAATTTCAGTGAAAAGAAATGCCAGATTGTTGTCACAAACTCCTTTAAGGCTTGCTGTAGCATCTTCAAGCTGGCTCCTCCCACCCAGCTGGGTGATAACTCCTTCAGCACCGCCCCCAGCCTGTGACGTCAGATCTTGCCCACTGGAAGCAAGACAGTGGCTACTTGCCAGGGGAGGTGGGGTGGGTCAGTATGGATGAACACCATATACCACTCCTAGAAAGTACAGTTATGTAAAAACTTACTGTAAGAGTAGATCTTTGAGGAGTGTCTCTTGCAGTAGGTAATACTTTTGGGTATCCAGCAGAGGTCGCTGTGGTGCATGGCAGCTCTTCTAGCAGTTTTTCACCAGGGACCACCTACACATGACATCAGCTTCCCGTTTCCTATACAAGTGTGGGCAGTCCCTGGTATCCTCAGTTCCCCTGCCAGATTCAGTTCACAAAGCGAGGACCGAGGGGAAGCCAAGGTACCAAAGGAGTCCCAACCCCAGTCACTGGACCAGAACTTGCTTTCTTAGAGAAGGATGGGGATAGAGGGTGGGAAGAAACCTACTGAAAAAGACACTCCTCAAAGATCTACTATCACGGCAAGTTTCTACGCAACTGTACTACCTTTCATGGAGTTGTCTCTTGCAGTAGGTCATACTTTTGGGATGAATCCCAAGCAGTAATGCCCCAATGGGAGGAAAGTTATGATAAGAGACCTTGTAGGACTGCATGGCCGAAGGCCGTCCCCTGTCGTGAGGCAATATCCAGATTATAGTGCCCTGTGAATGTATGGATCGTGGACCAGGTAACTGCACTGCAGATATCTCTAATGGAGGCTCCCTTAAAGCAAGCCGTAGTGGTGGCCATAGCTCTAGTGGAGTGGGCTTGGACAGGTCCAAGTAAAGGCTTGTTGTATTTCCTGTAACAAAATGAAATACAATGCACCAACCAGGATGAAAGAGTACATGTCACCACTGGGAGGAACTCGCGACCCGGAGCAATAGAGATGAACAGTTGAGATGTCTTTCTAATCGATTGTATCCGATTAGTATAGTAGCACAGTATACGGTGCACATCTCGAGAGTGTAGCAGATGTTCACCCTGACTGGAGTAGTCTGGATAGTAGACAGGAAGCTCCAAGGACTGATTTAAAGTATGTTCGGAGACTACTTTAGGAAGAAAGGAAGGGTTGGTACGAAGGACCACCCAGTCCTTGTGGAAAATCAAGGAAGGTTCCCTACACATGAGGTCATGGAGCTCAGAAATATGTTGAGCGGAAGTGACAGCCACTAGAAATAGGGTTTTCCAAGAAAGAAAACGGAGATCACAAGTAGCAGTCAGTTCAAAAGGCTCAAGGGTCAATTTTTCTATCATAAAATTAAGATTCCATGGAAGAGTGGGCCTTCTAATAAGAGGTTTACTATGCAACATTCCTCTTAAAAACATCTTAGCCAGATGATGTTGGTACAGTAACCGGCCATCCAGAGGCTCATGGAAAGAGGAGATGGCAGCCAGGTGGACTTTAATGGAAGAATAACTTAGACTGGACTCAGACAGTGAGGCCAGGTAGTCCAGAACCTTTGTCAGTGGACAACAGTAAGGGTCCAAAGATCGAGAGGCTGACCATATGGAACAGCATTTCCATTTGGAATTGTATGTTGCTGGCTTGTGGAAGGCCAAGAGCATATTGGCAACAGGAGAGGACACTTGTAAGCAAGTTATGAAAGCTTCCTCAGGAGCCAAGCATGAAGGTGTAGAGCCTTCAGGTTGGGGTGGAGGAGAGACCCGTGACACTGAGTCAAGAGGTCTGGTCTGATCGGGAACGGTACGGGGTCCTGGACTGACAGTTGTAGGAGTAGGGGAAACCACCTCTGGCAAAGCCACATTGGGACTGTGAGAATCATTGTGGCTGGCTCCAACTGTAGTTTCAGTAGAGCCCATTTGTAGGAGAGGGACGGCGGGGAAGCATATAAGAAGAGACCTGTCCAAGGTTGGGACAGGGCATCAACATATCGTCCCTTTCTGTTCGGGATAATGGAAAAATACCTGGGAAGATGGTAATTCTCTGGGGAGGCAAACAGATCCATCTGTGGAGTGCCCCATAAGTTGAAGATTTCTTGGAGCACTTGCTCGTGAAGTGTCCATGCGTGAGTTGTGGACTGGCGACTTAGCCAGTCGGCTAACTAGTTGCAATGTCCTGGTAGATGGACAGCTGCTAGCGTCAACTGTTGCTATATGGCCTCTTGCCAAACCACAAGGGTCTCTCTGCATAGGGTGCGAGACTTTGTACCTCCTTGCTTGTTGATGTAGAACACTATTGCAGTATTGTTTGATTGGATCAGTAACGATCCTGGTTCGAGGTAGGGCCAGAATGCCTGGAGGGCAAGACAGACCGCTCTCATCTCTAAGAGATAAATGAGAGAGAGATGGGGAGAAGCAGGCCATTGGCCCGGAGTCTGATATGGACCGAAGTGTGTTCCCCAGCCCTGTAGGGAAGCATCCGTGGTCAATGTCTGCATGGGGGGCCTGGAAAGGCATTCCTTGATTCAGATCGATTCTGATTGTCCAGGGAAGACTTCAGAGAGGGAGTGACTCTGATTTTGTCTTCAAACTATCCTGTGTTTTGGGACCATTAGTTCTGAAGGGTCCACTGGACAGGTCTCATGTGGAGACGAGCGTAGGCCACCATAGGGATGGCAGCGGACATGTGACCCAGAAGGCACAGCATTCATCTAGCTGTGACTATTTTCTGAGTCTGTATATCTAGCATCAGACCTATAAGCGGTGTACTGCTGGGCAGGTGGGAGGTAAGCCCTGGTTGTAACTGTATCTAGAATAGCTCCAATGTATTGGAGAGACTGTGTCGGATTTGGACTGGACTTTGGCCAACTGACAGTGATTCCCAGATCTGCGAACAGTTTCAAGATAGCATATAGAGAGGAGAGCAGAACTACTTTGGAGCCTGCTTTTATTAGCCAATCATCTAGATATGGAAAGACGAAGTGCCCTTCTCTTCGTAAGACTGCTTACCAAAGAGATACATAAGGTGCAACTTGCCCTCTTGGGCAGCGGTCACGACCCAGCCATAACACCTCTACGGTGCAAGAAGCCTGATCCACCTACCCCCAAAGAGATAGATCAGGTGCCACTTGCCCCCTCGGGCAGTGGTCACGATCTAGCCATAGCACCTCTACGGTGCAAGGAGCCTGATCCACCAGCCCCCCAAACAGATAGATCAGGTACGACACTTGAAAAATTGCCACGATTTCTCTGGGTTGTGTGAACGGTGAACCGGATCATTACTTGCAATTTGCTGTTTTCAATTTCAGCGCCTTCTCAGGGTAGCGCTTTTGGCTCCACGCCTGTGTAGAGCTCCCTGACCGGCTGGTCTCACTTACCTGAGACAGGAGCACCCGAGTCGCGTGGCTTAATGTAAAAGCCTGCATCCCTGTACTCTGCTTATAATTTACATATTTTAACTTAGCCTGTTCTGCTTGGCCAGTGTAAAGTAAATAAAAGTTACTCACCTGTAAAGTACAGTTACATAAGAACTTACCATAACAGTAGATCTTCGAGAACAGCTCTTGCAGCAGGTTACACCATTAGGACTGAAGCCGTCAGGCACCAGAACCCCACGGAAATTTTCTAGCTAGCAGTCTTCAGCGGGGACTGCCTCCCACGTCAGTCCCACCCCCGACGTCCGGCATAGTACATAAGGAGGCGGTCCCCCCATAATCCTCAGTTCTCCTGCCGGAGACTCCCGGCCGCTGGATGACATCAGAAGAGGAGACCGAGGATCCGCCACCAGATGGCCAAGACTAAAAAAGAACTTCCCATCTCTAAAGATGGATATTTGGCTACTACCTACCTCCACAACAAAAGGGGGAATGGTGGGCGGGAAGGTACCTGCTGCAAGAGCTGTTCTCGGGATCTACTGTTACGGTAAGTTCTTACGTAACTGTACTATCTTCCTTCAAGATACAGCTCTTGCAGCAGGTTACACCATTAGAACTGATTCCCAAGCAATTGCGGCAATCTTATGCCACAGGGAGGAGAAAAGGTAGGGATCACAACTCTACTCGAGCCTAAGACAGAAGTCCCTGAAGGACGACTAGGCCGAAACCTGCTCTTATCCTCGATGCAATGTCCAGGCTATAATGCCTAATAAAGGTATGCACCGAACTCCAAGTGGCTGCAGCGCAAATAGCTGAGGTGGAGACATTCCTTAGCGCTGCAAAGAAAGTGGCTACTCCTCTCGTGGAATGACCCTTAACCACGCTTGGTAAGGGTTTATTGTGCTTATCATAACAGAAGGAGATACACTGGATGAGCCACCTCAAGAGAGACTGTTTAGAAACAGGAGCTCCTTCCATCCTAACAGCAAAGGAGACAAACAGTTGATCTGACTTCCGAAACTGTTTGGTTCTAGTCAGATAATACCTGAGGCACCTGTGTACATCAAGAGTGTGAAGAAGGGCTTCTCCTCGGTTGATGTACTTAGGAAAATACACTGGCAAGTCGATATCCTGATTAAGGGTGACAGCTGAAACCACCTTAGGCAGAAACTTTGGGTTTGTCCTCAGGGATACCCTAACCTGATGGAAAACTACATAAGGTTCTTTGCACATCAGTGCATGCAATTCGGAAATCCTTCTTGCTGAAGTAACTGCAACTAAAAACAACATTTTCCACGACAGAAAACGTAGCTCATAATCCGCGGCTGGTTCAAAAGGTGGCAGCGTAAGCTGCTCCAGGACAAAGGGCAAGTCCCAAGGAGGGATTGGATCCTTGATAGGTGGCCTAAGGTGGAGAACTCCCCTTAAAAAGGCGCGAGTACTGTCCAATTGGGCCACCATCCAATGGCCTATGGGGGCATGGTAAGCCGAAATTGCACAAAGGTGCACCTTGATCGAGGAGTAAGCCAGTCCAGACTGAAAAAGAGAAAGCAGGTAATCCAGAACCAGCTTTTTGGGACAATCTAATGGTGAGAAACCGTACGCTTGAGCCCACAAGCAAAATCTACGCCATGGCGTACGTCATTTGGGTTGCCGGTTTTCTGGCGGCAGAGAGTACGTCTGCCACATCTTGTGAGACCTCGTATCGCAACATGGCTATGTCTCTAGGAGCCAAGCGTGCAGGTTCAGAGAACACAAGTCCGGATGGACTAATGAACCCTCCTCCTGAGACAGCAGATGGGAGCTGATTGGCAAAGGTAGTGGTGGTTCCCGAGATAGCTGATGCAGAAGCGGGAACCAAATCTGTCTGGGCCAGAAAGGCACTATCAAAATGAGTGTTGCCTGCTCCCTGCAAAGTTTTAAGAGGACTCTCTGGATCAACGGGAAAGGAGGGAAGGCATAGAGGAATCTGCCCGCCCAGGAGAGGGACAACGCATTTCGCCAGAAAACACCAGGCCCTGGATCTAGCGAGCAAAAATCGGGCAGTTTTGCGTTGGATGGGGACGCGAAAAGGTCTAACTCTGGAGTGCCCCATCTGTGAAACAGATCCTCTGCCACTTCCTGTAGAAGTTCCCACTCGTGGACTCTGGCCTGAGAGTGACTCAGGCTGTCTGCGACGGTATTGTCCACTCCGGGACGGTACTGCAATTAGGTTTGCGCCGTGCTGCACTACCCACTCCCACACTCTCATGGCCTCCCCGCAAAGTGGGTAGGAGTGAGTGCCTCCTTGTTTGTTGAGGTAATACATCATCACAGTATTGTCTGTTTGCAACAGGAGAGTACCTGGTGGAATCTCCGACTGGAAGGCTTGTAGAGCATAAAGAACCACCCTCACCTCCAAAATGTTGATGTTGAGATGAAATTCTTGGGCTGTCCATGGGCCCCGAGACCTCACCCCATCTAGGTGTGCTCCCCACCCGAGCCCTGAGGCGTCTGTGAAGAGAGTCACAGTCGGAGACAGCGCTACAAAGGAACCCCCCACGGAGAGGTTTCCTGGATCTAGCCACGGTTGCCAATTCCGAATCGCGGCATTCGTGATTCGAACTGGCTGCTGCAGATGGTCCTGCCTTTGGTCCCATTGCACCCTTAGCATCCACTGAGTTACCCGCATGTGGAGCCTTGCCATTGGGACCGTTGCAATGGCTGCAGCCATGTGTCCGAGCAGGCGAAGGACCGATCTGGCCGGGACGGTCTTCTTCACTGACAGGTCCCTGATGAGGGATCTGATGTGTCCCGCTCTGTCCGTGGGAAGAAAAGCTTTCCCTCTGACGGTGTCCAGAACTGTTCCTATAAACTGCAATTTCTGGGACGGTACCAGGAGTGACTTCTCGTAGTTGATGAGAATACCCAGTGACTGAAAAAGGGCCTGGGTACAATGAATGGCCGTCATCAGTGCTTCCTTGGAGGCAGCCATGAGAAGCCAGTCATCCAGGTACGGGAACACGTAGTGGCCTTGTCTCCTCAGAGACGCCGGTACGACCGCCATGCACTTCGTGAAGACGCCAGATGCCGATGACAGCCCGAAAGGAAGCGCTCGGAACTGATAATGGCGGCTCAAACTCAAAGCGCAGGAACCTCCTGTGCGCTTAAGCAATTGGGATGTGCAGGTAAGCGTCCTGCATGTCCAGTGATGCCAGAAAGGTGTCTCGTTTCAGCATGGGGATTAGGCCCAGAAGGGTGACCATGCGGAAGCGTTTGTAGATGACCGACAGATTGAGGTCGCTGAGGTCCAGAACTGGACAGAGGTCCCCCGTTTTCTTTGGAACCAGAAAGAAGTGTGAATAATAGCCTAGACCTCTCTGGTTCTCTGGAATGTGCTCTAAGGCTTCTTTCTCTAGAAGCGCGAGCACTTCCTGCTGTATAAGCAGGGCATGCTGACCCGAGTAGCGGGAGAGCAGGGGAGGTCTTGTAGGTGGGCTGCCTACAAATTCTATATAGTGGCCTTTTTCGACCAATTGCAGCACCCACCTGTCGGTGTTTATCGACCGCCACCCTAGCAGGTGACGTGCGATGCGACCCCCGACCTTCGTTTCCCGTTGATCCTGAGGAGGGGCAGGGGCCGGGAAGGAGTCATGCTGTGGCAGCGTTAGATTACGCAGGTTGGGCCAACTTTGTGATTCTGTGGCCTCTACCTGGGGATGACTTGGCCTGTGCTTTTCGGGAAAAGGAGCCTCTCTGCTGTTGACCGGAACACGGTTGTTGCCTTTGTGTCCGGCCACGAAAACGACTCTGGTTCCTACGAAAGGAACTAGGTCGAGATCTGTACATGGCCTGGACAGATCTAACTGCCTTCCCCACATCCTTAAGTTTGGTGGTCACCTTCTCAGAGGCTTCACCAAAAAGGACTTCCCCGTTGTAAGGAACGTCCATGATGATGTTCTGGACGTCCGGGGTAAACCCCGAGACACGGAGCCAAGAGTGTCTCCGGAGACAAACGCCTGAGGCTGCAGCTCTGGCTGAAGAGTCCACAGAACTGTATGCTGCTCTGAGCACCTGGGTCCCAACATCCGAACCCGTAAGGAGGAGATTCAAAAGCTCCTCCTTTTGACCACCATCGGACATTTTCTCAACCAGGTCCTGTCCCTGCTCCCACAATGCGTTCTGGAATTGAACCATGTGGGTGAGGTAATTTAGGGACCTGATGGCGCAGGTCACTGCCGCGTACGTGCGCCTACCCAGGACATCCAACTGCTTGGATTCCGGGTCCAGTGGCTACATGCTCAAGTGCTGAGGTCTCTGAGACCGGTCATGCGAGGCCGTGATGACTAGGGAATCAGCCAGAGGATGGTTCGCCAGATACTGGTCCTCCCTCTGGGCCTTGCATAGGCAGTCAGCCTTCTTTGGCACTGCCGGTGTCGAATGCGGACGCTTCCACACAGCCTTGGTGATGTTCGTGAAGGTGTCCACCAAGGGTGGTACTACCACAGGCTTTGGATCTTTCTGCCAAAGGTAACGGGCAAGGCGCTGTCTCTCGGGGTCCAGCTCTTCAGCATCCCACCCCTTATTCTCCTGAATGTGCCTCATGATCTCAGCAAACGAGGGGTCATCCGGAGGAGACCAAGGAAGGTCGTGTGGGTCTGGGGAGGGAATACTGATGGGAGAAGGAGATCTGGAGTGCCCTGAGGTGTCAGATCTACAATCCTCCATGGACAAGGTGTACCGGCGTCTTCTGGGTCTCTTAGGGCTGGGTGACCCTGAAGTGGATCTTGATGGAGGTCTTCTCCTATCTGAGGATCTACCCCTAGGAGTGGTTGCTGGCTCCTTGGGAGTTGGTGACCATCTTACGGACCCCTTGGATGGAGGGAAGGGCGTAGGCGTTGAAGGAGTAGGTGGAGGCGGAGCCAAAGTAGGAGGAGGGTGTGTTCGAACCACATTCTTCCTGATGGTGTCCCACCAGAAGGTGAAGAGCTCCTTCACCTGTCAAATTCAGTCCCGATGACGGGCCGTGTGCCGGTGGCCTGTCGCCGGGGTCGGGTCCACGGGGGGTCTCCCGCTCAAGGGAGGGTTCCCGTGGAAGCGCGACTGTTCTGGAGTCACCCGCCTGGTCCTCGGGCTGAGTGGTGTCCTCCTCCGAAGATACCTTCCGACCGACGTCGGCAGGCGACGGTGGTGCGGTCCCCCCTCTGGAGTAGCGGACATCGGTCCCCTGGCCGACGCCCTGGGAGGCGAACGCCTGGCCGGCAATGGGTGTCTGACTGTAGCCGGCTCCTAGGAGTGCCTGTGATGCTTGGCCGACGTCGGGTCCGGCGTCCATTTCAGGGACGTCAGTTCTTTAGTCTTACACAGGACTGGGTCCGACCCACGCAGAGGCTGGGACACCGACCTGGCGTCGGAGTCCCGACGGCGGGAGGAAGACTTGTGGTGCTCCCCAGACTTGGACGAGGCCTCAGAAGGGGTGGATGAAGCCGATGGCCTGGAAGTCTTAATAGGCTGCAAAGAGGAGGAGCCGCTGGAGGCTCTGACTTGAACCGGGGGAGGCTGGGATTGAGCTCTGGAGGGACAGTGGTCTGACCTCGACCCGGAGCTGCGGGAGTCCAAGGCCCTCGACGGGGTCCTGGGCCTTTCCTTCTCCCGGTGTTTCTCCCGGTGCTTATGGGTCTTCCCTGACAACTTCCCCCTGGAGGAAGGTTCCCTATCCATAACCTTGAGTTTCTCCTCCAAGAGAAGCGCCAGAGAACCTTCTGGCGGCTGATCCTGGTGCGACTGTTGAAGCCCTGGCAGAGGAGCAAGCCTTGGTGTCGTGTTCCGGGCCTAGACAACGCACACAGGCTGAGTGAGGATCCCTGAAGGGGATCTGTTTGCCGCAGGCATACTTCGATGGGTGACCTTCCAGAGAGGTGTTTGGAGAGGACATCAGATGAATCCAAGTTCGAAAGAAGGAAGGAGAACGTCATAGTTCCTAGTCGTCGCACGCTAGAAAGTGACCGAGAGGCCGATGCTAGCGATGTCGACGGCAGGAAAAGAACTGAGGATTATGGGGGGGACCGCCTCCTTATCTACTATGCCTGACGTCGGGGGCGGGACCGACGTCGGAGGCGGTCCCCGCTGAAGACTGCTAGCTAGAAAATTTCCGTGGGGTCCTGGCACCTGACGGCTTCAGTCCTAATGGTGTAACCTGCTGCAAGAGCTGTATCTTGAAGTAAGATCAGGAGTTCTAGGAATGGCATATGTTGTTCATGTCCACTTACTGGCAGGTTGCTTGCTGCTTTAAATCTTGCCAGAAGGTCTTCAAGCTGGCACCTCCCACCCAACCAGGTGGTAAAACTCTCGGCTCCACCCCATGACCCCAGATCAAGCCCGCTGGAAGCCAGGTTGCGTGTCGAAGCCGGGGAGTTCGGGTGGGTCATGTGGATGAACAACATATACCATTCCTAGAACTCCTGTTACAGGTGAGTAACCTGTATTTCTAGGGACATGGATATGTTGTTCAATCCTCACTTACTGGCAGGCTCCTAGCAGTTCTCTGGGAGAAGGGAGGCAAGGCGCACACCCCCTACTTGGGAAATAAGGAATGGAAAACAGAGGTCCCAAAACCAGCATCCCGGCATGACTCAAGGTTGATGTGGTAGTGGGTAATGAAGGTGAGTGCTGACTTCCAGGTAGCAGCCCTGCAGATTTCCTGGACAGGGACATCCCTGGAAGCAGCCACCGAAGCAGCGGTATGGAAAGCTCCATGCCCACCAACCTATAGCAGAGATCTATGCAGGAGGTGACCCACCTGCCTCTCGTCCGCTTGGCTGCGGGTCTGCCAGGTGCGGCTTCAGTGTAGGTGACAAACAGCTGGCTAACCTCTCCCTGAACTTCAGCCGTCCACTCCTTATAATAAGAGAGCGCTCTTCTAGGGGTCCAGAGTATGGAGCCTATATTCGGCCTCCGAGGCGTGACTGGGGTAGAACACTGGCAGAAACACCACCTGGTTAAGGTGAAACTCAGACACCACCTTCGGAAGGAATTTCAGGTGGGGGCGCAGGACAACCTTGTCCCTGTGGAAGACCAGATAAGGAGACTCTATGGAAAGCGCCTGGAGCTCTCCCATCCTTCTGGCTGACATAATAGCCACCAAGAAGGCGGTCTTCCATGACAGGTGGGAGATATCGCACCTGTGCATCGGTTTGAATGGCTTGCCCATGAGTTTAGCCAATACCAGCAGTAGATTCCCATGGAGGTGGAGGTTCGTGCACCAGAGGGGATATGTGATCAAGGCCTGTGAAAAAGCGCCCGACCACCTTCTCCTGTGCCACCGACTGCTTCCCGGCACGTGTCCAGTAAGCAGAGATGGCTGCCAGGTGCACTTAAGGGTCATTGACCGAAGCCCTTGCTGAGAAAGGGACCACAGGTAGTTCAGAATGCTGGCCAAGGAGCAGGAAGAAGGGTCCAACCCCTTATCCTGACACCAAGTGGAGAATCTCTTCCATTTGAAGGCATAGCATTTTCTGGTCAACTCCTTACGGGATGCCTCAACAACGCTGAGGACCTCGTCGGAAAGACCCAAGGCCTGGAACTCTAGCCGCTCAGGAACCAAGCCGTCAGGTGCAGGGATTGAAGGTCCGGGTGGAGTACCTTCCCCTGGTTGACTGAGATCAGGTCCAGGTGGGCTGGAAGCCGCCTCGGGAGCCTGGAGCTGAGGCTGAGGAGATCTGGATACCAGAACCTGCGGGGCCAGTCTGGGGCTACCAGAATCACCTGCGCCTTGTCCCTCCTCACCTTGAGAAGCACCTTGTTGATCAAAGAAAATGGGGGAAAGACGTAGAAGAGGCCCGGGGTCCACGGCCTCAAGAAGGCATCCCCCTGCAACGAGCCCTGCTGGGGGGGCGGGCATGAAACAGCCTCAGCTTCGCATTCTCCCTGGAGGCAAACAGGTCCACCTGAGCTGTGCCCCAGTGGGAGAACAGATCGTGTACTACCTCCAGCAGGAGAGACCACTCGTGAGATGCAGTACCTATCAGGCTTAGGGCATCGGCCAGAGTGTTGGAGGCTCCTGTCACATGGATGGCTAGGAGATCTGCCTCCAGTCTGCTCAGGAGGGACCAAATGTAGAGAGCTTCCTTGCACAGGAGCAAGGAGTGCATCCCGCCCTGGCGGTTTAGGTAGTACATGGTCGTGGTATTGTCCGTCTGGACCTGGACCACTTGACCCCGTACAAATGGAGCGAGGGCTAGTCGGACCGCTCGAAACTCCAGCAGGTTGATGTGGCATCAAGACTCCTGAGGGGACCAGAGGCCATGTGCTCTGTGCTCCCCCAGATGGGCACCCCAACCCATCAGAGAGGCATCGGTCGTTAGAATGACCGTCGGCTCGGGGCAGACAAACGGGATGCCCTCCTGCAGATGAGCTGGAACGATCCACCACTGGAGAGCATTCCACATCTCCTGCGTCACTACCACTGACTGGTCCAGAGGACCGGAGCACTGTGACCATTGGCGGGCCAGCCCCCATTGAAGGGGATGCATGTGCCAGCGGGCCCAACGGACCACGCTGGTGCAGGCCGCCATGAGGCCCAGGAAGTCCCGGGCAGGGTGCAATTACCCAACCAGAAATGACTGGGCAAAGGTGGAAAGAACCTCCTTGCAGTCTGCCAGGAGCAATGCTCCGGCTCGAGGAGAGTCGAGCTCTGCCCCGATTAATTGAATCACCTGTGTTGGCACGAGTTCCGTTTGGCCTCATTGATGAGGAGGCCAATCTGAGAGCAGACCTGGAGGGCCAGATCCCTGGCCCGCTCCACCTCCAGCCTGGAGGGGGCTACAATCAGCCAGTCATCCAGGTAAGGGTACACCCGGACCCTTCGGCGCCGCAGGAATGATGTCACCACTGCCATGCATTTGGTGAAGACCCAGGGAGCTGGAGAGAGGCCGAAGATCATGGCCCGGAACTCGTAAAGGGACCCCTCCGCTCTGAAGCAAAGGAATCGCTGGAGGGACGAACGGATTGGGACGTGAAAGAACGTGTCCTGGAGGTCCAGAGAATAGAACCACAAGCCTTGTTCCAAGGATGGACTGATCTGTGCCAGATTGACCATCCTGAAGGTTCACGACCTTAAGAACTTGTTCAGGTCGTGTAGGTCTAGAATGGGTGCCAATCCCCGTTCATTTCGGGACCAGAAAATACCTGGACATAAACCCTGGATCTGGTGGAGGATCCGCCACCTTCTTGATCACCTCCCTTTGGAGTAACAGAGCAATGTTGGCTCGACAAGCCGACAGAGGCTGCAAACCCCAAAGCCCACCCGGGGGGGGCAATGGCTTGATATGGTGGGGCCTGCTCGAATTCCAGAGGCAGACCTTTCCCTACCACCTCCAACACCAGCGGTCCACGGTGATAGTGGACCAGGCAGAAAAATAAGTGGGAGCCGTCCCCCAGGGGAACTGGGGGGGGGGGTGACGAGGCTGGGGGCGACAACCCTCAACCCGTCACTGGGCAGGCTTGGAGGAAGGACCGGCCGAGGGACCTCCTGGGCCTTTTTCTCCCAGCTTCCTGCTGGAGGAAGCTGCAGACTTGGCTTTGGGGCGCCAAGTGTGAGCCTGCTGGCCCTGATGCTGATGTTGCTGGGCAGGAAGTGCCACAGGGACAGAAGGCGGAAAGGGCTTACGCTGCTGCTGGTGGCCTTTGTCCTTCTGGGAAGACGTGACAGAGTCCAAGGTGGCACTGGACTTCTCGATCCTCTGCAAGTGACCCTCCACCCCAGGACCGAACAAGTTGGTACCCAGGAAGGGAACATCTGCCAGCTTGTGCTGGGTCTCTGCCGTGAATGTGGAGATCCGCAGTCAAGCTCTGCGGCGCATGGCCACTGCGGCCACTACTGACTGGGCACAAGAGTCTCCAATGTCAAGAGCAGTTCGGAGCGGTTGCTTTGCCACTGCCCTTCCCTGATCCTGCACCTGCTTGACCGTAGTCTGGAGGTCAGCCGGGAGACAAGGAAACACCTCATCCAGGGAGCCCAAAAGGGCATGGGAAAAGTGTGCCATCAGTACGGCCGAACTGGCCTGACGAAGGCCTAAGGAGGACGCAGCTTAAACTTTACGCCTGGAGTAGTCCAGTTTCTTGGACTCTTTATCCAATGGCTTGTCCACATGCCGAGCGTTTCCGGAGTGCTGTAAAACACTGTTGGTCAGCAACCCCTCTGCAGTGGGGTGCTCCGAGAATCCAGAGAGTGAGCCGGTGGGAACAGCATACTTCCTGGCCATCCTGGCCGAGGCAGCTGGACAAGGAGCCAGCTGCTGCCATAATTCCAGGGCTGGGCCAGCAATGGCTTCGGCCACAGGAAAGGCTTCCGTAGGAGAATCCCCTTGATCCAGCATCTCCGTGAGGGGATACTTGGCCTGCTTTGACACGGGTTCGAGCTTCATCCCAGTAGATTCTGAGATGAGCCGAAGTAATCCCATGAACGAGGATGGGCTCTCATCCACCAACTGTCCCCCAGAGGACGCAAGGTCGAGAGGGCTGGAGAACAGGGAAGAGTCATCGTCAGACTCCGAGGAGTCTGTAAACAGCTGCCGAGGATGATCAGGAGTGAGGGTGACCGACAACCGATGGGGCAACCCATGACCCGACCGAGAATCCTTGGTCGGAGCCCCAGTTTTAGGTTGTGGGGGTGAGGGTTCCACCACGATGGGTGGTGCAGCTGGTTTCGGACGAACAACCGGCACCGGCTTCGGCACCTCGATGACCACGAGGGGTTGTTTTGGCTGCTCAAGTGACAGCAACTTAATGGCCAGGGAAGGCAATGGAGTCGGCTTGCTCCCGGACAAAAGAAGCTGCTGCCACATCAGATCCTCATAGCGCCGACGTAACTTGCGCCGAAGCCCATCCTCAGAGGATGATGAGGATGAGCGGCGCCGTCGCTTCCCTCTGTGTCAAGACAGAGACCGCCAATGTCGGTGGGATCGGCTGGACCGAGAGGAGGTCCGAGACCGAGACCAAGATCCTTGGTGTTTCCGAGGGTGGGTCTGGGAGGGAGCGGGGGAAACCCATTCCTCCCCCGGCTCCGGGACCTTAACCGGGGACTCCGGCACAGAAGGTATGGGCAAGTCGTCAGTTTCCACCAGGGGAACCAGTGAAGAAGGGTCGTCGGCTTCTCCAGTCGACAACCCATCCGACGGGTCGAGAAAAATCTCAACCGCATCGACGGGTGTCTCGGCCGGCTGACCTGACGGGGACACCGTGAAGCCAGCAGCCTTAGCCGCAACCTCGACCAAAGTCAAGTGTCGACTATCCAGGGAAAGGGACCTCTCCTGCTCCCACAAACGTCAACAATGGGACATACCTTTTGAGTCCTTTTTCTTGGACCAAGAGGAGTGTCTGGATGGCCCCTCTCCTTTAGTAGAGAGGGACTGACAAAGCTCCTTAAATGAAGCCGAGTAGGAGGAGCCCAAGGAGAGTGGGATAAATGCCGCGACAGAGGAAGAAGAAGATGCGGCCTGGGCCGCCTCCGAGTTTCGGTTTAACCAACGAGTTAGGATCCAGGCATAAAACGCAAAGTGCTAAGGAGGGAACCTGAGCTTCCAAGTGGTAAGGAAGGTCTGGCGTCATGGGGCGGAGCCGAGAGTTTACCACCCGCGTGGGTAGGAGGAGCCAGCTTGAAGACCTTCTGGCAAGATTTAAAGCGGCAAGGAACCTGCCAGTAAGTGTGGATTTGAACAACATATCCATGTCCCTAGAACTTGCCATTCCCCCCGCTGCAGTTTCTCTCCAACTGTATGTGCACTGATTCAGTGCTAGCTCTGCAAACTTTCCCTTGATTTTTCCCCCAATTAAGCTTTCACTCTGTACACGACTTGAACAGAGTTTGTAAAAAGGTTTTACTGACTTTGTTAATATATATATTTTTAATCCTATTTAAGACTGTACAGAGTTTACAAGCTTACTGCTATGGACTTAGAAAATTCAGTGAATTGTAAAATCTGTGTAGCCTCTGTCTTGAGCCTAAGGCTTCTGCCCTTGACTTTCATTCTTAATCATCTTCCTTTGTCCCCCTGTCCTCCTCTGTCTCTGTTCTATCCCTCCTCCCCCCCAATCAGTCTGTTCTTTTTGCTTGTTTGGATTCCTGAGTTAGCGGCACCATGCCTCTGTCTGAGACTGCCTCCTGACTTGTCTTTCAAGTTGCTCAGCTCTCTTTGTGTGACTCTGTTTAGACACCCCCCATCTGCTCCTATTTAATCTGCTGTCTCCTTCCTTACAGGTGCCACTTGCCCCCTCGGGCAGTGGTCACGATCCAGCCATAGCACCTCTACGGTGCAAGGAGCCTGATCCACCAACCCCCCAAAGAGACAGATAAGGTACTAAGCTTGAAAAATTGCCACGATTTCTCTGGGCTGTGTGAATGCTGAACCGGATCATCACTTGCAATTTGCTGTTTTCAATTTCAGCGCCTTCTCAGGGTAGCGCTAATGGTTCCATGCCTGTGTAGAGCTCCCTGATTGGCTGGTCTCACTCACCTGAGACAGGAGCACCCAAGACGTGTGGCTTAATGTAAGCCTGCATCCCTGTACGCTGCTTATAATTTATATATTTTAATTTAGCCTGTTCTGCTTGGCCTGTGTAAAGTAACTTACCATTCCCCCGCTGCAGTTTCTCTCCAACTGTATGTGCACTGATTCAGTGCTAGATCTGCAACCTTCCCTTGATTTTCATCAACCCCCCCTTCACGACCCCCAGGCCTCCTTTAAATGCACACAGTCTCTGCCCACTCCTATCTGATGTTTCAATTTATTGGTTACTTGCTGTCAACAACTGCAATTCCTACCATCCCCTTTTTGCAACTAAACCTTCTAGCAGTTTTATCTCATTCTGTCTTGCTGAGGCATACCATTTTGGTACTTTAGGTTTGCTTATTGCTGACTAGCATATCCTGTCTTGCTGTCTAGCATATCCTGTCTTGCTAAGGCACTGTTTAACTTGAAAATTGTACTACAAATTACTGAACGGTGACTGATTTGCCAAAAAACTGTTTATTGTCTAAAAATGTTCCCAGCAACCAAGTGTTACAGCCCCTTTGTGACTTTGTAGCTCTCTCCAGACTGCAAGGCGCCAAGGAAATCGCAGGCTTTTCAGTTGCTAATTGAGCTGTTTTCGCTCAGACTGCTAGCCTTTGTGTTGCCCCACTATTAATTTGAGCTACTCTCTCCTTTCTGTAGCTGAGAGCGGTATACATTTATCTTGCGGTACTCCGTTTTTAAACTTCCCCAAACAGTCGCATACTGAACAACGATCCCTGGGACCTATATAACTTAGATAGCAGAAGCTACTGCAGTACGCTGCTTGCTTACATAAAGGGCAACCATGACAGGCCTTGTTTGGCTACGCTTATTCACCAGCCTTTGTATAATACCCAATGTGGTTAGGCAACCTGATAGAATTGATTCCAACAAAGGTGCATGCTCTACCATGCTAGTCTCCCCATACACCAACACTATGAACAAATTATTCTGCCACTGTATGCCTTTGATCCCCTCACAGTTTGTGGAATCTCCTTGAAGTGGAACTGCTAACCAATATCCTCTACACTGGTCCTATACCCTATCCATTTAAACTAGGTATGGCTTGGTGCTATTCTCTGCATGGATCCTAGGATATGTATCTGTAGGGCAGCACAATAAGATGATTCCATCTTTGGACCCATGTACTCAAACCTATACCAGACACAAAAGACTTGTGCCTTTAAACTTCTCCTTGCTGCCCTGAGGAAAATTGTGCTCCTTCTACTCCTATGCTCAGGTGACATCAAACTTAACCCTGGCCCTACGAAAGTGCGCTCATCTCCTTCTGAACTCACAACTTTGAAAGGAATTAGCTTTTTGCACACTAACATGTGTAGTCTTTTAAAGAAGCTCGATTCAGTCCAGGCTTGGATTACTCACACTGCACCAGACGTACTCATGCTTTTGGAAACATGGCTCCAGGCATACAACCCAGACAGAGAGGCAAATATCCCTAACTACCTCCTCTTCAGTACCGACAGGCAGACCGGGGTGGAGGAGTAGCCATTTATGTTAAAAACAAATTCTAAGTATCTATATTAGATGCTACCTCCTTTACCTGTGGATTTGAATGTCTGTCTCTTGAAGTAGAGCTTTCCCCATCAGTGGCAGTCCGCATCATAGGATGCTACAGACCTTCAGCAGCAGGACCGCAACTTCCGACACACCTGTCATCCCACCTGGATACTACCCCAATGGAAACAATCATACTAGGTGGCCTTAACTATGATTGGCTGACTAAGGTCTCGTTACCCCTGAAAGAATTCTGCAACTCTCATGGGCTCACTCAACTTATTACTGAGCTTACTCGCATCAACAAAAAAAAAAATCCAATGAGAAGCACCCCTTGGATGTTCTCCTTGTTAGCAGACCTCATTCCTTTTCCCATGCTGGTATCCTCTTAGTGGACGTTAGTGACCACTGCTTTATTGGTGGCACGAGAACTGTTACCAAACCACTATCTACATCAAAGTTTTCCACTAAAAGATCCAGATGGAACTTCCATCCTATTGCATACTTCAGTGATCTAAAAAACTCTTTGCTATGGCAGAGTTTCTACCTGGCTAAGTCAGTGAGCGATGCCTTTGACATTCTTCATGAAATCATATCCAGCGCCCTAAACAGCCGTGCTCCCCTGGTTAAAGCATGAATAAAAGCCAGAACCTGTCACTGGTTCTCACCGGATCTGAAGGCTGCCTTACTCAAAAGAGATTACTTCTGGAAAAAGGCTTGTAAATCTCATGCTGACACAGACTGGTGTCTCTTCAGGGCATCTAGAAACACCTGTACTAAGCTGGTTAGAAGGCCAAAGCCAACTTTTATCAAACTGAGCTACTCTCTGAGTCAAACTGCCCTACCAAGTTCTGGTCCACCATAAAAGAGCTATCTGGCCACTCTCCAGGAAGTGCGATTCCTTCCAAAATTACCACTGATAATATTATCATTAACGATAAATTAGAGATACTGCAGGCTTTCAACAATCACTCTGCCACTGTTGGCCTGGCGTTTGATACCGCACCTGTAAGTAGCCTTCTTCCTCAGACCAGCACCCAGCCTTCAGAACCAAGTAGCAATAACATGGACTTCTCCTTTTCACCTACCACCATAAAAGAAGTTGAAGATCTTCTTCTACGACTAGATACTAAAAAAGGTGCTGGGGCCAACTCTTTCGACCCATATTTCTTGAAAATAGCATACCATATACTTGCTACACCTATAACACACCTATTCAATCTGTCCCTAACACAAGGCTCCATCCCCAAGGCATGGCAAACTGCTCATGCCATTCCCCTGTTTAAAGCAGGGGACCCCTGTGACCTAAATAACTATAGACCAATCTCCCTTCTTCCCATACTTTCAAAACTTCTGGAAAAAATTGTGGATACGCAGCTCTGGGGGACAGTCGGTGGATGAGAGCCCATCCTCGTTCATGGGATTACTTTGGCTCATCTCAGAAAATGTGTTTGTGCCATGTTTCTGTACCTCAGTAAGGCTTTCGACACTGTCGACCACTGCCTGCTCCTCTCCACCTTAAAAACTATAGGCACTGGCTCAACCACACTGGGATGGTTCCAAGACTACCTTTCTGATAGACAGCAACAAATTAAGGCTGATGGAGAGATTTCTCCACTTAAACCGATAAAAAGAGATGTCCCCCAGGGCTCCATATTGGGCCTATTACTGTTTGCCATTTATATCAACAGCTTGGATGTAGGCATCAAAGATGCCTGTATTCACTTGTTTGCTGACAACACGGTGCTCTACTTAAGCTGGGAATCTCCTGAAGCTGCCTGCGCCGAGTTACAAGCTGACTTTAATACTCTGCAGTACTAGCTCCTTAGCAAAAAGTTACTACTAAATGCAAAAAAAACAAGGCCATTCTTTTCTCACCATCAGGCCCAGGAGCTTACTCTGCTGTCGCTATTCCATTACCATCAATCTCTACCTTATTAGGAGAAAATCTTGAATTTGTGACTAAACTCAAATACCTTGGTATTTGGCTAGACAACAAACTCTCTTTTGTGGACCACACAGAAGAACTGCCGAAAAAACTGAGGCAGAGACTTGGTCTTTTTTTCAGAATTAAACGCCTCTTGACCACAGACGCAAGAAGACAGCTTGTCCAATCTACATTCCTTTCATTAATAGACTATGCCGACTTCATTTATGGCCATTGCCCTGCCTCGTATCTTGCAAAACTGGATGTATTATATCATAGAGCAGGGTTTTATTTAACTCTAAAAATTGATTAGCGTTTTGCTCATAAAAGTGTTAAATCTTTGTGAAAATGCATAGCTCTTGCCTCACTGTGTTTAACAAACACAGCACTTCTAGAAAACCTATATCAATACTTTTTGTACAGTTAGTATCATCCCAAGAAAAAAAACTGCTAATTAATTATTTAAAACCCTGTAGAGCACTGAGATTCATAACTGGCCTTCCGAAATTCACACAACACTGCTATTTATATGCAGCTGTAGGGTGGCCCTCCCTTCAATACAGGCGTTACAGAAATGCAGCCCTATGGACGCTCCGAGCCCGTGCCAACAAACACCCACAATACGTTGTTAACTGTCTCCCCCTTAGTCCTATTAGGAACTATGCCTTAAGAAGTCAAGTGCAGATTTCTTTGAATGTCCCAAGGGCCAACACTCGCTTTGGAAGGGCCGCCATAAGCTATGCCCTGCCTACTCTTTGGAATAGGATACAAAAATCATTGAGACTTAGCTCACCCATCAGCCCTGCCTTCTTTAAGACCCTCTATGACCAAACGTTTGCTGAAATCTGTAATTGCTTCTATCGCTCCTACCAGCTTGACTATTGTTCCTCTCTTCTTCAACACTAGTCCCAGCTGTTTATCCAAATCAGCCCTTGCCACTACTACTCCCCCACTCCTCTGCCCCACTTGCCCTTAGCACCCTCTGCATCCCTCTTATTCACCACCCCCTTCTGCCGCATTTACCTAAGGCTTACACACTGTTATGTGCACCTCCAAAGCTTAGGAATTTTCATCCAGGCCTGTAACATGTTTCTGCTGGATATAAATATAAATATTTATTTTTTTCTTCTATGGTTTGTATATGACATCCATACACATCCTGCTCCTGTGGGAACTGTATATATATTACGTTCGGGTTGTGTTATGTATATCTTTCTTGTACATGTGACTTGGAATGTAAATACTCTGCTTCTATCAGTATTGTAAACATGTTGTTCCTTTTGTATTATGTATATTTATATGTAACTGTACAATTTTCCCTGCCAACAGCAGGTCCACCTTGTAAATGAGCTTGCTCAATGGTGATCGCCTGGATAAATAACGATTTTATTGATTGACCACCGCTAGGCACTTGGTGAACACTCTGGGGGCCGATGAGAGGTCAAAGGAGTGTTCAAAACTGGTAATTTTGACCCAGTAGGTGGAAGCGCAAAAATCTGTGGTGGGCAGGATGGATGGGAATATGAAAGTAGGCATCGTTCATGTCTAGGGTGTAAAGCCAGTCTCCCTGCTTTAGAACTGGCATGATGACAGATACTGTAGAGTGATCATGCGGAATCGTTTGTACTGAATGTAAAGATTCAGTTGTCCGAGATCCAGTATTGGTCTGCGGTCTCCCATACGTTTGGGCACGAAAAAGAAGTGAGAGTAAAATCCTATTTGATGTTCCAGAAGGGGCACCGGCACAACAGCCTGTTTGGTCAAAAGGGGCGTCAACTCCTCCCGTAGGATCGGTATATGATTTGGAGGATAATGAATCTTGCGTGGACGGCCAGGGCGTGGGGTGGAGATCCAGAGTATGACCCTTCTATATAATCTGAAGTACCCAATTGTCGGAAATGATCGTTTGCCAGGCCTCAAGATAGAGGGCAAAATGACGCCCGCCCCCCCCCAATAGCCTCTGAGGCCTGGTCAAGAAGGCGGGGGAAAGCCCTAGTGGGTCACTGGGAGATGGGGGGGTGGCTCCACCTGCAGGGCAGGAGCATGCACCTGGGGCGGTAGAGGTGTTGCCTCTGATGGACTGAGCACGACCTCTGAAGCCACCTTTATTATTACCTCTAAATTGTCCACCTCTTTTGGAATAAGAGGAGTGTCGAGCATTGTAGGTTGTAGCTGGGGTGTGATACGTGCCATGTACTGTACAGAGGGCTCTGCCTGATGCCTGTAAGTCATCCAGTAAGGTTTGAGTTCCTGGCCAGAACAGCTTGGACCTGTTAAAGGGGGCATTAGCTACTTTATGTTGTGTATCAGGTGCAAAGCCTGAAATGCAAAGCCAGGTATGGCGACGCAAAGTGATACCAGTGGCTGACAGTGGGGCTGAGGTTATCTAGGGCATTATACTGTATCCCAACCTGAGAAGGTGACAGGAGATAGAATTGCTATTTATCACTGCAGCCAATACTTTATCCCTGTCCTGCAAGGGAGGGAGTTTATTGATAAGTTCAATGGCAGGGGACCCCAGGGTACGCTGATATTGGATCATATGACCCATATAGTTCAAAATTCTGATATTCATAGCACCTGAGGAAAATACCTTTTTCCCCAGATTGAAAATTCTTCAGGATTCCTTATCAGGAGGAAAAGAGCTCATGTGCATGGGTTTTTTGGTACGGGCATGAGCGGCATTAATGATCACAGAATCTGCCTCTGGAATACTAAACAGAAAACTGTGGTCCAGAGGAGATCGATATAGGTGATCCACTTTGCAGGGAACAGCTGTAATAGCTGAAGGTTGATGCCAAGCAGCTAGCATGGCATTCTGGTAGGTAGAAATTAGTGGGGGAACCACTAAAACCAGCTCCTCAGGTTATTCCAGGTATTCTGCCATATCCTTACGTTGTTTGTCATGTTCAGTAGCGGAGAATCCAATGACCTTTTGAATTTGAACCATCATGTCACTGAAGGACGGGTCATCTGGGGAAGAGGCTGTGACAGGCAGAGGCAAATCCTCAGCCAGAGTAGAGATTTCCAAATAGAGGGATTCAAGATTAGGAAAATCCCAATCTGGAAATTCTTCATCCTCAAGATCACAGGTGAAATTAGGCAGTAATTCTTGATCATCTGACAAACAGTCCTCTATAAATGGGTGAGGAGACCAGGGAGGCATGGTATCCCTGTCACCATGAAATCGTTTAGGCGGAGGAGGGGGAGGAGATCGAGAAAGATCACCCAGCTCTTCAGAAGGCTGGGAATACCGCATGGCATGTCAGACTACACTGGTAAGGTCCCGTTCCTGGGAAAGGGTGGGAACATGCTGGGAAACAAGGAAGGTGATAGAGGGAATGGGATGGGTAGCACAATCAGGTCTTGCCCCTGGATAATAAAGACCAGGGTCCCAATCCCTGTCCGCCTCACCCCTATATGAAGACACCTGAGTAGATGGAGGGGCCTTTGATAAGGCATAAGCCACAGGTTTCTCCTGAGGAATGCGGGGTCTCGTCAACGAGCCTGCACGGGAAAGAGTTATTTTCACTCAAAATAACATATGCCATCAACATGAGAGAAGCCCCCCATCGACGGAGCAGCAGCATACTTGGCTGCATGCAACACGCTGGAAAACGTCGTTGACAAGAGGGTATAAGCCTAGTTCACAGAGAAGTTACTGACTGAACTGCATTTAAAGCACTGGAAAGCGCCGTTGACCAGTGGGTATGAGCCCCCGTTGATGAAGAAGCACTTAAAGGACTCTCTGTCTACGGAGGAACACCAGAAAAGGTGGCCGTCGACTGACGTCTAGGCAGGAAGTGTGAGGACTGTTTCTCCTTCTCCTTTTTCTGCCTAGAACGAGAGCCAGCAGTGGGGGAGCTCTTGGTGTGGGTCCCCTGGTTCTCCAAGAGACATTTTCTGCTCCATCAAAAGTCTTTGAATTTCAAGCAACTGTCGTCGACGAGTTGCCTGATTAAAGTCCTGACATAAGTTGCAGGAATTGGTGTTGTGTGTGGGTCCCAGACACCTTACACAAAGTGTGTGATTGTCAAAGTGGTATATTTTCCTACCAGAATGGCAGGAACAAAATAAAGCTTGTTTAGTTGAAGAATCAGTAGACATTCATCTTAGTTTCAAAGTTCTCATCGATGACTGCTACACAGAAGTTGCACTAGCTGCTGCGCGAGCTGAAGACGGCAGGAAAATGAACTGAGGATACCAGAGACCACTCACACTTATATAGGAAACAGGAAACTGATGTCATGCATGGTCGGTCCCTGGTGAAAAACTGCTAGAAGAGCTGCCGTGCACCACAGCGACCTCTGCTGGATACCGAAAAGTATTACCTACTGCAAGAGACCACTCCATGAAAGATCTACTGTTACAGGTGAGTAACCTGTTTTTCAAGGGATGTGGACATGGTGTTCTAGCCACACTTCTGGCAGACTCCTAGCAGTTTCCCTGGGAAGAGGGGTCAAGGCTCACACCCCCTACTTTGGAAATAAAGAATGGAGAACTGAAGCCTCAAAACCAACATCCCAGTGTGACTCAAGATCGATGTGGTAGTGGGAAATGAAAGTGCGTGCTGACCTCCAGGAAGCAGCCCTCTAGATTTCCTGGATAGGGACATCCCCGGAGGCAGCGGCACGATGGGTGGTATGAGCCCTTCGCCCAACAGGTTCCCTACCTGTCAACCTATAGCAGAGGTTGATGCAGGATATAATCCACCTGCCAGTCATCCACTTAGCTGCTGGTCAGCCAGGTGCAGCTTCAGCGTAGGCGACAAATAGCTGGTGAAACTCTCCCCAAACTCCAGCCCTGTGCTCTTTATAGTAGGATAGCGCTCACCGCAGGTCCGAAGTATGGAGCCTGTGCGCAGCCTCCAAGCTGCGACTGGTGCAGTACACGGTGAGATTAATCACCTAGTTAAGGTAAAAATATGACACAACCTTCTGGAGAAACTTCGAGTTGGGGCGAAGGACAAACCTGTCCCTATGGAAGACTAGGTAAAGAGACTCCATCTAGAGCCCCTGGAGCTCACTGATCCTTCTGGCTGATGTGACAGCCGCCAGGAAGGCAGTCTTCCACGACAGGTGAGACATTTCAAACTTGTGCATCATTTCGAATGGCTTGCACATGACCTTTGCCAACACCAGCAACAGATCCTCTGGTGGTGGTTCATGCACCGAAAAGGAAATGTGGTCGAGGTCTTTCAAAAAGTACCAGACTGCCTTCTTCTGCACTACCGACTGCTGATCGGCCCGTGCCCAGTAGCAGAAATAGCTGCCAGGTGCACCTTAAGGGTCGTCAACCGAAGGCATGACAGAGAGAGACAAAAGGTAGTCGAGAATGCTAGCCACCGGACAAGATAAGGAGTCAAGCCCCTTGACCTGGCACCAAATGGAGAACCAATTCCATTTGAAGGCATAGCATTTTCGGGTCGACTCCTTCTGAGATGCCTCGACCACAGTGGGCACATCTTCGGACAGACCTAAAGCCTGGAACTCAAGCCACTCAGGAACCAGGCAGTCAGGCGCAAAGACTAAAGGTCCAGATGGAGTACCTTCCCCAGACTGATGGAGAGCATGTCTGGGCAGAGAGGAAGATGACTTGGGAGCCTGCTGCTGAGGCAATCAGCGTACCAGAACTGGCATGACCAGTAAGGAGCCCCCAGGATCACCCGTGCCTTGTCCCTCCTTGTCTTGGGCAACACCTTGTGGATCAAGGGAAACGGATGGAAGGCATACAGGAGACCCAGGGTCCAGGACCTCGAGAAGGCATCCCCCTGCAGCATTCCCTGCTGTCAGGGGGGCCAGAACAAAACAGCCTTAGGTTTGCCTTCTCCCTGGAAGCAAACCGGTCCACCAAAGGGGTGCCCCACTGGGAGAAGAGGTTGTGTACAACCTCTGGGTGGACAAACCACTCATGAGACACCTCATCCACACGGCTGAGAGCGTCCGCCAGCTGACTGGAGACACTGGCCACATGGATAGCCAGGAAGAGCATCCACCAGCTGATTGGAGACACCGGCCACATGGATAGCCAGGAGACCAGCCTCCAAGCTGTGCATGAGGATCCACATGTGGAGAGCTTCCCTGCACAGAGGAAGAGAGTGCATCTTGCCCCGCTTGCTGAAGTAGTACATGGTCGTGGTGTTGTCCATCTGGACCTGGACCACCTGACCCTGAATGTGTGGAGCAAAAGCAGTCAGCGCTAGCCAAACTGCCCAAAGCTCCAGCAGGTTGATGTGGCGCCGGGACTCCTCAGGAGTCCAGAGCCCATGGACTGTGTGTTCCCTCAGGTGGGCACCCCAGCCCATGAGAGAGGCACTGGTCATGAGGATGACCATGTGCTCTGGTCGGACAAACGGGATACCTTCCTGCAGATGTTCTGCAACTAACCACCACTGCAGGACATCCCACATCAGCTGGGTCACAGTAACCAGCAGGTCAAAGTGGCCCTTGTGCTGAGACCACTGGCATGCCAGCTCCCACTGCAGAGAGTGAATTCTCCAGCAGGCCTATTGGACCATGCTGGTGCAAGCCACCATGTATCCCAGTAGGCACAGGAAGTCCCAAGCAGGGCACAGCTGACAACCAGAAATTATTGGGAAAAGGAAGAGAGAGCCTTCACCCTATCCACCAGGAGTCGAGCCCTGGCTCTGCAAGAGCTGAGCTCCACCCCAATGAAGTTGATCAGCTGCGAGGACACGAGTTCCAACTTGGCCTCACTGACCAGGAGGCCAAGTGAGACACAGGTTGAGAGAGCCAGGTCCATGGACCTCTCCACCTTCTGCCTGGAGAGATGAGCAATTAGCCAGTCATCCACGTTGGAGTAAACCCGGAATCCTCGGCACCTCAGGTAAGCTGCCACCATTGCGATGCATTTGATGAAGACCCTGGTGACTGAGGGCAGGCCAAATGGCATGGCCTGTAACTCACAGAAGATCCCCTCCGCCCAGAACCGGAGGAACCAGCAATGGGACGGATGGATTGGGACGTGAAAAAACACATCCTGAAGATCCAGGAAGCAAAACCACATGTTCTGCTTGACAGATGGCATGATCTGTGACAGAGTGACCATCCTGAAGGTGCATGGCCAGATGAACTTGTTCAGGTCGTGCAGATCTAAGAAGGGGCGCCAGCGCCCTCCTGTCCACTTTGGCACCAAGAAGTGCCTGGAAACAAACCCTGGGTGTTCTAAAGAGTCCGAAACAGGAGCCATGACCTCCTTGAAGAGCAGCTGGGCAATGTCATCCTAGACGGCCAACAGAATGTCTAACACTATGCCTCCCATGGGGTGAAGGCTCGGCAGGGCAAGCAGAGACCCTGACCGACCACCAAGAAGACCCCACCTGTTCGTGGTAATAGCAGACCAGGCAGAAAGGAAGTGGCGAAGCCGGCCCCCAATGGAAGGACCCAGGGGACTCGGGATGGGAATGGGGAGGCACCCCCCATGCTGTCACTGGGCAGGCTTGGGAGCTGAGGAACTGACAGTGGGGCTGCCGGGACCTCTACTCCTTGGATTCCTGATGACCGAGACCATGGATTTGGGCCAGGGACGCCAAGCCTGTTGCTGTCCAGCCAGGGACTGGGCATGTTTAGCCACTGGGGCAGAGGTGGTCCAAAAGGGTTTTCTTCTTTTGAGGCTTAATCTGGTAATTCTGGGCTAAAGTCACCGAGTCCAAGGTGGCACTGGACTTCTCAATTCAGGAGATGTGTCCTTCCACACAGGACCCGAACAAGTTAGCACCCAAGAATGGAATGTCTGCCAACTTGTGCTGCATGTCAGCTGTGAAGGTGGAAAAGTGCAGCCAAGCCTTGCGGTGCATGGAAACTGCTGCCGCTGCAGACCAGCTGCAGGAATCGCAGAGATCCATGGCAGTCTGGAACTGCTGTTTAGCAACAGCTCAGCCTTGGTCCCGGACCTGCTTGCCCACAGTCTGCAGATATGCAAGCAGGTGAGGAAGCACCTTGTCCAGGGAAACCAGGAGGGTCTACGAGAAGTGGGCCATAAAAAGGGCTGCACTTGCTTGCCAAAGGCCAAGGGAGGGGGTAGCACACACCTTCTTGGCCATATGGTCCAATGTCTTGGACTCCTTGTCAGGGAGTTTGTCAATATCTCACACGTTGTCAGTGCACCGAAACATGAAGTCGGCCACAAAACCCTCAGCCCAGGGGTGTTCTGTGAATCCCAACAGGGAGTCAGCAGGGACTGCATACTTGTGGACCATCAGGGCCGACGGCACAGGGCAGGAGGCTGGGTGCTGCCATAGTTCAAGGGCAGGACTGAGAATAGTATGCTGAACCCAGAAAGACTTCCACTGGAGAGTCACCCCAGTCAAGGATCTCGGTCAGCAGGTACCACTCCCACTTCTGAACAGGCTCCAACTGGAGACACTTAGATTCAGAAATGAGACAGAGAAGACTCATGAAGGACATGGGCCCATGATCAGTCGACAGATCCTCGGCAGACTCCATGTCCAGTGGTCGGAAGTGTAAGGAGGAACCCTCAGATTCTGAAGAATCGTGGAAGAGCAGTCGACTGCCAGTGTCCCCACTAACCCTGCAAGGGTGGTCCAGGGTGACAATGACAGACAGCCGAAGGGCTAAACCCTTGCTCAGTCGGGCATCCTTAGTCGGAGCGCTGGCTGATTGTTGTTAAGGTGACGGGTCCACTGGAATCAGTGGAGAGGCTGGAGGGGCCACACTGGGAATGTACAAACTGACTCCTCCCAAGGCAGGGGTCTGTTGCGGCTCCAGCAGTGGCACCCAATTAAGGGCCAGGGTGGCCGGGATTGGCCTCACTTGGATCAGCCAAAACTGCTGCCACATGAGCTCCTCATAGTGCCAAAGCAACTTGTGCCAGTGCCTCTCCTTGCCTGACAAGGACGAGGAATAGTGACAGCGCCGCCTGCCCCAGCACCGAGAGCATGAGAGTCAAGATCAACGGGGACTGCCCGAGTTGGGGCTCCGAGAGCGGGACTTTGACCTCGACCACCAAGGGGAACGACAGCTGGTCTCAGAGGAGGCTGGCGAAAGCCAAGGATTCTCCTGGTTTGGATGCTCCAGGTCGAGAGGTGGTGGAACAGTGCCCTTGTCCATCCCTTCCTGAGAAAGTGGTAGGACCAGAGTCCTGGAGAGGGAGGTATGGTTCTCCTCAACAGACAATGGGTCAACCGGTTCCAGAAGCATCTGGGCGGCATCGACCGGAGTCTCAACCAACTAGCCTGATGGGGAGAACATGGGGTCAGTGGCCAAAGCCGAAGCACCAACGATAGTTGGCAACTCTGGTGAAGTGCAGGAATCGAAGGCCTGAGAGCGCTCCCGATCCCTCAACTGATAAGACCACTTTTTGGTCTCTTTCTCCTTTTTTAGATTTTGTGCCCGATGGACCCTGCCCATGGGTGGGAAGGACCTGGCACAGCTTCTTAAATGCCCCAGTAAAGGACATGCCAAGGAGAGCAGCAGAAAGGCTAAAGCCGAAGAGACCTGCGCTGCAGCCTGAGGCACGTCCTCCTTGAATGCTGCAAGTTGTTCGGTGGATCCCGGAGCCATGAACACCACTAGATGAGCATCCTTGGATTTTACGGGCGGGTCCCGATTATCCGTATAACCAAGGGGAAGGCAGGATAAGCAATCCTCCAAAGTGGAGGGATGGAAGGTGCAGCAAAGGCCGTAAGCCTGGGTATCGTGCTCGTAGCCCAGGCAGTACACACATGAGGGGTTCAGATCCATTCAGGACATCTTCAGCCCACAACCGCATTTCTGGACCCTGGAGTGGACTTCTCATTGTTCACGTTAGCGGCAGGAAGTAAAAGCCTGAAGACAAGGTTTTTATTAAAGTTTGAAGAAATAAAGCAAAGGGCCTCTTCAGTGCGAGAGTGGTAAGAAGGGAACCTTCTTTTTCCAGAGGAAAGGAAGACCTGACATCACAGGGCAGTGCCGAGGGAGTTACCAACCGGGTGAGTGGGAGGGAGGAGCCAGCCTGAAGACATTCTAGCAAGCCTTAAAAGGGAAAGGACACTGCCAGAAGTGTGGATAGAACACCATATCCAAGTCCCCAGAAATCAAATTTTTTTGTGCTGTTAGAGAGCAGCTGACGCCTTCAGGAGAACTTTTCAAAACATAATTCTTAGACTCAGTTCTGCTTGTATTTCACATTAGTTCTGTATTTCTCCTCACCGTTAATTATCACTGAGATCATCTGCATGAAAACAGGATCTTTGCCCTTGAAGAAGTAATCTATTCCTGCTGCTTTCTCCCTACCAGAGGTCATAATGCACTTTTTGTAACATCACAGTTACTCCTATAGCAACAGACTATGATGTAACAGAGGATTATGACTTGACTGAGGTAGGGAGTAAGCCATAGAGGCAGAAGAACTCAATGGGATAAAGATCATGTTTTCCTGCAAATTTCCTCAGGAATAAATAATGGGGAGGAGAAATCTATAGAATATATACGGAATGCAAGCTGAAATGTACCTAATTATTATGTTTTTTGAAGTTTTCTTTGTGGTGTCAGCAGCTCATTAATAGCGTCTCCACTTCGTATCAGGACAGAATATATAAAAATTGACAAGAGTAAATGATAACATACAGTAGAAAAACTTAAATTAAACTCAAGATGTAAGAATTCATGTCCAGCAAAAGCTTTCACTGGCAATCTAGTGTTTCATCTTACTTTAGCTCTGTGGTAATAAGAGAGTATTAACTTTACCTAAATTATTTCATGGTTTTATTCTAATTTGGTGTTTTGCTCCAGTACAGGGGGTTCCTAAAGTTGCATGTTATCAAAGAAAAAACTACTTACTATAGTAATATTGTTTCTTCCAGGGGATCCCTCATTATGCTTGACTAGTGCAGTTATGCCAGCTGGGTTCAGCTGCCCCGGAGGTGGAGTTATGCTAATGACGCCAAGGAATTAGCCAATCAGGTTGTATTAAGAGAGTACTGCCTGTAGGCACTGCTGTAATCCAGTCAGATTCATTTGGAAGCCTGAGGGGCAAAAGAACCCAATCCCTAATCCTTTCCTAGTACTACAGAAAAAAAAAAAAAAAAAAAGGAAAAAAGAAAAACAGTTAACTCTCCTCTAGGCAATTTATGTACATCATGCTTCACTGTGGAACATTACACAATTTGTTGTTCTACAGAAACAAATTTGACCAAAGGCAAGGACTGCAGATTCATATCAGTTTACTGTGGTAGCAGGTGTGGGCTGTAGGATCATTCTCATCTACCATCCACCCGGGGGTGAGAAATTGTTCCTGCAGGAAATCGCGGACTTCATCATCGACATGACATTGCAGTCGCCCAGGCTAACGGTCCTGGGTGACTTCAATGCCTGGGTCAATGATGAACTCTCGCAGTTTGGTCAAGATTTCCTCCAACTTATGTATTCGTTGGGGTTCACACAGGTAGTTACCTCTGCTATGCATAAACAAAGTCACTCTCTTGATCTGGACTTCCTCCTGGGGATAGAGGCCTCTGACTTGGTGGTGGAACCAGTTGCATGGTCCGATCACTACACAGTGAGATTCAATTTCCAGCCCCCCCCCCCTTACAGGCCTGCCATGGTGGAAATAGTCAAATACTGCCCATTGTGAGGGGTAACCCCTGAAGGCCTTCTGGCAGTATTGGACCTTTTGGGAGTTCCACAGGCAGATGAGGATCAGAGAATCTGTTGTTGGCCTATAACAAGGCTATCACTAGGGCTATGGATTCTAGCGCCCAGTCCATGTTCAACCACTCTCTCTTTGCCCCCCGACTCCCCTGGTTTGACAGAGTTTTGAGGGAGATGAGACGAGTTGGACAAAGGTTAGAACGTCGCTGGTGGAAATCGTCCCTTGATGGCGACCACCTTAGATTGATAGAACGCTATCATTGCTATCAATCAGCAATCACGCGTAAGAAGGCATTATTCCTGTCTGGCGAGATTGCTGCCGCTCAAAAATCGACCAGCTCAGCTCTCTCAAACCGTGGACAGGTTCGAGGAGCATTTTCACAACTTAAGTGTGATGAGTTTGCTTGATTTTTGGCAGGTAAGGTGGCTGACATCAGGGCCAAGATCTCCTTAGCATCTTTTATGGGAGTTGACAGTGGTCGGTATTTGGTCATTCTCTCTCAATCAACCTGGAGCTCTTTTGACCGGCCGGAGACTGATGATATCATGCGGATTGTCCAGAAGTTGCGGACGACGTACTATAGTTTGGATCCGGGCCCTACACGCCTTTTATTGGGGTGTATTAAGTTTATCGGTCCAATCCTGGCACAGATTGTTTGGTGCTCCTTAGACTCGGGAGAATTCCCCAGCTCCTTGAAGAAGGCAGTTGTGATACCGCTCCTTATGAAAGCTTCCTTGGATCTGAACAACTGTGCCAACTGCACACCAATCTCTAACTTTCCCCTTCATTGGGAAGGTGACTGAGAAAGTGGTGGCGCTACAACTGGAGAACCACCTTACCAGCCATGATATCTTCGACCCTCTCCAGTCAGGCTTCCGGAAGAGACATAGCACTGAGACAGCTCTGGTTCGGGTGCTCAATGATCTCCTGATGGCGAGGGACCAGAAATGTCATTCCATCTTGGTACTTCTGGATCTCTCTTCAGTGTTTGACACCGTGGACCATGGGGTGCTGCTTGAATGCCTGAGGGTTATCTGTGGCCTGGCTGGCCCAGTTCTCAAACGGTTTAGTTCTTTCCTTGCCGGCAGGTCTCAGAGGGTAGTGTCTGGGATTTTTTCTTTGGAAACATTCTCTCTGCCGTGTGGGGTCCCTCAGGGCTCGGTACCATCCCCCATGTTGTTCGTGGTGTATCTGCTGCCCCTTGGAGACATGGTAAGACGATATGAGCTGAGGTTTCATTGTTATGCCGATGATACCCAGCTCTGTCTTTCGCACCTGACCAGGATAGTGCGGTCTCTTTGAAGACTAGCTGGTTGAAATTGAACTCCTGGAAGACTGAGGTGCTGGTAGTGGATCCAGGACGCCGGTTAGAGAGGCCGGTGGTAGGTTTACAATCTGGGCTTTGGCTGGATGGTGTACAGCTACCTGCCTCTGAACGGGTGTGATCTGGGGGTAGTTCTTGAGGACAGGCTTACACTACGGGCGCAGGTGTCGGCAGTTGTCAAGTCCACCTTTTACCATCTTAGGAACATCTCCAGAATCAAACACCTTGTTCCGTCTGATGATCTGCGAATGTTGATCCATGCCTTAGTGACCTCACGCCTTGATTACTGTAACTCCCTTTACCTGGAGCTTCCTGGAGTTGATATCCGCCACTTGCAGCTGGTGCAGAACGCTGCAGCTCGGTTGCTGACTGGGATATCACGTTTTAGTCATATTACTCCTGTGCTGCATGTTCTGCACTGGCTGCCCATACAGTGGTGGATCACTTTTAAGATTGGTCTGTTGACCTATAAGCCCTGCATGGAATGGGACCAAGTTACCTGCAAGTGCTCCTGATTCCCTACAGCCCTGGCTGGCATCTCCGCTTATCTCACGAAGGGTTGTTAGAGGTTCCCAGGGTACGTTTAAAAACATCTGGGGCCTGAGCATTTATGTTCGCGGCACCATCCCTGTTGAACTCTCTATCTTGTCAGATTAGGGAGTGCAGGATCGTGGAGAGCTTCAAAATTAACCTGAAAATGCACCTCTTCCAGCAAGCTTTATCAATTCTAACAATTTTAACAAAATCTATGATTTTTGCACACCTCCAAAGTAACTCCAGAAATGTTCCCCTTCGCATCATTCCCAGTACCCTCCACCCCTTGAACAGGTATCAACATACAAATACCTGGACATCACCTTTGACTCTACTTTCTCCTTCCATGCCCATCTTAACTCTCTGTCCTCTGCCATGAATGCCCGGACTGGACTCCTCTACCGCCACAAAGACTGCCTCCCTGAGTTTGCCCTACGGCTGGCTATCACTTCCTCCATCCTGTCTTTGGTTGATTATGGACTCCCTACCTATGCAGCTGCTGACCCCACACCTCTATCAACAAAGCCTGCAGGCTCCTCACCGGTGCCCCCAGCGGAACTTGCACATGCCAGCTCTTCTCTGCCTCAAACATACTCACTTTTGAAGGACGCCTGCAATACCACACCTGTATACTGGCAAAAAAGGGTCTACTTGAGCTCTGCCCCCAGGAGTCACTACACCCCTTCAACAGGCCTCCCACTCGGTCATCACCCTCAATACTACCAGAGCCACCTTCCAGGTGCCCAGAGCTAGGACCTCGCTCGCCCAAAGGTCTTTTCACTAAGGAGCACCTTTCTGGTATAACTCCTTCCCCTCACATATTACAAACATCCCCAAAATCGGCCCCTTCAAAGTCGCCCTACGCAAACACCTCACTGACACTCTGAGCTGTAAATGCCCATTACAGGGCTTTCCTCGTGCGCCGTTCTGAACCAATCTGCCTCTTATAGCATTACGTATGTACTAGTCCACTTAAAATAGCTTGTTGTAGTCTGTACACCACGCGCTTTAACCCGAGTGCTCCACTGGGACACTAAATAGCTTAATTTTTTATGCTTGTCTGTATCTCGCCTATTTTGCTCTCTGAAATGCCTTGCTCTGTATGCTCTTCTGTATCTCTCCTGTATTGTTCTCCACTGTCTTGCTTCACAAATATGTTGTCGCCCCTTCCTGTGACGAGGTACCTTTGTAAATGAGCCTTTTACTCAAAGGTTTTTAAATCCGATTTTTTTAAATAAATAAATAAAAATAAATTCATATTTATAACTGTGGATGTTTTTAAACCAATGCTGAATTTGTGCTTAATTTTAAACTGTTATGATATTTTTTGTATGTGCAGCACTTTGAAATATGAATTGCACTATATAAATACAAATATCATTATTATTATTAATTTGTTACCTTTCGGGATGAGAGAGGGAGTGGGGTGGGACAGCTTCCAGGGTGGAGGGAGGAGGCCACTAGATCACTAGGAAATGTATTAAAAAAGCATACTGGGTTGGAGATCGATCAGGTGAAACTAACATACCCAGCTAAAAATTTCGCAAAATGTGCAAAATTTCGCAACATTTTTAGCGGAGCGAAATATGTCAATTTCGCACAACACTATACTGGATATCCCTAATTTGGAATCTGGCCCCTGGCGCTAAAGCTGTAGTAGATGCCACGTGACCTGTAAGTCTGAGGAAGTGCCTGGCTGGCCCAAGTCAAACAAGTGTGCCAGGGTCTGTAGGTTTTCCACCCTATCAAAAGAGAGAGAGAGAAAGGCTTTGCCTTGCTATGTGTCCAGCTCTGCTGCAATAAACTCCAGGAGATGAATTGGCTTGAACTGGGACTTCTCTGTATTGATTAGGAAACCCAGGGACTCCAGGGTGCACTGTGTGATGCTGAGAGAGTCTCTGACTTTTTGGGAAGACTTGTAGACTATTAGCCAGTTGTCCAGATTGGGGAAGACAGAGATCTCCTGTCTTCTGAGATGGGATGCTATCACTGCCAGGCACTTTGTGAAAACTCTGGGAGCTGAAGAAAGACCGAAGGGCACAGCTGCAAACTGGTAGTGGTCAGAGGGCAATCAGAATCAGAGATACTTTTTGTCAGAAGGCCTGATTGGAATGTCAAAATAGGCACCTCTTAGCAGTAGAGCAACCAGCCGTAAAAAAGTGTATGCACCAATAATCTAAAGTACAGGCTGGGGATCTGGGGGCCGCCTAGGCCCCCATAAAATTTTTGTTTTTTGGTGCTTTCTGGTACATTTTGGGGGTAATCTGAAACATAATTAACTAACCTGTCCCCCCCACACTGCCCATGCATAGTAAGTTGCACTATAGTCCTTTCTGCAGCTCCCACAGTTCAGTGAGTTGCCTAAACCAACCGCCTGTCAACTCCTTTCCTCCAGAGTCCCTCCCATCCCAACTAGAACAACAGGTAGGAGCGTAGGCAGGAATGCTTTTGGAGGGTGCTTGGATATGATATTTATAAATAAGGAGAAATACAAGCCGGGCTTTGGGGGCTGCCAGTCCCCCAGAAGCTCTGGGGGTTTACATGCTCTGTGGTGAGTTTTAGGGTTTTTCTTAAAGAAAAAATACAGTTTTGTTGCATCTTGCCTTCCCCTAACTTCAAGAGAAATGTTTCCCCATGGAATCAGGAGTGTTGGAGTCTGCAGTTTAAATGGTTGTGGACAACTGGCTGTCAAACAGTGCCATCAACCACCTACCCCGTATGCAGTTTTTGTAATATACTGTGAAATTTTATTTTTATTTATTTTAAATATAATTATTTTATTTAAAAAATATTTCTGCACTAAGGCTGGGGGTCACTCTAGGGGGTTCACATGCTCTTTGGTGAGTTTGGGGGCTTTTCTTGTAAAAAAAAAAAAAAAACTTCCACTTTTGTTACATCTTTCCTACCCCTAATTTCAGGGGGAAAATGTTCCCCATGGAACAAGGGGTGTGACAGACTCTGGCTGATACAATCTGCAGCTCCAGTGGTTGTGGACAACTGGCTGTCCAACAGTGCCATCAACCACCCACCCCATATGCAGTTTTTGTAGTATGTCATGAAAGATTTTTTTTACAGAAAAGCTCCGGGGGGGGGGGGTTACATGCACTGTGATATACAGATGTGACAGGATAGATGAGGGGATTAGGGGAAAGGATTTTATTAGTTGGATTGGACAGAGTTTGAGGACTGGAAAGGAATCTAGCAGAGGAATGGAGTGAGAGTGTGTGTGTTGGGGGGGTGGAGGTAAAGGGGTAAACATAGCCAAGTCAGTGTGGTACTGAAGGACAGAACTTCAAGAGAGATGGGCATAAGCATGGTCTTTGATGTAAACAAAAATTTTAAGTAGGAAGGGTTATGCAGTTGGGAGAGTAACTGAGCCAACCAGGCCAGCACAAGGACAAAAGGTTGAGCTGCACCCCTTCCCCCAACATAGACACACACATAAAAAATAATGTGGAACTACATAGAACAAATATCTTGAAGGGGGTAAAGAATATAAAGGCCCTGGTCACAGAGAGTACAACTAGAAACTGAGAGGCCATGTCCAGGCAATCTCACTGGCTAGGATCTGTGACAGAGAGAGTTACCAACCCTCCAGTGTGGTACCCATAAAACTGTCGTGATCTCTCCCCAACTGCATCTGACCCAGAGTTAGACACCGACATAAAGGAGCACTCACCAAGAGACTAAAAAAAAATATTTATTTTTAAATGGCAATTTTGAAACTGTTTGCAGCTATTAAAGAGTTGATAGCAGCCCTGTTTGAGGTAGGACGCACTGCAAAAAGTACAGTTACGTAAGAACTTACCGTAACAGTAGATCTTCGAGAGAGGCTCTTGCTGTAGGTAATTACGTATAGGACTGACGCCGGCCAGCGGCAGGACCCCACTGGAAAAATTTCTAGCTAGGCAGTCCCTGAAGCGGGGACCTCTGCCATCAGGTGACTGGGCGCCATACAACGCCGTATGGGGGGGCATGTCCTGGACGCCCGCCCAGTTCTTTTCCCCGCCAGGTCCAGAAGGCCGGACGAGAGAGAAGCAGACATTTCCCTTAATGGTAAAGGAGCTGAAAAAGCCTAGGGGGATGGAGGGCGGGAAGGTATTACCTACTGCAAGAGCCTCTCTCGAAGATCTACTGTTACGGTAAGTTCTTACGTAACTGTACTATCTTACTTCGAGAGAGCTCTTGCAGTAGGTAATTACATATACTGTAGGACAGAATCCCAAGCAGTCTGGAACAAATGAAAGGAGGAACTACTCCAAAAAGTAGCCAATAATCTAGCAGGTCTCAAGAAAGGAGGCCTTGCAAGACAGCTAACCCGAAGCCTGCTATACGGCGAGAGGCAATGTCCAAACTGTAATGCTTAAACATAGAATTTGAAGGCAGATAAGGACTGCTTGGCCCACCTAGTCTGCCCATTTTCCTACCGAACAGATAAGCTGCAGATCCTAGTTAACCAACAGCTTACTTCCTCTTACCCGCCCCTAGGACTGCCTTATGCCTATCCCATGCATTCTTGAAGTCCCCCACTGTTCTTGACTCCACGACCTCCTCAGGGAGGCTGTTCCATGCATCCACAACCCTCTCTGTGAAAAAATACTTCCTCACATTACCCCTGAGCCGTCCCCCCTCTATCTTCAAATTGTGCCCCCTTGTTCTTGCACATCTCTTTTTCTGGAAGATGCTACCCTCTTGGACTTTGTTAATTCCCTTGAGGTACTTGAAAGTTTCTATCATGTCCCCTCTAGTTTAGTAAAGGTATGGACTGAAGTCCAAGTGGCGGCAGCACAGATGTCTGCCGCAGACACGTTCTTGAAACAAGCCGCAGAGCCTGCTACTCCACGAGTGGAGTGACCTCTGACTTGACCCAGTAGGGTCTTCTTGTACTTGTCATAACAGAAAGTGATGCAATGGGCCAACCATTGTGATAGGCATTGCTTAGAGACAGCATTGCCTTCTCTTTTGTGAGCAAAAGAGAAACAACTGATCAGTCTTTCTGAGATCCTTCGTCCTATCGGTGTAGTATCTCAGAATCCTGTGAACATCCATGGTATGGAGCAGGTATTCTCCTTGACTGGAGTACTGCGTGAAGAAGGCAGGTAATTCAATAGACTGATTCAAGGTAGATTCCGCTACCACCTTCGGGAGAAACCTAGGATTCGTGCGAAGAGCTACTCGTTCTTTGTGAAAAATCAGATAAGGGATTTTGCACATCAGGGCCTGGAGCTCAGAAATTCTGTGAGCAGAAGTAATGGCCACCAAGAATAGCGTCTTCCACGATAAAAACTTCAAGTCTGCAGAAGCCGCAGGCTCAAAAGGAGGAAGGGTAAGTTTCTCGAGGACAAAGTTCAAGTCCCATGGGGGAGCTGGAATCCGGACAGGGGGCCTGAGATGAAGGACCCCTCTGAGGAAAGTTTTGGATACCTCCAGCTGGGCAAATGCCTTGTCAGTGAAAGGGACATGGTAGGCTGAAATAGCCGCCATATGGACTTTCAAAGAGGAGTGACTGAGACCCAGGTCAAAAAGATGACGCATGTACTCAAGCAGAATGGTCACAGGGCAGGAAAAGGGTTCCACGTTCCTGGCCGCAGCCCAGATAGACAATCTTTTCCATTTCATGGCGTAGGTGGACCTAGTGGAGGGTTTTCTAGCCTCCACCAGAATCTCGGCCATCTTAGGAGAAACGCCAAAACGAGATTGAGCTAGGTCTGCAGGAGCCACGCATGAAGTTGAAGGGACTTGAGTCACGGATGGACCAGGGTCCCCTGATCCTGGGTCAGCAATCCTGGAGATAAAGGAAGAGGAAGAGGAGGAACCTCTGAGTATTGTTGTAGAAGAGAGAACCAGATTTGCCTGGGCCAGAAAGGAGCAATCAGAATCATTCTCGCTCCTTCTAAAGCCAGCTTCTGTAACACACGAGGGACCATAAGAATTGGGGGAAAAGCATAGACGAATCTGTCCTTCCAGCTTAGAGATAGAGCGTCGTTCCAGAAAGCGTCTCGCTCTGGAACTAGCGAGCAAAAGATTGGAAGCTTTGCGTTTTGGGAGGAAGCGAACAGGTCTATCTGAGGAGTCCCCAAATCTGGAAGATGCTTTCAGAACTTTTTCATCCAATTCCCACTCGTGTGGTAGAGCCGACGAGCGACTTAGTCTGTCTGCCAGGACATTGTCAACTCCCGGAACATGGATCGCCATGAGGTGAAGGTTGTGAAGCGTTGCCCAATCCCAAACCCTCATTGCTTCCCTGCACAGCGGGTAGGACCGAGTCCCTCCCTGCTTGTTGATGTACCACACCACGCACATGTTGTCCGTTTGGACAGCTAGGTGACCAGGAAGGATGAATTGGTGAAGGGCCTGGAGAGTATACAGCACTGCTCGAAGCTCGAGCACGTTGATATGGAGAACTATCTCTGTCTTTGACCATAGGCCCTGGGTTCGGTGAGGACCCAGGTGGGCTCCCCAACCTTCACCTGAAGCGTCCGTGGTCAGAGTCTGATCGGGGGGAGGATGAAAAAAGGGGACCCCCCCGGAAAAGGTTCTCTCGAACCATCCACCATTGCAAGTCTCTTACCATCGGCAAGGAGATCAGAACTAGATGATCCAGATCGTCTACCCGTTGATCCCACTGAGATCGGAGAGTCCACTGAGAGATTCTCATGGAGGCGCTACGGAACCGTCCGGGATGGCCGCCACCACAAGCCCCAGTAGACGGGCACTGACTCGCCGACCCTCCTGCGTTCCGATAGAAGGGAAATGTGTGACTGGAGGGAGGCCCCCTTGTCCGGAGGCAGAAAGGCCTTGCACAGTGATATGTCGAGAATTGCCCCGATGAACTGGAGCCTCTGTGAAGGCTCCAGGTGAGACTTGGAATGGTTGATGGTAATACCCAGGCCAGTGAAAACCTGCTGGGTGAGGGAGAGAAAATGCAGGAGTTCCTCCCTGGATGAGGCCACCAGGAGCCAGTCGTCCAGGCAGGGAAAACCTGACCTCCCAAAGAAGCATGGGTGGGCGCTACCACCGCCAGGCATTTGGTAAAGACTCGTGGGGCGAGGAAAGACCAAGCGAGGAACCGAATTGGTAGTGGACCCCTGGAAAGCAAACCTGAGGTACTTTGGTGCGAGGCGAATGGGGATGTGCAGTCGCATCCTGCATATCTAGTGCACAAAGCCATTGGCCCAGCCAAGCAGGGGCAAAAGGGTTTGAAGGAAGCATCCTGAACCTCTTGTATTCCACATACAGGTTCAGAGAGCTGAGATCGAGAATAGGTCTGAGATCTCCTGTCTTCTTTGGTACAAGGAAGAAGTGGGAATAGTAACCCGTCCCGTAGAGGTGAGGGGGGACGGGTTCTACAGCCTGTTTGCAAGGAGCGCCGAGATGTCTCCCCTGACCAAAGGAAGATGGTCCCTTGAGTAAGCAGAGTTCAGAGGAGGGTGATGCGGAGGTTTCTGTAGAAACTCTATGGAGTGCCCCTCTGCTATGATCTGAAGCACCCATGAATCCAACATTATCCTCTCCCAACCCGGAAGGTGGAGGGAGAACCTCCCCTCCTACCGGTTCCTCCGGGGCTGCCGGAGGTGGTGGGAGAGGGAAGGAGTCAGGTGGTGTGAGGCAGCGCCGCAGCTGGAGCACCCGTTGCTTTTTTGGGCAGTGGGGCCTGGCAGCTGTGGGGGCCCGACATTTAGTGGCCCACCTTCCCTGAGGTTTCGCTTGAGGCCGGCTGCGTCTGCGAAAGGGACGGCGCTGTGGGGGATGGGGACGGTACATTGAATCAACAGATTTAAGGGCCGTCCCCTTCTCCTGCAAATCAGTGATGATGTCCTTGATATCACCACGGAAAAGCACAGAACCCCCTGAAAGGTGCTTCTTGGATCGCGGACTGCACCTCCGGGACCAGACCTGACACACGGAGCCATGCATGACACCGAAGACTGACGGCAAAGGCAGAACTCCGTCCTGCGGTGTCCACTGCGTCGTAGGTCATCCTCAAAATATGATGACTGGCCGAAGAGCAGAACAGACCAGGTCGGCCAACTCCTGCTTGACTTGGGAGTCAGGCAAAGAGTCGATCTTAGATTCCGCCTGGGTAAGGACGGCCTTCTGGTAATCCCCCATATGTGCTACATAGTTCAGGGCCCTAATCCCCAGTGTGGAGGAAGCGTAGATCTTCCTTCCATACTGATCCAGAAGGCGAGATTCCTTATCCGGGGGAGACAAGCTCAAGTGTTTTGGGTGTGCTGACCGGCCGTGAGCGGCGCTAATCACAACCGAGTCTGCATGGGGGTGAGAGTCTAAAAAGTCTACACCCTCCGGAGCCTGGTATAGCCTGTTCGACTTCCTGGGAAGTGGGAATAAAGCTGACGGTTGCTTCCAAATCGTGGAAACAAGGTGGGAGTGAGGCTCGATCCAGGGTGGCACTAGGGTAGGAGCCGTAAGGGGTAAGTCCAGATGATCGGCGAGTTTAACCTGTTGAGGATCTGGCTCTAAGGAGTGCCACTGATGGACCTACTGGATCTTCCTGAGCAACTCCGTGAAGGAAGGATCCTCCGGAGGAGACTTCGGAGGAGTTCTCGGCCGGGGCTTGGACGGAGAGCGTGGCTCGTCGTCTTTCTCGCAACATCCATCGGAAGCCTCCGAGGAGTCCGAGAGACAAGAGGAAGAATCTGAAGCAGGGTAAGACTCCCTAACTCGACTAGGGGAAGGAACGGGTTCCTTGGGGGGAATCCCAGAACACGTGTCCTGCCCCTCTCTGGATCCTGAGGGTAGAGCCCGGGAATCCGGAGGAGGAGAGGAGTATGCCGTCTGGGGCGTACGGGAGCCGGGGGTGGCACCGTCGCCGTAAGATGGCTCTCGACTTCCTTGGTGAGCTGAGCCTTGGCCTCAGCCCACCACGAGGCGAGAGTCTCCTGAAGATCCACCGGCGACCTAGGGGACGGTGGAGGAGGAGGGGGATAGGTGTACAGAGGAAATCCGTAGGGGGAGAATCCGTAACCCGGCTGCGGGTATACCGGAGCCGGGTACTGCGGCATCGAAGGAGTCGGCACCGGGTACTGTGGCGCAGGATACTGCGGACCTGGGAAAACCGGCGTCGGATATGACAGCAGATGCCCAGGCACTGGAGGGGCTGCCGGAGCAGACGGCCCAGCCGGGTACTCCATGGGCGGATCATTCGGGATAGGCCCATGGGGTGGAGTGCCCGATGGAAGAGGAATATCCCCCGCCGGCGTCGGAGGGGCCAGTATCGGAACCGGGGTCGTTGGGGCCAGTGTCTGGGCCGGCATCGGAGGAGCCGGCACCGGGGCCGGCGTCAGGGGAGCCAGCGTCAGATCCGGCTCTTCAGGAAGAGGATCGGACGGTAGCCCAGGGTCCCAAGCCTCGTTCGGGGACGGAGGAGAAAAGTCCCCGGGGTCGGGCAGGGGGAACTGGGGCTCCCCTGATGGCAGCGAAGGCTGCGGGGAGCCTGGTATGACAGACGCAGCAGGGTCTGTCGTAGGCTCCGAGGCCTGGCGCACATCGGAGGAGCCAACGTGTGGCTTATGGGCCGAATTCTGGCGGATGCCGGAGGAGCCGGCGTCCAACTTCGTGGGTCCCTCGTTGGAGGTGGGCCAAGTATGGGAGGAGGCCCAGTCCGAGGGGGACACTGCCATGCGCCACCCCGAAGGGTCGAGCATCTTAGCGGCCTTCTCCCGGCGCACGTCAGAGGAGCAGACGTCCGGCTTAAGGGAGGTGCCTGCACCAGTAGGCCGCAGGCCTGCGACGATACTGTGGGCTAGAGTCTCCTTGCCGAGACACCCGGGCGGCTCGACCGTGAACCCGACGGAGGCCCGGACGCCCAAAGCCTTGAGGCTGCCAACGGCGATCCTCTCGAGAGGATGTTATCTTGCCCGTGACTCCGGCCGGAGTCGCGGAGGAGGAGGCCTTCTCCCGGTGCCTTTCCTTGTCCCGCTTCTTATGCCCTTCAGGGGAGGTCGACGCCTGCCGAAGTTTCTTCAACTCCTTCTCCATCGCGGACATCTTCTTTTTGAGGAGATGGGCTTCGAGGGACTGCTGGCGTCGTCTGCGGGTGGCCGCGTTGAATCGAAGGCAGTGCAGACACTTGTCGACCGCATGGTCGGGGCCTAAGCAGGAAAGGCAGAGGGAGTGACCGTCTTTGTGAGGCAGTTGGGCACCGCACGAGTCGCACTTATTCTTTGAAGGGGACGACATAAACCGACGTTCACCTGACGAAAGAAGAATAAAATTCTATACTGAAAACTTGTTCGGAAAAACCGACGAAGTAACAGGACTGAGCGATAAGAACTTAACCGCAAGGTGCTGCACGAGCAGACGGCGGGAAAGAACTGGAAGGCGGGCGTTCGGGACCGCCCCTTTATACCGACGTTGTATGATGCCGGTCACCTGATGAGGGGGCGGTCCTCAGGACCGCTAGCTAGAAATTTTTCCGTGGGGTCCTGCCGCCGGCCAGCGTCAGTCCTATATGTAATTACCTACTGCAAGAGCCCTCTAGAAGCAAGATCAGTTATTTCAGTAAAGCTACTACCGGTAGTACGAGAAAATAAAAAGCCACAGCTACCCCTGGAGGAGGTCAATCATACCAACAAGATGGTGAGGGGAAAACAAATCAAAGACAGAGACCAGTTTGATGAGCAAAACTACTGCTAGGAACCCAGTGAGCCATAAAAGTCTGGCATTCCAGGTCACAGGGCTTCCAATACTGACAACAGCAAAAATGGTAAAGGACCTGGGGTTAGTCATATCAGACCACCTAAAGCTGGGCCAGCAATGTGAGAAGGCAGTAAGGATGGCTGGGGGGATACTGGGATGCATAGGGAGAGGCATCACCAGTAGAAAACAGGAAGTTGTTGACCCTCTGTACAGACAGTTGGTAAGACCACATCTGGAGCACTGTGTACAGTTCTGGAAGCCCCATCTCCTCAAAGTCATAGAGAGGGTGGAGGCTGTCCAAAGGAGAGCAACCAAAATGGTGCAGGGTCTGCACCAGAAGACATATGAAGAAAGACTAAAGGAGCTTAAAGATGTATAGCCTCGAGGAAAGGAGAGAGAGGGAAGGACATGATAGAAACTTTCAAATACCTCAAGGGAATCAACAAAGTCCAAGATGGTAGCAACTTTCAGAAAAAGATGTGCAAGAACAAGGGGGCACAATCTGAAGATAGAGGGGGGACAGCTCAAAGGTAATGTGAGGAAGTATTTCTTCTCACAGAGGGTTGTGGATGCATGGAACAGCCTTCCTGAGGAGGTCATAGAGTCAAAAACAGTGGGGGAATTAAAGAATGCATGGGACAGACATAAGGCAATTCTAGTGGGCGGTAGGAGGAAGTTGGCTGTTGGTTAACTAGGATCTGCAGCTTATCCGTTAGGTAGGGAAATGGGCAGACTAGGTGGGCCAATCGGTCCTTATCTGCCGTCAAATTCTATATTTCTATGATTCCTTCTGTGAATCCTCCTCTCCAGCAAATTAAAAGAACAAAAAGTAAATGGCAAAGTAATGAGAAGGCCTGGGGTCTCCTGTGAGTCCACTTATTTGCTGCCCCAACAGAAAGTGGGAAAGAAAGATCAGTAAGAGGGAGCTGATGCCCCATGTAGAGAGAGAGGGTGGTCCCACTCATCTGTGATCAGCCACTCTGGGGTTCAACCAAGACGGACCAGGACAAACATAGTTCTCTGGGTTGAACAACCAGTGCCGAAGCAGACAACTAAGAAATATGAAAACCGCATCAGCCACCAGGCCACATATTTGTCAAGCTCCTTCCGGGGTGACCAACTCAGTATCTTTTTATAGTGTATAGTGGAATGTTGTTCTGTACAGAATTCCATCCCTTTCAAAATGCTGTTCTACCACAGTTCTAAGGTCATGGAATGCTGTTCTACCCTACTGTGGTAGAACAGCATTCTAGAATCTCTAATGAGTCAGTTTCATTTTTGAAAGCAAAAGAACTCACAAAACACATTTTTCACACAGTACTATACACTAAAAAATACAGGATGAGCAACTCTGTGCAAAACCAGTGTGTTTTGCCACCTCAGGGTTCTGATTCCCATGGACCTCTCGAGCTTTGCTCTCGCGGTCAGAGGGATTCAGAATCCCTCTGTGGTAGAACACACTGGTTCTGCACAGTTGCCCATCTAGTATTCTCTATTTCTCTGTGACTTTGCTGTCTTTCAGTATTGTATACAGTGGCGTGAAAAAGTATTTGCCCCCTTCCTGATTTTCTCTATTATTGCATATTTGTCATACTGGATGTTTTCAGGTCTTTAGAGAAAATGTAATATTAGATAAAGGGAACCTGAGTGAATAAATAACACTTGTTTTATTTTTTAATTTCACTTATTTAATGAAAAAAGTTAACCAACACCAACTGGCACTGTGTGAAAAGTAATTGCCCCTTACACTTAATAACTGGTTCGCCACATTTAGCTGCAATGACTGTACCAAACACTTCCTATAATTCAATATCAGTCTTTCACATCGCTGTGGAGAATTTTAACCCACACTTCCTCGCAAGAACTGCTTTAATTCAGTAATATTTGGTAGGTTTTCGACATGAACTGCTCATTTCAGGTCCTGCCACAGCATCTCTATTGGGTTTAAGTCTGGACTTTGACTAGGCCACTCCAAAACTTTAATTTTACTTCTTTAGCCATTCTGATGTGGACTTGCTTTTGTGTTTTGGATCATTGTCTTGCTGCATGACCCAACTACTCTTCAGCTTCAGCTGCGGAAGGATGACTGGACATTCTCCTTAATAATTTTTCTGGTACAGAGCAGAATACATGGTTCCTTTAATTATGGCAAGTCATCCAGGTCCTTAGGCAGCAAAGCATCCCACACCATCACACTACCACCACCATGTTTGACTGTTGGTATGGTGTTCTTACTGTGGAATGCTGTGTTTGCTTTGAGACATTATGGGATCCATGTCATCCAAAAGTTCCACTTTGGACTCATCTGTCCATAGAAAATTTTCCCAAAAGGCTTGTGGATCATCCAGGTGCTTCTTGGCAAATGAGAGCAAACATTTATGTTCTTCTTGGTTAGCAGTGGTTTCCACTTGCTACTCTCACATGAAGCCCATTTGCCCAGTCTCTTTCTGATTGTGGAGCCATGAACACTGACCTTAGCTGAGGCAAGAGAAGCCTGCAGTTCTTTGGATGTTGTTTTAGGATCCTTTGAGACTTCTTGGATGATTTTACTCTGCGCCCTTGGAGTAATTTGTGAGCCGCCCACTCCTGGGAAGATTCACTACTGTTCAAGTGTTCTCCATTTGGCGATTATGGCTCTCATTGTGGTTCGATGGAGTCCCAGAGCCTTAGAAATAACTTTAACCCTTTCCAGACCGATGAGGGCAACAAATTGTATTTTGGTCTTTCAGGAACTTCCTTTGATCATAGCATAATGTGTTTGTTGAATCTTTGTGCTGGCAACGTGACTCTGATGGTAAGGGTCAAAATAAGTGAGGTTTATATTGAGCAGGGCTGGCTGTAATCAAGCCTGGCTGTGTTCAATCAGCTGATTCTAATTATCCCTTTAATTGGGTTGATTTAACTAGGGGGCAATTACTTTTTCACACAGTGCCAGTTGGTGTTGGTTAACTTTTTTCATTAAATAAATGAAATAAGTAAAAAAAAAAAGTGTTATTTGTTCACTCAGGTTCCCTTTATCTAATATTATATTTTGTCTAAAGACATGAAAACATCCAGTGTGACAAGTATGCAATAATAGAGAAAATCAGGAAGGGGGCAAATACTTTTTCACGCCACTGTACATGTACAGTAGATTAGAGTCTAATCTTCCACCTCTTTTCTAGACATAACAAGAAAGAGACAACCCATACACAGGACGAGCTCTCACCATTATTGGTCATAGTAATCACTACAAAAACTGTCATTTAGCATGCAACATGCATGCCACAAAAACATATGTAAAGAAATGAAACTTGTTTTGAAATTTAAAAATCTCTTGGCCTTGGTGAATCTGTAGCATCGTGTTTCCTGGGGTTTGAGAGTGATCGCATATCATGCAACATCTTGTATTGATCTGGACTGGCTCTGTTTGGCACTGGAAAAATATTAACACATAAACGGCTAAAAAACATAAATGGAAGCTTTAGCCCGGCTGAAACACCGCACTACAGGTAGAGAGAAATGACAGCTGAGACTGAGTCTCCTGCCTACAGCCAGGGCAGGGAAAAATACATATATGCTGCATTGCTCTCTCAGCCTGCCTGCCTTACTGAACTCTGAACTGAATTAATTTTTTTTACCTGACAATAGTGGTCGACTGCCATGAGGGCCAGGGCAGGCAGGCCACAACAACTCCAGACAGACTTCCCTAAGCTCGTCCTAGTGCTTCTCCAGCTCGCCTTTCAGTGCTCTTTCTTGGCTTGCTCTCAGCACTCCCTCCCAAATCCCGACTGCGGCGCAACATCTTGCTCATTCTCCTTCCCTCCCATTATTTCAATTAAAAATATTTTGTTCTCGGTGCGAGTCACAACACACAGCGCTCTTCTCGGTTCCCATGTCCCACCAACAGCACAAAACAGTCCTCTGAGTCCTCCTCCCAGTCCATCCACAACCTCTTCACTCAGCTGTGAGCCTGTGACTTGTGCAGGCAATGCAGCAGTGTAGCTGTGCGCCAGTGCACATTAAAGTGCCAAACTGCCAAATTCCAGTTGCAAACTTGGTTGGGTCTTGTCGAGAGAGGAGGAGGAGGAGCAGAGACAGAGGACTGACAAACTGACAATGCTGCTGCCTTCTCCTCATCTCCGCGAACACCCCCCTGCCTACGCCCCTGCAACCTCCATACACTAACCCCTGACCCAACCAAGGCTAAGGTCCAGCCAGCCTCCAAAAACTCAGGATTTTTAAAGGGACAGCTTGAATTTTTTTTGTGCGTCAGGCTGAAAAAACTGCTCGCCTCTGCGTACAATAAGTATGCATGGTTACGCCACTGTCTCTTAGCTCTAGGGAGGTTAGCCAGTCTCACTGTTGTAAAGAGAAGATGGTCACTGACAGGGTGACCATTTTGAATTTGAGATTGAACAAGTGCTTCTTTAGATACCAGAGATCTAGAAATGGAAATTACATACCTACCATAATTCTTGTTCTCTTGTACCTTACACCCAATCAGTAATGAATGGTGAAGATGGAGGTGCAAACCCGTCACGAGATTTTTTTTTTTGGACAGGAGATGACGCCGTCGGCGCCGCCCTCAAGAGTGATGCACTATGTGGTGTGAGAGGGGCGGCCATTTGGCACCATAGAGTCCTCCTCCATCCATGTTCTGTTAGCCGGAGAGGCGAAAAAATGATAAGAAAAAAGGGGAGCGAGGCAAGAGAGTCAAGGGATAGGTAAAGGAAAGGATATAAACTGAAAAAGGAATAAGCCGATAGAGGACAGGAAAGAGGAGGACCTACCCTATGGGATCGCAGTCCTCACTTCTGGGGTGGCTCCAAGGGAGGAACAGATAAGGGAGAAAAAGAAGAAGGCGACGAGAAAAGGGGGTTTTGGGAGGAGGGAGAAGCTCTGCCAAGTTGTGAGGATTGGTTTGAAGGCTCGTAAGCTCGGGACTAAGAAAGAGAGTAAGGATCTCATTTAGGGAGGACTGATGAAAAGGTTCAACTGAGCCTTTGCACAGCTTGATACACAAAAGGCAGACTCTCTGCACCTCCTGCTATCCCCAACCCCTTACACTCTAGCTGAGAGCTCACAACTGGGGAGGGGAAGGAAGCCCACTAGCACCCTGTTTTGTGCTAACACAGATGTGTGTAGGGAGGAGAGGGGGGAGGGGTTTGAGCCCCAGAGAGGACACTCCTTGCGAAAAGGACAGAGTGGAAACTCAGTCTGACTCCCCAAAGATAGGCAAAGCAGATCACCAGATCAAGGCAATGGAATGCCAGGACAGCGTTCGACTAGCAAAGGCTGGCGCAACAGGAGATTTAAACACGCCAGAGGGGACCCAGAAAAAGGAACCGAACTAAGAGGAACGGTTTCTTTAACTGTGAATTGAACAACATGGCTTAAGAAGGAGCCAAGAGGTCACCCCCAGGGGCAATCAGAAAGAGTTCCCTTAGGACAGAGATAAATACTACTCGTTCCTCTCCCCTGCCAATAAGAGGATCCACTGTGAGAAAAGAAAGGAAGGCTCAAGAAATTTTTTTTTGTTTGTTTGGTTGTTTTTTTGCATGGAAAGGAGAGGGGAGGAACGAGCAGGGAGGAGGAGACGCCAAAGAAGGAGGCCTGTGAATGGAAGGATGGACGGGTATCAGTAATAAATGGTGAAGATACAAGAATTACAGTAAGTATGTAATTTCCGTATCTTCCCTTGTCAATCTTCACCATTCATTACTGCTTGGGTGAGTACCAAGCCCCCCTGAAGGGGGACTAGGAAAAGCCCTGAGGGAACAAGATCCTCAGCCTGCTGCTGGTGAAAAGCAGAAGGAAGAGACCCTGGCCTAAAGACAGGAGTCTAAGGCCGAGAAGAACTAGGAGGTGTCCCTCAGAGATAAGGAGACAGAGGAAGCCCCTGCAGAAGCCTTCTAGCCCTGGTGAAAAAGAGGCAGGTCCCTCGGAAAGCAGAGCTAATCACCCTACGCTGGGCCAGGGCTGACAATCTTGATAGAAGAAGCCATGCCGTCTGCCTAATGCAGATTGCTGTCCCCACAAGCCTGGAAGCCACTTCACTGGTGTCATAGGATGCCCCTTGCTTGGTGCCTTGCCAGTTCCAGGCCTATAGCAGAGAGGGCAATAGCTTGTCTGGATTGCTCTGAATCAGGCATTGATGCTAGGACTTGGGAAAGCATCGACTATAAATGCCTACTGTAGGCAGCATGGTGAGCCTGATGTGATGCAATGCATAACATCGCACGAGAGGAAGAGAACACTCTTCACCCCCACCGGTCAAACTGTAGGGAATCTGAGTCCGGTGGATGGTCGTGCGCCAGGCGATGGGGCCCGGAGAGGGTCTCTAGGGACCAATCACGTGGGCGGGTTGGGGAGTGTACCCCAGAGAATCCAATGGGGCACAATGCCTCCTCCTCCTGCAGTCTACCGAGACTGGAAAAGGGGCGGATGGAGACTGCCAGGTGCGGACAGACACCTCCTGGGAAGGATAGTCCAGGATGGTACCACCAGATGTTGGGCACTGAATTCCCCAAGGATTTCATGCGTCTCCATCGGTATTGTCACGTCTGAGAAAAGAGATATGGAGATCCTTAACCATCCTCGACAGGAACCGTGAAATCAGCGTCGGATGAAAGGTGAGCAAAGGGTTCCTCTCCCTCAGAGGAGGAAGGTGAGGAGCTCGAATGTCCAGAGGACTCCTGTGGCGGTGGGGAGATGCGAAACACCCACTCATGCATGTACCTAACATATGAGGGGAAGGCCTCCGCAGAGCCTCTGAATGTCTCCCAGGATAACTGGCCCATAGGACCGACATGGCCTGGAAGGGAGGGAGGTGGCTGCAGAGGAATGGGAGAGGAGCACCTACAAGGAGGCAACTGTCCTCTGCTAGGGCTCTGAAATCCGGAGAATGAAGCCTGAGCTGGAGGGGTCCCGGATATCAAACCAGGTCACAAAACAGAACGCTGAGGAAGCGAACTCTGGAAGAGCCTGGATGGGGAACCTCCCCTGTGACACACCTGGGGTTGCAAAAGTCCAGAAGGGCAACCCGCAGCAACGCCACCAGAGGGGTCCCTTGAGCCTAAGAGGGGAGACGGGTTCGCACTTCGGCTCCTCCCTACACCCCAAGGGGCGGAAGGCGGAACTCAACACCCTCACCCCGACCCCTCAACCCCTCAGATTCTGAGGATGCCCTCCTCCTCCTCAACCCCAGCGATAGGTTCCATCGAACCCGAGGCCTCCCGGGGGGGGTCCCTGGAGACAGAACCCTTAGACTACCCTGAGAAGGCGCGGCAGCACCAGGAACGAGGAGACAGCCCACTCCTTAATCTCCAAACCGCCCTCCCCGATGGACTCCGGGCCACCCCCAGCCTGGAGATCCTCAGAGAAAGATGGATTTGGGGACTCAGGAATGGGAACGCTGGATTGCCTAACTCCGCGTTCCAGAAAAGACTCTGATTCCGAAGAATCGAGGCACCAAGTCAAGTCAACCTCTCAATCGTCTGCCTCCGAGGAGAAGTCAAGCAGAAGAACCTCGATGCTGGCCACCTCAAGAGTCCCTTGAGAAACAGCACTGCTGGCAGCACCAGAATCAAGTACGGTGCCGCATGGTCCCTGCACATCACCCGCAGCACCAGAGCCCAGCCCCGATCTGCCTACAGCTCCAGCTAGGTCCCCGGTGCAGCACCTCACACCGATAAAATGAAAGAGCTGCTGGGATGTATGACAATGAAATGAGCACTGGATTAGCTGCAAAATCCTACTGGAGTCTGGCGCCGAAATCACGCATGTGGAGATCTTTCCTCTGTCTGCAAGTGTGCCTGCGCAGGATTTCGGCACCAGACTCCAGTAGGATTTTGCAGCTAATCCAGCGCTTGTTTCATTGTCATACATACCAGCAGCTCTTTCATTTCATCGGTTATGCTGTATTACTTGCCTGCTGCGATGTATTTGCTAAAAGGTGCACCTCAGCACAGAGTGCACAGTAGATGCGCATTCCCGGCGCATTCTCTGCATGGCGTCTGCTTCCAGGGGATGGAGACTTTCAGTCGGGATCAATATGAAAAAAGAAATGCAAAATATCAGAAATCAGGTAAACTGATCACTTTTACTTTGATGCAGGGCCATTCCAGAGCATACATAATGCTCGTTTGTGTCCACAGATCAGCATTTGTGAATTAAAGTTAAACTGAGGGGCAAAGCTGACAGTGCCCCTTTAAGATGCAGTGGAAAAGATTACGTTAAGTAACTGTTAATGGCCATACTTTACGCCTCCCAAGTTCATTGCTTTCACAAACAAAGGGCTATATTGACAAGAAGACTTGTTTGTAACCTGCACATGCAGCTGAAACAATGAATGATATGATAAATTATGTTTCAAAAGTGTGTGAGTGCTCAAAATGGCTCAAATGTGTGACCAGCACAAAGCAAAAACGGATTTTCCTGACAGGAAGCCTGAAAACCTGATCACCAGGTAAAAAATCTGACAGGTGGCAACCTTACTGCTGTCCAATGATAATCTTCTCTACATACCTCTCAACCTCTTTCCTCATACTGTACATCAGGGACAAGGAGTATGACACTGATGGACAAAGACCCCAAATCAGGGACACATCTGGGAAATTGGTACCATTCATTGAGACAGCTGACAGAAGAAGGGGAGCAGAGTGACATGCATGTTCTGAGGAAGAACAGTCCTGTGATGTGATTGAATGACATTTTGTGCTTGCAGTCCCCACTGTCCTGTAAGGTAAACACATATTTCACGAAGGACAGAGGAAAAGCATGAGGCAAGGTCAGGGACGTCCCTGGAAATCAGGGACAGTTGAAAGGTATGCCTCTCTACTCTCTCACTCACACCTCCACAGGGACGTCCCTGGAAATCAGGGACAGTTGAAAGGTATGCCTCTCTACTCTCTCACTCACACCTCCACAAAAGCTAAGTTGTTTAACTTGTTTGCAAACTGGATTATCGGAGGTGTGAGTGTCCAGTGATGATGTCCCTGTCCTTACAGAAATGAATACAGTAGTAGTACCATACTTACTTAAGTTCTTGCTCCAGGCTCAGTCTGATTGATTTCCAATGGTGAAGTCAAATAATTCTGTGCAGTCAATGGCACTAGTTAAAAGATGCTGGTTAAACCTGTAGACCTGGTACTGCTTTATTAATGCAGGACAGGAGGGTCAGTTAGGTGTAAATGATGGATATGTGTGTGTGTGGGGGGGGGGCCCAGGGAATGGGGTGGTGTGACTTGGCAGGGAGCTGCACAGGGGTCCAGAATGGTTAAGGCCGACCCTGGTCTCTGGTAATGTGGTGTCGGTGGTGAAGGTAGTGGGTCAGCCTTCCTCCTACTGGCAGAGGGGAGGCGACCTGGGCTTTTGCAGTCAGGAATTTTGTTTTGGCTGAGTTTTTGTTGAGGGTATGGGATTAGCACCTTTCTGAGCTCTTCAACCTCTTCCCCTGAAGAATCCTCTCATCTGAGAGTAATCCAAAGGCATGGGCATTGACGTAGGGTAGAAAGCCCTGGGATAGTAACCCCTACCTCTGTCCCCTCTTTGGGGTCTGTAGGAGGTAGAGCGTTTTTCTTTAGCTGCATTGCTCTGATAGGTGGTTTTGTATTCCTCCACGCTTTTTTCATGTATGCATCTGTTTTGTCTCCAAAAAGAGAATTATTCTCACAGGGGAAGTCCATAGCTTTAATTTGGGTGTCCTGAGAGAGACTGGTAGTCCTCAACCAGGCAAACCTTCAGAGATAAATGACCTGAGCCATAGCTCTGGAGGCAGTGTCATTGGCATCTACAGTCATATCGCACTGATATTTTGTGGCTTCTAAGGCAGTTTTAACAGTTTCGTCCAGTTCCTGAGCTACTCTATCTGGGAGTTGCTGACTGATAGCCAGGACAGAGCGCCAGAAAGCCTTTTAGTACTGAGCTGTGTACGCCATCTAAGTACAGAGGCAAAGCAGCAGCAAGCCTCTGGTGTAAGATTTCTTACCTATAGTATCCAGTTTTTTTGGAGGCTGGGAGGAAACTGGCACCTTTGCTTTGTCACAAGTTGCAGCTTGCACTACTCCTTCATGGTCTGGATGTACGTAAAGGCACTCAGCATTAGATTCATCTACTTTTTCTCTATTTTCTTATCCACCCCTAGTATGAAGGTGGGATTCTGGAGAAGTATGAAAGTAGCCCTGCGAAGGGATTTATGAACTGGAAGGAGTAGGAGTAGATTTTTAGAAGGAGGAAGATCCATCATATCCAAAAAAAATCTGCCTCCTCCTCATCCTCCTCAGTGGACTCCTAAATAGAAATGTCAAGAGTGTCCACCATGTGCTGGACAAAGGAATAATGAGAGGAAAAATCCTCCTGGCCATGGGACAAAGCTGAATTCTTAGTCAGGAGTTTCATCAGGTTCTAAAGGCTCACCATCAGCCGCCCTCAAAGAAAATGCCCTGGCCGAGACCAGGACCAGTTGGGGTGCCCAGAAGAGAGCCCACAGCCTGCAACATTTTATATAATTGCCAAGCCCTTGCCATTTCCTCCGCAGTGGGTATATCTTATAGCAACACTGGCATCTCCCTTTGCTTTTCAGTGGGAGGGGCAATGATATGTTTTTCTTTTTGTTTCTTTTTAGCAGGCCCTGAATCAGTAACATGCTGTGATTGTCTTTTTGTTGGCTTGGTCATTATTATTTTATCAGACTTATTTTCTATGGGGTCCTAGGAGGATCTGTCTTTAGATTTTGGATGAGAGAAATTTTTAATAGAGGCACCAGACTGAGAAGCCATTATTTCCAGCCTTATGGCGGATTTCTCAGTGTTTTTAGCAATGTAAAATGTAAAGCTCACAGACAGAAAAAGCAGCGATTGGCCCAAAATATCTGAATGAGGATTGTGGCAGTCTGCCTTGACCACAAATTGAAAGGCTTTAGCAATCTGGAAAGAACAAATGGACTAGTCTGTTTTGGGTTCTAACTAACCTGCCAATTTGTCAGAAGACCCAGGAAAGTTTGTTCCAAAATAGAAAATTCAAAAGGCTCCCAGTGCTGTGGAACCATGGAAAAATGGCTCCAAGCTGAGGTAAAATGTGGTTTAAAATCACAGAACCGCTGTAAAATTGGTATCCGTGGAAAAAATATTATTAAAATACAAAATCCACAGAAATTTTACCTCAGACGCAATATTTTTTAGTCAGAAAAAAGCATGGGAATGCAGAAAAAAAAAAGAGGAGACCTTCCATGGTTCCTGGGAACGAAGGAATCGTGGAAAACACACAAGAAACAATGAAACCTTAGAAAAACGCTCCAAAAGCAGCACAGAATGAAAGAAAACACTGATAAAATGAAAATTAACTACTTCAAGTGAAAGTTTAAAGAGAGAGCTCCAAGGCAGACTTGTCCAGTCAGCAGGGAAATGAACATGACTGGAATACAGCAGCATCTACAGGCAGTACTCTCTTACTACCACCTCATTGACTAATTCCCTAGCATTATTAGCATAACTCCACCTCCTGGGAAGTTGAACCCAGCTGGCATAACTGCACTAGTCAAGACTTCCAACGGATTCCTGGGGAAAGAAGAAGGCAACTCCCCCATCTTTAAAGGTAACCAGTGGGATTTCATTTTCTCTACATCCGCCTCTGGACCAGAAGGTCGTGGGTTCTCATGGACTTGCACCTAAAAATCACTGGCATCCGAGTGCAGTATTAGGGGGGTGCTTAACTACTGGGGTGTGCCATCCTTCGGATGAGACGTTAAATCGAGGTCCCTTCTACCCATCCTGGTGTTGTCCTGGTGGGTGTCCAGGTGGAAGTAAAAGAACCCAAGGCACTCTTCACAAAGAGCAGGGGACATTCCTGGTGCCTGGCCAACATTTCCCTTCCCATAAACCGGTTCATGCAATTATCCAGGCTGTGCGTCGGTGATGATGAGAGATATGGCCGCCACTACACATTTAGTCACTTCACTACCAGTCTAGCATTGTTTGTAAAGTGCTTTGGGATACACTGTGTATGAAAAGCACTATATAAATGCTGATTATTATTCTTCTTCTACTTGTAATCCGAGTTTAGCTGTTAGCCATTCCATCTGCAGAATTTGTTTACTGTACATACTGTTACTCATGCTTGAACTGTGGGTGGGGTAGGTTGTAACCATTTTTAAATGACAGCTTTTGAGCCTGCAGCAATTAAGATATTAAATGGATATCCCTTCCCCTTTGTCTTCACTCCTGGTGACTAGTCCCCAAACCAGGTGTTTTATACTGTGTTGTGGTGGGACTGACAGGATCTTCCCTGTCACCTTGGCCAATTCCTTCCAACAAATAAGCAATAATGGGCAACTAACTCTACAGTGTATGTTCGTGGTGTGCTGTGGCATTGTCTCCAGCCCTGATCCAAATTACTGGTTCCATAGTGAGCTGTGATCACTGGAGTCCTAAAAAACCTGGAGATCATTATGTTCTCTCCAAGAATTAGAAACAGTTGCCAACAGCTTTTCCATTCTTTTCCAATTAGAGTGAGCACTGCTTCCCTCTCCCACTTCCCCTGGGTGCACATTCTAGCTTTCAGGTCTGGGTTTGAACAGATCTGGCATATCTGTGATATGGGGTGTTGTACTTTTCCCGCCTTGTCTAGCATGCCTACCAAAACCTCACTTCCTGAGCCAATTGAGCTTTACATTGCTTTTTGGTAATGTCACCCCTTATTTGAAGGTAACAGTAAAAGTCCCTCTGAGGGAGTGAGAATTCTTGCTTTAATTGTGCAAACGTTTTCATAAACACCTCTCAGCGTCTGTCCCAGTCGCCTGAATTTTTGCCTTTCCTATCTTTTATAAGTGGGGTCTATTTTGCCTGTGTGGAAGCTCTGGGCATGTCTTATGGGCGTGTGTTTACAAACTCCTGTCCTATCTCTCTCTCTCCACGCCTCAAAGACAATGATGCTCCACGGATTTTTGAACTGTTTAATTGTGGTTTGATCTAGAGAGGCAAAGATCCAGGGTCTCCTGCCCCTCTGGCTTCAAGAGAGACTCAACTAGGAGTGTCTCCCTTTTTATGTTTGCTTGCACGCATGTGCAAGAAACATAGTGCCACCATACGAGTTTTCGTAGGTGTGTCTTCCCCACTTCCAATGTCCTGCTCCCTTTTGCAGGTGCAGCTGCACCATGCCAATGAATGTCCAAACTGTCTATGACAGCCGTTCAGATGCAGTGCCGTACAGTTAAAAGGAAAATACTGTGGCTCATGTAGGCAATTTGCATACTGCCATCTGTTGGTAGTATGCAAATCGCCTCCGTCAACACTCACTGCATCCGAACTGTCACAGACAGTCCGGCCTCTACACAACACCTACGTAGCACGCTGGAGCCCACCCAGCGTGCTTGTGCAGTCCTTAGCCCCACACACTGTATGGCCGACAGGGGTGCTCAAACCCCATCGGCTCCACTGCCCCAAACAGATTTCCAGGTGCCACACTAGGAGCCCACCCCAGCATGGCAAAGTCCGTATGGCGTGAGGGGTGCCCATCCCCGAGCGGCTCCACTGTTCCCCACCCTCCCCAACACAACCTTCCAGCTACCACGCTGGGAGCCCACCAGCGTGGCAAAAGTTCCACATTGACTTAAAATAAAATTACCTGTAAGAAAAAACGGTCCCTCGCTGACTGTCTTGACCCCCCTCCCTCACCCGTGCCCACCTCGCGCACCCTGCCTCCCCACCCTCACTCCATACTTACCTCCAGAGTCCGCGTGATTATCTCTGGTGGACCTGGAACACGTCTGCACTCTTCAAAGCCGACTGCGAACTGAGGAAATGCCGGTAAGCTGTATAATGGAATAAATAGGGTTTTTTCAACTTTGATGCATATCTCAGTCATTTTTTTGAATTTTGACACCAAATTTTCAACATTGGGTTTTTGGGACCCCTCCTCACGAATTCTGGCACTATCATGGCTTTAATCGGCCCCAAAAGGTGATTTTGTGGTCACTGCGCGGAATCACCTTTTGGGGCCGATCTTTCGAAATGACAGCGACAGTGTTCATGAGTGGGCTCTCAAAAGCCTATGTTACAAATTTAGTGGAAGAAATCCCAAAAATGACTGTTTCTGGCGTGCGTTGCGCAGCTGCTATGCAGGCTCGTAACTTCGCAAATTTGCAATATTTTCAAGCCAGATTTTCAACATTTTCATTTTTTCACACCTCCTTGTCAACAGTACAGCTGTCATTGTTCACATCCTGACTGAAATGTGTTTTCGCGCAAGTAGCGCACAATGGCACTGTCTGTGTTCGAAATCAATGTTCGGGACAGATTAAGAAAATCACAGTGACACTGTTCATGAGCAGAGGTCTTAAAATGGCTATTTTGAAAATTTGGTGACAAAAGTCCATAAACTGACTGTGTTACGAGCGTGCATTGTGCAGATTTCCATGCACCGTCGTAAGTTCACAAATTTATAATATTTTCAGTCCACATTTTCTACACTGGCATTTTTTCCACACCTCCTGATGAAGAGTACAGCTGTCATTTTTCACACCCTGGCCGAAATGTGTTTTCACACTTCCAGTGCAGAAATGCATGGTCGCTGTGGGAAATCAGTGTTCGGGACACTGTAAGAAAATCACAGTGACACTGTTCATGAGCGGAGGTCCCAAAATGCCTGCGATGACAATCTGCTGTAAACAACACCCAAACTAATTACATTACGGGTTTGCGTTGTGCAGTTTCTACGCATGCTCGTGACTCTGCCAGCTTTTTATATTTTCACTCCAGATTTTCAACATTGCCATTTTTTACACCTCCTCATGAACAGTACAGCTGTCATTTTTCACATCCTGTTCAAAATGTGTTTTCTCACCTGTGCTGCCAAATGATGCAGTCACTGTGCAAAATCAGCTTTCAACTAACAAACTGATATTGCCACTGTTCATGAGGTGGGGGTCACAAAAAACCCATGTTGAAATATTTGAGTGAAAATACTGTGACAGAAATGGGAAGGAAAGAGTTAATGGTTTGGATTCTGTAGATGCCTTATTTTTTTAGCAGTGTGGAAAAAATACACTGAGGCTGAAATCCTCCAGCAGCAACCAGCTTGTGGAATTCCTAGCTGCTAGATAAGAGCTGGGTCATAAATCTCAAGTGGACATCTCTAGACACACACAGACCTTGCAGACACGGACACAGGGCAGTTTGAATGGATTGGATCATTCAAATATAAACTTAAGGTGAAAAGGGAATATAATTGGTCACCAATAGGTGTTCACTCTGATTGGGACAATTAAATACATACATGTTAGTTGGTTGGTGCATTTAAGGGGAGAATAGGAATGACCTAGTCTCCATAGACTATATAAGCTTCTGTAAGACAGAGAACTGTCTCTCTTGACCTGGAAGCTGTGAGGGGAAACATAAGCTTGGAGCCTACCTGGTATGTCCGTGGGAGCTGGCAGTTAGAACAGGGTCCAGTGTCTCTTTAAGGACAGGAAGGGTAAGTTTAGTGATAGTATATTTCAGTAATAGCCTTCTTCTTTTGCCATCTGTTGTTTAAAAACATTTGTTTACTTTTCCTGTATAAGTGTTATTCTCTTGTGTTGTAAATACATTTCCTGTAAATGCTCATTGCACTTTCTGTTAAGTAAAAGCTATTTATTTGCTCAACAGTTGTGTCTCTGATGTCATTTTTCTAAGGTAAGATTTGGTTTTCCACTGGCTAGGGTAACTCTGTGTAGCATCCACCACCTGAAAGAGACACTCTACCAGACTTTAACTGTACAGTTGCGTGTGATTATTCAAGTTTGTACACTTGAAAGAGGTGCGGAAGGAAAGTCCGGCTGGTGGCAGGAATACCGAAGGACACACACCTCTCTAAAAGCTGTTTCAGCCCAGAGGGAGAGGTGGGTTGTCACATATTGGTTGGCAGTGGTGGGGTGATGATAGCGGACTGCGTAGCACACTGATACAGAGTTTGCCAGTGGAACAGTTACCTTAGCATTGCAAAACAGAATATACAAGAGGATACATTTGTACAACAGTTTTATTTGTTTCTAGATAGCACAGTAAAGTGTAGCAGTAGAGAATGAGCTCCACGGAGTATGACTCACTTACTGTAACACAGCTTTTTGAAAGGTGCCAGGAAAAGGGGATTCAGCCTGAAAGTCTAAAGCAGAAGAGAAAGGCAGACCTCATAGCTACTCTCTTGGCACATGATCTGAAGCAGACTGTCGCTGGGGTGAGTCAGGAACTAAGCAGCAGACCCCCAAACCAGCTTGAGGCATCTGACCGCAGCTATTGCTGCAAGACAAGGCATTGGAGGCGAAAAGACTGGATGCTGAAGCAGAAGCAAGAAGGTTGGAAGCAGAAGCAAGAAGACAGGAAGCAGAGACAGAACTTGAAGAAAAGAGACTGGCAGACTGAGAAAGAACGACAGCATGAACTCCAGAGACAACAGCACGAGAAGGAGATGATGACCTCCATGAGTCAGCAAACCGTGAGTAATGGTGGAGTGGGTTTACCTCATGAAGCCAAAATGAATTCTAAATTGTTCCCTCAGTTTAAAGAGGAGATGACCTTGATTTATTTTAAGGTCATTTGAGAGAGTATGTAATCAATTACAATTAAATAAGGCTTCCTGGTCAACTTATCTCACACCCTTGCTGCGGGGAGAGCACTGAATGCATTTGCTAAAATGAGTAATGAAGACTATGCTGATTATGATAAAGTAAAAACAGTGTTGTTGAAAGCGTTTTGAATTAACTCCTGAGGCTTTAGTAGAAAATTTAGGAGTTAAAGAAAAGCCCAAAAGACAGTTATGCAGAACTGCAGGTTAAACTGTATACTTACCTTGATAGGTGGATGGAGGGCTAAAGCAACTACTGTGGAACTGATTAAAGATGTATTGGTGAGAGAACAATTCTTAAAATTGTACCTGAGGACATCGTGTATGGGCTCATAGATAGGCATGCGCCTCTTCCACAGAGAGTGGCAGGAAGCGCTTGACGAGTATCTGTCTAGCCGGCCACACACACAACATAAGTCTTATGGTATGGGGGCAGCACATGGGTATAAGGGATCCCAAGGGGGGCAGCCCAAAGGAAACCAGCCTGCACCTGAGCCCAAAGTAGAGCCCTCTGGTTCTAAGAGGACTCAAGAAATAGGTCCCAAGAAATGTCATATTTGCAATCAAGTGGGACACTTGAGATATAACTGCCCTCAGAAACTGGTTAAGGGGCAGAGATATTGGAGCGGGGGTGATCAAAAGGGCACTGGTGTGTTTGTAGGGTGTGTCCAGTCTGAAGAACCACTCTCCTCTGATGAGAATCTGCGTCCCATTACAGTTAATGGAATAGTAACACAGGGACAATGGGACACAGATGCTAACATCTCCCTGGTAAGGCAAGATCTCATTCGGGCAGAGCAGATCGTGCCTGGGAAATACTCCAAGGTTCGGGCATTCACAGGGCCACCAGTCCCATTACCAATGGCTAGAGTCTTCCTGAGCTGGGAAGGGGCCATGTAGAAAAAGAGGTGGGAGTTGTAGAGGACCTACCTGTAAGTATGATGATTGGGGAAAGATTTGGACCCCAGTAAAAAACTGGTGTGTTGTAACTCGTAGTCAGGCACAAGGGCAAGCTTCTGAGGGGAAGAGGGGTTGACTCTGGATGGTCCAGCCACACCCTCAGCAGCTGAGGAAGTGTCCAGCACAGGGGAGGGGCTGGCTAGAAGCTGCAGTCCAGAACCCCAGTCACAAATAGAGGAACCCACAGGACTTCCTTCAGAAGGGGCACTGGGAAGGGTCAGACGAGGGCAGCTGAGTGCTGCACAGCGAACTGACCCTACCCTGGAAAAACTGAGGGAAATAGCTCATAGGGCTGAGCATTCTCAGGGGGGTAAAGAGTCCATTTACTGGGACAATGGGCTGTTGTACAGAGAATGTACAACAGAGGAAGGGCTAGCTGGTGAGGTACTCCAGCAGCTGGTAGTCCCTAAGGTTCACCGTCAGCAGCTTTGGCCCTTGCACATGATATCCCTTTTCAGGGCACTTGGGAGTGAGGCGCCACCAGCGCCTCACAACAATTTCTTCTGGCCTGGTATTGGCAAGGATGTGGCAAATTATTGCGGACTTGTCCACAGTGCCAGCGTGGTAGGGAAAATGGGGACAAGGCCGAGGCAGCTTTGGTGCCCCTGCCCATTATTGATGAACCCTTCAAAGAGGGTAGAAGTGGACACAGTGGGGCCATTGGGCACCCCAAGTCGCACTGGCAAGCAGTATATCCTGGTAGTTGTAGACTATGCCACTAGATACCTCCAGAGGCAGTGGCCCCAACATCCTCTGAGGCAGGACCAGTGGCAGATGCACTGTTGGAAACATTTAGCCGGGTGGGCTTTCCCAGGAGATACTGTCAGACCAGGGTGCCAATTTTATGTCAGGATTAATGAGTAGTTTGTGGGAGAAGTGTGGGTAAAGCAGCTCAAAACCTCCCCATACCATCCCCAAGCTAATGGTCTAGTGGAGCGATTTAATTCAACCCTTAAGACCATGCTAAGGACTTTTGCTGACCAGCATAAGAGACTGGGACAAATGTTGCCTCATCTCCTATTTGCATACAGGGAAGTCCCACAGGAGTCCACAGGTTCTCACCTTTCGAGCTCCTGTTTGGTCATAGGGTGCGGGGCCACTAGATTTGATTCGGGACGAATGGGAGGGTGACCGTGCCTCCCAAGGGAGTCTGTTGTGGAGTATGTCCTGAACTCCAGGACCCACCTTAGGAGCTCATGGGGTTTGCTCAGGAGCACCTGGCCACTGCACAACAGCGGCAGAAAGTCTGGTATGACCGTGGGGCCCGAGCCAGAGAATATGTGGGACAGCAGTGATGGCACTCATCCCTGTCCGACAGAATAAGTTACAGGCAGCATGGGAGGCCATTCTCCATTGTCCAAAAGGTTAGTGACGCTAATTACATGATAGAGCTCCCGGACAGGAGATGCAAACGAAAGGTGTATCATGTTAACATGCTGAAGCCCTACCATGACAGAGAGGAAATGGTCCTCGCTGTATGCAGTGCTCCAGAGGAGGAAACTGAGGTAGATCCACTGGTGGACCTACTTGGGAGGCCAGGGTGCATCCTCTGTGGACAGCCACCTCTCGAAACAGCTGACACCAGCCCAGGTGCAAGAAATTAGGGTGTGCTGAGAGAATTTGAAGACATGTTCACAGGGAAACCAGGGTACACCACGATGGCAGAGCACCATGTGGATACAGGGACCCAGGATCCCCTGAAACAGTCCCCCTACAGGGTACCTGAGCATGTTAAGCAGACTGTGAAAGAGGATCTCAAAGAGATGCTGGAACTGGGGGTAATCCAGGAATCTAGTAGCCCCTGGGCATCACCCGTGGTACTGATCCCCAAAGAGATGGCACCACGATTCTCGTGGACTACCGGAAGCTTAACAGCTGCAGTCTGATGCTTATCCCATGCCCAGAACAGATGAGACCCTGGAGGCGACTGGGGAGCCAAGTATTTGACCACAATAGACCTAACAAAGGGCTATTGGCAGGTACCTCTGACCCCTGCAGCCAGGAAAGATCAGCGTTGTTACTCCATTTGGTTTATATGAATTTAAGGTAATGCCATTGAATGAAGAATGCACGGCAACCTTTCAACGGCTTGTAGATCGCATTCTGTCTGGGGTAGGTGAGTATGCACTGGCTTATATGGATGATATAGCCATATATAGCCAGACCTGGGATGAGCACATCAAGAATGTGCAGGATGTGTTCCACAGGTTAAAGAAGGCAGGTCTGACAGTCAAGGCAGAGAAGTGCCAGATAGGTATGGCAGAATTATCCTACCTTGGGCACCGGGTGGGTAGTGGACACATCCGCCCGGAGCCTGCCAAGGTTGATGCCATCCTGGCCTGGCCTACTCCTACCACAAAGAAACAGGTCAGGGCATTTCTAGGGACTGCAGGGTACTACCGAAGGTTTGTTCCCCGCTATAGCGATCTGGCTAAGCCCCTGACAGACCCTAACCAAGAAGGGAAAGCCAGATGCAGTGAAGTGGTCAGAAGGCTGTGAGGTTGCTTTTCAGGAGCTAAAGAAGGCCTTAAGCAGTCCAGCTGTATTGGCTAGCCCAATTATAGTTTAAAGTTTATGGTCCATGTGGATGCCTCAGATCATGGGCTGGGGGCTAATGAGGCCAAGTTACTCAGCAGGGGAGGGCACCCAGTTGTGTACCTCAGCCGAAGGCTTTTGCCCAGAGAGGAGGCATCGCCACAACTGAGAAGGAATGCTTGGGAATAGTGTGGGCCCTTCAGAAGCTGCAGCCTTACCTATACGGGAGAGAATTTACTGTGGTCACAGATCATAATCCCCTGATTTGGCTTCATAGGTCCAGTGGACAAAATGGTAAACTACTACGTTGGAGTTTGGTACTGCAGGCATACAACATGACCATACAGTATCGCAGTGGCAAACAAAATGCAAATGCAGATGGGCTATCTAGGCAGGGCTAATGGCCTGGCTGGATACTTGAGCACTTCCAGTAATTGCATGACGGCTGTGTCACTTGAGGGTAGCCCAAGGGACACGCCTTCATTATCTTGGGGGGGGGGGGGGAGAGGTGACAGAAATGGGAAAGAAAGAGTTAATAGTTTGGATTCTGTAGATGCCTTATTTTTTTAGCAGTGTGGAAAAAATACACTGAGGCTGAAATCCTCCAGCAGCAACCAGCTTGTGGAATTCCTAGCTGCTAGATAAGAGCTGGGTCATAAATCTCGAGTGGACATCTCCAGACACACACAGACCTTGCAGACATGGACACAGGGCAGTTTGAATGGATTGGATCATTCAAATATAAACTTAAGGTGAAAAGGGAATATAACTGGTCACCAATAGGTGTTCACTCTGATTGGGACAATTAAATACATACATGTTAGTTGGTTGGTGCATTTAAGGGGAGAATAGGAATGACCTAGTCTCCATAGACTATATAAGCTTCTGTAAGACAGAGAACTGTCTCTCTTGCTGCCCTGGAAGCTGTGAGGGGAAACATAAGCTTGGAGCCTACCTGGTATGTCCGTGGGAGCTGGCAGTTAGAACAGGGTCCAGTGTCTCTTGTAAGGACAGGGAAGGGTAAGTTTAGTGATAGTATATTTCAGTAATAGCCTTCTTCTTTTGCCATCTGTTGTTTAAAACATTTGTTTACTTTTCCTGTATAAGTGTTATTCTCTTGTGTTGTAAATACATTTCCTGTAAATGCTCATTGCACTTTCTGTTAAGTAAAAGCTATTTATTTGCTCAACAGTTGTGTCTCTGATGTCATTTTTCTAAGGTAAGATTTGGTTTTCCACTGGCTAGGGTAAACTCTGTGTAGCATCCGCCACCTGAAAGAGACACACTACCAGACTTTAACTTGTGCAATTGCACGTGTGATTATTCAAGTTTGTACACTTGAAAGAGGTGCCGGAAGGAAAGTCCAGCTGGTGGCAGCGAATACCCGAGGACACACACCTCTCTAAAAGCTGTTTCAGCCCAGAGGGAGAGGTGGGTTGTCACAAATACCAATGAACTTCTGTGCCGTTATGGCTTCCGGCCATAACGCCCCACCCTGTATGGACCAACAGGCATCAGGGGTGTGACTTGGGATTGTCGCCTGAAATGCTCATACCATTCCACCCCCACCCACACCCTGCAGCCAGTGACAGGCATCGAGGTGTGCCTTGGACTCTTCGGCCCCAAAGTTCACCCCATTCTCCTATACTGCACCCTTCTAATCATATTTCGTTATGGAATGGGGTGAGCATAAAGCCCAAAGACCCCAAGGCACACCGTGACACTTGTCGGTGTCTGCAGGGTAGGGTGTGGTGAAATGGCACAGCTGTTATGCCTGACGACCCAAAGGCACACTGCAATGCCTGTCAGTCTCTGCAGGGTGGAGGTGGGGTTGGCTTCAGTTCAATACTTCACTGCCATTCCTATTGTGCATCTCTCTAACTCCTACACTACCAATGCCAATGCCAGCAAGCAAACAATCGGCATTGACAAATACTTGTTAAAGTGTCCCAGCAGATGCAGAATATGGCAGGCTTTGTAATAGGCAGGCAAATTCAGGACACCCTATCCACCCTTATCTCTTTCCAATAGCAGTGTGGCCCATGAAAGCCTTGGTCTCGTGCACACACACACGCACAGAAACCCAGACCAGGATCTCCTGATTCTCCCTCCAAGTGGGCTTGTGTATATGAACTGGGAGTAATGAGAACAAGAACCTTGGTAGTATATGCATACATAGGTTTTAGCTCATATAATACAGTAAAACTCTTAAATGAAATGCAAGCTTAATTTCGCAGGAGCAGCTCTTCTGACTTGTTAGCAGTATTTTCTGGTTTGCACTCAGACTCCAGACAATACAACAATACAACTGGCTCTTCAATAGCGTTCACATTCTGACAGATATCAATTATTAGCTGTTCCAACAGCAGCCATCACCTTAACTGACAGACTGTTATCAACTATAATCACATGCTAATGATGGTACTGAATACTGTTTAACAGGTGATTTCATTTGTACATAATATTTTAGCAGTAACTCACTGACTTAAGGCCCACTCTCATTTCTTCAAAATGTCACTTGTACAGTGGCTACAGAGAGGCAAAGGTGTTAAAAGAGCTCTCTCTCTGTGTTGGAAGAAATTAGTGCTACTGCACTTAGCGATAGCACCGGAGTGTCCTTGAAAAAGAACAGTTACATAAGAACTTACCATAACAGGGGTCGAAATTGGCACCAGCCCACTAGCCAAATGCTGGTATATTTTTTTACCGATCTAGTAAGATTTTCATTTACCTAGCCCTGCGGGCTTGTACTGGAGAAGGGAACACTTCAGTAAATACACCAACTGGGCCAGTGGAAATGCCTGTGGGACCAGTGGATTTTCCCAGTCATTAGCACTGCTGGCTAGTGACTACAAAACTTAATTTTGATCCCTTCCACAACAGCGGATCTTCAAGGAATTCTCAGTCATCAGGTAACACTGTAAGAACCTTCATTGTCCGTGAAAGGGAATTCACATGGAAGATTTTCAGCAGTACAACTGGGGCCGCCCACACCATCGACATTCACCGATGGCAGCAACCCTATACAGGGATGGGCAGCCCCACTCCCTCCTCAGTTCTTTCCCTCAGGAGGTAAAGGGAGCAAGACTCGAGCCCTGGGGAACAAAGGGACCCAGTTCTAAACAGAAGACATGATACAACAGATAGCCAGGTCCTAGACAGGAGCCCCAAGATTGGGAACAGTGGGAAGGAAATCACACCTGATGACTGAGATCCCCTTGAAGACCCACTGTTACGGTAAGTTCTTACTATTTTCTTCAGGGTATCTCAGTCATTAGGTAGCACCGTAGGAATGAGTATCAAGCAGTGACAAGTGTAAACAGATCATTTGGGAGGCTGGATCTCCATGAACTTAAGACTAGGCTTCATTAGAATATGCTGAAAGCAGAGGGAACGGTTAGTTTTTATGTGAGCAAATAACCTATACTTGCGAACTTCTGATATTGGGCAAATTAAGCTGAAAGTGGATGAACTGCTTTGATTGGGATATTGAGAATATTTGCTAATGATGTTATAATAAGTGCTCTATTTTTTGGAACCCCCGTCACACAGACTGGCTTCTTTGAATGAGACTGTGTTTCGGGCTTTGGTTTGTTAGCACTCTGTGGATGTTTGGTGCTTTAAACATATGAAAGTTCAACACTTTGTCCCACATACTGGCATTTGTATTTGAAAACAAACACTGGTCACTCGTTCTTTTTATTTGCACTGTACAGCACTTTATGGAGTGTCGGCACTTTATATAAATGTGGGAAATTATTATGTTAATTATTGGACGGCTGTGGCCGTATGACAATGAACGAATACAAATAAAGAAGTGTGGAGGAATATTTGAAAAATGGAAAAATGAAAAGGAAGTAAATAAGAGGATTGTATCCACTGTAAAACTATGCTGCAGTTTTATTTATTAAAATCACCTTATTTTAGGCTATTCTATACTGGTCCTTGAATGATTCTTGAAGTGCTGGTGTGTCACGAGTATACCTATTTTCAGGATATTGGAGTCAATTTTGTTTTTGCTTTATAACTAATAGCTCTAGAAATTGTTTTAAAAATTTTAAGCCATAGGCAACCAATGTCTGGGTCCACAAAGACTCAAGTCGAGAACCCAAGAAGAACCATATGTAGATAGTGAAAAATACCATATCAATAACCAAAAAAAGCAAAGAAACACCACCTGGCCAGGAGGAGTACAAAGGTACACCTCTGGGGTGCAACACTGTACCTGCCAACCCATATACCAAAAGACTAGGTTCTGAGAGGGGAGGCAGGAAGGGAGGTCAAAATACAGCAAGACTCCATTAGAAAAAACAACAGTACTATGGTAAGTAATTTTTTCTTCAAACATGAAGTCTTGCTGTATTCTGACTATATTCAGACTACCAAGCAGTTCTCCCCCTGGAGAAGGGAATAACAGAACCTTACTTTGGGAACAAGATCTGCAGTAATGCTGTGCCAAACCTAGCATCACTCCTAGTCTGGGTGTCCAAGAGTAATGCTTGGTGAATGTTTGAACTGTTTTCCAGGTAGCTGCTTTACAAATTCACACCAAGGGAATATCCCTAGCAGCTGTACCCCTGGTTGAGTGAGGCCTCATGCCTGAAGGGGGCTCATTCCCAAAATTTGAATAGCAGAATTGGATACAGTAGACAATCCACCTGGCAATAGATCTTTTAGTGGCAGGTCTACCTTTTACTACTTCTCCATAGATAAGATATAGTTGAGCACAATCATTCCTATGGGCCTTTGTCTGCTCTATATAATAGCTAAGTGCCCTCTTCACATCCAGACTGTGCAACCTTCTCTCCCCTGAGGAAGAATGGTCAGTGAAAAACACACCCAGAGACACAGACTGATTCAGGTGGAAATCTGAAACCACTTCAGGAAGAAACTTTCTATTCATCCTAAGGACCACCTTGTCCCTATGGAAGGAAATGAAGTCAGGCTTAACTGACAGGGCCTGCAATTCACTGATTCTCCTGGCAGAAGTACTGGCTACCAAGAAGACAGTCTTCCAAGTCAAGTAATTAAGCTCAGCTGAAGACAAAGGTTCAAAGGGTGGCTGCATAAGCTGTGCTATGCAGACATTCAGGTCCCAAGCAGGAGTAGGCTGTCTGAAGGGAGAATTGATGTGACCCAGACCTTTGAAAAACTTACGAAAAACAGGATGAGAAGCCAGAGACAATCCCTTCCCTGCAGAAAGAAAAGCAGAGACAGCTGCCAAATGCACTTTAAGGGTAGCAGGCCTAAAACCTAAGCTATTAAGATGAACCAGATAATCCAGGGCTGTGGTAATGGTCACAGAACCTGGTTGTATGGCTCTCTCGGAATACCAGATACTGAATCTTTTCTATTTAGAATTGCAAGTTTTTCTGGTGGAAGGTTTTCAGGAAACCTTAAGGATGTCCATTACCCCTTGAGAAAGGTGCAGACCAGCACACTCTAACTCTTCAAGAGCCAAGCTTTCAGTCTGAGAGATTGAAGATTGGGATACCAAATCCTCCCCTGAGGGGAGGTCAGGAGGTTGTGTCTCCTGGACAGAAACAGAGGAATTAAGACCGTCAGGGGCAGCAGCAGAGGATACCATGGCTGCCTGGCTCAATCTGGAGCTGCTAGGATCACTGTGCAGGGCTGAGACCTGATCTTGATCAGTACTCTGAAAATTAGTGGAAAAGGCAGGAAGGCATAAAGGAACCTGCCCATCCAGTCTAACAGGACAGCAACTAGAGGAACAGTCCCCAAGACTGGAGGTCTGCAGCAGAACAGAGGAAGCTGATAATTATTTGGGGCTGCGAAGAGATTCATCTGAGGAGTATCCTATCTCCTGAAAATTATCTGAAGGACAAGAGAGTTCAGGGACCACCAAAACAACAATTCACTATCTACCTACTTACACTATCTGTATTTATTTATTTATTTGCTTTTGTTAACCGGGTAAGCACACTAGACAGCCAAGTGCCTATTTTCCAGTGCGACCGGGAGGAGTTGAAGGGCAACTTTACATAACCATTGAGGAATCAAAAAAATACATAGCATAACAACAGGCAATTCAAGGCAGGCTCTAAGAACAACAGGCAGATTCAAGACAGGCATTAGAAGACAGTAGGCACAGAGTACATTCATGGACAGCTGAGGAATTGAGTAAGTTGCATAGGGAGAAGCGGAGTTTCAAGGCTGACTCTAGGCGAGGAGGCACCATGTTCATACAAGGACATCTGAGGAGTCTGTAACAAAAAATACCAGAAATAACAGGCTTGAGGCTGGCACTAGGACAAGGTTGGCATAGTGCACTACAATAGAGAGGGGTAGGTGGAAAGTGGAGTAAAACAGAAGCAGACAGTGGTAAGTGCCTGTGGGGAGGGAGGGCTCTAGGCGGGAGGCCTAGTCCAGGATTCCTGGCCAGTTCGAGAGAAGTGCAAGAAGCGCTGAGGCCTCCACCACCAGATTGAAGGAGGAGAGGGCAGAGGGTAGGGCTACAAGGAGCAGGAACAGGGGATGAAGGTTTCAGGAAGTTCCAGAGGAGGTTTAAAGCTAGGATGGAGGAGGACAGAGTGGACTCGGGAGCGAGTTCCAGAGTATGGGGGATATGTGAAGAAGGCCCATCCCTCATAGGGTGTGGGTTCTGGGAACCAGGTGTTCCTGGTTTGTCCCAGATCTTAGGTGGTAGGAAGGGGCGCCTGGTTTAAGGGGAAGGGCTAAGGCAGGAGTGGTGCCAGAGCGGATGATATTGTCAATGAAGTTACCTAGGATACCTATAGACAGAGACTTGATACTGAAAATAAATGAAACGGTTGAGGAAAAAACAACCAATTTTAACTTTTACTGAAGTGAAGGAGAGATCTCTGGAGCAATTTCACAGTTAGGCAGAGTAAAGATTCTGATGTTTACACTGATATGTACCAGAGACAAAGGTTTGAAAACCCAAGCTTGAGCAAATCGTTCTATGCTTCTGCACAGAGTTAACCCTTTCCTCTCTGGAGCAGTTCAAGTGCTGGGGCTAAATGCGTATAGTCAGTCAGAATACAGCAAGAATTCATGTTGTTTGAAAAGGTCCTTCTGGATGACCCCATTTGTCGAACACATCTACTACAGATGAGAGAAGCTCCCATTCATGCATGCTGGACAGAGACGTGCTGAGACCATCTGCCAGGGTGTTTAGGATGCCTGGCATGTGGACCGCAGAGAGTGTCAGACTGTGTTTCAGTGCCTAATGCCACACTCTCATGGTTTTCCTGCAGCAAGATGCTCCTGAAATGCCTGCACAGCATAGAGCACCACTCTCATCTCTAGGACACAGATCTGCAGTAAGGCTTCCCACTGGGACTAGGAGCCCTGGGTCTGGAAGGGACCCAGGTGTTCTCTCCAATATAGACCAGCAGCATCAGTGGTTAGAATCTGATGCGGGAAAGAAATCTGGAAGGGAACCACTTTAAGAAGATTCAAGGGTTCCATCCACCACTGCAGTACCTTATGAACCAAGGAGGAGACCAGGACTTGTTGGTCTAACTTGTCTGTGCGCTGGTCCCATTGCACTGAGGGTCCTCTGAAGGGTGTGCATGTGAAGCCTGGCCAGTGAAACAGTGGGAATGGCCGCTGCCATGAGACCCAACAACCTGAGGTACAGCCTGGCAGGAATGCACAGACTCCAAGCTACTTCCAGAGACTGGGACGTAAGACACTCCACCCTGTTTTGGGATAGCAAGGCCTTCCCCTGCTCACAATCCAGAACCGCCCCATGTACTGCAGTCTTTGGGACAGTACTAGAACCGACTTGGACAGGATGACAGTATTGCACAAAGAGCGGCACAGCTGGAAAGTGCTCTCTGGAAATGTGTGCTCCAGAGTCAGCAAAAGCGGTTCCCTGGACGGGGCCTTGAGAAGCCAATCATCCAGGTAAGAGAAGACATATAGTCCTTCTATTCTGAGAGCTGCTGCGACCGCTGCTAAGCACTTGGTAAAGACACATGGTGCAGAGGATAAGCCAAAGGGCAGTACTTTGAACTGGTAATGCTCGTCCTGAAAGGCAAAACAAAGAAACCTCCTGTGAGGAAGAAAGACTGAAATAGGCAGATAAATGTCCTACATGTTCAGTGAACAGAGCCAGCCCCTGGTTTTGAGGAGGGGCAAAAGGCCTGGCAAAGTTATCATCCAGAACTTTCTGTACTGGACAAAGAGACCGTGTTCCTTTAGCTCTAAAATGGGCCTCAGATCTCCGGTCTTTTTGAGGACCAGGAAAGACCGGGAATAAACCCCTGATTCTCCAAAGCCTTGGTACTAACTCGATTGCCTGCCTGTGCAGAAGAGACTGTACTTCCTCCTGGAGAACAGACAAGTGAGCCAGGAGATAGTTGGAGGGAGGGGTATGGGTATCTGGAAGCTGCTGGATAAGCTCCAGGGCGTGACCGTTCTCTATGATCTCCAAAATCCATGCATCTGAAGTTATGGTTCTCCACTGATTCAGATGGAGGGAGAACTGACCACCAATCACCACTTCCTGGGTGTCTGGACCAGAAGAGTGGGGTCTGGCAAGGAGTTAAGCCGAGGTGGCACCAGCTGCAGAGGCTAGTCAGTCATTTCTGGGACATCTGGCCACTGTTTCAGCATTGGAGGGGGTGGGTAAGGCAGCCTGGGCTCTATGTTTATCCAGGGTAAGGGGAGCCAAGCCTGGCCTATTGGCCTGTCTACAAAAGGTAGAACGTCCTCTACCACGTGGCAGAGTGTGGTAGAGACAACTGACAGATTTAATCGCTGTGCCTGAGGCCTTCAGATGATTTATGAGATCCTGGACATCAGGGCCAAAGAGCTTGGTGCCACTGAAAGGGGTATTAAGCACCTTGTTCTGCACATTGGCTGCAAATCCAGAGACCCTAAGCCAGGATTGCCTGCAAAGGCATATGCCAGTGGCAGTTGCTCTGGCCACTGTATTGGCCATATCATAATGGGCCCTGAAGAGGTGTTTGCTAACACCCTCAGCAGCCTGAAAACATTCAAGCAGTTACTGCTTCTGGGAGCCATCAGGAAGGGTCTGAGGGGCAGCTTTGCCCTTTCTCCAGCTGGCATTGTGGTATTTAACCATGTGAGACAGACAACTTCTAATCCTCAAGCCCAAAGTAGAGGAGGCATAAACCCTTTTGCCCCAGAGGTCAATCCTATGGGACTCCTTATCCAGGGGAAGAGCACTAAGGTGCTTAGGGGTTAGATCTGTCATGGGCTGCCTTGATGACCACAGAGTCAGTTTCAGCCTGGGCAGCAAAAAAGGAAGGCCCTGAGGGGCATTAAAAAGCTTGTCAGAACTGCGTGGCATAGCTGGCACCATGTCTGGTCTGTGCCAGGCTGCCACACTGGCATTCTTCAGGGATGGAAGCATAGGAAGAAAAATCTTAGGGGGAGATTCGGGAATTTCCAAGAAGTCCACCAGGTCTTTCCTGGTGACATCCTCTCCTAAGCCTGGAAGCCCATTCTGGCAGACAACTGCTTCATCACATTGAAAAAGGTGGCATCCTCAGGAGGAGACCTTGGAGTACGCTTGACAGTATCCTCACTGATCAAGGAGGCAGTGGACTTATCTGAAATGAGGATTTCCTCCTCATCCTCTATATTATCAGGGAGGATAAGGTCAGGATCATAGTTCTCCTCGATGCTGACCTCTTCATCTAGGTCTGGTGTCGGATGCGCTGGCGGCGGCTCACAGGGAGTCTCCTGGGGTTGACGAACAGGTGTTGACAATGAAGCCATCATAGAAAGTGCCGGCGAAGAGGGCCTATTGAAGGCATCCAGCTGCTGAACGAGTACAATTTGACCAGTACTTTGTTCAGGTCCACAGTGGACGTTGATGGAGTGGGGTTCGACGGCACGGGAGCCAATGACCCCCAGTCCTGGGAGCCCAACGAGCCTGTAGCCCTGGAAGGAGAAGGGTCAGGCCTCAGAGCGGTCGTCAATGACGTACTCGTTGTCAACAGTGGAGGGGCCAATGACCCAGAATTTGACAGCTGAGTGCCTTGTGAATCAGGCGGAGCAGCTCTCAGTATGGGTCTAGTAGGAAGAGAGACCTGGACAGCTGGTCTCTTCGTTGGAGCAGCCACCGCCAAACAGCCCCATCCCCCCGAAGAAAGAGAGGCTGACAGGGAGTGGGATCGCTGCCGGGGGAGAAATACAGTCCGAACCCAGTCTTTTTAAGACCCCCACAAGGGCTTATCTCTAGCCTTGGATGCCTGGGAGCTCGAAGATCCGGATGGCAACTGGGTGGCCGGGGCACCGGAAGACCCCTATCTGGAGCTGGCTACCTGTTCCATGAATTTTTTCAGAGCCTTTTTGTGTTGCCTGAGGGTTTGATTAAACTTCTGGCACAGCTCACAGTCTGAGACATTGCGGTCAGGCCCAAGACAGCAGACACAGACAGAGTGTTCATCTGTATAGACAATCTTCTTTCCGCAGTGGCAGCGACGGAAAAGAAGAGAAGGATTAACTTTCGACATAAACAAAAAGAAAACATTTGTAAAAAGAGATTTAGGTAAGGGTTGGTGGAAAAAAAAAAACAGTTGTAGGTCAAAAAAGGTGCGAATATTGTGAAAAAGTTTCTTCGGAGACTGTGCAAGCAAGTCGACGGCGGGAAAGAACTAAGGAGGAAGCGGGGCCACCCACGCCTTTACAGGGTTGCTGACATCGGCATAAGTCAACGGTGTAGGTGACCCCAGTTGTACTGATGAAAATCCTCCATATGGATTCCCAGTCACCGCCGAAGGTTACTACAGTATAACCTGATGACTGAGATACCTCAGAAGAAAATCCACCAATTCAGTACTGCAGACGCTGCACAGAGATTCCCCTCCCCCCCCAAAAAAAAAGATGAAATGGAGATGGACTGAGCACCCTCACTATACATCCGAAATTCATTTTGGGCTGGGGAAGTATGCAGCAACTAATGGAATTATGAACACTGTCCACTACTAATGCAGCAAATATGGGAAAAATGTAAATGAAAGTACAATTTGTAAGTTTAAGGCGGACTACCACAATATGGTCAAAGCGGTCACAGACCCTGCAATGCTAACCCCTCACCTCCCTACAAAGCCTTATGGACATCGGACTTTCTTAATGGACAATGTTGAATCAGAACTCAAAAACATAGTAAGAGTCTCCATACAGAAGGTGCAGTTGTCAGTGCCCGAGTGGTAGCTGCACTTGCAATGGGAGTCGTTAATGCCAGCAATCATGAACTGTTAACAGAATTTGGTGGACTTTTAACCTTCATACGCTACCGGCATGGCAGTTCTTGAAGAGGCTGGGGTTTGTTAAGAGAAAGGCAATAAAACCAGTCAAAAGACCCCAGTGGACTTTGATACACTTAAAGCAAACTTCCTGAAGTGCATCAGCTTTATGGCAGACTTGGTAATTAATATAGACAAGATCAGTGTAAATCTTGTCCCATGCTCCCAAAGGACAATGGAGAAGGCAGGCTGATGGTAAATGGCAGCTATCCTTGGTAACAGAGTTTATGCTAGTTGGCAATTATCCCCCCCCAGCTAATGTACTAGGACAAGAGAGCAGCAAGCTTGCACTGCGATGGGATCTAGAGCGTCACAGCTGTTCAACTGCGAGCCAGGTTTTTGCAGTTTACATTCCTGCCCCATGTTTCTGCTTCGCTGCATCTTGAAATTTTTCTGTTGAGCACCCTATTTGGTTGGATGGACTCCTGATTTTGTGCTGGATCAAATAAGAAGATCTGTACTACACCGCTATGCTGTTTGAGGGGCAGAACCAGAAGTTATAAATGGGTTTTATTAGTCAAATGTGATCACGTGGTTGCGTTCTTCACCCACAACAGCATAGGTCAGAAATACTTAACATTATGAACCTTTCTGCTCAGTTTTGAAGATGAATATAAAGTATCCATTTTATAAATCACAGTTAAGCAATGCAAAGTGTGTGGAATGGTAAATTAATGGCACTTCTTGGGTGCATAAGACACACCATGTTACATCATGTCTCTCTTCCTGAGCTGTGCCATTATCCCACAATAAGATACAAGACACACCTTGTGATTGCCTGTTCTTTCTTGTTCAGCTACATGATGGTTTTAAAGCAGCTGAAGATTGTAGTCTACTGCCAGTCTTGCTCAACAAAACTGCATTAGCTGTATGAATAACATAACTTTGATGCAGGCCAGTCATCCTGTTTTGTGTGTCAATGGCTAGATAGGCTATTGCCCCAAGACTGTTCCAGGGGACGCTAATGCTGTGCCACGCCTCATACATAGGTGTTGGCTGTCGAGTATTCCCACAAATACTGTACACGGCATCTGATCTTACTTGCATAGCTGCATTCTTACAACTTTGCAGGGATTAAGTAAGTCACATTCCGGATTTTAACAGTCTATAACTAAAATGGAGGGACACAGTTATGGTGTGCCAGTATTTTTTTTTTTTTTTTTTATAGAATTTTGTCTGCTTGGGGAAAAAAAATAATGCTTTCCATTTCCACACAAACGCTGTTTCAGCACTATTTACAAAGCAACTTTTCTGTACCACCCATCTGTCTTTGCCCTACCAGCAGTGCACTACTACTCCATTTTTAGAAACATATCAGCAATGCTGCCTGTTTCGTACTGTCTTGGGGGGGGGTCACAGGAAACTAAAGATCAAGTCAGAGGGTCAGTGCTTCTACCCTGCTGCTGCCCATGAAGACAAACACATATATACAGGTTACTCACCTGTAAATACAGGTTACTCACCTGTAACAGGAGTTCTAGGAATGGTATATGTTGTTCATCCACACTTATTGGCAGGTTCCTTGCCGCTTTAAATCTTGCCGGAAAGTCTTCAAGCTGTCTCCTCCCACCCACCCAGGTGGTAAAACTCTCGGCTCCGCCCCATGACGCCAGATCTGGCCCGCTGGAAGCTCAGGTTGTGCGTCGAAGCCGGGGAGGTCGGGTGGGTCGTGTGGATGAACAACATATACCATTCCCAGAACTCCTGTTACAGGTGAGTAACCTGTATTTCTAGGGACATGGATATTTTGTTCATCCACACTTATTGGCAGACTCCTAGCAGTTCTCCGGGAGGAGGGAGGCAAGGCGCACACCCCCTACTTAGGGAATAAAGACTGGAGAACCAAGGCCCCAAAACCAGCATCCCAGCGTGACTCAAGGTAGATGTGGTAATGGGTAATTAAGGTGTGTGCCGACTTCCAGGTAGCAGCCCTGCAGATTTCCTGGATAGGGACGTCCCTGGAAGCAGCCACCGATGCAGCAGTATGACGGGTAGAATGAGCTCTTATCCCTCTGGGAGGCTCCATGCCCGCCAACTTATAGCAGAGATCTATGCAGGAGGTGACCCACCTGCCTATCGTCCGCTTGGCTGCAGGTCTGCCAGGTGCGGCTTCAGCGTAGGTGACAAACAGCTGGCGAACCTCTCCCCGAATTTCAGCCGTGCGCTCCTTATAATAAGCGAGCGCCCTTCTAGGGTCCACAGTATGGAGCCAGTATTCGGCCTCAGAGGTGTGATTGGGGTAGAACACTGGCAGAGTCAGCACCTGGTTAAGGTGAAACTCCGACACCACCTTCGGAAGGAATTTCGGGGGGGGGCGAGGACAATCCTTGTCCCTGTGGAAGACCAGGTGAGGACTCCGGCGCAAAGAGCCTGGAGCTCTCCCATCCTTCTGGCTGACGTGATAGCCACCAAGAAGGCGGTCTTCACCACGACAGGTGAGAGAGATCACACCTGTGCATTGGTTCGAATGGCTTGCCCATGAGCTTTGCCAGTACCAGCAGTAAATCCCACGGAGGTGGAGGTTCTCGAACCGGAGGGGAAATGTGATCAAGGCTTTGAAAAAAGTGCCAGACCACCTTTTCCTGCACCACCGACTGCTCCCCGGCCCGCGCCCGGTAAGCAGAGATGTCTGCCAGGTGCACCTTTAGGGTCGTCGACCTAAGCCCTTGACTAGAAAGGGACCATAAATAGTCCAAAATGCTTGCCACAGAACAGGAGGAAGGGTCCAAGCCCTTGCCCTGACACCAAATGGAGAATCTCTTCCATTTGAAGGCGTAGCATTTTCTGGTCGACTCCTTCCGGGAAGCCTCAACAACATTGAGGACCTCGTCGGAAAGACCCAAGGCCTGGAACTCTAGCTGCTAAGGAACCAGGCCGTCAGGTGCAGGGATTGAAGGTCCGGATGGAACACCTTCCCCTGACTGACTGAGAGCAGGTCCGGGCGAGCTGGAAGCTGCCTCGGGAGCCTGGAGCTGAGGCTGAGGAGATCTGGGTACCAGAACTGGCGGGGCCAGTCTGGGGCTATCAGAATCACCTGCGCCTTGTCCCTCCTTGTCTTGAGAAGCACCTTGTGAATCAAGGGAAATGGGGGAAAGGCGTAAAAGAGGCCCGGGGTCCACAGCCTCGAGAAGGCATCCCCCTGCAGCGAGCCCTGCTGAGGGGGGCGGGCATGAAACAGCCTCAGCTTCGCATTCTCCCTGGAGGCAAAAAGGTCCACCTGAGGTGTGCCCCAGTGGGAGAACAGATCTTGTACTACCTCCGGCAGGAGAGACCACTCGTGAGATGCAGCCCCTATCCGGCTCAGGGCATCGGCCAGGGTGTTTGAGGCTCCTGCCACATGAATGGCTAGGAGATCCGCCTCCAGGCTGCGCACAAGTGACCAAATGCGGAGAGCTTCCTTGCATAGAAGCATGGAGTGCATCCCACCCAGGCGGTTTAGATAGTACATGGTCGTGGTATTGTCCGTCTAGACTCGGACCACTTGACCCCAGAGAAACGGAGCAAAGGCGGTGAGAGCTAGGTGGACCGCTCGGAGCTCCAGCAGGTTGATGTGGCATCGGGACTCCCGCGGGGACCAGAGGCTGTGCACTCGGTGTTCCCCCAGATGGGCACCCCAACCCATCAGAGAGGCATCGGTCGATAGAGAGACCGTCGGCTCGGGGCGGACAAATGGGATGCCCTCCTGCAGATGGGATGGAGCGGTCCACCACTGGAGAGCATTCCACATCTCCTGGGTCACTATCACTAGCTGGTCCAAAGGATGCGCGTTGTGACCACTGGCTGGCCAGTCCCCACTGAAGGGGTGCATGTGCCAGCGTGCTATGGACCACGCTGGTACAGGCCGCCATGAGACCCAGGAGGCGCGGGAAGTCCCGGCAGGCGCGATTGCCCAACCAGAAATGATTGGGCAAAGGAGGTAAGAACCTCGGCCCTGTCCGCCGGGAGCCGTGCTCTGGCTCGAAGAGAGTCGAGCTCTGCCCCGATGAACAGGATCACCTGCTTCGGCTCGAGTTCCGACTTGGCCTCGTTGATGAGAAGGCCGACTTGAGAGCAAACCTGGAGGGCCAGATCTCTGGACCGCTCCACCTCCTGCTTGGAGGGGGCTGCTATCAGCCAATCGTCCAGGTAAGGGTACACCCGGACCCCTCAGCGCCGCAGGAATGCTGTCACCACTGCCATGCATTTGGTGAAGACCCTGGGAGCTGGAGATAAGCCGAAGGGCATGGCTCGGAACTCGAAGAGGGATCCCTCCGCTCGAAAGCGGAGGAATCTCCGATGTGACGGACGGATAGGGACGTGAAAGAACGCTGGCCCTGTAGGTCCAGAGAGGCAGAACCACACGCCGTGGTTCCAGAGACGGCATTATCTGCGCCAGAGTGACCATCCTGAAGGTTCGAGACCTTAGGAACTTGTTCAGGTCGTGTAGGTCGAGAATGGGCGCCAGCCCCGTCCGCTTGGAACCAGGAAATACCTGGACACAAACCCGGGTCTGAAGAGAGTCCTCTACCTCCGTGATCACCTCTTTGGAGGAGGAGAAAGCGTGTCTCGGCTCGGCGAGCCGCCAGTGAAGCTCACCCGGACGAGGCCCTGAGGTGCGACGGTTCTGAAGAGGCGGGGCCTGCTCAATTCCAGAGGTGGGCCTTTTCCACCATCTCCAGTACCCACCTGTCCGTGGTAACAGCGGACCAGGCAGAAAGGAAGTGTCTGAGCTGTCCCCACGGAGAACCAGGGTGAGTGACAGGGATGGGCGACACCCTCAGCCCGTCACTGGGCAGGCTTGGAGGAAGGACGGCCGAGGGACCACCTGGGCCTTTTCCTCCCTGCTTCCTGTTGGAGGAAGCCGACGGCTTGGGTTTGGGATGCCAAGCTCGAGCCTGCTGGCCCAGACGTTGCTGGGCCGGGCGCGCCGCGGGCGCAGAAGGATGAAAGGGCTTAGGCTGTGGCTTGCAGCCTTTGTCCTTCTGAGCGGAAGAGACCGAGTCCAAGGTAGCATTGGACTTCTCGATCCTCTACAGGTGACCTTCCACCCCAGGGCCGAAGAGGTCAGTCCCCAAAAAGAGAACATCCGCCAACTTGTGCTGGGTATCTGAGGTAAAGGAGGATATCCTCAGCCAAGCCCGACGACGCATGGCCACTGCGGCCGCCACAGACCTGGCACATGAGTCCCCAATGTCTACGCAGTCTGGAGCTGCTGTTTTGCCACTGCCCTGCCCTGGTCCTGCACCTGCCTGACCCGTAGTCTGCAGATCTGCGGAAGATGAGGACAACCTCATCCAGGAGCCCAACAGGGCGTGAGAAAAATGTGTGCCATGAGGACGGCCGAACTGGCCTGACAGAGGACGCAGCATAGACTTTTCGCCCGGCATAATCCAATTTCTTGGATTCCTTGTCGGGAGGTTTGTCTACATTCCTGGCGTTCCCGGCACGCCGGAAAATGCTGTCAGTAACCAACCCCTCGGCCGAGGGGTGTTCCAAAAAACCGGACAGGGAACCAGTAGGGACCGCATACTTCCTGGCCATCCTGGCCGAAGGTGCAGGGCAGGAAGCAGGACGCTGCCAAAGTTCCAAGGCCGGACCCACTATGGCCTCGGCCACCGGAAAGGCCTCCGTAGGAGAATCCCCACGGTCCAGAATCTCCGTGAGGGGATACTTGTCCCATTTAGAAATGGGTTCGAGCTTCATCCCGGTGGACTCCGAGATGAGTCAAAGCAACCCTAAGAAGGACGAAGGGCTACCGTCCACTGACTGTCCTCCCAAGGACTCCAAGTCCAAGCGCTTGGAGAAGAGGAAGGAACCATCATCGGACTCGGAAGAGTCCTCAAAGAGCTGCCTCGGGCCTGAGCCACCCTCCACCTGCCGAGGTTTATCGTGAGTGAGGGTGACAGACAGCCTATGGGGCAAACCCAAGGCCGACCGAGAATTTTTGGTCAGAGCCTCAACTAATGGCTGTGGAGGCGGAGGTTCCACCAGAATCGGTGGGGCAGCTGGAACTGGCCGAACAACCGGCCTGGGAACAGGCTCTTCGGCTACAGCGAGGGGTTGTTTCGGCCGCTCCGGTGACAGCCACTTAATGGCCGGGGAAGACGACTGGGTCGGCCTATTCCCGGTCAAAAGGAGCTGTTGCCACATGAGTTCCTCGTACTTCCGACGCAACTTGCGCGAAGCCTCCCTTGTCTGAGGAAGGCGGTGAGGCGCCTTGCCTGTGATGCCGGACCGAGACTGCCTATGGTGGGCGGGATCGGTTGGACATGAGGATGTCCGAGACCGAGAGTCCTCGACTAGGCCGAGGAAGGCGAGGGAGAAGTGTCGAGTGGCACTCCTCGGCTCAGGCGATCCCACGAGCTCCGGAACCGGAGGCACAGGCAAGCCGGCGGGATCCTCAACTCCACCAGGGAACGGGAGAGGGATTCTCAGCTTCTCCAGCCGACAACCCATCTAACGGGTGAGAAAAATCTCGACCCGGCGTGGTGAGTCTCGGTCAACTGGCCTGGCCGGGGACACGTGAAGCCAGTGGCGAAGCTGAGGTTGACGAAGTCAACTGTCGACAAGGGGAGGATCTTTCCCGCTCCCAAGAGCGTCGAGCGGAGAGACTTACTTGCTCTTTTGGACCTGGAAAAAGGTCCTGAAAAGTTGGACCCTCACCTTTAAGTCGAGATTGTCAGACAAAGCTCCTTAAAAGAAGCCAATCACGAGGCACCGAGAGAAAGCGGGACAAATGCCCAGCCGGTAGAAGCAGCCCAGCGCCTCCTCTTGAGGCGATCATCTGCTCGAGCTGATCCGCCGAGCCCGCCGCTGCGGACACCGCCAACCGGGCCTCTTTAGATTTCACCGGTGGAATTCTTTCTCGAGGCGCCCCAGTTGTAATCGGGCAGCATGGTCTTTTCAGGGCGTGGGCCGAAAAGAAGAGCACAAGTCGCGAGCCTGCGGGTCGTGCTCAAGGCCCAGGCAGTAGATGCACGTGGAGTGCGGATCTGTCCTAGGCATCTTCTGCACATGAAGGGGCACCTCCGAGAAACAGAGTCGATTTGTCCATCGCAGCCACGAGAAGAGACCGAAGTCTTTTAGCAAAAACTTTTGATTTCGAACTTTCAAAAATTAGGAACCAGTCTTAATCGCAGGGCGTTAAGGAGGGAACCTGAGCTTCAAGCGGTAAGGAAGATCTGGGCGTCAGGGAGGAGCAAGGTTCTACCGGGTGGGTGGGAGGAGCCAACAAGACCTTCGGCAAGATTTAAGCGGCAAAGACCTGCCAATAAGTGTGGATGAACAACATATCCATGTCCCTAGAACATGAGTTCTGGGAGTGGTATATTTGTTCATCACACTACTAACAATTCATACCCTTCCTCGCGAAATCAGCTAACTCCCCACCAGTACTCTCAGCTCCGCCCTATGGCCTCAGATCTATGTGGAAGCCAGGGTGCTGCGAAGCTGGGGAGGTCGGGTGGGCTGTGTGGATGAACATATACCACTCCTAGAAATACAGGTTACTCACCTGTAACAGGCGTTCTAGGAATGGTATATGTTGTTCATCCACACTTATTGGCAGGTTCCTTGCCACTTTAAATCTTGCCGGAAGGTCTTCAAGCTGGCTCCTCCCACCCACCCGGGTGGTAAAACTCTCAGCTCCACCCCATGACGCCCGATCTAGCCTGCTGGAAACCAAGTTGTGCGTCGAAGCCGGGGAGGTCGGGTGGGTCGTGTGGATGGACAACATATACCATTCCTAGAACTCCTGTTACAGGTGAGTAACCTGTATTTCTAGGGACATGGATATGTTGTTCCATCCTCACTTTAAACGAACTCTAGCAGTTCTCCGGGAGGAGGGAGGCAAGGCGCACACCCCCTACTTAGGGAATAAAGACTGGAGAACCGAGGCCCAAAAACCAGCATCCCGGCGTGACTCAAGGTCGATGTGGTAGTGGGTAATGAAGGTATGTGATGACTTCAGGTAGCAGCCCTGCAGATATCCTAGACAGAGATATCCTGGAAGCAGCCACCGATGCAGCGGTATGGTGGGTAGAATGAGCTCTTATCCCTCTGGGAGACTCCATGCCCAACAACCTATAGAGAGATCTATGCAGGGGTGACCACCTGCTTATAGTCCAGCTTAGCTGCAGGTCTGCGGTGCAGCCTCAAGCGTAGGTGACAAACAGCAGGCGAACCTCTCCCGAACTTCAGCCGTCCTCCTTATAATAGCGGCTCTTCTAGGGTCAAAGTATGGAGCCTATATTGGACCTCGAGGTGTGATTGGGGTGAACACTGGCAGAGTCAACACTTGAGTTAGGTGAAACTCCGACACCACAGCCGGAAGGAGCGTCAGGTGAGGGAGCAGGACAGCCTTGTCCTGTGGAACACCAGATAAGGAGACTAATGGAAAGCACCTGGAGCTCCTCCTTCTGGCTGGCGTGACAGCCACCAAAAGGCAGTCTTCCATGACAGGTGGAAGATATCGCACCTGTGCATTGGTTGAAGGATAAACGCCGCAGGCGCAGCCAACACCAGCAGTAGATCCCATAGAATTGGAGGCTCTCACACGGAGGAAATGTGATAAAGGCCTTTGAAAAGCCCGACCACCTTCTCCTGCGCCACCGACCGCTTCCGGTCCACGCCATAGGCAGGATGGCTGCCAGGTGCACGCAAGGGTCGTACTGGAAGCCCTTGCTGAGAAAGGAACCACAGATGATCCAGAATGCTTGCCAAGGAGGACAGGTGTGGAAGGCTCCAAGCCCTTCCCTAACGCAAATGGAGATCTCTTCCATTTGAAGGCATAACATTTCCTGGTGAAACTCTTAAGGACGCCTCAACGACGTTGAGGACCTCGTGGAAAGACCCAAGGCCTGGAACTCTGGCAGCTCAGGAACCAGGCCATCAGGTGCAGGGATTGAAGGTCAGGATGGAATACCTTCCCCTGACTGACTCAGATCAGGTCCGGGTGGGCTGGAAGCCGCCTCGGGAGCCTGGAGCGGAGACTGAGGAGATCTGGATACCAGAACTGGTGGGGCCAGTCTGGGGCTACCAGATTCACCTGTGCCTTGTCCCTCCTCGCCTTGAGAAGCACCTTGTGGATCAAGGGAAATGGGGGAAAGGCGTAGAAGAGGCCCAGGGTCCACGACTTTGAGAAGGCATCCCCCTGCAATGAGCCCTGCTGAGGTGGGGTGGGCATTGAACAGTCTCAACCGCATTCTCCTGGAGGCAAACAGGTCACCTGAGGTGTGCCCCAATGGGAGAAGAGATCTTGTACTACCTCCAGCAGGAGAGACCACTCGTGAGAGCAGCCCTATCCGGCAGGGCATCGGCCAGGGTGTTGGAGGCTCCTGCCACGTGAATAGCTGGAGATCCACCTCCAGGCTGCATGAGGACCATATCACGGAGAGCTTCCTTGCATACCAGCATGGGCAGCGTCCCGCCCTGGCCGGTTTGGAGAGTACATGGTCGTGGTATTGTCTGTCTGGACCTGAACCACTTGACCCGTAGTAAATGGAAGCGGCGGTGAGGCTAGGCAGACCGCTCGGGAGCTCCAGCAGACTGATTAGCATCGGAACTCCCGGGGGACCAGAGGCCGTGTGCTCTGTTTTCCTTCAGATGGGCACTCCAACCCATCAGAGATGCATCAGTCGATAGAGACCGTCGGCTCGGGGCGGACAAAGGATGCCCTCTGCAGATGTGCGGAATGGCCCACCACTGGAGGCGTTCCACATCTCCTGGGTCACTGTCACGGGCTGGTCGAGACAGATTGCAGCATTGTGACCACTGGCTGGCCAGTCTCTATTGAAGGGACACATGTACCAATGGGCCCCAACTGACCACGCTGGTGCAGGCCGCCATGAGGCCCAGGAGGCTGGGAAGTCCGGGCAGGCGCGGTGCCCAACCAGAAATGATTGGGCAAAGGAGAAGAACCTCAGCCCTGTCCACGGGAGCCAGCTCTGGCTCGAAGAGGTCGGACTCTGCCCGATGAAGAGCATCACCTGCTTGGCACGAGTTCCAACAGCCTGCGTTGATGAGGAGGCCAATCTGAGACACAAACCTGGAGGCCAGATCTCTGGACCGCTCCACCTCCACTCTGGAGGGGGCTGCAATCAGCCAGTCGTCCAGGTAGGGGTACACCTGGACCCTTTGGCGCCACAGGAATGCTGTCTCCACTGCCATGCATTTGGTGAAGACCCTGGGAGCTAGAGAGGCTGAAAGGCATGGTCTGGAACTCGTAAAGGGATCCCTCTGCTCTGAACCGGAGGAATCTCTGATGAGACGGACAGATCGGGACGTGAAAGAATGCGTCCTGGAGGTCAAGGGAACAGAATCACATGCTTGTTCCAAGGATGGGATTATCTGAGCCAAGTGACCATCCTGAAGGTCTGAGACATAGGAACCTGTTCAGGTCATGCAGATCGAGAGATGGGCACCAGCCCACCCGTCCATTTGGGACAGAAATACCTGGACACAAACCCTGGTCTGGAGGAAGATCCCACCTTCCTGATCACCTTTTTCTGGGAGAAGGCAATATCGACTCGGCAGGCCAACAGCGAGGCTTGGACCCCGTGGCCACCCCGGGGGGCGACGGCTCAAAAGGGAGGGGTCTGCTCGAATTCCAGAGGCAGGCCCTTTCCTACCACCTCCAATACCCAATGGTCTGTGGTGATACTGGACCAGGCGGAAAGGAAGTGGCGGAGCTGACCCACCATGGGAGGGAACCCAGAGAAGGGTGACGAGGTTGGGGGCGACACCCCTCAACCAGTCACTGGGCAGGCTTGGAGGAGGAACCGGCTGAGGGACCTCCTGGGCCCACCTCCTTGCTTCCTGTTGGAGGAAGCCTGAAAGCCAGGTTTGGGATGCAAGCCTTGAGCCTGCTGGCCTGATTGTGTTGGGATGGTCATGCTGCAGGGGTCGAAGGGCGAAAGGACTTATGCTGTTGTTGCGTGACCTTTGTCTCTCTGGGCGGAGGTGACTGAGGTCAGAGTGGCACTGGACTTCCGATCCGCTGGGTGTCCCTCCTCCAGGGCGAGGGTCAGTCCCAAGAGGGCGTCACCAACATGCTGGGTATCCACCGTGAAGGTGGATATCCTCAACCGCCCTGTGGCGCATGGCCATCGCGACAGCTACTGACCTGGCACAGGAGTCACCTATGTCAGAGCAGTCTGAAGCTGCTGCCAGCCACAGCCCCTACCTGGTCCCGCACCCTGACGGACCGTGGTCTGCAGGTCGGCCGGGAGATGAGGGACAACCTCATCCAGGGAGCCCATGAGGCGTGGGAGAACTGTGCCATCATACGGCCGAGCTGGCCTGTCGGAGGGCCGAGGGAGGGCATAGCGTACCTTGCACCCAGCAAGTCCAGCTTTTACACTCTTTGTCGGGTGGGCTTATCACGTCCGGCGTTTCGGGCGCGGAAGATGCTATCGGTGACTAACCGCTCGGCAGAGGGTGCTCCGAAACTGGGCAAAGGCGGTGGGGACCACATACTTCCTGGCCATCCTGGCCGAGCGCAGAACAGGAAGCAGGCACTGCCAAAGCTCCAGGCTGGGCGACAATAGCCTCAGCTACAGGGAGGCCTCCGTGGGTGAGATCTCCTCAGTCCAGTATCTCCGTCAGGGATACTAGCCCGGTTGGACATGGGCTCAGGGCTGCATCCCGGTGGACTCGAGATGAGTCAAACAGACCCAAGAAGGATGATGGGCTATTGTCCAATGACTGGCCCTGGGAGGCTCAGGTCAACCTACCTGGAGAACAGGAGGAAGTTGTCATCGAGACTCCAAAGAGGTCTGCGAAGAGCTGCCTCGGGCCTAAGCCACCCCTCCACCTGCAGGGATGGTCAGGAGTGAAGGAGACAGACAACCTGTGGGGCAGGCTGTGACCTGACCGAGAATCATGGTCGGTGCCCCAGACTTGGTTGTGGGCGGAGTTTCCACCACAATCGGTGGAGCAACTAGTTCGGCCCTAACAACTGGCCCAGAAATGGGCATCTCGACTCGGCGGTTGCTGTAACCGACGTTCGGGTGACAACCACTTGATGGCGAGGATGAGCGAGATCGACTTACTCGGACAACGTGCTGCTGCCACATAAGCTCTCGTAACACTGGCGCAATTTCGTCAAAGCCTCTCCTCATCAGAGGAGGAGGAGGACGAGGAGGAGCAGTGTCGCCGCTTACTTGATGCGAGACCAAGACCACACGATGTCGGTGGGAGCAGCTAGAACAAGATGAAGTCCAAGACCGAGACCGAGACCCTTGGGTTGACCGAGGCAGGCCTGAAAGGGCGGGAGACACCCGCTCTTTCCTTAACTCAGGCACTTTGGCGAGGACTGCCGCCCGAAGGTGCAGGCAGATCTCGGTCTCCACGGGGGAACGGCGAAGATGGGTTGTCGGCTTCACCAGTCGACAACCGTCTATAGTCAAGGAATAACTTCGACTGCATTGGCGGGAGTCTTGGCAGGCTGGCCTGCGAGGACACCATGAGCCAGCGGCCTGAGTGTAACCCGACCCGAAGTCGGCGGTCGGCTGTCAGGAAGGAGACCTCTCCTGCTCCCTGACGCCCGATGGTGGGACTTACCCTTGACTCCCTTCTTCTTGGGCGAGGAGGTGTCGATGGCCCCTTTCGCCGTGTAAAGGACTGACAGAGCTCCATGAGCGAAGCGAAATCGGAGAACTCAGAGCAGGATAAATCGCGGCCGAGGAGGAGGAAGATGCGCCTGGGCCGCCTCCTCCTCGAGGCGATCCTTATCTTCGACTGCTCAGCGAGCCAGCCACGGACACACTGCCCAGCAGCCTCTTCGATTTTACTGGTGGGTAGCGCTTCTCGGGGCACCGAGTTTCAATCGAACATGCGATCCTCCAGGGCGGTGGCCGAAAAAGAGCGGCACAACTCACAGGACTGCGGGTCGTGGTCTAGGCCTAGGCAGTAGATGCACATGGAGTGCGGATCCATCCTGGACATCTTCTGCCTGCAAGGGCACCTCTAGCTTGAGGATCGATTTGTCCGCATCGCAGCCATGAGGGATGATGAGACCGAGTTTAAAACTTCAAAACTAGTTCGGATGAACGAAGAGTTAGGATCAGTCTAAAACGCAGAGGGCTAAGGAGGGAACCTGGGCTTCCAAGCAGTAAGGAAGATCTGGCGTCATGGGGTGAAGCCGAGAGTTTTACCACCCAGGTGGGTGGGAGGAGCCAGCTTGAAGACCTTCCGGCAAGATTTAAAGCGGCAGGGAACCTGCCAATAAGTGTGGATGAACAACATATCCATTCCTAGAACTCCTGTTACAGGTGGTAACCTGTATTTCTAGGGATAGTGGATATGTTGTTCAACTCCTGCCAACGAACTCCTAGCAGTTCTCTGGGAGGAGGGAGGCAAGGCACGCACCACCTACTTGGGAAATAAGGACTGGAGAACCGAGGTCCCAAAACCAGCATCCAGGCGTGACTCAAGGTCGATGTGGTAGTGGGTAATGAAGGTGTGAGCTGACTTCCAGGTAGCAGCCCTGCTGATTTCCTGGATAGGGACATCCCTGGAAGCAGCCACCGAAGCAGCGGTATGGCGGGTAGAATTAGCTCTTATCCCTTTGGGAGGCTCCATGCCCAACAACCTATGCGAGATCTATGCAGGAGGTGACCCACCTGCCTATCAGATCCCACTTGGCTGCAGGTCTGCCAGGTGCGGCTTCAGAGCGTGGGTGACAAACAGCTGGCGAACCTCTCCCGAGCTTCAGCCGTCCCTCACTTACAAAAAGCGCTCTTCTAGGGTCCAGAGTATGGAGCCTATATTGAAACTCTGAGGGTGTGACTGTGGTAGAACACCGGCAGAGTCAACACCTGCTAAGGTGAAACTCGACACCACCTTCGGAAGGAATTTCGGGTGGGGACGCAGGATAACCTTGTCCCTGTGGAAGACCAGATAAGGAGAATCTATGGAAAGTGCCTGGAGCTCCCCCATCCTTCTGACTGATGTGACGGCCACCAAGAAGGCAGTCTTCCATGACAGGTGAGAGATATCACACCTGTGCATCGGTTTGAATGGCTTGCCCATGAGCTTAGCCAATACCAGTAGTAGATCCCACAGAGGTGGAAGTTCTCGCACTTCGGAGGATATGTGATCAAGGCCTTTGAAAAAGTGCCACCACCTTCTCCTGCCACGACTGCTTCCCGGCCGCGCCGGTTAAGCGAAGATGGCTGCCAAGTGTACCTTAAAGGTAAATGAGCTGAAACCCTAGCTGAGAAGGACCACAGGTGGTCCAGAATGCTAGCCAAACAACAGGAGGAAGGGTCCAATCCCTTATCCTGACACCAAATGGAGAATCTCTTCCATTTGAAGGCGTAGCATTTTATGGTCGACTCTTTATGGGATGCCTCAACAATGTTGAGGACCTCATCGGAAAGACCCAAGGCCTGGAACTCTAGCCGCTCAGGAACCAGGTCGTCAAGTGCAGGGATTGAAGGTTCGGGTAAAATACCTTCCCCTTGTTGACTGAGATCAGGTCTGGGCGGGCTGGAAGCCGCCTCGGGAGCCTGGAGCTGAGGCTGAGGAGATCTGGATACCAGAACTGGTGGGGCCAGTCTGGGGCTACCAGCATCACCTATGCCTTGTCCCTCTTCGCCTTGAGAAGCACCTTGTGGATCAAGGGAAATGGAGGGAAGGTGTAGAAGAGGTCCGGGGTCCACAGCCTCGAGAAGGCATCCCCCTGCAGCGTGCCCTGCTGAGGGGGTGGGCATGAAAGAGCCTCAGCTTCGCATTCTCCCTGGAGGCAAAACAGGTTCACCTGAGGGGTGCCCCAGCGGGAGAACAGATCTTGTACTACCTCCGGCAGGAAACACCACATGTGAGATGCAGCACCTATCCGGCTGAGGGCATCGGCCAGAGTGTTGGAGGCTCATGCCACATGGTTGGCTAGGAGATCTGCCTCCAGGCTGATCACGACAGACCAAATGCGTAGAGCCTCCTTGCACAGAGGCAAGGAGTGCGTCCCGCCCTGACAGTTTAGGAAGTACATGGTCGTGGTGTTGTCCATCTGGACCTGGACCACTTGACCCCGTACAAATGGAGTTAAGGCGGTGAGGCTAGTCAGACCACTCGAGCTCTGGCAGGTTGATGTGGCATCGAGACTCCTGGGGACCAGAGACCATGAGCTCTGAGCTCCCCAGATGGGCACCCAAACCCATCAGGTGCGTCGGTCATCAAAGTGACCATCAGCTCGGGAGGACAAGCAGGATACCCTCCTGCAGATGAGCTGGAATGAGCCACCACTGGAGGCCATTCCACATCTCTGGGTCAATGTCACTGGCTGGTCAGAGGACGGTGCTGTGACCATTAGAGACCCAGCCCATTGTAGGGGCATATGCCTAGGCCAGGCTCAACAGACCACGCTGGTGCAGGATGTGCCGGGCAGGCGCAATTGCCCAACCAAAAATGATTGGGCAAAGGAGGAAGGACTTGACCCTGTCACGAGGCCACATGCTCTGGCTCAAGAAAGTCGAGCTCTGCCCGATGAACTGAATCACCGGCGAAGGCACAAGTTCAGATTGGCCTCGTTGATGAGGAAGCCAATTTGAGAAACAGACCTTGAGGCCAGATCCTGGACCACGCATACCTCCAACCTGGAGGGGCTGCAATCAACCAGTCATCCAGGTAAGGTACACTCGGACCCTTGATTGCATGAAATGCTGTCTCCCGGCCATGCATTTGGTGAAGACCCTGGGAGCTGGAGAGAAGCCAAGGGCATGGCCGGAACTCATAAAGGGATAAAGGATCCTTCAACCTGAAGTGCAGGAATCGCTGGTGAGGCGGACGGATTGGGACATCAAAGGAGCATCCTGAAGGTCCAGAGAACAGAACCACATGCCTCGTTCAAGGATGGAATGATCTGAGCCAGAGTGACCATCCTGAAAGTCACGAGACCTTAGGAACTTGTTTAGAAGTAGAGAATGGGCCTTGATCCCCCATCCGTTTGGGACCAGAAAGTACATGGACACAAACCCTGGATTTGGAGGAGGGTCGCCACCTCCTGATCACCTCCTTCTGGAGGAGCAGGGCAATGTTGGCCTCGGCAGGCCGAGAAGGCTCGGCACCGTAGCCTCCGTGGAGTGATGGCTCGATGGGGTGGGGACTGCTTGAATTCCAAGCAGACCCTTACCACTTCCAAACACCCAGCAGTCCGTGGTGACAATGGACCAGGCGGAAAGGGAAGTGGCGGACCCGTCCCACAGGGGAACACGGGAGAATGTAGCGAGGTTGGGCGACACCCTCAACCCGTCACTGGGCAGGCTTGGAGGAAGGGCCGGCCGAGGCCGCCTGGACCTTTCCTCGGCTTCCTGCTGGAGAGCAGCAGGCTTGGCTTGGGGTGCCAAATGCAAGCCTGCTGGCCAATCTGGTGTTGCTGGGCCAGGCGTGCACTTGAGGGCTGAAGGGCGAAAGGCTACGCTGCTGCTGGGAGCCTTTGTCCTTCTGGGCAGGCGGTGACAGAGTCAAGGTGGCGTTGGACCTCTCAATCCTTAGAAGATGACCCTCCACCCGGGACCAAACAAGTTTGGTACCCAAGAAGGGAACATCTGCCAGCTTGTGCTGGTATCCGCTGTAAAGGTGGAGATCACAGCCAAGCTCTGCAGTCATAGCCACTGCAGCCGCTACTGACCGGGCACAAGAGGTCAGTGATCTCAAGGAAGTTTGGAGCAGCTGTTTGCCACCGCCCTTCCTGATCCTGCACCTGCCTGACCGTCATTTGAAGGTCAGCGGGAGATGAGAATCACCTCATCCAGAGGCCCAAAAGGTGTGTGAAAAATGTGCCATCAGGGCGGCTGAGCTAGCCTGACAAAGGCCTAGGGAGGAAGCAGCATAGACTTCCACCCAGTAGTCAATTTCTTGGACTCCTTATCGGGTAGCTTGTCCACATCCAGCGTTCCCAGAATGGCGAGAAAACACTGTCACTAACCCCTCCATGAGAGGGTGCTCCAAAACCGGAGAGTGAACGGTGGGGCAGCATGCTTCAGAGCCATCCTGGCTTAAGGTGCTGGACGAAGCTGGCTGCTGCTATATCTCCAGGCTGGGCCAACAATGGCACCGGCCACGGGAAGGCCTCCTCAGGGAATCCCTCGGTCCAGTATCTCCATGAGGGATACTTGGCCCATTGAAACAAGTTCGAGCTTCATTCCAGTGGACTCAGAGGTCGAAGCATGCCAAGGAGCGAGGATGGGCACTCGTCACCGACTGACCCCAGTGGACTCCAAGTCAAGCGGCCTGGAGAACAAGGTCGTCATCATTAGACTCCGAGGTCTGTGAACAGCTGCCGGCACCTGAGCCACCCTCCACCTGCGAGGTCGATCGGGAGTGAGGGTGACTGACAACCTATGGGCAAACCCTGACCTGACCGAGAATTATTGGTGAGGCCAGTCTTCAGTTGTGAGGTGGAGGTTCCACCACAATGGGTGGCGCTGGCAGTTTGAGGCCGAACAACCAGTGCCGTCTTAGCTTCTCGACCACGACGAGGGGTTGTTCGGCCGCTCCAGTGACAGCCACTTAATGGCCGGGGAAGGCGGCGAGTCAGATTATTCCTGGACAACAAGAGCTGCTGCCACATTAGATCCTTGTGGCGCAGCGTAACTGGCAGAGCCTATCCTCGGAAGAAGACAACGAGGATGGCGCGCGCCCGCTTTCCATGGTGCGAGACCAAGACTGCCGATGTCGGTAGGGACTGGCTGGACCTGGAAGAGGTCGAGACCAAGACCAAGACCATCAGGGATTCAGGTGGGTCAGAGAGGGGCAGGAAATCCGCTCCTCCCTCAGTTCAGGAACCTTAACGGGACTCCGGCACAGGAGGCACAGAGCAAGTCCTCGGTTTCCACTGGGGAACCAGTGAAGAAGGGTTGTTAGCTTCTCCAGTCGACAAACCGTCCGATGAAGTCAAGAAAAATCTCTACCGCATCAGCGATTGTCTCGGCGGCTGACCTGGCCGGGGACACCATGAAGCCAGCGGCCTTAGCACAACCTCGACGAAGTCAGTGTGACTATCTGGGAAGGGGACCTCTCCGCTCCCATCAGCGTCGACAGTGGGACTTACTGGAGGTCCTTTTTGGACCGAGAGGAATGTCGATGGCCCTTCTCCTTGGTGGAGGGACTAGCAAAACTCATAAAAGAAGCTGTATAGGAAGAGCCCAAGGAGGCGGGATAAATGCGCGACCGAGAGACGATGATGATGTGGCCTGGGTCGCCTCCTCTTGAGGCGATCATCTGCTCTAGCTGTTCTGCCGAGCCGCTACGTGGACACCGCCCAATGGGCCTCCCTGACTTGACCGAAGGATAGCGTTTTCAGGTTGCCCCAAGAGCAATCAGACATGTGATCCTCAAGACCCGAAGCCGAAAAGTTTGCATAACTCACAAGCCTGTCAGTCATGGCGGGTCAAGGCAATAAGCATGCGTGAGCGGATCAGTCTGGGACATCTTCTGCCTGCAGGGGCTGTGAAATCTGGGAGTCAATTTGTCCACCATGCAGCTGCGGGGAAAGGAAGACAGTTTCTGAAACTTGAGAATGAGTTTGGTTTAACTAGAAGTGTGGATCCAGGCCTAAAGCGCAGAGCACTAGGAGGGAACCTGAGCTTCAAGCGGTAAGGAAGATCTGGCGTCATGGGGCCGGGCCGAGAGTTTACCACCGGGTGGGTGGGAGGAGCCAACGAAGACCTTCGACAAGATTTACAGCGGCAAGAAACCTGCCAGTAGTGTGGACTGAACAACATATCCATGTCCCTAGAACTGTATTTTATCTGTATATAAATTGGCAGCATGCACCATGATATGATCACACAGGAGGGCAGAATAAGAAGCAGAACATATGTCCTAGTAAGCAGAACAACCCAGCGACATATTCAAGGAAGAAAAAGGATGAAGTCTAACCAATGTATTTTCCTTCTCTCTATATTATGAGATACTGTATTTATACAGCAGCACACATATATACAGGTTACTCACCTGTAACAGGAGTTCTAGGAATGGTATATGTTGTTCATCCACACTTATTGGCAGGTTCCTTGCCGCTTTAAATCTTGCCGGAAGGTCTTCAAGCTGGCTCCTCCCACCCACCCGGGTGGTAAACCTCGGCTCCACCATGACTCAGATCTAGCTCACCGGAAGCCAGGTTGTCGTCAAGCCGGAGGCTGGTGGGTCGCGGTGGATGAACAACATATACCATTCCTAGAACTCCTGTTCAGGTGAGTAACCTGTATTTCTAGGACATGGATATGTTGTTCATCCACACTGTCTTGAACTCTCTGAGTTCTCCGGAGGGAGGGAGGCAAAGCGCACACCCCTACTGTAGGTAGAAGACTGGAGAACAGAGGCCCCGACCAACATCCGGCGTGACCCAAGGTCGATGTGGAAGGGGAAGCAGTAAAGCCTGCTTCCAGGTAGAAGCCCTGTGGATATCCTGGACGGAGTATCCTCGAAGCAGCCACCGATGCAGCGGAAGGGCGGGTAAAATGAGCACTTATCCTTCTGGGGCTCCATGCCCGCCCACCTATAACGGAGACCTATGCAGGAGGTGACCCACCCACTCAATCGTCCGCTTGGCTGCAGGTCTGCCAGGTCTGACTTCAGCGTAGATGACAAACAGCTGGCAACCTCTCCCGAACTTCAGCCCTGCTCCCTGGGTAGGCGGCGTTTAAATAGGGTCCCAAAGGAACCTATTCTGGCCTCCGAGGCGTGAATGGGGGAGAACCCCGGCAGAGGCAATACCTGGATAGGGAAAAAACTCCGCCACCGCCAACGGAAGGAACTTCGGGTGGGGTGCAGGACAACCTTGTCCCTGTGGAAGACCAGATAGGGAGATTCAAAGGCGCCTGGAACTCTCCCTTCTTCTGGATAGCAGAGTAGCCCAGAGAGGTGTTCTTCCACAACAGGTGGAAACTCGCACCTGTGCAAAGGTTCGAATAGCTTGCCCGTGAGCTAAGCCCATACCAGTGAAGATCCCACAGAAATGGGATACCCTCCCCAAAGGGAGGTGTGATCGAGAGCCTAGAAAAGCAGACCACCTTTTCTGCACCACCGCACTGCCTTCTGCCCCGGAAGACAGGGGTGACCAACAGAAGCACCAGAGGTCGTTGGCGAAGCCCTGGTTCAAAGAGACGGACCGCAGATGGTCCGGAATGCTCGCCGAGGATGGGAGGGGCCTGGCCTGGTCCCAACATCAAATGGAGAACTCTACCATTTGAGCCGAACATGTTGGCCGACTCCGGCGGGGCAACCAGCGTAGAGGACCTTGCGAAAGACTCCAGGCCTGGCCCCTAGCTGCACAGGGACTAGGCCTTTAGGTGCAGGATTGAAGGTCCAGATGGAAAACCTTCCCTGAAAACAGAGATCAGGACCGGGCGGGCTGGAAGCGCACCGAGTAGCCTGGGGGCTGAGACTGAGGAGAGCAGGATACCAGAGCTGGCCAACCAGTCTGGGGCTACCAGCATCGCCTGCGCCTAGTCCCTCCTCGCCTTGCCCGTGGGTCAAGGGAAATGGGGAGAGGTGTAGAAGGCCCGTGGTCGTGACCTCGACAGCATCCCTACAGCAAACCTTGCTGAGGGCGGGCATGAGACAGTCTCGGCCTCGTATTCTCCCTGGAGGAAGGAGGAGAAGATCCTGTGCTACCTCGGCCACGGAGACCCACTCGTGAGCGCCAGCTATGCACAACAGGGCATCAGCCAGGGTGCTGGGGCTCCCGCCATCGAATAGGCAAGAACCGCCTCCAGCTGCGCCAAAGACCACAGACGGAGAACCTCCTTCACGAGATGCAAGGGCTCGTCCGAGCCTGGTGGGTAGGTAGCACATGGTCGGTGGTGTTGTCCGCCTGGACTTAAACCACTGGACCCCACACAAATGGGCGGCGGTGCAAGCAAGCGGACCGCCGTGAGCTCCAGCAGGTAGGAAGACATTGGGACTCGAGAGAGACAGAGCGAGAAGCACTCTGTATTCCCCTTGATGGGCACCCCAACCCATCCGAAGCATCGGTCGAGACAGACCGTCGACTCGAGGCGGACGAACAGGATGTACTCCTGCAAGAATTGGAATGGTCGAAGGATCCCTAACTCCTGGGCCGTAGTCACAAACTGGTCGAAGAGCAGCAGCACTGTGACCGCTGGCTGGCCAGTCCCCAAGGGCGCACAAAACAGACCATGCTGGAGCCGGCCGCGCGAGGGCTCAGGAGAGCAGGGGGTCCCGGCAGGGCGCAATTGCCAGTCAGACCTGACCAGGTAAGGAGGAAAACCTCAGCCTGTCCGGGAGCCGAGCTCGGACTCGAGAGTCGAGCCTGGTCCGAAGAAAGATCACCCACTAAGGCACGAGTTCCAATGTGGCTCCGATAACAGGAGACCCGCCTGAGACCCAGAACTCTGGATCGACCCCTTCCGCCTGGAAAGGGTTGAAGTCAGGCTGCCATCCGGGTGGGGTTACGCCCGGGCCGAGACCGAAGGGCCTGGCCTAGAACTCGTAAGGAGATCCCCCTCTAGAAAAAGGAGGAGTCTCCCCGGAAATGGATGAAACGAGGAGTAAGTGCGTCCTGGAGGCCCAGGAGCGAAGCCACACGCCCGTTCTAAGGATGGGATATCTAAGCCAGAGAGACCGTCCAGGCGTGCAGAAGAATGGGGCGCAAGCCCCCCATCCGTATGAGACCAGGGATACCTGGACACGCAGACCCAGGGTCCAGAAGGAGGATCTGCAACCTTTCTGATTACCTCTAATTAGAGGGCCAGGCAAGTCGGCTCAGCGGGCCGGCGGAAGAGGCTGGGACCCAAGATCCCTGTGGGGCAATGGCTCGAGAGGTGGGACCTGCTTGCAAATCCGAGACAGGGCTTCCCTTAGCACCTCCGAACATGGGGTCCGGAGGCGGACCAAGTGGAGGAGGTGTGGGCCGATCCCCAGGGGAACCAGGAAGGCGGCGGGGCGGGGCAGCGCCTAGCCCATCACTGAGCAGGCTTGGGGAGGAAGAGGCCAAAGAAGCTCGGGCCTTTACCTCCCTGCTTCCTTTTAGAGGAAGATGGTGGTTTGGAGTCAGGCCACCCAGCATGCCCTGCTGGCCCTCGTGCTGGGCGATCGGGCTGCAGGAACCGGGGGAGACAAGGGGCTTACGCAAGGCTGTCAGCTGCCCTTGTCCCTCCTGGCGGGAGTGACAGAGTCCGAGTGGCACTGGACTTCTCGGACCCCTGAGGTGTCCCTCCACTCCAGGGCCAAAAGGTCAGTCCCCAAGAAGGGATGTCTGCCAACTTGTGCTGGGTTTCCAAAGAGGAGGATAACCTCAGCCACGCCCTGTGACGCATGGCCCTCGACGCCGATCTGACACAAGATCGCCTAGATCTAGAGCTGTCTGGAGCTGCTGCTTCGCCACCACCCTACCCTGGTCCCGCACCCACCGGACCGTCATCCACAGGTCGGCCGGGAGATGAGGGAGGACCTCGTCCAGGGAGCCCAAAAGGGCGTGGGAGAAATGAGCCATCAGTGCAGCCGAGCTGGCCTGACGGAGGCCTAGGGAGGATGCAGCGTAAACCTTACGCCCGACATAGTCCATCCTTTTGGACTCCTTGTCAGGGGGGCCTATCCACATCCCTAAGCGCTTCCAGAACACTGAAACATTGTTGGTAACTAACTCCTCAGCCAAGGGTGTTCGAGAGAAACCCGGGCAGAGAATCGACAGGGACACAGTACTTCCTGGCCATCCTGGCTGAGGCGCAGAGATTTCAGGAAGTGAGCCGCCATGAGCTCAAGGCCGGGCCCTCTGCCTCAGCCACGGGAAGGCCTCAGAGGGTGAACCCCTTGGTCTAGAATCTTAGTAAGGGGTAGGGGCCCGTCTGGAAGCGGGCTCGAGCTGCATCCCGGTGAATTCGAGATGAACTGGAGCAGACCCATAAGGGCGATGGGCTGTCGTCCGTGGAATGTTCGGAGAAGACCCTGGGTCCTCCCGCTAGGGAACATAGAGTCGATTTCGGGCTCGAGTGTCTGCAAAAGCTGCCTCAGGCCTGAGATACTCTTGGTCCACTGAGGGCGGGCGGAGGGAGGGAACAAATAACCTGCTGGACAGGTCATGACCCGGCCTGGGTTCCACTGAGGTCGGTGGGGCAGCAGGGATCGGACGAGCAACCAGCCCCGAGAGGGCACCTCGACTGCTCGGCGGTTGAGTCGGCCGACCGGGCAGCAGCTGCTTACTAGCCAGAGAATGAATCTGGGTCGATTGATTCCCGGACAACAACAGCTGCTGCCACATAAACTCTCGTAACATCGACGCATCGGCATCGAAGCCACCCTCATCCGAGAGGGGACGAGGAAGAACAGCAATGCCACTTGACTCTGTGCCCGACAGAAGCGCTGAGGTCGGCGTGAGTGGCTGAACCGGAGGACGAGACCCAAATCCTCGGGGAACGGTGGGCCTGGAAAAAAGGCGAGGGTCGCATCGCTCACTCCTAAACTCAGAAAAAGGCCGAGGTCTGGACCCAAGGTGCAGGCAGAACCTCAGCCTCCTGGGGAACCGGGCGAGAAGGAATGGCGGCTCTAGCAGAAGACAGCCCAAATGACGGGTCGAGAGACTCGACAACGTCGACGAGAGTCCTCGCCGGCTGACCTGACGGGGACACCGTGAGGCCAGCGGCCAGAGCCGCATCCTCGACCAAAGTCGAACGTCGGCCGGCAGGGAAGGGGGAACTCTCCTGCTCCCTTCGGTGCCAACGAAGTGACTTAGCCTACCACTCCTTGGACTTGGGCCAAGAGGCAGGTCCCAAAGGTCCCTCTCTCTTCGAGGAAAGGGACTGGCGAAGCTCCTTGAACGAAGCTGCATGAGGAGAACTCAAGGAGAGTGGGATGAGCGCCGTGACCGAGAAAGAGGGAGGGGCAGCCGCCCCTCCCTGGAGGAAAGAAGATCGAGTTGCTCAGCCGAGACAGTTGACACGGACACTGCCCGACAAGTCTCCGAGGAATTTTCCGGAGCGGGAAAAATTTCCAGTCGCCCGAGCCCCAAGCAGGCTCGCGATCCCCAGAGAGCTGGCCGAAAGGCACAACAAAAATGCAAAGTTGAGGATCATGATCCAAGTCAAGGCAGTAAACTCACGTGGACAGCGGGTCTTTCCTGGAGGAATTGGCAGGCTGCTCAAGAGCAGGAAAACAAATGAGCCATCGCCCGCGGCAAAGAAGAAGAAGAGATGAAGTTCCAGAAAACTTCCAATTGATTTAGAAGACTGAAATTTCCTGGAACCAGTCAGAATGAGCGCTAAGGAGAGAACCCGAGCTTCCAAGCAGTAAGGAAGATCTGGCATCATGAGGCGGAACTGAGTTTTACCACCCAGGTGGGTGGGAGGAGCCAACTTCAAGACCTTCCGGCAAGATTTAAAGCGGCAAGGAACCTGCCAATAAGTGTGGATGAGCAACATATCCATGTCCCTAGAAATTGCATTATGTTTGCTAAAAAAAAACAAAAGCAACATTGTACGTTAAAATAACAGCCCCCATCCCATTATATTTAAATTAGAAAGTTTAAACCTCGTATACAATGCCTATTTTCAGGCACAAATAGGAAACTGACAATTACATCAAGCACAATCAGACTGAGGCAGAAATACAGCAATCATAAAATAACACCACTTAAGCAAAAGGATGCAACAATTTAGAAATTCAGCTATACAAGGAATTAGACATAATTTATGAATAAATACAAGCATTGGGTTGAACAGTAACATTATTAAATAAGTAAAAGAGATACATAATCCTGTGGAAACACAGTCCAGAAAATAAGCACATAATGTAAACTAAGTGCAAGTACAAGCATTTATTGTTAGCAAATACAGTCTTAATTCTACTGTACTGCATTCAACGCTTCCTTCTACAAACATTGAACAGTCCTACTCTGTAGTTAGATGTCAAAGGCCAGATTTATTCAATGGGACACACAAGTGTGGCACAAATGTTTGCGTCGCCCTTGTACGTGACCTAGTGGCTGTTATCCTTATTCAGACAGTGGATCAGGCGTCTGACTGAATATTGGCCAGTGTTGATGCAGTAGCAGTAGTGCAGGAAACTGTGATTCTAAGATGGACCTGGACAGTATATAGCCCACAGGCAACTGTGCTCCCAGAATGGATAGCCCCAGGACCCTGTGGGCTATATTCAGCCACAACATGCAAATAAGCTCATTAGGCACACAAGGTGCTAAGTGGCAATTTGCAAGCCATATTATGGGCTCATTTGCATGGTGTGGCTGAATACAGCCTTACCTATCAGCACCCATCCTATGTGCATCAGACAACTGTCTTCGTGTCCAGTGGCACCCCAACCCCCCGAAAACCTGTTCCACATAAGAAATATGTATCCCTGGTTTCTAGTGGCATCCCCCACCTTGTACACCTGTCTTGTGTTATTTTACATATCCCTGGTGTCTAGTGGCACCTCCCTCCCCCCGTACATCTGTCTCACATTAGTCTGCCCTATCCCTAGTGTCTAGTGGCACCACCCACCACCCAAACACCTGTCCTGTGTAGGCAGTACACATCCCTGGTGTCTAGTGGCACTCCATACCCCCTAAATACTCATCCTGTATGAGCAGTACATATCCATGGTGTCTAGTGGGACCTACCACCCCCACCCGAACATTCATCCTATGTAGAAAGCACATATCCCTGGTGTCTAGTGGCACCCCCGAACACTTCCCATGTATGTATATATATATCCTTGTTGTCTAATAGCACTCCATCCACCAACAAACACCCGTTCCGTGTAGGTAGTACCTATCCCTGGTGTCTAGCGGCACCTCAACCCCACAAACACCGGTCCCACATAAGCAGTACATATCTCTGGTGTCTATTTCCACCCCCCACCTCCAGAACTCCCCCTCCCTGTGCCTAGTATGAGCACTCCCTGTTAGCGCATACAGTGGTTGACCGATCAAGTGACATGAGAGAAGGACTATGACAGTCACTGTATCAGGCTTCCCAGCATGACCCCGGACATCCTAGTAAGGTGGGGTGGATGGTGGTGCTCTCCGAACAGGCAAGTGGGAGGGGAACGCTGGACTGCCAATGCATACCTTTACCACTGAACCCCAGGGCATTCCATGCTGGTGTACATGGGTGCTCAGAGGAGTGGGGCATGCCAACAGCCATCAGGGATATGATGCCATATTGGGCACAGAAGTGTCTGGGGATGGCGGTGCCACTAGATACCAGAGGTATGTACTATCTACATGGGATGAGTGTTTGAGTGGTGGGAGGTGCCACTAGACACCAGGAAATGGCAAACCATGAGAAGTGTGTTGGGTGGGGGGTGTCACCAACACCAGGGACTGCAACCCTCACTGGCATGATGGGTGAACGGAAGGGAACAACTGTAGTACAGCAGCCCTACCATTGGCAGTGGTGGGAGGGCTTAGCTGCAGTTATGTTTTTGATCGGAAACAATGCCGCTTAGGGGGCAATTTACCAAAACCTTTAACCTGCTGTGCACGTGTGCAGGAGGGGACCCCTTCATTTGCATGGGTGCAGTGTTATCTTAGCACCTGGGCGCTTATGAGTTTAGGGCATGCTACACAAGCCTCTGGGGCCCCCCAGGTCAAGTCAAAAGCCGGGGCAAATCACGTTAGTGCTGGCACCAACGTTTGAATATTCTGGCCCCAAGATTGTACTGAATGTTATTTCTATTGTGAAACAACCAAAATATATTTGCCAACAAGCTGTTATTGCAAGCACTAAAGCCTAACTAGAATGCTGCGTACATGAAAACCTTGTTCACTCAGGACTTGACATTAACATTCAATTTGCATTCTGAGGATGTTGAAAATAATGGGTGGAATATCAATGCCTGGCTGCTGTTATTCCCTTCTAAATACCAGGTTTTAAAGAGAACCTTCACGGGTCATGAGAAACTTTGACAGAAAGTTATTTGTACATCACATTTCAACTAATAATTTGTTTATGTTCTGTGCTTAGTCTCCAAATTGTATCTATAGCTGTGCATATCATGAGTAATAATACCCAACAAGGTGGGCGTTATTGGGATATAATTAGCGGTCTCAATTTTTTTTACATAGACAAAACAGTGTGTTAAATAACGTAACACCTGGTAGATGTTACAGCATTCACGCACTTTTCCAAACCAACGCCGTAGACAAGTAAATAAACAGAGCGAGCTTCCAACTGTCCCTGTTTCCGCAAACAGTACTGACGAGAAAAACACTTACTTCTCTGCATTACCTCCATCCCAAACACACTCTTGTGCTTCTAGGCTCACTGGTAAACTAAGGTAATGCAGAGAAGAAGTATTTTCTCTAAGTCATTTGAAAACAGGGACAGTTGAAGCTCACGCCTGTTTATTTAAAACGGAGTCTTCAATTATATAATAATATGGGGAGAAGTAAATAAACTTAATTTACATACCCTCGTTGTTGGATGGCACTCATAAACCTTTATGGCCATGCAACATCTCGGTGTGTGTTAAATTCTCATAGCACACTTCTCCCATACTTTATCCTATATACAACAGATCACCCAGGGGTGTAATGAGGCCCAACACCACAGGTGGAGGGCCTTATAGCCCTAGAAGGTCTGTTATATCCATAACGCCCATCCTGGAAGGCATTATTACACTTAGATAATGGGATGTTATTCTTTTTATAAAATAATGATTTAATTTTAAGAAAAGTGGAAATGTTAGTAAAAATGCAGAGAAATGCCTGGGTATGTAAAATAGTCCATTTAGTGCCACTAGAGAGCACGTAATCTCCGTTTATCTGTTTGAATTATGTGGGTACATATGGTTTAGTTTCTGAGACAGTTGGGAGCGAGAGGCACAGGAGCTGGTGATACGGAAGTCAGATGAGCTGTGGAAAGAGAAACAAAAAAGGTACTTCATTTTTGTTTAAAAACAGAAATGGAGGAGCGGGAGTTTTGTTCGAGTTGTTGGTACTGATCGATTAGCGGTGCTGGGTAGCAGCAGTTGCAAGAGGGTGCGAGGTTTTTGGACTTGTTAGCACCAGACTGAGGAGCGGCTTAGTGGGGGGAGAGAACAAGAAAAATAATTGTTTTGTTACTTTTTGGCAGAGTGGTTTCAAGATTGGCTGTAAGTGGGTGTGCATAGTAAAAAAATAAATAAATAAAAGCTGTCGGTGCGTGGGGACAGGGATATCAGCAGGTGATGGGTACTGCAGGGGGGACTTGCTATTCAGCGGGCCGTTGTTAAAAAATAACAACCCGGGTGGCAGGTTGTTTCAGCCACTCAGGAAGCGAGTTTGACTTTACCCATTATCCAACACAAAATATATCATCAATATCACTTAGACTTCATTTACTGTCTACTTGAGCCATTTTGTTTTCTAATTAACTTTTTATCAAAGAGGTTCTCTCAAATACAATGTATAGAGCAGCATTTTAGCAGTGCAATGAAACTGGGCAAAACATTTTACCATACTTTTTTTCACTATAAAATATTCCAGGCATCTTCTATTTTTATTTGGTGTAAATATTTTCTCGTTCCACCAAAATATGAGCATTTTATAAATTATTTTAATTTCGGGTTTTCCCCTCAAGAAGAATAAAAGGATGCCGATAAAGCTGGCTTAGAAATAGCATTATAGACCAGGCAAGTGTTAGGATCAAGAAGATTAAAACAAACAAAAAAAAAAAAACTCACGGTGCACAGAATAAGTAGTACCTAGAAATGCAGTTTTAACAGGTGTGCTAATTTTTTTTTTTTTAGTTAACAGTGGTTGAAACTAGCTTTTGGAAAAACACTTTCATTACACTGTAGTATTAAATATAGCATTACATAAGGTGACACTACCAGCTCATGTCTCTCACAGAGAAGATAACAGAGTCAATGGGCTAATTTATAATAGTTCAGTAAACAAATGAACCAGTATTGTGCTGGTTTGGAACTCTGAGATAAGACTGGTTCAGTCAGTCAGGTGTAAACCAACTAAACACTCCTGTTGCTATGGAAACAATTACAATACAGTATATGGTTAGGGGCTTATCTTATAGGAAAAACAGTGGCTTCCCAAATGTTGTTGTAGGACACTTCAAGCGTCAAAAAGGTTGTTGTACACTATCGTTCTGACGTCAGAGCAATAGTACAACAACTTTACAGCCAAACTACTAATGATTGGCTGAAAACAAAGCTAATAAAAATGCGCTCTAAAATGGCGGAGGTGCTACGAGCAGTTGATAGTGCCATTCACTCAGATAGTTGGGACATGGACTGCCATACTCGGCTCTGTGTTGCCAAACTATCAGTTTGCCAGTTTTTATTTCTTTTGCCATTAATCCTCCAGGTCAGAACAGAGCAGGACCGCAGAAAGCAGTGAAACACCAGTATCTACGGTGTCGGAATTGGATGGGGACTGCAGCACGGACCGGGAGTGAGCGAGCAAGCGGGAGAATATTTACAAGGTATGAACCTTGTCAAAAATTAAACATACTACATTTTGGTAACCATATACTATATAAAATAGTATATGGTTGCCCAATCGCAAGCCTTTTTTGCCATCTCAGGGATGCGATTCCGTCACACAGACCACTTAAGCTTCGTTCTCGAGGTCTGTGTGACGTCATCCCATCCCCTCAATGGCAGCATAGCCTTGTTGTGTATGGGCAACCACACACTATTCTATATGTTATAAAAGGAAGACTATGATGTCAGGTGTTTACCATACATTCAGAGCAGATTAAGTCTAATGGACAGTGGTCTTGTTTTTTCATGATGTGCATAGTTCTTATGAAATACATGCAGGTAACTACTGAGAGTATCTGAATTTTAAGCTAAAATGTGTTTTAGAAGTTACGCTTTTCTACAGCATAAGGGATACTGAACTATTTCACGTTTGCAATACATGCAAGAGTAGCAAAACCATAATGACCCTGGACAGTATATCAGAGAGGTTCAGCACACAGCATGGAAAGCCAGACATTAGATGAGACCTACACCTTAGAAAAACCGAACTGCTGACCTGGATGGCAAACATGATGAATGGGAAGCATTAAAATGATCTCTTTCTATTTAAAGATAGCAGAAATGCAATGCAACTACAGCAACAATCAGATACAGAGATTTCAACATGAACTCATGGAAAATGATAGACACTGAAATACTGAGAGAGAGAGAGAAACAGTCTGATCCCATATCAACATGCTGCCCAAGGGCAGGAGGTAACCCCTCAAGCATAACCTTTCTCAAGGTGATAAAAAAAAAAATTTAAGCACACCTGGACAGCGGCAATGGCAAGATGTCCTACAACCACTCTTAACAAAATCTAGCCAGAGCCGATACGGTTGTGAACAGTTACCAAATGACCAAAGTTATTTTCCTGTTGGTGCCATATAGTGCTGTTTAGTTACAATTAGCAAAACCTGTCATGCTGCTAAATCAGTCCTCTTGAATTTATTTAGTCAGAGTAAATGCTGCTGGGGTGTGTGCGTGTGTGTCTGCTCCCAGGTTAAGTTTGTCTTTTTCCTGTAACTGCAGGGCAATTTTCCAATGTTTTCCTGCAGATTACAGTATTTCCAGTGGAAGCCAAATTCCTCTGTTTTCCTGTATAACTAATGCAAGTCTATGGGAAGAATTTCAAATCCCTATAAAATACAGGAATCCCTGCAGATCTGGGAGGGAGTGAGTGTGTGTGTGTGTGTGTGTGTGTGTGTGTGTGTGTGTCGCTGTGAAGAGCTACCAAATGACCAAAGTTATTTTCTTGTTGGTACCATATAGTGCTGTTTAGTCACAATTATCAAAAAATGCCATGCTGCTAAATCAGTCCTCTTGAATTTATTTAGTCAGAGAGCGCTGCGTGCGTGCAACCTGTCATGCCCTAGGAATGACAGCTAATAGACTGCAATTGCACTGTCTGTAATCTGACAGGGAGTTTGACTTTCACATTCACAAAAGCCAGAGAAAATGAGTTAACCCCTAGGTTGCTGAAAGAAATAGAACAAATCTGTTAGACTGAGCTAGACAGACAACAAAAACAGCAGTTTAAAAGTTTTTTATTTTTGTTACTATCCTGAGAAGTTCTGAGGTACAATGCAGTAGCATCCCCAATGCCCTTAACACAGAGCAGCAAACAGGAAAAATCAGAAGGGGAGTGCACTACTTTGCATCCGTGGAGGTACTTTACAGCCGTAGAGGAATATATCCAAATGTCTAAAAAAGGGGGTTCCACGAAAAGCCGTTTTACAGCTACAGTCTGATCGATGCCAGAAGGGCTGTAGACTCTGCCCACAGCTGTAAAAAAAGAAGGAAGGCATGAAATGAGTTGCAGAGCACCGGCAATGTTGTAGTGAAGCCCTCTGATAAAGGAGGCACCTTTTTGATATTAAATAAGGAAGACTACTGGGCTGAGGTAATGAGACAAATAACACCATGCATTTTAAAAAAAATTCACGGGATCCTGCACTGGCTTACAAAAAAGTACAGAAAGAACTCATAGAACTGGCAGGACATAGAGGGTGGATCTGGGGAAAAGAATAATTTTTGCTTGGGGGGGGGAATATATCATCCAGTAGCCCCACACTCTGTATGTCCCACAAAATAAATACATATCTGTGTGCCGTCCCGCCCTCCCAGATGACTAAAGGTGTTGGGCAATAACTGAAAATGTATCAACATTTCCAGATTTATTTTTGAGAACTTGTGTCGCATTGTTACCATGATAATGTACAGGACACTATGCAGGTGCTAGGTAAGTGTCAGGATAACAGATGAGAAAACTATATGTTTTGGCTTTTATTTATTTATTGAAATGTTTCACTAGAAGGCACACTGAGCGACAAGTCACTCCACTCCTGGTGCGACCGAAGTACAATAGGAGTGAGACATTAAACATTCAAGTTACAAGATTAACATTAACATACAGTTGTAAGGCAGGTGTACAAGCAGTATTACAACAGTGTTGCGTATAACATGTGAAAGAGTGGACAATAATAAGTACGGGTTAATAAGTAAACAAGTGCTTACATGAAAGAAAAGGAGGAAAGGAGAGGGAGGGGTGAGGTGGGGATGGGAAGAGTCGTGATCAGGTTACATTCAAGTTACAAGATCAACATTAACATACAGTTGTAAGGCAAGTGTTACAAACAGAGAGAGTGGTGGATACATGGAACTGCCTTCCTGAGGAGGTTGTTGGGTCTAAAACAGTGGGGAATTCAAACATGCATGGGACAGACATAAGGCAATTATAGTGGGGGCTGCAGGTGTAGGCTGTGGTTACCTAGAATCTGCAGCTTATCCAGTAGGTAGGGAAATGGGCAGACTGGAGGGGCCAAGTGGTCCTTATCTGTCATCAAAGTCTATGTTTCTATGTTAATCGTATCTGGCCCCTACTGACTTAAATGGGGTATGCCCTGCATTCTACCTGGGTACGCATCATAACATGCTTGAGAGTGCGGCAGAGTGGCTTAACTGAGCGATGGAAGGGATTAATGACTGCCTTGTTGAGGCCAAACTACGATCCCTTTCCTCTCTAGGCAGACTTTTACAAAAAATCCTAAAATAAGATTTTTTTTGACTTAAGCTCCTGTTGTAGGTACCTGGGTAATTAAGGGATAGATTAAAATTTAGAGACTTGGGTCTGACTCTGAGAAAAAGTAATCTTATGGAGATGTCTGTTCCAAATACAAAAATAAATAAATGATCACATTTTTTAACCAAATAATTCCAAAATACTGGAATAATCTTCCAGATAAATGTACATGTAAATACAAAAAGGCACCCTCTGTGTGGGTTCTAAAAATATATTTGTCCTCTCTTTCCAGGCCCTGTACCTGTTTTTAAAAGAACTGCTTGTATATGTATGTGTTTTAAGTGTTATATTATTCTATGATATTTGTATTTTTGTATTTATTGTACATTTTATCTTTTGTGTTGTATATTTTGTGTATGCAAAGGTCACCACTGTAAATGAGCATTGCTCTATGGTCTTAACCTTACAATAAACAAACAATATGTAACAGATAGGTTACAAATATACTGGACAACCCCTTTAAAACTATGTATTAAGTCCCTAGTAGTGGTGTAGTTCATCCAGCTTGCTGTATATCTCGTAAATTTAGAGTAAATATTAAACATGTTATATTTAATATAAATCTGTAGCTGCTGCATTTTAATAAGGCAAGGTAAGGTAAATTTATTGGTCAGCTGCCTATCCAAGACTCTAGGTGATGTCCAGATAGCAAAATGAAAACAATTCAGCAAAACAGCAGATATAAAAACACAGTTTCAGCATAAAAGGCATAACTAATAAATTGTAAATTACAGGTTAACACTTCTTTGGGTAGTCCCAAAAGCCTGATTAAAAAGATGCGTTTTTCATAAACTCTTTATACATCCAATAGAGGTGGATCCTCAGACTGAAGCTGGAAGTGCGTTCCACACCACCGAAGCAGTCACACAAAAAGCTCCGTCTCCCAAAGATTTCAGTTGGGAGTGTGGAACCTTGAGAACTAAGGGTGTGGACAGGCGTGTATTCAGTCAGGAGGTTTTTCAGACAGCAGGGGCCAAAACAGTGCAGAGCTTTGTAAACCAACAAACTTATCTTGAATCTGATACACCACCTCACTGATAGCCAGTGCAGTTCAAGGAAAACCGGCGTGATACGCCCGGACCTAGAGGTCCCAACTATCAGTCAGGCTAACGAGTTCTGCAGGACCAGCGGCCACTAGCCCTGCCGATAGCCCTAGGTAAAGAACCTTACAGTAATCCAGTCAGGAGGAGAGAAACAGCACGCACTAGTATTTCCAGGTCAGTGTGAGCAAGAAAGGTACAAATTCGGGCGATATTCCCAAGATGGTAAAAACCAATGCAGACAATGGATGACACCTGATATTCTGGTGTCAGTCTATTATCCACAATGACACACAAGTTTTTTACTCTATCAACAGCTCATAGTGTGGTGCCATTTAACAATGGCAACAAGGCATCATCACTATTAAACTGCCACAGCCACTCGACCCGGTTTCACCAGCAACACCTCCGCCTTCGATGAGTAGAGTCTAAACCAGCTTGAAACCATCCAATCCTGGATCTCTCTGCCAGACACTCGCCCAGCACAGCTGCTGCATTAACCCTGTTAAGCACACACAATAGATATAGCTGGGTATTATCTGCATAGCAGGAAAACCCAGACCATGTCCTGATGATCTCCCCAATGGCACCATATATACAGCAAACAACATAGTACCAGACTTGACATCTGAGGCATTCCACAGCCGAGACTAAAAGCATTCAGAAGTTTTCACCCAAAGCCACCTACTGTACTCTGCCAGATAAGTAGGACTCAAACTATGACATCACTATATCTGAGAGTCCTACATAGTGCATCAAACAGGATACTAGCACTCCATTTTTCCCCAATTTTTAACCAGGTGAGACACACTAAGCTGAAAGCCTGTTTACAGGTGCAACCTGGGAGCACTTAGAAGTTTAGTGACTTGCTCAGGGTCACTCTATGCAAGTGGGGGTTGTGGGATTCAAACCCAGGTCTCCAGATTTGCAGCTCAGAGTCTTAACCCACTGCACCATACTGCCTCCAGTTGGAATACAAGGGACCATGGTCTACCATGTGAAGTGCAGAGGACTGATTCAGCAGTACCAAAATGAAACAGTGGCCACTGTCACTAGCCTGGAGAAGATCATTAAACACCACGACGAGAGCAGTCTCTGTGCTATAACGAGGCCCAAACAAGACTGGAATGGTTTAAGGATCTCAACCCTGTCCTTAACAGGCAACGTGGTTCCACGGGAAAAAATATTTCAAGTGCCAGCACTATCTACCAACCAGTATGACCTAATCAACAATGGGAATTTCACATACAACACTAAATACTCATTTTCAGATGTTTATCTTAAGAACTCATAGCTTTATAACTAGCTAAATATGGCAAGTCAATTTACCAACCATCCTCTTACTCATATGCTAAGCTGATTTAGTGCAAAGCTCAGCTCAGGCTGAGAGAGCCACTAAATGAAGATGCCTAGCTCCCCTCAAATCACTAAGGCACACATTTTAAGAATCACCTTACTGCTACTATTACTGTCCGGTAATATTCATCCAAATCCTGGAACCCACAACAACCATTACACCACCGCATAGGCAAAATGAGCTCAAAACTGCATCAGTCAACATCTGCAGCCTGTTAGTCAAATTCGATGCTCTACAAACATGGGTTACGCAACACAGGCCTGATGTTCTTTCTGTTAGTGAAATTTGGCTCACGCCAAGAATTGCTGACTCAGAGGTTGCCATAAATGGTTACACCCTCTTCAGGCAGGGCGGGCTTAGTAAAAGAGAGGGAGGTTGCGCAATTTATCTAAAAGACAACCTCTGGGAAAATTCAACATCATTCCCGAATTAGGAGTTAATGTCCAGGCACTAGCGGTCAACATCCTGCTGGGATGCAAAGCAAAACCCTCACAGTAGGCTCAGTCTATGCTCCCCCTAAAGATCAGAACGTTGGAATACAAGGGATCGTAGATTACCTTAGCAGTCACTACAGCAATGCTGAAATTATAGTAACCAGTTACTTTAATGTATTAATCCCTTATTGCCGGACCCTATAAATATGTCTTCTCTTCTATCAGTGTCACGCAGATGGTCGACTCGCCCACTAGAATAAAACTATCGAACTGACACAAGTACCTTGTTGGATTGGTTGCTCACTAACCACCCTGGGAGAATCCAGAATACTCAAGTCCTCCCAGACTCACTAAATGATCATTCCCCCATCATTTGTAACTGGACAAACAAAATACCTAACCCCCCCCCCCCCAACCATAACTGTCAGGTTATTAAAAAAAAGGTAATTTAGAACAGTTAAAATCGTGCCTTAGGCAACATCATTGGTCCCCTATCTATAACTCTGACAATGTTGTCCAAGCTCTGGACCACTTTATTGAGGTGTTTAATGGGGCCGTGATTTACAAGCTCCAGTTAGGAAGCATAAGGTTAAGAAGGCCAGTAATCTATGGATTACCCCTTCCCTCCTCAAATTTATGGCCGATAGGGACAAACTCCGGTATAAAGCAAAGGGCTCTGGTAAGCCGTCAGATATACAACAATATAAACAAGCCAGAAATGCCTGTACTCGAGCAATCTGTATGGCAAAAAGCAACCATTTCAAAGAAAAACTGTCCAACTCTTGGGGTGATGGGAGACATTTCTGGGGTAATTTTCAGGAACTTATGGGAAAAAATGCTAAAACCTCATAGTCTATGATTGACATAAATGGTTCAATTATCCAAGACCCTAAAGAGATCGCTGATGTATTTAATGCGGCCTTCACTAACCTCAGTAGTGTTCTACCACCTGTCTACCTTAAGGAGGATAAAGACCCTGTAATAATGATTCAATGGAAAATCAACACCAGCCCTTCCTTGTTTTACTTTAGAGTAATTTCTAGAAATAAAGCCAAAAAGTACCTCTAGAAGTCACTAGGGAAATCCAGGACTAGAGGGACTTGCTAGACCTTAAACCGATTGCTCTTACACTTGATGTCATCTTACCACCACCACAACATCCTGAATCTTTTGTTACATTTGCCAATTCCCAAAATATGGAAAATGCAGTTGTCACCCTTGTGCATAAAAGTGGTGCTAGCTAGAACCTTGCACACCAACTCGGTCTCTGTTCTTCCTTCCAAAACACTGGAGCGTATTGTTGCAGACCATCTTGTAGATTATTTGGAAAATATCAGATTCCATGTCCCTAGCAACACGGGTTCCAAAAGTGCACAGTACCACCACCGCACTGGTCAAATTCACCAGTTTTATCCACAAGGCTATGAACCAGGGTCAATTAGTAGGGGCAGCCTTCACTTGACCTGACTAAGGCCTTCGATACTGTGAACCATGTGCTACTACTGTTGGAACAATGGCCCATAGCTGGCCTCTCAAGTGATGCCGTGGACTGGTTCCATGACTACCTCACAAACCGTATATAGCAGGTAAAGATCAATGGGTTATTATCAGATAGTCGTAAAGTTCTAACCAGTGTCCCGCAAGGCTCTATTCTGGGCCTGTTACTTTTCAGCCTATTTCTCAATTGACTGCTCCTAGCCTGCCCGGACAGAATACTATTACATACAGATTGTACAGGTCACTGGTAAGACTGCATCTAGAGTACTGAGTTTAGTACTGGTGCCCACACCTCAAATAGGCCATTAACCTGCTGGAGAAGGTCAAGAGGAGGGCTACAAAGATGACAGCTGGTCAGCAGGGTAAGGCATACAAGAAGAGACTGAGAGCACTGGACATGTGCTCCCTGGAAGACAGGAGAGAGAGAGAGAGACATGATTGGGACCTTCAAGTACTTAGAAGAGATAAATAAGGTTGATAAGGAGAATCTTTAAGCTGGTGGCAACCATAACACGAGGGGCACAGTCTTAAGCTGGAAGGTGGGAGGTTTAGGAGGGAGATCAAGAAGCACTTCTTCACAGAGTGGGTGGTGGAAACTTGGAATGTGCCATTGGAAGAGGTCATCTTGTTGAAGACAGTGGGCATCTTTAAGAGAGGCTGGGACAGACACAGGGGGAGGGTAAGGGTCATGGGTAGAGAGGATGGGAGGAGTGAGAAGGGAGGGCAGAGACATTAGCTCAAGCTGTGGACCCTGTAATACAAGCAGACTTGATAGACCAAATGGCCTGCTGCTGGCTTGTTCGTATGATGCGGTGATCTTCACCAACAACACAGATCCACTCATCCTCCAGAAGCAACTGCAGTTAAACTTCTCCTATGTCAAGGACTGGTTCATAAAGCAAAACATTGCTCATGAATGACAAAAACCAAAGTTATATCATTTGTCATCCCGCATAGCAAGTACAGAACTCACCTAAACTCTATTCTAAACAACCCGCTGGAACAGGCATACACCTTCAAGTACCTTGGGGCACCCTCAACAGCACCCTCTCATATGTTAAGCATGTCGAACAAGTTGCTAAGGCCATCAATATAAAAAAATCAGCTTGCTACATAGACATAAACACTGTCTACCTCCAACTGTGCTGCAATCTGCCGTGATTTATCCCCGTATTGACTATGGGTTGGCAGTTTATGGGGCAGTAGCAGCCGCTTCTCTTAAAAGGGTTGCAACAGCATTAAACAAGGCCTGCAGGCTACTTACAGGAGCCCATCTTCTTTTGCACACATGTGAACTATGCAGACAAGCGGGTTGGCTAAACCTAATGAGTAGGCAAAAGTACCACACCTGCCCATTTGCTAGAAAGACCACTCTGGGCCTTACACAGACAGACAGACAGACAGACAGACAGACAGACACACACACACACTCCCTCCCGTCTCCATAAACCTTCCAGGCGAAGCAACAAACACTCACTGCGCCAGAGGGTCTGACAAACAGATCTTCAAAGTCCCTTTTTGTGGGACAACACAGGGGCAAAGGTCCTTTGCATATCAGGCCCACTCTGGCTTAATACTATCTGTGGTGACTTTCTGACTGAAACAAAGATTGGCCCCTTTAAGCAGAAGCCGAGGGAACAGTTGGTAGCACTTGGGGTGTGTGACTGTCCTACCTAAGTAGATTAGGTATGTGCACGCTTTTCTCACTACCACTGTATTTGGTTCTTGCACACACACCCTCCCCAAATGAATCTGATCTCGGTTCTAACCATACATGTTATATCCTACCACCCTCTTCGTTGTCCCACCTTATGGTTTATGGCTTAAGGTTCTACTCCCACCCCAATTTCTCTCAACAGCCTTTACCCCCCCCCACCTCATTTATTTATTTTTTATTTGAGCATTTTACTAGGAAGGCATACTGAGCAGAATACTGCTCGATTACCGATGCGTCCTTGGTACCTCACTATGTCCTCCCTCCTCCCCACAACTTAATCATACCTGCCATCCCACCTTTTACCTATACTGCTACCTTATTGTAATCAGAACAAGACCCTCTAGAATGATTTTTCTCTTTCCCCATTCCATTACAAATACTCTATAAGGGGTGCCTCCTTGTTCTACATGTAATAGTCGTCTGTGTTGAACCTAAGTGGTATTTGTGCACTATACCAGCTCCATTGTTAACTGCCGTGGAAACACTGACTTTATGGCCCTTGCAGATCACATTGTTTGACCTTATATTTTCATTGTATTTATTTATTTATTTGCTTTTGTTTACCGGGTAAGCACACTAGACAGCCAAGTGCCTATTTTCAGGTGCGACCTGGGAGGATTACAAGGTACATACATACAAGAACATCAGGAAGAGTCAAGATGACATACAAGAATATCAGGCATAACAGAAATTTATTAATAGCTAGCTAACAGCATAAGAGACTTCAGGCACAACAGCTTAATATGTAGATAACAGCAAAAGATACATAACAGATGAATTAGCTAAATAACAGCATAATACAGAATAGTACTGGCACTGTCAACAAAGCAAATAATATGGGGTAAGCCACACCCTTGGGGGTGGATAGGTGGTTAACAGAAAGAGTACAAAAGTGCAGGACAGAGACCTGGAGAAAAGAGGGATAGATTAGGCTAGGTACCCCCTCACTTATGTATGTTCATCGTTGTTCCAATTGTCTGTACTGTGATATCTGACACGGAACCTTTGTAAAAAAAAAGCCTTGGCTCATATGGTATTTTCCTAGTATTGAAATAAAAAAATACACAAACATTCCAAATGGTCCAGCAACTGCACTGCCACTACTCGCTCAATGACCTTCCCTAAAATTGGATGTTTAAGGCAAGCATGTAATTTGTCAGACCATCAAAGTCCAGCAATGGCTTCTTCAGAAGGGTTTCACCACTGCTCTCTTCAGTTCAGTGGGGACAAACACTTCCAAAGTGAACACTTCACTATCTCAGCAATAAATGGAACCAGGTTTGACCAGCAACTTGAAAAAAATCTAGTAGGATCTGGATCCAAAATATAGTATATGGGGCACAGCCCCAAGACCACTTGAGGAAACCACCTCCAGCGAGAATGGGACAGACTCCTCCCAGAGAAACAGACTGCTGAAGTCCCTCACATCATGAACACTACCAGCCTATGACAGGCCACCTGAGACCACCTCAGCCCAGATAGAGGACACCTAATCACTGCACTTTTCTACTAAAATACTCTTCCAGCTGCACTCAGCGAGGATTTAATGATGTCTCCACAGTGCTGAAAAACTAAGCTGGATGATTTTTACCTTCAGCTATAATACATACTGTAAAGGAACCAGGGCTCCAGATAAGGTGAGTACCGACTTGTTTTACTTATTAATTTTCGAAACACACTTCAGAAATTTTTTTTTTTTTTTTAATGAGTACCAGTACTTCTCACATTTCTAAATACTCCACACTCTACAGAATAGTGCTTAATAACATAACTGGTGTTTCAAAAGGAGCAGGTTTTTCGAGATTCACAGCACTCGTGATGCATCCCAGTTTTGTTTTTCTCACCATATTTTTAAAACTGGTGAGTAAATTACTCCTACCCACCAACTTTATCCTGAGCATTGTTGGCACTTGATCAGTTCTCATCTAGAAAAAAAAACTACACTGTTTTTAAAATGTATTCCTCACTCCACTCTGTCCAGACATTTGTACGCATCTGAATTTGGTTTCACTCACCTAACTTTCAAAATGAGGAGTACAATACTCATCTCCAAAAATCTTATATGGAGCCCTGAGAGGAACACTGCCGTTTTTGGTGTGATAGCCCACTAACAGTCACGGTGCTGAGCATACAGTGCCGGCCTGTCCTTCTCCAAGCCTGACCTCCACCAGGAATGCTCTAACCTCTGCCCTTTAGTTTTCAACTGCTTCAGCATCAGACCAGGGTGATCTGGGATGGGATTTCAAGGAGCAAACTCGATATGGCACCAGAGAGTCAAGGGCTGCCACAAGGGCTTTGTTATGGCCCTCCACAGCATTCTCTGCACCCCCTGCACATGCAGATTCCATGCTCCAGATCATTCGGCACCAGATATTTAGCAGGGTGAAATCTGATCATCTCCACAGAGGGGAATTCAAAATGTGTGTTGGGGGCCGGGGCACAATTAAACTGTACGGCATGATGATCAGACTACCCGAGTGGATCAACTCTGACATCATTAATGTAGACCTAATGCAAAAAAAAAATAAATCTAAAACGTGGCATTTTGGGTTGGTCCTGGTGGCAACTGCCTATGCTAGCCCAGTGAAGACACAAACTGGATGAAATGCTGTCCAAACTGAGAGTCTTCACATTAGAATTAAGCAGTGAAATCACCCAGCACTAACAGGCTGGATGAGTCCGCCACGAGGTTTGCCATGAAACCCTCTTTCTCCTGCAGAAAAATCACTCCCATGCCCATGAGGATAATTCTGCAACCTGTACCCAGAAAGCACCAAATGGCCATGCATTCAAATGAAGTGGTTTCCACTGTGGTGGTGTGCCATGAGTCCCAGAGTGGATCTAAAACAGATGGCCACCCTACCCCCACCTATAGCCCCAATCCAGAGGTATAGATGCCTCCAGGACAGGGCCAGAGTCATCACCCAACCAGGTTTCCATGACACATACCAGGTCCACTGAGGAATCCGCAATGAATGCCTCCACCACCACAGTTTCATTCCTCAGAGACTGGCGCTATAAAGAACTGCATGAAGGGAGGTTTCTTGCTACCTGTTCTGTTGTAGTCAGAACAGCCCTTGGGACCAGCACCAGACAGAATAATCCTCTGTCCTGGGTTGCCCTGCAGCCAGAGTGTCTCCTTGACCTGACACTGTTAATCATGCCCTCTTTCACTACTCCCCACTGAGCCAGTTGACGTCTCTGTCCACACCCCCGGAGAATGCACAACCCCTGCAACAGTCAGTGACCGCTGCCAGTATGGTGTATGGACTCCCCTCCCCATTAGACAGCAGTTGAAATAACTGGTCCAGGGAGTAGGAAATAATGGGACCACTGCTGTATTTGTACATTTTAAATAAAAATGCCAACGACATTCCACCCAACACACACCAAAATATACAAACCCCAACAGGAACTCCCCCATTACCAACAACACACACACTCCAAGTACACTTAATAAATACACTCTGACCTTACCATTCCACACAGATGACTCGTACTGTCCTGCACAGATATACAATGGTGTTTCTCTAAAACCAGTTAGCAGAGACTCATACAGCCAGCACAGTGGCATTGAGGGTTAAAAGCAGAAAATGCATGAAAAGGTGCAAGATGAAACACATACTGAACAACCCCAGAATGGACGACACCATTTCTGAGGAAAAGGATTTTGAAGTCATCATAAGGGACTCCCTTAATCTAGCCAGTGTAACAAGGCCTGCAGTAAGGTAAACTGCACTTGGGAATATCGGGAGGGGTTTGACAGTAGGAGGAAAGAGGTGTTACTGTCTCCGAGTACTATAGTCTTCACCTAAGAAAAGAAAAGGACAGGTTGGAGATGGTGCAGCATAATGAAACCAAAATGATTCAGGGCCCCCTACGAGGATCGGCATAGGGCACTGAAAATGTACACATTCAAGGCCAGACAGAAGGGGTGGTATGATCGAAAACTTCAAGGAAGGAAGGAAGGAACAAGGTGAACTGTGAGGAACTACAACAGGAGTAGCAAATGTGGAACACAAGGACACAAGAGGAAGCTTTTGAGGGGGTTCAGAAAGAATATGAGAACATTTTATTTTACAGAGACAGTTGACACATTTGATCTATATATATGGACTTCTCAACAACTGGAAAGTGTATAAAAACAAATAAATGAAACACAATGAAGTGACCTGGTCAAGATGCAGATGGACACTAACTGTACCAGCAGAAAAGAGAACCATTACTGTTACTGAACCTTACCACAAATATCCACAATGGTACAGGTCTAGGAGAGAAACTAAGGTTTTTTTTTTTTTTTTTTTTAAGAGCAGCTGACACCACTATGAGAACTTTAGCAAAACATAATATTTAGATACAGTTCTGCTTGTATTTCACAATAGTTCTGTATTTCTCCTCCCCATTATTTACTGAGGTCTTTTGCATGCAAACAGTATCTTTGCCTCTGAAGAGTTTATCTATTCCTGTTACTTATTCCCTACCTGAGGTCATAATGCTCTGCTTGTGACATCACAGTTACTCCCATGGCAACAGATTGTCATGTTACAACAGAGGATTATAACATGAAGTAGGGAGTAAGCTAAAGAGGCAGATGAACCCTTATGGATTCAGATCATGTTTTCATGCAAATTTTCTCTGTAATAAATAATGAGGAGGAGGAGAAATCTATATAAATGCAAGTTAAAGTGTACCTAAATATGTTTTTATAGTTTTTGAGGCATAAGCAGCTCTTTAACTGAATTCCAACACTACTGAATTGTTAGCTGTAATAATACAATTACCATCAGTTGGAGAACAAACGAATGGTCAGCAGTGGCACTGGAAGAATTTACCAGAATCAAACTTGATTTTCTACCATAGGGCAATGGGCACTGCAGCAAGAGTTATGACTCTATATGCAGACTGGAGGGAAACTGATAAAACTTTTTTCTTACTGGGAGGAGACCCATTATAACCTTTCAAATATAGAAAAGGAAGCCCTGCGCGAGAAAACGTAGTCAAGTACGGACAAGGTTATAAGTGCCAGAAATAAAAAGACAATTGGATAACAGCAGCTATTACAAATTCTTTACAGTTACACATCACTTGTGTCTTTAAGATCAATTGGACAAACTGATTTTTATTCACAGGGCATTCTGATAGCAGTGAAATTTAAAGTTTATAAGGGTGGATACCTCTGCCTCCCTACATTTTACCCCACACCTAAAAAAAAAACACAACAGTCTCTAGAGCCCACCAGGAAGACCCACTGTGTTAGAGAAAGTGGTCACATTCGGAAAATTCATTATACTTTGTCAATAAACAGTCGGAATCCGTGCAGAGGAGAGCCACCAAGATGGTGCAGGGACTACACCATAAACATTACAAAAATAAGCTCAGCCAGTTAAATCTAATCTCCCTAGATCAGAGAAGGAAGAGGAAACACGATTATAGAAACATTTTAATTTGTTAAAGGGATAAACACAGTACATACTGTTCCTTATTTCCTACTATTTCCTATTTCATACATTTCCTATTTCAGGAAAATAGGACGGCACAGACAAGAGGGCACAACTTACCCCGGTTGGCAGTACATTCAGAAGATAAAATTACTCACCATAGTAATGTTGTTTCTTCTAATGGAGTCTTGGTGTATTCTGACTATATGCAGTTAGCCCCAGCACTTGAACTGCTCCAGAGAGGAAAGGGTTAACTCTATGTCAACGCATAGAACGTTGAGCTCAAGCTTGGTTTTCAAACCTCTGTTCCTGGTACTCCTCAGTGTAACAGTCAGATTCTTACGAGCACTATATTAACTAACTACTAAACAGAAACTGTTTTAAAATTTTGTGCCAAAAGGCAATAAACAGATTTTTAGGGTCCAAAAGACTGAAGTTGAGAACCCAAAAAAGAATCCAAGTAGGTAGTAAAACTTAATATATATTTAAAGTAATAACAACAAAAACCTCATACTAAGAAGAGGTAACCCAGGGGCACACCTCTGGGGCACAGCACTGCGCCTGCCAACTCACATCCCAAAACAACTAGGTTCCAGGAGGAGGAGGTAGGAGGTCAGAATACAGCAAGACTCCATTAGAAGAAACAACATTACTATGGTAATTTTTTTCTTCAAACAACATGAAGTCTTGCTATATTCTGACTATATGCAGACTACCAAGCAGTACCCCTTGAGGAGGAACTTACTGAACCTATTTTGGGAACAGGATCTACAGCACTGCTGTGCCAAACCTAGCATCACTTCTTGATTGGATGGATGTCAAGAGAATAATGCTTGGTAAATGTGTGAAGAGTTTTCCAGGTGGCTGCTTTACAGATTTCCACTAGGGGCATGTCTCTAGCTGCTGCAACCAAAGCAGCTGTACCTCTGGTGGAGTGAGCCCTCGGGCCTGAGGGTGGTTCTTTCCCCAGCTTGGAACAGCAGAACTGGATACAGAAGACAATCCACCTCGCAATAGTTCTCTTAGTGGCAAGTTTACCTTTTCCCACTTCTCCATGAGTGAGAAACAGCTGTGAACAGTCATTTCTATGGGCCTTAGTAAGTTCTATATAATAACTAATGGCCCTCTTTATATCAAGACTGTGTAGTCTTCTCTCCCCAGAGGAAGAATGGTCAGTGAAAAATACAGGCAATTTAACAGACTGGTTCAAATGAAAGTCTGATACCACCTTGGGGAGAAACTTTCTGTTTGTTCGAAGGACCACCTTATCCCTGTGAAATGAAATTAAATCAGGTTCCACTGATAAAGCCTGTAATTCACTGATTCTCCTGGCAGAGGTAATGGCTACCAGGAATACGGTTTTCCAAGTCAAGAATTTTAGCTCAGCTGAAGAGAATGGTTCAAAGGGTGCTGCATAAGTTGTGCTATACAGATATTCAGATCCCAAACAGGATTAGGGTCCCCAAAGGGAGAATTGATATGAACCAGACCTTTGAAAAATGTATTGAAAACTGGATGGGAGGCTAAGGAAGAACACTTCCCAGCTGAAAGGAAGTCAGACAGCTGCCAAATGCACTATGACAGTGGTATGTCAGAGGCCTAAACTGTTTAGATGCACCAAATAGTCCAAAGCAGTGTCAATGTCAGCTGAATCTGGCTGAATATGCCTCTGAGAACACCAGAAACCAAATCTCTCCATTTGGAATTGTAAGTTTTTCTAGTGGGAGATTTTCTACTAACCTTAAGAATGTCCATGACTGATTGGGGAAGATGCAGGCTTGCATATTCTAGTTCCTCAAGAGCCAAACTTTGAGTCTGAAAGTCTGAAAGTTGGGATACAGTATCATCCCCTGCGAGGAGGTGAGGAGACTGTACTGTCTGGGAAGACACAGTGGAATTGTCACTGACATTGACAGTAGTAGGGGGTACCATGGCTGCCTGGCCCAGTCTGGAGCCACTAAGATCACTGTGCAAGGTTGAGATCTGATCTTGACCAGAACTCTGAATATCAGAGGACAAGGAAGAAAAGCATACAGAAACTTGCCTGTCCAATCCAATAGGAGAGCATCTTGGGGAACAGACCCCAAAATAGGGGGTCTGCAGCAGAAAAGAGAAAGCTGGTGATTGTCCAGAGCTGCAAAGAGGTCCATCTCTGGAGTGCCCCACCTCTTGAAAATGACTTGAAGAATAAGAGGATTCATGACCCATTAGTGGTGACCTTGAGAAATCCTGCTGAAAGCATCTGCCAGTACATTGTCATTCCCTGGGAGATACACAGCTATCGGGGAAACCTGAAAGGAATAAGCAAGTGACCATATTTTCATGGCTTTAGTGCACAAGGCCGAGGACTGAGTACCCCCTGCTTGTTGATGTACCACATGATTGTGGTGTTGTCTGTCCTGATCTGCACCACTTTCCCCTAATTGTGTTCAAGAATGTCTGAAGTGCTAGAAAGACAGCCCTGAGTTCGAGAAGATTTATGTGCAGGACAGACTCCTGATGAGACCATGTTCCCTGAGCAGTGAGCTGGTCAAGATGGGCTCCCGATCCCAGTAGGGAAGCATCCATGGTGAGAATCACTGTATTTTTTTTTTTTTTATTATTATTTATTTATTTGAAAGTCAGATTTACAACTTTTGAGTCAGGGACTCATTTACAAAGGCACCTCGTCGCAGGGAGGGTAGACATGGTTAGAGTGTCAGATACAACAGTGGTAACATACCGTTGCAATACAGATAACAAAAATAACACAATATAACAGTGGTTTACGGGATGAAGTTACATGCAGTAAATAACAATCATATAAAGTATAACAACAGTAGAGGCCACAACCCTGGTCGTACTGGGAAAATACCTAAGTGGAAGTGGGGGAGAACAGGAGTGAGGAAAGAGAAAAAAAGGGACAGGGGAGAAGCAGTTCAACGGACATTGTCAAGGCTATGGGGAAGAAACGGCGAGGGACCCAAACATTAGTCTGATTAAGGACAACTACAGCTTTGGGCATCAAAGAGTTGGTTATGGAGAGCGACTTTAAAGGGACCAATTTTGGTAGACCATGACAGAAAGCGGGAGAGAGTTGAACCATGTGGAGATGCGGTAGTGGAAGGACCTTTGGGCTAGGGAGGTCTTGGTATGGAGCACCAGAAAGGTGGCCTTAACTGAGCTACAGGTTCCCTGGGGGGAAGGGAAGAGTCCTACCAGGTATTTTTTGGCAAGTAAGCAGGTTTGGTAGCACAGGCGCTCCTCCAAGGTGAGCAGGTTGGCGGTGGAATAGAGAAGGCAAGTATGGATACGGAGGGATGCACTGGTCAGGAGCCTGCAGGCCTTGTTTATCGAGGTCTGGATTCTGGTGAGGGCGGTATTGTCAGACGCAGCGTAGATAGGTTGGCCATAGTCCACTAGGGACAGGACGGAGGAGTTGATGGCCAGTCGGAGAGCAGTTTAGGAGGCAAACTCTGTGGCGATAGAGAAAGTCAGTCCGAGAGTTTATGGCTAAGGATAGGGTATTGATGTGGGTGTGGAATGTAAGAGACAAGTAGAAGGTGATGCCCAGGTACTTGTAGGATGACACCTGCTCAAAAGGGTGCGCATTACTGAGAAGAATGCAGAGGGGGGCATTTTTGGCCTTATTCTGGTGATGCGAAAAAAGCACAATTTTTTTTTTTTTTTTCCTCTGAGGTTAATGACCAGCCGGTGGTCAAGGAACCACTTTTCAGCTTGGTTGACTGTGTGCTGCAGGGATTCCTGTAGAGATGTGGGTCAGGGTGGGAGGCAAGGAGAACCAATCATCAGCATAGAGTACCATATTGCCTGAGCAGGAGCTGGGGAGGGTATTGAGAAATAGGCTGAACAGAACGGGCTCAGGATGGAACCCTGGTGGACCAGGGTGCCGCTTTATCTTCACGCACTGTGATCTGGCAGAGAGGTAACTGGTGAATCAAGCCAGTGGGCCAGGGAGAAGCCAAGTTGGTGGAGGGAGTCAAGTGAGGGGGTGACAGACAGTGTCAAAGGCCTTGGAGAGGCTAATGAACACCGCACCCACAACATGACCAGAGTTGAGAGCAGAGTGGAGGTGCTTGGAGAACTCCAGGAGTGTTGTAGTGGTGCTGTGTCCAGGGCGGAATCCATGTTGTTCTGGACACAGCAGGTCGATTTGGTCAGATACTGGAGAGCTGAATGGCCACTATTTTTTCTAGTGCTTTGGAGAGAGGGGGGAGAATGGAGATGGGCCTGAAATTGTTAGGGGAGGTTCTATCTCCACTCTTATGGATAAAGTGATTTCTGCAATTTTCCAGGAACTGGGAAATGGACAAAGACATAGTCACCAGTTTAAAAGGTTGGTGAGAGGGGCTAGTACAGTATTCTAGGGCTAATCGGAGAATCCTGGAGTCCAGGGGAATCACAGCTGGGGTTGTTGCTAGCTAAGGCTTCTTGCAGATGAGGCCTGGCTTCAAGGGGATATGGCACGCAAGCAGAAAGGGGGACGCATCCGAGGTGGGGGTGGAGGCAGGGATAGGGTCAAAAAGTAGTTGGGGAGGACAGAGCTTAGATCTGAGAAAGCCATATTGAGGCACTCAGCTATGCAGGGAGGATTAGTAGTGACGGACTGCCTATGGAGAGTAGTGATGGTGTGGGGGAGCAAGTCTTTCCATTGAGCTCTTTCATATTGTCCCAGAAGGCATGAGCCCCAAGTGGTTTCAAGGGTGGCTTGATAATATTTGGCCTTAGCCTGCCTTATAGCCCATGAGTATGAATAGATAGGCCATTCACAGAGCCTACAACCTGTAGGAACCTGACTGAGGAAAGGGACACCTTACCTTAGATTGTCCACCTCCAGCCACCACTGGAGAGCCTGAACTAGAGTTTGAGACACTGGAACTAGCATGGAGAGAGGGTCTTTTTTCTGAGACCAAAAAGATTTTAGATGAAACTGAATATCTCTCATTTGAAATCTTGCTCCTTGCACTACTGCAGTGGAAGCTGCAATGTGGCCTAGCAACTGTAAGGAGTGCCTGGCTGGTCGAGACACCAGTGGATGGAAAAGAGGAAGCCAGGATGATGAGGGATTGTGCCCTTGAAACAGGAAGAAAGGCCTTTGCCTGGACAGTGCCTAGTTCCACACCTATAAATGTGAGAAGCTGGGCTCGTTCCAGAACAGACTTGTCTAGATTTAGGATGAATCCTAAGGAGTTAAAAGACATTGGTTAGGCCCCATCTGGAGTACTAAAAGCAGTACTGGAGGCCACACCTTCACAAGGACAGTAAACCAAATTGAGGCAGTACAGAGAAGGGCAACCAAAATGGTGCAGGACTGCATCAGAAAACATCTGAGGACAGATTAATGGAGCTCAATATGTATACCCTAGAGCAAATGAGGGAGAGAGGTGATATGATCAGAACATTCAAACACCTTAAGGGCATTAACAAGGTGAAAGAGTCTAACATGTTTAAACATAAAAAAAATAGCAGGACAAGAGGACACAGCATGAGATTAGAGGGAGGCCAATTAAGGGGTAATTTGAGGAAGTTCTTTTTCACAGAAAAGGTGGTGGATGCATGGAACGGCCTACCTTAGGAAGTAGTGGATATGAATACAGTGCAAGGCTTCAAACAGGCATGGGATAGGCATAAGGGAACAATACAGATGAGTATGACTAGCTAGGCCATTCACAGAGCAAAGGCCGATGGCACATTTATAATGTAGAAAAAGAAATGGGCAGACTGGATGGGCCTTGCAGTCTTTATCTGCCATCAACTTCTACGTTTCTATGAGTCCACAAGCTTTTGAGTGACCTCTAGAGCTGACCTGACTAGGTCTGAGGACTGACCCACCATGAGCCAGTCGTCCAGGTAAGGGAACAGTAAGATGCCTTGTCTCCTGAAAAAGGCCACCACTACTGTCAGACATTTGGTGAACACCCTTGGAGCAGATGTTAGGCCAAAAGTCATTGCTCTGAACTGGTAGTGACCCGAGGCACCAACCCCAGGTACTTTCTGTGGAATGTCTGATAGGTATGTGAAATAGGCATCCTTGAGATCCAGGGAGGCTAGCCAGTCTCCTTGTCTCAGAGAGGGAAGAATTATTCCCAGAGTCACCATTTTGAACTTTGGTTTTAGTTTATGTTTGTTCAGGTATCTTAGATCTAGGATGGGTCGCCACTCCCCTTGTCTTTTTTGTGGTAAGGAAGTATCTGGAATACAGTCCTTTTCCCCTTGTGACAAAGAGGTACCTTCTCTACTGCTTGCAGAAGTAGTAGAGAGGAGACTTCTGCCTTTAAGGCCTTTGTCTCCAAGGGAGAGGGAGGACTGAAAGACTTTGCTCTCATTTCTGGGAACCTTTTGAAACTGAGAGCAAATCCCTGGCTCACTACTTCCAGGACCAATTTGTCTGAAGTAATAGACTTCCAGGCCTGGAAACAGTGAACCAGCCTACCCCCTACTGGAACTGAGGAGGCGACCCTGACTGACGTCTCAGGGTGTCTGTTAAGCAGAGGGTTTAGACTGAGTGGAAGATGGAGTCCTGGTCTTCCCCCTTCTGCCCCTTCCCCTAAAGAACCCCCTCTGCTGGAAAGGAGGAGGCCTGGGCTTGGTAAAAGGCCTATGAAAAGGTCTGCCCTTGCCAGACCTAGATTGCCGCTTCTGAGGAGTGACCTGCTTTTCCTTGACTGCAGCACTTCAGTAGGTGGTCCTGTATTCATACATCTTTTTCATGTACGCCTCTGTTTGCTCCCCAGACAGAGAACTGCCCATACAGGAAAATCCATGGCCTTGGTCTGGGTATCCTGTGATACAGTGGTAAACCTGAGCCAAGCAAATCTCCTCAGAGAGCGTATATAGCCATAACCCTGAATGGACATCATTCAGATCGACAGCAGCATGAAACTGGATCTTTGATGCCTCAATACCATCCACAGCCACCTGCTCCAGCTCCTGGCCAGCTGGGGAGGCATTCTAGCCAGCTCCAGAACCATATCCCACATAGATTTCTGGTATCTGGCTGTATGTGCCATGTAAGTAGCTTGCCTGAACCCCAAAGAGGATGTCCAGTACTGTTTCTTTGCTATGGCATCCACTTTCCTAGAATTCTTATCTGGGGATGAGATGCCATTGCAGTTTGCACTACCCAAACATGGCTGCAATGATTTGCAAGGAATTCGCCCCATTCTTAGAATGGCAGAGAAAGGGTAGATACTGTTGATGGGACACCTGAATACCAGATGTTAACTGGAGCACATTTGCCGCAGCCACATCCAAGAGTAGGGCCATTCTTGATGCCCCACAGGTGGCAGGCCTCAGACAGCTAGTTTCGAAACCCACTGGTGAGGGAGCAATCTTAGACCTCGACTCTCAAACAGAGGCAGGAGGATCTCAGATCTAGAAGTGGGTTGCCATCTGGGAACAAGTGACCATCAAACAGGTGGTTCACGTTAAACTCAGCTACAGAGCAAGCCATACAAAAGTGAGGGTACTGGACTTCAGGAGGGCTGACTTTGGCAAGATGGGAGAATGCTCAGAAAAGCACTAGCAAACAGGCTAGAAGGAGGTGTGGAGCAACAATGGGGAATCATCAGAACTGCCATCACAGAGGCAACAAGCCTTTGTGTGAAGCAAATAAACAAATCAAACGAAGAAAAGCCACTATGGTTCTCAAAAGAGGTGGCTGTGAAAGTCTGGAAGAAAAGAAAGCATTCCGGAAGTATAAGGAAACACAGAAGGAGCAGGACAGAGAGCTGTACCAGTTAAGGCAGAAGGAAGCAGGGAGGGAAGTCAGAACAGCAAGGGCCCAAACTGAGGAAAAGACAGCCAACTCGGTTATGAAGGGGGATAAAACCTTTTACAGGTACATCAGCAAGCGTAGAAAGACAAAGGGAGGGATAGTGAGGCTGAACAGAATGAACGGTGGGTGGGCAGAGGGAGACAGTGAAAAAGCAGGGATACTGAACGAATATTTCTGCTCAGTATTCACAAAAGAGGAGGGGGAAGTGCCTAATCCAATTAACAGAAGCACTCTTGATGGGGGGGCAATCCCAGTCCTTTCACAGAAGAAAGGGTTCTGCAAGAACTCCTAAAACTGAAGGTGGACAAAGCAATGCGGCCTGATGGAATTCACCCCAGAATTCTAAAAGAATTAAGGGGGAACTAGTGAAACCACTGGCTACTCTTTTTAATAAATCATGGGAGGATGGTGTGGTACCCGAGGACTGGAGGAAGGCGGATGTGATCCCCCTTCATAAAAGTGAGACCAAGACAGAGGCATGAAACTACAGACCTGTCAGTCTGACCTCTGTGGTAGGGAAAGTGATGGAGTCACTTCTGAAGGAAAGAATAGTTGAGTACCTAGAGGCCAGTGGGCACAGGACCCAAGGCAGCATGGGTTCACAGCGGGAAGGTCATGTCAGATGAACCTAATAGATTTTTTTAACTGGGTGATCAAACTAGTAGACCAGGGAGTGGCTGTGGACATGGCCTACCTAGACTTTAGCAAGGCATTTGGCACAGTCCCACACAAAAGATTAATAGTTAAATTAACCAGCCTGGGAGTGGGTCCCAGGGTGGTAGCCTGGGTAAAACACTGGCTGGACAACAGGACACAGAAGGTAACTGTAAATGGAGTCCACTCTGAAGAAAGAGGGGTTACTGGTCGGGTACCGCAGGGTTCAGCATTGGGTCCAGTCCTTTTTAATGTCATCATAAGTGACACTGCAGAGGGACTGGAAGGAAAAGTATGCCTCTTTGCAGATGACACAAAGATCTGCAACAGGGTTGATACACAAGGAGGCGTGGAAAGGATGAGAAGGGACTTGGCAAGGTTGGAGGAATGGTCAGAAGTATGGCAGCTAGGATTCAATGCAAAGAAGTGCAAAATAATGCACCTGGGAAACAAGAACTCAGGGAAGAATACACAGTGGGGTGGAGGTAGTAACAACAACAAAAGGAAAGGGCCCAGGGGTAATCATATCAGATGACCTTAAGGTTAGCAAGCAATGTGAGAAGGCAGTAGGGAGGGCTGGGGATACTGTGATGCATAGGGAGAGGCATCAGCAGCAGAAATAGGAAGTTGCTATCCCTCTGTACAGACAGTTGGTGAGACCCCATCTGGAGTACTGTGTCCAGTTCTGGAGACCCCATCTCCGCAAGGACATAGACAGGATAGTGGCAGTCCAGAGGAGGGCAACTAAAATGGTGCAGGGTCTGCAAGAGAAGCTGTATAAGAAGAGACTAAAGGAGCTTAATACAGTATGTATACCTTGAGAAAAGAAGGGAGATGGGGACATGATAGAAACTTTTAAGTACCTCAGTGGAATCAAAGTCCAAGAGGGTAGCATCTTTCAGAAAAAGAGACGTGCAAGAACAAGGGGACACAATTTAAAGATGGGGGGGGGGCGATTCAGGGGCAATGTGAGGAGGTATTATTTGACAGAGGGGGTTGTGGATGCATGGAACAGCCTTCCTGAGGAGGTTATGGGGTCTAAAACTGTGGGAGAATTCAAGAATGCATGGGACAGACATAAGGCAATTCTTGTGGGGGGCAGGAAGAAATAGGCTGTAGGTTAACTAGGATCTGTGGCCTATCCTGTAGGTAGGGAAATGGGCAGACTAGATGGGCCAAGCGGTCCTTATCTGCGGTCAAAGTCTATGACCTGACAAGGTATACTGCCTGCCCATCTTTTTAGCCACAGGAGGTATGGATGTTGGAAACTGAATAATTTTTTGTGTCTCTTTCCCCAGGGATTTATGCAGAGGGACAGACACCGTTCTGGACTCTGGGACATCCATCATCTCAACATAGTCAGGTTCCTCCTGATCCAGTTCGCCTCTTCCACTGGAAGCTGAAGAATATCAGCCACTTTCTTGTAGAACAAGAAATGGAGGGGACTCAAAATCTGGGAGACACATTAGAAGGATGTCTGGGGAGATGTCAGACTCTACTGGCTCATCTAGGCCTTCATAATCCTCTTCTTCTTCTTCTTCAAAATCTTCTCCTTTCCAATCGCCTCATAAAATGCTTCAGGATCATATTCAGAAGCTTTGATCAAACCGACTGTCGGAGTCAGTGTCGGTTCGGTCGGAACCGGGCAAAGCGACTGTACAACAGTAATCGCTTTAGCTATTTCTTCAGCAGCCGTAACATGGGGAAAGGGATCTGAACCGGCTGACCTGCGCTTTTTCTTAGATGGAACCGATTCCACAGAATCGGCTCTCCTTTTGCTAGAGGAGGTATCACCCAGGTCAGTGAGCACCCCCTCAGGTTCGGACGGAACCAAACTGGGCTGGCCATCTGGGTCAGCGAATTTCTCAGCCTCCTTTTCCTTCAGCCTACTTAAACGTTTATCTAAAATGGCTTTGGGAAAGTTTTTGCAACTCTGGCAGTCTTCCTCGAAGTGGTCAAACCACAGACAAACACAGACTGGGGCTCAGCCTTAGCAAAGACCTCCCCACTCTCAGTGCAGTCCTGAAACCCAGGAGGAATGGTTTTCTTTTTGGGTTTCTCAGACATGCCTATACAATAATAAGTTACCCTTACCAGCATTTAAGCCAGGCAACTACAAACCTATCAGTTCCATGTCACGGGTCAGTTAAAAAAACAAAATGAAGAAAATGTCATTTTTTAGGATCCGATAGGTACCGGAAACTACAGTACAAAAAGTAGAAAAAAATACAAAGAAAAACCAATACAGAATTTGCTTTTGTTCCCAACCAAACCGACCAGGAAGAAACTGAACAAAATACTATTTCTACCAACAAAACTCTTTAACTACCTACTAACTACACTTATTGTACCGTAGACAGAGATCTGAATACCGAAAAAATAAGAAAACGGTTGAAAAACCGACCGATTTTTACTTTAACCGACCGAAGGAGAATATCTCCGGAGCGATTTCAAAGTTAGGCGGAGTAAAGAATCTGATAGTTACACTGAGGAGTACCAGGGACAGAAGTTTGAAAACCAAGCTCAATGTTCTATGCCTTGGCATAGAGTTAACCCTTCTCTATGGAGCAGTTCAAGTGTTGGGGCTAACTGCATATAGTCAGAATACAGCAAGACTTCATGTTGTTTGAACTAATGTTAGGAAATACTTTTTCACACAGAAGATCGTGGACCCTTGGAACAGCCAGCCACCTGAGGTGGTGGCAGCTAAGGCTGTCAGAGAATTCAAACAGGCATGGGACAGTCAATGTTGTCACCTCAACAACAGCAGTAGAGGGGGAGGGAGCAGGGTAGACATCTCGGCAGACTAGATGGCTCGCATGGTTTCCTTTATGCCGCAAATTTTTATGCTCTTATGATTTTTACCTACATTTGTAGTGGCCCTTCCCTCAGATATGTAGTACTTACAGTACAACATTTAAAAAAAAAAAAAAAACACAGGTTACAGGTGGATGTCGATCAATGCATTTTTATAACGTCAACCCTATTTCTGCCTCACACAACTGCTGTTTGTCTGTTACCTAACTTAGTAGTCAGTGCACTTACAGTGGCGTGAAAAAGTATTTGCCCCCTTCCTGATTTTCTCTATTATTGCATATTTGTCACACTGGATGTTTTCAGGTCTTTAGACAAAATATAATATTAGATAAAGGGAACCTGAGTGGACAAATAACACTTTTTTTTTTTTACTTATTTCATTTATTTAATGAAAAAAGTTAACCAACACCAACTGGCACTGTGTGAAAAAGTAATTGCCCCCTAGTTAAATCAACCCAATTAAAGGGATAATTAGAGTCAGCTGATTGAACACAGCCAGGCTTGATTACAGCCAGCCCTGCTCAATATAAACCTCACTTATTTTGGCCCTTACCATCAGAGTCACATTGCCAGCACAAAGATTCAACAAGCACATTATGCCATGATCAAAGGAAGTTCCTGAAAAGATCAGAAAAACATTTTGTTGCCCTCTATCAGGCTGGAAAGGGTTACAAAGCTATTTCTAAGGCTCTGAACTCCATCGAACCACAGTGAGAGCCATAATCTCCAAATGGAGAACACTTGGAACAGTAGTGAACCTTCCCAGGAGTGGGCGGCCTGCCAAAAATTACTCCAAGGGCGCAGTGTAAAATCATCCAAGAAGTCTCAAAGGATCCTAAAACAACATCCAAAGAACTGCAGGCTTCTCTTGCCTCAGCTAAGGTCAGAGTTCATGACTCCACAATCAGAAAGAGACGGGGCAAAAATGGGCTTCATGTGAGAGTAGCGAGGCGGAAACCACTGCTAACCAAGAAGAACATAAATGCTCGTATCTCATTTGCCAAGAAGCACCTGGATGATCCACAAGCCTTTTGGGAAAATGTTCTATGGACAGATGAATCCAAAGTGGAACTTTTTGGACAACATGGATCCCATAATGTCTCGCAGAAGCAGACACAGCATTCCACAGTAAGAACACCATACCAACAGTCAAACATGGTGGTGGTAGTGTGATGGTGTGGGGATGTTTTGCTGCCTAAGGACCTGGATGACTTGCCATAATTAAAGGAACCATGAATTCTGCTCTGTACCAGAAAATTCTTAAGGAGAATGTCCAGTCATCCTTCCGTCAGCTGAAGCTGAAGCGTAGTTGGGTCATGCAGCAAGACAATGATCCAAAACACAAAAGCAAGTCCACATCAGAATGGTGAAAAGAAGTAAAATTAAAGTTTTGGAGTGGCTAGTCAAAGTCCAGAGTAAACCCAATAGAGATGCTGTGGTAGGACCTGAAACGAGCAGTTCATGCTCGAAACCTACCAAATGTTACTGAATTAAAGCAGTTCTAGAGGAAGAGTGGGTTAAATCTCTCCACAGCGATGTGAAAGACTGATATTGAATTATAGGAAGTGTTTGGTTGCAGTCATTGCAGCTAAATGTGGCATAACCAGTTATTAAGTGTAAGGGGGCAATTACTTTTTCACACAGTGCCAATTTGTGTTGGTTAACTTTTTTTCATTAAATAAGTGAAATAAAAAAAAAAAACAAGTGTTATTTGTTCACTCAGGTTCCCTTTATCTAATATTACATTTTGTCTAAAGACCTGAAAACATCCAGTGTGACAAATATGCAATAATAGAGAAAATCAGGAAGGGGGCAAATACTTTTTCACACCACTGTATGTATACTGGCACTTTTGCTTTGTTTCACTACTATGATGTAACTGTTTACCCTGCTTTTCCTCCCGGTATTGTATACTGTAGTCGTTACCACATAGAAACATAGAATTTGATGGCAGATAAGGACCACTTGGCCCACCCAGTCTGCCCATTTCCCTACCTGACAGATAAGCTGCAGATTCTAGTTAATCAACAGCTTACTTCCTGCTGCCCCCCCACTAGAATTGCCTTATGCCTGTCCCATGCATTCTTGAATTCTCCCACTGTTCCCGACTCCACAACTTCCTCAGGAAGGCTGTTCCATGCATCCACAACTCTCTCTGTGAAAAAATACTTTCTAACATTACCTCTGAGCCGTCCCCCCTCTATCTTCAAATTGTGCCCCCTTGTTCTTGCACATCTCTTCTTCTGAAAGATACTACCCTCTTGTACGTTGTTAATTCCCTTGAGATACTTGGAAAGTTTCTATCATGTCCCCCCTCTCCCTCCTTTCCTCCAGGGTATACATATTAAGCTGCTTTAGCCTCCTCGTATGTCTTCTGGTGCAGACCTTGCACCATTTTGGTTGTCCTCCTCTGAACAGCCTCCACTCTGTCTATGTCTTTGTGGAGATGGGGTCTCCAGAGTTGCACACAGTACTCGAGATGGGGTCTCACTAACCACTATTTGTAGATGCGTTTACTTAGCCCTCTATTTTGTATTATATTTTAGGTTTCTATTATTAGTTTACGATTTCTCCACATTCCCCTGTATTTCCCTCATTCACCAATGTATGTATGTATGTATGTTACGAGCTTTACCTCTTGCTTTATTCGCTTTAATTGTTTCCCTGTTCCAAGTGTCATAGCTGTTTCTATTTGTCCTGTACTCTCCAGAGTCGTTCCTGAAAATAGGGATATTTAATGTCTAGTGCACCCACTAGGTTATCAAAGATCAAATAAATAAAATTAATTTAATTATAAAAATAGACCTAAAAATAAAAGAAATTTAACTGGATAAAATCAGTCACATGAGCAAGCATTTACAGCATAATTTACGATCATCCTGGCCCTAAACTTGACCACATTTGTTAGCAGTTACATCACACTATGAGCAAATCAACCCCCCTAAAACCAGAACTGACTTCCAATCACAAACATGGCTGCTACATTTACTTACTAAAAACCTTCAACTAGACCCTAAAAATAAAACTACTCTAAATAAAAAATATATATATATATTAAATATTGTTTCCCAGATCACAGAAACACAGACAATGACAGCAGAAAAAGACTAATGGTCCATCCAGTCTTCCCGAGTTCCCTATATAACCAGGGATCTACCGTCCCTCCAGGGTCCTAGCCTTCCCCATTCTCCCTCCAGTTTCTGTTGCCCCGAGTAATCACTTTACCCTTCATTCAGTCTCAACCGTGCTTGAATCGATCAACGGTTTTAGCGCCTCCACCCCATTGATTAAGTACGGTCAGTGGAGTAGTAACGTTGTGCAATGGGGGAGGGGGGCACAACCATATGAGGTTTTTAAAGCAAGTTATTCAAGACTGCAATGATGAAATGTTGGGGAAGGACCAGCCCCTGCTTCCCACTAAAATTATGACCCTGAGTACAGTTCTATTGTTACAAATGCTGTGCCACTTACACTATGCAGAAAAAAAACAAACAAGCATTGACTTAGTCACTAAATTTACATCCTGCCAGGATTCAAGTCTTACGCTGTTCAAATTTTGAGTGTCCCAGATGGCTACAACCTGAACTCAGAGCAGAGTTATCTCTTGCCAAGGTCATGTTTAAAATTCTGAACAGTAAAGCTCCTCAGTGCTTCACCAAACGTTTCATGTTTGTGGGCAAACCCCTCCTCCCACTCCTCTGCAAACAGCTTACTAAATGTTCCCTTCATGCATACAGGCATGGACCAAAACCATTCAGCTTTAAAGCAGCATCCTACTAGAATACCATCCCTTCCTCAGTCAGAGCAGTTTCTACCCTAAAGCCTTCACAGCCAAACTGAAGGAACAGCTCCAGCTGTCCAATGTTTGTATATGCTTTGCGTAACTCTCCAACCTGTTAGAACTGCTGTACAGGCTAAATATTTTCACCTGTATCATATTATTATGTATCATATATTTCTCTATCCATATTTGTACCTATGGCTGAATGACTTGATTACTTGTTTTTTGCACTACTGTTCTGACTCTGTATGTTACTGTACTCTGGTTGTGCATGAAAAAGGCGCCTTGGCACCAGTACACTCACTCAGTTAAAATAAATGCATAAATGGATCTTTGCTATGTCAGTGAACTGCTGCCAGTGAAGGGATGTTTTTATATGTTATATAACAGATCCAGATGCAAATTGTTTAATATCTTTTATTAGACCAAAACAGATGTTACAAAAAGAAAACAGTGACTAAACTTTCAGACCAACCAAGTCCTTCCTTGGAAGCTTATGCATAAGCTTCTGATGAAGCATTTAGTTGGACCAAAAGCTTAGGCATGGTTTTCTTTTGTAACATCTATGTTGGTCCAATAAAAGGTATCAAACCATTTGCTTCGGATCTGTTCTTACATGGACCAATACGGCACTAAACTAATTCTAGATGTTAATATGTTATAGCAACTGAATCAAAACACATCACCTGCTATAATTATTTTAACAACAGAGTCCCTGCCAATGTCAGCACATTTTCAATGCTAGGCCCCAGACAAATACTAAAAGGATAATGGGAAAAGACTGGCTGCTCTCAAGCAAAAGTAGATCTTAAAGAGAATTTCCATCATAGAGCCACATAAAATCTGGACCCTAAGTTGGTGGGGTCTGGACCTCACAGGAGATTTTCATAGCTGTGGACGTTCACTTTGACATGCGCTCTTATAAAAGATGTCGGACACCTTTGCATAGCCATATAATATGGGCAGCTTGCACACACTTTAGTTCCCTCTGTCAGTAAATGAAGTTCTAATATTTATCGACTCACAGAAACTAGTAATCCATCCCTGACAAATCACAGATAGATACATAGACCAAGACAGCAAAAGCCCATCCTGTATGCTCTTAAATTACTAACTGTAGCCCCATTGGCCACTACCAAACAGGTCTATTTTCCCTCCTCCCTATCCTCCCTTTCAGCCACCAGACCTGTGACACACTCCACCCAACCTTGAACCCATTCCATGACTACACTACTTTCTTTGGCAGCCTATTCCAATGGTCCTCCACCTCTCCATAACGAACTACTTCCCAACGTCCATCTGAAACCTTCTGCCAACCAGTTTACAATCATGTACCCTTGTTGCCATATTTCTCTGCATATTTAATAGTTCTTTATGATTCACTTAATTTATGCCACTCAGAAAATGGAAATTACAGACTTACCGTAATTCTTGATCTAATGGATGAAGTCTCTACCACTCATTCACACTAATGGGACTATGTCGGAGGTGCTAGGACCCCGCAGGAGCGAAAAATCTTCAGGTGGGCCGGCGCCAGGATAGGACCATGAATGCATGATGCCACGAAACTAGCTTGCTCTATATAGGCTACCTCGGCGTCAACCCTCCAACCGCCTCAGTACCTTTTTGACCGAGGAGGCGCAGCGTAAACCAACAAAAGAAAACCTAACCCTAACTTCTGGGCATGAAGGCCAGGATAACTCATGTAAGAAGGGTCAATTCAACAATGTCTTCACAGCCTGAACAACAAGGAAGTGAAGACCAAAACAGAACGAGTGAGCTCGGGGGATAGTGGAAGGGCGGGAGAATGAGTGGTGGAGACTTCATCCAAGAAGATCAAGAAATTACGGTAAGCACGCACTTCCATATCTTCCCGACTAAAAGTCTCAACCACTCATTCACACTCAATGGGAGAGTACAGAGCTAAAGTCTCCCCGAGTAGGGCGATAGGAGTCACAGCTCACTCAGGACAGAAGTCCATAAGGACTGTCCTGTCAAGAAAGTTAGCTGTCAGGCATGGACATCCAGAACATAGTGCTTTACAAAGGTATGCACCGAGCTCCAACTCGACGCCTTGCAGATGTCTTTAAAACAGGTACATTACAAATCTCCATTAGGAAAGCCGCAACCACTGTGGTAGAGTGTGTGAACGTGGCATTCCAACTTGACCTGTGCCATGAATTAGTAGTGTCGAGGACATACTATTAACCAAGCAGAAATACATCTCGTGGCAACAGGATGACCCAGCCAAGGCATACGGAAAGATACAATAGTTGCTCAGATGCGATCTCTTCGCTCTGTTGATGTAGAATTGTAGAACCCTCTTAACATTCAGACAGATAAAGGGAGCGCTCTCCTTCATTCTGGAGTTAAAGTAAGTTGGGGGGGGAAGCAAAATCTAATGGTAAATGAGCCAGTGACATGTTGTCTACTAGCTCAAGATAATCCGAAAACATGCAGAGGTGAACATTCTCTGCCGAGAAATGCAGACCTGCGTTTGAGAGGTCCAAACACACACCAACATTTTATTTGGTGGACAACCAAAAGGGCCCAGATGGAACTTTGCACACCATATGGTGAAAAGTAACCACTTAGCCGCGCAAGTCCTCCTGGTGGAAGGTCTATGCACAGCTAAGAAGATGTCTACGATTGTCAGGGAACCTAAAACTTGCCCACCTTCATCTCCTCAGGAGTCTCGCATGGAGATGAAGGGAGCACAGGAAAGATGGACCAAAGTCCCTGTGTCAGAAGATCCGCACGAAGAGGGAGTCATCTCAGGCGAACTTCTGAAAAAACTGCTGATCTATGCAAATTATACCTGCCGAGGACAGTCTGCAATAATGAGAATCATCCTGCCACTGTTTGGCTACAAGTTGAGTAGCACCCTCTGAACTAAGTGAAGAGGAGAAAAGCATACAGAAGCATTTTGTCTACTGCAGTGAATACATCCTAACAGAAAACACCAGGCTCTGGATTTCTGAAGCAGGAAGACAGGCAGATTTGCATGGGGGGGGGGGGGGGCACAAAAAGGAGCAGGTCCAGACTGCGCCACTCGTCGAATAGCGACAGCACAATGACTGGACTGACGCAATGTGTTCAAGCACCACTCTCACCTACCCACGGCCTTCCTGCACAGAGGGTAGAAGAGTGCTCCACCCTGCTTGTTGATGAAAACATCACAACTTTTGTTACCTATTCAAAGTGGGATCACTTCGTGGCAGACGGCCTCCTTCAGGACTTGGAAAGCATATAAGACAGCTCTCATCTCTAAAAAAATTTATGAGAAGATGATGCTGCTCCTCCTGGCTCCACACCTGAGTGTAGAGGTCTTGACAGTGAGCTCCCCAGCCAATCAGGAGTGTAGCCGTGGTGTTGGTTATCTGGGATTTAGAGTGTAAGGGCAGACCTAGCAGAGGCTAGGCCAACTGCATCTACCATGCAAGTAATTTTGTCCAAGGTTCTGTCATTTATGTGGAGGATTGCAGATGCATGGTCAGAGACCACTATTTCTTGCGCGGATGAAGACACAAGTCCCAGTATCCGCTGCATCGAAAAGGGCCTGGACAGAGTCACTCTCTGTGAAGCAATGAGACATCTGAAGATGTTGTTTCTTCCATTCTCCAGAAGGAAGAAGACTTGCCCTGGAGGTATCCAGGAGGGCTCCTATGAAGAGGAGTTGCTGGGAAGGTGAATCTGGTACCTTTCCTGAATCAGAACCCCCCCCCGAAGAAAACAGCTGGGAAGCTGTGGCAACTGCTTCCTGAGACTCCAGCCCGGATGAGATGGCTCAGAGCCAAAGGTCCAGGAAGCAAAGGCTTGAATATCGAGGTTGTAGTGAACTCCTCCCTGAACAGGTATCTGTTTAACCTTTCAAGGTCGGGAAATGGGCGAATGCTACCTATTATCTTTGGAACCAAGCAAAGAAAGTAGGAACCTGTGTTCTGACTCACCGCTGAACAACAACTACTGCTCTGTGGCCCTGTCTCTCAGAGGAAAGAGGGTCTGGCAGAGAGGAAAACAGACTGGCTGCCTGGCTCTGGGGAAAATCTCATGAAATTGGGAGAGTATCCTCTTGACTATCATGATGACACATAAGTCCGCTGGACTGGACTGCCACTAGTTATAAAACAAAATCGGGTGCCCCCCACTACCGCCGAGAGGTGTCCACTTCAGACAGGGGAGGTGGGACCTGGGCCAGATCCAAGAGGATGGATGGTACCAGGCACTTTTGGGCTCTGTGCACTCTGCTGCGATTTATTTGTGATTTTTTTGCAGTTGAGGAGTTGGTTCCTGACAAAGGCTTCCAGGCATCCACCTTGAAAGAAATGCCTGTTACAAGAATGACGATGGTGCCATCCCTCTGAGGAACAGCAGGAATCTGACCGCCCTCCAAAAGGGCAACCTGAGGGCTGAACCGATAAGCACCGCCAAGGAGATGTTAATCACCTGCTGCCAATGGCAGTCACCCTAGGGGCAGTGTCACAGAGATTTATAAAAACTTTTAGTCTATTATTGGGCTATATGCCCCTAGCAATGGAGTGGTACAGTCCGTGAGACTCTCAACCATTGAATTTATTGTGTTCCACAGAGTGCACTTGTACTGAGGAATGTAAGAACTCCAGACATAGAAGTCTGCTTAGGTCCGTCTGCTGTGTCAGCACCACTCACGGCGCCAGCACCACACATGGCATTGGACATACTGGCCCTAGACCTGAAGAAAAAGGGGGGGGAAGGAAAGCAGTACCCATGCTGACTCCTGGCAAGGAAACAGTGAGGGGGGTAGGTACATGGGGCGGCATCGATGGCGCTGGCACCGGCACCGGAGAGGGCACCTCACATATCCTACCCACTTGACTCAGCCGTGGCCCAGTGGCTCCGAGGCCTGAAGGCCACAGAACCAGGTCCACTGGCCAAGTCAACTGGGAGGACATCATACCCCACGCTCTAAAAGAGCATCCCAGAGGAGAAACTGCTCAGCAGAGCTCCAACGAGGACAGAGATGAAGCCTGGTGTCGGAGATCATGGCCGTTAAGAACAGAGCCACAGAGGACCCCACCGAAGTTGGGTCAGGCCTACCACTCACCACCACTGATGATCCCTGTGCAGACGTACCAGAGGATGACCTCAAGCGGTACCGTTTCTTCTTCCAGTGATAGGAGGAAGAAGAGCTCGAGGTCGAGTGAAGCCATGTCCCCGACTGAGGTCAGGAATGGGCTTGCTGCTTTTGTGCTGTCGATGATTGTCTTCCACCCCTGACTGCCCATGGTTGAACCCCCCCTCCACAAAGGGGCGGCGGATCAAACACAGACCCATTGCCATCACAGCTTTCAAACAAAGTCTCCCCTTCGTCACTGCTACTATCTGAGGTTGACTCCATTGACGGCAGGCTGAGAATTTCTTCCTCCTCCCTTTTTTTTTTTGAAATAAGAAAAAACACTAAAAGTAGAAAATTACTCGAATACTGAATGACTATAGCTGCTGTATAGACAAAGACTTGGCAGGCGAGTGACGCAGTCATTGAAGCGCACACAATGGCAGGAAATAAGGAACTGAGGCGGTTGGAGAGTCTATGCCAAGATAGCCTATACGGCGCAAGCTAGTCTCGCGGCACCACACATACATGGTCCTATCCCGGCACTAGCCCTCCTTAAGATTTTTGGCTCCCACGGGGTCCTAGCACCTCCAGCATAGTACCATTAGTGTGAATGAGTGGTGGAGACTTTTAGTCCAGGAAGATCATGTGCATCTCATCTCTCCCCTCTGGCCTCCATACAGTGCATGCTAAGGTTTGCCAGCCTTCTCTCGTATGTCTATGTCATATGTTCACAAAAGAGGAGGAGGGGGAGGTGCCTAATCCAATTAACAGAAGCACTCAGGATGGGGGTTGATCCCAGTCCTTTCACAGAAGAAAGGGTTCTGAAAGAACTCTTAAAACTGAAGGTGGACAAAGCAATGGGGCCTGATGGAATTCTCCACAGAATTCTAAAAGAATTAAGGAGAGAACTAGTGACACCACTGACTACCCTTTTTAACAAATCATGGGAGGATGGTGTGGTACCTGAGGACTGGAGGAAGGCGGATGTGACTCCCCTTCACAAAAGTGGGAGCAAGACAGAGGCAGAAAACTACAGTCCTGTCAGTTTGACCTCAGTGGTAGACAAAGTGATGGAATCACTTCTGAAGAAAAGAATTGTTGAGTACCTAGAGGCCAGTGGGGCACAGGACCCAAGGCAGCATGGGTTCACAGCAGGAAGGTCATGTCAGACGAATCTAATTGATTTCTTTGACTGGGTGACCAAAGTAGTAGACCAGGGAGGGGCTGTGGACATGGCCTACCAAGACTTCAGCAAGGCATTTGACACAGTCCCAGACATAAGATTAATAGTCAAATTAACCAGCCTGGGAGTAGGTCCCACGGTGGTAGCCTGGGTAAAACATTGGCTGGACAACAGGACACAGAAGGTAATTGTAAATGGGGTCCACACGGAAGAAAGAGGGGTTACTAGTGGGGTACCACGGGGTTCAGTACTGGGTCCAGTCCTTTTTAATGTCTTTATAAGTGACACTGCAGAGGGACTGGAAGGAAAAGTATGCATCTTTGCAGATGACACAAAGATCTGCAACAGGGTTGATACACAAGGAGGCATGGAAAGGATGAAAAGGGACTTGGCAAGGTTGAAGGAATGGTCAGAAGTATGGCAGCTTGGATTCAATGCAAAGAAGTGAAAAGTAATGCACCTGGGAAACAAAAACCCAGGGAAAGATTACACAATGGTGGGGAGGTAGTAACAACAACAAAAATGGAAAGGGACCTGGTGGTAATCATATCAGATGACCTTAAGGTAAGCAAGCAATGTGAGAAGGCAGTAGGGAGGGCTGGGGGTATACTGGGATGTACAGGGAGAGGCATCACCAGCAGAAAACAGGAAGTTGTTATCCCTCTGTACAGACAGTTGGCGAGATCCCATCTGGAGTCCCAATCTCCGCAAGGACATACAAAGGATGGAGGCAGTTCAGATGAGGGCAACTAAAATGGTGCAGGGTCTGCAAGAGAAGCCATATGAGGAGAGACTAAAGGAGCTTAATATGTATACCCTTGTGGAAAGGAGTAGGGGAGGACATGATAGAAACTTATAAGTACCTAAGTGGAATCAACAAAGTCCAAGAGGGTACCATCTTTCAGAAAAAGAGATGTGCAAGAACAAGGGGACACAATATGAAGATAGAGGGGGGACGGCTCAGGGACAATGTGAGGAAGTATTTTTTTCACAGAGAGGGTGGTGGTGGACGCATGGAACAGCCTTCCTGAGGAGGTTGTGGGGTCTAAAACTGTGGGAGAATTCAAGAATGCATGGGACAGACATAAGGCAATTTTTGTGGGGTGCAGAAAGAAACAGGCTGTTGGTTAGGATCTGCAGCTTATCCTGTAAGTAGGGAAATGGGCAGACTAGGTGGGCCAAGCAGTCTATATCTGCCATCAAAGTCTATGTTTCTATGTCTAGACTTGCATTCCCTGGTTGGCCCTTTGCTGCATCGTCTCCAGCCTATCCCTGTCTTTCTTCAGGTACATGTTGCAAAACTAGGCACAGTACTAAAGATACAGTCTCACCAAGGACTTGTACAGGAGTGGCATCACCTCACTCGTCCTAATTTCAAAGCCTCTACCTGTACACCCCAACATCCTATTTGCAATGCTGTATACCCAGCTGCACTGCCCTGAAACTGTCACCAATACTGACCCCCCATTCCCCCTCCCGCTTTCTGCTGTCTTCCTCCATTCACCAATCCACACTCCATGCAGATGTTCCTCTTACCCAGGTGCATTACCTTGCACTTCTTCGCACTGAACCTTGATTGCCATCTTTCCTGCTTTTCTAGATCCTGTATGAACTCTCTAACTCCCTCCTCACTACCTACCCTACCATATAGTTTAATGTCATTCGCAAAAAGACGCATCTTGCCCTGTGCACCTTCCACATGTCAATAATAAACATGTTTAACAGAACTGGCCCATACAGCATCAAGCTAGTGAACTCACTAGCCTCCAATTGCCCCCCCCCCCCATTCCACCATCTTCTGTTGTCTCCCCTCCAACAAGTTAGCCTTTTTCCAGTTCCAGATCCTCCAATTTCCTTAAACATGTCTTGTGCAGCACAGAATCAAAGGCCTTGCTGAAGCTGATCTACAACACAGACAGCCTGACTCCTGTCCACTGCCATGGTATACCAGTCAAAGAAAAAGTATCAGATTAGTATGGCACAATTTTCCTGCTACAAACCAATGCTGTTTACTGTCTGAAGCCCACTCACCTCCAGGTACTCCACTATTTGTTTTTTTAATATGGTCTTCATGACCTTACCCACATTTGAGGTGAGGGTAACCAGTCTGTAGTTCCTGTTGTCTTGCTTGTCAACGTCCTTGTGAAGTGGCACTACAGCTGCCATCCTCCCATCATCTGGCACCCCACCACCCCCAGTCTCCATGGAGCACTTGAACAGATCAGTCAGTGGTCAGCCAACTCCAGACTTAGCTTTTTCAGGACCCTCTGATGCAATCCCTCAAGGCCTGGTGTCTGGACCTCCCAAAATGGTGCAAAAATGTTTTTACCCTATCATCCGTAATCTGAGCAAGCTCCATTACTCATGTTTCCATCGCATGCTTTCATACTACTTTTCAGCAGGAACTACAATCTGAAATATGTATGTTTTCATACAGGAAAAGAAAATCACCAGAGCCCCCCCCCCAAAAAAAAGCGAGCAAATAAAGGCCTACCATGACTTGTAAGAAACAGTTATCCTCCTCACTGGGAACAGATGAAGGAATGAAATTTCTAAGATCTACTGTTAAATGAACACCTATCTTTAAAGACAGAGCCACACATATTTGACAATTACACAACAGTACAACACCCCTACATATAAGGTAAGGAATACTGAAGGATAGCGACTCTAAAAACGCAAAGCCAAAAACTCCTACGAGACATATTGCAACTGGTAATGTTTAGGGGGCATGTGAATGTCTGGATCTTACCAGTCAAACAAATTTTAGATATCTCTGACCTGAAACAAGCCATGGAGGCTGCCAAGCCCCTAGTGGCACACCGTGTGACTGTACCAGGAAGCTCTTTGTCAGACTTTTGATAATTCAGTGAAATACTGGAAGATATCCACCAGGAGAGAGACTGTTTTAATACCCACTTGCACAACATACACGGGGCAAGCTATATAAACAATTGAGAGGACTGCTCAATATCCTTGGTGTGGTCCACATAAAAGTGGAGCAACCCGTGAACGTGCAGAGTGCAGGAGCACCCCCATTTGTTGGAGGTTGAGATGAAGAGAGGTAGGTTGGTTCACTGATTTAAAGTGAATTCTGACACCTTTTAGGCAGAAACTTGAGTTCCAAGTGCGACTGTATCTGGATAGAATATCAGATAAAGAGAGTCAACAACTAGAGCCTGAAGCTCAAACACCTGGCACGCTGATGTAACTGCCATCAGAAACAGGGTTTTCCTGGACAAGAAATGGAGGTCACAAAGGCAGCACATTCACATGGAGATCAGGTGAAGAAATCCAAAACGAGGTTAAAATCGCATGTCAAGATACACTTGCAGACCAGAGATTTCATGTGCAGAATACCCTCCAAAAAATATGTGGGAAACCTCAGGTTAAGCAACAGATTTTCCACCAGTGAGAGCATCGTACATCAAGATAGATGACAGCTGCAGTTTAACAGAAATGTACAGAAACCCCGGCTGGGGCACAGGAGCGCATATACCAAAACATTTTGGACAGAAGTGGGAGAATCCAGAAACTTTGACTGACACCAGATACCAAAGTGCTTCCACTTTAATAAATAAGTGTGCCTTATAGACGGTTTCCTAGTAGCAAGCAGGACACCAGAAACCTCAGGAGATACACCAAACTATGCCAGTTCTTGGTCCTCAGGAGCCAGGTGTGAAGCCACAGGTATAAAGGTCCAGGTGCAGCACATGGTCCCAGAAATGAAAATTTACGTAACTACCGTAATTCTTGATCTTCCTGTATATCTTCACCATTCATCACTGGTGGGTCGAAGCCGGAGGCATTAGGACCCCGCAGGAAGCTAATGGCTGAAAGCGGGACAGAAGTCGGAGACGGTGCTGCACCCAAGGCTGACGTAATACGTGGCGCTCACAAGTTGGCCAATAACAGACGACGGCCTCTCCAACATCTTAGTTCTGCTCACTGGAGAGGAAGACAGAGCTGGAGAACAAAAAGGAGGTGGAGGGTGGAGCAAGGGAGCCCAAGAGATAGAAAAAGGAAAGGATATAAACTTAAAAAGGAATAAAGCCGGTCAGAGGAGAGGGGATAGGCCCCAAGTTTTCTGGGAGGGAGACCCCAACCACTGAGCAGGCCAAGAAGGGGCTGAGAGAGAGGGTAGGGAGGAGAGAGTAAAGAAAGGGAAAGGGAGACACACAAAATAATGAGGTGGGAGAGGGAGAAAGAGGGCAAAAGGAGAAGACGCATGGTATGGAGGGAAAGGAGTGGACCCAGGCAGACTGAACCAAAAGAAAAGATTCTTGCGCCATCTGTAGACCAAGGGGAGGTGAACCTTGCTATTTCTGTTTTTTTTTTAATGGCTAAAGACCCTAGAGAGGGTTCACCACCTTCAGAGCCATAAAGAGAGCAACAGGATGTGGTGGACCAAAGACAGATCTTCGTCACTGCTGTTAGAGGTCAGAACTCCCCGTCCAGAGAGAAAAGAAGAGTCTGTACAACCAATCTCTCTCTCCCTCTCCCCTCCGACACATAGGGGTTAGGAAAAAGGAGCCCACCCAGAGCAGGGTCCCACTGAACAGGGGTGGAAAGGAGATCACCCAGCTAGGTGAGCCCCCTCAAGTTCCAAATGAAGGGTGGGCTGCCTAAATCCAATACCACCAACAGGTGGATGAGTTATGGGACCTACCTTTCCAAAAGGGGAGGCAGGCAATCTGGGGGGATCCCCACGGGCAACCCAGAACTAGGTCACTCACAAGCATAAAAAGGAGCCATGTAGGGTTCCAAGAGATAGGGGAAGAAGAAAAAAGGGACCCGGAGCCCCGCCAACCAGACCGGGTACCCATGAAGAAGGCAACTGTTGGGACCACAGGCAAGGAGAGAAAAGGCTGGGGGCTCCAAGATAAGCCAAGGAAAAATCCCTGGTTAGGTTGCTGTCCCAAAGAGGTCCTAGCCCAGGCTATATGGGGCTCCAAGGAACCCCTGGGAAAAGAGGGCAAGAGCCCCTGCTTCCCCTCTCCCTAGAGTTGGCCCCATGGTGCTTCAAAGGAAGGGTCAGGGGACCCAGAGGTGCCAGCGGGATTAGACAGGCAAATGGCTTCAATTAGGGAAAATACAAACAGGGAGGAGGCACTGCCCAGGAGACTGGGGCCCAAGAGGGATGGCGCGGGAAACAGTGATGAATGGTGAAGATATACAGGAAGATCAAGAATTACGGTAGGTACCTAATTTCCATATCTTACCTGTATCAATCTTCACCGTTTATCACTGGTGGGTGAGTACCAAGCACCACAACTGTGGCGCGGGCACCTCCCTGAGGGCTGAACTTTCCCTCAACCTCCTGTGGGGGACTCACAAGAGGAGGGGACCTCACAGGCATGGCCAGGTCCGCTACTGGTCAGGGTCAGGTGGAGGCTCCTGATGTGCAGGAGAAAGTGGATGTCCTGACGGCTCTCGCCTGACTCTTGGGGAGAAAAACTGGACCCCACAGAAGGGTGAGGCGATCACCCTACGCCGGGCCAAGGGTGACAACCAGGATATATGAAGCCATGCCATCTGCCGAATGCAGACTAGTGTTCCTACTAGCCTGCAGACTACTGCTTTGGTGTTATAAGATGCCCTCGTTTGTTGTCTCGCCAGCTCTTAAGTTGCTGGTAGAAATGGCAACAGTCTGTCTGGTTGCCTCACTATAAGGCATGGATACCAGGATCTGACCCAGTGAAGCCCACAGGCACCTAGCATAGGCTACCTGGTGTGCTTTGGTGAGCCGAGATAGACAGTAAGAGACGACAGAAGAGAAAACCCTTCTACCCCAGCGATCAAACTTCATGGAGTCGGCCCTGAGGGTGGTCTCTTGAAGTGCGCAGTCACCCCTAGGGGTATCCAGCCACCCAGTCCTGGATACAGGATTGGGCATAGTTCCTGGAGACCTGGGGGTGCGCAATACCTGTGACGACAATCCTGAAGGGCTAGAACAGAGGAGGCAGGAAACTGTCAGATGCTGTGTGACTCCTCCATGAAAGGACAGGACCATGGAGGGATCATGATGGATTCCAGACTGTACTCCCAAGGAAGGGCAGCTTCACATGTACAGGATTATGCTCTACCTCCGCGGATTCTGGGAGATGGGAGTTCTTCCAACGTCGTTGTGAGGAACCACTGATAATCAGTGAAATCAGCATTGGAGGAGATGTGAGTGGAAGTGTCCTCTTCCTCCGAAGAGAAAGTCGACGATGTGGATGGACTCTGTACAGGGTGTGACGATGCAAGGGTAGGAGGTGGAAAAACCATCTCATCTACGGCCCTAAAATAGATGGGCAACGCACTCACTGTCACCCTATACTGTTCCTACGAGAGGGGGCCCAGGGGCCCAGAGAGTTCTGGGAGAAAGGGAGGAGCCAGAGGTGTAGAAGCAGGAGCAGAATGGTCCTGAGAGACCGAAGCGAAGCCCCTCTGCCAGGGCTCTGGGAGCAAGTAGGGGAATATCTTCCAAGGGAAGGGGCTGCACTGCCCAGCCACTGACTGTTGCTTCACCCGCTCAGAGTGAACAGGGTGGTGCCGGGGAGAGAGAGACCACTGGTGAGGAGACTGGAGCTGTACAGTCCAAGAAGGGTGGCCCCTGTCCCCACCAACAACAGGGCCCTGGCCCCTAGCAGGAGATGGAGAGACTGCATCAGCACTCAGACTCCATCCCTGGGTGGCTGAGGCCACCAGGACAGATTGGGATGCACGACTGGGCCCCCCCAACCGACCTGAGCCACAGCACTGGGACCGCCCCTCGAAAGAGGTCCAACCTTAGCCACTGCTCTCAGTGAGGGAGGAAGAAAGAAACCAGCACCTGGGTCGACTTTCAATTCCTCCTCGGACCCCACATCTGTGCCGACAACTGAAGCGGCACCAACAGAAATGGAGCCATCACCCGAAGCAGCCCGGCCTTGGCACCATAAGATGCAGCACCAACCATGACGTTGTCCCCGGAGGCGTCACCGAACACAGCACAGACCTCGGAGGCTGCCCTGGCCCCAGAAATGGCATGGAATGTGGTGCTGACCTCAATCATGGTGCAGTCAACAGAGGCGGCACCAAAAGCAGAGCCATCCTCTGTAATGGCACAGGAAGCCTCCATGGCACCAAAGAAGGCACCAGAGGGAGAGGCGGCACCTTGGACAGTGTCGGCCCAAGACCAGGGCAAGGGAGAAGACCTCCTGCTGGGTCCAGAGAGCATCCGGAGCTCCAGAGAACTGAGCTGCCAGTCCAGATCATCCCAGTCATCCTCCGATTCTGCGGAGAAGACCACGGAGATCCCAAGGGAGGCAACCCCAGACACTCTACCCATCCTGGCACCAGGGACGGTGTCAGGACAGGACCCAGCAGCAATGGTGACACCGTCTCTCTCACTGGCACTGGTGCCAGAAGCTGAGGCCATGCCAGCCAAGGCTGCTGAGGAAATCGCTGATGCAGGCCCTGCATATAGATGAGGCCTCGACACCGGGGTGGCCCAGTTTTGCAAGGGGTGCTCAAACACCCCCCCCCCCCGGGAGGAGGCAAACTGTTCACCCGACCCCTCTCTCAAGCATCCAGTGTTGGCGAGACCCAAGACAGCAGAGGCCTGCTCTCCCCCAGTGCATATAACAGTGGGGAAGGCACAGGGAAATGGCCCAGAGACCTTAACTTGATGGCCCTTGTACGACACTGACCAAAAAGTTTAGGAGTCCTTCCCCAACCTCGCTGCAATCGCTAACGGCAGACATCCAATCAAAAACAGGTGTAGCACAACCATATCATGGCATGGCCCCAAGCAGGTAAAACACCAGTCATGCGGGTCCATAACGGTCATGACACACCACTGGGTCACCGACATATAGGGGTAGAAGAATGTTTTTCCCCTGAATCTGATATGATCAGCTGCACAAAATAATAAAAATTAAAAAAAGACTCAACGCCACACTTTTTAGACAGAAAAGTAAAAAAAAAAAATGGTGCCGAAAGCGGCGATGGTAAATGGCGTTGAGTGACCGGATCCAACGAACCAAACCGTGAAGTCTTCTGGAAGATTCTCTCTAGTTGCTCCCATGGAGTTATGCTGCTGCCTCAATGGTGGGAAAAACTGAACTGAGATGGTGGAGGGGCCAACGTCCATTAAATGCCCAACCTGTGAGTGCCGTGTATTACATCAGCCTCGAGGATGGCGCCGTCTCAGACGTTGGCCCCTCCTCCAGATGAAAGCTGAAAAGCTTTCAGCTATTAGCTTCCCACAGGGTCCTAGCACCTCCAGCTTAAACAACCAGTGATGAATGGCGAAGACTGATACAGGTAAGATCTGAGACACAGACCTAAGCTGATAGAGCAGCAGGACCAAAGGTTCCACTGCCATGTTCCACAGTACTTGGAACCACTTCAGTCTGGCCCACAGCGGGGCCAACAACATAACTGTGGCTCTTTCATTCAGGAACTTGCCAGGGCCATACTAACAGAGCACGATCTGCGATAGGCTAAAGAAGTGTGCCTTCCAGTAGAGGGCCAACTCTTGCCAGGAAATTCCAGGCATTGGAGCAAGTGAGCAAAAGCAGGGCAGTTTCATGTTGGAAGAGGATCGCTAGCTCACCTATTTTCCAGTTTCCCTCCTGCCCATCCTGCCTCCTGCCCTGCCTCCCTCTCCCTACCAAAATACTGGCTTATCTGCCTCTCTTTAGCCATGGCCAAGTTCCACCCCTTCCCTGTAGTATGCCAGTTAACTATTCCAACCCCTGCCACTTCTTCCTAAGCTGGTATCCCTCTTCTTGCCTTTCTCTCTCCTTTTAATTGAACATTCCGGCTGTACCCAGTTATAAGCCTATCTTTTGTAAAAGCCCTCTTACTCAAATGTTGATGTATGTATGTATATTTTTCTTCTTTGTATAATATTGCATTATGTTTTACCATGTTACTGTACTATGATTTTTGTATGACCAGGTCCATTTTTGCAAATGAGCCCTGCTCAATGGTGCCCGCCAGGATAAATAAAAGATTTTGATTGATTGAAAAAGGGGCAATTGTAGATACCTCCCACTATCTAAACATAAATTCTGCCACCTCCCTCATAGCTTCCATTCATGATGCTGTGCCACAGAGCAGCTGAGTACAAATGCCACCTCATCTTGCATGCCTGACAATTTGACTGCAGCCATCTGCACATTGTTTCCATTGCTTATTCCCACACTGGCATTACTTACCAACACAAGATATTATGTTCACTGTTTGTTTCAGGTAGAACATGACAGATAATTGCTGTCTGTAAAAGCAATCACTGTCTCTGAAATTGTGCAGTTGAGCCCACGCAGAACCACTGTCATCTTCAATACAGTATATTTAGATGGGGAGTGCATTCAGAGACCAGACTCCTTAAGTCAGGAGGGAACCAAGATGGACATCTCACCCAAGGTCTGATGCATTAAATGTCAGTGACCCAAAAGGGTTCCTATGGAAGGGTGCTTCTTCCTGTAGAGGCACTCCTTCCCAAGGAACAGTACCTCTACAGAAGATACTGTCCATTCTACCATTACTGGAGTACTCTCCACAGAGGGGTTCAAACCCTGATTGGGTCCCCAAAAGACTAGTGAGCTTCAGACCACTGAGCTTGCAGCATCCACTGACAAATTCATATATGCATACAGGCCAAGGAAACCACGAATATGGATGCTGCCATGAGGACAATAACCAGAGCATGGTTGTGGCTAAAACCATGTTGCTTCTGGCAACTAGATCTCCTGAGCTATCAAGACAGCTGCCCAATCCTCTGGCAGGAAAACCCATTTAGCACAGTGCCAATGTGACTGAAACATCTAGCGGGGTGAACTTGACCTGACACCCACATAGTCCAGCAGCTGCCTGATCCTGTTCACTATGTGAACTGCCAGGTCAACCGAGGATCCTTTCAGGATTCAATCATACACACAGGGGAGCATATGCAGCTTTTCTCAATGAAAGGCCATGGCTACCACTGCAAAGCATTTGGTAAATATTCAGGTGTAGTCATCCTAAACTTCCCTGTTGTCTCAGAACTCGCAGTATCACATCAAGGTACTACAAAACTATATGCACACCTCATTACCACTCCTACTACAGACCATCAGAAAACATGCAGCTACAATACTTCCTTAAACACAATAAGTAATACTTAAGCTAATGAGGTACTGTGGTAAGAGGGAAGTTTAGGATGGCTGCCACTGTATGCTGCGCTGAGGATACACCAAAGGGCAAAACTCAGAATTGTAAATGATGGCCATTAGAGAAAATTATGTACCTACTGTAATTTTTGATCTTCTTGGACAAGTCACCATTCATTCATACTGCTGGCTAGTACCAAGTTAAAAACAATCATCTGAGCAGGAGGTACAGAGCTCACTCAGGATGGAAGTCCATTAAGAATTGTCCTGCCAAAGGAAGTATACTGTCTGGAATGGACATCTAGAGCATAGTGCTTCACAAAGGTATGCACCAAGCTCCAAGTAGCCACTTTACAAATTTCCGTAATGGGAACAGAATGGATTTCCACTAGGGATGCCGCCACTGCTCTGGTAGAATAGGTGTACACCCAGCCTTCCAACTTGACCTGCGTCATCAAGTAACAATGGCGAAGGTATGCCACTGTCCAGGCAAAAAAGCATCTAATGGCCACTGGCTGGCCCAGCCGGGCCATGCTGAAAGATTAAAAAAAAAAAAGTTGCTTGGCCTTACGGAATTCCCCTGTTCTATCAATGTAAAACTGTAGATCCCCTCTTGACATCCAGAGAGTGAAGGGTGCGTTCCCCTTCATTATGGAAGTTAGCAAAATAAGAGGGGAGAACCAAGGGCAGATTAAGATGAAAGTCCGAAACCACTTTGGGCAGGAACTACGGGTGAGTATGAAGTACCACCTTATCTTTGTGAAAGACAGTATGCAGAGGGTCTGTTACCTGTAACAAGGTGAAATGCCCTGTTGAAACAAATGTATAACTACAGACGGACTTCCCAAAGGAAATATAAACCCTATTGCTTTCTTTTCCGTCTGTTCTGTCTTCTTTTCTTTCTTTGCTACACTCTCTGCATCTTCTCTGTCAGGGTGGCCAATCTGACAGACCCTCTGAAATCTTGCTGTCCCATTCTTTTATTTTTATTTTGCTGGCACTTGCTACATTGCAAGTTACACTCCTGAGTGAGAGGTTTAAACATGAAAGCACCAATCGCTTCATATAAAAGCGTAAGGTGCACTTTAAAAAGCAGTACATGCTGAGCCCTAGAGAGCTCCTAACAGAGGAGCTACTTTAGATGAAAAGGGTAGCCCTGAAGAAAAGGCTCTGAGGTGCGTGGTGCCCTTCCGGTGCAATCCACGAATGTGTGTATACAGCAAGATGCAGTTTTAAATTAAAGAGCTCCTTGTTCGGAGCAGGATGATGCTTTGGAGCAGAGACATGCTCCGCATCATAGGCAGATGCCGAAAGAGCGGCACAGATAAGTAAGCAAGTAAAAATGTATTTATACAAGGCGCCCTTTCTGAGCTCAGGGCACCTTTATAATACAGCATGCAATAAAAATATATTTAAAATTAATAAAACTAATGACAAAACCAATAACAGCCACTCAGTAAGTCCCTGAAAAAGCCTGGTTAAACAAATAAGTTTTTAAGATTTTTAAATCCTTCCACGGTCAGGCTATCTCGTATTTGGCGAGGTAGAGAATTCCACAGGGTAGGTGCCATAAAGGCAAAAGATTTTCCTCCAGATGTTTTCAGGGATACCCTGAGAAACTCCAGCAATCCCTCACCAGAGGATCGGAGTGAGCGGGAGGGGCAGTAAGAAAACAAGAGCTCTTTCAGATAGTGAGGTCCCAACTCATGTAGAGCCCTACAGGTCAGCAATGCAACCTTGAAGGTGATCTGCCACTGTATGGGCAGCTAGTGCAGTTCACGCAGCACAGGTGTTATATGAATGGATCCAGAGATTCCAGTCAAGAGCCTGGCCGCCACGTTCTGCACTAGCTGCAAACAGTGGATATCCACCCCCGGTAGCCCTAGATAAAGGGCAATGCAGTAATCAAAACGACTGCTGACAAAGGCGTGGACCCAAGTAGGAAGATCTTTGGGTGTGACCAGGTGCTTCACTCGGGCTATATTCCTTAGATGGAAAAAGGAAGATTTGACTACAGCAGACACCTGCGCCCTCAGGGTCAGGCCTTCATCAAATACCACGCCCAGGTTACGCACCTGGCCCCTGGCTAAGCGGGTCCCCCAGGTATAAACCTGATGGCTTCTCGCCCATGCCCCTGTCGCCCCAAAACCAGGGTCTACCACCAATACTCTGTTTTACTTGAGTTCAACCAAAGCCAACTAGTACTCATCCAGTTCTGTATCGCCAGCAGGCAGTTATTAAACACAGTGATTGAAAGGGACTCATGTTCAGGCACAAAGATATGTAGAGCTGAGAGTCATCAGCATAGCAATGAAAACTCAGCCCATACTGTCTTATAATGTCCCCTAATGGAAGCATATACACCATGAATAACATGAGGGATAGCACCGAACCCTGTGGAACCGCAGGGCAGCCATTGAGGGTCCGAGGAATAAATCCCCTGACCACTCTTCTGCATTCTCCCCCAGGAAGGATCAAACCAACTGAGGACTGCCCCTCAGTCCACAGAAAACCACAGGCACTCGAGCATCACTCCATGATCCATGGTGTCAAATGCTTCTGAGAGAGCAAGGAGAACCAAGATGGAGCAGGCTCTCCGATCTCTCGCCATCAGATCATTTAGTACCCGCACCAGTGCTGTCTTGGTGCCGTGCAGTTTCCTGAAGCCAGACTGGAGAGGGTCATAGATATTGTGGCTGGTCAAATGATCCTTCAGCTGCAAAGCGACCACCTTCTCAATAACTTTCCCTACAAAGGGTAAGTTCAAGACTGGTCTATAATTTGCTGGGCAGTCGGGGTCAAGGGAGGATTTTTTCAAAAGGGGGCATACTACTGCTTCTTTTAAGGGATCTGGGAAGATCCCTCTCTCCACTGAAACCGCCACTATCCCAGTGAGGACCGGGCCGATGACCTCTACACACCCAACTAGTAGGCGTGTAGGGCCCGGATCCAAACTACAGTAGGTTGGCCGCAAAGTCTGGACAATTATCACTATATCCATGACTGTCAATTGGCTAAAGGTGAACCAAGTCAACTGGGCATTAGTACCACCCGACTGATCAGTGCAAGGTCCAATGGGAAGGCACTGGCTGATCTCATCCCTGATGGTGGACACCTTGTCAGTGAAAAATTGCACAAACTCCTCACACTGCATTTGTGACAATGCTCGATCGGCCTGCAGACAGGCTGGACTGCACAATCTGTCCACAGTCCAGAGGAGCTGGACTGGCCTATTTTTCTCTGTAGCAATTTCCCTGAACAGGAACTCTGCCTTCTTATGGGAAATTGCTGATTGGTAGATCTTATAATGATCCAACAATCTAAGCTTAGCCACCTCCAGGCGAGTTTTCTGCCAGCACCTTTCCAATCTTCGCCCCCATCTCTTCAGCTCACGGATCCCCACAGTAAACCAGGGGGCCCCGGACGAAGGATAAGGGGGCAAACACAGGTTGGAGCAATGACATCCAAGGCCTCCACAACAGCCCTATTATAGGCCAACATTAGGGGTCCTGGGTCACTGCTATCCATTGGAAGTCCCGAGAAGTCCAGCTCTGTCATTAGGCCTTCTGAGGTAACTCCTCTCAAAGGACGGAACTGCATTAACTCCTTAGGGGCAGGGCTATTTCGGGGGGCTGCGAAACAATCTCAGGGCATTATGGTCAGACCAACCAATCGGCTCCATCTCCACATCAGAGATCTCCATCCCCAGATGGAACACCAGGTCCAATGTGTGCCCCCCCTCGTGAGCTGCAGAGGTAATAACACGTGTCAGGCCCAATGAATCCATCAACTGGAGAAGGATTTGTCCAAATTGCGAGAGTTCATCGTCGACCCAGGCACTGAAGTCCCCAAAATTAACCATCTGGGAGACTCAATACCATCTCAGCGATGAAGTCCACAACCTGCTTCAGGATCTCCTCCTGTCACTTGGTGGACAGTAGATGAGAAGGATCCTGTAGCCTGCACCTGCACCCACTATACACTCAAAGGAGTTGGTGTATCCAAATGGCACCTCCCCGAGATCCAGGTCCTGTCTAAAACAGATGGCAACCCCCTCCCGCCCCCACGGTCCACTCTTGGGCGGTGAATCACCGAGATCCCAGTCGGAACCGCGACTCTAAAATAGGGCCCTCACTTTCATCCAGACAGGACTCGGTGATGCAAGACAGGTCAACAGAGGTAATGAGATCCACGACCACTGCGGTCTTATTCCTACTTGACCTGGCATTGCTTAACACTGCCCGAAAGGGACAGGAATCCAAGAATGGCCCTACTTCCTGCCTGACAAAGTCAGAGCCCTTGGGTATGGGCACAAGACAAGGATAACCTCGTTCCTGTGTCCATTTCACCCCAGGGCATCTCCTGGTTCTCACCGTCTCTATTCGCCCACTCCTCCCCCCCACCCCAAAAGAGTTCCAGGATCCCAGACTCCTTCCGTTCTTGATCTCAAGATGCCGAAAAGCTCGGCATCTATTATAAACGTCCAAAGGGAGCAGAGGATGTTCAAAGGAACGAAGATCATTTAGTCTTGAGGGGGAGTACTGCCTGACCGTGTCCCTAATACCCCAGCATATATTTCAGACACTCCTCACAGCCCAATATTTTTACTCACAACCCCATTCATCCCATACAGTAGGCTTAATCAAAACAAAATGCACCAAGCCCATAAAAGACTCCCAACAAACCCAGAATAAAATAACACCCAACTCTATAATTTACACTTTATAAAACAATAAACAAAATGAATAGGAATACCCCACCCAACACTAGACACTCAAAAAAAAAAAAAAAAAAAAAATATATCCTCTTTGAAGCTGCGAATGTTTCAATCCAACATTCAAAAGTCTTGGATAAGCACAATCAGTCTGAGATGAAGTTATGCAAAAGTCAACAGGTTACTCACCTGTAATAGTAGTTCTAGGAGTGGTATATGTTGTTCATCCACACTATTTGGCATGTCCCCTTCCCTTTAAGGATCGCTGGATGGTCTTCAGCTGGCTCCTCCACCCACTGGTGGTATATCCTCAGCTCTGCCCCATGATGCCAGACCTTAGCCTGCTGGAAGCCAGGTTTTGTGCGCCCACAGCCGGGAGGTCGGTGTAACTTGATGGATGAACAACATACACCACTCCTAAAACTACTGTTACAGGTGAGTAACCTGTTTTTCTAGGATTGTGGATATGTTGTTCATCCACACTATTTGGCAGACTCCAAATAGTTCTACGGAAGGGGGAGGCAAGGCGAACACTCCCTCTGATACTTACTTGGGAAAAGAGATTGGAGAACTGAGGCCCCAAAACCAACATCCTGGCATGACTCAAGGTCGATGTGGTACTGGGTAATGAAGGTGTTTGCTGACTTCCAGGTAGCAGTCAGACAGATTTCCTGGATAGGGATGTCCCTGGAAGCAGCCACCGATGCAGCGGTATGGCAGGTAGAATGAGTTCTTATCCCTCTGGGAGGCTCCATGCCCGCCAACTCATAGCACAGACTTATGCAAGATGTAATCCACCTTGCAATAGTCCATTTTGCTGCAGATCGGCCAGAAGTGGCTTCAGCGTAGGTGACAAATAGCTGGCAACCTCTCGACAAATTTCTCCGTCCTCTCCTTATAATAGGACAGGGCTCTGCCTCAGGTCCAGGGTATGGAGCCTGTACCGCCTCTGAGGTGTAATTAGGTAGTATACTGGGCAGAGTTAACACCTGGTTAAGGTGAAACTCTGACAAACACCTTCAGAATGAATTTCGGGTGGGGGTGTAGGATAACCTTGCACCTGTGGAAGACCAGATAACAGGAGTCCACCAAAAGCACCTGAGCTCCCTGTCCTTCTGGCAGACGTGACAGCCACCAGGAAGGCCATCTTCCACGACAAGTGTGACAACGCACACTTGTGCATTGTTTGAATGGCTTGCCCATGAGCTTTGCCAGTACCACCAGTAAATCCCACAGAGGTGGAGGTTCATGCACCGGAGAGGATACGTGATCCAGGCCTTTAAAAAAGCGCCAGACCACTGTCTCCTGCACAGTCAGTTGACCGGCCCGCGCCCAGTAAGCAGAGATGGCTGCCAGGTACACCCCAAGGGTCAATGACCAAAGAACCCCTTTGGACAGAGACCAAAGGCATACATGTGATATCTCCTCTTACGCAGGAGACTCCTGCTTTTTGACTGAACTCCTCCTTCCCTCCTGGGAAACAAAATCTCCTGCTTAAGTAAATTTTGACCAAAATATCCATGTTTTTGGGCAGATAAAGACACATAAAAATTAAATCAGTGATGAACAATGTATCTGATAACTTTATATAACTAGTTGTTTATTCTTTTTAGTGCTTATTCTTGACAAAATGAAATACATGAAATTTTTGTAATTACTTTTTTCTTATTTTTTGATGCCATTTAAGGACAAACTCATGACGTTACAGCATCTCCCTACTAGCAGGCCAATCTCCCTCCTAATTTGACTCAAATCTCCCTCTTAAGCAAGTTGGCAGGCCACTCTCCCTCCTAATTTGACCCAAATCTCCCTCTTAAGCAAGTTGGACATATCACATGTATGCAAAGGTAGTCGAGAATGTCAGCCACTGGACAGGACAGAGGGTCTAGGCCCTTGCCCAGACACCAAATGGAAAATCTTATCCATCTGAAGGCATAACATTTCTTGGTGGATTCCTTTCTGGATGCCTCCACCACAGTGAGGACATCCTCTGAAAGACCCAAAGCCTAGAATTCTAGCCACCAAGAACCAGGCTATGAGGTGCAGGGATTGAAGGTCCTGATGGTAAACCTTCCCTGATTGAGAGAGATCGGGTCTGAGCATGCTGGAAGCCTTGGGCATGCAGCTGAGGCTGAGGAGATACGGATACTGAACTGGCGCGGCCAGTCTGGGGCTACCAGACTCACTTTTGCCTTGTCCCTCCTCACCCTGAGGAGCACCTTGTGGATCAAGGGAAATGGTGGGAAGGGGTAGAAGAGGGCTGGGGTCCACAGCCTCGAGAAGGCATCCGCCTGCAGCGAGCCATGCTGAGGGGGCGGGCATGAAACAGCCTCAGCTTGGTGTTGTCCCTGAGACAAACGGTCCACCATGGGTTTGCCCCAGTGAGAGAACAGGCTGTAAGCTACCTCTGGATGGAGAGATCACTCGTGGGATGTCTTGCCTAAGCGGCTGAGAGCATCCGCCAGATGGTTTGAGGCTCCTGCCATATGAATGGCTAGGAGATCCACCTCCAGATGGCTGACAAGGGTCCAGATGCGGAGTATCTCCCTGCAAAGCAGATGGGAGTGCGTGCAGCCCTGTTTGATGAGGTAGTACATGGTTGTATTGTGCGTCTGGACTTGAACCACTTGACCCCAGAGCTGAGGAGCGAAAGCAGACCGTGCCAGTCTGACTGCTCTGAGCTTCAACAGGTTGATGTGGTATCGGGACTCCTCGGGTCTAGAACCCATGGGCCCTTTTGTCCCCATGTGGGCTCCCAGCCCATGAGAGAGGCATCAGTCGTGGGGACGGCCGTCAGCTCAGGGTGGACAAATGGGAGCCCTTCCTGCAACTGGCCTGGGATGGTCCAGCATTGGCGATCGTCCCACATCTTCTGGGTTACAGTGATCAGCTGGTCAAAATGACCATAGCGCTGAGACCACTGGGCGGCCAGCTCCCATAGAAGGGGGCGCATGTGCCACCGGGCCCAACGGACCACAGAGGTGCACGCCGCCCTGTAACCCAGAAGGCGCAGAAGGTCCCGGGCAGGACGCAACTGCCCAACCAGAAATGATTGGGCAAAGGAGGAAAGAACCTCAGTCCTGTCTGCTGGGTGGAGAGATCTGGCTTGATGAGAGTTGCGCTCTGCCCCGATGAAGCACGTCACCTGGGAAGGCACGAGTTCCCACTTGGCCTTGTTGATCAAGAGGCTGAGTTGGGAGCAGATCTGGAGGCCAGGTCCTGGACCTCCACCTTCTGCTGGGTGGTACCTGCTAAGAGCCAATCGTCAAGGTAGGGATAATTCTGACTCCCCCTATGCCTGAGATGGGCTGCCACCACTGCCATGCATTTGGTGAAGACCCAGCACGATCATGACAAGCCGAACGGCATGGCTCGAACTCATATAGGGTCCCTTGGCTGAAGTGGAGGAACCGCCAATGAGACTGAACGGATTGGGATGTGAAAGAACACATCCTGCAGATCCAGTGAACAGAACCACTTTTTGCTCCAAGGATGGTATGATCTTGGATAGAGTGTCCATTTGAAAGGTGCGAGACCGGAGATACTGATTCAGGTCATGCAGATCTAGAATGGGGTGCCAGCTCCCCATCCGCTTGGGCACCAGGAAGTACCTGGAGACAAAGCCTGGGTCTGCTGGATAGTCTCCCACTGGAGCTACTGCCTCCTTGAGAAGGAGCTAAGCAATGTCATCTCAGAGAGCTTACGGTATGGACGGATACTCTTTCCTCCCATGAGGTGCGGGCTCGGCTTGAAGGTACTGCTCAACTTCCAGAGGCAGTCTCTGACCGACCACCTCCAAACCCACCTGCCCATGGTGATACCAGGCCAGGCAGAAAGGAAGTGAAGGGCGCCTGGAGGACCCAAAGCTGGTGTGACGGGAGAGGGGGGGCAGCCCCGCCCCCATCACTGAGCAGGGCTGGAGGAGCAGTATACAGGACCTGAACCTCGGCCTCCTTTACGGACCTGGGAGGGCCCGGGCTTGGGCCAGCGGCGCCAAGCATGAGCCTGCTGCTGCCCTCCTTGAAAGGAGGGTTGCTGGGCCACAGGGGAAGAGTGCCGAAAAGGATTCTTCTTCTGCTGCTTCTTACTCAAAGAACCTTTAGCAGAATTAGCGTCCAAGTTGGCATTGGACCTGCTCAATACGTTGAAGGTGACCAGCCACACCTGGGCCGAAAAGGTCCGTGCCCAGGAAAGGCATATCAGCTAGTTTGTGCAGAGTATCTGCCAGGAAAGAGGAGAGCCTCAGCCGAGCCCTGTGGCAAGAAGCAACTGCAGCTGCCAACGGAGCAGGCACAAGAATCCCCAATGTCCAGGGCCGTCTGAAGCTGCTGTTTAGCAAAAGCCCGGCCCTGGTCCTGGACTTTCTTGACCGTGGTCTGCATGTCCACAGGGAGGTGTGGAAGGACATCATCCAAAGAGGGCATGGGAGAAGTGTGCCATGACGACGGCCGAACTTGCCTGATGGAGGCCACACAGACCTTTCGAGCCGAATCATCCAAGTTTTTGGATTCCTTCTTAGGAGGTCGGTCAGTGTCGGCAGAACTGCCAATACGCCTGAACACAGAGGCGGTCACCAGACTCTCAGCCAAAGGGTGCCCTGTGAACCCTGCAAGGGACCCATGGGCACTGCATACTTGCGGGGCCATGTGGGCAGACAGAGCTGGACAAGAGGCAGGGTGCTGCCAAAGTTCTAAGGCCAGGCCAACTATGGCCTCGGCCACCGGAAAGGCCTCCATCGGGGTATCCCCTCTCTTGAGGATGTCAGTGAGAGGGTACTCCACCTTTTTCTGGATAGGTTCCAGGGGCATCTCTGTAGACTCAGAGATGAGGCGAAGAATGCCCTGAAAAGACGAAGGACCTTCCTCCGTCTCTATTCCACCAGCCGATTCGTCATCCCCAGGATGAGAATGTAGGCCAGTTTTCATCTGAATCCGAGGAATCCACATACAACAGTCGACTGTGAGATGGTTGTCGAGGACGTTAGGGTGAATTGCAAGACAAAAACTTCAATTCGAGGTGTCACGGTCGACACCCAAGCAATAGATGCACATGGTGTAGGGATCGGTGCATGACATTTTCTGGCCGTACAAACACCGGCGAAATCCGGGGGAAGACTTGTCTTCCATAATCGAAGAAGAGCAGTCGTGATCGGTAATGCGAGCTAGACGAATTTTCAGAATAACTGAAGGTTTTGAAGCCAAAGCCTGCAAAATGCGGGAGCACGAAGCAGGCAACCTGAATCTTCCAGTGGAAAGGAAGATCTGGCATCATGGGGCAGAGTCGAGGGATATACCACCAGGGTGGGTGGGAGGAGCTAGCTTGAAGACCTTCCAGCGATCCTTAAAAGGAAAGGGACATGCCAAATAGTGGATGAACAACATATCCACGATCCTAGAACAAAGGCATTGCCAAATAAGGGACACTATGGGCAAGTGAGCAGAGAAGTCCCGTAGTGTCCCAAACAAGGGAAATATGGCCAGGAATGATAGTGCAGCCCCAGAGATGTTGTAACTGGGGCTGCCTGAATAAATAAAAAGGCCCAAATGAAACATTTTCCAACAGCTGCAATTTCAGCTGGGGTCTAGAAATGAAACTGCTAATGTCTGGCAGGGACTCACTAAGGAGCCTAGCACAAAGCCCCTGCAAAGAAAGTAATATCTCAGCAAAAGAATAAAAGCCTTTTAAAGGCTTATGAAGAAAGATCAAAGCACATTGTAGGGATATACAAAAATGGTATTCTGTTATATATAAATCAGCTCTCCTGAGCTGTCAGGAGAAGCAAGATGAGGAGCGCGCTCCCTATCTCCCATTCCCTTTGCCAACACAGAAATGCCTGAGACATTTTCAGGTATTTACCGTGTTAATAAACATGTAATTACCTCCTGAGTACCCTGCAGTTCTTGCTATAGGGCTGGCTGCCCACAAAATGACTACTTTTAAAGAGATAGGAGCTAGTGATGTCATTACAGGGGAGGGGCTTAGAATATTAATGAGCACCCTCTAGGAATAAGGGTGAATAAATAATGAATGGCTACCTAAGTAAAAAAACAGGAAAAAAAACAAAAAAACAAAGGAACCTAGCATAAGGACGAACACTGCCGTATGTACTAGGATTTTGATTTAGAGTTGTGGCCAAGCTTATTATGAGTGAAACAGAGCCCAATTGTTCTTTGGACCCCGGGTCACCTGACTATGATGTCATTTCCTGTAGAATATATAAACTCACCACTAGGAGTGAGACAGTAGATGGGTAGGCCAGTGGGTTGCTGGTTGTTGGGGAGGTAGGTGTGCAAAGTTTCACATCAAGTAACTCAAGCAAAGCAGAGCTGAGCAGAAAAGTGTCTAGAGAAGAGATTTTCTGGATTTATTTTCATGTTGGTGTGCTAACACCGATTTTCTTTGATTTCTGTATATTATTTTAACTGATTTTAAAAATAAAAATCATAAACACACGTGCTTTTATTTTATGCACTATACCTCCTGCCTAAGTGTCTGTTTATTGCCACACTGTAACATTACCAAGGAATGTATTTCAGAGATCATGCAAGCGGAAGTAATGGCCACCAGAGAGGCAGTCTTTCAGGTCAGAAACTGTACGTTACAGGTGGCTAGAGGCTCAAAAGGTTTATGAGCGAGTATGTCTAGCATGAGGTTAATATCCTACGTAGCCACCGGTTTCCTGACCAGGGGTTTAGTGTGCAGGATGTCCTTGAGGAACATCTTGACTAGCAGCAACTGAGCTAGCCTCATTTTCTGGACTGACTCATGATAGGCAGAAATTGTGCAGAAGTATACCTTTACTGTCGAGTATTGCAGTCCTGCATTTGACAGATCCAAAAGGTACTCCAACTACTTATTTTTGGTGGGCTATGGAATGGGTCAAGGTAGGACTTTGCACACCAAATCGAGAAGCGCTTCCATTTAGCTATTCAAGTCTTCCTAGTGAGGGGCTTAAGCACTGCCATGAGGATTTCTGAGATTCTCTGAGAAAATGTGAACCTCTCCACTTCTATCTCACCAGGAGCCAGGCATGGAGATGAAGGGAGTGCAGGCTGGGATGGACATGGGGCTCCTGTGTCAGGAGGTCCGTTTGCAGAGAAGTTGCCGGAGGGACTTCCGACAACCATTGATCAATAGAAACCATATCTGTCGAGGCCAGTATGGGGCAATCAGAATCATCCTACCCCCTTGTGCCTCCAATCTGAGCAGAACCCTCTGAACCAATGGAAGAGGAGGAAATGCGTACAGAAAGCATCTTGTCCACTGCAGTCTGAATGCATCCTGACAGAAACCAGGTTCTGGATTTCTGGAGCAGAACAGAGGCAGTTTTGAGTTGAGTGGGGACACAAAAAGATCCAGGTCTGGACTGCCCCACTCGTCTAATAACGACTGCATAATGTTTGGTGCGAGCGATCATTCATGTGGATCCACCTCCGTGCTGCTGAGGTGATCCACCAGGTCACTCTGAGTTCCTGGCAGGCAGACTGCCTGAATCAGAGCATCGTGCTCAAGGCATCACTCCACACCCTTGTGGCCTCCTGCACAGAGGGTGGGGAGAGCGCCCACCCTGCTTGTTGAGGCTATACATCACAGCCTTGTTGTCTGTCTGAAGAAGAATTACCTTGCGGCAGACATCATCCTTGAAGGTTTGGACAGCTTAGAAGACAGCTCTCATATCTAGAACATTTACGTTTAGATGAGACTCCCCCTGGCTCCACACTCCTCGAGTGTGGAGGTCTTGAAAGTGAGCTCCCCAACCGATCAGAGATGCATTCGTGGTGATGGTAATCTGAGTTTTCGGTGGGGCAAAGGGAAGACCTTGAAGGAGCTTGTCTTCCTGAGTCCACCACGCAAGTGATCTCATCAGAGGGTCTGTCACTTTTATATGGTTAAGACTGTGGATGTGTGGTTGGCGACCACTGTGTGCTGAGCATCCACTCGTGGTCCTCATGTACAGAGAGGCTAGAGGTACCATGAACACAGACAAGGCCATGAGGCCCAAAATATGCTGCATGGAGAGAGCTCGTCCATGGAGGAGGGAAGTAAGGTCCCCAGGGAGATCATCTTGAACTTTTAACTGAACAGATACTTGTTTAACCTTCTAAGGTCAAGAATTGGGCGCATGCTGCCTGTCTTCTTTGGAACCACAAAGTAATGGGACTAGAAACCAGTGTTCCTTTCTGCCGAGGGAACAACTTCTACAGCCCTGTTTCTGAGAAGGCCCTGTATCTCGGAAGTGAGAAGGTCTGACTGAGCGGCAGACAGGGTGTGCTGTCACCTGGGTGGAAGATCCATGGGGATCTTGGCAAAACAGAGAGTAGCTCTCTTGGATAATCCTGACAACCCACTTGTCCGTGGTGACTTCAAATTATTATTTTTTTTAATAAATATACTGTATACTAAAATAACTTGTAGTAAATTGAAACTGAATGACTATAAGCTGCTGCTATATAGACGTAAAGATTTGACTCCCAGGGGCAAGTGACATTGTCACTGAAGCGCACTCGACGGCAGGGAAAAAAGGAACTAATGCAGCAAGAGTAGACGCTGACATGGCCTACACAGGCACGAGCCAGTGCTGCGGTACCACGGATATGTGGTTCTACCTTGGCGCCGACCCTCCTGAAGATTTTTCGCTCTCTGGGTCCTAGCACCTCCGGCATAGTACCCAGCAGTATGAATGAATGGTGAAGACTAAGTCCAGGAAGATCAAAAGGTATTTCCCCATAATGTTTCCTTATTTTTGTGTGCAGATAAACATCCTACACATCCAGTGTGTACAACCAGCTTACTTGAGACAGCAGAGGAAAAAGAGACCTGAAAGAGCATGTGAAACATTCTGTAAGTAATATACGAACATATGAGAAGAGCCAGCAGAAGAAGATCACTTGGTCTACTGCATCTGCTCTGTAAAGGATGCAGGGTACTGGCCCTACAACTTACGCCAATGACCCTGCCCCCCCAAACATCATTCCTGCTCCCCCTTCTGCCCTTCCCTGGTCCCAAGGGTTCCCTTTGTGTTTGTCCCAGGCCCTCCCTCAATGTTCCAACCATGTCTGCTGATACCACATCATCTGGCAGCTCATTATAGTAGTCACCACCCTCTCCATACAGAAATGCTTCCTGCATTCCTTCTGAATCTTCCCCAGCCCCCATATCAATTTTAGGCTGTGTTCCCTCGTGGTGCTGTTGTCACTCATTTTAAAAGAGACCCTCCTTTTCACTGTGTTAATTCCTTCATGCACTTGAAGGTCTCCATCATATCTCCCATCTACCTCCTCTCTTCCAGACAGTACATCCTTAGGGCTCACAGCCCTCCTCATAGGACCTATCCTGTTGCCCTCAATCAGCTTGGTTGCTCTCCTTTGGACCCCTTCCAGCATGCTGATGTCTTTCTTAAGGTATGGATGCCAGTACCTCACCCCATATTCTAAATGTGGTCTCACCAATAACCTGTTCAATGGTGAAATATCCTCACTCCACCTGCTACCAAATCCCCTTCCAATACACACCAGCATCCTGTTAGCCTTCGCCACTGCCTTCTTACACTGAGAGGTGTGTTTTAGGTCTCTAGTAATCACCAACCCTAGATCCTATTCCTCTTCAGCAGTTACCTGAACCTCCCCCAGGTAATACTTTGTCATAGGGTTCTTGGCCCCTATGTACTTTGCACTTTTTGGCACTGAAGCCAAGTTGCAGATTCCTGACCATCTCTCTAGTCTGCCATGGTCCTCTCTCAGATCCTGTACCCCCTCCTTGGTGTCCACTCTCCCAGAGTTTGATGTCATCTGCAAACAAGCACATTTTGCCATTAATGCTTTCCCCAGTCTCACTTATTTAGACACTGAACAACACTGGCCCCAAAACTGACCCCTGCGGGACCCTGCTGGTGACCTCCTTGGTGCTGAAGGACTCTCCCCCAACCACTACTCTCTGGGTTCTGTCACTCAACCAGTTTTCAACCCATCTTACCATATTCTCTGCCACCCCAGGTCCCTCAGTTTCATTATCAACCTCTTGTGTGGTACAGAATCAAAGGCCTTGCTAAAGTCCAGGTATATGATGTCCACCGCCTGGCCTCTGTCCACTGCCCTCGTGACCCAATCAAAGAACTCAATCAGGTTAGTTTGACACGAACTACCCACCACAAACCTGTGTTGTCTTTCATCCTGTAGACCATTCTCCTCAATGTATCTCACCAGCCTTTCCTTCAGTATGGTCTCCATGAGCGTACATACTATCGAGGTCAGGCTGACTGGCCTATAGTTACCAGGGTCATCCTTGGGCCCGCCCTTGTGGAGTGGCACCACATGTGCCATTCTCCACTCCAACAGCACCACTCTCAACTCCAGAGATCTACTGAAGTGAACAGCCAGCAGTCCTGCCAGATCCTCCACTAACTCTTTCAGCACCCTAGTCTGTTATTTCATCTGGTCCTGGTGATTTGTCCATCCTCAGAGCCATCAGCCCCTCCCTCACTCTCTTTCAATCTCTATTATCCCTACAGCTCCCCCCCTTCCCTCTGTACTTCACCCTGCATGTGGCATCAGTCTATACTTCTCCTTAGTAAAGACTGGGCAAAAGTATTTGTTTAATACCTGTACTTTGCTCACGTCTTCATCAACCCAACCATCCCCCTTCCTCAGCCTAATAATGCTGTCCTTCTTGTCCCTCCTTTAATTTATGTATTGAAAGAAGGCCTTTTCCCCAATCTTTATTCCTTCAGCTATTTGGAGCTCTTTCTGTGCCTTTGCCTGCTGCATCTCCCTTCTTGCTACCTTAGTCAGCCTCTGGTATTCTTCCTCATCCTCTTTCTTTGCTGTTCTTCTGAATTTTCCATAGGCTGCCCTCTTCTCCCTTACCACTCTGGCCACCTCACTGTTACACCAGCTTGGTGGTCAGGCTTTCAATATCTTACTCCTCAATGTGATACAATTGTTTGTGGCCTTCTGAATGCCCCCTGCCCTTCCCCCCAAATGATGGTCCATAATCGGTCCACCACCATGCCCTCTTCCATGCTCTCCAGGTTTCCCCTCATCTTTTTAAAATTTGCCCTCTTGAAATCCAATGTTCTGGTCTTGGCATGGATGACATCCCTGCCCATGTCCAAACTGAACCACAATGTACTGTGGTTGCTTCCACCAAGGGGTTCCTTAACTTCTATCTCCTGTATGTGCTCCCCATTTTTGAGTACTAGGTCAAGGACTGCACCCTCCCTGGAAGCATCAGTCACACAGTAACCATGAAGCCATCCTGTAGTGCATTCAGAATTTCCCGACTTCTGGCGCAGGATGTGGTGGGAGTAGTGCAGTCCACTTTAAGCAGGTTAAAATCCCCAACCACTAACATCTCCCTTTACCTGCTGTAATCCTCAACTGGGAACACAGTTCTCTGTCCTTGTTCTCAACCTGGTTTGGTGATCTGTGTACCACCCCCATCCTGATCTTCCTTCTCTGCTACTCTGTAACAGGAGCCACAATGTTTCTATGTTCCCTTTTTCAATTTTCCTCCTCCATCATGCAAATTATTCCTCTCTAATGTATGCTGCCAACCCTCCTTCTTTGTCCATCTTTCTGTCCCTTCTGTACAGCTTGTAACCTGGGATTGAGAGATCTCAGTCGTGGTGTGCTGTAGCCCAGGTCTTGAAAACTACTGCTATATCCACCTTACCCTCCGCCAGGAGGGCATGCATGCATTTCTGCTATCCTGTTCCCGAGACTGCGGCCATTCAGCGACACCACCCCCCATTATGTCCCTGTATTACCTTGACTCTTTTGTTTAATAACTTTATCCTGGCTTGCCCCTTCTCCCTCTCCATAACCACCTCCCCCCTTCCCTTTCTTGTTACTGCCTTTGTGGGAGGCACCGACTCTCCCTTTTTGATTTGTGTGGGTATTCTGGCCCCCTCCGCCACCCCTAACAGTTTAAACCAAGTTCCTTTCCCATATATTCCCCCAGCCTGTTCTTTAGTATTTTCCTTCCTTCCAGGCTAAAGTGCAGTCTTGTCTGGACAATAAAGTCCCTTATTTGACCACGTGTCCCCCACCCCTCATATATATGACTGTACCCCTCTTCTTTACACCAAACACCCAGACACTCAATGAATCCTGCTATTCTCCTTTTCCTAGCTGTGCCAGCCCTGGAGACTGGAATTACGCCCGAAAAGGCCAGCAAGTTCACAGATTCCCTGTACGACCTTGCTATTTCTTGAATCTGTTCTGTACCACCACCTCCTTCGCACTTGCTAGATCACTGGTTCCAAGGTGTATCGGGTTTGTTCAGCAACCGAAGACCAGGATGAGATCAAAACCTCCTGTCTTTATTGGTACTAAGAAATAACTGGATTAGAACCCCAGATTTGTTCCAGTATGAGCTGAATTGCCCTTTTTCCTAGGAAATCTGTGATTTCACCCCAAGGACTGACAGTGACTATATTGGGAGGATCTCTAGGGATGACAGCCAAACTCCGGTGCATAGCCTGACTGGATGATTTCCAAGACCCACATGCCTGAAATCATGTTCTGCCACTGGCGCACAAACAGCAAGATCCTGCCTCCCTCAAATCCCCGGAAGTAGAGCGTGCGTGTGTGTGTGTGTGTGTGTGTGTGTACTAAACCACAAAGAGGCAGAGGTGGCAGTTCTCTTTTCCCCTCCTTGCCTGGTATGCCCCCTTTGGGCCTCGTGGCTTCCCCAGCCCCATCACCCACCTTCTCCGAGACTTACGTGAGGGACCTACCTGCTCCTCCACAAATTTCTTCCTGTGGCCAGGCAGTCATGGGCCACTCAAGCCTTCTCTGGATAGTCATGCTCAGGTCGGTGGTCCCTTTTACCCAGTATGCAGTGTGGGGTCTGCAAGGCTCCATGGGGCAGCATCCTGCTGTCATCTGCGTTTTTCCCTGTTCTGGTGTTCCCAACCCATGGATGCTCCATGGAGACGATGGCCTGATGTTTGCACAACACAGGACGTGCTGATATCTTCCATCATGGAGCGTCCCCAACCCAGAACTGCTGCCCTGAACCACACTGCCACCATGGTCAACCCTAGGTGGTGGTGTTGCGGCAGAGGAGGAGAGTGTCCATTGGGATGTTCGATCCCCCCCACCCCGGCCAACCCCTGAGCGACCCAGGTCAGTTCCCGAACCTGGGTCACCAGCATGGTGGCAGGAGAGGCATGAATTCTTCAGCCATTCGCGCCACTGGGCCAGCCGCTGGCAGAGGGGGAAGCTTGTGCTGGAGTGCTTCTGTCACAACCTTTTCAAGGCCTTGAAAGAGGCACACTGAAACTGTTGCTGCTGCTGGTAAACACGGCCTCATACAAGGAATGAGCATAAAGGTCAGAAGCACACAAGAAAAGTGCCACTGCAGGCCTTAGGCTATTGGGAGCCAGGGACTTGATAAATCAAACTGTCTGATGGGACCGCCTGTGGTAATTCAGTGGGCTTTATAGAGAAGCCAAACAATTTGTCACCTCAGAAGAGGAGTTCAGAACAGACTGGTGTATACTAGGGGCAAAACCAGCAACTCAGAGTGAGAATGTCTTGGTATGCAGATTTCCAAGGTAGCTGCCATGGCAGAAGTATCACATGAGTTGTAAGGTGAATGCAACATGTTTACTAGGCCCTGGGCTACATACTGTTGAGCCTCAGTGTTGGCCGAATCTTCTAAAACATTAACTGTAATCTTGTCCCTGACCTTCCACGAGGAGGTCTACTATTTTATGAACTATGCCTAGTAGTCAGCAATTCTGAGACCATGTGTGGCCAAAGCAAAAGACCTTTCACCACTGGTATCCAGTTTTCTGGACTCTTCTGGGAGTCTACTGCTAATGTGTTTAGACTACCTGGACCTATCATGAGCAGTCATAATTACCACAGAGTCAGTTTATGACAGGGTAAAGTAATGAATCTTATCCCCAGGAGCCAGATACTACTTGTCTGCCTACTTAGATATATAGCTGGCCAAATACTAGGCCTATTCCAAGCGGCCATACTGGCATCTTCTACTGTCGAAAAATGGGAGGCCGAAATTTCAGATTCCTTTTAGAGGATTATTCCTCCTCCGTGGTGAGCTTCTACGTCTTATGGACAACATTATCATAGTTTGAAAGGATATTTCCTCAAGAGGAGACCTATGAATTAACAAGCCATGTTTGATCTGTCAGAGGGCACAGTGGAGATGGTGTTATGACCTTGTTTCCTTTGTGCTAGTTTCCCTTTTACCTGCATTTGCAAGTTATAATAAATCTTTGACACTACAATCAACTGTTGAGCTCTGGATTTTTCATGCACAGCACAACTTGTGGATGATCTCAAGTTCAATGTTGTGTGTCTGCAGGATTGGCCATTAGTGCATGCCCACCACCAAGCTGCTTGAAAAAGAATGTGCAGTGGACCCGGAAGAATGTCCGACTGGCAACCTTCCTATTTCTCCTCTCCCTAAAGGTCCTCCTCCATGAGATAAGGACTGTACTGTTCCTCTTCCTCATCTTCTTCAGAGAAGGAAGAGGGGTTTCTAGACAAGGAACCGGGACCCATTCAGAGGAGGGAGGAAGGGAGGCTTAACAGGCCCTGCCAGCACCATAGGCGACTGCATCACAGGAAGGCCCTGACACTGGCACCATAGACAGCGAGAAAAGTCAATGAGGCAAGAATCACTGCAGAGAACTAGGCTGGCACAGTGACACTGCCCAAGTCTGTGCTGCAAATGTGGCAATCAATGCCAGTTCTGATGTCACCAAACCAAGGTTTATTGACACCAAGTTTAATGTTGCGGAAAAATTCACATACTGCTATGGCAGTATTGACTGCACTGCGCACCATTCTGACCTGGGTGCTAGATGGTCAGTGACTGAACCAGGAGTTGGTGCCTAATTTCTGGTGTTGGTCCTGTCTTTTGCCTAGGCTGTAGGCACCGTGACCACAGCCTCAGCGAGTGGTGGCTCCATGCAGCAGACACAGTCATATACTTTATTGCTTGGCACATTTAGCGGTTACAATTTGTTGCAAGCATTAGGTACAAAGGTGAATTGTGTGAAAGTTATCAAGAGAATAAATACAATCATATGAAACAAATAGAGAGTACAGTTTGCATTAGTGTGAAACTATGACCTACATTATTGGAATATACATGGAACAATATGGATTTGAGACATTTCACACATAGGACTACTAATAAAAAGTGTTGGTTAATGAGCTTTTAAAAAAAAAAAAAAAAAATAGAGTGAGTAAGGATTACACCTTATAGCAGTAAAAGTTTTGGATTAATTTTTCCCTTAGAATCTGTAAACAGCTGCAGCCTAGAGCCAGACTGCCCAGCATCATCACTTTCGTGGAAGCATGGAGTCACATGATTCCACAGAGAGCACAGACTGACACTGTCAATTATTTTTCAGATGGTGACTTCTCACTTAAAATTGACAGAAGCTCAGTCATTATACATGTGACTGCACCAAACTTCTCTGTATTCTTTTTAAACCTTACTCTGGTAACTTCTACCTGTGTCTCTTTGTAGAATGGTTGAATCCCTGGCAAACTGAACACTTCCAAACCTCATGGTTAACTCTGAAGCAGATTACACAGTAGTCAGCTGTCATTGCTGGAGATCTTATATTCAAAACAAGTGACACCCTGTTCAGCAACAGTGGATTCAACAACGTATATAGATGAACTAAAGGACAGTGGCAATACTGAAGGACAGTGTCACCAGGGTCAGGTAGTAACAAGAATCAAGAGATGATGAGAGAGAAAAATTCAGAATGCAAACAACTGACTATGAATAAGGCCCTGGAATTCTGTGATTCCTCAGCCGCAGAATATTCATCATGAAGCAGAATATATACAGTACCACAGAATTCACTGTTCTTGGTGAATTTTCATTCTAATATACTGCTTTTCATAGTTCCCCATCTCCCTCCCACATCTCATGTATCCTGCAGCCCCTCCTCTATGCTCAGCATGTGATGTCACTGATGACATCACAGCATATTTTAGCCAATGACAGGACTGCATTCTGCCACAGAAATGAAAAAATCATGCCTCAGAAACCAGAAAATGCTGCCTCACAAGCCTAGGGGCCCAGCCATAGAAATCAGGACAAAGTATCGCAGAACACCAGGGGCCCCAACTATGAAGTACTAGGCTCCACTGGTCTAAAGTGCATGCAATGGCTGGTAAAAAAAAAAGAAAACACACACTGAAGTTTATGGGGGCTGCTTACATTATAGGGTAATGCCAAGGTGTCAGATGCCATTCACAGACAATGACATCCATGTCAGCCACATGAGCTATGAAAGGTTCTGATGCCACTGACATACAGTCTAAGGTATGTGGCTCTCTAGTGGATATACTGTCAAAGATTACTTCATCCAAATCTGAGAGTATAAACCACTCTTCACTGCGTGTGAAAAGACCCAGAAAACTGCCAATATATGTACTTTGCCAAAAAAAGATGGTATGAATTGTTTACCACTCACACCCATGCCTATTCAGGCCCAGTCACAAAAGTTATGCAGCATAATCCCCCTTATGAATAAACATTCACAATGCAAAATTTTGTTGTCACACACGATGGAACATGAACAAAAATGGACTGCCTTCTCACAAAAATATGTGTTTATTTACTTGAGAAAAATACTGGTTATGTCTATGACCTTTGCTCTGCAACATGACATTTCAAAGGCAAAGGAAACAAAGCTTCTACAAAATTCTGATGGGGAAGAGTTTTAGATACCATCACCTCTAGTGAAACAGAGCCAAGTGGGCTTACCTAGAGAAGAAAAAACCTTTCCAAGCAATAGTTAATCATGACTTACTGTTCTGAGTTATCTTCTGGATATTGGACGTTATAGGCTGTGTAAGTGCAGAAGGATCAGCGCTAACACCAGGTTGGTAAGACATGGCTGGTTAAAATGTAGACTCAAGATTGTAGGCTCAAAAACATCCGATAGGGTTAAATGCACCAATTACAGGGTGAAGTCTGGCATCTGAAAAGGAAAAAAAAAAAAAGCATGTAGTTTATATAACACATCAGAATTATTTCTAGGTAAACTGACTTCATGTTAGGAAATATATTTTATCTGTATTAGCACATTACTGAAAACTGACCACATAAAAACTACATTTAGCACTTTTCCTTTTGACAGTCTTGTAATGAAGGTGAGTGGCTGAATGGTTAAGGAACTATATTGAAATGATTAAGGCCTGGGTGGGCGTCTCAGACTGTATTACACTTACTACAAATACAGTGTAACTGGGTGTTTCCATTCAGTCAAGAGCATCTGATCAGTGTCCACATTACAAAACCCTCATTAGCAATTAGGTACATATTGGGGAGATCTTTACTAAAACAGGACCTGTACTGAATAATCAAGGAGACTGAATTCTTCAGTGAGCTCGGTAATAAACTACTTAAATGTCATTCGCAGGACTAGAAATTGAGTTTTAAATTTGGTATGCCAGACAGAATATCCAAATCCTAATCATGTTTTTTTCATCCAAAAATGTGGTACACCAACTCAAGCTAATTAAGTTTTCTCCCTCCATGCTTTCACACAAGACTCTGGGATGACTCCTCTTCAGCAGAGAAGACAAATCCGATGTTCAAGCTAAGGGGCACATGACCACAAAGCAGAGTTCTGAATGTACATATACATTCTAAAATCTTAATGGGCAATACATCGCGCTGGAGTGGATACATTTTTACATGGCATAACTAATGGAGTCATGCTGTTATAAAGATAACTTTCCTGACAAAACATGGTATTCAAACCGGAATACCAGCAGACCAAAACTGGTATTCCACTCCCAATTTAGGGTATGCAAAGAGCAATAAATAAATTTATAACACGATGATAAAAGGAGAAATTCCTTAATACCTACCGTAATTTCCTTTTCTGTTAGCTCCAACATTGTCAATGGGTAATTGATTCATATGGGTAATGTGCACCCCTCCTAAGGGTAGTAGCACAGCCCAAAGCTGTGAATCAGTATAAAACACTGGGCACATAAACATTCCAAATAATAGTCTCTCTCCAATTACCACTCTCCTTGCAGTACCTGTACAGTCATGTGTAAGCAAAAAATCCATTAAACGCCCAATGAATTTATCTCCTTATAGTACTACCAACAGAGTATACTGTATATACAAAAGGCTGCCATCACAAGAACAATATGTTTATGTCCTCACTCTGGAGAGCTGAAGTACTGCACTGAGAATCGACCTTTCCTGCTTCAATGCTGACTTACTTATCAGGGGTCCCTTGACAGTGCTGATATGCTGGAAATGTATAACAGTAATAACAGTAAGCATGACTGTGTCAAACAGTATAAGCACTAACCTGTAACAGGGAGGCATCACCTCATGTTCAGAAATATCAACCTGTCAACCTGCATGCCTGTAATCCAATAAACCGTAACCTGTTTTTACATTAGCAGATAAATCTGGGTAGGATGTCAACAATATTTATAAACCACAATTTCTGAAACATGACATTCTCAGATACATATCGGACAATATTCTTCAGAATGAGCCAAGGCTCCCAGGTAAGGTCCCATTGACAATGTTGGAGTTTGACAGAAAAGTAACTTACAGTAAGTATGAAGGATTTTTTTTCCTTTTTGTAGCACTCTACATTGAATCAATGGGTAACTAATACATATGAGTTCTAAGCAACAGTACCAATTTCCCAACTGGGTGAGGGAGAATACTGTTCCGTATAAAACCCTTAAGGGTGAGAAATAATTAACTGCTAGTGCTAACCACCGCCTGCTGAGCTCAGCAACCAAAGGCTGCATCAGCAGAACAGTGACCATTCAACCTGTAGTACATAGTTAATGTATGGATGGAGGACTATGTTGCCACCACAGAGATGCCTCCCCCCTATCCACCCAGGAAGAAGCCAGTGCCCAGGTGGAGTGAGCCTCGATGAGAACCGGAGCTTTCTTCTTTTCTGCCGCATAGGACTTGGTGATGCAAGCCCTCAACCACCTGGCCAAGGTAGCCTTGCAGGCTTTTTGACCCTTCTTCAGTGCTCTGAAGAGAATAAACAGACTTCCAGATTTTCTGAACTCTAGCTCGTTTGAGGTATGTCCTGACTCCCCTGTGCAAATCTAACTTGTGCAGTTCAGGTTCCATAGCATGATCCAGCTTTGGAGAGAAGGACAGCACGACAGATTTCCTAATTTACATGAAAAGATGTAGGCATTTTAGGTACAAAGGCAAGCACCGTCCTCAGGACTACCTTTTTCTTATGGATGATAAGGTAAGGCTCTTTGTGGGACAATGCCTGAAGTTTGTCAGTCCTTCTGGCTGAGCACATTGCAACTATAAACATACCTTGTATGACAAAATGTACAGCGGCACTCACAGAAGAGGTTTAATAGATGCGTTGCAAACAGCTTTCAACACCAGATTCAGGCCCCACTGGATTACCAGTTATCGAAACAGTGGTCTAGTTCTGCTAACTGCTCTTAGAAATCCGATGGCCTCCAGTTTGTCACCAAGAACAAACCCACGGAGGTTCCCAGTTCTGCTGCTAGTGCAGAGACCTGACCTCTCAGGGAACTCGGCACAAGCCTCTGCAAAAATCCTACATCTGCAGAACTGTAGCTTTAGAAAGCCTGATACTTTAAACAAATAGAGATAATGAACGAAAGAAAAACTCCAAACTTTTTGTGACACACTTTAAAAAGGAATTGAAGGTCACATGTATGTGTCATACACTAAAATATGATTCTCTGACCCTTCTGATTATAAATATTTATAGTTATGTATTTTCAGTGTTTTTAATTGTACAAGGTACAGTATGTATTGAACTAACGTGTATATATCTAATATATATATATATATATATATATATATATATATATACACACCACACACATATATATATATATATATATATATATATATATATACACACACATACATACACATATATACACACACACACACACACAGTATATAAATAAATATACTAAACTAGTCCCATATAATTGTATTAAAACTTTGAACGTATGTCTACTACTAATTAATTTAATATTTGTACATGCTGTATGTACTAACCTAAAGTACAGAGTAAGCAATTATGTTTTTAGTATATAGTGAGTCTGTGTAAGAATGTTTGTTTACTATTGCTGAAACTGATTTTTATGCATAAACGGGACCACCTTGTAAACAGGACCTCCAGGCCTAACGGTGAAGGTTTCCAACTTTCCTGTATAAGAATAAAGATTGTACTACTACTACTGATATCCCCCCCCCCTTTCTCTCGCCCAAGCTTAAAAGGTGTTCTACACTCGGTCATAAGATGCAGACTATGACAGGATTGAATAAGACCCTGTCACATTTGTTATGCAGAATGAGTTAAAAGCAAGGATCTGTTTTATCCTCTCCTTTTCCGTTTCTTGTCTGTTAGATTGCGCACATTTTGTCGTTAGACCCAGGAGCTGATCACTCTGACAGTCTTGCGGTTCCCTCCCTCCCACTATCTCCCTGCCTTCACTTGCTGTTTCTACCTTTTCTTCCACCTTGTTTATCTGTGGTTATAAAAATATATATGTGTATCTTTATGTGAAACTGGGTTCTCTGGACTGAAAACGTACTGTTGAAATTATTGCAAAAAGCTATTTGGAACTTAGGGGGTTAACCTTGAGATGCAGTTTGACCTCCACAAGCTCATTTGCAGAGCTATCAACAGGAGATCAGTTCTGGGACACAGTGTTTTACTTTGCTTCAACTGCAAGGAAAGACACTGACAAAGTTCTGATATATTTTGTGAGAAACAGGAGGCATCATAACAAGCTCACGGGGCAGAAATTAATTACCAGGCACAGACTTCTTACGAAAACAGCAGCAATGTATTTTGTTGGGGGAGGAAAGAGAGAGAGGGAGTTTGAGATTTGAAACTGAGAAGAAACCCTCAGCTGAAGGACTTTGTTTTCTCTGCTTGTACTGCCTTTGTAAAGAGTTATCCTGAAAAATGTTATTTTTATTTAACTATAATAACGGGTCAGCATTTTTTGAATTGGTTGACAGAGTTATAATTTGCCAACAGGCGCCAAGTCAATTAGAAAAGAGCCACATCCTGATTGGCTCTTCACTTCTCTTGGCCGGGCTAAGCATGATCAGAAACATGGTGGCTTTTCATCCCACAAAGCGAGGACCCACCAGACACAGACTGCTTCTCATTTTCTATTTCTTATTTTAAAACAATACACATGTTCGTAAAAAAAAAAAAAAATCCATCTGGTTCATCCTGTTGTTCTGATGCTCTGACACCTCACTGACTGAGGTAAAGGTGATCGCAGTCTCGATATAAATGTACTCTACATGTAAATATGTACAAAGTCAAATGAAATATTAAAAAAACTAAACAATCTGTAAAAGAAATACAAAAAACTGTGTGTGTCAGACTGAGTGAGACACAGGGACAGTAGACCAAGGGTGCAAACAAACTGCTGCCCAGCAATTATAAAAAGTAAAAGATGGGCAAGTGTCACACTTGTACCTAGGTTTTCTGGTTGAGCCCAAAATCGTGGGAAAATGAACACCGCATTGAAGTGGGGCCAGTCTGTGCTGCATGCAAGGCTGAGGCTGGAAACCTCACATAAGCACTAAAAACCAGCTGATATTCCTCAGAAGTCCAAAAATAGAACAAATTAACTGACTTACAGTTTGCTGTCTTCAGCTCTGCCACACAGTGACAGAGCTCTGCTTGCAGAGTACCTGCCAGTCTAAAGGCAGAAGGTAAACTGGGGAGAACAGAAGTGGAGGGCTGGATGTCCCTTGCTGCAGAGGTCTGATTCCTGCCTGTGGATCAGCATCAGGAGGTACAGCCCAGGAGTAAGGAAGCCCGGAGACCAGCTTAGGAGACAGAATATTAAATTCTCATTAAGCACACTTGCCCATCCATTATTCTATATGTTATTGATAATAATAAAATGATACTTGTGAATTTTATAACTGCCACTGGTTTTCCTGCGCTTCCTGGCCTTTGCGTCAATGACACAGGCATAGAGACCTTCCCGGTGGCCATAAGGGTAGCAACTACTTTTCTGGAAAACCCGGGTTTTAAAAATGTCCTCCTCTCAGAGGCCAAGCCGCCAGCTGCATTACCTCAGAGTCTGGATGCAGAATGCGTCCTTGGGAGAGAATGTCCCCCCAGTGTGGGACCTGGAATGGTGTGTGCCGAGCTAGATTCACCAGGTCTGAGAAACACAAGCCTTTTTGCCCACTGTGGTGCTATCAGAAGAAAATTTCCTTTTGAGTGTCTTATTTTGCAAATGACCACGGGAGGAGTGGCAGAGAAGGAAACAAATATGCTGTGAAGAAATCCTACATCTGGGATATAGCATCCACCGCTTCCACCTGTGGACACCAGTATCAACTGAAGAACCTTGGTACCTGAGCATTCTAACTTGAGGGAAATAGGTTGATCTGAGGATGACTGATCCTTCTGCACAGAAGGTCAAACACCTGCAGATTCAACATCCATTCCCACGGATGGACAGTCTCTCAACTCAGCCAATTGGCCTGGATGTTCAGTGCTCCTGCCATATGAACTGCTGAGAGAGACAGAAGGTTCTCCTCTGCCCACAGCAGCACTCTGTTTGGTTCTGCCGGCATCTCTGTGCTTCTTGTGCCTCCTTGACTGATTAAGTATGTCCCTGTGATCACACTGTCCGACCTTACTTTATTTGACCGAATCAGATTGCCAAAGTAAAGAAGAGTCGGTCGTATTTCCCTCATCTCCAATATGTTTATCTGTAACTGTTGCTCATGCACACTTCACAATCCAAATGCCCTGGGCCGGAACCTGGTCCAGTACAGCACCCCAGCCTGACAAGCTGGCATCAATCACCAGAATCAGCTCTGGCAGGGCTTCTAATGAGGACCCCTTGCTTAGGTTCTCAGAACTCTCCCACCAGGTCAGCAACTGCCGAAGTGGCCATGTAAGTGGGATCAGGACCTGGTAGTCCTCCAAGGCTAGATTCCTAGTTGCTAGCACCCCGTTCTGAAGGGGCTGCATGTGCAAGCGGGCCCACAGCACTAGCTCTATCTTTGCAGTCATCAGCCCCAGAATCCGGAGCAGTCTGTGAGCAGAGGCTAACAACTAGCTATCTCCAGGATCGTCAACATGGATTTCCTCACCATCTGGGCAGATGATGCATGGATGAGTAAGCTGTTCTGGTAGGGATTTACGTGATGTCCCTCCTGTCTCAATTGTGCCACAAAAACTATAAGGACCTTCAAGAACAGCCTGAGTGCTGCTGCCAACCCAAACAGTAGTCCCTTGTACCAGAAGTGCTGTCCCCGAATTGTGAACCTCAGAAACTTCTGGTGTGACTGACAAATGGGGATGTGGAGATACGCATCCCTCAGGTCTATGGATGCTAGATAATCCCCTGGTTGGACACCCCTTATGATTCACGGCAGGGACGCCATCTTGAAGGTAGTGTGGTGGACAAACTTGTTTAGGTGCTTCAGATTCAGGATTGGTCTGAAACCAACTGACTGCTTGGGAACCACAAAATAAACTGAATAGAAGCACCAACCACCCTTGTTGGGGGCACCGGAACAACTGCTCCAATCTGTCTGAGGTGATCCAAGGTCTGAGACACTACCTGTCTCTTCACTATGTCTTTTCATACAAGGGATTGCAGGAAACATCCCTTGTGGGTACTGCACAAATTCTATTGCGTAACCTACTGCCAGTACCTCTTGTGCCCATGCATCTGACGTCATTTGGGCTCATTTTGTGTAAAAGTTCTTCAGTTTTCCACCAAGCAAACGCAGGCAGAGATGGGCCTGCGTACCTTCATTGCGAGTTACCTCCTCTTTGCCCTGCAACCCCGTTACTTCTGCAGGCAAAAGAGCCTCTGTTACTGTTGCCCTTACATTCAGAATAGGAAACTCTATTCCTCTGGTTTCTGAAATTCCAAAAGGGGCAAAAACCACCTCAGACTGCTGCTGATGGCTGACTTATTGACCTTTGTTTCTGCTTTGACACTGAAGTTGTCCCTTTTTATCCTGGACATCTTTGAAGAAGTCATCCAAGCCAGCACCGAATAACAGTCCTCCCTCAAAGGATAGGTTAAGCAGCTTGGCCTTCGATGCCTGGTCTGAGGCCCAATCCCTGAGCCATACACCCTGCCTGGCTCACACAATGTGATAAGCAGTGTGTACTGACATTTGTAAATTGTCTACCATGGCATCCCCCCAAAAAGGTGGAAGCCACGGAGGCCAGGTGTAAAATGTTCACCCTTTCAGAGTCCAGAGGAACTAAACTGCCCATAGCTGTAATCCATGAGTTTAGGGCTCTAAAAACAATTAAAGATGAATAGGAGGTGCAAAGATTTACTCCATCTGAGGCAAAGGCTCTTCTGCACGCAGCATCCACTTGCTTATCATGTGTATCAGTTAGGGCCAGAGACCCTTCAAAAGGTAAGGTTAATTGCTTAACTGAATTATGTACGGTCTTATCTGCCAAGGGAGGGGTTTCCCACTTCTGAGAATTCTCCTCCATAAATGGATAACATCTTACCTGAGGCCTGGGCAGATGTCTGTGGTCATCGATGCCTGACCATTCTTCTTCAATAATCTGATCACAGTGCACGAAGTTCAAAAGCATTTCAGTGTGGAGGAGGACACAGCCAAGATGGATTCATGTCCAGGAACTCCATGGCTTGCACCTCCTTCAGCTGTAATGTCCTATAAGCCCAAACTATAAGGCAGGACAGAGATTTTATATCGAATAGGGGAAAGATCAGAATCTCTTAGGCTCCGTCTTTTCACCCTCATCCTCCTACTCATCATAGGGTTCCCCCCTCATCAAAAGGCACATTCGGGTCAGGATTTTCCTCATGGTCCCCTGTATCATTATCTTAACTCTCTATATAGCGAAGGCCGGGGTCTACCTGCAGATCTGGGTGAGCAATCTTATCCTGCTCTAGTGCACCTGGATATGCCTGTATGGGCCTGTTTGCACCCCCACCCCCCGAGGCCAGCTTCTGGGTTTAGGTGTATTTGTGGGGATGTCCTGTGAGACATCAGGGCTCAGTAGTTCATTTAAGGTCAACAAAAAGGGTCTGCACTACTCAGCCTTGCCACTGCCAGTCGGTATCCCAAGTACATGCCTCCACCCAGCTCAGAGGAACGAGTGGGTGGAACCAAATGGACATATTACTTAGACAGCGTTACACACTTAGGGCAACAAGCACCTAAAGGAGAGGGCATGATCACTCTCAAGCAGGTCTTATATTGCTTGAATACCACAGGTCTCAGATAACCAATGGTGCCAGTGGCTTTAAATAGAATTATAGTGTATAGTGGAATGTTGTTCTGTATAGAAGTCCATCCCTTTCAAAATGTTGTTCTATCACAGTTCCAAAGTCATGGAATGCTGTTCTACCCTACTGTGGTAGAACAGCATTCTAGAACCTCTAGAGACTGCATGAGTCAGTTTAATTTTAAAAGCAAAAAGCTCACAAAACATTTTTCACACAGTACTAGACACTATAAAAAATACAGGATGAGCAAATCTATGCACAACCAGTGTGTTTTGCCACCTCAGGGTTCTGATTCCCATGGACCTCTCGAGCTTCGTTCTCAAGGTCAGAGGGAATCAGAATCCCTCTGTGGCAGAACACACTGGTTCTGCATAGTTGCCCATCCAGTATTCTCTATTTTTATATATAAAAAAGCTTGACAATAAAGATAAGGCTCTGAAATACCTTATTCAAATAGGGAGGAATTACTGTGTTAATCTCCCTTATTCCCACCTGTTAAACTGACAATTAACTGCACTAAACAGAAGAATTTTGCCTTGTGCCTAACAACACCCTCAAGCTGCGCAAATATTCCCCCATGATTGCACACCTCACGTGTCCTATTGCACATGTAACATTCAAACCTTGACTTGAGGAGCAGCAGGAAATTTTGCACTCTACCAAGCCTACAGTGCCACTGTATCTGACCTGTGATATGGAAGGAGTCAGGTTTCGGTAACATCAGTCACTCAGTTCACCACTCAAAATGTGAACAGTTGTAAAAAGTCCAACTAAAAACAAAGCAATGTAGTCAATGATGAAGACAGAATACCAAGGTCAAAAAAAAGGCTGAGGGACTCATCCAGTCTGCAATGACCCTTCCTAACACCCAAAACACCAGCCACATATTCTGGACCATGTTTCCTTGAGCCATACAATGCTCCTTTGTTCGCATCTAACTCTGCCACTGTTCACTACCTCACTGGGCAAGCAGTTCAAGCTCTGCACCACCCTCTCTGTGAAGCAAAACTTCACTGCTTCTTTCTAGAACACATCCCATTAACTTACAGCTGCACCCCCTCGTGACTATAGCACCTTTTATTGTGACCAGCTCTGCCATGTCCACCCTGTTAAACCCGTATACCAACGTAAATATTTTTATCATGCCCCCCTCTCTCATGGTCTCTCGAAAATACATGTTCAAACGCTCTACACTAGCCTCATTACATATTGTCCTGAAGACCACTGATCACGTGTGTTGCCCTCCTCTGGACTGATTCCGGCCTTTCCCTATCTTTTTTCAAATGGGCAGATCATAAGTGGATGCAGTACACCACGTATAGTCTCACCAGTGACCTCTACAGAGGCAGACACCTCCTTCTTTCAGATAGTGATGCCTCTTGCTATGCATCCCAGCCTACTGCTGGTCCTCCCATATGATTCAGTGCACTAAGCATTTGAGTTTAGGTTGTCACTGATGATGATCACAAAGTTGCTCTCCTTGGCTGACTGTACCACCCTTATCCTATCTACTGAGTTCTGTTTGTTGGTGTTGTCTGCCCTATGTTAATGACCTTGCACTTCTGCTATGGCTTTTAACTACACCCACCTGACACCCTTAAGGGACTGGTTTCCTATATATATAGGTGCATTCTGGGTTGCCAAGCCTAAAGCAGTTTTTTCCACGGGTTGTTAGAACCCCAATGTTCCTTGGCGCTTCCACTCTAAAATGGCTCACAAACCAACTAGTTACTCCTTTTTAAATCCTGCTTATTACGACCTAATTTGTCCCTAGCAAAATTTGGCTCATCCATAGCATTCACCATCAGTTTTGACACTACACAATTCTGTACAAATACTGCATTCCAAGTGGTACGGTTCAGCCCAGTATCCCACAGCAATGTCTGGTCTTCTACTGCAGTGCAGAAATGTTCCATGACCTGCCCTGCCTTTGACATGCTCCATGTGGCTTCTTTAGGACTTTACTTACAGCCACTGCCCAGTAGAGAATTGCCCTGATGATGTCTCAGGGATCCATTTGACCGAATGAAGCAAGTCAGGCGGTGATATTAGAGGGATTTCAGTGCCAGCAACCAGGGTCCCACAGCATGGGGACCCGGTGGCAATTGCCAAGTCTGATGAATAGGCAGCACCCCACATAGAGGGTTGACACACAGTGGAATATGGAGATGAACCTAGCTGTCAGGTGCTGATCAAGAATCCCTGAGCTGGAGACGGGGAGCAGAACAAAGCGAGATGAGCCAACCTGGGTGGAGGAGTGGAGCTCTGTCAGGTGACGCATAACTGCAGGCTAAAAGTGTAGTCTGTTTTTAAATCACCACCACCACCACCACCACTGCTCTGAAGCTCAGCTGCTTGAAACAGATTCTCCTCAACACTGCCCCCCACCCCCACCCCCGCCAGCTGAACTAATAAGGTGAATGGGACAAGGTAGCTTGACAACACCCTGGAATGCACCATGTATTCTTGCCACAAATGTTTGCACCTCACTGCATCATATGTGCTTTGGCTTGGCTCAATGTTTTCTAGAACAATGCTTCCTGGTCACCCACTGCAATACATGGATGCTCCATTACTGCACCCACCTCGAGCTACGCCGCTTCACATGAATCTCTTTTGACTTTGTTTTCAGCCATTGCTTAGTTACATCAGTGAAGTGGGGCCTTAGTGATGTCTCAGAGAACTGTCAGGTGGATGGAAGTGCAGGCCAAGTAGTGATGTCATTGGAATGCCTGTACCAGCAGCTGGGGTCCTGATGTGCCAGGACTAGGACCAGAAAGTGATGGTTGAGTTCCATGGAACAGGAAGCTGCTCACAGGGAAAGTCACTGAAGCAATATGGCAGATGAAGGCATAACCGGGCTATGGTGGGCTCAGTGAACATGCCAGGGCTAGAGAGGGGGAGTGGTACACAGCGAGAAGAGCTGTGCAGGGTGTCCTGGTAGGCTGTTAGTGGGTGGAACAAAACAGTATACATCTGAATTATGTGGGCGTGTGATATAAATGGACTGTATGAAATATAAATCCAAATTGGGGGGGTTAGGATAAAAGAGCTATATTAATCATAACTGTGCTATTTTAGACTCCCTTCTTTTGCCAGATTGCTAAGAGGAGAACAGCAATTTTTCAGCTCTCCCTGACAAAAACAGTACACAACTTGGATTGGGGATAGTGGGGTTGATTACAAGACACATCAAATTCAAGCTCCCATGGACAAAATAAAAACACAACAATCCACAGCTGAGGAAGCAGAAATCAGTCAAAATAACACAAATAGTTATAGAACAGGAAGGGGAGGTTAAAGAAGACCCAATCTGTTTCACTTCCCCCTTCCTCCAGAGTTCTTATAAGAAAAACATGTTTTCTGTTTCTTGGCAGAGGTGCTGAGGCAGAAAAGCAGAAATTGTTGCAGGATATAGTGTCACGTTTAGTGACAAGGCCTCCCTACAGGTGGACAAATTATCTGAAACCTCTCCCCCTGTAAGTTAGTGTGAGTGGTGTCATCAATGGGAGGTGGACTTCGCAAAAGCCCTGCTGTCCCCCTCAAAAAATCAGCCACTAAACCCCACATGACTGCCCTCCCCACAATGGCCCTTTCAAACCTTACTGGTGTGTTCAACTGCTAACCCAATGAATTTCAATTAACTGAGATAAAATGCTGGACATAGGGAAATACTGCAGAACACCTTAAATTCACACCTGTTATATTTAGTGCTCCAAGCACATCAGACATATTCACTCCACCTTATTTACACTGGTGGAACACTAGTGCTACTACAGTATAGTGCTCCACCTAGTAGTCACAGGCCCGGATATTCAGACTGCGCCAGGCTGCGGCGCAAGCCTGGGCGCAGTGCAACTTGGCTGCGCAGGGGCGTTGACAGGGTGATATTCAACGGAGCTGCGCCATGGCACAGCAGCATTGAATATCGCACCCTGGCCACCCGCAATGCACATGGCGCAGTAGCGCTGCACCAGTGCAAGTGGCCAGAGTGGAGCAGTGGGATGCGCTCGCGCAAGTTCCATTGCTCTAGGTGCAACATCCGCAATATTCAAAAGTGCCCATGCAAATGGGGCCATAATGCATGCAAGGCACAAATGGGGCCATTTGCATGCAGGTGCGCCAATTCCAGGCGACTTGCGCCTGGCGCCCTGCCATGCTGCAGCCATCGGGGACCGACGCCCCCTGCACAGCGCGGCAATGTGCCCCACTGCCCGATCACGGGCATACGTTGAAAATGACATTCATCCTATATCCCTGGTGGTCCAGTGGACCGCTTGCAGCCCTATCGCGGGCTTCAGTTGCAAAATACATTCATCCTGTATCCCTGGTGGTCCAGTAGACCGCCTGCAGCCCAGTCGCGGGCTGCAGTATAAAACAATACACGTCCTATGTCCTGGTGGTCCAGTGGACTGCTACATGGCCTTGATAAAATGAAGTATGTAAAAATATCGTCCAATGTCCTAAGTGGTCCAGCGGTACCCCACCCGCCCACTGAGCCCACTGCCGCCCCGGTCAGCGGCGGGCAGCAGCACTCACCGCCTGCCGCCTCAACTGACACAGAGGTAGGCTGTACGTCCATTGGGCCAGCGTGAGCTAATGGTATGCAGCCCATACTCATTATCTGTCAGATATGTTGAATGGATCCATTCACATATCTTGACTGTGTAGTGCAGTATGGGCTGCACGCCGGGACCAATGGGCATACAGCCCTCACCTACAGTGTCGCTCGCCGCAGTCGGTAAGCTGCCACCGCCACTAACTGGGGCCAGGGCGGTGGGGCCAGTGGGCGGGTGGGGGGATACCGCTGGACCACCAGGGAATTTGGACAATATTTTTACATACTTCGGCCCGCGATCAGGCTACGAGCGGTCCACTGGACCACCAGGGATTTTGGAGGATCCTTTTTCTACGTATGCCCGCGATCGGACATGGAGGGGGTGCTGCCAGGTGCAGCCGGAGCTCGGGTGGCCACCCACAGGTGGCAGCTGCCATGTAGTGCCCTGCAACATGGTAGCTCACCTGTGGGTGGCCAGCCGTTGTTCCTTTTTGTTTTGGCTCACCTGCGTGCAGCGCAAGTAGGGGTTGCACATGCATGGGCTCAGTACATCCCAGGCTGCATATCAGGATGTGCGGAGTATGCATGGGCATGCCTCCCTACTGCGCCACATACATTACTGATGCGCTCCAGCACATCGGGATTTGTGCCAGGCACCATCCCCGTTTGAATATCATGCCGTGGCGCATCAGTGGGTTGCGCATGGCATAACACTGTTGCGCCATGTGCAACCCTTCTGAATATCCAGGCCACAGTCTTCTTATTTTCACACTCATAAGAAGCCAATGAATATAGCAAAAATAAAACCACAGTGACTAGTGCCTCTCATACAGTATGTTACAGAAGAAAGAGCTCTAAAGAGAAAGCACACCACGTACAGTAATACTGGTAGTACAACCTTTGTTCATACAAGGTTTAGACCATTAATGCAAGTCCTGTTTTCAAAAACATCCTGTTAGAACTGTTACAAAGCATTTAACACAAATAGTTAACACACTGAAGTAGACAGATACACTTAGTATAAAAATTGTGTGCAACACATACACTTCATCTCCAATTGCAGGCTATTTGTAAAATGTATTTTCCATTTGTCAAGTATTTAAATCTAAATAGTCTAGTATCCTCCACTACTATTTTTTTCAACCCGTGTTAAAAGGAAATGGATGAAAAACAAGCTTCTATGAAAACAGTCCACTAAGATTCGGACAGTCTGGATAATGGCATGGGAGCAGGATTCAAACACTTCCATTATTTCCTAGTTTAAAAATCTTTACAAACAAAGGATACAGCATTCCTTAACATTTAATATTTAATCAGCAGAAATTAGCAAGTGAATTCAGATTCTGGAGATGCTGCAACCTGGTCTTATGGAGGTAGATGAAAGTGCCCCCCACACCCACCACAAAAAAAAAAAAAACATTTTTATCAACAGACTAACATACTGTGGCTTTGTGGCTTGACCTACAGTAACACTGCATCGGGGGGTGGGGGGAGTTTATCCACAAACCATTTTATTTTATTTAAACAAATATGCCTGAGTAGATGTAATGGTAGAACAGATTTTGACCAGAACAGAACCTTTAATTCTAAATTAGCCAGTGGACTGCTGGCTTCAAGGTTTCCTGCTTCCACTTTACATGATACATACTGTAGGTACACACAGGGCTCCAGATAAGGGGAGTACCGGAAATCTACAAAGGAGAAGTGTGCAACAAAGCCTCAACCACCGATATATTCAAGTCCTTTGTTAGTGGAGACGGGACGCAGTCCACAGGAAACCTTTCCTGATATATTTGCAGAGGACTGCAATTTTATTCCAATAAAGTCTTCTACAATAAAATATACAAAATAGCAAACAGTCAGTAGGAACTCTGCAAGACAACAAATACCCCTAGCACCTCAACTCTCTCGAATCTTCGAGGGGGATAGTGCATTCAAACATTCGAGCCCTTTTAAACATTGAACTCATTAATATGTACGAGCTTTTTTCTTCCAGACTTAAAGTGCAACTACACATTACGTTCCCATTCATATTAAAACAGAGGAGAAGGCAAAGGGAAGGGAAAGAAGGAAAAGAGGAATGGGGAAGGGAAGGGAAGGAAAAAAGGGGTCAGAAAGAAAAAAGGAAAGAAAGGGAAGGAACAGGAGAGGAGAAAAGGGAGGCGAAGGGGAAAAGAAGCAAAATTAACAAAAACACGTTTCAACATCATACAAACAAATTTTTAAAGTTAAAGATGTGTTTATATGATTTTGAAACATGTTTTTGTTGATTTTGCTTCTTTTTTCTTCCCCCCTTCCCCTCCCTTTTTCCCTCTCCGGTTCCTTCCCTCTTTTCTTTCTGCCTTTCCCCATACCTCTTTCCTCTCTCTTCTTCCCCTTTCTCCCCTCCCTTCCCTTCGCTTTCTCCTCTGTTTTAATATGAATGGGAACGTAATGTGTAGTTGCACTTTAAGTCTGGAAGAAAAAAGCTCATACATATTAATGAGTTCAATGTTTAAAAGGGTTCGAATGTTTGAATGCACTACCCCCTTTGAAGACTTGCGAAAGTCGAGGCGCTAGGGGTATTTGCTGTCTTGCAAAGTTCCTACTGACTGATTGCTATTTTGTATATTTTATTGTGGAAGACTTCATTGGAATAAAATTGCAGTCCTCTGCAAATATATCCGGAAAGGTTTCCCGTGGACTGTGTCCCGTCTCCACCAACAAAGGACTTGAATACATCGGTGGGTGAGGCTTTGTTGCACACTTCTCCTTTGTGGATTTCTGTTGTTCAAAGGTTAGCCACCTTCTAAAGTGCTGCACTACTGATTTTTGGATCCGCTGCTTCACAGTGTTTTCTTTTGGATCTGCCTAAGGGGAGTACTAACCTGTTTTACTCACCTCATTTTAGGAAATACTTCTCAAAAAAAAATTTTTTATGAGTACCAATACTCACCCAACATTTGTAAATACTACACAGCAAAGAATAATGCTTCATAACATAATTAGTGATTCAAAAGGAGCTTTTTTTTTTTGTTTGTTTTGTTTTTTAAAAACAGATTTACAGCATTGGTATGCATCCCAATTTTGTTTTGCTCACTGTATTTTAAACTGGTGAGTAAATTACTCCTACCTGCCAAAATTATCTGGAGCATTGTTGGCACCTGATCAGTTCTTACCTAGAAAAAACTACACTGTTTTTAAAAATGTACTCTTCAATCCACTCTGTCCAGACATTTCTACACATCTGAATTTTGTTCTACACACTTCACTTTCAAAATGAGGAGTACAGTACTCATCCCAAAAAATCTTATCTGGAGCCCTGGTTACACAGGCTCCTAACAAACTGTACTCAGGATTCAATCATTAAGCAAAAGTAAATACTACCCTTATTTAAAAACGGGGCTAATGCCTTTCCTAAATGCACAGCACTGAACGTCTACAACAACCCAGAGCACATACTAATAGCAAAGGCAATGTATCATAAACTTATAACCAGCATTTGTCAATGCCAAACGCTGCTTGCTGGCATTGGCAGCAGAAGTGCAGGAGTTAGGCAGATGCAGTATAGGAATGGCAGTGAAGTATTGAACTGAGGCCAACTCAACCCCCACCCTGCAGAGATGGACAGGCATTGGGGTGTGCCTTTGGGTCATCAGGCATAACGGTCACGACATTTCACCTCACCCTACCCTGAGGACACTTACAAGTGTCGAGGTGTGCGGACTTTACACTCACCTCATTCCATAAGGAAATACGCTGAAATGGGTACAGTATAGGAGAATGGGGTGAACTCTGGGGTCAAAGGCGCACCTCGGTGCCGGTCAATGGTTGCAGGGTGGGGGTGGAAGTGGAACGACGTGAGCATTACTGTCAACAATCCCAAGTCACACCCCTGACGCCTGTCAGTCCCTACAGGGTAGGGTGTTATGGTCGAAAACCCTAACGCCCTGGGCGTTTCTTGGTATTTTACTCCAAGTTTTCAACATGGGCTTTTTGTGACCCCACCGCATGAACAGTGACACTATCAATTTGTTATCTGAAAGGTGATTTTGCACAGCGACTGCGCCATTTGGCGCCACAGGTACAAAACCACATTTCGAAGAGGATGTGAAAAATGACAGCTGTACTGTTCATGAGGAGGTGTAAAAAATGACAATGTTGAAAATCTGGAGTGAAAATATAAATAAACTGGTGAAGTCACGATTGTGCATAGAAACTGTGCAACGCACACCTGTAATGTAATTAGTTTGGGGATTTTTTTAGTGCAGATTTTCAACATGGGCATTTTGGGACCTACGCTCATGAACAGTGTCACTGTGATTTTCTTAATCTGTCCCAAACACCGATTTCCCACAACGACCACACTATTCTGCGCCGGAAGTGCAAAAACACATTTCGGCCAGGGTGTGAAAAATGACAGCTGTACTGTTCAAAAGGAGGTGTGGAAAAATGCCAATGTTGAAAATATGGACTGAAAATATTACGAATTTGTGAACTTACGAGGGTGCGTGGAAATTGTGCAATGCACACTCGCAACACAGTCATTTTATGGACTTTTGTCACCAAATTTTCAACATAGCCAGTTTAAGTCCTCTGCTCATGAACAGTGTCACTGTGATTTTCTTAATCTGCCCTGAACATTGATTTCACTCACCGACTGCGCCATTGTGTGCTACATGTGTGAAAACACATTTCGCGTGAGATGTGAAAAATTACAGCTGTTCTGTTCATAAGGAGGTGTGGTAAAATGGCAATGTTGAAAATCTGGAGCGAAAATATTACAAATTTGTGAAGTTGTGAGGGTGCATGGAAATTGCACAATGCACACTCATAGCACAGTCATTTAACGGACTTTCGTCACCAAATTTTCAACATGGGCATTTTAGGACCTCTGCTCATGAACAGTGTCACCGTCATTTCCTTAATCAGTCCCGACTACTGATTTCCCACAGCGACCACGGTATTCTGCGCCGGAAGTGCAAAAACAGATTTCGGCCAGGACATGAAAAATGACAGCTGTACTGTTCATAAGGAGGTGTGGAAAAATGCCAATGTTGAAAATCTTGAGTGAAACTATTACAGATTCTCAAAGTTATGAGCGTGCAGGAAACTGTACAAGACACACTCGTAAAAGTTATTTTTTTGATTTTTTTCACCAACTTTGTAACATAGGCTTTTTGAGAGTCCACCTCACGAACAGTGGCACTGTCGTCTCGTTAAATTGGGCCCAAAAAGTGATTCCACGCAGTGACCATGAAATCACCTTCCGGGACTGAATAACACAATGACAGTGGCTTAATTTGTGAGAAGGGGTCCCAATAACCCCAAGTTGAAAATTTGGTTGCAAAATTCCCAAAAATGCTTGAGATATGCCCCAAAGTTGAAAAAACCCTATCTAGCGACGAGGGCCATAAAATGAGGACTGTTAAATGATTTTATTAAAATATTTTGATGACCGCCTTACACAACATCAATACTGCAGGGGTGTTCAAATCAAAATAGTTATTACTTGCCCAGCCATGACTATAGCTGAATTTTTACACTTGCTCTTCAATAAAATTTACTTGCACTGGATAGGGGGCAGTGCGAGTTGCACACCCATGCAATACTGTAAGGTAGGGAAGTCAAGTTACTACATATACATGTAACCCCCTTGTTACCTGGGGTTACTAGAATCCCACTTAGAACTAGTGGCAGGCAGGGAAAGGCAGCTTGTGAGACACTAATTAAATGTGTTTCATACTGTCTCACTCTGTCCTCAGTCTCAGCTGAGCTGGAGGGATGACATCACCATAGAATTCTCGCAGCAGCATAAGCCACATTGGAATGCTCACAGCAGAGGTTAGTGTTAGAATGTTGGGGAATTCAAGTCAGTCTTCAGAGAGTCTAGAGGAAGACTCAGAGAGGAAGAGGTGTGCTGCAGTTGGCTGCCCCTCAGAGCCTAGCTCTGCTTTAGAGCTACATCAGAAAATGGGTTGTGTGTTCTCACCCTAGAGAGGAACACAGAAGAGACTGAAGAAAGTGGTAGCAAACGTTCCCCATTTTGTTCCAGTGCCCCATCCCCAGAGGGATGGGGGGAATTCCAGCATTTCAAGGGCAATCCCCTGGCCCTGCTTGGATAGGAAAAGATGCCTGAAAGAGAAGTTGTACAGAGTACCAGAGAATTTGTTTCCTTTAAGAGAAACCCTGGGGCACCTGCATACCACGGTGAGTCTGTTCTGAAATAGAACCTATGTTCACCAAGACAGAGAGTTTTGTAAAATTATCTGCCTACTGTGGGGTCAGGAGAAGACTAGCCAAGTATGGTGCTTTTAAATTTGTGTATGGCTTGGAAGCATCTGAAACTGTGGTGGTCTAAAGAATGGACATAGCCACTAACAGAACCTTCTTTAAGTCAGGACACCACCCGAATACAGTGTAGAATGCTAAACGTGACAAACATTTCGAGATAGCATCTACAACCAGTAGTTTGAAGGAAGGTGTTGTTCCAAAGGAATGGCCGGGTATGTATTTGGGAACAAGAGGTGGGAGATCCCCATCTGGAGTAACCAGGTTTACCTCTACGGGTTCAGTTTGGGCACCTACAGCTTTCTCCCAGGCACTTGGCCAATATCTGCATAAAGTACCCAGACGTGGGATTATGGATGTTTTTTCCCCCCTTTAGAGCTAGAAAGTGCTCATGGGTGGTTTAGGGAACCACCATCAAACTCCATGCCATATAGAAAAGTGTCCAAGTACTGGCCGGGGAGCCATGTCAAGAAATCAAAGTAGAAGAGTACCAGTTCAGGCCGTGTGAGCACAGAGTAGTTCAGAACCTGAGGGTCTTGTGTAGTAAAGAAGATGTGCTCTGACCTCTGTAAATCTGCATTGCCAGTGAGTATAGCCCTGTGGGGGGTCCATCTTGCTTTGTTATTCCTGTGTTGATGTGAGCAAAAGCCACACTCTAGAATCCCATTCCTGGTATGAACATTTCAGTTATTGCTTCCCGTGTCCGGAGTTACTTAGGCACCACTAGCCAGAAGTACAAACCTAGCATGATGCCAAGCAAACAGATTTTCTCCCCGAACCAACGGGGGTTACAGTGTCCCAGAGGGCTGCACCCAAGCTAGTATGACCACTAAAAAACCCTGAGCTCTGGGTGGAGGCACCAGTTACTGAACCTAGGCCCCTTAACCTGCTGCTAGTCGAGCAGGCAGTGGTAGTAGCCCTTCGAGTAGTGCCGCTAAGGGGGTTACATACAGGATCACCGTGTACTCTTAATATAAGTTTCAAGTTCAAGTTTCCAGTTTATTTGCAGGAGAACACCATTGAACACACTCAGTTACAAGGCGGTCCCTCCTAATATTATAATAATAATAATAATGTGATATAAGCCCTTATGTAATTTATTTTGACATCTGAAATCTCAAGATGTAGTCAATATGTGATTGTGTCAGATGTAGTATTACCAGGGTTAACTCTTCTGCCTATGTTTCTAAGAAACAATTCCTTAAAAGCATTGCATACTACAACAAATTTACATTTTTCACAATTCCAGTAGGGCAGTACCTGTACTGATCAATGCCTCAAAGGACTTTTCCCAGTTTGTAGAGGATCATTTTCAGTTTCCCACTGCAGAAGTAATAGTAAAAGAAATCCAGACTCCTGTTAGCTTTATATGCAGTCACCTGGTAGAAAAGTTATCTTTTGAGTATAAATTATCTGTCAAGTCACTGGGTGGGAATTAAAAAAAAAATTCCTGAAGCCATAATGATCTGTACTGACTGGTCCAGCTGATCAACTGTCCACACTTCCTGCAAGTGAGAACATGCAAGTGGAGTGCTGGACCACTTAGTAATTGAATGAGAACTGTAAAACTGTCTCTGTCAGTTCAGTTCAGAGCTGATCCCCACTGTCACAGCCCCCCCCCCCCCCGCTATCTTCAGAAACATAACATATAGCTGGTATACATCTCATCTTCCCTGCTTCTCTTTGAAGCAGCATAGGAATATTAACCCTTCACATCTGAATTATTTCAGCCTGAAAAAAAACACATATATGGCTCTTTTTCAAACTACTTCTATATAATTCTGGTGAGAAAGCGGTAAAAATGGCAATCTATGTTGCCCCAAAAAACTGGGGCTGCCTGTTACATAGATGCAGTTGGTGCAGTGTCCATTCTTACTTTAAGTATTGTAGAGATATGGGAGCAGCTGTACCTCTGGTAAAGAATGCAGATTTCCCCTCTATGCGTGTGTGTGTGTGTGTTTGTGAGAATGTCAGGGGAGCCAGTGGGAGATAACAGCTGCAGACAAATGTGTTTACAGAATACAGCTGATTGTGACGTGAGTTTCTTTGAGCATAAAGGCATCTCATTAACTGGCCCCACTGAAGCAATGCGTTTCTTGCACATGCATGTAAGCAACACAAAAAGCAGAATTTCAAAGCCACAGAAGGTTGTGGAGATACTGTACACATGACCTGCTGTAGCTACAGTAGGGTCTTACATAGTAGGGGAAACAACAACCACCTCCGCCACAGAGGCAGTCCGTGCAACTTCAGAGGCTAAGTGCTGCGCATGCTTACAATGAAGGAGAATTAGTGAAGCACAAGCTAAAGTCTAAAACTCTTAGTACATTTTGGCTAATGGTCCCTTGAACTTTCAGAACAAATTATCAAAACCTTTTAACAACACCTTGAAAACTATTTCAATATTGATCTGTAGCATGAAGCACTACAGTAGCAATTTGAAGGATGCTTGAACAATTATCATTTGTAGGTATACCAGAATGCTTAGCAAAACTATTTGGCAGGAGTGCTCTCTGGGTAAGGGTAGTTACACCAGCTCTGTTAGCTGTGTTCAGCACTTCTGTATCCCGCTTGCTGGCAGACAGCCACTACAGGCGAAATGATGTCTCCATTGCTAAGCCCAACTGTCATTAGCAGCAATAGTGCTTGGGATAACTTGTGTATCAGGATGGCAGATGGGGCGCATTACACCGGATCAACAAGGGGGGAAAAAGTTCAAATACTAGGACCTAAAACATTATCTGACCAAGCAATCTTGCCATTTAGGACCTACTGGCTCTACTTCCTTTGGTATACTGTCATAACAGCGACTGAAAGTGAGTGACTCGAATATGAGCGACTCACTTGCAGCACCTGTTATGTGGACTACCCTGCAAGGGTATCGACGGGAGGAGTAAGGAGACAGGAAGAAGGGGAGGGAGACAGGAAGAGAATGGAGAGTATGTAAGGGGTAGTGCGGCGCGAGGCTGCCAAGCTGGTGCAGTGGTGATGGTTGCTGGCTACAGTGGAGAAGGTGTGGCGCTGGGGAGGGGTACATATTTTTTTGCAGTTTTTTTTTTTTTTTGGTTCGTTTGGTACTTTTTTCCCCAGGCTACTTTGAGGAGTTATTCATCTATATTTACAGGGGTCTTGAGGCTGGCCCATGAACAAAATTTTTGTTGTTGCCTGATGGATCGCTGCGGAGCGACATCGCCTTTTTTTTAGGCAGGTTCGCTGCTGCAGACAGCCTATCAGCGATCACTATTCCGTGATCACCGTTATGACATGGAACCACTTCCTTCCCAACTGGGTAAAGTTTCTTTCCCTTTTAAATTACTCCCCTGCTTTACCTCCCTATAACCCGAATAAATGGTCGCACTGGGTCAACTGCAACATTACACTGAAGAATACTAAAATGGATTAACCCCTTGTCTATAGTTTGTTGTTTTTCAGCCGCTGCAGATTGTTTGTGAGGCCTTCTGAAAACTTGGCAGTCCTGCCTAAAACTTTCCAGTCTACTGTATTTCCTTCACAGTAATTCAAGTATCCTACACACACTGCTCTGCATGACAGATATATGTGTAATTCACTGCTTTCGTAAATCTGGCTTGCTTCCCAATACATTTTTTGTGTAATCCTTGCTTCAGTTCTTTAGCAGCGAGATTCCTGCCTTTTGAATTCCTCAACTCAGTACAGGGTTGCGCTTACCAATTTTATAACTAATATTTATACAAGCTCTCAAGGTTTATCTAAGTTGTCATGTCAACAACTCAAAGCAGGCATAGAGTTAATCACTGATGCCCATACATTATTCTCTGTGTTGTGTTAATAGAATACATAATGTCTTGACTTGAAATAAACACTTGTGAGAGGGCAGGCCTTTCATAGTATTTTCCCGCGACACGTGCAGATTTAATAGCATATTTTGTGTCAGGCAATTTCATATCCCCATACTTACCTAGTAATCGTAAAAATGGACTGATATGGTTACAAAAGACAAACTCATCAAAGTTTCCTCTAAAGCATGTATGTATAAGGGTGCCCCCATCCTTTCCTTTTAAGCCGTCATCCTTTTTCAACACACCCACAGAACTTCCCCCTTGTTTACTGCAGAACCCTGGTCCCAAATATTGCTATACTTACAACATTTAGGGGAAACTCAGTAAAGGAGAGGTGGCCTAGAGATGCAAAGAAGCCTGCAGAAGAAAGAAAAGCAAGAGGATGCAGAACACGAAATAGGGAGAAAATCAAAGATCAGAGAATAGGGCCATATGAATCATGCTAGTGTTGCTCAACAAATCCTACCCATTTCATTTTTTTTTTGTGGGGAGCGGGGACACTGTTCTTTATAAAAATATGTGAGCTGACAACCTTTGTCCTTTACTCACATTACCATCTGTACCCAACTCCACCCATGCACTGACCTGTGCAGTAAGATGAGGGAATGAAATGCAACCAGAGGAAGAAAACTGAGAAAACAATCTGGTTTGGGAGGTGAAATACCAAAAACCCAAACTGAACATTCCGCATCTGGGTTCAGTATTCCAGATAACCAAAAGAACACTGCTATTACAATCTCTCCCCCCCCCCCTCCTCAGTCAGGCCCCAATTGCCTTGCTACTCCCTCCAGCCTTGTCATCCATAGTTTCTGGGGCTTACCATCAGACTTCCGTACAGTGCCCCGTGGACCCCCAAAAATGACCTCCAATTCCAGTAGAAGGCTAAGTATGGGATGTGGCAACAGGGAACCCAGTAGAGAATGCAGGGCCTGAGAGAGAGTGTGGCATCATCCCACAAAGCCTCGACTTTTTCAGCCAGTTTTCTCCCTTCCCCTAGGATGCCCAGTGGGCAGGGACTGATGGGGTTGCACACAAGTGCGAGCATCTCAGTCACGAGGCGCCCTCCCTCCCATAGTGGCTCTGCCTGCACTACCACCTGTGGTCACCCAGGTGGCAGTATAGCAGCATAGCCAGCCGAGCTCCCTCCCTGGAGGAGAGTGTTCTGTGGGATGCTCAATCCTTCTCGTCCCCTTCCCCCAGGCCGACCCATGAGCGGCCTGGGTCTGACCCCAAACTTGGATCGTTGGCATGGTGGCAGGTGAGGCATCCATGCCTCAGCCCTCCATGCCACCAGGCCTGCTCAGTGCTATTACATTTGCCAGGACAAAAGGCAGCCACGCCCATCTAGTCTGTCTCCCACTGTCAACTATAAACTGCAGCATGGTGGCACTCCAGTCACTATACAAGCCTGATGGAAATGGTACAGCACACTGAAAACTGCTGTGCAAACCAGAACTGAATACCATTCTTTTCAAGCCCTGGCAGCATAAATGGATCTACTGGACAACTACACTCATGAAAAACTGACCTGTGTAAAAGGCTCAGTCTACAATCATTGTGTCACACTGATCTCACTTGAAAAATTATCAGTTCAAATACAGACATTTATTTTCCATAACACATTTAACAGAGAAGCTAAGCTGATCTGATCTGTAATTGAAGTATGCCACTCTGCAGTTGGTGCAAATACCTGCACTCACAGCTATACACTTATGTACTCTCTAACTGGCTACCTTTACCCTACAGAATAAAGCTCCAGACCTGTTTGCCTAATATTCCCTGCTTTAATTGCTTCCGTACTGCCTCCAACCAATACAACACTAGGAATATGGCCAGGAATGCCCTTAAGCCTCCATTCCGGCACACTCAGCTAGGCAAGCGGTTATTTGCCGTCAGGGCCGCTAGCTGGTTAAACGAATTGCCAGATGCTGTGCTGAATCTCCCCGGGATTAAGGACTTACTAAGAGATTTCTGTGGCCTGCCCTTGCAGTCCAGTGTAACAGTTAGACTGTTTTAGTTGATTTCTCTCTGTATACAACTTGTGAGTTTTTATACAACAAAGTGTTTGGATTTTTTCTTCAAAACCGTGTGGTAAGTGATCTGTCCTAAGTGCTTTGAACCTGACTCAACTGCATTTCCTCTGGAACTGCTTATTGTACTTGTAATGTTTTTTGTGACGCTGTATTTGACATGAAACCTTTGTAAATGAGCACACGTGCTCAAAGGTAATCTCTGAAGTTTTCAATAAATACATAAAATAAATAACAGTAACACAATTATTCCCTGTCATTTCACGCTATAAAAATGTAAAACACTTTAACACTTCATGCAAAATAACAATATTTGAATTTTTGTTGACCGGGAAAGAAGGACTCGACAATTCTGCCTATTTTCAGTCGTGTGTGTGTGCGTGTATGAGTGGGAAGAGATACAGTTGTAAACTGACATACTGAATCAGGTTAAGCTGTTGGTGGTATTTTTAATAAATAGGGGAAATTTGGCCAGGACACTGGGGTAATTCCCCTACTCTTTCAAGAAGTGCCTTGGGATGTTTAACATCCACCTGAACAACCACCAGAACAGGCAGATGTTACCTCGGTTTAAAGCCTCCTCCAAAAGACAGCACCTCAAGAGAGAAGCACCCCTCATGCTGCACTGGAGTCAGTATTGGGATTTTGTCCAAGTTCCTAGTGTAGAGCTAGAACCCACAACCTTCCAAGCTTCTGGCCTCAAAGGCCAATCTGCTGAGCCACTACCAATGGCATATGAAGGTCATCTCATGATGATAACAGTCCACATCCATAAAAAAAAAAAAAATAAAAACACTGCATGTTCACAACAGTGTTATTACAAAGTCAGCCTGGTCGCATGGAGGACTGCAACACTGGCTGCCTTACCTCCTGCCACGCCAGTGAAAATGTTTCAGGAACGCATCAGGGCCACTTGGGGGCTGGACATGGGAGGGAGGACTGAACATGCCTAGGACAGCTCTCCTCCCTTGGGGTGGGAGGTGAATGTGTCCTGCTGCTCGTCTGCTACCTGGCGGAGTCTGGGTGGCAGCACAGCGAGGACAGACAGGGGGAGGGATCCACAAACAAGGGGTCAGCAGTATCTCTGAAGAGACAGAGCTTGTACATCGTGCCTACTGCAGGTGCAGTGGGCCCAGAGTGAACAGGCAAGGGAAGGCAAACTATTTGTTTGGCACCCTTTCCACAAGGCTCATAGAAACATAGACTTTGACGGCAGATAATGACTGCTTGGCCCACCTACTCTGCCCATTTCCCTACTTATTGGATAAGCTGCAGATCCCAGCCTACTTCTTTCTAACCCCCACCAGAATTGCCTTACGTCTGTCCCATGCATTCTTGAATTCCTCCACTGTTTTTGACCCCACGAGCTCCTCAGGAAGACCTTTTCATGCGTCCACCAACCACTCTGTGAAAAAAATACTTCCTCACATTGCCCGAACTGTTACCCCAACCCCCCATCTTCAAATTGTATCCCCTTGTTCTTGCACATCTCTTGCTCTGAAATATGCTGCCCTCTTGGACTGTTTATTCCCTTGAGGTACATTAAAGTTTCTATCGTGTCCCCCCTCTCTCTCCTTTCCTCAAGGCTACACATATTAAGCTCCTTTAGTCTCTCTTCATAGGACTTCTGTTGCAGACCCTGCACCACTTTAGTTGCTCTCCTCTGGACTGCCTCCATCCGGTCTATATCCTTGTGGAGATGGGGTCTCCAGAACTGCACACAGTGCTCCAAATGGGGTCTCACAAACTGTCTGTATAGAGGGATAACAACTTCATGTTTTCTACTGGCGATGCCTCTCCCTATACATCCCAGTATCCCCCCCCAGCCATCCTTACTGCCTTCTCACATTGCCTGCTTACCATTAGGTCGTCTGATAGGACTACCCCCTGTCCCTTTCCGTGTTGTTGTTGTTATTATTAATACCTCCCCCCCCATTGTGTACTCTTCCCCTGGGTTTTTGTTTCCCAGGTGAATTACTTTGCACTGAATCTAAGCTGCCATACTTTTGACCATTCCTCCAACCTTGCCAAGTCCCTTCTCATCCTTTCAACCCCCTCTTGTGTATCAACCCTGTTGCAGATCTTTGTGTCGTTGTCTGCAAAGAGGCATACTTTTCCTTCCAGTCCCTCTGCAATGTCACTTATAAAGACATTAAAAAGGACCAGACCCAGTAGTGAACCCTGCGGTACCGCACTAGTAAATCCCCTTTCTTCAGAGTGGACTCCATTTACTATCACTCTCTGATTCCTGTTGTCCAACCAATTTTTTTTAATCAGGCTACCACCCTGGGATCCACTCCCTGGCTGGCTAATTTGTTTATTAATCTTTTGTGTGGGACTGTGTCACGGTGCCTTACAACACCACATGTAATAAACAAACTATATCAGCAATAAATATACAATGACCGAAAGCACATTATTATTTAAAACTAGATTACTAGAAAACATGGCTGAAAAAATCACCGACCACAGGACGAAGACCCAAGTTCTCACAGGCCCCAGATGCCCTCCACAGTCCTGTGGCAGAGGACAATGGAGGGAAGGAAAGCCATGAAAAAGACGAGTGATAGGGGCCAAGCACTGGGCAGAAGGGGGAGCTCGGGCGGACAAAGGCAGCACATTTTTTTTTTTTTTTAGCGTGACGAAAATGAAACAGGCATCTAATTGTGTTCTAGTCACTTATTAAAACAATATTTTTATTAAGTGATAAGTTTTGTAAAGTATTCAAAGCAATAACCAGCTTCTGTGGATGATTAAATGCCGTGGAGAAGCCAAGGCGTTTAATCACCACAGAAGCCAGTTACTGTGAGTATACTTCACAGAACTTAATGTTATCACTAGTATACCACTAGAATTTGAGGTAGAACTATATTTTTAATGCGACAATGCATTTAAGTTGCACTGAAGGTAATGCGCTTCCATGTGTCTGTGAACTGTACTGGGCCAAAGCATGTAACAAACTTGTTTATGAGTAAATTCTGCTTTTTGGGTTATAGCTCTAAAAATACCAACATCTGAGCTTACTACCACACACAGCAGTTAAAAGTTGCTCCCGTTGAAACCCGAGCGCTAAAACACATTTTAATTTGTGCTGCAAAACCGAATGCATGAGTTTGGACACGCGCATTAGCCAAGCTGTAATGTGCATGTCCAGAATTGCAGATTGGATTTGTCAACACAAAATAAAAATGGTTTTAGCACTCGGTTTTCAATGGGAGCAACCTTTAGCTACTGTGTAGGGTAGTAAGTGTCAGATGTTGGTATTTTTAGAGGTATAACCGGAAAAGCAGAATTTAGTCATAAACGAGTTTGTTACATGCTCTGGCCCCAGTACAGTTCAGAGAGACGCGGAGCACATATTACGTGCGATGGCAGTTCAATTTCATGTCTGGTGAAAAAATATGTTTTCAGCATTGACTAAAAATTGGGCTGGCTATACATGTTATACAACAAGATGTTGCACTACCCACCTTTACTGTCAGCATTTCAAAACTAGTCAGACAGGGTAACAGTGTCCGTGAATAAGATTCAGCATGTGTAGGAGTGTGAGTGGACAGGCAAGGAAGGGAATGTGGATAAACAACTGTGAGCATGGTTATAGATGAATAAGCTACTCTGGGAAGGTGAATAAACTACTGTGGGCGTGTTGGTAGTAGTTTGTGGGAGAATAACTTACTTTTTCTGTGTTCTGATTGACAGAGTAGTTACCTGTGGTATAATATTATTTAATAGGCAATTATTTAATATATTGTATTTCAATAGCTTGATTTATTGTATTGCAGATGTGAAAGCTGGAAACCAAAATACTCCATCTGCAAAACTAATGAAGTCTCTTCCCTCTTTAGTTTCAAGAAAAAAAAAAGTGTCATTCCATGCCCTATACTCATTACAATCTCGTGATGTAGTGCTTGTTCAACAGTGCAAACCATGAGTCAGAAAGGGGATGGCTCTTCTAGGAGCCAGTCAAATTCTCAAGTCAGGCCCTAGCTACTACCAACATACCTTTCAACTTCTCAGCATTAAAATGCATTGCACTGGCCCTCAAAATGAGGAACAACGTTCAGAATGCATCACTATCTGATTTAAAGAATAATCACACTGTTAGTGTTAAGGAACATTTGCTCAAGTTAGTTTAATTTTTAAACAGTTTGTGTGTCCATAAATAGCTCTTTCATTATGAGGAACATCACAGTAAATTATTGCGGTGCAAAGGTAAATATGAGATACAACTACTGTAGCAAAAAACATGCAGGTCACAGTACTATCTGCCAGGAGTCCAGGACGTACAGTATAGTAAAGTCCTCGTTTCACAAACTCCCAGATACAGTTGCAGAGGCTGTAGCATTCTCTTCTTCTGTGTGTGTGTGTAGGGACTACAAAAGGCATGATTTAGGGCAGCAGTTAACAGAGCCCTAAACAGTTCAGCCCCCAACCCCTCTGCTATAACAAACTGATTTATACTCAGTATGCATTAGATCATGTCCCGGATGTATTTTCATGTGAAATATAGCTCCTGAATTAGCCATCCCATTATTTTGTAATAGGGTCGTTCTGCGGAAGGGTTGCTGGTGACAACGGCCCCATTAGAAAAACGCTGATTTGGGGCTAGTACCGTAGTTGGGGGCGGGGTACAGTGACTACCGACAGAAAGGCCAGCTGCCGTCCCCCTTGTTTTTTTGGTTTACAGGTTACTACTGTACGTGGCAGCCCAACAGCACAGCTCGGGGAGCTTAGCAGCATTTGTGACAGACTCACTTCTACGTGGTGTGTCAGCAGGAGGAGCTGCTGTAAACAAGGAGGGTTGTTTCCTCCTTCCCGGCGCACCTCTCAACTGTCCGAGTTTCCCTCAGAATTCTTCTCTGTCGCTCCTAAAATGTGTTTCTTTGACTGAACAGTGGGCACTGTACGTACAAAATAATGACACACATCAAAGTTACAGAGGTGCTCTTCAGAAAAAGCATTCCCCACAAAGCCTTTCATTCTACCAGCTACCCGAGTGGCTATCACCAATTTCAAAGCTGTGTCCCATAGTTCTGCCCTTTGTCTCTGACGTCGTTTTAACCCTGATTTCTGAAGCAAAAGGCAGAGAGCTATGCTTCCCGGTCTCCGGCCCGTCCCCTTGGCGGTACAGACACTAGCGGATGCACCAGCTAAGTCGCTGACACCGGGGCACTCTTAACCGACTCTCATATTACTGACCTGTGGTCGTACGTTTCGCCTGGCCAATCCCCCAGTGTCCCCACATACACGGAGGAACAGCTACACAGATAAGCTGGAGGCGGAAGTGCTGAATCCTCCTTCCGAGTGTCCCCGCCCACAGTAGCGCAGTCTGCCTTCTGGGAGGCGTAGTCCAAACTGCCGCTAGTCCCAGCCGGGAGTTCTTCGGTTCCCATGGAGATAAAAGTCCTGTCTAATTTCGTCAGGATAGTCGTGTGTCATGCCATAAGAAAAACATGAAACATGCTAAATGTCCTGATCTTATGCTAGAAAAATAGTCTTTTACTTTCCTCTAGAAGATGCAGAAAACTATGATACGGTAAGTAAAATATTTTACACCGATAGTAAACGATATGAACAAGTAAACTGCATCACTTGGTTCTGATTAGTTAGAGAATGGAAGTCTGTTGCATTGGTCGAGGTCACGTAGTTTCCTGTATAAAATTATGTTTCAGGATGAAATGTCGCAGTTTGGGCTTCCTAAGAAGTGGTATCCCTAAAAGTTGTCCCAAATACTTAAGCAATAATGTATGACAAGGTGTAGTGGTTATGGGGGGATTTACCCATGCCTGGTGTGGTCTGGTAAAGAAGCCACAGGCCAAGTGAGTTAACCACACCTGTAGTGGGTAAATCTCACTTTATACAATGGCAAGAAAAAAAGCTAAACATATAACTGGCAGAGAAACGTCATCTGACCATGTATTATATATAGAATAATGGCGGGTAGGGGGTTGTAATATATGGAAAATAAAAATAATACCCCCAAAATACATACAAAAAATCCCCTGTAATACACCGCCCAAAACGCAGTAATACCATCGATGGAACTCAATAATACTATCGTTGAGATCTCGTAATACTATCGATTGAAGATCTCAACGATAGTATTATTGCAAACTCACAACAGCGCAAGCGCCACCGGACAACTCGAGCAGCTTTCACTGACCGCGAGCCGGCTTTTACTGTAACTGTCGCATACAGTAAAAGCCGACTACAGATTCACATCGCGGTAAGCGTCTGACTAAAAATGTCTGTGGCAAAAGAACAAAACCTGTCAGAAGAAAGGAAAACTTTTATAAAAGAGCAAGAAAACATAAACACTGCAAAAAAAACAGCTTTCGACCTAGGGCTGCTTCAAAGACACTACGTGATGTACTCCGACTCCGAGTAACACTCTGTACTAGGTGTCACTGGTTCCACAACAACAAAAAAAAAAATTACTACTGTTTTGTTTGCAGTTTCATTAACACTGCTTGCTTTTCTTTGTTAAACTGTTCAAAAGTTATCCAACTTGCACGAATCATTGGCTGTGAATTACTTCACCACCAACTCGACTCACCATTCCTGACTATTGCAAAGGTAAGAAACTACTATTTTTATTTTCCATATATTACAAAAATAACAATGCATTTTGGTGTAATAGCAGTAATTCATCTGAGGATCTGGGCTTAAACCTCTCGAGCTTCACCGAGGTTTACTGTGCCCCCAGATCCTCTTGATGAATTACTGTCTTGTAATACACCAGAATGCATCTATTATTCTATTTATAATGAGAATTTTATTAATAATAATATTTCTTTGATTGAGCACCTTTCACAGTATCAAGGCACTTCACGGGTTCACAAATAATGCAATAAAACATAGTTAAAATCACAGAAATTCAGGAAATGCCTTACTCCATAAGAATGTCTTCAGTGCCTGCTTAAAGCTCCCGACCGTCCTGCACTCCCATAGCTGACGGGGCAGAGAATTCCAGAGGACTGGGGCAGCAAACATAAAAGCGCGTGCCCCAGATGAATTCAAACGAACCCTCAGAATCTCCAGCAACCCTTTCATCAGCCGAGCGGAGCTGTCGCACAGGGGTTATAAGGACTCAGAAGCTCTTTCAGGTAGTTGGGACCAAGTCCATGTAGGGCTTTGTAGGTTAGCAAGCCTACCTTAAAGGTGATCCACCACTGAACCGGCAGCCAGTGCAGATCGCGCAGCACTGGGGTAATATGAGATCTCCTAGATACCCCAATCAATAAATGTGCGGCAGCATTCTGCACCAGCTTCAAGTGGCAGTTATCAACCCGAGGAAGCCCTAAGTAAAGGGAGTTGCAGTAGCCAAGGCGTGAGGTCACAAAGGCGTGAATCAAAACAGGCAGATTGCTGGACGGAACAAGGTGCTTGATCCTGGCAATGTTCCTAAGATGGTAAAAGGCTAACTTAACGACTGCCGACACCTGATGATGAAGGGTCAGCCCATCATCAAGTATCACTCCCAGGTCACGCACCTGTTCAGAGGTAAGGATCTGAGTGCCCCCCCCCAAGAATAAACCAGAGGGCAAATCAGTACTCAACTCCTCTGTCCTGTGGCCTGGGTCCACTTCCAAAACCTCAGTTTTTCTTGAGTTCAACTTTAACCCACTGGAATTCATCCAATCTTGGATTTCAGCGAGGCAGCTGTTAAATACTGAGAGAGCATTAGCCTGGTTGGGGGCAAAAGACAGGTAGAGCTGGGTATCATCAGCATAGCAGTGAAACCTCAGCCCATCCCATCTTACAATGTCTCCGAGGGGCAGCATATACACTGCAAACAACATGGAGGACAGCACCGAGCCCTGGAGCACCCCACAAAGCAGAGAAAAAGACTCGGAAGAAAAAAATTCCAGAGACAGCTCTCTGAGTTCTACCGGTGAGGAAAGATGAAAACCATCTGAGCACTGTACCTGTCAGTCCACAGATGGACCTCAGGCACTCGAACAGAACCCCATGGTCCACGGTGTCAAAGGCTGAAGAGAGGTCAAGCAGTACCAGAATGGAACAGTTTCTCCAACCTCTCGCCATCAGGAGATCATTGAGCACCCGAACCAGAGCAGTCTCAGTACTATGCCTCTTACGAAAACCAGATTGGAGAGGTTCGTATATATTATGGATGGTCAAATGGTTCTCCAGTTGAGTTGCCACAACTTTCTCGATAACCTTTCCCACAAAAGGAAGGTTCGAGATAGGTCTGTAGTTTTCTAGAGTATCCGGGTCCAAAGAAGCTTCTTCAGAAGAGGTGTCACCACCACCTCCTTCAGGGAGCTTGGAAACTCACCCGATTCCAAGGAGCACTGGACAATCTGAGCCAAGACCGGGTCAATGATATCCCTACAACCCAAAATCAGGGTGGTAGGGCCCGGATCTAAACTACAGTACGTAGGGCGCATCCCCTGGACAGTCCTCATAATACCAATGAACTCCGGCAAGTCAAAGGTACTCCAGGAAACAACTGGCACGGTGACGGAGCACAGACCAACAGCATCCCCCATAGAACGGGTCTGACGGATCTCCAACCTGATGCCGGCAACCTTATTCGCAAAAATTGAGCGATCTCATCACACTCTATTTGTGAAAAAACTCTATGGTGCTGCAGACAGGCTGTCCACAGTTCGGAAAAGTTGGGCCAGTCGATTCTGAGCGACAGCAATTTCCCTGGACAGGAATTCTGCCTTCTTACGGGAAATCACTGATTGGTAGAGCTGGCAATGCTCCAACAAAATAATACGGTCGGCACCCAAGATGGATTTCCGCCAGCGTCATTCTAACCTACGTCCCAACCTCTGCAACTCCCTCAATGACCCATCAAACCAGGGGGCCCGAGACCGAAGTGGAAGGGGGTGAACACAGACTGGAGCAATCAGGTCAAGAGCCGAGGAAATGGCTTTATTATAGGCCAGAACCAACAGCCCTGGGCCTAGGCAGGCCTCATCGAACTCCGAGAGGTCAATCACCACCGCCAGGTCTTCAGGGACCATGACCTGCAAAGGGCGGAAACCGACCATCTCCACAGGGGCAGACCTACCCAGCTGGGCAAAAAAGTTGAACCTCACGGTGTAGTGATCAGACCAACCAGGTTCCACCCCCAAATCGAAGGCCTCAATCCCCAGGAGGAAGACCAAATCAAGAGAGTGACCACCATTATGGGTAGCTGAGGAAACAACCTGTGTGAAGCCCAGTGATATCTTCAACTGGAGGAAGTGTTGTCCAAAAAGCAAGGATTCATCATCGACCCAGGCAGTGAAGTCACCCAGAACCATCAATCTGGGCAACTCCAAAGCCATGTCGGCGGCGGCGAAGTCTGCTACTTCCTGCAGGAACAGCTTTTCATCCCCGGGTGGATGGTAGATGAGAGCTGTCCTGCACCCCACACCAGTTACCACAGTGCATTCAAATGATTCAGCCTCCTCAAGTGGTACAACAGTAAGACCAAATTCGGCCTTAAAACAGACCACTCCCCCCCCCCCCACGATCCAATCTCAGGCGATGTATCACCGAGTACCCGGGAGGAATAGCTGCCACCAAAATTGGAGCATCATCACCATCCAACCAGGTCTCGGTGATGCAAACCAGATCCACTGTTCCAACAAAATCTGCAGTAAGTGCAGTTTTGTTCTTAATGGATCTGGCATTGCATAACAACGCCCGAGTTGGATGATGTTCGTTAGCTGTCCCAGCTACTTGCTCACCCAAAAAGGTGGTGCCCTTGAGTATGGGGACTAGACATGGACCACCACGTTCCAGACACCATTTCGCCCCAGGGCGTCTTCTGGTCCTAACAACCTCTGTGGGAGAGAACCACTCATTCGAACTCCAATATCCATGCCCCCCCGCTGCGAGCAATCCCCAACGCACGACAGCGCTGATAAGTGGAGGTGAGCGGGGGGGAGAGAATGGGTGGAGGGCACAGAGAGAGGAGGACGAATAGTGCAGGACCGGGGGAGCAAGCAGGCACATTCCACAAAATGCCACCAGACTTTGGCAAAACAACAGCAAAAAACCTAATTTCCTCAAAACAATCACAAATATGGTTGCAGTCAAGCTTAAAATATAAAAACTCCCAAAAGGAGCTTAAAAACAAGAACAAAATTCAAAGACAAACCACAACACCCCAAAATCCCATTAACTCAATAAAACAAAAAATAAAAATAAAATAAAACAGAGCAATAAACAAACAATAAAATCCCTGGGCACCAGGAATTCTCACTAACCGGTGCCCAAAGAAAGGAAAAATTACTAAATTTAGAACATTTCTACCCTTATCTAGGTACTAGAAAAGAAAATAAATCTAATAAACCAGATAAAACCCCAGGCAATAAAATACTATCTCTATTAAAGCCCAGAGAAACTAAATGGTACTCTCACTACCATAAACGATTGTAATAAAATAAAAATAAAAAATAATATAAATAGTAACAAAACCAAAATGTCCAGAATTTAGCACAGAGTTCTTGCAAAAGTGTCACTGATAAGAGTCTGAGAATCCTCTGCCCGGGCACTCTTACTGCCAGAACCTCATGGAGGCATGGGGACTCTCAGTACCTGGTATAAATAATAATATAACAACACAAATGAACTGATATTCAACACCTAACTCAGAAAAAATGTCCAGAACATACTCACTGTTCGTGTAGAGGTTTTATACAAAACTAAGCAGTTTGTCCAAAGAAAGGTTCATCGAAGCATCTTCGGGACTGACTTCGTTCCCCAGCTAAAACCCAGAAAGCTACACCGCAGTCCACCACCAGTCCACAACAGTTACCAAAGGACCCCAGCAGAACCCAACCAAATAGGTTCCCGGGGGTCCCTAGGGGAAAAGACCACCACCCGTCGGCTCCCAGCAGAGAAGGCCCAACCCCTGTGCCATTACAGCCTGGGGAACTGGGAATCACTCAATAGGACAATAATAACTGGAAATTGAATGTCAAAGTCCCTAAATCCGATAAATTGTGACAAAATAAACCATGCAGCCAAAGTTGAATGTCTGACTTGCAGAGACTAAGTCTTCATCAGATTTGAACTGCCCTTCTAGGAATGTTGTATATTCTGGAAATGGGACAGAACAAGACCGGGATCCATTACAGACCCCGGCCAACAGTACTCATGCCACCAAGTAACAGAGCAGTCCAGTAATCAAAGAAAAAGTCAGGCAATGGTAGAAGACATCATCCTTCTCGTATCCAATCAAGAACTACTATTCCCCCGGACAAACGGCAAACAGGCGGCAAGCAGACCACCCGTCCCACACTCCAAAAGGAAGCACTCCAGAGTTGACACCAGGAACCGCAAACGAGGCAGTCAGTGAGTGAAACACCCATCCCACACTCCTGGAGGAAACGCTTTGAAATCAGCACCAAGAACCACAGTCATGAAAGGGGGGTGGGGAATGGCCCACTCCACCCAAGCCTACAAATCCTCCACAAGTCAATCAGGTCCAAAACAGAGAGCAAAGACCAATGATTAGCGTTAGCGTAGGACTAAAACGAAACAAAAAATAAAAACAAAAACTTTAAAACAGAATGAAACTAAAACACTCGCTGCAACTCTAAACTTTACACCCGAGGTGTGGGATGCCACATAAACCATCGAGAGCGAAGCTCGAGGGATTTATTAGGGCATCCCAAACTGAGGGTGTGTGTAAAATTCAAGTTTTACACACCTACTCAGCCTTTATTTTATATAATTGCTGCAGAGCGTTTTTACGCCACAGCAATTATATAAAATAAACAGATCTTCCTATGGAGCCATGCTCCATTTGGGATGAAGTTTGATCCGCAGTCAGTGGCAACTGGAAGCGTTTGCCTTTTTTTTTTTCCCATTTCTAATGCCAGTAGCCAGTTCATCAACAGCCAATTAAGTTTTTTTTTATCACATTTCACTTACCGCGGAGAGCAAGTTGTGGTGAAATCTCCGGCAGTGCCGTGGTAAGTAATGGTGGCTGGCACTCAGGAGGGGAAGACTGGAGACTGGCGCATGCATGGAGTGAGGGAAACCCAGCATGTGCAAATTATAACCGGGTTTCCCTTAGGGGAAAAAACACTCCCTGGTTATTATATCGCCGTAAACGCTCGGTCAGGTGCCACATCTCATTCCCCCACCCAAAAAAAATACTTAGAGCCATTTTATAAGTTTAGTAAGCCATTCCAGTGTGTGCATCATATAATTTTAATGCACTTCCCGGGGCAGAAGGACTTCCGGCCTTTGGCCTTGTGCCTGACTAACCTGGAGCTAGGGTTGGTTGCCATCTGGCTGGTTTTCAACTGGCCTGGCCGTTTCTTTCACAGACTTGCAGGCTGCCAGTGAAATAGCTTAATCTGCCAGTTTTTTTTCTCAGTATGACACTGCATGTAGGCATTTTGGTAAGATCTACAGCAATTTGCCAGCCCACCACACTGGCCATCACAGAGCACAGAACCTGCCGTCAAGCCAAGAGAATGCATTATGCACTGTTTAAATTCTGCACCTGTGCACCACACTGCCACCACAACATGAAAAGTGCGCTCACGGTGTGGCAGCCATGTGTGATGTGACACTGACTGTAGCAGGAGAGTGCCTGAGGAGGAGAAGAGGAGGTTAGTCAAGTGCAAGGCTCAGTTGTGGCGTTTTGAAACAAACTAACTTCTTAAGTTGACATTAATTAGTTGTCACCCGGTCTCTCACTGATAGTCAGTAGTGAGTACAGTTAAGTAGCTAGCTGGGAGCCAGGAGTGACATATATACTCAAACCAACTTCTTCTTCTTTACGTTTATATTTGACAACTGTCTTGTCAAGTTGACATTAGGTGCCCGTGTGGGGTAGTTGTGGTGGGGGGGGTGTACACCATGTCATGGCTTATTATTTACATAACCCACACCCTGGAGTGGATTATTGCAATTACACTGTTTGGTGGTTCTGTAAATAACTAATTTGGAGGGGAAAAAAGGGGGTTTATTTTTACTACAGAAATTATAACTTGATTCTTACACTAAATAGTGCCCTGTTCCAGGGTAGAGAGAGTGGTTGGGTTTTTGGTTTAACCCACCTCCACCCATAAGGTTTTTTTTTTTTGTTGTTCTTTACAATTTGTATTTCTTTATTTTCCCAGTGTTGCACAGAGTGAGTGAGGTGCAAGAAGGAGAGCTTGGGGAGAAGGAGTGATGAGAACGATGTGCAAACGGCTGACGCTTTGAATGAGCATGACAGAGTTTGGACAAGGTTCTGTGTTTTATTTTTTATTTATTTTTTTTGTAATTTGCAATTTGTTTGTCTTTATACAGTGTTCGGTAGACTGAATAAGGTGCAAGTAGGAGGAGTTGATGAGAAATAGTGGCGAAAGAGTGTTGTGTGAACAGCTGACACTGAGTGAGCACGATGTAGAGTATGGACTCAGGGGCACCTGAGGGATCAAGCGGGTCACAAGCGGATGATAGTTTCAGGAGTTAGGCTTAAATACATGTTTATACTGCCTTGTTTTGGTTAGGATGACCAGTGCAGTACGATCAGAGTGTGGCACGGGAATGTCAATTTGGGCTCCAGTAGTCTGATGTTGCTACATCTGTAGTCGGAAGCGGCAGCATCTTTGGGAGGATTTTTAGCTGAAATATTGGAGTTTCATTAATGTGATTACTAAGTTTAGGCAAAGTGATTCTAGGCATATTTTGAAGATTACTGTGAAAACAAATACCAGCGCCACTCCACTGATACTGAAAGGCTTTATTGAAGTAAAAATCATATATTGTCCAACAGACTGACTTGCAACAATGTTCCCGACCAGTTTCGCAGGTTGGACAAATGCCTTAAACCGGTAACTTAAAGTGACAGTGTTGATATACCAATACCTTAAAAATATTAATCAATGATAACCACCAAATGTATTAAAAGGTTGGTTAAGTAACCAGTAACAACAGTAAATGCAATAGGTCAGAGCAGTAAATTAAAGGGAAAGCATCATAAAGAAGCATTACATGTGTGTGTGTGTGTGTGTGTATATATATATATATATATATATATATATATATATATATATATATATAAAATGCTAAAGTCCTTGAGCTGATTAGGTCAGGCCAGGGCAAGGAGTTTCAAAAATACTCCTGTTAGAAGGCTCTTCTAGTGCCAGAGGGTGGCTGTTCCTCTCTCCTCCGCACTCTAAAGAACAAAAAGACACATAGGAGAAAAATACATTAACATTACAATGTTAAAATCAGAATTAAGAAAATGTAAGTTACATTTTTTAATGCATGGAATCAAATCAATTCTGTCATTGTGCCCTGGAAACCTAAGTGCTCCTAGGGTGAAGAGCCACTATGATTCACACCTAATGAGCTTATGATCCAGGTTGCCTCCCCGAGGACCCAAGTTAACTTTTTCTGCCCCACAGAATTTAAAAACATGCTTTTCCTTAGTTAGTTTTTTAGCTTTACTGTGGTTAGCCAAGGCATTAGTTGGGTCCTCATTAGCAATGCTCCAAAGGTGCTCACCAGTATGGTCCTTAAAGGCCCTAGTGGTTTTACCACATAGAACAAAACACATTTACACACAGCCATGTATAAATACTGTCTGTACTGAAACCTATATATAATTGCTCGTTCCGTCTGTCATCCTTGTACTTTGGTTCTCCCTCCACCCCCTGTAAACGACGTGGAGCCTTTGCAAAAGAGTCTATGACTCAAAGGATTGTAATTCCGATTATACAGTAAATAAATAAATAAATAAAAATGTACACTGAGTTTGTAGTGCCATAGTTGAAGAAAGAGTGCACCTCAAAGGTCTTTCTACTGTTAACAATACTAAAATATTGCTCTTGATGGATGGGCAGAATTTACAGTTGCCACAGGCAAAGGTACCAAAGGGGCATGGGGGCCACCATTGTCCTGTAGAAGGTCCATGTGGTACCTCAGGTTGTATACTGTGCACCAAGAGGTCCTGAAGATTTCTACCCCCTTATACACCATCCTAAGTGGTAGTCTAGTGGCATCTCTTAGCAATGGGTCAGACTGGAGAATATACCACTTCTCCCCAAGTACACTCTCAATTACCTTAGACTGTCTAGTATACTTAGTTGCAAAGTTCATCCTCATAGAGTCACCCTTTTCAGCTGAAATATTGGAGTTTCATTAATGTGATTACTAGGTTTAGGCAAAGTGATTCTAGGCATATTTTAAAGTTTACATGGCAGAGACATTGGAATACTTTCTATGTGAAATCATGGTATATTATAACATGTAATGATAGTTTTGAAAAAAATGAGATGGTAGCTGAAAAGGATTTTTTTTTAATGAACAGAGCATATTGATTTGGAATCTGTTTGTAACGTAAAGATTTTGGCTGGCACTTAACCTGTGGGTTATGGTGGGATTCACTCACAGGTAAAGATGCCAGCTGACCAATGAGGCGCAGTGTTTTTGGTAACCCTATTATAATTTCCTATAATTCTTTGTGTGATAGGGTGAGTGCCACAGAACTCGAAAGGAAGGACTAGAATGGCAACACTTTGTGAGGCTGCTCAGTGTGAGTGCATAAAGCGTGCTGCTCTACCGTGAATGTCAAGACCCAGCAGCAGCTCCATAAACATCCACAATATGTGGGTAGCACACTCAGTCTTGGCAGCATTTTCTATGGTTTAAAAATATACATTTTAAAAAGTGTGTGGTTACCCTCGTAGTCTTTTTGCTGCTTATTTTAAACCTGGCAATGCCTGCATGCTACTTGCTGCTAGTAGTTGCTACATAGAAAGCCTGTTAAAACTGGAAGGTTATTATAACTGAAACAATATGAATAAGGTTTATCTTTTGACAAACTAATAACAAGGCCACCGCCGGCCCTGAGGAAGTGGCCCCAGGGCCATGAAACATTGGCAAGACTAACATTTAATGTGGCAAATATTGTGGCATCAAACCAAAAATAAAAATTTACTATTAAAAAGATTTTAGGAGGTTCACAGTCAGTCTCACCACATACAGCTCTGTAGTCACAGTAACTTGTTAGACACCAGGAGGGCCCTTCCTAGCCAATTACCCTCTGGACCTGGAAATGAGCATATTACTTTCATGAGCCCTAACGGCTATCTCCAGACTCAGGGTGATGGGTCATAGCCCAGTTTGGAAGACAGCACTCTCCACCTGCCTCCATTTATAGCACAAATCATCTAACTTCAGCCCTACTCTTTGCATTTTAGTGGGAGCCCAATACATCTGTGTACAGTTTTAAATTGTGACATTCTAGACTGTAGTTCACTTGAAGATTCTTCAGTCCCCTTAAGGACCCATTCCCTTTCCTCTGCAGAAATCTCTATACGATGATCAGCGCTCCACACTCATGGTAGCACCACATTCTGTCCCTCTGTTCCCCTGAGGAGTTTGTATAATAGTGAAACTTGGTGTGGTCCCTTCCTTGCATGCCACAAGAAATCCACATTGGGAATGGCTTGTGGTAAGTACCTTACTTTCTTGAGGGTCACCAAGATGGCTGTTCTCAGTTTTATGTAGTGTACAAACTGGGATTGGGCAATCCCAAATGCCTGTTGTAGCTCTTGAAAAAAAACACAAAAGCCTTCTCCCCTAAAAGATCATTTAGCATTCTAACCCCATTTTCCTTCCACTCTCGCCAGTTCTCCACTTTCCTAGAAATCCTGATTTTTGGCTTGCCCCAAGTGGATACCAAACTGAAGAGAGAAAATGTGCATTTTTATTTCCTGCACAACACTGTGCATGTCATTGTGCTTAGAAACATAGAAACAGAGAAACTGTTGGCAAATAAGTACCGCTAGGCCCATCAAGTCTGCCCATAGGCCCTATACATTGCATGTGGCCACTGACCCTATGTGATCAATGGCTTTTCATCACTCCCTCCCCTCTCAAGCTTCCCTTGTGCCTGTCCCAGGCATGCTTAAACCCCTCCACTGTGCTTGCACCCACCACCTCCTGTGGCAGACTGTTCTAAGCGTCAACTACCCTTTTCTGTGTAGAAAAACTTCCTCACATTACCTCATAATCTACCCCCTTCCAATTTCATATTGTGCTCCCTTGTTCTCATACTTTTTCTACATTGGAAAAGGTCCCCCACCTGCACATTGTTTATACCATGCCCCCCACTGTCTCCTCTCCTCCAGTGAGTACGTATTGAGGTCCCTTAGTCTCTCCTCATATGTTTTGTGGTGCAAGCCCTGCACCATCTTTGTTGCCCTACTCTAGATAGTTTCCATCTTACCTATGTCCTTGCACAGGTGTGGCCTCCAGAACTGCATGCCGTACTCCAGGTGAGGCCTTACCAATGTTTTATACAATAGTATCACCACCTCCCACCTCCTGCTCGTGACACCCCCTGCCTATGCAACCCAGCATGCCACTGGCCCTCCCTACCACTTTTGTGCACTGCTTTGATACCTTAAGGTTATCAGAGATGATAACCCCTAGGTCCCTTTCCTCTTTGGTGACAGTCAGCCCCCCAACCTGCAGCACTCCCCAAAGTTCCCTCTACCTAGGTGCATTATTTTGCACTTCTTTGCATTGAACCTCAGTTGCCACATCTCTGACCATCTTTCAAGCTTCTCCAGGTATCTCTTCATTTTCTGCACCTCTTCTGGAGTATCCACCCTCTTGCAGATCTTGGTGTCATCTGCAAACCTTTCGTTTTACAGCCCCTCTGCAATGTCAGTAATGAAGTCATTGAACAGGACTGGTCCTAGTACTGATCCCTGTGGTACCCCACTGGTCACCTCCCTCCCCCCAGATTGTACCCCATGTACCACCGTCCTCTGTCTCCTGTCTGCTAACCAGTTCCTAACACAGTTCACCACCTTGTCTCCCATGCCCAGACTACCCATCTTGTTAATCAGCCTTCTGTGTGGGATGGTGTCGAAGACTTTGCTGAAATCTAGGTAGGCGACATCTATCGCCCTTCCCTGGTTTACTTCCCTAGTCACCCAATCAAAAAAATCTATTAGATTCGTTTGATATGACCTTCCTGCTGTGAATCCATATTTCCTCAGATCCTGAGCACCGCTGGATTCCAGATGTGCCACTTTCCTTTTTTTCAGCAGTGTCTCCATGATCTTTCCCACCACTTAGGTGAGGCTGACTGGCCTGTAGTTCCCCACCTCCTCCCTACTGCAACTTTTGTGCAATGGGACCGCATGTGCCCTTCTCCAGTCCTCTGGAATGACACCCGTGTTGAGTGACTTTGTGAACAGGGCTGCTAGAGGCGCTGCTAGTTCCTTTCGCAGCCCCTTTAATATCCTCGGGTGGATGCCGTCTGGTCCAATGGCCTTATTCACCTTCAGCTTTGTGAGTTCTTCCAGAACTCTCTCAACTGTGAATGGACTGGTGTCCACTCCCCCAATTGCCTCTACAACCCAACTGTGGTCCTTGCCCCTCCCCCGCTTTAGTGAATACTGAGCAGAAGTTTTTGTTCAGTATTTCTGCCTTGTCCAGATCCCCCTCCTTGCACTCTCCCTTTTCCCTTTGAGCCTCACAATCCCCCGCCAAGTTTTTCTTCTTTCACCAATGTACCTGTAAAAGGCCTTATCCCCTTCGCCCTCCTAACAGCCTTCCCTGCTTCCCTTAAACATTCAAGGTATGCTTCCCTGTCCTCCTCCCTTTGGCTTCCCTTATATTTCTTGAAACTCGGCCTTTTATCCCTGACTTTGTCCCCCACCTCTTTGGAGAGCCATAGTGGTTTTATTCTTCTTTTGCCTTTGGCCACTATCCTAACACATTGGTTTGTTATATCCACTATGGCTCCTTTCAGTTTCTCCCATTATTCTTCCACCCCCTGTATTACCTCTCCCTTCCCCAGGACTGCTTGTATACATCTACCCATTTCAGTGAAATCCTCCCTCCTGAAATCTAATACTCTTGCCCTTGTGTGGCTTAATTGAGTCCATGTCTCCATGCTGAACCACACCATGTGGTCGTCACTGGACCCCAGCTGCCTTTCCACCTGTATTTCTTCGACTCTGTTCCCATTGGTCCATACCAGGTCCAGAATTGACTTGTCCCTGGTTGACTCATGCACCAGCTGCCTGAGTCCAACCACCTGCAGGGATTCCAGGATGGCTGTGCTTCTGGCTGAAGCAGCCACCTGGGTGGCCCAATCCACATCTGGCATATTGAAATCCCCCAGTAGCAGGATTTTGCCTTTGGCTGCCACGACATATATGTTCTCCTCTAGTTCCCTGTCTACTTCCTTCCTCTGTGCTGGAGGTTTGTAGATCACCCCTATGCATATTGTTGTTCCATTCCCTGGCTCCAGGGTGACCCACATTACCTCGGACTCCCCCTGTCTTTCCTGAACCCCTGTATGTACAGGGCCACCACCCCTCTACCTTTTGTACCCTTCCTGCCCCTCCTGAGTAGTGTATAGCCCGCTACATTGACTTCACAGCCATGATTAGCAGAGTACCATATCTCTGTTATTGCTGCTTTGTCAAGGTCTGCATCTGCCAACAAGGCCTCCAGATCTGGAACCTTATTTCCTAGGCTATGGGCATTCGTTAGCATGACCTTCCATGTTTTACAGTCTGCCCTCCTTCTGCTCTTGTTCTCCCTCTCCAGCGTTTTCCCCCCACCTTGGTTTCCTTTCCTATGTTCTCTTGCCCCCCCATATCACTAGTTACACATTTTTCCCCTGCCTGCCCCTCCCTGCCTACTTTAGTTGTTCCTGTAGTCAACTTACGTTCCTGCAAGTTCCCATGAGGGGTGTTTCTAAGCCTCCTGACCCTCCTGGGTGTCCCCCCCCCTTGGCCAGTTTAAATGCTCACATCTGAAGCATTTAAACTACTTACAAAGGACCAAGGTCCCCTTCTAGGACCGATGCAGGCCGTCCTCCTTATATAAGCTCACATCTGCCCAGGACAGGCCCCAGTCCCCTATGAAGCCAAAACCCTCCCTTCCACACAAATCCTTCAACCAGGAGTTGAAGGTACGGATGTGGAGTGCCCTAGCTTCCCCTGTGCCCTGGATAGGTAGTACCTCTGAGAATGAGATGGAGCATGCTATCTGTTTCAAGTTTCTCCCCAGCTTCCTGAAATCCTCCACAGGCTGTGTCCAAAAACAATCAGCCAAGGAGTCCTCTGGCAGTGGCTCCTCATTCCACCCACCGTGGTCCAGACACAGCCAATTACAAACACACAGTCACAAATGTATCAGCTAGAATTCCTCCCTCCTGCGCTAACTAAATGCTTGTCAAGGTGGTTCACATTGGTGTGCAAGCAAAGGCTGCATTGGAGGCAGATGGGACATCTTTCAGACTCAGCGGTGACGTCAGTGCACTTTCAATAAGGAACCATTGTGGCTTCATCTGCCCTTCAGCAAAGAGCCATGTAGCGTCTTGGCACCACTGGAATACCAAATGGTACCACCTCATGTTTGGGACCCCTAGGTCTCCTCTTGACAATGGCTGATACATTTTATGAAGGGTTAATGTGGGTGCCTTGGTACCCCATAATGTAAGCTACAAAACCTGATCCCACTGCCGATAAATGTATTCCAGTATCAAATGTGGGATCATCTGGAGTAGGTTGTGTAGCCTGGGTGCCAAGTTCATTTGGACTACATTTGCTTTCCCCCACAGAGAAAGTTTCAGGGCTGCCCACTTACCCACATCTATTTTCATGGTGTTTAGAAGGGTGCCAAGGTTGCAGTTCACTGAGTTATCCTGGTCCCTTCTCAGCCAGAGCCTAAGGTATTTAGTTCACCAGGGTACCATTTTAATCCCCAGACTGTAAGCAACAAGTTAGGGCAGTAGCTGGACATCAGTAAAGCTTCTGATTTTCTCCATCCATTTAATTTAATATCCCAAGAATTCTAAAAGTGATACAGTGGTCAACAACAAAATTCAATAAATAAATAAATAAATGATATGCATCAGTGCAGATGTAGAAGTCTCCAGGTCAGTGAGTGTAAGTAGGGTATCATCTGAATAAAGCATTATTTTATATTCCACTCCCCCGACTGACAACCACTATGTCCTCTGACTGTTGAATCTTAGCCACCAACAGCTCAAGGGCCAAAACGCATAGTAGAGGAAAGGGGGCAGCTCTGCCTCATGCCTCTTTTCAATGAGAATTTCTGAGAAATAAGGCTGTTTGTGAGACTGGATCCCTTTGGGTCACATTAGAGGAGATGCGCCCATGTTTCAAAGACCGTGTCTATCTTAAACTGGCTTAGGGTTTGAAACAAATATCACCACTCTACCCAGTCAAAAGCTTTCTCCGCATTTAAGGAGATTGCCCCAACAGGGGAGGGCTGGTCCTGGGTTGGATATTGGAGTGCTAGAGAGTGCCTCACATGATCTGGGAACCCATTCCCTTTATTCAGTCTGACCTGGTCCAGATGGACCAGGACTGGCAGGACTGTTTCTAATCTAGTTGCCAAGGAGAACCTGACTAAACTGCAGGAGTGGGCAGAAACATGGCAGCTCAGTTTCGATGCCAAGAAGTGCAAGGTGTGGCACATTGGAGCAAAGAACCAGGGTAGAAACTATCACTTGAATGGAGTGCAGTTGGGAAATACCGCAGAAGAAAAGGACCTAGAAGTAATCATAACAGGGAGCATGGACAACTCAGTCCATTGCAGCAAGGCAACAGCACAAGCCAACAAAATGCTGGGGTGTATAGCAAGGGGGGATCTCTTCCAGAAGGAGTGAGGTTATACTGCCCCTGTACAGATCATTGGTCAGGCCCCACCTGGAGTATTGTGTGCAATTCTGGCGCCCGTTCCTGAAAAGGGACATAAGGTTATTGGAGGGGGTGCAACACAGGGTCACGAAGATGATACAGGGTTTGGGGGACAGGCCTTATGAGGACAGATTGGGAGAGTTGAAAATGTACTCGCTGGAAGAGAGGAGGTACAGGGGGGATATGATAGAGACCTTTAAGTACCTGATAGGGATTAACAAGACTAACACAGAAGGGATCTTTCAGCTGAGTAGAGGGAGGGACAAGAGGGCATGGACTGAAATAAGAGGGGGGAAGGTTTAGGAGGGAGATAAGGAGACACTTTTTCACACAAAGGGCAGTGGACAAGAGGAATACCCTACCAGAAGATCTGATGTCCTGTAAGACAGTGGGCAGTTTCAGAAGGGGGTGGGACAGAGTAAGGGGAAGGGATACGGTGATGGGGGGGATAAGAGGGGCAGCTGTAAGATGAAGTGCTAGCTGCACACCCTGACGGACTCAATAGACCATATGGCCTGTTTCTGCTGGCGATTTCATGTGTTCGTATGTTTGTATCTCGGCCAAGATCTTGGTATCAACATTTGTAAGAGAGTATGAACACAAAGAAAAGGACCGCTTCAAGTACAGTGTGCGTTGTATCAACCACTTATTACACTTATTTTTCAAAAAACAGGTAACCGCACTCAGGAGGTATTTGTGCAAAAAATGCAAAGCTTTAATATGTGAAAAAATTGCCCATAGAACAAGCTGTAAAACCCCACCACAAATGTCAACATTTCGCCTGTATGCTCTTTAACAAGAAGCTATTAGTGCATACAGAGTGACCCACATAAATGACATCAGTAATTCATCACAGTGAATTATATAAATCAGAATCACCCTACTAAAACATGTGAAAACACATAGAGAACACATACTATCACTTAAATAACCAGCATACTTAAAGAATTAGTGCTTACTGACATATTTCTAATGCATATGCATAATTATATTATCATTCACTAAGCATAATATTTCATTCTTACTAATGCTGAAAACCTAATATTTACATACTTATTTCTCATTTTTACTAAATGGATCAATAGACCAATTTACATATAGACATGCCTATGTTTATGCCTCATTGTTCCTTAAAGGAAAACTCCATGTTGAAAACAGGAAAATATATGTATTACTACCAGTTTTGAGTTCTTACTTCATCCCAGTGTTTTGTTTCTGCCTAGGCTGTGAGAGGAGTTTTTTTCCAACTTTCCCGTGCTTTCTCTGGGTTTTTTATGACATCTGGGGGCTGCCATTCTGGTTTGTTTTATTGCATCTTGTCCAGGATAGTCTTCCCATAGTGCCCTTTGGTTTGATGTCTAATAGCCCCTACAGCAGGCCAGTGTCTTGTTATAGTGTCTTATAGCCACAGCAGAGAAAGAACACTGCAGCCAGGATTCACATTGCTAGACTCTGGGTAAGTATGATAAGTTTCCTAAATATTGGTACCTTATTCAGCTGTGTTCTGCTTAGGGGTGTGTGTGTGTGTGTGTGTGTGTGTGTGTATGTGTGTGTTTAAACATGTAACCTTCTGTAGTATGTTGTGCAATGGCATTTTACATTGTACAGGATCCAGATGTTATTAGTGGGGACTGGAATGTAATGAGACAAGCTGAGATGTCAGTTTGAGTTACCAACCCCAAAAAAATTACAAATTCTACACACACCACCAATGAAACCCCTATGTTACACCTAGCTAAACAAACTTTACAGCAAAACCATTTTGTTGCATTTGTGTGTGTCTGAACTATAATGCTTGCATGCACACCACTCAATTTATTATACTGCATAGATTTAGATCTGTCAAAAGCTGGGCTAAGAGTACTTTGAGATCCACTGTGACATACATACTCTCTCTCTTCTCTAAGCAGAACACAGCTGGATAAGGTATCAATATTTAGGAAACGTATCATACTTACACAGAGACTAGCAGTGTGAATCCTGGCTGCAGTGTTCTTTCTCTGCTGTGGCTAAACAAGACACTGGCCTGTTGTAGGGGCTATTAGACATCAAACCAAAGGGCACTCTGGGAAGACTAACTTGGAGAAAATGCAATAAAACAAACCTGAATGGCAGCCCCCAGAGATCATAAAACACCCAGGGGAAAATTAGAAAAAATTCCCCTCACAGCCTAGGCAGAAACAAAACACTGGGATGAAGTGAATACTCAAAACTGGTAGTAATACATATATTTTCCTGATTTTTAACATGCAGTTTTCCTTTAATGCTAGGGCATAAATGGCAGACAAACATGCATTATCATGTTTATAAATATGGCGTGATTTCAGATTTGTCATTTAATCCCTGGTACATCGCTTTTAATCTAAAATTCCAATAGCCCTCTCTACAGGATAATATGTTTTGTAAATTCCCCCCTCTTGGGCCCAGGGTAACATGTTCAATTCCAGTAAAAGTCCATTTATGATCTGATGACACAGCACTGTTAATAACGTGTGCAGCCGTTGCATACTCCTGATTGCCTGCATTAATAGCCCTAAAATGCCCACCCACATGTTCCTTCAACTTTCTTTTCATCTTACCTATATATATGCTTCCACATGAACAACCTGCTCAATATATAATGCTTGTTATATTATGTTAATAAACCTCGCTATTTTTATTTCTTCTGTCCCATTTGCAAATGTTTTAGTTGCATTACGATGCGGGCAGTACTTACAGTGACTATATCTAAAGCATCCAGGAGGAAGCATTGGTAACCAAGACTGAGATCTAGAAGAGGAAATGGGGTTGGGGGTAAGCATATACGCTAAGTCGGGTTCAGTGGTGGGAATCAAAATGGAGGTTGTTGTAACAGGTTGCAAACTATAAGTGATAATATCGGAAATATTTCTACCCCTCTTATATACCATACTTGGGAATTCCTGAGTCCATTCCTGTAAATTAGTTTCATTCAACAGAATATGCCAATTGTCCCTTATTATATTCTCTACCGCATACGACTGCACATTGTTATCCATCGACCAGCACCCCTGATTGGCCCCCTACCTCGCAGATAGTATTACTTATAGGTACACGTACTACCCTTAGGGCACAGGCACTTATCGTATAAGCATAAGTGTCAGGATCTGAGTTCTACTGTATTTTTTACTGAGAATCATAATGCATTTGCTATTATTCGGATTGTAACATTTGGGAGATACTTCTATTTACACCATTGTATAATGATTAGTTAGGCAATACTGCCATCTTTAGTGGTAGTGTAGAACTGTAACTACATATGTAACCGCAACTGTCTTTCATCATATACAAGACCCATTGTCTTAGCTATCTGTTACTTTCTGCTAGCTCAGCACACTTTCCCAGGCTAGTGAGAAGTCCGGTTATTTACCACTGGCCAATAATAATGTTGTTATATATCTTTCTAACTGTTGCTATGCCAATTATCAGGGGTATAAGACCCTTTGAATTACACCTTCTCTCTGAGAAGAGACGTACTGCTGCTTATAGGTAAGAACGATTGGAAGTATATACCAGAAATAAATCACTTATTGTGCTGGACACCACTTGTCTGTCATTTCTTCACTTTAGTGCAGGTCCAACAAGAACCTGAGAAGGTGATGATTTTACCATCCCGTTACAACATTAAAAGTTGTAACAAAATTACATCTTTTATTTCCACCATTTTGAACATTAGTTACTCTAGGTGACAATAACTTTTCTCTAGGACTGTTAACAGCTTTTTCAACTGCTTTAGACACACTACTTTGATTATAACCCTTTACATGAAAATGACTCTTCATATCCTCTGAATGTGCAACAAACAACGCTTCACTACTACAGTTGTGTCTTGCATGTAAAAATTGACTAACGGGAATGTTGTTAATGGTGTGTCTAGGATGGCAGGAAGATGCCATAAGTATAGTATTGCAGTTGTTAGACTTTCGATATAAAGATGTGTCAAGGCCAAAACTGTAATTCTTAGAGATAACAATATCTAAAAACGAAATACTATCCAAGTCATTATCAGAACTGTTTAGTGAGTTTCTGAGCACAGGAGAGATCCCAGAAGACTGGAGAAGGGCTCAAGTGATTCCGCTCCACAAGAGTGGTAGCAGGGCGGAGGCGGGGAACTACAGACCAGTCAGTCTTACCTCAGCAGTGGGCAAGATTATGGAAGCACTCCCTAAGGAAAGGATAGTGCAACACCTGGAATCCATAGGAGCACAGGATCCAAGACAGCATGGGTTTACAAAAGGAAGGTCCTGTCAAACTAATCTCATAGATTTCTTTGACTGAGTAACCAGAGTGGTGGACCAAGGGGAGCAGTTGATGTCACCTACCTTGACTTCAGCAAAGCTTTTGATACTGTTTCATAGAATATTGATTAATAAGCTGGGTAGGCTCAGGATGGGTCAGAAGTTGGTCAGCTGGGTGGCAAACTGGTTGGTAGGGCAGAAAAACAGAGAGTGGTGGTAAGCGGTATACAGTCAGAAGAGATGCAAGTCACAAGTGGGTACCTCAGGATCAGTCCTGGGGCCAGTCCTCTTCAATATCTTCTATCAGTGACATTGCAGATGGACTGGAGGGTAAGGTTTGTCTGTTTGCAGATGACATGAAGATCTGCAACAGAGTAGATGATCCAGATGGGGTGGGCAGAATGAGAAGAGATCTGGATAAACTGGCAAAATGGTTGGAAGAGTGGCAACTGGGGTTTAATGCAAAGAAGTGCAAGATCATGCACATAGGGAAGAGAAACCCTGAAGCCACCTATAGGCTGGGAGGGGAGTTGCTGGCAGTCACAAGGGAAGAAAGAGACTTGGGCTTCATCATCACCAATGACCTGAAATCATCCAAGCAGACTACTAAAGCAGTAGGTAAAGCTAGGGGGGTGTTGGGGTGTATTAGTAGGAGTATTACAAGTCAGAAGAGGGAGGTAATAATCCCTCTTTACAAGACACTGGTTAGGCCCCATCTGGAGTACTGCATGCTGTACTGGAGGCCACACCTTCACAAGGACATTAACCAAATTGAGGCAGTCCAGAGAAGGGCAACCAAAATGGTACAGGGACTGCAACAGAAAACATATGAGGACAGATTAACGGAGCTTAATATGTATACCCTAGAGCAAAGGAGGGAGAGAGGTGATATGATCGAAACATTCAAACACCTTAAGGGCATTAACAAGGTGAAAGAGTCTTAACATGTTTCAGTATAAGAAAAAATAGCAGGACAAGAGGACACAGCATGAGATTAGAGGAAGGCCGATTAAGGGGTAATGTGAGGAAGTTATTTTTCACAGAAAGGGTGGTGGATGCATGGAACGGCCTACCTCAGGAAGTGGTGGATATGAATACAGTGGATATGAATACAGTGCAGGGCTTCAAACAGGCATGGGATAGGCATAAGGGAGAAATAAAGATGAGTATGAATAGATAGGCCATTGACAGATCAAAGGCCGATGGAACATTTATAAGGTAGAAAAAGAAATGGGCAGACTGGATGGGCCTTGCAGTCCTTATCTGCTGACAACTTCTATGTTTCTATGTTTCAAACTCTATGTTAATGTGAACTCTAAACTGGGACTTGAGGCATTAAGATATTTTACAAATTCCAATAGATCTCTTTCCGTACTTTGCCATAGTAGAAACATATCGTCGATGTATGTACGATATAAACTGATATGCTCATAAAATTTATTATGATCCTGGTTATAAATAAAACTTTCCTCCCACCTCCCCATAAATAAATTTGCATAATTTGATGCAAAAGTGGCACCCATAGCGGTGCCACTAATTTGATGGTAAAAGGAGCCCAGGAAAGAAAAAAAAAACATTTGACTCTAAAATAAGCCTCACTAGACCCAACAGGAATTCAGTCGGTGGGTGATCATAATCCAGCCTCCTATCCAAAAAATCTCTCATTGCACTTAGCCCCTCCTCATGAGGTATTACTGTGTAGAGAGATTCCACGTCGAGCGTGACAAGAATCTCATTCTGCTCGACATGGAATATTTCACTAGTGTCTTTCGGATATGACCTAAGACCTTGCACCTGTGGTTTTAGATACAAGTCCACATATATTGCTAGGGGCTCTGTGAGCGAATCTATATCTGCAATGATAGATCTCCCTGGGGGCGACAACAAACTTTTATGTACTTTTGGTAACAGATATATAGTCTGTCTAACTGGGTGTTCTTTAATTAAAAAATCCCTTTTTGGTCCATCTATCCATGCATTGTTATATGCTATAACAATATATCTGTCAATCAAAGTTTTAAAACATAATGTAGGATCTGAACTGAGCTATTTATAATAGCGTGTATCTGATAACTGTCTAAACAACTCCTTATTGTACTTAATTGTATCCATCACTACAATCCCCCCGCCTTTATCAGCAGATTTGATGGTTAATGCCTTAATAATCACAAAACGTTTTAGAGTCTTATTTTTCTTGCTTGTTAAATTAACATAGTGAGGAGAAAAAGCTGCCCCAGCCAATGCTTCAAAATCACACTCCCATGCAAGCTGAAAAGTGTGGACGACTGTATTCGTAGTGGGTATGAATGTACAACGTGGTCTGAAAACACCTGAAAAGTTATTATGTGTAAGCAATAAGACACAATGGGGTGTGCATTACAGTGTGATGCTCGCACTCCTAGAGGCATAGTTAGGCACAAGGCCGAAAGCCGAGTGCTGGTAGTCCCTAGAAGTGCGGTTATCACACCGTAATGCACAACCCCGGTGTGTCTTATTGCACTTATAAAATGGCCCTTTATTTTTAGAAGCAGTTTTTTTTTATTTTGAAACATATTTTTAAATAAGTAAAAATGTAAGTGAATCTGTGCTTTTAACATAAAATAGTCCTTCCACCTGTTGATGCTAGATTAAAGTAGTGTTATACAGTGTGTGCCTCCCTGTCCACCTGAGCTTCATATTCCCCTGCCAGCCACAACAAGTTCAAGTTTATTGCAGGAAAACTCCATTGAGCAAGCTCATTCACAAGGAGGTCCTGTGACATGTAGACTTACACAACATACATACATAAATAGTGAGTAAACAATATATACATAAATGCAAGCGTCACATAATACAGGCAAGATATACATAGAAGGACACCACATAGGATGACCACAGGTGGTAATCAGCTAATGTACCAAAGGGAAGCGACTTATAGATAGCATATTGATAACTGAAACATGGTAACTGGTGTTTGCAATACATACATTTTGGCAGATGGGACAAACAACAGAATAAAATGGATAAGAAAGGTAGGAATGGTTTGATAGTGTGATCATCGAAGTTTATAACGTAGACAAAGCCAGGAATAGAAGGGGAAGGGATAGCAGGAGTTGGGTTGCTGCAGCAAGGTAGCGGATATAAGTCAGGTGCCGGATGGTGGAATAGTATCTTAATATAAATGAAAGTGCAAGCAATAAGTAGTTAATATGAACAAAGCAATTATGTCTTACCAAAGGATGCACATGGCACACATGGGGAAGGAAGAGGCTTAATGACAGTTACAGGTATCTTTTATTTTAGCTGAGCTTAGCACTTTGTAAGAGTTAATTGAAACTGTGCTAGTTGGTTTCAGTACAGTCTGTAATTGGTTCCAAATAGAGGGAAGGGCATGTGCAATAGCACGTTTACCAAAGGAGGTCCGCGTCCTCGGTATATTAAGCATAATAAAGTCAGATTTTCTTAGCGTGTATGCACTATGTGAAATACTAATGAGAGATAGCTCGGTAATTTCTGCAGGAGCAGTTTAAGAGTCCATAGACCAGCATGGAGCAGGCGTCTGGTAGTGAGGGATGTCCAACCAACAGCTGCATATAAGTCACAATGATGCAAACGGTAAGGGGAGTTGGTAATGAACCGTAACGCATGGTGATAAAGGATGTCCAGTTTACTTAGATTTGAAAGAGTGGTAGAGGAATAGATTACATCGCCATAGTCGAGAAGGGGGAGAAAAGTGGCCTGGACGAGCTTATTTCGAGTTTCAAGGGGGCAGAGGGGCCTATTTCTAAATAAGAAACCTAGCCTGGCTTTTAGCCTTCTAGAGACGTCTTTGACACGGTCATTGAAAGAGAGTTTGTTGTCAATCCAGATACCCAGGTATTTAAATTTGGTGACAACTTCCAGAGGCCCATTTAGCGTGGTAACAATGAAATCTTGGGGCAGGGTATTGAGGGTACCTGTGACAGCACTGCGGGAGAATATCATCACTTTAGTCTTCTTGGCATTAAGCAGAAGCTTTGCCTTTATTAGATTATGCTCGAGTTGTGCAAAGTCCGCTTGAAGCACTCCCTTGACTTCAGATAACGATGAGCTAGAAGTATACAGCACAGTATCATCTGCGTAAAAGTGCAGATTGGACATAGATATGTTGGAATCAAGATCATTAATGTATAATGAAAACAAGATAGGGCCTAAGATAGATCCTTGGGGGACGCCTCTAACAACTGGCAAGGCAGCAGAAAAACAGCCTTCTGCTTTTACTTTTTGGGATCTCCCAGTTAAGTAACTAGAGAACCACTGGGTAGTATGGTATGTGGCACCCAACTTTGCAAGGCAATTGACTAATAGTTTGTGGTCAACAGTATCAAAAGCTTTGCTTAGATCCAAAAAGACTGCTCCAGTTACCTTCTTTGCATCTATAGCAGAGATCCAGTCGTTGGTTACTTTTGCTAGCGCAGAGATTGTGCTGTGATTTGCCCGGAAGCCAGATTGGGCTGGATTGATAAGAGAGAAGGTTTCCAAGTGAGATTTTAACTGAATGTGGATCAGTTTTTCGAGAACTTTAGAAAGGATAGGCAATATGGAGATAGGCCTATAGTTATTTACTTCGCACGGGTCGCCAGATTTAAACAGAGGGAGGATATGTGCTGATTTCCAGCAGGACGGCACAGTAGCAGATGTAATGGTAAGATTGAAGATATGGAGAATTGGGGCAGCGAGATGGGCATATCCTAACCTTAGGAAAAAGGGTTCCAAGCCATCGTCCCCTGCACTTTTTTGGGTGTCTAAATTAAGGAGAGAATCTTCTGCTTCTTTATAAGTTATCTCGCGCAGTTGGAAAGGGCTAGGTGCAGGGCTAGATATAGGGGGAGGGGTATGCTGGCTCACCACAGAACCAGCATAAGGTGACGAGTCAAAAGCTAATCCAGCTGTAGCAAAGTAGGAGTTAAATTCCTCAAGGATTAGGGACTTGTTTTCCACAATCTTGCCACTTGCAACTATCTTTGTTGGGACGGAGGGGGCCATGGGCCGCCCTTCTATAGATTTGATTGTCTTCCATATTTTATGAGGGTTACCTTTAGCTTGTTCTAGGGTAGAGATATAATAGTTAGCTTTAGCAGAGCGTATACTTTTCACACAGGTATTCCTGGCTGTTCTAAAAGCCTGCCAATCCGAAGATTTTTTGGAGTGTCTAGCTTTTGCCCAGAGCTTATCTCGGGCTATGAGGGCTGCCTTAAGATCCGAGGTGAACCAGGGGTTCGAGTTGTTCTGTACCCTTACTGTGATGATGGGGCATGCTTATTTGTTATTCTAGTAAGATTGTCATTAAGGGTGTAAGCTGCCTCATTGACATCTTTGGCTAGGTAGAGGTCTTGCCAACTGGTCATGCCCAGGTCAGAAAGGAAGTTTACTGCACTGAACTTGCGAAAGGACCGTTTTGTTATAAAAGATGGGCTGCGGTCGGGCCTTAATTTCAGATCTTATGCAAGCAACAATCCCATGATCACTCATGTCATTGTGAAACACTGCTGAGTGAGATATTTTATGTGGGTGGGTGGTTAGTACCACATCTAGATGGAGCTGTTGGCAGTATTTAGAACGTTATTCCTAGTAGGGTCGTTGACTAATTGCCCAAGACCTAGCTCATCGCAAAGGGATTTGAGGCAGTGTGATTTAGGTGTTAGCCAATCCATAGTTAGATCCCCTAGAAATATTGTTTCAGTTTTTGCATCTGCGAACATGGATTTCAGAAGATTAAGGACTTCATCGCCACCAGACGGAGGTCTATAGCCACCTGTAATAGTGATACATTCCGAAGAGGGGAGATGAAGGTTCAGAGAGACAATCTCAAATTCCTTGGCTAAAGATTTGCAACTAATATTGGTGACCGAGTACTTAGATTTGACGTAAATAACCACACCCCCGCCTCTAGAATCTCTGTCCACTCTAAACAGTTTGTAGCCCTGTAGTGAAATTTGTTGATTAGTATTTGTCTTTTTTAACCACGACTCAGTAATTATGATGAGGTCAGGGTTGATATGTGCGGCCCAGGCTTACAGTTGTACAAGTTTTTTAGGTAGGCTTAGAATATTGACCATCATCATTTTGAGACCTGTGGCCTCAGCAAAATCGATAGGCGAGGTAAGTTGTGTGTGTGTGGGGGGGGGGCAGGGTTTAGCTCCACATTACTTGAGCAGAGAAGAAGCTGTAATATAATTTCTTTAAGGAGCTTATAAGGATGGAGACTGCTTTTTTATTTCTTCGAGGTTGCCCATACGTACTGCACAGGAGGTAGCACCACTGTAATGACAGTTTCTAGGGACATGGATATGTTGTTCATCCACACTCATTGGCAGTATCCTTGCCGCTTTAAATCTTGCCGGAAGGTCTTCAAGCTTGCTCCTCCCACCCACCCGGGTGGTATAACTCTCGGCTCCGCCCCATGACGCCAGATCTTCCTTACCGCTTGGAAGCTCAGGTTCCCTCCTTAACGCTCTGCGTTTGCGACTGGTTCCTATTTCTCCGCTTACGATTTAAAATAATATTTTGCAAAGACTTCTGTCTCCATCCTCATGCTGTGATGGGATAAATCGACTCCGGATTTCGGAGATGCCCATGCGGGCAGAAGATGTCTCGGACGGATCCACACTCCACGTGTGTCTACTGCTTAGGCCTTGAGCACGACCCGCAGGCTTGCGACCTGTGCTCATCTTTCTCGGCCTACGTCCTCGAAGACCGTGCTGCCCGATTGCAACTGGGCCGTCCCGAGAAGCGTTTCCCTCCGGTGAAGTCCAAGGAGGCCCGGTTGGCGGTGTCCGCGGCGGCGGGCTCGGCGGATCAGTCGAGCGGATGGTCGCCTCAAGAGGAGGCGGCGTGGTCAGATCTTCTCGCGGCCGCATTTATCCCCGCCTCTGGGTTCTTCCTAACGGCTTCCTTTAAGGAGCTTTGTCTGTCCTCTCCTCTAAAGGAGAAGGGCCTGCGTCTGCTGGACCTTATTCTCGGTCCAAAATGAGGGACAGGTAAGTCCCCTCCGTCGGCGCTCTTGGGGCTGAGAAAGGTCCCTCTCCCGGGCCGTCGACCGTCGGCCGATTAACGCTTCGGCTTGACCACTGGCCTCACGGTGTCCCGTCAGGTCAGTTGACCGAGACTCCACTGATGAAGTCGAGATTTTTCGACCCATTGGACCGGGCTGTCGCCTTTAGCAGCCGAGATTCTCTCCCCGGTTCCCCGGAGGAGTTGAGGATCCGTGGCTCGCCTGTAGCCTCCGGTTCCGAGCCCTCGGATGGACCTTCCGAGCCGAAGGGAGTGCCGGTTCCGCCGACACCTCCGCACCGACCCGAAATTCGGGACTCGGTCTCGGTCTCAGACCCTTCTCGCGTCCAGCCGTTCCCACCGTCATAGGCGGTTCGGTCTCGCATCACGAAGCGGCGCCGCCGCTGCCCTCGGCCCTCCTCCTCGATGAGGGAGGCTTCGCGAATTACGCCGACGGCACGAGGACCTTATGTTGCAACAGCTCCTCCTGGCCGGAATAAGCCGACTCCGCGCCTTCCTCGCCATTAAGTGGCTGTCACCGAACGGCCGACACAACCCCCGACTGTCCGAGGAGCCTATACCCAGGCCGGTTGTTCGGCCAAAACCAGCTGCTCCACCGATTCCGGTGGAACCTCCGCCTCCACAGCCACCAATTGGGGCTCCGACCAAGGATTCTCGGTCGGCTAAGGGTTTACCCCATCGGCTGTCAGTTACCCTCACTCCCGACCGACCTCGGCAGGTGAAGGGTGGCTCAGGCCAGAGGCAGCTCTTCGAGGACTCTTCCGAGTCCGAAGATGATTCCTCCTTCTTCTCCAAGCGACTGGACTTGGAGTCTTCAGGAGGTCAGCCAATGGACGATAGCCCGTCGTCCTTCCTAGGACTGCTTCGGCTCATCCCGGAGTCTCGACCGGATGGAGCTCAACCCGCTTCCAAACGGGCCAGGTATCCCCTCACGGAGATTCTGGACGAGGGGATTCTCCGACGGAGGCCTTTCCGTGGCGAGGCCATAGTGGGTCCGGCACTGGAACTTTAGCGCGCCTGCTTCCCTGCCTCGCCCGGCCAGGATGGCCAGGAAGTACGCGGTCCCTACCGGTTCCTTGTCCGTTTTTGAACACCCTCTGCTGAGGGGTTGGTTACCGACAGCGTTTTCGCGCTAGCCCGGCAACGCCAGGATGTGGACAAACCTCCTGACAAGGAGTCCAAGAATTGGACTATGTCGGGCGAAAAGTCTCGCTGGTCTCTCGGCTCTCGCCAGGCCAGTTCGGCCGTCCTCATGGCACATTTTCTCATGCCCTGTTGGGCTCCTGGATGAGGTCATCCTCATCTTCCCCGCCGATCTGCAGACTACGGTTAAGCAGGTGCGGACCAGGGCAGGGTAGTGGCCAAACAGCAGCTCCAGACTGCTTTGGATGTAGGGGACCCATGTGCCAGATCGGTGGCGGCCGCAGTGGCTATCATGGTCAGTGGGCTTTGGCTGAGGATATCCACCTTTACTTCGGATACCCAGCACAAGTTGGCGGATGTTCCCTTTTGGGACTGACCTCTTCGCCCTGGGGTGGAAGGTCACCTGCAGAGGATCGAGAAGTCCAATGCCACCTTGACTCGGTCTCTTCCGGCTCAGAAGGACAAAGGCCGCAAACCACAGCCTAAGCCCTTCGTCCTTCTGGCCTTCCCCAGCGCCCGGCCCAGCAACGTCCAGGGCCCAGCAGGCTCGGCCTTGGCATCCCAAACCCAAGCCCCGGCTTCCTCTAACAGGAGGCAGGGAGGAAAGGCCCAGGAGGTCCCTCGGCCGGTCCCTCCTCCAAGCCTGCCCAGTGAGCGGGCTGAGGGGTGTCGCCCCATCCCCTGCCACCACCTCCTGGTCCCCGTGGGGACGGCTCCGCACTTCCGTTCCGCCTGGTCCGCTGTTACCACGGACAGGTGGGTCTTGGAGGTGGTGGAAGAGCCTGCCCTGGAATTCAGCAGGCACCACCCTTCAGAGCCGTCGCCCCTCGGGGGGCTTCGGGATCCCCAGCCTCACTGGCGGCTCGTCGAGCCGACATCACTCTCCTCCTCCAGAAGGAGGTGGTAAGAGAGGGGTGGACCCTCCTTCAGACCCAGGGTTTGTGTCCAGGTACTTCCTGGTTCCGAAACGGACGGGGGGCTGGCGCCCCATTCTCGACCTACACGACCTAAACAAGTTCCTAAGGTCTCGAACCTTCAGGATGGTCACTCTGGCTCAGATAATACCATCCTTGGAACGCGGCGTGTGGTTCTGCTCTCTGGACTTGCAGGACGCGTTTTTTCACGTCCCTATCCGTCCGTCTCACCAGAGATTCCTTCGCTTCCGAGCGGAAGGATCTCTCTCCGAGTTCCAAGCCATGCCCTTCGGCTTGTCTCCAGCTCCCAGGGTCTTCACCAAATGCATGGCAGTGGTGACAGCATTCCTCTGGCGCCGAGGTGTTCCGTGTACCTACCTGGACGACTGGCTGATAGCAGCTCCTCCAGGAAGGAGGCGGAGTGGTCCAGATCTGGCCCTCCAGGTCTGCTCTCAACTGGGCCTCCTTATCAGCGAGGCCAAGTCGGAACTCGAGCCGAAGCAGGTGATTTTATTCATCGGGCGCAGCTCGACTCTCTTCGAGCCAGGCGGCTCCCGCGGACAGGGCGAGGTTCTTTCCTCCTTTGCCCGATCATTTCTGGTTGGGCAATTCGCCTGCCGGGACTTCCTGCGCCTCCTGGGTCTCATGGCGGCCTGTACCAGCGTGGTCCGTTGGGCCCGCTGGAACATCGCGTCCCCTTCAGTGGGGACTGGCAGCCAGTGGTCCTGGCAGCTGCGATCCCTTGGACCAGCTTGTGTCGGTGACACAGGGGATGTGGAATGCTCTCCAGTGGTGGACGTTCAGATCATTTGCAGGAGGGCATCCGTTCGTCCGCCCGAGCTGACGGTCTCTCTGTCGACCGATGCCTCTCTGATGGGTTGGGGTGCCCATCTGGGGAACACGGGCTCATGGCCTCTGGTCCCGCTGGAGTCCCTGCCACATCAACCTGCTGGAGCTCCGCGGTCCGCCTAGCTCTCACCGCCTTTGCTCCGTTCCTCCGGGGTCAAGTGGTCCGAGTCCAGACGGACAATACCACGACCATGTACTATCTAAACCGCCAGGGCGGGACGCGCTCCATGCTTCTATGCAAGGAAGCTCTCCGCATTTGGTCACTCGTGCGCAGCCTGGAGGCGGATCTCCTAGCCATTCACGTGGCAGGAGCCTCCAACACCCTGGCCGATGCCCTGAGCCGGATAGGGGCTGCATCCCACGAGTGGTCTCTCCTGCCGGAGGTAGTACAGCATCTGTTCTCCCTTTGGGGCACACCTCAGGTGGACCTGTTTGCCTCCATGGAGAGCAGCAGGCTGAGTCTGTTCCATGCCCGCCCCCTCAGCAGGGCTCGCTGCAGGGGATGCCTTCTCGAGGGCAATGGACCCCGGGCCTCTTTCGCCTTTCCCCATTTCCTTGATCCACAAGGTGCTTCTCAAGGCGAGGAGGGACAAGGCGCAGGTGATTCTGATAGCCCCAGACTGGCCTCGCCAGTTCTGGTACCCAGATCTCCTCAGTCTCAGCTCCAGGACTCGCGGAAGCTTCCAGCTCGCCTGGACCTGCTCTCAGTCAATCAGGGAAGGTGTTCCATCCGACCTTCAATCCCTGCACCTGACGGCCTGGTTCCTGAGCGGCTAGAGTTCCAGGCTTTGGGTCTTTCCGACGGGTCCTCAATGTAGTTGAGGCGTCCCGTAGGAGTCGACCAGAAAATGTTATGCCTTCAAATGGAAAAGGTTTCCATTTGGTGTCAGGGCAAGGGCTTGACCCTTCCTCCTGTTCTTTGGCAAGCATCTTGGACTATTTATGGTCCCTTTCTAGTCAAGGGCTTAGGTCAGCGACCCTAAGGGTGCACCTGGCAGCCATCTCTTGCTTGCAGCGTGGGCGGGAAGCAGTCGGTGGCGCAGGAGAAGGTGGTCTGGCGCTTTTTCAAAGGCCTTGATCACATTTCCCCTCCAGTGCGGGAACCCCACCTCCGTGGGATCTACTGCTGGTACTGGCAAAGCTCATGGGCAAGCCATTCGAACCTATGCACAGGTGTGCTCTCTCTCACCTGTCATGGAAGACCGCCTTCTTGGTGGCTATCACGTCAGCCAGAAGGATGGGAGAGCTCCAGGCGCTTTCCATCGAGTCTCCTTACCTGGTCTTCCACAGGGACAAGGTTGTCCTGCGCCCCCACCCGAAATTCCTTCCGAAGGTGGTGTCGGAGTTTCACCTTAACCAGGTGTTGACTCTGCCGGTGTTCTACCCCAATCACACCTCGGAGGCCGAATATAGGCTCCATACTCTGGATCCTAGAAGGGCGCGCGCTTATTATAAGGAGCGCACGGCTGAAATTCGGGAGAGGTTCGCCAGCTGTTTGTCACCCACGCTGAAGCCGCATCTGGCAGACCTGCAGCCAAGCGGACGATAAGCAGGTGGGTAACCTCGCATAGATCTCTGCTATAAGTTAGCGGGCATGGAGCCTCCCAGAGGGATAAGAGCTCATTCTACCCGCCATACTGCTGCAACGGTGGCTGCTTCCAGGGACGTCCCTATCCAGGAAATCTGCAGGGCTGCTACCTGGAAGTCAGCAAACACCTTCATTACCCACTACCACATCGACCTTGAGTCACGCCTGGATGCTGGTTTTGGGGCCTCGGTTCTCCAGTCTCTCTTCCCAAGTAAGTATATGGGGTGTGGTCTTGCCTCCCTCCTCCCGGAGAACTGCTAGGAGTCTGCCAATGAGTGTGGATGAACAACATATCCATGTCCCTAGAAATACAGGTTACTCACCTGTAACAGGAGTTCTAGGAATGGTATATGTTGTTCATCCACACGACCCACCCGACCTCCCCGGCTTCGACGCACAACCTGAGCTTCCAGCGGGCCAGATCTGGCGTCATGGGGCGGAGCCGAGAGTTATACCACCCGGGTGGGTGGGAGGAGCAAGCTTGAAGACCTTCCGGCAAGATTTAAAGCGGCAAGGATACTGCCAATGAGTGTGGATGAACAACATATACCATTCCTAGAACTCCTGTTACAGGTGAGTAACCTGTATTTATCGTGATCAATGTGAGTGCTCGAATAGACATAGGCGAGGGCAGCAGTAAGGGGGGGTGGTAAACCAAGGGGAATAGGCTAAAAGGGGGGAGGGGGATGAAGTAGTGGCTGCACAGCAGCCCATTATAACATAAGGTATTGATAAAGTGCATTGGAGAACTGGTTTGCATTGAGGCACTTTTAGTTGCACTGAGATTCCCTTGGTAACAGAGCACCTCTCGAGCTGCGCTCTCAAAGTCATCTGTTACCAAGGAAACCTATCGATACAAGAATATCCTTGTTATGTATGACTGCTCATACACAATCCTCTATTTATTACTTACTTTCTTCATTCTGTTTTTTTTTTCTCTGTGTTTCCCCACATTCAAGAAATGGAATGTTTACTATGGAATACAGGGATTCAAAATTCTCCTCAGTTCCACTGGCAGAATGTTCCTCTTTTATAAAATGGATAGGGAATATCATGTATCCTAATTGGCTGAAAGGGTTTGGAATCCAGTGGTATAAAGAGTAACAACCACTGGTTGGGAACCCTTTCGGCCAGCAGTGCAGTCTACCTTGATATAAATGCTTTTTCCACATTCTAATATGGAATGTTCCCCCTTCATGTTAGTAAAGCATCAGAGTTAGGCAAACTGCCAGGTGCCAGTGCCATAAAAAAACAACAAACATGTGAGCCCATGATGTAAATGAATCAAATATGGCAAGATAAATCAATTGTACCTTAGTGGCCAGTGTTTGCTTGATCACTGACCTTTTTAAAGTACACCTGCAGCATTTGTCTTTGTAGGCCACACATCCAGCCAGTCGCAGTAGGTGTAGAACCAGAGAATGCAATCTCCTCACATGGTAACCATCCTACAAGCTGACCATATGCTCACTTACCCTCTCTCCCCGAGAACTGGCAGATCATTGCTGCCGCGACCCTCCCACAGTCACCGAGTACTTTCTCCATTAGTTTAAGTATATCAAATATTAAAAATAGCAGTTCCCCAAAAAAATTTGTAGAGCGCAGCACAGTAATGTAATGCAGCTCCAGCTCCATGTCTGCATATGACCGTCCGCCTACCTTCAGTGCCACACACATAATAGTAGCAGCCTAACCGGAAAGGTGAATCCTTTCAAACCTGAATGGAAGTGACTCTCCAATATCGCCATTTGTAGCAATAATAAAGAAAATATAAAAAAAAATCACATCTGTATAAAAGAGCGGATTGGTAGAAATAGCACTGCTGCATGTCACTGGAACCAGCACCATTCCAAATAATACCCGTCCAAAAAACTTGTGTTTTTTTTTTTTTTAAACTAGTGCCGCCTCACAATAAATTCAAGTTAATTTCACTGCAGAAATGAAAAATGCAAGTGAATCACCCCATGAATCTCTGGAATTGTGGCAAGTTGATATTTGGACCATTGCAAAAGTTTAGTTAGGGATTATTTTTTCTCCCTTTTTCAATTAATTCTCTATTTTTGTATTTAAACAAATCTTAAAAAAAAATTTAAAATTCAATCTACTTGTCTGTATAATTTTACCAGAGTTATAATCCGTTTTATAAGCGCAATAAAATACTCCAGGGTGTTGGTTGTTATGTGATAACTGCACACCTAGATGTAAAAGGACACTCTGCCTTGGGCCTCGTGCCTTACCACACACCTAGGTGTGCAGCTATCACATAACAACCAACACCCTGTCATGTCTTATTGCTTGCCTTAATATACTGTGTGTGTATATATATATATATATATATATATATATACACATACACACACACACACACACACACACCCTTTCTAAAGCCACAGACTCAATTATCTCACTGTCAGGGAAAGCAGAAGAGATTTCCATGATGAGCATGGTAAAAATAGAAGGGGGATTTTTCACTGTCAGGAAAGAAACAGTTGTAATGAAAACTATAAACAATATTTTTTGTTTCTAATTTGTTTATGTGTGTGAGGAGAGTGTGTTGGTCAAGGAAAAAAACATTTTAATTAATTTGTTTTATTTTTTTTTAAGGTAGTTTTATTTTTAGGGTCCAGTTAAAGGATTTTACAGTATTAAGGTAACAGCCATGTTTGTGATGGAAAATCAGTTCTGGATCTAGGGAGACTGATGGAAGACAGTTCTGGTTGCTTATTGTGTGATGTGGTTTAGGACCAGGATGACTGTGCGTATATAGAGACTTAATGTACGGTCAGCTGATATCTCTTGGCCAATGAGATTTCAAGGATTTTGTGATGCCATTTTATATGAAAGCAATAAGACACGACAGGGTGTGGGTTGTTGATTGATAAGAGCATGCCCCCAGGTGCGCCGAGTGACTACAGCAGCTGGGTACTGCTCTTATCAATCAACAACCCACACCCTGAAGTGTCTTATTGCTCTTATAAAATGGGTAACAATTATTTCTATAGCAATCAAACAAAACTCTGTACGCATTATTAAAGATTTAATAATAGTATATTATTTTGTTTAAATATGGTGAAAAATAGTCCACAGACTTGGGTAGAGGAGTGGTAAAATTGATTGAACAGCAACTCACTGAAAAATGCTAAACCAGTGAGTTGAAGGGACAGCAATATATTACTTGAGCAGTTTGGGTCTGCCTGTGTAACTGTGTTTTCCCACCTTTTCTTTTTGTTTATAAAGTATTACTGTATTGCCTACTTTCTTCATCCTGTGTTTTTTTTTCTATTTTTTCCCTCATTCAAGACACAGAATGTTTATCATGGAATGTTTGCCATGGAATACAGGGATTCAAAATTCTCCTCAGTTCCGCTGGTAGAATGTTACTCTCCCAATATACCGTACACACAAACAACAAAGGCCTGTTTTAGAGCCAGTGACTCAATTATCTCACTGTCAAGGCAAGCAGAAGAGATTTCCCTGATGAGCAGGTAAAGACAGAAGGGAGATTTTTCATTGTTAGTAAAGAAACAGTTGTAATGAAAACTATAAACAATCCTTAATGTTTCTAATTTGTTTATGAGTGTGATGATCAGGGAAACAACGTTTACCTAATTTGTTTTATTTTTTATTTAAGGTAGTTTTATTTTTAGGGCCCAGTTGAAGGTTTTTACAGTGTAAAGATAACAGCCATGTTTGTGATGGAAGATCAGTTCTGGTTGCAGAGGGACTGATGGAAGATATCAGTTGCTCAATGATATTGCTGCCCTTTCACCTATGGAGGTTAAGGTATTAGGAAAGTAGTGCCACTTTTCAGTTTGTTAACAGGTAAGGACACGCCTTTTGACCAATCACGGTGAAGGATTTCTTTTACCCATTTTATAAACATTACTATCACTCATTTGAGATTCATTACTGGCGTCACTCAATCTGGCCTCGCTCACATCTAAATCATCCACCCCCTCCTTCTCAGGCATACCTCTCAACGTTTTGTCACTGAAATGAGGGACATGAACATTTTTGACACCCAAAATGAGGGACACAGACCCTCAGAATGAGGGACACATCCTCAAACATGGAGCTACAACCTCAGAACACTGTGAAAACCATAGTGTTTACTTGTACAAAGTTTATTTTGGATTTAGTATTTTAGAATATTAAGAGTTTCTGCTTTAAAATCTGACGTTACAGCAGCACCTTTGTGTGGGCAGCACCTTTTCCATGAGGGACGGATGAGAGACAGAGCAATTTTAAGGGCCAAAATGAGGGATGTCCCTCGTAATGAGGGACACTTGAGAGGTATGCTCTCAGGAATACAATGCTTTGAAAAGAAACACTTCAAATTCAAATTCCTAGTGCACTTAACCAAATCAACATATAAATCAAAGTGTTTGAGATGATTTATAGGTACATGTTTAAGGCCTTTACTCAATTCAGAAATTTCAACCTAAGTACAGAAGATGATAGATTTATAACAGTACTTAAGTTTGAGTCCTGTACCGTGTCTGATAGCCCCCTCAGCCTCTGGTCCGTTGATTCTGTTGTTTCCGGCTCATTCCCGATTTCTGCGTCTGCTGCAGATTTTGACCATAAGTCAACTGTTCCTTGCCACGGCCCCTGCTGCTGCTGAACATTCACAAGATTTACATTTCTTGCTGAGTTTGCCCCTTCTGGTTCTGGAGTATGAAATGTAACTCTGGGACTCCGATGTAATGGTAGAGTGCTGTGATTGGATGGACTCTTATCTGACATCATCAAGTCTTAGGAGAAAACTGAAGAAGCAACATCCAATTCATTGGTTGAGAGCTCTACATTCTCTTCCTGATTGTTAACCAATGGAACCTTTCCTTTTAAAAAGGAACGAATACCGGCCCGGTGGCGCTGAGGGTTGAGACGCTGGATGCCGCCTCGGCGCGCCAGCGACCCAGGTTCGGGACTGGACTCTGGCTCCATGGGGTCGGTCGGGGAGGGAGGATGGAGCATCCCAACGGATGCTCTCTTCCCTCGAGGTGGGATACCAGGGGTGCTATATAGCGCCTGACATCCTGAGAGAATCGGTTGGTGCACTGGCTCTTGAGGGACATGGTGGCTTCGCCTACTGGAGCCGGGAAGGGGGGACGCTGTTAGGTGCTTGAGAGGAGCATGCATCTGCACGTTGACTCTTTGGACTCACATCCTACACGCCAGCATCTCAAGGGGTTGAGTAACAGAGGGATACAATTTCAGAGGAAAAAAAATCCTTCACCTCTCCTAGGTGACAATCTCTCCAGCAGCATGCACACCACCACCAACAATATCAGGGCAGACTCGGTTGTGCAAGCCCTCTCCCTGAACATTCGGGAGAAAAGGTAAGGGGGACCTTTCCTCGCCCCACCTGGGGGGCAATCCGGGCCATCGAGGATTTAGGGGAGTCGAGCTGGGGCACTCTAGGGGCAGACCTTGAGTCAGGTAGGTTGGCACGCTTGAGGCATTGAGGGCTCTGATTGAGTTGAGAGCTGAGGGTAGAAAAGGTGGAGGGGATAAAAAAGAGAGAGAAAAAAAAAAAGGAACGAAGATTATTACTGCCATGAACGTTCTCATACTGTTTCCAATTGAACACACAATCATTAGCATAGTCATTTTGATCTCTAATCCATTTTGTTTCCTTCTGAGCTCTCGATTTGTTATCAGTTCTTGTAATCATTCAGTTAAGACTTGTTTAAACTCGGCAAATTTAGGGTGTTGTGAAAACTTATTAACATCTGCTTCTTTTACTTTTAAAATTTCCATTAGTTTATTTCTGTGATTTACCGAATACTTAATAATCAGTCTAATTAGTCTTAATGAAGCACCATGTAGTTCTTCCTTCCAAGGTCCAAAAAAAATCATGATCAGTTTTACCAAAACTTGGAAATTTCAAAATTAGTAATCCATGAGGCACCCTCCCCGCCGTCCGGTACCTCTCCATTGTCACGTCTTGCCAAACCAAATGTCTTAATTTCAATGCAAGCTTTTCATACCTGATAAAGGCATCTCTAATAGTCAATGGCATTGATCCATCAGTGCTGTTGGAATATTGTTGCCGTTCTGATGAGGTAGTAGCCCCTGCCATTGCAACTTCCAAACTTGGCTTCTGAGCGATAGTGTGTATTAAGCTGAAAGTGGGGTTCTTGGCTGAATTACCATCAGGCGCCTCCACCGAAGTCATACTTTCCGCTATAAAAAAACCTCCAGTGTCGAGCGTTGCCCAACCTCTACGAAATATGAACACAAAGAAAAGGGCTGCTTCAAACACAGGGTGCATCGTACCAATCACACTTATTTTCCAAAAAAACAGGAGGTATTTGTGCAAGAAATGCAAAGCTTTAATATGTGAAAAAATTGCCCAAAGAACAAGCCATATAGCCGCACCACAAACTTCAACGTTTGCGCGTATGCGCTTTAACAAGAAGCTATTAGTGCATACAGAGCGACCCACATAAATAGCATCAGTAATTCATTACAATTAATTATATCATTCAGAATCACCCTACTAAAACACATGAAAACACATAAATAGAGCACACATACTATCACTTAAATAACCAGCATACTTAAAGAAAGTTTGAAATCACAACATATTTATAAAGATGATACTGCCTGTTTGTCTGCCATTTATTCCCTAGCATTAAGGAACAATGAGGTATAAACATAGGCATGTCTATATGTAAATTGTTCTATTGATCCATTTAATAAAAATAAGAAATAAGTATGTAAATATTAGATTTTCGGCATTAGTAAGAATGAAATATTATGCTTAGAAATGATAATATAATTATGCATATGCGTTAGAAATATGTCAGTAAGCACCAATTCCTTAAGTATGCTGGTGATGAATTACTGATGCTATTTATGTGGGTCACTCTGTATGTACTAATAGCTTCTTGTTAAAGTGCATACGCGCGAAACGTTGAAGTTTGTGGTGGGGCTATACGGCTTGTTCTATGGGCAATTGTTTCGTATACTAAAGCTTTGCATTTTTTTCCCACAAATACCTCCTGAGTGCTGTTACCTGTTGTTTTGAAAAATAAGATTTATAAGGGAGATGGGGTGGTAGTTACCACATTGTAATGGCTCCCTATGTGGCTTGGGTATTAAAGAGATAAGGGCAGAGTTTAGTGTGTCCAACAGAGCCCCAGCCTCCAATGCCTCCGTATGTGAGCGGGGGGTATCTGATCCACATTTCCTGTATGAAATTCAGTGGGAAATCTGTTGGGACCAGGGGCTTTTGAGGAAGCCATCTCCCTACAACTTGTGCAGAAGGCAGCAGCCAGGTTGCTGACTGGATTTTTGAGGTCTAGTCATGTGTCCCCAGTCCTGCATGAACTGTGAAGTGACATGTAACCTTTATGGTTAGTTCCCTGACCTACAAGGCCGTACATGGGTTGGGCCCAGGCTACCTACTGGAACTTCCGAAATCCTCTCTAGTCCTCATTCCCCCTAAGCTGCTCCGAGATGGGTCTCCTTTCGGTCCCAAGGTCATGACTTAAATCCTCCTGCTTTTGAGGTTGCCGGCCCCTTAGTTTGCAGCACTCTTTCCAGGTCCCTTAGACCCATCGGTGAAGGCTATTAAAAATGGGGTTAACATAGAAACATAGACTCTGAAGGCAGAAAAGAACCTCTAGGCCCACCCAGTCTGCCCATTTTCCCTACCTACTGCAAAAACTGCAGACCCTACTTGATCTTCGCTTTTACCCTCTTTTTTTTTTCTGTTGCTTTGGTTCCCCTATGCTTGTCCCATGCATTTTTGAATTCCCCTACTGAAGTTTCACCCTTCACTTCCACTGGGAGGCTGTTCCATGTATCCACCACCCTTTTCGTGAAGAAATACTTCCTCACGTAACCTCTTAGTCTACCTCTTCCAGCCTCATGTCATGTCCCCTTGTTCTAGAACATCTCCTTTTCTGAAAGATGCCATCCTCCTGTACCTTATTCATGTCCTTGAGATATTTTAAGATCTTTGTCATATCCCCCTCTCTGTCCTTTCCTTCAGGATATTCATATTGAGGTCCTCCCATCTCTCCTCATATACAATATGTCTTTTGGTGCAGGCCCTGCACCATTTTTGTTGCCCTTCTCTGAATTGCTTCCATCCTGTCTATGTCCTTACGGAGATGCAGCCTCCAGAACTGGACACAGTACTCCAGATGAGGTCTCACTAGTGATTTGTACAGCGGTATTACCACCTCCTTTCTTCTGCTGGTGATACCTCTCCCAATCCACCCCAGTACCCCACTTGTTCTCTTCACAGCCTTGGCACATTGTTAAGCCACCTTTAGGTCATCAGATAAGATTACCCCTAGATCCCTTTCCTGTTTGGTGGCTGTCTGTATCTCTCCCCCCCACCCTATCATGTAGTCTTCCCCTGGGTTCCTGTGCCCCAAATGCATGTTTTTGTACTTCTTCATGTTGAATCTTAGCGCTCTTGACCATTCCTCTAGTTTGCCTAGGTCCCTCCTCATTTTTTCCACCCCTCCTGGGGTGTCCACCGTATTGCAGATCTTAGTGTTATCTGCAGAGAGGCACACCTTCCCTTCCAGCCCCTCCGCAATGTCACTTATGAAGATATTAAATAGCACTGACCCCAGAACTGATCCCTGTAGCACCCCTCTTGTCACCCTCCTTTCCTTGGATTTTGTTCCATTTACCACCACCCTCTGTGTTCTGTCCCTTAACCAATTTCTAACCCAGTTTACCTCCTTTGGACCCATTCCTAGGTTGCCCAGCTTGTTTATAAGCCTCTTATGTGGAACAATGTCAAAGGCCTTGCTGAAATCCAGGTAGGCCACATCCAAAGGCTCCTCCTTGATCCACTTCCCTGGTTATCCAGTCAAAGAAATCTATCAGATTTGTTTGACATGACCGTCTTGTTGTGAATCCTTGCTGCCACAGATCCTGTGCACCGCTGGATTCAAGATGTCCCACAATCCTTTCTTTTAGCAGTGATTCCATAATTTTCCCCATCACCGAGGTCAGGCTGACTGGTCTATAGTTTCCAGCTTCCTGCCTGCTTCCACTTTTGTGAAGAGGGACTACGTCTGCTGTCCTTCAGTCCTCTGGAACCACTCCTGTTTCCAGCGATTTGTTGGATAGGGTTACCAGTGGTGTTGCCAGCACCTCCCTAAGCTCCTTTAAATATTCTAAGATGCGTCTGGCCCCATTGCCTTGCCCACTTAGTTTTGCAAGTTCCTTAGGACTCTGTCCTTTGTAAATGGACTGGTGTCCACCTCCCTCCCATTATTGCTCCTGTCACTTAATTGTGGTCCCTCGTCTTCCCCTTTTTCTGTGACTACTGAACAAAAATATTTGTTCAGGATTGTTGCTTTTTCCAAGTCCCCTTTTTCCCACCTCCCCTTTTCACCCTTAAGCCTTATAATGCCACCCCTGGTCTTTCTCCTTTCACTAACATACCTATAAAAAGTCTTGTCCCCTTTCTATAGCCTGGGCTACTTTTTCCTCCTTTTGCACCTTTGCACTCCTGATTGCCTTCCCTGCCTCCTTCTGCATATCTGGATATACTACCCTGTCCTCCTCCTTCTTTCTTTCCTTGTACTTCCTGAAAGCCAGCTTTTTCACTCTTACCTTCCCAGCCACTTTCTTTGAGAACCATAGTAGTTTCCTTTTTCTCTTGCCTTTGTTTATGTGCCTAATGCAATAATGGTTTGTTGTCTCCACTCTGGCTCCTTTTAGATGGACCCACTGTTCCTCGACTCCTCCCCAGTCCTCCCTCCATGCTAGGGCTTTCCTGAGACATATCCTCAACTTTGCAAAGTCTGCCCTCCTTAAGTCCAAGACCCTCGCTTTCATGTGGCTTGACTCTGTCACTGTACTCATATTGAACCACACCATGCAATGATCACTGGACCCCAGGTGTCCACCCACCCTGACATCTGCTATCCTGTCGTCTTTGGTGAGTACCAGGTCCAAAATTGCTCCCTCCTGATTGGGCTCTAGCACCAGCTGCTTGAGGCATGCCCCTTGCATGGAATCCAGGATGTCCCTGTCACCACTCTCTGTATAGGTTGACAGCATACCTCTTTAGACAGGCATTTGGGAATTATTGATGGTCCCATTTCCTTCCTGGATATCTATGCTGCTGCTGCTGCTGTTTTGTATGTTATTTTAGTGTTATTATTTTATTAATGCTATATAATTTAAAGATTTATTTTTATTGCCATTTATTTTATATATGCAAATGCAATATTGTTTTATGAATGTACACATTTTTTTCAGTCTGTTCATTGCTACAGCATGCCTTGTACGGCACCCAGAACCTCCAGGGAAGGGCACCTAAGAAATAAATGTACTACTACTACTGCTACTACTTTCAAACAACATGAAGTCTTGCTGTATTCTGACAAGTTGCAGTGAAGTCCAACCTTCGAACTGCCCCGGAGATGAAAGAGTTAACTTCATGTCAGGCATGGAACGCTGAGCTCGAGCTCGGTTGGGACTCTGTCTGTTGCTGTTTGAACTCAAACCGTCAGATTCTTTACTCTGCCTCACTGAACAGTCGCTCCGGAGAATTCTCCTTTGCTCGGTTCAATTTGTCGGTTAAAGTACCATTTTTCTCGGTTTCCGACCAAATTTAAACCGTAACCTATTGGTTCAGTCTCTGTCTGTGGTTTCGTGAGTACTAGATAGGCTTATTTTTGTTATTATTCTGTGTGGAACTTGTAAACGTGGGATCGGTTCGGTTTGAACCGATCAGGTTGTTTTAAAAGACGTTATTCTGCTTTTAGAGTGTGGTAACGGTTCTTATCGGTTCTAAAAAAGCGGACTTTAATGCGTTTTTCCCATGACCCTGCTACGGTCAGGAACTGATAAGGGTGTCTTGCCTGGCGGATTGCTGAAAAAGGGTAAGTTTTTGTTAGGACTGGCCATGTCTGAGAAACCCAAAAGAAAAACTGGGCCCACTGGGTTTCAACACTGTAGTGTGTGGGAAGTCTTTACTAAGGCTGATCCCACACCACCTGTGTTTATTGTCTGGGGTTTGACCACCTCGATTCAGACTGCCAGATTTGTAAAATGTTCCTGCAGCTACCCTGGAAAAAGAGTTGGTAGACTCAGGAAAGGAGGCCAAAGTCCGCTGACCGGATGGCCAGCCTGGTTGGTTCCAACCGAACCAGAAGATGCCCTCTGACCAGGGCAAAACTTCTTCTGGCAAAGGAGAACCGATTCCAAGGAGTCGGTTCTGGTTAAGAGAACAAGAAGGATAAATCAGCGGTGCGGATCCAAGGTTCTTTCTCCGACCGCTGATGAAATAATAAGCGATAAAAATTGTTCGAGTCGCTATTCGGACCTGACTGAACCGGCACCATTAGAAGGCGCTCGTTTGGTCTGTTCCACTGGTTCTGGATTATGATTTAGAGGACTCTTATGAACCGGAGGAGGAGGAAGGAGAGTATGAGGAAAGTGAGTGTGATTATGAAAGTCTGGATGTTTCCATTGACCCGGACATCTCCCCAGACAGACCTTCAGGAGTGTCTCCTTCTAGGCTTTCTGAGTCCCCTTCCCATTTCATGTTTTACAAGAAAGTGGCTGAAACTCTTCAGCTTCCTATGGAAGAAGCTGTGGATGACCAGGAGGAGCATGACTATGTTGAAATGATGGATATCCCAGAGTCCAGGAGGCTGTCTATTCCCCTTCATAAGTCCTTTGGGAAACAGACAATGAAAATTTTAAAGACTCCTAATTCTGTACCTCCTGTGGATAAGAGAATGGACAAGAGGTATACTCTCTCAGGCTCAGATATGGAGTTCCTTACCCAGCAATGCAGCCATGTTGGGGTAGTGCAGGCTGCAGCCTGTGATAAGGCAAATATATCCTTGGCTTCACACACCCCAGATAAGGACTCCAGGAGGATTGATGCCATGGCAAAGAAACAGTACATGGCAGCATCCTTGGGACTCAGGCAGGCTAATTATATGGCCTATACAGCTAGATATCAGAAATCTAGATGGGACACTGTAATGGCTTTAGCTAAACAGGTCCCTGGCCAGCTTGCCAAGGAGCTGGAGCAGGTGGCTGCAGATGGTATTGAGGCATCCAAGGTGCAATTCCATGCTGCAGTAGACTCCAATGATGTTTCATCTAGAGTCATGGCTGTATCTGTGGCCCTTCGTAGGATGGCTTGGCTCAGATGTACTAGTCTGTCTCAGGATACCCAGACTAAGGCCATGGATTTTCCTGTTGTGGGTAATTCTCTTTTTGGGGAGCAAACGGAGAACTACATGAAGAAAATGGATGAGTACAGGACCACCTACAGGAGTGCTCAGGCCAAGGAAAGGCAAGCCACTCCTCAGAAGCAGCATCCCAGGGGCAGGGGCAGGGGCAGGCTTTTTCATAGGCCTTTCTACCAATCCCAGGCCTCCTCTTCTGCTTATGCTCATAGGGGGTTCTTTAGAGGGAGAGGCAGACGGGGTACAAGCAGGCCTGCTTCTACCCCTCGCCTAAAGCCCCTGCCAAACAGGCACCCTGATGGGTTTGCCAGGGCCGATTCTCCACTACCTGTAGGGGGCAGGCTGGCTTACTTTGTCCAGGACTGGATGTCTTTAACATCAGACAAATGGGTCCTGGAAGTAGTAAGCCAGGGTCTGGTTCTCAGCTTCAAAAAATTTCCAAAGATGAGAACCAGATCCTTTCCACCTGCAAACTCTTCAGAGGCACTTGCCCTGGAGGCAGAGGTCTCTTCCTCTTGGCTCTCAGAGCTATAGAAAGGGTTCCACCTCCACACAAAGGGAAAGGATTGTACCCAGGTACTTCCTCACCCCAAAAAGACAGGAGAATGGTGGCCCATCCTGGATCTCAGATATTTAAACAAGCACCTTTTAAAGCCAAAGTTCAAAATGGTGACTCTGGGAACAATTCTACCTCTTCTAAGGCCAGGGGACTGCTAGTCTCCCTGGACCTCAAGGATGCCTATTTCCATATTCTCATCAGAAGCTCCCATCGAAAATACCTCAGGTTTGAGCTGCCCTCAGGCCACTACCAATTCAGAGCAATGCCCTTCGGCCTAACCTCTGCTCCAAGGGTGTTCACAAAATGCCTGGCAGTAGTAGTTGCCTTCCTAAGAAGAAAAAGGATTTCCATCTTCCCATACCTGGACTACTGGCTCATAGTAGGCCAGTCCCCAGACCAAGTCAAGTTACATCTACAGATAACTCAGCAACTGCTTACTTCTCTAGGTTTCCTTCTGAATCTTTCAAAGTCAGTTCTAGAGCCTGTACAGCTCCTCACCTTCATAGGCGCAGAGCTAGATACAGTAAAGGCAAGAGTCTTCCTTCCCCTGGACAGGGCAAGGACCCTCATTTCACTGGCCTCTTCATTCACCCTCCAGGTGTCTCGACCAGCAAGGCATTTTCTACAGCTCCTGGGGCACATGGCTGCTTCTACAGCAGTGGTGCAGGGAGCAAGATTTCAGATGAGGGACATTCAGTTCCACTTGAGAGCCTTTTGGTCTCAGAAAAAGGACCCTCTGACCAAACTGATTCCAGTGACTCGAACCCTGATCCAGGCATTACAGTGGTGGCAGGATCAGGACAATCTAAGACAGGGAGTTCCTTTTGTCACTCAGTCTCACTTTCTAATCCTTACTACAGATGCCTCCCTCTTGGGGGGAGCCCATTTAGGAGATCTGACCACCCAAGGGTTGTGGTCTCCTCGGGAATCTCTGCTTCACATCAATCTGTTAGAACTCAGAGCAGTGTTTCTAGCACTTCAAGCTTTTTCCTAGTCTGTTCAGAACAAAGTAGTTCAGATCAGGACAGACAATACCACCACCACAATGTGATATATCAACAAGCAAGGGGCACTCAGTCTATGGCCTTGTGCACAGAGGCAATGAAGTTATGGTCTCTGGCCTATTCCCTGAACACCTCTCTTACAGCAGTACACCTCCCAGGCAAGGACAATGTCCTGGCAGATGCTTTCAGCAGGATATCTCAGGGCCATCACGAATGGTCCCTGGATCCCCTGGTTTTGAAGGTGATCTTCTCCAGATGGGGCACCCCACAGATGGGTCTTTTTGCAGCCCCAGACAATCACCAGCTTCCTCTCTTTTGCTGCAGGCCCCCAGTGTTGGGCTCAGTCCCCCTGGATGCCCTAGTTCTCAATTGGGAAGGGAAGTTCCTGTATGCTTTTCCCCCCTTCCCTCTCCTGTTCAAGGTGTTAGTCAAAATCAGGTCTCAACCCTGCAAGGTGATTCTGATTGCCCCAGACTGGGCCAGACAGCCCTGGTACCCTCTCCTGTTGTCCTTAGCAGTCCACCTTCCCCTGTCTCTTCCCAGGAATTACAACCTGTTAACATGTGCTATGGGGAGGGTTTGGTATCCGAATCTCAAATCTCTCAATCTCAAGGCCTTGCTCTTGAAGAGTTAGAGTTTGCTGATTTGCACCTCTCTCAAGGTGTTATGGATATCCTAAAGGCTTCTCGGAAGCCTTCCACCAGAAACACTTACAACTCCAAATGGAAAAGATTCTCTATGTGGTGCTCTGGGAAGCATATTTCTCTAGGAGTCTGCTGGCCTGCCCACAGTCCTTGACTATATGTTCATCTTAATAACTTGGACTCAGACCAGCTACACTAAGAGTGCATCTGGCAGCTGTCTCTGCTTTTCTTTCAGCAGGTGAGCCTCTTCCCTTTCGGCTCATCCTGTATTCTCTAAATTTTCAAGGGATTGCTTCATACCAATCCTCCATTCAGGACCCTGCCTCTGTTTGGGACCTTAATGTTTGCATTGCCCAGCTTATGCAACCCTCTTTTGAGCCTTTGTCCTCAGCAGAGCTTAAGTACTTGACTTGGAAAACTGTTTTCTTGGTGGCCATCACTTCTGCCAGGCGCATAAGCGAGTTACAAGCCCTGTCAGTAGAGCCTGATTTTATCTGTTTCCATAGAGATAAGGTGGTCCTCAGGACTAACAGGAAGTTTTTACCTAAGGTGGTTTCAGACTTCCACCTTAACCAGTCTATGTCTCTTCCTGTTTTCTTCACTGACCATTCCTCCTCTGGGGAGAGGAGGCTGCACAGTTTGGAAGTGAAAAGGGCCCTTAGCTACTACATAGAGCGTACCAAGGGTCACAGGTTTGACTCCTTCCAACTGTTCCTCACTTATGGTGAGGTTGGTAAGGGAAAACCTGCCACTAAGAGATCTATTGCCAGGTGGATTGTCTCTTGCATTCAATTTTGCTATGAAAAACTAGGCAAGACTCCACCCTCAGGCCTGAGGGCTCACTCTACCAGAGGTACAGCTGCTTCCCTGGCTGCTGCCAGGGATATTCCTATCTTAGAGATATGTCAAGCAGCTACCTGGACACAGTTCACACTTTTACCAAGCATGACTCTCTGGATATCCAGGCTAGGAGTGATGCTCGGTTTGGCACAGCAGTGCTCCAGAGCCTATTTCCTAGGTAGGTTCTGTCCCTCCTCCATGGAGGTACTGCTTGGTAGTCTGCAATTTGTCAGAATACAGCAAGACTTCATGTTGTTTGAAGAAAAAATTACTCACCTTAGTAATGTTGTTTCTTCTAATGGAGTCTTGCTGTATTCTGACCTCCCCGCCTCCCTCTCAGAACCTTTGTTTTGGGATGTGGGTGGGCAGTAGCAGTGTTGGTACTCAAGAGGTGCCCCACCCTTTATTTATCACCCCTTTACTTTGGGTGAATGGGTGTTATGTTTGTTTCATTTTTTGGGTTTCCTGACTTGAGTCTTTGTTTTGGGACCAAAATCTGTTTATTACATTTAGTAGCCAGTTGGCTAGTGTAGGTTTACAGCTTCCACACAGGACACTCAGTGAGTATAGCTCGTAAAGATCTGACGGTTTGAGTTCAAACAGCAACAGACAGAGTCTCAACAGAGCTCGAGCTCAGCGTTCCATGCCTGGCATGGAAAGTTAACTCTTTCATCTCCAGGGCAGTTCGAAGGTTGGGCCTCACTGCAATTTGTCAGAATACAGCAAGACTCCATTAGAAGAAGCAACATTACTAAGGTGAGTAATTGTTTTCTTATGGCCCGTCATACTTCTTCCTCTGTAAGCCTAGTGTCAAACGATGTTTTACTGTCTTCCAACAACTGAGGTAACTGTATCCTCTCAAAAAATTGTCCATTTTTTTCTTGGGGACTGTTCCCTGGTATATACTTTCTGATAGAAATTCCTAAGCACTGGTTAATATCTTCCCTTTTTTTTTGCTCCCCGCCCTTGCACCCCAGCTGGCCACTCCTTGGGCCGCCTAGGACCCTGCCATCAACCTCCCTAACTTATTGGCATCTGCCGTCCCATGTCAGCGGCCCGCAGTGGTAACGTAATATATCCTTCATCGGGTGGATCCTCTCTTCTGGGGAGGAAGCCAGTAGGCGTAATCAGTTGGCCCGGGTGCTGCTGGGGTTGGACTGGGCTGTCCAGGGCTCTGTGGTGGCAAGGGTCCAGCAGCTATCATCCGGTCAGCCATGGTGCCATTTTTTCCATTTTCTCCCTAGGGAGCGTGGCATGCCACTGATGTCAAGGTGTACGCCGACGTCCATCACGCTCCCCATGTCAGCGGGGCCTGACACATTGCTGTTATCCTAGGCCTCCGCCAGGAACTAGAAAACGCCAGGCCGCAGAACCCCCTCCTTCCCCCGGGAGAATGCGAGCAGTCGTCGGACGCTCAAGCCTTCTCTGCTCGGCCGGTCTTCTGGCACCCAAGTCCATTCTCGAACCCGGGTCGCCTGCATCATAAGTGGAAATCCAACCGCTGCGCTGACAGGCTGGCTTAATATCTTCCCTTTAATTAAGGTGTCCCAGTACTCACTGACTGAATATTGCTGTGATTCAGGCTTTCTGGTATGCCTTTTTAATGCAATAAGCCAAAAGGTGACTGTCCCTCTCTCCTGCCTCAAAGTATCTCTGACAAGTATGAAAAAGGGAAATGCTGCTGTTTGGTTATATCATTTTTCAAACAACATGAAGTCTTGCTATATTATGACAGTAGCAGTTTGATCCAGCTCTAGAACTGCTCCGGAGGTGAAATGGTTATTCCAAAATAGAATTTTGGCCACGAGCTCTAAGAATCAGCTCTATCTGTGTTATTTCAAACCTGAACTGTCAGATTCTTTACTCCGCCTCAGTGAACAGTCGCTCCAGAGATTTCTCCTACTGCTCGGTTCATTTCTTGGTTTAAAAAGTGTTTTCTCGGTTGGATTCAACCGAGAATAGTTTTATTTTAACCGCAAAACTGTTCGGTTCAAGCTCTATCTGTGGTAACCGTAAGTAAATTGAAGGTTTTGTCTGTGTGGAACTTGTAAGTTATCGGTTCGGTTTTGAACCGATCAGTTGGGTTTAAAACTCATTTAAAACTAAAATTTAATATTTTAGAGTGCGGTTCCCGGTTCTTATCGGTTCTAAAAAACCGGATTTATTACGTTTTTTTCCAATACCCGTGACACGTTAGGAACCGATAAGGGTGTCTTGCCTGGCACTGCCGTTAAAAGGGCAAGTTTTCTGGTTAGTGGCATTATGTCTAAGAAACCCAAAAGAAAAACTGGCCCACTGGGTTTCAACACTGTGATGTTTGTGGGGAAGTCTTTGCCAAGGCTGACCCACACACCACATGTGTTTATTGTCTGGGGTTTGACCACCTCCAGTCAGACTGCCAGATATGTGAAATTTCCCTGCAGCCACCCTGGAAAAAGATTGGGTGGCTCGGGAGCGAGAGCAAAAGTCCGCTGGCCCGGATGGCCAGCCCGGTTGGTGCAACCAACCGGAGGGAGTGCCCTCTGACCAGGCGAGACTTCCTCAAGTAAAGAAAAGCTGGTTCTGAGGAACCAATTCCAGTAAAAGAAACAAGAAAATCAGCAGGTCTGGGTCCAAAACCCTTCTCCAGCTGCTGCAGATAACAAAAGCCATACAAATTGTCCAGTCACTGTCTCAGGGTCCGTCCGAACCGCCACTATCTGGCAAAAGGTCGGTTCGTCCGGTCCCAGTGGTTCAGGAATATGATATTGAGGAACCAGAGGAGGGGGAGGATGATTATGAACAGTATGAATGTGGCTGGGAAGGTCTGGGTGTGCCCATTGAACCGGACATCTCCCCAGACAGACCTTTAGAATCTCCCCCTATGCTGTCTGAGTCCCCATCTCATTTCATGTTTTACAAAAAAGTTGCTGAAACCCTCCAGCTTCCTTTGGAGGAAGCTGTGGATGAGCAAGAGGAGCCTGATTTTGTAGAAATGATGGATATTCCAGAGTCTAGGAGATTGTCTATTCCTTTACATAAGTCTTTTGGAAGCAAACAATAAAAATGTTAAAACTCCTAATTCTGTGCCTCCTGTAGATAAAAAGATGGACAGAAGGTACACATTGTCAGGTCCTGATACAGAATTCCTTTCTCAGCAATGCAGTCATGTTAGTAGTTCAGGCTGCAGCCTGTGATAAAGCTAATATTCCCTGGCTTCACATCCTCCTGACAAGGATTCCAGGAAGATTGATGCCATGGCAAAAAAACAGTATATGGCAGCCTCTCTGGGACTCAGGCAAGCAAATTATATGGCTTATGTAGCTAGGTATCAGAAATCTAGATGGGATACTGTGATGCAATTAGCCAAGCAAGCCCATGGCCAGCTGGCTGGTGAACTAGAACAGGTGGCTGCTGATGGCATTGAGGCTTCTAAGGTTCAGTTTCATGCTGCTGTGGATGTTAATGATGTTTCCTCTAGGGTCATGGCCACATCTGTAGCTTTTCATAGGTTGGCCTGGCTCAGGTGTACTAGTCTGTCACAGGATACCCAGACTAAGGCTATGGATTTTCCTGTGGTGGGGAATTCTCTGTTTGGGGAGCAGACAGAGAACTACATGAAAAGATGGATGAATATAGGACTACTTACAAGAGTGCCCAGGCTAGAGAGGCGGCAAGCCACCCTCAAAGGCATACCCCCAGGGGTAGGGGAGGCTTTTCACAGGCCTTTACCAGACTCAGGCCTCCTCTGCCTATGCTCAGAGGGGCTTCTTCAGAGGCAGAGGCAGACGAGGGGTGGGCAGACCTGCTCCCACCCCCCAGCCTAAAGCTCCTGCTAAGCAGGCACCCTGATGGGGTGCCCAGGGCCGATTCTCCTGTACCGGTAGGGGGAAGGCTGGCTTACTTCAGCCAGAATTGGGCTTCTTTAACCTCAGACAAGTGGGTTCTGGAAGTAGTAAGCCAGGGTCTGGTGCTCAGCCTCAAAAAGTTTCCCAAGTTGAGAAGCAGACTTTTTCTACCTGCAAGTGCTTCAGAGACCCTTGCTCTGGAAGCAGAGGTCTCATCCCTGTTAGCTCTCAGGAGCAGTAGTGGGTTCCTCCCTGCACCAGGGCAGGGGTCTGTATTCAGATACTTTCTTACCCCAAAAAAGACAGGAGAATGGTGGCCCATATTAGATCTCAGATATCTGAACAAGCATCTTTTGAAACCAAAGTTCAAAATGGTAACTCTGGCAATGATTTTACCCTCCGTAAGGCCAGGGGACTGGCTAGCCTCCCTGGACCTCAAGGATGCCTATTTCCATGTCCTAATCATAAGCTCCCATCGAAAGTACCTCAGATTCGAACTGCCCTCAGGTCATTACCAGTTCAGAGCAATGCCCTTGGCCTTACCTCTGCCCCAAGGGTATTCACAAAGTGTCTAGCAGTGGCAGTGGCTCACTTAAGGAGGCAAAGGATTGCTGTTTTTCCCTATCTAGACGACTGGCTCATTGTAGGCCAGTCCCAGAACAGGTAAAATCTCACCTGCAGGTCACCAGCAGCTTCTCACCTCCTGGGCTTTCTGCTAAATCTACCAAAGTCGGTTCTGGAACCAGTCAGGTACTCACCTTTATAGGGCAGAATTGGACACAAAGCTAGCCAGAGCCTTTCTTCCCTTAGAAAGGGTAAGGAATTTAGTGGCTCTGGCCTCCTCCTTCACTCTGCAGGTCTCTCGACCAGCAAGACACTTTCTGCAGCTCCTGGGGCACATGGCTGCATCCACAGCTGTTGTGCAGGGAGCAAGATTTCAGATGAGAGACATTCAGTTTCACTTGAGAACCTATTTGTTTCAGAGAAGAGACCCCCTTTCCAAGTTGGTCCCAGTGACTCGAACCTTGATCCTAGCCCTCCAGTGGTGGCAGAATCAGAGCAATTTAAGATTGGGGTTCCCCTTCATTCCCCCTACTCACGACTTGACTCTCACTACAGATGCTTCCCTTCTGGGTTGGGGAGCCCACATGGGTGACCTTTCCACTCAGGAGTGTGGTCCCCCAGGAATCTCTGCTCCACATCAATTTGCTGGAACTCAGAGCTGTCTTTTTAGCTCTTCAAGCATTTTCTGCATCTGTCCACGACAAGGTGATACAAGTCAGAACAGACAACACCACAACAATGTGGTACAGCAACAAACAGGGGGGCACTCGGTCTTCGGCCTTGTGCACCGAGGCAATGAAGTTGTGGTCTCTGGCCTATTCCCTGAACACTTCCCTCATAGCAGTTCATCTTCCAGGGAAGGACAATATCCTAGCGGATGCTCTCAGCAGGATTTCCCAGGGCCATCACGAATGGTCCCTGGATCATCAAGTGCTGGGGATAGTCTTTGCCAGATGGGGCACCCCTCAGATAGATCTTTTTGCAGCCCCAGACAATCACAAACTTCCTCTGTTCTGTTGCAGGCCTCCAGTGCTGGGCTCAGTTCCCTGGATGCCATTCTTCTGGATTGGGAGGGAAGTTTCTCATGCTTTTCCCTTCCTCTCCTATTCAAAGTACTAGTCAATATCAAATCTCAGCCTTACAGGGTGATTCTGATTGCCCCGAATTGGGCCAGGCAGCCCTGGTACCCACTCCTTCTGTCACTGACAATCCATCTTCCCCTTTGCCTCCCCAGGAATCACAACCTGTTGACTTGTGCCCAGGGAAGGGTTTGGTATCCGGACCTCAAATTCCTCAACCTAAAGGCCTGGCTCTTGAGGAGTTAGAGTTTGCTGATTTACACCTCTCTCAGGGTGTTCTGGAGATCCTAAAGGCTTCTAGAAAGCCTTCCACTAGGGCTACTTATAATTCTAAATGGAAAAGGTTTTCCATTTGGTGTGCTGGGAAAAACATTTCCCCAGAATCTGCTGATTTGCCCATTGTGTTAGATTACATGGTACATCTTAATTCCTTGGGTCTCAGACCAGCTACCCTGAGAGTTCATTTGGCAGCTGTATCTGCTTTTGTGTCAGCAGGAAAGTCATCCCTCTTTCCTCTCATCCTGTGTTTTCCAAGTTTTTAAGGGATTACTCCATACTAATCCACCCTTTCGGAACCGGCCTGCTTGGGACCTTAATGTTTGCATTGCCCAGTTAATGCAACCCCTTTTGAACCTCTGTCTTCTGCAGAGCTTAAGTACCTAACTTGGAAAACTGTTTTCTAGTGGCTATCACTTCTGCCAGACGATAAGTGAGTTGCAAGCCTTGTCAGTGAAACTGACTTTATTTCTTTCCACAGGATTAAGGTAGTCCTTAGGACTAATAGGAAGTTTTTGCCTAAGGTGGTTTCAGATTTCCATCTTAATCAATCTATCTCCCGTCCAGTATTTTCACTGATCACTCCTCTTCTGGTGAGAGGAGGTTGCACAGCCTGGATGTTAAGAGAGCTCTTAGTTACTATATAGAGCGTGCACAAGGTCACAGGTTGAATCCTCCATTTTTCCTTACCTATGGTGAAGTTGGGAAAGGCAAACCTGCCACTAAGAGATCAATTGCCAGGTGGATTGTCTCTTGTATCCAATTTGTTATCAGAAACTGGGCAGAGCCCCCGGTTTGAGGCTCATTCTACCAGGGGTACAGCTAGTCTCTAGCTGCTGCCAGAGACATCCCTATATTAGAATTTGCCAGGCTGAAACTTGGAAAGCGGTACACACTTTTACCAAGCATTACTCCTGGATGTCCAGGCAGGAGAGATGTTCGGTTTGGCACAGCTGTTCTTCAGAGCCTATTCCCTAAGTAGGTTCTGCCCCTCCTCCATGGAGGTACTGCTGTGTATTCTGCTACTGTCATAATATAGCAAGACTTCATGTTGTTTGAAGAAAAAATTACTCACCTTAGTAATGTTGTTTCTTCTAATGGAGTCTTGCTATATTATGACCTCCCCCCCAACCTGCCCCTCTCAGAACCTCTACTTGGGTGGGGTGCGGGCAACTTGGTGTGGGCACCTTTTTATGCCCTGTTAGCATTTTTGTCCCCTTTTGGGGCTTTGGTGGTGTGTGTGTGTGTGTGTGTGTGTGTGTGTGTGTGTTTTATTATACTTATGTTTTATTCTCATAGTATTAGAATTGTGTTAGTATTTCTGGTCCCCTGACTTGAGTCTTGGGTGTTGGGACCAGCAATGGTTGTTATTATTTAGGTAGCCATTTGGCTAGTGTAGTTACAGCTTCCACACAGACCTTAGTGAGTTTGGCTCAGAAGATCTGACAGTTCAGGTTTGAAATAACACAGATAGAGCTGCTTCTTAGAGCTCGTGGCCAAAATTCTATTTTGGAATGGTTTTAACCATTTCACCTCCGGAGCAGTTCTAGAGCTGGATCAAACTGCTACTGTCATAATATAGCAAGACTCCATTAGAAGAAACAACATTACTAAGGTGAGTAATTTTTTCGTTTAGTTCATACTAAGCTTGGATCAATTTTCTCAGGTTAACCTGTGATGGGGATTCAGCATATGACTTTTCTAACTGTGGGAACTGAATGGTTCCAGATGACCCCAGAGCGCTGACATTGGTTCCTGCCCAACACTGCAGCCAGTGCTGAAATCACTGGACTAGAGCATAAGACTACAGAGAATCACTGACCTTACTTTTTTTCTTTTAGCAGCTATGTAGTGAAGCCCTGACCTTTTTGCTTCACAGTTCATTCAGTTGCACAGTTCTGTGAGCTGTGCAGTGCAGATCTGCTACTTTTTTTATTTTGCTGTTAATCTGTTTCCTCCACTAGCATTACAGTGCTCCCTCCTGCCAGGTCACCCAGTTCCGTCTCCCTGTCGCAGCTTACCTCTCCGCTTTCCTCCACGACTTTCCTCCCCGTGGCGGTGCAGCAGGGATCCCTCAACCTGCTGGAACGGATCCGTGGGGGTTACAGGCTGCAAATTGTGAATGGGGCCTGCGGTGACCGGCATCCATCCTGCTGAGGAGCCATTTTTCTGTTTTTCTCCCCTTCCCAAGTGTGGCACGGTGGCATGCAGTGATGCCAATGGCCAAGCTGCGTATGCTGCCATACGCACCTCACTGGGCGTCTGCCCTGTAACCACCCCCTATGTGTGAGCCACCAGTGCTGGTCCCTAGCTTCCACTAGGGGTCAGGCATGCAGCAGACTTTGTCCCACCCCCTCCCCAGGAGAGGAGAGGAGAGCTGTCCTCAGGTTGCTCGATCCTCTCCCTCCCCAGCCGACCCCCGACGGCCCACGCACACTGCTCACACAGGTCACCGGCGTGGCAGAAGGTAAGGCAGGATGCCTCAGCCCTCCATGCCACTGGACCGGTCGGCAGATCTGCTACTTGGTTGCTTTTCTTGTCAGCTGCTCAGTCCTCAGGGCTGCACAGCCTGACTTGAATTTCAGCCTGACTTGTGTCTTTTGCTGAACTGATCAATCCTTCACGGCACTGTTTTCATGATTTGCATATCCCGAACTGTTTTTTTTTTTTTTTTTATTATTATTGATTTATGCTTCTGTGTCGCGGCCCTGCCTCAGGAGGGAGCCCCCAGCCCTGTCCCCCGGCGTCCACCATCTGGGCTGACCCGTACTCCCAGGGCTTACCCCCTGGTGGGACTGGCAGTGTTCCCTAACCCCCACCGGAGACCGGATCCAGTGTGGCCAACCCACAGCTTACCAGGAATGGGGCCTGCGAGGTGCACTCCTTCATTCTCTGCGACACTCCTTTTTCCTCCGTTTTCCCCCTTACGGAGGTGAGGCATGCAATGACGCTTGCAGAGAGAGCGCGCACACTTCCTCACCTGCTCCTCCAAGCATCTGCCCCATCTCATCCCCTTTCAGCAGCTTTGGTGCATTGCCCCCCATCTGCCGCTAGGGGCCAGTCGAACACTGACTGCTGGCGACCTCCCTCCCCAGAAAAGGAGAGCAGTCCACTTGATGCTCAATCCTCCTCCTCCTCCTCCTCCTCCTCTGCTGACCCCCCAGTGGCCTGTGCTCATTCCCGAACATGGGTCGCTGGCATAACGCAAGGTAAGGCATCCAGCATCTCAGCCCTCAGTGCCACTGGACCGGCCACTGAATTAGTTTCTTAGTGATTTTTCTGCCCCCCGTCACACACCTACTTCCTTTATTAAATACACTACCAGAGCAGAGAGACCCACCCACTTCCTACATGGTTATACTTCACTTTCCCTCTTAAAAGGGAAGCACCTAACAGCTACAGCAAAGCACTTAAAGGGGTAATACCTAGATCCACAATACTAGGATTTCTTTACCTCTCCATTAGAATAAACTCCATTCTTACCCCAGGAATCCTTTAGCATCAGTAACTTTTTGCACCTAGCTGGCTAGGTGCAGTTGCCCCAGAGGTGTGCCTTTAAGAGTTATTTAATGAGCGTAGGGCCAAGCCAGTCAAAAGACAGGAGGGGGGTGTGAACTGAGTGAGAGCTGTTGACTGCTTCAGAAGTTTTTCTCCGTGGGACTGAGCAATATTGCCTCTGAGGTGTCTCCCAACTTTCCTTGTTGACAGCCTCCTAGTGCTCATCTGGGAAAAGTTTTCCTCATAAATTATTTCCTTTAGTGTGCTGAGTGAAAATTGTTACTTTTTCATTAGCGCTGTGCAAATTTTTTATTTTTAGCACGATGGCGCTATATAGACTTTATTTTTACCGTGACTATTTAGTTTAAAGCCTAATTTTATCATGGGTCCTTATTTTCGACAGTTTCCTTGATTTTGGCTAAATTCTTGTGGGAACCATCGAATTAGGGACAGTTGCCTTGTTTTTTACCTCAGACCTCGTGGGGTTTACCGTGAGGCACCAGCAGTAGATTTCAAACTTAAACAGTGCCTGTGGGTTTTCTCTCTAGATTGGCAACTATGAGGAAACCTTTTTTGTTATATTACTGGACCTTGGTATCATCTGTGTCAGGACTGTCCGTAAGGGTCCAGCAGCCACCTGTGCGCAGTTGAGTGTTACTGGCTTTCTAGTAAGATTGGCATTGGTATAGATCCCAGTTTTACAACCAAAAAAAAGGCACTGGTAATAGACAGAGTTTATTAACTGGGGCAGGACTGGCCGGTGGCATCATCACAGAAACCTGCACTCAGTTCATAGGTCCAGAACTGGTTTGCTTTGCTTAAATTGGCGAACATAGCAGACAGACCTTTGATAAATATGGCTGAGGATAAATCAAAGGCTTCCGACGAGGGGCCATTCAAAAGTACTAATACCAAAAGCAGAGGTGCTGAGGAACCCTCCAGATCCCAGTCAAAAAATAATGCTTCCAAAGATGAAGTTCCTCACAAATTGAAAAATAATAAGAGTGACGAAAAAAGGAAGCTTGATTAAGCCTCTGATGAAGTGGCTAAAAAGGAACTCTGTCAAGACAGATATGCTTCCGTTGCTTCTGGGAAAGCCAATAGTGAGACAACAGGCAGCTAAACGCATACAGAAAAAACAAAACACTTACAAACTGCGCAGGTTCTTCCGTCAGTGCAAGATATGGAAAAAGCATGGCAACTGTTTCAGACCCTTCAAAAGATGGGTCCTCGATTTACTGGGGCTGACACGCACTCTTCTACAGTTCTCTGTTCTGTAGACTGTGAGGGTGACGCAGATGATGATCAATTTTATGATGCCCCTGACATGGACTTTGAGGGTCTTGAGCCCCAGGAGTCCCTGGATCCTTGCCTTGTGGATCCCTCGGGTGACCATGAGGATCCTTCCTCTATGTTTACATTTATACAAAATATGTTGGATACCCTGGACCTCCCTACGCAGGAGCCCAGCCAGGATGTCGATGAAGACGAAGATTATAGGGAGATGAAGGGTCTTTCATCCTCAGAGACCCTGGTCGCCCCTATCTATAATGCATTTAGAAAATTACCATGAAGGTGCTTCAACACCCCACTTCAGTACTAGGGGTTGATAAGCGGCTTGAGAGAAAATATAAATTGTCTAAAAATGGTACCAAGTACCTGTCAGCACACCCTAGCCATGAGAATATAGTGCAGCAGGCAGCTTGTGACAAAGCTGGAGTCTCCTTGTCGCCCTCTCCCCCTGACAAGGATTCCAAGAAAATTGACTTTATAGCAAAGAACATGTTTGCCACAGCTTCCCTGCTTCTCAGGCTTTCTTCTTACATGGCATTCACAGCCATATATCAGAAAACCCTTTGGAAATCTGTCCAGGCTATTGCCCGTAACGGATCAGATTCTATGGTGTAGGAGCTGGTGGATACGTCAAAAATTGCCTTGGAAGCTACTATGTACCAATTCCATATGGCAGATGACAATAATGATGCAGCCTCTAGGGCGATGGCCCATGTCATATCTCAGAGATGCTTCGCCTGACTTAGAACAACCAGTCTGACCACAGACACTCGGAACAAGACCATGGATTTTCCTTGTGATCAAAATATGTTGTTTGATTACAGAACCACTGAGTACATGAAAAAGGTCGATGAGTACAAAGCCTCCTGGCAGAGCCATTCATCAAGCTTAAACGTGCAACCCCTCAGACATCCCGTCCCAGGGGCGGTAGGGGCAGAAGTTTTGTTCACAGGCCTTACAGTCCCTATCCCTAATCTGACTTTAGCCAGTACAGGAGGTCATTCAGAGGCAGGGGCAGAAGGGGCCAAAGAAGAGCCACCTCTACCCAGCCATCTGCCTCTCAGTCTAATTCCTGATGCGAGTGTCCAGGTCGTCTCCCCGTTTCCGGTTGGAGACAGACTCTCTCACTATCTTCAGCACTGGTCCCTCATCACATCGGACAGGTGGGTGCTGGAGATAGTGGAGAAGGGTCTGTCATTACAGTTCAAGCAGCTGCCAGACCTTAAACATACCCAGGTGTCAAGACCTCTGTCACCATCACAGATACCGTTGTTGGAAACGGAGGTACGAAACCTTCTGGCTTTATGAGCAGTAGAGAGGGTCCCCACCCACGAGAAAGGCAAGGGCCTCTACTACAGGTATTTTCTGACACAAAGGAAAACTGGGGAGTGGCGACCTATCTTAGATCTCAGATATTTAAACAAACATCTGAAAAAAAACAAATTCAAAATGGTCACTCTGTCACTGGTCATACAGTCCTTACAGCAGGGCGACTGGCTTGCCTCCCTCGACTTAAAGGACACCTACTTCCACATACCCATGAGGAGATCTCACAAGAAGTTTCTTAGGTTCAAACTTCCTGCGGGTCACTATCAGTTCACCGCAATGCCCTTTGGTTTGTCCTTGGTCCCAAGAGTCTTTATCAAGTGTCTCTCAGGAGACTGGAATGCGCTGTCTACCCCTATCTGGACGACTGGCTCATGGTAGCAAAGTCTCCTTGCCAAGTCAAGGAATCTCTTTCCCTCACAGAACACACTCTGGAGTCTCTGGGTTTCCTGGTAAATCTCAAGAAATCTCCCCTGGAACCCAGCCAGCTGATCACCTTCATAGGGGCCCAGCTGGACACTCAGAAGGGATATGCTTTCCTTCCACAGGAAAGAATTCAGAGTTTCCTTTCAGTGGCAGATTCTTTCGCCCAGGGGCAGCCAAGACCAGCCAGACATTTCCTCAAACTTCTGGGACATATGGCCTCTATGACTGCAGTAGTCCCAGGGGTCAGGTACAGGATGAGACTCCTGCAAGCCTACCTCAGAGTTCGCTGGTCTCAGAGAAGCAACAGATTTTCAAAGTTAATGCCGGTGTCGGAGCAGCTCCTCCAAAACTTGCTGTGGTGGAAGGACCTGCAAATTTGCAGGCAGGGGTTCCCTTTCAAGCTCCTCTTCCCACAAAGGTGATCACCATAGATGCCTCCCTGTTGGGCTGGGGAGTTCATCTAGACAGTGCCTCAGTAAGTGTCAGCTGGACTCCCGAAAAGTCACAGTTGCACATAAATCTTTTGGAACTCAGAGCAGTCTTATCTAGCTCTCAAAGCTTTCGCTCCCAGCATAGAAGGGCAGGCAGTTCAAATTTGAATGGACAGCACCACTGCAATGCTCTATATAAACAAGCATGTTGGTACCAGATCAGGAACACTGTTTGGAAGCTCTGGTCTCTAGCATTCTCCCTGGGAGTCAGCCTCTCAGCTATTCACCTCCCAGGTAAACTCAATACTCTGGCGGATGCTCTAAGCCGCATCAGTCAAGGTCAGAGCGAATGGACACTGAGCAAGCAAGTACTAGCCACAGTGTTCAGGCAGTGAGGCACACCAGGCGTGGATCTGTTTGCCTCACCTCCATGTTTTCAGCTTCCTCAGTATTGTTGCAGGCCCCCAGTTCCAGGAACACTTCCTCTGTATGCCCTAATCCTGGACTGGTCAGGGAGGTTCCTATACCCATTTCCTCCCTTTCCCCTGATATTCATGGTTTTGCTGAAACTCAGGCAGCAGCCTGCATCAATGATCTTAGTGGCTCTGGACTGGCCCAGACAAGCTTGGAACCCTCTCCTTCTCTCAGTGTCCTGCAACAGGCCCATTCGCCTGCCTCTGACACACTCCCTGCTGACCCTTCCTCAGACAGGAGTGCAGTACCCAAACAAACACTCTCTTCACCTCAATGCCTGGTTCTTGAGGAGTTAGAGTTTCCATCCTCACAGTACTTTGAACAGGTCCTTAAGATACTGAGGATGGCTAAAAAAACGAACACTAAGAAGACTTATGCAGCCAAATGGAAAAGGTTTTCCCTCTGGTGCAGGAGCGAAAAGGTTGAACCCCTATCAGCTTCAGATCCTCAGCTGCTAGACTAACTGGTACACCTACAGGCGTCAGGCTTGAAACCATCTTCACTCAAGCTACACCTGGCGGCAATTTCAGCCTACCTTTAGGTGGGAAAGAAGAAATCAGTTTTTTTCCCACAACATTTTTAAAACAGTTTTTCAAAGGCCTCTTGCACCTCCAGCCTCCAACCAGGGAGCCGGTTCCTCCTTGGAGCCTGAACCTTTGCATAGATGGGCTCATGAATCCACCTTCCGAGCCTATGTCCACAGCCCACATCAAGTTTGTAACTTGGAAGACCGTCTTCCTGGTAACCATTATGTATGCTAGGAGGATTTCAGAGCTACAGGCCCTGTGCACTGAGCCGAATTACATCATCCCTCACAACGATAAAGTTGAGCTCAGGACAAATAGGAAATTTCTGTCAAAAGTGGTTTCAGAGTTTCCCTTGAACCAGTCCATTACTCTGCCTGTCTTTTTTACTGAGCCATCCACTCCTGGTGAGCAAAAGCTCCACAGCTTGGATGTCAAAAGAGCCATCTTTCACTACCTAGAGCACACTAGACAGTCCAGTGGCTCTTCCAGTCAGTTGTTCCTCACCTACAGGGATGTAGGCAGAAGAAGACCAGCTACCAAGAGAACTATTTCTCGTTGGTTGGTCTCTTGTATTAGATTCTGCTATGAGAATGCTGGTCAACAACCTCCAGTGGGGCTCAGGGCCCATTCCACCAGGGGCGCTGCAGCCTCGCTTGCAGCAGCAAGAGACATTCCCCTTCTGGATGTCTGCAAAGCAGCTACCTGGAAATCTGTGCACACCTTTGTGAAACACTACAGTTTGGATGTGCAGACCAGATCTGATGCCAAATTTCGCATGGCAGTTCTGCAGAGCCTCTTTCCTAAGTAGGTTCTCTGCCCACCTCCCACTCGGTACTGCTTGGTAGTCTGCAAAAAAGTTACTGATGCTAAAGGACTCCTGGGATAAGAAGAAAAAATGTGTCATTTCTTATTGATGAGTTTTTACCTCGTGTTGCTGTTTTCTATTTCCACTTTTGGACATTTGCATGTATTTTGAATCCTGTTGATTCATTTTCGGGGCATTTGCCCTCATTTTTCCTTGAAAAAATTCTGAAGCAGTCAACAGCTCTCACTCAGTTCACACCCCCTCCTGTCTTTTGATTGGCTTGGCCCTACGCTCATTAAATATCTCTTAAAGGCAGGGCAATTGCACCTAGCCAGCTAAGTGCAAAAAAGTTACTGATGCTAAAGGACCCCATGGAAGAAAGAAGATTACTGCAGTGAGTAATTTTTTCCTATTAGCCCCTCCCTTCAGACACAGTGATTACAGTTATTGTTACAGCGCTGTTTATGTTGTGTTAAATTCTTGAATTAGTCCCTGTAAATTGTTGAAACTGAATCATAGTGCTGCACAAACTGCACTTTGCTCACAGCTCCCTCATTATCTTGTTTGGGCCACTTCACAGTCTGTTTCTATCTAGTTCCCCTTATGTTCTCCAAACTAACTGCATACAACGTCTCTAATGGCGATGCACTCACTCTGCTTATTAACTCGGCAACTTCTTCTCCTATCAGTACTTCTAAGTCTTGGGTTAATTTGTACCGCACACCTGCCACATACCCAGCAATGTAAAATTGTTCAGAACCTACACTATGACTGTGGCTTCATCGCTAGGAATTTCTTCCATATGACAAAAGGTACATGGCCGCCCCTCTGGCTTCCACCGCAGCGATTTGAGTGGGCTGGTGCTGCAGGTCACTCCAACCATGCCTACTCTGCTACTCCAACTGGATACCTTCTCCTGATTATTGATAAAAGGGTGAGATGGGCAAAAAAGTGCTTTTTAACACTGCTTAATAAACTCAAGCAAAGACGCCTACTCTGGCTCATCCTGTTACTACTACTTCTTTCCGGCAATGTCCACCCTAACCCTGGCCCCTCCAGAAACGAACACACCATCACCCTGAGAAAGCAGGAGACTATCTCTGTGGCATCAGTAAATATATGCAGCCTTCTCTCAAAAATGGACAGCCTGCTGGCCTGGATAACTTAGCATAAACCTGATGTACTGTCTGTCATAGAGACATGGCTATACCCATCAGTTCTTGACTCGGCCGTAACCCTGCCAGGCTACAACATCTTCAGGCTGGACAGGCAATCTAAGCTTGGCAGTGGGTACGTTATCTACCTGAAGGACACAGTCTTCCTGTGCCAAACCTCGATTGCCTATCCCAGGCACTTGCTGTTAAAATATTTCTCGGGGCCCATAACAAAGCGTTGATAGTGTATTCACTATACTGTACGTGTCAGCAAAAAATTCTGAAGCTGGCCTACACAGCCTCCTGGGGTATATCCATAGTAACCCACTTACCTCAGAGACCATATTTCAGGGTGATTTTAATCTAAACTGGCTTTCACCCGTAAGCAGCTCAGCCAAAGACTATCTACTCTACACCTATCACAACTTAACTTTCATACTAGGTACAACTATAGAATGGTGACTTGCACCCTTCTCGACTGGATCCTCACCAACAGTCCTGATCACATCTCGAATGTTGTTGTACATCCTGACTCTAGTGACCACTCCCCGGTCTCTTGCTCCTGGACAGATAAATTCACTAAACCGCCCCCTCAAACAGTTTACAGCCGAGTTCTCAAATGTGGGCACCTTGAACCTCTAAAACTACACCTGAGCAACACCAACTGGTCTGAACTTGCCTCCATCACTGATGTTAACACAGCGCTTGAGCTTTTCATCTCTTGCTTCAATGCCACATGTGACATCCATGCTCCATTAAGGGTAAGGAAAGTCTGTGGTACGGTTAACTCCTGGATCATATCCAAACTTTTAACCAAGATAAAACTAAGGGACAACCTCTGGCACCAGGCAAAAACCACTGGGAAACCTGCCAATATCTAGTCCTACAAAGCTGCTAGGAATTTATGCACTCTGATCATCCAGGAGGAGAATAGCAACTACCATAGAGAAATGCTTGCCAACTCCTGGGGCAATAGCAGAAATTTTTGGTCAAACATTAAGGATGACACAGGCAATGTCCCAAAGGTGGCACCATCAGTGCTCAACATTGATGGAGTACCAACTATGGACCCTCTCAATATTGCAGATATCTTCCACAATGCTTTTTGTGATCCGAGTAGTGTCCTCCCACCAAACATCTTTGATGAATCACACTCCTCTACATCCACAAAGCAGCAAGAAGACTCACTTCATGTGCCTGCCAGTAATTGCAACATCAACCCTACCTTCTACTTTAAGAAAGTATCAGTTTCCTTGGTTAAAAGGCACCTACTCAAGGTCCTAGGTAAGCCATGGCACAGTATCGACTCCCTTGACCTAAAGCTAGATGCACTTACCCTTGATGAAGTATTAGCTCCTATCACTAAGATTTTCATCCTATCACTAAGCCAATCTCAATTCCCTCTCAGATGGAAAACTGCTCTGATAACTCCAGTACACAAGTCCGTACCGTTCAACACCAGTTACAGACCGATCTCTATCCTCCCCCATCGAAAGTCCTGGAGCGTAAAGTTGCGGACCAGTTAATTGACCACCATGAAAATTACTCCATCCAGTGCCTGCAGCAGCACAGCTTCAGGAAAGGGCACAGCGTGACAACTGCCCTCCTGGAATTCACTGAGTTCATTCATTAATCGCCCGACCAGGGGAGTCTTGTTGGTACAGCCTTCATAGATTTAATGAAGGCATTTGATATAGTGAACCATGCATTGCTGCTTAAACAATTAACCTCAGCAGGACTCTCAATTGACTCTATGCATTGGTTTAAAAGCTATCTGGAGGATCACTACCAAATGGTAAAAATCTCCAATGTCACCTCTGACTGGCAGAATATACGCTCAGACATACTGTACCGCAAGGATCCATCCTTGGCCCTCTCCTTTTCAGTATTTTCATAAATAATCTGCCACACTGTTGCCATCAATGAATTATTTTGTATGCAGATGATATTGTCATATTCCCAAGCCAACCTAACCCCACTCTTCTTGAATATCACCTTCAACTCGGTTTTGAGGAAGTCGAAAAATGATTCTGTGACCAGAAACTGGTACTAAACTACAAAAAAACGAAAGTTATGATGTTCAGCACCTCGCGCAGTAAGTGTAAAGCACATGCCCTCAATATTAAAAACCAACTTAGTGTTCCACTTAACCTGGTGGAGCATTTCAAATATCTGGGGGTTACCTTGATAGCCACTCACCTTGCCCAGCACATTGGAGAATGGCTAAGGCCGAAATATAAAAATTGCTCTCCCTTTTTATCGCATGTTGTAATCTAACTCCTGAAGCCCTCAAACTGACTATCCATAGCTCCATTCTCTCTATCATAGACTATGACCTCATTATTTATGGCTCTTCCCCCACTTCGAGGATATGTTGCCCTTAATAAGGCATGCAGGCTTCTTACAGGCTCCAACAACCTGGCGAATACCTGTGAACTTTACTCATAGACTGGCTGGCAACAGCTTAGTAGTAGGATTAAATATCAAACCTGCTTACTTGCCAAAAAAGCGCCCCTTGGCCTACCTTCTCATGGGTCTGCAGCACTACTGACACCTTCATGCAGTTCCAAGCACACTTGTTTATCTGTCAACCAACTACTCCATGTCCCCAGATGCCGAACTACACAAGGTCAGCGATCCTTCTCCTATAGAGCTCCCTTTTGGTTCAGTTCCTTGCATTTTGTTGGATCTTCTTCACCTAAATTTGGCCAATTCAAGCACCTGCTGAAACAGTACCTGGTATCTAACAGTTCCTGTGACTGCTTCCTCCAATGACTCCCCTTATCATGCATATGTCACTGCCTCCATTGTCAAAATCTTACCCTTTGTCAAATGCCTCCCCTAGACTCAACACCTTCCTCCCCTCCTCTCTGTTTTCTCTCCTGCCTCAACCTCTCTTCCTCTGGGTCCTCTTCCTCCACCTCCACCTCACCCCCCTGTCCCTTCCCAACTTTTTTCCTGTGTCCCATTTCAGGCTCCCTTGGTCTACCTTTTCCACTCCTCCCTTTTGCCCGTTGCTTAGCTTGACAAGGCCCAGGGCTGCTACTGTATCCCCCACCTCTCTTTAATTGCTAGTATAATTATTGTGTTTACCTATTATTTTCCTTGATTTGAGTTGTTACTGTGTCATTTAGACTACCACTGTTAGTTCTTCTGGATTTTAACTGTTCGTTTGTCATTTTAGATTACCTCTGTTCAGTATTCTTTTGTCTGGTTGTTACCCTCACCTACTGACATGGAACCTTTGTAAAAGAGCGCCTTGCACTCAAAGGTATTATAATCCTAGATAGAAATAAATAAATAAAAAATAAATAACTCCTTAATCCTCTCTTCTCACTATTTAGTGTTTTCTACCTTCATTTTCTTCTGTATGTAGGAAGTGTGACTGATAAGTCAACCTCAGAGGTAAGCCTTCAATCCCTCCAATAGGGCTTCCCCTGACACCTTCTGGATGTCATTGTTGAAAAAATATGCCATAATCTCCATGTTTATATAATTCAGCCATGCCTTATCCTTCAAACAACATGAAGTCTTGCTATATTATGACAATTGCAGTTTGTCCCACCATTAGAACTGCTCCGGAGGTGAAATAGTTAACTCCATTCCAAGAATGGAACTTAGAGCACGAGCTCTACAGAGAAGCTCTGTCTGTGTAGTTTCAAACCTGAACTGTCAGATTCTTTACTCCGCCTCACTGAACAGTCGCTCCGGAGATTTCTCCTACTGCTCGGTTCATTTCTCGGTTTAAACAATGTTTTCTCGGTTCGATTCAACCGAGAATAGTTTTATTTTAACCGCAAAACCGATCGGTTCAAGCTCTGTCTGTGGTATCGTAAGTAATTCATATTTTAATTCTGTGTGGAACTTGTAAGTTTTATCGGTTCGGTTTTGAACCGATCAGCTTGGTTTAAAACTTAAAATTTTAAAACTTGACATTTTAGAGTGCGGTTCCCGGTTCTTATCGGTTCTAAAAACAGTTTCATTACGGTTTTTCCAATATCCGTGACACGGTTAGGAACCGATAAGGGTGTCTTGCTTGGCACGGCCGCTCAAAGGCAAGTTTTTCTGGTTAGGCTGGCATTATGTCTGAGAAACCCAAAAGAAAAACCGGGCCCACTGGGTTTCAACACTGTGATGTCTGTGGGGAAGTCTTTGCCAAGGCTGACCCACATACCACATGTGTTTATTGTCTGGGGTTTGACCACCTCCAGTCAGACTGCCAGATTTGTAAGAATTTCCCTGCAGCCACCCTTTAAAAGAGATTGGGCAGGCTCAGGGAACGAGAGGCCAAAAAGTCCGCTGACCCGGGTGGCCAGCCCGGTTCGGTGCCAACCGAACCGGAGGGAGTGCCCTCTGACCAGGGCGAGACTTCCTCGGGCAAACGAAAAGCTGGCTCGGATGAACCAGTTCCAGTAAAGAGAACAAGAAAGTCAGCAGGTTTGGAGCCCAAAATTCTTTCTCCAACTGCTGCAGAGATAGCAAGAGCTATTCAGATTGTCCAGTCACTTTCTTCGGTCCCGTCCGAACCGCCACTAGCTGGTAAAAGGTCGGTTCGGTCGGTTCCATCGGTTCAGGAATATGATGTTGAGGAGTTTTATGAACCAGAGGAGGGGGAGGATGATTATGAGCAGTATGAATGTGACTTGGAGGGTCTGGGTGTGCCCATTGAACCAGACATCTCCCAGACAGACCTTTAGAATCTCCCCGATGCTTTCTGAGTCCCCTCTCATTTATGTTTTTACAAAAGTTGTTGAACCCTCCAGCTTCCTTTGGAGGAAGCTGTGGATGAGCAAGAGGAGCCTGATTTTGTAGAAATGATGGATATACAGAGTCTAGGAGATTGTCTATTCCTTTGCATAAGTCATTTAGGAAACAAACAATAAAATCTTAAAACTCCTAATTCTGTGCCTCCTGTAGATAAAAAGATGGACAGAAGGTACACACTGTCAGGTCCTGATACAGAATTCCTTTCTCAGCAATGCAGTCATGTTGGGGTAGTTCAAGCTGCAGCCTGTGATAAAGCTAATATTCCCCTGGCTTCACATCCTCCTGACAAGGATTCCAGGAAGATTGATGCCATGGCAAAAAAAAAAAAAAAAAGTACATGGCAGCGTCCTTGGGACTCAGGCAAGCAAATTATATGGCTTATGTAGCAAGGTATCAGAAATCTAGATGGGATACTGTTATGGAATTAGCCAAACAAGCCCCTGGCCAGCTTGCTAGTGAGCTGGAGCAGGTGGCTGCCGATAGCATTGAGGCTTCTAAGGTGCAGTTTCATGTGCTGTGGATTTTAATGATGTTTCTCTAGAGTCATGGCCACATCTGTAGCTTTTCAGTAGGTTGGCCTGGCTCAGGTGTACTAGCCTGTCACAGGATACCCAGACTAAGGCTATGGATTTTCCTGTGTGGAAATTCTCTGTTTGGGGAGCAGACAGAGAATTATATGAAAAAGATGGATGAATATAGGACTACCTATAAAAGTGCCCAAGCCAAGGAGCGGCAAGCCACTCCCCAGAGGCACACCCCCAGGGGTAGGGGTAGGCCTTTCCACAGGCCTTTTTACCAAACCCAGGCCTCTTCTGCTTATGCTCAGAGGGGGTTCTTCAGAGGCAGAGGCAGACGGGCGCGGGCAGGCCTGCCCCCACCCCTCACCCTAAAGCACCTGCCAAGCAGGCACCCTGATGGGGTGCCCAGGGCCGATTCTCCTTTACCAGTAGGGGGCAGGTTGGCTTACTTCAGTCAGAACTGGGTGTCTTTAACTTCAGACAAGTGGGTTCTGGAAGTAGTAAGCCAGGGTCTGGTTCTCAGCTTCAAAAGTTCCAAAGATGAGAATCAGGCCTTTTCTACCTACAAGCTCTTTAGAGACCTTTGCTCTAGAAGCAGAGGTCTCAAACCCTGTTAGCTCTCAGAGCGGTAGAAAGGGTTCCTCCCCTACACCAGGGCAAGGGTCTGTACTCCAGATACTTCCTTACCCCAAAAAAGACAGGAGAATGGCGGCCCATTTTAGACCTCAGATATCTGAACAAGCATCTTTTGAAACCAAAGTTCAGAATGGTAACTCTGGCAATGATTTTACCTTCTCTAAGGCCAGGGGACTGGCTAGCTTCCCTGGACCTCAAGGATGCCTATTTTCACGTCCTAATCAGAAGCTCCCACAGAAAGTACCTCAGATTCGAACTGCCCTCAGGTCATTACCAGTTCAGAGCAATGCCCTTCGACCTTACCTCTGCCCCAAGGGTATTCACAAAATGTCTGGCAGTAGCAGTGGCTCACTTAAGGAGGCAAAGGATTGCTGTTTTTCCCTATCTGGATGACTGGCTCATTGTAGGCCAGTCCCAGAACAGGTAAAATCTCACTTGCAAGTCACCCAGCAGCTTCTCACCTCCCTGGGCTTCCTGCTAAATCTACCAAAGTCAGTTCTGAACCAGTTCAGGTACTCACCTTCATAGGTGCAGAATTGGACACAAATCTGGCCAGAGCTTTTCTTCCCTTAGAAAGGGTAAGGAACTTGGTGGCTCTGGCCTCCTTCACTCTGCAGGTCTCTCGACCAGCAAGACACTTTTTGCAGCTCCTGGGGCACATGGCTGCGTCCACAGCTGTAGTGCAGGGAGCAAGATTTCAGATGAGAGACATTCAGTTTCACTTGAGAGCCTATTGGTCTCAGAAAGAGACCCCTTTCCAAGTTGGTCCCAGTGACCGAACCTTGATCCAGGCCTCCAGTGGTGGCAGGATCAGAGCAGCTTAAGACTGGGGTCCCCTTCATTCCCCTTTCTCACACTTTGACCCTCACTACGGATGCTTCCTCCTGGGGTGGGAGCCCACATGGCGACCTTTCCACTCAGGGAGTGTGGTCCCCAGGAATCTCTGCTCCACATCAATTTGCTGGAACTCAGAGCTGTCTTTTTAGCACTTCAGTTTCTGCTTCTGTCCAGAACAAAGTGGTACACGTCAGAACAGACAATACCACAACAATGTGGTACATCAACAAGCAGGGGCACTCGGTCTTGGCCTTGTGCACCGAGGCAATGAAGTTGTGGTCTCTGGCCTATTCCTGAACACTTCACTCATAGCAGTTCACCTTCCAGGAAAGGACAATGTCCTAGCAGATGCTCTCAGCAGGATTTCTCAGGGCCATCACGAATGGTCTCTGGATCCTCAAGTACTGGGGATAGTCTTTGCCAGATGGGGCACCCCTCAGATAGATCTTTTTGCAGCCCCAGACAATCACCAACTTCCACTGTTCTGTTGCAGGCCCCCAGTGTTGGGCTCAGTCCCCCTGGACGCCTTTCTCCTGGATTGGGAAGGGAAGTTTCTTTATGCTTTTCCCCCCTTCCCTCTCCTATTCAAGGTGTTAGTAAAAATCAGATCCCAGCCTTGCAGGGTGATTCTGATTGCCCCAGATTGGGCCAGGCAGCCCTGGTACCCAATCCTTCTGTCCCTGACAGTCCATCTCCCCCTGTGTCTCCCCAGGAATCACAAACTATTAACCTGTGCCCAGGGGAGAGTTTGGTATCCGAACCTCAAATCCCTCAACCTCAAGGCTTGGCTCTTGAGGAGTTAGAATTTGCTGACCTACACCTCTCTCAGGGTGTTCTTGAAATCCTAAAGGCTTCTAGGAAGCCTTCCACTAGGGCTACTTATAATTCTAAGTGGAAAAGGTTCTCCATTTGGTGTTTTGGGAAGCATATTTCCCCAGAATCTGCTGATTTGCCCATTGTGTTAGATTAGATGGTCCATCTTAATTCTTTGGGCCTGAGAGTTCATTTGGCAGCTGTCTCTGCTTTTGTTTCAGCAGGAAAGCCATCCTCTCTTTCCGCTCACCCTGTGTTTTCCAAGTTTTTTAAGGGATTACTCCATACTAATCCACCTTTTGGGATCGGCCCTGCCTGGACCTTAATGTTTGCATTGCCCAGTTAATGCAACCCCTTTGAACCTCTGTTTTCTGCAGAGCTTAAGTATCTAACTTGAAAACTGTTTTCCTTAGGCTATCACTTCTGCTAGACGCATAAGTGAGTTGCAAGCCTTGTCAGTAGAAACTGACTTTATTTCTTTCCACAGGGATAAGGTAGTCCTCAGGACTAACAGGAAGTTTTTCCTAAGGTGGTTTCAGATTTCCATCTTAACCAATCTATCTCCTTCCAGTGTTTTCACTGAACACTCCTCTTCTGGGAGAGAGATTGCTGAGTTTGATGTTAAGAGGCCCTTAGTTACTATATAGAACGTATCAAGGGTACAGGTTCAATCCCACCAACTTTTTCTCACTTATGGTGAGGTTGGGAAAGGAACCTGCCACTAAGAGATCAATTGCCAGGTGGATTGTCTCTTGTATCCAATTTTGTTATCAGAAACTGGGCAGAGATCCCTCTGGCTTGAAGGCTCATTCTACCAGAGGTACAGCCGTCTCTAGCTGCTGCCAGAGACATCCCTATATTGAGATATGTCAGGCTGCTACTTGGAAAAACGGTACACATTTTCACAAGCATTACTCCCTGGATGTCCAGGCTAGGAGAGATGCTCGGTTTGGCACAGCTGTGCTTCAGAGCCTATTCCTAAGTAGGTTCTGTCCCTCCTCCATGGAGGTACTGCTGTGTAGTCTGCAATTGTCATAATATAGCAAGACTTCATGTTGTTTGAAGAAAAATTACTCACCTTAGTAATGTTGTTTCTTCTAATGGAGTCTTGCTATATTATGACCTCCCAGCTTGCCCCTTCAGAACTTCTACTTGGGTATGGGGTGGGCAGCCTAGTGTGGGCACTATTTTATGCCCCTTTTTATGTGTTTTCACCCCTTCTTGGGGTTTTGGGGTGTGGTGTTTTATTTTCTCTTATATTACTTCTCATATGGTTAAATTATACTATTAATTCTGGTCCCCTGACTTGAGTCTTTTGTGTTGGGACCAGCAATGGGTGTTAATATTCAGGTAGCCAGTTGGCTAGTGTAGGTTACAGCTTCCACACAGACCTTAGTGAGTTTTTGCTCGTAAAGATCTGACAGTTCAGGTTTGAAACTACACAGACAGAGCTTCTCTGTAGAGCTTGTGCTCTAAGTTCCATTCTTGGAATGGAGTTAACTATTTCACCTCCGGAGCAGTTCTAATGGTGGGACAAACTGCAATTGTCATAATATAGCAAGACTCCATTAGAAGAAACAACATTACTAAGGTGAGTAATTTTTTCTTCAGGTAGGATGTGTTAAAATGCCATACTGGGGATCAGGAAGATGGCACTAATGGTGCCACCTGCAAGGATACTGCTACATAACCTGATGTGGAACCCCGAATCTTAGCGCTAAGCCTTGGTAGCGCGCTGCATGGAAGGTTGTGATAGTGACTACTAGTGCAGGTGTGCTTCAGATGCAGGGGCTGCACAGTGACATGATGACAACTGGTGTAGGGCTACTAGCATGGTGAGTTGACCTTGAGCATCTGTGCTGTGGGGTGGGGGGGGCGTGTTCCTGACTATGCTGTAGGGGAGTCCTGAAGTGGGCATAACCCAACCCCCAATCGCTGTTCCCCGTGTCACCTGTGCTAACTAAAAGAGCTCTAGGGGAGTCCAAAAGCACCCTAATGTGCCATGGGGTCCCTGACCTGGGGATCTGATTACTTACAGTACATGTGTAAGTTGATGAGTAACCCATTACTTTTATTTTTAACTTTTAATATTATTGCATAATGGTACCCCCAATGTAATAATTGATCCCCCATCAATTGTTGGTCCAGCTGCAAGAAGAGTGGTAATCCAGGGAAGAAACTGTCCAGGGGCTGGGAGGTAGTCCAGGTCATTGAGGATTCTCAGCTTTGGGGAGGCTTGTCTGGTTTCTGAAAGGTTGGTCCGGCTAAAGGGAGGGAGGTCATCAAAGGTGGGGAAGCTGGTCATGGGGAAGGGAGTGATCAAATAGCTGCAGAAAGATTTGTCACTGGGCAGCTGTGCATTTGGTGGGAAAAGTGATCCAGGTGGATCGCACATCAAGAACACACACACCCTCTGGGAAATAAATTAACAGACACCAGCATAAACTGTATCAGAGATGTCAGATGTAAATGCAAAAACATGTATTTGTGACAGACACAATCCAATAAGGTGCAAAGACTAACTTATACATGCAAACAGTGGCTTTGGCCATTTCTGTGTCTTTTACAGGAGGCCCCTGACAAAGACCCTGACTTATTTATTTATTTGAATTTTGATGACTGGGTAAGCCCTCTGAGACTTTATGTCCCTTTTTCAGGGGTGACCCAGAATTAGTTACATACTGTAATTGACATAGATGTACAGTACAGTAATATACATAGATGTACAGTATCATACAAGATAATATATACATACATAGACATGTTTAAATTAGGTACATGATATAGCAAAACATAAATTCATACATACAGTTCTTGTTCAGTGACTATGAATATTTATATACAGGAGAACATGCCTACACTTGTCATCCCTTCACTAATTCTGCATATATATATATATATATATATATATATATAATATACATACATGATATATATTTTATATGTAGGGGATACATGATGGGCAGGAGTGGAATATGGAAAATATTCTCACTCCTGCAGAGTGAGGCATGGATATCGCACGAGTGGGATATCCATGCCTCATGATGCAGGAGTGAGAATATTTGACAATTTCCACAATCTGCACATCATGTGTGTGATTTATACAATAGGGTATTAGGATTTTTATGGTTTCTGTGTATTGTTTTTGTAGATGTTGCCGTTTTTGGTGTTATTTTATTTCTAGGTATGCTTCCATGGGTTTCTTGGCTGTGCTGTATTTTTTTTGAATGAAGTTGCACTGAATGGAAGATGTGTGGTATTTCATTGGTTGTTGATATAAGTGGTTCATTATGTGATAGGTTAGTGTTCAGTACTGTGCGAGCTGCGTGGTTGCTGATTGGTGTTGTGATGGTTGTGGGTGGCGTTCTTAGCGTGGGATGGAGTTGGCATTCCATATTGTTTTTTGTAGTATAAAGATGATTTTTGGATTACTTGTCAGTGATGGAATATAAGTTTATTTAAACTTTAGGTCGGGGTAATGTGAAAGCATTGTGGTAATGAGTTTTCGTACAGTTTCTCCGGTTTGATTCACTGGAGTCAGAGAGAGTTGTGTTTTCAGTTTTACCTCGGTGTGTCAAGTGGTCTTGAAGAAAAGAAAATTCTCACCCCAGGAATTCTTTAGCATCAATTGACAGATGCAGTATGCCAGCTGGGTTCAGCTGCCCTGGAGAGGAGGAGTCAATGCAAATGAGGAAGGCATTGGCTAGTCAGGCTACAGTTAGAGTAGAGTGCTGCCTGCAGTCAGCCTGAGGGGCCTCAGAACTTTTTCTCCGCTGAACTGGCAACACTGCCCTGGAGTTCTCCTCTTCAGAGATCTTTCTGTGCCATTTTCTTTCTTTTTGAGTGCTGCTTTTAAGGTAGTTTGTATATTTTCTTTATTTGATGTATTTTTAGCACATTTGCGCTAGGTTCCGAGCAGTTGCGGGATTTTTTCATGTTTTCCCGATTCGGCGTTTTTTTCTGAAGTAAAATTCGCCAGCATGCGTGATAAATTGCATCGTTTTTATTTATTTGGTCAGTTTTTAGTATTTATTAGTGGTTTTTAATGCTTTTGTGCTAAAATCATTGATTTGTTTTTTCACGCGCATGCACATATTTCCCGTTGCGCACCAGCGTGAATTCTTGGAACCCTTTTTTCTCTATTTAAATTCAAAATGATTGATATTTGAAGTGTAATCCCCTCTCTTTTGGGGTGAGACTCTGTTGTTTACTGTGCAGTGGGCTTTGTTGACAAGAGGTGTGGACGTGGTTCTGTTTATCTCAAAGTTGATTTTGATTTGTTTAAGCTTTGGCCTAACTATTGTTATCTGGGCTTTTAGTCTACCTCCCCCTCCTCTAAAAGCGCTGAGGAGGGTACCTCAAGATAACACATAAGAAATGGCAAGTCCCCTTGGGACTTGTATTATTACAAGTCTGGTTCTGTGGTAGTTGTTTCTCTGTCCAAGCCTTTAATTTGAAAATAGGCAGGGTGCCCTCTTCCCTGCATAAAGATAGAGATTAATCTCCTCTGACTCTCCCTCCTGAAGGACTTAGGGAGTCATCAGGGGTTGATAAAATGATGCCCTCTGCAACTGAATTTCTGTGAGCTTGGCAATTATTCCAGACTTTATATTTCTGGGGCGTGTTCTCGGCTCCTTCGGGTCCGAGTATTCCTCTCCATGTTAATCCTTACGGCCAAGGATATTATTGTTATTATTATTATGATTAGTAATTTGGGAGAGGATTTTCCTTCATGAACTCCACTCAGGGCCCACTAATTCCAGTCGGTCACCCTGAGGTTGATTCAGGTTTTGGTATAATGAGGCATTTATTTTCAACTGGTGGACTCCGTGGACTTTTCCCTCCAGGACGACACCGATAAAGAGGTGGAGGACGATGACTTCATAGATCAGGTGGTTGCTGTCCTCCAAAGAAGTTGGCAACTCTCTGAAGACACAGACAGGTAGGTTCTGGAAACCCCTTCTTCTCTTTCGGGGTTGACAGAAGCATTCAGAGGAAACACCAGCTCGGTAAGTGTCCTGCTGTTTTTATCTGTACACTTTCAGACTAAAGAGAGTTACTGCAAACAGCGGCCTGCTTCTCAGCCATGGGCCACTGTCTGCTTCCCTTCCAGAGATAGACTCTAGATAATCATATACTATGTGTAAATCTTTACGTAATGCCTCCTATCTTTGTAGCATACACTATCATATATTAAGAGTTTTTTAATGTATCCTATCCTTGCCATAGTACGACAGCTTTGGAGCACTATTCACAAGGAGGTTTGCTGAAATACCCAAGTGGCATATAGTAGCACTGTGCTCGCATAGCCTTAAGTCATAATGTTACAGCTTCCAGAGTCTTGGCGTAGGTCATTTCCCTCAGGCTTGCCTGTCTGAAAAGTTCCAGCCTTTTGGGTTATGCTTTGGTGTAAATTTTGGTTTGTCTTTATGGCAAACTAAAGCTGACAGGCACGTATGGATGAGTTTAACTCTCCTAGTACTCAGTTAAAAATAAGCATTCCTTCCCCAGAAGTCTCGGGATATGGGGCCTTCGGGTAGGAATTATTCTCCCTTTAACCCTTTTTTCCCTATGCCGACACATTAGGAATTTTCCAAATGTAGAGTTTTCCAGGGGTTTGGGCAGGAGTGCTTTTTTCATTCCTGGTAATCCCTTTTTTCTTCAGTTACTGTCCTTCTTGGTTCAAGTTTTTACCCCTTCTTTGGTTGGTGTTGAAAGAAAAATAAAAAAATAAATAAATAAAGGGGGATAGATGTATGCAGATATTGACATATAAATATATATACATATATCTATGTACATGATAAGTAAATAAACAACTAAAGTTTACCTTCACGTGCTGCATTCTCTGTTTTCTTCAGTAGCACGTCAGCAGTGGGAACTAGAGCACTAAAAGGACAAAGTCGTGAAAGGGTTCCCTTCTCCTTGGGAGTTGGACCTTTTTTTCAGGCTGTTGCCTCAATTTTAAAGGAAAATAGGGAACAGCAAATCACTATCAACTTTCGCAACCTGGGGTCAGGATGCTTCCTTGACTCAGGTCTTTCTTTTGCAAATGCAGAGTGTCTCCTTCGATACATTCTATGTTCTCAGTTCCTTAGCCCGGGTCAGGCAGCTACCAGTTTTCTTCCATGCCGTATAGACTGCCTCCAGAGTGTTCTCAGATACGGAGTAAAAATCAGGCTGTTCTCCAGGTATCTGGGTAGGTTGGTGTTTCTCACCTGAAGACAGGGGATCTCTGGTTTCCTGTCTCAGAGGCTTGACCAGCCTTAGCCGATTCTCCTTGACTTTGGTTTTTCAGGCCCTAACTCTGACATGTTATTTCCTACAGTCTTGGGTTTTTCTGCACCTACTAGAAAAAAAGTTCCCTAACCATCTAAATCTCGGCAACTCTTAGGGGGCAATGCTCATCTCTTGTCAGGGGAAGTTCGTTCCCTGTATCTGGTGCATCATTTTGTCACTAGAGTCCTATGGGCTAGACCTCTAGGTCAGATTCCAAACAAGAGAATTTTTCATGAAGCCTGTCCCCTGTTACAAGGTGGACTGGTGTAAGGAAACAGGGAACTTCACACCTCTTCCCTTCAGATCTTCGATACAGAGGCTTCCTTCTGGTGGGCGCTTCCCTTCGGGGTTCCATCACTGGGTCTTGGTTTCCGAGAGAGTCCTTCTTTCATCAGTCCCTAGAATCTCAGAGCATCTATATCAGGCCTGCATTTTTTTCAGTCCAGAGGTCATTTACTACAGAGAGGACCGGATGATATTCCTGCCCTGTATCACACCAATGAGCATTTGGGACACAAGGCTTCCAATCTCTCCACAATAGCTATGAGTTTTGATCTCAAGCTAGCTTCCTTTGAGGTGTTTTAGTCACTCATCCATCTGTTGGGCAGGGACAACACTTTGGCATAGTCAGGGCCACCACAAGTGGGCCCTTTGGCAGATCCTCTAAGCCGCATTAATCAAGGCCACCGCAAGTGAGCCCTCAGCACACAAGTCCTAGCCACATCGTTCAGGGAGTAAGGTCAGGTCCAGATCTGAATTTTCGCTTCCAGTCCAAACCACCAGTTTTCTCCTTTTTCCTGTTGCAGGCCCCAGCTCAGGGTTCTTTTCAACGGATATTCTTATCTCAAGACTGGTCAGATAAGTTTTCTCTCTCCCATATATCCCTTATTTCCTAAGTACCTCTCTAGTTAAGGAATCAGCCACCATGATCCCAGTGGCTCTGGGCAACCTTGGTACTTTCTGATAAAAAAAATGTTTCAGTTAAACAGCCTTCTGGCTGCTTTCATTTCCACAAGCTACTTCCTTTCTTGCACAGGAGTAGTGTTTTTTCTCAGTTCCCAGCCTTCTCTCCTCAAGGCTTGGTTCTTGAGAGGCTAGATCTCCTAGAGTCCCTGTATACAAACAAGGCCAGGAACGTCTATGAAAAAAAAAAAGTTTTAGTACCACGAAAACCTCAGTTTCCTAGTGGAAGCAGTTTTTGCCTCTTGGTACAAGGACAAGAGCCTAGAGTTTCTCAATTCTCTTTCCTCTCATGACTGCATTATTTAGTTCATATCCAGGCATTACTGTCTTATACATGGAACTAGTTCAGTCTTTGTGACTTGTTTCCTGTAAAAAGATAAAGGTTTTTATTTTCTTTCCTACAGTAGGCCTCTTTTTTGGGAGTACACCTAGCGGTTACTCGGATTCTTTTTCTGTCAGGCAAGAGAAATCTGTCATTTCTCAGACCATTTCAAAGAATTCCGCAAGGGGCCGTTTCACTTCCAGACCCTTCTAGGGACTGGAGTTTTTTCCCGTGGAACACAAACCTCTGTATATTCAAGTTCATGGCGTGTCCCTTTGAACCTGTTGCAATTCTGTCCTGAAGTGAGTAAAATCTAAGACAACTTTTCTGCTTGTCTTCTCCTCTGTCAGACGGGTTTCAGAGTTTCAGGTTTTTCTTTTAGGCCTTATCCTCTCAGTGCCTTTAAGAACAATTTAGTCCACTGGACAGATAGGAAATCCTTCTTCAACCCTTTTCTCTCTGCCTGTACTGCTCTCAGGCAAGTCCTGTCCAGGCTATCTCAAGCTGCTCGGATGGGGCATGAATAAGTCTTGCCGGTCTGTGTCAGCGGTCCTAGCAGTTCCAGTACCGTCATTATCATCCCTTCCTTTCCTGCGTTTTCGTAGAAAAGGAGAAACCAGTGACCAAGAGTATTTTCCCACGGGACTGTTTTTCTGTATTTTGGGTCTGGTGCAGCAAGGCTGACGTTCAGCCCTTCTCAGGCTTAGGACCTACTTCCTGGAGAACAGCTGCCTCCTGGGCAGCATTCAGCCACATTTGACGACTGTCATTCTTCCTGTGATTAAAAAAAAAAAAAAAAGTATATATATTTTTTTCTTGATAGTGGGTTAAGATATATGGCGGGTTATTGCTAACAGTTTTTTTGCCCCTAGTGGGCACAGTTTTTGCTCTTTTTCAGCTCCGAAATGCATTCTGAGGTCCCTCAGGCTGACTGCAGGCAACACTCTACTATAACTGTATCCTGATTGGCCAATGCCTTCCTCATTTGAATTGACTCCTCCTCTCCGGGGCAGCTGAACCCAGCTGGCATACTGCATCAGTCAATAATGCTAAAGAATACCCTGGAAGAAGTAATATTACTTCGGTGAGTAATTGTTTCTTTCTTTACGATAGTGTGAATTATACAATTGTATGGGAATAGTGTGCTTGTGTTGCTGCTTCTGTCTGTGGTTATAGGTTACATTATCTGGATGAAGAACCTGTTACAGGAATATTGATAGTGACTTTGTGTATGTTGCTGTGGTTTGTTTAGTTTCAGCTGGTTTCTGACTGACGAATACGAGCCCATGTTCTGCTGAATTTGTACGAATTGTAAATGGCATATGGGGAAGCACGGGGAAACTAGTAGTTTTTGTGGAACACAGGAGACTAAGAGGGGAAATTTATGTGTACTTCTGCTGTGTTTGGTAAGTAGTTCATAGATATTGCTTGGAAATGCTGTGGCCGCTGACGTACATGGAGTGGAAATAAATGCTGCTGACATAGGAACTGTGTGTGTAAATGTAAGTATCTACCACAGTTCTTACGTCAGCAAGATTTATCTCACTCCAGTGAGAATACATGTTTTTATCTGCAATGTTTATCACCCACCCCTATTGTATAAATAAATAAATATATATATATATATATATATATATATATATATATTTTTGCAAAAACTTCGTTAATGCATCAGTTAGGGTTGTTTCCACACCGACAAAAGTGCGGAAATACCACGTTAGGGTTACCACCCCATCATCCCAACCCACCCCACGCCCTCCTCAAACCCTAACTCCGCGTTACACACACTCACACACACACACACACACACAAGGAAGGGAAGGGTCAAAGCAAGACAAGCAACCAGGGACAATCAGGAACAGGTAACAGAAGTGACATACAAGCTATAAACGTTCCACAAGACACAGGCATTGTCACAGTCCAGCAAATGTATGAGTTCTGCAGCCATCATGGTGGCTTGGGTGTACACACACATGCTGGGCAATCATGGCACAGATGCCCATGTTTCAGTAGTTAACAGGTGATGAAACACACAGTATGTTATCTGCACATAGTGTATTAGAAATAACAGTTTCTGTGAGCCTAGCAACAGTCATTGTATGTTTGCATTTTGTTTTGTGATACAGTGAGTCAGTCCTAATAACAAACAGTGGTAGTAATAAAAGTAATGTCTTGTAGCATAGTTTACAAGTAAGATGTAAAAGCAACAGTTATAACATGCAAAGGTAACCATAACATACTGTTAATGAGTATTTCCATGTAACGCAGCAGCATACCAACATGTGTTGGTGGTAGTTTCCCACTGGAGCAGTATCTCCAAAGTACTGTATAAGTGTCAGGTGCATCTGTCCTGCTACCACATGCCTATGTGGTAGCGACGATAATTGCAGTGACCCAATTGTTGGATTATGGCACATATAAATCAATATTTTGAAAATGTGTACAGACTAAGTGTCATTGTATTAGGAAGCTATGTCAGCAGTAATGTGTCATCATACTGTGCTGGCAGTATAGTCTCCTATTCTGTATTTGTTTTTTCGTTACATAGTGTTATGTGAAATGAGTACAGTGTTGTGATTATTGTGCTTACAGATGTGCTGGAGTGGTACAATGTTGTACAATGTTGCATGTGTCTTGCAGGTGTATGTGTATGTGTGGGGGAATGCGAAGTTAGGATTTTGAGGAGGATGTGTGGGGGGTGAAGTGGTGGGGTGGTAACCCTAACGTGGAATTTCCACACTTTTGTAAGTGTGGAAATAACCCTAACTGATGCATTAATGAAGTATTTGAAAATAATTTATTTTCTTTTTTTTTTTAAAGTGTAATGTAAGTAGTAAATGGAATGTGTTGGTGGGAGTGTGGGGCCCAGTTGTGCATAATGATATGTGTCTGTGGGAGTGTGGGCCCTCTGGGCCCTGTGCTCCCACTTACACATAAGTATGGAGCCATACAGCAGCCCTATAAGGCAAGGATCCCTTGTAACACTAAGTTGCCCATATCTCGGGAACTGTAGCAGGTAGAAAAAAAATTCAAGTGTCGTAATCATGAGAGTGAGTAGTTCTCGCAACATAAGTCAATGGAATCCATATCTCACATCTTTTATGAGATACGGACACTGAAAAGCACTGTGACTGCTAACGTTGAGGGCATAATAGTGGCCTACGCACATGAAAATGAGCAATTGGAACACATTCACAAATATCTCAGGAACCATACAAGGTAGAAAAAAAATTAAAATTTCATGGTTTTCATGGGTTTGCAACCTACTTCTGTGCAGGGGGGCTAAGAATGTTTTTAACAAAAAGTCCGTATCTTGAACTGTTTTCGAGATACCGGCCCCCAAAAGGCGTAACAGGCACTGCAATGTTATCCTATGGGAAAATTTCTGAAATTCGAAATAATTATGGGCTTGTTCAATGTTTCCATAACAAGCCACCAAAAGGCACACCTGTAGGACTTGGGCTTTCCACCCTGAAAGGTTCAGGTCAATAGCGCAATCCACGTTGCCACAGGGAAGTGACAAAGAAAATAACTGCCGCAGTGTTATCCTATGGGAAAATTTCTGAACCTCGGAATGGTGTAACAATGAGCCTGTTCAATATTTCTGCATCTTCCACCAAAAGGCACATCTGTGGCACTAGGGCTTGCCACCCTGAAAATTTCAGGCCAATATCACAATCCAGCTTGCCACAATCAAGTGACAAAGAAAAGAGCATTTAGCAAAATTTGATCGTGCAGTGTTATCGCAATTACTTTCATGTTTGCGCGATTCTCCTCTCAATATAATGGAATGTTAGCGAGCACAAAAAAATGTTAGCGTGGTAACTTTTTGGAGATAGCACGATTGTTTGCACGCAAACAAAAATGTTACCGCGATTAAAAATCAGAAAAATAAAAAAAAAAACATATTTCCGGACCAGGTGCTGCAAAACTAATACCATGGGCATGTTGCTCAGGGCCAGATTAGGTAAACCCAATGGTTGGTGTTTTCAAAAGTGCAGTATTTTTTGAATTACAGCATTTTTTCTCTCTCGCTAACTGAAAACAAGATGGTGGCAGCATGACAACATTTTTGGCCAAGCTCGACAACAAAATTTTATCACGAATGTTTTCGCAGTGCACATATAAATTTTTCCATAGGCTAAAATGGAACATGAAAAAGTGGCATAACTTTTGAACAGAGCAATATTTGTTCACCAAATCTTCAAAAGGCACCAGTGCAACCCAGGACACATGTAGACAACCCAGTTCGAACCCACTCAAATGCATTCTTCAGTACATTATGGGTGGACAAAGAATTCACAGCTTTGGGGAAATTTCACTTTTAAGCACACTATGGTTCCGCAACCGTACATCCGACTGACGAAAATTTCCAGATCCAGAGATCTATGGTAGATCTTTCTACATTCCAAATTTCAGGCAAATCGGATGAACGGTTCAAAAGTTATTAAAGTGCAAAATTTGAGGTTTAACGTAGAAATTGCTACGCAACCCTAACTGTAGAGGCACTACCGTGCCACTATGATATATTATATATAACAGTAGGGTTGAAGATGGGGCTGGGACATAGGACTTCAACGAAAGCAATTACAGGGGGCTGCAGTTCAGAAGAGGGATTTTAGTCTCTTTTTAAACAGTACTAGGGTAGGACTGGTCTGGATCACAGGGTACAGGGAGTTCCACAGGTGTGGGGCAGAGAACGAGAAGGACCTTCTTCCTGTTTTGTTCCACAATTTAGGGACTACCAGCAGTGGGAGGGCTGCAGTTCTAAGAGGTCTGGCAAACTGCGTTGTATGATGCCATAGAGACTGGGTGGGGAGGGGGATTGCAGGAGCTTAAAGGTAAGGCAATATAGGGGGTACCTCAGTCTAGTTTCAAAGGAGGGTCACATCAAGGTTGTTAGCACTGTGCAATGGTGAGTTCTGGGGTTTACACCTCTCGCAAAATTCCTAATCCTGTGATAAAGTGTTTTAAGCCTGGAGTGGGTGGCTTCTTGGACAGACTGTAGTACTGGGGCACCATAGAATAAGAGGGGAAAGAGGGTGCTATTAGCAATGGTGTGGTGTGCCTCTCTAGTCAGGTAGGGAGAGAATCTGTAGCGTAGCCCAAGTTTTAGGTTTCGGGTTTTGGTTAGTGCATCCACAGGTTCAAAGGTCATGGTTTGGTCCAGGACCATACCTACAGTAGGTGTTTAAAGGCCTGGACCACCTCCAGGTTGTCTCCGGTGCGAGTGGTAAGTTTAAGGAGATGCTGTCTATGCTGAAAGTTTTGTTACAGAATAGCATGACTTTTGTACTTTTTGGCATTGAGAAGGAGTTTGTTGGCCAGAAACCAATTTTCTAGTGATCTGAAGTCATTCTCTAGTTGAGTGTTAATCAGGGCTATGTCTGGGGAGGACCTATAGAGTATGGCATTGTCAGCGTATAGCTGCACTAAGGCTCCGTCACAGTTCTGGGGTAGTTAGATCGTACCTTCGATTTTACACTGTGCTTCCGCCCATTCAGATAGTTCTGAAACCAGCTGCATACAAGGTCATCTAGTTCACAGTTTCGAAGTTTAGTGAGTAACAGGTCATGATTGACCAAATCGAACGCCTTCGTTAGGTCTACGAAAATTGTTCCAATAGCCATTCCCTGGCTCTTGGCATTGATAATGTCACTGGTGACCCATACCAGGGCTGTATCAGTGCCATGGTTTTTGCGGAAACCATGTTGGAAATGTATAAGTGTATTGTTTTGTTTGAGTTAGGCTAGGAATTGCTCGTATAGGAGCCTCTTCTTGAGTTTGGAAATTGTACAGAGGAGGAATATAGAGCTGTAATTTTCTATCTTGTCCCCTTCCCCCTTGTATATGGGCACCACGATTGCCATTTTCCATTTATCAGGGACAGTGCCAGCTATGAAGGACTTATTAATAAGGTTCCTGATTCGAGTGGCAATGACTGGGGCTGCTGTTGTTGAAGTGCTGAGGGCAGGAGTGTGTCTGTATTTGCTGTGCACTGTACCTTATTGGGGCTGCTAACCTCTAGGCTGAACCTCGGTCCTGCACCGTAGAGCAGAGGCCTCCCTATTGACTTTGATCCAGGGGGAGGGTGGTCTGGGTACTGGAGTGTTTTTTCCAGCTCTAAGGAGGCTGCTCAGGTTGGGGGGAGGCTTGTTCAGGGTGTTGGAAGGGTTGTCCTCCTGTTAGGAGAGCGGTTGGCTGGGGAGGCTGTTTCAGTGGCAGGGAGATTTGTTGGGGAAGGGGTTGATCTGGGGGGGGTCCATCTGCAGGGAGGGTGTTTGGAGAGGAGATGCTAGTCCAGGGTCTGGGTGATCATTTTGTGAGCAGGCACAGTAAAAACAACTAAGCCTGTTAGCGCCCTGTTAATGGTTTGAATTAAGCCCTTTGTGCCTAGTTTTAATAAAAAAGGCATGCCCTACCTAGTCCGATTTTTTTTTTTTCAAGAGGCATCCCAGTGAACAGTCTCCTCCTACAGGAATGTAGTAATGCATTGCCTTTCTCCATCACCGCCTCCTGTAGGAGTACAGGGAGTAGAGCAGTAGACATGGTGTAGAGAAAGGGACACATTGAGAGCACTTGGCAGTGTGCATGAATGCACATGTTTTGGCCTGGGCAGCCAGTCACATGGTGCTGTGCTACACTATTGCTGTATTCCTTGACCTGCCTAGGCTCTTCATGGCCACTTGTGGGCTGCTGTATTTTTACTTTTTCCTGGCTATTGCAATTCATCTCTGGTCTCCCACCCACCTGTTCCCCAGTGCCGGAAATGTGGTACCAGAGGTAGTTTTTCTACTGAATGGGGTAATGGAGAGGGTACCAGTGGACACCTGGGATCATTTTATCATGGAATGTGCATTTGGGGGGCTCAGGAGTGATTCAGGCTGGGGGGGCATTCTGGCATGTCAGAAGATCATTCATGTGGGTTGGGGGTATTCCAGTGATGGAGGAAATTATTTCATGTTGCAAGCCTTCCTGCAAGTTTGGGGCCCACATGTGAGAAGTGGTAGGGGGTTGCAGGCCCCTACCTGGTGAAGGGGGGTGTAGGACCCCAAATGAGATGAGTGGGTTGCAGACCCATACATGGAAATGGGAAGGGAGTTGTAGGCCTCTGAGTGGTGAGGGGTGGTGCAGGACCTTGTTTGGGAAGGGATGGAGCAGGCCACTGCGTGGGGTGCGTGTTGCAGGCCCATATGTGGGTATTGGGTTGCAGTCCCCTGTATGGGGATGGGTAGGGGGTCCTTCTGTGATGAAGGGAGTGCAGGCCCCTGCATAGAGAGGCAGGGTGTAGGTCTATAAACAAAATGTTGTCCTGGGCTATGAGTAGGGCTCAGTGAAAACTTGGGCAGACAGACCCCCTCCCAACATTACATCTTAATCAGTTCAAAGCCTTTCAGAAAGGTGTTAGGGGTACTTGATGCCTACAGATAGACCCACAACACAATCCATGTGCTCATTTCTCCCCACTCTTTCTTCAGAGGTGTGCATGTTGTCCACCTTTCATCCCAAGATTTCAGGTGCAAATCTCTGCTGTAATAGCCTTTTGAGGGACACAGTGAGGTACAGAACTGACACCAAAACTGAAGGACAAATGTGTATGCATCAGCATTGATATTGAGTCTGGTGGGCAGTGGAGCTGGCAGTGGTGTAGACCCAGAAACAGTGATGCCCTCAGGCATAACGGGCAGCTGACGCTCAGCAGTACACCTCAGATGAGCAGTCTACAAGAGTTGTGTGGCCAGTCTATAGTTGGGAAGGGTGGTCCAGCTGCAGGTTGGGTGTTCAGCCACAAGTACTGTTGTCACTCTGCCAAATGTACTGACACCACTGGGCAGATACATGTATACTGCTATCACTGAACTGTACCATGTGTATAGCTGTCATGACACTCTGCCATATCTACTACCATCACTGCACTATGCAACGTGCACTACCATCACTGCAGTATGTCACATGCACTGCCATCAGTGTACTGTGCCATGTGCATGCTGACACCATGTTGTATCACATGCACTGCTGGCACTGCATTTTGCCATGTGCACTGCCAACACCACATGGTGCCACATGCACTGCCATGTTTGATGTCAACACCATGTTGTGCTACGTGCACTAACACTGTGCTGTGCCACATGCACTGCCAGCACCACTCAGGGCCACATGCAATGATGACCCCATGCAGTGTCATGTGCAGTGCCATCACTGCACTATGCCATGTGCACTGCTGACACACCGCACCCCCAGTCCACGTACAACTTCAACACGCCAGTCATACTCTCGGCACTCACACCATTCTGTTACAGTACTGTGCTTCAGGTTTGTTTTACCATCCATAGCATGGAGCCACATTTCACATATTTGCACCAGGCCAATGCTGAGGGGTGTTGCAGTTCTAGTGTCTTCTTATGTGGAAATGCACAGAAGTAGACAAAAAGTAGAATGGCAGTGCCCCATTTGGATGCATGTGAAGTGTACTGCCATATTGTGCCACCAAGATGCACTGCATCCAGCAGATTGCTGCTAATTTGCATTCACTGTTGTCAGCACCAGTTTTCCTGCTGTCTTGATCCTGAAAATGATGCCATGCACATTCCTGCTGCCTGGCCCACCTAACTGCAGAGCAGGCCAGAGAGCATTCACAGCACAGCAGCAGCTGAAAGCCACAAGTTTCAAATTATTTTCACCTCAGTTTTTGTCCCCATGCCCTGCATCCCCCATCTTGGCAGCCCATCCCAGCCCAGTCACCCACCATCCCCAGGTCTTACCTCTTATGCCTCCATGACATATCCTCATGGGGGCGATGGGACTTGCATAACGTCCCCAAAGCAAGATCTGGTTTCAGCTGCCTGGTCATTGGTGCCAGGCCCGAAGGCAGCCGACTTCATCTAGCATGGCAGGACATCTTTTTCCTCTATGGGTTTTCTCCCTACTTGTCAGCATGCAGTGATGCAAAAGCATCATGCCTACTTCCCACACCCTTCTGGCTTCCCAGCTGCCCTGACACCCAGCCTTCACTGGGTGTCAGGTGCACTGTGGGAAGTACTTCCCACCCTCCCAGAGGAGAGGAGAGCAGTCTTACTGCCACTCGATCCCCCGCCTGACCCCGACTACTTGGGTTCACTTCTGAACCCAGGTCACTGGCGTGGCAGGCAGTGACACTACCACCATGCCACTGGGCTTTCTACACAAGTTTCTTTTAATGGCAGAGTGAAATTACTTTCCACTATGAAAGGATTCCAACATTTTGTGTAAAACAGCTTTGTCCTGGCTCAGGAGTGCCTTCAGTATTATTCTGAGATGTTAGCTCATCTCATCATGATTCTTTCAGTTTATTTCAGCTTTTCCAGGTCAGTCCCACTAATATAACTCGCACGTTATGCCTCTGGAGTTCATAGCAGGATTTTCCCTTGATAAAAGTTCTGCCTGTTCCAATGTTGACAGCTGAATGCCAAGATGAGCTAACATCGCTAAGGAACTGGAGAACATTATTGCCAAAAAAACACCAAAATCCTGATTAAGTGGTTTTCCATGAAACACTGGAACCATTTTGTGGTGTAAAGTAAATAAATTCATTCTATTTTTTAAAGAAACATTGGGAATAGAGCTTTCTTTACTGTTTCCTGCATCTATGTATGACAACATGGAAACAACTTCTCTGTACTAAATGTAATGCTTATTCTCATAGGGCAGTGGGCATCCTGGAAAGTTTTCCTTCTCCAGAATACCTCAGGTACCTTCAGCGATCATTCATGGACACTTGAGAAGGGTGCACCTGAAAGAGCAGAGGGTTTTCCATAGGGGTGGAGTTACTGGCAGCAGGAATGGCTGTTTTGATATGATTTTTTATGATTCCGTGGATGTCAGTTATTTAGTATTTGTCTGCAGCATTGTTTTTTTTTTTCCCCCTTCAGTTTTAGACTTTTTCCCCATTGCCTTGGATCCCTATCCAGAAGATGCTGGCAGCATCAAATACTCGGGTGAATGCTCTCCATTGTATGTGTTCCCCCTCTGAGCTGGCCCCCAGCCCCCACACAGAAGCATACCAACCCTCCCAAGCAGACAGCCCTTTCTACAGCTGTCACATCCATCTCCCCAAGAATATGGAAGCCAAACCACACAGAAAACAAGATGTTTAATGTCTTCTGGGATAAACAACCTTCCATGCTGCCAATAACCCCGGCCCCAGAACAAAATTCTCTCCCCTGACTGAGCCCCCCCCCACACACACACACACACATCTAGACTGTTACATAGAGCAGTGGCCCAACTATCCGATATCTACAACAGAAAAACAAAATCCCACCCATAACCCACTCAAAGCATGGCCCCAGGATGAATGAGAAGCAAACGACAGTCTCTATACTGTATTCAAAAATGTTTTATTTACCATGGTATAAATGCCAGTGACACTCAGCACGCTGCCCACATATTGTGGATGTGTGTTGGAGCTCTTCCAAGTTTGACATCCACAATGTGGCAGAGCGCTTAGTATGCTGTCCAGTGACGTGGTGCCGTTCTAGTCTTGTTGTCTAGTTTTGTGATTGTGGATGTCAGGACTTGAAGCTGTCACATTGACATCCAGATTAAGTACTGTATGCAAGTCTTTTTTTTTTTCCTCTTCTAAGCAGTTTCTTGCAGTGGTCTTGTCTGGCAGAAAACACCCCACCCCCACCCTGTCACCCACTTTCTCCCAGACATACCCGTTCTCCACCACTTACCCAAGACCACAGTGTGGTGGGTGGTCAGACATGTTATTGGTAAGAGAGCCTGCAGAGACCGGGCATGCTGGCTTGGACAGCCAGTTTTTTCCTCCTACTCCTGATTTAAGCGATAGCCAGTGAACAGGGCAAAACCAAAAAGAGCGATGCCAAGGTCCATGAGTGAAGAAAGTCGAAACTGGAATGGTGAAAAAAGTTGTACCCCTTCCCCAAGGTACTACGACCTCAGAGTTAGATATATAAGTAAGGGGGGGTGCAACAGGGGTTGCAGGCGGGCATAGCTCCCTGCAGAGAAAAACAAAAGTTGTCCTTTCGGCTTTGGCCATTCTTTCCTCACGATTCTGGGTTCACTCTTCTGTACTTGCCCTTATCGCATAAAACCGATGTAAGCTCCTGGTGTTCTGGCATGCAGTGTCATGGTCTGTCATGGGTGTGGAGGCATGCAAGCATGACAGGTGTCCGGCAGCAGCTCCTTCCCGCTAGTGTTCTCAACTGTGCTGCCTACTGGTCTCTAGCAGTCAGCAGTCATAAAGTGGGAACACCCTCTCTGAGGAAAAATACCAGTCCTTGGGATGCTCAATCCTTCCTCCCCGGCCAGCCTCCCATGGCCCGATCCTGAACACAGGTCACTGGTGTAGCAAACTTTCTGCCTGAAACACCTTATGTCACTGTGGCAAACCACCTGCCAGCTCCCCAGTCAGTTCCCATTTCGCCCCTTGCTGCCACAGACTTCCTCCCTGGTTCACTCTGCATAGTGTCCTGTGCCCATGCTTCTGCGAATATGGCACACCCTGGACACCTGGACCCTTTGTAACCAATCACCAATCCCACTGTATCAAGCCAAGGCACACTGCTCAAACCCTTGGTGGAGTGTTGGTTTGCCTTGTCAAACTTTACCCAAATCACTGCCTTCACAGGGCATCAAACCTAGTGAATTTTGCTGCCACTTTTTACCCAGACTCACGCAAGAACAAGTCGGCAAAAGGTTTCCTCAAACTCCTGAGTTACATGTTCTCAACTACAGCTGTACTGTAGATATCTTTGAGATTAAAAATGAGGGAACTTAAAGGGTGGCTGAAAGAACTTCGGTGTCAGAGAATTGCTTCCATGATGCAGTTAGTTCAAACCCGAGGAATCCCTCATCATGCTTGACGTATTTATTTATTTAGCTTTTATTTATCAGGTAAGCACGCTAGACAGTCAAGTGCCTATTTTCAGGTGCAACCCGGGAGAATTACAAAGGTAACAGGCAATAACAATTACAGAGACAAGGTAACAGCAATTAACAGGGTATAGTCAGGTACAGGCAGAAGACCTCAGGCAATAGCAACTTCAGAGACAAGGTAACAGCTGTCACACAAGGTATTGACGGGAAACGGGCAGAGAACTACAGTCAGGTACAGGCAGATAAATAATGCAAGGCAGTACAGTGTTAGGACATGTCAACTGAGAATTTCAAAGGTACAGGCAATAACATTACAGAGACAAGGTAACAGCAATTGCCAGGGTACAGTCGGGTACAGGCAGGAGACCTTAGGCCATAGCAACTTCAGAGACGAGGTAACGGTCATCACATATGCAGCGAGTCTTGCAGGTGAAGCTGCCCCAGAGCACGTGGAATCAAATTTAGAACACAATTCAAATCTCTGCCCTCTGGGGTGGTGCTGTGTTCTACAGCTTAACGTCCGATCCTTTTCTCCACCTGCACTAGCAAGTCACCCTGAAGAGCTCTCTTTAGCAACTTTCTCCAAGTGTACGATAGTCAAAGAAAAACAGTATTTTAAAATCCTTTTTTGTTTTATTATGTTCTCTGCCCTGTTCTGTTTAGCATTTTTGTTAGTATTAGCAGTTTTTTTTTTTTGGGGGGTTCTGCTGCTATTCTGGGGAACCAAAGATCTTGTCAGGTATTTTCATTTTAAACTGTTTCAAACTGTCAGTTTTTTCTCAAGATTGAGAAAAAAATGAGGCATACTGCAGTTTTAGTTATTTTTGGAAAGTTTTATTGTTTTTTTTTTGTCTCAGTTCCACACTTGAGGAACCAAGGCGATATTTTTACTTTCTTATCTTTTTCAAAAAACAAAAAAAAAGGGAGAACGTTTTTTTTGGAACCAAACCGCAAACTTCTTCCCTTCAGGAATTTTGTATTCTTTCAATGTGTACTGACCATTGGCATGTCAGACAGACCTAAAAAGAGGATGGGCCAACTGGGTTTAAAAAGTTTGCTAGATGTTTTAACCTCCTGGCTAAGGCAGGCAGCCATGAGTTGTGTTTGAAGTATCTTGGTCGCAGCCATATTACTTAAAACTGTGACCTTTGTAGCAAATTTTGTTCTAAGGCTGTTAAAAAGAGGACCAAAAAGCTCCAAGAGATTATGGCTTTTCAGTCCACCTCTGGGTCACCAAAACATTCTGAAAAGGGTCCTATACAAACTAAGAAACCCTCCAAGGATAAAATCACTGAAAAACAAAAAAAAGACCCCCAGAGCAGGCTCCTGATTCAGCCTCTGCAAGGAAAAAGAAAAAAGAAAAACATGTCATTGTCTCTCCTGCCGAAGAGCAAAAGGAGACAACTGCAGACACAGTAAATATGCCCTCTTAGGAGGACATGGCAAATGCGTGGCAAATTTTACAGGATTTACAGGCCATGGGGACCCTCATAGGGTTCCCGGTTGCCCCTCACCTTCCAGTCCCCCATCAGGTCTCTGCCGAACAGGGTGATGATTTTTGTTATGAAGAAGACGAGGAGGAAGGAGAACCGATTGAACCAGATGGTTCCCCTGATCAGGAGTTTGGTTCCCCTCCTCAGGGTCCTGAGGACTACTCTTCACATTTTCTTTTGTGAGGCAGATGGTTAATACCCTCTCTCTTTCTCTCTATGCAGGAGTCTGGGGAAGATGAGGAGGCTGATTTCCTTGATATGATTGGGCTAACCCTCACCAAACGGCTGCTTTTGCTAGTGCATAAGTCTCTCAAAAAAGCAACCTATGAGCTTCTCCAAACCTCTTATTCAGTGTCAGGGACTGATAAAAAGATTGAAAAGATGTACCAAATTGACAAACATGGGGCTGAGTACCTGTATACTCACCCTAACCATAAAGGGGTGGTTCAGGATGTGGCTTGCGATAAAGCCAAGGTTCCCCTTTCTTCCCAACCTCTGGAGAAGGATTCCAGAAAGTTGGATAGTATGGGGAAAAAAGCATACACTACTGCCTCTCACCTTCTGAGGCAGATTGTGTACATGGCATATTAAAGAAGGACATTATGCTCCTAGAAAGGGTTCAGAGGAGGGCGTCTGAGATGATCCTCGGAATGGGGGATAAGCCCTATGCAGAGAGACTTAGTGAGCTAAACATGTACTCCTTGGAAGACAGAGGGGACATGATCGAGACCTTGAAATACTTGAAAGGTATTAATAGAGTAAACACAGAAGGGGTGTTAAGACTGAAGGGGGAACGGACCACAAGGGGTCACAGCCTGAAACTGGTTGGTGGGAAGTATAGAAGGGACCTGAGAAAGCATTATTTCATGGAAAGGGTGGTGATGCCTTGGAATGCGCTACCTGAGGAGTTGGTATCAAGGGAATCAATGGGAGGTTTTAAGAAGGGGTGGGATAGATACATGGGCAGGGTACGGGTAGGGCAGTTAGAGACCAGGGGGACTGAATTGAAATCATGGGAGTGATGGAAGGGGGAGGCAGCAGCAGTTATCAAACTGTGAGCTGCATCTCGAGCAGACATGCTAGACCTCAAGGCCTAATCTTCTGTCATTTTCATATGTCCGTGTGTTCGTATATTCAGCACAGTACCAGAAAACACTATGGGATGTAGTGCTTTCCCTTTGTGACAGTCTCCATGGAAAACAGGTTCAGGATCTGTCAAACATTGCCAGGTCTGTCCAGCATCACCGACCTAAACCTTGCCTATGATCATTTCTGCAGGAACCTCACTAACATCTTAAACCAGGTTGTGCCCACCCCACTTAAACGCATGAGAATCAGAGGGGACAATGCCGGGTGGTTAAATGCTGATATACTTTGTAAGCTGAAACTCTGGGGCAAATCTGGAAAAAATATAAATCAACCGGGAATGCCTGAGATTTGCTAGAATACAAAATTGCAAGGAACAAGTGTAAAACCCTAGTCAGAAGCGCTAAATCCTCCTATTATAAAGCATACCAAAAAACTAAATGTGCCCAATCCAAAGATGTCTGGCAGGTTTACAAAGAGCTAACTGGGGACAACCTTGTTGGGGATTTCTATACCTTCGAGGTCAATGGTAGCATGATTAATGACCCAGGTTTAATAGCTAACCATTTTAATAGACAGTTTGGGGACCTTTCCAAGTATAGAGTCTCACAACACCCAACCTCCACAGCTCTGACCTGCACCAGTCTTCCCCCAAACTGGCACTCGCTCTAAATTTTATTTCAGGATTCTTACCAAAATGTAGGTTCTTAAATACATTAAAAAATACTGATGGTCTGAACTACGCTTTCCTAAAACTTTTGAGGGAGGCCCTTGCAGAACAAATCATGAAGCTACATATTTAATTTCTCCCTCAGATTTAGAGTCTTTCCAGACATCTGGAAGCTGGCAATTATTAGGCCCATCCACAAATCAGGCCCCAAGACCCTGTCATTCAACTACAGACCCATTTATGTCCTGCATCCTGTGTCCAAACTGGTAGAACACATAGCCTTTGACCAGACACTCAAATTCCTAATACAAAACAATCTTCTTACTCCCGCACAGCATGTCTTCTGAAAGTTGCACAACATGGAGACGACCACAGTGACATTCACAAATTCTGTCTTCGATGCCTTGGACCTAGGCTACATATTCATTGGTCCTCAACACAAAAAAAAAGGCAATGCTGTTTTCAGTACCTCATAAACCATATCCTGACACCCTAACCTTGACCATCTCCTCAGGTGAGTAAATGGAGCTAGTCAGTGAATTCCGTTATCTGGGAGTCATCCTTAATAACACCCTTTATTTTAAGCCTCATGTCGCTTACATCACAAAAAAACTTCATCAATGGCGGGGAGTACCATACAGAATCAAAAAATGCCTTACAGCCGACTCTCGGAACTTTCTGATGGTCCTAGTTGAGTATGGCTTGTTAATTTACTCGTCTGCTAGGGAATCCATTCTGGCAAGAGTAAGAGTACCTTACGAATCAATCTGTAGATTTCAAACCAACCTTCCTACTTGAGCTCATCACTGTCACCTCCTTGCCTCTGCTTCAAACCTCTCACTTGACTTTCGAATAAAACTCCTTGCTCTCACATTCCTGCAGAAAGTGGCATTAGACGAAGGCTCCCCAAAGCATCCAGGAAATCTTCCCCGAACTAGTAAAAAAAATCAGGATCACTAGATCTTCTGAGGGCCGCTCATTTGTTACCCAAAGAATGAACAGCAAACTAGGACAGAGATCTCTTTCTTACAGGGCTATGTGTTGGTACAACAAGATGTGTACCTCCACAACTGCAATGACATCCACCTCCAGTTTTAAAAAAGCAGTATGCACAGTACCACACCACTCAGTCTATCTGTAAATGTTACAGATACCCACTGAAAGAGTGCTATTGCACTTATGTACCTGATATATGGGTCATCATTTTCTGTTATTTGGAGTCCATCTAATGTCCATAATTCATCAAATTATTAATTATATATAGATTTATATATGTCTAGTATAACTTCATTTTCTGGTAGTGATATAATTAAATAAACATTGATTATAAAATCAAAGTGATGTGTTGAGTGGTTTATAACTTATAAATAAAAACGTTTGGAAAAAAAGTGTTTTTGATGTGTGTTCAGTGTGACATTATTTGAGTAACCACAATAACATGTATTTCTTCAAGAAATCAAATCATTTATGTCCAGATTCAACATAGTGTAGTAATGTAAACATATGCATGCATAACCACCATATAGTGTTGTGAAAATACAAAATCACACACGCCCACACAATGCAAAGCATCATGGGCTGCATGTGCAAATCACCACAGAATGTTATGCTGGTCTAACTTTAAGCAGAATTGCATGGTGCCTAAAGGCCTCTCACACAGTCTGCAAAGGGTGCTAACAGAAGACATAGACACGTGTTTCGTCCTACCAGGACTCATCAGTATGCCTCGTCTGTTTGACACCCCAGTGGAATGGACCAGCTACCCTTAAGGCAATGTGCCTTGGATGTATTGTGGTGAACCCATTAAAATAAAAAACTATTTAAAAGACAAAGAACCTCTGTGCGCAAACACTGAGGCAAGGGTTACCCCAAAGGGCATTTGGCTGGGAAGCCAAGTTTCAAGAAAATACAAAGTCACACATGCCCCCACAATGCAAAGCATCATGGGCTGCATATGCAAATCACCACAGAATGTTATACTGGTCCAACTTTAAGCAGAATTGCATGGTGCCAAAAGGCCTCTCACACAGTTTGCAAAGGGTGCTAACAGAAGACATAGACACGTGTTTCGTCCTACCAGGACTCATCAGTATGCCTCATCTGTGTGACACCCCAGTGGAATGGACCAGCTACCCTAAGACAGTGTGTCTTGGATATGTTGTGGTGAACCCATTAAAATAAAAAACTATTTAAAAGACAAAGAACCTCTGTGCACAAACACTGAGGCAAGGGTTACCCCAAAGGGCATTTGACTGGGAAGCCAAGTTTCAAGAAAATACAAAATCACACATGCCCACACAATGCAAAGCATCATGGGCTGCATGTGCAAATCACCACAGAATGTTATGCTGGTCCAACTTTAAGCAGAATTACATGGTGCCAAAAGGCCTCTCACACAGTTTGCAAAGGGTGCTAACAGAAGACATAGACACGTGTTTCGTCCTACCAGGACTCATCAGTATGCCTCATCTGTTTGACACCCCAGTGGAATGGACCCGCTACCCTATAATGTTGTGTTTGTAATGTTTGTCGGTTTTTAGAAAATTAATGATAAAAACTATCATACTGCAGGTTACAGTGGATGTCAAAGCTGTAACCTACAATTATAAAGTGCTTTACAAAGCATAAAAAAAAATTAAATAACTGCAAAGCTTACCTTTTAAAGTTGGAATGAGTACAAAACAGCACTGTAATTCTTTAAAAATAAAAATGAGTATCTTACTTTTGTTTTTTGAGTTCAGATTCAAAGCTTGCAAAAGTGTTTGTCAAAATGTACTGTTTGGTAAGTTTACCTTTAAAAAAGTGCCTGAGCAAGTTTGCTAGCGAAACTCCTCTTGTTCCTTATGGACAGGTAACCATCTTCCAACGCCATAAAAGCAAGCAGAGGGAAATATTCCGTAAGGGAGTGAGTTGGCAGATGAAGAGGTCGGTCCCAGAGGTCTGCAGATTCGAAGTGCGTCACACGTGGTACTTCACGACTGAGTTCTGTTAGTTTTATAAAAACAGATCCAGATCTTGAAGCTATTTTGTGCTGTACTGTGACTAAAAAGTAACTTTGATGTGTATCACACTGTTTTATTTTTTGTGTTTGTTTCAAACCATGTTGGATGTATTTTTCATTCATTTAATGAAAGATGGCCCATCATGATGGAGAGGTGCCAGTGACAGAGACCAGAGTTCCCAGCAGTCAACATGTCTCATTCGGTAGGTAACTCGCATTTGGTAGAAACCAAGGTGTAAAGATGCTGGTGCAGACAAAATTTTATAAAGATGCTAGGTGTAAAGTGTGGTTTGTGGTGTCCTGGCCTACCTCAGACAGTTTCTGAAGCTTGCATTAAAGAAATGTGATCGATAGTTTCAAATTGTACTGCGCAATGTCCGGGTAATGCCCGTATTTTAAGTTTTGCAAATTAAATGTTTTCAAAATTAGAGACACGGAATCCAGTGTCTTGTGTTGTAAAATAACCTGAAAATGTGTCCTCTTCCAAAAAAGTGATTTATTTAAATTTGGTTTCAGTTCATCTCAATCTCTTCTTTGGAAAGGACATCAAAAATATTAAGCATGAGTCAAACTCACATTCGATTAAATATTATTTTAAATCATAGAAATGTAGTGCTCTCCTCCCACATCTACACATTTGTGCAAAATGAAATTAAAAATAAGAACAGTTTTGTACTAAAAAATAGAATTTTCATCTTGTGTGTTTTTTATTAATGCTGACCCATGTGTTAGTGACTGTTAACCATGAACTGGCTCTTGGTCCCAGTTCTGTTTGATACTGAAATAAGTTAGTTTTTTTTTTTTAATTGTAAATTTTTATTTTGTTTTCTGCTGTCTGCAATTACTTTATAGTGTGAGCTAGGGAATTTTTGGTCTAAATACCTGTTGATGTCTTGTGGTAAAGCCAAATCTTACCAACCATATCTGCACGTTATTTATGATTATACAATAGCAAGTAAATTTCCGGGGCTCTGATTGGTCAGTGTATGCCTGAGACAGTGATGTTATTACACATTAGAAAATGGGCTTCTTACTTGCTGCTATCTGATTGGTCAGTACCCTCAAGATAGGGGTACATTAAGTTTCAATAGATGACCAGCAAGTAAGAAGTGCCAGTCAGCTGACCACTGTACCTTGCCCATATCCTGCAGCCCAGCTGACCACTTCAATCAAGCACATCACAGTACTAAACGTCTGTTTAAAAAAAAAAAGTATGTCAGACCACATATCAACAAATTTCGACCTGATAAACATCTTAAAGCGCCACAATATACTCACAGAAGATGACCAGCCACCACAGCAAATGAAAAGAAGTCGTCCTGTAAAAACCAAAAGAGAAAAAACACAAGTAAGTGAGCGCTTCATTTCAGTCAGCGATGTACAGCTAGACACAATAGAAAGAGAAAGACAAAAGTAAACACAGTCAAAAACACTAAATGGGCACTCTCCGTTTTGAACAGTGGCTAACACACAATGAAATAACTATTTGCTGGCAAAGCATCACATTTGAAAATTTAAGCGATCTCTAAAGAGGCGTTTCTCTTTGGCAGTCTGAACAACCAGCGGGACAGAGTATTCAGTAGCTGGCTACTGCACGCTTACGCGGGCATCAACGCCACCTCGCCAGCACAGATCTCCGTAGGCCTGTCAGCATAATTGCAACCCAGCTTTCATCTCTTCTAACAACGTGTTATCAGCAGTATTAAACGCTCCGAAAGTCCTAAAAGACCAATCAACCCACCATCCAGCAATAAACAAAGCGGATCTGGAAAAACTAAGACACAGTTCAGCACTAAATCCCGATATCGCGCCTGGCTTAGTCCTGCAGTTTGGTTTGATATACAGCTTCACATGGCCAAGCGGTCGGAGGGCATCCGGAACTAAAAAGAAAGTTTTGTGATAAAACAAGACAAAAGTGGCCATAAATACATAACACTAACTTACAGCCAGAAACCAAAAATCACAAAGATCCACAAGAGCTCAATAAAGAAAACTCACGAGGTCACATCTCAGAGCAAGAAAACGACCGGCTGTGCCCTGTTAGCTCCTTTATGAAATACATAAAAAAATGCCCACCAACTGCAACAGCTTTCTATCTCCATCCAAAAAAGTTGCCACAAGAAGTCCTCGATCAGCAAGAATACTGGTATAGCACGGAACCCATGGGCAAAAATTACTTGGGCTCCCTCATGCCACGACTCAGCAAAGAAGCTGATTTATCATGTCGCTACACAAATCATAGTATTCGGTGCTACTTCAGTGCAGCTACTATCTAGAGCAGGACTTACGGAGAAAGAGATCATCGCAGTCACAGGCCACCGCTCCCAACAAAGTTTAACGTCTTACTGGGCCCCTTCAACTGCCGACAGAAAAACATGGAGCTCCATACTAGCAGGCAAAGAAAGTCAACAACAGAAAACCTCAGCTAAGACACCACAGCAGAACACAGATAATGAAGAGCACAACAGCATCTGTAAGACAAGCCTGCCACCTACTGATGTCACACAAACTGCAACAAAAAACATTTTCCAGCCTACTAATTGCACATTTAATTCACCAATTAACTTCATAACTTACCAGAAAGAAAGAAATAAAATGCTACCCTGAACAACAGTCACAGTGATTGTAAACAAGTGTAACAGTATTACATGTTTAACACTATTTTAAATGTATTTAAAATATAATGCTACCCTAAAAATGTTTTAAATCTTTAACACTGTTTAAAACTATTAAATTTAAATTATTTAAAATACATTTTAAATGTTTAACAGTCTATTCTTAACTATATTTAAACATATTAAAACGGACTATTTTTCTCAAATTTCAAAAAATGTTAAAATAAAACTTCATTTATTCACAACCAAATTAATACTCTGTCTCTTTATTTTTCAACAGTTAGCCCATTTCTAACGCAATAATGCCCTCCAGGGTGGCGGTATGGCATACGGACTGGCCAAGGTATCTCGCCCCGCGCGCCGGGCCCTCATCACGCCCCTGGCCGGTTGGTATTGCCCAATACCGCCCACCCTGTCGGGCATTATTGCTTAAATAACATCACTGTACTAATTTGCTACAGCATTATTTTCCTTTCTCTTAAGAAACAAAGATATACTGCCTCACTAAAAATCTACTAAAAACATTTTTTTTTTATTTTGTATAACATCAAGCCATTGTATAATTGCAATAAGGAACTCCGAGGTGTGTGTTATTGTGTAATAACATCATTCCTGGGGTGGTGGAAGCACTCGGCTTCACCTCGTGCTTCAACCAACCCCAGGAGTGACGTTATATATAGGATAAAGTATGGGTCTGGGTGTGTAACGAGAATTTACACACACCCGAGGGGTTTATGTGAAGCATCAAACCCTGAGGGTGTGTGTAAATTCTCGTTTACACACACCCAGACCCATATTTTATTTTATATAATTGTTGGCTTTCTCTTTTTTGCCTCAGCAATTATATAAAATAAAAAAGGCTGCTGTGCCATTGCCGCAGTCCGATTCCAGTCAGCTTTCTCTTATTTAAAACATTTTTTTTTTAACAGTATTGTAAGGGAGGATCGATCCGGTAGCAATGTGGTACAATTAATTTAAGTTTTATTTTACTTACTGCCGAGTGTCCGTGGCAGTTTCTTTTCAGGTTGGGTTTGCGGTTCGGGAAGTAAAAAGCGAGCAGAGTTTGAGCAGGCGCATGCGCAGAGAGGGGGAAACCGTGCGCGTGTTTGCCATTATAAATGCTCCTTTATAACGGCAAATTATGCCACGGTTTCCTTATGGAAAAAAGAGGAAGCCATTAATTATTACACGATAACACACACCTTGTTGTGCCTTATTGCTTAACTATTTTTCTATTTTCCAGTGGTATCTTAGTATCACCCGTGTGGTCAAAGTCTTGTGTTCTGTTTTTAAATTAGAATCCCTAAAATGTCCTCAGTTAAAGTTTCTGTTACTTGACTCTTTATTTGATTGTGCTTGTAAAAAGTTTAGAAGTTGACATCGTGGAAACATTTGGTCACTGACCGCATCTGAACAGTCCTGTAGAAGCAATAGTGTACCTGTTTATTGCTGTCCACATATCATTCGATAAAAAATGTTTAAAACCAGGCAAAAAGCAGTAAAAGAAGAAAAGCAGTAGTTATTGAGGTGCACAGTGAGAGTTTATCCATATACCTATGTCTTTGCAATAGTACTTTCTGCTCGCCCCATGCACAGTACTTTTGTCCAATTCACTGTTTTGGAGTGCTGCCAGATTGCCATTCGAGTAAAGTGCCATGCAAAACAGTACACATTTAAAATTCAGCACCTGAAGTATATTTATTTTGGGTACAGCTATTTTTATTATTTTTTTGTTTTAAATAAAGAAAATATGCAGCCTCATGGTGAATAAAGCGATGGTAACTATGCGGTGGAGCTGACTGTACATGCGGTCTACAAAGTGTGTCAAATTCCCCTTCCGATATAAAGTTACCTGTATTGTTAAGCCCTGTTTACACTGTCGACTTTGCAGCGCATCAGCCAATGCGCACGGGTCGATGCTCTGCAAAGTTGGCAGTGTGAACACTGTCCAGAGCGCCTTAAGTGCTTCCCGGATAATTTTTTTGATCCAACTCAGATGTGGGATCAGTAGCGGAGCGAGCGCATTAAAAGGCAGTGTGAATGCTTTACTACGTTCTGCTCCACTACAAAGGCTGTTTAATTTTAGCCTATGGTACCTTCTCAGCCCTTCCTCGGAATGACTTGCAGTGCTGTGGGAGCGGGTTGTGTGAAGCCGACAGCAGCCGACGAATTGGGAAGTGAGCAACGCATATTCCTCAGCGCCGCTGCCGTGTAAACACAGGCTTTAGTAGTCGACTTTTCTTTTATGTTGTCCTCATTTTAATAGTAATTTCATGCTAAAATTGTTTGATTTACTTTGGGGGGAATCTGTGACCACCTAGTTTAAAGCGGAATCGCCCACCAACCTATTTGCATGGTTCTCTGATCAAAATGGACGTTAAAGTCTAGTGAGAGAGTAACGGCTGGGCCGTAAGTAAGTGAACTTGGATTTGGAAGCAGAAATACTTCATTTTAAACATCCTGAGACATTGCACCCACTGTGAAATACTTCAAGATTTTGTTTGCATTTGAATTAAGTGGTCACTGGTTTCCTCTCCTTACCAATCTGTTGGCATGTTTATATTGACCATGTTTATTCTTTTTTTTTTTTGTTATGCTTTATTTTTATTGTTATTGGCATGTATTTGTACACAATTACATCCACATCTGAGACAACCTTACATGTTATATTTTCCATAGAGAGACAAGCTCATTAATTAAAGGATTTTTGTATCCCAAATATTTTGATACCTCATTAGGAGGAAACCTAAATATATGCTATAAAACATATTCGTTATAAAGCTGTTGAAAGCAGCCCATGAGCAGTATGAATAATACAATGTTCTAAAAGACTATAATTAATATGCAATACACCGTACCCTATACGGGTTCCTGGCATCATAGTATTTATCCAAAGAAAGTACATTTCTTCCTAAACATCCATAAGGCAGTAAACTTCTATTCTCTATCATTTCAATAACAGTCCCTAGAAAAGAGACAAAAAACATAATTAAACAAAGGGTAATTTTTAGCATGTCATCCTCTAGAGGCTATAGAACTTCAACACCCACTTAATCAACTTTAGCCCCCTCTGTTATTATAGCTCCTTCTCAGATCATGTCCTTATATAAAGTTTGTAGAAAAATTATGACTGAAGAGGGTGTCGCTGGAAGTTTTTCAAACAGGGACCCATAAGTTCCTGAGTTATTCAGCTAATTTTAATCAAACAAGTAAAGAAATAGTGACACATTACTTTAAAGAGTTCGACCTTCTTCTGTTTCAGCCCGAACCCCTTCTACGGTATCCGAGTCTTGAGAAGGACTCCTGCGTCTTGTAGCAAATCGAGAGGCCCATTTACCAGCCTCATTGGGATCGGAGAAAACCCAAACTTTTCCACCATGCACTATTCTAATGCGGGCTGGGAAAACCACTGTGTGGGTAATCAAGGCTTCTCGAACTTGTTTCCTGACGTTGTCGAATTTCTTTCGGCGCATTCTTGTTGAGTAACTGATGTCCGGAAATAAGTACACAGGGTGATCTTCTTGGATTAGAGGTCCCGCCTGCCTGGCAATCCTAAGTATTTTATCTCTGGTGCCCACACCGTTGGTAACCAAAAGAAGTGTGTGAGGGATTTCCAAGTCCTCCTTATACCTTCGTGGTGTAATGCAGTAAGCCTTTTGCAGCCCTAATTGTAAATCTTGACCCTCCGGTGCAATTTTGTCTTGCAGCCAGTCCTGTAAAAACATAAGGGGGTGATCTCCCTCAGTCCCCTCTGGCAACCCTAGAATCCGAACATGGGATGATCTGGCTTGGTTCTCTAGGGTCTCCAGCCGTGCTCGTAAGTGAGCATTCTCTTTAATCACCATCGCATTTGCAGCAGAAGACGTCTCAGTTCCCCTCTTTAAATCTGACATTTCCGTCTGTATTCCCTCCACAGTTTTCTCTACTAATGTTACTCTTGAGCCTATCACATCCATTTTGGTACTTAGATCAGATACCGACATGATCAGTTGTTGTAGCTTCAGGCCTATGGAGGTCATATTTTCTTCAGGCTCTGAACTCATAGTGGCCTGTGTCTCATAAGTATATCGTGAGGTCTGCACAATTCCTGATGATTCCCTCCGGTACCACCACCTTTATCTCGCCTTGGGTTACCCATCTTAGGTTTTCAATGCTCCTCGTTCCAGTGGTGTTAAAACGATCTTTCACCTCAGGCTCTAAATTAAGTATTTTAATGATATTTATAAGAAACTCGAAGAGCTGATAGGAGTTGCTGCCACCAAGCTCGGGCTCCACAGTGCCCCCCAACCACGTTTATTCTGAAGTAAATCATGTTTGAGTAAACTTCCCTGAATGTAGAAAAATGCACGTTTAAAACGTAATTATTCTGTTGAAGCCCAGTTTATGATTTGAGCAGAGTCATGTTTATGAGGACATTTTCTGATTGTAAATAGTAGATGCAGCTTTTTTTTTGTCCCTGGCACCCCTACTCCCCAGAGTTCAGCGCCCACCCACTCACCACCCCCATGCCCTGGCAACCCCCAGGATGTGGCCCGGGGCGGGACCCACCGACAGAACAATATTGGCGAGGGCAGCGGTGGGATGGGGCTTCACCACTGGACTAGGATTCTGTGTGTGGCTGTACCTGGGGGAAGGGATGTGCAATGACAACCCGCATCCGCCCTGCCCCCCACAGGTTACGGTGCTGGCACAATGGATCCCCTCAGCTTCTGCCAGGGGGCCGTGATGTGCCGGACAGACTACCCCCTTCCCCCCAGAGAAAGAGAGCAGTCCCTAGGATGCTCAGTCCTTCTCCCTCCAGCCGGCCCCCCGACGTCCTGAGTCCATTTCTGAACCCAGATTGTCGGCATTGCAGATGGACACACTGCCTCTGCACCGGCAGGCCAGCTTATAAATGCAGCTTTTCAAAATCAGATGTCGTCACCACGTTTCTGTGGACTGAAGTGAAAAATGTCTGCATCACATTCAAGTTATTTCACACTATTTGAGCTAAAATGTGAACTTTTTTTTGTGTGTTGTGAAAATGTGGTTGCAATGGAATTAACCCCCGCTCCCCCTTTTTTTTTTTTTTTTTTTCTTTTTTCCCCTCTTATTTTAGTTTTTGCTGACCGGGTAAGTGCACTAGACAAATTCTGCCTATTTTCAGGCACGGTACAGATGAATGCCAACTGACCTTGCACCAGATTAAGCTGTTGGGGGTATTTTTTCAGTGAATGGGGGGAAATTTGGTCAGGGCACCAGGGAAATTCCCCTACTCACCAGTAGGGGAACCTCTGGCTGACAAGATGGCAGATGTCAGCCCTGGAAGGAGGATAGTTGCTGTGGAGCTGGGAGAGCAGGCCCTCTGTCCCACCTTGTCAATACCTGGGGCTACAAGTTTGAATTTGACAGGAGAACGCAGAAATAACATTCTAGGGACGTGGATATGTTGTTCAATCCACACTGCCCGGCAGGTTCCTTGCTGCTTCAAATCTTGCTGGAAGGTCTTCAAGTTGGCTCCTCCCACCCACCCAGGTGGTAAAACTCTTGGCTCCGCCCCATGACACCAGATCTTCCTTACTGCTTGGAAGCTCAGGTTCCCTCCTTAGCGCTCTGGGTTTTAGGCCTGGATCCCAATTCGGAAGTTCCGAAAATTATTTTAAAATTCTCTAGACTTACGTCTTCATCTTTCCTCATGGCTGTGATGGATAAATCCACTCCCGGCTTCCGTCGGTGCCCTTACAGGCAGAAAATGTCCCGGACCTACCCGCACTCCATGTGCATCTATTGCCTGGATCTGGCTCATGATCCGCAGGCCTGCAATCTCTGCAAATCCTTCACAGCTTGATTCTGGAAGCCATGCTGCCGACTCCAGCACAAGGCGCCCCGAGAGCAATGCCCACTGGTGAAGTCAATGAGGCCCATTGGATGGTGTCCAGGGCTGCAGGCTCCGAGAGCAGTTGATCGCCTCGAGGAGGAGGCGGCCCAGGCCCTGTCTTCTTCCTCCTCGGCCTCTGCATTTATCCCACTCTCCTTGGGCTCCTCCTACACTGCTTCTTTCAAGGAGCTTTGTCAGTCCCTCTCCACCAAGGGAGAAGGACCCTCAGGACACTCGAGTAGGTCAAAGAAAAAGGAACTGAAAGGTAAGTCCCACCGTCAACGTTCATGAGAGATATCCCCTTCCCTGGACCGTCGGCTCTCGACTTCAGTCAAGGTTGCGGCTAAGGCCGCTGGCTTCATGGTGTCCCCGTCAGGTCAGCCAGCCGAGACACCCGTCGATGCAGTCGAAATTTTTCTCGACCCATCGGACAGGTCGTTGACTGGAGAAGCCAACAACCCTTCTTCACCGGTTCCCCCGGTGGTTACCGAGGATTTGCCCATGCCTCCTGTGACGAAGTTCCTGGTCAAGGACCCTGAACTGAGGAATGAGCGGGTTTCCCCCGCCCCCTCTTCGACCCACCATTGGCGACCCTGAAGGTCTCGGTCTCGGTCCTCTTCCACATCGGGCAGGTCCCACCGATATCGGTAGTCTCGGTCCCGGCATGGCGGAAAGCGGCATCGCCGCTCGTCCTCGTCATCCTCTTGGGAGGATAGGCTCCGACGCAAGTTGTGTCGGCGCTATGAGGACATGATGTGGCAACAACTCTTGTTAGCCGGTAATAAGCTGACTCTGTCACCTTCTCTGGCCATTAAGTGGTTGTCGCCCGAACGACCAAAGCAACCCCCTGTTGTAGTGAAGGAACTGACCCTGGCACCGGTTGCTCGGCCCAAACCAGCTGCTCCACTCATTGTGGTGGAACCACTGCCTCCTCAACCTAAGACTGGGGCCCCGACAGGTTGTCGGTCACCCTCACTCCCGATCGGCCTCAGCAGGTGGAGGGTGGCTCAGGCGCTCGGCAGCTGTTCGCAGACTCCTTGGAGTCTGATGACTCCTCCTTGTACTCCAGGCCTCTTGACCTGGAATCTACAGGGGGTCATTCGGTGGACGTGAGCCCATCCTCGTTCTTGGGAATCCTTTGGCTCATCTCAGAGTCCACTGGGATGCAGCTTGAACCCGTACAGAAACAGGCCAGATATCCCCTCACGGAGATACTGGACTGAGGGGATTCCCCCACAGAGGCCTTCCTTGTGACCGAAGCTATTGGTGGCCCGGCCCTGGAGTTGTGGCATCGACCTGCATCCTGTCCTGCGCCTTCAGCCAGAATGGCTCGCAAGTATGCAGTGCCCACCGGTTCCCTCTCCGGTTTTCAGAGCACCCCTCTGCGGAGGAGCTGGTGACCGATAGCATTTTCCGGCGTTCTGGGAACACTCGGGACATGGACAAACCGCCCGACAAGGAGTCCAAAAAGCTGGACTACTCGGGGTGGAAGGTTTACGCTGCTTCCTCCCTAGGTCTTTGACAGGCTAGCTCGGTCGTGCTGATGACACATTTTTCACATGCTCTTATGGGTTCCCTGGATGAGGTGATTCCTCATCTCCTGGCTGACCTTCAGACGATAGTCAGGCAGGTGCGGGATCAGGGAAGGGCGGTGGCAAAACAACAGCTCCAAACCGCTTTGGATATTGGAGACTCTTGTGCCCGGTCAGTAGCGGCCGCAGTAGCCATGCGTCGCAGAGCTTGGCTGAGGATCTCCACCTTCATAGCGGATACCCAGCACAAGCTGGCAGATGTTCCCTTCAAACACCATGAAGTCTTGCTATATTATAACAATAGCAGTCAGCCACTGCAGCTGAACTGCCCCAGAGAGGAAGGAGTTAAGTCCAGAAGATCTGGAGTTCTACAGCGCGAGGGCGCTGTGCCCAAAGCTCTATCTGGCAGTTTCAAATGAAACTGTCAGATTCTTTACTCCGCTTCACTGAACAGTCGCTCCGGAGATCAGCTCCTTCAGCTCGGTTCATTCTCGGTTCAAGCGAGTATTTTTCGGTTCATTTGAACCGGCAAAAGTTATTATTTTTACCGCATTTCGGTTTTAAAGCTCTATCTGGTAACCGTAAGTACTAAAATTTAAGTCTGTGTGGAAAATTAATTATCGGTTCGGTTTTGAACCGATCGGTTGTTTTTTTCTGCATTTTAAAAGTGTACAGAATGATGGATATTCCAGAGTCTAGGAGGTTGTCTATTCCTTTGCATAAGTCATTTAGGAAGCAAACAACAAAGATTTTAAAAAATCCTCATTCTGTCCCTCCTGTAGATAAAAAAATGGACAGAAGGTATACTTTGTCAGGCTCGGATACAGACTTCCTTACTGAGCAGTGTAGTCATGTAGGTGTGGTACAAGCTGCAGCCTGTGACAAGGCTAATATTCCTCTGGCCTCACATCCTCCTGATAAGGATTCCAGGAAGATTGATGCCATGGCGAAGAAACAGTATATGGCAGCTTCTTTGGGACTCAGACAGGCAAATTATATGCATGTAGCTAGATATCAGAAATCTAGGTGGGACACAGTATTGCAGTTAGCCAAGCAGGCCCATGGCCAGCTGGCTAGTGAGTTGGAACAGGTGGCTGCTGATGGCATTGAAGCCTCTAAAGTTCAATTTCATACTGCTGTTGATGTTAATGATGTTTCTTCTAGGGTCATGGCCACTTCTGTAGCTTCCCGTAGGTTGGCATGGCTCAGATGCACTAATCTGTCCCAAGATACCCAGTCAAAGGCTATGGATTTTCCTGTAGTGGGAAATTCTCTTTTGGGAGCAAACAGAAAACTATATGAAAAGATGATGAATACAGAACTACCTACAAAAGTGCCCAGGCTAAGGAGAAGCATGCCATGCCACAAGGCATGCTCCCAGAGGTAGGGGCAGGCCCTTTTCAGGCCTTTTTACCAATTTCAAGCCTCCTCTGCTGTCTCGCAGAGGGTTTCTTCAGAGGCAGGGGTGAGCGTGGCACAAGTAGACCGTCCCTCCCTCAGCCTAAGGCTGTTGCTAAGCAGGCACCCTGATGGGGTGTCCAGGGCCGATTCTCCTGTACCAGTGGGGGGCAGGTTGGCCTATTTCAGCCGGAACTGGCTGTCCCTAACTACGGACAGATGGGTTCTGGAGGTAATAGGCCAGGGTCTGGTTCTCAGCTTCAAACACTTTCCAAAGATGAGAGCCAGGCATTTTCCACCTGCAAATCCTTCAGAAGCCTTTGCTTTGGAAGCAGAGGTTTCTGCTCTGCTGGACTGCAAAGCAGGGGAAAGGGTTCCTCCTTGCCATCAGGGCAAGGGCTTATTCAAGATACTTTCTTACCCCAAAAGACAGGATAATGGTGGCCCATTCTAGATTTAAGATACTTGAACAAGCATCTGTTGAAAGCAAAGTTCAAAATGTTGACTCTGACAATGATATTGCCTTCCCTAAGGCCAGGGGACTGGCTAGCTTCCTGGACCTCAAGGATGCCTATTTTCATGTTCTGATCAGGCCTTCTCACCGAAAGTACCTCAGGTTCGAACTGCCCTCAGGCCACTACCAGTTCAGGGCAATGCCCTTGTGCCCTACCTCTCGCCAAGGGTATTCACAAATATCTCGCTGTAGTAGTGGCTCACTTAAGAAGGCAAGGGGTTGCTGTGTTTCCCTACCTGGACGACTGGCTCATTGTGGGTCAGTCTCCAGGTCAGGTAAATCCACTTGCAAGTCACCCAGCAGCTTCTCACTTCCCTGGGATTCCTGCTAAACTTACCAAAGTCAGTTCTGGAACCAGTTCAGGTCCTAACTTTCATGGCGCAGAATTGAACACAAAGGTTAGCCAGGCTTTTCTTCCCTCGGAAAGGTGGACAGACTCATCGCCCTGGCATCCTCCTTTACCCTGCGGGTCTCTCGACCAGCAAGGCATTTTCTGCAACTCCTCGGGCACATGGCTGCTTCCACAGCTGTCGTGCAGGAGCAAGATTCCAGATGAGGGACATTCAGTTCCATTTGAGGCCTATTGGTCTCAAAGGAAGGACCCCCTACCAAGTTGGTCCCAGTTACTCAAACTCTGATCCTAGCCTCCACTGGTGGCAGGTCCAGAGCAATTTAAGACAGGGGGTTCCCTTAATTCCCATTTCTCACTCCCTCACCCTCACCACGGATGCCTCCCTCTTAGGGTGGGGGGCTCACCTGGGCGACCTTGCCACTCAGGGGGTATGGTCCCCTCAGGAGTCTCTGCTCCACATCAATGTTTTGGAACTCAGAGCTGTCTTTTTAGCTCTTCGGGTGTTTTCAGATTCTGTCCAGAACAAAGTGGTTCAAGTCAGGACAGACAATACCACCACAATGTGGTACATCAACAAGCAAGGGGGCACTCGGTCTTCAGCCTTGTGCACCGAAGCAATGAAGTTGTGGTCTCTGGCTTCCTCCTGAACACCTCCTGATAGCGGTTCATCTCCCAGGGAAGGACAATGTCCTGGGGACGCCTCAGCAGAATTTCTCAGGGCCATCACAGAATGGGCTCTGAATCCACAAGTGCTGGGGTCTGTCTTTGCCAGATGGGGCACTCCTCAGATAGATCTTTTGCAGCCCCAGACAACCACCAACTCTCTCTTTTCTGTTGCAGGCCTCCAGTTCTGGGCTCAGTCCTCTGGACGCCTTTCTGTTGGACTGGAAAGGAAGTTCCTGTATGCCTTTCCCCCTTTCCTCTCCTTTTCAGGGTACTAGTAAAAATCAGATCTCAACCTTACAGAGTGATTCTGATTGCCCAGATTGGCCAGACAGCCCTGGTACCCTCTGCTCCTGTCCTGGCAGTCCACCCTGCCCTGAGCCTGCCCAGAGTCCACGACTTACTGGCCTGTGCACAGGGGAGAGTGGTATCCGGACCTCAAATCCCTCCACCTCAAGGCTTGGCTCTTGAGGAGTTAGAATTTGCTGACTTACACCTTTCTCAAGGTGTCATGGATATTTAAAGGCTTCAGGAAGCCTTCCACTAGAGCCACTTATAATTCTAAGTGGAAGAGGTTTTCCATCTGGTGCTCTGAGAGGCAGATTATCCCAGAATCTGCTGATCTTCCCATTCTACTGGACTATTTGGTCCATCTGAATTCCTAGGCCTTAGACCAGCTACCCTGAAGGTTCATCTGGCAGCTGTCTCTGCTTTTGTGTCAGCAGGAAGCCTGCCTCCTTTCTTCTCACCCGGTGTTCTCCAAGTTTTTAAAGGGTTACTTCATACTAACCCTCCTTTTGGGAACCAGCTCCCGCCTGGGACCTGAATATTTGCATTGCTCAGTTAATGCAACCCCCCTTTGAGCCTCTGTCTTCTGCAGAGCTCAAGTATTTAACTTGGAAAACCGTTTTCCTAGTAGCTATCACCTCTGCCAGACGCATAAGTGAGCTACAGGCCCTGTCAGTGGAAGAAGATTTTATCTCTTTCCACAGAGATAAGGTAGTCCTTAGGACTAATAGAAAGTTTTTGCCTAAGGTGGTTTCTGATTTCCACCTGAATCAATCTATCTCTCTCCCAGTATTTTCACTGAGCATTCTTCCTCAGGTGAGAGGAGACTGCACAGCTTGGATGTCAAAAGAGCCTTAAGCTACTATTTAAGGCGCACCAGAGGTCATAGGTTGAATCCCTCCAACTCTTTCTTACCTATGGCGAGGTTGGCAAAGGAAACCTGCCACTAAGAGAACAATTGCAAGGTGGATTGTTTCTTGTATCCAATTCTGTTATCAGAAACTGGGTAGAGTACCCCTCAGGATTGAGGGCCCACTCCACCAGGGGTACAGCTGCGCCTCTAGTGGCTGCTAGAGACATCCCCATTCTGGAGATTTGTCAAGCTGCTACCTGGAAGACAGTTCACACCTTTACCAGCATTATTCCCTGGATGTCCAGTCCAGGAGATGCTCGGTTTGGCACAGCTGTGCTTCAGAGCCTATTTCTAAGTAGGTTCTGACCCTCCTCCATGGAGGTACTGCTGTGTAATCTGCTATTGTTATAATATAGCAAGACTTCATGGTGTTTGAAGAAAAATTACTCACCTTAGTAATTGCTTTTCTTCTCATGGAGTCTTGTATATTATAACCACCCTCCCTCCTGCCCCTCTCAGAACTTCTACTTGGGTAGGTGGCTAATTGTGCAAGCACTGTGTCATGCCATTGTAGTTTTCCCTTACCTCTTTTCCTTTGGGTTAGGGATCTAGATTGTTTCATTTAGGTTATTTATATTGCCCCTTCCTGGACTTGAGTCTTTGGGGAAGGGGGTTCATATATGCTTGTCAGGTAGAAAACGAACCATAATACCATCAATTTTGTTATTATGGCTCTTAGTGTTTCTTTGTTCTTTATATTGTTGTTATTACTACTAGTAGGTAGCCATGGGCTAGTGTAGTTTTTTCCACACAGACTTTCCGTCCTTTGATGTTAGCTTCGTAAAGATCTGACAGTTTCATTTGAAACTGCCAGATAGAGCTTTGGGCACAGCACCTTCGCGCTGTAGAACTCCAGATCTTCTGGAGTTAACTCCTTCCTCTCCGGGGCAGTTCAGCTGCAGTGGCTGACTGCTATTGTTATAATATAGCAGGACTCCATGAGAAGAAAAGCAATTACTAAGGTGAGTAATTTTTTCTTCCTGGGCACTGACTTGTTCGGGTCGGGGGTGGAGGGCCATCTCCAGAGAATCGAGAAGTCCAATGCCACCTTGGACTCGGTCATGTCTGCTCAGAAGGACAAAGGCCGCCAGCAGCAGCGTAGGCCCTTTCGCCCTTCCGCCCCTGTGGCACGTCTGGCCCAGCAGCACCAGCAACAGGGCCAGCAGGCTCACACTTGGCACCCTAAGGCCAAGTCTGCCACTTCCTCTAGTAGGAAGCCTGGAGGGAATGGTCCAGGCAGCCCCTCGGCTGGCCCTTCCTTCAAGCCTGGCCAGTGACAGGTTGAGGGGTGTCACCCCCAATCTTGTCACTCCTCCCAAGGTTTCCCCCATGGAGGGACGGCTCCGCCATTTCCTTTCTGCCTGGTCCGCTATCACCACGGACCGTTCGGTGCTGGAAGTGGTCAGCAGGGGTCTGCCTCTGGAATTCGAGCAGATCTTACTTCGAGATACAGCTCTTGCAGCAGGTTACACCATTAGGACTGAAGCCGGCAGGCGCCAGGACCCCACGGAAAAATTCTAGCTAGCTATCTTCAGCGGGGACCGCCCCCGACACCGGTCCCGCCTCCGACGTCAGGTGTGGTACATAAGGGGGCAGTCCAGCCAGATTCCCCAGTTCTTTCCCACCGTTGACTTGCATGCCTCGACCCTCGGTCTTAGTCTGAGCGCGCGCGTGGTTGCGGAGCTTTCGCCGGGAATTTCATCCTACTTGAAGAATTTTTCGATGATGTCCTCTCGACCTCGGACATACATCGAAGTGTGCTGTATGGGAAGCAGATCCTTTAAGGACCCCCACAGGGCCTGCAGTCCGTGCCTGGGCCCAGAGCACAATACCGGGCCTGTTCCCTCTGCCAGGGGTTATAGCCACACAGGATCCAGCATCAGAAAGGCTCTTCAGGCGTTCCTGCTGGAAAGAAAGGTTGAGAGCCATGTCCTCTAAAGGGGAATCTTGAAATCCCACAAACATGCCGAAAAGAAGAGAAGAGAGGGACCCTTCCAGGTCTCGACGAGGGGCCTCCGAGTCCTGCAGCCTCGGTCGAAGTCTGAGCGGTCTCCATCCAGGCCTCTTCTCCCCCGGCTGCAGTTGCTGTTCTCGCTCTTCCCAGGCCTCTCCCACCAGGCCGTCGTCGTCCCTCCACCACCAAGGCCTCGGCGAAGTCCTGGGGTGTCGCCATCACCACCATAGAGTCGGGTTCCCTGCCGTGGCACCCGGCGTCCGGCCTCTTCCGTTCCACCGCCAGCGTTTCCGTTTACCCCTCTGAAGGCGGTAGACCCAACGCGGCTCGACCCCGTCGGCCGTCGTCATCCCTCCTCGGAGCCATCGTCGGCGCGAGAGACGTGAGCCAAGCCTTCCACGGGCGTCGGTTGGGGACCGGCGTCCGCCTGCGCCTGAAGGACTCCTGTGCCTCCGACCGTCGTCGGGCAGGGAGTAAGCTGGCGGAGGGGATCTAGCGCAGCCCGAAGACCAGGCAGGCGACCCGGCCTCGTGCGGTCTCCAGGCTCTCCCTGCGCGCCTTGGTCCTGTGGAGCCGTCACGGGACCCGGCGGCCGCCCTCCGAGCCTGGGCGTCGTCGGGATTGTCTTTAGCGGAAGTGAAGGATCTCTTCACGTACTGGTGGGACATCAACAAGAGGGATGTGGTGCCCACTGCTCCTCCTCCTCCTCCTCCTCCTCCGGCCCCCCCTACACCTGCGGGGTCGACTGGCCATTCAACCCTCCCCAGGGTGTCCAGATCTCCTCCCAGGGGTCGATCAGATAAGAGGAGACCTCCGTCAAGATCGTCTTCTGGATCACCCAGCCCCAAGAGATCCAGGGGACACCGACGTTCACCGTCGACGGAGGACACAGGGATCAGTTACTCCACCTCTAGATCCCCATCTCCAATTTCCATCCCTTCTCGGACCCACGTGAGGCACCACAGTCTCCTCCGGATGACCCCTCATTCATGGATATCATCTCGCCATATCCAGGAGAATATGGGGTGGGATACGGAAGAGTTAGACCCGAGCTCACTTGCCAAGTATCTTGACAAAAGGACCCCAACCCTGTGGTGGTACCACCTTAGTGGACACTTTTGTGGATGTCACCAAGGCAGGTATGGGCGTCCACTTGCTTCTGGCGGTGCCGAAGAAAGCTGACCCGTCTAATACAAGGCTCCTAAGGAGGACCAGTATCTGGCGCAACAACCTCAGGCCGATTCTCTGGTCATCACAGCCTCACATGACCGGGTCACAGAGGCCGCAGCATTTGAGCACACTGCCACGGATCCAGAATCAAGCAATTGGACTCTCTGGGCAGGCGCCACGTATGCTTCCGCTACCTGCGCCATCAGATCCTTAAATTCGTGACCCACATGGTTCCAGTTTCAGAGCGCTCTGTGGGAACAGGGTCTGGGGATAGCTGAGAAACTACCCGATGGTGAGCAGAAGGAGGAGATGCTCCAGCTCCTCTGCACGGGTTCAGACGTGGGGACCCAAGTGCTTCGAGCCGCGTACGATTCCGCGGACTCATCGGCCCAAGCAGCAGCCTCCGGCGTTTGCCTCCGGAGACACTCCTGGCTCCGTGTCTCCGGCTTTACCCCGGATGTCCAGAAGAACATTATGGACGCCACTTTCGAGGGAGATGTTTTATTTGGTAATCCTTCTGAGAAGATTATTACCAAACTGCAAGAGGCCGGGAAGGCAGTGAAGGTCGGTCCAGGCCGTGTACTGACTCAGGCTTGGTTCCTTGTAGGACCAAAGCGTTTGTTAAGCGGACACAGAGGCAGCAGCCCTGCTCCGCTACACACCAGAGGCTCTAGGTTCCGTAGAACCCAAGGTAAACAGTCCGCTAGCCGGGTCAGCGCCCCCAAGCCTACCCAGCAAGCGGGCCCATCTGCACACAGCCTGACTCCTTTCCGGCCCCGCCCCTCAGGATCAGCGGGGAAATTATGGTGGGGGTGGCATTACCCGAAACTTCCTGCGGGATGGCAGGCTATCACACAGACAAGGTGGGTTCTGCAATTGGTCAGTCTTGGCCACTTTATAGGATTCATGAAAAGCCACCTCGAGGCCTCCTCTGCTCTCCCGGTATCCGGGTCAGCACAAAACTTAATTTGGCAAAGTACTCGCTCTAAAAAGGGTGATAGAGTCGTCCGGAGAACCAGAGGACAGGGATATTATTCCACTTCTTCCTGGTTCCAAAAAACAGGACCTCCGATCCGATTCTGGACCTCAGTGACCTCAGCATGTCGATGCCTACAAAAGATTCCGCATGTGACTCTTCCGGGCCTTATTCCCATGCTGAAACAAGGCGCCTTTCTAGCGTCCCTAGAGACATGCAGGGCGATGTGCCTGCATATCCCCATAACTCAGGCGCACCAGAGGTTCCTGCGCTTGGTTCCTCGACAACCATTTTCAGTTCGAGCTCTTCCGTTCGGACTGTCATCCCTCAAGGATCTTTACAAGTGCATGCAGTTGTGGCGTCTCTGAAGACAGGGCCACTATGTGTTCCGTACCTCGGCGACTGGCTCTCATGGCGCCTCCAGAGAGGCGTTGTTGCTCTGGGTCCAGAGCACTCAAGACTTGTTTCAGTCTCTGGGCATTCTCATAAATCACGAAGTCTCTCTTGGTACCATCATGAAACTGCAATTTATAACGCATGATTCTGGACACTGTCAGGGAAAAGCCTTTCTTCCGAGCGACAGGCCGGAGCGCATCAGGTCCCTCATAAAAGTTTGTCTTCAAACAAGATCGTACCTGCCAGGTCGGTCCTACGTCTGCTTTCGGACACATGGCTGCAGCCATTTTGATAGTCCCTCTTGCACGCTCCGCATCAGAGTAACCCAGTGGATACTCAAGGTGCAATAGGACCAAAACCGATCACTGCAGCATCGGTCAGGATCACGAAATCTGTGATCCGTGACTGCAGTAGTAGCTAGCCCGGTGCGGCTTTCCAAGGCGTCCCATTTGTAGCGCCGTCCCCGGAGGTAACCCTCACCGGATGCTTCAGGTATCGGGTGAGGCACACCTGGGCCGGGGTGAAAGTCTCAGGGTTCGTGGACCCCGTTGGAAGCTCATCTCCATATCAATGTTCTAGAGGTGAGGCGGTCCTCTATGCCCTGCAGGCTTTTCAGTCGATAATCACTGTGCGCTCTCCTGCTTCAGACAGACAACACGGCAGTAGTATTACCTCAACAAACAAGAAGGCGCACACTCTTACCCCTTTGCAGGGAGGCCATGAGAGTGTGGGATTGGGTAATCGGACACGGCGCAAACCTGATCGCTATGTACATGTTCCGGGTGGACAACACAATCGAGGCGGCCTGAGTCGCTCCCAGGCCAGAGTCCACGAGTGGGAACTTCTTCAGGGAGGTGGCAGAGGATCTGTTCCTTGATGGGGAACTCCAGAGCTGGACTTATTCGCATCCCCATCCAGCATAAAACTGCCCAATTTTGCTTCGCTAGATCCAGGGCCTGGTGCTTTCTGGCGAGATCGTTGTCCCTCTCCTGGGTGAACAGATTCCTCTATGCCTTCCCTCCTTTCCCGTTGATCCAAAGAGTTCTTCTCAAGCTGCGCAGGGAGCATGCACAAATGATTCTGGTGGCCCCATTCTGGCCCAGACAGATCTGGTTCCCCTTGCTGGTACAGCTATCTCGGGAACCCCCGCTCCTGTTGCCGCTCAGCTCCCACCTACTGTCTCAGGAGAATGGTTCGTTGCTCCATCCGGATCTGTGTTCTCTGAACCTGCATGCTTGGCTCCTAGAGACATAGCCATCTTCGAATCAGGGGTTCGCAAGAGGTTGCAGGTTCTTTCTGCAGCCAGAAAGCTGACAACACTTGTCTGACGTATGCCATGAAGTGGTGCCCGTTTTTGTGTAGTCACGGGCTCGTGATCTTTCCCGCTTTAGGTTGTCCTGTGGGGTAATTTTGGATTATCTCCTCTCTTTTTCATTCAGGCCTAGCCTACTCCTCTATTAAGGTGCACCTTTGCGCTATTTCTGCATACCACCTTCGGTGGGACATGCACTGTTGCTCAATTAGATGCATCTGAGAATTTCTTAGAGTGTTACCCATAGACCTCCCATTAGGGACCGGTGCCTCCATGGGATCTGCTCTTTGTCTTGGAGACAGCTCACTCCTCCCTTTGAACCTGCAGCGGATTGCGAGCTACGTTTTCTGTCGTGGAAGGCGTTATTTTTGGTTGCTGTTACTTCAGCTAGAAGGATTTCTGAGCTTCACGCTCTCATGTGCAAGAGCCTTATTTAGTTTTCCACGGGACAGAGTATCCTAAAGGGCCGAACCCTAAGTTTCTGCCTAAGGTGGTTTCGGCACTCACTCTAAACAGGATATTGACCTTCCGGTCTATTTCCCGAGTTATTCTAATAGAGGAGGGCCTTGCTCCACCCTGGATGTTCACGCGCAGCCTGAGGTATTACCTCAACAGAACTAAACCCTCTCGTGGTTCTGACCAGCTTTTTGTTTCCTTCTCAGAGAATGATGGGCCATCAGTATCAAACAGACCCTGTCTCGCTGAGCATGTCCAGTGTATTTCATGCTGTTATGATATTAAACGAAGCCCTCCGGGTTCTATCGGTCATTCTACCAGGGGATGGCTACTTCCTTTGCAGCACAAAAGCGTCTCCATCTCTGCTTTATTTGTGCTGCAGCCACTTGGAAGTTCTGTGCATACCTTTATCAGGCATTATAGTCTGGATGTAAGCCTCTCGGCGGGAGAACGGTTCGACCTAGCGGTGCTGCAGGGTCTCCTGTCTTAGTCAGGACCTGGAATGTTTTTCCTTTCATTTACCTCCTCCCGGATCTTCTGGCAGCGTTACTGCTTGGGAATCAGTCCTAATAGTTGTAACCTGCTGCAAGAGCTGTATCTCGAATAAGATAGTACAGTTACGTAGAACCGTAACAGTAGATCTTCGAGAACAGCTCTTGCAGCAAGTACCTTCCATCCACCTTCCCCTTGGAGGAGGCATGGTTCTGCTCCCTCTTTTGTTAGGATTTTCTTCATTATTGTCTTATGACGGTGGATCCTCGGTCTCCTTCTGATGTCATCCTGCGGCCGGGAGTCTCCGGCGGAGAACTAGGAATCTGGGGGGACCGCCCTTATGTACCACGCCTGGCGTCGGGCCGGGACCAGCGTGGCGGTCCCGCTGAAATATTCAACTAGAATTTTTCCGTGGGGTCCTGGCCCTGCGGCTTCAGTCTAATGGTGTAACCTGCTGCAAGAGCTGTTCTCGAAGATCTTCTGTTACGGTAAGTTCTTACGTAACTGTACTTTCCCTCCCTATCGAGCCGTCGCCACACGGGGGGGGGGGCACGGGTTCCACAGCCTCTCTGTCGGCTCATCAAGCCGACATTGCTCTGCTCCTTCAGAAGGAGGTAATCAGCGAGGTGGCAGATCCTCCTCCAAACCCAGGGTTTGTGTCCAGGTACTTCCTGGTCCCAAAGCGGATGGGGGGCTGGTGCCCCATTCTCCATCTGCATGACCTGAACAAGTTCCTAAGGCCACGCACCTTCAGGATGGTCACTGTGGCTCAGATCATTCCATCCTTGGAACTAGGTGTGTGGTTTTGCTCTCTGGACCTCCAGGACGCGTTTTTTCACGTCCCAATCCATCCGTCTCATCAGCAGTTCCTCCACTTCAGAGCAGAGGGATCACTTTACAAGTTCGGGCCATGCCCTTCAGCCTTTCTCCAGCTCCCAGGGTCTTCACCAAATGCATGGCAGTGGTGACAGCATTCCTGCGGCACCGAGGGTTCCGGGTGTACCCTTACCTGGACTGGCTGATTGCAGCCCCCTCCAGGTTGGAGGTGGAGCGGTCCAGGGATCTGGCCCTCCAGGTCTGCTCTCAAACTGGCCTCCTGATCAACGAGGCCAAATTGGAACTCGCGCCATCGCAGGTGATTCAATTCATCGGGGCAGAGCTCAACTCTCTTCAAGCCAGAGCCCGGCTCCCGGCAGACAGGGACGAGGTCCTTTCCTCCTTTGCCCAGTAATTTCTGGTTGGGCAATTGTGCTCTGCCCAGGACTTCCTGTGTCTTCTGGACCTCATGGCGGCCTGCACCAGCATGGTCAGTGGGACCCACTGGCATATGCGCCCCCTGCAATGGGGGCTGGCCTGCTAGTGGTCACAGCGCTGCAGTCCTTTGGACCAGCCGGTGACCGTGTACCCAGAAGATGTGGGATGGCCTGCAGTGGTGGCTTATCCCAGCTCATCTGCAGGAGGGTATCCCATTTGTCCACCCCGAGCCAACAGTCACTCTTACAACCAACGCCTCTCTGATGGGTTGGGGTGCCCATCTGGGGGATCTCCGGGCCCACCACCTCTGGTCCCCTCAGGAGTCTCGATGCCGTGTCAACCTACTGGAGCTTCAAGCGGTTCGACTAGCTCTCACCGCCTTCGCTTCGTTTGTACGGGCTCAGGTGGTTCAGGTCCAGACGGACAACACCATGACCATATACTATCTCAGCCGTCGGGGGGGGACGCACTCCTTGCCTCTGCGCAAGGAAGCTCTCTGCATTTGGTCTCTCGTGATCAGCCTGGAGGCGGGTCTCCTAGCCATCCATGTGGCAGGAGCCTCCAACAGTATGGCCGATGCCCTCAGCCAGATAGGCGCTGCATCTCACAAGTGGTCTCTCCTGCCGGAGGTAGTGGAAGACCTGTTCCCCCATTGGGGCACCCCTCAGGTGGACCTGTTCACCTCCAGGAAGAATGCGAAGCTGAGGCTGTTTCACGCCCGCCCCCCCTCAGCAGGGCTCGCTCCAGGGGGCTGCCTTCTCGAGGCCGTGGACCTCGGGCCTCTTTTACGCCTTCTCTCCATTTCCCTTGATCCTCAAGGTGCTTCTCAAGGCGAAGAGTGACAAGGTGCAGGTGATTATGGTAGCCCCCGACCGGTCTCGTCAGTTCTGGTACCCAGATCTCCTCAGCCTCAGCTCCAGGCTCCCGAGGCGGCTTCCAGCCCACCCAGACCTGATCTCAGTCAACAAGGGGAAGGTTCTCCACCTGGAACTTCAATCCCTGCACCTGCTGGCCTGGTTCCTGAGCGGCTAGAGTTCCAGGCTTTGGGTCTTTCCAATGAGGTCTTCAACATCGTTGAGGCATCCTGTAAGGAGCCGACCAGAAAATGCTGCACCTTCAAATGGAAGAGATTCTCCATTTCGTGTCAGGACAAGGGGTTGGACCCCTCTTCCTGTCCATTGGCTAATATTTTGGACAACCTGTGGTCACTTTCTCAGCTAGGGCTTCGGTCGACGACCCTTAAGGTGCACCTGGCAGCTATCTCTGCTTACCGGGTGCGGACCGGCAAGCAGTCAGTGGCACAGGAGAAGGTGGTCAGGTGCTTTTTCAAAGGCCTAGACCACATATCCCTTCCGGTGCGAGAACGTCTACCTCCATGGGATCTACTGCTGGTATTGGCTAAGCTCATGGGCAAGCCATTCGAACTGATGCACAGGTGTGACATCTCTCACCTGTCATGGAAGACCACCTTCTTGGTGGCTATTACATCAGCCAGAAGGATGGGAGAGCTCCAGGCGCTTTCCATCGAGTCTCCCTACCTGGTTTTCCACAGGGACAAGGTTGTCCTTAACCCCCACCCGAAGTTCCTTCCGAAGGTGGTGTCGGAGTTTCACCTTAACCAGGTGTTGACTCTGCCGATGTTCTACCCCAATCACACCTCGGAGGCCAAATATAGGCTCCATTCTTTGGACCCTAGAAGGGCGCTCGCTTATTATAAGGAGCGGATGGCTAAAGTTTGGGGAGAGGTTCGCCAGCTGTTTATCACCTACGCTGAAGCTGCACCTGGCAGGCCTGCAGCCAAGCAGATGATAAGCAGGTGGGTCACCTCCTGCATAGATCTCTGCTATAGGTTGGCAGGCATGGAGCCTCCCAAAGGGATAAGAGCTCATTCTATCCACCATACCACTGCTTCAGTGGCTGCTTCTTGGGACGTCCCTATCCAGGAAATCTGCAGGACTGCTACCTGGAAGTCAGCACACACCTTTATTTCCCATTACCACATTGACCTAGAGTCACGACGGGATGCTGGTTTTGGGACCTCGGTTCCCCAGTCCTTATTTCCTAAGTAGGGGGTGCGTGCCTTGCCTCCCTCCTCACGGAGAACTGCTAGGAGTCTGCCAGACAGTGTGGATTGAACAACATATCCACGTCCCTAGAAATACAGGTTACTCACCTGTAACAGGAGTTCTAGGAGTGGTATATGTTGTTTATCCTCACGACCCATCCAACCTCCCCAGCTTCGATGCACAACCTGGCTTCCAGTGGGCTAGATCTGGCGTCATGGAGCAGAGCCGAGGGTTTTACCACCTGGGTGGGTGGGAGGAGCCAGCTTGAAGACCTTCCAACAAGATTTAAAGCTGCAAGGAACCTGCCGGACAGTGTGGATGAACAACATATACCACTCCTAGAACTCCTGTTACAGTTGAGTAACCTGTATTTATGGACAAAGAGCAAAAAGTACTGGAAGAACCTTTGAGTGGAGCAAAAAAGTCTGTACCTGTGCCTGAGGAGAGTATGGACATTACAAATGACTCTGAATCCTCAGAATTTAATGATTCCATGCAGCCTGATTTGAACAAGGATTCGGCAGAGATCTTGCAACTGAAGCGATTGCTTGAAACCGAAAAGCGGAATTTTATGATAAAGAAGATGTCACTGCAGCAGAAAATCTGCCGGCTGCAAGCTGACAGCGCTACTGACACTGTCTCAGAAGACCAGCTGAGAGGTTGGAATGCTTTGAAGAAGCGGCCGGTTGCCAGTGACGATCTTGTGACTAGCACCGCGATTGCCTCGGACAGTGTAACTGGGAAACCTGTAAGTACAGCTACAGATTCTAATTCAGTGCACAATTCTGGTCTAACCGAAGCCACAGTGCAGCACAGTAGACAATGTAAAGACACAGCCCCGAGGTGTTCAGTGGACGCTGCCTTACAGGGAGCTGGGTGGGAAAGGCAGCCTGGAATGATTGAGTGGGTATCTTTTACTTCTCCCATTAAGATGCCTACTCCAGAAGACTCTTCTAACTCGCAGCCTAAAGTAGCTCCCCAAACAAATAATGCAGGAGAGTTAACTGATCCTTTAGTGGTGCCAGAAGAATTGTAGTTGACATAAAACCCAGTGTTTAATTTACCGTCAACAGAGTTGCTCCAGTCACTTCCTGCAGGGATATCTCCCGGGGCACCAAAACAAACAGTGGCTCCACTTAATAAAAAGCCAGATACTCAAGACAAAAACGTTTTCCTCCCTGTTTCGCCTTCCTGTCCTCCCAGCAAAATGGCACAACGCCATCAGATTAACATACTTAGGTGGCATGCAAGAGCCTCCGGACCGCATCTTTGTAGCCAGAACTTTATTGAGAGACTCTCTAAAAAGATTTTCCCACAAAATATGTGCGTTAATTCACATCTTAGGAGAGACTTCTTTTGACATTAGTTTTAAGACCACTTGTGGCCTAGAACGGTTCTGGGCTAAGTATCATTCCTTGAAAAGTACTGTTTTGTGGACTCCCTTCTTAGTGACACCTTTAACAAAGCCAGAGTATAAAACCATAACTATTTTGTTCTGGAACTAAGGTGTGGAAGTAGCTGACGTGTCATACTGGTTAAAACAATGCTGCACAGTACTTGGGGAACCGGAAGCTATTCTGGATTGAGAGAACATCTGGACTGGGGGGTGGAGGGTGAAGATTCTGTTAAAGTCTACAGATAATGGGGTTGTGCACCTACCTAACTCTTTTTTTTAGGGCGACATAGAGGAGTGCTGTTTTACCCAGGCCAGCCGAAGGCCTGCTATAGGCGTAGGGATCCTGACCACCTTAGTAGTGTCTGTGACAAGGTGAAGTGTACACTATGTGGGGAATTGGGGCATTTGAGCTCCGCTTGTCTAAATGAAACCAAGTGTAATTTATGTGATGAAGTGGGTCATATATTTCAGAACTGCATCTGGGCAGCACATAATCAGGAACATCATGATGAAGGGGTAGATCAGCACTTTATAATTTCTCAGACCCAGAAGACAAGGATCAGAAATAGGCTCACTCTAGTACCTACAAACCACATGCAAGAAGGCCCTCCAGCAGCTGCCCCCCCCCCCGGGTGGATACTTTACCAGATGAGATAGTATCTGAAGAAATCCCTATAGCTTCTACCTCTACAGCAGTAAGGATTGATGGTCCTGCAGATAATATAGACATGCCTCCTCCCAAAGAACCTGGCCAAGCAAAGTGTAGAAGGTCTGCTAGGTCAAAGCTGAAAGCTGCCGTCCCAAGCAACTAAAATTTCTCCAATTGCATTAACAAATCAATATGAGATCCTCCAGGGGACCTCAGCTGTCTGGGGAGGATACTGATTCCTCAACTATTTCTTCTTCCCATCCTGAAGGAACAAAAGACACTGAGATTTGTTCCAAAGGTAAAGGGTCTCAAAAGAGGAAGGCAAGATCTAAAACTAAAGGAGGGTCAGGGGTAGGATGAAATGAGGTTTAAAGACCGTAAATTGTTCCTTTTTGTCATTTGTATCATCAGTAGCTACATAGGTCTGATGTCTGATCCATTACACTGTCATACAATTAATGTAAACAGTATTAAGTGGTTAGGAAAGCATCAGACTATATTTTTTCTCACTTCCCTACACTTTGGTATTTTCTGCCTGCAGGATACCAGCTTCCACACCTCCCACGAAATAAGACAAGCCCAGAGGGAGTGGGTACCAGGACCATCTTTTTGGTCCATAGGACAGGAAACATGCTCCAGGGTGGGTATACTTATATGTTTACCAATCTCTAAACTGTTGAAATTATATGATTTGGTTTCTGGAAGGGTTTTAATACTCAATGTACTAATAGAGGCTAGGCCTTATCACATAATTAATCTCTATGCACCTGAGACTAAAGCTGCTCAAAAAGACATTTTTTTCACCATTCAACCATACTTACATACCTCTAAGGAAATAATATTTACTGGTGATTTTAACTGTGGTTTAAGTCTTAAAGATAAGAGTGTCCGTGCTACAACTAAAAAACTATTTTGTGATACCCTAGCCTTAAAAAAGATCTTGCATACTGTAAGTCTAAAATATGCTTATCTGGAAGTAGTGAAACAACACACTCCCAAATTTCAGAAAGGAACCCTAACTACAAGGATTTATTTTATTTTTCTATCGCAATCTATTAATATTAGTTCAGCTAAAGTCACCCCTTTAGAATTTTCTCATCATAAGATGGTTTATATCACTTTAGCAAATAACTTTTCAGAGTGCAGAGGCCCTGGAACCTGGAAATTCAATGTAAACCTGCTACAAAACAATAGTTTTATAGAGTCATTAACTCAGTCTTTGGCGGCAAAAAAATCAGTGATGGTATGTTATGAAAGCCCCATTAGGTGGTGGGAGGACACAAAATCAGATCTAATTCACTTTTTAAAACAATGTAGTAAACAAAAAAGTAACTGAATATTTGGGTTATTTGCAGAAAAGGCATCATCTGCAAACTCTGTTCGCTATAGCCTGCACAACAGGTCAGGAGCTAGGACAGCAAATACATGTAGTTCAAAGGGACATGCTTTTATTTCATAAGAAATAAACAGTACAACTTTTTAATCAGCACAAATTTGGCACGCAGGGTACCGCGCAAGAAGTATGTCCCTTTGATCTAAACTATAGGAATGTAGGTCACAAATCCATGCCCTTTTTGATTGATCAGCTGGGGTTAAACATTCTGGCCAACAAGAAATTTTAAGACTGATCTCTGACTGCTCTAGTAATTTATTCTCCCCTACTTCATCGAATATATCAGAATCTAAAAGATTCCTTTCTGAAATCCAGATACCATATGTTCCTTCTCACGTTACCACTGCAACGTGCAAGCCAATATCTTCAGCAGAAATACTGGGTGCAATACAGCATCTAAAAAATGATAAAGACAAAGAACCTCTGTGCACAAACACTGAGGCAAGGGTTACCCCAAAGGGTATTTGGCTGGGAAGCCAAGTTTCAAGAAAATACAAAATCACACATGCCCACACAATGCAAAGCAGCATGGGCTGCATATGCAAATCACCACAGAATGTTATGCTGGTTCAACTTTAAGCAGAATTGCATGGTGCGGAAAGGCCTCTCACACAGTTTGCAAAGGGTGCTAACAGATGACATAGACACGTGTTTCATCCTAGCAGGACTCATCAGTATGCCTCGTCTGTTTGACACCCCAGTGGAATGAACCAGCTACCCTAAGACGGTCTGTCTGGGTTATGTTGTGGTGAACCCACTAAAATAAAAAACTATTTAAAAGACAAAGAACCTCTGTGTGCAAACACTGAGGCAAGGGTTACCCCAAAGAGCATTTGGCTGGGAAGCCAAGTTTCAAGAAAATACAAAATCACACATGCCCACACAATGCAAAGCATCATGGGCTGCATATACAAATCACCACAGAATGTTACGCTGGTTCAACTTTAAGCAGAATCGCATGGTGCCGAAAGGCCTCTTACACAGTTTGCAAAGGGTGCTAACAGATGACATAGACACGTGTTTCGTCCTACCAGGACTCATCAGTATGCCTCGTCTGTTTGACACCCCAGACAGACCGTCTTAGGTAGCTGGTTCATTCCACTGGAGTGTCAAACAGGCGAGGCATACTGATGAGTCCTGGTAGGACGAAACACGTGTCTATGTCATCTGTTAGCACCCTTTGCAAACTGTGTGAGAGGCCTTTCGGCACCATGCAAACTGCTTAAATTTGAACCAGCATAACATTCTGTGGTGATTTGCATATGCAGCCCATGATGCTTTGGATTGTGTGGGCATGTGTGATTTTGTATTATCTAAAAAATAATGTTGCCCCTGAGCCTGATGGCCTTCCCAGTGAACTGTATAAAAAAATAGGAGAGCATCTCTTTACAGAACTAACATATCTTTAATGCCCTGTTGGAAACATGAGATATCCCCTTGAACTTTAACAAAGGTACTCTATTATCTTTGCATAAAAAAGATGAGAAATCCAACTTAAATAACTGGAGGACGAATTGTATTCTAAATACAGATTTCAAGTTCTTAACTAAAATCTTGACTACCCAGTTGTTACAGATACCAGAAATAGTACTCTCCCCAGAGTAATCCTGTTCCATACCGCACAGAAGGATTCAGGACCATCTGATTGTCTTCCGAGAAGTTGTAACTATGGGCTATACTAATACCTTACCAGGATATATAATTTTACTTGATCAACGCAAAGCCTTTGACTCTGTTAGTCATGATTTTCTTTGAACAACCTTGCACCACTATAAAGTCCCTGGGGTAATGATAGCCTGGTTGAAAGCATTATATAGAAGTGCCACAGTTACTCCAGTAGTGAATGGATGGCGGGGTCCCTTGATCCCTATCAAGCGGTAACTAAGGCAGGGGTGCCCCAAGTCCTCTACTTTATGTATTTTTTTATAGATCCTGTACTACGAAAATTAAATGGGTGTAGTAACATTAAATATATTTCCAACCCAGAGACACTGATTCTTCCTAAGGCCTTGGCATATGCTGATGATCTCTGCCTCCTTCTGGCTGACTAAAGATTCAGTGCAGAATTCGCTGCATCAATGCAAAGTATTTGGAACATTTTCAGGAGCTGCACTGAATTTAAATAAATGCTTAGGGTTTTCACTGGGGACTCTTCCCAATCTAGAAACTGACATAGGCCCAATCCAATTGACAAAAGACCCTGTATCTATCCTAGGAGTAAAATTTGGACCCCAGGGTATGGAGAAACTAAACTGGGAGGAAAAGCTTGCTATAGGTAGGCAAAAGGTGGCCCACTGGAACCAGAGTAGTATTGGGGAAAAAGAAGCGAGTATTTTTAGTTAAAACTTTTTTAATCCCTGTTTTTACATTCACTTGCACGCATGCGCAAGGAACGTTTTGGGAGAGTAGCACACTTGGAGGTGTGCCTCTCCCACCCAATGCACTGCTCCCTTGGGCAGGCATGGTGGTCCTGCACCAATGGGTGCAGGAGCTCTGTATGACAGCGGTGTTCCTCTGCTTCAAAGCAGAACACCGCTGCCATACGGAGCACCGCCTCAGGCCCTCCCCCCCTCGCGTCTCGCCGCCCCCAAAGCTTAAACTTTGTTTGCCGGCGGGGTGCCCAATCCGTCGGCTCCACGGCCCCAAAAGCCATCCTGCTGCCACGCTGGGGCCCCACCCAGCGTGGCAAACCTCGCTGTGTTTTGCCGGCGAGGTGTCCAATCCCCGTCAGCTCCTCGGCCCCCCTCACACAACTTCTGCCACTGGGGCCCACCCCAGTGGCAAGCGTCACGTCGTCGTCTTTTTTTTTTTTCCTGTAAAGAAAAAACGGTCCCACGCACGTCTCCCCACTCCTCCCACAACCCGCACCCACCCACTGCGCACCCAGCCTCCCCACACCCCCCACCCCCACCCCATACTACCTCCGACTCCAGCGCGACGATCTTCGTGGACCGAACACGCTCTGCACTTTTCAAAGCCAACCGCGAACTGAGGAAATGCCGTAAGCTTTCGTATAATGGGCTAGATAGGGGTTTCAACTTATTAGATATCTCAGTTGTTTGATGCAGTAATTCACCATTGATGGTTTTATTATCGATGTCACTGTCATGAATACGTCCGTCGGGATTTGGTACCGCGCTAAATCACCCTTCAGGCTCGAATAATGCCATGACAGTGACATCATTCATGAGAAGGTCCTAAAACCTATATTGAAAATTTGGCACAAAAATTCAAAAAAATGACTGTTTTACGAGCATGCGTTGTGCAGTTCTTACACAGGCTCGTAAGTTTGCGAATTTTTAACATTTTCACTCCAGATTTTCAACATTGCCATTTTACCACACCTCCTTATGAGTTGTACAGCTGTCATTTTTCACATCCTGCCCAAAATGTGTTTCTGCCCATGTAGCGTGCAATGGTGCAGTCGGTGTGCGAACTCAATGTATGGAACACATTAAGAAAATCACAGTGACACTGTTCATGAGCAGACGTCTTAAAATGGCTGTGCTGAAAATTTGGTGCAAAAATTCCTAAAAATGACTGTTTCACGAGTCTGCGTTACGCAGTTCCTACACACGCTCGTAAGTTTGCAAATTTTCAATATTTTCACTCCAGATTTTCAACATTGCCATTTTACCACACCTCCTTATGAGCACTGCAGCTGTCATTTTTCACATCTTGCCCAAAATGTGTTTCTGCCCATGTAGCGCACAATGGCACAGTCGGTGTGCGAACTCAGTGTATGGGACACATTAAGAAAATCACAGTGACACTGTTCATTAGCAGAGGTTTTAAAATGGCAATGTTGAAAATTTGGTGAAAAAATTCCTAAAAATGACTGTTTTACGAGTGTTGCACACTTCCCACGCCTTTCGTGGGTTTCGCAGTGCAGTATTTCCACTCCAGATTTTCAACATTGGCATTTTACACACCTCCTCATGAGCAGTACAGCTGTCATTTTCATCCTGCCCAAAACGTGTTTCCGCTCATGTAGTGCACAATGGCTCAGTCGGTGTGCGAAATTAATGTATGGGACACATTAAGAAAATCACAGTGATACTGATCATGAGCAGAGGTCTTAAAATGGCTGTGTTGAAAATTTGGTGACAAAATTCCTAGAAATGACTGTTTTATGAGTGTTCATTGTGCAGTTCCTATGCACGCTCGTAAGTTTGCAAATTTTCAATATTTTCACTCCACATTTTCAACATTGCCATTTTACCACACCTCCTTATGAGCACTGCAGCTGTCATTTTTCACATCTTGCCCTAAACATGTTTCTGCCCATGTAGCGCACAATGGCACAGTCGCTGTGTGAACTCAGTGTATGGGACACATTAAGAAAATCACAGTGTCACTGTTCATGAGCAGAGATCTTAAAATGGCTATTTTGAAAATTTGGTGAACACATTCCTAAAAATAACTGTTTTACGAGCGTGCGTTGTGCACTTCCTACGCACGCTCATAAGTTTGCGAATTTTCAATATTTTCACTCCACATTTTCAACATTGCCATTTTACCACACCTCCTTATGAGCAGTACAGCTGTCATTTTTCACATCCTGCCCAAGACGTGTTTCCGCCCATGTAGTGCACAATGGCGCACTCGGTGTGCAAAATCAATGTATGGCACACAGTAAGACAATCACAGTGACACTGTTCATTGCTAGAGGTTTTAAAATGCCAATGTTGACAATTTGGTGAAAAAATTCTAACAATGACTCTTTTACTGGCGTGCATTGCACGGTTCCCACGCTCCTAGCTTTGCAAATTTTCAATATTTCCAGTCAGATTTTCAACATTGCCATTTTACCACACTTCCTTATGAGCAGGTACAGCTGTCATTTTCATCCTGCCCAAACGTGTTTCCGCCTGTGGCGCACAATGGGGTAACAAAAGGTCATGTTGACAATTTATTGTGCAAATACCAGCAATCACACAGGGCATTAGGGTAAAGCACCATACATGCCACACACCACTGCAGATACCTGCAAGCGAACGTTCGGCATTGACAAATGCTTGTTTTGTATTTGAACTATGTGTTCCCTGTCCCCCAAGCAGCTGGAAACTTCACTGTTAAGTGTATTTTTCCAGGCCATAAGGGGCAGCCGCCTTAATCCTTTAAAAAGGAACATAAGCTCTCTACCGGTTAAAGAAGGCAGCCTATCTATGATCAATCCCATAATATTTTTTTTTTTTTTTGTTTTTTTTTATGTCAAATCTAAAACCCCTTCTATTTAATGCACAGAGGTTAGGAACAATGGCTGAATGGTAATTGCAGAAATTGGTTAAGGCCATGATGATCAGCCGAGACAAAGCTTGGAAAAAGTTCAAGTGCTCCTCTCTCCCTGCTGACCTAGTGATGTTTAAAGCCCTTAGAAACCAATGCAAGCGTGCCATCAAACTCGCAAAAAGTGCATAAGTCACCCACCTCCAGAAAACCAATCTAGGCAACCCAAAGCTATTCTGGTCTCATATTAATGAGCTGCTAAAGGGAAAAAGCAAGTCCGTACATGGCCCAATAGAGGTCAACAGACAGCTACTGAACGATGGACCCCTTATTGCCTCGGCCCTCAACCACCACTTCACTAACCTAGATTCCGTCAAGGCTGGACTCCCTGCTCCAAATGTCGGGTCCAGTACACAAGTGTCCCCCAACTTTGACCATCCAAATTTTCATTTGAGACTGGTCAGGGTGAAAGAGGTCCTCACCCTCTTAATGTTCCTGCAAACTAGGGGCTCTGGAGGGCCTGACGGGATCCTCCCCAGGATGCTAAAGGATGGAGCACCAGCCCTTTCAAGTCCTCTGACCTGGCTCATAAACCGGTCCTTACAGGCGGGTACTGGCCCAAACCAGTGGAACCAGGCCAATGTGGTCCCTATTCACAATGGGGGCCATCAGGAACCCATCGGCAACTACAGGCCAATTTCCCTGCTCTGTATCCTGGGAAAAATCCAGGAAAAGTTGGTCTACGGGCAGCTTCATGACTATTTAGAGGTGCACCAGCTTATTGCCCCATCCCAGCATGGCTTCAGAGCAAAACACGGAACCGACACTGCCCTGACCAAGTTCTTGTCAGATGTGCTTAGAGATACTGACAAAGGGATCCATACTGGGGTGGTCTTCATCAACCTCTCCAAGGCCTTCGACCTCGTGGACCACAACCTTCTGTTACACAATCTATGCAACATAGGCCTCGACCCCCATGCTCTCAAGTGGTTTGAAAGCTACCTGACTGGTCATACCCAGAGGGTTAAATGGAAGGATGAGATATCGGATCCACTTCAGCTACGTGAGGGAGTACTGCAAGGGTCCATCCTTGGTCCCCTCCTCTTCTCCCTGTTCACAAATGACTTGAACAGCCACTACAGGGGCAGCGCTGTTGTTCAGTATGCTGATGATGCCATTGTCTACTGATCCAGGGACAACTTGGCAGCCCTCTGCCCCCTCCTCCAAGAAGACCTCCTGTCACTGGAGAACTGGCTAACAGAGAACAGAATGGTTCTGAATACTGCTAAAACCAAGGCCATGCTGTTCGGACCAAGATCCCTTGGCAAAGATAGAACACAGCTCCTACAACTCACCTCTAGGGCCGGGTACCGCATAGAGCTGGTAGCCTCCCTAAAATACTTACGCCTCACCCTGGACCAAGGGTTCACACTAAAGGACCATGTCGACCAAGTTACCAAAACCATACGTGGGAAACTTGGCACCCTCTACCGCCTCAAAGACCAGTTGATTCCTGAAGCTAGGATTGCAGTTGCCTCCAGTGTCCTCCTCCCCACACTGACCTGCACAGCCCCGGTCGTTCAGGGCATGGCGAAGCTTGAGTTCAATAGACTACAGGTCTTATATAATAAGGTGGTTCACTTTGCCACACAGTCCCCGTCCAGAAGTCACCACTGTGACACTGTTGCACTTATCAACTGGCCTTCTTTTGAAGCTCACCTCCAGTACCCTCTACTTTGCCTAGCATACAAGCTAATTGGCTCCACTGCCCCACCTAGTCTCTCTGGACTCATTACTACCAAGCAAAACCCCTGTAACCTCCAGACCTCAGGCAAAACTCTTCTTGAGGTTCCCAGAGTTAGGACCAAGGTGGGGGACAAGTCCTTTTCCTATGCTTCCCCATCCCTGTGGAACAAACTTCCACCTTGGGTGCAGGATGCCCCCTCAATCAAAACCTTTCACACTAGGCTCAAGGCCCACTTGCTCGCTGTCACCACCTGCCACTGCCATGGGACCTGATACCTCCCCATTTCTCTCCTATACAAGTATATGCCTCAACCTACAATAAGCTGGTCTCACCTACTTAATGTACCTTTTTATGCTCACCAGGGTTCTCTAATTGCTGATTGCCCTATGCTTATTTTGCTCAAAGTTTGAGCATTGCCTGTGTTTAAATGTTTGTAAATCTTAACTCTGTTACAAAACATGTTACAGTTACGAAGTATGTCAGCTGCTCTGACAAATTTATTTGTACTCTCACTGTATGTCCTATTTTACCATGTAATCCCGGGTTGCCCCTGAAAATGGGACCTTCGGGGCTCAGTGGGCCTACCCAGTCACCAAAATTTAATAAATAAATTCACTTAGGTGTAGACCCAGAAGCTCTAATTAATCTGTCTATCTTAAAGAAACTTTTCAGAGGTTGAAGCAGTGGAAAGTTTGCCCACAATAAATTATTTCAGCCCCTTCACATAAGGTTCTATATTGATGTCTTCTAACCGCACTGTTCGCAGTACCGGTGCCATTTTTCAACTGCCTAAATCCATACTTACAACCTCTACGAACATTGTATAGATCCTCTAGAATTTCCACTGGCTTTCTTGCCACAGGAAAATTAACATAAAATGAAACCAGAAGCACGAGAAGCTCCAGGAAAGAATCTGTTGCTGTCTTGGGTGCATTGCTATAGAATAAACCATAGAACTTTTATTTTTTGACTGTTCTTTTACTATAGATTTTTGGAAATACCTTGCTTAATAATGGCAGGAACCAATCTTTGCAAAAGTCACATATGAAAACTCAATGTATGGGTATTTTCTTCCTCAAGGGGGAAAATGGAGTGTAGGGGCTTTAAACTTACTGTTTACAAATATAAAATGGAATATTTGGATGGCTAGATGCCTATATACTTTACAACAGAAAGAGTGCACTTACGTAGAGTTAATCAAGAAAATTGAGAAAGATGTATATATTGTATATAGTACTGAATGTGCACAGCTGTCATACCATGTTTTAGAATTATAGAAAGGCCTACCCTGAGTAACAAACACAGATGCAGCAGTTACAGAAATGTAATTTTTTCCTTTGTTTTATTCTGGACAAGTGTTGTAATCCTCTTACGATCATCTCCTTTGATTTGTAAGAATTTTGTAATGTGAAATGTTTTGACTGTATTCAGTTTTTTTCTGTTCAATAAAATTCTCCCTACTTTTCTCGAGAAGTACCATGGGATCTTTAACATCCATCTGAACTACCACCAGAACAGACAGATGGGACCTCAGTTTAATGTCTCATATGAAAGACGGCACCTCAGGAGTGCAGCACCCCCTCATGCTGCACTGCAGTGTCAGTATTGGGATTTAACCCAAGTGCCTGATGTGGGAATAGGACCCACAGCCTTCTGATCTCCCAGCCTCAGAGGTAAGTGTGCTACCTGCTGAGCCACTGACACTGATATTTGGTCCCTTTGACCCAGTCAGCATGTTAATGTTGTCTGGACCAGCTCAAGTATTGTATTGCAAGTCAGTTGTTTCCCACTTGTCATTGCTGATTAAAATGTGTATAAAATTATTTAAAATGTTGACTTGGGGGGTGTTGGTTTGGGGGGTTGTTTTGAAGCCCGCGGTTTTCAAAATGCTCAGCCACTGATGCCAAATGTGAGCATGTTGTGTCTTTGACAAGCAGTAATGAATGGGACACAAGGTCCTGGTGGGTGAAAGTGGTTAAGAAGTGGTCGCATTCATACCCCCTGACCAAGATCCTGGACTGTATCAGCGCCATAGCGTCCAGTGGAACACCTTACCCTCCAATTGCCAGATCAAGGTATTTCCTGTGGTTTCCAGCTTCGCCTCTCCCCCCCTTCATTCCCCATTAAATCATGGATTCATCTTTTCTAGGCCCCCTCCATCCTTCCCCTCAAACTGCTGGTCACCTGTACTGTGTGCAGCATCCATGTCCCCAACGTCTAGCACCACCAGCTCTACATTTAAAAGCATACTTTCCCTGTCAACCCATTATTACTAAGGGTCAGCTATCCCAACATATATAGCATGGCACTCGTCTCACCTGTGGGGTAGCATCAGGTGAGGTGAGAGTGCTATGCCACTGTTTGTATCGGTGTCTCTGCACCCTCGTCACTGGTAGGTGTTTGGCTCATTGTTTTGCTCTATGAGGAGGGGGGTGGTCAGTACAAATATGGACTTGTAAGTGGTGCGTGTGTGTGTGTGTGTGTGTGTGTGTGTGTGTGCATGCATATGACTCTTGAGTGTATGTGCACACACTGTCCATAGTGTCAAGTGATTAAACGGCATTCAGGACATAATATTTTTCCAATGCATGCTAATGAGTGTTTTTTTGTGTTTTTTTTTGACTGTTAGGCCACCGTTTCAGTTTGCATCCATGCCCAGCAAATCAACCAGCACTGGAGCCCATGAAGATCACCCATATGGAGAAAATAAAGATGTATCGTCAAAGGATCAAGATGACCCTGAAAGATATCAATCATACTATGAATACAACATGTATCATGCATAACTTCCATGGCAAGATATGACAGAAGAACAGAGGGAAAGATCAAGAATGTATGCCAGTAAAGGCAGAGAAGAAGAGAGAAACTTAAACTCTATCAGAGTCCAACTGACACTAAGAAACTAAGACTAGAAACAAGAAGAAGATGAGGGAGTACTGGCAAATCAAAAAAGAGAGCAACATCGGAAGATGACTGGACAGCAGCATCAGAGAGAAAGGAAAATATTAGCAATGCGAGGAAGGGCAAAGAGGGTCCAAAGAAAGAACAAAATGCCACTAATACCGACAAGCTCACCTGAAAGACCTGTCAGTAGAAAAGTGCATGCATCTTTGTGGAAATGGATTTCGCGATTAAGTCCAAAACTGCCTGCTAGTTCCAGTAAGTTTGCCTTACTGGTTAAGAAATGAATTGACTATGCTTCACCACATAAGCTGGCTGCTTTACAGAATGTTGGAGTTATTACTCTGAACAAGAAGAAGAATATAGATGTGTGTAGTGCAGTCGTAGATGGCATTCATACCAAACTGCATTCAAAGTTGAAGGATATGAAAGTCATCGCTCGATGCGTCAGAGCAGTTTTGAAAAAATATAATCTTTTGTGTACTGGTTCTGGTATATTACAGAAAAAATAGTGTGTATTTCCAGAAAAAAATGAAAACCTGTGATCTTCCCAGAAAGAAGCGGTCGGATACAGTCTCAAACACAGGGAAGACAAACATTCAGTCATTCTGTCATGGTGGAGAAGTGGTTCGGGAATTGCCGATTAAGAGGCTGATCAACAAGAAGATGTGTACACCAAGGCATGTCATAGAATGTACTCTGAAAAATGCTTATCAACATTACACTTCCAGAAGTAATGGGAAACTTGGATTTAGTACGTTTTGTTGCATGCATCCAAAAAATGTAAGGACCATAACGCCTGGACAGTTTGATAGTTGCTTGTGTGAGTACTGTGAAAATGTACAACTGAAACTGAAGATTTTAGAACCATACCTCAAGGGGACTGACTTTAGTATCAGAGACTGGTATGATGCAACAAACATGACACTGTGTCCAAAAGGAGAGCATGCAAAACACAAATTAAGCAGTGTTAATAGAGACTGCAGAGATTGCGGAGTACATCTGCTAACCGAGAGATTATCCTTGTTACTTCACAACAAAATGTCAGCAGCCATCACTTGGCAGACACGGGATACTGTGAATTGCAGAGAGAATGGAAAAGCATTCCAGAGTAAATAATCACCAAAATCTGTCCTGTGGACGAATTCATTTCCAAACTTGAATCAGATATGCATATGATGTCAAAGCATCTATTTGTGGCTAGCTGGCAACACCAGCAGTATACATTGATTTCAAAGCAATCCACCTGAAGATACCGTAGTAATGGTGTTGGAGTTTGGTGAGAACTGTACTTGTCGATATCAGAGGAAGGTGCAATCTGTACACTGGTCACAGGCTCAGGTCACCATACACCCCTTTGTATGTACGTACCAGTGTCAGAGATGTGGTGTCATGTCACGGGCATCCCTCATTTTTGTCTCAGATAATGTGACACATGACAGTCACGCTGTACACCACTTCATGACTTCGGCAGTGAAATTTCTTTGCTCAAGAAATAATATCAAAAAAATTGTGAAGTTCAGTGATGGATGTGCAGCACAATACAAGTCTAAAATCCCTTTTGCCGATGTAAGCTTCTCCATTACAGACTTCGGATTCCCAACTGAAAACCACTACTTTGGCTCACGCCATGGAAAAGGACCATCTGCTGGGGAGACAGCAGTCGTTAAAAGTGCAGTAACTCGTGCAGTAATTGGAGGTAAAGTCATTGTCCATTGTGCATAAGAATTCTATGTGTACTGTAGGGAAAATGTCACTGTTCCTTTTTGACAATTGATAACAGAAATGAATGCTGTCACTTGGAAAATAAATTATTTCTTGTCAAAATTGGAGAAATTGACCGTAATCGCACTAGTCATGCAGTGAAGTGTCCCATGCCGGCTACTTGTAAGATCCATGCAGTTAGACCTGTGGAACCCGTAACAGTTGAATGTTGCGAACTAAGCTGTTTTTGCAATCCATGTCAGCAAAGTGTTGGGATGTGTGCCAACACTGACTACGTCATCCAGTAGAACCGTCGGAAACTAAGTATGGAACATTCGGAAAAGGGAGTCCAAAAATTTGGATATGATTGTGTAGCCAATACCAGATGAGAGTACATCTGTAACATCGTCTGACGGCGAGCAAGGAGGTTTTGAACTGCATTTATCAGTTAACGAAGCAACATATGAAAACATTTTCGAAGGAAGGGCACTCATTTCATTATTACGAAAGCCCTGATTCTCAGCATCCATACAGTGACGGCATCGCAGACCACGATGACAGTCCATCCGAGGTGATCCTAGAAGACCTTTCTGATGAGCCTCATACAGATTCCAGCCAACTGGAAAGCAAAGATTCGTTCTACATTTTGAATTATTCAAATGACACAGCATGGTGGAAGTGAGCCAGGTCTGGATAACACAGACGCCAACCAGGCATTCAACAGTGAAGAACAAGATACACCAATCACTGCCACTACTAACATAAGTGAAGTCAGTATGTCCCATGGAGATTCTGACAATCTGGAACATAAATACGAATACAGCGAACACACAAATAACATCCTGGCTTATGACAACAGGAAACTAGATGCAGCGGAAGAGGACCACACAACACAAGAGGACCATGCAACACTAGAAGTGATCCAACCAGCAGATTCACCCATAGATGACGACCATTTCAGAGAGAAGGATGTACAGCAACATGAACTGAAAGATGAAGATCTGGAGAAAGCTGACACCCTTATGAGGGACCATGAAAATACAGATCTGGGAACATGGGTTGGCCTGATGTTCCATGACAGATGGTATCTAGGTAAGCGAATAGACATTACGCTCGAATAACCACACTAAATACTGTATTTTGTACTTAATGTGTTTTTTCACTCCAAATAGGTGCCGTAGAGGATGAAGACGAGGACCAGTGTCATGTTAATTTTATGATTCCTGTTTACAGAAATGAAGCAATATTCAAATGGCCCTGTGTACCCGACAAAGTGTGGTATGCAAAATTATCTGTTGTCCAAAAATTGGACCAACCAGAGCCTTACAGCTCAAGGACATTTGTGTTCAATAGTGTCCAGGTTGTAAAACTGAACAAATGCACGTGACTGTTGAAATGGATGCGTAGGCTTACAAGAACTAACCATTTTTTCATTGTGTAGTGGAAGTGTGGTTTGAAAATTGCTGTGTTGTTCATTGGTTCACAATCTGCCCTCAAGGGGGCCAGTCTGAGGACTTGGGGTGGACTCAGGGACCCACGTCTCCCCACACAGGCGGTGGCAACAGGTGCTACTGGCACCTGGATTCATTCCATGCACTGCACTGATGCTCAGTCAGGTCAAACGGGCCATAATACGCCCTCGGGGGGGCCAGTCTGAGAATATGGGGTGTACTCAGGGACCCACATCTGCCCACCCAGGTGGTGGCAACAGGTGTTACAAGCACCTGGGTTCATCCCATGCACTGCATGGATTCTCAGTCGGGTCAAATAGGTCATAATCGGCCCTTGGGAGGGACAGTCTGAGGATGTGGGGTGGACTCGGATCCTCGTCTGCCCACCCAGGCAGCAACAACAAGCATTAACAGGCACCTGGGTTCATTCCGTGTGCTGCATGGATGCTCAGTCAGGTCAAACGGGCCATAACTGGCCCTCAGAGGGCCAGTCTGAGGACATGGGATGGACTCAGGGACCCATTCTGCCCACCCAGGCAGTGGCAACAGGCATTATGGGCACCTGGATTCATCCCATGTGCTGCATGGATGCTTAGTCAGGTCAAACAGGCCATAGTCTGCCCTCGAGGGGGGCCAGTCTGACAAAATGGGGTGGACTTACTGACCCATATTGGCCCACCCAGGCGGTGGCAACAGGTGTTACCGGCACCTGGGTGCAACCCGTGCACTCTATGAATGCTCAGTCAGATCAAACGGGCCATAATCAGCCTTCAGGGGGCCAGTCTGATGACTTGGGGTGGACTCAGGGACTCACGTCAGCCCACCCAGCTGGTGGCAACAGGCGTTACGGGCATCTGGGTTCATCCCATGTGCTGCTTGCGTACTCAGTCAGGTCAAACAGTCCATAGTCGCCCATTGGACAGTCAATCTGAGGGTATAGGGTGGACTCAGGGACCCATGTCTACCCACCCAGGCAGTTGCAACAGGCATTACAGCCATCTGTGTTCATCCCATTCACTGAATGGATGCTCAGTCAGGTCATACGGGCCATTATCGGCCCTCAGAGGGGCCAGTCTGAGGACATGGGGTGGACTCAGGGACCCACATCTGCCCACCCATGTGGTAGTAACAGGTGTTACGAGCATCTGGGTTCATCCCATGCACTGCATGGATTCTCAGTCAAGTCAAATGGGCAATAATCGACCCTTGGGGGGCCAGACTGAGGATATGGAGTGAACTCAGATCCAAGTCTGCCCACCCAGGCGGTGGCAACAGGCGTTACAGACACCTGGGTTCATCCCATGCACTGCAAGGATTCTCAATTAGGTCAAGTGGACCATAGTCGACCCTTGGGGGGCCAGACTGAGGACATGGGATGGACTCAGGGACCCACTTCTTCCCACCCAGACAGTGGCAATCTGTGTTACGGGCACCTGGGTTCATCTCATACGCTGCATGGATGCTCAATTAGGTTAAACAGGCCATAATCGACCCTCGGGGGCCAGTTTGCCCACCCAGGTGGTGGAACCAGGCATTATGGGCACCTGAGTTCATCCCATTCGTCGTGTGGATGCTCCATCAGGTCAAGCGGGCCATAATTGACCCTCAGAAGGCCAGCCTGAGGACATGGGGTGGACTCAGGGACCCACGTCTTCCCTCCCGCAGTGGCAATGGGCATTATGGGCACCTGGGTTCATCCCATGCACTGCATGGATGCTCCTTCAGGTCAAACGGGCCATAATCGGCCCTGGGGAGGCAGTCTGAGGACATGGGGTTGACTCAGGGACCCACATCTGCCCACCTAGGTGGTGGCAACTGGCGTTATGGGCACGTGGGTTCATCCCATGTGCTGCATAAATAGGTTAAACAGGCCATAATCACCCCTCGGAGGGCCAGTCTGAGGACATGGAGTGGACTCGGGGACACACATCTGCCCACCCTGGTGGTGGCAACAGGCGTTATGGGCACGTGGGTTCATCCCATGTGCTGCATAAATACTCAGGTCAAACAGGCCATAATAACCCCTCGGAGGGCCAGTCTGAGGCCATGGGGTGGACTCAGGGACACATATCTACCCATGCAGTCAGTTACAACAGGCGTTACAGGCACCTGTGTTTATCCCATTCACTCCATGGATGCTCAGTCAGGTCAAATAGGCCATAATCTGCCCTCGGGAAGGGACAGTCTGAGGACATGGGGGGGGGGACTCAGGGACCCACATCTGCCCACCCAGGTGGTGGCAATAGGTATTACAGGCACCTGGATTCATCCCATGTGCTGCATGGATTCTCAGTCAGGTCAAATGGGCCATAATTGACCCTTGGGGGGGCGAGTCTGAAGACATGGGGTGGACCCAGATCCATGTCTGCCCACCCAGGCAGTGGCAAAGGTCATTAACAGGCACCTGAGTTCATCCCATGCGCATGCATGGATGCTCATTCAAGGCAAACGGGCCATAATTGATCCTCAGTGGGCCAGTCTGAGGACATGGGGTGGACTCAGAGACCCACTTCTGCCCACCCAGGGAGTGGCAACAGACGTTATAGCCACCTGGGTTTATCCCATGCGCTGCATGGATGCTTAGGTCAAGCAGGTCATAATCGGCCCTTGGGGGGGGCCAGTCTGAGGACACGGGGTGGACTCAGGGACCCACATCTGCCCACCCTTGCTGTGGCAACAGGCGTTACGGTCACCTGGGTTCATCCCATGCACTGAATGGATGCTTAGTCAAGTCAAACGGGCCGTAATCTGCCCACGGGTGGGCCAGCCTGAGGACATGGGGTGGACACAGGGACCCACATCGGCTGACCCAGGCGGTGGCAACATGTGTTACAGGCACCTGAGTTCACCCCTTGTGCTGCTTGGATGCTCAGTCAGGTCAAACAGGCCATAATCGGCCTTGAAGGGCCAATCTGAGGACATGGGGTGGACTCAGGGACCCATGTCTGCCCACCCAAGCAGTGGCAACAGGCATTACAGGCAATTGTGTGTTCTTCCCATTCAGTGCATGGATGCTCAGTCAGGTCAAATGGGCCATAATAGGCCCACAGAGGGGTGCCTGTCTGTGGACATAGGTTGGACTCAGGGACCCACATCTGCCCACCTAGGCGGTGGCAACAGGCGTTGCGGCACCTGGGTTTATCCCATACACTGCATGGATGCTCAGTCAGGTCAAACAGGCCATAATCAGCCCTCTTGGGGCCAGTCTATGGACATGGGGTGGACTGAGGGACCAACATGTACCCACAGAGGTGATGGCAATAGGCGTTACTGGCACCTGGGTTCATCCCATGCACTGCGTGGATGCTCAGTCAGGTCAAACATCATCCTATTCAACATCTTCATCAGTGACATGGCGCAGGACCTAGAAGGAAGAATTTCACTGTTCGCTGATGACACAAAGCTCTGTAACAGAGTAGACACACCAGAGGGTGTAGACAGAATGAGAAGGGACCTGCAGAAACTTGAAGAATGGTCAGGGGTTTGGCAGTTGAAATTCAATGCAAAAGAGTGCAAGATAATGCATATGGGGCACAAAAACCTGGCACAATATATCAGTTGGGGGTGAGGATATAGCATGCACCAAGCAGGAAAGGGATCTTGGGGTTATCATCTCAGATGACCTCAAGGTAGGAAACAGTGTGACAAGGCAGCAGGTAAAGCAAATAGGATGCTGGGATGTATAGGCAGGGGCATCACCAGCAGGAAAAGGAGGTCATAATTCCGCTATACAAGACACTAGTGAGGCCCCACCTGGAGTACAGTGTACGGTTCTGGAGACCATACCCTCGTAAGGACATAGACAGGGTAGAGAAGGTTCAGAGGAGGCAACAAAGATGGTGCATGGATTGCATCACAAGTCCTGTGAAGACAGGTTGAAGGAACTGAACATGTACTCCCTGGAGGAGAGAAGGAGAGAGGGATATGATAGAGACATACAAGTATCTTACAGGGAGGAACAGGGTGCAGGAAAACACTATTTTAAGCGAAAAAGATGTTCCAGGACTAGAGGCATGGGATGAAGTTGGAGGAGGAGCGATTCAGAGGAAACATAAGAAAGAATTTCTTCACAGAACGGGTGGTGGACAAGTGGAACACCCTGCCAGAGGAAGTGGTGGGGGCTGAAACAATCACGGGATTTAAGAATGCATGGGATAGACATAAAGGAATTCTGGAGGTCGGGTAAGGGGCAACAGACTTCTAGGAAAACAAACTGAACTTACAAGCTCAAATGGGCAGACTGGGTGGGCCATAGGCCCTTATCTGCCGACACTGTCTATGTATCTATGTAAACAGGCCATAATCGGTCCTCGGAGGACCAATCTGAGGGCATGGGATGGACTCAGGGACCCATGTCTGCCCATCCAAGCAGTGGCAGCAGGCGTTACAGGCACCTGTGTTCATCCCATTCACTGCATGGATGCTCAGTCAGGTCAAACAGGCCATAATCGGCCCTCAGTGGGGCCTGTCTGAGGACATGGGGTGGACTCGGGGACCAACGTCTGCCCACCCAGAGAGTGGCAGTGGGCATTACGGGCACCTGGGTTCATTTCATACACTGCATGGATGCTCAGTTAGGTGAAACGGGCCAACACTGGCCCTCAGGGGGGCAGTCTGATCACATCGGGTGGACTAAGGGACCCACATCTGCCCACCCAGGGGTGGCAACAGGCGTTACGGACACTTGTGTTCATCCAATTTGCTGCATGGATGCTCAGTCAGGTAAAACGGGCTATAATCGACCCTTGGGGGGGGCCAGTTTGAGGAAAACGGGTGGACTCAGGGACCCACATCTGCCCACCCAGGTAGTGGAGCTGGGCATTATCTCATTGCCTCCTAGAAACGTCTGTAGGCGTCAGCAAATCTAACTACAGTGTGTCCCAGAACGCCTACAGAAGTCACCTACAGACTTCCTGTGTGCCCTAGAAACGTCTGGAGAAGTCACTCACATATTTTAATATTACTTGCCAGCCAGAATTGGTTAGAATTGACTGCATAGTACCATTAGAAAGGTAATGTTGTGCTGAACAACCTTGCCACTGACACTTTGTGTGTATCATGTTCACTTTAGGAGTTATTCATATTTGTTTGACATTTTGTCAATCTAGAACCACCTAAGCACTTTGAAAAAAACACACATTCTGGGTATCTTAGCCAGTATAAAACAAAAACCAAATTGAGTACAGCTGATTGCGTAGAACCTTTGGAAAGGCAATTTTGTGTGGAACTGTGCCACTGATACGCTGTGTGTGTCATGTATACTTTAGGAGTTATATACATTTGTTTATGGTACGGTGTGTATGGCTGACATTTTTTCCATCAAGACTCACCTAAGCAGCTTGAATAAAATGCACTTTTATGACACTTCAGCAGGCATAAAAAAAAAGTATTGATTACAATTGATCGCATAGCATCGTTAGAAAGGCAATTTTGTGCTGATCATCTTTCATGCTGATACTTTGTGTGTATCATGTATACTTTTGTAGTTAGATGCATTTGTTTATAATATGGTGTGTGTGGTTGAGATTCATCCCTCAAATCTCACCAAAGCACCTTGACTAAAATGGGGAAAAATTATGTTTCATAGTAAAAAGATATTTTTTTTTTAACAAACATAATAGTAAAACACCATCTAATGTCTGTATGCTTAATTTGGTGTTGATATTTGACATATTTTCCAATAAAAAATGGCTTATGTTGCCTTTTTTTAGTGAAAAAAATATTTTTTTTTCCGGTTTCGACCAGCATAGAAAAAAACTAAATTACTTATTATTACATGCATACCACCATTGGAAAGGCAATTTTGTGCTGAATAACTCTGCCACTCATACTTTGTGTCTAGCATGTATGGTTATTGAGCTATTAGCATTTGTTTGCGACATGCTGACTATGGCTTGATTTGCTTAGAAAAGGCCCAGGATTCACTGTGAAAAGTATTCAGGAGATTCAGGAGACAAGTGGTGTAATCTCAGAGTGAGCCTGTGGAGGCAATGAGTTATGAGCACCTGGGTTCATCCCATTCACAGCATGGATGCTGAGTCAGGACACATGGATCATAGTCGGCCGTCGGGGGACCAGTCTGAGGACATGGAGTGAACTCAGGGACCCACATCTGCCCACCCAGGCGGTGGCAACAGGCGTTATGGACACCTGGGTTCATCCCATGCACTGCAGGGATTTTCAGTCAGGTCAAGTGGGCCGTAATCGTCCATCGGGGGGGGCAGTCTGATGACATGAGGTGGACTCAGGGACCCATATCTGCCCACCCAGGTGGTGGCAGCGGTGTTACAGGCACTTGGGTTCATCCCATGCGCTGCATGGATTCTCAGTCGGGTCAAATGGGCCATAATCAGCCCTCAGGAGGGCCAGTCTGAGGACATGGGGTGAACTCTGATCCACATCTGCCCACCCAGGAAGTGGCAACAAGCATTAACGGGCACCTGGGTTCATCCCATGCTCTGCATGGATGCTCAGTCAGGTCAAGTGGGCCATAATTGGTCCTCAGAGGGCAAGTCTGAGAATATGGGGTGGACTCAGGGACCCACGTCTGCTCACCTAGGCAGTGACAGTGGTCATTACGGGCACCTGGGTTCATCCCATGCGCTGCATGGATGCTCAGTCAGGTCAAACAGGCTATAATCGGCCCTTGGAGGGGCCAGTCTCACGACATGGAGTAGACTCACTGACCCACATCTACCCACCCAGGTGGTGGCAACAGGTGTTATGGGCACCTGGGTTAATCCCATGCACTGCATGGATGCTCAGTCGGGTCTAACGGGCCAAAATCAGCCCGGGGGGGCCAGTCTGAGGACATGGGTTGACTCAGGGACCGATGTCTGCCCACCCAGGTGGTGGCAACAGGCGTTATGGGAACATGGGTTCATCCCATGCGCTGCATGAATGCTCAGTCAGGTCAAAGAGGCTATAATCACCCCTCGGAGGGCCAATCTGAGGCCATAGGGTGGACTCGGGGACACTTGTCTACCCATGCAGTCAGTTACAACAGGCGTTAACAGGCACCTGTGTTCATCCCATTCACTGCATGGATGCTCAGTCAGGTCAAATATGGCCATAATCAGCCCTCCGGGTGGAGGCCAGTCTGAGGACATGGGGTGGACTCAGGCACCCACATCTGCCCACCCAGGTGGTGAAAATAGGTTTTACAGGCACCTGGATTCATTCCATGTGTTGCATGGATTCTCAGTCAGGTCAAATGGGCCATAATCGATCCTTGGGGGGCCAGTCTGAAGACATGGGGTGGATCCAGATCCATGTCTGTCCACCCAGGCAGTGGCAACAATCGTTAAAGGGCACCTGAGTTCATCCCATGCACATGCATGGATGCTCATTCAAGTCAAACGGGCCATAATTTATCCTCAGAGGGCCAGTCTGAGGTCATGTGGTGGACTCAGAGTCCCACTTCTGCATGGATGCTTAGGTCAAGCAGGTCATAATCGGCCCTTGGTGGGGGGGCCAGTCTGAGGACATGGGGTGGACTCAGGGACCCACATCTGCCCACCCTGGCTGTACCAACAGGCATTATGGTCACCTGGGTTCATCACATGCACTAAATGGATGCCCAGTCAAGTAAAACTGGCCACAATCTGCCCTCAGGTAGGCCAGCCTTAGGACATGGGCTGGACTCAGGGACCCACATTGGCCAACCCAGGCAGTGGCAATATGTGTTACGGGCACCTGAGTTCATCCCATGTGCTGCATGGCTGCTCAGTAAGGTTAAACGGGCCATCATCGGCCCTCGGGGGGGGGCAGTCTGATCACATCGGGTGGACTAAGGGACCCACATCTGCCCACCCAGTGGTGGCAACAGGCATTACGGACACTTGCGTTCATCCCATTCGCTGCATGGATGCTCAGGTCAGGTAAAATGGGCCATAATCGACCCTCGGGGAGCCAGTTTGAGGAAAACGGGTGGACTCAGGGACCCACATCTGCCCACCCAAGTGGTAGAACGGGCATTATGGGCACCTGGGTTCATCCCATTCATGGCATGGATGCTGAGTCAGGACAAATGGGCCATAATTGGCTGTCGGGGGGCCAGTCTGAGGACATGGAGTGAACTCAGGGACCCATATCTGCCCACCCAGGTGGTGGCAACAGGTGTTACAGGCACTTGGGTTCATCTCATGCGCTGTATGAATTCTCAGTCAGGTCAAATGGGCCATAATTGGCCCTCGGGAGGGCCAGTCTGAGGACATGGGGTGGACTCGGATCCACATCTGCCCACCCAGGAAGTGGCAACAAGCATTAACGGGCACCTGGGTTCATCCCATGCTCTGCATGGATGCTCAGTCAGGTCAAGCGGGCTATAGTTGGCCCTCAGAGGGTTAGTCTGAGGATATGGGGTGGACTCAGGGACCCACGTCTGCCCACCTAGGCAGTGACAATGGTCATTACGGGCACCTGGGTTCATTCCATGCGCTGCATGGATGCTCAGTCAGGTCAAACGGGCCATAATCGGCCCTTGCGGGGGCCAGTCTCACGAAATGGAGTAACCTCACTGACTCACATCTACCCACCCAGACGGTGGCAACAGGTGTTATGGGCACCTGGGTTAATCCCATGCACTGCATGGATGCTCAGTCGGGTCTAACAAGCCAAAATCGGCCCTGGGGAGGCCAGTCTGAGGACATGTGTTGACTCAGGGACCCACGTCTGCCCACCCAGTTGGTGGCAACAGGTGTTATGGGCATATGGGTTCATCCCATGCACTGCATAAATGCTCAGTCAGGTCAAACAGGCCATAATCACCCTTAGAGGAGCCTGTCTTAAGATATGGGGTGGACTCAGGGACCCACTTCTGCCCACATAGGCAGTGGCAATGGGTGTTACGGGCACCTGGGTTCACCCCATGCGCTGCATGGATGCTCAGTCAGGTCAAACATGCCATAATTGGCCCTCGGGGGGGCAGTCTGACGGCATTGGGTGGACTCAGGGACCCACATCTGCCCACCCAGGCTCTGGCAACAGGCGTTACAGGCATGTGGGTTCATCCCATGCACTGCATGGATGCCCAGTCAGGTCAAAAAGGCCATTATCAGCTCTTCGGGGGTGATCAGTCTGACGACATGGGGTGGACACATTGACCCACATCTGCCCACCCAGACGGTGGCAACAGGTGTTACGGGCAACTGGGTTCATCCCATGCGCTCCATGGATGCTCATTCGGGTCAAACGGGCCATAATCAACCCACTGGGGGGCCAGTCTGAGGACATGGGGTGGACTCAGGGACCATGTCTGCCCACCGAAGCTGTGGGAACAGGCATTATGGACACCTGGGTTCATCCCATGCACTGCATGGATGCTCATTACGGTCGCGCAAGCCATAGTTGCCCTTTCGGAGGGCCAGTCTTAGCACATGGGAGACTCAGGGACCCATGTCTACCCACCCAGGTAGTGGCAACAGTTGTTACAGGCACTTGTGTTCATCCAATTCACTGCATGGATGCTCAGTCAGGTGAAACGGGTCATAATCGGTCCTTGTGGGGGCATGTCTAGGGACATGGGGTGGACTCGGATTCACGTCTGCCCAGCCAGGCGGTGGCAGCAATCATTACGGGCACCTGGGTTGCTCCTATTGAATGCATGGATGCTTAGGTCAAACAGCCCATAATCGACCCTTGAGGGGCAGTCTGAGGACAACGGGTGGACTTGGGGGATCCACAGCTGCCCATCCAGGCAGTGGCAACTGGTGTTACGGGCACCTGGGTTCATCCCACGTGCTCCATGGATGCTCATTCGGGACAAACGGGCCATAATTGACTCACTGGGGGGCCAGTCTGAGGACATGGGATGGACTCAAGAGACACACGTCTACCAACCCAGGCAGTTTTAACAAGTGTTTATGGGCACCTGGGTTCATCCCATGTGCTGCATGGATGCTCAGTCAGGTCACACAGCCCGTAATCGGCCTTCGGAGGGCCAATCTCAGGGCGTGGGGTGGAATCAAGGACCCATGTCTGCCCACCTAGGTAGTGGCAACAGGCGTTACGGGCACCTGTGTTAATCCCGGTCACTGCATGGATGCTCAGTCAGTTCAAACTGGCCATAATCAGCCTTCGGGGGGCCCTGTCTGAGGACATGGGGTGGACTCAGGGACCAACATCTGCCCAGCGAGGCAGTGGAAGCAATCATTATGGGCACCTTGGTTGCTTCTGTGTGCATGGATGCTCAGTCAGGTCAAACTGGCCATAATCATCCCTCGGGGGGCAAGTCTCCCCAATGGGTGGACTCAGGGACCAACATTTGCCCACCAGTGTGGTAGCAATGGGCATCATGGGCACCTGGGTTCATCCCATGCGCTGCACGGATGCTCAGTCAGGTCAAACCGGCCATATTGGAACCTCGGGGTCCAGTCTGAGGACATGGGGTGGACTCAGAGACCCACATCTGCCAATCCAGGCAGTGACAACAGGCATTACTGACACCTGGGCTCATCCCATGAACTGCATGGATGTTCGGTCACATCAAATGGACCATAATTGGCCCTCGGGGGGGCCAGTCTGAGGACATGGGATGGAGTCAGTGACTCACATCTGCCCACCCAGCTAGTGGAAACAGGTCTTATAGGCACTTGGGTTCATCCCATGTGTTGCATGGCTTCCCAGTCAGGTGAAATAGGCCATAATTGGCCCTTGGGAGGGCCAGTCTGAGGACATGGGGTGGACTCAGATCCATGTCTGCCCACCCAGGAAGAGGCAACAAGCATTAACGACCAGCTGGGTTCATCCCATGCGCTGCATGGATGCTCACTCAGGTCAAACGAGCCAAAATTGACACTCAGAAGACCAGTTTGAGGACGTGGGGTGGACTCAGGGACCCACTTCTGCCCACCCAGGCAGTGGCAACAGGCATTACAGGCACCTGGATTTATCCGTTGCACTGCATACATGCTCAGTGAGGTCAAATGGGCCATATTCCACCCTAGACATGCCCGTCTGAAGACATGGAGTGGACTCAGGTACCTACATCTGCCCACCCAGGCAGTGGCAACAGGCATTACGGGCACCTGGGTTTATCCCATGTGCTGCATGGATTCCCAGTCACGTCAAACAGCCCATAATCGGCCCTTGAGGAGGTGGCCAGTCTGACAACATGGGGTGGACTCAGGACCCACATCTGCCCACCTAGGCTCTGACTACAGATTTTAGGGGCACCTGGGTTCATTACATGCGCTGCATGGATGCCTAGTCAGGTCAGACAGGCCATTATCGGCCCTCGGGTTGTGGCCAGTCTGACGACAAGGGATGGACTCAGTGACCCACATGTGCCCACCTAGGCGATTGCAACAGGTGTTACCACCAACTGGGTTCATCCCATGCACTGTATGGATGCTCATTCAGGTCAAACGGGCCATAATCGACCCACTCAGGGACCATGTCTGCCCACCCTGGTGGTGGCAGCAGGCGTTGTGAACACCTGGATTCATCCCATGCGCTGCATGGATGCTCAGTCAGGTCACACAGGCCATAGTCTCCATTCGGGAGGCCAATCTCAGGGCATGGGGTGGACTCAGAGACCCATGTCTACCCACCAAGGCAGTGGTAACAGGTGATACGGGCACCTATGTTTATCCCATTCACTGCATGGATGCTCAGTCAGGTCAAACGGGCCATAATCGGCCCTCGGTTGGGGCCTTTCTCAGGACACTGGGTGGACTCAGGGTCCTACATCTGCCCACCCATGCTGTGGCAGCACTCGTGATTGGCACCTGAGGTGCTCCTGGGTACTGCATGGATGCTCGGTCAACTCAAAAGGGCCATAATCGACCCTTGTGGGAGTTCGAGTCTGAGGACAACGGGTGGATTCAGCGGCCTACATCTGCCCACCCAGGTGGTGGCAACAGGCATTAAGGACACCTGGGTTCATCCAATACACTGAACGGATGCTCAGTCAGGTCAAATGGGCCATAATTGGCCCTCAAAGGGCCAGTCTGAGGACATGGGGTGGACTCAGGGACCCACTTCTGCCCACCCAGGTAGTGGCACTGGGCGTTACAGGAACTGGGTTCATTCCATGCACTGCATGGATTCTCAGTCAGCTCAAATGGGCCATAATCGGCCCTTGGGTGGCCAGTCTGACGACATGGGGTTGTCTCAGTGACCCACATCTGCCCACCCAGACAGTGGCAACTGGTGTTATGGGCACCTGGGTTCATCTCATGTGCTGCAAGGATGCTCATTTGGGTCAAATGGGCCATAATTGACCAACTGGGGTGGCCAGTCTGAGGACATAGGGTGGACTCAGGGACACACGTCTGCCCACCCAGGCAGTGTCAACAGGTGTTATGGGCACCTGGGTTCATCCCATGTTCTTCACAGATGCACAGTCCGGTCACACAAGCCATAATCGGCCTTTGGAGGGCCAATCTCAGGACAGAGAGTGGAATCAGGGACCCATGTCTGCCCACCCAAGCAGTGGCAACAGTTGTTATGGCACCTGTGTTAATCCTGTTTACTGCATGGATGCTCAGTCAGGTCAAACGGGCCATAATCGGCCCTCGGGGGGCCTCTCTGAGGACATGGTGAGGACTCTGGGACCCACGTCTGCCCTCCGAGAAAGTGGCAGCAATCATTACGGGCACCTGAGTTGCTCCTATACGCATGGATGCTCAGTCAGGTCAAGCCGGCCATAATCGGCCTACGGGGGGCCAGTCTGAGGACATGGGGTGGACTCAGAGAGCCACATCTGGCCATCCAGGCGGTGACAACAGGCATTACAGACACCTGGGTTCATCCCATGCACTGCATGGATGCGCGGTCAGGTCAAATGGGCCAAAATTGACCCTCAGAGTGCCAGTCTGAGGACATGGGGTGGACTCAGGGACCCACTTCTGCCCACCCAAGCAGTGGCAACAGGCGTTACAGGCACCTGTGTTCATCCCGTTCACTGCATGGATGCCCCCTGTCAGGTCAAGCAGGCCATAATAGGCCCTTGGGGGGGCCTGTCTGAGGATATGGGGTGGACTTAGGGACCCACATCTGCCCACATAGGTGGTGGCAGCAGGCATTTCGGGCACCTGGGATCATCCCATGCGCTGCATGGATGCTCAGTAAGGTCAAACAGGCCAGAATTGACCCTCAGGGGAAGGGGAGGGCAGTCTGAGCACATGCGGTGGACTCAGGGATCCACTTCAGCCACCCAGGCATTACGGGCACCTAGGTTTCTCACGTGCACTACATGGATTCTCATTCAGGTCAAATGGGCCATAATCAGCATTCAGGAGGGCCAGTATGAGGACATGGTGTGGACTCAGATCCATGTCTTTCCACCCTGGCGGTGGCAAAAGGCGTTACAGGCACCTGGGTTCATCCCATGTGCTGCGTGGATACTCAGGTCAAACGCACCATAATCGGACCTGGGAATGCCAGTCTGAGGACATGGGGTGGACTCAGGGACCCACTTCTGCCCACCCAGGCATTGGCAACAGGTGTTACGGGCACCTGGGTTCATCTCATGTGCTGCATGCATGCTCAGTGAGGTAAAACGGGCCATAATCCGCCCTGAAGGTGCCCGTCTAAAGAGATGGAGTGGACTCAGGGACCCATATCTGCCCACCCAGGCAGTGGCAACAGATTTTACGGGCACCAGGGTTCATCCCTTGTGCTGCATAGATGCTCAGTCAGGTCAAACCAGCCATAATCGGCCCACAGGGGGCCAGTCTGAGGACATGGGGTGGACTCTGGGAGCCACATCTGCCCATCTGGGCAGTGACAACAGGCATTACAGACACCTGGGTTCATCCCATGCACTGTGTGGATGCTCAGTCAGGTCAAATGAGCCATAATCGACCCTCGGGGGGGGGGCTTTCTGAGGACATAGGATGGAGTCAGTGACCCACATCTGCCCACCCAGGTGGTGGCAACAGGTGTTACAGGTACCTGCGTTCATCCCATATGCTGCATATCTTCTCAGTCAGGTCAAATGGGCCATAATCAGCCCTCTGGAGGGCCAGTCTGAGGACATGCGGTTGACTCAGATCCACATCTGCCCTCCCAGGCAGTGGCAACAAGCGTTAATGGGCAGCTGGGTGTCATCCCATGCGCTGCATGGATGCTCAGTCAGGTCAAACGGGCCAAAATTGACCATCAGATGGCCAGTCTGAGGACATGCAGTGGACTCAGAGTCCCACTTCTGCCCACCCAGGCAGTGGCAAAGGGAGTTACGGGCACCTGGGTTCATCCCAAATGCTACATGAATGCTCAGTCAGGTCAAACGGGAAATAATCGGCCCTTGGGGGGCCAGTCTCAAGACATGCGGTGGACTCAGGGACCCACACCTGCCCACCCAGGTGTTGGCAACAGGTGTTACGGGCACCTGGGTTCATCCCATGCGCTGCATGCATGCTCAGTGAGGTCAAATGAGCCATAATCGGCCCTTGGGGAGGCTAATCTGAGGAAATAGTGGACTCAGTGACCCAGACCTGCCCACCCTGTTGGCGGAAACAGATGTTACGGGCACCTGGGATCATCCCATTCACTACATGGATTCTCAGTCAGGTCAAATGGGCCATAATCATCCCTCTGGAGGGCCAGTCTGAGGAGATAGGGTGGACTCAGATCCATGTCTGCCTACCCAGGAGGTGGCAGCAAGCATTAACGGGCACCTGGGTTCATCCCATGCGCTGCATGGTTGCTTAGTCAGGTCAAGCGGACCATTATTGGCCCTCAGATGGCCAGTCTGAGGACGTGGGGTAGACTCTGGAACCCAAGTCTGCCCACTCAGGCAGTGGCAACAAGCGTTACGGGCACCTGGGTTCATCCCATGCGCTGTGTGTATGCTCACTCAGGTCAAATGGGCCATAATCTGCCCTCGGGAGGTAGCCAGTCTGACGAAATGGGGTGGACTCACTGACCCACATCTGCCCACTCAGGCAGTGGCAACGGGCGTTATGGGCACCTGGGTTCATCCCATATGCTACATGGATGCTCAGTCAGGTCAAACGGGAAATAATCGACCCTTGGGGGGCCAGTCTCAAAACATGCGGTGGACTCAGGGACCCACACCTGCCCACCCAGGCTGTGGTAATAGGCGTTATGGTCACCTGGGTTCATCCCATGTACTGCATGGAGGCCCAGTCAAGTCAAACGGGCGTTAATCTACCCTCAGGTGGACCAGTCTGACGACATGGGCTGGACTCTGTGACCCACATCTGCCCACCCAAGCAGTGGCAACTGCAGTTACAGGCACCTGGGTTTGTCCCATGCCCTGCAAGGATGCTAATTCGGGACAAACGGGCCATAACTGACCCACTGGGGGGGGCCAGTATGAGGATATGGGGAGGACTCAAAGACACACATCTGTTCACCCAGGCGGTTTCAACAGGTGTTTTGGGCACCTGGGTTCATCCCATGTGCTGCATGGGTGCTCAAGTCAGGTCACACAGCCCATAATCGGCCTTTGGAGGGCCAATCTCAAGGCATGGGGTGGACTCAAGGACCCATATCTGCCCACTCAGGTAGTGGCAACAGGCATAACAGGCACCTATGTTTATCCCATTCACTGCATGGATGATCAGTCAGGTCAAACGAGCCATAATCGGCCCTCGGGGGGGGGGGCCTGTCTGAAGACATGGGGTGGACTCTGGGACCAATATCTGCCCACTGAGGCAGTGGCAGCAATCGTTATGGGCACCTGGGTTTCTCCTATGTGCATGGATGCTCAGTCAGGTCAAGCGGGCCTTAATCGACCCTCGCGGGGCCAGTCTGAGGACACGGGGTGGACTCGGTGACCCACATCTGCCCATCCAGGCAGTTACAACAGGCATTACAGACACCTGGATTCATCCCATGAACTGTATGGATGCTCAGTCAGGTCAAGCGGTCCATAATCTACCCTCGTGGGGCCAGTCTGATGACATGGGCTGTACTCATTGACCCACATCTGCCCACCCAGGCTGTGGCAACAGGTGTTAACGGCACCTGGGTTCAATCCATGCACTGCATGGGTGTTCAGTCGGGTCAAACAGGCCATAATCAGCGATCGGGGGAGGGCAAGTCTGAGGACATGGGGTGGACTCAGGGATCCACTTCTGCCCATCTAGGCAGTGGCCACAGTTTTTACGGGCACCTGGTTTCACCCCATGCACTGCATGCATGTTCTGTCAGGTCAAATGAGCAATAATCGGCCCTTGGGGGGGCCAGTCTGAGGACATAGGGTGGACTCAGTGACTCACATCTGCCCACCCTGTCGGTGGAAACATGTGTTCCGGGCACCTGGGTTCATCCCATGCACTGCATGGATTCTCAGTCGGGTCAAACTGGCTGTAATCGACCCTTGGGGGTGGCCAGTCTGAGGACATGGGGTGGACTCAGGGACCCACATCTGCCCACCGAAGTGGTGCTAGCAAATACTACAGGCACCTGGGTTCATCACATGCACTGCATGGATTCTTAGTCGGGTCAAGTGGGCCATAATCGGTCCACAAGAGGGGGCCAGTCTGTGGACATGGGGAGGAATCAGGGACCCAGTATCTCCCAACCTAGGTGGTGGCAACAGGCGGTGTGGTACCTTGGTTTATCCCATGCACTGAATGGATGCTCAGTCAGGTCAAACAGGTCATAATCAGCTCTCAAGAGGCCAGTCTGAGGACATGGGGTGGACTGAGGGACCCACGTCTGCCCACCCAGGAGGTGGCCACCGGCGTTATTGGCAGCTGGGTTCATCCCATTCACTGCATGGATGCTCAGTCAGGTCAAACAGGGCATAATCAGCCCTCAGGTGGGCCTGTCTGAGTACACGGGGTGACTTAGGGACCCATATCTGCCTACATAGGTGGTGGCAGCTGGCGTTTCATGCACCTGGGTTCATCCCATTCGCTGCATGGATGCTCAGTTAAGTGAAACAGGCCATAATAACCCCTCCGGGTGGCCTGTCTGAGGACATGGGGTGGACTTAGGGACCCACATCTGCCCACATATGTAGTGGCAACAGGCGTTTCGTGCACCTAGTTCATCCCATTCACTGCATGGACTCTCAGTCAGGTCAAACAGGCCATAATCAGACCTCATGGGGCCAGTCTGAGGACATGGAGTGGACACAGAGACCCACATCTGCCCACCTAGCCAGTGGCAGCAGGTGTTACGGGCACCTGGATTCATCCCATGTGCTGCGTGCGTGCTCAGTCAGGTCAAACGGGCCATAATTGGCCCTCGGGGCCAGTCTGAGCACATGGGGTGGACTCAGGGACCCACGTCTGCCACTCAGGTGGTGGTAACAGGCGTTTCAGATCCTGGGTTTATGACCTGCGCTACATGGATTCTCAGTCAGGTCAAACGGACCATAATCGGCATTCAGGAGGGTCAGTATGAGGACATGGTGTGGACTCAGACCCACGTCCTTCCAACCTGGCAGTGGCAACAGGCGTTACAGGCACCTGTGTTCATCCCATGTGCTGCGTGGATGCTCAGTCAGGTCAAACGTGCCATAATTGAACTTGGGAGGGCCTGTCTGAGGACATGGGGTGGACTCGGGGACCCACTTCTGCCCACCCAGACAGTGGCAACAGGTGTTATGGACACCTTGGTTCATCCCATGCATGCATGCATGCTCATTCAGGTCAAACTGGCCATAATCTGCCCTAGAGGTGCCTGTCTGAAGACATGGAGTGGACTCAGGGACCAACATCTGCCCATCCAGGCAGCGGCAACAGGCTTTGTGGGCACCTGGGTTCATCCCATGCACAGCAAGAACGTTCAGTCAGGTCAAATGGGCTATAATCGACCCTCGGGGGGGGGCTAGTTTGAGGACAATGGGTGGACTCAGGGACCCCCATCTTCCCACCCAGGTGGTGGCACCGGGCATTATGGCCACCTGGCTTCATCCCATGCTCTGCATTGATCCTCAGTCAGGTCAAATGTGCCATAATTGGCCATCGGGGGGCCAGTCTGAGGACATGGAGTGGACTCAGGTACCCACATCTGCCCACCCAGGCGGTGGCAACAGTCCTGCATGGATGCTCAGTCAAGTCAAAGAGGCCATTATCGACCCTCGGAGGCCAGTTTGAGGACAATAGGTGGACTCAGTAACCCACGTCTGCCCACCCATGTGGTGGCAACAGGTATTATGGGCACCTGGGTTCATCCCATGCGGTGCATGGATGCTCAGTCAGGTCAAGCCGGCTATCATCAGCCCTCAGGGGTGCCAGTCTGAGGACATGGGGTGGACTCATCCAGGCGGTGACAACAGGCATTGGAGACACCTGGGTTCATCCCATGCACTGCATCAGGTCAAATGGGCCATAATTGGCCTTGGGGGGCCATTCTAAGGACATGACCCAGATCTGCCCAACCAGGCAGTGGCAACAGATGTTACAGGCACTTGGGTTCATCCCATGTGCTGCATTTCTTCTCAGTCAGGTCAAATGGGCCAAAATGGACCCTTGGGGGGGGACCAGTCTGAGGACAAGGGGTGGACTCCTATCCACGTCTGCCTACCCAGGCAGTGGCAACAAGGTTTAATGGCCACCTGGATTCATCCCATGCGCCTGCATGGATGCTCATTCAACTCAAGTGGCCATAATTTGCCCTCACAGGGCCAGTCTGAGGACATGGGGTGGACTCGGGTACCCACTTTTTCCCACTCAGGCAGTTGTCATGGGCATTACGGGCACCTGGGTTCATCCCATGCACTGCATGGATGCTCAGTCAGGTCAAACGGGCCATAATCGGCCCTTGGGGGCCAGTTTGAGAACAACGGGTAGACTCAGGGACCCACATCTGCCCACGCAGATGGTGGCACCGGACAGTATTGGCACCTGGGTTCATCCCATTCATTGAATGGATGCTCAGGCAGGTCAAATGGGCCATAATCGACCATCGCGGGGTCTGTCTGAGGACATGGAGTGGACTCAGGGACCCACATCTGCCCACCCAGGCGGTGGCAACAGGTGTTACGGACACCTGGGTTCATCCCATGCCCTGCATGGATGGTCAGTCAGGTCAAGTGGGCCATCATTTTCCCTGAGAGGGTCAGCCTGAGGACATGGGGTGGACTCAAAGACCTACTTCTGCCCACTCGGGCAGTGGCAACGGGCGTTCCAGGTCCTGCGTTCATCCCATGCGCTGCATGGATTCTCAGTCAGGTCAAACGGGCCATAATCGGCTCTTAGGGGGGCCCAGTCTGATGACATGCTGTGGACTCAGGGACCCACATCTGCCCACCAAGGCAGTGGCAACAGGCATTATGGACACCTTGGTTCATCCCATGCACTGCATGGATGCTCAGTCAGGTCAAACTGGCCATAATCTGCCCTAGAGGTGCCCGTCTGAAGACATGGAGTGGACTCAGGGACCCACATCTGCCCATCCAGGCAGCGGCAACAGGCTTTGTGGGCACCTGGGTTCATCCCATGCACAGCATGAATGCTCAGTCAGGTCAAATAGGCTATAATCGAGCCTCGGGGGAGGCTAGTCTGAGAACAACGGGTGGACTCAGGGATCCCCATCTTCCCACCCAGGTGGTGGCACCGGGCATTATGGCCACCTGGCTTCATCCCATACTCTGCATTGATCCTCAGTCAGGTCAAATGTGCCATAATCGGCCATCGTGGGGCCAGTCTGAGGACATGGAGTGGACTCAGGTACCCACATCTGCCCACCCAGGCGGTGGCAACAGTCCTGCATGGATGCTCAGTCAAGTCAAAGAGGCCATTATCGACCCTCGGAGGCCAGTTTGAGGACAATAGGTGGACTCAGTGACCCACGTCTGCCCACCCATGTGGTGGCAACAGGTATTATGGGCACCTGGGTTCATCCCACGCGCTGCATGGATGCTCAGTCAGGTCAAGCCGGCCATCATTAGCCCTCAGGGGCACCAGTCTGAGGACATGAGGTGGAGTCATCCAGGCGGTGACAACAGGCATTAGAGACACCTGGGTTCATCACATGCAATGCATCAGGTCAAATGGGCCATAATCAGCCTTTGGGGGGCCATTCTAAGGACATGGGGTTGAGTCAGTGACCCAGATCTGCCCAACCAGGCAGTGGCAACAGATGTTACAGGCACTTGGGTTCATCCCATATGCTGCATATCTTCTCAGTCAGGTCAAACGGGCCAAAATTGGCCCTCAGAGGGCCAGTCTGAGGACACAGGTTGGGCTCAGAGACCCACATCTGCCCAGCCAGGCAGTGGCAAAAGGTTTTTCGGGCTCCTGGGTTCATCCCGTGCACTGCATGAATGCTCAGTGAGGTCAAACAGGCTGTAATCGACCCTCAGGGTGGCTAGTCTGATGACAACAGGTGGACTCAGGGACACACATCTGCCCACCCAGGTCATGGCACCAGGCATTATGGCCGCCTGGGTTCATCCTATGCGCTGCATGGATCCTCAGTCAGATCAAATGTGCCATAATCGGCCATCGAGGGGGCCAGTCTGAGGGCATGAGGTGGATTCTGAGACCCATATCTGCCCACCCAAGTACAGGCAATACGTGTTACAGGCACTTGGATTCATCCCATGCGCTGCATGGATTCTCAGTCATGTCAAGTGGGCCATAATTGGCCCTCGGGAGGGCCAGCTGGAGGAGATGGGGTGGATTCAGATCCACGTCTGCCCACCCAAGAAGTGGCAAAAGCATTAACGGGCACCTGGGTTCATCTCATGCACTGCATGGATGCTCAGCCAGGTCAAGCAGGCCATAACTGACCCTCAGAGGGCCAGTCTGAGGACATTGGGTGGACTCAGGGTCCCATATCTGTCCACCCAGGCAGGCAGTGACAACAGGCGTTATGGGCACCTGGGTTCATCCCATGTGCTGCATGGATGCTCAGTCTGGTCAAACGGGCCATAATCTACTCTCGGGGGAGGGGGGGCCAGTCTGACGACATGGGGTGGACTCACTGACCCACATCTGCACACCCAGGCTGTGGCAACAGGCGTTATGGGTACCTGGGTTCATCCCATGCACCGCATGGATGATCAGTCGGGTCAAATGGGCCATAGTGGGCCCTTGGGGGGGGCCAGTCTGAGGACATGAGAGGGACTCAGGGACCCACATTTGCCCTCCCAGGTGGTGGCAACAGGCATTATGGTCACCTGGGTTCATCCCATGCACTACATGAATGCTCAGTCAGGTCAAGCAGGCCATAATAGCCCATCGGAGGCCAATCTGAGGGCATAAGGTGAACTCAGGGACCCATGTCTACCCACCCAGGTGGTGGCAACAGGTGTTACAGGCACCTGGGTTCATCCCATGTGCTGCATGAATTCTCAGTCAGGTCTGAGGACATGGGGTGGACTCAGGGACCCACTTTTTCCCACTCAGGCAGTTGTCATTGGCATTATGGGCACCTGGGTTCATCCCCTTCACTGCATGGATGCTCAGTCAGGTTAAACGGGCCATAATCGGCCCTTGGGGGCCAGTTTGAGAACAACAGGTAGACTCAGAGACCCACATCTGCCCACCCTGTCAGTAGAGACAGGTGTTATTGGCACCTGGGTTCGTCCCATGCACTGCATGGATTCTTAGTCGAGTCAAATTTGCCATAATCAGCCCTTGGGGTCGGGCTATCTGAGGACATGCTGTGGACTCAGGGACCCACATCTGCCCAGCCTGGCAGTGGCAACAGGCATTATTGACACCTGGGCTCATCCCATGCCCTGCATGAATGGTCAGTCAGGTCAAGTGGGCCATAATTGTCCCTCAGATGGTCAGCCTGAGGACATGGGGTGGACTCAAAGACCTACTTCTGCCCACCCGGGCAGTGGCATCGGGTGTTCCGTGTCCTGGGTTCATCCCATGCGCTGCATGGATTCTCAGTCAGGTCAAATGGGCCATAATCGGCCCTTGGGGGGCCCAGTCTGATGACATGCTGTGGACTCGGGGACCCACATCTTCCAGCCCAGGCAGTGGCAATAGCCGTTATGGTCAGCTGGGTTTATACCATGCACTGCATGGATGCCCAGTCATATCAAACGGGCCATTATCTGCCCTCGGATGGGCCAGCCTGACAAAATTTGGTGGACTCAGTGACCCACATCTGCCCACCCAGGCAGTGGCAACTGGTGTTACGGGCACCTGGGATCATCCCATGCGCTGCATGAATGCTCTGTCAGGTCAAATGGGCCATAATCTACCCTCAGCGGGGGGGGGGTAGTCTGACGACGTGGGGTGGACTCACTGACCCACATCAGCCCACCCAGGCAGTGGCAACAGGTGTTATGGGCACCTGGGTTCAACCCATGCACTGCATGGATGCTCAGTCGGGTCAAACGGGCCATAATCGGCCCTCGGGGGGCAGTCTGAGGACATGGGGCTGGACTCAGGGACCCATGTCTGCTCACCCAGGTGGTGGCAACAGGCGTTATGGTCACCTGGGTTCATCCCATGTGCTGCCTGAATGCTCAGTCAGGTCAAGCAGTCCGTAATCGCCCCTCAGAGGGCCAATTTGAGGGCATAGGGTGGACTCACGGACCCATGTCTACCCACCCAGGCAGTTGCAACCGGCGTTACAGGCACCTGTGTTCATCCCATTCACTGCATGGATGCTCAATCAAGTCATTCGGGCTATAACCTGCCCTCGGGCTGGCCAATCTGAGGACAAAAGATGGACTCAGAGACCCACATCTGCCCACCCAGGTAGTGGCAACAGGTATTACAGGCACCTGGGTTCATCCCATGCGCATGCATCGATGCTCATTTAACTCAAGCCGGTCATAATTGTCCCTCACAAGGTCAGTCTGAGGACATGGGGTGGACTCAGGGACCCACTTCACCCCACCCAGGCAGTGGCAACGGGCATTACGGGCACCTGGGTTCATCCCATTCACTGCTTGGATGCTCAGTCAGGTCAAACAGGCCATAAGCGGCCCTTGGGGGGGCCATTCTGAGAACAACGGGTGGAGTCAGGGACCCACATCTGCCCACGCAGGTGGTGGCACCAGGCATTATGGGCACCTGGGTTCATCCCATTCACTGCATGGATGCTCAGACAGGTCAAATGAGCCATAATCGGCCATTGGGGGACCTGTCTGAGGATATGGAGTGGACTCAGGAACACACATCTGCCCTCCCAGGAGGTGGCAACAGGCATTAAGGACACCTGGGTTCATCCCATGCGGTGTATGGATTCTCAGTGAGGCCAAATGGGCCATAGTCAGCCCTTGGGGGGCTAGTCTGATGACATGTGGTGGACTCAGGGAGCCACATCTCCTAGCCCAGGCTGTGACAACAGGCGTTACGGTCACCTGGGTTTATCCCATACACTGCATGAATTCCCAGTCATGTCAAATGGGCCAATATCTGCCCTCAGGTGGGCCTGGCTGACAACATGGGGTGGACTCAGTGACCCACATTTGCCCATGCAGGCAGTGGCAAGGAATATTTTAGAAGGTTAAAGCTAATTTTGAAAACTGCTTTGACAACACGAAATAAAGTGCAAGCTATAAATCAACTCGCCCTTCCAGTGATATCATACAGCTTTGGTGTGATAGACTGGCCACAGAAAGTGTTGAACCAGCTAGATATAAAAACAAGAAAAATGTTTCATGCTCACCAATTAATATACAAAAATCAGTGCATGCCAAGATTATACATCCCTAGGGCAGAGGGAGGCATGGGCCTCATTGAGATTGATTACACATATAGATCCACAATAGTGGGGTCAAGTGGGCCATAATTGTCCCTCAGAGGGTCAGCCTGAGGACATGGGGTGGACTCAAAGACCTACTTCTGCCCACCTGGGCAGTGGCAACGGACGTTCCGGGTCCTGGGTTCATCCCATGCGCTGCATGGATTCTCAGTCAGGTCAAACTGGCCATAATTGGCCCTTGGGGGGGCCCAGTCTGATGACATGCTGTGGACTCAGGGACCCACATCTGCCAGCCCAGGCAGTGGCAATAGCTGTTATGGTCACCTGGGTTTATGCCATGCACTACATGGATGCTCAGTCATGTCAAACTGGCCATTATCTGCCCTTGGGTGGGCCAGCCTGACAAAATTTGGTGCATTCAGTGACCCACATCTGCCCACCGAGGCAGTGGCAACTGGTGTTATGGGCACCTGGGATAATTCCATGCACTGCATGGATGCTCAGTCGGGTCAAACGGGCCATAATCGGCCCTTGGGGGGACCAGTCTGAGGACATGGGTTGGATTCAGGGACCCATGTGTGCTCACCCAGGTGGTGGCAACAGGCGTTATGGTCACCTGGGTTCATCCCATGTGGTGCCTGAATGCTCAGTCAGGTCAAGCAGGCCATAATCGCCCCTCAGAGGGCCAATCTGAGGGCATAGGGTGGACTCACGGACCCATGTCTACCCACCCAGGCAGTTGCAACAGGCATTACAGGCACCTGTGTTCATCCCATTCACTGCATGGATGCTCAATCAAGTGATTCGGGCTATAATCGGCCCTCGGGGAGGCCAATCTGAGGACAAAAGGTGGACTCAGGGACCCACATCTGCCCACCCAGGTCATGGCAACAGGTGTTACAGGCACCTGGGTTCATCCCATGTGCTGCATGGATTCTCAGTCAGGTCAAATGGGCCAAAATGGACCCTTGGGGGGGCCAGTCTGAGGACTTGGGATAGACTCAGATTCATGTCTGCCCATCCAGGCAGTGGCAACAAGCTTTAACGGACACCTAGATTCATCCCATGCGCATGCATCGATGCTCATTCAACTCAAGCTGGTCATAATTGTCCTTCACAAGGTCAGTCTGAGGACATGGGGTGGACTCAGGGACCCACTTCACCCCACCTAGGCAGTGACAGCGGGCATTACGGGCACCTGGGTTCATCCCATTCACTGCATGGATGCTCAGTCAGGTCAAACAGGCATAACGGCCCTTAGAGGGGCCAGTCTGAGAACAACGGGTGGAGTCAGGGACCCACATCTGCCCACGCAGATGTTGGCACCAGGCATTGTGGGCACCTGTGTTCATACCATTCACTGCATGGATGCTCAGGCAGGTCAAATGGGCCATAATCGGCCATTGGGGGGCCTGTCTGAGGATATGGAGTGGACTCAGGGACACACATCTGTTCTCCCAGGAGGTGGCAACAGGTGTTAAGGACACGTGGGTTCATCCCATGCACTGCATGTATGCTCAGTCAGGTCAAATGGGCCATAATTGGCCCACAGAGGACATGGGGTGGACTCAGAGACCTACTTCTGCCCACCCAGGCAGTGGCAATGGGCGTTCCGGGTCCTGGGTTCATCCCATGCGGTGTATGGATTCTCAGTCAGGCCAAAAGGGCCATAATCAGCCCTTGGGGGGCCAGTCTGATGACATGTGGTGGACTCGGACCCACATCTGCTAGCCCAGGCTGTGACAACAGGCGTTACGGTCACCTGGGTTTATCCCATGCACTGCATGAATTCCCAGTCATGTCAAATGGGACAATATCTGCCCTCGGGTGGGCCTGGCTGACAACATGGGGTGGACTCAGTGACCCACATTTGCCCACGCAGGCAGTGGCAACTGGTGTTATGGGCACCTGAGTTTATCCCATGCACTGCAAGGATGCTCATTTGGGTCAAATGGGCCGTAACTGACCCACTGGTGGGGCCAGTCTGAGGACATGAGGTGGACTCAGGGACACATGTCTGCCCACTCAGGCGGTGTCAACAAGTGTTATGGGCCCCTGGGTTCATCCCATGTGCTTCATGGATGCTCAGTCAGGACACACAGGCCATAATCGGCCTTCGGAGGGCCAATCTCAGGGCATGGGGTGGAATCAGGGACCCATGTCTGCCCACTCAGGCAGTGGCAACAGTTGTTATGGGCACCTGTGTTAATCCCATTCACTGCTTGGATGCTCAGTCAGGTCAAATGGGCCATAATCGACCCACGGGGGGGCCAGACTGAGCAGATACGGTGGACTCAGGGACCCACATCTTCCACCCAGGTGGTGGTAACAGGTATTACAGACACCTAGGTTTATCACATGCGCTACATGGATTCTCAGTCAGGTCAAACGGGCCATAATCGGAATTCAGGAGGGCCAGTATGAGGACATGTTGTGGACTCAGACCCACGTCTTTCCACCCTGACAGTGGCAACAGGCGTTACAGTCAACTGCGTTCATCCCATGTGCTATTTGGATGCTCAGTCAGGTCAAACACACCATAATCGGACCTGGGAGGGCCAGTCTGAGGACATGGGGTGGACTCGGGGACCCACTTCTGCCCATCTAGGCAGTGGCAACAGGTGTTACGGGCACCTGGGTTCATCCCATGTGCTGCATGCATGCTCAGTGAGATGAAATGGGCCATAATCTGTCCTAGAGCTGCCCATCTGAAGACATGGAATGGACTCAGGGATCCACATCTGCCACCCAGTCAGTGGCAACAGGCTTTTCGGGCACCAGGGTTCATCCCATACACTGCATGGATGCTCAGTCAGGTCAAATGGGCCACCATCGACCCTCGGGGGGGAGGCTAATCTGAGGACAACAGGTGGACTCAGGGATCCACATCTGCCCACCCAGGTGGTGGCACCTTGAATTTTGGCCACCTGGGTTCATCCTATGCGCTGCATGGATCCTCAGCCAGGTGAAATGTGCCATAATCGGCCATCGGGGGGCCAGTCTGAGGACATGGAGTGCCCACCCAGGTGGTGGCAACAGTCGTTATGGACACCTTGGATCAACCCATGCCCAGCATGGATGCTCAGTCAGGTCAAATGGGCCATTATCTACCCTCGGGGGGCCAGTTTGAGGAAAATGGGTGGACTCAGGGACCCACGTTTGCCCACCCATGTGGTGGCAATGGGCATTATGGGCACCTGGGTTCATCCCATGCACTGCATGGATGCTCAGTCAGGTCAAGCTGGCCATCATCGGCCCTCGGGGGGCCAGTCTGAGGACATGGGGTAGACTCAGGGAGCCACATCTGCCCATCCAGGCATTACAGATAGCTGGGTTCATCCCATGCACTGCATCAGGTCAAATGGGCCATAATCGGCCCTCGGGAAGGGGGGACCATTCTGAGGGCATGGGATGGAGTCAGTGTCCCACATCTTCCCACCCAGACAACAGCTGTTGCAGGCACTTGGGTTCATATCATATGCTTCATATCTTCTTAGTTAGGTCAAACAGACCAATATTGGTCCTAAGAGGGCCAGTTTGAGGACATGGGGTGGACTCAGGGACCCACATCTCCCCACCCAGGCAGTGGCAACAGGCTTTTCGGCCACCTGGGTTCATCCCATGCACTGCATGGGTGCCCAGTCAGGTCAAACGGGCCATAATCGACCTTCCGGGGGGGCTAGTCTAATGACAACAGGTGGACTTAGGACACACATCAGCCCATCCAGGTGGTGGCACCGGGCATTATGGCCACCTGGGTTCATCCCATGTGCTGCACAGTTCCTCAGTCAGGTCAAGTGCCATAATCGTCCATCGGGGGGCCAGTCTGAGGACATGGAGTAGACTCAGGTACCCATATCAGCCCACCCAGGCGGTGGTAACAGTCATTATGGACACCTGGGTTTAACCCGTGCACTGCATGGATGCTCTGTTGGGTCAAACGGTCCATAATCGGCCCTCGGTGGGGCCAGTCTGAGGACATGGGGTGGACTCAGGGACCCACGTCTGCCCACCCAGGTGGTGGTAACAGGCATTATTGTCACCTGGGTTCATCCCATGTGCTGCATGAATGCTCAGTCAGGTCAAGCAGGCCATACTGGCCCCTCAGAGGGCCAATCTGAGGGCATAGGGTGAACTCGGGAACCCATGTCTACCCACCCTGGTGGTGGCAACAGGTGTTACAGGCACCTGGGTTCATCCCATGTGCTGCATGGATTCTCAGTCAGGTCAAATAGGCCAATATGGACCCTTGGAGGGGCCAGTCTGAGGACATGGTGTGGACTCAGATCCATGTCTGCCCACCCAGGCGGTGGCAACAAGCTTTAACGGCCACCTGGATTCATCCCATGCACATGCATGGATGCTCATTCAACTGAACGGCCATAATTGTCCCTCACAGGGCCAGTCTGTGGACATGTGGTGGACTCAGGGACCCACTTGTTCCTACCTAGGCAGAGACAATGGGCATTATGGGCACCTGGGTTTATCCCATGTGCTGCATGGATGCTCAGTTAGTCAGTCTGAGAACAATAGGTGGACTCAGAGACCCACATCTACCCACGCAGGTGGTGGCACCGGCTATTATGGGCACCTGGGTTCATCCCCTTCACTGCATGGATGCTCAGGCAGGTCAAATGGGCCATAACTGGCCATCGGGGGAGCCTGTCTGAGGACATGGAGTGGACTCAGGGACCCACATCTGCCCACCCAGGCAGTGGCAACAGGCGTTACAGACACCTGGGTTCATCCCATGCACTGCATGGATGCTGAGTCAGGTCAAATGGGCCATAACTGGCCGTCGGGGGAGCCTGTCTGAGGACATGGAGTGGACTCAGTGACCCACATCTGCCCACCCAGGTGGTGGCAACAGGTGTTACAGGCACTTCATTTCATTTCATTTTTATTAAATGGGTTATACCATTGAGTAAAACTCATTTAAAATGGTGACCCGTAGTTTGATAATAAATAATTAGAACAATCAATAAAGACAAAATACTATACATAAACACATTACAGTTCCAACTACAGTTGCATGCAAACAGATACCATACCACAAACAGTTTGCCACAACAAGACTTAACTTGAGTTGAAAGTGTCTCCAAGAACCAGATTTTAACAGCATTTTGTGAGGGCCTTTTACTATTAAATAAATGGACTTTTAAAGGCAGATTATTCCAAAAGTTTGAGACTAGCTGGCTGAAGAAGTACTCAGAGCGTTTCGTTTTTGTCCTTGGTATTAACAACTCTCGATAAGCCGCATTCCTTAAAGAGGAATTCACATCCCTGAGTTCTAACCTTTCAGCCAGGTAATCCAGGATCTGTGCCGTAATGCTTTTATAAGCCAAACAATATTTATGAAGTTGTCTTCTCTCTGACAGAGAGGTCCATCCAATGTATGATACATCAAGCAATGGTGAGTATCCCTAGGACATTGTGAGATTTATCTTGCCAGACAGTTGTAAAGTATATCTAGTTTATGCAATTTTCCAAGATTGGAATAATCATAAGTATGTCTCCATAATCAAACAGAGGAAAAATCTGCGATTCAACAATTTTCTTTATCATATATCCACCCAAACAATTTTTATTTCGATATAATAGACCCACCCTCTTTTCTACTAATCTAACCAACTCATCCACATGTGAATTGCCAGTAGCCGAGTAGTCCACCCAGTAACCCAAGTACTTGTAGGTCATCACTTGATCTAATTTTATCCCATCTGCATCGAATACTGATAATTCAGAACTAGCTTTGAGCTTCGTATTGGAGCCAAATATCTTATATTTTGTCTTATTTATATTCATTTTAAGTTTCAGCTTTGTCAAATATTCGTGTAGTCTATCAAAACTTAACTGTAATTTTACTTGAATCTCATCCAAAGATAAAGCAGAGGTATATACTATTGTATCATCCGCATACAGTTGGTAAGCCACATTATTCACATGGCATCCAAGTCCTTTCACATAAATCAGAAAAAGTAATATACCAAGAACCGAGCCCTGGGGGACCCCTCGGACTACAGGCAAAGGCGTGGAGACAACCTTATTAACAATAGTTGACTGCATCCTTCCCTCTAATTAAGAGGTAAACCATTTAAAGCACCACCTGACAGCCCAATGTCCCTCTAACCCAATAAGAAGAATTTGATGATCCACCATGTCGAAGGCCTTGGAGAGGTCAACAAAGATGGCAGCAGTCAAATGACCCTTGTCCATAGCTTTGTTGACATCATCCAAGACCCTCGTCATGGCGGATATTGTATCATGTGATTTGTGATAATCTGACTGACATTTTTGTATAACTCATTATAATTCAAAAAAATCAGTCAGTCGTTTTACCATAAATCTTTCCAGTAACTTAGAAACCTGTGACAAAAGTGAAATAGGTAGGTAATTGGTGAACTGGTCCTGGCTCCCCCCTTTAAAATTGGGGACAACCCTGGCCATTTTCCAGTCTGATGGTATTACTTCCTCAGAAATAGACCAGTTATACAAATAGGTAAGAGAAGCAGCAATCTGTAAAGCTGAAATTTTTAACAAATAGGGAGTTAAGCCATCAGGGCCACCACTTTTAGCTGTCTTTAAATCCAAAAGAGCCTCAAGAATCTCGTATTCCTCCAACTTTTTAAATGAAAACAAATTAGGTAAGTCTGTAATAGGCAAAATATGTTCATTAACACTACTAGGATCAGGGCCACCAAAGAAGTTCCCTGAATTCACAAAATAGTCATTAAACCCATCTGCAAGAGACTCCTTCCCCACATATCCTGGAATATCAATTTTATTAGTATCACCCTGTTTATGATGACCATTTATCTCTTTAATTATGTCCCAAAATGTCTTAGCATTCCCAGCAGAGCCCTCTAGTTTAGTGTTATAGTATGTTCTTTTACTTTCCTCTAACAGCGGCTACATAGGAATTTCTAAGGCTTCTATAATGTTCCTAATCCCTTTGTAAATTTGAATTATGCACCCTCACCCAAGCCTGCCCTTTTTGCCTCTTCAGCTTTCTCAATTGAGATGAATACCATGGAGCGGAAGATTGTTTTATCTTCCTTATTTCATTGGCATGTGATGGTCTATAACCTGCATCAGCTCCGTGTGAAAATAATTCCAGGCCAGATCGATTTCTGGGATCAAGGTGATTCTATCCCAGTTTATTCTGTTTAAATCTTTAATAAAGGCAAAATAATCAAATTTCCTAGTGGCTCGATAGGAAATAAGCCTAGGATTCTTCGTAAAAAAAAGATTTTCCTCTGACACAATATATAATATTGTGATCACTGTTTAGGTCTTCTAAAACACCTGCATTTGAATAGTAAGAGGGAGCACTAGTCAGAATTAGATCTAACAAGGTTGAGTCAGCTGGATTTTTAATATTAACGTGAGTGGGATCTTTTATCAGTTGTTCCAGGCCCAGAGAAAGTGCCATACTTTTCATTACTCCAGGATCAGCTGAGTGCAGCCAATTATCATTAAAATCTCCCATAAGTAATATTTCATGGATATCAATAAAGGGGGAAAGTGTATCTGCAAATTGCAGCATCTTACTTTTTACCTTCTTGGGAGGGCGATAGACACCTATGAGCAATATTGGTTTTCCCACTGGAAATTTAATTTTCAGTGCTAAATGCTCACAAATGTATAAACTCACATCCAGATAAATTCGGCTCAGGGAATGCTTACCCAAAGCGTAAATTAACCCCCTTTTATTCCTATACACTATGCACATTATACCCATTGACCATGATATCCCTATCTTCCACCTTGTCACTTAACCAAGTTTCAGTATATATCATAAAATCAGGATGGTTTTCAATTGCAGAGTCCCTAATCAAATCTGTCTTTGGCACAAGGCTTCTGATATTAGAATGTGTAAAAAGAGTACCCTTACCATAGCTATGTCTGTTCTCAGGGCCTGGGTTAGGATTAATATCTCCACACAGTAGGAGACACAAGGTCAGAAAAATTAACTTTACCATTTTCCCTTTTAGCCCAGTTTTTTCAAAATCATATAACTGTAAGAAATGCGAATCTAAGTTTGGGGCATTTTTTAAACATAAATATACCAGTTTTTTAACTGACTCTAGAAGTAGATGCAGAGGCAGATGGTAAACATCTTCACATCCCCTAGAGAGTGGAACTGTTTTACAGCCATAATCCAGGGGATAGGGCAGGGAATCATGGTAGTAATTAACTATAGGATTGGACAAACAAATATCCCTCTGGACCCCCTTCTCAACATCCAGATAATGCTGATTCAAAATACCAAACAAGCTAATAATACAGAACATCTCTAGACTATAAGAACAAGTCTGAATAAATCTTGAAATAAACATTATGTCACTCAATATAAAAAAGGTCTAACCCTTAACACTAATGTAAAACTGTTAATTTACCTATATAGTACCTACTTACACTACTGTTCTCTGCCAAGCACTAGTTTGTCTCAAATTTATTTCATACCTTAAAATTTCAAGCTTAAACATTCGTAAATACTTTTTATTTTGTTACGGAGTGGTGCAGCCACTCACGCTCGTGCCACACGCTCGCACTGTGTGACGAGCGTTTAGATATAAAGGGACAGATATCCCCACCTCTTGAGGCAACCCTGCACCTGATTGGTTCGCCGCCCGAGCCCCTTTAATCTCGGTTCAGTCAAATGCCTTGGGCACAGTAACAGTGAGACAAGCAGCAGACTCCCAAATCAGCAGCAAACACTGAAAAATATACATAAATGTCCCAAGTATATTGCACAGAAACAGCTCAAACCGTACTTTACGTTTTTTTCTCTCAGCTGATTGTCTTTCTGCTCAGCATGTAGATCTTATTCTGTTCAGTAAAGCCGATAAAAACATGCAGACAGCACACTGATGAGGGACTTGTAAAGCACCCAGCACGCCAGTCTCATAGCGCAGATGGTAAACGCTCTCACTTGGATTCGTCCCATGTGCTGCATATCTTCTCAGGTCAAACAGGCCAAAATTGGCCCTCAAAGAGGGCCAGTCTGAGGACATGGGGTGGACTCAGGGACCCACTTCTTCGCACCTTGGCAGTGGCAATGGGTGTTACGGGCACCTGGGTTCATCCCATGCACTGCATGCATGCTCAGTCAGGTAAAATGAGCCATAATCAGCCTTTGGGGGGGGCAGTATGAGGACATGGGGTGGACTCCGTGACTCACATCTGCCCACCCTGTCAGTGGAAAGAGGTGTTACGGGCACCTGGGTTTGTCCCATGCACTGCATGGATTCTCCGTCAGGTCAAACTGGCTATAATCAGTCCTCGGGGGTGGCTAGTCTGAGCACATAGGGTGGACTCAGGGACTCACATCTGCCCACCCAAGTGGTGCTAGCAGGTGCTACAGCCACCTGGGTTCATCGCATGCACTGCATGGATTCTCAAGTCAAGCGGGCCATAATCGGCCCACAAGAGGGGGCCATCTGTGGACATGGGGAGGAATCAGGGACCCAACATCTGCCAACCTAGGTGTTGGCAACAGGCGTTGCAGCACCTGGGTTCATCCCATGTGCTGCATGGATGCTCAAGTCAGGTCTAACAGGCCATAATCAGCCCTCGTGGGGCCAGTGTGAGGACATGGGGTGGACTGAGGGACCCACGTCTGCCCACCCAGGTGGTGGCAACTGGACTTAGTGGCAGCTGAGTTCATACCATGTGCTGCATGGATGCCCAGTCAGGTCAAACAGGCCATAATTGGCCCTCAGGGGGGCCAGTCTGAGCACATGGGGTGGACTCGGGGACCCATGTCTGCCACCCAGGTGGTGGTAACAGGCATTAGGGGCACCTGGGTTTATCACATGCGCTACATGGACTCATGATACTCATGACTCGGTACCACATGGCAGATTAACTAGTAAATTGAGGAACCTGGGAGCAGGGGAGAAACTGGTTAAGTGGGTTGGTAATTGGTTAGGGGACAGACATCAAAGAGTGGTTGTTGGGGGGCTCTCAACTCATAGGGCAGTCACCAGTGGGGTCCCACAGGGTTCAGTGCTGGGGTCGGTGCTGTTTAACATCTTCACAGCCAATATAGCAGTTGAAGTTAAGAGCAGAATCAATCTGTTCACAGATGACACCAAGATAGGGGCAGTTGTGGATGGGATAGAGGGAGGAAAAGTCCTCCAAGAACATTTCGGAAGGCTTGAGCAGTGGTCAAACACTTGGCAGCTGGGTTTCAATGCTAAGAAGTGCAAGGTCATGCACTTTGGAGTGAGGAATCCTGGGTGCAGTTACCATCTGGGAGGGGTTCAGCTGTCCGTCTCTGAAGAGGAAAAGGATTTGGGGGTAATGGTCACAAAGAATATGAACCACTTGTCTCAGTGTAGGAAAGCAGTGACAAAAGCCAATAGAATGCTGGGGTGCATTGCTAGAGGAATCACCTCTAGGAGGGAGGAAGTCATTCTGTCACTGTACAGGTCACTGGTGGGGCTGCACTTGGAGTATTGTGTACAGTCCTGGAACCCATACTTAAAGAAGGACATCAGGTTACTGGAGGGGGTACAGTGGAAAGTGACTAAAATGATTAGAGGTATGGAAGATATGAGGTTAGGTTGAGGGACCTCAACATGTACTCATTGGGAGAGAAATGGGAAAGGGGTGATACGATCAAAACCTTCAAGTACTTAAAGGGCTTCAACAGGGTTAGTACAGAGGGCATGTTTCAATTAAAGGGAGAAGGGATTACTAGGGGCACAGCCTGAAGTTGGTGGTGGGGTAGAGTCAAGAGGGAGGTGAGGAAGCATTACTTCACAGGAAGGGTGGCAGGGGGATGGAATGCACTCCCTGAAGAAGTGGTATCATTTAAAACAGTGGAGAGCTTTAAAAGGGGGTGGATAGGGTTAAGGGCAAGATACTAATCAGCGGGAAGATGAGGGGGAAGAGAGGGGGGCAAGGGGTGGAGCAGCAGGAGTCTAACCTCTGTGCTGCACAATTGAGCAGATGCCATAGACCATTTGGCCTGTATCTGTTGGCAATTTCATATGTTTAAAAAATAATTGTTTTTCATTTCACAAGTCACAAAAAAAAGATCCTTTTTCATAAGAGGAAAATCCTTTTCTGCTCTGCTAGTATTTTTTCCCTCCCATGCCCATGCCACTTTACAGGCCCCTGAGTCCTAAACCTGTAATGCCAGGCTCATGTTTATATAGTTCCTTGTAAATTTCACAGTATATTGTGCACCCAGAATAGTTCAATGCATAAGATTAATTATTATTTTTTCATAGGAACTGCTGCAGTTTATTGTTAAATACTGGGGGCATCCTGTCAATGGTGGGGTGCTGCTACTGATAGGCTTCTAACTCTGTTGCCGACTATATATGTTCCTTGTAATGTATGATGTCCTTAAATTAGAATATGTGCACCCAGTATAGTTATGTGTTTCTGCAGAACCAATAATATATTATTTTCTATATGAACTGCTGTATTATATTGTAAAATACTAGGTGCATTGTCTCCCGTTGCTGCGTGGGGTGGTGACAAGCTCCTAACTTGGACTGATCTTCATATGGTTCATTAGCTGCTATATATCATGTACATCCAGAATAGTTATGTATCCACATAACTAATAAGATCACTTGTTAATTTTCATGAACTGCTACCTTTGTTTTCTTGTAAAATAGTGGGGACATCGTCTCAACACTGGGGGAGCACGACAGATCGCTCCCGCGATTTTCGCTCCGCGACATTTCGCTCCCGACTGTACGCTCCTGCGACAAGTCATACCGATCGGATTACACTATGGTGACAATTCGTTCCCGTTCTGGATTATCAGACAATAACACTAAAGATGTACAATATATCTTAATAAATCAGGGCTTACCAATTTGTTTCCTGTGTCCTGACGTCAGTTGTCATGGTTACCAGCGTAGAGTCTGGCGCTGTCTCTTGAGTATGACATCAGTTGTCATGGTTACCAGGTCCCGATATGGAGAGTACAGTCTGGGTTCATTTTCAGCGGGCATGTGAGTTTAAAATCGTGATTAAAAACATTCTTTTATTAAAATTGAGAAAATAAAATAATAATCAAAGCTGTGAGCAACTCCACGAAGAAACTCCTCAGTTGTGCGGTCTGCACATTTTTCTAAAATGCTAGCGAGTGAGCTACATTGTCACGGTAAACCCTCCGTGAAGCATTTGGTGGTTTACCAGCTATAATTTGCTCAACCTCAGAATCCCTTTTACGTTGAACCCCTTAGGCTATCTATAAATTTCCACACCGTGGTGCGGCGACACAGTACACATTCTGCATCCCACGGTGAAATGCCTCCACAATGTTATTTCTTTTAGCCCTTCCGTTGGACACACTTGCATAATGATTCCATAATGTAATTGCAAACTGTGGTGGTCTTCTTCCGTTCCCTCTTCTGTTTCTCCTGCCCACCCGAGTTTCCTCAAAATAATCAACTACAGGCTGTAATTCGTCAGGGAAAATTTGTTTTGTTTCGTCTGATATATCCTCAAATCTAGTGATGACTTGTTCTGGGGGTAGAAAGCCAAAGCTGGCAGATATTTACATTTAAGAGCAAATTCTGGGTCAGTATATTTTTGCAGCAAGCCCTTCATTTTGAATCTTCGATATATACATTGAGTGAAATGAAAGAAGCAACCTATTTGCTCTGACTGAGGAAATACAGTACGGAATGCATTCAGTGTTGCTTTCTCAAAGTCAGTCATGACCAGGCAGGGGTTCAACTTAGGACATAGAGCTTTCAAGGCTGACAACAGATGCTCATAACAGTCTCTTGTTTTACCAGGCAGCAATGCATAAATCGCTGGCTGCTGAATGTGCCGTCTGCAAACCAGTGTGAGCATCGCTCCAAGAATGTTAAATTTGTGTGTGTCCCAAAAATTAATATTCTACTTTCACCAGGGCCACTGTCATGCAATAAGAATGGTACTGTCTCACCACAGTCTGATGTTTTATAGACAGTGTACGATTCAGGTATTATTAAATCCATTAAGTTTTTGGGGTTTGAGGTGCCCCATGAACTCGAACCGTTGTATAGTCCGTTTCAGGTTTTGTCTGAAATTTTTCCTTGGGAGGCAAGTGTTATATTTGATTTTGAATGCAGAAGCACCTGTGCAGTACTATCTTGAGTAGCCAAAGCTCTATCTTTTGCAACATGTATTGCTTCAACTTTTCAACAGCACAGGCATCAGGTGCATGAGAATGAACTGAGAAACGTGTATAATTGTAGGATCCTCGTAGCCTTTAGTGTGAATCCGTGCATTGCATAGCTTTGGTTTTCGTACAGCTAGCTCGCACTGCCAAATAGCTCTGCTCATGTGTCCTGGTTTGTGGAAGGTATATATATAGATAGTTTTCATCATCCACAAATTTTTTTTTATCACGCTGTGACATTAAGAATCGGCCAGTCATTTTGAAAACTGGAGTCACTGAAATTTCGGGTAAGCGTATACCAACTTTTAAAAGCTTCTGAAATACCCAGGATGCAAATTTTAATTAGTGTAGTGGGCGGTCACTATATGGTGCGTTAGCGGGAGCGAATTGTCGTAGGATGGCCATTGTCATAGGGATGGGTTGACGCGGGAGTCTATTGTCGGGAGTGATTTGTCGTGGGGCGAAATCGCGGGAGCGATTTGTCATGTACCCCAACACTGGTGGTGGTGGTGGTGGTGGTGACAGGCTTGTAACTCTGTGGTTGATCTTTAACTGGTAAATTTACCATATCCTGTGCACCCAGAAGGGTGAGTAAGCAGCACTTTGCTGTTGGCTCCATTCAGTGCATGCATGAGGTTCACATGTTTGTCTGTAGTTGTCCCAGAATCAATGCTGCAATCACAGCCAAACTGTTTAACCACCTTTTGGAGTCAATGCCTCTGAATGATGACACTTTCCAGGACAAGCTTGTGGATTTAGTCTCCGATGTGTGTAATAGCAACACTTGGTCTGGCAGTGAAGGTGTGTGCCCCTCCTCAGTGTCCCCTGAAGCTCTAAGCCTGCCTAGCCCTTCAGTTCTTTTTTCCTCCTCCTGCATCACTTCACGCAATGACAGCTGCTCCGAGGTGGATGAGACAGATACTGAGCAAACCAGATTTTGCAAGAAACAGAACACAGTGCTAGGACACAAAACACGCCTTCAACTACCTTACCAAAACCAATATGGAGACCATGGTAGTGGATCAGGTTATGGAAATATATAAATATATATTGAAAGAAAATTACCTAAATGAACACATTTTGTAGTCTATAAAGTAGCAGTGTGATTGTCTAAGTATCTGATTGTTCTCAATAATGTAAAGATGGCACTCAGACTGCCACACCCCTGATGTCTTTAGTGATTGTTGTTACTGTGTTATCAATAACATTTCATGTGCGTGTGCATTTTGTGGAAATGTCAACAGGGGCTTTTTTTTTTTGTTAGGGAAAGCTCTTTGGGAATGCACAACTCTGAATACAGTTTTCATGGGCTTTTGAATACCTGTGAACTCTACTGCCATATTTCGGCTGCCTATTTTTACTGAACCCTTGGAGACATTTTTCAGGGACTGAGCTACTGACCAAATGCTCTTGAACTGCTACTCACTGAAACAGTAAAATGTCAGAAAGGCTATTAACCACATATTTTGGCTAACATTTTGTAGTTGGGGGGTGAAATTAAGAGTAAACCAGAGTGATACCCTGATTATGCATTTAAGGGGGTTGATGTGTATTCAAACAACATGATGTCTTGCTCTATTCTGACTATATGCGGTTAGCCCCAGCACTTGAACTGCTCCAGAGAGGAACGGGTTAACTCTATGCCAGGGCATAGAACGTTGAACACGAGTTCGGTTTTCAAACCTCTGTCCCAAGTACTCCTTAGTGTAACCATCAGATTCTTTATTCCACCTAACTAAGAAGTCGCTCCAGAGATACTCTCCTTCGGTTCGGTTCACGTAAAAAATCGGTCGGTTTGTTAACTACTTCCTTATTTTTTTCAGTCTTTGCATCTCTGTCCTTGGTACAGTAAGTATTTAGTAGGTAGTGGTGTTTTTTTCTGGTAGAAATTGTTTTTTGTTCGGTTTCTTTCCGGTTGGTCCAGTTGGGAACTGAAGAAATTGTTTGTTTTTTTCTTGAAAATTGTAGTGTGGTTTCCGGTACCTATTGGATCCTAAAAAAAAAAGACAATTTTCTTGTTTTTTTTAACCGACCTGTGACACAGAACTGATAGGTTTGTAGTTGCCTGGCTTAAACGCTGGTAAGGGTAACTTTTTTCTTGAGGCATGTCTGAGAAACCCCCAAAAAAAACTGGTCCCACTGGGTTTCAACACTGCTTTGAGTGTGGGGAGGCCTTTGCTAAGGCTAATCCCCACCTCATCTGTGTTTACTGTCTGGGGTTTGACCACCTCAAACTGGACTGCCAAATATGCAAGAACTTTCCCAAAGCCACTTTAGATAAACGTTTAAGTAGGCTGAAGGAAAGGGAGGCAGAGAAATCCACTGACCTGGATGGCCAGCCCGGTTTGGTTCCGACCGAATCTGAGGGGTGCCCATTGACCTGAGCGATACCTCCTCGAGCAAAAGGAGAGCTGATTCTGTGGAATCGGTTCCATCTAAGAGAAAGCGAAAGACAGCTGGTTCGGATCCGGTTCCCATGTTCTGACCGCTGATGAGATAGCTAAAGCAATTGCTATTGTACAATCGGAGTTCCAACCAAACCGACACCGACTCAAAGACGATTGGTTTGGTCGGACTTGTCTGCTTCTGAATATGATCCTGAAGCATTTTATGAGGGTGATTGGGAAGGAGACAAAGATTATGAAGATGAAGAGGATTATAAAGGCATAGATGAGCCAGTAGAGCCTGACATCTCCCCAGAGAGGCCTTCCAATGTGCCTCCTCCCAGACTTTCTGAGTCCCCCTCCCATTTCTTGTTTTACAAGAAAGTGGCTGATACTCTTCAGCTCCCAGTGGAAGAGGCTGAGCAGGATCAGGAGGAACCTGACTATGTTGAGATGATGGATGTCCCAGAGTCCAAAAGGTTGTCTGTCCCTCTGCATAAATCCCTGGGGAAACAGACACAGAAGATTCTTCAGTTTCCAACATCCATACCTCCTGTTGATAAAAAGATGGACAGGAGGTATGCCTTGTCAGGTCCTGGGATGGAATTCCTTATGAATCATTGCAGCCATGTTAGGGTAGTGCAAGCTGTAGCCTGTGACAAGACTAACATTCCCCTGGCATCTCACCTCCCCAAGATAAGGATTCCAGGAAAGTGGATGCCATGGCCAAGAAACAGTACTTGGCATCCTCTTTGGGGCTCAGACAATCCAACCATATGGCATATACAGCCAGATACCAGAAGTCTATATGGGTTACAGTTCTGGGGCTGGCTAAGAATGCCCCTCCCCAGCTAGCCAAGAAGCTGGAGCAGGTGGGTGTTGATGGTATTGAGGCATCAAAGGTCCAGTTTCATGCTGCTGTTGACTCGAATGATGCTCATTCTAGGGTCATGGATACATCTGTCTCCATGAGGAGGTTTGCTTGGTTGAGGTGTACCAATTTATCTCAGGATACCCAGACTAAGGCCATGGATTTTCCTGTCACTGGTAATTCTCTGTTTGGGGAGCAAACAGGCTTACATGAAAAAAAAATGGACGAGTACAGGACCACCTACAAGATTGCTGCAGCCAGGGAAAAGCAGGTCACTCCTCAGAGGCAGCAGTCTAAGGCTGGCAAGGGCAGGCCATTTAAGAGGCCTTTTTACCAAGCTCAGGCCTCCTCTCCCTTCCTGCAGAGGGGGTTATTTAGGGGAAGAGGCAGAAGAGGGATGACCAGGACTCCATCATCCACTCAGTCCAAGCCCCCTACCAAGCAGACACCCTGATGTGTCGGTCAGGGTCACCTCTCCTGTTCCAGTGGGGGCCAGGCTGGCTCACTACTTCCAGGCCTGGAAGTCTATTACTTCAGACAAATGGGTCCTGGAGGTAGTGAACCAGGGACTTGCTCTCAGTTTCAGGAGGTTCCCAAAAGCGAGAGCAAAGTCTTTCAGTCCTCCCTCTCCCTTGGAGACAAAGGCCATAGAGGCAGAAGTCTCCTCTCTACTACTTCTGCAAGCAGTAGAGGAGGTACCTCTTTGTCACAGGGGAAAAGGCCTGTATTCCAGATACTTCCTTACCCCAAAAAAGTCAGGGGAGTGGCGACCCATCCTAGATCTAAGATACCTAAACAAATACATACTAAAGCCAAAGTTCAAAATGGTGACTCTGGGAATAGTTCTTCCCTGTCTGAGACCAGGGGACTGGTTAGCCTCCCTGGGTCTCAAGGATGCATATTTCCACATACCTATCAGACATTCCCATAGAAAGTACCTCAGGTTTGAGTTGCCCTCAGGCCATTACCAGTTCAGAGCAATGCCTTTCGGCCTAACATCTGCTCCAAGGGTGTTCACCAAGTGCCTAGCAGTAGTGGTGGCCTTTCTCAGGAGGCAAGACATCTTACTGTTCCCCTACCTGGACGATTGGCTCATTGTGGGGTCAGTCCTCCGACCAAGTCAAGCTAGCTCTAGGGGTCACTCAAAAGCTTCTGGAATATTTAGGATTCATCCTAAATCTAGACAAGTCTGTTCTGGAACCAGCCCAGCTTCTTACATTTATAGGGGTGGAACTGGACACTGTCCAGGCCAGGGCCTTTCTCCGTCCTTCAAGGGTTCAGTCCCTCGTCACTCTAGCTTCCTCTTTTCGTCCACTAGTGTCTCGGCCAGCCAGAGATTTCTTGCAGTTGCTAGGCCACATGGCAGCTTGCACTGCAGTAGTGCAGGGAGCAAGGTTTCAAATGAGAGATATTCAGTTTCATCAAAAATCCTTTTGGTCTCAGAAGAAAGACCCTCTCTCCAAGTTAGTTCCAGTGTCTCAAACTCTGATTAAGGCTCTCCAGTGGCGGCTGGAGGAGGACAATTTGAGGCAAGGTGTCCCCTTTCTCAGTCAAGCCCCAACAGTGGTTCTCACCACAGATGCTTCCCTGCTAGAATGGGAAGCCTATCTGGACCAGCTCACTGCTCAGGGAACATGGTCTCATCAGGAGTCTTTCCTGCACATAAATCTTCTTGAACTTAGAAACTGCTTTCTAGCACTTCAGACATTCTCGAACACAATTCAGGGGAAAGTGGTACAGATCAGGACAGACAACACCACAACCATGTGATACATCAGCAAGCAGGGGGGCACTCGGTCCTTGGCCTTGTGCACTGAAGCCATGAAAATATGGTCTCTAGCTTATTCTCTGCAGGTTTTCCTGATAGTTGTGCATCTCCCAGGGAAGGACAGTGTACTGGCAGATGCTCTCAGCAGGATTTCTCAAGGTCACCACGAATGGTCCCTGAATCCTCTTATTCTTCAGATCATCTTCAAAAGGTGGGACACTCCAGAGATAGATCTCATTGCAGCCCCAGGCAGTCATCAACTTCCCCTGTTCTGTTGCAGACCCCCTCTTGTGAGGTCTGTTCCTCAAGATGATCTCCTGTTAAATTGGACAAGCAGGTTTCTGTATGCTTTTTCTCCTTTCCCTCTGATATTCAGAGTTCTGGTCAAGATCAGATCTCAGCCTTGCACTGTGATTCTAGTGGCTCCGAACTGGGCCAGGCAGCCTTGGTACCCCCTTCTACTATCAATGTCAGTGTCAATTCCACTGTGTCTTCCCAGACAGTTCAATCTTCTCACCTCTTCACAGGGGAGGATACTGTATCTCAACCTTCAGACTCTCAGACTCAAAGCTTGGCTGTAGAAGAGCTAGAATATGCAAGCCTGCATCTTTCCCAATCAGCCCTGAATATTCTTAAGGCTATTAGAAACCCTTCAACTAGGAAAATCTACAATTCCAAGTGGAGGAGATTTGGTTTTTGGTGTTTCCAGAGGCATATTCAGCCAGATTCAGCTGACATTGCCACTGCTTTGGACTATTTGGTGCATCTTAACAGTTTAGGCCTTAGGCCTACCACTCTTAAAGTGCATTTGGCAGCCATTTCTGTCTTTCTTTCTGCTAGGAAGGTCTCTTCCTTAGCTTCCCATCCAGTTTTTAGGAAATTTTTCAAAGGTCTGGTTCATATCAATCCTCCTTTTAGGGACCCTACTCCCGTTTGGGATCTGAATATCTGTATTGCACAGCTTATGCAGCCCCCCCTTTGAACCACTATGTTCAGCTGAGCTAAAATACTTGACTTGGAAAACTGTGTTCCTGGAAACTATTACATCTGCCAGGAGAATACATGACTTACAGGCTTTATCAGTGGAACCTGATTTCATTTCATTTTACAGTGATAATGTGGTCCTTCGAACAAACAGAAAATTCCTTCCCAAGGTGGTATCAGACTTTCATCTGAACCAATCTATCTCACTGCAGGGCTGTGGATATGGCCTACCTAGATTTTAGCAAGACACAGTCTCACACAAAAGATTAATATACAAGTTAGCCCGCCTTGGAGTGGGTCCCAAGGTGAGACCCTGGATATAAAAACTGGCTGGACAACAGGACGCAAAGGATAATAGTAAACAGAGTCCACAGTGACAAAAGGAGGGTAACTAGCAGGGTACTTCAGGGTTCAGTATGGGGACCAGTCCTCTTTAATGTCTTTATAAGTGATATTGGAGAGCACCTGGAAGGAAAGGTATGTCTCTTTGCAGATGACACAAAGATCTGCAACAGGGTTGATACACAAGGTGGGGTGGAAAGGATGAAAAGGGACTTAGCAAGGTTGGAGGAATGGTCAAATATGTGGCAGCTCAGATTCAATGCAAAGAAGTGCAAGGTAATGCATCTGGGAAACAAAAACCGAGGGGAAGAGTACACAGTGGGGGTGAGTTAATAACAACAACAAAAATCGAAAGAGACCTAGGAGTAATTATATCAGATGACCTAAAGGTGGGCAAGCAATGTGAGAAGGCAGTAAGGAGGGCTGGGGGGATACTGGGATGCATAGGGAGAGGCATCAACAGTAGAAAACAGGAAGTTGTTATCCCTCTGTACAGACAGTTGGTGAGACCCCATCTGGAGTACTGCGTGCAATTCTGGAGACACCATTTCCACAAAGACATAGACAGGATGGAGGCTGTTCAGAGGAGGGCAACCAAAATGGTGCAGGGTCTGCACCAGAAGACATACAAGGAGAGACTAAAGCAGCTTAATATGTATACCCTTGAGGAAAGGAGGGTGAGGGGGGACACGATAGAAACTTTCAAGTATCTCAAGGGAATTAAAGTACAAGAGGGTAGCATTTCTCAGAAGAAGAGATGTGCAAAAACAAGGGGGCACAATTTGAAGATAAAGGGGGGACGGCTCAGAGGTAATGTTAGAAAGTATTTTTTTCACAGAGAGGGTTGTTGATGCATGGAACAGCCTTCCTGAGGAGGATGTGGAGTCAGGAACAGTGGGAGAAATCAAAAATGCATGGGACAGGCATAAGGCAATTCTATTGGTGGGTTAGGAGGAAGTAAGCTGTTGATTAACTAGAATCTGCAGCTTATCCATCAGGTAGGGAAATGGGCAGACTAGGTGGGCCAAGCAGTCCTTATCTGCCGTCAAATTCTATGTTTCTATGTTACTGCCTATATTTTTTCACTGACCATTCTTCTTCTGGGGAAAGAAGACTGCACAGTCTACATGTAAAGAGGGCTCTTGGTTACTACATAGAATCTATTAAAGCCCATAGAAATGACTGTTCACAACTGTTTCTCTCTTATGGAGAAGTGGGAAAGGGAAAACCTGCCACTAAGAGAACTATTGCGAGGTGTATTGTCTCCTGTATACAGTTCTGTTATGCTAAATTGGGGGAGGAGCCACCCTCAGGCCTGAGGGCTCACTCCACCAGGGGGTACAGCTGCTTCAGTGTAAAGCAGCCACCTGGAAAACTGTTCATACATTTACCAAGCATTATTCTCTCGACATCCAGTCAAGAAGTGGTGCTATGTTTGGCACAGCAGCACATCAGAGCCTGTTCCCAAAATAGGTTCTGTAACTCCCTCCTCCAATGGGGTACTGCTTGATAGTCTGCATATAGTCAGAATACAGCAAGACTTCATGTTGTTTGAAGAAAAAATTACTCACCATAGTAATGTCGTTTCTACTAATGGAGTCTTACTGTATTCTGACCTCCCTCTCTGCCTCCCCTCCTGGAACCTAGTTGTTTTGGGATGTGGGTGGGCAGCTGCAGTGTTGCACCTCAGGGGTTTACCTGGGTTTCTCCTCTTCCTAGGATGAGGTTTTCTTGTTGTTGTTATTTTTGGTATAGTATTAAGTTTCACTACCTAATTGTCTTCTTTTTGGGGTTCTCGACTTGAGTCTTTTCAGACCCCAAAAAAACTCTGTATCTTCCTGGGCATAAGTCTCCACCACTCAGTCACACTAATGGGAATAGCGCTGGAGGCACTAGGACCCAGTGGGAGCAAACTTTTTTGCTGGAGGGTTGGCGCCAGAGGTGGAGCCACGAGGAACGGCACCGCGAGCCTCCACTCATGCGGTAATGACTATCTCGGCGTCGACCCTCCAACCGCCTCAGTTCCTTTTTTCCCCGCCGAGTGCTCTTCAGTGACGACGTCGCTCGCCCGCCGGGAGTCAAACTTCAAACTAGCAGCATAGTTTTCAATTTTGTTGTTTTGTAGTAATATCTCAAATAAGTATCACTTAATTTATTCTTATTTACAAAGAAGTCTCAGCCTACTTTGACGGAGTTGACCATGAGCGGGTCAGGTGACAGTAGGGAGACTTCATATGAAAGCTGTTCAGTCAGCTGGGCTGGGTCCGGTCCGCCACCTTCTCCGGAGGGGGGGTCTGACAACGGTCAGTCCAATGCCTGAGGGGGTGGGCAGTCCCCTCGAAAGCTAAAATAAAAGAAAAATAAACAGTCGCATTCTCGGCACTGTTCGGCCTCGAGCTCTTCTTCGCCCCACAGGTCAAAAAAGAGAAGGCATCACTCGAGGTCGCCCTCTGATATGTCTGCGCGTAGATGGTCAGTTATTGGAGCTAGTTGCCGGTCTCCTCCTTCAGAGTCGCCAGCTTCTGTTTCTGGTAGCCGACATCTTTGACATCGGAGCCCTACCCCACCCTCTGGTAGGTCTTCAGTTGAGCAGTTTCATCAGTGGGTTGCTCTTATGGAGCAATGGGCTCGGAGGTTGGTCCAGCTGCCTGGCCTGGTCACTCAGGGGCCTTCGGGCTTCTTGGGAGACCAGGTAGGGCGGTTGAGCCTCCTGGTCGCGTGCACCGCCTCCGTGCCATCGTCCGCAGGTGTTTCCCCCATGGCTGCGGCGCAGGGGGGCCACACGATGCCTCTATCTCCTGCTCTTCTTCCTCCCTTCTCCTCAAATACTGTTTTTTTGAGTCTTGGGATGTTTTCGATGCCCTCGGCGTCTGTCGCACGTTCGGCGCCGTCTTCGGCGTCAGTGCATCTGTTGGCGCTGTCCTTGGCGCCGTTGGGTTACTTGGCGCCATGCACTTCGTCAGCACCGCGTGGCATCACGGTGCCATCTGGCCCCTCGGTGCAGTCTTTGGTGCCGTGTGGTTCCATGGCACCGTGCACTTTGTCGGCACCGTGTGGTTCCTCGGTGCCGGCGCTTTGTCAGCACCATGTAATTCCTTGGCGCTGCGGTGCTTTATCGGGCGTCAGGTGGTTCTCGGCGCCAGTTTTCTGCGGCGCCAGGGTTCTTAGGGCATCATCCATCTTTCAGGACTCCTCCTTTAACCCTTTTCCTTCCTCATTTCCCTCTGATTTTCACTCCTTTCCTGTCCATGCAGTCCCTCCTGGACTATCAGGAGATGACATTGAGCCTGACCCAGACCTTAGGCTGGGTGATGAAGTGGAAGCAATAGGATCTATTCCTGTGGCAGAGCCTGTGGTCGAGGACCTGTCTCTTAAGTCTCTGCTGAAAAACTTGATTTCCACTCTTTCTCTCCAAACTACAGACATCGATCCTGGAAAATTGCTAAGACTCCAGTACCTCCATGTTCTGGAGATCTCTACGGATTTGACTGCTCTGGTACAGCCTTCCTTTGAGACGCTGTCTCAAATGGTATGGAATAATCCTGCTCTCATTCCTACAGTGGCTAAATCCATAGACAGAAAATACTCAGCCCCAAAGGATCGACCCATTTTGGCATCCCAAGCCTTTGCGGATCCTATTGTAGTTTTGGCAGAGAATGATAAGGTCTTCCTTCTCCAAACTACTACAGCCCGACCTATTAACAAAGAATCTCATAAGATAGACACTTTAGGTAAGAGGGTCTTTGCTGCTTCCACCCTGGGTATGCGTATTGCCAGCTACCAAGGCTATTTCTCTCAATATGAGTATATCCTTTGGCACTCACTCAAACAAATGGCTGAAGCTCTACCGGAATTGGACACAAAGTCAGAGCTACTTCAAACCATTACCAGGGATAACGAATCCAACAACCAGCAGGTTAAAGCGGCTATGGATGCTTTCGATACTGCTTCCCGAGCAGCGGCGGCCAGCATTTGTACCCGCTGTCATTCCTGGCTGCGCACTTCAGGTTTCACGAATGATGCACAGCAGCAGGTAATGGCGTTGCCTTTTGATGGTGTGTATCTCTTCGGCCCTCAAGTAGAACAAGCTCTAGAAGCTACACAAAAGACTAGGTCAGCCATTAAGTTGGCTCGACCTCCTGTCCCCTCTCGAGGGGTGTTAATAAACGGCAGTTCCATAACCGGCAGTTCTTTTGAGGCAAAGGCAGAGGAAGTTTTCATAAAAACCAAGCCCCCCAGCCTCAAAAGAAAATGAAACAGAAGGCTCAAGAACCCAAAGCACCCAGTGCCGCCTTCTGAGTTGTTGGCCCAAGTCCCACCTTAGCTGCCCGAGGTGGACTCTTCCTCAGCGGTGGGAGGTCGTCTGATGCACTTCTACAATCAATGGAAGTCCATAACCTCAGACAAATGGGTCCTCCGGATAATCTGTGAAGGGTATTCACTCAATCTTGTGGAGACCCCCTCTGGATCGTCCTCCCAAACAACAGCCGAAGCTGTCAACCCTTCAGTCAGACCTTCTTGCCGCCGAGATACAGGGCCTTCTGAACAGCAGGGCAGTAGAGGTAGTTCCGCTGCATCAACGGAACACAGGGTTCTATTCCCATTACTTTCTGGTTCCAAAGAAAACAGGGGGCATGCACCCCATTTTGGACTTCAGAAAACTAAACAAATTTCTGCCCAAGGAGAAATTCAAAATGATCTCCCTAGGAACCCTATTACCTTTGCTTCATCAACACGACTGGTTAGCCTCCCTAGACATGCAGGATGCTTACCAGCACATTTCTATTCACCCAAAGCATCACAGATTCCTAAGGTTTGTGGCTCTGGGACAGCATTATCAGTTCAGAGTCCTGCCCTTTGGGGCTATCCTCGGCGCCACGAGTTTTTACAAAGTGTTGTGCAGTTCTCGCAGCGCATCTCAGAAAGATCGGAATACAGGTGTTCCCTTATCTGGACGATTGGCTTCTGGCAAGCCCTTCTAGGCAGGGAACTCTGGACGCTGTAGTCATGGCTTCACGCTTTCTCACGTCCATGGGAGTCCTGCTAAACCTCAAAAAATCACAGCTGCAGCCCTCCCAGAGGCTACTTTTTATAGGAACTCTTCTGGACACCTCCTGTGTGGAGGCTTTTCTTCCAGAGGACAGGAGGAGCGATATCCTTCAGATGGCCCGTCACATCGGAGAGAGCAACTTGGTTCCAGCTCTCTCAATACAACGGATGCTAGGTCTCATGGCGTTCTCGGTGTTCACTGTACCCCTAGCTCGCCTTCACATGAGAACTTCTCAGTGGATGCTCAGTACCCAGTGGTCCCCGACCACTCACCCGCAGTCCTTTCTCATCAAGGTGATGGAACCTCTAAAGAGGTCGCTCACCTGGTGGTCACAGGAGAACAATCTCCTAGAAGGATATCCCTTTGCTCCTCTGGATCATCAGATTTCCATTACCACAGACGCGTCCCTGATGGGGTGGGGAGCTCACTGTCAGACTCTCCACACTCAAGGTACATGGACTCAGAACGAGTCCCAACTTCACATAAATGTCTTAGAAATGAGAGCCGTCATTTATGCAGTCCGGGCTTTGAAGGACATTCTCTGTCACAAGAACATTCTCCTTCAAACAGACAACAAAGCAGTGATGTATTACATCAACAAGCAGGGCAGTGCTCACTCTTACCCCTTATGCAGAGAGGCAATGACAGTGTGAGAATGGTGCTTGGAGCACTAGGCTCTAATTCAAGCGGTCTACCTGCCGGGAGTGCAGAACGAACTGGCAGACCGTCTCAGCAGAACAGAGACAGATCCTCATGAATGGTCTCTCGACTCAGCCATAGTTCAGTCGCTATTCGCAAAGTGGGGAACTCCAGACCTGGACCTTTTTGCATCCCCACTCAACACAAAACTGCCTCTCTTCTGCTCCAGAAATCCAGGGCCTGGAACACTTTGTATACGCCTTTCCGCCTCTTCCTCTAATTCAGAGGGTACTTCTCAAGTTCGAGTCCCAGGGCGACAAAATGATCCTCATTGCTCCCTTCTGGCCTCAACAGATGTGGTTTCCACTACTCAACAGTATGTCGGAAGCCCCTCCAACAACCTGAGGTTGCTTCACCTTCATGCTTGGCTCCTGAAGAGATAGAAGTGAACAGGTTCAAAGTCTCTCACAGGGTTTCAGATATTCTTCTGGCTGCGCACAAGCCAGCCACTAGGAAAACTTACACAGCCAAATGGGAGCGTTTTTCGCTCTGGTGTGCAAAATCCTCTTTGAACCCCTTTTCCTGCCCACCAGATAAAGTTCTAGAGTACCTCTTAGACCTCTCAAATTCAGGTCTGCAATACTCTGAGTTAAGGTTCACCTTTGTGCCATCTCAGCTTATCATGAGCCAGTACTTTCTTTGTCGCTGGCTCAGTTACCTGTGGTTAAGAGGTTTCTTAAGGGAATTCTGCATACCAGACCTCCAATAAGATGTCCAGTCGCAGCCTGGGACATTAATCTTGTGCTAGACATGCTCACTCGAAAACCTTTCGAGCCACTAGCTATCTGTGAATTAAAATTTCTCACTTGGAAAACGGCCTTCCTAGTGGACATTACCTCAGCCCGCAGGGTCTCTGAGATACATGCCCTAGTCACAGACCCCCCGCGTATACGGTGTTTCATAAAGACAAAGTAGTTCTTAGAACCCATCCTAAGTTTCTCCCTAAGGTTGTTTCAGAATTTCACCTAAACCAACCTTTGGTCCTTCCTACTTGCTTTGTGAACTTCCAAAATGAAGGAGAGCATTCTCTTCATTCTTTGGATGTCAAGAGAGCTTTGCGTTTCTATCTAGATAGAACAAAAGATTTCCGCAAAGCTCAACAACTGTTTGTTTCCTTCAGCAAGACTCAGCTGGGTCAGCCCGTTGCTATCAGATGTATTTCAGCATGACTGGTGGCATGCCTTCGCCACTGTAATTCCATGGCGCAGGTTGCTGGAGGGCAGGAGTGTACGCCACTCTACTAGAGCGGTCATGTATCCCTAGGTGGAAACCGCAACATGCCCATTGCAGACATTTGCAGTGTGGCTACCTGAGCTCAGTGCATACTTTTGTCGAACACTATGCCCTGGATGTCCATGCCAGACGACATCTTTCTTTGGCAGAACCATCCTTAATGGACTCCTGTCCTGAAACTGTGAGCTATTGGTCTCATGCCGCCCTCTTGGGGGATTATTAGCTCGGTACTCTCCCATTAGTATGAATGAGTGGTGGAGACTTTATGTCCAGGAAGACATGGAAATTATGCACTTACCGTAATTCTTGATCTTCTTAGATGAGTCTCCACCACTCATTCACATGCCCGCTCTCCATTCCCTGAGCTCACCTCTGTTATTGGTCTTCACTCCCTCAATCTTTAGGCTGTGAAGACTTCTGTGTTGACCCTTCTTACATGGGTCGTCCGGACTGTTTTGTGTCCGGTCTTTTTTGGTTAGGCTATCCTTCTAGGTTAGGTTACGCTGCTCCTCCTTGGGGGAAAAAAGGTACTGATGCGGTTGGAGGGTCGACGCCGAGATAGTCATTACCGCATGAGCTGAGGCTCGTGGTGCCGCTCCTCGCGGCTCCATCTCTGGCGCCGACCCTCTAGCAAAAAGTTTGCTCCTGCTGGGTCCTAGTGCCTCCGGCACAGTTCCTCATTAGTGTGAATGAGTGGTGGAGACTCGACCAAGAAGATCAAGAATTACGGTAGGTACGTACTCATATCTTGTTGGAACAACTGATCTGGCTTGCATCACCGAGACCTGGCTGGATGAAAATACTGGTCCCACGTTGGAAGCTGCAATTCCGCCTGGGTACTCTGTGATACACCGCTCAAGATTGGACCGCGCTGGGGTGGGGTGGGGTGGTCTGTTTCAAGACCCAGTTGGGTCTCACAAGTGTACCAGTTGAGACTGAATCTTTTGAATGTACTGTGGTAGCAGGTGTAGGCTGTAGGATAGCTCTCATCTACCATCCACCCAGGGATGAAAAGCGATTCCTACAGGAAGCAGCAGATTTTGTCGTCGACATGGCGTTGGAGTCGCCCAGACTGATGGTTCTGGGCGACTTTAACTCCTGGGTTGATGATGAACTCTCGCAATTTGGACAGCACTTCCTCCAGCTGATGACATCACTGGGCCTGACACAGATTGTTACCTCTGCTACCCATAAACATGGTCACTCTGTTGATTTGGTCTTCCTCCTGGGGATTGAGACCTTCGGTTTGGGGGTGGAACCTGTCGGTTGGTTCGATCATTACACCGTGAGGTTCAACGTTTGCACCCCCCTCCGTAGGCCTGCCCCTGTGAAGATGGTCAGTTACCGCCCTTTACGAGGTATAAGTCCTGAAGGCCTAGTGGCGGTAATCGACCTCTGGGAGTTTCCTGTAGCTAGCTTTAGTCCAGAGACTTTCGTCTCGGCATGTAATAAGGCCATCTCCGCGGCGCTGGACTTGATTGCTCCTGTCTGTGTTCATCCTCTCCTCCTTTGCCCACGGGCCCTTGGTTTGATGGGTCCTTGAGGGAGCTGCAGTGACTAGGACAAAGGTTAGAGTGACGCTGGCGGAAATCCGCCCTGGAAGTTGACCACCTTAGTTTGGTAGAGCATTATCAGGCCTACTAATCAGCGATCTCCCATAAGAAGGCAGAATTCCTGCCTGGGGAGATTGCAGCCACTCAGAACCGACCAGCTCAGCTCTTCCGAACTATGGACAGGCTGTTCAACCCAACCTGTCTGCAGCTCTGAAGAACTTTTTCGCAAGTGGAGTGCGATTAGCTTGCTCGATTATTTGCTAATAAGGTGGCCGACATCAGGTTGGAGATGCTCCTGACTCGCTCTGTGGGGGATGCTGTTGATCAGTGCTTGGTCACCTCGTACTTCTGAGAGTACCTTTGACCTGCCGGAATTCATGGATGTCATGCGGATTGTCCAGAGTATGCATCCTACATGCTGTAGTTTGGATCCAGGCCCAACTTCCCTGATTATGGGTTGTTGTGATATTATCGGCCCGGTCCTGGTTCAGATAGTCCAGTGCTCCCTTGTTTTGGGTGAGTTCCCAAGCTCCCTGAAGGAAGCGGTGGTAACACCCCTCCTGAAGAAAGCTCCTCTGGACCCAGACTCTCTGGCCAACTATAGACCAATTTCAAACCTCCCCTTTATAGGTAAGGTTATTTAGAAAGTAGTGGCGGTACAGCTGGAGAACCACTTGACCATCCATAACATCTATGAACCTCTCCAGTCCAGTTTTCGAAAGAGGCACAGTACCGAGACTGCGCTGGTTCAGGTGCTCAATGATGATCTGATGGCAAGAGATTGGAGAAGCCATTCTGTCTTGGTGCTCCTTGATATGTCTTCAGCCTTTGACACTGTGGACCATGGGGTGCTGCTTGGGCACTTGAGGTCCATCAATGGCCTGACAAATACAGTCCTCAGGTGGTTTACATCCTTCCTCACTGGCAGAACTCAGAGTGGTGTCTGGGATTTTTTCCTCTGACACACTTTCTCTGTCATGTGGGGTTCCTCAGGGCTCAGTGCTGTCCCCCATGTTGTTTGCAGTGTATATGCTGCCCCTCGGACATATTGTAAGACGGTATGGGCTGAGGTTTCACTGCTATGCTGATGATACCCAGCTCTACCTGCCTTGCTGAAATCCAGGATTGGATGAATTCGAGGTGGTTAAAGTTGAACGCAGGAAAGACAGGTGATGGCTGTGGATCTGGGCCGCCGGATAGAGGGGTTGAGAGCTGGTCAGCCCTGTGGACTTTATCTGGGGTGGGCTCCCACATCCTTACCTCTGAACGGGTGCAAGACCTGGGGGTGGTGCTTGACGATGGGCTGACGCTACGATCTCGGGTGTCGGCGGACATCATGTCTTCTTTTATCATCTTAGGAACATCGCCAGGATCAAGCACCTTGTTCCATCCGGGGATTTGCCTGTGTTGGTCCACACCTTTGTGACCTTGCACCTTGATTACTGCAACTCCCTGTACCTAGGGCTACTTGGGGTTTTAATTTCCACCGCCTGCAGCTAGTGCAGAACGCTGCAGCACAATTGTTGATGGGGACTTCTGGATCTTCTCATATCACCCCGGTGCTGTGCGATCTGCACTGGCTGCTGATTCGGTGGCAGATCACCTTTAAAGTTGGTTTACTGACTTACAAAGCCCTACATGGACTTAGTCCTGACTACCTGAAAGAGCTTCTTGTTCCCTACCGCCCTGAGCAACAGCTCCGCTCAGCTGACAAGGGGTTGCTGGAGATTCCGAGTGTCTTTGAAATATTCTGGGGCCCATGCATTTATGTACATGGCCCCTACCCTCTGAATTCTACCCCAGTCAGCTACGGGAGTGCATGACTATGGGGGGATTCAAATGGGCATTGAAAACTTTTTTGTGGCATCAGGCCTTTGGCGAGATATAATGAAGGGACCCGTCAGTTTATTACTGTGTTTGCTGATTTTATCATCATTGTTTTAACTCTTTTTGTAAAGTGCCTTGGTATTTTGAAAGGCGCTTAAGTGAAATAAAGTTATTATTATTATTGGCACATCACCTCCATCAGTACAGTAATGTCAGGCTTATCACTATTATCTATGAGGATCCCTTCCTCTCTCCCCCTCAACACAGACTACTCTGGGGCAGTATTAAGCAGGTTAAATGGGGAGAGGTATTTCAGGAGTAGGTACATCCCTCCCCTATATGCTGAAATACCATAGACTTTTTTTTTTTTTATACCGGGTTACTCAGAGCATTGTCCCAATGCTTCAAATCTCCCTCATGCCCGAGGAGAGGGAGCATCATGTTAAAGTAGTTCTAGGTTTCATGAACGGAAAGGGTCCAATAGCTGTTATAGGGAATAGGTTGGCCTAGTTCCCCAACACTCTGCTTTGTGGTACTGTCTGTTAAGCAGTAGAATATTAAGGTCCAAGTGTTTCTTATTTTTTTAATGGTTACTTGGTTTTATCTTTACCTTCTTATTTTGGATTGTGTATCAGCCTTATGGCTTTGTTATGAAATGAATTGCACAAAGAGAAAGAAGGTTATACACACACAGGGCAAAGATTATGCAGGAAGGCTTGAATTTCTCGACACATGAGCAAAGGGTGGGAGGCATATGGTAGCAGGAACCTTTGCATGAGGTAGATGCATTAAGAGGAGTCCCTAAATGTGGGTGGCCAAAAGGCACTTGGTCCCATGCTGATGTAAAGGCAGGCATTCACTCCTTAATCTATCAGCAAAGGGTACAAGGGATTTGTGTACATTACCATGCACCATTTCTGACACTTACCAGCATACCTACTGTCACCTCTCCCAGTATTTGAAGGGGAGCAGTCCATAAACTGAGCCATGAAAATGTCTGAAAACATACTGTCCTTGTGTCTGGAATGTCCAGGCATTAATTCTCCAGTAAAATGAAAACAGATACTTATCCACTTGAAAAGGAAAGATGTGATGTTGCTTTCCTTCATGAGACTCACCTCTTAGAAACACAGATTCAAAAATTAGCAAGGGAATGGGTGGGGCAGGTCATTAGTAGCTCTTATACAAAAACCATGAGGGGTTGCTATTCTGTTCCATAAAAAGATCCAGGCACAGGTTCTGGACAAGGCCTCTCGACAGAGGGAAGTTGGGTGTTAGGAGACCCTAAATACACAAACACTACAGTAGAATTGGGCAACATTTACAACCCAATCAAGACTCTTCTTCCTTCTTCACAGAACTTGCCTAGCAGATTTCCAAAATGTTGCAGCCTGAGGAACAGCTGATTCTTTTTGGGGAAGGGGGGGTTCATGAAGTTTGGGATCCTCTGCTGGATAGACTCTGAGAGCATTTGGTACATTTCACAATGTGAGACAACACTTCATGCCATGGCCCATTAATTCCAGCTTCTAGTCCTATGGAGATGCCTCCACCCTACCAGTAGAGATTTTACTTTTTACTCGGCTCCCCATGACGTGAGCAGTCAGCTGGACTTCTTCCTGGTACAAAAGACTCAAATTCCGAAGGTGCAGCATATTTTTATAGGCCCAATAATTATTTCAGACCATGCATGTACTGCTGTCATTTTGATGGTAAGACCAAACTCGCCGAAAACCCCTAGAAGGCACATACACATTCCTTCTCTCCTATATGGACTTCCCTCAATCACTGACTAAGGAACTAGATCTGTACTTTTCCTGTAATGACACACTAGACACATCCCCAGCCGTCTTCTGGATGCCTTTAAGGCCTACCTCAGAGGTTGCATAATAAGTTATGCAGCACACAACAAAAAGCAGAGGCTCTCAGAGCTGTTAGAGTCTGAACTAACCTTGAGAGGAAAGTGACTATAATGCCGTTCCCTACCACTCTCCGCCGCTACAGTGGGACATCATGCAACTCAAATATAACTTCTAATGCTGCTTAGAAGGCCAACCTGCGAACCTCCCTCAAATACTGGGAGTCTGTAGAGAAAACTGACTGGCTTTTGGCCTGTAGAGCCAGGATGCAGCAGAAAGGCATACTGTTGTATCTCTCAGACACTTGTTTGGGAGAGTCCTAACTAAGTCATTAGAAACTGTGGAGGCCTTTCGCTCATTCTGTGCCAGCCTTTACACTTGTCAGAGGGGTGATCACCCACAACATACATGAATTCTTGCAGGGTATTCCCATACCCAACCCGTCCCTCAGCAGATGGAAAGCCTTGACGCCCTCTAACGGTAATAAAAGATTCAGTCAGCAGCAAGGAAGCTGCCTAGCGAGAGGCACTGGACCCGGACAGGCTACCAGCTTAATTACTTGGTATGAAAGAACAGAAGAAGGCCAGAGCCCATCGAGACTGTTCCCCACACTATGTGGGACATTATTTATTTATTATCCCTCAACCAAACATCTAATTTGTTTTTAAAGACAGTGGCACTCGTTGCCTCTACCAATTCTTGTGGCAAGGTGTTCCATACAGTGGATGCTCTTATTGGAAAAAAGTTTCCCCTTTTGCTGGTTTTATAAGTTTTTACTTCAAGCTGTTTATTATGCAGTCTTGGAACATGTCTCCTTTTGGAGAGTGTTAGACCACATTTTTCCATTAGATCTGGTGAATTTATTAAATTAAAAACCATAAGCATATCACCTCTTAATCTTCTGGTTTGAAAAGAGAAGAGACCAGTAGCTTTTAATCTGTTCTGATAATCCAAGTTTGTTAATCTTGGAATCATTCTAGTTACTCTCCTTTGAACCTGTTCATGAATTGCTATGTCTTTTTTTTGGTTTGGATTCCAGAAAGGGGAGCCATAGTCTAGATATGGTCTAATGTATGTCCTATACAATGGAATAAGGCATTGTTCAGTGCGACTAACAAAAGTGCGTTTTATTTGCCTCAAAAGTCTGTTGGTCATGCAAGCAGTTCTAACACAGTGATCATTTGATGTACGTTTATTATTAACATATATCCCTAAATCTTTTTTCACAATTTGATGAGTGAAGTGGTAGTCCGTTTATATGATATATCATTTTTGGATTATTTACACCGAAATGCACTACTAAATATTTGCCTTGATTAAACTGTATATGATTTTAATTTGCCCAAAGTGTTAATTTTTCCAAATCCTTCTTTAATGCAGAAATATTTTCTTGATTATTAACCTTGCCCCCCAATTTAATATTGTCTGCAAATTTAACTATGAAGTTATTTGGCCCTGTTTGTAAATCACTTGTATCAGTCTTTCTCCACCCAAATAAATAAATATCTACTCATGGTTTTCTGAGACGCTCTTGAGAGTGGGGCACTCCCTCAATCTATGATGTAGGTGATAATTGTCTAACTACCAAAGCCTAGCAAAAACCTGCAGCTGGTAGGGAATTATCGCCCCATTTCTCTACTTAATGTGGATGTGAAGATTTTAGCAAAAGTGCTTACATACCATTTAGGTGCCATAATTCCATCCATAATAAACCACCAAGGTTTGCCAAGGGTAGAATGGTAGCGGACAACAGCAGAGCGGTGCTAAACGTACTATGGCCAGCGACCAGATCCGACTCTCCTAGTCTGCTGACCAGTGTAGATATGGAGAAGGCATTCAACTCCATAGAGTGGGACTGCCTCTATGGCGCAATGGTCAAATTTGGTATTGGGCCAATTATATGAAATGGATATAAACCTTATATGCCTCTCCTTCAGCCAAGGTGTAAGCTAACTGCATTCCTTCTGCGCCAGTACAGCTACAATGAGGAACCCGCTAGGTCCGCCCTTTCTCTCCTCTCCTCTCCTGTTCCTCATCACGCTAGGACCACTTCTTTGCAAGCTGAGACATAGCCCACAGGTAACGGATATTATGTGTGGCACACAAGTCAGGGCATTAGCTTTTGTGGATGACTTGTTCCTCAACTATCGGCCCCTGAGGGCTCGCTACTGGCAGCCCTATTGATGCTAAATGATTTTAGATCCCTGTCAGGACTTAAGGTTAATTGGGCCAAAACAGATACTTCCATTAAAAAGACTCACAATGGAGTAGGAATTTATTCTTTGAGAGCTTCAGTGGCAAAAACAATTAAGCATCTGGGCATTTGGCTAGTAGATAGCACAAAGAGTATCACTGATCTTAATTTTTCACCTCTTCTTGTTTCCTTGGAAGCTGATTTTCACAGGTGGGGAAAACTTTTTGTCTCTTTTGGAGGCAAGATAGCGCTGTACAAAATGATGGCCTTTCCAAGGATATTATTTCTGTTAAGGAGTCTGCCACTGCCCATTCTGCAAACCATTTTTAGACAACTGGAACAACATTTTGCATCCTTCCTTTGGAAGGGTAAGATGCCCCATTTTAGTCTGAAGAAACTCAGGGCACTAGGGCAAGCAGCGGGATGGGCAGTGCCATGGCTCTGGCAGTATCACCAAGCAGCAGGTATCTGCCAAGATTTTCAGTGGCTGCAAACACTGGGATTTCATAGCTCACTGTGTCTCTCTCTGAGCGTAGCATACAAACTGGACCTGCTGTGGGTGAGGAGTATCCATGGAGGCAAGGGTGATGCACTCCATAACCAGATTTTCCAGACAGACTGTACACTAATGAAAAGGCATAACTGGAAATTACAGCATAGGTTCCTGGGATCCCCTTTGGCATAATCTGGGTCTCACTGTAGACGGTGGACTGATTCACTAGCCCTCTTGGGAGACTAAGGGGATACAGACATTGAGGCACCAATATAGCCCTGAAGCCACTGGTCTGGATTCATTTCAGAATTTAGCAGCATGATATGCCCTGCCCAGATCAGACCTCTGGAAGTATCTTTAGATTAGGACAGCAGTAACGGCATACTTTTGCACCCCACCAATAGAGGATGACACCCCCCTGCCAAGGGCTATGTCTTTGCGGTTCAGTAATCCTCTGAATCTTAGAGGCAGAATATACAATTTTATTGTGGCATCAAACACACCAACCTTGCAGAATTGCAGACAGGCATGGGAATGGGAGCTCCAAAGAGAGAGAGAGATACCCTCCACAGTCTGTGAGATGGGGCCATGGATTCATATCCATAAAGAGCAGGACAAGAATGTCTTTGGTTATTGTAGAGTAAAATAAAGATGCTAGTTTTATATAAATTGTACATGTTAAATGTTGAAATGTTCTGTGTTGTTAGATATTGAGGCTGGTTTGTTTTTCAGCCCAGCAGTTGTTCCAAATCAGTACTTGTTATGTCCTTGTTTGTCACCCCCCAGAGACTGGCCATCTGTGGATTTGTGTTGTTTGAGATAGTTGTGTTTGTCTGCTTCCCGTTAAAAAGCTTAAACTATGTTCCCTCCAGTATACTAGCCTGACATGCGCCCAGGTTTAGTGAGTGAACAGGAAGACAGAAATTGGCTTTTATTGTCAGCTTTCCTTTATGTTAAATTGGTATAAGTGTCTCTTTAAATGTTAAAATTAAGCTACACTACATTGAGAGCTTCAGGTAGCTTTCCTTGGGAACAGAGGTTGTAACAAGACATAAAAGGCTCCCCATTAGGAAACTATAAAAGCACATAAAACAATTGGTTTGAATGTATACTTCTGCAGCAGTACTCTGTGAGAGGCCTCAGCAATTCAGGTATTACACAAACACCTTAAAAAGCAGGAAGAGAAATACACTCACAGGCCAGATCTGTTTTTAACACTTGCTCTGAGGTTTGAGGAGTGCTGTGATTTGTTAGATAGTTCCTTAACAAAGTTTGAACAGTCCTAAGACTTAATGGGTTGTCAGTATTGTAAAAACAAACAAACCTTAAATGCAGTTTTAATGGTTCCTTACCTTTTCTGCTGAGCTGTTACTAGAGAGGCAGCCGGCCACATCCTGCTCTTTTTTGTAACCCTAAAAATTTAGAGTAGCAGGTGTAGCTTGCGGGAGGGTGTATGCAAATTGTTGGTTGGGTTTTGCATATATTAAATCCTTTTTCTTCATTTTATCCCAAAGGAGAGCGTAATGGTCCACATTTAAAAGTGTAGCCTTTGTATGACAATTGCTTTAAAGTAGTATGTGTTATGTATTGTATTGACTAACCGTGGAGTGTGGAAAAAATGTGCATATGTACGTGCCTTTAGGTAATGATCACATGACCCGGTGGGAGGGCTATAAATGGCCCTTCTTTTTGTGGTTCTGGGAATGAGAAGGAGGAGAGAAGGTCAGTTAGAGCTGGGATGCTGACAAAAAAACTGCTGCTGTCCTGCTTAAAAGCTGTTTGAAGCTTCTCTCCTTGGTGTTCAGGGATAATGTTATGCCAGCATTATCCCTGAAGAGTGTCATCGGCAGTACACTGCATTGCTTTAAGTGATCCTGTCTCAAAGACACAGCCTCATTGTTTTGAGTGTACAGGTTTGTTATTTTAGTTTTTTTTTTTTTTCCAGCAATAAAATGACAGGTGTTATGTACGCCTTTTATGCACCTTATCTTTCTTACCTTGGCTCATTCTACCCCCACCCAGTCAAAGTCTGGGATCAGTTGAAGCAGGCAGCACACAGAGGTTTTGTGGATTTGCGATACCAGCAGATCCCATAGAAAATCTTACATAGGTGGTACTGCACCCCAGAACTTCTTAAGAAGATGCAGATTATGACACCTGCTGGAGATGTGGCCAGCATCCTGGTAATCTGACCTCTATTCTTTGGGCCTCCCTGGTCCTACAAACTTACTGGACCACAGTTTGACAAATTTGTGATGGAATAAGAAACTCTCACCTGTCAGCAGACCCATTTGACTGGTTGTTGGGCAGACACACCCTGAATTTAAATCTTCCAGGTCACCAGAAGATCTGGTTGTGCCCAGCTACGCTTGAAGCCATTAAACAAATTTTCCTCTTATGGAGATCTTCAACCTCTCTCAGTATTGGAATGCCTCTCAACCCTTGTGAAAATAGCATGGTATGAAAAATTAACCCATTAGCTAGATCAGATATTGGGAGATGTAGAAGGATACGGGATCCATTTCTCCAGAGTATGAGAGCTCATCAATAAGTGGTATATTCCAGTTTCGCATACTTTCTTTCTCTTTGAAATTTATTTTTCTTCGTTTAGGATAGGTATACTTTTAAAACTGGCTTGGTATAGAACAAGAGTTATTTTATGTGACTGGCAAAACAAATGTCTGTTGCCGTATTGGTTCTTGTACAATAAGATACACAAAATAAGTGATTTGATACCTGTTATTGGACAAAAAAAGTTTTACAGAAAAATCCTTTAGCTTTTGGACTACACAACAGAGTCCTTCGTCAGAAAAGGGCAGTTATACAAGAAATCACCTCAAGAACGTAGAACAGAATTGGCAAAAAAAAAATATCTTAACATATCCATGTGACTGGGTAAGGGCAGTATCAGTAGGCATAATGTTGGATAGCAATTAGTAGTAAATAGGATTACGGTTTATCTTGGGGGGGGTTCTTTACAAGTTAGCTGTTTTAGACTGCTGTACCATTGCAATATAAATCAGCATAGCAGGTGAAAGGCTGTACAATAGTTCACTGAATTACTTAAGGAAATTATTTGATCTTCCTGGACTAAAAGTCTTCACCATTCATTCACACTAGTGAGACTATGCTGGAGGCGCTAGGACCCAGCGGGAGCCAAAAATCTTCAGGAGGGCTGGTGTCGAGGTAGGACTGCGCATGTGCAGCGCTATGAGGCTGGCTCGTGCCGTATAGGCTATCTCGGCGTCGAACCTCCAACTGCCTCGGTTCCTTTTTTCCCTGCCATTGAGTGTGTTTCAATTCCACGTCGCTCTCCAGTGGCAGTCAAGTCTATATATATGCCACAGCAGCATTACGTTTAGTTCGTTAGTTAGTTTTAGAATACTTATTCACTTATTTCTTTATTTAAAAAAAAAAATTAAAAAGTTTGACTTCTCACAGCCTTCTTCAACGGAGTTAACCGTGGACGATGTCGGTGACAGTAGGGAGACTTCATTTGAAAGTTGTTCTGGCAGTGGGGCTGGGTCCAGTCCGTCGCCCTTTTCGAAGGGGGATTCCGACCACAGACAGTCTGTTGCTCAAGAGGGAGGACAGTCCTCTCGTAAACACAAAAAGAAGTGGTCCCGTTCCTGATTGAGGTCAGGGACCCAGTACAGCTCGGCCTCAAGCTCTTCTTCAACCCATCGGTCTAAGAAGAAAAGGTACCGCTTGAGGTCGCCCTTTGATATATCTGCATGGGGGTCGTTGGTGGCTAGGAGTGTTGGGCCCGACCCAACTCTGGTTGGGTTTCCAGTGCCCTCTGTTCCCGGGGACCGTGATTCTCGACCCAGGAGCCCCTCATTGTCCTCCGTTGGGGCTTCCGGTGAGCAGTTTCATCATTGAACCGTTCTTATGGAGCAGTGGGTGCGACGTTTGTCCCGTTTACCTTTGGCAGCGGCTCCAGTGCCTGATCCTTTGGGATTTTAAGCTATTGAGCCGAGGCCAGGGTGTTCAGGACAAGAGGCGCAGGCTCCTCCCTCGTGGCTAGCATCCTCTTCTTCCACCACTCTTGCCCACTCTCCTCAACTGTTGCCTAAGTTGGGGACAGCACAGGTACCTATAACCTCTCCTCCCTTTTCTTCTAGTTCTGTCAGGATGGTTCGAGGATCACTGGCTGCTCCAATGTTGAGTGCCCAACGGCCGGCCTTGGTGTTGGTGTCGGCACCGCTGGTGCCAAGGGCTCCGATGCTGGTGACAACCTCTTCGATTCCCTTGTTTTTCCTGGCCCAAGCCTGTCATTGGTGGCCCATCTGGCACAGAGGGAGATCTTGATGAGTCTGATCCGGACATAATCCTTTCTGATAACAATGTGGATGACTCACTTTTTGGAGTGGAGCGCAAGCCTTCAATCTCTGCCGAATCCATAATGGAAGATCTCTCTTTCCAGTCTCTGCTCAAGAATATGGGTTCCACCCTGGCTTTGCAAACCTCTTCGGTGGATCCAGGTAAGCTGTTGCGATTGCAATTTCTGCATATCCCTGAGATTCCAGAGGACTTAACCCCTCTGATTCTGCCCTTGAGACATTAGGAGATGATTTGGGACAAGCCGCTGTGATTCCTTCGTGTCAAAAGTCATCGATAGGAAATATGCCCCACCTAAGGATAGACCTGTCCTGTCCTCGCAAGTGTTTGTGGATGACTTGGTGGTCCTTGCTGAAAATGACAAGGTCGTTCTCCCTCAGGAGTCTTCTGCTTGACCTGTTAATAAGGAGTGTCGCAAAATCTACATTCTAACCAAGTGGACATTCGCAGCTGCAACCCTGGGTATGCGCATTGCTAGCTAACAAGTGCATTTCTCTCAGTATGAGTATACCTTGTGGAACTCGCTTAAGACTTTGGTTGAGACGCTTCGGTAATCTGACATCTTGTTGGAGCTACTTCAGACCATCACCAGGGGCATAGAATCCAGTGACCAGCAGCTGAAAGCTGCAGTGGATGCCTGTGATACTGCTTCCAGGGCTGCGGCTGCTGGAATTTGTAGAAGACACCACTTTTGGCTCAGGACATCAGGTTTTCTTGCCTGATGCGCAGTAGAAGGTGAAGAATGTGCCTTTTGATGGTGCCTACCTTTTCGACTGTCAAGTGGAGCAACCTCTGGAGGCCGCAGAGAAGACTAGGTGTGCCCTAAAAACGGCCAGACCAGCACCCCCTGCCCCTCAGAAAAATGGGAACTGTCTGCAGTTTCGTGGCCAACAGTCCTTGCGAGGTAAGGGATGAGGAGCTGGTAATAAAAGCATAGCTCCCCAGCAGCAGAAGAAAATGCAGCAGAAGACACAGGCCCCGAAAGCGCCGAGTGCCACCCTCTGAGTTTCCGGCTCAGGTCACTCCTCCGTTGCCCAAGGGGGGCTCATTCTCGACAGTGGGAGGTCATCTATCCCTTTTCTACAAGCAGTGGAAACATATCACGTCAGACAAGTGGGTCCTTAGAACTGTAAAGGAGGGCTACTCCCTCAATCTGATGGACTCTTCTCCAGACCTTCCGCCAAAATGACAGCCCAGCCTGTCAGCAGTTCAGTCAGACCTACTTGCTGCTGAGATTCAGGGCCTCTGAAACAACAGGGCAACAGAAGTCACTCCACTCACAGAGAGGAACACTGGATTCTATTCTCATTACTTTGTGATACTGAAGAAAACTGGTGGATGCACCCGATTCTCAACCTTAGAAAGTTAAACAAATGATCTTTTCAGGGAGAAATTCAGGATGGTCTCCCTGGGAATGCTACCTTCATTGATTCATCAGTTCGACTGGCATGCGTCTCTCAACATGCAAGATGCTTATCAGCATGTTCCAGTGCACCTGGATCACCGCAGATACCTCCACCTTGTGGTTCTGGGTCAGCACTACCAGTTTCGAGTATTGCCCTTTGGGCTATCCTCAGTGCCTCGAATCTTCACAAAATACTTTGCAGTGCTCGCTGCGCACCTCAGAAAGCTAGGTATTCAAATCTTCCCTTACCTAGATGACTGGCTCCTAGCAAGTCTTTCCGAAGACGAGACAAAGAGAGCGGTGGCCGAAGCCTCCCAGTTCCTTGCATCCATGAGAGTTCTCTTGAATCTAGTGAAGTCTCAGCTTCAACCCTCCCGGCAGCTCCTCTTCATAGGAGCTCTACTTGACACCACCCAAGTGAGGGCCTTCCTCCCAGAGGACAGGAAGGACTCCATTCTACAGATGACCCACTTCAGAGAGAACATGTCAGTTCGAGCCATTGCAGTGTTGCGGATGCTAGGTCTCACGGCATCCGCTGTTTTCACAGTGCCCCTAGCACAGTTGCACATGAGGACCACTCAGTGGATGCTCAGTGCGCAGTGGTCTCCAACCACTCACCCACAGTTCTTTCACATAAGAATGACATAACCACTGACGAGATCCCTCTTATGGTGGATGCAGGAGATCAACCTATAACGGGGCCTTCCTTTTGCCTCACCAGAGCCGCAGATTACTGTCACCACAGATGCTTCTCTGATGGATTGAGGGGTTCACTGTCAGAACCTATACACTCAGGGACTGTAGGGCCAGGATGAGTCTCACCTTTACATAAATGTCCTGGAGATGAGGGAGGTCCTGTACGCTGTTTGAACCCTGAAGTAACATCCTCTGTCGGAAAGTAATCCTTCTCCAAACAGACAACAAAGCTGTGATGTATCACATCAATAAACAGGGCAGAGTGCACTCCTACCCTCTTTGCAGGGAAGTGATGAGAGTGTGAGAATGGTGTCTCCAGAACGAGTCATTCGTCTATGCAGTCTACCTACCGGGAATCCAGAATGACCTAACGGACCACCTCAGCAGAACGGAGGCAGATCCTAATGAGTGGTCGCTCACGGTAGATGTCGTGCAATCGCTGTTCGACGAGTGGGGCATTCCAGACCTGGAACTTTTTACATCCCCACTCAACACAAAACTGCCTCAGTTTTGCTCCAGAAATCCAGGGCCTGGCATTTTCTGTCTGGATGCGTTCAGGCTGCAGTGGACAAAACGCTTTCTATATGTCTTTCCGCTTCTTCCTTTAATTCAGAAGGTACTTCTCAAGTTCGAATCCCAGGGGGACGAAATGATCTCATTGCTCCCTTCTGGCCTTGACAGATGTGGTTTCCACTATTCAACAGTATGTCGGCAGCTCTGCCGAAACCACTTCCCCTTCAGATGAACCTCTTGACTCAGGGGCCTGTTGTTCATCCCAACCTGAGGTCGCTTTACCTTCATGCTTGGCTTCTAAAGAGATAGAAGTGAACAGGTTCAGTGTCTCTGGCAGGGTTTCAGATATTCTCCTGGCTGCGTGAAAGCCAGCCACTAGGAAAACTTACACAGCCAAATGGAAATGTTTTTTGCTCTGGTGTGCAAAATCCTCTTTATATCCCTTTTCCTGCCCACCAGATAAAATTTTGGAGTACCTCTTAGACCTCTCAAATTCAGGTCTGCAATACTCTACAGTCAAAGTTCAACTTTGTGCCATTTCAGCTTATCATGAGCTGGTACTTTCCTTGTCACTGGCTCAGTTACCTGTGGTTAAGAGGTTTCTTAAGGGAATTCTGCATACCAGACCTGCTATAAGACGTCCAGTCGCAGCCTGGGACATTAATCTTGTGCTAGACATGCTCACTCGGAAACCTTTAGAACCTCTGGCTACCTGTGAGCTAAAATTTCTGACCTGGAAAACGGCCTTCCTGGTGGCCATTACCTCAGCCCGCAGGGTCTCTGAGATACATGCCTTGGTCACAGACCCTCCATATACTGTGTTCCTTAAAGACAAAATAGTCCTTAGAACCCATCCTAAATTTCTTCCTAAGGCTGTTTCGGAATTCCATCTAAACCAACCTTTGGTCCTACCCTCTTACTTTGCAGACTTCCAAAATTAAGGAGAACATTCTCTTCATTCCTTGGACATCATGAGAGCTTTGCGTTTCTATCTAGATAGAACAAAAGACTTTCGTAAAGCTCAACAACTGTTTGTTTCCTTCAGCGAGACCCGGCTGGCCAACCTATCGCTATCAGAGGTATCTCAGCTTGGCTAGTGGCATGCCTTCGCCAGTGTTATTCCATGGGTCAGGTTAAGCTGGAGGGCACAGTGTACGCTCACTCTACTAGGGCGGTCGCGGCATCTCTGGCGGAAATCCGCAATGTACCCATTGCAGATATTTGCAATGCGGCTACCTGGAGCTCAGTGCATACTTTCATTAAACACTATGCCCTGGATGTCCATGCCAGACGACATCTTTCCTTTGGCAGAACCATCCTTAATGGACTTCTGTCCTAAAGCTCTGAGATCTTGGTCTCTCCTGCCGCCCTCTTGGGGGATTATTAGCTCGGTACTCTTCCATTAGTGTGAATGAGTGGTGGAGACTTATGTCCAGGAAGATATGGAAATTACATACCTACTGTAATTCTTGACCTTCTTGGACGAGTCTCCACCACTCATTCTCACGCCCACCCTCCATCCCCCGAGCTCACCTCTGTTGTCGGTCTTCACTCCCTCAATCTTTAGGCTGTGAAGACTTCTTTCTTGACCCTTCTTATACGGGTCTTCCGGACTATCTTATGTCCGGGTTTTTGGTTAGGCTATCCTTCTAGGTTAGTTACGCTGCACCTCCTTGGAATAAAAGGTACTGAGGCGGTTGGAGGGTCGACACCGAGATAGTCATTACCGCACGAGCGGAGGCTCATGGTGCCATTCCTCACGGCTTCATCTCTGGCGCCAACCCTCCAGCAAAAAAGTTTGCTCCCACTGGGTCCTAGTGCCTCTGGCGCTATTCCCATTAGTGTGAATGAATGGTGGAGACTCGTCCAAGAAGATCAAGAATTACGGTAGGTATGTAATTTCCATTTCTTGCTTTTTGGCACAAAATTTTAGAAAACAATTTCTGTTTTAATTAGTATAGTGCTCGTAAGAATCTGATGGTTACACTAAGGAGTACCTGGGACAGAGGTTTGAAAACCGAGCTCGTGCTCAACGTTCTTTGCCCTGGCATAGAGTTAACCCTTTCCTCTCCGGAGCAGTTCAAGTGCAGGGGCTAACTGCATATAGTCCGAATACAGCACGACTCCATTAGAAGAAACAACATTACTATGGTGAATAATTTTTTCTTACTGTATGTGCAGGTTCCTTATGAGGTTATGACAGTTTCTTAGAACCGTATCTGCACAAGTAAAACTGTAAAGCATTGTAGTGTTATATGTGATATGTCAAACATCCTTAAAAGGGATTGGCTTAGCTAATATTGTATTAAGAGTCCATCATTTCTACCTTCAGTGAAGGGAGAATGCAAGAGGGTTATTAGAAGTTGGTATGCAGGTTAATGTTGGTGCTCTTTGTGTAGATATATACAGCTATACCTGTTAGAGCAGTCCAGTTAATATGTGTGATTTATGTATATTCAGTTGTATTTTTATGTTGGCTTGCGCACACACGCAAGCAACATCTAGTGGTAGTAGCACACTTCAGAGGTGTGTCAGTGTTGGCCATTGCAGGGGGTGCTGTAGTGGGTGCGTCCCTCAGCCACCAGTCAGTGAGCATGCTGCTGATGACAGCAGCTTCAGAGCAAGCCAAAGAGTTGAAACGAATCTGCCACTGCAGTCAGAGACAGGCTTGTCACTGCAGCGGCAGATGACATGACTTCATTACATGCCTTTCCTGGTGAAACATTTCAGTAAATATGGCAGCTTCTGCCACCCACCACAGACTCCTGAAAAGCCGACATCGGGATGCCCAATCCCCATGTTGACATCCCCCCCTCTTGGTGTGTCTTTCCTGGTTAAACTGTTTCCCCTTTCCATTTTGACACTGGGATGCCCTCTACCGGTGTCAGATGCGCACCCCCCAACCTGTCTATATGCCTTGCTGACATTGGGATGCCCAATCTCTGTCGGCAGCCCCCCGAATTGTGATATACTGGGAGCCCACCTCAGTGTGCCTATTTATTTTTGTGTGTAACCTGTAAATGAAGAAAACCTTCTCGTCTTTTTTCCCCTGCAAACAAGAAAATGATCCATCATTGTCTTGCTCATCCCTCCCCATCCCCACCCTCCCTCCTCTGTGCACCCATCTCCTGCACCCCCACCCCCCTCTACCCATTTACCTCCGGAGGTTGGGAGCCACAATCTTTCTTGAACCGGAACATGTCTGCACTCTTCAAAGCCAAACTGCGAACTGAAGAAATGATGGTAAGCTTTATAATGGGAGTCAATGGGCGTTTCAACTTAGGTTGATATCTCAGTCATTTTTGGGAGTTTTGGCACCAAATTTTCTACATGGGGTTCTTGGGATGCCACCTCTTGAACATGGCACTGTCATTTAGTTACTCGGTCCCAAAAGGTGATTTTGCTGTCGCTACGTGGAATCACCTTTTGGGACTGAGTAATGAAATGACAGTGCCACTGTTCATGAGGGGAGGTCCCAAAAAGCCCATCTTCCAAATTTGGTGGAAAAATTTCAAAACATAACTGAGTTATGGGTTTCCATTGCACAGTATCTACGCACGCTTGAAACTTCTCCAATTTTTAATATTTTCTCTCCAGATTTTCAACATTGCCATTTTTTCACACCTTCTTATGAGCAGTATGACTGTCAGTTTTTATATCCTTCCTGAAATGTATTTTCATACCTGTGGCACAGAATGGCACAGTCATTGCAGGAAATCAACTTTTGGGATAGATTAACAAAATCACAGTGCCACTGTTCATGAGGAGAGGTTCAAAAATGCCCATGTTGAAAATTTGGTGAAAAAAATTCCAAAAAATGATTGCATTACAGGCGTGCATTGCACAGTTTCTACGCATGTTCGTAACTTCACCAATTTTTCATATTTTCACTCCAGATTTTCAACATTGCATTTCTTACACTCACTCATGAACAGTACAGCTGTCATTTTTCACATGCTGCCAGAAATGTGTTTTCGCACCTGTGGCACCAAATGGTGCTGTCACTGTGCAAAACCATCTTTCAGGATTGAGTAACAAAATGATAGTGCCACTGTTCATGAGGTGGGGTCACAAAAAGCCCATTTTGAAAATTTGGAGTGAAAATACCAACAAACGGCCAGGGCGTTAGGGTTTCCAACCATAACGCCTTACTCTTTAGAGACTGACAGGCGTCAGTGGTGTGACTTAGGATCATCAGCCATAATGCTCACGCCATTCCACCCCACCCTGCAGCCAGTGACAGGCATTGAGGTGTACCATGGGATCTTTGACCCCAACATTCATCCCGTTCTCCTATACTGCACCCATCTCAGCATATTTACTTATGGAATGGGGTGAGTATAAGGCCCAAAGACCCCAAGGCACACCGCAGCACCTGTCAGTGTCTGCAGGATAGGGTGAGGTGAAATGGCGTGAGCATTCTGGCCGACGACCCATAGGCACACACCCAACACCTGTCAGTTTCTGCAGGGTGGGGTTGACCTCAGTTCAATACTTCACTGCCATTCCTATTATGGATCTCTCTAACTCCTGTGCTACCAATGCCATCAAGCCAACATTCAGCATTGACAAATGCTTGTTAAAGATCAAATGCACATATTTCATAAAAAGCTTGAATTCACATCCCTGTGTCATGATCAGTGTTTCCTGAAAATGTCATGCTGTTTGGTTTTGTGGTTTTCTTTAAATCAGCATCTGTTAATGTGCTCTGCAATAACTGAAAATAGTGAAAAAACAGTGAAGATGTTTCTGTCCCTGTCAGTGAGCAATGACATCATACCTGTCCAGCCTGCTGCTTCACCAGTTAAGCCCCTGATTGACTGAATAAGCTGTTGCATTTCCTAGTTAGAGCAGTCAGTAGAGCTAATTGTTTCACTCAAGGTTTATTACTAACCCATCTGCAGGGCTCTAGATAACATTTTTTGGGATGAGTACCTGTACTTCTCATTTTGAAAGTGAGGTGAGTAAAACGAAATTCAGATATGTACAATTGTCTTACTAGAGTGGACCGAGGAGTACATTTATTAAAAAAATGTATTTTTTTTTCCTAGATAAGAATTTCAGGTGCCAGCAATGCTCCAAATAATGTTGGCAGGTAGGAATTTACTCACCAGTTTTAAAACATAGAAAGTGAATAAAACACAAATGGGATGCATACAAGTGCTATAAATCTGGCAAAAAACTGTTCCTTTTGAATCTCCAGTTATGTTATGAAGCACTATTCTTTGGCGTGTAGAGTATTTACAAATGTTGGGTGTGTACTGGTACTCATTAAAAAAAATTCTGAAGAGTATTTCCTAAAATGAGGTGAGTAAAATATGCCGGTACACACCTTATCTGGAACCCTGCCCATCTGGTTTGTGTTTAGAGAGATCAGCTTAAAATCATTCTGTTCTCATTAACAGTTGATCATTTGGGGTTCAGTGCTGAACTGAAGTGGTATGAATGACTGTGAGAAATTACCTTGTCTGTATCACAGATGTCAGCCTCAACTGAGAGGCAGGAGACAGGGACATCAGGATGCCATATAGTATTTCTAGTTATACACATACGTGATGTATTTTCACACAGAACCCCACAAAGAACTGAATGTTATGAGTTCATACAGTACATGTTCCTGAAATAACAGTGTGGCAGACACGTTTGTCAATCTGACATAAAAACAAAATTGTTCTCACATGAACCCATTTATTGAAACTGCATTAAAGACACACTGCTTCTATGAATTAATGGAATGTAGATATATTTTATATCCATTGATCAACCCTGTGTTATATAGCCAGAATAGAATGCAGTTTTGATAACAGAGAATTTACATCTGTGATATAGACATGAGCCCAGACATTCAGACTGCGCCTGGCAGGGGTGCAAGCCTGGGCACAGCGCAATTGGGCTGCACTGGGGCCAGGCGATATTCAATGGTGATGCGCCATGGCACAGCACCATTGAATATGGCAAGGTTGGTGCACATACTGTGCCTGGTGCAGTGGCACTAAGCTATTGCAAGCCACAGATAGGGAGCACGGAGATGCACCAGTGCAGTTGCAGTTGCGCTAGGTGCACCACCCGGGATATTCAGCAGGGGGCATGCAAATGAGGCCATAAAATATGCAAGGCGCAAATGGGGTCATTTGCATGTTGTCATGGCCCCATTTGCATTCCTTGCACAGGGCAGGCCAGTGACTTGCGCCTGGTGCCCTGCACAGCATGACGTGTGCTGTGGAGATCCCGGGGCATCCCCTTCCCTATAGCTGCGATCACGCGGTAAACATTTCTAAAGATAGCCCTTGTAGGCTAGTGGCCCCCCACCCACCTGAGTCCCCAAGAACCATTCTGTGAGCCTGTCCCTGGTAGTCTAGTGGCTCCCCCCCTCCCATGTCCCTGATCGCCGGACTATGATCGGTATCCTTGTCCCTGGTAGTCTAGTGGTCCCCACCGCCTGATGCCACGATCACGGCACAGCACCAAATCATCTATCCCTAGTGATCCAGTGGCACCCCACCCCACCCACCCACACACACCCTTTCCCCACCCTGCTCCCCGCCATCATCGGTAAGCAGCTGCAACCACCTCGTATATCGCTTCGTTACTCGTCAATGATAGTATGGGCTGTAAGCTCATTGGTTCATTAGTGTGAACCACGAGTTTATAAGGCATACTGTACTAGATAGTTCTGAAATATGAATGAATCTACATATTTGGGACTGTTAGTACAGTATGCTGTAAGCCCATTGGTTCACACTGGACCAATGGGCTTACAGCCCATACTGTAACTGTTATTCGTCAGGCAGCAGGTAGGCGGGCGGGTTGTATCCGCCCGCCGGTAATGGGGGGACAGCAAGGTGGGCAAGGGGTGCTGTGTGGTGGGAGGGTTGGAGGGTGCCCTGGATCACCAGGGATAGATGATTTGGCACTGTACCGCGATTGCAGCATCGGGTGGGGGGACCACTAGACTACCAGGGACAGTCTACAATATCAGTCAATCAATCAATCAAAATCTTTATTTAATCAGGCGAACATCATTGAGCATAGCTCATTTACAAGATGGACCTGAGTGGTCAAGAAGTGCAAGTGTTATTACATTGACAAGGGTAGCATAAACAGTAATACAATGACAGGGGTAACATAAACAATAATACAATGACATAAGTGCTAATATATAACAATATACATATGTACAAGGCACATTAAAACTTTTAATCTGTGAGACAGAAGGCAATGGGCACAAAAGGGGGGGTAGGTAGGGCTGGGGTTTAGGCCTTGTGGAAGCAGTTGCAGAGTTCTGGGAATAGGGTAGTGAATAATCTTTTGAAGGATATTAAGGGTAGGAGGTTATTTAGCTTCATGGTTTTTTGGAGTGAATTCCAAACAATTGCTAGTGAGTAGCTGATAGCAGCCCTCCCAAACTGGGTGCAGACATTGGGGACCTTAAGAATGATAATTTTGCTGATCCTTAGGTTGTATGGCCTAGAAGTAATTTGAGTAAAACAGTCTGAGATATAGGTAGGTAGCTTGCCTGATAAGGCTTTGAATATCCAAATTGCAGCATTCCTATTTCTTCTGTGTTGTAATGATGTCCAGTTAACTGCCTTATAAAGGAGCAATGATGGGTGCTGAAGGAAGGTCAGTAATGAATCTGATGGACCTGTGGTATAGGGTGTCAGTTTATTTAAGAGGGAGGAACAATGTCCGTACAGAAAGTCAGCATAGTCAATGAAGGATAGGAATGAAGCCTGGGTTAATCTTTTTGGAGTCTCTGTTGAGGTAGTGCTTTATTCTAAAAAATAAACCAAGCCTTTGTCTCAGTTTCTTTATTAGCTCCTCAATATGGACAGAATAGTCAAGCTTGTTATCAATCCAGACTCCAAGGTATTTGAAGTTATCAACAAATTCCAGCTTCTCTCCAAGTAAGGTGGTTAGTTGTAGGGTGGTGGATGGTGGGGTAGTGGCAGAGCAACTCTTTGAGGTATATCAGTTACTGGGGCATCGGGACACAGGAGAGGGTCCACTGGACTACCAGGGATATGTGTGTGCTTGTGGACAATGTTCTGGGGGGCAGGTGGCCACCCACGGCTGGCAGCTGCTGTGTTGCACCCTGCAATACAGCGGCCCACCTGTGGGTGGCCGGGAGTTGTTCCCACTCCTCACGGGCTCAACTTTGAGCCCCCCATGTGGTGCACTGCGGTGTTGCACCAGCATATCGCGCCGGACATCGGGCCGGCTGAATATCGGGATGTGCCAGATATGCATGGGCATACCCCTGCATCTGTGCCGATACATTACCACTGCACCCGTGCATCGGTGTTGCTGTGCAATCTGTCCCTTTGAATACTGTGCCAGGGAGCATTGGGGGTTGCGCATGGCACAACCCCTTTGCATATCTTGGCCATGGTAATCTCTCACAGACATTCATTCATGCCACTAAAATTCAGCACTGCACCCCAAATGAACAACTTTTTATGAGAATAGAAAGATAGATTTTAAGCATATCTCTCTAAAAACTAACCAGATGGGTTAGTAACAAACTCTGAGTGAAAACAATTTGCTCTACAGACTGCTCTAACTAGCAACTGCAACAGCCTACTCAGTCAACCAGGGATTTAATTGGTGAAGCAGCAGGCTGGACAGGTATGATGTCATTGCTCACTGACAGAGACGGAAACATATTCACTGTTTTAGTTACTGCAGAGCACATTAACAGATGCTGATTTAAAGAAAACCACAAAACCAAATAGTATGCTATTTTTAGGAAACACTAATCATGACACAGGGACATGAATTCAAGCATTTTATGAAATAGGTGTGCACTTGATCTTTAAGACACCTTTTTAATAGGTCAGTTGACTGATGTGTTGAGTGTTCAGTGTTAAACATATTAATCAATTTAACACTTTGCAGTTTTTTTTCCAGTTAATTATTTCTCTAACGTACTGGTAATTATTCAGTAAAGGGCACTCGCTACTTGCTGAACAGGGAAACTGGTAGTACAGAAAACACTTTTTTTTTCTTTGCTTTCACAATGCAACCATGTGCACATACCCTCTTAAGTTTTCTACTTGCAACAAAACTATTGATTTAAAGTGATATTCCCATAGATACAGTACCTTATCATATGTACATTTAGAGAGGATGTAAAGGAGAGCAGCTGTTCAACTATTCCTTTATCAAATGTGACATTAAAGGCCTTGGCAGTTTGTCTCCCACCTAGCTCTTTCTGTATTATCTTTCAGCAGTCTGCGGCTGTTGCAGTACAAGCCCATGGCCTGGAGCAGAACGTTAGAAAGATGTGCAATGTTATCCCATCCACAAGAACTTACTGGCAATCATTGATTTATCAATGTTTAAAAGCATGGTATTACTTCTGTTCTTTGCAGGGTCAGACGAACAAACATTCTGTGAAATAAAAGTTTTCATTGCATGGTTTATTACAGGCAAGTAAGGATCTGATTATACTATCTCAAAAAGTAAGGACATTCTTTGCAAAAAAAACTGCGTTATTGCAACATTTAGAGTTCAGGCTAAAGTGACAAAAGTAGGGAGATGTGGCTTTAGGGTTTTTTTCCAACCCTAAAACCCCAACCCCACTCCTAAAGCAAATCAGGTGTGGACTCTTCCTAGGGGTTGTCAATCCTAAAGCTCACTCCATTAGGGCTGAAACCCCTAAAGCCACATTTCCCTGCTTATGTTGCTTTAACCAGAGCCCTAAATGTTGCATCAACACAGTTTTTTGCAAAGTATAAATACATATATGAGGTCTTGCAAAAAAACTGCACTAATGCACCAGTTAGGGTCCAACTTTACATAACAGAAGTAGGGAAATATGTCACTAGGGTTTCCAACCCTAGCATCCATTGCTGAAGCAGCAAGAGGACAGGACCACACAAGCAACCACAGGTAGCCATCATCAGGTAAGATAAATGGCATACAACTGATCTAGATGGCAGAATGCAGTAGCACTGATGTGCTACTTTCATAGATTTGTATCTGTGGCATGCACACTGCAAGACATACACACTGACTTGTTGCTGGAGATGGAAATCCACAATACTCAAATCACAACACTGCTTCTGTGTGCAGAATCACGGGCCCCCGCAGCAACAGCTACAAATCTGTGATGCACAAATTGCCATTCTTTTGTCTTCAGCATGGGGAGGGTGGGGAGTTAGGGATGGAAACCCTAACTCCACATTACCCTACTTCTGTTGCATTAAGTTGAACCCTAACTTGTGCATTGATGAAGTTTTTTTGCAAAGAATTTTCTTTCTTTTTGCGATAGTGGAAACATATCCTCATTGGACCTCAGGATTTAAAGCCAAATTTTTGGCTGGGGAATTTGGCTGTGGAATCGTGTTGGGGAAAGAAGGAGGAAGAAGGATCTGAGTAATTAGCCCAATTGTTCCAGAGGTGGATGCGGAGCGCTGCTGTCTGTACCTGGGAGGGCTGGGAGTACCTGCCGGTGGGTTGGTGTTCTCGGGGCCTCCGAGTGGTGCCGGAATAGCCTGGCAGAGGCCGGGCTATGTCTGGCATCCCAAGTAGGGGGGACAGTTTGCATATCCATGCCCTCCTGGGGTTCATTGGGTGAAGAGTGCTTCCCTTCAGGTGGAATTTTATGAATGGTTGAATGCCAGGAGTATGAAGAAAGTGTACTGACTCTGAGACTTTATGAACTTTTGTTATGTGGGGCTTATGATTATCTTTACTAAGCTTAATGACTTTTTAGTGGGTGCTTTTAATAGTATGACAGCTTCAGACCCATGCTGTTTGTTTTATTTGTTTGTATGTGATTTTTATTTTATCTTGCAGTGAGAGTGCTAAGATTGTTTTTCCCCTCACCTTTACTGTGAGAGAGCTGAAGGGGGGGGTGAATTTTTGTGTTGGGGTAGTGAGAGTCCCCCTTTATATTTATATTTATTTTATAATTATTTATTTTATTTTGTTTGTTTTATTATTTTTATTTTTATTTATTTTTATGCGTCTTTTTGTATGGGTTTGAGGATTAGTTTTTTGTTTTATTTGACATATTTTGTTTTAGTTTTAGCAGTAGTATGTGTTGGCCTGCAGGCTGCACAGGGGTGCACTATTCATCCTCTTCTCTTCACACCCTCCACCCTTTTTATACCTCTCCTTTGCAATTTGAGACCTACCAGCACTGTAGAGTGCTGGGGATTGTCCGTAGGAGAATGGGGAGGCGGGGGTGGCGAACAGGTGAGGATGAATGAGCGTGGCCACCGGTGCGGGGTTAATTCAGAAGGTGCCTGGGGCAAAATGGAATCAGACGGGTTTCCCATGTCTGGTGCCCATACCCAAGGGCACCGCCGAATCTGGTGGGCAGATAGTCGACAACCTCCGAGGTTTGTCCAACTCGGGCGGTGTTATGCAATGCCAGGTCTGTTAGGAATAAGACTGCTATTATTGCTGATCTTGTTAGCTCAGCTGACCTGGCTTGCATCACCGAGACCTAGCTGGATGAAAATTCTGGCCCCATAGTGGAGGCCATGGTTCCGGCCGGGTATTCGGTGATACACCACCCGAGATTGGACCGCAGGGGAGGGGGGGTTGCAGTCTGTTTTAAGACTAAATTGGGCCTCACGAATGTGGTAGTAGGTGAGGCAGAATCTTTTGAGTGCACAGTTGTAGCAGGTGTAGGTGTTCGAATCATTCTCATCTACCGTCCACCCGGAGATGGGAAATGTTTCTTACAGGAAGTAGCAGACTTCCTTGTCGATATGTCATTTGAGTCTCCCAGATTGATGGTTCTGGGTGACTTTAATGCCTGGATCGATGATGAACTCTCACAATTTGGTAACCACTTCCTTCAACTTATGTCTTCTTTGGGCCTTACACAGGTAGTTTCCACTGCTACACATAGATCTGGGCACTCTCTGGATTTAGTCTTCCTCTTAGGGATTGATTCATCCGACATGGGGGTGGAACCAGTCACTTGGTCTGACCACCACACTGTGAGGTTTAATTTTTGCACCCCCTTAGAAGGCCTTCCCCTGTGGAGATGGTTGGGTACCACCCATTACGAAATATCACTTCTCAAGGCCTTGCTACAGTCCTTGATCTCTCATCCCCCGTGTTGGCTAGCAGTAATCCAGGGGAACTGGTGTCGGCTTATAATACGGCCATTACGGTGGCCCTGGATTTTATTGCTCCTGTTTGTGTGCGCCCCTTATCCCTTCACCCCAGGTCCCCTTGGTTTGATGGGACACTGAGGGAGTTGCGGAGACAGGGGCGAAGGTTAGAGCGGTGCTGGCGCAAGTCCACCCTCGATGCCGACTACCTTAGATTGATGGAACATTATTCTATCTATCAATCTGCAATCACCCATAAGAAGGCAGAATTCCTGTCCAGAGAGATTGCAGTTGCACAGAATCGACTGGCTCAGCTGTTTTGGACTGTGGACAGACTGTGCAACCCAGCCTGTCTACAAGTCCGGAAAGCTTTTTCGCAATTGGAGTGCGAGGAGCTCGCTCGGTTCTTTGCAAATAAGGTGGACAACATCAGGGCAGGCTTGCGTCCAGCAATCTCTAAGGGTGATGTTGTGGAACAGTGCGAGTTCACAATGCCTAGTTTCTCTTGGAGTTCCTTTTCCCAACTGGAGGTCATGGATATTATGAGGATCATCCATAGTGTGCGGCCTACGAGCTGTAGTTTAGATCCTGGACCAACTCCCCTAATTTTGGGTTGTCTTGAGATCGTTGGCCCAGTCATGGTGCAGATAGTCTGGTGTTCCTTAGAGTCAGATGAGTTTCCTAACTCCCTGAAAGAAGCAGTGGTTACACCTCTACTGAAGAAAGTTACTTTGGACCCAAACTGTTTTTCAAACTACAGACCTATCTCTAACCTTCCCTTTTTGGGGAAGGTTATTGAGAAGGTAGTGGCAGCCCAATTGGAAGACCATTTAACCATCCATAATATCTACGAATCCTTCCAGTCTGGTTTCCGTAAAAGATACAGCACCGAGACCGCGCTGGTTTGGGTGCTTAATGATCTTTTGAGGGCGAGGGATCAGAAGAGATGTTCTGTTCTAGTTCTTCTTGATCTCTCGTCAGCCTTTGACACTGTGGATCACCTGATGTTGTTAGCACCCCTGAGGCAAATATGTGGAATGTCAGGAACTGTTTTAAAATGGTTCACTTCATTCCTTACCGGGAGATCACAGAGAGTTGTGTCGAGGGTCTATTCCTCCGCCCCAACTTCTTTGTTGTGTGGAGTGCCTCAGCGTTCAGTGCTGTCATCCATGTTATTCGCAGTGTATATGCTGCCCCTCGGAGATATTATAAGACGGTATGGGCTGAGGTTTCACTGCTATGCAGATGACACCCAGCTATACCTGTCTTTTGCGCCTGACCAGGATGGAGCTCTCTCAATGTTTAATAACTGTCTGGAAGAAATCCGAGGATGGATGGATTCTAGTTGGCTGAAGTTGAACTCAGAGAAAACAGAGGTATTGGTGGTGGACCCTGGTGGTCAGATAATGAGGCCGAATGATGGCTTGCCCTCTGGAATTTTTCTTGATGGTGTGTAACTTCTGACCTCTGAACGGGTGCGCAGCCTGGGGTTGTCCTAGACGACAGGCTGACCTTTCAATCTCAAGTGTCGGCTGTTGTCAGGACTTCCTTTTATCATCTCAGGAATATTGCCAGGGTGCAACACCTTGTTCCGTTTGACTCTTTGCCAACGTTGGTCCATGCCTTTGTGTCCTCGTGGCTGGACTACTGCAACGCCCTTTACTTTGGGCTTTTTGGGGTTGAAATCCGTCACTTTCAGTTGGTGCAGAATGCTGCAGCCAGGGTGTTGACTGGGACAAGGAGATCCAGTCATATTACCCTGGTACTGCGTGAACTGCACTGGCTCCCCATATGTTGGTGAATCACCTTTAAAGTCATTTTATTGACTTTTAAAGCCCTTCGCGATCAGAGTCTGACCTATCAGAAAGAACTTCTGGTGCCTTACTGCCCCGGCCGATCGCTACGCTCGGCTGACAAGGGGTTGTTAGAGGTTCCAAGAGTGAGTTTAAAATCTTCTGGCAGCAGAGCTTTCTCTTATGCAGCTCCCACTCTTTGGAATTCTCTACCTCGCCAGTTGAGGGAGTGCACCTCCTTGGAGGTATTTAAGAAAAATTTGAAAACCTACCTGTGGCGGAGGGCCTTCTTGGACGATTAACTGATATTTGAGTATTAATATTATTTTTCGGATTGTATGGATGATTTTATTGTCGGTTTTTAATATGTGATGTTGCTATGTATTTATTGTATTTATATGTTTTATGTGATACTTTATATTGTGCATTTTAACATGTAAAGCACCTTGATACTTTGAAAGGTGCTTTAAAAATAAAGTTATTATTATTATTATTATTATTTATGCAGATCCTGAAGGGAACCGGATTAATAGATGCTGGCATGCAGGACCTTCTGAGTCCTGTACCTAGGGAAGAATCTGTCGGCCTATACAAGTGTGGTGAGAGATGTCAAGTATTCATGGGTCTATTTCATGGGCTGTGGAAGCACAGGGCCTCTTGGGTCCTGCACACCATGTGGCCACAGATACAGATGCACAGGGCAAAGAGTCCATCTCTCAGCCAGTGCACAGGTTTCTCTGCCACCCACAGGTGCATAGGTGAAAGGCCCTAAGCCAAGAGAAGAGTTGTCTTCACTGTATGGTACCTGGGCCTGTGCAGGCAACCCTGCTCCTTTCTTTAGCAGGCTTGGGGGTGGTGTTGCATAACAATGCCATCCCCCTAGCCTCACCCCATCCAGCTTGCCTACTGAGCGTGCCCCTGAACTTGGCTTACTGGCACAGGATCACAAAGCCCTACCCACTGGGGTAAAGGCTGGCACTACACACAATGTTTCTTAATAATTTTTTTTTTTTTAATTTTGACACCAGTTTTAAAGATAGCCATTTTATGACTCCCCTTATAAATATGACATGGCATTCATAGTATATTGGCTAAAAATGTCATTTTTCACAAGTGTGAAAACATATCTTGTCCAGGATTTAGAAAATGACACCTACCACATTTATCAGGTGGTGTGAAAAAATGGCTATGTTGAATGTTTGGAGTCAAAATATTGAAAATTAGCTAAGTTACAGTGTGAGTGAACATTTAAGTATGTCAATGTTCACTCATAACGTGGTCATTGTACAATATGTTTACAGCAGATTTTCAACTGAGCCTTCTTATGACCCCATTTCATGAACCTGGTATGTGACAATTTTCAAATCCTGCCAAAAATGTGATTTTGTGCAGCGACTGCAAAATCACCCTTTGGCACATACTTGAAAAATGTCAAGTACCTTGTGCATGAGGAGGGGTCACAAAGGGGATTAACAGAGTTCAAGAGAGCAGCATTTTGCAGAAAAAGAGATGTGCAAGGACAAGGGGTCACAATATCAGGTTAGAGAGCGAAGGACTTTGGGGGGGCAATTTGAGGAAGTATTTTTTTCATGGAAAAGGTGGTGGATGCATGGAACAGCCTCCCTGAGGAGGTCATAGAGGCAACAATGATAGGTGAATTCAAGAATGCATGGGACAAACAGAAGGCAACCCTAGTGGTAGGAAGGAGAAGATAGCTGCAGATCAAATAGGATCTCGAGTTTATGAAATGGGGAAATGGGCAGACTAGGTGGGCCAAGCAGTCCTTATCTGCCATCAGATTCTATGTTTCTGTCACCCGACCTCATGAACCCACCAGATGAAAATTGTCAAATCCTGCCCGTAAAGTGATTTCATGCAGCGACCACAAAATTACTTTGAGGTCAAATTAGAAAAATTCCACCACCCTTGTTCATGAGGTGTGGTCCCAAAAAGGCCATGTTGAAAATTTGGTGAAAAAATATTAAAAATCACGAAGTTATGAGTGAAGGTTCAAACCCCACTGCACCTACCTTATTTTCTCATATTACAGTCATTGGTTCCAGTAGCAATATGTGTTTTTGATTGGAGAGTGGATCTACGTCATGGGACATCTTCTTGTGAGTGAGGGTGTGTGGGGTGGTGGGTGCTGAGTGGGGGTTGGGGTGGGGTTTGGGGCCAGACTGGCAATGAATCACTTTCCTTTTTTCTGGTTATTACAAAAAAAAAAAGACAGTGAGGGACTGTTTTCTATTTTCTCAGCTCAGGGATCCATCACTGGGAATAGGGCACCTCAGTGTCAGCTTTGCAGTTCAGCAGCTTTAGAGGTGGGCACCCTTGTGTCACCGCTGTGCTTTTGGGGAGGGGTGCAATCTGGAGGGGAGGTGGTTGGGCAGCTGGTACTGGGGGTGGGCACCCTGGTCTGCTTTTATTAATGGATAGGCAGTGAAATAGGGAAAGATGGGGGAGGGCTGGCTAAGCTGGGAGGAGGAGGAAATTATTATAAATATATAGGCAGATGGCTAGTTCGAGAGAGAGAGAGAGAGAGAGATTGGGGATCACCCGTACACTGCTCCAACTGGAGCCGGCAGCACGACTCTAGCTGCAGCTTCACAATTCAAGAAAGTCCCACTGTTCTCACTAAAGAACAACACAAAATAACTGTAGGTTTTTTCATATTGTTTTTTCATATGAGCCCTCGTTAAGTCTGCTGGCTCACTGCTCCAACTGAAGCTGGCAGCATGACTCCAGCTGTGGCTTCACAATTCACGAAGGTCACACTGATCTCAGAAAAGAACAATAGTTATTTTATATGAGCCCTCTCTAAGCCCTTGCTAAGCCTTCCACCTAGAATTTTAGGGAAGTCAAAAAAACATATTTTGGGGTCATTTTTCAAAAAGAAACTCTTCAGAATCAAGTGAATTGGGTCCCATTTAGCTAGATTCTGATATATATTTTTTTTTACTCGGGCAGCATTTTTATGGTTTTTCAATTTTGTTATTTTTGAAAGATGGCGGCCATGCAAAAAAATATTTTTTTTTCCCCATGAAAGAAGAATTTCGGCTCACAAAAAGAAGATTCTTCTTAGTCAGCCCAGTGATGCAGAGGGCTGAGGCACCCTGGGCACCTTACCTTTCCCATGCTGGTATCCTGGTCTCAGGCCTCTGGGGGTCAGCTTGGGAGGGGCTGGGAGGCAACTGAGCAGCTGCTAGGCAGCTCTCCTCTCCCAGATTGAAAAGACAATCCTTCCCAGCTTTTGGCTGCCACTGAGTGGAGGCTTAGTGGTAGCATCAGGGAAATGCAGGGCTGGTGTTAGGCTGGGTGGGTGGTACAGGGTCTCCAGTTCTGGCATGCATGCCTCCATGTGTAAGCATGACTGTGTCACTGAGTCCCCAGGGAGAAAACCTGGAAAACAAAATGCTATGTACCCCTGTCACCTTATGTGACAGCCTTCAGGACTTTTGGGTCCTGCACCATGTGGATCCCTGGCAGTGTGACAGCAGAGGGAGTGGCAGATGGGGCTGGGAGTTGTGAGTCCAGGGCCAAAGCCAGGTGTAGGTGGTGACAGGAAGGCAAAAAGCTTAATGAAAAAAAAAAGATTCTTCTTTTGTGAGTTCGAAATTCTTCTTTCACATCAGACATATAAATGGAAGACCCTACTGAGCAAGCTCAGAACTGAAATTTCAAAAACTTGTTACTTGGGAACTGATTAATATTTTTTAACCAAACCAAAAAAAAGGCCATGCAGTACACCTGAGAGGAAACTTTATATTTGTTACAACCTATGGGGTAAGAGTGAAGAAAGTGGCCAATATAATTAGAAAAAAGTTGGGCATCCTTAGAGGTACACCACAATTAAATGGTTAACTTAAGAAACTATTGATGTGTGCCAGCCCACTGTCGCGGTGGTAGTGCTACTGCTCACGATGCCACCAACCTGGGTTCAGGAACAAGCCCGGGCTGTGGGAGGACCAGCTGGGGGGAGGATGGCAGAGTATCCCATCGGATGCTCTCCTCCGGGGGGGCACATTCCACTGCTTTACCGACAACTGGGTGCACATGGTGGAGGCGTAGGGGATCTACAGCTGATGGAAGTTGCCTTGCAGTGTGGCGTGGGACTAGCTGCTGCTGGGCACCTCAGCAGCCTATCTCTGCATGCATTTCTGGCAGGGGGTGGGTAGACCAGAAATAGAAAAATGGAGGCACAGGATTGGGAGGATGGAAGTGTCTGCTGGCCCACCACTTCCACAGCTGGGCCCATTCCACCACTCACCTGGAGATGCCCCTAGCCTTCACCTCAGCTGTGGGTGGCCAGACGTCAGCAAGAGGGAGTGCCATGGAGCTGAAGGCACACCCCAGCCCCTGGGGGAAAAGCCAGTGGGCAGCACAGTGGTGTGTCATGGGTGAACTGGGGGTCCCAGTGAACAGTTGGAGAACCTCAGCCGGAAGGTATAAGGGCATTAGGTGGCAGCTAGAAGGAGGTCCTGACCTGGCCTGGAACAGGGAGCAAAAACAAAGTTAAAAAAAAAAAAAATTAACCATTAATGTTTCATAAAGGATGGGCAGCAACCTTCGAGAAGATCTAGTGCAAAGTCTCACCCCATCCAGAAGGAAGTAATTTGGTGCATTCTAAATGGGCTTGCAAACTATGTGGCAGATAAAAATTATACCACATAGTCACAAGAAGCAACTCATTCTTTAATCCAAAGGCTGGTACTAGAGAAAATGTCAAGGGACCTATCATTTCTGATAGTGAAAGGGTTATGAAACAAAGGGAGTATAGGTACTGATTTGACGCCAAACCGAATTTTGAACTGCAGCATTCTTTGTTCCAGACATGTTCTTCTCCAACTGACTCTCACAGAAACTGATGTTACTGATTAACTGCGGTTCAAGTGCCACATAATACCTACTCAGCTACTGTTTTTATGATAGAACTTTTATTACGTGTTTTCAGAGGCTGCATAGTACTGTGCATTTTGTTTTGTGATCTACCTTTTATTTACAGTAATATCATGGCATCTACAAATCAACTTATGTTAGTCTTGTTGCTTGAGGTTAATACTTGTCCTTGGCTAGAAACACTGTTCTGGAATTTGTATATATTGTACTTACTATAGCCAGCCATACTTGATTAATTACAGTGGCGTTCCTGTCTTGCAATAAGATCTGGTTCTTACGCTGACTGTGAGGTACCCAACAGTCTCAGGTTACAGCTTCCTTATCTTCTCTCCCCAGCCCCATCCAATACAGTATCCCAAACTGTCATTGCTGTACCAGAGGGTTGCGAGGGCTGCCTTCTTCTCCTGCTCTGCAATTGGACCCCCCCCAAACCTATGGATGCCACAGCAGTGGTACGAGAAACAAAGGGAGCATAGATACTGATTTGGCACCAGACACACCGTTTGAGGCGTGGCTGTCTCAAGTCAAACCTGATGTTGTCACACTCACACTCACTGAAACTTGGCTTTTCAGTAAGACACCAAACTCTATCATTACTCTTCAGGGGGGTTACAACCTATCAGACAGGACCAGCAAGGGAAATGGATTGGGGTTGCATAATCTACCTTAGGTCAAACCTGCAGGGACATAAAATTGCCTTGAATAATTCTAAGGGTGATTGCAACTGTTGAGCAGTAAAACTACAGTTGGAGAATGACTGCAAACATCTAGTAATCATGACAGTGTATATTCCCCCAAGAAAACAACAGTTAGGCCTCCAGTCGTTTGCCAAACACTACGAGCTTGCTAGCCATAACAGGGAAACCATCATAACTGGGGACTTCAGCTTACATTGGGCTGCCAAGACTAATCACGTGCCTAGGGATTTAGTGTCAAGCCTCTATGTTACTCAAGTTGTAAAAGCCTGTACCAGGACCAATTATAAGTCTGGTACTAGTACCCTCATTGACAAGGTCCTGACCTCCCACCCAGAAGACTGTCAGAGATCATAGTGCTACCAGATGTGCTCAGTTACCACTCTCCAGTCCTGTGTACCTGGTCCGCAAAGCTTGCCAAGGCACCCACAAAAACTATTAACAGCAGGACCCTCCCCAAAAGCCAAATTAATTCAGGGCACACCTAGCTCATATTGACTGAGTTACTTTGACTCTATTCCAGACAAGAATCCCTTGACTTCTTCATTACACGGTTTAATGCTGCCTTCAATAAAGTTTCCCCTTTCAAAAAATGAGAGGTACAATGCTCGTCAGCTGAGTGGGTCACCCCTGCCCTTCAATCCCTATGCCGACAAGGGACAATCTGTGCGCATGTGCTAGAGCCACAAGGTTGCCAGTGGACCAGCAAAAGTATAGGGCTGCACATAGAACTGGAAAAAGGGGGGTGGGGAGTGTCTGTATATATGCAAAAAAAAACATCTTCAGCCCTCCATCTTTAATCCCCCTAAAGTACCTGACATCTCTCTTGAAACAATATGGGTTGAATTGTTAATAAAAAAAAAAGATAAAACTGTCTCAGTAGGTAATTTCTATAGACCTCCTAATTCATGTGATGACTATGATATATCTCTCCAAGGAGAGATTTCTCTTATGGCTGATAATAAGGATGTGGTCAATTTTTATTTATTCATTTTATTTTATTTAGTATACTCTAGGATTACAAGTACCTTTGATCAGGAACTGCTCATTTACAAAGGTTCCACATCAAAGGATGTAGGGTAACATCAATATAAAGGAAACAATAGATACAATTACACTCAAAGTTGACTAAGCATGGTATACAGTAATTTGCAGAGCGAGTCAGCAAAAGCCAGCATGAGTAAGTTTTGAAGGTGAATTGCATATGGAGTGGAGGGAGGCAGTGAGGAGTCAGCAGCAAATGGCCATTGTCAGATGGTAGAGGTGGATAGCATGAGATTGATGATGGTGGCTCAGGCCTAGTGTCAGCTGAGAATGGAGGGGTGAGTAAAGGGTGGAGTAGGGGGGTGGGTGATGAAAAGAGGAGCAAGCGGCAGGAGTACAGACCACCATTGTCTCCGGTAGGAGGTGAAGACCATTGTTTAGGAGAGGCAGTCACACTGCGTGGGTTGAGGCAATGGAGAGTCAAAGTTCCCTTTTAAAGAGACCAAGAGTTGCAGCTGTAAGTGCTTCTTTGTTAAGGGTATTGTACCACTGAAGAGCCTGTGCGAGAATGATCTCTGCCCCGTAGTGGTCCGGCATCTGGAGACCTGGAACATCTGTTGATGAGCTCTCTGTGTAGGTTGGGTGCTGCTGTAGGTGGTAAGGAGTTTTGCCATTCCAGGCGGCATGTGCCCAAGAAGAATTTTTTTGGTGAGTAGACAGGTCTGTTATTGAATTCTACTCAGGAGTGGGAGCTATCCAGCCTGGGCATATAGGTCACAGGTGTGAATTAGGCGGGAGGCACCTGTTAGGAGCCTACAGGCTTTGTTTGATTTTGTTTGGTGATTTTAATTATCTGGGAATTGACTAGAAATTACCTTCAGGGTCTAACCATATGGAAACCCAGTTCCAAGATACACAGGGCCCGATTCTCAAAGCCCTGCATCTGATGCAAGGTGCTTGCACCAAACAGATATGGTGCAAGGTGCATCTTGCATTCAGGGCTGCCTCCACACAATTCACAAAGGTTGCCTGCGTCGACCGCAGGCTGCCTGCCCCAAACAGGGCTTGCGCCAGCCCTGGCCCTGCACTGCCCTGTGACATGGCACTAGGTGGACTGTGCCAGCACAAGCTGCAGCTTGCTATTCACAGACAGCACCCAGTGGGAGAAATTTTAAGTCCCCTTAGACCAGCCAGGGCTGGCATAAGGGGACATAGACATCACTCCCCTGGGTGAGCTGTCCTATGGGTAGTGTGGCATGTCCCACCTCCCCAGCCCCACCGTGCCCCACAAGTGCCACATAGTGGATCCCCATCCAGGTTGTGCCCCTATAGGGGCATCTGGGCAGGAGCGCCCACCCGATCCTCGATGTGCCCCTCAGCATGTTGGTAGTGCCCCCCTCCAGATCCTGGTATCCCAGTTAGTACCAGGACAAATGCCACCAACCCTTCCACTGGTGCCCGTGCCCCCAACCCACGCAGGTAGTGCCCCCCCATCCTCAGACAGAGCAGGGGACTGGCACAGCCCTCCACACACCTCCGCTGCTGGTCCCTAATTGAATGGACCATGCAGCTGATGGTCCAAGGGGCTTGTGGTGAACCCTCCCATGTGCCATGCAGTTACCGCATGGCTGGGGTTGCTGCAAGCGTTGGGTCTTAGGTGCCAGGACTCCTCCTGTACCAGATTCTGGTTTAGGGTCCCTGGCACATGGGGCTTTGGCACAAGCTGCTGTTTGCCACAGCTTGCGCCGAACACAGCCCTGTTCGAGAATCAGGCCCACTATGTTCAGTTGGTCTTAGTCAATTGATGACACACCTGACACGGGCCAACAACACACTTGATCTTATCCTGATAAATATGGAAAAGTTAATCGATAAGATTAACATGAAACCCCCATTGGGAGAAAGTGATCATGTTATAATTGAAGGATCCATTTCACTGCCAACTTCCAGATGTATAAAGGAATTGTAATAAAGCCAATTTTAGATTAATTAACAATTATTTTGAAAAAATCAATTGGGAGAATAATTTACAATACTTGGGGCCAGATTTTCAAAACTTTGCCTGGAGGCTAAATTAGCACTGCCCGGCATGCAAAAATAGCCCAGACCAAATAGCCTGCCATATTCAAAAGGAATAGCCCGGTGCTAATCCTGCTGAATTTAGCATGCTAAGGAAGCCTGACAAACTGGGCTGGGAGTGCAGAGCAAAAATAGCCCGGGAATAAGACAGCACTGAGTATAGCAAACAAGAAACCACTGAATATAGCACCCAGGCAGGCAGTGCAAACACACAGTGGAACACAGTGCAGAGGTCAGACAGCCTGGCTCTGGGACCCATGCAAAGAAACACAGGCCGGAATTAGAACCCAAGAGCTGACCACAGTGCAGAACCCAGTATATGACAAACACAGGCAGGTGAATGACAACAACTAGGACCCATGTGTGAAAACCAAGGAACAGTACACCATGTGAAAACACCTGCAGCAGTAAATGACACAGGACACAGTAAACTGGATAAAGTGGAATGTATTAACAAACAAATGCCAAAGCAACAGGAACAGAACAGTGATGCAAACAGTACAAACAACAGTAAAGTAAACAACAGAAAAGCAATAACCAATAGCAATATGTGAAAAAAGAACACTACAACAACTACCACTACAGGAACAACCACTAAAAGAAATAAAGAAATATTTACAAACACCAGTAACAGAAATGTCAACCCCCCAAATGAACCCCAATACACAACATAACCAGGAATTACCAGTATAAGAACAAAGACAAACAATTCAGGAACACGCAAAACCTATATACAAATATACTGTATTTACAGGATGGCAATGGATAGGGAGGAAAGGGGGTTGTGGACACAAACAGGGAGGAAGGAACAGAGGACAGATGCAAGAAACAGGTAAGAGGGGGAGAGAGCCAACAGAAAAGGGGTGAGGCTTATGGCTGGCCGCTGGACAGTACAGGCAGACAGTCCTCCAAGACTGCAGCCACACGCCGTGTTTCAGCAATTATGACGGCCTGCTGTTCAATCATGGTGCGCTGCTGTTGTGACGATGTGGTGGAGCAGTTTGTGTCCCCTCTCTGTCTCCTTCAGGTGTGGCCCACAGGGAGCTATGACATGGACCTACACAAGAAAAGGGGACACAGTCAGGATGGGACACTGACAAGGCAGCATATTGTACACCCTGGGTGGTAACCCAGGGATGGACAGCATGTCCCAACTGTCACAAACCCCCTCAGCAGGTCAGGCCCTCTACTCCCAAAGTGCCAACCTCCGACCGCAGTCTTGTGAACATTTTAACAGAACAAGGTAACCCTCTTGTCTGTTTTGTGAGTTCGGATCAACCTTTGCTCTCCAGTCTTGGAGGGATTCAAACTGTGAACCTCTTGCTAGAATACCCAATGCACAGGCTCAGATATATCTGTCTTCGGGGGCCAGATATCTTTGCCTACGGGCACCTAACCAGGTGTACAGAAATGAACCCTTAAAAACTTTAATAAAGACCTCAGATTTAAAACGCTTCTCTTTCCAGTTTGGTATCACCATTCAAGCTTATGCCTAGTGTCAGCTATAACCATATATACTGTTCTTGCAAATGAAAGAAAATCAAAGACAGACCAAGTATGCTCCAAAAAGAGTTTTACTAAAATAGATAAAAATATGTAAAACATAAAATACAGAACTATTGTATCACAAGACATACAAATCTCTTAAACAAAACAGGTTTTAACAGTGCAGTTCCTACTACAGTACTTAGTCTCTAAATACCTGCTTAACGTGCTCACAGATGTTTCCTTGTCAGAGTCTAGATAAAAGTGTCTCTGAAGGAAAACAGAATAATAATTAAAAAGCTGTTTTTCCCCACCTATTTTGCATGAGGTCACCTAGCTCCTCCCTGTCAGAATATATAAAAAAATATATATCTATAAAAAAAACAGGATATCTTTTTCAAGTATTAAATTCTGCAATCCTCAGCATGACTCATAGATACATAGATACATAGACAGTGTCGGCAGATAAGGGCCTATGGCCCACCCAGTCTGCCCATTTGTGCTTGTAAGTTCAGTTTGTTTTCCTAGAAGTCTGTTGCACCTTACCCCTGACCTCCAGAATTCCTTTATGTCTATCCCATGCATTCTTAAATCCCGTGATTGTTTCAGCCCCCACCACTTCCTCTGGCAGGGTGTTCCACTTGTCCACCACCCGCTCTGTGAAGAAATTCTTTCTCATGTTTCCTCTGAATCGCCCTCCCTCCAACTCTCATCCCATGCCCTCTAGTCCTGGAACATCTTTTTCGCTTAAAAATAGTGTTTTCCTGCACCCTGTTCCTCCCTGTAAGATACTTGTATGTCTCTATCATATCCTCTCTCCTCCTTTCCTCCAGGGAGTACATGTTCAGTTCCTTCAACCTGTCTTCATAGGACTTGTGATGCAATCCATGCACCATCTTTGTTGCCCTCCTCTGAATTTTCTCTACCCTGTCTATGTCCTTACGTAGGTATGGTCTCCCAGAACTGTACACTGTACTCAGGTGGGGCCTCACTAGTGTCTTGTATAAGCGGAATTATGACCTCCCCTTTTCCTGCTGGTAATGCCCCTGCCTATACATCCCAGCATCTTATTTGCTTTACCTGCTGCCTTGTCACACTGTTTCCCTACCTTGAGGTCATCAGAGATGATAACCCCAAGATCCCTTTCCTGCTTGGTGCATGCTGTATCCTCACCCCCCAACTAATGACATTTCTTTGATCTCATGATAAGCTTCCCCTTCTCATACAGACATCAATGCCTTTATGATTTCACACCATTTTGCTAAACCTGGTTTCCTTCTGAAACATTATAAAATGGATATGCTAAACTCAGGCCTCTTCCAGCCTGTAATTAACTTCTGGCCTGCCATGTAACACCTGGTATCTAAAACCTGTGTGTGTGTGTGTGTGTGTGTGTGTGTGATCTAACATGCTGTTTCAGCATTTTTCATGGGAGACAGTCCATACACATTTTTATATTTACAAAAAATGATCATACAGCACTCAGAACTGGCTGTCCATGTCACAATAACCATGCCCATGCAGTGATACAACACGGGACATAATGCAGAACTGGACACATACCAGTATGCTGAGGCAAGATGGCACAGGCTGCCCCCACCAACCCAGCATACAGGGACAGGTGTGTAATGCCACTGTCAACACTGTGACACACTGCACATCACAAAAACCAGTGGAGCACACAGTGACACAATGCAACCAGACAGCCAGACCCTGGGACTACACAGACGGGGGGCATGGCACAACAAATGGAAGGGATGACCCACTTTGGGACATGCTGCCCAAGGGAACAGACAGCATGGCACACCAACCAGTGGAGTGGCCACAGTCACACCACCGTATGATAGCATGCAGCCCATACAGTAGCCGAGCAGGGAATGTGGCAGTGCAAACACCCACAACAACAGCAGCACACACAAGGCAGAAATGCATGGTCAGACACATGCAACAAAGGAACAACGGCCATGGATCACCAGCAGCGGGACAGCAGTAGTCCATACACATGCCTAGGACAGTGCACATGCTGGCACGGTTCAGCAGTCCCCCCATGGAGAGTACAACACCAGCTACATGAGCGGACACATGGCACACCATGGCACCACAACTGGCCAGCCCCTGCACCCCCGCATGACCTGAACACAGACACCAGGCGCTGCACGGATGGGTGAACAACATCCAGTCGAGGAACGTGGCCCCTTCACCACAGTGGTATGCAACAGGCACACAGGACATGCAGAACCACACATGCCTGTACAACGCTAGGGCCCCAGACCACCAACCCCAGCAGGTACAGTGTACGGCTGCCACTCCACCAGACCCAGGGTCCACTGTGCCATACTGGTAGCTGACATGTACCACCCACATACTGGCAGGGTGTTGCCATGTGCACACCACCCTGCAACACCATATAATGTACACTGACAGAAACACTGGCATGCACCTACAACACGCCGTTCAGTACTGCAGTAACACAAGACCAGGTGGTCACAGACACACATGCCATGTGAACAGAAGAACAGTGAACCAGGGTACCCCATGGCAATGGGAACACATGTTGGCCAGAGCACCACATGCAAGTATACCACCTAGGCCCCAGACAGCCCCACCCCAGCCTCTCCCCACCAGACGCAGTGCACAGATGCTGACATATTCACATACCAAGGTACCAATATACTACATGCCAGCAGAGTATGGCTATTGGCCCATCATGTCTGCTCATGCTGCAGCACCCTGATTGGGAACCATAGCCCTCAATCAGGCCCCTTCCAGTGTTACCCCAGCCCTAAGTGCCACCCCCCCAGGCAAATCAGCCACAGCTGACCACCATCCCCAAACCCATCCCACACTCTCTGGAACCCCTCCACCACAGCAGCCTGCAACAGCACACCAGGATGTGCAGTCCACATTCTACCACTCACACAGTGATGTACCACCCCCTCCCATCCTCCTTAGGCCCCCCCACCCTCTGTCCACCAACAGTGTCCTCTGGTGACTCCACCGTCTGGCAGCCGAATGATCCCATCTCAGCTCACACAACTAACTCCCCTGGGGTACTGGGACACTCCAACCATGTCCTGCCGCTCCATCCCCTCCTCCAGTGAGTCCTGGTTGAGCTCCCCATGTCATATCTCATAGGACACACCCCCCAGGCCCTGGAACATGCTAATTGCTGTCCTGTGAACCCACTCCAGGGGTTGCATGTCCCTCTTGAGGTGTGGCCTCCACAAATGCACAAAGTACTCAGCTTGTAGTCTTCCCAGGCCATAGTACTGTGGCAGTAGCACCTTCCCACCCCATGAGTTATTTCCTCATAGTGGTGCATCCCAGCAGCCAATATGCTCTCATGGCAGCCCTCCTGCAGTGCTCTGATGTATGCATGGCAGCATCCACCTAGGTCACAGTCCCCTGCCGTGGACTGCAATCCATCCCCTCCAGGGTGTACACATAGCTGGGGTGTACCCATACCAGGCGTAGCACCTTGCACATGGAGGATGTACATACCAAGCCACAGGTGCAGGACCACCAATCCAGAGCATCCAGGCCCCCTTGCAGGGCCACACAACTCTCCTCCTCCCCAACACTGCCACCAGCAGAGTGGTGCCTGCTCAGTGCCTCATGCCGCACACAATACCATCCCTGATATCGGAGGTGTAGGCATGATGCAGGAGCGGACCCAGGACTGATCCCTGTGGGACCCCACGCATGACCGCTATAAGTGACAAGATCTCCCCCCTGACCAATACCTGCTGAGTGTGACCTGAAAGACAATGTCCAATCCACCGAACCATCAGTGGGCCCACACCCACCCCCAGTGTTTCCTGTAGGCCAGTGTGAGGGACTGACACGAATGTCATGCTGAGGTACAGGAACAGTACAGCCACTGTCCTCCCCCTGTCAAGTGCTGCTGTCACCCACTGATAGACCACTGCAAGGCGTGTTTCCCATGAGCTACCCAGCACAGGCCCATGCCATCGATCATCTAGGTAACCCATCTCCACTAAGAAACCGCACCATAGGTATGCTCCCCAGTACTGTCACCAACACCGATGGCAGACTAATGGGTCTATGGTACCTGGAACGTCTCCCGATTCTCCGTTATGGATGGCTACAGCATGCACCTGCAAACAATACCTTGGCTCCCTCCAGTCCCCATTGACACGTTGTAGTGAACTGCCATTGGCACAGCCAAGACATCTACCATCACACTCAGTATGGTGGGATGGGTTGCATCAGGTTCTGGGGATATATCCTGTACTAGGGGCCTGAGGATGTCCAACACCCGACTGATAGGAATCTCATCATCTGCCCCCCCCTTCCGCAGAACCAGCCTGACATTACAACCCTGGCCTACCTCCCCCAGCGACTTGTACCACAGTAGGTACCCCAATAGTCAGATGTGCTGCAGCCCCTCTGTTGGAGGTTCCCCTGCCTCTCCCTAGTGAACACTGGGCCAAGGTACACAGACAGGACCTCTGGCTGCTCCCCAGCCCCTTCCACCCACCCCTGGCTGACCTCCAACCATTTAACTGGCCCTTGACTGTCATCCTAACACCAATATACCACACTAGGCTGCACACCCCACTCCGAATCCCCTGTGCCAGCCTATGCCCCTTTCCAGGCCTTTGCCCCCCTCAGCTCTCCCATGACATCCTGTGTGCAAGGCGAACAGTTCCCCAGCCCACTCTCCTCATTTGCATGTACCCATTGTAGCCAGCCTTCACCCCATACCGCCTCCTGGACCAACATGGTGTACCAGACCTACCGCCCGTGCACCTCACCCTTGCACAGTTCCTGGTCACCTCCTGTAGCCCTCACGTCATTGAACCCCCACCTATCCCCCACATCCAAACCATGTAACATCACCAGCATATGCCCCCTGATAAGGTACCCCATGTTCCCAATGTCTGCCCCATCTGTCCTGAACCATGGTGCACCTTGCCACCCCAGCATCCAACACAGGACCATGTGGCACAGGCCATGTTACCAGGCACACAGCCATGTGCTCAGCAAGTACAGCACTGTCAGCCCATGGAACGACCCACCCGTGTCACATTCTGTGCAGTGTGTAGTCAAACAGAGTACTCATGCAATAGGGAGCTATCATCTGCTCTGCTGTCCTCCACATGCTGTTGCATCTGCAGCACCCTCCAGCTGTTCCCTGGGTGTCCCGCTGGTCGCTGCCCCCTTGGCCGCTCTGGTCTCTACGCTCTGCAATAGGAAGAGGGTACAGCACCATTTCTACAACATAATGTATGGGGAGCCCTTATTATGAACTGAGATCAAGCAGATCACAACCTTGTTATGCCAATGTTATGCCTTCACTCTGTTGTTAACCTTTTTTGAGTATGTCATATCAATGTTCTAACAAAGCGGCATGCACACAACTATCAATGGTTTGATGAAACGGGATGCTCACAACAATCACTGTACTGTAAAGTACATCAGTAAAGCAACACAATCAGTGATTACACATTCTTGGTATCCCCTACACTACACAATACAATGTATGGTCTCTGGTTAACAACCACACTGAAAACACATCCCTATGTTGCCATGACATCTGAAAACCTCTTGGGCTGTGCTCTCAAGGTGTACAGTGGTGTCATGGTAACCCCTTGAAGTGTTTACAGTGTGGTTATTGACCAAAGACCATACATCATCCTATGTGTAAGGCCCCATGGTACACCACAGCAGTGTCCACGGTACACAGGGTAGTCCCACGACAACCCCCACTGCCACCGGTGGCTTGGCACAGTGCACACACATGTGCCCCCCCCCCAGCAGGCACACTGTGTCCCCTAGTGACCTGCACCAGACAGTCAATGTTGCAATGGGCCATTGCATGGGCACAGTGCACACTGGGCAGCCAATCATGGCATCTGTGCCATGGACTGTGGCCACATGCATGCGGAGAGTGGCATGGCGACACACACACACACACACACACACACGCAGAAGTAGAGGTGTGCCATAGGCTGGGACACCACCCCTACCACTTTGCGATACTGTGTTCAGCATGCACAGCTGCACTCAGCTCCTGCCTGCATATCTGATCACAGCAGATGCTGCTGGGTGCAGGTGTGCTTGGTGTATGCAACAACTGTGGGTGGCTTCAGTCATGTACGCACCACAGTGCAACACACAGCAGCCAACACTCCCACATGACTTGATGCCTAGTAACCCACACCACCCTCAGCAAGACACCAGCACAGACTGCACATGTCAAATTGTGAAACCCAATCACACCAGCAATGCCCATGGGCCACCTTTGCAGGTATGTATATGGGGCATGAGGGCATGCACAGGCACACCACTCAACACAGTGACACACCAGACTGACTGCAAGCCACCCCATAGGGCACCGGTCCATGGTGCTAGATGTCACCCACCTGGCACGGGCACTGTCCCTTCCTGAACCTTGGTCCTGAACCTCTCCAACAGCTGCTGCTGCCTGTGCCACAGGTCTGCATAACGATGCTGACACTTCTGCCCAATGTGCGGTACCGTATTCCTGTCCTTGCGAACAGATAGTGGGCAGTCAAGACCCACACCAGGCAGGCTGGTCCCCCTCCTGGACCTCTCCAAACAGGTATCGGTAGCGCTACTGGACAAGCTGCACCAGGTTAACTGTCTCTGCCTCATCCCAACGCCTGTCACAGTGCACCACAGCCCTCTGCCTCCATCATCCAGACATGGCCACATGCTCCAGCAGTTCCCTGGACACACCCTGCACCTGCTCCACCAAGTCTGTCTTGTGCCATGCTGCCATGTGCACTAGCACTGCACAACTCAGATGTTTGCGTGATGCACATGTGCGACCCTGCCACGACCCCTATGCTGACATAGCGTGCATGCGCATTGCTATCACGCAAACATCCATAGTATGACGCTAAGCTGCACAGAGCTGGCATGCTTGCACAGACAGAGAACCAACTGCACATGCGCAAGTGATGAGCAATGTATCACAGTGCTGTGCTATCGCAGCAGCGCTGTGCAATGAACCAGCCAGGTAGCCTGATGCTAATGGTTTGCCCGATGCTATACGCTTTGCCTGGCGCTAACACAGGCCGTATTCAAACAGCCTATGTAAATTAGGTTACTTGTGTATGCAGAGGGCAAACAGGGTGATTAGCATATCATTACTGGCTCTCTTGCATGCCAAACAGTCATGATTGCCCGGCAGTGCTAATTAAGGGCAAACAGTGCTCCACCTGTGTTGCTGATAGGGAATGTAGTCTTGTGCATGATTTACTTCAGCAGCACAGAACTCAGGATGTCACAGGAGACACAGCAGGGGCAGGCAGGTATGTATTGCATGAGGGCCAGGCCCATACTTCTTGACTGTCCCTGATTTCCAGGGACGTCCCTCATCTAGCATCAACAGTTTACTCTGTCACTCCTAACATTTGTGTTTCCGTAGCTCAATAGTGGGGATTGTAGGCACAAGATAATGTCAGGCATTCAAGTTATAGGCTTGTTTTTCTGTATGACATGTATTGTGCACTAGGCTACATATAGTACCAATTTTCTGGGTGGATATCTCTAATTATGTAGCTGTGTCCCTGATTTTGGTCCTTTGTCCCTGATACTTTTAAGCCTTGTCCCTGCAGTATGTGGCATGAGGTTGAGAGGTATGGCCGGGCCACAGTCATCCACAGCTATGTGGGCTGGGATACACATATGCTACACATGGGCCTGACAGTGGGCAGGACAAGGCTCTGTATGCGATGATGTACATTTGTCTTGCAGGGGTGGCTGCACATACGCCCTGGCCTGCAGCACTACACCATGGCAGCATCACAAGACCAGCGGACACCTGCTGTTTGTGTTGGCACATATGTTTACAGCAGGGGTTGGGTCACTGCCACTGTCATTGTAGGCCAAGGCCTCTACCACCATAATGGGACTGTTCCTGCACAGTGGGGACATATGGGGCAATGCATGGCATGTGCGTACACACTTTATGGGGGGGGGGCATACTCCTGTGTCATGCATTTCTACTGTCATGGATACAGTACCACACGGGGATCCACACACAGTCCTGGGGTACAGATGTACCATGTCTGCCTACACATCTGCAACACCAGTGTATGGGTGTGCATTGTGCCTGCACCCATACAGGAGCTGGGTGGACTGTTGCCTGGAACATGACACAGTGCTGGGCCAGTGCCACCAGTGGCACATGGGGGTCGGCCAGCCATCTCGTCCTATCATTGGGGTGCATACCATGTTGTGCACTTCCACAGCATGTAGGCCACAGTGCTGGATGTGCACAGGTTCACCATGCCGGTGGATATGTCCGGGGTGGCTGCTGGGACAGGCCCGTACACTCATGACTGCCTGGCCACACATGTGCATGATGGACAGTGCATGGGGCCATGGGCCTGGTGTGCCTGACGGTATCCCACCCATGTCGCCATACAGCTGGCACAGCAGGGGACACATGCCACAGATCACCAGCATAGGCAGTGCCAGTGGGTGCTGCACAGGCACTGATGGCCTCAGCATGTGGTGGTCTGCAGGCCTCCACAGCACTGTGTGTTGCAGTGTGCATGCACTGTTGGCACTGCACACAGGTACGGCATCTGCATGGCAGCCGTGTGTCATGCCATACCCTTTGGATACTGGTACAGATGTGCACTGTTCGTATGCCACTGTGTGTAACCCATGCCATGTCCTCTACCCCACACAGGTGATGCTGCAGGGCAGGAGTGGCTCAGGCTCACAGATTCTCGAAGATGAGCTGCGGGCCCTAGTACGTGCTGTTAAGAAGCAGGAGATGGTTCTGCTGTGCAAAATCTACAGATAGCACTGTGAGAAAAATGTGGGTGAGATCACTGCAGTGGTCAATGCTGTGGGTGGACGTGGCCATAGCACCAATGCCACATGCAAGAGGTGGAATGACCTGCTCTGCAGGGCCAAGGAGGATGAGGCACAATGTCTGATGGAATGGCTGCGGACTGGCAGTGGGCCAGAGCCATGGATCAGTGGGAGTGGACCCACTGATGGTATTGGTGGCCTCTACCCTGAGGCCAGTGGCAGTTGGTGGAGTCGGCGTGGGTGTGAGACACTGCTCACATCACCCAGGGCAGGTATGTCTGTGGCATGTGGCTGCACTGCCTGGCCAACACCAACGGGGCTGTGGCACACCTTTCCACTGTCGTGGGGCAAGCAAGGTTGTGTCACATTGTGGCTGTAGTGTGGGTGCTGCACAGTGGTGTGCATATGTTGGCAGTGCACATGTTGTACGTGCATGTATGGTGTGTGTGCATTGGGGCATTGCTTGCTTTTGCATGGGCTGCACAGTGGGGTGTGCACAGGCATGCTGTGGGGCACACACTGTTGGGGGTACATGTGGTAGTGATAGTGGTGGTGGCTGGTCGGTCTGTTCACTGTACTGGACACTGACATAGTCTCTGTTCCTTTACAGCACTGGGTGCCAAGCAGGCCATGTTCCAGAGGTGCCTGGCACAGTGGTACAGGAGGAGGCAACTGATGCAGTGGAGGTGTGCCCTTCAACCTCAGGCATGGTTGCCTTGCATGGACCTGTGGTGGCCTTGGATGTGGGGACAGTGTTTGGCCACAGACCACAGGTGGCTGTTGAGTATGTCGGATCATCAGAGGAGGATACAGCATTCCTGGAGGCCATAGTAGGCTATGAGGATGCCCAGTCAGAGGTCCTGAGTGGCAAGCCAGTGGTGATACTGACTGTTACCAGCGACCATGGCTCAGAGGAAGCAGAGGACAACACCACCCTGCCAGTGGGAGGGCCTGTCATTGGTGTCATTGGGGTGGGAACAGCGGAGGATGGTCACACTAACTGCATTGGCGGTGTGGGGTTCACAGGCATGTGAACACATTGGTGCACATGGCTGTTGGCCCTGCCACACAGTGTGCCCACTGTACATGTCCTGCTGGCAGCAGGTCACAGTGCTGGACCTGCAGCATACACCACCACCTGCAGTCCCACAGATGCAGCAGCAGCCTGATCGCCAGCAGCTGTCACCACCAGTGCGCACCGTCCGCCCCCGTGCCCAATGGCAGCAGCAGCCTCCACCAACAGGGCAGGTTGCCACCCTCAACCTGCACAGGATGGCCTGGGTGCACAGCCCATGCTCCAGGAGGCCCTGGCTTCACAGATGCAGCCCAGTAGGACCTGCATGACCTGCACAGGAAGCTGTGCCATGAGCTCTCTCAGCTGCGGGAGACGGTAGGCACCACCCTTGCCCGTGCTGAGAAGTGGGCGGAGGAGTGGATGATCGGCATCCTTGCCATCATTGAATGTGGCTTTGGGGGACTCACTGCCACTGTGCAGGCCCATGCAGAGGAGCTGTGGGGGACACTCACTGCCCTACAGGGTGCACCCAGACCCCAGTGTGGACCCCCCCAGTGTGCACCAGTGTGGCACCAGTGCACGCAGGTTGGGTAGCAGCTCTTCCACACCTGTGTCACAGTCTTCCACAGGCATTCCCCAGCTTCGTGGGCACCCTCCCTCCACACCTGTGCATGCCTCTTAGTGTGGCCACAGGCGAACTGCCCTCCCAGCCTCACTTCAGTGCACCCTGACCATGTCCTCAGCACAGAGCACGCCTAGCTCTGTGACATGCACACAGGGGGTGTGTCATATGTGGGGTGGCAGGCGTCGCTGATGGGCACCACCCCATGCATGGGGTGGCCATGTCTCACTCACATGAATGCCCAAGCACACTCACACATCCCTGGTCCCCTGCATGCACACACACCTCCGCAGGCCTTGTTTCCTCACATGCCACCCCATATGCTGACATTTGTACATGACATAGCTGTTCACTCTGCACACTTGCATGACATGCACTTCACAACACACACTGTACCACATCACTATGCCAGTTTGTACATCACCAGAGTGGTTCACTGCTTACACTGTACTGGGTATTCACTACTATTAAATGCACTGTTCATGTAATGTTTGCTGTCTGTGTTGTGTTTACTCACCATCCTCTGGGATAGTGTCTCGATGCTGCTGCTCCTGTGTTTCAGTGGTTCTATGCGGACATGCAAGGATACCGCCTCTTGAGTTGTTCTTCTGTTCCCCTGATCTCTGGCTCTGGCTCAGTGTTGGACTGTTCCTCAGGTTCAAGTGCATGTATCCCATGGTTGAGTGCCATGTTGTGTAGCATACAACAGGCTAGGATGATACGGCATGCCTTCTGAGGCCTGTACTATAAGGCACCGCCTGAGTGGTCTGTGCTATGGAAATGCATCTTTAGCATCCCAGAGACCCTCTCTATTATATTTCTGGTCACAGCATGTACCTCGTTGTCGTGTTCCTTGGCCACTGTGGCCAGCCGAGGTACCAGTGTCAGCAGCCAGGGTCACAGGGGATAGGCACTGTCCCCTGTGAAGAGATGCCAGCTGTTAGTGTTGCTGTCCTGCTATGGTCCTGTTGCTGCTATGTGTCAATACCCCTGCCCCTTACCTGGTTACCCTAGCCGTCCCCTCCTCCCTGTGCTCTTACCCTGTCGGTGGCAGCTCATACTCACCGACTAGGTGCCCACTGGGTATCCTGCCTTCCTCAAATGCCTGGCACAGCTGGGACTGGCGCCAGATGAAGGCATCATGGACACTGCTGGGGTACTGTGCAAAGACATTGCTGATACACCCAATCACATCACACACCACCTGGCAATTGATGAAGTGGTAGCCCTTCCTGTTTATGTACACATCACTGCCATCACCAGGTGGTGCATGGATGGGGACATGGGTGCAGTCAGTGGCACCAAGTATGGCAAGTAGGTGCGCAACTCAATAGAATTGCTGCATGGTTGCTGTGCACTCTGCTGCTGTGCTGGGGAATACAATGAACTCACCGGCATGTGGCAGGAAAGCATCAAGGAACTGGGTCAGGAGGCCCAAGGTGGCAGACTGCGATACCCCAATGGTGTCCCCCGTTGGGTGCTGGAATGTCCCAGTGGTTAGGAAGCACATCATTGCCGTCACCTTTTGCTCAACTGACATGGCATGGCTGCGTCTGGTGTTTGGCTGCAGCTGCTCATGCAAGAGTTCAAATAACTGCCTCAACATTCCCCAGTCCATCCTGTACCAGCCAATGATGTACTTGTCAGGCAGGGTCTCAAAGGAGACTCTGGGCAAGTACCACCTGTGTGCAGCGTATCTCCTTGGCCTGCGGTGTGGGCCTTGTTATGCCTGCTCCCTTTCCTCCTCCTCCTCCACAACCTCCTCCATGAGGTAATGTCTCTGAAAAGCTGAAGCACTCACATACCCAAAAGTGACCGGACACAGAGCTTCTCTTTAAAGAATTTTTATTGCACCCTAATACACCTGACGCGTTTCCGACAAAGGTCCTTTATCAAAGGCTAAAAGTACCACAGAAACATACAAGGTTTAAATACTAAATCATGTCTGACGTCATAATGACATAATACAAATTCATTGGTTCAACAATCAAACACCACCACCTGTTAAAAACAGATATCAGGACATTGAAACAAATCCTATCTATGCATTTATAATATTACTCTTATACATATAATAGATAATTTATTCACCTATCCAAAAAACTAAAATTAATAACATAGCCAAATATTTCTACTTTAAATGTCTATCTATACTCTAAATATGGTTTTAATTCCAAATGAGCATTAATACCAGGTTTTTGAGGAGCTTTTAATCATAAAATCCATTCATTTTCTTTTTTTTTAATTTTATTCTGATAATTACCACCTCTCTGACCATGATAAACTTTTTCAATACCCAGAAACTCAAACTCATGAATTTCATATTTATCTTGATTTTCCGCTATGTGTGCTGATGTGGCATATGTTAAATCCATGAGGTGCAGCACAACTGCATTGCTGAAAATTGCCATGCTAGCTAGCTACCTGGTCTGGCCACTCACTTCTGTGTGGATTGCCCTGGGATAAGACCTGCCTTTTATAGGCGGTAACTAGCACCGCTCTATGTGCCATGCAATGGGGCCTTGCACAGCGCTATCCCTCTGAATATCCCATTGCACCTATATGCATGTACACACCCCCACACTTTGCCCTTTGCATACATTAGGTTTGCCCGCACTACTGTGGCTCTGTAATGGGCTATTTTCATCCTATGAATATGGTGGCCCCATGCTATACCGGCACTATTCCTGTGTAACTGGTTTGCGCGCTGCACAAAGTTTTGAATATCTGGCCCTTGGACTGTGAAGAATCATGGTCATTTACCAAAAAAATTATTTATGAAACAGTTGATAGTCATGTCCCAACCAGAATTAAATATAACAACAAGGGTAAAATTCCACCTTGATTTACTGCAGCAGTTAAAAAATAGATTAAGAGTAAAGAGAAAGCTTACTCCAAACTACAAAAGGAGAACAATGTTACTACAGGTAATTATACTACATATAAACAAGAACAAAAGAAACTAAGGAACCTTATCAAAAGGAAAACAGAAAACTGAATTCAGGATTATTCATACTAAGGACAATTCTAAAGCATTCTTCGGTTGTATTAATAGGAAAAATATCCATAACATGAGATTGGGCAAGTTCTAAATAAAAACTTATTAACTAATAATAACAATGAAAAAGCTTCTGCATTTAACAGTTATTTCTGCTCAGTTTATAACCCTACCCCAAAAATACAAATCTACAGACCAGCTGATGATCCTTTTCCAACACTATTCAACATGGATGATATCTCTGAAGCCATAAATAAACTAAACAAAAATGGCTCACCAGGTCCAGATGGGATTCATCCAAAAAGAATAACAGGTTATATTAACACTCTTTCCTTGCCTATTACAATACTTTCTAATAAATCTGTTTCATCATCGTATGTACCCATGGATTGGAAAAAATCTATGGTTGTCCCTATTTTTAATAAGGGCGATAAAAGTAAAGTAAACAACTACCAGCCCATAAGTCTTACATCTGTCCTATGCAAATTACTAGAGCAATTAATTAAGACGAAAATGTAATCAGAGTTAGCCATTCTTCAGCACACGGATATAACAACATGGATTTAGACCAGGAAGATCATGTACCACTAATTTAATCTTATTTTATAACCAGATTAGTACAAGTTTAGATAATAGGACACCAGTCGATGTTATACTTTTAGACTTCAGTAAAGCTTTCAATAAAGTCCCCCATTTGGAACTTGTTGACAAACTAACTACTATTGGACTATCAAACCAATTAGTCTGTTGGGTTAATAATTGGCTGACCGACAGAACTCAGAAAATTAGAATTAATGGTTATCTGTTCACTCCAGGGAAGTGACTAGAGGTGTCCCCCAAGGTTCCATCTTGGGACCTATTTTACTCAATCTATTTGTGGGGGAGTTACATATAAATATTTATAACCACATGGTCGAATTTGCAGACGACACTAAAATTGGAATGGAAATAAATACATTAAATAAACATTTATCATTAGTCAAGAGCCTAAATACCATTATCAAATGGACAACTGATAATACAATGACACTAAATCAAGACAAATGTGAGGTGTTACATCTTGGTTTTAATAATCCACATTATCCTTATTCTATCGATGGACACACTCTTGATGCAGTCATTAAAGAATGAGACCTGGGTATCATTATCAATAACTCCCTTTCTTCAGCTTCACATTGTAAAAAAATCTCACAAAGGGCAACTAGGTTACTGAACTGTGTTGAAAAGACCTTCACTAACAAAAATGCATATTTTATTATACCCTTATACAGAACATATATACATCCACATTTAGGCTTTTATTCCCCCTTTTGGAACACCAACATAAAGCAAGACATACAACTACTTGAACAGGTTCAGCACAGAGTAACAAAACTGATTCCCAAGTTAAGGAATCAATCATGTGAGGGCAAACTCAAAGTCGCTGGTTTAGTAACTCTCCAAGAAAGAAGAACAAGGGGTGATATTTTCCAGATCTATAAAACACTTCAGGATCCTGCTTTATCAAAAGAATGTAGCTTTCTTTTTCATGATCATCAAATGTCATTAAGAAGTGATAACAAACAGCTAATTATCCCAGATGTCCATACTAATAGAAGGGAGAACCTCTTCTCAATAAGAGCAGCCAGACTCTGGAATGTCCTGCCTCAGGATATTGTAGAGGCAGCCAATTGTGACATGTTCAAACAGAGAATTGATAAACATTTAAACTGGGAAACTCAATGGTGAGCTTCACCCACATTATGGTGGGAGAAATTCCCGATGGGCCTTGGCCTTCTTATGTCTACAACTCTTAGTAATCCTAGTAATTTGTGCGCCAGGGGAAATTAGACAGGCCAGGGCTTCCTGCTTCCAAGAACAGCAGGCTTATAACTGGGGAAATGGGAAGAGGTTCTGGGACAACCTAAAAGACCTCCTTGGGGGGATGGTCCATCTCAGCCAGTGATGCTCGCCAACAATGGGACTGTCACCCTCAACCCTGAGAAGATAGTGAACTTGTTCAACAATGCATTTACTGATCTCAGTGCAGTTCTTCGCTCCAACAATGTGCTTAACCCCTCTCTCCACCCAAACACTGAGAGAAACCCCAACTACCCAAAATTCTATTTCAAATCCATCTCTGTGACAGATACAAAAAGATATGTGAAATGGATCCTGGGTAAGACCAAGATGGCAAGCAATGGCCTGGACATGAAGCTCATTAGCCTAACCCTAGATGAGATTGCTCTACCCATTTCCAAAATATTCAATATCTCCTTACAGCATTCCCAGTTCCCAACTATATGGAAGACTGCTGTGGTGGCTCCCATGCACAGATGTGGGGACCACACATCCATCTCCAACTACAGACCAGTATCAGTCCTGTTCCCACTATCCAAGGCACTAGAGAGGATTGTTTCGGATCAGCTAGTTACATACCTCAGTAAATATAATATACAATGTCACCAGCAGCATGGGTTCAGGAAGCATCATAGTACCAGTACTACCCTAATTCAGTACACAAGCTTCCTTCATGAGGCTCTGGACAAAGGTCATCTAGTGGGCTCTATTTATATTGACCTAACCAAAGCCTTTGACCTGGTCAACAACTCACTGCTGGTACACAAACTCCACTCGATAGGCCTCTCTGATGAATCAGTGACATAGTTCCATAGCTACCTCACTGAACATTCTCAACAAGTAAAGATCAGTGGTGCCCTATCAGATACCAAATGTGTGGTGGTTGGTGTCCCTCAGGATCAATACTGAGCCAATGCTCACAATCCCAGCTCCAAACCATTGAATGTGCATGGTATTCAGATACATAAGAAAGCAAACAACGGCACCATTTAACTAACAGTATACTGTTAAAACATTGACTGAATTTTTTGGCCGCAATTAGATGCTGCAATAAGGCTGGGGTGATCTTGATTTTAGATCGCCCCTCAGTCATGCTGCTCTGTGCACCACACTGTTTCTACCTCCGGGCATGCCCACCCTGGGATTGTTGTATTCATTTTTGGGGGCAAAGCCCCCAAAACAGGGTGTTCCTGGGACAGCGCTTTGGCACTATGCATTTAGGAGCCACAATACCTAGCGCCCTAATCCCAGGTGGCATATTGTTTTCGCCATATCGGCATTGACAAAATGATTGTCACAATCGATATGGGTGAACCTTCAACTATGCATAAACAAGCTTTATTTGGGCAAAATAATAAACTGCCACAACTCTGGTAACAAACCTCGACCACTTTTGCAGTCTCACTGCATCATCAGGAGGATATCACATGCCAGCATAGAATCCATACAAAAAGCTGCAGTTAAAGTGACAGTGCTTCTAAAATTAAAAACAATGCTGACATGAACTTAATTGAATGGTGCCGTGTTTGTTGCTTTCTCATCAATACTGGACCCCTTACTTTTCAGTCTTTTATGAATAATCTATCGATGCCTGCCCATCCTCAAAAGTATCTTTAAGAGGATGACGCTGTCATCTATACCAGTGTGCCCTGCCAGGATTTGCTGACTAGAAATCTTTAGCGCAGTTCTGGGTCCCTGGAGGTGTGATTTAGGCTAAACAAACAGGTCTTGAATTACAAAAAGACCAAAGCTATGCTGTTTTACAGTGCCTATGCTAGGAAAAAATCTCTACCCTTTTACCATTGTCAATGAAAAGATGATAGGACCGAATCAGGTCAGCTCTTTTAAATACTTAGGGATCACCACAGATGATACTCTGTCCTTTGAACTTCACATAGATATCATGGACAACTCAATCAATAGAAAACTGGGTGTCCTATACAGGAATGGGCATAACCTCTCTCCAGAAGCTAAGCGCTTTGCCATAAATGGCAATGTCCTTCCCATAATTGACTATGGCCTTGCAGTCTATACAGCAGCCCCTGATAATGTTTTAAGAGGGTCATGCTGGTCCTTAACAAGGCATGCCACTTTCTATGAGGAGCACATAGGCTCACAGACACCTGCTCCCTCTATGCACACACTAACTGGCCTCCCCTCCAAAGCAGGATTAAATATCAAACATGCCTACAGGGGGGAAAAAAGCACTTCTGGGTCTCACTCCTCCATCAATCTGAAACTTGCTGTTTCCTGCCGACTACCACTAAACTACTAGGAGAATAACTAGAAATGTGCTCTCTGTCTCTTACCACAGAACTAGCCTAGCCATGCGTGCCTTCATCATCAGGGTCCCGCACTGGATAAATGAGTTGCCTGATTTTCATACTGTCTCCCCAAATTATCACCATTTAAGAAAAAGCTAAGACTGGCTCTCACACCTAGCCCCATCTGTGACTGTCACAAATGAACCACTCTCACTTCACCTTCTTTACGCACCTCCTGTTACTTTCACCCTGCCCAGCCCAGCCACAGACTGTCGATACAGTACTACTGCTCCTCAGTTTTCTTGACAATGCTCCGTATCAGCTGCCTAAGATTATGCCATGATTGAATTGCCTTCTTTATGTCTCTGTATTGCATGAATGTCTTCATTGTTTTCATTGTGCCAAAGACGAGGAACCTTTGTAAATGAACACTTGTGCTCAAAGGTATATTCTGATATATTTAATAAACAAATAAATAAAATATATGTACTTACATGCTCATGTGGCAGTTATTATATTGGCGGTAGTAAAGACCCCTCAGGACTAGATTAAATGTACATGTACAAGCCATTAGAAATAACAAACATTTGTCAATGCCAAACATTGGTTGCTTCTTAAAACCCAGCAGCCTTTTTTTTCAGAAAGTCTCAAAGTATAGATTATAACTAGGGCTCAGATATTCAGACTGCACTGGGCAGTGGTACAAGCCTGGCTGCAGTGCAACTGAGATGTGCCAGGCCAGGACCAGGTGATATTCAATGGTGATTTGCCATGGTGCAGCACTGTTGAACATGGCAAGGTTGGTGCACATACTGCGCATGATGCAGTGGCACTGCACTGGTGCAAGCCACAGATAGGGAGCACGGGGTTGCGCCAGCACAAGTGTAGTTGCGCTAGGTGCAACACCCACGATATTCAGCCGGGTGCATGCAAATGAGACCATAATATTTGCAAGGCACAAATGGGGCCATTTGCATGTCATTATGGCTCCATTTGCATGCCTTGCACAGGGCAGCCCGGCGACTTGTACCTGGTGCCCTGCACAGGCGCGCCATGCGGCAGGGGATCCCGGGCATCCCCGCCCCAGCCATGATTGCATGGTAAATGCTGAGAAATATATCCCTGGTAGTCATCCCCGAGTCCCCGATAAATAAAGACATGACCATCCATGGTGGTCTAGTGGTCCCCTCTCCCAACCAAATCCCTGATTCCCCATCCATGATCCATGTCATTATGACCATCCCTGGTGGTCTAGTGGACCACCCGCCGTTGCTACGATCATGGTAAAACCCTGTAATGGAATGCCTGGTGATCCAGTGGCACCTCTAACCCCTCCCACCCACACGAAACTGCTTTTCCACCCTGCTCACCCCGTCATCGGCAGATGGCAGCATACCACCCGCATACCACCTGGCCGCCTGCTGAAAGACAGGTACAGTATGGGCTGTAAGCCCATTGTCCTCAGTGTAGACTAATGGGCTTGCAGGCATATTGATTAGACAGTCTCCAAATATGTGAAAAGTCATTCACAGATTTGGGATCGCTTAGTACAGTATGTCCCTGTGCCCATTGGTCCACACTGGGGACCAATGGGCTTACAGCCCATATTGTACCTGCTGTCCGGTGGGCAGCTGGGTGGCATGGGTGGGATTCTGCTGCACGCCAGGACGGGGAGTGGGGGGGCAAGAGGTTCTGTGTCGGTGGAGGGGCGGGGTACCACTGGATCACCAGAGCATTCCATTACAGGGTTTTACTGTGATTACGGTAACAGGTGGGGAGTCCACTAGACCACCAGGACAGTCATAATGACATAGAGCAGGGAATCGGGACTTGGTGTGGGGGGGACCACTAGACCACCAGGGATAGTCATGTCTCTTCTTTATCAGGGACTTGGGGACTGGGGGGGGCACTAGACTACCAGGGATATATATCTTTCAACATATACTGCGCAATCATGGCTACAGGCGGGGGGGTTCCACTTGACCATCAGGGATCAGTGTGTGCTTGAGGACAGTGTTCTGGGCAGTTGGCCACCCATGGCTAGGCTGCTGTGTTCTGTCCTGCAATGTTGCAGCCCGCCTGTTGGTGGCTGGAAAATGTTTTTACTCTGCATGGGCTCAACTTTGAGCCTCCCTATGTGGCGCAGTACAGGGCTGCGCCAGCATATGTGCCACACATCCCAGGCTGAATATTAGGATGTGCTGCATATGCATGGGCACACCCACTGCAGCTGCGCTGCATAGGATTACATTGTACCTGGTGCATCTGGATTTGTGCTGCGCTGGGCAGCTCTTTCAATATCCCACTAGGGCTCAATGCGGGGTTGCGCCAGCGTAACTTTGTTGCGCCAGGCTCAACCCCTTTGAATATCCAGGCCTGAATGTACATGCACTGTAAACAAATAACATTACACACCTTTAACTGCCTTTAAACCCCTTCAACTTGCCAATTAATATGTACCTCATGGAGCTCAGCTCTCTACTTCTGGGTTACTGTGACTATTTCCAAAGATGAACTCCAGCAGTTTGTTTTAACCAGCCTTCCCTTCCATAAATACTGAGGTTCTGCCTAAGGTAGGTTTAGATAATACACCCTTTCTCTTGCACAGCTGAAACAGCAACAGGATGACTCCTGAAACAAATCATATTTTGAAGTCAGCATTTAAATGTTATGAGCAAGTCTAAAAACACTGGCCCACACCAATGTTATTTTACCACCTTGCATGCAAATGCCACAGATTCAAAACATTTGAAAATGAAAGCAGTTCCTCACTTTTGGCTAGATCAAAACTCTTCAAAGTTTTCCAACTCACTTTATCAAACAAGCATTTGTCAATGCTGAGTGTTTTCTTGCATGGTATATGAAGGGTGTACTGTTCTAGAGGAACGAGCAATGGAGGGTGCAGGGTGGCAGCATGTAGAGGGGGGAGGGAGGGAGAGTGTAACTGGATGCCAAGATGGGAAATGGAGGGTGCAGGGTGGCAGCATGTAGAGGGGAGGGAGTGGGAGAGTGTAACTGGATGCCAAGATGGGGAATGGAGGGTGCAGGGTGCAGGCATGTAGAGGGAGGGAGGGAGTGGGAGAGTGTAACTGGATGCCAAGATGGGGAATGGAGGGTGCAGGGCAGGCAGCACACAGAGGGAGGGAGGGAGCGGGAGAGTGTAACTGGATGCCAAGATGGGGAATGGAGGGTGCAGGGTGGACAGCACACAGAGGGAGGGAGTGGGAGGTTTAACTGGATGCTGAGATGGGGAACGGAGGGTGCAGGGCAGACAGCACACAGAGGGAGGGAGTGGAGGTTTAACTGGATGCTGAGATGGGGAACGGAGGTGCAGGGTGGACAGCACACAGAGGGAGGGAGGAGGGTTTAACTGGATGCTGAGATGGGGAATGAGGGCAGGTGGACAGCACAGAGGGAGGGAGTGGAGGGTTTAACTGGATGCTGAGATGGGGAATGGAGGGTGCAGGGTGGACAGCACAGAGAGGAGGGAGTGGAGTGGGAGGTTTAACTGGATGCCAAGATGGGGAATGGAGGGTGCAGGGTGGCAGCATGTAGAGGGAGGGAGGAGGGAGAGTGTAACTGGATGCCAAGATGGGGAATGGGGTGCAGGCTGGACAGCACACAGAGGAGAGAGGGGAGGGTTTAACTGGATGCCAAGTTGGGAATGGAGGTGCAGGGTGAGCAGCACACAGAGGGAGGGAGTGGGAGGTTTAACTGGCTGCTGAGATGGGGAACGGAGGGTGCAGGGTGGCAGCATGTAGAGGAAGGGAGGGAGCGGGAGGGTTTAACTGGATGCTGAGATGGGGAACGGAGGGTGCAGGGTGGCAGCATGTAGAGGAAGGGAGGGAGTGGGAGAGTGTAACTGGATGCCAAGATGGGGAATGGAGGGTGAAGGGCAGACAGCACACAGAGGGAGGGAGTGGGAGGGTTTAACTGGATGCTAAGATGGGGAACGGAGGGTGCAGGGTGGACAGCACACAGAGGGAGGGAGTGGGAGGGTTTACTGGATACTGAGATGGGGAATGGAGGTGCAGGGTGGACAGCACACAGAGGGAGGGAGTGGGAGGGTTTAACTGGATGCTGAGATGGGGAACGAGGTGCAGGGTGGACAGCACACAGAGGGAGGGAGGGGAGGGTTTAACTGGATGCCAAGATGGGGAATGGAGGGTGCAGGGTGGACAGCACACAGAGGGAGGGAGTGGGAGGGTTTAACTGGATGCTGAGATGGGGAACGGAGGGTGCAGGGTGGCAGCATGTAGAGGGAGGGAGCGGGAGAGTGTAACTGGATGCCAAGATGGGGAATGGAGGGTGCAGGGTGGCAGCATGTAAATGAGGGAGTGGGAGGGTTTAACTGGATGCTGAGATGGGGAATGGAGGGTGCAGGGTGGACAGCACACAGAGGGAGGAGTGGAAGGTTTAACTGGATGCTGGGATGGGGAATGGAGGTGCAGGGTGGCAGCACACAGAGGGAGGGTGGGAGGGTTTAACTGGATGCTGAGATGGGGAATGGAGGTGCAGGGTGGACAGCACACAGAGGGAGGGAGTGGGAGGTTTAATTGAATGCCAAGATGGGGAATGGAGGTGCAGGGTGGACAGCACAGAGGGAGGGGAGGGAGGGTTTAACTGGATGCCAAGATGGGGAATGGAGGTGCAGGGTGGACAGCACACAGAGGGAGGAGTGGGAGGGTTTAACTGGATGCCAAGATGGGGAATGGAGGTGCAGGGTGGCAGCATGTAGAGAGGGAGGGAGGGCGGGAGAGTGTAACTGGATGCCAAGATGGGGAATGGAGGGTGCAGGGTGGCAGCATGTAGAGGGAGGGAGGGAGTGGGAGGGTTTAACTGGATGCCAAGATGGGGAATGGAGGGTGCAGGGTGGACAGCACACAGAGGGAGGGAGTGGGAGGGTTTAACTTGATGCTGGGATGGGGAATGGAGGGTGCAGAGCAGACAGCACACAGAGGGAGGGAGTGGGAGGGTTTAACTGGATGCTGAGATAGGGAAGGGAGGGTGCAGGGTGGCAGCATGTAGAGGGAGGGAGCGGGAGAGTGTTACTGGATGCCAAGATGGGGAATGGAGGGTGCAGGGTGGCAGCATGTAGAGGGGGGGGTGGGAGGGTTTAACTGGATGCTGGGATGGGGAATTGAGGGTGCAGGGCAGACAGCACACAGAGGGAGGGAGTGGGAGGGTTTAACTGGATGCTGAGATGGGGAACGGAGGGTGCAGGGCAGACAGCACACAGAGCGAGGGAGTGGGAGGGTTTAACTGGATGCTGAGATGGGGAACGGAGGGTGCAGGGTGGACAGCATGTAGAGGGAGGGAGTGGGAGGTTTAACTGGATACTGAGATGGGGAATGGAGGTGCAGGGTGGCATGTAGAGGAGGGAGTGGAGGGTTTAACTGGATGCTGAGATGGGGAACGGAGGGTGCAGGGCAGACAGCACACGAGGGAGGAGCAGGAGAGTGTAACTGGATGCTGGGATGGGGAATGGAGGTGCAGGGCAGACAGCACACAGGAGGGAGTGGAAGGTTTAACTGGATGCTGTGATGGGGAACGGAGGTGCAGGGCAGACAGCACACAGAGGGAGGGAGGAAGGTTTAACTGGATGCTGAGATGGGAATGGAGGTGCAGGAGCAGACAGCACAGAGGGAGGGAGTGGGAGGTTTAACTGGATGCTGAGATGGGGAATGGAGGTGCAGGACTGACAGCACACAGAGGGAGGAGTGGGAGGTTTAACTGAATGCCAAGATGGGAATGGAGGGTGCAGGGTGGCAGCATGGTGAGGAGGGAGGAGCGGAGAGTGTAACTGAATGCCAAGATGGGGAATGGAGGGTGCAGGGTAGACAGCACACAGAGGGAGGGAGGGAGGGTTTAACTGGATGCTGAGATGGGAATGGAGGTGCAGGGTGGACAGCACACGAGGGAGGGAGTGGGAGGATTTAACTGGATGCTGAGATGGGGAATGGAGGTGCAGGGCAGACAGCACACAGAGGGAGGGAGGGAGGGAGGGTTTAACTCAATGCTGAGATGGGGAATGGAGGGGCAGGGTGGCAGCATGAGAGGAGGAGGGAGTGGAGGGTTTAATTGAATGCCAGGATGGGGAATGGAGGTGCAGGGTGGACAGCACACAGAGGAGGGAGTGGGAGGGTTTAACTGGATGCCAAGATGGGGAATGGAGGGTGCAGGGTGGACAGCACACAGAGGGAGGGAGGGAGAGTTTAACTGGATGCAAAGATGGGGAATGGAGGGTGCAGGGTGGACAGCACACAGAGGGATGGAGTGGGAGGGTTTAACTGGATGCTGAGATGGGGAATGGAGGGTGCAGGGTGGCAGCATGTAGAGGGAGGGAGGGGAGGTTAACTGGATGCCAAGATGGGGAATGGAGGGTGCAGGGCAGACAGCACAGGAGGGAGGAGTGGAGGGTTTAACTGGATGCCAAGATGGGGAATGGAGGTGCAGGGTGGACAGCACACAGAGGGAGGGAGGGAGGTTTAACTGATGCTGAGATGGGGAATGGAGGGTGCAGGGTGGACAGCACACAGAGGGGGAGGGAGGGTTTAACTGGATGCTGAGATGGGAATGGAGGTTGCAGGGTGGACAGCAGAGGGAGGGATGGGAGGGTTTAACTGATGCTGAGATGGGGAACGAGGGTGCAGGGCAGACAGCACACAGAGGGAGGGAGTGGGAGGTTTAACTGGATGACTGAGATGGAGAATGGAGGGTGAAGGGCTGACAGCACACAGAGGGAGGGAGTGGGAGGTTTAATTGAATGCCAAGATGGAGAATGGAGGGTGCAGGGTGGACAGCATGCAGAGGGAGGGAGTGGGAGGGTTTAACTGTTTGCTGAGATGGGGAATGGAGGGTGCAGGGCAGACAGCACACAGAGGGTGGGAGTGGGAGGGTTTAACTGGATGCTGGGATGAGGAATGGAGGGTGCAGGGTGGACAGCACACAGAGGGAGGGAGTGGGAGGGTTTAACTGGATGCTGAGATGGGGAATGGAGGGTGCAGGGTGGCAGCATAGAGGGGAGGGAGTGGGAGAGTTTAACTGGATGCCAAGATGGGGAATGGAGGTGCAGGGTGGCAGCATGTAGAGGGAGGGAGGGAGGGAGGGTTTAACTGGACAAGATGGGGAATGGAGGGTGCAGGTGGACAGCACACAGAGGGAGGGTGGAGGGTTTAACTGGATGCTGAGATGGGGATGGGGTGCAGGGGACAGCACACAGAGGAGGGGAGTGGAGGGTTTAACTGGATGCTGAGATGGGGAATGGAGGGGGCAGGTGGGCCACAGTAGGGAGGGGGGAGGGTTTAACTGATGCTGAGATGGGGAATGGAGGGTGCAGGGTGGACAGCACACAGAGGGAGGGAGGGGTGGAGGTTTAACTGGATGCTGAGATGGGGAAACGAGGTGCAGGGTGGAAAGCATGCAGAGGGAGGAGTGGGAGGGTTTAACTGGATGCTGAGATGGGGAAATGGAGGGTGCAGGGCAGACAGCACACAGAGGGAGGGGAGTGGGAGAGTTTAACTGGATGCTGGGATGGGGAATGGAGGGTGCAGGCAGACAGCACAGAGGGAGGAGTGGGAGGGTTTAACTGGATGCTGAGATGGGGAATGGAGGGTGCAGGGCGGACAGCACACAGAGGGAGGGAGTGGGAGGGTTTAACTGGATGCTGAGATGGGGAATGGAGGGTGCAGGGTGGACAGCACACAGAGGGAGGAGGGAGGGTTTAACTGGATGCTGAGATGGGGAATGAGGGTGCAGGGAGACAGCACACAGAGGGAGGGAGGGAGGGTTTAACTGGATGCTGAGATGGGGAATGGAGGGTGCAGGGTGGACAGCATGTAGAGGGAGGGAGGGAGGAGGTTTAACTGGATGCCGAGATGGGGAATGGAGGGTGCAGGGTGGCAGCATGTAGAGGGAGGAGGGAGGGGAGGTTTAACTGGATGCCAAGATGGGGAACGGAGGGTGCAGGGCAGACAGCACACAGAGGGAGGAGTGGGAGGTTTAACTGGATGCTGAGATGGGGAACGGAGGGTGCAGGGTGGACAGCACACAGAGGGGAGGGAGTGGGAGGGTTTAACTGGATGCCAAGATGGGGAAATGGAGGTGCAGGGTGGACAGCACACAGAGGGAGGGAGTGGGAGGTGTAACTGGATGCCAAGATGGGGAATGGAGGGCAGGGTGGCAGCATGTAGAGGGAGGAGGTAGGAGAGTGTAACTGGATGCCAAGATGGGGAATGGAGGGTGCAGGGCAGACAGCACACAGAGGGAGGGAGTGGGAGGGTTTAACTGGATGCCAAGATGGGGAATGGAGGGTGCAGGGTGGACAGCACACAGAGGGAGGGAGGGAGAGTTTAACTGGATGCTGAGATGGGGAATGAGGGTGCAGGGTGGACAGCACACAGAGGGAGGGGAGGGAGGGTTAACTGGATGCTGAGATGGGGAACGGAGGTTGCAGGTGACAGCACACAGAGGGAGGGAGTGGGAGGGTTTAACTGGATGCTGAGATGGGGAACGGAGGGTGCAGGGCAGACAGCACACAGAGGGAGGGAGTGGGAGGGTTTAACTGGATACTGAGATGGAGAATGGAGGGTGAAGGGCAGACAGCACACAGAGGGAGGGAGTGGGAGGGTTTAATTGAATGCCAAGATGGAGAATGGAGGGTGCAGGGTGGACAGCATGCAGAGGGAGGGAGTGGGAGGGTTTAACTGTTTGCTGAGATGGGGAATGGAGGGTGCAGGGCAGACAGCACACAGAGGGAGGGAGTGGGAGGTTTAACTGGATGCTGAGATGGGAATGGAGGTGCAGGGTGGCAGCATGTAGAGGGAGGAGGGAGGAGGGTTTAATTGAATGCCAAGATGGGAATGGAGGTGCAGGTGGACAGCACGCAGAGGGAGGGAGTGGAGAGGTTTAACTGGATGCTGAGATGGGGAATGGAGGGTGCAGGGCAGACAGCATGCAGAGGGAGGGAGTGGGAGGGTTTAACTGGATGCTGAGATGGGGAAATGGAGGTGCAGGGTGGCAGCATGTAGAGGGAGGGAGTGGGAGGGTTTAACTGGATGCTGAGATGGGTAACGGAGGGTGCAGGGTGGACAGCACACAGAGGGAGGGAGGGAGGGTTTAACTGATGCTGAGATGGGAATGGATGGTGCAGGGCAGACAGCACACAGAGGGAGGAGTGGGAGGGTTTAACTGGATGCTGAGATGGAGAATGGAGGTGCAGGGTGACAGCACACAGAGGGAGGAGTGGGAGGGTTTAACTGGATGCTGAGATTGGAAATGGTGGTGCAGGGCGGACAGCACACAGAGGGAGGGAGTGGGAGGGTTTAACTGGATGCTGAGATGGGGAACGGAGGGTGCAGGGTGGCAGCATGTAGAGGGAGGGAGCGGGAGAGTGTAACTGGATGCCAAGATGGGGAATGGAGGTGCAGGGTGGACAGCACACAGAGGGAGGACGTGGGAGGGTTTAACTGGATGCTGAGATGGGAATGGAGGGTGCAGGGCAGACAGCACACAGAGGGAGGGAGTGGAGGTTTAACTGGATGCTGAGATGGGAATGGATGGCAGGGTGGACAGCACACAGAGGGAGGGAGTGGGAGGGTTTAACTGGATGCTGAGATGGGGAATGGAGGTGCAGGGCAGACAGCACACAGAGGAGGGAGTGGGAGGGTTTAACTGGATGCTGAGATGGGGAACGGAGGGTGCAGGGCAGACAGCACACAGAGGGAGGGAGTGGGAGGTTTAACTGGATGCTGAGATGGGGAACGGAGGTGCAGGGTGGACAGCATGCAGAGGGAGGGAGGGGAGGGTTTAACTGGATGCTGAGATGGGGAATGGAGGGTGCAGGGTAGGCATGAGGAGAGGGAGTGGGAGGGTTTAACTGGATGCTGAGATGGGGAACGGAGTGCAGGGCAGACAGCACACAGAGGGAGGGAGTAGGAGGTTTAACTGGATGCTGGGATGGGGAATGGAGGGTGCAGGGCAGACAGCACACAGAGGGAGGGAGTGGGAGGGTTTAACTGGATGCTGAGATGGGGAACGGAGGGTGCAGGGCAGACAGCACACAGAGGGAGGGAGTGGGAGGGTTTAACTGGATGCTGAGATGGGGAACGAGGGTGCAGGGTAGACAGCACACAGAGGGAGGGAGGAGGGTTTAACTGGATGCTGAGATGGGGAATGGAGGGTGCAGGGTGGACAGCACACAGAGGGAGGGAGTGGGAGGGTTTAACTGGATGCCAAGATGGGGAATGGAGGGTGCAGGGTGGGCATGTAGAGGAGGGAGGGAGCGGGAGAGTGTAACTGGATGCCAAGATGGGGAATGGAGGGTGCAGGGTGGCAGCACATAGAGGGAGGGAGTGGGAGGGTTTAACTGGATGCTGAGATGGGGAATGGAGGGTGCAGGGTGGACAGCACACAGAGGGAGGGAGTGGGAGGGTTTAACTGGATGCTGGGATGGGGAATGGAGGGTGCAGGGGACAGCACACAGAGGGAGGGAGGGGGAGGGTTTAACTGGATGCTGAGATGGGGAATGGAGGGCAGGGTGGCAGCATGTAGAGGAGGGAGGGAGGGAGGGTTTAATTGAATGCCAGGATGGGGAATGGAGGGTGCAGGGGACAGCACACAGAGGGAGGGAGGGAGGGTTTAACTGGATGCCAAGATGGGAATGGAGGTGCAGGTGACAGCACACAGAGGAGGGAGTGGGAGGTTTAACTGGATGCAAAGATGGGAATGGAGGGTGCAGGGTGGACAGCACACAGAGGAGGAGGGGAGGTTTAACTGGATGCTGAGATGGGAAATGGAGGGTGCAGGGCAGACAGCACACAGAGAGGAGGGGAGGTGTAACTGGATGCTGGGATGGGAATGGAGGGTGCAGGGCAGACAGCACACAGAGGGAGGGAGTGGGAGGGTTTAACTGGATGCTGAGATGGGGAAATGGAGGGTGCAGGCTGACAGCACACAGAGGGAGGAGTGGGAGGTTTAACTGGATGCTGAGATGGGAATGGAGGGTGCAGGGCAGACAGCACACAGAGGAGGGGAGGGAGGGTTTAACTGGATGCTGAGATGGGGAATGGAGGTGCAGGGCAGACAGCACAAAGAGGGAGGGAGTGGGAGGGTTTAATTGGATGCTGAGATGGGGAACTGAGGGTGCAGGGTGGACAGCACAGAGGGAGGGAGTGGGAGGGTTTAACTGGATGCTGAGATGTGGAATGGAGGGTGCAGGGCAGACAGCACAGAGGAGGGAGTGGGAGGGTTTAACTGGATGCTGGATGGGGAACGGAGGGTGCAGGGCAGACAGCATACAGGAGGGAGGGAATGGGAGGGTTTAACTGGATGCTGAGATGGGGAATGGAGGGTGCAGGTGGACAGCACACAGAGGGAGGGAGTGGGAGGGTTTAACTGGATGCCAAGATGGGAATGGAGGGTGCAGGGTGGACAGCACACAGAGGAGGGGAGCGGAGAGTGTAACTGGATGCCAAGATGGGGAATGGAGGTGCAGGGTGGCAGCATGCAGAGGGATGGAGGTAGGGAGAGCGTAACTGAATGCCAAGATGGGGAATGGAGGGTGCAGGGCAGACAGCACACAGAGGGAGGGAGTGGGAGGGTTTAACTGGATGCTGAGATGGGGAATGGAGGGTGCAGGGTGACAGCACACAGAGGAGGGTGGGAGGGTTTAACTGGATGCTGAGATGGGAATGGAGGTGCAGGGTGGACAGCACACAGAGGGAGGGAGGGAGGTTTAACTGGATGCTGAGATGGGGAATGGAGGGTGCAGGGTGGACAGCACAGAGGGGGAGTGGGAGGGTTTAACTGGATGCTGAGATGGGGAACGGAGGGTGAGGGGCAGCACACAGAGGGAGGGAGTGGGAGGTTTAACTGGATACTGAGATGGAGAATGGAGGGTGAAGGCAGACAGCACACAGAGGGAGGGAGTGGGAGGTTTAATTGAATGCAAGATGGAGAATGGAGGTGCAGGGTGGACAGCATGCAGAGGGAGGAGGGAGGGTTTAACTGTTTGCTGAGATGGGGAATGGAGGGCAGTGACAGACAGCACAGAGGGAGGGAGGGAGGGTTTAACTGGATGCTGAGATGGGGAATCGGAGGTGCAGGGTGGCAGCATGTAGAGGGAGGGAGGGAGTGGGAGGGTTTAATTGAATGCCAAGATGGGGAATGGAGGATGCAGGGTGGACAGCATGCAGAGGGAGGGAGTGGGAGGGTTTAACTGGATGCTGAGTTGGGGAATGGAGGTTGCAGGGCAGACAGCATGCAGAGGGAGGGAGTGGCAGGGTTTAACTGGATACTGAGATGGGGAATGGAGGGTGCAGGGTGGCAGCATGTAGAGGGAGGGAGTGGGAGGGTTTAACTGGATGCTGAGATGGGTATCGGAGGGTGCAGGGTGGACAGCACACAGAGGGAGGGAGTGGGAGGGTTTAACTGGATGCCATGATGGGGAATGGATGGTGCAGGGCAGACAGCACACAGAGGGAGGGAGTGGGATGGTTTAACTGGATGCTGAAATGGGGAATGGAGGGTGCAGGGTGAACAGCACACAGAGGGAGGGAGTGGGAGGGTTTAACTGGATGCTGAGATTGGAAATGGTGGGTGCAGGGCGGACAGCACACAGAGGGAGGGAGTGGGAGGGTTTAACTGGATGCTGAGATGGGGAACGGAGGGTGCAGGGTGGCAGCATGTAGAGGGAGGGAGCGGGAGAGTGTAACTGGATGCCAAGATGGGGAATGGACGGTGCAGGGTGGACAGCACACAGAGGGAGGACGTGGGAGGGTTTAACTGGATGCTGAGATGGGAATGGAGGGTGCAGGGCAGATAGCACACAGAGGGAGGGAGTGGGAGGGTTTAACTGGATGCTGAGATGGGGAATTGATGGTGCAGGGTGGACAGCACACAGAGGGAGGGAGTGGGAGGGTTTAACTGGATGCTGAGATGGGGAATGGAGGGTGCAAGGCAGACAGCACACAGAGGGAGGGAGGAGGTTTAACTGGATGCTGAGATGGGGAATGGAGGGTGCAGGGCAGACAGCACAGAGTGAGGGGGGGAGGGTTTAACTGGATGCTGAGATGGGGAACGGAGGGTGCAGGGTGGACAGCATGCAGAGGGAGGGAGTGGGAGGGTTTAACTGGATACTGAGATGGGGAACGGAGGGTGCAGGGTGGCAGCATGTAGAGGGAGGGAGCGGGAGGGTTTAACTGGATGCTGAGATGGGGAACGGAGGGTGCAGGGCAGACAGCACACAGAGGGAGGGAGCAGGAGAGTGTAACTGGATGCTGGGATGGGGAATGGAGGGTGCAGGGCAGACAGCACACAGAGGGAGGGAGGGAGGGTTTAACTGGATGCTGTGATGGGGAACGGAGGGTGCAGGGCAGACAGCACACAGAGGGAGGAAGTGGGAAGGTTTAACTGGATGCTGAGATGGGGAACGGAGGGTGCAGGGCAGACAGCACACAGAGGGAGGGAGTGGGAGGGTTTAACTGGATGCTGAGATGGGGAATGGAGGGTGCAGGACAGACAGCACACAGAGGGAGGGAGTGGGAGGGTTTAACTGAATGCCAAGATGGGGAATGGAGGGTGCAGGGTGGCAGCATGTAGAGGGAGGGAGGGAGCGGGAGAGTGTAACCGAATGCCAAGATGGGGAATGGAGGGTGTAGGGCAGACAGCACACAGAGGGAGGGAGTGGGAGGGTTTAACTGGATGCTGAGATGGGGAATGGAGGGTGCAGGGTGGACAGCACACAGAGGGAGGGAGTGGGAGGATTTAACTGGATGCTGGGATGGGGAATGGAGGGTGCAGGGCAGACAGCACACAGAGGGAGGGAGGGAGTGGGAGGGTTTAACTCAATGCTGAGATGGGGAATGGAGGGTGCAGGGTGGCAGCATGTAGAGGGAGGAAGGGAGTGGGAGGGTTTAATTGAATGCCAGGATGGGGAATGGAGGGTGCAGGGTGGACAGCACACAGAGGGAGGGAGTGGGAGGGTTTAACTGGATGCCAAGATGGGGAATGGAGGGTGCAGGGTGGACAGCACACAGAGGGAGGGAGTGGGAGAGTTTAACTGGATGCAAAGATGGGGAATGGAGGGTGCAGGGTGGACAGCACACAGAGGGATGGAGTGGGAGGGTTAACTGGATGCTGAGATGGGGAATGGAGGGTGCAGGGTGGGGCATGTAGAGGGAGGGAGGGAGCGGGAGAGCGTAACTGGATGCCAAGATGGGGAATGGAGGTGCAGGGCAGACAGCACACAGAGGGAGGGAGTGGGAGGGTTTATCTGGATGCTGAGATGGGGAATGGAGGGTGCAGGGCAGACAGCATGCAGAGGGAGGAAGGGAGCGGGAGGGTTTAATTGGATGCCAGGATGGAGGGTGCAGGGCGGACAGCATGCAGAGGGAGAGAGTGGAAGGGTTTAATTGGATGCTGGGAAGGGGAACGCAGCTGCAGGGAAGAACAGCACAAAGTTACATGCATGTGTAGGAAAATGTCAACGAACCTGTGCAACATGGCCATTTTTAGGAATGTTTCCACCAAATTTTCAACATGAGCATTTTGGTACTCCACCTCATGAACACTGGCAGTGTTGTTTCCTTAGGTGTCAGCATGGCTCAGTTGGTAGCACATCTGCCTCTGGATCAGAAGTTTGTGGGTTCTCGTCCCACACTGGGATTGGACTTGCACCTAAAATTTGCTTGCATCCGAGTGCAGTATTGGGGGGTGCTGTACTGCTGGGGTGTGCCGTCCTTTGGATGAGACGTTAAACTGAGGTCCCTTCTGTCCATCTTGGTGTTGTCCTGGTGGTGTCCAGGTGGAAGTAAAAGAACCAGGGCACACTTTGCAAAGAGCAGGAACATTCCTGGTGTCCTGGCCAACATTCCCTTCCCATAAACCGTTAATGCAATTATCCAGGCTGTGTGTGGTGATGATGTGCGATATGCTGCCAACACATTCAGTCACTTCACTACCAGTCTAGCATTGCTTGTAAAGTGCTTTGAGATACTGTGTATGAAAGGCGCTATATAAATGCTGATTCTTCTTCTTAATCAGTCCTGAAAGGTGATTTCACACAGTGACACTGTAATTCTGCACCAGAGGTCAAAACACATTTCAGGCAATATGTGAAAATGACAGCTGTACTGTTCATGAGGTGGTGTGAAAAAATGGCTATACTGAAAATCTGGAGTGAAAATATTAACAACTGCCAAAGTTATGTGTGTGCATAGCAAAATTTCAATGACTGTGTGTAACTCTGGTGTTTTTGGTATTTTGCACCAAATTTTCAACATGGACTTTTTGGGACCCCACCTCATGAACACTGGCACTGTTGTTCCACTAACCAGCCCTGAAACGTGATTCCGAGTAGTGACCACAAAATCACCTTTTGGGACCCATTAACAAGATGACAGTGACAGTGTTCGTTAGGTGGGGTCCCAAAAAGGCTACCGTATGTTGAAAATTTGGTGTAAAAATTCAAAGAAATGGCCAAGATATCAACATAAGTTCAAAATGCCATTGACCACCATTATACGGCGCTTACCTTGAGTCTTCAGTTGCAGTTCGGCTTTGAAGAGTGTAGATGTGTCCCACTCCACAGATGACACCAGCCAACCTCTGGAGGTAAGTATAGGGTAAGTAGGGTGCGAGGTGGTGTGCAGAAAGAGGGTTGGGATGGGGAAAGGTGACGGAGAGACAACAAGGGACCTTTTTTTTTGGGTAAAAAAGATGTCAGTGACCATTTTCTTTTCATTAAGGTACATTTTAAATGACTTTGGGAAACTAGGAGAGATTCCCCTTGTCCCAAACTATTGGGGATATAGATATAGGAACACTGGGAGTGGGCTCCCAAGTGTCCCAGACTGTTGGGGGAATACAGATATGGGGACAGTGGGAGTGGGCTCCCCAGTGTCCCTTAGTAATGGCACGGGAGGGGGTGAGGGCGGTTTGTTTTCCCGACATGGGTATTGGGCACCCCAATTTCGGCTCTAAGAGAAAGCTGCACTGTGGCTAATGTTGAAGCCTTTGGGGTTGGGGGGCAGAGAAGTGAGGACCAGGAGAGAAAGCCACTCCATGGCTACTGTTGAAGGCTTGGGGTGGTGGTGCAGAGGAGCGGGGACTGGGAGAGAAAGCCGCACCATGGCTACTGGTGAAGCCTTAGGGGCAGAGGAGTGAGGACGCCATTACGGGGGCATGCTCCCTGTCACAACCCGCACTCAACAGGTCAGGCCCTCTGCTCCCACAGTGCCATCCTCCGAGCGCAGTAATGTAAACAGGTAACAGAACAGGGTAACCCTCCTGCCTGCTTTTGGGTCTGAGTCAGCTTTAGTCTCAAGTTCTGGGGGGATTCAAACTGTGAACCTTATGCTAGCATACCCAAATGTACAATCTCAGATAATCTGCTCTTTGGTGGATGCCAGATATCTTTCTCCTAAGGGCACCTAACCAGGTATCCAAAATGAACCGTTAAAACTCGATAAAAGACCCTAGGTATATTCTTACCTTTTCCCAGTTTGGTAACACCATCAAGCCCTTCAGAACAGCTGTCAACTTAACCACCTATACATCACATGCAAAAGAACTTCAAAGACTCACCCAGGCAGTCTTTCAAATGAAAGCTTTACTTAAAATGGATAAAACCATGTAAAATGTAAACACAGAACACTATATCACAAAGCATATAATCACTTAAAAGAAAAAAGAAAACTACAGACAAACTCCTACCAACATACAGTTAGACTTTTCTATCTAATGTATTATCACTATACCGTGCTTATAGTTAGATCTTGTTTCTTAAGAGCCCACAAAAGAAATGTCTCAGTTGAAACACAGAATACAGGTCAAAAACTCTGTGTTTCCACCCCCTTCTATGATGTCATCTAGCTCCTCCTGTTAGAATATAAAAATTATACAAACAAGGATCTTCCTGTTAGGAGATATTTGAATACTGTGACTTCAGCAAAAACTAATTTCCCAAATTATGACAGTCTTTAAATCAAGCCTTTCCTTTGATCTTGTATGGTTTCCTTTTTCCCTGGCAGGTCAGAGATTTTACAACTGTTCACACCATTTTATTATACATGTTTTTTTTTTTTTCTCTAAGACGTCATAAAAGTATACGATCCCTATATTCTGGCAGCTGGGTCACTTCTAATTAAGTCTCTGTGGTCCTTTAATTACCTCCTGGTTTTCAGGATAATATCTTATTTCTACTAAAACCTGGGTGGGGGGGGGGCATGGCACAGTTGCCTTATGGAGACAATCACACACTACATTTTTGTATTACAAATATCAAAGAACTATCATAACCAGCTGGCCAAGTGTCACACAGTCACACTCCCATGACCAACACCACCTCCAGCTCACCCCCAACTGCCACGCATGCACTGCTTTCTGCTGATGTGGGCCTCATGCAAATCAAAGAACCAAAGCCCTGTCTGATTGGAGCAAATTCAGTCCTTTGGCGTGCATGACCGGGTTCAGCCCACTTAGCAGAGGATTGTGTCACAACCCACACAAGTGGTCATTAGCCCCAAGTGCCAAGCCCATTACAAGTCACTGGTTTTGTGTACTGCAATGGGCTCAGCAGTGCCCCCAAATCTTGTATTGCAACAATACGCTAGGTTATGCATGCGCATAATCAACGAAAAATGGGTGACTGTGCAATGGCTGTTCACATTAATAGTGCATGTAATAAGTTAGATCATGTGATAAAAGTCATAGGCATAGAATGCATTAAAAAAGAACTGAGAAATGGGGACTATGAAAACTTGTTGAATAAAAGGGAGCAAAAATGGATCTACAGGTTGGGGGGATTGAAGATACCAGGTTTAAATGGCAAATTCAGAATGGCTTCATTTCTAAAGAAATTATATTACGCAGATACACGTGTGTCATTTATGGTTTAAATCTATGGTTCTCTTGAAATGCCCCCCTTTCCTGTTCTGTACTTTGATGCTATCCTTATATTTGGTCCACAGTGCATGAGACTGAAAATTGTTTTTGAATAAAAAATAATGACTTAATCACCCTATACTCGAGCACTGTGTTTTAATTTTTTACCATTACAATGTGCTTGTTCATAGTGAATAGGGTGTAAGATCATTCTAAAATGCAATGCAGTTTCAATTAGTCATGCAGTTTCAGTGTGATTTTTTTTCTATGGGTAACAAGTTGCCCCTCCCCCTAGTCCTATCTGACAAGGACTGGACCGATGATTAGTGCGATCAGCCTGACAATGGCAACTGTATATTCCTATGGGTCTTATGTCAACTGATTTCTGTTTCCAGAGTGAGAGATGTTTAGGGTTGCCACCTTTGGATGAGATGAAAACCGAATACTAAACCACACTCCCAAACTCCACCCCTAACCTGCCCCTTTTATGACTGATGAGGGCATTGCTTGAACTCCGATTTGCTTGATTTATTCAGAATTGCTGCTGATATTGCATTGTGTACAACTTCTTTAAATTACATCATGATTAGTATTATTGGTTTGTTTGATTTAGATTTAAATAGTTTATATTTCAGTGTGTGTTAACATTTGGTGGGGTTAGAGAGGGGTTCAGGGACTTTGAATCCTGTGTACATCTTAGCTCACACATCGAATGACTACAAGGACACCCTTGACAACCAGCTATTTTGGATCAGGTGGCCTTTTCTGGTAAAACTCTTTCAATAGATAAATAAATAAACTACAACAGTAATGGTGGATGAGATTTAATTACAAATACCATCTGTCATTTTAAGATGTGCTACTGTTCCTCCCATTGCTCCTACTCTGAAGTTATTTGTCATGTCAGAGAAGTTTTTAGAAGTGATAGGAACTATTCTGTGCTGTTAAATGCCCTATTTTTTTCATGTCAGCCATACATAGCAGATAGCATGATATGTGATATATAGAATGGAGGCAGTATAGTGCAGTGGTTTAAGGCTGTAAGCTGAGGCCAGTGTTTGAATCCCACAGCCCACACTTGCAAACTGTGTGATTCTGAGCAAGTTACTTGACTCTTGTGCTCCCAGGTTGCACCTGTAAACATTCTTCAGCTTGTGTCTCTTCTGGTAAAAAAATAATGTTTTGAGAAATGTTTGTTAAATTACCTAAATTTGCAGTGTCATCAAATCTAGATTGTGTCCCTTTCACCTCATCAGCTACTGCTCTCTGTCTCTCTCTCTCTCTTCTTTCTCATTTCTGTGGCTTAGCATGACATTAGCCACACTTTTCTGTGCTGTTCATCTGAAACGCCTGGGATGGTCTTCCTGGAATATCCAGGTAGTATGAAAATTGACAGGAGTAACTACTGAGGAGAGAGGTGAGTATTGCAAAGTGGAATAAAATATTAGATTATTAATTTAACAACAAAAGGGTAATAAATATTAGAATATAGAACAGACCCTAAAAGAAAAACTGGTGACTATTTAAAGGTATAAAATATTCTGTATCACAGCAGTCAAAGACCATACAGTCTGAGAAGGATTAGGTTGATTGCTGCTTATGGTTTTAATAGAAATGTTTGTTAACAGGGCTGCTTCAGCTCACCCACGGTCTGCTGGCACCCAGCCAGCCACCGACCAAGACCAGGACACCCGCCTGCAGCTCCTTGGAAGCTGCTTGCCCCTGAACAGGGCTGCTTCAGCTCACCCACGGTCGGCCGGCACCCAGCCAGCCACCGACCAAGACCAGGACACCCGCCTGCAGCTCCTTGGAAGCTGCTGGCCCCTGAACAGGGCTGCTTCAGCTCACCCACGGTCGGCCGGCACCCAGCCAGCCACTGAACAAGACCAGGACACCCGCCTGCAGCTCCTTGGAAGCTGCTTGCCCCTGAACAGGGCTGCTTCAGCTCACCCACGGCGGCGGCACCCAGCCAGCCACCGACCAAGACCAGACACCGCCTGCAGCTCCTGGAAGAGCTGCTTCCCTGAACAGGGCTGCTTCAGCTCACCCACGGTCGGCCGGCACCCAGCCAGCCACCGACCAAGACCAGGACACCCGCCTGCAGCTCCTTGGAAGGTGCGGGACAGCACAGCCAATCGGAACATAGGTGCTTCCAGCAAACCCACTCTGATTGGCCTGGAGTTTCCCTCGCTATAGACACCTGGCACTTTGTTAGATTTTCGATAGAACTAAGCACATTTCAACTGTGTTATTAGGAGTTTTTCAACTGTATTAGCGGGATTGTAATTTCTACTACTGTTTTAAAGTGCTTACACCTCTTCTGTCTTACTGCTCTTCCTGCAGCGCCCCCATCCAAGCACTCTGCCTTGGTGCCGATAAGTCTAACTACCTTTTGTCTTACTAAACTGCTCAAATCTAACCCCCTTTACCTCTATGCTATTTAAGACCTGCTCTGTCTTCTTCTCTCTAGCTGCTTGCCCCTGAACAGGGCTGCTTCAGCTCACCCACGGTCGGCCGGCACCCAGCCAGCCACCGACCAAGACCAGGACACCCGCCTGCAGCTCCTTGGAAGGTACGGGACAGCGCAGCCAATCGGAACACGGGTGCTTCCAGCAAACCCACTCTGATTGGCCAGGAGTTTTCCCTGCTATAGACACCTGGCACTTTGTTAGATTTTCGCTAGAACTAAGCACATTTCAACTGTGTTATTAGGAGTTTTTCAACTGTATTAGCTGGATTGTAATTTCTACTACTGTTTTAAAGTGCTTACACCTCTTCTGTCTGACTGCTCTTCCTGCAGCCCCCCATCCAAGCACTCTGCCTTGGTGCCGATAAGTCTAACTACCTTTTGTCTTACTAAACTGCTCAAATCTAACCCCCTTTACCTCTATGCTATTTAAGACCTGCTCTGTCTTCTTCTCTCTAGCTGCTTGCCCCTGAACAGGGCTGCTTCAGCTCACCCACGGTCGGCCGGCACCCAGCCAGCCACCGACCAAGACCAGGACACCCGCCTGCAGCTCCTTGGAAGGTACGGGACAGCGCGGCCAATCGGAACACAGGTGCTTCCAGCAAACCCACTCTGATTGGCCAGGAGTTTTCCCCTGCTATAGACACCTGGCACTTTGTTAGATTTTCGCTAGAACTAAGCACATTTCAACTGTGTTATTAGGAGTTTTTCAACTGTATTAGCTGGATTGTAATTTCTACTACTGTTTTAAAGTGCTTACACCTCTTCTGTCTGACTGCTCTTCCTGCAGCGCCCCCTGCCATCCAAGCACTCTGCCTTGGTGCCGATAAGTCTAACTACCTTTTGTCTTACTAAACTGCTCAAATCTAACCCCCTTTACCTCTATGCTATTTAAGACCTGCTCTGTCTTCTTCTCTCTAGCTGCTTGCCCTGAACAGGGCTGCTTCAGCTCACCCACGGTCAGGCCGCACCCAGTCAGCCACCCACCAAGACCAGGACACCCGCCTGCAGCTCCTTGGAAGGTACGGGACAGCGCAGCCAATCGGAACACAGGTGCTACCAGCAAACCAACTCTGATTGGCCTGGAGTTTTCCCCTGCTATAGACACCTGGCACTTTGTTAGATTTTCGATAGAACTAAGTTTTCCATTAGCAGGTTATACAGACCTGCCACTAGAGGGATTCTTGGTCTTCTACATAAATCACTGTATTCATTCGTGGGCAATATGGCTGCATTATCATTCTACTTCTTTCCCGGTGCTGCTACAAGGGGACTTGAGTCTGAAGGGTGGATGGCCACTAACTAAGCTGCTCCTGCTCTCCTTGTTCCCCTTTCGGCTGTATTTTCTCATCTAGGTTTTAAGTGAGTACCTAGGTGGGCAAATTACTTGCCTAGGAAATATTGCACTAATACAAATCACGAGACCACTCAGTCTGGGACCATGGCTCTCCTTATTGTGTTTTTATTGCTCCTAAGGTGCAGAGTTTTCGGCAATACAGTGCAATTCGAAGTACCTCAATGCAATTCAGTTCTCCAATGTACCTTATCAATACCTAATGTTATAACAGTCTGCCGTGCAGACACTATGTCATTCTCCTCTCTCCTTTTAGCCTATTCCCCACGGTTAGCCTACACCCCCTTGCTACTGTCCTCACCTATGTCTACCCAAGCACTTACATTGATCACGATCAACTGTCATTACAGTGGTACCGCCTCTTGTGCAGAACGGTATGGGTTGCCGAGAAGAAATAAAAAAGCAGTCTCCATTCTTATAAGCTCCTTAAAGAAAGTTATACTTCTGCTTCTTTCTGCTCAGGAAATGTAGACTCAACCCTGGCCCCACAACTTACCTCGCCTATCGATTTTGCTGAGGCCACAGGTCTCAAAATGATGATGGTCAACATTTTAAGCCTGCCTTAAAAACTTGTACAGCTGCAAGCCTGGGCTGCACACGCTAACCCAGACCTTATCATAATTACTGAGTCGGGTTAAAAAGACAAACACTGATCAACAAATATCACTGCAGGGCTACAATTTATTTAGAGCAGATAGAGAGTCTAGAGGCGGGGTGTGGTTATCTCACGCAATCTAAGTAGTTGGTCACCAATATTAGCTGCAAATCTCTAGCCAAGGAATTTGAGTTAGTTTCTGAGCCTTCATCTCCCTCCTCGGAATGTATCACTATCCTAGGTGGCTATAGACCCCGCCTGGTGGTGATGAAGTCCTTAATCTTGAAATCCATGTTCGTAGATGCAAAAACTGAAACACTATTTCTAGGAGATCTAAATATGGACTGGCTGTCACCTAAATCACACGGCCTCAAATCCCTTTGTGATGAGCTAGGTCTTGGGCAATTAGTCAGTGAACCTACTAAGAACAACACTCTAAATACTGCCAACAGTTCCATTCTAGATGTGGTACTAACCACCCATCCACACAAAATATCTCATTTGGCAGTGTTTCACAACGACATGAGCGATCATGGAATTGTTGCTTGCATAAGATCTCAAATTAAGGCCGGCGCAACCCATCTTTATAACAAAAGATCCTTTGCAAATTCAGTGCAGTAAACTTCCTGTCTGACCTGAGCATGATCAGATGGCAAGATCTTTACCTAGCCAAAGATGTCAACAAGGCAGCTTGCATCTTAATGACAAACTCACTACAATAATAAATAAGCATGCCCTTTCATCAAAGTAAGGGTACGGACAATTCCAACCCCTGGTTCACCGGATCTCAAGGCAGCCCTTATAGCTCGAGATAAGCTCTGGGCTAAGCTAGACATTCCAAGAATCTTCGGATTGACAGGCCTTTAGAACAGCCAGGAATAACTGTGTGAAAAAACTTCGCTCTGCTAAAGCTAACTATTATATTTCTACTCTCGAACAAGCTAAAGGTAACCCTCATAAAATATGGAAGACTATCAAAGCTATAGAAGGACGGCCCATGGCCCCTCTGTCCCAACAAAGATAGTTGCAAGTGGCAAGATTGTGGAAAACAAGTCCCTAATCCTGGAGGAACTTAATTCCCACTTTGCCACAGCTGGATTAGCTTTTGACTCGTCACCTTATGCTGGTGCTGCGGTGAGCCAGCATACCCTCCGCCACATCTGGTCCTACACCCAGCCCTTCAACTGCGCTGAGATAACATAAAGGTAGAAGATTCTCTTCTTAACTTAGACACCAAAAAGCGCAGGGACGATGGCTGAACCCTTTTTCCTAAGGTCAGCTACGCCCATCTCACTGCCCCATTCTCCACATCTTCAATCTTTCCATTACATCTGCTACTGTGCCGTCCTGCTGGAATCAGCACATATCCTCCCTCTATTTAAATCTAGGACCCATGCGATGTAAACAACTATAGGCCTATCTCCATATTGCCTATCCTTTCTAAAGTTTTCGAAAAACTGATCCATATTCAGCTAAAATCTCACTTGGAAATCTTCTCTTTCATTAACCCAGCTCAATCTGGCTTCCGGGCTAATCATAGCACAATCACTGCACTAGCAAAAGTAACCAATGGTTGGATCTCTGCTATAGATGCTAAGAAGGTAACTGGTGCAGTCTTTTTGGACCTCAGAAAAGCTTTTGGTACTGTTGATCACAAGCTATTAGTCAATTGCCTTGCAAAGTTGGGTGCCACATACCATACCACCCAGTGGTTCTCTAGCTACCTAACTGGAAGATTCCAAAAGTAAAGGCGGAAGGCTTTTTTCTGCTGCCTTGCCAGTTGCAAGAGGAGTCCCCCAAGGATCCATCTTAGGCCCTATCTTGTTTTCTCTTTACATTAATGACTTAGATGCTAACATATCTACGTCCAATCTGCACTTTTTTGCAGATGATACTGTGTTGTATACTTCTGGCTCATCGCTATCTGAAGTCAAGGGAGTGCTTCAAGCGGACTTTGCACAATTTGAGCATAATCTAATAAAGGCAAAGCTTCTACTCAATGCTAAGAAGACTAAAGCGATGATATTCTCCCGCAGTGCTGTCACAGGCCCCCCCAATACCCTTGCCCAAGACTTCATTGTCACCACGCTAAACAAGCCTCTGGAAGTTGTAACCAAATATAAATATCTAGGTATCTGGATCGACAATAAGTTATCTTTCAGTGACCACATCGAAGATGTCTCTAGAAGGTTAAAAGCAAGGTTAGGTTTCTTCTACAGAAATAGGCCCCTTTTCCCCCTTGAAACTCGAAACAAGCTTGTACAGGCCACTTTTCTCCCCCTACTCGACTATGGCGATGTAATCTATTCCTCCACCACTCTTGCAAATCTAAGTAAACTGGACATCCTTTATCACCGTGCATTACGGTTCATTACCAATTCCTTACCGTTCAGCACCACCGTGACTTATATAGCAGCTGTTGGTTGGACATCCTTACTACTAGACGCCTGCTCCATGCTGGGCTATGGACTCTTAAACTGCTCCTGCAGAAATTGCCAAGCTATCTCTCTTCCTTATTAGTATCTCACATAGTGCATACTACATAAGAAAATCTGACTTTATTATGCTTGACATACCAAGGACGCGGACTTCCTTTGGTAAACGATGCTATTGCATATGCCCTTCCCTCCATTTGGAACCGATTATAAAACCGATTGAAACTAACCAGTACAGTTTCAATAAACTTTACAAATCGCTAAGTTCAGCCAAAATAAAAGACACCTGTAACTGTCATTAAGTCTCTTTTCTTCCCATGTGTGCCATAATTATCCACTGGTAAGGTATAATTGATTTGTCATATTAACTGCTTTCCTTCCCTTCTACTCCTGGCTTTATCTTTGCTTACGCTCCACTGCTACTCTATCAAATCACTCCTCCCCCATATCAGTTGTAGACTGTTGTTTGTTCTAGCTGCCAAATTACTGTATATGTATTGCACACACCAGTCATCATGTTTCATTTATCAGTATGCAACCTGTAAGTCGCTTCCCTGTCTCATATCAATGTTTACCACCTGCGGTCACCCTATGTGGTACCCTTGTATGTATATCCAGCCTGTATCATGTAACATGCATTTCATGTATATACTGTTATTACCTATCTGTGTTTGTACTTTAAGTGTTTATGTCACAGGACCTCCTTGTGAATGAGCTTGCTCAATGGAGTTTTCCTGAAATAAACTTGAACTTGAACTAATAACTAATAGCCCTACTTTACACCTCTCAGACTGAGTGGTATACAAACAAAGGTCTGCATGACATCAGAACTTGTTTGTAACCTGAATATGATGTAAACTTGTAAAGGATTTAACATAATCTGTTTTACAAGTATGTGAGCATTCGAAATGACTGAAAAGGTACTACCTCTCAATAAAACTGGATTAGCAGGTAAGGTTTCTGAAACACAGATTATACAGTCCACAGTGAGATAGGAGCAACCCTAATGTGTGGTGCCTGTCTACATGTCCAAGGGTTTCAGAAAAATGAAAGTGTTAACTAAGGTGGTATTGTTTACCCTTCCCAGGAATAATCTTCCAATTTGCTGGTGTGAAGTTAGAGGTGACAACTGAGCAGGCAGGGACACATTTGACTCTTTTAAATGCCCTGCACTTGAAGGCACTTCCTGATTAACATGCACTGCAAGCAAACAAGCAAGCACAGTGAACTATCAGACACTTGCTTACAGTCAGATGAGAAGAAAATGAAACAGCTAGTGGAGGATCTCACAGATGCTGCTTGACATAGAAACATAGAAACATAGAAGTTGACGGCAGATAAGGACCGCAAGGCCCATCCAGTCTGCCCATTTCTTTTTCTACCTTATAAATGTGCCATCGGCCTTTGCTCTGTCAGTGACCTATCTATTCATAGTCATTTGTATTGCTCCCTTATGCCTATCCCATGCCTGTTTGAAGCCCTGCACTGTATTCATAGCCACCACTTCTTGTGGTAAGCCATTCCATGCATCTACCACCCTTTCTGTGAAAAGAATTTCTCACATTCCCCTTAATCGGCCTCCTCTAATCTCATGCTGTGTCCTCTTGTCCTGCTATTTTTCTTATATTTAAACATGTTAGACTCTTTCACCTTGTTTATGCCCTTAAGGTGTTTAAATGTCTCGATCATATCACCTCTCCTCCTTTGCTCAAGGGTATACATATTGAGTCTCCGTAATCTGTCCTTATATGTCTTCTGATGCAGTCCCTGCACCATTTTGGTTGCCCTTCTGGACTGCCTCAATTTGTTAATGTCCTTGTGAAGGTGTGGCCTCAATACTGCACGCAGTACTCCAGATGGGGCCTAACAATGTCTTGTACAGAGGGATTATTACCTCCTCTCTACGACTTGTGATACCCCTACTAATACACCCTAACACCCCCTAGCCTTACCTACTGCTTTAGAGGTCTGCTTGGATGATTTTAGGTCATCAGTGATGATGATGCCCAAGTCTCTTTCTTCCTTTGTGACTGCTAGCAACCCTCCCAGCCTATAAGTGGCTTCAGGGTTTCTTCCCTATGTGCATGATTTTGCACTTCTTTGCATTAAATCCCAGTTGCCACTCTTCTGACCATTCTGCTAGTTTATCCAGATCTCTTCTCATTCTGCCCACCCCATCTGGATCATCTACTCTGTTGCAGATCTTGGTGTCATCTGCAAACAGACAAGCCTTACCCTCTAGTCCATCTCGAGGTCACTAATGAAGATGTTGAATAGGACTGGCCCCAGGACTGATCCCTGAGGTACCCACTTGTGACTTGCATCTTCTGACTGTATACCATTTACCACCACTTCTGTTTTCTGCCAGTCAACCAGTTTGCCACCCAGTTGACCAACTTCGACCCACCCCGAGCCTACCTAGCTTATTTATCAATCTTCTATGTGGAACAGTGTCAAAAGCTTTGCTGAAGTCAAGGTAGACGACATCAACTGCTCCCCTTGGTCCACCACTCTGGTTACCCAGTCAAAGAAATGTGAGATTAGTTTGACAGGACCTTCCTTTTGTAAACCCATGCTGTCTTGGATCCTGTGCCCCTATGGATTCCAGGTGTTGCACTATCCTTTCCTTAAGGAGTGCCTCCATAATCTGCCCACTACTGAGGTAAGACTGACCGTCTGTAGTTCCCGCCTCCTCCCTGCTACCACTCTTGTGAGTGGGATCACATGAGCCTTTCTCCAGTCTTCTGGGACCTCTCCTGTGCTCAGAGACTCACTAAACAATTCTGCTAATGGCTGCTAGTTCCTCCTTTAGCTCCTTAAGTACCCTGGGATGTATGCCATCAGGTCCCATTGCCTTATCCACCCTGAGCTTAGCAAGCTCTTGTAGGACCCTTTCTTTTGTGAAGGAGAGTGCTCACCTCCCTCCCCTGTGTCCATGATGCTGAGCTGTGGGCCCTGCCCTACCTTCTCTTCAGTAAATACTGAGCAAAAGTATCTATTTAGGATAGATGCCTTTACAGGGTCCTCCTCCTCACATGCTCCCTTTCTCCATTAAGCTTAGCAATACCCCCTCTGGACTTTCTCCTTTCACTAATGTATCTATAGAAAGTCTTGTCACCTTCTTTTACTGTTCGTGCTAGTGTTTCCTCAGTTTGGGACTTTGCCTGCCTTACTGCCTTACCTGCTTCCCTTAGGGCAGTTTGGTATGCTTCCTATCTTCATCCCGCTGTGTTCCTTATATTTTCTGAAGGCCAGCCTTTTGGCTCTGACCTTTTCTGCTACTATATTTGAGAACCAAAGTGGTTTCCTTCTTCTTTTGCACTTCCTTTCTGTCTAACACAATGGGATGTTGCTTCAAGTATTGTATCCTTAATGCTTGCCCACTTTGCCTGTACCTCCTCACCTGTGTTTCTTTTTGCCAGGGCTAGCTTAACTCTGTTGGCCATCTTATCAAAGTCAGCTCCTCTGAAGTCCCATATTTTGCCTTGAATGGGATGATTTAGATGTAGTAGCCAAATTGAACCATACCATGTGATGGTCACAGCCCCAGGTGACCTTCTACCTGGAGATCTGTGATCCCTTCTTTGTTAGTCAGTACTAGATCTAGGATAGCCCTGTCTCTTGTGGGTTGCTGTACCAGTTGTTTGAGGCCTTCCCCCTGCAGGGAATCCACTATGAGTCTAGTTCTGGCAGATGTTCCTGCTGGTATTGACCAATCTGTATCTGGCATGTTGAAGTCTCCCATTATCAGAATGACCCATCTTAAAAACTGAATTTGTAATGGTGAAAACAGGAGGACCGTATCTGGACCAAGAAAACGGAATCCATTCGGTAAAAAACTGAGTAGGTGGTAACCTTAGAGATGTTGCTACATAATGCAGTCGTTGTGCATCAGTGGTAATAAGCTGTGAAGTACATAAGAAATGGATCACTGGGGACATCTAGTGGCTGCTCTCTCTTTTTCTATTTGCATTTCTGATACGTACTGTTATGGCATTGATCGAACATTTGTTGTGAAGGAAAATGAGTACTTGTGATCCCTGGATATAATCTGTGAACAGGTGATATGTTTAAGAACATTTGCGGATATTGTGGAATTGTTTTAAGCACAATGGTTTTTGTGATTACTTAGTTTTTTTAGTTGTTCACAAAAGCTCACATACGCGGCCCCGATCCTCCAGGGCATGGCCGTGATGGAGTTAGGAAGGCTGCAGACCTTGTACAATAAGATAGTCCGCTATGCCACCATGTCTCACCCGAGGACTCACCACTGTGAGGCCCAATCCAAGCTCAGGTGGCCGTCTCTGGATGCTCGCCTCTCCTACCCAACCCTCTGCCTTACATTTCAAGCTACTGGGTCCTCACCTCCCCAGCCTGGATGGGCTCGTCAGGGTGAAACCCAACCACAGTGCCTGCGCTCATCAGGCCAAACTCTCCTCATCGGTTCCCAGGATTAGGACTAAAGCCGGGTCTAGGTCCTTTGCGTACACAGCCCCTTCCACCTGGAACAACCTCCCTTGGAGTACGGGAGGCTGAGACCGTTACCAGCTTCCGGACTAAGCTTAAGGGACACCTGCTCAACAGGAGCATATGTCTTTGCTACAGTACCTGACCACATACTGCTACCTGGGTAGCTCAATAGACCCTCCCCACCTCCATCCTGGCAGTATAACAGTCCTCCCCTTACAGACGGGGTGCACTTATGTCCCAAATCTATCCCCCTTGCAACTTGCCCACGCAGCAGTTAACCTTAGGTCTTTAGCTGCTGCTCACTATTCCAGAGCACTTTTAATCTAATCAATAATTAGTGATGTTTAATGTTTAATGGTCTCATTATTTGTAAATTCTATGTCCTTACAGCCTGCATGTCTTCCACTACCTGCTGCCCGTAAACATATGTATTCTTACTGTTAAAAACTATTCAATCTCCTGACTGTACTAATCTGTTACCTGTATGTTGTTGTTTCACCCGGGTCGCCCCTGAAAAAGGGACCTTTAGGGGCCAGCGGGCCTACCCGGTCATCAAAATTCAATAAATCAATCAATCAATCAATCAATAAATAAATAAATAAATAAAACCCTTTAGGCAGTGCCTGTTTTCAAAGGGTATAGCGTCAAACACAATATAAACTAGTGCTACAGAGTTAGGTACAGAGTGTGCAATGCAACTGCAAGACAGCACAATATGATACAACACAACACAGCCATACTGCATTAATGTAACATCAGATACTTAAGAAGCAATAACTTACCAAGTGCTGAGGGATGATGAGGAATAGTAAGGTTTGCTACATTTGACAATAGTAAACAGATAAGGTGCAGTGAGGACAGTACTTAGGTTACCATTTGACATTCTGGTCAGAAGTGCAGCAAACATGTTATACTGCAGTTTACTTTGTCAGCCATCTGAAACAGTTGCATATCCCTGGAGAGGTAAGTAAGGAGAGAAGTTGAGTTTTGAACAACTCAATGGAGCAATCAGTATTTAGAGGGACAGGCAGGTAATTTCTTTGTTTTGCAAAGTGATATGAAAAGCAGGATTGGCTAAGGGAGATTTTTTCCAGGGTAGCAGCAGGGAGTGTTCCACTCCTCTGGTGGAGTATTTGCTATCCACAGTGGTAAACATTGACTGTAGACCAGGGAACAATAAGCCTTGTGTTGCTTTTTTGCCATTGACAAGGGTGTGGTAAACCATTCTCATGTCTAAGTTTAGCCAGTTTAGACTGCAGTAAAGCACACATGTATGTGTGTTGATTTTTTGGCCAAGGGCATATCGGCTTGCCCTATTAAGGCCCCCCCCTAAATCTGGACAGTACATTGTCACTTGCAGAGCCAAAGACTACAATCCCATAGTCAATTATATTAGTAATGAGACACTGTACAAGCAGTTTCTTAATTTCTGGGAGGAAGTTGTGTCTGTGCCTATATAGCAAACCTTACCTGGAATTTAACTTCTTGATAAAGAGGTCAACATGAGCACTATAAGACATAGCACTGTCTAGTGTTACCCCAAGGTATTCAAAGGTTTGTACTCATTCCAGTGGGGTGCCAGTTTCAGTGATGACGGTCAAGACTGAGGAGGTGTCAAGCCTGTGCCTGGGCAAAGAGCATACATTTATTTTTTCTTGTTCATTACTAGTAAGTTGGCAGTGAACCATGCCTGTATGTCATTGAAATCAGACTACAGTCACAGTCTGTCCTGGTGTTTGTTATTTGTGAAGATGACAGTGTCACCCACATAGAGAGGTGTGCTGGTCAACTTACAGATGGCTGGGACACTGTTAATAAATAGGCTGAATAGGAGGGGTCCCAGGATTGACCCATGGGGAACACACATCGAGACAGATCTGTCCTGGGGGAGAAAGCTGTAGCACTTCACAGCTTGGTTTCTACCTGCTAGATAGCTTTTAAAGCAAGGACTGAGTCTTTGGAGAGACCCAGATTTACTAGTTTTTGACAAAGGAGAGTGTGGTTCACAAAGTCACGAGCCATAGTAATGTCTTTAAAGATGGACCCAGACAGTCTCCTCGGTCTACGGCACAGTGAATAGAGTCGGTGTACTCCAGAAGCATAGTCATAGTGCCGAAATGTTTTGGAAGCCCATGTTGCTTCTTTGCCAGTAACTCATACAGGTTCATTATTGGGAGAGCTGATCATTTACTACCCTCTCTAGAGTTTTAGATAGAAGAGGTAGAATAGAGATAGAGTAGTAACTGGGTGGTAGGCAGTGGTCACCCCCTTTTAGCACTGGGGTCTTGCAGGCTTTTTTCCATACTTCTGGTAGTGTATTCCACTTGATAGGAAAGATTAAAATTACCTGTAATGGGTGGGTGACCTCCTAAGCACTGATTTGAGAAGTTTCATATCAATGTTGTCAGGGCTGAGTCTTGTTTTGATTTTTGTTCTTTTAGATAGTCACGATACTTCAGCCCAGTTCAGCCTTTTAAAGTAGAAAGGAGATCTGTTAGGAGATCAAGGGTTTGTCATTCAGCACATGTACACCACAGAGGCAGAGCTCCAAATAAAAGTAGGTGCTGGAAAATAGCAGATAAAAATAACAGTAAAGAACCAGTCCTCAGACCACAAAACATTCAGGAAAAAGTATTTTACTGGAGGTAAAACAAAAATACAAATACTTACAAACTGTAAGATATATATTCACACACTTGACTAGTCTTGGAAAAACTTATTTAGTGCAAAATGCAAGCCATCACATTCGACCCTGCTTCTGCTCTTCAGGGTATGCTACCCCTTTCCCAGGAGGCGTGAGGAGACTAGCCAAGTTTTTGTTGCAGTTTGTAAGTATTTGTACTTTCGTTTTTGTCTCCTGTAAAATGCTTTTTCCTGAATTTTCTGGTTTGTCATTCAGCAACCTGATGGACAATTTATTTATTTTTTAGCTTTTGTTAACTGGGTAAGTGCACTAGCCATAAAATGACTATGTTTAGGCACGACCCGGGAGAGTACAGACATGCAGAAACTTAACAGGATAACAAATTATAAGTGCTTTACATACAATGAGTTAAAGAAGATACAGTATATCAGAACATACAAAGTAAAGTGCTTTACATACAATGAGTTAAAGTGGATACAATATATCAGAGACATACAGAGTAGACCATTCATAAGTTCATAGGTGCCTACCTATGCAATGAATAGAGATGACCGTGGACAATAAATTATCAGGTAACATATCATATGAACAGAACAAGGTACACAAAAAAAAACAGGTAATACAAAAGGAAGAAATAACCATTGAGAGGCAGGGTGTCATTAAGGAAAAGGTCGGTAAGTGAGGAAGAGGGGAGCAAGCCATGAAATTAGATTATATGAGTGTATGTAAGTGTAAGGGAGATGCCTGCAGTGCAACATTGTATATGGGCAGGGAAAGGGAGCCGGGACAGGCTAAGGCAGTAAGAGGGTTATATAGAGGTGAGGAAATACTACTGTATGGCCAGAGACATCAGTCATTAAGTAGGTTGGATCTGGAATATGTGCCGATAGGTCACTGAAGGTTTTGTTGAAGGTGCCAGCTATGTTCTTGTCACCTATGATTGTATTACCATCCTCAACAATAGAGTAGGGCGGTGATTTTTTGGGTTTACCAATGATTTTGTTACTGCTGCTCCATAATTTTTTAGGGTGGTTGATGAGGTTTTTTTTTTAACTCTCTTTATACTCCTACTTCTCTGGCTCTTGGACTCTCTCCAGAGGGACACCCGATCGGCCTTATCCCACCTGCCTGAAAACCCCCAGCCTTACCTTTACCAGTCAAGGGGACTCCACTTTGCACACCTTGGTCCACTAACCTGTCAGATCTAAGTCCCCTGGGGCAGGACCACTGACTCCTCTTGGCATTCTTTCTGTAATTTAGAGGGTCAACCAGGTAGCGTAGGGATCACCGCAGCAGGCAGGCTGGAGGGATCTGACCTTGGGTGTGAGAGCCGGCCCTCAATCCACCTTTACCTACCGAGGCCATGGTATTTTGCCTGTGTTCTGTTTCACCCCTCCAAAGGCTCAGACATGCAATACATCTAGTGCATGTGTGTGCATGCTCCCACCCACGTATGCAGGATAGCCGCCGCAGCCGTCCCCTCAACACTGGATCCTCAGGCTGCTGTACTGCCAGTCTCCACCGGGGGTCACCAAGCCTGGGATCATGGATCCCCCTCCCTCCCAGGACAGGATAGCAGTCCTCTGGATGCTCAGTCCTGTCCTCCCTCGTTGATCCCTGTCGACCTGAGCTTGCTCCCCAACCCAGGCCACCAGTGTGGCGCTAGGTGTGGCATCCAACACTTCAACCCTCAGCACCACCAGGCCACTGATCATGAGTTTTTTTTTTGGGTTTTATGAAATTCAGCCTTAGCTTCTTTAATGTGGCACTTCACAGCATTTTGTAATTCCTTATATTTAGCATGGTACTTGCTGTGTCCCAGCTCATTGTAAAGTGCCCAAGCTTATTCTGCTCCCTTGACAGGGATTTAATGGCAGAGTAAACCGTGCTTGGGAGTTTCCCTTCATGTGGAGGGACTGTAGAGGCGATGATGTCTAGATCCTATTAAATTGTGGAACAAAATATTCTAGGGCTATACTGACATCTCACGTATTTTCAAGGAAAAGACCAATCAACCTGTTTGAGTAGGGCTTAAAAAGGGGCTTGTGGTTGCGAAAACCCTGGCCTTAGTGGTGGAGGGGCTCTAGCTTTGGCCACCTTTACAGACCCTTTGCAGGTCAGTGGAGGTGATCACTGTGAAGTAGGCTGTTGGTTAACTAGATCTGCAGCTTATCCAATGGGTAGGAAATGGGCAGACTAGGGTGGGCCAAGTGGTCCTTATCTGCCGTCAAAGTCTATGTTTCTATGTCTAAGTTGGGCAGGACTGCACTCAATAAGACCCCTATCAGGATGGCTGACTAGTATCCAGTCTAGCAGGGTGGCAGTCCCAGTTTTATCATTTGTTCTGGTAGGGGAGGTAATGATCTGCATAACGTACACATCAGTTTATCTTTATTAGGCTTAGACGCATAAAAAAGAGGAATAGCTCAAAATCTACAGCAAGCTATTTAACTGTAGTATTAATTTTAGACTATTGTACTTGATTAATTAATTAAAATGTTTTTTACATATGTTTACCTGTATGTTATTAATGTATATCATTTCCTTGATATGTTGTCATTTATTTATACTCAATATGTAATAAAATATATTGACAAAAAAAAAATCTAGTTTATCTTTAAGGTCACAGTTGTTACTTGCAAGCCAGTTGCAACTGAAGCCACCTAAAACAATTTTTTCATGATGAGGATTAAGATTAGATACAGCTTTGATGAAGCCATTGAAGTCATCGCAAGCATTCTTTTGAGCTACTTAAGCCACTAGGAGGTTGATTTTTTTTTCACCAGTAGGGCAGAGCCTTAGGTTGGCTGCAAGGAGTTCACAACCAGTGGGATCGAGAGAGAGAAGAGAGCCTACGAGGCCTGAGATATGGCTTTATATATAAGGGGCAACCACCTCCTTTTTTGAAACCCCAGTCCTGATTTAATGATAGTTCTGAGATAAAACCATGAATATGCAAATAAAGCTTATTTAAATAAAGGATATGTGACTCACTGACACTGCCTCAGACGAAGCCTCTGATTGGCTGGGGTGAAACCAAGGGTGTAGACAGGCATACTCACTGTACACATTTGTGTACAGTTTTGTTGAGTGCCTGTCACAAACCATGTGCCTTTCTGTTAACATTTTCATTCTAATCTGTAGTATTTGGGTTAGTGTAGGCCACTGAGGAGCCTCTCTGTTTAAACTTCTGTTGTTTAGGAGACAGATACATGCATAACTTCTTTAGAGATTAGAGGAGTCATCGACATACAATCTGGCTTGTTTGGAAGGGGTACCATTTGGAGAGGATGTGTACATTTTTAATGGGGTGGGGTGTAACTGTTGGACGTTTGTGTACAAAACATAAATTTCTAGCTACACCCCTAGGTGAAACATTAGAGTCGGCAGGAGTGGCTGCATCTGTTGTTCCATGCTGCCTATTGTTTGCTGTGGTTTGAACTTGTTTGTGACATAAAATAAATGAGTTAAGAGAATAAGCTTTGAATAAGTGTCTTTGTGCTCCAGACAAGTGGTGAGTGCCATCTCTTTGCTTATTGTGGATTTACTTATCTGACGGCACCATGTTCCTGTAGTAACCTCCATTTGTTTCTCATATAAGCTGCATCAGGTTTAGCATGGGCTTGGGTCCACCACCTGAGGTGAGACAAAGGTTTCAACCAGATCCCAGCCGGGCAGTGGTAAATCTTTCCTGCAGGTTTACCCACTGCAGTGTGTTCACACCACTTGTCACTCACACCAGGTGGTGGAATCTGATCCCTGAGAGTGTAGCCTGTCCACAGCAGGGGGTTCAATGTCTGGGGCCCTGTAGGTCAGATACATCCTGAGTACTTCTTTCATCAGTGAGATAAGTGAACAGCCTGAGAGGCAAAGCCTTCAAAAGGCCTGAGATGTTAAGTTATCAAAAAGCCTGAGAGGCAAATTGTTGAAAAGAAAGAGAGGTGAAGATTCATGAGAGGCCCTTTCAAGGTGAACATACCAGCACATCACCTCCAGAGCAGGGCCATCATGGGGTGGGGGACAACTGGGACTTTCGTCCTGGGCCCCAAGCTCTGGGGGGCCCACCTGAGAAGCTGTCATGTTTTTTTTTTAATAGCTGCTTTTCATTTTTTCCCCCAGATTACCTAATGCCCCACCAGCATAGGGTCAGGCCAGGATTTAATTCCTCTTCGGCATGATCCTTCGTCTGCTGCCACCGCCCCCAAGTTGCCTTGCCTACCAAATGACATGCATTTGTTTTGTTTATGCAGCAGCAGCATTCATTGTTAGAACACAGCAGGATGGAAGGCAGACCAAAGGTTGAGGAGTGGAGGGTGGAACTGAGCCCAGGAGGAGGACCGTATGCACGTCAGTCACCATCACCCTGTCAGCATCACGTGGAGTGGAAGAGATCAGGAGCACGTGCTGCTGCTGTGGTCAGTCAATGGCATGGGTCATCTGTCAGTCTTTGGGGTTTTGTTCGCTCCATGGAGTGTCCTTCTCAGTGGAGACGACAAGGAGAGGAGAAGAATGAGTCAAAGCCCCCAAAAAAGTAGGATCTAGCCAGAGACTGAGTTGGTGAGATTCTGGGAAAGGAAACAGATTGGGGCAACTTTTCTGAGGTGGCGGTGAGTAAAAAAAACTTGGTACAATGGCGGGGGCCATAGTGGAGGTGTATGTGGGGCGGGCTTAATGGACAATAGTCTACTTTGCCCTGTATAATCCTGTGAATCCCATGAATGGAGGACTGGGTCACAACTGTGTTAAATCTCTCTCCGCTTTCCTGGGTAAAAACATGATAACACAATTAATGATAATGATTATTACTGTTTAATAACTTCTAGTCTGTTTAGTACTCTCCTCTCACATGTACTGTAAATGTGGCTCCAAGAAGGGATTGTAACCTTATGAAAAGTAGTCAGGTAATGATCATCCAGAGGCAGCTGTTCTCAGCAATCTAGATTTGGTATCTAATTTTTTGTTTGTTAGAGTTAGAAACATAGAATTTGACAGCAGATAAGGACCGCATGGCTCACCTAGTCTGCCCATTTCCCTACCTGATGGATAAGCTGCAGATTCTAGTTAACCAACAGCCTACTTCCTCCTACCCCCTACTAGAATGGCCTTATGTCTGTCCCATGCATTCTTGAATTCCCCCACTGTTTTTGACTCCATGACCTCCTCAGGAAGGCTTTTCCATGCATCCACAACCCTCTTTGTGAAAAAATACTTCCTAACATTACCTCTGAACTATCCCCCCTCTATCTTCAGATTGTGCCCTCTTGTTCTTGCGCTTCTCTTTTTATGAAGATGCTAGCCTCTTGGACTTTGTTGATTCCCTTGAGGTACTTGAAAGTTTCTGTCATGTCCCCCCCTCCCTCCTTTCCTTGAGTGTATACATATTAAGTTCCTTTAGTCTCTCTTTGTATGTCTTCTGGTGCAGATCCTGCACCATTTTGATAGCCCTCCTCTGGACAGCCTCCACTCTGTCTATGTCTTTGCAGAGATAGGGTCTCAAAAACTGCATGCATTACTCCAGGTGGGGTCTCACCAACTGTCTGTACAGAGGGATAACAACTTCTTGTTTTCTACTGTTGATGCCTCTCCCTGTACATCCCAATATCCCCCAGCCCTCCATACTGCCTTCTCACATTGCTTGCCCACCTTTAGGTCATCTGATATAATTACTCCCAGGTCCCTTTCCATTTTTGTTGTTGTTAGTATCTCACCCCCACTGTGTACTCTTCCCCTGGGTTTTTGTTTCCCAGGTGAATTACCTTGCACTTCTTTGCACTGAATCTGAGCTGTGTCCTCCTCATCGTCTCATTTTGAAACATTAATGCATTGTTGGTACCCCAATTTAACGTAGTGCCCTTCTCTAATACCAGCTTAAAACTGGGGAAATGGGCTGTTTAAGAGAAAGAAAGGGCCATCTAAAATAATAAAAAACTGATAGAGGTACAGAGTCTGTCCCATTATATATAACGTAACTGTCTTTACAATTGTCAGAAGGTACTTTTATAAGTGAAAGAGCAGCAGATTTGGGAAAAAGATGCAATATTGTAAGGGAATAATCAAATAGCTATGACTGTAACCATACTTAACTTTTGTATTTTGATATCTCACAATGTTTTCTAGATGAAATGTCGTATTCCTATTGTATATGTGGAATGTTTCTAAAATTATTGTGATATCTGTATTTAATGGTGTGGTGTCTATGTAATATGGTTTGCCTTAGCTGATGGCATGTGTACAATAAAACTGATTTAATTTAAGAAAGCATTTTCAGTTTAGAATATTATGCCTCTTAAGAGTTCTGCTTCTGCTTTATTTTACAGCTGGAATAAATCAAACACAGTAATGCCAAATTACTTAAACATGACCATAAAATATTTTTTCCCTGGGTTAGGGGAGGAAGATGTAACAAAAGTGTGTCTTTATCTTTAATAAAAACGCAAAAATGCAGCACAGAGCATCTAAAACTCAGAGCTTCAGACTCTCAGCACTTAACTGGTTTGGGATATGGGGGCCCATTTCGAATTACTTGTCCTGGGCCCCCAAATTCTTAGCTGCAGCCCTGCTCCGAAGCAGTACAGCTGCAGTGCACTGGAGCAAGATGGAGGAAGGTTGTTCTCAAGAAGCAAATCCTGGAGAAAGTACCTGCAGGCAGAGATACCAACTGAACTATGAGGAACCATGAGGTTTCTGACCCTGCCCATTTAATTTAGTTTGATATACCAAGAAAGTTAAAATCCTGGGTTGGTCTGTGGTCTGACATTTGACAGGTCCAGGTTAACACATGTATTGGCCACTGAGCCCAGCATCTCTTGTTGTATAGATAGGGGCCTCTTTTATTTTCAGTTTTCCTTTTGTGTAATAGTTATTATATCTGTTGCACTGAAGGCAGCAAGCACTAGTGTGTTCCAACTTGTCACCTACAACTTCAGCTCAGTGAGGTACCCACTGCAACTTGTAAAAAGTCATAAGCCCTTTGGGGGGACAGTTGGATGCACCTGCAGCTTGGGTTTTTATCGGCTGCCAGTGGATTGGCATGGAGGAATGTGGATATGTTGTTCTATCCACACTATCTGGCAGTGTCATTTCCCTTTAAGATGTGCCAGAAAGTCTTTAAGCTGACTCCTCCCACCCACCCAGGTGGTATTTCCCTTGGCTCCACCCCATTATGCCAGATCTTCCTTTCTGCTGGAAGAAGCAAGTTCCCTCCTTACCGCTCCTGTGTTGAGTAGGCCCTAGAGCTAGAATCTTCGGATTTACTTCCAAACTTTAAACTCTTACAAGCTTCTGTCTTCAGCTCGATCTGCGATCGAGACCACAATGGATAATAAGTCTGTGTCAGGATTTCGCCAGTGCCCATGCTGGCAGAAGATGTCATATACTGACCCTCACACCTCGTGCATCTACTGCCTGGGCCTCAATCACGATACCCAGGCCTATGACATTGCTGGTCATTTCATTGATGGTCCTCGAGGACTGCCTTGCCTGCCTTCAGTTGGGCCACCTGGAAAACTGACATCCAGCTGAATCAAATCTAAGAAATCCATAGGGTGGTCTCCATGGCTCACGGGGTCCACCGAGCAGTTGGAACAGTTCTGGCTTTTGAGGAGGAGGAGGTTTGGCCTGCTGCACAGTCCTTCTCGGCTTCTTTCTTGTTCCACTCCAATTGGGCTCCACTTTTGGGCTCCTTTAGGGAGCTGTGCCAGTCCTTCACAACTAAGGGACAGAGTCCTTCTGGTTCGCACAGCTCCACTCTTGAAAGAGTCATCAAACAAAAAAGAAGGCTTACCTTCAATGTTTTTGGGACTGTGAACATTCTTGGTCTCAGGATTCACAGGTTTTGACCATGGTTGGAACCGTAGTCTTGGCAGCTGGCTTCACAGAGACCCGATTGGGCCAGTTGGTGAGACACCGGCCAATGATGCAGCCGAGATTTCTTTCAACCCTATCAAATGGTTGTCATCTGAAGAGGCCAACAGTTCTCTTTTCAGGACTCTGGTCCTGCATGTGACCTCAGAAGGGCTTCTTAGTCCATTGAACAGATCCCTCTGGTCACCAACCAAAGACCAGGAGGCATCAGCATTCCCCGACTCCTCCGAAATCCCTGGTCGGCACCCCAGCAGCTGGGTCGAGGTCCTCCTCCTCCAGTGGGTTGAGCAGCCTCCGCCATCACCAGGCGCTCCCACTCTTGATGCCATGGGAAGCGGTGCTGCTGTTGTTCTTCATCTTCATCCTTTTGGGTGAGGAGAGGCTTCAAGCGCAAGTTGTGTCGATGCTACAAAGACCTCATGTGGCAACAGTTGGTGTTGGCTGGTCTGAACCTGACCCCAGCTCTCATCAGTCATCACTTGGCTGTTGCCCAACAGGAAGACACTGATTCCCCTGTGAGGACAGTTGAGACTGTTGCTCCACCAGCAGAGCAGTCAAGACCATCTCGGTTCGGCCTGCCTCTCCACCAATCATGGTGGAGGCTCCACAAGCAGCCACTGACTGGTGCTCCAACTAAGGAGTCTTAGCTGGCTAAGGGGTTTCCCCATCAGCTGTTGGTCACTCTCACACCTGTCCATCTGTGGAGGGTTGAGGGTGACCCAGGCAGTCAGCTGCTTTATGTGGACTCCTCTGAGTCTGAAGATTCCTTGCTGCACTCCTGTCTGGTCAGTGTGGAGTTCATGAGTGATTTCTCGACAGAGAAAGGGCCCACCTCCTTCATGGGCATCCTCCACCTCATCTCCAAGTCCACGGGGGTGAAACTGGAGCCCGTCCAGAAGTGGGCTTGCTATCCTTTCACAGAGATTCTGGACAAAGTGGACTCTCCAATGGAGGTTTTCCCAGTGGCTGAGGCCATCTTCTGCCCTGCCCTGCCCTGCCCTGGAGCTTTGGCAGCGCCCTGTATCCTGCCCTGTGCACTCTGCCCAGATGGGCCACAAATATTGTGTGCTCAACAGTACCCTCTCTGGTTTTAAGGAGCACCTGTCGGCCGAGGGGTTGGTGGCCAACTCCATGTTTTGGCACTCAGGCAATACTGGGGATGTTGACAAGCTGCCAGACAAGGAGTCCAAGAAATTGAACCACACAGCTAAAAAGTCTATGCGCCTCCATGCTCAGCCTCTGCCAGGCACATTTGGCCATCATGATGGCACACTTCTCTCATGCCTTCTTGGGTTCTTTGGATGAGGTGATTCCTTACCTGCCTGCAGACCTCCAGACCATGGTCAAGCAGTTCTAAGATCAGGGCTGGACTGTGGCCAAGAAACAACTTCAGACAGCTCTGGATCTTGGAGATTCCTGTGCCCACTCAGAGGTGGCTGCAGTTGCCATGCACTGTAGGGCTTGGCTGTGGATCCCAACCATTATGACAGACACTCAGCACAAGCTGGTGGATGTTCCATTCCTAGGCACTGACCTGTTTGGGTCCAGTGTGGAGGATCACCTCCAGCATATCGAGAAGTCCAATGCCACCTTGGACTCAGTGACATTCGGGCAGAAGGATCCCAAGGGCTTCAGGCAGTAGAAGCAAAACCCTTTCAGTCCTCCACTCCTGCAGCAAAACCAGCCCAGCTTCAGCCGAGCCAGCAGACTCAGTCCTGGCCCAGGCCCAAGTCAGTGGCCTCGGTGGTCTGTAAGCCCAGAGGGAAGGGTCCAGCGACTCCTCAGCTGGGTCCTCCTCCTCCAAGCCTAGTCAGTGACTGGATTGGGGTGCCACCCTCATATCAATCATGCCTCCCATGGTTCCTCCTGTGGAGGGGCGGCTCTGCTATTTCCTTTCTGTCTGGTTCACTGTCACCATGGACATGTGGAGTCTGAAAGTGGTTGGTCAGGGTCTGTCTCTGGAATTCTAGCAGTATCCTCTAAGCTGAACCTGTGCACCACAGGAGGACTTGGTATCCGCAGACATTCAGTTGGCTTTTTGAAACAACATAGCCCAGCTCCTCTGCAAGGAGGTCATGGTCAGAGTAGCAGATCCTCTGGAACACGCAGGGATTGTCTCCAGGTACTTCCTGGTGCCAAAGTGGACAGGGGACTGGTTCCCCATTCTAGATCTGCATGACCTGAACCAGTTCCTCAGGTTGCACACCTTCAGGATGGTAATTGTATCTCAGATCATACCATCTCTGGAGCAAGACCTGTGGTATTGCTCCTTGAATCTTCAGGACGTGTTCTTTCACGTCCCAATTTGTCCATCCCACTGAAGATTCCTCCACTTTTGAGCTGAAGGAACCCTCTATGAGTTCCAGGCCATGCCAGTTGACTTCTCCTTTGCTTTCAGAGTAGCAGTGGTGGCAGCTTACCTTAGGCTCCAAGAGGTTCTGGGTGTAAACCTACCTGGATGACTGGCTGATTGCAGGTCCCTTCAAGCAGGAGGTGGAGTGGTCTAGGGACCTTGCCCTCCAGACCTGCACCTCCCTTGGCCTCTTGGTGAATGAGGCCAAGTCAGAACTCATACCCTTGCAGGCAGTCAGCTTCATTGGGGCAGAGCTTGACTCTTGCCGAGCAAGAGCCTAGCTCCTGACTAACAGGATGGGTTCTCTCCTCCTTTGCCTGATCATTTGGGGTTGTGCAATTGCACCTTCCGGGACTTTCTGCCCCTTCTGGGTTACATGGTGGCCTGCACCAGCATGGTCCATTGGACCTGTTGGAAAATGCACTCCTGCAATGGGAGCAGGCTAGCCAGTGGTCTCAGTGCAAAGGTCACTTCAGCCAGCTGGTGAGTGTGACCTAGAAGATGGAGGATGCCCTGCAGTGGTGGCTAGTTCCAGAGCATCTGAAGGAAGGGATCCCATTTGTCTTCCCAAGCAGATGGTGATCCTGATGACCGACACCTCTCTCTCATGGGTTGTGGTGCCATCTGGGGGAACACAGAGTCCACGACCTCTGGACACAAGGAGTCCCATGTCACCTCGTTCTACTGGGGCTCTGGGCAGTTCAGCTAGCACTGACTGCACTCACTCTGTATGTTTGGGGTCAGGTGGTCCAAGTCCATATGGAAAAACCACGACCATTTACTACCTCAACAAGCAGGGTGGGACTCACTCCTTGCCTTTGTGCAAGGAAGCTCTGCATATGGACTCTTGTGCACAGCCTGGAGGCAGATCTCCTAATCATCCATGTGGCAGGAGCCTCCAGTCAGCTGGCAGACACAGCCAGGTAGGTGAGGTGTCTCACGAGTGGTCTCTTCATCACAGCCTATTCTCTCAGTGTGGTACCCCTCAGGAGGATCTGTTCACCTCCAGGGAAACTGCAAAGCTGAGGCTGTTCTGTGCCCACCCCCCTCAGCACGGCTCGCTGCAGGGGGATGACTTCACAAGGCCTTGGACCTAAGGCCTCTTCTGTGCCTTCCGTCCACTTCCCTTGATCCACAAGATGCTGCTCAAGGTCAGGAAGTACAAGGTGCAGGTGGCTCAGCTACAAAGAGTTGCTCCACAGGTACGTTCAGCGCCAAAACCGCCTCTCAGCCAACAAAAGGATTTTTAACTTATGACACCTGATCGTCGATTGGTCTAGGCTTCTAGTGGCTTTTACTGCTGGCTGTTGTGGTGTTTAGATCTACCATGGGAAAATACAGCTGGTTCCTCGGTGTGTCACTAGCTTTACTAGTGCTCAGCTCAATTCTTCGGAACCCTCATCCCTCCCTAAAGTGGAATGACCCTTGCACTTCTCCCTGTCCTGCATCCAACAGCTCCTTTCAGGTAGCCATTCTGGACTATTGGGCTTCTCAGCTGTCTCTGCCGGGGAGTGGGACAGCTCCCAAGCTGCCTCTGCAGATTACTCCCCCATCCAGACTTGAGACTTCCTACTCATGGCAAATTCCTGCCAGAACACTAGTGGCTGCAACACTAGGCCAGTATAACACCAGGACTGGGTACAGGCCTACCCATCAACACCGCCTCTCCTATCGCCCAAAAAATAATGTTTACAAATTACAGTTCGCTGCCTTAAAAAGAATCCTGCTTCTTTTACTATTGTGCTCAGGCAATGTCGAACTCCACTCAGGACCATTAGACACCCTTGCTTCTCCATCAGACCTGGCAGGTATTAAAGCAATGTCTTTTATGCATCTTAATGCCTGTAGTTTGCTGAAAAAGTTCACTGTTATCCAGGCTTGGGTGAGCCACACCCTACCTGACGTCCTAGTGATCACTGAGACCTGGCTTAGGCCAGCCATCCCAGACAATGAAATCAATATCCCAAATTATTTACTCTTCTGAGCAGATAGGCAATCAAGAGGAGGTGGGGGTGGCAATTTATGTAAGGGACAAATACTCAGCCGCATGCATAGACGCATCATCCTCCCCCAAAGAATTTGAGTGCTTGACCCTAAAGATCGAACTTTCTCCTTCCAGTGCACTCTGTGTAATAGGCTGCTACAGGCCCTCTTCTGCTGGGCCGCATCTCCTGTTTCACCTCAGTTCCGTACTGGGGCTCAGTTCCTTGGAAACCATTATTCTTGGCGACCTGAACTATGATTGACTATCAAGTGCATCAGCTCTCTTGAAATCCTTTTGTGACACTCTAGGGCTGGTGCAACTCATTGGTGAGCCTACTTGCCCAAATAAAAAGAAACTTAGCAACAGCGCCCTCTTAGATGTAATTTTGGTTAGCAAGCCAGACCTGTTCTCACATGTCGGAACATTTTTCTCAGACATTAGCGATCATTGCATAATCACCACCATTAGATCCGTGCGCTACCCACAGTTTGTGGCAAAGTTCTCTATCAAGAGGTGCAAACGCAACTTTGATTTGTTTGCTTATGTCCATGACTTGAAACATTCACCGCAATGGCAGGAATTCTTCCTAGCCAAAACGGTTAACAGGGCATATACTATTTTTTATGATATTTTAAGTGAGGCTTTAAATAAGCATGCACCCTTGGTTAAGGTGTGGGTCAGGAGCAGCACCTGCCGTTGGTTTTCACCTGAGCTCAAAGCTTCCCTGTTAGAAAGGGATATTTTATGAAAAAAAGCCAGAAGAAGCAAGAACGACTCAGATTGGTGTCTTTTTAAGAGAGCATGTAACAAGTGCACCAAGTTGGTCAGAGCAGCCAAGGCCGCCTACTATCATTTGGAGCTAGCCTCGGCCTCAAGAAATCCTTCAAAGCTCTGGAAAACATTAAAAGACATGTCTGGACACGCACCTGGTAAATCCATTCCAGCAAAAATGAAGTCCGGTGGCAGCGTTATCTCTAACTGATCGGAGATATTGGAAGCCCTCAATAACCATTTTGCAATGGCAGGGCTAGCATTTGATACTTCTCCTGCCAATGACCTCCGCACAGCTCAGGGCCCACCAACCCTCGAGTCCCCCTCTACAGAGGAGGCCTTCTCCCTCCTGTCTGTCTCTCTAAAAGAGTTGGAAGACCTACTGCTGCAACGGGACACCAGGAAGGGAGCAGGCTCCGACTTCATAGAGCCATACTATCTGAAATGTGCCTACCATGTACTTGCAATCACCCACCTGTTCAACATGTCACTCTCCCAGGGTAACCTCCCCTCAATGGAAAATAGCCCATGTCATCCCTCTATTAAAAGCAGGTACCCTGAGTCTAAATAATTACAGACTGATCTCCCTCCTCCCCATCCTGTCTAAATTACTAGAAAAAATAGTGTGTGGCCAGCTAGGGGTATACTTAGAATCCAGAAGCCTATTAAACCCAGTTCAGTCTGGATTCAGAGCAAAGCACAGCACCATAACAGCCCTAGCAAAGGTGACCGATGATTGGCTCCTAGACCTTGACAACAAGAAGCATGTCTGTGCTGTTTTCTTGGATCTTAGTAAGGCATTCGACACAGTCGATCACAGCCTGCTTCTTTCCTCCCTAAGCACCTTAGGCCTGGACCATAAATCTATGTGCTGGTTTGCAAACTACCTCGGAGAATGGAAACAGCAGGTTTAAGCTGAATTCGATCTTTCTCCATTAAAACCTATGCTGAGGGGCGTGCCCCAGGGCTCTATCCTTGGTCCCCTCCTCTTTGCAGTCTACATTAACAACATCAATGACCCCATCAAAAAAGCCAACATCCACTTATTCGCGGACGACACTGTACTGTACTTGAGTCGTCCCATGCCAGAAGCAGCCTGTGAAGACCTCCAAGCTGAATTTAACCTGCTACAATACCAGCTCATAAACAAAAAGATTTTGTTCAATACGAAAAAGACAAAAGCCATGCTCCTCTCCCCCTCCTTGCATGCGGCAATTCCTGCTGGGGGGGAGGATCTATCCCACAAACTACCTCTGTTCTTGGAGAAACACTAGAGTATGTACTGTAGCTAAATTCAAATATCTAGGAGTTTGGCTCGATCATAAACTTTCCTTCACCGCCCATCTCAAAGAAGTACAGAAGAAACTAAGGCAAAGATTAGGACTGTTCTACAGAATTAACCACCTGCTCACAAAGGAGGCCAAGATTCAACTGGTTCAAGCTACCTTCCTATCTTTAATAGATTACACGGACCTGCTGTACAGCCACTGCACTGCCTCTGCACTGGCTAAGTTGGACACCCTCTACCACAGAGCTATCAGGTTCATTACTGGCCTTCCACTTTCCACACACCACTGCTCCCTGTACTCATCGTTAGGCTGGACTTCCCTTCACTATAGAAGGAATAGAAATGCGGCCCTATGGGCCTTCAGAGCAGTGGCCAACAAGCTCCCCTCATACGTCTCAGAGTGTATTCCCCACAGTGTGTTAGGCACCTACACTCTAAGGAGCTATTCCCTAATTGCCCTCCAAGTTCCAAGGGTCAAAACTCGTTTCATCAAAGCTGCTCTAAGCTTCTCTTTACCCACATTGTGGAATGGTTTACAAAGGAACTTGGAGCTGAGCTGCCCTGTTAGCCTGAATATCTTCAAGGCGCTCTACGATCGCTACATGAAAGCATCTTGCAAATGTTTTCCTCACCGCTAGCCCACTAATTCTGCAACTCCCCCTTTCCATCTTGACGCTTGCCATGTTTCTACCCCTGGCTCTCACTCGTTCCCTGTTAACTCTTCCTGCTGCATCCACCCTTCCCTGTCCACTCCAGCCTGGCTAAAGTGCCCCCCATCCATAGTAGTGTCCCAATTATCTACCCCTCCTCCGTCATTATCATAATAAACAAGTACTCGACAGCCATTGTCACTTTCTGTGGTTTTAGCTCAATTTTTCCTCCAGTCATCTGTAATATATGCTTCCTCTTCTTTACCTGTCTAACCTGCCACCCCATACATGGCCTCTTTCCCCTATATGAGTAGTTGCCGCTGCCTCACACAAAGATCTCTGCTTATAACCCTGTATGCCTATGGTTGATTGTACATCTGCTGACTTCTTCAATTGCAAAATAATGCTGTTTTTTATTTATTTCAACCTTGTACTGTACTGTATACACTGTATATACTTTTTCTTCCTTGTATATTATTGTTTTTTGTATACCTGCTTCTGTACTGTACTTTGCTGTATTCATGACCAGGTCCACCTTGCAAATGAGCCTTGCTCAATGGTACCCGCCTTGATAAATAAAGATTTTCATTGATTGATTGATTGATTGACCCTGGTGGCTCCAGACTGGCCACACCAGTTTTGGTACCCTGATCTCCTCAGCCTCAGCAACAGGCTCCCGAGGTGTCTTCCAATATGCTTGGACCTGCTCTTCATCAATCAGGTGAAGGTACTCCACCTGGACCTTCAATCCCTGTACCTGACAGCCCGGTTCCTGAGTGGCTAGAGTTCCAGGCTTTGTGTCTCTCTGAAGATGTTCTCACCATGGTGGAAGCATCTAAAAAAGGAATCAACCAGAAAATGCTATGCCTTCAAAGGGAAGAGGTTCTCCATTTGGAGTCAGGGCAAGAGGCTGGACCCTTTGTCCTGTACGGTGGCCAGCATTTCGGACTACCTATGGACCCTCTCCAAAGGGAGACTTCAGTCAATGAACCTTAAGGTACACCTGGCAGGTGCATCTCTGCTTACCAGGCGTGGGCTGGTCAACGGTTGGTGGAGCAGGAGAAAGTGGTCTGGCATTTTCAAAGGTTTAGATCACATTTCCCCTCCGGTTTGTGAACCACCACCACTGTGGGACTTGTTGCTGGTTTTGGCAAAGCTCACGTGCAAGCCATTTGAACTTATGCACAGGTATGACAAGTCTCACCTGTTGTGGAAGACTGACTTCTTGGTGGCTGTCATGTCAGCCAGAAGGATCAGTGAGCTTCAGATGCTTGCGGTGGAATCTCCTTAGCTGGTCTTCCACAGGGACAAGGTTGTCCTGCGCCCCAACCCGAAGTTTCTCCTGAAGGTTGTGTCAGAGTTTCACTTGAATTTGTAATGACTCTTCCGGTGTTCTTTCCAAATCTCACCATGGAGGCCGAACACAGGCTCCATACTCTGGCCTGAGGTGAGTGCTTACTTATTACAAAGAGCGCACGTCTGGAGTTTGGGGAGAGGTTTGCTAGCTGTTTGTCACCTACACTAAAGCTGCACCTGGCATATCTGCAGCCAAGCGGATGATTAGCAGGTGGATCACATCCTGCATTGACCTCTCATATAGGTTGGCTGGTAGGAGCCTCCTGGATGGCGGAGGGCTAAGGGCTCATTCCACCGCCATACTGCTGCATTGGTGAGCTGCTTCTAGGGACATCCCTATCCAGGAAATCTGCAGGCTGCTATCTGGAAGTCAGCAGACACCTTCATTTCCATTACCACATTGATCTCGAGTCACACGGGATGCAGGTTTTGGGGCCTCAGTTCTCCAGTCTCTGTTCCCTAAGTAGGTGGTGTGCACTTGCCTCCCTCCTCCCAGAGAACTGCTAGCAGTCTGCCAGATAGTTTGGATAGAACAACATATCCATGTCCCTAAAAACACAGGTTACTCACCTGTAACAGTAGTTTTAGGAGTGGTATGTTGTTCATCCACTCAGACCCACCCAACCTCTCCAGGCTCAGGCACACAACCCCTGCTTCCAGTGGGCAAGATCTGGCATTATGGGGTGGAGCCGAGGGATATACCACCTGGGTGGGTGGGAGGAGCCAGCTTGAAGACTTTCCAGCACATCTTAAAGGGAAAGGACACTGAAATCAAGTGTGGATGAACAACATATACCATTCCTAGAACGATTACAGGTGAGTAACCTGTTTTTATTTACTTTTAAATTCTATTGCATTGCCGTTTTATTGCACACATAGTCACAGTTATTTGTCTATAGTTCATCTTGTGGGAAGCAAATCCTTAACTTCATTTTAAACTGTATTCCTGGGGTGCAGCACCAGTAGGTTCCCTAGTTCATGAGGAGTTATCCTTCACCTGGTTATCTGGTAAATAAGAAAAGGACCCAAACCAGCCTCCTTGGCAAGGTTGAAAGAACTAACTCAAGAGCCACAGACAGGTGCTGCCATAGGCCATCGTGGAAATAAGGGAAGACGCCAGCATGGAATTCCAGTATGGGAACTCCAAGGCAAGTAGCAGTGTGAGCAAACCACTTAAGGCCCACAGGGGAAGGTGACTGTGAAGAGACCCTTAGGGAGGGATACAGAGAGCCGAGTGTAGAAGTAAGAGTGCAAAATGACCCAATGTCGTAGGATGAATGGGTGGATGCCAGGATGTAGCAGGCACCACAGACAAGGAAAGAAGAGCAGACCAACCATTCAACAACCTAGATGAAAAACAAGGAAGTGAATTGTGGTGGTAGAGGGAGGAGAAAGTGATCTAAGTAGAAGGAAAGGCACAGCAGGTGGGACACCTGAAGAAGAAGATGCTGCTGGAGGAGGTGGAAGATGGTCGGGTAGATCAGCAGTCATGTGGCTGCTGCAACAACAATCCTCCAAAGGACACTTGGATCATGCGCAAAAATACCCTCAATGGGGAGAGCTGTGCATCATCTGCTAGCCTGGTATTTTGTCAGACACTGTGAAACAAAGCAGCCAGTGATTTTCTGTTCCACCTGCCCTACACACTAGTGACTACAGGTAACACTAAGCAGCTTATCTGTACTTTGAGCAAAGCTGCTCCCTTCAGATATCATAGATTTTTTGTTGTTGTTTTGACATTTTGAAGGGCTTTATCTATGCTTCAGTGGGAGAACACGCAACACTTTCCCTAGCCTTCCTTACTGAGGGGTACTTAGACATCACATGCTCAAGCATCTTAAACACTCATTTTCATTGCAGAAGCTATGCAGCTGCCAGTCAACTTGTCTTCCCTTTGTGCCTGCACCACTATGTCAGTTACCAGTACCCTGGTGCCAGTTTGTTATCTGCTCTTTGCTGTGCCCTTTGTCTTTTCTCCTAGCTCTCTGACATGCTGCCATTTTGTCCCTTTGACTGCCCCCTTACCTGATCGATGGAAGCCTTCTTGAAATCCACTTCTTGGACTCTAATTTCAGTGACACTTGGTCACAGGAGTTTTCTCAATTCCAGGTCAGCCATCCGCTCTGTTGGCCTGCACCTTTTTCCCGGGCCTGCTGTGGTCTCCTCCTGCTTTTGTGTTGTGTTCTGCTGGACCTTGTCCTATTCCTTGGGCTCCAAGCACTATAGATTCTGGTATGGGACATCCACTCTTAGCAGTTCCCACAGACTTGGGTGCCATATTATTACCACTTCCATGTGCTGCTTCCGACTGAATTTCTTTGTAAGTGACAGTGTGGCTTAGCTGGTAGCAGATCTGCCTCTGGGCCAGAAGATCATGGTTTCTAGTCCCACACTGGGGTTAGGGATCATACCACAAACACTGGTATCTGAGTGCAGTACTAGAGGGATGCTGTACTGTCAGAGTGTTTTATTTATTTATTTCAATTGCAGATTAATACGTTTGAGCCAGGAAGGCTCTTTTACAGAGGTTCCATGTCAAGTGGATGAGAGACAAAATTTACATAAACAGGTTACAGAACATTCAGGGTACACAACTGGTTGCAGGCTGTACAGGTAGCAAGCAAATATGCCGACAACAGTGTCAGAAGTGTTACAAGATGTTGGAGTGCAATTTGACATTCTAAACTGGTCACATTATCAAACAGGAGAGGAGTCAGTCAGATAAGAACCACATAGAACTGGGGGGAGCTGGGAAAACTGAAGTAAGGTGCCTGCCTGGTGCCATGGCTTGGAGGGACAGGAAGCGTATCCTCAGGATCACGAGAACAGCTGCAAGGAGTCTGAGCTGGATGTAATTGTCCACCTAGGGACAAATGACTTGGCTCATCATGAGATTAGAGCAGTGCAGGAGGACATTGCAGAGTTGGGAGGGCCTAAGACTAGTAGCACACGTATCCTTCTCAGAGGTGCTGCCTGTCAAAGGCATGGGGAGGTGAGGTAATTAGCACCATGCAGTTTAATGAATGGTTGAAAAATGGTGCGGAGAACAGGGGTTTGGCTTCATTGAGACTGGGGTTCCACCTGGAGGGACACCAGCCTATACTGGCAGGATGGTCTGCATCTGTCCAGGAAGGGAACAAGTCTTTTGAGCAATCGGTTTAAATGCTTCATTGGCAAGCTTTTAAACTAGTCAAAGGGGGAGGCACTGACAAGCAGCAGGAAAATCCCAGCCTCTCCCTACAAAACAGGGTACTAAATGAGAAAAAGACCGAGGTAGAACGGTCAGTGGGGGATGCTGCAACAGAAGGTAAAGCCATCAAAAAATGGAGAGCAATGAGTACCAATGCCCGTAGTCTGGGTAACAAGCTTCTGAATTAGTGGCCTTGATGGAGGAGGAACATCTGGATATCGGCAGTCACAGAAACATGGTACACACAAAACCATGACTGGGACGAAACATACCAGGATACACTATCTACAGGAGGGACAGGAGGGTAAAAGAGGAGGAGGAGTAGCTCTTTACATAAGGGAAGGAATAAAAGCAACAGAACAAAAAGGGTAAACAGAGGAGAAGAAGCACTGTGGGTAAATTTGGAGACAGGCAATGGCACCACAATCCCACAGGTTGTATAGAAGACCCCATTCTCAGGGGAATGAAATAGACAAGGAAATGATAGAAAGTATACTTAGAATGGCAGAAAAGGAGATATTGCTGATGGGTGATCTGAATATGCCAGATGTTAACTGGAGTGCAGTTGCAGCTGCCATCAAGAGTGGAGTTGTTCTAGATGCCCCACAGGGGCATGCCTTAGACAACTAGTATTGGAGCCCACTCGAGAGGGAGCAATATTAGACTTGATTCTCTCAATGGTGATGGAGAGGATCACAGATGTAAAGTGGTAGCTATCTGGGAACCAGTGACCATCAAACAGTATGGTTCACAATAAACACAGCAATAGAGTCAAGCCATACAAAGACAAAAGTACTGGACTTTAGGAGGCTGACTTTGCTAAATGGGTGAGTGCCAAGGAATGCACTAGCAAATGGGCAGGAAGGAGGGTGGAAGGACAATGGGGAATAATAAAAACTGCCATCACAGAGGTAACAAGCCTTTGTGTGAAGCAAATAAACAAAACAAACGATGTAAAAACCACTATGGTTCTCAAAGGAAGTGGCAGTGAAGGTTCAAGAGAAAAGCATTCAGGAAGTACAAGGAATTGCAGAAGGAGCAGGACAGAGAACTGTATCAGTTAAAGCAAAAGGAGGCTGGAAGGCAGTCAGAACAGCAAGGCCCAAACCGAGGAAAAGATAGCCAACTCAGTTAAGAAGGGGGATAAAACCTTTAATAGGTACATCAGGGAGGCGAAGGAAGACCAAGGGAGGGATAGTGAGGCTTAGTAAAGGGAGGAGGGTGGGCAGAGGGAACTGTGAAAAGGCAGAGATACTAAACAAATATTTTTGCTCAGTATTTACAAATGAAGAGGGGGTACATAAAACAAACAGTAGAAACACTCTGGATACAGAAGTTGATACCAGCCCATTTACAGAAGAAAGGGTTCTGAAAGAACTCTTAAAACTGAAGGTGGACAAAGCAATGGGGCCTGATGGGATTCATCCCAGAATTTAAAGAACTAAGGGTAGAACTAGTGACACCACTGACTACCCTTTTAACAAATCATGGGAGGATGGGGTGGTACCCGAGGACTGGAGGAGGGCAGATGTGATTCCCTTCACAAAAGTGGGAGCAAGGCAGAAGCAGGAAACTACAGACCTGTTAGTTTAACCTCAGTGATAGGGAAAATGATGGAATCACTTCTGAAGGAAAGAATTGTCGAGTATCTAGAGGCCAGAGGGCACAGGACCCTAGGCAGCATGGATTCACAGCGGAAGGTCAGTGCCAGACGAATCTGATAGATTTCGCTGACTGGGTGACCAAAGTAGTAGATCAGGGAGGGCTGTGGACATGGCCTACCTAGACTTTAGCAAGGCATTTGACACAGTCCCACACAAAAGATTAATATACAAGTTAGCCAGCCTGGGAGTGGGTCCCAAGATGACAGCCTGCAAAGAATTGGCTGGAGAATAGGACACAGAGAGTAATAGTAAATGGAGTCCACCCAGAAGAAAGGAGGTTACTAGTGGGTACCGCAGGGTTCAGTATTAGGACTGGTCCTTCAATGTCTTTATAAGTGACATTGCAGAAGGACTGGAAGAAAAGTATGTCTCTTTGCAGATGACACAAGATCTGCAACAGAGTTGATGCACAGGGTGGGGTGGAAAGGATGAGAAGGGACTTGGTAAGGTTAGAGGAATGGTCAAATGTATGGCAGCTAGATTCAATGCTAAGAAGTGCAGGTAATGCACCTGGGAAACAAAAACCCAGGGAAGAGTACACAATGGGGGTGAGATACTAACAACAACAAAATGGAAACGGACCTGGGGGTAGTCATATCAGATGACCTAAAGGTGGGCAAGCAATGGAGAGGGCAGCAAGGAGGGTTGGGGGATACTGGGATGCATAGGGAGAGGCATCACCAGTAGAAAACAGGAAGTTATTATCCTCTGTACAGACAGCTGGTGAGACCCCATCTGAGTACTGTGTGCAGTTCTGGAGACCCAATCTCTGCAAAGACATAGACAGGATGGAAGCTGTCCAGAGGAGGGCACTAAATGGTGCAGGGTCTGCACCGGAAGACATATGAAGAGAGACTTAGGAGCTTAATATGTGTAGCCGCGAGGAAAGGAGGGAGAGGGGACATGATAGAAATGTTCAAGTACCTCAAGGGAATTAACAAAGTCCAAGAGGGTAGCATCTTTCAAAAAAGAGGTGCAAGAACCAGAGGGCACAATTTGAAGATAGAGGAGGGCGGCTCAGAGGTAATTTACGAAGTATTTTTCACAGAGAGGGTTGTGGATGCATGGAACGGCCTTCCGGAGGAGGTTGTGGAGTCAAAATCAGTGGTGGAATTCAAGCATGCATGGACAGTCATAAGGCAATTCTAGTGGATGGGGTAGGAAGAAGTAGGCTGCTGGTTAACTAGGATCTGCAGCTTATCCAGTAGGTAGAGAAATGGGTAGACTGGTGGGCCAAGGTCCTTATCTGCCATCAAATTCTATGTTTCTATGTTTCTATAGCAAGGTGGGAGCAGCCTGAGGGGCTTTGTCACAGTATAAGGAAATTGGCGTGAGGGGAACAGCCCCAAGAGGCTTTATCAGGGAGGGTGGAGAAAGGAGTGGGGAGGAAGGAAGGGGAGGTAAGCAGAGGGGTGAAAAGTTATGATTGTGATTAGTCACAGGTATTTATTAATTGCATTCACATAGGTTCTTTTGGGACAGAAGGATTAGCAGTTCTCTTTTAAAGGGTCCAATATTTACGTGTTCCAGGGTGGTAGGAGGGAGTTCATTAAACCAGGTGGGCCCACGGTAGGAGAGAATGCTGTGCAAGGCTGGTTCTTTTGAAAGGTACATGGAGTACACCCTTAGTCAAGCTCCTGGTGACTTTTGAGGAGTTGGAGTGCTGGAACAGAGCTGCGGTGGAGTAGGGAGGTGCAAAGGGGGGGGTTAGAGAGGCCCTTTATGTCAATGAAAATATCAAAGCTACAGAAATTCAGAATACGCATAAGTAGCCAGAAGAACTGTGGGTCACCCTGGAAACAGGAAATGGGACAGCCATACGAACTGGGGTTGTGTACAGGCCTCCAGATCAAGGGGAGGGCATAGATACATTACTATTAGAAGATACACAAAACATGACAGCTAAAGAGGAGGTTCTGATAATGGGAAACTTCAACATGCCAGATACAGATTGGTCAATACCAGCAGGAACATCTGCCAGAACTAGACACATGGTGGATTCCCTGCAGGGGGAGGACTCAAACAACTGATACAACAACCCACAAGAGACAGGGCTATCCTAAATGTAGTACTGACTAACAGGGAAAGGATTACAGATCTCCAGGCAGAAGGTCACCTGGGGCCAGTGACCACCACATGGTATGATTCAGTTTGGCCACTAGAACTAAATCATCCCATTCTAAGGCACAAATACGGGACTTCAGAGGAGCTGACTTTGATAAGATGGCCAACAGAGTTAAGTTAGCCCTGGCAAAAAGAAATACAGGTGGGGGGTACAGGCAAAGTGGGCAAGCATTAAAGATGCAATACTTGAAGCAACATCCCATTGTGTTAGAGAGAAGAAAGCACAAAAGAAGAAGGAAACCAGTTTGGTTCCCAAAACAATAGCAGAAAAGGGTCAGAGCCAAAAGGCTGGCCTTCAGGAAATATAAGGCAGCAGGATGAAGACAGGGAGTAGTATAACAAACTTCCCCAAAGAAAGCAGGAAGGCAGTAAGGAAGGCAAAGGCCCAAACCGAGGAAACACTATCACAAACAGTAAAAGAAGGTGACAAGACTGTCTATAGATACACCCTGAAAGGAGAAAATCCAGAGAGGGTATTGCTAAGATCAAAGGGATAAGGAGGCATGGAGGAGGAGGAGGACCATGTAAAAGCATCTATCCTAAGTAGATACTTCTGCTCAGTATTTACTGAAGAGAAGGTAGGGCAGGGCCCACAGCTCAGCACCATGGACATGGGGGAAGGGAGGTGTGCACTAGTCCCTTCACAAAAGGAAGGGTCCTACAAGAGCTCTATAAGCTCAGGGTGGACAAGGCAATGGGACCTGATGGCATACATCCCAGAGTACTAAAGGAGCTAAGGTGGAACAGCAAGCCATTATCAGAACTATTTAGTGGGTCTCTAGCACAGGAGAGGTCCCAGAAGACTGGACAAGAGTTCATGTGATCCCACTCCACAAGAATGGTAGCAGGGAGGAGGCGGGGAACTACAGACCAGTCAGTCTTACCTCAGTAGTGGGCAAGATTATGGAGGCAGTCCTTAAGTAAAGGATAGTGCAACACCTGGAATCCATAGGAGCACAGGACCCAAGACAACCATGGGTTTACAAAAGGAAGGTCTTGTCAAACTAATCTCATAGATTTCTTTGACTGGGTAACCAGAGTGGTGGACCAAGGGGGAGCAGTTGTTGTCGCTTACCTTGACTTCAGCAAAGCTTTCAATACTGTTCCATATAGAAGATTGATTAATAAGCTGGGTAGGCTTGGGGTGGGTCAGAATTTGGTCAACTGGGTGGCAAACTGGTTGACAGGCAGAAAACAGAGAGTGGTGGAATGGCATACAGTCAGAAGAGATGCAAGTTACAAGTGGGTACCTCAGAGATCAGTCTTGGGCCAGTCCTTTCAATATCTTCTCATCAGTGACATTGCAGATGGACTGGAAGGTAAAGTTTATCTGTTTGCAGATGACACCAAGATCTGCAACAGAGTAGATGATCCAGATGGGGTGGGCAGAATGAGAAGAGATCTGGATAAACTAGCAAAATGGTCAAAAGAGTGGCAACTGGTGTTTAACGCAAAGAAGTGCAAGATCATGCACTTAGGGAAGAGAAACCCTGAAGGCACCTATAGGCTGGGAGGGGAGTTTCTGGAAGTCACAAGGAAAGAAAGAGACTTGGGTGTCATCATCACTGATGACCTGAAATCATCCAAGCAGACCACTAAAGCAGTAGGTAAGGCTAGGGGATGTTGGGGTGTATTAGTAGGGTATCACAAGTCGGAAGAGGAGGTAATAATCCCTCTTCACAAGACACTGGTTAGGCCCATCTAGAGTACTGCGGCAGTACTGGAGGCCACACCTTCACAAGGACATTAACCAAATTTGAGGCAGTCCAGAGAAGGGCAACCAAATGGTGCAGGGACTGCATCAGAAAACATATGAGGACAGATTTTTTTGTATTATCTTTTACCCTCCTGCAGTTGCTCGCATCCGCCTCCTTGGGCCCTCCTAGCTCTCCACCCCGGCCATCCTCTTCCTGAGCACCGCCTTCATGCCACATATTGTAGACAGCCTCTGAGTTGTCCCAGAGTAACCCATCTCTCATGGCCTCCGAGGGGAAGACACCGGGAAAGGGGAAACCCCACTCTCATTTCCTTACTGACCGGGGTGCTGCTGTGGAGGATCAGGCTCCTGGAGGTTCCGTGGGTGTTGAGAATGTGGAGGCCGTCATCCGGCAGGCACCAAAGTTGTTTTCCGGCTTTCTTGGTTGTCCCTCCTGCACCACTGCATAGTAGTGCCCCCGGTCTCTACTGGGGGTCGGTATAGGAGTGGGGCTTCCTACCCAACCCACCCCAGGAGAGGAAAGCGGTCCTCTGGACGCTCAATCCTCTCCTTCCCCGGCCAGCTCCCGATGACCCGAGCCCATTCCCGAACATAGGGTTGCCGGCATGGTTCAAGGTGTGGTGTCCAGTGCCTCAGCCCTCTGTGCCATGAGGACAGATTATGTATACCTTAGAGAAAAGAAGGGAGAGAGGTGATATGATCGAAACATTCAAACACCTTAAGAGCATTAACAAGGTGAAAGAGTCTAACATGTTTCAATATAAGAAAAATAGCAGGACAAGAGGACACAGCATGAGATTAGAGGGAGGCCGATTAAGGGGTAATGTGAAGAAGTTATTTTTCACAGAAAGGGTGGTGGATGCATGGAATGGCCTACCTCAGGAAGTGGTAGGCGAGGGGAGAGGGAGGTAAGGTGCCTGCCTGGCGCCATGGCTTGGAGGGACAGGGAGCGAATCTCAGGATTGACTGAGCAGCTGCACAGGGAGGGAGTTGGATGTCATTGTCCACCTAGGGACAAATGACCTGGCTAAGAAAGGGATTAGAGAAGTGCAGGAAGAGTTTGTGGAATTGGGGAGGGGTCTTAGACAAGTAGCACGCACGGTAACCTTCTCAGAGATGCTGCCCATCTATGGCATAGGAGAGGCTAGGGTGTTCCGCACCATGGGATTCAATAGTAGTTGAAAAACTGGTGTGGAGCTCAGGGGTTTGGCTTCATTGGGGACTGGGGGTCCACCTGGAGTGATGCAAGCCTATACTGGCATGATGGGTTGCATCTGTCCAGGAGGGGAACCAGAATCCTAGGTGATAGGTTTAAATGCTTCATTGGCAAGCATTTAAACTAGTCAAGGGGGGAGGCACTGGAAAGGAGCAGGGAAATCCTACCCCCCTCCAAAAAAATCATGGTAGTAAGTGCAGTAAACACCAACATAGAGGTGTCGATAGGGAGAAGGGCAGGGGTAAATGGAGAAAGTGGCAAAAGCAAAAAGGACAGAGATGGGGCAAAAAGGAATAAGGCCATCAGGAAATGGAGGGTAATGAGTACCAATGCCCGTAGTCTGGGCAACAAGCTCCCTGAGCTGGTGGCCCTGATGGAAGAGGGATGCCTGGATATCGTAGCAGTCACAGAAACATGGTACACAGAGAACCATGACTGGGATGTTAACATACCAGGGTACATAACCTACAGGAGAGACAGACAGGGAGAAGAGGGGAGAAGCTCTCATGGAAAGGAAGAGATGAAAGCAACTGAATAAAAGAGTAAACAGGGAGGGAGAGAGACACTGTGGGTCACCTGGAGACTGGAAAGGGCACCACAATCCGCACAGGGGTTGTGTACAGACCCCCATGTCAGGGGGAGGGAATGGACAAGGATATGATAGAAGGCATTCTTAGAATGGCAGAGAAAGGGGAGATACTGCTGGTGGGAGACCTGAATATGCCAGATGTTAACTGGAGCACATTTGCTGCAGCCACATCCAAGAACAGGGCCATTCTTGATGCCCTACAGGTGGCAGGCCTCAGACAGCTAGTTTTGGAACCCACTCATGAGGCAGCAATCTTAGACTCATACTCCTCAAATGGGGCAGTGAGGATCTCAGATCTAGAAGTGGGTTGCCATCTGGGGAACAAGTGACCATCAAACAGTGTGGTTCACGTTAAACTCAGCTACAGAGTCAAGCCATACAAAAGTGAGGGTACTGGACTTCAGGAGGGCTGACTTTGGCAAGATGGGTGAATGCCTCAGAAAAGCACTAGCAAACAGGCTAGAAGGAGGTGTGGAGCAACAATGGGGAATCATCAAAACTGCCATCACAGAGTCAACAAGCCTTTGTGTGAAGCAACTAAACAAATCAAAACGAAAGAAAAAGCCACTATGGTTCTCAAAAGAGGTGGCTGTGAAAGTCAGGAAGAAAAAGATAGCATTCTGGAAGTATAAGGAAACACAGAAAGAGCAGGACAGAGAGCTGTACCAGTTAAGGCAGATGGAAGCAGGAGGGAAGTCAGAATAGCAAAGGCCCAAACTGAGGAAAAGACAGCCAACTCAGTTAGGAAGGGGATAAACCTTTATAGGTACATCAGCTGAGCGAAAGACAACGGGAGGGATAGTGAGGCTGAATAGAATGAACGGTGGGTGGGCAGAGGGGACAGTGAAAAGCAGGGATACTGAACGAATATTTCTGCACAGTATTCACAAAAGAGGAAGGGGAAGTGCCTAATCCAATTAATAGAAGCACTCTTGATGGGGGGGAGGTAATCCCAGTCCTTTCACAGAAGAAAGGGTTCTGCAAGAACTCCTAAAACTGAAGGTGGACAAAGCAATGGGGCCTGAAGGAATTCACCCCAGAATTCTAAAAGAATTAAGTGGGAACTAGTGAAACCACTGGCAACTCTTTTAATAAATCATGGGAGGATGGTGGGTACCTGAGAACTGGAGGAAGGCGGATGTGATTCCCTTCACAAAAGTGGGACCAAGACAGAGGCAGGAAACCACAGACCTGTCAGTCTGACCTCTGTGGTAGGGAAAGTGATGGAGTCACTCTGAAGGAAAGAATTGTTGAGTACCTAGAGGCCAGTGGGGCACAGGACCCAAGGCAGCATGAGTTCACAGAAGGAAGGTCATGTCAGACGAATCTAATAGATTTCTTTGACTGGGTGACCAAAGTAGTAGACAGGGAGGGGCTGTGACATGGTCTACGTGAGACTTTAGCAAGGCATTTGACACAGTCCCAACAAAAGATTAATAGTCAAATTAACCAGCCTGGGAGTGGGTCCCAGGGTGGTAGCCTGGGTAAAACATTGGCTGGACAACAGGACACAGAAGGTAATTGTAAATGGAGTCCACTCTGAAGAAAGAGGGGTTACTAGTGGGGTACTGCAGGGTTCAGTATTGGTCCAGTCCTTTTAATGTCTTCATAAGTGACATTGCAGAGGGACTGAAGGAAAAGTATCCTCTTTACAGATGACATAAAGATCTGCAACAGGGTTGATACACAAGGAGGCGTGGGAAGGATGAAAAGGGACTTGGCAAGGTTGGAGGAATGGTCAGAAGTATGGCAGCTAGGATTCAATGCAAAGAAGTGCAAAATAATGCATCTGGGAAACAAGAACCCAGTGGAAGAATACACAATGGTGGGGGAGGTAGTAACAACAACAGAAAAGGAAAGGGACCTGGGGTTAATCATATCAGATGACCTTAAGGTAAGCAAGCAATGTGAGAAGGCAGTAGGGAGGGCTGGGGATATACTGGGATGCGTAGGGAGGGCATCAGCAGCAGAAAACAGGAAGTTGTTATCCCTCTGTACAGACAGTTGGTGAGGCCCCATCTGGAGTACTGTGTCCAGTTCTGGAGACGCTATTTCCGCAAGGACATAGACAGGATAGAGGCAGTCCAGAGGAGGGCAACTAAAATGGTGCAGGGTCTGCAAGAGAAGCCGATGAGGAGAGACTAAAGGAGCTTACTATGTATACCCTTGAGGAAAGAAGGGAGAGGGGGACATGATAGAAACTTTAAGCACCTCAGTGGAATCAACAAAATCCAAGAGGGTAGCATCTTTCAGAAAAGAGACGCAAGAACAAGGGACACAATTTAAAGATGGGGGGGTCTAGGGGCAATGTGAGGAAGTATTATTTCACAGAGAGGGTAGTGGATGCATGGAACAGCCTTTCTGGGGAGGTTGTGGGGTCTAAAACTGTGGGAGAATTCAAGAATGCATGGGACAAGCCAGCCCGTCGGCGCAGCGGTTGGATTTCTGCTTGCGACGCTGGCGACCTGGTTTTGGGAACGGATCCGGGTCGTCGGAGGGCCGGCCGGGGGGAATAGGATCGAGCGTCCCACGGACGGCCTCCTATTCGGGAGGGGCGGTAAGCCTCGTGTGGAGACCCCTGGTGGAGACCGGGGTTCCACGCAGCCGGGCGCCCAACAAGGGGGATGGAGGCGGGCGGACGCTACGCCATTGACGCCCCGCCTCCTCTGGGGAGAAAACCGCGAAAGATGGAGGGCAGGACCACTGACACGAAGCCCTCCCGGAGTCTCTCACATTGCCGCCGCAGGACCCCGACTAGTTACAGTCTGGGCCACGAGGTGGCCCGCGCCCCGCCCCTCTGGGGCAAGCTGGGGTGACCTAGGGTCCCGCAGCAATCGGGATGGAGGTAGAGGTCTCCGGGGCCGTGACCAGGGTGGATGGCCCGTGGTCCTGCCAAGGAGAAAGAGAAAATTAAAAAAAAAAAAAGAATGCATGGGACAGACATAAGGCAATTCTTATGGGGAGTAGGAAGAAATAGGCTGTTGGTTAACTAGGATCTGCGGCCTATCCTGTAGGTAGGGAAATGGGCAGACTAGATGGGCCAAGCGGTCCTTATCTGCTGTCAAAGTCTATGTTTCTGTTTCTATGGTGGATATGAATACAATGCAGGGCTTCAAACAGGCATGGGATAGGCATAAGGGAGCAATACAGATGAGTCTGAATAGATAGGCCATTGGCAGAGCAAAGGCCGATGGCACATTCATAAGGCAGAAAAAGAAATGGGCAGACTGGATAGGCTTTGTGGTCCTTATCTGCCATCAGCTTCTATGTTTCTATGTTTCTATGTCCAAGGAGGGCTTTTTTTCCTATTAGGCAAGCCTGATACTTCGCTCTTAGGTGTAAGGGGAGTCAACCAGTAGAGGAGTAGAGGGCGCAGGTATGGGTTCGGTGTTCAGCCCCCAGGACCAGGTGGCAAGCCTTGTTGAGTAGTACTTTTACTCGATTTAGGGCTGATTCTGTGGCATCACTGTAGACGATGAGGGCAGAGTCAATGACCGACAGAATGGAGCTTCGAGTGACTAGGCTTAGAGCCTCAGGAGTCATGGCTTGTCTGTGCCTGTAGAGGATTCCTAATTTAATATTAACGGATTTGACTACATGATCTATATGGTGCACGAAGGAGAGGTGTCATCAATATGTACCATGAGATATTTAAAGGTGGAGACTTGTTCAATGCCATCCCTTTCTGGCTATAGATAGTCAGGTGTTCCGTATTCCTTTTGAGTATATATATATATATATATATATATATATATATATATATATATTATTTATTTATTTATTCTAGGATTACAAGTACCTTTGATCCAAGGCTCTTTTACAAAGGTTCCATGTCAGAAATAACAAACAGTAAGGAAGCAACAGTGAAATAACAGGAAACAATTCATGTACAATAGTGCTATTGAAAGGGGTCAATTATAGGAAGAGTAAAGTGTAGAGAGGAGGAGGAGAAGTGTAGGTAGTTAACAGAGGCAGCTATAGTAAAATGGTGAGAACACAGCAAGAACACATGTGCCCACAAGGAAGGAGTAGGGTCAGGGACCCAGGGGTGGCAGAGAAACAGGAGAGGAGAGGGGGAGGATGAAGATGCAGCCGGAGGCATTTGTCGAAAAATAAATGGAAAGGAGTGATATAAGAGAAGGAGGGGGCAGGGTGGGGGGATAAGTGCTATAATGGGGCAAGGAGAGACTAACGAGGTGGTATAAAGACCTGAGATTTGATGTGGCGCCTCAGGAGCTGGGGGAGGGGGCTGGGGGGCCTGGGGTTAAGCAGTATATAAATTAGGATTAAAGCTGTGTAGGTCATCAGCTAGGACACGCAGTCACAGGAGCTAGAGGCAATGAGATGGGCCCGGAGCCTGGTTTTGAACAGTCCTGTTTTGAACAGAGTGTGCTGCCCCAGAGATGAAATGTTAAACTGAGGTCCAGTCTGCCTTTTCTGGAGGTTGCTCAGGTGGACACTAAAGATTTTACAGCACTTCACAAAAAGAATAAGAGTATTTTATTAAAATATTGAAAGATAATACAGAACTGCAACAAATCATACACTGGATGTCAAAAATGAAAAGGTGATGCACCAAAGCACATATTCATATTCAATGCTCACAATTTATGATGTAACAGTCAAGTGATGTCCGCAATAGAGAGATGCAAGCACATAAAGTAAACCTAAATCCCTTTCAGACGTGTGCACGTCCATTACACCTGTTGCAGCCAGTGACAGTAATTCCAACAGACGTAAAACAAAGATTGTGGGAGAGTCACAGATTCGCTGGAATAAATTCCTCCTACTGCCCCAGTTACATTCTCAACTACGACCTATAGAATAATGTCGCTGTGTTATATATGGTGAAGCCCACCAGAATTAAACGCAGCACTGCAGAATTCTGCAGTAGAGTTACTGCAGCAAACAATGCAATTTCAATGGGAGATAATCCCTTTGTTATGCAGGAAACCTGTGACACTGCCCTTCATCCTGGTGGGCTTCACGTAAAGCACATCTCCCCGCCGCAAGTAATATCTGCAGCAGGCAAAGCACAGCTATAAGGTTGTTTTGTCATATTTAGACCAGTCCTCAGGAAATAAACCCAATGCCACATCACAGGTAGAAGGCCACACAAAAGGGCAAGTCACCTGAGTGTTTGAGTTTGTAGAACAGTGGAATTTCCTTGTGTTCTGTCTGAATTTCCTCATTTACTAATATACCAACAACAGCTTAATGTGGTTCAGTTTCAGTTGGTTTGCTGGTGTCCTCCCTCCACCCCGCCTCCTAGGCGAGGCTGAAAAGCGGCAATATTGCTTAGCAGTCCTTTCCCAGTCAACAAAAGCTAAGTAAATGTTGCACTATCCAGTTCGACAAACCTAATGATGCCTTTCCTCGGTATTATGGTTCCTCTGCTGGCACCTTTCGTGATTGCAGCCTTCTTTTAAAAACAGATCATTGAAAGGTGCCAGCAGAAAAGACTCTAGTCCATTGTGTCTGCAAATTTTCATACCTGAACTATTCCATCCTGTCTCTGGATACGCCCTGGACAATGGCCTAGTAGAAGTTCTGCCCTTCTCCCTCGATCCTTCTTCCTTGTCTGTTTACTTTGACCAACCCATAATAGCTTTCCCATGCTCTCTTGAAACCCGCAACAGTCTCAGCATTTACCACTTCTCTGGACAGGCTATTCCAACAACTATCTAATGCTCTTGCTGTTTACCTCTGGTTTCCATATTTTTCCTTCCCTCCCTTCTGGTCACAAGTGAGCACACGTTTAGACTGACTAGGCTCTTCTATGTTTTCCTTGCTGACCCTGTATCATCTTTGTTTTCGTTTTTGTTATAAAGTTTTTATTTGATTTTCCATATTTTTACAATACAGTGGTAGCATTTATGTAAATGCCATAATGTCAGAGTCAATGATACAGCAGTCAAAATTAAGCACAGTATCTGCTCAAGTACTCTGAAATTAACAAATTGTGCAAAAGGTGTTAATCACACAAAGGTAAACTATCACAACACTACAGAGTGTCACATGTATAAACTGAATTAAGAGCTGTAGCTGAAGACCCTGTTTCACTGAGTCCTGGTCTAGGCTATGGTCAGTTGGTCATGCCTCGTCCAGTCTTAACACTAGCTATCCAGTGTTTAGCTGCCAGCATTCTCAACTGAGGTTGAGTTATATAACAAGGTGAAGCATTGAAATGAGGATAATCTACAAATATTCTAGTGGGACACACACATTTTAACACACAAAGACTCATTAATTCAACACTTTGTCAAGTCATGGTACATGGGGGGGGGGCACCCTGAATCTACATCCTGTTCTGAAGAATCAAGATGATTGTTGTGGAGGGTGCTCCAGTCCCACAGCTAGACGTGGTAGGGTAGAGAGGTAAGGGTAAAGGCACAGAGAGGAGTATGGGGGGTGAGTAGATATGCAGATCCAGACAAAGCTGGCTTTCTGTTGGATTTCTAGGCAATCAAATATACATAAGACAAGTTAAATATTTGTCAGAAGTGGTAAATGGGCAGTAGGAAGCTATATGAAATCTATGTCCCTTCACCTGTAGGGGAGAAGCTTCCCATGCAACTTTTCCTTACTTTGGAGTTACGGACTCCAAATCTTGTCATAGGAAGAAAGTTTATCAGCAGCCACTTGAGCTAGTTGTTTGTAGCTTGTAGAGAGGGAGAGTAAGTTGTCCCACTCTGGAGCTATTGGGGGGGCGGTCTGACTCCCTCCAGCGGTGGAGTATAACTCTCTTTGCAACTGCCAGGGCCGCCACAGTCCACAGGACCTGTGAGGGAGAAATAGGAGATTCCGGAGGCAGAATGCCTAGAACTGCCAGTTGCTGGCCCCTGTGGCTAGGCAGAGGGATCACTGCTTTGCATGCTGCTTATATGATATTAAAGTAAGAGTCGAGGGTGTGGCAGTACCATAAAATGTTTGACAGGGGTGCCTGTGCAGAAGTGCACCTCCAGTAATCACTGTTGTTCAGAAGACCTGCTCTGTAGAGCCACTGGTGTGTCCTGTGCTCCTGTGCAAGATTTTGTATTGTAAGTTTGTTGCTTGTACTTCTCTTGAGGTTATGTATGTCTGGGTCCAAAAGAGTGGGAATGGGGACATCCAGCTCTTTTCACACGCCTCTGGGTCCTGCAGCCATTTTGTGTTTTTGTATAGTGGCATTAAGGGTATTCACGTGAGGAGTGACCTTGTTCAGAGTTTGCAATCTCAGGAGCCATTGTTCTAGAAGGCCTGGAGTGGTTAAGGATGAGCCTCTGATATTTCATCCTCAGTAGGTCAGTGAACTGGAGATATCTCCAAAAATGAGTTTTGGGAATATTGTACAGAGATGCCAGCTCAAGGAAGGAGTACAAGACCCCTGATCCTGGGTGGTAAAGGTCCCCAAGTGTGGTGATTCCCTGTTCTCTCCAGTCCCTCAGTTGAGTACTGCAGTGTTAACTTTTAAAGTAGGGTTGTTTCAGAAGGGAGGAGCCTAGAGGTGGAGGGCTGCCACTCCCAGCTGGTTGCATACTTCTGTCATAGTGGGGGTAGTCATATCAGATGACCTAAAGGTGGGCAAGCAATGTGAGAAGGCAGCAAGGAGGGCTGGGGGGATACTGGGATGCATAGGGAGAGGCATCACCAGTAGAAAACAGGAAGTTATTATCCCTCTGTACAGACAGCTGGTGAGACCCCATCTGGAGTACTGTGTGCAGTTCTGGAGACCCAGTCTCCGCAAAGACATAGACAGGATGGAAGCTGTCCAGAGGAGGGCAACTAAAATGGTGCAGGGTCTGCACCGGAAGACATATGAAGAGAGACTTAAGGAGCTTAATATGTAAAGCCTCGAGGAAAGGAGGAGAGGGGACATGATAGAAACTTTCAAGTACCTCAAGGAATCAACAAAGTCCAAGAGGGCAGCATCTTTCAAAAAAAGAGGTGTGCAAGAACAAGGGGGCACAATTTGAAGATAGAGGGGCGGCTCAGAAGTAATTTAAGGAAGTATTTTTTCACAGAGAGGGTTGTGGATGCATGGAATGGCCTTCCGGAGGAGGTTGTGGAGTCAAAAACAGTGGTGGAATTCAAGCATGCATAGGACAGTCATAAGGCAATTCTGGGGGTGGGGTAGAAAGAAGTAGGCTGCTTGTTAACTAGGATCTGCAGCTTATCCAGTAGGTAGGGAAATGGGCAGACTGGGTGGGCCAAGCGTCTTTATCTGGCCACAAATTCTATGTTTCTATGTTTCTATGTTTCTATACCTCTTCGTGTGTTTAGTGCATGGGAGGTGCTGTCTTTGGAAGTCCCCCATCTGTGAGAAGGAGGGCCAAGGATTTGAGGAGATAGCATTGTGCAGGTTCAAGTGCAATCCATGTAGGCTGTTAAGTAGAGAGGTTAGGTTTAAGGCAGGCAATAGCCTGTCTGAATACTGCTACATGCTCATGTTGCAATCTCAGATTTGGAAGGCCAAAGCCTCCTTCCCACCAGCGTCTCTTCATGGCCTGCACTTTCATTTTTAGGGGTTTTTCATTCCAGATTACAGATGAGAGCTTTGTTGAATCAACTTTAAAGAAAGAAGCCAGAAGCTGTGATAGGAGAATAGCCAAGATACTGTATATTGCAGTTTTCATAGTGCCATTAATTTAAGAGCATTTGCAGTACCTCAGATTGACAGCTTTAGGGATTTCCATTTATCAGATCAGCTGAGACTCTGTCCTGCATGCAGGAAACATTAGCCGAGGTGATAGCTGGGACAGAGTTCCTAACCTGAATACCCAGGCACACCATTCCTTCAGGTGAACATTGGTGTGGGTACCTAGTGAAAAATGATTGGGTATAAGCCCCATTAGGGGGAGAATCAGAGATTTTGCTCCTTTAAGTTTATAGATGGAAAAGGTGGCATTTTTCTGGATAATCAAATTCATGGGTGCCAGAGAGTTAGGGATACTGGTTAGGTGTAAGGTAATGTCGTCTGCAAAACGAGACATTTTTTGCAGAGTGCCATCCACCTTGGGCCCCTGGGAATGACTTAGAAGCCCAGATCTTATGGGCCAAAGGCTCTATTGATGGCACAGAAAGGAAAGAGTAAAGAGGGCACCCTTGCCTCATCCCTCTGTGTAAAGCAAAAGGTTGAGAAATAATAGTGTTAGTAAGGACTGAGCCTGTTTAAGATGCCGCCAGGCTAGAACTGCATCACTAGTAGTCTGTGTTGGGGAGGGAGTGTGGCATGCGACTCTCAGTCGGAGCTTGAAAGGGGGTAGGAGTATGGCATGTCTGTTGGGACAGCTGCCAATACCGCTAGTAGTGGTGAGCACATTTTAGTTGGATTTGCCTTCAGCCGGAGTATTTTGTTTCTTTTTGTGTTTTTTCTCTTTTCTTCTTGCTTGTCTGGCTATTGGGGGAGTAGTGGGACTTGGATTGCTGAGGAGGACCAAACAGGGTACAGCAGAGGATGGCAGGAGATCCTGCAGGAGAGTGCTCTGATTTGTTTTTATGCCTTCTTTTGCCAAGCTAGCACAGTGTAATCGTTGTTTTTTCACAGCTGGCAAAGGGCAAGGAACAGCCAAGTAAGGGATGACTGCTATTTTGGGGACAGGGTTTTTTTTTTTTACTTATAAGGTCTAGGATTACAGTACCTTTGAGCCAAGGCTCTTTTACAAAGGTTCCATGTCAGAGACTAACATTTAAAAAAAAAAAAAGAAGAAAGACAAGCAATTGTGACAGAAGTCAATACAAAATGGTTACAACATAATAGCAATACATAACAACAACCAAACAGAAAAATCAATGACATTATAACTGAAGATGGGGGTTCTGAGTATGTAGGCAGCCAGAGGCATTTGTCGGGTAGAAGGTAGCTAGTAGGTAATTAAAGGTGCATGTAATTGGGGAAAGAGTGAAGGGAGTGATAGGTGTCATATCCCGGTGGCAAATACAGCGGAGATGGCAGGGAAATTAGCTGTAGCAATCACAGGAGCTAGAGGCAATGAGATGATTCCGGAGCCTAACTTTGAACGCACCAAGTGTGTCAGCTGAGGAGATGGTAGGGTTTAGGTCATTAAGCCAAAGCGGTGCTCTGTAGGCAAAGGATCGTTGTGCCTGTGAGGTGCGACAGTAGGGGATTTTTAGGAGCTGCTGATTCGATCTTCTAGAGCTCCAACAGTTTGGGCTTATCTGCAGGAGAGCAGAGACACCTGGTGGTGCATTCCCCAGGCAGATTTGCTTTGCCATGGTACAAGTGAGATACTTAATGCAGTTTGATAGGTGAAGCCATCCAGGCCGTGCATATAAGTCACAGGTGTGGGTGAGCGGTGAGCACCTGTAAGAAGCTGACAGGCCTTGTTTAAGGTTGTTTGAATCCATCTGAGGGCTGTCATCGTGGCAGAGCCATAAATGATGAGACCATAGTCAATGTTCGATACCACAGAACTCTTTATGCAATCTTCAGTGCATCTGGAGTAAGTTGTTGTCTATGTTTGAATAGAAGACCGAGTCGCTGTTTACAGTTTTTGCAACGTGGTTGTGTGCCCGTGAGGAGAGGCTAGGGTTTAGCAGAATCACAAGATATTTGAAAGATTGCACCTGCTCCAAGGTGTTTCCTGTGCAGTGGAGATCGCCAGGTGTTGCTTGTGCGGATTATGAGAGCTGTGGAATAGCATGGTTTTAGTTTTTTTGTGATTTAGTGCCAGTTTGTGATTGTGGAACCAAGACTTAGTGGTGCTGAAACCATGCTGGAGGTTATCCTGTAGAGCCCTGGGATCTTTATAGGAGGAGAATACCACTGCATCATCAGCGTACAGGATGATGTTTTCGGGGCAGGATTTCGGTAGGGAGTTTAGGAAGAGACTAAACAGAAGTGGCCCCACTATGGAACCTTGGGGTACGCCTGAGTGGACTGGCAAAGTGTCAGAAAGAGTGTTTGCAATTTTTACTCTTTGCATCCGGTTTTCGAGGTAGCTTCTTAACCATAGAACAGAGTCAGGTGACAGTCCGGTATTTAGTAGCTGGTCAATAAGCAGCCCATGGTGGACTGTGTCGAATGCTTTGGAGAGATCGATAAAGACCGCACCAATTAGTTTGCCATGGTCCAGAGAAGTGTTAACAGACCCAGTGAGCTCTAGGAGAGCAGTCGTGGTACTGTGGCCTTCCGGAAACCATGTTGCTTGTCACATAGTATGTTGTATTTGCTTAGATGGTTGGTGAGTTGGTCGCAACAATACGCCAAGTGCCTTAGAGAGGAGGCAATATTGATATTGGGCGGTAGTTTGAGGATGGTCTGGTCACCGCCTTTGTGGATTGGGGTCACTATTGCAGTTTTCCATTTGCCAGGGAAGTTCCCACTGCTGAGAGAGAGGTTCAGTATTTTTGTAAGGGATGAAGAACCTGATCTAGGTAAGTGACAGGAGCTTGAGATCCAGAGTGTCGCCACTAATTCGGGATATAGAGACGGCAGTGGCAATATGGGGCGCATCCTCTAGGCTGACCTCCCTAAAGTAAAAAAGGGGTTATCCAGTTTGGGCTGAGGGGCCAGTGGTGGGAGCTGTATCTTTGAAGTAGTCAGAGGGAGGACAGCACTGAGGTCTGTAAAAGCATGTTAAAGGAGTTAGCTATGACAGCTTGGTTAAGGGTGAGTGATCTGTCGATGGATGACATAGCTGGGAGTTTTTGGCTCTTCCCTGTGATTTCCTTTGATATTTTCCCAGAAGGCTTGACCATTTCCCAGAAGTTAGTGAGAGCATTTTTATAGTAAGAATTTTTCTGCCGCCCGGTGGCGCTGAGGGTTGAGGCACTGGATGCCACACCTGCGCTAGGCCGCGACCCGGTTCGGAACGAACTCGGGTGGCCGGGGTTGTAGGAGAGGAGGATTGAGCATCCCAACGGATGCTCTCCTCCTCAGGGTGGGAACCATGAACGCTATGCTTTACATCACCTCATAGCCGTGGAAGCACCGGCAATTGAGGGATGGAGGCGGCCCGCCAACGGAGTCGGGAGGGGGACGCCGACGCATGAGGGTTTGCATGCGGTGTCAGCACGCCATCTCGGGACGACGCCCCAAGCGCTCGACGCCCCAGGGTAGGGGACGCAAGGAGAAAACGGAAAAACACCTCCGGCAAGCCCTAGATGAAGGCCGCCCTAAGTCCACCCGGACCACCTGCAGGACAGACCCCACTGTGCAAGGAGAGGAGGATAGGCACTCTAGGGGGCAGATCCCCAAGGTAGGCGAGGGGAGACATGAGCGGACGGAAGGAGGGGGCTCCGGAGGTAGTAAGGAGGGATAAAGAAAGAAAGTAAAAAAAAAAAAAGAATTTTTCATGGGTCTGATGGCTTTTGTGCAAGCATTTCTGGCTTGCTTGTATTTTAGAATATCCAGCTGGTTTCTGGTTTCCTTGGCTACCGCCCAGAAGAGATCCCATTGTTTTAGCAGATTTAGCAGTTTCCCAGTGATCCAAGGATTACAGAGCATTTTAGTTTTCCTTTTTTTGATCGGTGCAAAGAGGTTGCACGCCTTAAAGAATCAAGAACCTGGTTAACATCCGACGTCATGTATATGGGTGACCAGTCTTGCTGAAATAGGTAGTGTTTGAAGTGGGTGAGTTTGCCTCGGGGAAGGACTCTGCTGGAGATGATTTTTGGAGGTGGCTTAAGGAATTTATTTGACCATACACAGGTAACTGGTGAGTGGTCACTAAGAGAGTCCGGGAGAACTGTGGTGCGGGAGATCCTGGTGGGATGGTTGGTGAGTACCCAGTCAAGAAAGGTGCAGGTACCCGTTTTGCAGTTGGTTCTGGTAGTGGATGAAACCATCAGTGTAAAGTTGGCTGCAGCAAAGGAGTCTTTAGGAGCACTTGCCTCTGATCCTAGCCATTTTAAGTTGAAGTCTCCTAGTAGGATTAATTCAGAGTCAGCGGGCTGCGAGTCAATAAAATGCAGAACTTCACTTGAGGCCAAGTTTTTGATCCTTTGGTGGAATGTATACGGATGTGATACTTAAGGCTTTCTGGTTTGCGCCAAGTATAATTTTTATTCGTAGGATTTGTGCTATGGTGGTCCGTAAGAGAGCCCCTAGAGGGTGCCACGTGAGGGTGTCTCTGATAAGAAAGACACATCCTCCACCTTTTTTAGAGATCCTGTCTTGCCTGAGAATATTGTACCCTTGGAAGGTTAGTGTCTGGTCTGGTATTTTTGGTATCAGCCAGGTTTCAACCAATGACAAGATATCAGGGTTGTGTTGGGATATGAAGGCTTGCAAGGCATCGATCTTTGGTAGTAATGTGCAGATATTTAGGGTGGCCAGGATGAGAGACCCTGAGGTTTTCAGGGGGGATGAGAAGAGGGGGCCAGGGTTCAGGTGGACATTACCCGAGATGAGTAAGAGAAGAAAGAGGAGTTTTAGGGTGAATGGACATAGCCCCTTGAGCGATAGGCTATGTCTTTTATTAATGGACTGGAAATAGGTGGTGGTCTGTGGGGCTACCCAGTGTGGTACTAGTGTACAAAGAGTGTAAATAGTCCCATGCAAGGGTTTAACAGGGTGGATGAAAGACTCAACATTTTGAGGGTGGGCCATGTGTGGGCATGGTCTGTAGTGAAGTGTTCCCTGGGAACAGTAGTTTTGAATCAGGAGACAAGGGGTCACGTGTAGCATTAGTGGTTTGTTGGGGCTTGGAATGGAGAAAAGGGTGCAGGGTAAGGAGGAGTAGGAGTGGAAGGAACAGAGGGCAGGTGGCCATAATGCCGTAAGGTCTGGGTTGCCTGTGAGCAGTTTACTAGTCAAAAGGATGTGGCTAGATGGGGAAAATGTAATGTAAATGGAGGAGGAGGTCCTGAGAAGAGATGATTGAGGAGGACCACCCACCCTCCCCATCTCACCTTCCCTGGGCTACTCTCCATTTATAATTATACTGCTGCCTCCTGATTGGAGGGGGTGCACCAGGGTGACGTGGGGAGGACTGGATGTAAACTGGATTTGCAGATTATTCATAACAGCCTGTCCTACACTGAACTGACTCGATCTGACTAGTTCTTTCAAGCTTACTAATTATTTCATGAAGCAGGGACATTTCAAGTCAAAGGGCTACTTTTGGTATAGATACTGCTAATAGAGCATTGACTGCTCTGAAGGAAGCAGTGTAGGATTAGACTGGAGTATAAAGTCTTGTATTGATACTGCTTATGGTGCATAGACTGCTCTGAATGAAGCAGCGCAAGGATTGTAAAACCACTATGGGTATCTCGAAGCTTAGAACATCATGGGGGACACAGATGGAGTGGGTCAGGGAAGGACACATCAGATGGTTGGGGGTTTCTAGTGAGGGTGGTTGAGGTCAGTGCAGGGGTGGTGGTACAGGGGAAGCAGGATGGCAATAACATGGAAGAATTGTGGGATGCAATGGACTATGGGGTGGCAGTTTGAATGAACATATTGTGGAGGCTAGAAGGGTGTCCAATCTGTAACAGGTTGAGGATGCTGGAGGAGGAAGTATTGTGGCTTGGTAGATAGCTGGAGAGGATGGGGGGTCTTGAAGCAGGAGGACTACATCCAGGTAATGGAGTGAGGACATCAGGTCTCCAACTTGGAGTTGGCTATTTAAAGTCCGGGTGGTGCGGTTTTCTCCAGCGACAGCACAGCTGTTCTCCATGTCACCGGGTAGCTGGTGGAACCGGACACCATGGGGAGGAACAGTGGCTCAAGGGAAGTGATGGGTAGGGAGTGCAGGAGCGAACAAAACAAAGGGCCTCGCAGTAGTAGGAAGGCTAGAGTTAGGGGGAGGTAAAAGCACAGCCAGGCAGGATGGGCAGGAAATAGGTTTGCTGTGCTTTGACACTGGTGGAGGGGGAGCAACTCCAGGGGAGTGGGGAGGGAAATCTATAAGGGACAGGAGTCAGAGGAGGGTGAAAGGAGGAGCACTGCTGGTGGGAGGATGACGGGATGAGTGAATAGGTGGTGAGGAGGGATGTGGGGGATAGGGAGTGAGCAGTGAAGGGGCAGAGGATAAGACGGGGAGAAGTAGGGAGAGCAGAAGGTCAGAAGGGTGAAGTTAGTGAGCTGGCATGCTCTAGGATTGGATACACTTTGGGAAATGAGGGACAAGGAATGAGGAAGGGTGTGTACTAGTGCTGGGTGATTCCATACTAAAAGGATCAGATGGGGTGGCAGGGGGAGAGGCATAGTAGAATATGGATGGAGGCTATACCCAGGCTAACGGACAGGCGGGAGAGGCAGTTCTGGCGCACAAGGAGGCTGGAAGAAACTGCATGTAGTGGTGCATGTGGGCACTAATGACCTGGAGGGAAGATGGTGGAAGTAGTGAGGAGGAGGTTTGAGGAACTAGAAGGGCTATGTGAGGAAGTGGCAGAATCAGTGACCTTTTCAGAGGTGCTCCCAGTACCCTGCATGAGTCTGGGAAGGAAATGGAGGATTAGGAGTTAACAAATGACTTAGGGAATGGTGTCAGTCTAAGGGTATGGGGTAGTGGGGGACTGGGGTAGTATCGGGGACAATAAGGATCTATATGCAGAGGATAGGCTGCACCTCAGTGAGGAAAGGAAAGGGGACAAAGTAGAGGTCTGAGGGCACATAGCATCAAGGATAGATTTGAACTAACTTGGGGGTGGCGGAGGACAGCTTGTAAGCAGGGATCCCAGAGGGGGTAGCTAAGCATGCCTACCCCCAAGCTATCGGAGAGGTATTTGAGATGGGGACAAAAGGAGGGATTAGGAGAGGGGAAACCAGGGTGGGGGTGGAGACACGGTTGGAGGGTGGTCTCACTGAATGCAAGAAGCTTAGGTAACAAATCAGCCTAACTACAGGCTCTCTTGGCTGTGGGGAGGGTGGACATTGCGACCATCATGGAAACATGGGCTACCAGAACCAGAACTGGGATATGATCATCCCAGGGTACAGGATATTCAGGAAGGACACAGCTGGGGAAAGGGGTCATGGTGATCTACATGAGGGAGGGGGTAAGACGTATGAGAGAGTAGGGGGTTGAGGGCAGGACAGTGGCCCTATGGATGCAGTTTCAAGACTCTGAAAGAAAGTCACTGAGGGTGGGGGTGGTGTACAGGCCACCAGCTCAGGGGGATGACCTGGATAGGGAGTTGGCCAAGCAGATGAGAAGGGTCTGTAGGAGGGGAGAACACAGTTGTGGTGGGGGACTTCAACCTCCCTTGGTCGGACTGGAACACCCCAACCACAATGTGTGCAAAGGAGGAGAGATTACTAGATGCATTTCAGACTGCTTCCTGAGTAACTGGTCCACGAGCTGACTAGGAAGGGTAGGGCTCTGGACCTGATATTAAAAATGAGGAGGCTGTAAAGGGTCTGGGAGTGGAGGACCCCCTGGCAGGGAGTGACCATCATACGGCGTGGTTCACACTCAATATGGGAAGGGAAACAGGAGGAACGGATACCGGGGTGATCGATTTAAGGGAACAGACTTTAAAAGGCTCAGGGAAATTTTGGTTACACATCTGGTGGGAATTCAGAGATGCATGAGTGCCAGCCAAAAATGGAATATCATTAAAAAAGGGCTAGCGGTTGGATTTCCGCTTGCGACGCTTGGCGACCCAAGTTCGGGAACAGACCCAGGTCACTTTAGGGTCGGCCTGGGGAAGAAGGTTCGAGTGTCTGACGACTGCTCGCCTCACCTGGGGAGGGTGAGATGTGGCTCACTGAGTGCTGACTCTGGTGGAGGCCGGAATGCAGCACTTCTGGAGCTCGCGAGAATGCAAAGGGCATGATGGATATCGCTCAGCTTGACATCTGTGGCACGCCACGCACCCGGGAGAAAATGAGACTCAAGCTTCCGACTGGCTGGATGACGGCCAGCCCTGCCACTGTGGAAGCCCTGATCTCCAGTCCACTCAGCAGCACCCAGGGACTGAACAAAGAGTCCACTGGTTGTTCCCCTGCTGCCTTCCCTCTTAGGAGAGGGACCCATCCAGTGAAGGGTGACAACGGGCTACCCTGCAGTGGATGCTATCTGAGGGGAGGGATGGGGGAGTGTTAGAGAAGCCTAGGCTGCCAAGGAGTGGTGGGCCGGGAAGTCGAAAGAGCAAAAAAAAGGCTAGCAGAGGCAACTGAGACCTCTACCAGGATACGGAGCAAGAAAGGGAGAGGAAAGAAGCCCAGCTGGCTAACTCGTGAGGTCATGAAAGGGTGAGGGCCAAGAGAAAATATTCGGAGGGTTAGGAAATTGGGAGGCAAGGGGACAGAGACAAGTACACAAAGAAGTCCAGGAGATTACCAAGGTAGTCAGAGTGGCCAAGGCTTCCAGAGAGCTGAGACTGGCACAGGGAATCAAGGATGGGGAAAAGGACTCTTCTGATACATTGGCGAGAGAAGAAGAAACAAAGACCAGATTGTGAGGCTTAAGAAAGATGGGTGGTGGTGGAGAAGGCAGAGACCAGGTAGAGGCACTGAATGAGTACTTCTGCTCTGTGTTCATGAAGGAAAGAGGGGGTAGATACCCATAGGAAGGGTGGCATGGACAGGGGTAGTGGGATATCAGGATTACAGCGGACAGGGTGCTGGAAGGACTAAGGGGCTGAGAGTGGACAAGGCACCTGGGCCAGATGGCATTCACCCTAGGTTACTTATAGAGCTAGCGGAGATCCTAGCAGGACTACTGGCAGACCTGTTCAGTACATGACTGGACACAGGATGCATGCCACAGGACTGGAGGGTGGCCCATGTGGTGCCCATTCATAAAGTGGCTTGAAGGATGATCCAGGCAACTACAGACCAGTGAGTCTCACTTCAATAATGGGAAGACTCATGAAGTCAATCCTAAAAGAGAGGCTGGTGACCTTTTTGGAAGACAATGACTCCAAGACTGCCATCAACGTGGTTCTGTATCAGGCAGATCCTGCCAGACGAACCTAGTCAACTATGACTGGGTTATCAGGGAACTGGACAGGGCCATGCAGTGGATGTCCTGTATTTGGACTTCAGCAAGGCCTTGACCCGTGCCACATGGGAGGTTGGGCTGAAAACTGGAATACAGTGGGTTGGAACAAAATGGTCAGTTGGATCACCAACTAGCTGAGGGTAGGCAGCAAAGTGTGTAGGTTGGGGAACTCTCATCACCAAGGGACGCTATGACCGGGTGCCCCAGGGATTAGTACTTGGACTGGTGCTGTTGGGATATTCATAGCTGATATCTCAAACAGGATCCGGAGTAGGATCACCTGTTCACAGACGACACTAAGATTGGAGCTGTGGTAGATGACATAGAGGGTTGAGGGGCTGCAGAAAGACCTGACAAACTACAGGACTGGTCGGAGACATGGCAGTTGGGGTTCAATGCCAAGAAGCAAGGTACTGCACTTTGGAACAAGGAACCAGGAGAAATATATCATCAGTTGGGAGGGGTACAGTGGAAAGCATAGTGGAGGAAATGGACCTAGGGGTACTAATAGCGGGAGTATGAACCACTCAGCTCAGTGCAGGAAGGCGGCTGCAAAGGCAAACAAGATGCTGGGGTGCATAGCGAGGGGAATCTCCTCCAGGCACAGAGAATTGATCTTGCCCCTGTACAGGCCACTGATTAGGCCACACCTGGAGTACTGTGTGCAGTACTGGCATCCATTCCTGAAGAAGGACATCAGATTGCTGGAGGGGTGCAGCATAGGGCAACAAAGATGGTCCAGGTACTGGAGGGAAAATCCTATGAGGAGAGGCTGGGAGAGCTGCAAATGTATTCCCTGGAAGAGAGGAGGGATGGGGGATATGATCAAAACCTTTAAATACTTTAAGGGAATAAACAAGACTAATACAGAAAGGATTCTTCAGTTCTGAAGGGAGGGACACACAAGGCATTGACTGAGATTGGAGGGGGTAGATTCAGAGGGAAATCAGGAGACATTTTTCCTCAGAAAGAGTGGTAAACAAGTGGAATATTCTGCCTGAGGAAGTGGTACTGTAGAATGGTGGAGGATTTAAGAGGGGTGGGACAGAGTGAGGGGGTTGTTATGAGGAGGGGAGGGTGAGCAGCTGCAAGTTGTGCGACTAGCTGCACAATCAAGCATACTCGATAGACTGTGAGGCCTGTTTCTGCTGGCATTTTGTATGTTTGTATGCTTGTATGAGGCCAAGGGATGAATGCAGAGCAGTTTTAACAGTCAGATGAATTGATGTTAGAAGTCAAGGCGGACAGGCTGTCAAATAAGTATGCCTACTCAAGCCTGTCAGATGCTTTTTCAGTATTTAATGATAGGGTGGCAGTTGGCTCTGTAGTTCCAGCCACCTGCAACAGGAGGTTTAGCAGCCTTCCTGGTGTTGTCTGAGCCAAGATGGCCTGTGACAACTACCACCTATAATGTAACGGCATATCAATCAAGTCTCACTTTTCTTTGTGTTTCAAGTTTCCTTACTGATGTTTTTGATGTCACAGCGTGACCTGTATCCTGAATATTCCTGGTGCTTTTATCTTACCCCATTATTCTGTCTGCTTCTTCTTGATTAATGCTTATTGCAGTTGATCTGTTGTTAGTAGATTTGCCCAGTTCAGCAAAAGTCACCATTTTTGTTATAAATAGTAGTTTAGAGTAACACAAAACCAGTTCTGCACTGGTATGTAACAAAAGAATCCAAGAAAGTGTCTCCCAAGGTTCCCTTTATTTTTGATGGTGGAAAAGGAAAACTCATTCTTAGTTTTCTAGTAATGGGGAGAAGAAATGATGGAGTTTTAGTCTCAATTCAAAAATTATTTCAACTCAACCCCAGAAGTAAATTTAAAATATTTCTTTCCTTAATTAATTCAATCTTCTCTTGTTTCAATTCTTTATATATTAAATATTCTTATATTGTATCTTCTTAGAAATTCATTTCAAAACGGCTTTAAAGTAAATTTTTGCAAAGATCTTGAGAACATTTATAAGTGAAATGGGTGAGAACTGAGAGCTTAAATGCTGTCTTTCCAGTTTTTAGGAAGCAGCGAATAAGGGCATGCATGAAGGATAGGAGACCCCCTTGGTAGGAGGACTTGTATCCACTGACACTCAGTCAGCTCTTGAAACAACATAGCCCAGCTCCTCTGCAAGGAGGTCGTGGTCAGAGTAGCGGATCCTCAGGAACACCCAGAGTTTGTCTCCAGGTACTTCCTGGTGCCAAAGCGACAGGGGCTGGTGCTCCATTCTAGATCTGCATGACTGAACCAGTTCCTCAGGTTGCACACTTCGGATGGTAACTGTATCTCAGATCATACCATCTCTGGAGCAAGACATGGGGTTTTGCTCCCTGGATCTTCAGGACACGCTCTTCATGTCCCAATTCATCCGTCCTACTAAAGATTCCTTCACTTTTGAGCCAAGAGAACCTCTATGAGTTTCAGGCCATGCCAGTTGAGCCTCCTCTGACCCCAGGGTCTTCACCAAATGCGTAGCAGTGGTGGCAGTTTACCTTAGGCTCCGAGAGGTTCTGGGTGTAAACCTACCTGGATGACTGGCTGATTGCAGGTCCCTCCAAGCAGAAGGTGGAGTTGTCTAGGGACCTTGCCCTTCAGACCTGCACCTCCCTTGGCCTCCTGGTCAATGAGGCCTAGTCAGAATTCCTTACCCTTGCAGGTGATCAGTTTCATCAGGGCAGAGCTTGACTCTGCCGAGCCAGAGCCCAGCTCCGCCAACAGGATGGAGGTTCTCCTCCTTTGCCTGATCATTTCGGGTTGGGCAACTGCACCCTTCCCGGACTTCCTGCACCCTTCATGCTATATGGTGGCTTGCACCAGCGTGGTCCATTGGGACTGTTGGAATATGCATTCTGCTCAATGGGAGCTGGCCAGCTAGTGGTCTCAGCACAAAGATCACTTCAGCCAGCTGGTGAGTGTGACCAAGAAGATGGGGATGCCTCCAGTGGTGATTAGTCCCAGAGCATTTGCAGGAAGGGATCCATCCCATTTGTCTCACCCTGAGCGGATGGTGATCCTAACGACCGATGCCTCTCTCATGGACCATGGTGCCCATCTGGAGGAACACAGAGTACACGGGCTCTGGACCACCAAGGAGTCCCGATGTCACATCAACCTGCTGGGGCTCCGGCAGTTCAGCTAGCACTGACTGCATACACTCTGCATGTTCGGGGTCAAGTGGTCCAAGTCCAGTTGGACAACACCATGACCATGTACTACCTCAACAAGCAGGGTGGGATGCACTCCTTGCCATTGTGCAAGGAAGCTCTCCATGTATGGACTCTCTTGTGCAGCCTGGAGGCGGATCTCCTAATCATCCATGTGGCAGGAACCTCCAGTCAGCTGGCTGACGCACTCTGCTGGGTAGGTGAGGCATCTCACAAGTAGTCTCTTCATCTGGAGGTAGTTCACGCCTATTCTCCCAGTGTGGCACCTCTCAGGTGGACCTGTTCACCTCCAGGGAGACTGCAAAGCTGAGGCTGTTCTGTGCCTGTCCCTCTCAGCAGGGCTTGCTGCAGGGGATGCCTTCTGAGGCCTTGGACCCCAGGCCTCTTCTGTGCCTTCCATCCACTTCCCTTAATCCACAAGGTGCTGCTAAGGTCAGGAAGGACAAGGCACAGGTGATCCTGGGCTCCGGACTGGCCATGCCAGTTTTGGTACCCTGATCTCCTTAGCCTCAGCAACAGGCTCCCGAGGCATCTTCCAATATGCCTGGACCTGCTTCCATCAGTCAGGTGAAGGTACTCCACCTGGAACTTCAATCCTTGTACATGACAGCCTGGTTCCTGAGCAGCTAGATTTCCAGGCTTTGTGTCTCTCTGAAGATGTCCTCACTGTGGTGGAGGCATCTAGAATGGAATCAACCAGAAAATGTTATGCCTTCAAATGGAAGAGATTCTCCATTTGGTGTCAGGGCAAGGGCTAGACATTTTGTCCTGTCCAGTGGTCAGCATTTTGACTACCTATGGTCCCTCTCCAAAGGGAGACTTCAGTCAATGACCTTAAAGTGCACCTGGCAGGTGCATCTCGCTTACCAGGCGTGGCTGGTCAATGGTTGGTGGAGCAGGAGAAAGTGGTCTGTGCATTTTCAAAGGTTTAGATCACATTCATCCGTGAACCACAACCACTGTGAGACTTATTGCTGGTTTGGCAAAGCTCATGGGCAAGCCATTTGAACCGATGCAGAGGTGTGACATGTCTCACATGTTGTGGAAGACTACTTTCTTGGTGGCTATCATGTCAGCCAGAAGGATCACTGAGCTTCAGACACTTTCGTGGAGTCTCCTTAGCTGGTCTTCCACAGGGATAAGATTGTCCTGTGCCCGAATCCAAGTTCCTCCCAAAGGTTGTGTCAGAGTTTCACCTGAATCTGTGATGACTCTTCCAGTGTTCTTTCTAGATCTCACCTTGGAGGGCTGAACACAGGCTTCATACTTTGACCTGAGGCGAGCACTCTTTATTACAAAGAGTGCACATCTGGAGTTTGAGAGAGGTTTGCTAGCTGTTTGTCACCTATGCTGAAGCTGCACCTGGCATACCTGCAGCCAAGTGGACGATTGGCAGGTGGGTCACATCCTGATCTCTGCTATAGGTTGGCTGGTAGGAGCCTCCCAGAGCGTGGAGGGCTAGGGCTCATTTCACCCACTGTACCGCTGCATTGGTGGCTGCTTCTAGAGACGCCACTATCCAGGAAATCTGCAAAGCTGCTCTCTGGAAGTCAGCATGACCTTCATTTTCCATTACCACATTGACATCGAATCACACTGGGATGCTGGTTTTGGGGCCTCACTTCTCCAATCTCTGTTCCTCAAGTAGGGTGTGCACCTTGCCTCCATCCTCCCAGAGAACTGCAGCAGTCTGCCAGATAGTGTGGATAGAACAACATATCCATGTCCCTAAAAACACAGGTTACTCACCTGTAACAGTAGTTCTAGAAGTGGTATGTTGTTCATCCACACGGACCCAACCAACCTCCCCAGGCTCAGGTGCACAACCTCTGCTTCCAGTGGGCACGATCTGGCATTATGGGGTGGAGCTGAGGGATATACCACCCGGGTGGGTGGGAGGAGCCAGCTTGTAGTCTTTCTAGCACATCTTAAAGGGAAAGGATACTGCCATCAAGTGTGGATGAACAACATATACCTATTCCTAGAACTATTACAGGTGAGTAACCTGTTTTTATTTACTTTTAAATTCTATTGCATTGCCGTTTTATTGCACACATAGTCACAGTTATTTGTCTAGAGGTCATCTTGTGGAATCAAATCCTTAACTTCATTTTAAACTGTATTCCTGGGTGCAGCACCAGTAGGTTCCTAGTCCATGAGAAGTTATCATTCACCGGTTATCTGGTAACTAAGAAAAGGACCCAGACAAGCCTCCTTGGCAAGGTTGAAAGAGCTAACCCAAGAGCCACAGACAAGTGCTGCCATAGGCCATCATGGAAATAAGGAAGACGCCAGCATGGAATTCCAGTACGGGAACCCATGGCAAGTAGCAGAGTGAGCTAACCACTTAAGACCCCAGGGAAGGTGACTGTGAAGAGACCCTTAGGGGGGTATAGAGAACCGAGTGTAGCAGTAAGTGCAAAATGACCCAATGTTGTAGGATGAATGGGTGGATGCCAGGATGCAGCAGGCACTACAGACAAGGAAGAAGAGCAGACCAACCATTCAACAACCTAGATGAAAAGCAAGGAAGTGAATTGGGGTGGAAGAGGAAGGAGAAAGTGATCTAGGTAGAAGGAAAGGCACAGCAGGTGGGACACCTGAAGAAGAAGATGCTGCTGGAGGAGGTGGAAGATGGTCAGGTAGATCAGCAGTCATGTGGCTGATGCAACAACAATCCTCCAAAAGACAATTGGATCATGTGCAAAAATACCCTCAATGGGGGAGAGTTGTGCATCATCTGCTGGCCTGGTATTTTGTCAGACCCTGTGAAATTAAGCAGCCAGTGATTTTCTGTGCCCATCTGCCCTACACACTAGTGACTACAGGTAACACTAAGCAGCTTATCTGTACTTCGGGAAAAGCTGCTCCCTGCAGCTGTCATAGATTTTCTGTTATTGTTTTGACGTTTTGAAGGGCTTCTATGCTTCAATGGAGGAACAAGCAACACTTTCCCTGGCCTCCCTTACTGAGGGGTACTTAGACATCACATGCTCAGGCATTTTAAACACTCATTTTCATTGCAGAATCCACGTGGCTGCCAGTCAACCTGTCTTTCCCTTGTGCCTGCACCACTGTGTCAGTTACCAGTACCCTGGTGCCAGTTTATCTGTTCTTTGCTGTTCCCTTTGTCTTTTCTCCTAGCTCTGACATGCTGCAATTTTGTCCCTTGACTGTTCCCCTCACCTGATTGATGGAAGACTTCTAGAAATCCGCTCTTGACCCTAATTTCAGCGACACTTGGTCACAGGAGTTTTCTCAATTCCAGGTCAGCCATCCGCCTGTTGACCTGCACCTTTTCCCATACCTGCTGTGTTCTCCTCCTGATTTTGTGATGCATTCTGCTGGACCTTGTCCTATCTATTGGGCTCTAAGTACTATAGTTTCTGGTATGGGACATCCACTCTTAGCAGTTCCCACAGACTTGGGTGCCATATTATTACCACTTCCATGTGCTGCTTCCAACTGAATTTATTTGTAAGTGACAGTGTGGCTTAGCTGGTAGCAGATCTGCCTCTGGGCCAGAAGATCATGGTTTCTAGTCCCACTCTGGAGTTAGGGATTATACCACAAATGCTGGCATCTGCATGCAGTACTAGAGGGAAGCTGTACTGTCAGAGTGTGCTGTCCTAGAGATGAAATGTTAAACTGAGGTCCAGTCTGCCTTTTCTGGAGGTTGCGCAGGTGGACATTAAAGATTCTACAGCACTTCACAAAAAGAATAAGAGTATTTTATTAAAATATTGAAAGATAATACAGAACTGCAACAAACCATGCACAGGATGTGAAAAATGAAAAGGTGATGCACTAAAGCACATATTCATATGCAATGCTCACAATTTATGATGTAACAGTCAAATGATGTCCGCAATAGAGAGATGCAAGCACATAAAGTAAACCTAAATCCCTTTCAGACGTGTGCACATCCATTACATCCAGGGCCAGATTAAGGCATAGGCAACATAGTCACAGGCCTAGGGCCCCTGCCTGCCAGGGGGGCCCCCAGCAATCCCCAACATATTTGCTATATATCCTTTTCTTTTGCCTGAGCTGCATGTTTTTGTAAAGGACACTGAGTAACTCAGGGGCTGAACTGTGACACGATTCTCACCTCCCTGATTAAGTGCAGCTGACAGCTTAAGGGGCCCCAGCCAGGATGACCTTTAAGGTGTGAACAAGCCCATTTCCTTTGCTTTGTCTCCCACACCCATTTAGAATCCCAGTTTAGAATTTTACTCTTATCTATAAAAGATTAGCAGTGCAATTCAGTGTGTATGCTTTATATTTTATCTTAAGCATCTGTTTTATTGGCTTAGGAAACCTTGTATCATCCTTGAAATTTGAATGTAAGCAATAGCCTAATTTGCTTGAAACCTTTGTACCATGTTTGACTCTGGTTGTTTTACCCTCCGCATTCATTGTAATACCCTTCATTGTATTGTCCATTTCTCTTGTTTTGTACTTCATGACGTGGAACCTTGCAAAGGAGTCTCTAACTCAAAGGTTTGTAATTCTGATATCTCAATAAATAAAAATAAAGTTTTAATCTTACTCCTAAAATTAAGAAATCTACAATAAGTTTCAGTGGTACAATTAAAATCATACTTTTTTTTTAATTCTCTCATCTCGCTTATACTGAAGTTCTGACCTTGTTACAGCTCTGTTTTCAGGGTGAACAAATGAAAGTTTTTCAAGATTCCCATTAGTAAATCTTGCCATTTATGGATCCTGGCTGGCTGGCTTACTTATCAATAACAGAAATGTTTGATCCTGGGAATGATTTCAAATTCTTCCAATAATCACTCGCTTTGCAGTATAATCTCTAAAGTTCATAACCCACCTAGTAAACCACAAACTAAACTCCTACACCACCCAGGACCTAGCCTTTTTTAGAGATCGGTCACTACCCAACTCAACAAAACTCCCACATCCTGGTTCACACTACCTGACAGGACAGTATGATAACACCCAGACTCATGAGAGTCACATGTGTGTTTGGGGGTGGGGCTTTGGAGAAGTGCAAATCATGACATTTCGTGACATAAAAATTGTTTTACCAGGCCTATTATTAATTATTTTTTCTAAATTATCAAAACTCAGGCTATTGTTATTTTTCCATACTGAATAGTATTAGTTTCATTATTATTTTTTAACTCTCTTTACACTCCCCTTGTACCGTGACTGGTCCCTCTCTCCAGACATCCCAATGCACCAGTCTGCTCCATGAGGACTGAGAGGATGCTCCCATAGGTGCCCCGCCCTATACAACTCTAGAGACCTGGTTTGACCTCTCGGTGGGCAGAAGAGTCCTCCTACCACCTGACCTCAGTGCAATGTGCAACCGAAGCTCCTTCCGGGTTCCTCCGTGGTGGCAGCGGTGCAGGAGCCTTTTGCCTAGATTGGCCGTGGGGTATTTTTCCTTATTCTGGTCCACCCCCTGCTGATGTCAGCAATGGAGGAGAACCAATGAGATGGAGGTATGCAGAGACGTGCCTCTGTTCTGGTCCTTGGCTGATGTCGGCCCCTCTCTATCTGCTTTCCCAACTGCACCAGCACCGCCTGTGGTCACCCAGGTGGTGGCAGTATAGTGGTGGGGCCAGCATCCCACCCCTCCCCGGAAAAGGAAAGCAGCCATTGGGCATTCAATCCTTCTACCCTCAGCCAACCCCTGCAACCTGAGTTCATCAGTGAACCCGGTCGCCAGCATGGTGCGGTGGCCCAGCGCTCAACCTCAGCGCCACTGGACTGGCCAGTTTCATTAATTTTGAAGCATTTTGTGCCACTTTTAGGGACAGTAAGAACATTGTCCTTCATCCTGGTGGGCTTCACTTAAAGACATCTCCCTGCCGCAAGTAATATCTGCAGCAGGCAAATCACAGCTATAAGGTTGTTTTATCGTATTGAGACCAGTCCTCAGGAAATAAACCCAATGCCACCACAGGTAGAAGGCCACCACAAAAGGGCCGGTCACCTGAGTGTTTCTGAGTTTGGAGAACAGTGGAATTTCCCTTGTGTTCTTTCTAAATTTCCTCATTCACTAATACACCAACAACAGCTTAATGTGGTTCAGTTTCACTTAGTTTGCTGATGTCCCTCCCCACACCCCAAGCCTCCCAGATGAGGCTGAAAAGCGGCAATATTGCCTAGCAGTTCTTTCCCAGTCAACAAAAGTGAAGTAAATGTCGCATTATCCAGTTCAGCAAACCTAATGGTGCCTTTCCTCGGTATTATGGATCCTCTGCTGGCACCTTTCGTGATTGCAGCCTTCTTTAAAAAACAGGTCATTGAAAGGTGCAAGCAGAAAAGACTCTTGTCCATTGTGTCTGCAAATTTTCATACCTGAACTATTCCATCCTGTTTCTGGACGCCCTGGACAATGGCCTAGTAGAAGTCAGCCCTCTCTCGATCCTTCTTCTTTGCCTATTTACTTTTACCAACCCATAATAGCTTTCTATACTCTCTTGAAACCCACAACAGTCTCAGCATTTACCACTACTCTGGACAGGCTAACAACTATCCAATACTCTTTGCTGTTTACTCTCTGGTTTCCATATTTTTCCTTCCCTCTCTTCTGGCCACAAGTGAGCATATGTTTAGACTGACTAGGCACTTCTATGTTTTCCCTTGCTGACCCAGTATCATCTTTGTTTTCGATTTTTGCTGTAAAGTTTTTATTTGATTTTCCATATTTTTACAATACAGTGATATCATTTATGTAAATGACACAATGTCAGAGTCAATGATACAGCTGCCAAAATTAAGCACAGTATCTACTCAAGTACTCTGAAATTAACAAATTGTGCAAAAAGTGTTAATCACACAAAGGTAAACTATCACAACACTACAGAGTGTCACATGCATAAACTGAATTAAGAGTTTTGCTGAAGACCATATTTCACTGAGTTCTGGTCTGGGCTATGGTCAGTTGGTCATGCCTCGTCCAGTCTTAATACTAGCTATCCAGTGTTTAGCTGCCAGCATTCTCAACTGAGGTTGAGTCACATAACAAAGTGAAGCATTGAAATGAGGATAATCTACAAATATTCTAGTGGGATACACACATTTTAACACACAAAGACTCTTTAATTCAACTCTCTGTCGAGTCGTGTTACATGGGGGGGCACCCTGAATCTAATTCCTGTTCTGAAGAATCAAGATGATTGTTGGGAGGGTGCTCCAACCCCACAGCTAGATGAGGGTAGGGTAGAGAGGTTAAGGTAAAGGCACAGAAAGGAGTACGGGGGTAGGGGATATGCAGATCCAGACAAAGCTGGCTTTCTGTTGGATTTCTAGGCAATCAAATATACATAAGACAAGTTAAATATTTGTCAGAAGTGGTAAATGGGCAGTAGGAAGCTATATGGAATCTATGTCTCTTCACCTGTAGGGGAGAAGCTTCCCATGCAACTTTTCCTTACTTTGGAATTATGGACCCTAAATCTTGTCATAGGAAGAAAGTTTATCTGCAGTCACATGAACTAGTTGTTTGTATCTTGTAGAGAGGGAGAGTAAGTTGTCCCACTCTGGAGCTGCTGGGGGCTGACTCCCTCCAGTGGTGGAGTATAACTCTCTTTGCAACTGCCAGGGCCGCCACAGTCCACAAGACCTGTGAGGGAGAGATAGGAGATTCCGGAGGCAGATTGCCTAGAACTGCCAGTTGCTGGCCCTGTGGCTAGGCAGAGGATCACTGCTTTGCATGCTGCTTATATGATATTAAAGTAAGAATCGAGGTGTGGCAGTACCATAAAATGTTTGGCAGGGGTGCCTGTGCAGAGGTGCACCTCCAGTAATCACTATTGTTCAGAAGACCTGCTCTGTAGAGCCACTGGTGTGTCCCAGCTCCTGTGTAAGATTTTGTATTGTAAGTTTGTTGCTTGTACTCCCTTGAGGTTATGTATGTCTGGGTCCAAACAGTGTGGGAATGGGGACATCCAGCCTCTTTCGCACGCCTCTGGGTCCTGCAGCCATTTTGTGTTTTTGTATAGTGGCATTAAGGGTATTCACGTGAAGGGTGACCTTCTTCAGAGTTTGCAATCTCAGGAACCATTGTTCTAGAAGGCCTGGAGTGGGTAAGGGATAGGTCTGTGATATTTCATCCTCAGTAGGTCAGTGAGCTGGAGATATCTCCAAAAACGAGTTTTGGGAATATTGTACAGAGGTGCCAGCTCAAGGAAGGAGTACAAGACCCCTGATCCTGGGTGGTAAAGGTCCCCAAGTGTGGTGATTCCCTGTTCTCTCCAGTCGCCCAGACGAGTACTGCAGTGTTAACTTTTAGAGTAGGGTTGTTTCAGAAGGGAGGAGCCTAGAGGTGGAGGGCTGCCACTCCCAGCTGGTTGCATATTTCTGTCATACCTCTTCGTGTGTTTAGTGCATGGGAGGTGTTGTCTTTGAAGTCCCCATCTGTGAGAAGGAGGGCCAAGGAATTGAGGAGATACAATTGTGCAGGTCTAAGTACCATCCATGTAGGCTTAAGTAGAGAGGTTAGGTTTAAGGCAGGCAATAGCCTGTCTGAGTACTACAACATGCTTTTGTTGCAATCTCAAATTTGGGAGGCCAAAGCCTCTTTTCCACCAGTGTCTCTTCATGGTCTGCTCTTTCATTTTTAGGGTTTTTCATTCCAGATTACAGATGAGAGCTTTGTTGAATCAACTTTTAAAGAAAGAAGCCAGAAGCTGTGATGGGAGAATAGCCAAGATACTGTATATTGCAGTTTTCATAGTGCCATTAATTTAAGGGCATTTACAGTATCTCAGGTCGATATCATTAGGGATTTCCATTTATCAGATCAGCTGAGACTCTGTCCCGCATGCAGGAAACATTAGCTGGGACAGACTTCCTAACCTGAATACCCAGGCACACCATTCCTTCAGGTGAACATTGGTGTGGGTACCTAATGAAAAATGACTGGGTATAGGCCCCATTAGGGGGAGAATCAGAGATTTTGATCCTTTAAGTTTATAGATGGAAAGGATGGCATTTTTCTGGATAATCGAATTCATGGTGGCCAGAGAGTTAGGGATACTGGTTAGGTGTATGTAATGTCATCTGCAAATGAGAAATGTTTTGCAGAGTGCCATCCACCCTGGCCCCTGGGAATGACTTAGAAGCCCAGATCTTATGGGCCAAAGGCTCTATTGATAGTACAAAAAGGAAAGAGTAAAGAGGGCACCTTGCCTCATCCCTCTGTGAAAAGCAAAGAGGTTGAGAAACAATAGTGTTAGTAAGGACTGAGCCTGTTTAAGATGCCGCCAGGCTAGAACTGCACCACTAGTAGTCTGTGTTGGGAGGAGGTGGCGGGCGACTCGGTCGGAGCTTGAAAGGGGTAGGAGTATGGCATGCCAGTTGGGACAGCTGCCAAATAGCGCAGGTAGTGGTGGGCACATTTTAGTTGGATTTGCCTGCAGCCAGAGTATTTTGTTTCTTTTTGTGTTTTTTCTTCTTTTCTTCTCGCTTGTCTGGCTATCAGGGGAGTAGAGGGACTTGGATTGCTGAGGAGGACCAAACAGGGGTACAGCAGAGGATGGCAGGAGAACCTTTGCAGGGAAGTGCTCTAATTTGTTTTATTCCTTTGATTTGTTTTATGCCTTCTTTGCCAAGCTAGCACAGAGTAATCGTTGTTTGTTCACAGCCGGCAAAGGGCGAACAGCCAAGTAAGGGATGACTGCTATTTTGGAGGTTTTTTTTTTATTTATAAGGTCTAGTATATAATACCTTTGAGCCAAGGCTCTTTACAAAGGTTCCTCATCAGAGACTAACATTTAAAAAAAAAAAGAAAAAGACAAGCAATGGTGACTGAAGTCAGTACACAATGGTTACAACATAATAGCAATACATAACAACAACCAATCAGAAAAGTTAATGACATTATAACTGAAGATGGGGGTGGTTCTGAGTACGTAGGCAGCCAGATGCATTTGTCGTGGCAGAAGGTAGCTAGTAGGTAATTAGAGGTGCATGTAATTGGGGAAAGAGAGAAGGGAGTGATAGGTGTCATATCCCAGTGGCAGATGTAGTGGATATGGCAGGGAAATTAGCTATAGCAATCACAGGAGCTAGGGCCAATGAGATGATTCCAGAGCCTAGCTTTGAATACACCAAGTGTGTCAGCTGAGGAGATAGTAGGGTTTAGGTCATTAAGCCAAAGTGGTGCTCTGTAGGCAAAGGATCGTTGTGCCTGTGAGGTGCGACAGTAGGGGATTTTTAGGAGCTGCTGATTCGATCTCCTAGAGCTCCAACAGTTTGGGCTTATCTGCAGGACAGCAGAGACACCTAGTGGTGCATTCCCAGGCAGATTTGCTTTGCCATGGTACAAGTGAGATACATTATGCGGTTTGATAGGTGAAGTCATCCAGGCCGTGATATAAGTCACAGGTGTGGGTGAGCCGTGAGCACTTGTAAGCAGCTTACAGGGCTTGTTTAAGGTTGTTTGAATCCGCCTGAGGGCTGTCATCGTGGCAGAGCCGTAAATGATGAGACCATAGTCAATGATCGATACCACGGAACTCTGTACAGCAATCTTCAGTGCATCTGAGTAAGTTTTTGTCTATGTTTGAATAAGACTGAGTTGAATGTTTGCAGTTTTTGCAACGTGGTCAGTATGTGCCCCATAGGAGAGGCTAGGATCTAGCAGAATCCCAAGACATTTAAAAGATTGCACCTGCTTCAAGGTGTTTCCTGTGCAGTGGAGATCATCATGGTGTTGTTTGTGCGGATTATGAGAGCTGTGGAATAGCATGGTTTTAGTTTTTTGTGATTTAGTACCAGTTTGTGATTGTGGAACCAAGATTCAGGTGTGCTGAAACCATGCTGTAGGTTATCCTGTAGAGCCCTGGGATCTTTATGGGAGGAGAATACCACTGCATCATCAGCGTACATGATGATGTTTTCGGGCAGGATTTCGTAGGGAGTTTAGGAAGAGACTAAACAGAAGCATGGATCCTTGGGGTACGCCTGAGCGGACCGGCAAAGTGTCAGAGAGTGTTTACAATTTTACTCTTTGCATCCGTTATCGAGGTAGCTTCTAAACCATAGAACAGAGTCAAGTGACAGTCCTGTATTTAGTAGCTGGTCAATAAGCAGCCGATGATGGACTGTGACGAACGCTTTGGAGAGATCTATAAAGACCGCACCAATTAGTTTGCCGTGGTCCAGAGAAGTGTGAACACACCTGGTGAGCTCTAGGAGAGCAGTGGTGGTACTGTGGCCTTTCTGGAAACCATGTTGCTTGTCACATAGTATGTTGTATTTGCTCAGATGGTTGGTGAGTTGGTCTGCAACAATACGCTCAAGTGCCTTAGAGAGCAGAGGCAATATTGATATTGGGCGGTAGTTTGAGTGATGGTCTGGTCACCGCCTTTGTGGATTGGGGTCACTATTGCAGTTTTCTATTTGCCAGGAAGTTCCACTGCTGAGAGGGAGGTTCAGTATTTTTGTAAGGGGATGAAGAACCTGATCTAGGGTAAGTGACAGGAGCTTGAGATCCAGAGTGTCGCCACTAATTTGGGATTTAGAGATGGCAGTGGCAATATGATGGCGTGCATCCTTTAGACTGACCTCCCTAAAGTAAAAAAGGGGGTTATCTGGTTTGGGCTGAGGGGGGCCAGCGGTGGGAGCTTTATATTCGAAGTAGTCAGAGGGGAGGACAGCACTGAAGTCTGTAAAGCCATGTTAAAGGAGTTAGCTATGACAGCTTGGTTAAGGGTGAGTGATCCATCGACAGATAACATAGCTAGGAGTTTTTTGGCTTCTTCCTGTGATTTCCTTTGATATTTTCCAAGGCTTGACCATTTCCCAGGAGTTAGTGAAAGCATTTTACAGTAAGAATTTTCATGAGGTTGATGGCTTTTTGTGCAAGCATTTCTGGCTTGCTTGTATTTTAGAATATCCAGCTGGTTTCTGGCTCTTTGGCTACCGCCCAGAAGTGATCCCATTGTTTTAGCTGATTTAGCAGTTTTCCAGTGATCCAAGGATTACAGAGCGCTTTTTGTTTTCCTTTTTGATTGGTGCAAAGAGGTCATGCCTTATTAAAAGTGGCGATGAAAGAATCAAGGGCCTGGTTAACATCCGACGCCATGTATATGGGTGACCAGTCTTGCTGAAACAGGTAGTGTTTGAAGTGGGTGAGTTTGCTTTGGGAAGGACTCTGCTGGAGATGATTTTTGGAGGAGGCTTAAGGAATTTATTTGACCATACACAGGTAACTGGTGAGTGGTCACTAAGGGAGTCCAGGAGAACTGTGGTGCGAGAGATCCTGGTGGGATGGTTGGTGAGTACCCAGTCAAGGAGGGTGCAGGTACCCGTTTTGTTGTTTCTGGTAGTGAATGAAACCATCTGTGTAAAGTTGGCTGCAGCAAAGGAGTCTTTAGGAGCACTTGTCTCTGATCCTAGCCTGTTTAAGTTGAAGTCTCCTAGTAGGATTAATTCAGAGTCAGCGGGCTGCGAGTCAATAAAATGTAGAACTTCGTTGAGGCCAAGTTTTTGATCCTTTGGTGGAATGTATACGGATGCGATACTTAAGGCTTTCTGGTTTGCGCCAAGTATAATTTTTATTCGTAGGATTTGTGCTGTGGTGGTCCGTAAGGGAGCCCCTAGAGGGTGCCATGTGAGGGTGTCTCTGATAAGAAAGGCACATCCTCCACCTTTTTTATACATCTTGTCTTGCCTGAGAATATTGTAGCCTGGGAAGGTTAGTGTCTGGTCTGGCATTTTTGGCATCAGCCAGGTTTCAACCAATGTCAAGATATCAGGGTTGTGTTGGGATATGAAGGCTTGCAAGGCATCAGCTTTTGGTAGTAAGCTGCAGATATTTAGGGTGGCCAGGATGAGAGACCCTGAGGTTTTCAGGGGGAATGTGAAGAGGGGGCCAGGGTTCGGGTGGACATTACCTGAGATGAGTAAGAGAAGATAAAGGAGTTTTAGGGTGAATAGACATAGCCCCTTGAGCGATAGGCTATGCTTTTTATTAATGGACTGGAAATAGGTGGTGGTCTGTGGGGCTACCCAGTGTGGTACTAGTGTGTACAAAGAGTGTAAATAGTCCCATGCAAGGGGTTTAACAGGGTGGATGAAAGACTCAACATTTTGAGTGGGTGGGCCATGCGGTGGGCATGGTCTGTAGTGAAGTGTTCCCTGGGAACAGTAGTTTTGAATCAGGAGACAAGAAGTGTCATGTTGTGGCATTAGTGGTTTGTTGGGGCTTGGAATGGAGAAAAAGGGGTGCAGGGTAAGGAGGAGTAGGAGTGGAAGGAACAGAGGGCAGGTGGCTATAATGCCATAAGGTCTGTGTGGCCTCTGAGCAGTTTGTGAGTCAAAAGGATGTGGCTAGATGGGGAAAAAATGTAACGTAAGTGAAGGAGGAGGTCCTGAGAAAAACTTATTGAGGAGGCCCACACCCCCTCCCATCCCACCTTCCCGGGCTACTCTCCATTTATAATTATACTGCTGCCTCCTGATTGGAGGGGGTACACCAGGGTGAAGTGGGGAGGACTGGATGTAAACTGGATTTGCAGATTATTTGTAACAGCCTGTCCTACACTGAACTGACTCGATCTGACTAGTTCTTTCAAGCTTACTAATTATTTCATGAAGCAGGGACATTTTGAGTCAAAGGGCTACTTTTGATATAGATACTGCTAATAGTGCATAGACTGCTCTGAAGGAAGCAGCGAAGGATTAGACTGGAGTGTAAGTCTCGTATTGATACTGCTTATGGTGTATAGACTGCTCTGAATGAAGCAGCGCAAGGATTGTAAAACCACTATGGGTATCTAGAAGCTTAGATTATCGTGGGGGAAACAGATGGAGTGGGTCAGGGAAGGACACATCAGATGGTTGGGGGGCTGTAGTGAGGGCGGTTGAGGTCAGTGCATGGGTGTGGTGGTACAGAGGGAAGCAGGATGCAAGTGGGGCCAACACGGGAAGAATTGTGGGATGCAATGGACTTGGGGTGGCAGTTTGAATGAACATATTGTGGAGGCTAGAAGGGTGTCCAATCTGTAACAGGTTGAGGAGGCTGGAGGAGGAAGTACTGTGGCTTGGTAGATAGCTGGAGAGGATGGGGGTCTTGAAGCAGGAGGATCACATCCAGGTAATAGAGTATGGACACCGCGGTCTCCAACTTGGAGTTGGCTATTTAAAGTCTGGGTGATGTGGTTTTCTCCAGCGAGGACACAGCTGTTCTCCATGTCACCGCTGCATGGTGGAACCGGACACCATGGGGAGGAACAGTGGCTCAAGGGAAGTGATGGGTAGGGAGTGCAGGAGCGAACAAACAAAGGGCCTCGCAGTAGTGGGAAGGCTAGAGTCAGGGGTAGGGAGCAGAAGCACAGCCAGGCAGGATCAACAGGGAATAGGTTTGCTGTGCTTTGACACTGGTGGAGGAGGGAGGGGGAGCGACCTACAGGGGAGCGGGGGAGGAAATCTATAAGGGACAGGAGTCAGAGGAGGGTGAAGGGAGGAGCACTGCTGGTGGGGAGGATGACGGGAGGAGTGGGGCCAGGGTGGAGGGGAGGATGTGGGGGATAGAGAGTGAACAGTGAAGGGGGCACAGGACAAGACGGGGAGAAGTAGGGAGAGCAGAAGGTCAGAAGGGTGAAGTTAGTGAGCTGGCATGCTCTAGGATTGATACCTTGGAAAGGGAATGGGACAAGGAATGAGGAAGGTGTGTACTAGTGCTGGGTGATTCCACACTAAAAGGGATCAGATGGAGTGGCAGGGGAGAGGATAGTAGAATATGGATGGAGGCTATACCCAGGCTAACGGTGGACAGGCGGGAGAGGCAGTTCTGATGCACAAGGAGGCTGGAAGAAACTGCATGTAGTGGTCATGTGAGCACTAATGACCTGGAGGGAAGATGGTGGAAGTAGTGAGGAGGAGGTTTGAGGAACTAGGAGGGCTATGTGAGGAAGTGGCAGAATCAGTGACCTTTTCAGAGGTGCTCCCAGTACCCCTGCATGAGTCTGGGAAGGAAATGGAGGATTAGAGTTCAACAAATGACTTAGGAATGGTATCAGTCTAAGGGGTATGGGGTAGTGGGGGACTGGGGTAGTATCGGGACAATAAGGATCTATATGCAGAGGATAGGCTGCACTCAGTGAGGAGAGGAAAGGGGTACTAAAGTAGAGGTCTGAGGGGTACATAGAATCAAGGATAGATTTAAACTAGTGGGGGGGGTGGCGTGAGGACAGCTCGTAAGCAGGGATCCCAGAGGGGGTAGCCAAGCATGCCTACCCCCCAAGCTATCGGAGAGGTATTTGAGATGGGGACAAAAGAAGGGATTAGGAGATGGGGAAATCAGGGTGGGGGGTGGGAGAGACAGGTTGGAGGGTGGTCTTGCTGAATGCAAGAAGCTTAGGTAACAAATCAGCCTAACTACAGGCTCTCTTGGCTGTGGGGAGGGTGGACATTGCGACCATCACGGAAACATGGGCTACCCAGAACCAGAACTGGGATATGATCATCCCAGGTACAGGATATTCAGGAAGGACACAGCTGGGGAAAGGGGTCATGGTGATCTACATGAGGGAGGGGTAAGGCGATAGAGAGAGTAGGGGTTGAGGGGGACAATGGTCCTATGGATGCAGTTTCAAGACTCTGAAAGAAAGTCACTGAGGGTGGGGGTGGTGTACAGGCCACCAGCTCAGGGGGATGACCTGGATAGGGAGTTGACCAAGCAGATGAGAAGGGTCTGTAGGAGGGGAGAACACAGTTGTGGTGGGGGACTTCAACCTCCCTTGGGCGGACTGGAACACCCCAACCACAATGTGTGCAAAGGAGCAGAGATTAGTAGATGCATTTCAGGACTGCTTCCTGGTGCAACCGGTCCACAAGCTGACGAGGGAGGGTAGGACTCTGGACCTGATATTAAAAAATGGGGAGGAGGTAAAGGATCTGGGAGTGGAGGACCCCCTGGCAGGGCACGACCATCATACAGCGTGGTTCACACTCAATATGGGAAGGGAAACAGGAGGAACAGATACCAGGGTGATCAATTTTAAGGGAGCAGACTTTAAAAGGCTCAGGGAAATTTTGGTTGCACATCTGGTGGGAATTCAGATGCATGAGTGCCAGCCAAAATGGAATATCATTAAAAAGGGCTAGCGGTTGGATTTCCGCCAGACGCTTGAGACCCAAGTTCGGGAACAGACCCAGGTCACTTTAGGGCCGGCCGGGGAGAACGTCTCAGTGTCTGATGACTGCTCACCTCACCTGTGGGAGGGTGGAGATGCTCACTGAATGCTGACTCCTGGTGGAGGCCGGAACGCAGCACTGGAGTCGAGAATGCAATGGGCGTGATGATATTGCCATTCGCCTTGACATCTGTGGGACGCCACGCCCGGGGAGAAAATGAGAATCAAGCTTCCTGACTGGCAGGATGATGGCTGCCAGCCCTGCCGCCATGGAAGTCCTGATCTCCAGTCCACCTCAGCAGCACCCAGGGACCGAACAAAGAGTCCACTGGTTGTCCCCCCCAGTGCCTTCCCCCTCTTAGGAGAGGGACCCATCCAGTGAAGGGTGACACCGGGCTACCCTGCAGTGATGCTATCTGAGGGGAGGGATGGGGGAGTGTTAGAGAAGCCTAGGCTGGCCTCAAGGAGTGGCTGGAAGTCGAAAGAGCAAAAAAAAGGGCTAGCAGAGGCAACTGAGACTCCTACCAGGATACGGAGCAAGAAAGGGAGAGGAAAGAAGCCCAGCTGGCTAACTCGTGAGGTCATGAAAGGGGTGAGGCCAAGAGAAAATATTCCGGAGGGTTAGGAAATTGGGAGGGCAAGGGGGACAGAGACAAGTACACAAAGAAGTCCAGGGAGATTACCAAGGTAGTCAGAGTGGCCAAGGCTTCCAGAGAGCTGAGACTAGCACAGGGAATCAAGGATGGGGAAAAGGACTTCTTCTGATACATTGGGGAGAGAAGAAGAAACAAAGACCGGATTGTGAGGCTTAAGAAAGGGGGGGGTATAGAAGGCAGATGACCAGGTAGAGGCACTGAATGAGTATTTCTGCTCTGTGTTCACGAAGGAAAGAGGGGGGCAGATACCTCATAGGAAGGTGGAGGAAAGGGTGGGTGGGATATCAGGATTACAGCGGACAGGGTGCTGGAAGGACTAAGGGGCTGAGGTGGACAAGGCACCTGGGCCAGGTGGCATTTCACCCTAGGTTACTTATAGAGCTAGCGGAGATCCTAGCGTGACCACTGGCAGACCTGTTCAGTACATGACTGGACACAGGATGCACGCCACAGGACTGGAGGGTGGCCCATGTGGTGCCCATTCATGAAGTGGCCTGAAGGATGATCCAGGCAACTACAGACCAGTGAGTGCCACTTCAGTCATGGGAAGACTCATGAAGTCAATCCTAAAAGAGAGGCTGGTGACCTTTTTGGAAGACAATGACTCCAAGACGGCCATCAATGTGGTTCTGTATCAGGCAGATCCTGCCAGACGAACCTAGTCAACTATGACTGGGTTATCAGGAACTGGACAGGGCCATGCAGTGGATGTCCTGTATTTGACTTCAGCAAGGCCTTTGACTCGTGCCACATGGGAGGTTGGGCTGAAAACTGGAATACAGTGGGTTGGAACAAAATGGTCAGTTGGATCACCAACTAGCTGAGGGTAGGCAGCAAAGTGTGTGGGTGGGAACTCTCATCACCAAGGGACGTTACGACCGGGTGCCCCAGGGATTAGTACTGGGACTGGTGCTGTTTGGGTTATTCATAGCTGATATCTCAAACAGGATCCAGAGTAGGATCACTGTGTTCACAGACACTGCAAGATTGGAGCTGTGGTAGATGACACAGAGGGCTGGAGGGGGCTGCAGGAAGACCTGACAAAACTACAGGACTGGTCGGAGACATGGCAGTTCTGGTTCAATGCCAAGAAGTGCAAGGTACTGCACTTTGGAGCAAGGAACCAGGGGAGGATATATCAGTTGGGAGGGGTACAGTTGGAAAGCATAGTGGAGGAAATGGACCTAGGGGTACTAATAGCGGGAGTATGAACCCCTCAGCTCAGTGCAGGAAGGCGGCTACAAAGGCAAACAAGATGCTGGGGTGCATAGAAAGGGGAATCTCCTCCAGGCACAGAGAAGTGATCTTGCCCCTGTACAGGTCACTGATCAGGCCACAACTGGAGTACTGTGTGCAGTAATGGCATCCATTCCTGAAGAAGGACATCAGATTGCTGGAGGGGTGCAGCATAGGGCAACAAAGATGATCCAGGGACTGGAGGGAAAATCCTATGAGGAGAGGCTGGGAGAGCTGTAAATGTATTCCCTGGAAGAGAGGAGGGATAGGGGGATATGATCAAAACCTTTAAATACTTTAAGGGAATTAACAGAACTAATACAGAAAGGATTCTTCAGTTCAGAAGGGGGAGGGACACGAGAGGGTATCGACTGAGATTGGAGAGGGGTAGATTCAGGAGGGAAATCAGGAGACATTTTTTCACAGAATGGGTGGTAGACAAGTGGAATTCTGCCGAGGAAGTGGTATTGTGTAGAATGGTGGGAGGATTTCAGAGGGTGGGACACAGTGAGGGGGTTGTTATGAGGAGAGGGTGGGGCAGCTGCAAGTTGTGCGACTAGCTGCACAATCAAGCATACTCGATAGACTGTGAGGCCTGTTTCTGCTGGCATTTTGTATGTTTGTATGAGGCCAAGGGATGAATGCAGAGCAGTTTTAACAGTCAGATGAATTGATGTTAGAAGCCAAAAGTGGAACAGGCTGTCAAATAAGTATGCATGCTCAAGCCTGTCAGATGCTTTTTCAGTATTTAATAATAGGGTGGCAGTTGGCTCTGTAGTTCCAACCACCTGCAACAGGAGGTTTAGCAGCCTTCTGGTGTTGTCTGAGCCAAGATGGCCTGTGACAACTACCACCTATAATGTAACGGCATATCAATCAAGTCTCACTTCTCTTTCTTTGTGTTTCAAGTTTCCTTACTGATGTTTTTGATGCCACAGCGTGACCTGTATCCTGAATATTCCTTGTGCTTTTAACTAACCCCATTATTCTGTCTTCCTCTTCTTGATTAATGCTTACTGCAATTGATCTATTGTTAGTAGATTTGCCCAGTTCAGCAAAAGTCGCCATTTTTTGTTATAAATAGTAGTTTAGGGTGACACAAAACCAGTTCCGTACTGGTATGTAACAAAAAGAATCCAAGAAAGTGTCTCCCAAGGTTCCCTTTTATTTTTTGATGGTGGAAAAAGGAAAACTCATTCTCAATTTTCAAGTAATGGGGAGAAGAAATGATGGATTTTTAGACTCAATTCAAAAATTATTTCAACTCAATCCCAGAAGAAAATTTAAAATATTTCTTTCCTTAATTAATTCAATCTTCTCTTGATTCAATTCTTTATATATTAAATATTCTTATATTGTATCTTCTTAGAAATTCATTTCAAAATGGCTCCAAAGTAAATTTCCTTTGCAAAGATCTTGAGAACATTTATAAGTGAAACAGGTGAGAACTGAGAGCATAAAATGATATCTTTCCAGTTCTTTGGAAGCAGTGTAATAAGTGCATACATGAAGGATGGGAGAGAGACCCCCCTTGGTAGGAGGACTTGGTATCCACTGACACTCAGTCATCTCTTTGAAACAACATAGCCCAACTCCTTTGCAAGGAGGCTGTGGTCAAAGTAGCAGATCCTCCGGAACACCCAGGGTTTGTCTCCAGGTACTTCCTGGTACCAAAACAAACAGGGGGCTGGTGCTCCATTCTAGATCTGCATGACCTGAACCAGTTCCTCAGGTCACGCACCTTCAAGATGGTAACTGTATCTCAGATCATACCATCTCTGGAGCAAGACATGGGGTTTTGCTCCCTGGATCTTCAGGACGCATTCTTTCATGTCCCAATTCTTCCATCCTACTAAAGATTCCTTCACTTTTGAGCTGAGGGAACCCTCTATGAGTTCCAGGCCATGCCAGTTGAGCTCTCCTCTGACCCCAGGGTCTTCACCAAATGTGTAGCAGTAGTGGCAGTTTACCTTAGGCTCCGAGAGGTTCTGTGTGTAAACCTACCTGGACGACTGGCTGATTGCAAGTCCCTTCATGCAGAAGGTGGAGTTGTCCAGGGACCTTGCCCTCCAGACCTGCACCTCCCTTGACCTCCTGGTCAATGAGGCCTAGTCAGAACTCCATACCCTTGCAAGTGATCAGTTTCATCGGGGCAGAGCTCAACTCTTGCGAGCCAGAGCCCAGCTCCCGGCTAACAGGATGGAGGTTCTCTCCTCCTTTGCCTGATCATTTCGGGTTGGGCAACTGTGCCCTTCCCGGGACTTCCTGCACCTTCTGCGTTATATGGTGGCTTGCACCAGTGTGGTCCATTGGGACTGTTGGAATATGCATTCTCTGCAATGGGAGCTGGCCAGCTAGTGGTCTCAGCGCAAAGATCACTTCAGCCAGCTGGTGAGTGTGATCCAGAAGATGGGGGATGCCCTCCAGTGGTGATTAGTCCCAGAGCATCTGCAGGAAGGGATCCATCCCATTTGTCCGCCCTGAGCGGACGGTGATCCTGATGACTGACGCCTCTTTAATGGGCCATGTTGCCCATCTCGGGGGAACACAGAGTACATGGGCTCTGGACCACCAAGGAGTCCCGATGTCACATCAACCTGCTGGGGCTCCGGACAGTTCAGCTAGCATTGACTGCACACACTCTGTATGTTCGGGGTCTAGTGGTCCAAGTCCAGTTGGACAACACCATGACCATGTACTACCTGAAGAAGCAGGGTGGGAAGCACTCCTTGTCATTGTGCAAGGAAGCTCTCCATGTATGGACTCTCGTGTGCAGCCTGGAGGCGGATCTCCTAATCATCCATGTGGCAGGAGCCTCCAGTCAGCTGGCTGACACACTCTGCTGGGTAGGTGAGGAATCTCACAAGTCGTCTCTTCATCTGGAGGTAGTTCACAGCCTATTCTCCCAGTGTGGCACCTCTTAGGTGGACCTGTTCACCTCCAGGGAGACTGCAAAGCTAAGGCTGTTCTGTGCCTGTCCCCCTCAGCAGGGCTTGCTGCAGGGGGATGCCTTCTTGAGGCCTTGGACCCCAGACCTCTTCTTTGCCTTCCATCCACTTCCCTTAATCCACAAGGTGCTGCTCAAGGTCAGGAAGGACAAGACACAAGTGATCCTGGTGGCTCCGGACTGGCCATGCCAGTTTTGGTACCCTGATCTCCTTAGCCTCAGCAACAGGCTCCGAGGCATCTTCCAATATGCCTGGACCTGCTCTCCATCAGTTAGGTGAAGGTACTCCACCGGACCTTCAGTCCCTGTATCTGACAGCCTGGTTCCTGCAAGCTGAGTTCCAGGCTTTGTGTCTCTCTGAAGATGTCCTCACCGTGGTGGAGGCATCTAGAATGGAATCAACCAGAAAATGCTATGCCTTCAAATGGAAGAGATTCTCCATTTGTTGTCAGGGCAAGGGGCTGGATGTTTTGTCCTGTCCAGTGGTCAGCATTTTGGACTACCTATGGTCCCTCTCCAAAGGGGGACTTCAGTCAATGACCCTTAAGGTGCACCTGGCAGGTGCATCTCTGCTTACCAGGTGTGGGCTGGTCAACAGTTGGTGGAGCAGGAGAAAGTGGTCTGGTGCATTTTCAAAGGTTTAGATCACATTTCCCCTCCGGTGCATGAACCACAACCACTGTGAGACTTATTGCTGGTTTTGGCAAAGCTCATGGGCAAGCCATTTGAACCGATGCAGAGGTGTGACATGTCTCACCTGTTGTGGAAGACTGCCTTCTTGGTGGCTATCATGTCAGCCAGAAGGATCACTGAGCTTCAGACGCTTTTGGTGGAGTCTCCTTAGCTGGTCTTCCTCAGGGATAAGGTTGTCCTGCGCCCCAACCTGAAGTTCCTCCCAAAGGTTGTGTCAGAGTTTCACATGAATCTGTGATGACTCTTCCAGTGTTCTTTCTAAATCTCACCTTGGAGGGCCGAACACAGGCTCCATTCTCTAGACCTGAGGCGAGCGCTTCCTTATTACAAAAGTGCACATCTGGAGTTTGGAGAGGTTTGCTAGCTGTTTGTCACCTATGCTGAAGCTGCACTGGCATACCTACAACCAAGGGACGATTGGCAGGTGGGTTCACATCCTGATCTCTGCTATAGGTTGGCTGGTAGGGAGCCTCCCAGAGTCACGGAGGCTAAGGTCTCATTCCACCGCCATACTGCTGCATTGGTGACTGCTTCTAGGGACATCCCTATCCAGGAAATCTGCAATGCTGCTATCTGGAAGTCAGCATGCACCTTTATTTTCTTTTCCACATTGACCTCGAGTCACACTGGGATGCTGGTTTTGGGGCCTCAGTTCTCAATCTCTGTTCCCTAAGTAGGGGTGTGCACCTTGCCTCCTCCTCCCAGAGAACTGCTAGCAGTCTGCCAGATAGTGTGGATGAGACAACATATCCGCGCCCTAAAAGCACAGGTTACTCACCTGTAACAGTAGTTCTAGGAGTGGTATGTTGTTCATCCACATGGAGCCAACCAACCTCCCCAGGCTCAGGTGCACAACCTCTGCTTCCAGTGGGCAAGATCTGGCATTATGGGGTGGCGCTGAGGGATATACCACCGGGTGGTGGGAGGAGCCAGCTTATAGACTTTCTAGCACATCTTAAAGGAAGAGACACTGCCATCAAGTGTGGATGAACAACATATACCATTCCTAGAACTATTACAGGTGAGCAACCTGTTTTATTTACTTTTAAATTCTATTGCATTGCCGTTTTATTGCACACATAGTCACAGTTATTTGTCTAGAGGTCATCTTGCGGAATCAAATCCTTAACTTCATTTTAAACTGTATTCCTGGGGTGCAGCACCAGTAGGTTCCTAGTCCATGAGAAGTTATCATTCACTCGGTTATCTGGTAACTAAGAAAAGGACTCAGACAAGCCTCCTTGGCAAGGTTGAAAGAGCTAACTCCAAGAGCCACAGACAAGTGCTGCCATAGGCCATCATGGAAATAAGGAAGGCGCCAGCATGGAATTCCAGTACGGGAACTCCATGGCAAGTAGCAGAGTGAGCTGAACCACTTAAGACCCCCAGGGAAGGTGACTGTGAAGAGACCCTTAGGAGGGATATAGAGAACCGAGGTAGCAGTAAGAGTGCAAAATGACTCAATGTTGTAGGATGAATGGGTGGATGCCAGGATGCAGCAGGCACTACAGACAAGGAAAGAAGAGCAGACCAACCATTCAACAACCTAGATGAAAAGCAAGGAAGTGAATTGGGGTGGGAGAGGAAGGAGAAAGTGATCTAGGTAGAAGGAAAGGCACAGCAGTTGGGACACCTGAAGAAGAAGATGCTGCTGGAGGAGGTGGAAGATGGTCAGGTAGATCAGCAGTCATGTGGCTGATGCAACAACAATCCTCCAAAAGACAATTGGATCATGTGCAAAAATACCCTCAATGGGGGAGAGCTGTGCATCACCTGCTGGCCTGGTATTTTGTCAGACACTGTGAATTAAAGCAGCCAGTGATTTTCTGTTCCTATCTGCCCTACACACTAGTGACTACAGGTAACACTAAGCAGTTTATCTGTACTTCGGGAAAAGCTGCTCCCTTCAGGTGTCATTAATTTTTCTGTTGTTTTGACGTTTTGAAGGGCTTCTATGCTTCAGTGGGGGAACAAGCGACACTTTCCCTGACCTCCCTTACTGAGGGGTACTTAGACATCACATGCTCAAGCATTTTAAGCACTCATTTTCATTGCAGAAGCCACATGGCTGCCAGTCAACCTGTCTTTCCCTTGTGCCTGTACCACTGTGTCAGTTACCAGTACCCTGGTGCCAGTTTATCTGTTCTTTGCTATTCCCTTTGTCTTTTCTCCTAGCACTCTGACATGCTGCCAGTTTGTCCCCTTGACTGTCCCCCTACCTGATTGATGGAAGACTTCTAGAAATCCGCTTCTTGGACCCTAATTTCAGCAACACTTGGTCACAGGAGTTTTCTCAAATCCAGGTCAGCCATCCGTTCTGTCATCCTGCACCTTTCCCTGGACCTGCTGGTCTCCTCCTGCTTTTGTGATGCATTCTGCTGGACCTTGTCCTATTTCTTGAGCTCCAAGCACTATAGATTCTGGTATGGGACATCCACTCTTAGCAGTTCCTACAGGCTTGGGTGCCATATTATTACTACTTCCATATGCTGCTTCCTGCTGAATTCCTTTGTAGGTGACAGTGTGGTTAGCTGGTAGCAGATCTGCCTCTGGGCCAGAAGATCATGGTTTCTAGTCCCACACTGGGGTTAGGGATCATACCACAAACACTGGTATCTGAGTGCAGTACTAGAGAGATGCTGTACTGTCAGAGTGTGCTGTCCTAGAGATGAAATGTTAAACCGAGGTCCAGTCTGCCTTTTCTGGAGGTTGCTCAGGTGGACACTAAAGATTCTACAGCACTTCACAAAAAGAATAAGAGTATTTTATTAGCATATTGAAAGATAATACTGAACTGCAGCAAACCATACACAGGATGTTAAAAATGAAAATGTGATGCACCAAAGCACATATTCATATTCAATGCTCACAATTTATGATGTAACATAGTCAAATGATGTCCACAATAGAGAGATGCAAGCACATAAAGTAAACCTAAATCCCTTTCAGACGTGTGCACATTAATTACACCTGTTGCAGCCAGTGACAGTAATTCCAATAGAAGTAAAATAAAGATTGTGGGAGAGTTACAGATTTCCTGGAAGAAATTCCTCCTACTACCCCAGTTACATTCTCCTTTACGACCTATAGAATAATATTGCTGTGTTATATATGGTGAAGCCAACCAGAATTAAGCGCAGCACTGCAGAATTCTGCAATGAGTTACTGCAGCAAACAGTGCAATTTCAGTGGAGATAATCCCTTTGTCATGCAGGAAACCTGTGACACTGCCCTTCATCCTGGTGAGCTTCACTAGCACATCTCCCATGCCGCAAGTAATATCTGCAGCAGACAAAGCACAGCTATAAGGTTGTTTTGTCGTATTGAGACCAGTCCTCAGGAAATAAACCCAATGCCTTATCACAAGTAGAAGGCCACCACAAAAGGGCACGTCACCTGAGTGTTTCTGAGTTTGTAGAACAGTGGAATTTCCCTTGTGTTCTGTCTAAATTTCCTCATTCACTAATATACCAACAACAGCTTAACTCATTGTCTCCTAGCAGGCGCCTGTAGTGATCAGATAAATACACTGGTGTGTCTGAGGGGCGTCTGCAGAAGTGACTACTGACTCTCAGTGTGCCCTTGCAACGTCTGGAGAAGTCACTTATATATTTAATATAGTGTAACAGAATATAATATATATTTGACTGCATGGCACCGTTGGAAAGGTAATTTTATGCTGAACAACTTTGTCACTGATATTTTGTGCATATCATGTATACTTTAGGAGTTATTTGCATTTGTTTATGGTATGGTGTGTATGGCTGATGTTGCCTGTTTTAGTGAAAAAAAATATTTTCTTTTGCTGCTTCAACCAGCTTAAAAAAAAAAATTACATATTATTATTTGCATACCACCATTGGGAAGGTAATGTTGTGCTGAACAACTTTGCCACTGATATTTTGTGTATTATCATGTATACTTTAGGAGTTATTCACATTTGTTTGTGGTATGATGTATATGGCTGACATGTTTTCCATCAAGATTCACCTAAGCAGTTTAAATAAAATTTACTTTTTTGGCACTTCAGCAGGTATAAAATAAAAACCGTATGATTACAACTGGTTGCATAGCACCATTGGAAGGCATTTTGTGCTCATCAACTTTCATGCTGATACTTTGTGTATCATGTATACTTTTGGAGTTACATGCATTTGTTTATGATATGGTATGTGTGGTTAAGATTCATCCCTCAAATCTCACCAAAGCACCTTGACTAAAATGGGGAAAATACATTTTATAGTAAAAAGATATCTTTTTAACAAACATAATGTTAAAGCACCATCTAATGTCTGTATGCTTAATTTGGTGTTGATATTTGTCATATTTTCCAACAAAAAATGGCTTATGTTGCCCTTTTACTAAAAAATGTTTAGTTTGCTCTTCGACAAGCACAGAAAAAACAAAATTACTTATTATTACATGCATGCCACCATTGGAAGGCAATTTTGTGCTGAATAACTCTGCCACTCATACTTTATGTCTAGCATGTACAGTTATTGAGCTATTAGCATTTGTTTGCGACATGCTGACTATGGCTTGATTTTGTAGAAAGCCCAGGATTCACTGTTAAAAGTATACAGGAGATTCAGGAGGCAAGTGGTGTAATCTCAGAGTGAGCTTGTGGAGGCAATGAGTTAATGCGGTTCAGTTTCATTTAGTTTGCTGCTGTCCTTCCCTCTCCCACCCCAAGCCTCACAGATGAGGCTGAAAATCAGCAATATTGCCTAGTACTCCTTTCCCAGTCAACAAAAGTGAAGTAAATGTTGCACTATCCAGTTCAGCAAACCTAATGGTGCCTTTCCTCGGTATTATGGTTCCCTCTGCTGGCGCCTTTCACGATTGCAGCCTTTTTTTCAAAAACAGATCATTGAAAGGTGCCAGCAGAAAAAGACTCTAGTCCATTGTGTCTGCAAATTTTCATACCTGAACTATTCCATCCGGTCTCTGGACACACCCTGGACAATCGCCTAATAGAAGTTCTGCCCCTCTCCCTCGATCCTCCTTCCTTGCCTGTTTACTTTTACCAACCCATAATAGCTTTCCCATACTCTCTTGAAACCCGCAACAGTCTCAGCATTTACCGCTACTCTGGACAGGCTATTCCAACAACTATCAATGCTCTTTGCTGTTTACTCTCTGGTTTCCATATTTTCCTTCCCTCTCTTCTGGCCACAAGTGAGCACATGTTTAGACTGACTAGGCACTTCTATGTTTTCCCTTGCTGACCCTGTATCATCTTTGTTTTCGTTTTTTGCTATAAAGTTTTTATTTGATTTTCCATATTTTTACAATACAGTGGTATCATTTATGTAAATGACACAATGTCAGAGTCAATGATACAGCTGTCAAAATTAAGCACAGTATCTACTCAAGTACTCTGAAATTAACAAAGGTGTTAATCACACAAAGGTAAACTATCACAACACTACAGAGTGTCACATGTATAAACTGAATTAAGAGCTGTAGCTGAAAACCATATTTCACTGAGTTCTGGTCCAGGCTATGGTCAGTTGGTCATGCCTCGTCCAGTCTTAACACTAGGTATCCAGTGTTTAGCTGCCAGCATTCTCAACTGAGGTTGAGTCACATAACAAGGTGAAGCATTGAAATGAGGATAATCTACAAATATTCTAGTGGGACGCACATTTTAACACACAAAAACTCTTTAATTCAACACTCTGTCGAGTCATGGTACATGGGAAGGGGGGGCACCCTGAATTTACATCCTGTTCTAAAGAATCAAGATGATTGTTGCGGAGGGTACTCCAACCCCACAGCTAGATGTGGGTAGGGTAGGGGGGTAAGGTTAAGGGCACAGAGAGGAGTACCGGGGGGGGGGGTATGCAGGTCCAGACAAAGCAGGCTTTCTGTTGGATTTCTAGACAATCTGATATGCATAAGACAAGTTACGTATTTGTCAGAAGTGGTAAATGGGCAATAGAAACCAATATGGAATCTATGTCCCTTCACCTGTGGGGGAGAAGCTTCCATGCAACTTTTCCTTACTTTGGAATTAGGGACCCTAATCTTGACATAGGAAGAAAGTTTACCAGCAGCCACATGAGCTGGTTGTTTGTATCTTGTAGAGAGGGAATAGTTGTCCCACTCTGGAGCTGCTGGGGGGCGGGGTCTGACTCCCTCCAGTGGCGGAGCTTAACTCTTTCTGCCACTGCCAGGCCCGCCACAGTCCACAGGACCTGTGAGGGAGAGATAGGAGATTCCGGAGGCAGAATGCCTAGAACTGCCAGTTGCTGGCCCCTGTGGCTAGGCAGAGGGATCACTGCTTTGCATGCTGCTTATATGATATTAAAGTAAGAGTCGAGGGTGTGGCAGTACCATAAAATGTTTGACAGGGGTGCCTGTGCAGAGGTACACCTCCAGTAATCACTGTTGTTCAGAAGACCTGCTCTGTAGAGCCACTGGTGTGTCCTGTGCTCCCTGTGCAAGATTTTGTATTGTAAGTTTGTTGCTTGTACTTCCCTTGAGGTTATGTATGTCTGGGTCCAAACAGTGTGGGAATGGGGACATCCAACTCTCTTTCGCATGTCTCTCTGGGTCCTGCAGCCATTTTATGTTTTTGTATAGTGGCATTAAGGGTATTCACGTGAAGGGTGACCTTCTTCAGAGTTTGCAGTCTCAGGAACCATTGTTCTAGAAGGCCTGGAGTGGGTAAGGGATGAGCCTGCGATATTTCATCCTCAGTAGGTCAGTGAGCTGGAGATATCTCCAAAATGAGTTTTGGGAATATTGTACAGAGATGCCAGCTCAAGGAAGAGTACAAGACCCTGATCCTGGGTGGTAAAGGTCCCCAAGTGTGGTGATTCCTGTTCTCTCCAGTCCCCAGTTGAGTACTGCAGTGTTAACTTTTAAAGTAGGGTTGTTTCAGAAGGAGGAGCCTAGAGGTGAAGGGCTGCCACTCCCAGCTGGTTGCATACTTCTGTCATACCTCTTCATGTGTTTAGTGCATGGAGGTGCTGTCTTTGGAAGTCCCCATCTGTGAGAAGGAGGGCCAAGGAATGAGGAGATAGCATTGTGCAGGTTCAAGTGCCATCCATGTAGGCCCTAAAGTGGAGAGGTTAGGTTTAAGGCAGGCAATGGCGTGTCTGAGTACTACTACATGCTCATGTTGCAATCTCAAATTTGGGAGGCCAAAGTCTTCTTCCCACCAGTGTCTCTTCATGGCCTGCACTTTCATTTTAGGGTTTTCATTCCATATTACAGATGAGAGCTTTGTTGACTTGACTTTAAAGAAAGAAGCCAGAAGCTGTGGTGGGAGATTAGCCAAGATACTGTATATTGCAGTTTTCATAGTGCCATTATTTTAAGGGCATTTACAGTACCTCAGGTCGACAGCATTGAGGATTCCATTTATCAGATCAGCTGAGAATCTGTCCATGCAGGAAACATTAGCTGGGACAGAGTTTCTAACCTGAATACCCAGGCACACCATTCCTTCAGGTGAACATTGGTGTGGGTACCTAGTGAAAAATGATTGGGTATAAGCCCCATTAGGGGAGAATCAGAGATTTTGATCCTTTAAGTTTATAGATGGAAAGGGTGGCATTTTTCTGGATAATCAATTCATGGAGGCCAGAGAGTTAGGGATATTGGTTAGGTGTAAGGTAATGTCATCTGCAAACGAGAATTTTTGCAGAGTGCCATCCACCCTGACCCTGGGAATAACTAAGAAGCCCAGATCTTATGGGCCACATGCTCTATTGATAACATAAAAAGGTAAAGAGGGCACCCTTGCCTCATCCCTCTGTGTAAAGCAAAAGGTTGAGAAACAATAGTGTTAATAAGGATTGAACTTGTTTAAGATGCCGCCAGGCTAGAACTGCACCACTAGTGGTCATTGTTTGGGAAGGGGTAGGAGTGCGGCGTGTGACTCTCGGTCGGAGCTTGAAAGGGGGTAGGAGTGTGGGGTGCCAGTTGGGACAGCTGCCAAATGGCACTGGTAGTGTTGGGCACATTTTAGTCAGATTCGTCTGCAGCCAGAGTATTTTGTTTCTTTTTTTATGTTTTTTCTTCTTTTCTTCTCGCTTATCTCGTTATCGGTGGAGTATCGGCACTCTGATTGCTGAAGAGGACCAAACAGGAGTATGGCAGAGGATGGCAGGAGAACCTTTGCAGGGAAGTGCTCTCATTTGTTTTTATTCCTCTGATTTGTTTTTATGCCTTCTTTTGCCAAGCTAGCAGCAGTGTAATCTTTGTTCGTTCACAGCCAGCAAAGGGCAAGGAACAGCCAAGTAAGGGATGACTGCTATTTTGGGGAGGGGGTTGATTGAGGAGGCCCACACCCACACTCCCGCATCCCACTTTCCCTGGGCTACTCTCCATTTATAATTATACTGCTGTTCCTGATTTGAGGGATACACTGGGATGAAGTTGGGAGGACTGGATGTAAACTGGATTTGCAGATTATTCATAACAGCCCGTCCTACACTGAACTGTCTTGATCTGACTAGTTCTTTCAAGTTTACTAATAATTTCATGAAGCAGAGACATTTCAAGTCAAAGGGCTACTTTTGGTATAGATACTGCTAATAGTACATAGACTGCTCTGAAGGAAGCAGCATAGGATTGGATCGGATTGTAAAGTCTCGTTTTGATATTGCTTATAGTGTATAGACTGCTCTGAAGGAAGCAGCGCAAGGATTGTAAAACCACTGTGAGTATCTCTAGGGTTAGAACATCGTAGGGGACAGAGATGGAGTGGGTCAGGGAAGGACACATCAGAGGGTTGGGGGTTCTTGTGGGGGCGGTTGGGGTCAGTGCAGGGGGGTGGTGGTACAGTGGGAAGCAGGATGCAAGGGGGAGCCAACACGGGAAGAATTGTGAGTTGCAATGGATATAGGGAGGCAGTTTGGATAAACATATTGTGGAGGCTAGGAGGGTGTCCTATCTGCAACAGGTTGAGGAGGCTGGAGGAGGAAGTATTGTGGCTTGGTAGAGATCTGGAGAGGATGTGGGGGGGGGTCTTGAGGCAGGAGGGTCACATCCAGGAAATAAAGTGAGGACACCACAGTCTCCAACTCGGTGTTGGCTATTTAAAGTCTGGAGGGTGCAGCTGTACTGATGGTCACTGTTCTCCGTGTCACCGTGGCATGGTGGAACCAGACACCATGGGGGGAGGAACAGTGGCTTAAAGGAAGTGATGGGTAGGGAGTACAGAAGCAGAACAAACAAAGGTCCTCACAGTAGTGGGAAGGCTAGAGTTGGTGGGAGGGAGCAGAACACAACCAGGCAGGATGGGCAGGAAATAGGTTTGCTGTGCTGGTGACACTGGCGGAAGAGGAGGAGGAGGAGTGATCTCCAGGGGAAAACTGGAGATGGAGGGGGAGGGAAATCCACAAGGGACAGGAGTCAGAGGAGGGCAAAAGGGGAGAAGCAATGCTGGTGGGGAGGACAAATGGGGTGGAGTTGGGGGGCCAGGGTGGAGGGGAGGGATATGGGAATAGGGAGGGAGCAGTGAAGAGGTCAGGGGACAAGACGGGGGAGAAGTGGGGAGGGCAGAAGGGTTACCAGAAAGTTCGATTATTTAGCCTTTATAGAGGATTTAGATAGGATTAATTGGGATAGAATGTGGTTAATTCCTGAAATTGATCTGGCTTGGAAATATTTTCTTTCAGAGCTAATGCAGGTGATAGACTATCATATGCCAATGAAGGAAAGGAAGGTTAAACAATCATCTGCTCCATGGTATTCAGTTACTCTGAGAAGGTTAAAAAGAAAAAAGGGTCAAGCTTGGATAAAGGCTCATAGTACAAATTCTCAGAGGGATTGGCAATATTATAGAAGTCTTAGAAACTCGTATGTAACTGCTGTTAGAAATAGTAAAAGATTGTATTATCAATCCAAGTTAGAAAATTCGGTAGGAATAGTACCACTTTTGGGATTTAATCAAAGAGATAAATGGTCACCATAAACATGGTGTAAAAAGTAAATCGAGATCTCAGGTTTTCAGGGGTAAATCTTTGGCAGATGGGTTCAATAATTATTTTGTTAATTCAGGAAATTTTTTGGAACTTCTGATTTATGTTCTAGTAGTGATGAACTATTGGTCCATACAGATTTATCTAAGCTGTTTCTATAAAAAGTGGAGGAGTTTGAAGTAATTGAAGCCTTATTGGGTTTGAAGACATCAAAGAGTGGGGGCCGGAGGGATTGACCTGCCTTATTAAAGATTTCAGCTTTGAAGATAGCAGCCCCTCACTTATTTGTATAATTGGTCCATTGAGGAGGAATAATGCCATTTGATTGGAAAATAGCTAGGGTAGTACCAATATATAAAGGTGGGGCGGGATCAGTTTAACAATTATCGACCAATATCACTATTATCGCAAGTGTCAAAGATATTAGAGGGTTTTGTGGCTCGACAACTGATTGCATATATGAATCAGAATGATTTGTTTGATAACTATCAGTCAGGTTTTCGTAAATCGCATAATACAATTATGGCCGTGTCGAGGGTCTTGGATGATGTCAACAAAGCTATGGAAAAGGGCCTTATGATGGGCGCCATCTTTGTTGACCTCTCCAAGGCCTTCGACATGGTGGATCATCAAATTCTATTACTAAGTTTGAAGGATATTGGACTCTCAGGTGGTGCTCTTAAGTGGTTTTCCTCTTATTTAGAGGGTAGGACACAGTCAACGGTTGTTAATAAGATTGTATCATCATCTTTACCAGTGGTACGAGGGGTCCCTCAGGGATCAGTGCTGGGCCCTTTGCTTTTTTTATTTATCTTAGAGATTTGGGAAGTCATGTAAATAATATGGCTACCAATTATATCAGATGATACAATAATATATGCTTCTGCCTCCTCAGTTGAAGAGATCCAACTAAATTTACAGTAAAGTTTTGATAAATTACATGAGTACTTGTCTGGCGGAAACTTAAAATTAATGTAAGTAAGACAAAATGTATGTTATTTGGATCTATCTGAAACTTAGATCATGCACAAACTTGACTGTGCTAGAAACTGAGGGGATAAAACTGGAACAAGTGATGACTTATAAGTACTTGGGTTTTTGGATGGATCCCTTGGCTACTGGTAATATACATATAGATGAATTGATTAAAGTTGTGGGTGTAAGAGTGGGATTATTGTATCGAAATAAAAATTGTTTAGGTGGAACTGTGATAAAGAAAATTGTTGAGTCCCAGATATTTCCTCTTTTTGATTATGGTGATACACTGTATGACAATTCTCAGTTGGGTAGATTGTGTAGACTTGATGTACTGTATAATCGTCTTGCGAGATTGATCTTACAGTGTTCTAAAGATACCCATCATTGTTTAATGTACCAGAGATTGGGATGGACCTCGTTGACAGAGAGGAGACAGCTGCATAAATATATTTTGGCTTTTAAAAGTATCACTACAGTAATTCCAGAATATTTGGCTGAAAGGTTAGAAGTTAGGGAAATTAAATCTTCATTAAGAAAGGCAGGACATAGGGAGTTGGTTATACCTAGACTGAAAACTAAACGTTCTGATTTCTTTTTTAGTCAGTTTGTTCCTAGATTTTGGAATATGATTCCTGTAAGATTTCGACTGTGTGGACAAAAAACACCTTCATGCAATGCTGTTAAAACCTGGTATTTGGAAACACTTTCAGGGCAAAAGAAGAATTGTTGTGGTTAAATAAGTTGTATTGTTCTTTTTAGTTTGTATGTATGTTCTTGTTTCTTTTTGTTTATATATTTGTTGTAACCAAAATTTTGTATGACCAAGGGTCACCATTTTAAATGAGTTTTACTCAATGGTCTAACCCATTTAATAAAAATGAAAATGAAATGAAGGGTGGAGTTAGTGAGCTGGGATGTTCTAGGATTGGATACCTTGGGAAGGGGATGGGACAGGGACAAGGAATGAGGAAGAGGATGTACTAGTGCTGGCTGATTCCATACTTAAAGGGATCAGATGGGACGGCAGCGGGGAGAGGCATAGTAGAATATGGGTGGAGGCTATACCTGGGCTAACGGTGGACAGGGTGGGGGAGGCGGTTCTTAAGTGCACAAGGAGGGGCAGGAAGAAACTGCATGTAGTAGTGAGGAGGAGGTTTGAGGAACTAGGAGGGCTAAGTGAGGAAGTGGCAAAATCAGTGACCTATTCAGACGTGCTCTCAGTACCCTTTGTGAGCCTGGGAAGGAAGGGAAGGATTGGGGAGTTCAACAAATGACTGGGGGAATGATGTCGGTCTAAGGGGTATGGGATAGTGGGGAACTGGGGCAGTACTGGGGACAATAAGGATCTATATGCAGGGGATAGGCTGCACCTCAGTGGGGAGGGTAAAGGGGTATTAAAGTAGAGGTCTGAGGGGTACATAGCATCAAGGATAGATTTAAACTAGGTGGGGGGTGGTGGTGTGAGGACAGCTAGTAAGCAGGGATCCAGAGAGGGTAGTCAAGCATGCCTACCCCCAAGCTATCGAGTGGTATTTGAGATGGGGACAGAAGGAAGGATTAGGAGGGAACCAGGGTGGGCGGGGAGACACAGGTTAGAGGGTGATCACGCTGAATCGAGAAGCTTAGATAACAAATCAGCCAAACTACAGGCTCTCTTGGCTGTGGGGAGGGTGGACAATGCACCATCATGGAAACATGGGCCACCCAGAACCAGGACTGGGATATGATGATCCCAGGATACAGAATATTCAGGAATGACACAGCTAGGGAAAAGGGTGTGTGTGGCAATCTACGTGAGGGAGGGGATAAGGTGTATGAGAAAGTAGGGGGTTGATGGCAGGGCAGAGGCCCTATGGATGCAGTTTCAAGACTCTGAAAGAAAGTCACTGAGGGTGGGGGTGGTGTACAGGCCACCAGCTCAGGGGGATGACCTGGATAGGGAGTTGGCCAAGCAGATGAGAAGGGTCTGTAGGAGGGGGAACACAGTTGTGGTGGGGGACTTCAACCTCCCTGGGGTGGACTGGAACACGCCAACCACCATGTGTGCAAAGGAGCAGAGATTGCTAGATGCATTTCAGGACTGCTTCCTGGTGCAACTGGTCCATGAGCTGAATAGGGAGGGTAGGACTCTGGACCTGATATTAAAAAATGGGGAGGCTGTAAAGGATCTGGGAGTGGAGAACCCCCTGGCAGGGAGCGACCATCATACGGCGTCGTTCACACTCAATAGGGAAAGGGAAATAGGAGAAACGGATACCAGGGTGATCGATTTTAAGGGAGCAGACTTTAAAAAGCTGGGGGGAATTTTGGTTGTGCATTTGGTGAGAATTCAGACATGCATGATTGCCAGACAAAAATGGAATATCATTAAAAAAGGCTAGCTGGACTGCGGTGCATTTCCACTTGCGACACCGGCGACTCAGGGTTGGGAACAGACCCAGGTCACTTTAGAGCCAGCTGGGGGGGGAAGGTTCGAGTGTCTGATGACTGCCCGCCTTCACCTGGGGGGAGGATGGAGATGCGGCTTGCTGAGTGCTGACTCCTGGTGAAGGCCTGGAACACAGCACTTCCAGGAGCTCACAGAATGCAAGGGGCATGATGGACATCGGCGTCTGCCTTGACATCTGTGGCACACCACACCCTGGGGAGAAAATGAGAATCAAGCTTCCTGGCCGACCGGATGATGGCTGCCAGCCCCACCACCATAGAAGTCTGTGATCTCCAGTCCACCTCAGCAGCACCTAGGGACCGAACAAAGAGTCCGCTGGTTGTCCGCCCTGGCGCCTTCCCCTCAGAGGAGAGGACCCATCCAGTGAAGGATGACACTGGGCTACCCCTGCGGTGGCTGCAATCTGAGGTGGAGGGGATGGGGGGAGTGTTGGAGGAGCCTAAGCTGGCCTGAAGGAGTGGTGGGTCAGGAAGCTGGAGGAGCAAAAAAAAAAGGCTAGCAGAGGCAACTGAGACCTGTGCCAGGACATGGAGCAAGAAGGGGAGAGCAAAGAAGCCAAGCTGGCTGACTCGGGAGGTCATGAAAGGGGTGAGGGCCAAGAGAAAAGTATTCCAGAGGCTTAGGAAATTGGGAGGGCAAGGAGACAGAGACGAGTACACAAAGAAGCCCAGAGAGGTTACCAGGCTAGTCAGAGTGGCCAAGGCTTCCAGAGAGCTGAGTCTGGTACTGGGAATCAAGGACGGGGAAAATGACTTCTTCAGATACATTGGGGTGAGAAGAAGAAACAAAGACCAGATTGTGAGGATTTAGAAAGATGAGGGGGGGAGGTGGAGAAGGCAGAGGACCAGGCAGAGGCATTGAATGAGTACTTCTGCTCTGTGTTCACGAAGGCAAGAGGGGGCAGATACCCCATAGGAAGTGTGGAGTGGACAGGGATGGTGGGGATATCAGGATTACAGCGGACAGGGTGCTGGAAGGACTAAGGGGGCTGAGTGTGGACAAGACACTTGGGCCAGATGGCAATTACCCTAGGTTACTTATAGAGGTAGCGGAGATCCTAGCGGGACCACTGGCAGACCTGTTCAGTACATGACTGGACACAGGATGCATGCCACAGGACTGGAGGGTGGCCCATGTGGTACCCATTCATAAAGTGGCCTGAAGGATGATTCAGGCAACTACAGACCAGTGAGTCTCACTTCAATCGTGGGAAAACTCATGGAGTCAATCCTAAAAGAGAGGCTGGTGACCTTTTTGGAAGACAATGGGATCCAAGATGACCATCAACACGGTTTTGTTTCAGGCAGATCCTGCCAGATGAACCTAGTCAACTATGTCTGGGTTACCAGGGAACTGGACAGGGGCCATGCAGTGGATGTCCTGTATTTGGACTTCAGCAAGGCCTTTGACTCAGTGCCACATGGGAGGTTGGGCTGAAAACTGGAATACATTGAGGGGAACAAAATGGTCAGTTGGATCACCAACTGGCTGAGGGGGTATACACAGCAAAGGGTGGGGGTGGGGAACTCTCATCGCAAGATGCGTTTCAGTGGGGTACCCCAGGGATGGTTCTGGGACTGGTACTTTTAGGATGGTTTTACCATGCCACAGCGACAGCGGCTATGGAACATCTGACAGCAACAGCCACATTGCAGAATGTCGGCAATGCAGTGTCGGGGATGCCTCTGTTTTTCAGTGGGGCTGCACCCCAACCCCCATGTGGGAGCTATGCCACCCACACACCCCTGGTCTCTAGGATTCTAACTGCAAGTCGGAGTAGAGCCGGTGGGGACACCAAGCGAGGATGTCTTGAGCACCGCACTGACCACCACAGCGATGGGCGGATTTTGCCAGATTTCTGGCACTGTGATAGTCTTCGTGGTTAGGGATTCACTGCGGTGACGGTATACCATTTGGGATAGTCATAGCTGATATCTCAAATGGGATCTGGAGTAAGATCAGTCTGTTTGCAAATGGTAGTAAGATCGGTGCAGTGGTAGATGACATAGAGGGGTGGAGAGGGCCGCAGGAAGACCTGACCAAACTACAGGAGTGGTCAGACACATGGCAGTTGGGGTTCAATGCCAAGAAGTGCAAGGTACTGCACTTTGGAGCTAGGAACCAGGGGAGGATATATCAGTTGGGAGGGGTACAGTTTTAAAGCATAGTGGAGGAAAAGGAACTGGGGTACTAATAACGGGGAGTATGAACCACTCAGCTTAGTGCAGAAAGGCGGCTGCAAAGGCAAACAAGATGCTGGGGTGCATAGTGAGGGGAATCTCCTCCAGGCACAGAGAAGTGATCCTGCCTCTGTACAGGTCACTGATCAGGCTGCACCTGGAGTACTGCATGCAGTACTGGCATCCATTTCTGAAGAAGGACATCAGATTGCTGGAGGGGGTGCAGCGTAGGGCAACAAAGATGATCCAGGGATTGGAGGGAAAATCCTGTGATGAGAGACTGGAAGAGCTGCAAATGTGTTCCCTGGAAGAGAGGAGGGATAGAGGGGATATGATCGAAACCTTTAAATACTTAAAGGGAATTAACAGGACTAATATAGAAAGGATTCTTCAGATCAGAAGGGGATGGACACGAGAGAGGTATCAACTGAGATCCGGAGGAGATTCAGGAGGAAATCAGGACACTTTTTCACAGAAAAGTGGTAGACAAGTGGAATACTCTGCCCGAGTAGTAGTTGTGTGAAATGGTGGGAGGATTTAAGAGGGGTGGGACAGAGTGGGGGGTTGTTGTAAGGGGGAGGAGGGGTGGGGCAGGTGCAAGTTGAGGGGCTAGCTGCACAATCGAGCAGACTCGATAGACTGTGAGGCCTGTTTCTGCTGGCATTTTGTATGTTTGTATGTTTGTATGAGGCCAAGGGATGAATGCAGAGCAGTTTTAACAGGCAGATGAATTGATGTTAGAAGCCAAAATGGGACAGGGTGTCAAATAGGTGTGCCTACTCAAGCCTGTCAGATGCTTTTTCAGTATTTAGTGATAGGGTGACAGTGGGCTCTGTAGTTCCAGTCACCTACCACAGAAAGTTTAGTAGCCTCCTGGTGTTGTCTGAGCCAAGATGGCCTGTGGCAAATACCACCTGGTCAGGGTGGCTCAAGGTGGGCATACAGCCTCCAGACCGTACAAACACCTTTGCAAAGATCTTGAGAACAACATGTATAAGTGAAATGGGTGAGAACTGAGAGTATAAAATGCTGTCTTTCCAGTTCTTAGGAAGCAGTGTAATAAAGGCATGCATGAAGGATGGGGGATAGCCCCCTTGGTCAGGCATCATTAAACGGCTACTAGTCTTGATGCCAAGATCTGCATGCGGGAGTGGTAGAAATCTCTGGTGTAGCTGTCTGGGCCTGGACACTTCCCAGGGACATGCCCATTACAGCTTCTGAGATCTTTGTTGGTGTAATGGACTGGGTCAGAAGTAGGTTTGCTTCAGTTGTTACTTGCAGGAGAAACAGTAGATGTTCTATGAAGTTTGCGAGGTGTTTAGGAGTAGGGTAAACCTCAGGCGAGTATAAGATCTGATAGAACAATTTAAACTCATCCCATTTATTAGGTCTGGGGAGGAACTTTAGTATAAGTCCTATGAATGACTGTTATGTATCTCTCAGCCTCCTAGTGCATAACCAGTGTACCAGGAGTTTTCCAGACTGTTCTCCAGCCTCCCAGTATGACTGGTTTAATTTTAAAGTGCACATTCATCCTGTGTTGCAGATTAGCTTCCAGGGATTCTCTGACTTCTGTGGTTTGTGCCTTAGGGATCTCCTTCTGTCAGGGCAGAGCTGGAGATTACGTTCAAGTTTTTATTTTATTTTATTTATTTATTTGTAAAATGTTTCACCAGGAAAGACAACATGAGCTGTAAACAGCTCGTTTCTGAAGCGCCCTGGTGTGTGTGTGTGTGGGGGGGGGTTACAAGAGTTGGGAGAACAAGCAAACACATAACAATAACAGAGCAATACAAGTACAATTACTATAAACAAACAGTGTAGTACAATTACAGAACATAAATAACCCAGACCAACCGGCCAGTGTAAGCTAAACCATATTCGGATATAACATACATTGCAACAACCCAAGAGCAGGTGATTCGGTATGGTAAAGTTTAGAAGATGGATAACACATTTGAAGTACTAGAGGTATTAGGCTGAGCACAAAAATTGAAGTGCTATTGTATACCCAAGGGAGGGCAGTTATAAGACAAGTGGGGAAGTGGACTGGCGATGGGTAGAGGGTGGAGGGATGGAAGAGGGAGAGAGGGCAGCCAAGATCTATACCCTTTCAGGATGCTGAGAACCCTGCAAGGGGACAGGACCAGGCAGAAAGGGAGGGAGAGAAGGGGGGCAGGAGGCAGAAAGAGAGGGGGAGAACAGGAGGGAGAAAGGGATAAGGAAGGAGGAGGTGAGGGCGATGGATTTGAAAGTAGGGGCAAAGGAAGAGGGGAAAAAGAAAGAGACAATCTATACCCCTTCAGGATGCAGAGAACCCTGCAAGGGGTCATGATTAGAAAGTGGGGGATAAGGAAGAGGGGCAGAAGAGAAAGAGAGAGACAAGATCTATACCCCTTCAGGATGACAGAGAACCCTGCAAGGGGAACAGAACCAGGCAGAAAAGGAGGGCAGAGAAAGGGGGGAAGGGAGGAGGAGTGGAGTGTGGTAGGTGACTGGAGGGGAGGAGAGGGATAAGGAATAGAGAGGCTGGAGAAAATAGGGGTAAACTAGGAATGGAAAAAGGAAGGGCATCAGTGGGGGGAAGAGGGGTATAGTGGGGAAGGACAGCAGTAGAGTGTCAAAATAGCACAGTAGGTTGTGGCTGGTAGTAGAGTGTCGAAATGGCACAGTAGGCTGTGAAGGGGATGGGAGGAGGGATATAATAGGTGGTAGCATGTGAGGTAGTAATTGAAGGAAGGGTTCAGTTAGGAGACAGGAGGTAAGTCAGGGATAGAGGTAGGGATAGTGCACAAGGGTGGGAGGGATGTGAAGGGGGTTAGGAAGAAGTATAGTTAGGAGAATAAAATAAAGTAGGACTAAAGGATAATGCACCAGGGTGGGGATGGTTGAAGGGGGGGCTACAAACAAGTGCAGTTAGAGGAATAGAAATTGTGAAGGGCTAAGGAGATTGAAGATGGGGAAGAAGAAAGTCTGATAAGAGGTGGCAGCAAGCTCCACAGCTTTGGGAAGTGGTAGGAGAAAGCTTGCTGGACTATGGAGGTAGAGCAACGAGGAATAGCTAGAATGCATGTGTCAGTGGATTTGAGAGGGTGGGAGGAGGGAGGTGGAGCAGAAAGTGAGGAGGAGAGGTAAGAGGGGAGAGTCCCAAACCAGAATTTAGACGTGAACTTGGCACAGTGAGCGGGACACCTGCACTCAAGGGAGGAAGCTAGAGAATGGTACAAGGTACAGTGATGTGTGTGGGAGGAGGAGTCAAGAGCAAAGCGACAGAAAGTATTGAAGAGACTATCCAACCTGGTAAGGGAAGACTTAGGAGCAGCACTGTGGACTATATTGCAATAGTCAGAAATAGGGAGAATCATTTTCTGAACAAGATCACGCCTAACCGGCAGTGGTAAGGAACTACGGTTCCTGTAAAGGGTGCTGAGCTTGGGGCACAGTTTTCTCAAGATGGTGTCAATATCTACAGAAAGGTTAAGGTGTTGGTCAAGCCAGACACCCAGGTATCTAAAAGAGGCGGTGTCCTCTAGTGTTGTCCTGTTAAGGGTGTGGAAGGAGTGAAGGGAGGGCAGCCTAGAGAGTCTCTGCCTAGTGCCAAAGGTCATGGAGACTGTCTTCTTGGCGTTGAGGTAGAGTTGATACGAACTTAGCCAGTGTTGAACATTACTGAAGTCAAGCTGTAGTCTGGAAATCACATTGGAGGGACTTTGGCCAGAGGTGAACAAGACCATGTTGTCAGCATGCATATGGATAAAGGATGAGGAGCATACCGATGGTAGGTTGTTTAGAAAAATTTAGAATAAGAGTGGGCTAAGTACGGAGCCTTGAGGCACCCCAATAGAGATGGGTAGTGGAGGGAATGTAGAGTCAGCTATTTTAACAGACTGAGTTCTACCTACCAGGTAGGCTCTGAACCAGTTGCAGGCAAACAGAGACAAGCCAGCTGATGAGAGAGTTTCGAGGAGCAGGGAGTGGGAGACTGTGTCGAAAGCCTTTGCAAGGTTGACTAAGATAGCAGAAGTAATATGACCTCTATCCATGACTGAATGGATAGAGTCAGTGAGTCTAAGCAGGGAAGTGGTTGTGGAGTGATTCTTCTGAAAGCCAGATTGGAAGGGAGTGAAGAAGGAGTCATCACCAAGAAAGAAGGAGAGTTGGGAGAGACAGGTGTTCCTGAAGTTTAGCCAGGGTGGGTAGAAGCGAGATGGGCAGTAATTCCCAGGAGATGAGAGAGCACCTCCCTTTGGTAGGGAGGAACTGTAGCGTGTTTCAGGCATCAGGGATAGTCACAGTGTGGAAAGACAGGTTGAGGAGATCAGTGAGAGGGAGGGAAAATCTGGAACAGGAAGTGTACAGCAACTTGGGGTCAAGGCTGTCAAGGAAGCTTCCCTTAGTTGGGTTTGTAGAATGCAGTGCCTTTAAGGTGTCATTGGGAGATATGGGTGAAAAGACAAAACTCTGCGCTAATTGGTGGTGGCAGGGAGGAGGTAGTGGGGTGGGGTGGGAAGGAGGCTAACAGGGTGGGGGCACAGGAAGTAAAGTAGGAATTGAATTCTGCCGCTACTGTAGGATGGTCAGCAATGATTTGGTTGTTTATTTTGAGAAGTGGGGATGGGGGTTTAGTTTGGGGAGAGAAAAGTGGGTGAACTACTTTCTAAAACTTTGATGGGTTGTTTATGTTAGTTAAAGGTGGACCGGAAATATTCCACTTTGGCCAGGTGGATGGCTTTTCAGAGCCCCCTCCTGTCGTCTAGCCAGTTGATCCCTGTCTTCTTCAGTTCTGAGGTGTGTGCAATTAGCCTCCCTGTTATGGTGGCTTTCATGGCTTCCATTGTGTCTCAGAGGATGTTTCAGGTGTTTCAGTCAATTTAAAGTATACAGTAGTTCCAATTGTAGCCAGGAGCTGAAGTTGTCTTGTTGTAACAGGGCATTGTTAAACTGCTTCTTATTTCTAGTGTTTAACCTGTGTCCACAGACCAGGAAAGCAAGCCAGGGCATGATTAGGGATCAACATGTTTCTCTGTGCCATGTTCAAAGTCTTGGGAAGCAGGTCCTGGGAAACAAAAATTACATCAGTCTGCTGTAGGAATTGACTGGATCATTGCCTTGAATCCCTCCAGAGTGACAGCCGCGGGTGTTCTCCCTGACTGCATTAGTGACCACTGTGCTAACTTCTGTCACTGGTCAGCCAGGGCCCCTAAATCTACTCCTAACTACATCCTCACAAGACAACTAAAAAAAGCTAATTTAGAAGACCTTTAAATTAAATTGGCGGACTGGTCCTTCACGGCTGATATAAAAAAACATTGACCATGCCCTTAAAGATTTTACAAAAACATTCAATGACATCTGTGACACCTTCATCCTCAAAAAAAGAAGATCAGAGTTTGCGGGCGATCTACCGAGTGAAGTACTCCAGACCACCTCAAACTTATATGCTGTAGAGACAAGGCTTGGGCTAGGTACAGGAAATCATCCTCCCCTGCTGTCCTCCAAGAGTATAAAACACTTTGAAACAAGTGCAAGTCAGCGGTTCGAACTGCAAAAATCAACCACTTTAGTAATAGTCAACTCTATGCCAGAGCTAACTCCAAGCAACTCATGGGGACTTTAAACTCTGTCTTGGGTAAAGAAAAAAAGCGCGAGCAGATCTCACTCCAGCTGGAAAGGAAATTAAAAAATGACCCAATATGTGTGGCCAACTTGTTTCATTCCTTCTTCGGGGACCTGGACAAGCACAAGACCTCTTTCTACTCAGACACCCCAAGCAGCCCCCAAATCCTACCCCTTCCCCAAAAGCTTCCCATCCTACTTTCTACTTCAAAGCACTTTCACCCACTGATACCATAAAACTTAAAGAAAAAAAGACCTAGACCTCCACGGTCTGGACGGACTAGATTTTCATCCTTAAACTCATAATTAATGACATTGCCGCTCCTCTCACCAATATCCTTAATTTCTCCTCTATTCTGTACCCTCCTGCAGCCAAACAAATGCATCCATCAGGCCTCTGCATAAAACTGGTTCTAAACAGGAAGTAAGTAATTAGAGGCCTATCTCACTTCTTCCCCTCTTTCCAAAATCATGGAAAAATAGTTCATTCACAAATCTTTGAGCAGCTAGACAAATATGACATCCTTACTGAGGCTCAGCACAGTTTTAGGGCTAAACACAACACAGAAACCACTCTCGTTAGATTCACACAGGACATTTATAAGGCAATGGATGATGGTCTTTACACGGGTGCAGTTTTCATGGACCTTACCAAGGCTTTTGACTTGGCTGACCATGACCTTCTCCTATCTACACTTGCCCTTCTGAATTTCTCTGCAGACGTTAACTGGTTTGGTAACTATCTCAATGCTAGGTTCCACAAAACAGTCATTGAGGGGCATCATTTGTCCAAATGTCTTATTAAGTAAGGGGTTCCTCAAGGAGCTATACTTGGGCCCCTCCTTTTTTCTCTGTTCATAAATAATATACCTACCATCTGTTTCCATACCAACATTATCCTATATGTGGATGGTGCCACCTTATACTGTAAGGACGCAAACCCCTCCACCCTTTTCTCCAAACTTCAAACAGATTTTTACAGTCTGCACTCCTGGTTCTCCACTCAGGGTATAGTCCAAAACTCCAAAAAAACTATATGTATGGTTTTCGCTGGCACATGTAAATCTTCTAATTTCAATTTCAACTTCTAGATAATGATGGCATGGTCTCTTTCTGCAAACACATAACCCAATTAATTAACAAAATCCACCAGAGACTTGGTCTCCTCCACAGGATCAGGTAATTCCTCACCCCAGAATCAAGGAAGCAGGCTGGTTTCCAGCTTACTGCTACCTCTCCTTGACTACAATTCCATCATTTACTTCCTTCCGAGCAATTCCATCACGTTCAATAAGCTCAAAATGGCATACACTAACATTATCAGATTTGTGACCGGGCTTCCCCATCGTACCCACAGCTGTGCCCTCTATGACAAAGTACATTGGTTCTCCCTAGAGGACATGTTCACATGGAAGGCTTCCATGTTCATCTACAAAATCCTCAGCAATCTCCTTCCCCACAGTGTCTCCTCTCTGTTCAGGAATGCTTGCCCCACCCATCTTACTAGGAACACTGCCTTATCCTTTTGGGTCCCTCATGCAACACCTCTTTGGGACAGAGATCGCTACTACAGAGGTACCAAGCTTTTTAACACTCTCCCCCTTAACCTTGTTAGCAGCCCCTCCCTTGGCACCTTCAAGGTAGAGAAAAACAAAAACAAATATGTTGCAGGTGAAACCTTTTATTGGACTGACAAAATTATTTTTAAGACTAGCTTTCAGCCTTTAAGGTCAAACTAAAGGAGCACCTACCCACTAAATCACCTTGCAACTGCCATAGGTAGCATATTAATCTTCCTACCATTGATCAGAGCAATCCCTAGGTCACTTGCTCGATCTTCAGTTAGATTTTTTTCCTTTCTTTTCTCTTAACCCCTCTCTTGTCCACCTCACTGCTTCCATGCCTTTTTTTTCCTTTCTAAGCTCTTTCAGAGTATTTTCCACCTTCTCCCATGTATTTCTACACTTTGTTTAGACTTGCTGTTAATACTGTGCCTGCTGTACATAAGCCATTTTCTATGTAACTGAAATTCCTGTATATGTTTTTGTCTTTGTATTTTTTGAACCATATGTCTATAAAGTGTATATATATATCCACCACTGTAAACATCCTAAAACTGGACGCTTGTGAAAATGGGCACATCTTCCTGGACATAAAGTCTCCACCACTCATTCACACTAATGGGACTACGCCAGAGGTGCTAGGACTGAGCAGGAGCCAAAAATCTTCAGGAGGGCCAGCGTTGAGGTAGGGGTGTGTGGAAGTGGTGCCATGAGACCGGCTCGCCCCATATAGGCTATCTCGGTGATGACCCTCCAATTGCCTCAGTTCCTTTTTTCCTGCCATCGAGTGTGCTTCAGTGATGATGTTGCTTGACCACCAGGAGTCAAATCTTCATGTCTATATGACAGCAGCTTTAGTCGTTAAGTATTTATTGTATTTATTCATTTATTTAGTAGTGAAAAAAAAAAAAGCTTTTCACTTTTTCTTTGAAAGAACACAGAAGTCTTCTTCAGCCCACCCTAGACGGAGTCAACCATGAATGGGGCTGGTGACGGTAGGGAGACTTCACATGAAAGCTGTGTTTCCAGCAGGGCTGGGTCCAGTCTGCTGCCTTCTACGGGGGGTCTGACTATGGGCAGTCTGGTGATCAGGAGGAAGGGTGATCCTCCCAAAAGCACAGAAAGAAGTGGACCAGTTCTTGATCATCTTCGAGAACCCAGCACCACTCAGCCTTGAGTTCTTCTTCATCCCACCGGTTGAAGAAGAGACGGTACTGCTCGAGGTCACCCTCTGGTATGTCTGCACATCAATTGTCAGTAACAGGGGACAGAAAGCAGTCTCTGTTGGGGTCATCTGCAGCTTCTTTTCCTAGTGGCTGGTGTCCTTGACTCCGTAGTCCCTCCCTGCTGCCTGGGGGTCCTCCGGTGAGCAGTTTCATCATTGGGCTGCTCTTATGGAGCAGTGGATTCGGTGGTTGTCCTAACTTTCTGAGCCTATGGAGTCGACCCAGAGCCTTTGGGCCTAGGGGCTTTGAACCTGCGCGTGGAGCGGTTGGATCAACTTAGTCGGGTGGCACCTTCTTTGGTGCCATCAATGCTGCGCTCTTGTGCTTTTTCCCCTCATGTGGCTATGGTGCAGGGGTCAGCACAGGTACCATTTTCTCCTACTCATGTTTTCAGATCTTCTTCCTTGGGTACACTGAGAGTTGGGTTAGGGTCTCCAGGTGCTTGTATGGTGCCAGTTGCTGTGCTGCCTTCGACTCCTGTCTTGGTAGCACTGGTGCCATTTTGAGAGTGGCGGGTGCCGGATTTATCGACTCCAATTCGAGGAGCATCTCCTCCTGCTCTCTTTCCTCCCTGTCCTTTATATATTATCCCTCCTGGGCTAGTAGGAGATGATAGTGAGCCTGATCCTGATAATCTGTGATTATTAGACAGCTCTAATGAAGATTCATCTCTTGGTGTGGGAAGTAAGTCCTCTACTTCAGCTGATCGAGGACCTGTCCTTTAAGTCTCTATTGAAGAATATGAATTCCACCCTCTCTCTCTCTCCAGACTTCAGAGGTTGACCTGGGGAAGTTGTTGTGCCTGCGATATCTGTATGTCCCTGAGATCCCTATGGAATTGACTCCTCCGGTACAGCCCTCTTTTGAGACTCTCTCATAAATGGTGTGGGACAATCCAGTGCTTATTCCTTAAATGGCTAAGTCCATAGACAGGAAGGACGCTCCCCCTAAAGATAGACTAATCCTGGCCTCTCAAGCTTTAACTGATGCCATAGTGGTCTTGGCAGAAAATGACAAAGCCGTTCTCCCTCAGGAGTCTACGGCTTGTCCAGTAAACAAAGAAACTCATAAGATTGACACACTGGGGAAGCAGGTCTTTGCCACTACTACCCTAGGTATGCTTATTGCTAGCTAACAGGGCTATTTCTCACAATATAAGTATACCCTCTGGCATTCACTAAAAGCAACTGTGGAGACTCTCCCAGAGTCAGACGTTACCTCAGAGCTTCTCCAAACTATTGCTAGATGCATTTATTTCAATAATCAGCAACTCAAGGCTGCTATGGATGCCTTTGACACTGCTTCTAGAGCAGCAGAAGCTGGGATATGCACCCAACATCACTCATGGTTACGAACCTTGGGGTTCTCAAGTGATGCCCAGCAAAGAGTCATGAATTTACCATTTGATGAGGCTTGTCTGTTTGCCCACAGGTGGAGCAGGCACTTGAGGCCACACAGAAAACTAGGACAGCTATCAAAACAGGTAGATGAGCCCCTGCTGCCCCTCAATGGGGTGAGAACCACTGGCAGTTTCATAACTGTCAGTCCTTTCGTGGTAAAGGCAGAGGGGGCTTCAACGAAAACCAAGCCTCTCAGCCACTAAAGAAAACGCAGCAGAAGGCACAGGGCCCAAAAGCGCCTAGTGACACCATCCAAAATTCTGGCCCAGGTCCCTCCTCAGCTGTCCGAGGGAGACTCTTCTTTGGCAGTAGGAGAGCATCTGACTCAGTTTTACAATCAATGGAAGTCAGTCACTTCAGACAAATGGGTTCTCAAGATAATTTGTGAGGGTTATTCTCTAAATTTTTCAGATACCCCTCTGGATCATCTACCCAAACGACAGCCCAGGCTGTCAGTTACTCAGTCAGACCTTGCTTCCGAGATTCAAGGCCTTCTGAACAACAAGGAAGTAGACATAGTTCCGCAGGAGCAACAGAACACATATTTCTACTCCCATTACTTCCTAGTTCCAAAGAAAACAGGTGGCATGCGCCATATTCTAGACCTAAGGAAGTTAAACAAGTTTCTCTTCAACGAAAAATTCAAGATGATATTACTTGGTACGCTTAGAAACACAGAAACATAGACTTTGATGGCAGATAAGGACTGTTTGGCCCACCTAGTCTGCCCATTTCCCTACCTATTGGATAAGCTGCAGATCCTAGTTAACCAACAGCCTACTTCTTCCTACCTCCCACCAGAATTGCCTTATGTCTGTCCCATGCATTCTTGAATTCCCCCACTGTTTTTGACTCCTTGACCTCCTCAGTAAGGCCGTTCCATGTGTCCACCACCTTCTTTGTCAAAAATACTTCCTCACATTGCCTCTGAGCCACCCCCCCATCTTCAAATTGTGTCCCCTTGTTCTTGCACATCTCTTTTTCTGAAAGATGCTACTCACTTGGACTTTGTTGATTCCCTTGAGGTATCTCTGATTCAGCGAAACGATTGACTGGCCTCCCTGGGCATGCAGGATGCCTACCAACACATTCCTGTGCACTCAAGCCACCACAAGTATCTTTGATTTGTGGCCCTGGGTCAGCACTATCAATTCAGAGTACTGCTCTTTGGGCTGTCCTCCGCACCACAAGTTTTTACAAAGATCTTTGCAGTTCTAGCAGCGCACCTAAGGAAACTCGAGATTCAAGTCTTCCCATATCTGGATGACTGGCTCCTAGCAAGTTCCTCTGTACAAGAGACACAGGAAGCAGTGACCACAACTTCCAGGTTCCTCACATCTATGGGAATTCTGTTGAATCTGGAAAAATCACAGCTACAGCTCTCCCAGCAATTCCTCTTCATAGGAGCCCTCCTGATACTTCCAACACAAGGGCCTTCCTCCTGGAGGACAGGAGGAACGATAGCCTCCCGATGGCTCACTTCATCAAAGAGAACAAATCAGTCCTGGCTCTCTTGATGCAGCGGATGCTGGGTCTCATGGTGTCATCAGTGTTCATGGTGCCCTTGGCTCATCTTCACGTGAGGACCACTCAGTGGATGCTCAGTACTCAGTGGTCCCCGACCACACATCCCCAGTCCTTTCACATCAAGGTGGCAGAACCTCTAAAATGATCACTCACCTGGTGCACTCTAGAGGACAACCTACTGAAAGGGTTTCCCTTTGCCCCACTGGAGACATAGATCACGATTGACACAGATGCATCTCTACTCGGATGGGGAGCTCAATGTCAAAATTTCCACACCCAAGGTCTGGGAAATCAGGACAAGTCTCAACTCCACATAAATGTCCTGGAAATGACAGCTGTCCTGTATGCAGTTTGAGCCCTGAAGGACACCCTCTGTCGCAAAATAATTCTCCTTCAGATAGACAACAAAGCGATGATATACTACATCAACAAGCAGGGCGAGGCACACTCATCCCCTGTGCTGGGAAGCAATGAGAGTGTGAGAATGGTGCCTAGAGCACGAAGCCCTGATCCAAGCAGTCTACCTGCCTGGAGTCCAGAACAATCTAGTGGATTATCTCAGCAGAATGGAGGCGGATCCTCATGAGTGGTCTCTTGACATAAATGTCTTGCAATCGATCTTCCAAGAGTGGGGCACACCAGACCTGGATCTTTTTGTATCCCCACTCAATGCAAAACTGCCTCTATTCTGCTCCAGAAATCCAGAACCTGGCATTTTCTGTCAGGTTGCATTCAGCCTGCGGTGGACAAGATGCTTTCTTATGCATTTCCTCCTTCAAACAATATGAAGTCTTGCTGTATTCTGACATAATGCAGTTAGCCCCAGTACTTGAACTGCTCCGGAGAGGAAACAGTTAAATTCTTTGCAGGGCATAGAATGTTGAGCTCGAGCTCGGTTCAAACCTCTGTCTGCTGCACTTCAAAGTGTAACCATCAGATTCTTTACTCTGCCTAACTGAACAGTCGCTCCGGAGATTTCTCCTCTGCTGTCAGTTCTCGGTCGGTTAAAGTGTCGTTTTTCCAATAAATTGTGTGTTTTTCTCGGTTCAGATCCCTGTCTGTGGTACAGTAAGTACGTAGGTAGTAGACTTAAAGTTTTAAAAACTTGTGGAAATTGTAGAACTTGTTTTCAACAGGTTCAGCTGAACCAGTTGCTTGACAGAGTGTGTTTGCTTTTCTAACTTTGTGTTCCGGTCCTTATCGGTTGAAAAAAAAAACGTGTTTGTGTTTTTTTCCCAATACCAGTGACACGGTTAGAAACCGATAAGGGTGTCTTGCCTGGCTAAAGCTGAGTAAAGGGAAAGTTTGGTATTTGGGATGGCTACGTCTGAGAAACCCAGAAAGAAAACCGGGCCCACTGGGTTTCAATACTGCAGTGTGTGTGGTGAGGCCTTTGCTAAAGCTGATCCCCACACCACATGTGTTTATTGTCTGGGGTTTGATCACCTCGATTCAGGCTGCCAAGTTTGTAAAAATTTCCCTAAAGCCACCCTGGACAAAAGATTGGACAGGCTTAGTGAAAGGGAGGCCGAGAAGTCCGCTGACCTGGATGGCCAGCTCTGTTCTGTTCCGACCAAACCAGAGGTAGTGCCCTCTGACCAGTGTGATACTTCTTCGGGCAAAAGGAGAATCGATTCCAAGGGATCAATTCCATCTAAGAGGAAAAGAAAAGAAAAATTGGCCGGTTCAGACCCAGAACAGCATCATCCAACCGCCAAGGAAATTGCCAGGGCGATTCGCATAGTGGAATCGCTCTGTTCGGTTCCGGCTGAACCAGCGCCTTCTGGCAGGCATTCCATTCGGTCGGTTCCTCCGGTTCAAGATTATGCCCCTGAAAATTTTTATGAACCAGATCTGGAGGAGGACGAAGATTATGATGATGATGATGGCGATGACGATGATGGATAAGAAGGTCTGGATGAACTCATAGAACCGGACATCTCCCTAGACAGGCCTTCTGGTGTTTCCCCTCCTAGGCTTTCTGAGTCCCCTTCCCACTTTACGTTTTACAGAAAAGTGGCAGAAACCCTCCAGCTTCCCAAGGAAGAAGCTGTAGAGGAGCAAGAGGAGCCTGACTTTGTGGAGATGATGGACATTCCAGAGTCCAAGAGGTTGTCTATTCCCCTTCACAAATCTTTTGGGAAACAGACACAAAAGTTGTTAAAAACTCCAAATTCTTTGCCTCCTGTGGACAGACAGATGGACAAGAGGTACATGCTGTCAGGCTCAGGTATGGAATACTTGTACCAGCAATGTGGCCATGTTGGGGTTGTGCAGGCTGCAGCCTGTGATGAGGCTAACATACCCTTGGCATCACACCCCCTGGATAAAGACTCCAGGAAGCTGGATGCCATGGAAAAGAAGCAGCACATGGCATCCTCCTTGGGACTCAGGCAGGCTAATTATATGGCCTATGCAGCCAGGTACCAGAAGTCCAGGTGGGACACTGTGCTGGCACTGGCTCAGCAGGCCTCCCCCCAGCTTGCCAAGGAGCTGGAGCAGGTGGCTGCTGATGGGACTGAGGCATCAAAGTTTCATCAGTTTCATGCTGCCGTGGGCTCCAATGATGTGTTATCTAGAGTCATGGACACATCTGTGGCTCTTTGGAGACTAGCTTGGCTCATGTGTACTAGCCTATCCCAGGATACCCAGGTTAAGGCTATGGCTTTCCCTGTAGCTAATAATTCTCTGTTTGGGGAGCAGACAGAGAATTATATGAAAAAGATGGATGAGTACAGGACAACCTACAAGAGTGCACAGGCCAAGGAAAGGCAGGCAACTCCTCAAAGGCAGCAAGCTAGGGGCAGGGGCAGGCCTTTTCATAGGCCTTTTTACCAATCACAGGCCTCCTCTCCTTTTCCTAGAGGGGGTTCTTCAGAGGGAGAGGCAGAAAGGGGATGAGGAGGGCTTCATCCACTCCTCAGCCTAAGGTTCCTGCCAAGCAGACACCATGATGTGCCCGGGTTGACTCCCCCATCCCTGTAGGAGGCAGGCTGGCTTACTACTTCCAGGCCTGGAAGTCTGTTACCTCAGACAAGTGGGTCCTGGAAGTAGTAAGCCAGGGACTGGCTATCAGCTTCAAAAATTTCCCCAAAACTGAGGGTCAGGTCTTTTCCACCTGCAAACATCTCTGAAACCATTGCCCTAGAGGCAGAGGTTTCCTCTCTTCTGGTCTTGGGAGCCATAGAGAGAGTTCTTACAATCCACAGAGACAAAGGTCTGTACTCCAGGTATATCCTTACCCCAAAGAAAACAGGGGAGTGGAGGCCCATCCTAGATTTAAGGTATCTAAACAAGCATCTATTTAAGCCAAAGTTCAAAATGGTGCCTCTGGGAATAATTCTTCTCTCTTTAAGGCCAGAGGACTGGCTAGCCTCTCTGGACCTAAAGGATGCCTATTTTCACATTCCCATCAGGTGCTCCCACAGAAAGTACCTCAGGTTTGAATTGCCTTCAGGCCATTACCAGTTCAATGCAATGCCCTTCGGCCTAACATTAGCTCCAAGGTTGTTCACAAAATGCCTAGCAGTAGTAGTAGTAGCATTCCTAAGGAGAAAAAGTATCACCATATTCCCTTACTTAGATGACTGGCTCATAGTGGGTCAGTCTCCAGACCAAGTCAAGTCAGATTTGAAAGTCACCCAACAAGTGCTCACTTCTCTAGGATTTCTTCTCAATCTTCCCAAATCAGTTCTTGAGCCAGTACAACTCTTGACCTTCACAGGGGAGGAATTGGACACCGTCAAAGCAAGGGCATTTCTCCCCTTGGTAAGGGTCAGGGCTATTATAGATCTGGCTTTCTCCTTCCACCTTCCACCTTCTGGTTTCTTGACCAGCAAGGCACTTACTTCAGCTTCTGGGCCACATGGCAGCTTCCACTGCAGTGGTCCAAGGAGCCAGATTTCAGATGAGGGACATTCAGTTTCATCTGAGGGCCTTTTGGTCTCCGAAAAAAGATCCTGTAACCAAACTTATTCCAGTAACTCAGACCCTGATTCAGGCTCTTCAATGGTGGCAGGATCAGGACAATCTCAGGCAAGGAGTCCCATTCATCACTCAGTCTCATTTGGTGGTTCTAACCACAAATGCTTCTCTCTTGGGGTGGGGAGCCCACCTAGGGACCCTAACAGCCCAGGGAGTGTGGTCTACTCAGGAGTCTCTTCTCCACATCAATCTCCTGGAACTCAGGGCAGTTTACCTGGCCCTGCAAGCTTTCTCACAATCAGTGCAGAACAAGGTGGTTCAGGTCAGGACAGACAACAACACCACCACCATGTGGTACATCAACAAGCAGGGAGGCACTCTGTCCATGGCCTTGTGCACAGAAGCCATGAAGTTATGGTCGCTGGCTTATTCTCTACAGACTTCTCTGGTAGCAGTCCATCTTCCAGGAAAGGACAATGTGCTAGCAGATGCATTGAGCAGGATCTCTCAGGGCCATCACGAATGGTCCCTGGATTCCCTAGTGTTAAGACAAATTTTTTCAAGGTGGGGCACTCCATAGGTAGATTTCTTTGCAGCCCCAGACAATCACCAGCTTCCTCTTTTTGTTGCAGACCCCCAGTCTTGGGCTCAGTCCCTCTGGATGTGCTAATTCTGGACTGGGAGGGGAAATTTCTCCCCTTCTGTTCAGAGCCCTGGTCAAGATATGATCACAGTCTTGCAGAGTGATCCTGATTGCTCCAGATTGGGCCAGGCAGCCTTGGTACCCCCCGTTGCTGTCCATAGCAGTCCATCTTCCCCTTTGTCTTTCCAGGAATCACACCCTGCTAACCTCCTGTCAGGGGAGGATCTGGTATCCCAACCTGCGGTCCCTCAATCTCAAGGCATGGCTCTTGAAGAGTTAGAATATGCAGGTTTACATCTCTCCCAGGGGGTTCTGGACATCCTCAAAGCTTCTCGAAAACCCTGCACTAGAAAAAAGTATAATTCTAAATGGAAGAGATTCCATATTTGGTGTTCCCAGAAGCATATAACCCCAGAGACTGCTGAATTGTCCACAATCTTGGACTATATGGTTTATCTAAATGGCCTAGGCCTCAGACCAGCTACCCTCAAGGTACATTTATCAGCTGTTTCTGCTTTTTTGTCAGTGGAAAAACCCTCTTCACTGGCATCTTATCCTGTTTTCTGTAACTTTTTCAAGGGCTTGCTTCATACCAGTCCCTCCCTTTAGGGATCCTACTCCTGCTTGGGACCTTAATGTTTGCATTGTTCAGCTTATGCAACCCCCTTTTGAGCCATTGTCCTCAGCTGAGCTTATGTACTTGACTTGGAAAACTGTGTTCCTGGTGGCTGTTACCTCTGCCAGGCGTATCAGTGAGTTACAAGCTCTGTCAATGGAGCCTGTCTTTATCTTATTCCATAGAGATAAGGTGGTCCTTAGAACCAATAGAATGTTTTTACCTAAAATGGTCTCAGATTTTCATTTGAACCAGTCTATGACTCTCCCTGTTTTCTTCACTGATCACTCTTCTTCAGGGGAGAGAAGGTTACACAGTTTGGATGTTAAAAGAGCCCTTAGCTACTACATTGAGCGTACTAAGGCACTCAGGTTTGACTCTCTTCAACTGTTCCTTACCTATGGTGAGGTACAGAAGGGCAAGCCTGCCACTAAGAGAACTATTGCCAGGTGGGTTGTCTCTTGCACACAATTCTGCTATGAAAAACTGGGTAGAACCCCACCCTCAGGCCTGAGGGCTCACTCTACTAGAGGTACAGCTGCTTCCCTGGCTGCTGCCAGGGATATCCCCTTACTAGAGATTTGTAAAGCAGCCACCTGGAAAACAGTCCATACATTCATCAAGCATTACTCTCTGGATATCCAGGCTACGAGTGATGCTCGGTTTGGTACAGCAGTACTGCACAGCCCATTCCCAAAATAGGTTTGATCCCTCCTTCATGGAGGTACTGCTTGGTAGTCTGCATTATGTCAGAATACAGTAAGACTTCATGTTGTTTGAAGAAAAAATTACTCACCTTAGTAATGTTGTTTCTTCTAATGGAGTCTTTCTGTATTCTGACCTCCCCCTTGCCTCCCCTCTCAGAACCTGGTTTTTGGGATGTGGGTGGGCAGGAGCAGTGTTAGCACCCTAGGGTGCCCTCTCTTTCACCCTCCTTTACTTTGGGTGTGTGTTGTGTTTTGTTTTTGGGTTTCCTGACTTGAGTCTTTGCTTTGACACCAAAAAACCCTTTTTAATAAATTTAGTTGCCAGTTGGCTAGTGTGAGTTTTACAGTTTCCACACAGAACTTCTAGTGAGTATTGCTCATAAAGATCTGACGGTTGGAGTTTAAACAACAGCAGACAGAGGCTTCAACCGAGCTCACGCTAAATGTTCCATGCTGGCCATGGAAAGTTAACTCTTTGTTCTCCGGGGCAGTTGAAAGGCAGGACCTAACTGCAATAGTCAGAATACAGCAAGACTCCATTAGAAGAAACAACATTACTAAGGTGAGTAATTTTTTCTTTTTGCCCACATGCCTTTCCAGTATAGCATAAAAAGGAAAATGAAATGAAATGAAAATGTAGGAATCATGGACTGGAGAATAAAATAAATCAACCTCCACACATCATGAAGCCCAGCAGCTGTGTAAGCATGCATGGCTACATGTGCTTTAGTCTTGTTCCCCAGTCCAGTCCTATCAAGGTATGGATGCAAGGAAAGCTTTAGATCCCCACCCACAATTGCAGTTGTGGGGCCTGCTGGGAGGGAGCGAACAATCTCATCAAAGAAAGCTGGGTCAGGTGTGTTTGGTGCATACACACTGCCCAGCACAATGGGCTCCCCCTGAAAAGTGCCCTGGATTATTACTACTCTGCCCTCTGTGTCCTAGAACTGGTGGTGGATCCGTAACTGCAGCCCCTTTCTGCAGAGAACAGCCATCCCCCTCTGCTTAGAGGAGTATATGCTATGGTAATTCACTCAACCCCTCAAGCAGCAGAGGCAGGAGGCATTCTCTGCAGAAAGATGTGTCTCCTGAATCAGAGTCACATCACACTGCATGTGATGTAATTTATGGAGGACTTTCATGCTCTTTAATGGGCAGTTCAATTCTCTAGTGTTCCAGAAAATCACCTTAAGAGAATCAAAGGAGGCCATATTGCAAGGCAAAGACACACAGCCTGATATCAGGGTTCCAGAGCTGTAACCTTCCCATACCCCCACACCCACAACCCACAACCGAGCAGCACTAACCCCAAATCAGTATTAATGACACCAGCAATGTATGAGATGAGAATTCAGGAGATAACAAAGTCTTCTCAAGCACAGAACAACAGTAACTTGTACTACACTAAATATTTAACTATGTAAAAACAAAAGCAGTAAATGCAAACTAAGTTCAGGTTTAGTCAGGCACATCAGTTACCATTACTAATTAGTGGCAAGGAAACTCTTAAGCTATCGCTACCACGCAACCTGGGTTCAAGACCAAAGGAGAGCTCAGACCATCCCCAGATCCCACCATTCATGATCTTTCGGGACTATGGTCTCTGCGGCTTGCCAGTGCTAAGTATATGGGATTTAGCAGGAAGACAGCAGGTTATAACAAAGTGAGAAGCCAGCTGTAGCCTATGTCAGCTGCTACTACTCCCTATATGGCAAGATGCCAAAATATGTCTCCACTATGTGGCATGACTCATCCATGTCCTAGAGAATGTGTCCATTAGGGAACAGAGTACACGTAGAGAGCACCACTTGAAGTTCAACCAGCAGTTTAAAGTGAAGTTAATAAAGAGATAACAAGTAAACAGGTTGTTACTATGATGTACTGTGTCAGATTTAGTAAAGTCTGAAGGGTACTGGCTGAATACAGCGCTGCTAAAACAGCACATGAATTATCGTGCTGTAGAATGCTCTGAAGGCAGTACAGCGACAGGGTTTTTTCAGTGATTGGGAATAACTGCTACCCCTATCGCTGTACAATCAAGTGGGGGAGTGTCAAAGGAGCTGCCAGTGCAGTGCCTTGTCGAGCCATTCCCATGGCGGAGTGGCTAGAGCACCAACACCTGGCGGCGTAGGGGACCTGGGGCTGTGGTTTGATTCCATGCAGGTCCCATAATGTTGTGGCTTTTATTTTAAATAAAAAATAATTTTGCCATCTGCAATGTTTCGGCCCATCAATGAAGTCCACATCCTCTCGGAATTAGTCATATTAGTTCCGAGGGGTGCAGGGGCCCTGCAAAAAAGAACAAGTCCCATTGCAATCAATGGAGTGTGCACAGTCCTTGTATTGTTGGTGTTTTCACCAACATTATTTTCTGTTGCGCAGTTTTGTGTGCGGCATTATTTGCCTGCACAATTTAGTCTGCGACATTATGACCCTGTGCCAGTCTGAAGTACAGTAATCCAGAAGAGTCTGCCCAAGGGCTAATCTTATTCCTTCATGCTCTACTTCTGTGTACCCGGAAGAGTCTAAAGGAATGCCAAGAGGGGTAACAGTGTGTGTGTGTGTGTGTGTGTGGGGTGTGCTGTAAAATTTAATTTTAAAGCCATCAGCCAAGTAAACCAAGTTGCTAAGTTCATCTTTAAGGCAGAATCCCAAATGGTTTGCTGCACACCAATGATAGTGTAGGCAGAAAATTACTAGAAACACTACATGCCCAATCAAGCTCCACAGTATGACGGGAAATGGAGCTTACAGTTCCGCAAAGTCTTATAAGCTACCAGGGCCAAAAATACAAAAAGTTCAGATTTGGCCCCTTCCTTCTTGGTGTTAACTGACAGAAAGACCCCAGGGTGTGTGCTCACAGATCCTTCTTCATGGTCTCAGATGTTGCATGGTTTCTCCAGTTAGCGCTGTATATCCTTGGGCTGTGTTGTTTCAGCCAACGTGTCAAGTTAGGGATTCAGGAAGCACTGTGGACCAAGCTGAGTGAAATAATTGGTCCGCTTCATCTGATTTGTGAAAGTAAGCTGATGTCCCTGGGTAGTCACCAAGTATAGGAGGGAGTACTTCAGTCCCCTGTTTCTAAGCCTCTGTTTTATTTTGCCAGATGTCTGCTGTCTTTGTAGCACACTAGCCAGGTAACTGGGATAAAAGGAGAGCATCCATTCTGCCATTACTATGTCCTTCAACTCTTGCTGCCTTAAGGATGATGTCTTTGTTCTAGTAGTGCAGTGGTTTAATATCAGCAGTCTTGGCTTTGCTGAAGGAAAAGATGGCTCCAGTCGATGTACCCTGTGTGCAAGATGGATTTCAAAGTTATATATGATGTGGTCAAGCAGGAACCAGAGGAGAGGTTGGTTTTTAGAAGCTGCACTGGATCAGACTGTCTCAGACCTTCCTTAAGACCAAAGTTGTGTAAAATTGTTCTGTCTCCCTCTTCTATCAATCTTTGCCATTAGCCAGACTATAAATGATGCTGTGGCCTGAATCCGTGTGTTCTGTGTCCCTTGAGCATCTGTCAGACCTGCAAGCTAATTTTCTGTGTGCACCACACTTCCAGTAAGCACTTCAATACTTGACTGAATGTCTGCTACAGTTGTCCTGATAGCCTCAACATTCACTGCAATCTTTTCTATCAGGCTTGCTTAACTAGCAGTCACTGCTGCAGGAGATGGAGTGCAGTCTCCAATGGCTGTTGCCATATTGGGAGGTGGGAGAGAGCAGGTGGGAGGAGAAGATCATAACATGTTGGACTGCGACCTCTGGAGTCAAGACCTCACATCAAACTTTTGCTAGCAACGTCTGGCGGGGGACCACCGACCTGATGTCACATGATGGATGTCAGCATGACTCTATATAGTGGGCGGTCCCCGTGCCTGCCTTCCAGTTCTTTCCCACTGCCGACCTGTGCAAGAATGTTACTCAGTCGATCACCATTTTGTGCCTTTACTTACATGTTATTTTTCAATTATAAGTCCATTTTTTGATTCGTTTAGGTCTTCTCCACCTCCGACTTCGAAGACCAAAAAGAAGTGTGAGAAGTGCGGTGCATAGATCCCTCACAAAGACAGCCACCGTCATTGCCTCTTCTGCTTAGGCCCAAACCAAAACACCGTGGCTGCTCCGATTGCAAACCTTTCAATCAGGCAACACGTAAATGCAGGCAGCAGGCTTTGGAGGCCCACTTACTGAAGTCCTGAATGGCCACCCTTAAAAAGGAGATGCAGAAATTGAGGGATTCCACTTCTTCCCCTTCTTCAGAGTCTAAACAGAAGAAAAAGAACGACAAAGAGAAGCACAGGGAGCGGGTGCGTCTGGAGGACTGGGGCTGAGTTACCTCCAGCAAGCCTTCGATCAGCAAGGCTGTTTCCCTGCTGCCTACCCTTGTGGTTGTTCAGGCCGCATCTGGGACTTCTCCAGGTTCCTCTGCTTCTTTTCAGTCTATCTCCACCAGTAAGTCGTCCACCAGCTCCTCCAGCGAATGCCTGGTCTCTACCACTAAGTCAGACCCCAGCTCCTCCGGAGCCCACCCGGTAGTAGGTAAGTTGGATTCCCTAAACCGGTGGGAATCCACACAACTTTGACCAAAAAGTTGGTTGAGGGCCCTCCCCTCCTCCTGGTGCCTCTGCCATCTGATAAGATGGTCATCCAAGCTCCTGATGACTGCCCAGATATAGCTCACCCATCGGGGGCTGACGCCACTTCACCCGACTCCCAGTCGAGCCCACTGACCTCCCTTGGTGAGCCCTCCTCCCAGGTCCCTCCTGGGTGGAAGCCTTCCTCTCCATCTCCCCCGGTGGCACCTCCTACCCCAGACGTTATGACTGGTCTGGAGGAGGAAGAGGGCCCCCTGGAACTGGTCTTTTTCTCTCCCACTCCAGCGGTTGTGCCCCAGGCCCCTCCCTTGGATACCCTCTTGGGGTTACAGATGCCAGACCCAATTTTCACGTGGGCTCCTGTCCTCTTTTCTGCTCTGTCGGGCCTATCTACGGCTCCGTCTCTTCCACCGGGTGCCCCTCTCTGATGCATGGGGCAAAGCTGCATACCTTGCACAGCCTCCCTCCATCGGGGCCCTTATGTTTGCCCACGATGCAGGCTATCATGATGCCAGGCCCAACACCAGATCCCCGGATGTTGACTGCTCTGACACTAGACCCTCTGACGTTGGCTCCCCCAATGCAGGATGCCTTTCCAGGTCCTTCAAGGCCCCCGACGATCCAGGGTCATCTGTCAGGGTATCATTCCTATCTGGGGTTCCAGACACTAGCTTATCCACCATCAGGTCCGATGATGGGTTCTTTCCCCCAGGCTTTCTATCCTGGGTATCAGACCCCTAGCTACCCCTTCTACCAGGGGTATCCTCCTCCTCAGTACCCGAGGTTGGGTGCCCCCTTTTATCAACCTTCACCCACCCCTACTCCTCTGCCTCCTCTGCCTCTGCCTCCGCCTCCACCTCTGCCTCCACCTCAACAGGACTTCCAAACTTTGATACAGTCCTGGTGGAAGGATACCAGATCCCAGCTGGTCTCTGATTTAGAACGTCATCTGCCGGGCCTGGTAGTCTCTCCCCTTCCCCGTTCCATGTCACCAGCCAGCTCTCTTTACTCTGCCATGGTGCATGTTTCTGGCGCAACCCCCCAGGAGGCCACTTTGCCGGAGATTGGAACCCCCAAGGGAGAGGATTCCTAAGACTCTGAAGAGGATTCCTCAGAAGCTTCATCAGGTGAAAAGTTCTCTGTGGCTAAGGGCAAAGAATCACTCAAATCCCCCCCAGAGGATCCCTCTTTTAATGAAGTCCTTCATATTGTCCAACTAACCAATGGTTGGAATGCAGAAGAGCAGGACCCAAAAAGAAAGTGTCTAGTGGAACACCTAGACTTGGAGACAGTTTCCCCTATTCTAACCCCAGGAATCCACTAATATTATTACTCTTGCACTGCTCCCTTAAGCCAGCACTGCCCCAGAGAGAACAGAATGCTTTGCTAATCATGGAATGTTTAGCTTGTGCATCTATTTTCAAACTGCCCTGTGTCAACTGCCTACATTCTGCCTCAGATTTCTTCTCTCTGCTCCAAAGTTCAGATGCCCTGGAGATCTCTCTCAATCAAGACAGATTCCTGTAGTGCATAGAGAAAAAAAGCTGAAGCAGTTTTGTTTTAGTTTTCATTACTGCCTAGTGTCATTGTTTTTAAATGTTTTATACTTCATTAGTTTTAAATTTAAACTTGTTTATCGGTTCCTCTTGGGTCCTTTGAACCGAGGGGCAACTGACCTTCTTTTTTATTTAATCAGAACCTTTTTAAAGGGTTCCGATTACTTTATTCTTTAATTTTTTTTAATTTTAACTGCTTTTTAACTGAGGTTTTTTCCTTAGCGGTTTCTCAGTTCTGGATCCGATTGGAACTGATAGTTTTCCACTTTATTGGTTCCTGAACCAACCATTATTCTATTGAAAGTGACTGCAAATATTTAAATTTAGTCTATTTTTTGGTCGGTTACTGGTTTCTGTTTTCTATAATGTCAGACAAGCCTAACAAGAAAACAGGATCCCCTGAGTTCAAGAATTGCTTGAAGTGTGCAGAGGTGTTTGCCAAGGGAGACAAGCATGATCTTTGCTTGATGTGCCTTGGGCAACAGCACTTCAGTGAAGACTGTGATATTTGTAAATCTTACCCTGTTAAGACAGTGGAAAAATGCAGGGAGAGGCTTAAAAGAAAACTAGAGGAGGGGTCCATGGGCTCTAACCAGTCCACCCCCCTAAGACTGTGGCAGCTCCTTCCAGACCCTCTAAATCCACCCCTGATATGGGTGAGGGCTCTGGCAAGAGAGGCAATTAACCATCTGACTCCCCAGTGCCTGCCAAAAAATTAAAGAAAACCAAATACTGTACACTGACACCCCAGCTGAAACACCTCAAGGGGTCCCTCAGGTGCCTATTAATGCTCCTTTTCCTGCTGAGTTGACACAGGCTTTCACTTTACTCCAGCCTGTGATTACTACTGCTGAAAAAGCAACTGTTACCCCTATTTTGCCTACTACTACTACAGTGGCATATGAGGAGGATGACCAAGATGAAGAGGGAATTGAACCTGAGGTGTCACCAGAACAGGATTTTGGCTCCCATCCCAGACCCTCAGAGAATTTCTCTTCCCATTTTTTCTTTTGTTAAGAAAATGGTCAAGACCCTGGATCTGTAAACAGCTGAAGAGATCCAGAATGAAGAGGAGGCACAATACATGGAACTTATGGGGCTGATACCCTCAAAAAGTCTCCTTCTGCCTATCTACAAATTCTTTAAGAAGGATATTTTAGAAATCCTAAAGGCTCCCAATACAGTCACACCCACAGACAAAAAAAAATGTGACAAGAAGTATCAGTTAGAAAGAGCTGGTGCTGAGTTTCTTTTTAGTCACCCAGACCACCAGGGTATTGTACAGCAGGCTGCCTGTGAGATAGCCAAAACTCCCTTATTCTCTCACCCCCCTGAGAAGGATTTGAGAAAGGTGGACAGCATGGCAAAAAAGGGGTACTTTTTGGCATCCCAGGCAATTTGTCAAGCCAGCTGCCAGGCCTATGCAGCCCTTTATCAAAAAGCTCTCTGGCAGTCAGTAGTGGACAATGCTGAGGCTAACCCCTCTTTAACAGTGTCAGAGCTGCTAGACACAGCAAAATTGGGCTTGGAAGCTTCCAAATACCAATTCTAGATGGCAGCTGACAGCAATGATACAGCTGTAAGGTGGATGGCTGGTACTATTGCTCTAAAAGGATTTGCCTAGCTGAGGGCTACCAGCCTCACCCAGGACACCCAAATTAAGGCAATGGACTTTCCTGTCAAAGACCACTCTCTTTTTGGTGCCCAGACTGAGGCATATATGAATAAAGTAGATGAATATAAAGCTACTTTTAGGAGCAACTCGACCAGAGACAGGCCCTCTACTTCAGCCTCGTCTGATTCTAGGGGAGGCAGGGGCAGGTCCTCTTTTAGGAGGCTTTTCTTTCAGGTACAGGCTGTTTCCCAGCAGCAGTACCAACCACAGCAGACTGGATTTTACAGAGCTAGAGGTAGAAAGGGTTCTTGGAGAGGATCCCAATCTACTTAGCCTCAGCAGCAAGCAAAACAGAACCCCTGACTTTTCCCTTCAGGCTACCTCTCCACATCCTGTAGGGGTCAGACTCAACCACTATTTCCAGGAATGGTTAAAAATAACCACAGACAAGTGGGTCCTGGAAATAATGAGTCAGGGTCTCTCTCTTTGCTTCAAGTCCCTTCCTCCTCCAAGGTTAAAACATTTTGCACCAGCTCCCTTCACAGAAAGAAAACTACTGGAGTAGGAGGTACAGGCCCTACTGCTGGCAAAAGCAATGGAGCCTTTCCCCCACAACCAAAGAAGGCCAGGGTTCTATTCCAGATATTTTCTAACAACAAAAAAGACTGGAAAGTGGCAGCCTGTACTAGACCTCAGACTGCTAAACTGGTACCTGGTAAAGCCCAGGTTCAAAATGGTCACAATGGCCATGATTTTGCCAACTCTGCAAAAAGGGGACTGACTAGCCTCCTTGGATCTAAAGGCTGCATATTTCCATATTCCATAAGGGAGTCACACAGAAAGTATCTCAGATTCAGACTCTCCTCAGGCCACTACCAGTTCTCAACACTTCCCTTTGGCCTTACCTCTGCACCAAGGGTCTTTACCAAGTGCATAGTAGTAGTAGTGGCACACCTCAGAAGACTGGGTGTCATAATTTTTCCTTATCTGGATGACTGGCTAATCATAGGGAAATCCCACCAACTGGTGTCAGACCACCTTCAAGAAACCCAGGATATGCTGCTGCCCCTGGGATTCCTTCTTAATACCAAAAAGTCAGTCCTGACCCCATGCAGGTTCTGCAGTTCATAGGTGCAGAACTGAATACAGTAGAGGGCAGAAAGCATTCAGCTTCTGGCAGGCTCATTTGCCCTGGGCAGGCTAAAGGCAGCAAAACAGTTTCTTCAACTGTTAGGGCACATGGCTACAGCAACAACCACAGTCATAGGTGTATGGATTCAGATGAGAGATATCCAGTTCCACCTCAGAGCACACTGGTGCTAAAGATGGGACCCCTCTCAAAGCCAGTACCAGCCACACAAAAGTTACTACAGGCCCTCCAATGGTGAAGGGAACTGGACAATTTAAGGGAAGGGGTTCCATTTCTGCAGAAGTCTCCCTCCCTGGTTCTCACAACTGATGCTTCCCTGCTTGGTTGGGGTGCTCACTTAGGGGATCATACCATGCATGGTACCTGGGAGAGTGCAGACTCACTCCTGCACATAAACCTGCTGGAGCTAAGAGCTGTTTATTTGGCCCTTCAGGGTTTCTCTCATCTCGTACGGGAAAAGGTGGTACAAGTCAGAACAGACAATGCCACAATAATGTATTACATCAACAAACAAGGAGGGACAATGTCCACTCCTCTGTGTACAGAGGCAATGAATATATGGAAACCAGGCCTATCATGAATGGGCATTGAACAAGCAAGTGGAGAATGCTCAATTCAGGAGGTGGGGGACCCCAGAGATAGACCTTTTTGCTTCCCACCAAAATCACCACTTATCTATTGTTGCAGGGCCCCGGTAAAGGGGACAGTTCCAATAGATGCCCTGATTCTGGATTGGACAGGCAGGTACCTCTATGCCTTTCCTCCTTTTCCTTTGATACTCATGGTGCTCATCAAGCTCAGATCACAACCAGTTTCAATGATTCTGGTAGCCCCAGACTGGGCAAGACAGCCTTGGTACTCCCTGCTGCTCTCAATGTCTGTGAGCAAATCGATTCACCTCCCTCAGAGGTACAATCTACTGACTTCCTTTCAGGGGAGGGTAGCGTATCCCAATCTTTGGTCTCTCTAGCTCAAGGCCTGGCTCTTGAGGACTTAGAATATGCAGATTGCCAATTCTCTGAAGCAGTTTTAGAAGTCCTTAAGGGTTACAGGAAGCTTTCCACCAAGAAAACCTATGCCTCAGAATGGAAAAGATTTTCCATTTGGTGCAGTGACAAGGGTATAGTTCCAGCCCAGGCCGGGATCCCAACCCTTCTTGATTATTTGTCTCAACTGCACTCCCTGGGGTTGCAGCACTCAACTCTGAAGGTGCACCTGGCTTCAGTTTCAGCATACCTTTCAGCTAGAAAGGATACCTCCCTGGCGTCAAACCCTATATTCAAAAAATTCTATAAAGGGCTCTCATTTGTTTCCCCCTTACAGGGAACCAGTGCCAGCATGGGACCTTAATATTTGCATTGCCCAGCTTATGCTTCCACCCTTTGAGCCTATGGCATCTGCAGAGCTTACATTTCTTACCTGGAAGGTAGTTTTTCTAGTAGCAATCACTTCTGCCAGAAGGATAAGTGAGCTACAGGTCCTCTGTGTGGAAAAGGACTATGTTTCTTTCCACAGGGACAAGGTAGTGTTGAGAACTAATAGGAAGTTCCTCCCCAAGGTGGTTTCTGACTTCTGTTTGACCCAGTCTATAACATTGCCAGTTTGCTTTACTGAACACTCTAGCTCAGGTGAGCATAGATTGCACAGCTTGGATGTAAAAAGAGCACTGAGTCTTTACATGACTCATACCAAAGATCATAGACAGAACAGACAACAACTGTTCCTCACCTATGGGAAAGTAGGTAAAGGTACTCCTGCTTCAAAGAGGACTGTCTCTCGATGGATAGTCCAGTGTATTCAGTTTTGCTACTCAAAGGCAGGCAATGTTCCTCCCTCTGGTCTTAGGGCTCACTCTACAAGGAGCACAGCTGCCACTATTGCAGCTGCCAGAGAGGTACCTCTCATGGAAATATGAAAAGCAGCTACCTGGAGGTCAATCCACACCTTCACTAAGCATTATAGCCTGGACATCCAGTCCAGGGGTGATGCCAGATTAGGCACAGCAGTCTGGTGCAGAGTCTTTTTCCTAAATAGATTCCTGGCCCACCTCCTTGAGTTACTGCTGCATAGTCTGCAAGAGTAATAATAATATTAGTGGATTCCTGGGGTTAGAAGAAAAAATTATTCACCTGTAGTAATCTTGTTTCTTCCAAAGGGATCCACTAATATTATTACTCTCCGCCCTTGCCTCCCCTTTCAGAATCAGTAACAAGAAAAATCCTCTCCACAGCTGATAAGATGTATAGTTGGAGTGGCATGCCACCTTCTGGCACCTTCTAGTAATGTCTTAACTTGCAGGTTTTTTTCTAAAGGCGAATCTGAATTCAGAAAAAAAGGGGACATTTGTTTATACTAGTCCTTTGGTTAATGTTATTTGCCCAGTTGGGCATTATTTTTCTATAATTATTTAAATAGTGATTCACATTTTGTTATGGTCTCTTTGCAGGCTTCTAAGAAATCTGAGGCAGAATGTAGGCAGTTGACACTGGGCAGTTTGAAAACAGATGCATGAGCTAAACATTTCATGATTAGCATAGCATTCTATTCTCTCTGGGGCAGTGCTGGCTTAAGGGAGCACTGCAAGAGTAATAATGTTAGTGGATCCCTTTGGAAGAAACAAGATTGCTACAGGTGAGTAATTTTTTCTTCCTGCCCTTCCTTGGACAGATCCCCATGAGGACCTCAACACTACCATTTGGCAGCTGCCCCACTCTATTTTGGCCGTTCCTAAAAAGGCAGACTGGATGTACCACTTGCCTGAGGTCATTTCCTTTCTGGACTCTCATCCCAAGGTGGAGTCTATTGTTATAGCGGCCACTCATGCTGAAACACATAAGCACCTCCCCTTCAGATAAGGAATCTCGGCAGCTCGACCAATTTGGAAAGAAACTTTATTCCTCCTCTACGTGTGCCCTCCGTTCCCTCAACTATGTGGCGCACATGGTTTCTTTTCAAAAGGCTACTATGGCTAGGCTTGAGGCCCATATTCAATCCATGGAGGACTTAGATCTCAAGGAGGAATTAACCAAGGACTTGCGCTTGTCCAAAATTTCTTGCAGACATGTGTTCAGAGCCACCTATGATTCGGTGGACATGGTGGCTTGTTCCTCTGCTGCAGCTGTTTGCCTCATAAGACATGCATGGCTACGTATTTCTGTACTTTCTGCAGATGTACAGGTGGCCATCCAGGATGCTCCCTTCAGAGGATCAGTCCTATTTGGGGGAGACACCAAAGACACCATCATGGGCCTCCAGGACAGTGGCCAGACCCCGAGATCCATCAAGTCCATGTACCGAACGGGCTCCCAGAAGAAACAGACCTTTTGGCGGCAACAGAAGACGCAGGGTAAACAGCCCTTTAACAGGTTTCAGAATAAAAGAAGAGCTACGGGGTCCTCTTTCACCTCTCCCCCACCTCAAAAACCCAGAGAGTGGCCGGGGGCAGTCTCTCTCCCCTCTTCCTGCCACTTCCTGACTCGTACAGCCCTCCCCCTTTTCCACCCTTAAATGTGGAGCCAGTGGGAGGAAGGTTTGCCCTTCATGTGCAGGAGTGGAATAGCATCACCTCAGATGCATGGGTCCTGCAACTCATTTCAAGAGGGCATACCACAGAGTTTCTGAAGTTCCTTCCAGACTCCCCTCCAGGTCACTCCCAGTATTCCCTGAACAAGGCACTGCTGGTTGAGGAAGAAATCCTGGCCATAAGACAGAAGTCAGCCATGGAGCCAGTTCCCCCATCCCAGAGAGGAAAAGGGTTTTATTCTCATTTCTTCCTGGTCCTGAAAAAGATGGGCGACCTCAGACCCATCCTGAACCTTTCCATGGAGTACAAAAGGTTCTGCATGCTGACTGTACAGGGTCTTCTGCCCTAACTGCAGAAAGACCACTGGCATCGTGCACTGGATATACAGGATACATACTTGCATATTCCAGTGTTCCCGGGCCACTGCCAGTTCCTGCGTTTCCTTTTCTAGGGGGAGCACTTCCAGTTTACAGCCCTCTCCTTTGGCCTTTCCTTGGCACCCAGGGTCTTCACCAAGTGCCTGGTGGTGGTGGCAGTGGCTTTACGCCATCAGGGTTTCACAGTGTTCCCTAACCTGAATGACTGGCTCTTAGCAGCCCCACCCAGGGCCAGCCTAGAGGAATCTCTTTTCTTCACACTGGACCTTTTTTCCCAACTGGGGATTACTGTCAGCTTTCCCAAGTCATCTCTGATCCTCTCCCAGAGACTTCAATTCATCGGGGCAGTCTTAGACATGTTCCAGTACAGAACATTCCTGCCCCTGGACAGAGCGGACACTCTACGGGAGCAGGTCAGTCTAGTTCTCTCCTCCAGGCATATTCCCACTAGAGTGCTCTTATGCCTTCTTGGCCTCATGGTGGTGACCATCTCCATGGTTACCTTGGCCAGATTACACATGAGGATCACCCAATGGATGTAACGCATCCAATGGGATCAGTGCTCGGACGATTTGCACCATCCTGTCCTGGTGTCCAGTGCACTCAAGAAGGACCTTTTATGGAGGCAGGATCATCGGAATCTGTCTCGGGAGTTACCTTTCAGGACACCGTCTCCCTCATGGACCCTCACCACAGATGCTTCTGGTCTGGGTTGGGGAGCTCACCTGAGGAATCACTGAACTCAAGGATTGTGGCCCCAGCTGGAGATGTCTCTTCACATAAACATATTGGAGATGAGGCCTGTTCTGTATGCCCTTCAGGCATTCCAGTCCATACTATCAACAGGAACACTGCTAGTCCGGATGAACAACATGTCTGTGGTCTGGTACATCAACATGCAGGGAGGCACCCGATTGTATCCCCTGTGCAGGGAGGTGATGTAGGTGTGATTCTGGGCAGTCCAGCACAGCCTGTTTCTCACTGCCATGCACGTCCCAGTCATCCACAATGTCCTGGAAGACAGCCTCAGTTGGACATCATCACAAGCTCATGAATGGGAACTGAATTAGGAAGTGGCCAACTTATTGTTCCACCGATGGGGATGACCAAAAGTAGATCTCTTCGCCTCCCCATACAACACAGAACGTTCCAGGTTTTGCTTGCTCGTTCCAGAGCCTTGTGCTTTTTGGCACGATGCATTGTCACTTTGCTGGACAGGAAAGTTCTTGTATGCCTTCCCTCCATTTCCCATTCTACAGCATGTCTGTCTAAAACTTCAAGCAGAGGGGGCTTGGATGATCCTCATAGCCCCCCTCTGGTTGAGGCAGATCTGGTTCCCACTCCTGCAGCAGCTGACAGTGGAAGCCCCAGTTCTCCTCCCTTTTCAACACGATCTGTTGATGAAGGATCAGGGCAGACTAGTGCATCTGGGACTCAGGACCCTGCACCTTCATGTGTGGCTCCTTCAGACATAATTGTGTCATGCTTTGGAGTCTTTCAGAGGGTCGCTCAGGTCCTGGTGGAAGCTAGGAAACCCTCAACCAGGTCCATCTACATGATGAAATGGAAGTGTTTTTCCATCTGGTTTGCATCTAAGGGCTAGGACCCCTTCACTTGCTTAGCTCCACAGATCATGGAATACCTGTTGCACCTGTCTGACTCTGGCTTAAGCTATTCCTCCCTTAAAGTCCACCTGTCAGCTATTTCAGCCTACCACTCCTTAGTGGACAGGAAACCTGTCGCTCAAGTGGAGGTCTCGAAAACTTTTTTGAAAGGGATCCTCCATTTGAAACCCCCTATCTGCAACCCCACCCCACCTTGGGACTCGAGTTTTATTTTAGAAAAGCTTACTCTTCTTCCTTTTGAACCAGCGGTAAACTGTGACATGTGCTACCTATCTTGGAAGGTGCTCTTTTTGGTTGCTATCACTTCTGCTCATAGAATTTCTGAGCTTCAGGCCCTGATGCATAAGGAGCCTTATTTGATTTTTCACAAGAACCAGGTGGTCCTGCGTACAAATCCTAAGTTTCTTCCCAAGGTGGTTTCTGAGTTCACCTTAAGTCAAACTGTTGAACTCCAGGCATACTATCCGGTTCATTTGAATAGGGGTGAGGCTCTACTTCACATGTTGGATGTGAATAGGATTCTGAGGTACTATGTCCACTGGACCAAAGAGTCCCAAAAATCTGATCAGCTTTTTGTTTCTTTTTCCCCCAGATCCTTGGGGTCAGCAGTTTCTAAGCAATCTCTCTCCAAATGGCTGGCTAACTGCATCCGCTTCTGCTACCAGAAGTACAATAAACCTCTTCTGGGGGAGGTCAGAGGTCACTCTACTGGAGGCATGGCTGCTTCTACAGCTTTCCTCAGGAATGTTTCTGCAGCAGAGATTTGTGCGGCAGCAGCCTGGAGTTCAGTCCATACCATCACGAAGCATTACAATCTGGACATTGCCTCTAAGCGTAGGGTCGGGTTTGGCCTCGCCGTCCTGCAGGGCCTACTGTCTTAGGCCGGTCCTGGTCTGTTTCAGTTGTTTCCTCCTTCCCTGATTCTCTCTGTCTCTCAGAGAGTGACTGCTTGGGATTCAGTCCTACATGTTATGACCTCCTGCAGGAACCCTCTCGAAGTAAGATAGTACAGTTACGTAAGAACTTACCATAACAGTAGATCTTCGAAAGAGATTCCTGCAGTAGGTCACATTTTGCCTCCCTCCTTTCCCCAGTTTCTGCATTTCTTACAGATCATTCTGAACTGGGCTGCAGGATTTTCATCCTTATCTCCTGTCTCATCCTCCTTGGATCTCTGGCGGGAGAACTGGAAAGCGGGTGCAGGGACCACCCACTATATAGGGTCACGCTGATGTCCATCACATGATGTCAGATGGGCGGTCTCCCACCAGACATTGCTAGCAAAAGTTTGCTGTGTGGTCCTGATGCCAGGGGGTGCAGTCTTACATGTTATGACCTACTAAAACAAAATTCCAGTGCACAACCCCACCTCAAAAAAAAACATGGCACATATTAGAATTTAAAAATTTTAACTGCCTACTGGCTTTTCTTACTTTAAATTCTATGAACAAGGGGGGGGGACAACCCTCCCCCCATCCCTTGATGTGGTGGTTTGGCTTGCTCACATTGGAATTCCAATCTGATAACTAAGACAACCCCTTTTTTGTGGGTTTAAAGTAAGAAAAGCCAATAGACAGTTAAACTCTAATATGTGCCATGTTTTGTTTTTTTTGGGGGGGGGAGGTTGTGCACTGGAATTTTGTTTTTGTTTGTTATATACCACACACTAGTAGCACCCCTCAGCAGAAATGTGAATTACATTTTGTGAGCAATACAAAGGTTAGAGCATGCTAGTTTTGGATGTGTTTAGAGTTTGGGGACTTGTGGTACTCCTTTTAGCATGCTCCCTTTCACCACCTGTGAAATTTCATGGGTGGAAGCAATTTATTAAAAGAAGCTAATTAGGCAGTGCACTCTATATTTATGAGTAGCCACTGCAGGTATTTCATAGCTGAGAAGCTAGTGTAGGGACCAAACCGTGGGTCCACAGTGATGTGGTGGTTTGGCTTGCTCACGTTGGAATTCCAATCTGATAACTAAGAGGACCCCTTTTCCATGGAGTTTAAAGTAAGAAGAGCCAATAGGCAGTTAAAAATATTTAAATTCTAATACGTACCATGCTTTTTTTTTTTGGGGGGGGGTTGTGCACTGGAATTTTGTTTTTGTTTGTTATATGCCACACACCAGTAGCACCCCTCAGCAGAAATGTGAATTACATTTTGTGAGCAACACAAAGGTTAGAGCGTGCTAGTTTTGGACATGTTAGGACCAGCTGCAGGAACCTCTCTTGAAGATCTACTGTTATGGTAAGTTCTTACATAACCGTACTTTTCAGTGTCTCTCTTTTGCTTAGTTGGTGTGCTCGGCAGTTCAAAATCAGTCCATCCTGTATGCATATGCTCCCACTACACTGCCTGGTAAGTTAAGTCGCTACCTGTATATCAAAATGAGTGGATGGCAGAGGATTTTTGCAGGGATGGCCCAAAACTTGGGATCTAGGCAGCCTTCTTGAGCAGGCGCACACTTGACCTCCCCTGTGTCTTCTTTTAAGCAAAGACCTGGCATAAGCAATCAATTTCTGAAGCTGTCTTCTCCCTCCTTACCTATAAGTTCCTTACACAGGAACATCCCATCAAAAAGCATGGGTGTGATCTGCTTCTGTATTATAAAAATCATCTTAACATTTCCTTATTATGGTACAACAAGCCTTTGGTTTGAGTTCCTGCACTTGTATGCTTCTCTTGGGAAACACAAAGAAAACCCACTTAATGCAGTATGTGTCTGCAACCCCCTAACAGTGGTACACATGGTCTTAACTAAGTCTCTTAGTCAGAAGATTGGATCAAATTAGATGCTTTCATGGAAGACCTCAATTGTAATGGGTTGGATAAAAACAACAGGCATCACTGGTGTCTGTTCTCTGGGCTCGGCTTCAAGCATCTCATTTCCTCCATACTAGGTTTTCCCTTAATGGTGGTCAGCACACTTTCCTTGACTGGTTTCTGTTAAATAGGACAGATAGAATTTCTCAGTCTGGAATCTTTAAATAAAGTCTGGAGTCTTTAAATAAAGACTTTGACTGATTGATTGAATCTTTCCTGATGCCATCATTGATTATACACCAATCTACTTTACATGAAAAGTCCAGCTGCCGAACGCCCCCCCCCAGTCATCCTCCTAAGATACTTTTGAAAACTTGAAGCAGGCTTTATTGCTGACCTAGCCAACATTGACTGGTGCCCAGTTCTACTTGCCCCAAATGCCTCCAATACCCTTATTAATTTTCTCTCCATTTTCTCTTTCTTACGAGATTCCCATATCCACTGTTTGAGGAGGGGAGCTGGGGTACAGTCACTAAATGATTACATAGTGATCTATTTTCCCTTATGAAGACTAGAAACAAATGCTGGGCTGATTATATAACCCACATGCATTATCTGATCTTTGAGTATAGGAGGCTAAGAAATGCGATCTGCATGCAAAAAGTGAATTTTGCAGATCTTCTCTGATTGCCTAAGCGAAGTACCTGCAGAACATTTGTAGGAAAATAAAGAGCTTAGTGGCTGATTCTGCTAAGCAGTATGCTAGTGAACTCCTCCTAGGTGGCATCGATTGTAATACCCCTCAGACCACTGCAAATGCAGACCTCTGTGCCCCCCACCTCCCTGTTTTTGCATCCTACTGTGCAAGACCAAAATATGCTTTTTCCCTTTTTCCCTCACCTCATCCTCCCTTTTACTTCAAAAATGTAAGTGATGGAGAAACTAATATGCTTCTGACAAACCTTTTCCCGTTTATCTCTGCACTTTAGTATTATCAGTTCTTAGCTGATATATTGTATGTAATGATTGCTCATTGTACTTGTGTGCCTTTGTATCAATGTTTATTGTTGGGACTTCTCCCAGGTCATGCCTGAATATAGGCATTGTAATTGTCTAGTGCACCTACCTGATAAACAAACAACTACATAGATTATGCTCATGGTATCCAACAACCTAAAGGTAGGGAGACAATCTGAGAAGGCAGCACAGAAACCCAATAAAATCCTCTGTTGCATCAGAAGAGGGCTCACAAGCAGAAATTGCAAAGTGATAATCCCACTTTATAGATCCTTGGTGAGGCCACACCTGGAATACTGTTTCCAATTCTGAAGACCCCACCTTAAAAAAGGATATACATTGTCTGAAAACTGTGCAAAGAAGAGCTACAAAGATGGTTCAGGACATCCACCTTGAACACTGTGAGACAAGATTTAACAAACATTTGTCAATGCCGAATGTTGTCTCACTGGCATTGGCACTGGTAGTGCAGGAGTTAGAGATGCATAATAGGAATGGCAGTGAAGTATGGAACTGATGCCAACCCCACCTCCACCCTGCAGAGACTGACAGGTGCCGGGTGTGCCTTTGGGGCATCATCTATAACGCTCATGCCATTTTACCTCACCCTACCCTGTAGACACTGACAAGTGTCATGGTATGCTTTGGGTTTTTTGGGCCTTATACTTACCCCATTCCATAAGGACATACGCTGAGATGGGTGCAGTATAGGAGAATGGGCCTCACTCTACCCTGTAGACACTGACAAGTGTTGTGGTGTGCTTTGGGGTCTTTGGGCCTTATACTTACCCCATTCCATAAGGAAATACGCTAAGATGGGTGCAGTATAGGAGAATGGGATGAATGTTAAGGCCGAACACTCCAAGGCACACCTCGATGCCTGTCACTGGCTGCAGGGTGGGGTTGGGGGTGGAATGGTGTGAGCATTATAGCCAATGATCCCAAGTCACATCCCTAATGCCTGGCAGTCTCTACAGGATGGAGTCTTACAGTTGGAAACCCTAACGTTGTAGGCGTTTGTTGGTATTTTCACTCCAGATTTTCAACATAGGCTTTTTGTGACCCCACCTCATGAAGAGCGACACAATCAGTTTGTTAGCTGAAAGGTGGTTTTGCACAGTGCCTATGCCATTTGGGGACACAGGGATGAAAACACATTTTGGGCAAGATGTGGAAAATGACAACTGCATTGATCATGAGGAGGCATAAAAAAATGGCAACATTGAAAATCTGGAGTGAAAATAAGTAAAATTGGTGAAGTCATAAGCATGCATGGAAACTGCATAACACACATCCGTAACCCAGTTATTTTTGAGAGTTTTTTAGCCACATTTTCAACATAGGCATTTTGGGATCTCCCCTCATGAACAGTGGCACTGTGATTTTGTTAATCTGCCCCAAAAGTTGATTTCCCACAGCGACCACGCCATTGTGCGCCACAGGTGTGGAAACACATTTTGGGCAGGCTGTGAAAAATGACAGCTATACTGTTGATAAGGAGGTGTGAAAAAATACCAGTGTTGAAAATCTGGCATGAAAATATTGCAAATTTGCAAAGTTACAAAGGTGCGTGGAAACTGCTCAATGCACGCTTGTAACATAGTCATTTTATGGACTTTCGGCACCAAATTTTCAACATAGACATTTTAGGATCTCTGCTCATGAATAGTGTTACCGTCATTTTCTCAAACTGTCCTGAAAACAGATTTAACACAGCGACAGCACTATTCTGCGCTGAACGTGCGAAAACACATTTCAACCAGGATATTTAAAATGACAGCTATACTGTTCATAAGGAGGTGTAGAAAAATGCCAATTTTGAAAATCTGGAGTGAAAATTTTATAAATTCTGAAATTCTGGCCGTGCATGGAAACAACTGCTTGCACACTCACAATAAAACAGCCATTTTGGATTTTTCACCAAATTTGCAACATAGGCTATTTGAGAGTCCCCTTATGAACAGTGGCACTGTCATTTCATTACTCAGTCCCAAAAGGTGATTCTGCACAGTGACTGCAAAATCACCTTTCAGGACCGAATAACACCAAGACAGTGACTGAATTCATGAGGAGGGATCCCAATAACCCCATGTTGAAAATTTGGTGCAAAAATTCCAAAAAATGCCCGAGATATGCACCAAAGTTGAAAAAAACCTATTTATGCCATTATACAGTTTACCAGCATTTCTTCAGTTCGTGGTCAGCTTTAAAGAGTGCAGATGTGTTCCTGGTCCACCGAAGATCGTTGCGCCAGACTCCAGAGGCAAGTATGGGGTGAGGGGTGTGGGGATGCAGGGTGCGCAGAGGATGGGCATGGGGGTTGTGGGAGGGGGCAGGGAGACCACAAGGGACCGTTTTCTTCTTTCACAGGGTTAAAAAAAACACATTGTGGGACTGTTTTTCTTTCTCAGGGGATTTGGCATGCTGGGGTGGGCTCCCAGCATGCTACCTAAATGTTTTTGGGGGATGCTGTAGCTGATAGGGATTGGGCACCCGTTGGCACACAATGAAAGCAGGGGCAAGAGCAGGGGATTGGGCACCCCTCGCACATAACAAATGGAGGGTGCATTATGCCGATGGGGAGTGGGCTCTTGGCACACATACATTGGGTCAGGGCATGCCGACAGGGGGATTGGGCACCCCTGAAGTAGGCATTATGGCAGGCAGTGTGCTGACATGTTTAATGTAATTTTTCACCAGGGAAGTCACGTTGGGAGGTGCTGCTGTGTATGATGAGCTTTGCTTGCATTGCAGTGGACCTTTCCTTAGATGTGCTCTCCACATTATGTATTTCTGGTGTGGCACCGGCATGCAGGCTTATTGGAGAATGAGGGACGCACCTACTGATGTGTGCCCTGCATTTTCCCAACAGTGACCTTGCCTCCAAATCTGCTACTAATGTAATATGTTGGCTGGCTCACAAGCACCAGCCAACATAAAAAATTAAACATGCACTCCCTGGAACAGAGGAGAAACTGAGGAGACATGACAGAATCCTTTAAATACCTAAAGGGTATCAACTCAGTGCAGAATCAGAATCTCTTCCAAGAAAATAAGGAAGCACATACTAGAGGCCACAACAGAGGTCCAACAGGAGGGAAATTTCAGAGCAACATTAGGAAGTTTTTCTTCACTGAAAGAGTGGTGGAGCCATGGAACAAACTGCAGCAGGAGGTTGTGGATGCCAAGACAATTAAGGAGTTCAGAATATCTTGGGACAGACATAGCGGAATATTGAAATAAGGGAATATACCTGGGGGGGGGGTAGGTCAAATAATGGGCAGACTAGATGGATCACACGGTCCCCATCTGCCGTAATGTTCTTATGTTCTCAAAGAAAAAGGTCTTGAGCCAGTTTTTAAAGCCACCAATGGAGGAACAGTCTTGGAGCATTGCCAGATGGGCATTCCATGGAGAAGGTGGTAAGAAAGCAAAGGATGTTTTGCCTACACAAGACCTTCTTATTGGTATCTCAAGTAGGGTGCTACAGGATGACTGAAGTGTTCTCCTGGAAGGTTTTAGTATTCTGTAGAAGGCACAGGTACTGATAATGCATGGTTTTCTCCATATAACCCAAGACAGAGACTCCTAGGAGTATGTAGCACTCAATTAAACATACTTCTTTGACCATTTGTGAAGTGTCACAATAATACCGAACTTGGGGGGGCCGGGGTTCCTCTGTTTAAGCAATAGTTGAGTGATGTGCAAGGCATGGTGTCCTAGCCCAGAGGAGGGCTCTTCCTCTTCTTCCTTTTGGTAACAAAGGTGTACAAACTAGAGGAGAGACTATCACAACTGTTTGCCATATTCCATATTTCTCAGCTGTTAGGTTTAGATAGAATACTAATATTTAGAACAATGTAAAAGGGAAGTGTTGTAAATCAAAGCTGTCTCTCTTGATGGATGTGACCTGTATGAAAAAGCTATGTTTTGCATCAAATTTGTATTTACTTATACTGTATTCACTATGTAGCTGAATACAGAAAGTATATTCAAAAATCTATCCAGCTGGGTACTTCATTCCTTGCCCTGCCCATCTCCCATATTTTTTATTTGTCCTTTCTCACTGGCACTGCTGCTAAAGCTTGGACAATAGCCCATATTGCCCCAGTCTTTAAGCATGGGGACCCAAAATGTATTGAGAACCATCGTCCTATCATGATCCTATGAGCCCTTAGTAAACTGCTAGAGAATGTAGTGGCACCCCAATTGTCTGACCACTTCCATTCTAATACCTTACTTCTGCCTGAGTAGCATGACATCCAGAAGGAGCATAGCATGACAACAGCCTTTACCAATGTAACTTCAGAGATTAGTGCTGCCGTGGATCAAGGCAATCTAACCAGGGCAGCCTTTGTAAATCTATCAAAAACCTTCCACCTGGTTGATCATAAACGTCTCTGCTTCTCTGTTCAAGCTGCAAGCCCTCGGTTTATTGTCCCATGCAGTGTTTTGGTTGGCCAACAATCAAGGATAGACAAAAATTGGTCAAGTTCAAAAAGGCATTGTCAGAACTGAGGCCAGTTCAGCTTGGTGTCCACAGGGATCTATCTTTGGCACCACTCTATTCTTTTTTTTATTAATAATTGATTAATTTTTAGAACAAATATAACACACATAATAGATTGCCCAACTACAAATAATGATCCTGGAAGGAGTATGTACTACTCCATGGAAATACAGTCTAGAGTACCAATGAGAATAAGATCACTAACATCAAGTCTGAGTAACAGATACAATAAAAAGAAAAAAAAATGCTTACTAACATTGACTAGAATCAGTCTGCTAAACTATTCTCTGGCAACAACTACCTGTAGAAGCATATGGTTCTGACACCCAACCACTACATGGCGGCCTCCACAGCTGAGTCAGGGTAGCAAGACTAAACCTCAAAAATCTAAACAAAAAAAAAAAGGTGCAGCCAAGACCCCCATATTGAGAAGGGAACACCACCATGCGTGAAAAGGGACAAAGACCCTATGAGATGGGGGGGCCCTCCAAGTCACGGAGACCAGTTTGCCCTCCCGGAGCCATCCATTAAAAGGCTCAACTGATAACTTACAGGGACCATGATGCCATTACCTTGAACCCGTGGGGAGGGGGGCAACCAAACTTGTCCATCTGGTATAGGTATTCCCAAAAAATCCAAGAATGGCTTCCAGATCCAAGCAAGGTTATCGTATTTATCTTGTGCAATATATGACATCCTCTCAAAACCCACCACAGTAAGCATACATGCAATCCACTCATTGACTTCTAGTATGTCTGTCAATCTCCATTAACACAACAAGAGGAATTTTGCTTTTGTGATAGCGGTCATTAACCAAGCATGCTGACATACATGAATCCATCCCAGTTTCCCATTATTCCCCAGAACTAGCAATAAAGCATCAGCAGGTACAGTAATGCCCAAAACTCATGCTATATTATGCATTACTGTTCTCCCCAGGACACTATTTTGGGACACTCCCATAATGTAAACAATAATGTGCCTTTATCCCCATCACAGCACCAACATCGGGGATGTGGCACCAACCTCATCTGATATAGAGAAGCCGGGGTGTGATACCAGAATAATAAGGATTCTAACTGCATAAGTTGACCCACTGCATCTTTACAAATACCAAATGCATTAGACCAAATTGTTCCCCACTCATTCTCTAGCGAATAACCTAGCATACGGTCCCATCTAAATTATATTTTGCTCTTATCTGGCGTCAAAATCCCTCAGCATAATGTAAATTGACCCAAGTTTGGGGGGAACAACAGACCCCTTATAAAATTTATGTATCCAAAACCTTCCCCACAACCCAAAAGTAGGCACAGAAAAGCTGCCTATTATCATGGAAAATATCAAATGCCTAATATGAAGGTATCTCCAGTGATGTGTTCAAGGAGAGAGAGAACTGTTGCTGGAGATCCTGAAAAGACTTGAAATGACCTGAACCCAAAGAAAATAAATCGCCCATCCGCCGCATTCCACCTTGGCCCATATTTTTCCAGTAGAAGGCTGAACCCCCATAATTAATCAAGGATTGTTCCAGATGGGCCTTAAAGAAAAGGTACAGACCACTCTGAGCCCAAATGGTTCTGACAAGTTTCCACACGTGGATTGCATACTCCTGAGTGGGCAGTAAACTCACAGAATTCTTAGTGTCCCACAACACACACTCAGGGGATGCTGTGATCCCCATTCTCTTTCTAGAACCAACCAACAGATCTTGTCCTCCCAGTGTTCTCAGTGAAACCAGAAACAGATGTCGGAGGCCCACTGCAATGTAATACCCTTGGAGCTAAGATGCAACAAAGCCTCCTTTTTGATAAGGTGCCATTAACCTGTTCCTAAAAAGATGGGTGTTCATTCCCTCCCAATAGAAGGATAAGAGCACCCTTTGAAACTGCCTCCACCAGCCATCCATGATCTTCAGAGGTAGATATCATAAGACATTTAAGACTTTAGGTAAGAAGATCATTCAGATTGCCTGGATTTTACTGCACAATGAGAGGTGTAGATACCACCAGTGCCCCACATCACTCTATAATTTCTCCAGAATTGGGCTGAGATTCAAGGAGGGACATTCAGCTAAATGAGGGGAGATATATATCACAAGATACTTTATAGGGCCTGAGGCCCAGTGAAAATCAGGGAGAGGCTCGTGGAATCCCATCCTGGGAGGGTGGGATAAGTTATTTTACTCCAGTTATTCTGGGTCCTGACAAGAAGAAAAATAGACAAGTGAATGAACCAACTTAGGAGGGAGGTCTCAATATTTCTTAAGGTCAGCAGAATATCATCTTGAATAACATCACCTTGTAAGTATGGGAACCCACTTGTATACCTTAATGTCCAAAGAGTCCCTAATTTTCTGGGCTAAGGGCTCTATGGCAAACAAAAAGGGCCAGGGAAAGAGGACAATCCTGATGGGTGCCCCTTCCCATCAAAAAAGGTGGGGATAGTTTACCGTTAGTCACTACTGATGCCTGAGAAGAAGAGTAAATAATTTGAATCCACCGAATAAAATGGGGCACAAATACAAATTTCTCCAAAGTGACGCAAAGGTAAGGCCACTCTACCAAATCAAAGACCTTTTCTGTGTCCAACACAACCACTGCCGATGCTACAGAAGATGGCGAAGGAACACAGAAAAGGTCAGCCAACCGGCGGATGTGATCCTCCCTATCTCTTCCACCCACAAACCCCACTTGGTCCAGGTGAATAAGGGTGGACAAAACTGGTGCCATCTGATTGGCTAACACTCTCACCATCAGCTTATAATCAACATTAAGCAGAGACACTGGGCAATAATTAGAACATAGATAGGGGTCCTTATCCTTCTTAGGAAGAGCAGAAATGACAGCGTCACACATCATCGGAGGGAGTTCCCCATGCTGCCATGCAGCCTCAATGACATCTGTTAGCAATGGGCAGATCTCATCCCCCACTACCCTGTAAAATTCAATTGGGAATCCATCCGGACCAAGGCTCATCCCCCCTCCCCATAACTGTTCAATAGCTGTTTTCACCTCTGTAGAGGTAACAGGGACTTTCAGCATCTGCCAATGCTCATCTGAAAGATGGGGAAGTGACAGAGAGTCTAAGAAAACCTGTATGTTCTTCTGCTCCCCACCTAATCCTCTTTTAGTGCAGTACAGTTGACAACAGTAATCACAGAATGCCCTATTAATCCCTTTGGGGTCTAAGATCATATCATTGCCTTCCTCATCCCTGGAATTACCTTATTACCAGGGCTTCAGATAAGATTTTTGGGATGAGTACCGTACTCCTCATTTTGAAAGTGAGGTGAGTAAACCAAATTCAGATACGTACAAATGTTTGACTGAGTGGAGTGAGGAGTACATTTTAGAACAATGTTGTTTTTCTAGTAGGAGTAATTTATTTACCAGTTTTAAAATATAGTGAGTAAAACAAAATTGGGATGGGTATGAGTGCTGTAAATCTGGAAAAAAAATGCTCCTTTTGAATCACCAGATCTTACTTTAAGAGGTTCCTGCAGTAGGTCTTCACAAATAGAACAGCGCCCCTGGCGTCAGGACCACTGCAGCAAACTTTTAGCTAGCAATCTATAGCGGGGGACGGGACATCGGCGTGACTGTATATAGGGGGCAGTCCCCACGCCCGACCTCCAGTTCTTTCCTGCCGTCGACCTGAATTCGTCGGACCTCGCAATGAACTTGTCTTCAGTTGACCACCATTTTTCCTATGTATTTCTATGTTTTTTTCTGTCCATATTCTTAAAATTTTGTTGCATGTCTTTGCGCAAATTTTTTTTATCACATCTCTGTTTTTCTCCCCCATGGAGTGGATTTCCACAATCCCCCGGCCGTCAACACCCGCATCCCCTGGGCCAGGTCTGGCATCCCCCCAGAGCCGGACATTAATTGCTCACATCGCTCTGAATGCAGGATCCTGTCAGGTACTGGGGGGCACCAGGTGTGGCCATTAGCCACCGAGACCGTGCCCCACCATTTTCCACCTGTTTTTTCCTTGCCCCAGAGAGCTGGACACACAATGGCGTGCAAGCACATGCATGCTGACACCCTCCGCACTCTCCACCCGCTCTACTGCTCACTGCTGTAGTGCTACTGGCCTCCACCAGTCACCACTACAGTGTGCTGCAGTGCTCCAGCCCTCCTCAGAGGAAGGAGAGCAGTCATTGAATGCTCGATCCACCAGTGTGGCGTGAGGTGTTGTGTCCAGTGCCTCAACCCTCAGCACCAATGGGATGGCTGTCTTCATGCAAAATTAAAAAGAAGTGCTCACAGTGCGGTGTTCAGATCCCACATGGAGATGATCACTCCTGCTGTGTCATCTGCCTGGACCCCAAACACCAGGTGGCTGATTGTGAAATCTGCCAGTCTTTCAACCAGGCCGCATGCTCCCGGTGCCAGAAGGCCCTTACTGCCCATCTCCTAAAAATAACTCCTTGCATCAATGGAAAAGGAGCTTCAGGAGCTGTGGGAATGTTCTCTTCACCCACCCCAGAGAAAAGGAAAAAGAAAAAGGAGAAGTGCTGGGAATAGGAACAGTCTCCCTCTATGCAGCATCACCAGACAGCTGATGCCACTTCAGCTGGGGCTCCACATCGGTGAGTACTCCTCCTCCTAGGTCTCCATCTGCTCCCACGGATTGGACACCTTCTTCCCCTCCTGCCTCGGTCAGTGGGCAGTAAGGGGATTCCTCTCTGGAGGTTTTTTTTTTTAACCTGTTAACAGCTCGGCTGATAAGCCTCCCTCCAGCTCTGCCACCGGGTGCGTGGCCTCGGTCGACAAGCCAGACTCCAGCTCCTCATCTGTTGTCCTCTTGACCACGACTGATAAGCTGGATGTCGGCTCCTCTGAAGCCTGCCTGGTCGAAGCTGATCAGTTAGTCGCCTGCTTGTCCAACAACTGCCCGGCTGAGGCTCTCCCGTTGGACACTTTGTTTCCCAACATCATTCACAGACAGCTTCCAGGTTCCCTTGCATCCCTCAAGGGTTCTCCCTCCCTGGCTTCACTGACCCGGCCTGACCTCTCATTTTCCCCGATCCCCCGGGACTCAAGTTCTGCTGTCAAGGAGACCTCTCCTGCATCGGGCCTTACTACTGAGATCTCTGCTACTTTAGCAGACCTGACGGCGGGGGTATCGGTTCCCTAACCCCCCTCAATCTGCTTGGATCAGACATTGGGCGTCTTTTGGCCTCCGATGCCGGGCTAGTCTCTGGCCCAAATCCCCACTGATTTAGGGATGGACTCTGGATTTTACATTAAAATGCAAGGCCCCCTCCTGGCCCATCGGGGATCCCTATAGAGACCCCAGGTTGGCCGATGGACCCGCATGCTCCCAGTGGTCCCTTGGCTCCCCCGCCTTCAGGGCCTTCAGCCCCTCTGCAACTACCATGGCTACCCGTCACCACAGTTCCATACTACCCGACACCTGGAGGGCTGTTGCTGGGCTACCTGTCGCAGGTGCTGACGCCAGGGTACCCGACGCTGGGCCACATGTACCAGGAGTACAATCCTTACCTCTACTGGTATCAGACTTCTGGCTACTCCCCCTACTCTACCACGGGGTACCCAGACTACCAGCCCACACCACCTCCACTGCCTCCTCCTCCTCCTCAGACGGAACAGCAAGGAACTATTCCAGCCTGGTGGAAGGATGCTAAGTCCCAACTCCTGTGGGAGCTGGGACGACACCATCTGGTCATGGCTGCCACCCCAACCCACAGGGCAGTGACAAGGAGCCCATCCCCGTATCGATCACTGGTTACCAGACAGTGACTTGGGCAGATGCCCAATGGGGGTTTTCACTGGCGCTAAGGCCATGGAGGTGGTACCAGACATCATCTCCCTTCCCAGCAGACCAGAGTCTTCTGATTCAGACTCCGACTCTGTGGGTCATTCGGAGCCTCATTCCCCCATTGAGCCACAACCAAAAGAGGCTCCCAAGTCTCCACCAGAGGACCCATCCTTTGCGGAGCTCCTCAGGTCCATCCAGCAAGCCTGTGGTTGGGTGTCACAGGAGATTGACCCCAAATGGAAGAGGCTTGCAGAACATCTCAACCTCACTAATGCGGACCCCCTCCCCATCCCACCTTGGATGGGGCCGCATGAGGACTTGGCATCAACTATATGGCAACAACTGTCATCCATACCTGTGGTTTCCAAGAAAGCTGACAGGACTTATCAACCCCGAGAAGGGGCATGCCATTTGACTAGTCAACCTAAGGTTGACTGCATCGTAATTACTGCGACCCATGACAGATCGACTCAGCCAAAGCACCTGAGTGCTTCCCCACCAGATAAAGAGTCCAAACAGATGGACAAGTATGGTTGCAAGGTATATGCTTCCTCTACCTGTGCTATTAGGTCTTTAAATTATGTGGCCCACTTGGTATCCTTCCAGAAGTCAGCTTTATCCGACTTGGAAAAGGACCTACAGGCTATTCCGGATGAATACTTCAGTAACAAGCTTCTGGAAAAAGTAAGACTCAATAAGTTTTCTTGCCACCATGCTCTGCAGGTCACCAATGATTCCATTGATTCGATGGCTCATTGCATTGCTGTGGGCATTTGTTTGAGGTGCCTGGCTTGGCTCCGGCTTGCCAGACTGGCGCAAGATGTCCAAAGCACTCTTCTGGATGCCCCTTCAGGGGTTCCATCCTTTTTGGAGATGATTCTAAGGACATCATAACAGAGCTTCAGGAGAGTGGCAGCTCACTTAAGGATGTCCACTCCTTGTACCACTCCGGCCAAAAACCCAAGCAGTCCATTCGTTGCCCCTAGAAGAGGTAGAATAGGCAGAACCAGGGCAGATGACAGGGTAAGCATCGTGCCACTGGTTCCGGTGCCCAGAATCCCCAGGCGAAAGCCCAATAGGCTGCCAGAGGCAGCAAATAGCCCCTCCCTTCATGTTCTGACTCAAGCGGACCCCTCCACCTCCTCCTGTTTTCCAGAGGAATCTGTGGGTGGAAGGTGATAACTGCAGACACTTGGGTACTCCAGCTCATCGAAGAGGCAATCGAGTTTCTGGACAGACCCCAGACAATCCGTTGGGAAGGTTATACTACCTGTCAGGCCACCAAGGCCTTATTCAGCAGGAAATCCAAGCTCTAATGGACAAGTCAGCCATAGAGCTGGTTCCTCCAAGGCAAATAGGAAGGGATACTCCCACTTCTTCCTAGTGCCCAAAAAGATGGGAGATCTGAGACCCATTCTAGGTGTCAGCCTGCTCAACCTGTTCGCGGAATATAAGAGGTTTTGCATGCTGGCCTCCAGGACTTCTACCCCTGCTCCAACAGAACCAAAGGCTGTGCTCACTGGACATGCAGGACGCTACCTGCACATCCCTATTCTTCAAGCCCACCGCCGTTTCCTGAGGTTCTCCTTTCGGAGAACCACTATTGATTCAAGGCCCTCCCTTTGGCCTCTCCTCAGCTCCTCGGTGTTTACCAAGTGCCTGGCAGTGGTAGCTGCGGCATTACGATGCAAGGGGATTTATGTGTTCCCTTACCTGGATGACTGGCTGTTGTCAGCTCTGTCTCAGGGCAGTATTATGGATTCTCTTTCCTTCACCCTGGATCTCTTTTCCAGACTTGGCATCCCTGTGAATGATCCCAAGTCTCAACTATCACTCCCCAGCGCCTCCAATTCATTGGATTGGTGCTGGATATGGTCCAGGGCAGAGCCTTTCTACCTATAGACAGGGCAGAGACTCTGATCTAACAGGCAGCATTGGTGTCCAGCTCCTACTGGACCACAGTGTGATCCATCCTCCAACTGTTGAGTCTCATGACGGCAGCCATCCCCACAGTCCCTCTGGTCAGATTGCACAGAGGGTGACCCAGTGGACCCTCAAGATCCAATGGGACCAATGAGTGGATGACATGGACCACAGGGTCTTAGTCTCCACCAGCTTGAAGAAGGACCTCCCCTGGTGGCAAGACCCATCTAACCTGTCCCTGGGGATTCCCTTTCATCCCTGTTCCTTCCATGACCTCACGATGGATGTCTTGGGTCAAGGTTGGGGTGCCCACCTGGGAGACCATCAAACTCAGGGACATGGTCTCCACAAGAGGAGCATCTGCATATAAATATTCTGGAGATGAGAGTGATGCTCTATGCTCTCCAAACCTTCCAGTCCCTCTTACTTCCAGGAACACTCCTAATACAGACCGACAACACGGCCACGGTTTGGTACATCAACAAACAGGGAGGTACCCGTTCATATCCCCCTTTGCAGGGAAGTGATGCAGATATGGTACTGGGCAGTCCAGCATGGCCTGTCTCTGATAGCAGTCCATGGTCCAGGAGTTGAAAATGTCCTGGCGGACAGTCTCAGCTGCACTGTTGCGCAGGCTCACGAGTGGGAGCTAAGGCAGGATGTAGTGGAAAATCTAGTTGATCAGTGGGGTCGGCTGGAGATAGACCTCTTCACCTTCCCATCCAATGCAAAACTACCCAGCTTTTGTTTGCTCTTTCCCAGGCATGTTTTTTTTTGGAGAGATGCACTGTCTCTATCCTGGACAGGGAGATTTCTGTATCCTTTCCCTCATTTTGCAGTCCTTCAGAAGGTTCTGCTGAAGCTTCAGGCAGAGGGGGCTTACATGATTTTCATAGTCCCTCTTTGGCCTCAGGAGATTTGGTTCCCTCTGCTACAGCAGCTGACATTGGAACACCTGGTACCACTTCCTCTCTCTCATGACCTTCTGTCTCAGGAGCAGGGCAGTCTGGTGCATCCAAGCCTCAAGTCTCTTCACCTGCATGCATGGCACCTTTGGACATAGCAGTCTCACATTTTGGTGTCTCTGCTTGAGTCGCCCAGGTTCTAGTGGAGATGAGGAAACCCTCAACTAGATCCACGTATGCTATGAAATGGAAGAGATTCTCTATCTGGGCCACGGCCAAGAGCCTAGACCCATTCACCTGCTCGTCCCCCCAGGTCCTTGAGTACCTCTTGCACCTTTCCGATTCGGGCCTCAGTTATTCATCTCTGGGGTTCCACCTTTCTGCGGTTTCCACCTACCAACTTCTGGTGGGGTGCAAAGCCCTTGCTCAGTTGGAGGTCTCCAAAAGCTTTCTTAAGGGGATCCTCCACCTTAAGCCTCCGGTACATAATCCAGCTCCCCCCTGGGATTTAAATTGTATTTTAGAGAAACTTACTTTGGCCCCCTTTTGAGCTAGCAGCAAATTACGACATGTACTATTTGTCTTGGAAAGCTGTTTTATTTGCTATCACCTTAGCTCAAAGGATTTCAGAGCTTCGGCCCTCATCCAAGAGCCATATTTGATTTTCCACAGAGACCGGCTGGCTCTGCGAACTAACCCTTTCTTTCCTCCAAAAGTAGTCTTGGAATTTACTTTGAACCAAGATGTTCAGTTGCTGGTTTATTACCCAGAGTATTCCAACAGGGGGGAATACCTCTTGCACACGTTGGATGTGCACAGGATTTTGACATACTATATCTCTAGGATCAAGGAGGTGTGCAAATCTGACCAGTTGTTTGTGGCTTTTGCAACCAGACTCCAGGGTACAGCTGTTTCCAAATAGGGCTTGTCTAAATGGTTGGCTAATTACATCCAGTACACCTGCAAGTAGAGAGCCCTTCGAGAGTGAAGGACCACTCAACCCGTGGTATGGCTGCTTTGATGGTCTTCCTGCTGAATGTGTCCATGGCTGATATTTATGCTGCGGCCACTTGGTCTTCCATCCATACTTTCACCAAGCATTACAGTCTGGACATTGCCTCTAGGCATAGGGCTGGTTTTGCCTTCGCTGTCCTGCAAAGCCTTCTGTCATAAGTGGCTTTCTAGTTGGCAGATTTTTCCTCCTCCCGAAACTTAGTCTCTGACTTCTTTTTCTTGACTGCTTGGTATTCAGCCTTATTTGTGAAGACCTACTGCAGGAACCCTCTCGATGTAAGATATAACTGTTACTTAAGAACTTACTGTAACAGTAGGTCTTCGAGAGAGGTTCCTGCAGTAGTCCTCATTCTCCCACCCTCCCCCAGCTCCTGCTTTTCCCTCTCCTTTCCTTTCACAGGGCTTTGTTTCAGATGCTCCAGGCTCCAGGAGTTGTACTCCTTTGTCCCATTTTCCTCCTTCCGGGGTCTTCCAGTGGGAGAACTAGAGGGTGGGCATGGGGACTGCCCCCTATATACAGTCACGCCGATGTCCCATCATGTGATGCTGGGGGCAGTCCCCCGCTATAGATTGCTAGCTAGAAGTTTGTCATGCAGTCCTGATGCCAGGGGGCGCAGTCCTATTTGTGATGACCTACTGCAGGAACCTCTCTCGAAGATCTACTGTTACGGTAAGTGCTTACATAACTGTTATTTATGTTATGAAACACTATTCTTTGGCATGTGGAGTATTTACAAATGCTGGGTGAGTACTGGTATTCATTAAAAAAAATTCCTGAAGAGTATTTCCTAAAATGAGGTGAGTAAAATAGTTGGCACTCCCTATCTGGAGCTCTACTTATTACACTTCAGCTTCTTAAGCCTGTAGGCCAACAAACGACCCACCTTCTCACCCCCTTCCCAAAAGGCCTGTCTAGTCCTGTAAAGGCTCAACTCTGCCTGCTGTGTATTCGGCAAATTGAGTTGAACATGCAAGTCTCAGATCTGCCTCAACAGTGAAGGATCTGAGGATTCCACTTTTTGCTGCTTCTACAAGGCCTCAAGCTGGGTTATCGGAGTGCAAATTCATGCCTGACACTCTGTCTTGTGTGCCACAGAATACAAGCTAATTCTGCCCCACATATAAGCCTTAAGGCCCTCCCAAACTCACTGAGAGGCTACAGTGTCCATACTGTTCAACTCCAAATACTCCAGGACCTCCTTCCTCAACTACTCTTGAAAGGAGTGATCTGATAGAAAACTGACATTACACCACCATCGAGGATTTGTGTCCTGTCCCTGCTACCCAGAAAACATCCAGGTCACTGGGGAATGATCAAAGATAAGAATGGGCTATATGGTGACATGCAAGGAGTGCTTTATTAGACCCTGAGAAACCAAAATTAAATCAGTCCGACTATACATCTGGTGAACCGTAGAATAATACATTTAGTCCCAGACTCTTGGATTGTGTATGTGCCAAATATCATAAAGAACCTGATCTTCCCACAACTGAGTCAAGGCTCTGGAACCCAGCATGGTCAGCCTGGTTGGTGTTCCACTACGATCACAAACTGGATCCAGAACTTTATTCATATCCCTTCCCACAACTACTGTAGCTCTCCCTCTGCCTTCTCCTGAAGAACCTGTGAGAACTTATGAAAGAAAGGGGCTCCACCCTAATTAGAGGCATAAACAGAAGCTAGGTTATATGGACTACCATCCAAAGTACCCATTATGATGATGATCCAATGACCTTGAGGGCCTTTTACCACCTGTTTGTCACCCAGTTAAAACCTTTTACTATGAAGATTAATACCACCCGCTTTTTAGAGGTATAAGATGCTGCATATAACTGCCCCTTCCAACTAGGTTGTAGGCAGTCTATTTCTTTTGCAAATAAATGTGTCTCTTGCAACAGCATGATATGACCCCCAACTTCTTAAGATGGGTCAAACTTCGCTTCTTTTAATAGACTCATTCATGCCCGCATTCAGGATATAACCTTAGCGGACCCCAAATCCCAGTTTCCTCTCCAACAAAGCCCCGCTCAGCTCCCTTGTCTCCAGTAGTAGCAGAGCTACAAAGCCATTGCTCCACAATAGCAGACTGACAACAGCAAAAAAAGAAATGTCATAACCTCATAACCACAACTACAACAGTAACAAACCCCCCAAACTCCCCATGAACTATGTACAAAAAAGCAGATAGATGTACATATTAACAGCATATCTATATATCCACTCAGATACTTCCTAGGTCATGCATTCCGTCCCCCCTAGCTAACCAATAACACTTCATCAGCTTCCCCTCTCCCTTCCTCCCGCCATACCCAAACAATAAGGGGAGGCAGTGTACCCTTATCTTTTTTTTTACATTCCCAACCAGCTAGTCCGGAACATTCCAGAAAACCACCCAGTGCCAGCACAGCACACATGACTTCCCTTTCTCATCCAGTATGCATAATTCCCAGCCCAGTGTGATCCATACGAAACACCCATCTACTCTGCTCTATATGGGTTCGAAGCATTGAGGCAACCATCACCACATAAATAACCAAGGTCGAGACTGTAATAAAAAGCCACCTTCCACATCTATTTTAATACCATCTTTCCCAACCCTCCCATCATATTTAGCCAGCTACTTGCTACTACTCTGAGGTCTTCTCAGCCTACAGGCATAATATGGGATGACCCTGAAAGAAAGAGTTGAGGCCCCTGCCCATCCTTTACAATAAATTAGGTGAAATAAAACTATTCATAGTATCCTACAATGTTTTCATGAGGTTGCCTCCTCTCCCTACTACAAATTTTATATGCATCCAATAGACCTAGCAGGATTATGCTGATTCCCATGTGCTGGGCCAGCAATGGAGCACTGTATACTTCCATTGAGAAGCCAACCCAATTGTTACCAAACAATCCCATGCCCTCAATGAAGATATCAACCTTGCATTCCAAGCTTCCAGCCCCTCTTCCCAACCAAAACATATAGTCAAAATAAAGGAGGAATGAGAGGGCCTGGGCTGCAAGCTATTCCATCCTTTCCCACATGCTCCTCTATCATCCCCTAGGCACACTCCCCCCCAAGTCCAAACTCCTGGTGTTCTCCTACCCCCCCTTATCTTCAAAGTGGGTTAATCCACACCCCCAGCTGAAATTAGCATCAGTCCCCACTGTACCCAAACAAACAACTGAAAAGACACAAGTCCCCAAACAGCTCAAATCAGGGCAAAAGCCCAGATGCTAGGCCAATCTATATTAACTCTCACAAACTCCCCAGGAGTGAGGGTATTTCTTCCCCCCAATAACATTTGGGCAGCTGTACTAGTTCTCATTCCCACAAAGGCAGGGCTATTTGTGACATACCGAAGATTTCTCAGGGAAAAATTGGCCCATTAAATCAAGCGATCCCATGCTTTCAATAAAAATACAACCCACATGTTCCAAGACTCTAATCACCCTCCCTAGCAGAAACTCAAAACTAAAAGATAGGAAAGGAGCAAAACTGAGAATAAGGAAGAAGGAAGGGTGAAGGCTGAGGCTACCAGATATATCAGCCCTGACCACCTGCATTGTTACTATGCCCTGATTTTCCACCCCCTCCCAGAATTTAATCTCCCAATATTCTCCAACCCCCTTATCGTTAAAGCAGACTAATCCACCTCCCCTATCCAAAGCAACATCATCCCTCAAGATACCCAAGTCAGTAGCCCTAAAGTTCCATGCCCCCAAAACAACTCAGGCTGGGAATAAAGCCCAGTCACTCAACAGTAACATAACCCCCAAAATATTGCCAGGTAAAATCGCCATCTGCTCAACTCCAAATACCTGGAAGGAGCTGCTCCATATTTCAGAAAAAGAATATGTCCTGTCCACTGCTTCCGATTCAATCCATAGTGTCTTCAACTTGTTGGGGTTCTGATGAGGTGAGATCTCCGTTTGTATCTGCTCCCTTAGGCATTGCTCCATCCATCACTGATGACGGAGCTGGCTTATCCTTTACTTGCTGTGGCTGGTGGTGGAGGGGGATGCCACACATTCTGTGGCTCCTTTCAGATCGATCTAGTCTCCCTCCACCATGATTATGTAGAAATTGCATTGCCTTATGATGAGGAGAAAAACTCCACTCCATTACAGTCCATGATCTTCAAAGTAGTGGGTGGAATCAAAAAACTCTTCAATCCCCATGCCTTGACCAGATATCGGGCTTTATCAAATGCCTTGTGCTGTTCAATAACCTGCTTAAGAAAATCTTGTCAGAACCATCATGCCCCATTAATGCGGATATCTTTTAAGGTTCGGGCATCCTTCAAAATCCATTTGCAGTCAGGATACCTGAGTAATTTAAACACAATCGGATGAGGATGTGAGGCACAGTCTTGGGAAGGGGGCCCGGTGGTGACCCTGTGAGCATGTTCGATTTCTCCTGTGGATCCTGGATTCCGCTGGAGCCAGATCAATAGCTGAGATCGCAGATAGGCTATCACATTGGGACCATTGGATTGTTCTGGGAGTCTAAATAGTCAAATGTTGCTTCTGTGGCTATGAAACTCCAAATCATCGCTCTTATCCCACAATGCCCAGATCTCTCTCCCAGCCAGTTCCAGGCATCTCTCTGCAGGGTTTGCCTAATCTTCCACTTGACTTATTCTAGTTTCCACATGTTCTACACAGTGCCCCAATGCCTCCATGGACAGTCGAACTGTGGTAAGTTGCACAGTGATGTAGTTTAGGTCATTTCTTATGTCACACATAAATGTTTTAATTTCCCTGAGCTCCTGAGCCAGTAGACTAGAATCAGATTCCTGCTTGAACTGTGTATCTGGGCTAGGCCCCAGTCCATCATCTGCCGGTGGATAAGTGGAACGTTTGTATTTATTTTTGGCTAAGGTACTCGATTTCTCCAAATCTGGTTGAGTAGCCATCCTTATACCACAAAATCAGTAGCAAAGGGAGGAATTTGTGCTGAGACAGGAAAAATAATGATTTTAAACTGGGGAAAGGACAGAGCTGCTTAACTGTGCTGCTGCTTAGCTCAGGTGGCATCACATGACCTCCACACCATCCTGTTCTTGCTGTTCATTAATGATCTCCACTGAGCACATGCCTACTGCCATTCCACCTAGTACCATGTGTGCTGATGACTTGGTATTCCCAGTCAGCTCCAAAAGAAAAAGTACTCATCATAGCAATGATTTTTGTTTTAAGCAGTCCAATAGTGAGTCTTACACAAGTTGCATGATCTCCAGCTTGAGATGTTGCCCTAGAGATTTTAGAACTTAGAGCTAGAATAGAATCCAGTTTAAACTGTGCTGTGAAGAATGCTCCTCTATTAGTCAGATTTGAGCTAAAGAGCAAATGCAGCAGTGATAACCTACCTAGGCACCCTGCCACTACTTATAAAATGATAGTAGACTTAAACATTGTACAATACACATTTTTAACATGCTGTTTAACCATTTCTATTTGAAATGTGTGAAAAACATAAACTTTTTTTTACTTTGGTTCTAGATAGGAGGTATGGACAGGATTGTAAGATTCACTATTGGACCCATTAGAAGAAATATCATTACTACAGTGAGCAATTTTTTCTTCTAACTGGATTGCAGTACTGATGTCATGCAAGTTGCAGACCTCCTTGTAGTGCCTTAGGAGGCTCTAACTGGGTAATAAAATTACCTTTCTCAGATTCTTGTTGGAACTGCACAAAAGTAAAGAAATGACAGACAAGTGATGTCCAGCACATAAAAGTGATTTATTTCTGGTATATAAAGCAGGCTTACAACCAGATCACAGTGATAAACACTGGGGAGAACACCTCCAATCTTTCTTACCTATAGGCAGCAACAAGTTTCTTCTTCTCAGAGAAAAAGGTGCAATGCAAAGGATCTTATACCCCTGATAATAACCATAGCAACTACTAAAAAGATATATAAAAGTCTCATCATTGGATAGTGGCAAATAACCTGACTTCTTACTAGTCTGGGAAAGCATGCTGAGCTAGCAGAAAGACAAGATAACTAAACAAAGGACCTTGTGAAGGCCACTTGTGAAGCTAGCAGAAAGACAAGATAACTAAACAAAGGACCTTGTGAAGGCCACTTGTGGTTACATAAATAATTGCATTGGTAACTGCTGTTCTGCGCTAGAACTAAAGATAGCAGTATTGTCTAACTAATGATTATACAATGGTATAAACAGAGGTGTCTCCCAAGTGGTACAATTAGAATAATGGCAAATACATTATGAATCTCAGTAGAAGTACAGTAGAACTCAAATCCTGACACTTATGCTTACACGATAAGTGCCTGTGCCCTAGATATTACTGTCTGTGAGGTAGGGGGCCACTCAGGGGTTCTGGTCCATGGATAACAATCAATCACTTTATTTAACCAGACATAAACACCATTGAGCAAGCTCATTTTCAAGGTGGTCCTGGGCATAAATACAATACAGTACACTTCATAAGATTACAATTACAGTGGACAATGGTGCAAAAAAAAAAAAAAGAAAAAACATTGTGAAGGTGCCGGTCAATATGGGCCTATACATACCAGTCAACATAATTAACATGCAAAGGTACATAATGATAAGCTTTACTGAAATGAGAAGAGACAACAATCCCATATAGTCTCCGCTGAGTAAGAGTTCATACCTAAATGATAAAAAATAAGGAGGTATTAAGGAATAGGGTAGAAATTGGGGTGAAAGAGTAGGCAGCCAAAAGGGAGGCCAGAATAGGTAAAAGGTAGAGAATAGGCAGGGTCATCTTGCATTAAGGGAACTAGGCTTGTAGGTCCTAGGTTTCTGTTGTTAGGAATGTGGGGTGGATGAGATACTTAGGCGTAGGATTTGAGAGTGGCACCTGAGGCTTAGGTGTCATCGGCATCTGAAACAGTTACATGATTCCTTCAGATAATCCATTAATAGAGCTTTGAATGTGAAAATGCTTGGAAGTGAGGATAATTTTAATGAGTCTTGCATAGTGTTCCAAAGTGATGGAAGTGAGAAGTTGATTGCTGCTGAGCCAAGGGTAGTTTTCATTCTAGGAATCTGGAAGCAGATTATAGAGAAGCGTCTCAGGCCATAGGAACCTTTAGCCCATTTGAAGATGTTTGAGATGTATGCAGGGAGGTTATCAGATAATGCTCTAAAAAAACACAGGAGAGCATTCCTTTTTCTTCTAGTTGAGAGTGAGGTCCATCCTGAAACCTGGTATAGACGACAGTGATGTGTACTACGGGGTAGATTTAAGATAAATCTTAAAGCCCGGTGGTAAAGGATGTCCAGTTTGTTTAGCATCGTTGATGGGCAATGACTGTAAAGGAAGTAAGTGTAGTCCAGTATAGGTAGGAATGTAGTTTGTACTAGATAACAAGGCTGAGGTGTCTGGAACCTAGTTAACGAATAGGTTCTGTCAGGGACCTATTAAGGAAATAGTTTCTGTCAGATCACAGTCCCAAAACTGGCTTGCATCCTAGAGTGGATGTCCAGACAATAATGCCTTCTAAAGGGGTGAACAGTAGACCAAGTGGTTGCTTTACAGATATCTTGGAGGAGAATGCCCCTGAAATAGTCACTGAAGCTGCAGTACTCCTTATTGTAAATAGTGTGTTTATAGGCCTTTTGGAGGCTGTGTGCCAACCTTCTCATAACAAATGAAAAAGGAATACAAGAGATTATGTGACGTAGCCTTTCATGGAAGTTGTTTTACCCTTACCAACCTTTCCATAAGTGACGAACAGCACTGTGCTGACAGTTCTGGCATCCTTGTTTTCTTCAAGGTACAGTAGTATCTCTATGCCCAGTGCTGTTTGGCATATTTATTGCAGACATCTTGGAGGGCATCAGCAGCAAAAACAGCCTGTTTTCAGATGACACCAAGATGGGAGTGGTGGTGGACGACGGGGGGGGTGGCGGGGGCTACAGGAGGATCTGGCAAGGCTGGAGGCATGGTCTGACAGATGGCAGCTGGGGTTCAACACAAAAAAATGCAATGTGCTGCACTTCAGAACAAAAAATCAGAAGATAAGCTATCAACTGGGGGAGTGCAGCTGGAGGTAACAGAAGAGGAGAATGATCTGGTGGTGCTCATCATGGAGCAATGAACAGTTCCACACAATGAAGAAAGGCAGCAGCAATGCCCAACAAAATGCTGGGGCGCACTGCAAGGGGAATTACCTCGAGAAGAAGGGAGGTTATTCTACTGTTGTACAGATCATTGGTTAGACCCCACCTGGAATACTGTGTACAGTACTGGCACCCGTACCCACAAAGGGACATTAGGCTGCTGGAGGGGATGCAGCACAGGGCAATGAAAATGATTCAGGGCTTGGGGGAATTGCCATATGAGGTCAGACTAAGAGACTTAAACATGTACACATTGGAGGAGAGGAGGGACAGGGGGGATATGATTGAGACCTTTAAATACATGATTGGGATCATCAAAACGGACAGTGAGGGTCAATTCAGGATGAGGGTGGGGAGAGACACTAGGGGCCATGACATGAGAGTGGAGGGGGTAGATTCAGGAGGGAGGTGAGGAGGCATTTCTTTACGAAGAGGGTGGTAGCAAAGTGGAATGCACTACCAGCTGAAGTGATGGCATGTACCACAGTGGAATGCTTCAAGAAGGGGTGGGACAGGGCAAGGGAGGGTAAAGGGAGGTAGTGGGAGGGGTGGGGCAGCTGCTGAATAGGAGCTAGCTGCATTCGTGAGCAGCGTTCACCATGCTACAGTGATTAGGGAAAAGTACAGGAAAGATAAAGATTGATTCAAGTGGAATTGTAACACCACTTTTAGGGAGAAATTCCTGTGTGTCCTAAGCACCACTTTGTTCCTATGTGTGATGATGCAGTTAGGCTTTATACGAGAGACTGAATTCACTGACCCTCCTTGCAAAAGTCATTGCTATGGGGAACACTGTTTTCCATTTAACATACTTAAGATCTGTGGAGGCCATTGATGTGAAATGAGGTTCAAGTAGCTGTCCCAAGAGCAAATGTTCAAATCCCATGGTGGGACTATCTTCTATACTGGAGGTGTAGGTAAATCAGACCTTTAAAAAATCTTTTAAACACTGGTTGTGATGCTAGAGATTTTTCTTTACCTGCTGACATAAAGGCTGAAGCAGCTGCAAAGAGCACTTTCATGGTGGAGGGCCTGAGACTGAGAGACTTTAAGTGCACCACATAGTCCAAAACCACAGGCAAACCTGCCCGTAAAGGAGAGACATAGAAATATAGAAATTGACAGTAGATAAGGATCATTTGGCCCACCTAGTATGCCCATTTTTCCTACCTACTGCAATACCACAGATCCTACTTGATGTCCGACTGTTGCCCTCTCTTTCCTATTGTTAGGGTTCATTTGTGTTATCCATGCATTCTTGAATTCTCAACCATTTTGCCCCTACCACCTCCGCTGAGAGCTGCTCCAGGCATCCACCACCCTTTCCGTGAAAAATACTTCCTCATATTGCCTCTGAGTCTACCCCCCCTCCAGCCTCATATCACGACCCCTTGTTCTTGAACATCTTTTTTCCCAAAAGATGTTACCCTCTTGTACCTTATTTATGCCCTTGAGGCATCTGAAGTCCTCTATCATACCCCCCCTCTCTTTCCTCTCTTCCAGTGTATACATATTGAGGTCCTCTAGTCTCTCCTTATATGACTTTTGGTGCAAAACCTGTGCAATTTTTGTTGCCCTTCTCTAAACTGCCTCTGCTCTGTTTGCATCCTTCCAGAGATGCGGGCTCCAGAACAGGACACAGTACTCCAGATGGGGTCTCACCAATGATTTGTACAGTGTTATCACCACCTCTATTTTCTGCTGGTGATACCACTCCAGCATCCCACTGGCTCTCCCCACAGCCTTTTCATAATTCTTGGTCGCCTTTAGGTAATCAGATATGATTACTGCCAGGTCCCTTTCCTGTTTGGTGGTCATCAGTACCCCCCCAATCTTGTACTCCTTCCTGGGTTTCTGTACCCCAAATGCATGATTTTACACTTATTTGCATTTAATTTGAGCTGCCACACTCTTAATCACTCCTCAAGCCTGCTTAGGTCCCTTTTAATTTTTTCCACACCCCCGGAGTGTCAACCCTGTTACAGATCTTAGTGTTTTCTGCAAAGAGGCATATGTACCCTGATAGCTTCTCTGCAATGTCACTTATGAAGACATTAAAGAGGACTGGCCCTGAACTGATCTTTGTATCACTCCACTGGTCACCCTCCTTTCTTCATTATAGATTGAGAGGCGCTCCTGACCAATTGGAAGCTTCTTTCCCCTGCACATGAGGCACTCTTATTCTGTGAAGAGCATCTCGCGTGCAGATGCCCGAAATAGGCACGTTCTGGGAAGTTTAAAAAAAATATATATATATATTGATTGCTCTCAATCAATAATATATTATTACGTCCCCCGGAGCCACTTGTTGCTGAAAACGAGTGGATTCATTTGTTTTCAGCTTGAGCAAGAACATCTCTGCTTCGCTTTGCTGTTCTTGCTCAGGCTGAAGGCACATGAAACCACTTGTTTTCGGCAACAAGTGACTCTGGGGGACATAGTAACACATAGACTGAACTCCATTTACCACCATACTCTGTGTCCTAGCCCTTAAACAATTTCTGACCCAGTTTACCACCTTGGGTCCCACTTCCAGGCTGCCCAGCTTGTTTACAAGCCTCCTATGTGGAAGTGTGTTGAAGGCCTTGCTGAAATCCAGGTAGGCCACAGCCACCACCCCTATCATTTCTTTTACTGTGCGTTTTGGTTGCTCCAGACCATTGGATCATCTGCCCTGGTCATGGCACCCCTTCACGCTTCCACCTCCTAGATCACCGGAGCTCCCCCAGTCACCCCTGGCTTTCCCCCCAGAGGGTGGTGTTGCAGTACTATCCCAGCTACCAGTGCCTCAAAACTGGGATTGGTCAGGAGAGCTCAGCTAGGAGGCTAATTGAAGCCCGGGGCAGGGCTTCATGGAGATGGCCAAAGCAGGATTATCCCCCCTTAGGCTGAGGCGGGGATGTACAATAATGGCCAGCATCTGCCCCGTCCCAGAGAGAAACTGGTGTCAATGCAATGCGATGAACCTAGCCTCCACCAGGTGTTGCTTCTGCAGTGAACGTGCGCCACCCTCCCCTCTGGAGAAGGAGAGCAGTCTGGAGGATGCTCAATCCTTCTTCCCCCCAGCTGGCTCTCCGATGACCCAGGTCTATTCCCGAACCTGGGTCACCGGTGTCACAAGTGGAATTTCAACCGCTGCACCAGCCATCCGGTGCCCATCTCATTTCTATAACTGTTATAGCTCAGGGCAGTGCTCCTCTCAGTAACACACTTTTCTATTAGCACACTGGGGCCAAGATATTCAGAACTTTGCCCCGGGGTTAAATTAGCACTGCCCGGTGGACAAACTTAGCCCAGAGAAAAAAAGCAAGCTATATTCAAAAGGAATAGCCTGGGGCAAACATCTTCTGAATACAGAATGGGAATGAGGCCAGGCAAACTGGGCTGGGAGTGCAGGGCAAACTTAGCCCTGTAATAAGACAGCTCTGAATATAGCAATCAGGAAGTGCAGACCACAACAGCAACACAGTGTACAGTGACGTGAAGGTAGGTAGAGGAGACCTATGTGGCCAATGTGTGTGCCAGCAAATGTGTGGACCTAGTACAGCTGCAGGCAGCAGCGCATGTGAAAAGATACAATGTGCAAAACTCTTGAAGTAGTCCCAAACTGTTTGCAGGCGCCAACGTGTTTGCACAGGGTTTCACACAGAGCTAAGTTGTTTGCCTGGTGCAAACATGTTTGCTGGCACTAAACTTTGCCATATTCAAAGTAACATACAAATAAGCCTACTTAGGTAGTCCCTGGGCAAACATCCACATTAGCATCTCGTTATGCCTGATTTGCATGCAGTTTGCCCAAGCGTTACTGCAGGGTCACACAGCACCACCTTTAGGTCAGTCTGGCAGTACAGGGCTTTCCAGATCTGCCCACAGTGCCACCTGTAGGTCAGTCTGGCAGTGCATGATGATAGCTGCAGGCAACATGTATATAGTACAGCATAGCATATTGCACACCAGGGACAACACAGCATAGGCACAGGTGATGGTGATGCTGCATACACCTGTCACACTGTAGGTCATGCTACAGTGCACAGCAGACACTACAGTAGCAAGAGGGCCAGTAGTGTGAGGGACACAACAATGCATATGGTATGTAGGGCAGTGATGACCACTGCACTGTACACAGTGACAGGCCCAACGTGTAGGTGATTACTGACAATGGACAATACTGTTATGCTGTTGTGTGATCCACAAATGCTGCACCTCTGGCATGGGATGCTCACAGTGACATATACATGGCTGGCTGTGTGTGCTGTGGCATTTGTATGGTTGTGCAATATGTGGCAGGGGGGCATGTATGATCCGACAGGCACACTGGTGATGGGGTAGTCCCAATACTGGCCCATGTGTACTATGTGTTGTGTCCCAGCCTTGTGGCCACACCTGGTCTGTGGTGAGGCCTGGCCACCCATACACCCTCCCCTCAACAGCCACCATGCCCACAGTGCTGCATGTGTGTGCTGGCATCTGTTAGTCACCACAGACATATGATCTGCAGGTGTGCTGTATGGCCACACTACCATGGTGTCCCCTGGGGACCAGTTCATCCCTTATTGCTTGGCATGGCTGGGACTGGTGGCAGCTATTGGCATCTGTGTGGTGCCTTCAGTGGACAGCATGTGTCCTCCATGTCTAGCTTTTTCTATGTGTCATATTCATATGTTAGGGTCATGCAAAGCCGCACAAAAGCCATGCAAACACCATGCAAAGCCACAATGTTGCTCAAAGCAGGATTGCCTAGGGTTAAGACCAACTTTTCCTGGGTGGTAATTTGTGCCAAACAAAGTGCACTAAGTTGCGCAAAACAACAGCACGGGCGCTAGTCGCTGAATGTAGCATTAGCGCCCTGTATTCATGTTCAGTTTGCCCTTGCATATATTATGGTTTTGCCCAGCACTAATGCAGTTTGTGTGTGCTATCTGGCCTTTTGAATATTGCAGAGCCACGCTAATCCCACACTAAACCTGCGCAAATGGTTTGCACCCAGTGCAAAGTTTTGAATATCTGGGCCCATATGTGGACTATTTTCCACTTTAAAGATCAGTTGCTGTGATTTTAAAATACTTTTACCATATTTGATTTGCTCACCATGAGACCAACCACTCCGTATATACAGTATTGTAATGTGCAGGAACAGTCATTTCTCATGTTCAGATGCTGTTTTCCTGCCTGTCTTTTTTGAAGGTTTCTGAGAAAATCCCTCAGGCACTTTCAGACCAACTGGCAGAATCTTGGGTGAGTGCTGATTCCATTCAAGCAACAATGACATAATTTTCCTCAAGGGCCTGGCAGCTCAGTGCATAATGTTATGACATTCAAAAATCAGTCTTTGCTTCCAATTTTCTGTATTAATCAAATTATTTCAGTAAAACACCATGAGAAAATATCCGTCAATTTCCCTAAGCTGATCAACACTTGGTGCTCAGTATGCCCCCCTAAAAAAAAATACATCAACAACATGACAGGCTCTTAACATGAAGATTTTTTTCTCTTCCTGCCCTGAATGAACAGCTTCCTCCTTATTTTAAAGTATTGTCCCCTAAAAATTACTGATTAGCCTGTGAAAGTAACTAAATATGTATCTATAATGCTGTATCAATAACATTCAATAGGCAAATATCCTCAGACAATTGAAAGTAAACAGTTGTTGCCATTTTGTTGCCATTTTGCAATCTGGGGTGAGATATTCAGAACTGCGGCAGCAAGGGTGCAAGCTAGGCGCAGCGCAACTGGGGCAGCGCCATGGCATGGCCTGGGTGATATTTAACGGTGCTGCGCCATGGCTCCGCACCATTGACTATGGCACCGTGGCCACCGCATTGCGCGCATGGTGCAGTGGGCACTGCGCCAGTGCAAGTGGCCAGAGAGGAGCAGGGGAATGCGCTAGCATGAAGTGCCGTTACACTAGGTGCAGCAACCGCGATATTCAGCGGTGGACATGCAAATGGGGCTATAATGTATGCAAGGTGCAAATGGGGCCATTTGCATGTCATTATGGCCCCATTTGCATGCAGGTGCGCCGATCCCTGCGATTGCGCCTGGCGCCTGCCAGAGTGCTGCTGCTAGATTGACGCCTCGCCCTTACTGGCAACGCGTCCCATTGCCCAATCTCGGGCTGTGAATTAATTTGACCCTAATTCCATGCCCGATTGGGAGGCTGTAAAGATATCTAACTCCTGGTGGTCCAGTGGTACCTTACCCCTTCAACCTGCCCTCATACTGCCCTCCAGCTCCCCGGTCAGCGGTGGGTGGCAACACCCACCCGTAAGCTGCCCGGCCGTCCGCCGACTGACGGCACGCCTGGCGGTATGGCTGTCGCCCATTGGTCCACAGCATGGGCCAATGGGTGTGCAGGCATACTATACTACACAGTCCGATATACGAATGGGTTCCATTCACATATCGTGACTATGTAGTAAATGTAGTCTGCACGCCCATTGGTCCATGCTGTGGACTAATGGCGACAGCGACAGTACACTGTCAGTCAGTGGTGGCCAGAAGGCTTGCGGTGTGGTGCTGCTGCCTGACGCTGACCGAGGGGAGGGTGGTGGGTTTGAGTGGGCGGTTGAGGGGCTACGGGTACCACTGGACCACCAGGGAGTTAGATATCCTTTACAGCCTGCGATCGGGCATGGAGTTAGGTCCACTGGACTACCATGGAGTTAGATTTCTTTTACAGCCTGTGATCGGGCATGGAGTTAGGTCCACTGGACCATCAGGGAGTTAGATTTCTTTTTACTTTTTTCTACAATGTGTTCAAGTCTGTGCCTATAAACTCCAGTATTTGCATGGGTTCTAGGTGTGACTTTTGCAGGTTTACGAGGAAGCCCAGCCCTTTGGAGTATTTCATACTAAGGTTATGGAGTTATTGAATCATCCTTTGTTCTTTCTGTGACTAGACAGTCATCCAGGTAAGGAAAAAAACACCACACCTTTCTTTCACAGGTGTGCTGTCAAAACAGCTAGACATGTTATGAACACCTTTCGAGCTAAGATCAACCCAATGGTAGGACTGCAAAGTGGTACTTACACTTTCCAACTCTGAACCTTGGGTACTTTGTATGAGGGGGCCTACTGGAATGTGGAAGTATGCATCTTTCAGTTTCAAGGAACTTTACCACTTTCCTTTTTGAGAGATAGGATCACAGTGCCCAGTGTCACAACTGTACCCTTCTATTTTGATGTGCCTGTTCAGGAACCTTAGATCCAGAATAGATCTCCAGTTTCCATTTTCTTTTGGGTTAGGAAGTATCTGTAAGAGGCCTCTTCTCCATTGAGAGGCAGAGACCTTTCCACAGCTCTCAGCTTTAGCAGCTTGTTTACTTCGGTTCCATAATAATGTTGCCTTCTAGTCTGTGGACTGGGAAACATTTTGGGCTTTCAGTTTTGAAAGTTTTACAAGCTGGAGAGCTAGACCCTGACCCACTACTTCTTGGACCTACTCGCTGCGGTAATGCTTTGATACTCCTGGAAGAATGGGCCAGGCAGCCTTCCACCAGCAATGAGTTTATGGCAGCCTGGACACAATTGTCGGGGTTCTGTTTCCCTGTGGCTTAAGGACTGTAGCTTACCTTTGGCCTCTCTCCAGCCCTTATCCAATGGCAATACCTCTTTGCACAGGGTACTGATAGTGTGAGTAGGACCTTTGGTAATAGGCCCTACCACTACCTCTCCTTAAGGCCTGTAAGATATGAAGGCCTTTTTTTTTCTGGGTTAAGCTTTTGTAAGTGGATTTTGTTTATCCTCTTTTCCCATGTACATTTCTGTTTTGTCACCAGAAAGCAAAGGACATTCAAATGGGGTCTGCTTCTCAAAGTAGGAATGTGAGGACAAATCCTCAATAACTCTAGGAGGGCTTGGACAGAAGGATGTTGACTCCCATGACACTGGTTCATGGCTCTCTGCTCAATATACCAGGTGGCTTGACCTTTTCACCAGCTGGTACCCAGTCCCACACTCTTTTACCCCCCCAAAACCCTTTTTTGATGTTGACTCCCACTGTGTTCATTTGACCTCTGTGCCTTCAGTGTGTGTTTGTGTGTGTGTGTGTGTATTGCGGTCTTATGTCCCTTTGCGCTTTTTATATATAAGGTTGTGACATTTCACACTTATTTTTGCACTGTTTTGAATGATGCCCGGTTAGATCCCATTTTCTCCCCCTGCCCCTTCAGTATATGTTTAGGCTTTAATGAACTCTGAAAAGAATCACCTCATAGTGTAACATACAGTAAGGCACAATCCTTTTCAGTACTGATCTGTTGTTATGGTCTCTGGTCCATCCTCTCTGATTTTCACTTTAAAGGAAAGCTGTCATTATCAGGAACACCGCACCCCCCAAAGTTTTCCCCCCGATTAGGCTTTTCGGATGTAAAAAAAAAAATTTCTCATGTTAACTTACTTAGTTTTACTTTTGAAATCTCTGTGATTCTGAAACATGGCAGACGGTGTGCGGCCCCATTTAATGTGAAAGTGTGGCACCGCACTGCTCGCCTCAATACATTTGTACTGAAGTGAGCGGTGCTGAACAGCACTTTCACACTAAATGAGCCAGCATACCATCTGCCATGGTTGGGAATCGTGGAGTTTTCAGAAGTAAAACTATGAGTTAACATGAGAAATTTTTGTTTTTACATCCGAAAAGCCTTACCGTGGTAAATCTTTGGGGATGTGGTGTTCTGATAATGACAGCTTTCTTTTAAAAGTATTATGGTACAACTAGAAGTTCGATAAAGAAAAGAAAATGCTTTTGTCTCTGCAAGAAAGTGACAATAGCAGTACATGAGTGGAGGACAATATTTGTCTATATGTGTGCCATAAATGTATATGTACTGTATGTCAATCATGGGTTAAGGGTATGGTGAATATATGGGTTTTGATCAGCAGTTTTATATGTTTACACTACTGCACTGTGTGGCTTTAAAGTTTCTAAATAGATGATTGATTTCAGATGAATGTACTGACATAAAATAAGCTATGCCCTAGAGGGCACTATTTGTTTGAAAAAGCCTATTGGTGAAACGATACACATTTGCTGCTCCCTACTGTGCTGAGTGTTCCTCTGTGTGTTGGACTGTAATACATTAAGGTGAAGGACACTTTGATTTGGGACTCCAACTTTTTTGCAAATCATTTGCATGGTGATATAATAATAATAATAATAATAATAATAATAATAACTTTATTTATCTGCGCCTTTCTCAAAATCAAAGCGCATTACAATAAAATGCAGAATAAAACATATTAAAAACTAAATTGGCAACACGCCAATTAATCAACATGCAAGTTATCAGCAAAAGCCTTGCTCCATAGGAAGGACTTTAAACCCCTTTTAAAACCCTCCACTGTCATGCACTCTCTAATCCAATGTGGTAGAGAATTCCAGAGGGTCGGCGCCACAAACATAAAAGCTTGGGCGCCGGAAGATTTTAAAGTAACCCTTGGGATCTCTAGCAACCCTCGTTGGTAGAGTGGAGTGGTCGCATTGGTAGGTAAGGCACCAGAAGCTCTTTCAGGTAGTCAGGGCCCAACCCATGTAGGGCTTTATAAGTCAGCAATCCGACTTTAAAGGTGATCTGCCACCGAATTGGAAGCCAGTGCAGATCTCGGAGCACCGGTGTAATATGGGAGGAATGAGAAGTCCCCGTTAACAACCGGGCTGCCGAGTTCTGCACTAGCTGCAAGCAGCGGATATCAACCCCAGACAGCCCAGAGTAAAGGGAGTTGCAGTGGTCCAGACGCGAGGTCACAAAGGCATGGATCAGAGTGGGAAGGTCGCCGGATGAAACAAGGTGCTTGATCCTGGCAATGTTCCTAAGATGGTAAGAGGACACCTTGACAACCGCCGACACTTGCGCACGCAGTGTCAGCTGATCGTCAATAATCACCCCCAGGTCTCGCACCCGTTTAGAGGTCAGGAGCTCCACATCCCCTAGGAATAAACCCGAGGTTAGAAGTGCCCCCAACCCTTCAATCCGGCGGCCATGATCCACAACCAACACCTCCGTCTTCCCCGAGTTCAACTTCAACCAACTGGACCTCATCCAATCCTAGATCTCACTGAGACAGCTGTTAAACACTGAGAGTGCTCTATTCTGGTCAGGCCAAAAAAGACAGATAGAGCTGGGTATCATCAGCATAGCAATGAAACTCCAGCGCATATCGTCTAACAATGTCTCCGAGGGGAAGCATGTACACTGCAAACAACATGGGGGACAGCACAGAGCCCTGAGGCACCCCACAGGTCAGAGCGGTGGGATCAGAGGAAAAAATCCCCGATACCACCCTCTGAGTTCTACCTGTGAGGAAAGAAGTAAACCATCTGTGCACTAAGCCCAAAAGACCACAGATGCATCTCAGGAGCTCAAGCAGCACCCCATGGTCTATGGTGTCAAATGCTGCTGACAAATCCAAAAGGACCAAAATGGACCATTATTTCTGGTCTCTCGCCATCAAGAGATCATTGAGGACCCGAACCAGCGCAGTCTCAGTGCTGTGCCTCTTTCAAAAACCTGATTGAAGAGGATCGTAGATGTTCTGGATGGTAAGATGGTTGTCCAACTGGGATGCCACCACTTTCTCGATTATCTTCCCAACAAAGGGAAAGTTCGAGATAGGTCTGTAGTTAGCCAGGGAGTCGGGGTCCAAGGATGCCTTTTTCAACACTGGTGTCACCACCGCTTCCTTCAGGGAGCGGGGATATTCACCAGTGTCTAGGGAACACCAGACTATCCTGGCAAGAACCGGGAGGATAACCTTCCCACAGCCCATGATCAGGCCTGTGGGGCCTGGGTCTAAACTACATCTAGTGGTGTACCCTGGACAATCCTCACAACATCCTCGATTTCTGGCCTTATGAAGGTACTCAGGTATAAGCGGTGTGCTAGTGACCATAGGCTGGGCCACGCAGCTCCCCATGGAGGGCGGTGCAAATCTCAACTCTGATGTCGGCCACCTTATCTGCAAATAATCGAGCGAGCCCACACACTGCATCTGTGAAAGGCATGACGAACCTGCAGACAGGCTGGGTTGCACAGCCTGTCTACAGTTCGAAAGAGCTGGGCAGTCGGTTCTGAGCAGCAGCAATCCTCCGGACAGGAACACTGCCTTCTTTTTTTTTTTGGATATCGCCAGGTATTCTCGCTTTGTCACGGCTCCCTAAGGTCCCCCATGCCAGTCAATCCCCTGGTCACCCCTGGCTTTCCCCCCAGAGGATGGGGCCACAGAGCTGACTCTCCACATCCCAACCCGCGGTCCTGTAACTGGTTGGGAGGATTGGCGACATGGAGGAACCCCGGGGAGGGCTTCATAGAGGTGGAGTCCCCATTTTGTATTTTAATGTATCCCTGGAGAGCCGATGTGCAATGACGTCAGCGCACTACGTGCAGACGTCTGTCGGCTTCTCCCCCCGGTCAAATGCGTGCACTGTCGTACCCTCAGCCTCCGCTGGGTGTCACTGCAGCGCCGCATGCATCCCTCACCCACCCCGAAGGAAGGAGAGCTGTCACAGGACGCTCAATCCTTCCTTCCCCTGCCAGCCCCCGGCAGCCTGAGTCCGTTCCCGAACCCGGGTCGCCGGCGCAGCGCGAGGTGTGGCGTCCCGCGCCTTAACCCTCAGCACCACCGGGCCAGCATACACTGCCTTCTTATGAGTGATTGCTGACTGATAGAGTTTATAATGCTCTAGGAGTCTAAGATGGTTGGTATCTAAGCCAGACTTCCGCCAACATCTCTCCAACCTGCGACCTACTCTCCGCAACTCCCTCAGATCCTGATCAAACCAAGGGGATCGGGGGTGAAGGGAGAGAGGCCGCACACGGGTGGGAGCAATTGAATCCAAAGTGGAGGTGACAGCCTTATTATAGGCTAGCACCATCGCTTCGGGATCTAAGCTCAACCCAGGAAATTCTGATAGGTCAAGAACCGCAGATAGACCAGTGGAAGTAACATCCCGTAAAGGGTGGTACTTGACCATCTCCACTGGGGTAGGTCTACGAAGGGGGGTGCATAAATTGAATCTCACAGTGTGGTGGTCAGACCATCCGACTGGTTCCACCCCCACATCTGAGGCCTCCAACCCCAGCAGGAAGACCAGATCAAGAGAATGGCCATGTTTGTGGGTGGCAGAGGTAACCACCTGTGAGAGGCCCAATGAACACATCAATTGGAGGAAGTGCTGACCAAATTGTGAGAGTTCGTCGTCTATCCAGGCATTGAAATCGCCCAGCACCATCAACCTAGGCGATCCAAATACCAGGTCGACGACAAAATCCGCCACTTCCTTTAGAAATAGTTTCTCGTCACCGGGTGGATGATAAACAAGCACCATTCTATAGCCCCCACCTGCCACCACAACACATTCAAAAGATCTGGTCTCCTCCACTGGAACACTAGTGAGGTCCAATTCGGTCTTGAAACAGACCGCAACCCCCCCACTCCTGCGATCCAATCTCGGGCGGTGAATCACCGAATACCCAGCTGGAATTGCAGCCTCCAAGATTGGGGCAGCATTACTATCAAGCCAGGTTTTGGTGATGCAAACCAGGTCCGCAGTGCCAACCAAGTCCGCTACAATAGCAGTCTTGTTCACCACGGACCTGGCATTGCACAACAATGCCCGAGTTGGATAGGACTCAGGAAGCCGGACCACCTGCCCACTATTTAGAAAATTGGTGGTGCCCTTGGTTATGGGAACCAAACAAGCAGAACTATGTTCGGTACTCCATTTCACCCCAGGGCGTCTTCTGGACTTAACCACACAAATGCGGGCACCCCCCTCCTCCATCCCCCGCTGTTCACGCCCCCAGCCCCTCCGAACCCCACCACGTGCAATTCCCAGAGCCCTACAGCATTGATAAATAGGGAAAAGCAAAGGGGGGGTAAAGAAAGGGCGGAGGGCATGAAGAGCGGCGGATGAGTAGTGCATGACGGGGGGGGGGTAGAATAACCATATCTGGCAGCATCCACAAACAACAGGCCAAAACAAAGATCTCAAAACACCCCGGAAATCTCAATAAGAATAAAATATTAAAACATAAAACACAAATCAACTTATCACAAATTTAAATATACAATCAAAATATCTAAATAAAAAACAAAAAACAATAAACATTAATAATTCTTTAACAATAATAGTCATTCGGATAGATATTAAAAGGACAAATTAAAACAGTGGAGCTCCCACCTTCCACTGCAAAAATGTCCATATATAACACCCTGGGCTCTCATTCCAAGTTTCCAATGACCAGCAAAATAAATTAAAATTAAAACAAAACCCCAAAAACAAAAGAAATTCCCCCACCGATTTGGACCTCACAAAGGAGCTCTCACCACCCAGTGGGAGTCAAAAAAGGCAGAAAAAATATCCAAAATAATAAACTGAGGTGAACAAGTCCCAAACAATTAATAAAAAACAAAATACAGTTAGATTTACAATCCCACATGGGCTGTCACCACCACGATGAGTTGCTGCTCAAACTGTCTCGTTCTTCAAGAGCCCCACGGAAGTCCGACTCAGGAACACTTTAACAGCATCTGTGTATTAAAAACTTCCTTTCCATTTTATAAAAGAGAAAAGTTTCCAAGATAGATCCACGAAAAAAGAGGGAACTCAAAAGGCCACTGCCGGTACAGTGAACTAACCCTAAAAACAACCCTTCTCTCACTGGACCTTACCGCCACCTGGTCAGCTCTCTAGCTATACCGGTGTGGATCAGAAGAGCCAGGAGGCCTGTCGCCAAATAGCCGCAGCCGCCCAGCCCACCACCTTACAGATGATAGGTGTCCAAAGGGCAGCCCACAGATACGAGCCAAAGGCCTACAAGGCAGCCAGGAGCTGACAGCCCAAAATTCTATCCAGGACACAAATAACTCAAAAGCAGGTCCAATACCAGGGAAAAAGTCCTCTCTCAGGTTCCACAATCCTTCGGGATCAGATCGAACACCGCAGGTCCAATTCGCAGTAGTAGAACAGTCAATCCCCCACGGTACTGGTCCTCTGCTCCGCTCCGCTACACCGATGAAGCCAGTCCCTTAATCCAAAGGAAGAGACCTCCAATAAATAAGTGAGTTGTGAGTGCCGTGACTTTTGATTCAGAGGATTTCGACTTTGTCACTGGCACCCGTATCTCTGAGTGAGTCTTACTTCCTTAGCATCAGGACTCCCCCATCAGATGTCCCAGGATCCAAGGATGGCTTAGCATGTTTTAATTCAGTGATCATTGGGAGGGTGAGAAAAAAGCTGATGCGTGCTTTCCTCCATCAGTGATATCCCCCTACATTTCAGAGATTTTTACTGGAAAGCTTTTGTTTTTTTAAACTTTATTGTGTAACATAAGAGGACATAGTAGCCATTACACAAATGCTTGGTGGTACAAACATACTTTATCCCAAATTGGGCAAGGAAAAATTGATAAATGAGTTCCAGTCTATATACTGATTCAGCAGTAACTTACAATGCTGTCCTCATAATGGGTACTTTCTGCTATCATCAGGGGTAACCCCTGTCCAATAGAAAAGAGAAGATTTTTTTCAAAGAAATCCAGGAAGAACAAAATTCATAACAATGTACACTTCAAAACAAATAGCAGTATAAATGGTTAAAACAATCAATAGGTGAGATTGGTATTCTATTCAAATATATATAGGAAGATTAGAAAAGGACACATCTGAGTCTAGATGTCCTACTTCCGTAAAGTGCCAACTAAGGTATAAAATAGGGTATCCTGGGATCAATATTCCTGTGCTTGTTGGGTCAGGATGGAAATACCCTCTATTTCCTTAATAAGTGTCATGAAGGGGAGCCAGGTCCCTTTAAACTATCCATTTACAGGAGAGCTTTGAGGTGACACAGGAGCAGACTGGGGAGCTGAAAGACTCCCTTACTTTAGTTATTTTCTTTTGTATTTTAGGGCAGAAATGTTTACATAAAATTACAATTTTCAAAATCGTGATCAGTATCCAGACACTTAAAGCACAGCTCGTGGTTGTGTGCCTTCACCAGACACTTGTGACAGGATTTAGAATTTTTAAATCCTGGTGGCCCTGCTTTCTTTTTAGGTCCATCATCCCTGCCAATTAACTGAAATCACCTCTAAATCAAAACATTTGGTTCCAAAAATATATGCAGCTAAAACTGCTAACAAATAAAGTAATTATAGTAAATAACTTAGTTAAACACTTTTTTTTTTTTTTTTTTTAATTGGCTCCCCACTTCTTGGTGGGAACTGTGCTGAGCTGTATTTTCTTAATTTCCGGGAACTGACAGGGAACTGGAGAAAACTATGATTTAAACATAAAAATAAATAAAACTAATCTAACAAAGAGTATTAAAAAACTAACTGAACTATGGTTCTCCACTTTAAACTTTGTAAAATAACAAATCATAGTCACTAGGACTGGGATGGGACGGGGGTGTCTGCTCTCTTCAGCAAAGAAAACAAATCTGACCAGTATAGGGAATGTTCCACATATTAAAGTAAGAAATGGAGTCTATTCCAGTTCTAAAATCTCCAGTGCAACATCTCAAGCTGGAGATGATGCAACTTACATGACATCACTATTGGACTCTTGTTGTTAGAACTTTGAACTTATTAATTTCCTGCTCACTGCTGACTTCCATAGTATCCAGGCCTGGCTTACTGACAATGGGCCCTATGCACATATTGGCGCAAGTTACATGCCAAAGGCACCTAACCTGCACACACAGCTCCACACCTGCGGACAGGTGTGCACTAGTGGCATTCACGACTGCTGGCCACCTGTCTGTGGCCCTGCCCCCCTGTTATGCAGATCTGCGCAGGATGGGTGTGGGCAGAGTTGCGGATCCAGTGGCTTGGGTGCAACAGTGGATCCTGTACTTGGTGGGGTGCGCATTGGCAGTGCGTCCCGTGGATGTCCAATGGCCAGCGGCTGTGGAGGGTGGTAGGAGGTAATGCTGCTGGCCCTCTCTGATGGCACCAATGTAGTGCAGTGGGATGGGGAGCATGCCTGCTGGCAGAAGGGGGGAAATATTACCACTGGAAGCAGGGAGGAGGACTTAACATGTGGTGCCACTGGGGATGGGGTGGCAGCCTTGTGCCGAGTGCCCCTGTGAGGGGTATGGGTGTTGTGGGCACCACACTCACTGCTGTGTGCTGGGGTGGGGGTGGCATTGGACAGCTGTTTCCTGTGGTCTTGGAGGATCAGTAAGCTGTTCGTCCTGTCCTGCGGGTGCACAGGGTGAATAGGGGTTTATGGCAGGGTCCTCCCTGGCATACTCTGCACCCCTGCTGCCAGCACTATGCGCAGTGGTGCATGGCACATAGTGCTGGCACACCCGTTGCCCACATCCAGTGCGTTGCTCTTTATGTGGCCAGGGGATTGGGCTTGTATGTGCTGCACACTCCCCTTTGTGCATCCCGCATGGGGGCACGTAGGGTTCGGAGTGGTTGTGTGCCCCAGATATGTGCACGTAGCCACTCCACCCCATTAGTGCATAGGGCCCAATAGGCTTATCCTTAATGCAGAATGAAGACCCAAGCCATTCTTTTGGCTAAAATTAGTGCCTGATCTGAACCTCTGGCTATATCCTATGCCAACAGTTCCGCCTTACTGCTTTCTCATCCTTCAGATACCTTGGAGTGACTCTGGACCTCCAACTAGACTGCTCCTTGTATATATTCAGGTAAAAGAACATTGTATGAATCTCTCATGATGTCTGTGTAATGATACTGATGTTTTATGATATTTATGTAGTCTTATTTTTTGTTATCTCTCGGGTTCTTCTTGAAATTAGACTTCTGATGTGCTTGGGGCTACTCGATCAACAAATTAAAAAAAAACCAACATATATATATATATATATATATATTTATACAATGGGGGTGAGAGCTATTCCAGTGCAATAAATTGAGATATTCTCACTGCGGTGAGATAAATGCTGATGACATCAGTGGAGTGAGATATATTCCATTTATCCATACTCTGCTGATGTCATCACTCACTCACTCAAGCTAGCATTCTAAATGAAAGTGCTTCAAAAGTTAGTTTCTGACTCACTGAAGCCTGCAAATCACTCAGTTAGCATTGCAAAACACTTACCTGTGTCCCAAAGTTTCTAGCACTCCTAGCCCATTTCTGTGCTAAACTCAGCTTCAAAAAATCCCTAAATTCAAATGAAACTCTTTGACATATAGGATAAAGTATGGGGTGCAGTGTGTTACGAGAATTTACACTCTCCCGAGTTGTTAGATAGCACATAAACCCTAGGGCGAAGTCCAATGGGTTTATTAGCTATCCAACAAAGAGAGTGTGTGTGAAATTCAAGTAAAACACACTGTACCCCATATTTTGTTATTTATAATTGAAGAGTGACATTTTTTTACCTGTAGATGTTTGGTTTAAAAGTTTAATCTTGGTCGGCAGCACTGAAGAGCCGCATCGCGCCGGTATGACTTGTCCATGTAAGGCCCCCAGGCTGTCCCTCGTATTGCCAAATTCTCTTGTACTCCCTCCCACTGCGAGAATACCTCCCGCTGACCCGCTGAAGAAGCAACCTGAGTTTTTCAGGTCAGTAGTGTGTGAAGAGAAGCAAACGGATAGTTTTAAACTCGAAGTGTGTTTCTGTAGTGTCTTGAGTGCATTCGTAGGGGAAGAGAGCGCGTGAATGCCGTAACACCTACTCAGGTGTTACGGTATTTAATACACGTTTTTTTCAATGTAAAAAAATGGAATCCATTAATTATAAAGCAGTTTCTCTTTCTCACTGTAAGCTGCAACTAACACGATTAGCACAGCCAAACACAATCACCTGTGTTCCACAGTGCTTCTAACAATCCCAGCCCATTGAGAAACACTCTCACACTCTCAGACAACAGACAAACAGTGCTTTCAGTATAACCTAGACAGCTTGGAGTAATGAGCTCTGATCAAGCTTGATTCAGCCAGCAGACCAGACCTGGGTATGATTCTCCCAGCCTCCACTTGCATTCTGTGTAAATCTAAACAAATCACCTAACTTCCCAGTACTCTAAAAACTCACCTGCCTACCAAAATAAGTTACTAAAAACTCAAACAAAAAAAAGCACATAGATACAGGAAAAAGACACAACAAAACATGACACTTCATACGCTCTCACCCCATTTGTATAAATAGCATACATGATGTACATGTCATGAGATATGGGAAATATTCTCCCTCCTGCAGAGTGAGCTGTGCATTCTCACTCGTGCCTTCTGCACTAGTGAGAATACAGAGCTCACTCTGCAGGAGTAAGAATATTTCCCATATCTCACCCCTGCCCATCATGTATCCCCTAGTTGCATGTATATATGTGTGTGTGGTAGGAGGTGGGGGTAGGGGGGAATACGCAGTTAGGGTTTCAACCCTAACACTGAATTTCCTCACTTTTGTCGCTGTGGAACAACCCTAACTGATGCATTAAACAGAGTTTTTTGCCATGAATATATATCTATATATATGATATATATATATATATATATAATATCTATATATATCTATCTATCTATATATATACAGTATATATCTATATCTATCTATCTATCTATCTATCTATCTATCTATCTATCTATCTATCTATCTACCTATCTTCATATGGGGGCCTATGCATGAATGGGTGGGTTATACAAGCCGAAGGTGCATATCCCCCCATGTAGCTCCACCCTTGGGGACAGGAGCACACTGGCCATATTCATCAATGGCCACCACCTGTCAATGGGCCTGCCCCCCCTGGTGTGAAGGTCTCCAAAGGAAGACTGCTGGCAGAGTCGCGGACCTAGTGGGACATCCAATTGGATGCCCGGCATGGGTCCCACAGTAGATCCTTGCACATGAGGGCACAGGTCTGGCTGCTGTAATGCCCAGTGCAGGCACCCGAGCCCACACAGCCTGACCTTATTGGCTGGGGACCAGGCTCATGCCCCAGTAGGGCCGCAGACCCATGTTGTCCCCCCAGGATCCCAGTCCCATATGGCCAGCCCCCCCCCAGATGCCATCACCCCTCCATGCCATCCATGCCCTGGTGCCTGCACCCCTGGTCCACAGGCACATGGTGGCCCCATCCCTGTCATATGTCATGCTGCCCACCCCGCAGCACTGCCAACACACACACACCCATCCCCTCTACCTGAGTGCAGCGGCCACTGCATGGAATGGCCAGCAGCACATTTCTCCTCTCACCTCCTTAGCCGCCCGCCATCCAAGTGATGCTGGGAGCGCAGCACCTATATATGGGCAGTGTGCTTCCAGCATCACTCTGGATGGCCAGTAGCTGAGGAGATGGAGACGGCTGTGCCACTGGCCATCCTGTGCAGCAGCCTCTGCACTCAGGAATGGGAGACAAGAGGGTGGATTGGCAGCACCATGGGGGGGTGCTGCATACCCAGGCCAGTGCCCCTATGTGTGTGCGTGCATGGGGGGTTCAACCATCACAGGGCTGGGGCACGAGGGTGTGATGGGATGGCTGGCACCAGCTGGTCTGCAGGGGTGAGTGCTGGAGTCCTGATGGCGGGGATGGTGGCTACTGCCATGTCTGGGCAGCGGTCTGTGTGCCTGAAGCATGCAGGGCACTTACAGCAGGTTCTTTCGTTGTGCCTGTGCCCACCTCTGCACCTCCGCAGAGCAGCACTTGTGCTTTATGCATGGCAATGGTGCTGGCATGCCCCAACCCCCAGTGTGTTTCTATCCTCACAGCCAGAGATCGGGATCATAGAGGCAGCACACCCTGTTTACATCCTGTATGAGGGGCTCTGTAAGAACGGACAGGAATTACATACCAGATGTGCGTATCCTACCTACGTAGCTCTGCACCTCCATACAGGTGTCCACCACCAGTATTCACCAATGGCTACATCCTATTCATGGGCATACAGCCCCTCGACGTGCAGCACTCTGCAGAGAAGCCAGGGGCGGAGTTGTGGACCCAGTCAGGCATCCAGTGGGATGCCTGGCATGGGTCCCACAGTGGATTCCTTACACAGGCAGGAGCAGGTCTAGGTGTGGGAATTGCACCAGTGGACAACTGAACCCATGCAGCAATGTCCCAGCTGGTGGTGGACCCCAGGGCCAAGCCACTTGTGCATGGGAGCTACACGCTGCACCTCCACCCCAACACAATGGCAGCCCAGTGTCATGCAGCAAGCCCTCCACACACACATGCCACCCTGTCCCTGTCTCAAGAGCACCCCCAAAACACATGCCTACCCATGCCCCCCCTCCACCCAGATCAGGCCTGTCTCTGGTGCCTCCATGCCACCCCACAGTTGCCCCATCGCACACACACAGACCCATGACCCCATCCTGCATTGGTAGTTAGTGGCACCCCCGGTGCAGCACCCCCTTGCCTGCATATAGTCGGTGCCACGGCGGATGACCAGTGGCACGGTCCTCATACACCTCCTCAGCCAACGGGCCATCCAAATGATGCTGGGAACATGCTCCTATACCTAGGCTGCATGTTCCCAGCATCACTTGGATGGCTGGCGACTGTCGAGGTGTGCAGAGGGCTGTTCGACTGGCTGTCTGGCTATGGCGCTGACTATGCAGATACGGCGGGGTGGTGTTGGTTCCGCAGGGGTGGGTGGTTCCACTGACTACCAATGTGGGTGAGGGGGGGGGAGGATTCAGATTAGAGTTTGTGGGAACACTGTGCCAGCCAGACAGGGCCACCACTTGTTTGCCTTGTTGTCAGTGTTGGTGCCATGGGTGGGTGGGTGGTGGGGTCTACCAGCCACTGGCCAACGCCTTCTGGGGTCCTGGCTTGGGGATCTGGGACTGTGACGGGAGCACCAATGTGTGCACGGGTTGGGGGTTGTCACTGTTCCCATGTATGTGGTGGAGGTGGGGGTCTCAGCATTCACTGGGCGAGGTGGTTACCTTTAGGTGAGAGTTGGATGGCACCCGGAGGTCCCAAGGACATGTGTGGGCGCTTGCCTGTTTCGCTGCCCCAGCTCCCCATCTGTCTAGTGTTCTGGGAGGCTCAGAGCGTTGGGTCCCACTGCTGCCACAACCCGGGGGGGGTGTAGTCCATGGGGGCATGCAGTGGCTAATGTCAGGGTTCCACCTGGCATAGCGGGCACCCTCCTACACCCCCCAGTGCACAGCACACTGTGCCATAGTGCATGGTGCTTATTGCGGACATGCCTCCAGCGCATTGCTGTCCATGCGGCCAGGGGGATCAGTTGCATAGGGGTTGCATGCCCGCTATATGCATACTGCCTGAGGGGCACAATGGCCGTGGAGTGGCTCTGCACCGCAGATACTCGGCATGGAGCCACTCTGCCCATTCATGCATAGGCCCCGGGGGGGCGCACTGGGTGCGGGGTGGCTATGTGCCAGAGATGCGCAGCACATAACCACTCCACACAATTGTGCATAGGCCTCATGGTGAGTAGGGCAGCACACAATACCTTGGCATGGCTTACAGAGTCAAGCACATTCTCACCCCAGTTGCTCAGCTTTCCTTTGCCAGAGTTGTAGTCCTCACTTGTCTTAACTATGGACTTGCTTCTTTCACATTTGCTGGAAAATCCTAGTTGGCTAAATGGGATATTGTCGACAATATCTGCAGGCTTTGCCCTATCTGTGACCCATATTACACATAATTGTGTTCTTTATGATAAACTTGGCTGTCTGTCCCCAGCTGATAGTCATCTCTTTAACCTGACTTGCTTTACTGATAAGGTTATCAGATATGCCACTCCTACCACCCTAACTGAGCTGTAAAAGTATTTAAACTAAGTGTACCATGAGTCAAAGCTAACGAAATATGCATGATCTTCCCCAAAGCCATACTGCTATGGGAGATCAGGCCTTTGATACATGTGCAGCTAGGTTCTGGAATTCTTTTCCATTTCTGGTTCCTAGCTCCTCCTCCCACTCACTGTTCAGAAGATCCCTTTGGAATTACATGAAAGCAGGGCTCCCAGATATATTGGAATTCCTGGATTTTATGGGAAAATGAAGCCATTTACAGGGATACTGCTCCCATAGACTTGCACTGGTTATACTGGAAAACAGAGCAATTGAATTTCCATAGGACACACTGGAATCAACAGGAAGACACAAAAATTGCTATGGAGCTACAGGGAAAATGTCATCTCAGTGTGGTAACACTGTGAAGGCTGGCTCAATCTGTAACAGCACTTAACTAAATTACTGTTTCTTCTTTCTTCTGTATTATTGCTGGTCAGTCTTGATAACTCTGTAAAGTTGATAACTTTGTAGGGTTTGAATGCCGTGTCAATTTATGTCTTCAGTTGAGTTTTCAATTTGTGAGCTATGTTTCAATGTGTGTTTGGTGTTTGGACTTGTTGTCCCCTGTTACTGTTTATTTTTAACAAGGTAGCTCCAAGGACATCTTATGCCATTTTCATGGAGGAACTGGATTCTCACAATACACACATACAAGAAGCAAAAAACATGAGCTTTGCATTATGAATCATTCAGTTAATGGAATGGCACATGAAACTTTCAATACAACACTGTTTCTGCTTAGAAGAATAACAATATTCACTTGATTTATGTTTATTGTTATTGATCCTCTGTAATTCTATTTGCACAATATTGTGCATGCTTACTTTGTATGATGTTTTCCTTGCTTTCCCTACTTTCTAATCTCCCAGATAGTACCTAAAAATAAGCATGCATTTGTTTAGTGTGCTACCTGGTCAGTAGAAACTATGTAAATAAGTAACGCTTTCCTTTGCACAGGCACTACAAAGTCTTTATCTTTTTTCAGATGTGGGTTCCAGAACTGGGCACAGTACTCCAGGTGCAGATTCACCAAGACCCATAAAGGGGCAACAGTAACTCCCTTCTCCTACTACAGGATCCCCTTGGTATATACTCAAGCATCCTGGTTGCCTTCCCAGGTGTCGTACCACAGAAGCTATGCACTCACCCGGCTGGTGCTGGTGTTGCTGCAGTAGCCACAGAGCAGCAATATTCAAAAATACAGTGCAGACTATTTGCTTCAATCAGTTGCTAGTGCATTTATTGAGACAACCAAAAGAGATGGAAAAAGAACTCCATAACCTTGTGCTTTGAGGTGCTCTTCCTCTTCCTGGCACTCTGGCTCTTCATCAGGGGAGGTGTGGCTAACAAATAAAATGGCCCCTTCTTATAAGCATCCCTGAGTGATATGGTTGGAAGATAACCCATCACATCTCAGAAGATCAGCTGTGCCACTGATCACTAGGAGTACACAGTAAAGTACATTATGTGCAAAAATGTAAATGCCTTTTTTAATTAGTTTTAAGAGCTATATATCTTTGGATCCTTCAGAGAGGAAAGGCAAAAGGTGCAGTAGTGCCAAATTATAAATACAACAAAACTGATGCAAAAATGTTTGAAAACAAGCAAGACAACAGTGACTTGATACATAGACGAACAATCCAAAACCCCAGTATACAAAGGTGGAAGGATAATGCTAAACTTCTCATTCTGCAGTTTCAAACCTTGATCAGATAAGTAATCCATATGTATATAAGATATTTAATAACTGATGCACTGGAAATGAGAGAAAAAGATAGTGACGGGGTAGCAGCTGCACAATAGAGCTCTTTTCAATTTTATAATTTCTGGTTTTACATTACCTTATAGTGCAGGCCCGGTGGCGCCAAGGTTTGAGGCACTGGATGCCACACCTCACTGCCTCCGAGCAACCCAGGCTTGGGAGTGAGCTCGGGCGCCAGGGATCAGCAGGGGAGGGAGAGATTGAGCCTCTGAGGACTGCTGTCCTCCCTTGGGGGTAGGGCTTTGGGTTGTCCAGCATACTGGTGACCTCTAATGGAGACCAGAGGCATTACAGCACACAAGACCAGATTGTAGAGGGAGCATGGCAGATGCTGGCAGGGTTGCAGTGTGCCTTGGCATCATTGCACACCATGCTCAGGGGCCGGGGGGAGCTCACAGGACAAAAATGCAGAAATACCCCTCCAGCCAAGATAGGTGATGGCCATCACAGTGCAGAACCACCACATGCCCAACACTGCATCCTTGCCTCTGCCCTCTTTGATCTCCTTGGGCCTTAGGCCCCCAGGTTTGGGGAGAAAGTAAAGTTCTTGAGGAGGTGGAGATCACAGTGGGCGGTAGAGCAGCATACGTGAGCTGAGCAGCCTGAGAGAGTTCTGGGTCTGGGGAGATAAAGAGAAGCTTAAAAAAAACCAAATTACCTTATAGAGCATGAAAAAATTTGCAGCCAGATCAACTAAACTGCAAGCAAAGAAGGAACAGCAGAAGAGGAACAAAGATTCCTCCTCTTCGGATCTTGACACACTGGTTCGTAAAATACTGATTGATCACTTTCTGATGGTCAGCACTGGTCTTGCAAAAGCAACTGCCACAGCATGAATGCCGACTAGTGTGTGGATCCTGCCTGTAGCCTCAGGAGGACCTGCAGACACCAACCTTCAGACAAAGCATACCTTTAACTTTAATTCATCCTATTTTGAGTTGTTCAACCTTGTCAGAACTGCATGTACTGTGCACTATATCAGAGACTGTACCAGCGACTCCAGTGTTAAATCTATGTACTTCAATGGTGTCATGCACCTCAGACAAAAGAACTGTTACTATAGAAATATCTCTGATGGCAGTGAGAACAAATCCTTGCAGATTTTTACTTCTCCTTGTGCAAATCCCTTTTCAGCCACAGTCGGGGCTTTTTCAATCAAACTGCAGTTTAAAAATCTCAAAGAAGTCTCGTCATTTTTCAAAATGCTCACCTTCTTGCAGAACTTTGATGCAAAAACTGGATTTCATGATTTCAAGACCAGACACTACTAATACTGATATAAGAAATGTGAATGGGATATAAAGACTGTTCAGAAGTCACAAACTGAACTCCAAAAAAAAAAAAGTTCTTACAAACAAAAATGTCTCACCAATGAAGTACTAAGTTCTACCAATATAAAAGCAATTATAAGTCTTCAAATAAAAGTAGAAATCATGGAGAACTCCATACACTTTAAGAAGCTAAGATTGCTGGTAATCCCAAACTTCTATGATATGGCCTTTTCAACACTTAAAGATCCTTTAAAAGATCTTGTCATAACAACTTTAAACTTCCAGAAGACAATCTACCATTTATATCAAAAGGTTTTTGAGTACCTTTCAGGAGATCACCTACTTCATTTTCAATAAATGAGAACTGAATGGACTCTCAACAACAGAAACAAAAAACATCTGAAAAAGATGATCAAAACCACTTCAGGCTATTGTCACCTGAGTGCTGCTAGTTTTAATGAAGTCCAAAGTACAGCATCTGCTGTTCAGCCTACATTGGGCCTGCAATTTCTTTCATTCATTCATAAAACTTTATTTTTATATATAGGTACATACTGTTAGGATACAAAATCCTATTTTCAACTGTAGACCTGTGTGAAGCACACTTAAAAAGCTACTGACTCCTCAAAGAAAACTTAAAAAAACCATAATAATTAGGTAAAATTCTGCTTGCATTCCATTTATATTCTGTAGATTTGTTATCCCCATTATTTATTACTGAGGAAATTTGCATGAATATATGATGTTTATTCCTTAGAGTTCCTTTAGAGTTCATCTGCCTGTATAGCTTACTCCTTACTTTAAGTGATACCCTATGTTGTGACATTACAATCTGTTGCCACGGGAGCAATTATGATGCCACAAGAAGTGCATTATGACCTCAGGTAGGGAACAAGCAACATGAATAGATGAACTCTTCAGGGGGGAAAAGATCCTGTTTCCATGCAAATGACCTCAGTAATAAATAATGGAGAGAAGGAACACATCGCTAATGGGAAATATAAGATGAATTGTGTCTAAATATTATGTTTTGTTTAAGTTCTCCTGAAGGTGTCAGCCACTCTTTAAGAAAAACAATACAAATCACTAAAACATACAGACAACAATTTGCAAAATACACTATAACATGATTTAAAAGTTACATGTATATTGCCTGATTAGATAATTCAATAAAGCTTTTTTGAAATCAAATATTCAATTTTTTGCTCAACTATTGAGAGGAATATGGTTCCTATGTACAGTAATGCTTACCACAGCCTTTGATACAGCTTTGGACCTGGTCCTGACAACTGCGAGAAAGACTGGGGCTTTAAACTACAAATAAATTAAATGTTACATATTTCTGGCTATTGTCCCAGTAACACAGCACAGACATAAGCAGTTTTTGCATGCAAATACGTTCTAGGAGATATTGATGCTAAATTCAAATTGTTATTTCTAGCAAAATGCTGGATGCTTTGTGGAACTAATAAAAGGTTATTTTATGACCCCAAACAAGTTAAGGCTTTCATCAGTGAAAAGAAAATACAGAGAGAATAGAAAAAGAAACAAGAGGAAGGTAAGGTGTTGGACATGAAATGGAATAAAATGAAACAGAATTTTGATTTATTAGAATAAATCTACTTACTAGTTTTTTTGTTTCTTAATCAATATTTGATTAACTCATTAAGAATATAACTTCAAAATGTAATAACTTACAAACTGGAGTGAGATACCCCAGATAATCTAATCCACCTTTAGTCATAATATTGTATTTCTGTGATTATTCTTATTAATAAATGGTCTTGTATGTCACCTAGAAGAATGCAACTTTTTATTGTCTAGGGAGATTACTGCCAGGAAGAACTGACCAACTTAACTCTTTTGAATTGTAGGCAGGCTTCTTCATCCGGCCTGCATGGAGTCCATGTGAGCTTATTCACCCACTAAGCACGAGGAACTTACACAATTCTTCTTGGACAGGGTGTTTTCTATTCAGGCTGGGATCTTCCTGAGTGTGTTGTGGCCACCAAACTGGTCTGAGCTGATGGTACCCCGACAAGTGAATGCTACCAGAATAGCACCACACTATATGGCGCTAGTCTGGTAAGCGCTCACATGGACAGCAAGCAAGGATTTACAGCACTTGCTGTAAGTGCTCCCCGGTCGCTGTCCATGGTCCTGTAATCAGGACAAGAGCTGCAAGAAACAGAAGGCTGGCTGAGCTGCTCCCGTGATGTGGAGGTCTGAGGCATGGAGCAGCTCGGCCAGTGGCAAAGGAAACTAGGGTTCTAATCCTGGTCTCTAAATTTTTTTTTATTATTTTTGGACTTTGTTTCTGTTACATGCGGCTATAGAAACAGTATTCCATGGACCCATAAATTTTAAATTTCCCTTGGATCCACTCCTCGCTTCCCCTCAGAGTGAGAATCCTAAAGATGGGGGGTGTGGCAGCAGAGCTTCCCCCCAAAAAATTGGTGCCGTTTTTACTACCCACTGCTAGCCAACACTATTCTTGTCAGTGCTGTTTGGACCCAGTGCCTGAGCTGACACATCCCAGACACACTCAGCTTTCCTGGCTGAGTTAAGACCAGTGACAGTTGAAGAAGTGAGTGGGGTGATGTCAGAGCTGTGACCAACATTTTGCGAATAGGATCCTGGCTAGACGTGGCTGTCACAAACACACTCCACATGTCAGGCCCTCTGCTCCCTCAATGCCAACCTTTGAGTGCAATAGTGTGAACAGGAGACAGACAGGATAACCCTCCTGTCTATTTTGGGTCCGAATCACCTATTAGTCTCGAGTCTTGGGGGTCCAATGTGAACCTTATGCTAGCATACCCTGTTAACATGCTCAGATAATATTCTCTTTGGGAAATGCAATATACTCTTTCATCCAGGGTCACCTAGCCAGGTTTCCAAAATGTACCCTTACAACTCTATATGAGACCTAGGTATATTCTTACCTTTTTAAGCAAGCTTAGTAACACAGTCAAGCCCCTTTACCAGTTGTCAGACTTTAACACAGGTTCAGCAAATCACATGTAAAATAACGGAGAAAGAGCACAGGCAGCATTTTAAAGAAAAGGTAGTTTACTAAAAATTGTAAAACAGATGAAATAAAATGCAGAGCAATTATATCGTGAACTTACAATCACAATAAAAGAAAAATGGGAAGTTACAGAACACCAGCTCTGACCACAATTACTTAAATTATTTCCTATCTAGTTGTTACCATAAGTGCTTTCAAGTCCAGAGAAGTGTGTGTGTGTGTGTGTGTGTGTCTCTCTCTCTCTCTCTCTCTCTCTGAGTCCAGAATAATATGCTACATATTCCCCAGATGCATGTTTCATTTCAAACACCGTCTCCCCACTCCTTTTCTGAGGTCACAGTTAGATCCTCCCATAGATTCAATTTCTTAACATAGTTATCTACAAGGATGTATGTTAATTCTGTGAAAATCAGCACTAGCCATTTCCCAAATATGACAGGCTTTGATCAAACATTTTCTTTTTGATGCTTCACAACCCCACACTCATGTTACTAATTCTCAGCTATGTGAAAAACCAAGAGAAACCAGCCAAATTACTTCCCATCCTGCTACATCATAAATACATACATGGGAACCAACTTTAAAAACATTAGCAGGTTATAAAATGTAATAAAATGTCCCTCTGGAAGGAAGGCTTTTTAATTAGGTTCCCTTGGTCTGTTTATAACATTCTGTTGTTTTCAGCATCACTGAACCCTTGGGTCAAAGGTCACTCACTGAAGCAGCTGGCCTGTTTGTATCTAGCAGACATTCACATTTGTCTGTAATACAAATATTATATAATAATAATATTACAGGGTTTATCATGTCACAGTGGCTACTGTGGGCATTTGGTCCCCATGCTCACTGGAACTGTACGGTGGTCCTTGTCAGAGGGGATTTTTCCAGTTGCATTGAAAGATGCACTATTTGAAGTCCTGTTTGAAAAAGTCATCTCTTGACCCAGGCATTCTGATGAATTACCTACTGGTCTCTAACCTCCCCTTTCTGGGGCAGGTTATTAATAAAATGTTGTGCTGCAGCTAGAGGTGTACCTCATAGCCTTTGACATCTATTAGCCTCACCAATCCAGGTTTATGTCTAAGCATGGCATGGAGATTGCACTGGTCAGGGTGCATAATGACCTTCTCAGGGCAAAGGATAGGGGAAAGTGGTCAGTTCTTGTTCTTCTTGATCTCTCTTCAGCATTTGACATTGTGGACCATGGTTTCTTGGTAGACTGAATGAGGGAGGGATTATGCATGACTCACTGGCAAGGTTTGTAGGTAATACAGACAAAAGTAGGCCAATGCCGTGCGAGTTTGTCTGACACTTTCTCAGCACTTGTTTCTACTTAAATGTTTATGCTCCACATACTTATTTAGATTCTTTTTAAATGCCACCAAGGTTTTATTATTTAGAACTTTCTTTGGCAAACCATTCCAGGTTTCCACTAGTCTCTGAGAAAACCAATGCTTTTTTCTTCTAACCTAAAATATGCACACCTTAGGTGGTGATTGTATTTTTTCAGATTTCATTCCCCATGTTTTGGAGAGAAGGCAATACATTTTTTGTAAATCCTGGTTTCTGGATGCTCTATACAAAAGAATCATATCCTCCTCTCTCTCTCTCTCCTCTCTAGTGAGAATATATAAAGTTCCCTGAGTCTTGAAATATGCTCCATCCCTATCAGATCTCTGATAATTCTAGTAACCTTATGTTGAATAATCTCCATTCTAACATTAGGCCCTATGCACGAATGTGTGGAGTTCCTATGCACTGTGTATCTGTGGTGCATGGCCACCCCGCTGTCATTGTGCCCTCTACATGGGATGCATGAAAGGGGTGCACATCTTGTATGCACCCTATCCCCTGGCCACGCAGACAGCAAAAGGCCGGGGGCATGCCAGCACTATATGTCATTCACAAAGGTGTGTAGTGCTGCTCACAGGTGTTTGTAGGGCTGAACAGGTTACAGTGGTGAGACCCTGCTACAACTGCAGTATTGTGCCAGAGTGCCCACAGTAGCCACTGGCAGAAAATTGACTGGCTCAACAGCTTCCACTTCCCATTCTTTATGCCTGTGACCCCTCCCTGCACACATTGGTGCCCCAGGCCCGACCCAATGCAAAGGCAACCCCCAACACAGGCAAGCACCATCCCCGGTAGTCATACGCAAGGCTCTCCCTTCACCCCACACGTGGCAGCCCCCTTACCCATTGTGCTGAGGCATACCCCACCCCACTTATGTCAGTTCTGCCCCAGTAATGCACAAGCCTCCACACACTGACACACACACACACACACACACGTGCCCCAGTCCTGATGTATGAAAGAACCCCCCACACACACAGGTGCCGTTCACACTATCCTGTTCCCCGACCCCAAGTACCCCTGTACCTCATTGGTGTTCAGTGGTCTCCCCCCACCTGGCACTGACAGCACCCCCTCCAATCCCTGTATCTGCATGTCAGTGCTGCAGCTTCAGATGACCAGTGGCAAAGCCTGCCACACACCACCTTGGCTGCCAGCTGTCCAAATTATGCTGGGAGAACACTGCCAAAGGCAGTGTGCTGCCAGACTCATTTGGACATCCATCGGCCATGGAGATGTGAGGAGGACTTTGCCACTGGTCATCCAGAACCGTGGCACTGACATGCAGGTATGGGGATTTGGGTAGTGTTTTTGGTGCTGCAAGGGGTGGGAGGAGACCACTGAACACCAATGAAGGGGCGGGGGTACCAGGGGTGATGAATGGGAAAGTGTGGACTGGGGTACCTGTGTGAGCAGTGGGGAGTCATATTTATTACTGGGACTGGGGCACCTGTGTTTGCAGGGATGGGGCGTTCTTCTGTAACAGCAGGACTGGGGCACCTGTGTGTGCGGAGGTGGAGGTATACTTATGCAAAACTGTGACTGGGGCTTGGATGTGTTAGGGGGGACTGCACTTTGATGGGGATGAGGCTGCCCAGTACATCATGGTTCTTACTTGGATGGCTGGGCTAAGGGGCATGGGCACGCTGGTCCAGGTGCCTGCACATGGCATTCACTCACATGGACCTGTGCCTTGGTGTAAGAGATCCACTCCGAGACCCAGGATGGGCATTCAACTGAATACCCGACTGGCTCCACTACTCCACCCTCTTCTGCCCTGCACAGTCCTGCACACCGGAGGGAGCCACAAACAGGTGCCCTGTAGGCATGTGCAGTAGTGAATACCATGTACCCTATCCTGTCCGGGGCTGCGGAGCTATGCGGGCGGGGTATGTGCCTCTGGGGCATATTTCCCACCTGTTCATGCATATGCATCATTATCTGTTCAGTTTTGTGGACTCCAGATCTATCCACAATGCTCCAAATGAGGCCTAACAAGGGATTTGTAAAAGAGCATAATCACTTTCCTGTCCCTACTAACAAAGTTCCCCCTTATGCAAGCCAATATTCTATTGCTTTTTTTAATCAGGCTGTCACACTGACAGCCATGTTTTAAGGAATTCAAGACCAGGACTATCATATCTTTCTCACCCTACCGGGTCAAAATGTCATACGCTTAATAGCATATGACAGTTCCCCGAAATTGCAACAGCGCAGTGAAATAGAGCATGAGGGTGCAATACTGCAAATGGGTCTGTGCATGGTATTGCACCCTCTCATTGTCCCAGGCAGAGGATAAGACCTCTGCTGGGACAGGGTTCTACCAAGCAGATGCTGTAGTTCAATGGAGTGAGCTACTGGCAGCAAGGAAACCAGGTGATGTGTTTGGGACGGGTTCCATTCCGGTCCCACCGCCTATGATTTATTTTTTTTCACACTTTGTGCGATATTAGTGACCACCCCCCCCCCCACCAGAGCTAGTTATTTAAGTTGGGGGGTGTTTGGGGGTGCAGACTTATGCTGCATGGCATATATTGTGCTGTAGTGGCAGCGCAGTATATGCATGCTGCATAATGTCTTGCGACATTATGACCCCATGCCCTTTCTCACTTAAGCTTCTTTTAATCTTATGCTGCTTAATGTGTATGTAACCCTTGTATTTTTGTATCTAAAATGCATTACTGAGAAGGGAGGGAGAGGGCTGCATACTCTCCGGCACTGTATACAACTAATGCTGATGATGTGTTTTTGTCCCCAAGCTGTCAGTGTGTGGAGATACTGCTGGTAGCACTGTATGGTGCTGCCAGTTGTGAGCAAATGTATCAACATACTGTAAATGTGCAGTGTGGAAAACAAATTCCTAAAATCAGAAAAAGTGAGAGGAAATTATGCAAAAATGGTAGTAAAATACTCTTTTACTCCCCTATCTGTTCCACTGCCTGAAGTCCATGTTGAATTAGAAAGGGGGGCACTTTTACCTTGTTTATTTATTACTTATAGGAATGCAGCCTGCCAGCCTCATGCAACTTCTTCAGCCCCCAGGCCACCAGACCCCTCATCCTGGCATACTCTGCCGTTTTGTAGTTTGGAGTCCTGATTACTGAGATACTATTATTCCTGTCACCAGATAAGTTACCTTTTTGTGGTAACTACCTCCCACTGGTTCTTTGATGTTTATATTGGCAATGACCACATGCCCACTGCTGAGAACAAAGTGAAGGGTCAATTGTTGCTACAAAAATGCTAGCACAAAGGAATGGGATAGGCAAATAAGGAATCTTAGTAGGAAAGTGTGTGTGTGTTTGTGTGTGTGTGGGAGGGGGGTAAAGTCCTGTGATAGTATGGGCAGCGACAAAATGGCCAAACTAGGTGAGCCAAGCAGTCCTTACCTGCCAACAAATTCTGTATTTCTATGTTGCCAACAAATTCTGTATTTCTATGTTTCTGTCAAGGTCAGAAGATCACAAAGCTAGATAAGGAACTGCCAAATGAGATATGTAATTGTTCCAAAAACTGTTATATAACTTTTCGATTTCAGGAGTGAGGCACACATATAGTTTTAAGGTTTCACAGAGTGCTAATAATTGAAATATTAACAATGCAATTTAAATGTAACAGAAATTAGTTGCAGGCAGCCCTGTATTATCTGGTGCTAGACTATAGTATATTGGTCTGTTTGAGGAAACATGACAGTGCAAGCCCTAAAGGAAACAAGGGGTTCTTCCGATGCCCCAGCCTTGCTCTTTGTCAATTGACTAGTTGTGGTGATCAAATCCCCTTGTCAGAGGGAGATGACACACAGACTCAAATTAAGTGGATGCTCGATTGGCAATTAATTTATTTTCTTTACAAATTCACCTTCATCATAATCCACAACTCATCCATTTGATTATATAACTATACATTCTCCAAATATTCTTCTTATGTATTTATTAAGTCCATTTCTTTCTGAAAACTCAGTCCAAACTTGTATCTGATTGGTCTTCCTTTGATAAAATCTTCCCAGGGTCTGGATGTGTGGAACCCAGCACCCCTTCTGCTTAATGTGAACCAATTCCTCCAACCTGAGTTCGGGTGCCACTAAACCTGACCCCCAACTTCTTTTGAATCTTCTTTGTTATGTTGCAGTCATGACTGGGTGCACCTGACCCCAGCCTGTGCCTGATTCCTCCCACCCCTATCCCCCATCTATAGCCCTCTCCCCTTTTACCCCCACCTTTCCTCCCATTTTACCCCTCTTGTCTCCTCCTTTGTCTTCCCTGGTGAACCTGGCTGGACGATCGCTTATGATGTTGCCCTCTACTGGCATCCCTTGTCCCCTTTCCTCCATAACTTCCATTCACCACATGTCACCATTACCTGTCTTTCATGCAACACAGCCATCCATCATACTCCACCCCTGCCTTCTCCTGGCAGGTTATATCCCTTCTATCTCCATTAGTCACCCTCTTCCGACAACCCACTTCATTCCCTCTCCTCTTCCATCCTTCACCATTTTGTTCACCCTAGTTTCCCCATCCCTCTCTTCCTTGTCCTCCTACTTCACCTTGTATCCATTCTCATATGGTGGGTGGGCATAATCTCAATGAATCCCAGCAAAAGAAGGGGGATCTGTGTTCTAACTTACTTTTTATACCCCCTCAGGACCCCTTGGAAGGACCCCTATTGGCCACTTCCCTTGACCAATCCCTGAGCCAAGTGCTCACCTTGTCATTTGACTCACCGTTTTTGTCAAAGCCCCTCCCCTCTACTTATGTTTACCTACCCTGTTGTCATCATAATCCCTCCCCTCCACCTGACCTCCTTCCCCCTTCTCCCCTTCTTTGACTGTAGCCTACCCTCCTCCCATCCCATAGCTAGTCAATCCACACCCTTCCCCGTCAAGTTCCTGGGAATCCTCCGACAATCTGGGTTGCCTTTAAAGGGCAACCATATTTGGCAGAGGGAGATCTCTTTGGAAATTGACACACAGATTCAAATTATGTGGGTGCTCGATTGGCAATCAATTTATTTTCTTTACAAATTTGCCTTCACTGTAATCCACAACTCATCCATTTGTTTATACAATTATGCATTCTCAAAGTATTTATTTATTTAAAAAGTTTACCAGGAGAGCGTGCTGAGCAGACTACCACTCAATTCCAGATGCGACCTGGGGGAGGGGGAGTGGGGAGTCAACAAACAGAGTTTAAATACAACAATGTACAAACAATTAAATACAAGGTACAATTAGTGATGCATAAGTACAGAAAATACTGAGTATAAAACTGTAGGTGATTTGATACAGACATCATATACAGTGTACAATGGTAATTTGGAGATGTACAGGCTATAACACAGCATCATGAAAAATGCAACAGTAAGACTAGGTACCAATATTGTTTGGAAGATGAATTCATACCAGGACCTACCCATGGGTGGGATATATAATTTGCCAGGTTAGAGGAGGCAGCAAGATTTGTAGCTATGATTGGGGCTAGCCACTCATTTCCCAATGGTGACTATTATTTCTGGCTAGGGATACTGCCTAGTTAATTTGTTAGGAGGATGTAGACAAGGGACAAGTACACAAGGAGTGGAAATGGATTTTGAATAGGGAGTTGAGTTGGCTAGCGTGTTTGGATTGCCGAATGGCCAGTGGGAGTGAGCTCCACAGTCGGGGTATGCGGTATGAGAATGCTGCTTGTCCTGAGTTAGAGACCTGTGTGGGATGCTTAACGAGTGAGAGTCAGTGTTCCTGAGGGAGTGCAAAGGTGGTGGGGGGTGTTCAGGGCACTAGCAAGGTAGGGGGGCAGGGACTGGTACCAGAACTTGGCTGTGAGTCTGGCACAGTGAAAGAGCCACCTGTCCTGGAGGGAGGGGAGGTGTAGGAATTGATAGAGGGAGCAGTGGTGTGTATTGGGGGGGCAGTTAAGGGCAAAGCAGCAGAAAGAGTGGAAAAGGGTGTCCAGTCTAGTTAAGGAAGTCTTTGGAGTGGCACAATAGACTGTATCAGCGTAGTCAAAAATGGAGAGGATCATCTTCTGTACAATTTCCCACCTTACTGGAAGCAGGACACAGCCACAGTTCTGGTACAGGACCCCAATCTTGGGGAGCAGCTTCATGTGGAGCACCTTGATGTGTACAGAGAAGTCGAGGTGTTGATCAAGCCATACCCTGAGGTATCTGAAGGAGGAGCATGCCTCCAGCAATGTCCCATCTAGGGTGTGGAAAGTGGGAGTGGAGGGAAGCCGAGATAGTCTCTGCCTTGTGCCAAAGGTCATGGAGACTGTTTTCTTGGTGTTGAGGAACAGCTGATTGGAGCAAAACCAGCACTGCACTTCATTGAAGTTGAATTGTAGTCTGGTTGCCATGTCAGAGGTAGAGGAGCCTGATGTATACAGGACTGTGTCACCCACATACATGTGAATGGATGTGTGAGGGCAGGTCATTTAGAAAAATAGAGAACAGCAGGGGTCCTAGGACTGAGCCTTGTGGAACACCAAAGGTGAGAGGGAGGGGGGAGGAAATGGAGTTACCAGTCCTTACAGACTGAGTCCAGCCCACCAGATAGGATTGGAACCAAGTGGTTGATATACTGGAGAGCCCAGCTATGTGGTGTTTGTTGAGAAGAAGAGTGTGCAAAAATGTGTTGAAAGCCTTTGCAAGGTCGACAAAGATGGTTGAGGTAATGTGGGATTTATCTGTGCCAGTGAGTATGACATCAGTGAGCCTTAGGAGGGAGGTGGTAGTGGAGTGGGACTTCCTAAACCTAGACTGGTATGGAGTGAAGAAAGAGGTAGTCAAGGAAAGAGGAGAGCTGAGAGAGGACAAGGTGCTCCTGGAGCTTAGCTAGAATGGGGAGAAGGGAGATTGGGTGGTAGTTTCCTGGGGAGGCTGGGTTGCCTCCCTTTGGAAGAGGGATAACTGTGGCATGTTTCCAGTCAGAGTGAAGAGAAGCAAGGGAGAAGGAAAGGTTGAAAAGAGAGGCCAGTGGGGAGGCAATGGCTGGTGCTGACAGGATGAGCATTTTAGCATCTAGATCTGAGGGGCATTTGCCTTTGGCTGGGTTTAAAGTTAGCAAGGCATTGTAAATGTCTGCCAGGGAGACCTTTTTGAATGTGAAGGTGTGGGATGTGGCTTGGGAAGGTAGTGCGGGGGCGTGGGATGTTGCTAGTGTGGATAGTGTGGGGGTGGTCTGGGCTGGTGTGGATGACTGGAGAGAGAGACCAGCAGGGATGCCGTGCAATTTGTGAAAAAAATGTTGAACTCAGTTGCTACTGCTAGTGGGTCATCTAGAGTGGAGTTGCCCGACTTAAAGACTGGGGTGGGGGTTGGGAGGAGGGAATAAAAGAGATTTAAATACTTTCTAAAATTTGGTGGGGTTGTTTATATTTGATTGGAAAGTGGTTAAAAAGTAATTTGCTTTACCCTGGTGGATTAGCCTAGTGCATGCATTCTGAAGAGTGCAGTATTTTTGGTAGGCTAGGTAGGTGCTGGTAGCTTTATGGGCCTACCAAGCCTGGTCCATGGCTCTGAGGCTGGCCATGATGTTGGCAGAGATCCAAGACAGGTGTGCCCCCCTTACATGGATGTGTCTAAGAGGGGCATGGAAGTCCCAGATGGCGAGGAACTTTGTCTTGAAAAAATCCAGTGCAAGGTCTAGCGAGGAGGCATGAGAGATGGCAGACCAGTCGATATTTACAAGATCATTTAGCAGGCACACAAGGTCCAGGGATTTGAAGGATGTAGCCACCAGGGTTCTGGGGAGTAGGTAAAAGTTTATTTTTATACAGCTAGAAATGTTTTACATCATTGGGTCATAGACACATTTTCAAGATGGACCTGTTACATTTAGGTTTAAAAATGAACAAATAAACAAACAGTTTAAACAAACAGTTTAGTGTCACATCATACATTAAGAACATACATTAGTCAGCTAATAAATTAATCCACATTCTAACGTATAATTGACAACACAATACCCATTTAAGTTCAGGCTTTAACTTATAACTATATTTCTAGAATTTTAAGAAGAACCTCCACAAACATTCTTCTACAGGCTGACATAACCATCCAATAATAAATATATCATCCATTGCATATGCATTCCATTTTTAAGTCATAACTAATCAATCTCATAAAATGTTCAGTTTTTGAAGTTTGCTTCTTTTCTGCATCAATTGGGGCCCACAGTTTAATAACCTTCATTCCAAAGGTCATATCACCATATTTATTGTGTATTTTAGGCATGACATATTTATTTCCCCCCTCGCCTCTTAGGTAATAATAATGAATGTGTGTTTAATATGGAATTTTATCAACAAGGTACTTCGGACTTTGATTGTGTATCACCCCATGAATTTGTTTCAACCATTTTTGGTCCGTTGTTTGCTCTAAGTGGACCCATTTTAATGTCATGAACATTTCACAGTGGTGAGTATGGTAATCACAATTTAATATGAATCTAGCCATGTTGTTATAATGAACTTGAATGCCTCTTAAGTTTGACTTGCTGTTTTGTCTGCAGTTTTACCATCAGTGTGCTATAGCCCAGGACATTTAAATCCTGAAAGCAGAACTGTTTCCAGCTACAGTGTGGTGTGTGCCAGTGCTCCTACCTCAGAAGTAATTCTAACGCTAAACCCCTGCAGCTCCTGCTCTGTCCGGTAACCGGAGAAATGAAAGTTTAATTTGCTGCAGCGAGTGGGAGGAGAACTGAGACTAGCATCATTGAGGAGGAGGGGCAGTTCAGCATTAAAACCTTGCGCAGCTCACAGCATGAGTGCTGTGGTGCGAGCATGAGTGGCTCGAGCGCCACTCCAAAAAGAAAAACAAAATTGTAATTTGGCATTAACCATTGTAATTTAAAGTTTTAAGAGGAACTGTTCATTTTAGAATAGAGCAGAGAGAGAGAGATTGATCCTGGTTTGCTCTGGCACTTTGTGAGTGAAAATTATTAGTATAGTTTAATACTATCTTCAGAGGAAAAGACGCTTAAACACTTACCGCCATCTCAGGGCACCCAGGGTTATTGTTTCCTTCTATGTTTTAAATTTATTAGGTGTGAACATTTAATTTATGCAATTAATAGTTTATAAGTTACTGACATTGTCTAGGTTATAGGATAGAGCCACAATAGTAGTAGAGCTTTACTTTGGTTATTTTTATACTGAAAATGTTACTGTTAAAGTTTATAGGTTGTTTGATCCTGTGCCTCCTCCTGAGTGTTGCTGCCTCAAATAATCTTAGTACAACTAATAAGTTACAAGATAAATCATTAATAAATTGGTTGACTTTTTATAATCAACCATTAAAAAGCAATGATACTAAATTGAGGAGAAATTCTTTTCAGGCATACAGGAGGAGTTTAAACTCAGGGGTTGCTATAGATCTTTTAATCCTTACAGATTTAGTACTTCAGTTAAGAATTTTTCAGAAGCTTGTTGCATATTGTTGATATTGGGGTGAGACACTGAAATAAATCCTGGGCCTGATGTTTTGAATATGAAGTTTTTACATGATAATGCTAGAAATATAGGGGAAAAAAATTATATTTTGGTAACATTACTAGCTGAACACGATCCATGTGTTCTAGGATTGAGTGAAACTTGGCTGTCTGATAAACATTATAATTACAAATTTGGTACACATAATTATCAGGTATGGAGATCAGATAGAAAATCTAGAGGGGGTTAATGCTTTTCTTAAAACAAGTTCTTGGCCAATTGGAAATCTTGTTGCAGGGTAGTAATAAGAACATAGAATACCTGGTAGTAAATTTGGAACAGATTGGTTTAGTTGTTTCAGTGGTCTATTCACCTCCAAAAACAAATATATCACATTTAGAATCAATATTAACAAATATAGTGGATAAAGTCAGATGTAGGCCACTACTCCTGATGGGTGATTTAAACTGTGATTGGAAAAACTCACGGGGAAGACTTTAAAAGGATATAGTTTTGATATTAGGACTAAAACAACTTACAGTATAAAAACCAACCAGATTTACCTCTAATGAAACAAATGGGTCACTTTTGGATTTAATTTTGATCTCCACCCAAATTGAGATTGAAGCCTCAGGTACTTTATCTCCCTGCCTTGGTGATCACAATCCAGTTTGGGTTACTCTGCCATGGTCCCAGTTCCAAGATAGGCAACAAAATTATGCCTATCAATACCAAAATTGTACGAGAGATTTTAGAAAATTCTCTGAGATCTGATTTTTGGATAGTATAGACAAGGAGAAATGGGATCATTGCAGACATATCCCAGACATTGATGATGTGATTGAATACTTTATTCAAACTTCTGGAGAAATTTGTGATTTACACGCACCTAAAGTTAAAACTCCAATACAACCTCCTAGATTACCTTGGATTAATGATAGACTATTAAAACAAATTAGGATTAAAAATCGAGTTTGGAAGAAGGCATTAAAAACCAAGTTAGAAAAGGATTGGGTATCTTTTAAGGAAGTCAGAAACAAATGTAAAAGGTTAATTAAAATCTCCAAAAAGTCATATTACAAAAATAAAATTGATTCGAGTACAGACCCAAAACATTTTTGCAAAATAGTTAAACAACTAACCAAACCAGGAAGAAAATGTCATGAAGAAATAACAAGATTAAAGAATGGAGACATCTTTATAAAAGACCCAAAGGATATTTCCAATGTATTAAATGATTTATTGATCTTCTAAACTGTAAGATTCCATACAACCAAGAAATTGTACATCAAAAAATTATTTCTCTGCAAAATGGATTGCCTCCTTTTAGATTTAAAATTCTTTCAATCACAAGTGTTTATAAAGTATTACAAAAAATAAATATCTATAAAGCTTATGGTAGAGATGGCCTTGAAGGTAAGTTCCTGAAGTTAGCAGCATATCACGTAGCACCACTTATTACTTATTTATTTAATCGGAGCCTTCAAATTGGTAATTTTACATAATTTTGGAAAGAAAGTAGAGTAAAACAAATTTTCAAGGGGGGGAATGCAGAAGAAGTAAATAATTACAGACCCATAGCCTTGTTATCTCTATTGTCAAAAAGCCTGGAGAAACGTATTTCTGTTCAGGTCACGGATTATTGAAATAAATATAATAACCCCCTTCTAACCCCAAATCAATCTGGTTTTAGAAAACATTATTCTACTACCACAGCTCTTCTGGAGTTCAATAACTTGGTAAACAGGTCATTGGGTAACAACATGGAGACAGCAGCAATTTTTGTGGACCTTTCGAAGGCCTTTGACCTGATGAACCACCCCTTATTGATTGAAAGACTGCAAGGGCTAGGTATTAGTGATGGCCCCCTTGATTGGTTTAAATCTTACCTAAGTAATCATTCTCAGGTGGTAGAGATCCAGGGTTATTCATCTGAGAGTAGAGGAGTCACCAGGGGAGTCCCTCAGGGATCGATCCTAGGACCCCTTCTGTTCCTTATATTTATAAATGCCTTCCACCAGTGGCTGAGCATTCAGAAATTTGGCTTTATGCCGATGATACAGTAATTGTTGCATCAGGTCACTCTGACTATGAAGTACAAACAAATTTGCAGTCTGATTTCTTAAAAATTGAGGGGTGGTTCACCAGGTCAGGGCTGATTATGACTATAAAAAACCTAAGTGTTTGAAATTTCTATTAAAAACAACAAAAAAAAATGGTACCTCTTCTGAATTACAAATTCATACAATTAATTCAACTAAACTGGAACAGGTAACTGATTATAGTTACTTGGGAATAACCTTTGATGAGCAGTTGTCCTTTTCTCAACATATAATGTCCTTAGCAAAAAACGTAAATAAAAGAGTGGGAGCTCTAAGGAGAACCAGGGACTGTTTAACACTAACAGATAGGAAAAAATTAGCTGAACAATTAATTATTCCAGTATTAAGATATGATGAACTGATATATCGAAAAGCTAACAAAACACTTCTTGCTAGACTGGATAAAATCTATTTTAGAATGGCTAGATATGTACTTAAGGGGAATTATTGTACACATAATTGTCTATTGTTGAGTAAATTAAATTGATTGCCCTTGGACATAAATTATGTTTGCCAATGGTTAACATTAATTCATAAAATGAAATACTTGAGTCTTGACCATCCAATATCAAAATTATTATTTCCAGAGAATCCATATACCAAAAGGGTATTAACGAGGTCAGTACATTTAAACAAAATTACCATAGAAAAGCCACAAAATAAATATGTGGACAGGACTCTAATTCATCAAGCTGCTACTATTTGGAACTCACTTCCCCCTGATGTAAGGGAAACTGCAAACTACTCTACATTTGTTTATGCTATCAAAGATTCGAAGGCCCACATTTGTAATTGTTAGTTGCAGTTGTCATGTATTGTAAAGTTAGATCAATGTCTGCACTTTACCCCCCTGGTATTAATATAACAAAATTCTAAGGGGGCATGGATCATTAGAATGGGGAGAAATTTGGGAGGGGAAAATGTCTTTACAGAAAAAAGGATTGACAATGTTTTTTTATACCTTTGTTTACCTTGTTGCTATATTAGTAGCATTTATAAACCTACTGTACGTAAATGTCTACTTTGTGATATGTTGGATGTTTGTATGTACCGTGGTATATCTTAGATTGATGTGGTAACTGTAGTATGTGTTTTTAGAATATGATTACACAGGTCTGTCTTGTAAACTGGACCATTGGTTCAAATGACATGTATTACCTGTATAAAAATAAACTTTTACCTATCCTACCTACCTACAGTACCTACTTGCTAGCCATATCATAAATGTGGATTCCATATTAAATGCATGGGATGATCAACTGATTTATTATATCTTTTCTCATTTTCTGATTTAGACACTATTTTGATCTCTGGAAGGTCCCTAATTTGTTATTTGTTTTAAAAACAAGACTTTTTATGTGGGAATCAAATTTCAAATTTTGGTCCACAATAACCCCCAAATACCTATATGACTCAACTTGGTTTAGTGATTCATTTTTAGCCATTTTGATTAAAATCTTAGGAAAGGTATTTGTGGTTTTTCCATTACTCTGGAAAACCATAGTATTTTTTTTTATTATTTAAAACCAACCCTGACTGATATAACCATGTTTCCATTCTACTAAAGTCCTTTTGAAGACTTTTCTCCATTTCCTGTAGGGCATCACCATAAGCCAGTAGTACTGTATCATCTGCATACATTCTCAAAACTGTAGTCTCTGCTACTTTTGGGAGCTCACTCACATACATTATAAATAATAAGGGGCCCAAAAGTGAGCCTTGGGGGACTACTCTCCTTACAGGGACTGGCTTTGATGAAGTTTCGCCAATGTGTACTTGTTGGGCTCTTTCTGTCAGGTATGATTTAAATCAAGGAAGTGTTTCGTAATCTATACCTAAACCCATCATTCTTCCAAACAGTATTCTATGGTCTGTAGTACCAAATGTCTTGGAGATATCCATGAACACTGCACCCACCGACCTGCCCCCATCTAAATGGGAGGCGATGTTATCTACAATATTAGATCGGTGAGCGTTGTGTCCATGGAATGTCCTTTATGAAATCCTGCCTGGTAATAAGACAAGAGAGAATTTTCTTCTAAATAACTGCTCAGCTGTCTCTGGACCAATCTCTCCAAGACCTTCGATAGACCAGACAACAATGAGATCGGCCTGTAATTTGTTGGCTCCACAACGGAAGATCCCTTGTGTATCAGGACAATTTTTGCTTGTTTCCACAAGGTTGGAAACCTGTTTTCCATCAGGCTCTAGTTTAGGAGTCTGACTAATATTGGGGCAATTATCTCAAGGGAGTCTTTTAAAAACCTATTCTCTAACTGATCAAGTCTAGGAGCTTTATTTAAGTGGAGCTTCCTTAGTTCATTCTTAACCTCTCTATAAGAAATAACTTTAAACCTGAACTTTATTTTATTTGGTGGCCAATTTTCCCTTATATCAGCATCTGTGTAAATCTGTTGTGGAATATCTATATCAGATAATGAAACGAAATATTGTTTCAACCTCTCTGCAGAATCAAATGGTGGCAGCAAGGTGTCTCCCTCCCTGATCTGGATGGGATGCTTATTCACCACTGTTGTTTCAAAGGATTTAATCAAGTTCCAATATTGTCTGGGATCAGTACTTTGTTCAGCCTTGTTTTTATAATATTGTTTTCCGAAATTCTAATTTTAGTTTTAAGCTTATTTTGCTCATTTTTGTATTTTTCCCAATCCTTAGGATCCAATGTTTTATTAGCTTTTTTCCATAATTTATCTTTATATCTAATATTATGTTTTATTTTATCAGTAATCCAAGGTACATTTGTTTTTTTACATACACTAGTTTCAAAATGGGCAACTTTATCACAGGCCTGAACATACAATTTGGTGAATTCCTCAACAGTCCAATCCAAGTCAGGGATTAGGAACAACCTGACCCACCTGATTTTTCTTAATTCATACAGGAAGGCTTCTTTATTATATCTTTTAAAGTTTCGATGCCTTACTACTCTGGGACCTGAATTTATAGGAACTCCCCCTTTATCAATAACTTCACCTACACAGATAATAGAGGAATGGTCCCCAAATATGGGTTTGCTTCACAGTTGCTATCAAAATTTTAATTCCATCTGAGGTAAAAACAAGATCCAGAATGTTCCCTTCATTAGTGATATATGTTTTCCTAGTAAAAACTGCAATATTTTGATTCAGATTTAAAGGAATAAGACTAGTCCAGAGGGCATTACCTCTTAATTTATTCCATGCTGCATTGAAATCACCTACCAATAGTAGGTCCAATCCCATTGTATGCTGTTGTAGTAAATGAGCCAATTTATCAAATTCTGCTATTTTAACTTTTTTGGGGGGAATAAATTAATCCCAATACCATATTTAAATTTTTAATGTGTACCAACAAACATTCTATCATCCCAAATTCTCCTGAGTAAGCTATAGTAGTTTGGCCTAGTTCCCATTTTAGATATAGTAATAACCCACTTCCTCTCTTCCCTACCCTGTCTCTCCTATACATGGTGTATCCCTGTAGCTCAATTTCCCTGGGGTTCTGGATTTGTTTCAATATCCCCACCCATTAGTAAAACAAAGCAAATATTAGTTTGCAAGTCTGAGCTCTTAAAGTGCATATATATTTTTTACAATGATTCCCACCTGAAATGGAACCTCTAATGATAGAAAAGGAGTTCCTTCTTTTACACCCCATTTGTTGTGTTTTAGCCTCCTGAGATCCTCTCCACTGTTGTCTTAGATAAACTGCTGGGGGGGGGGCCTTTGGCCTGAAAACCTTCCTTATTGCAAATATAAAATGGCAGTTGCTTAGGGAGTCAGTCAGGAGGCCTGAGGAGATTATCTGATGAGGGTGAGAGGTGAGGGACCAGTCCAGAAGGGAGTGGTTTTGTGTTTTGGGGTTCAGGTGAGTGGGTTCAGTGATCAGCTGGGTCAGGTTTAGTGTGGCCACCTCCTGTTATATTTTGGAGCTGGTGGGGGTGAGCCATTTTAAGTTGAAGCTGCCTAGGATGTGCAGCTCCCCACCTGGGGCATGGGATTTGAGGACTGCAAGGTGGTCCTTTATAGAGGAAATGGGAAACGGGTGGAGGGGCGGGCACAGCAGATTACCAACTATGTAGATTGGGCTGGTGTGAGGAAGGGATATTTTAGACGGAGGCAGTTCCATGGTGTTAGCTTGTAGGGAGGAATTTATGTCAAAAGCTATACGACCACCCTTTTTACCACTATTTTGGTCATGGCAGAGTACTGTGTAGCCAGGGATAGAGATGTGTGCTTCCTTAATGTGTGGTTTTAGCCAGGTCTCAGATATGATAGGTATGTCTGTTTTTTTGGGTAGGGCAATTGGCTGGAGAAGCTCGATTTTGGGGAGGAGACTACAGATGTTTAGGTGGACCATGCGAAGGCCACGGGGTAGGTGTGGGGAGGGGGTTGGGCCTGGATTTGGTTTGACATCCCCTGCCATCAACAACAGCATGATTACTAGGAACTTGGATAGGGCTAGTCTGGGACCCCTGACCAGGAGTGGGGATTTGATTTGTGACACTGCTGCAGTCAGTGGTGGGAATCTCAAAGCAATTAAGTGGGCATAAAAGCTAGGGGGAAATAAGGACGGGCCAAGTGCTCAGGTACGAGGTATGGTGGTGGGAAGCAGGAGACAGGTGATGGTGCCAGAGTTTGGAGGAACGGAGGCAAGGGGAGTGTCATTTGAGGGTGTATTGGAGCTGATGGATAGATGGGAGGGGAGTAGGGCCACCAAGGAAATGCATAGGATAAGGACAAAGAAGATTAAAAGAGCCATGGTGTGAAGGGCTGAGTGATGGGGAGGAGTTGAAAATAGAAAAAGCAAAAGGAGTGGCGCAGGTAACGCTAACAAGGAGAGAATAGGTGCTTAGAGCTGGTCTTGTAAGTGAATTTGGTGAGATGTGACCTCTAGTGGCCAACAAAATAAGCTGCAGATGGTGGTTTAGGCAGAAAGGTCTCTGAGAGAAAGTTGCACCATGTAACCCTGAGCTACTGAGCTATATATCCAGTAGCTCACCAAGGGTGGTGACGGGACAAAACCTCCACTGCAGCAGCATCCGTTTGCTGACAAATTGCCTGCGACTGTAGATTTTGTACCCGAAACATGTGTCCAGCAGCTTGGGGGAGGACAGGTAGATATTTGGATTCATGCCCTTGTGATCACCACAGAGACCGCTGTGGAGAGAAGAGGACAGAAGTCAGGCCTGCCTATTTCAGGTAATGGCTGGGGTAGGTACTGGCAGTGGGAGGGAGAGTAATCTGAACTGGTGCAGACCTTACCCCAGTGCTACGCAGTGAGAAGTAGGTTTGGAAAATTAGCTTACACACAGCTGCTCTGTAGAATTTTATTAGCCTAAGTGTAAAAGTTTCAGTCCCAGGCTTTGTTTATAGGTCTAAACCCAGTGCTGACCTGACAGATTACTGAGGCATAGTGAAAATTACTTTTTAGCCTGGTACTCACGTAAAACTTTCAGTCCCAGTTTCTTTTATAGGTCTAACCAGTTTCATTCATGGGTCTAACCACGGTTCTGCCATGAGAAAAATATTCTTCGTATGCACTTACTAAGTTCATTTCTTTCTGAAAACTCAGACCAAACTTGCATCTGATTGGTCTTCCTTTGACAAAATCTTCTTGGAGTCTGGATCTGTGGAACCCAACACCCCTTCTGCTTAATGTGAACAAATTCCTCCAACCTGAGTTCGGGTGCTGCTAAACCCAACCCCCAGCTTCTTTTGAACCTTCTTTGTTATGTTGCAGTAACAGCTGGGTGCGCCTGACCCAGCCCATGCCTGATTCCTCCCACCCTACCCCCCATCTATAACCCCTCACCTTTTACCCCACCTTTCCACTAGCCCATTTCCAGCCTAGCGACGGATGATGGAATCCCACCTTTTCCCCTCTTTCTTTTCCCATTCCTCAACTATATCACCTAATTGCAAGACAAATGATGACATTCCTTCCATTGATAAATGAACCCCATCTGAGCGGTATGAACCTGGGTTATTATATGAAATATCCTTATATACAATGTACCACCCCTTTAACTTGAGCATTCATGTTGCTACTCTCCTATTCACCCGCTTCCTGGCTCTTTCTCCTCTTTGATATCCCTGGCATGCCACCAAACCATCCTGCATATGATCTCCGACCATTCTATCCTGGCCTTTGGCCATCACTGCTGTGTCACCCCAATGTTCCTCTGTATGTCTTTTAACAGAACCCCTCAAGGCCTTTCACCAAAATCATCCCCCCCCAAATGTATTGTGACCATATCCGGTTTCAGCCTTTTTAATTTTTGCTCTTCTGATGTCGGGATGATTTGATCCCATTTCATGCCCCAGACTCCTTTCCAATGTATTCTAGTTTCATCTGGATCCCACCCAAGTTGCTTTCCTCCTGGGTGTATGGAGGCCCATCATTCTGACCAATATGTGTAGGCATGCCTAATGATCCAGACTTGCCTCGTCCTGCCTTTTCCTGTTGAAAATAATGTCGACAATCATTACAACAACTTTCTCACATACCTTCTATAACAGATCTCCATCTACCCACTTTTTTAACCTCCTTATCCAACCCCCCTTGAGCTACTAACTCTGATGCTACACCTATTCTGAATGAGTGGGATGAAAAATTTCTGGTTTTTTTTCCAATAGCTGACATGCCCTTCTTTGAAATCCCTATTACTTGGTAACATGTGACTGGTCTCCCATCCTTGTGCACGAAGAACATCTTGCCGCCCCTCGGTCTTATATCCCAATATATTTTGAGAGCCCTTACGGCACATACCCCTTCAACTAGATGTCTTTCCAGCTTGACCTCTGTTCCCACACCCATTTGATTGGTCTTTGATGATCTCACCAAAATTACCACCCTCTCCATACCCCATTGAACCTCCTCCCACAGCAACCCCCATTTATATCATTCTTGCTTTTCACCACCACTTCGTCTGCTCTAAACATCCCTTTTGACATCACTAAGAAAATTGTCTTAAACAAACAGGCCTCATATTCTGAATTGCATATCTGTCCCGGAACCCCCAGTAAATTCTGGAGCGCCTGCCCTGCCACAGGTTTCCTACTATCCTCAGGTTGGCCTTGTAACTTCTGCCACCCCATTAACATGCGCCGTACCATCTTAAACTTATTCGGTTCCACCCAGCCCCTGATGTTACATGCCCACCCAATACTGGTTAGCTGCACTCCCACAGTTATACTTGCCATCCCTGACTCCCATTTTTCTACCATAAACTTTGCCACCTGATCCTGTGTCACTAGCTCACTTACCTTAAACCCTTCTCGCTGCCAGAACTCCTGGAAAGCATTCCATGCCCCCTTGTCAGCTCTTAGCGTGTTCACAGACCATGAGCTCCTAAACAGCCAGTGGGCTCCTTCCAGCCAATCTCCCACACTTGAGCTGGCACCCTTGTTCTTTGTAATGCAGCTTGTGGTTCCACAGACCTGCACTTGTCCAACTGAAGATGGGAGAGACTGTCAGCTATTTCGTTAATCCCTTCAATATGTTTTGCTTTAAATGACAGGTTTATCTTCAACCCAACTAACACCAGCTGCCACAGTACCCTGTTCGCCATTTCAGTGTACCCCCTTTGCCTGTTGATAACTTCCGCCACTGCTTTGTTATCACACCAGAAAACGATCTTCATATTTCTCAGCTGCGTTTCCCAAGCTAACATTGCCACCCATATAGGGAATATTACAATGAATGCAATGTCCTTCAAGAGTCCTGTGTCTCTCCACTCCTCTGGCCGCACTTCTGAAATCCATGCATCCTTAAAGTATGTCCCCATCCCTACTGCCCCTGAAGCATCTGTGTATAAATCCATGTTGTTATTACACAGCCATTCATCCTGCTAGAAAGTGACTCCATTGTACCCCTCCAGAAACTGCTCCCATACCTCCAAGTCCTGGTGTATCCCCTTTGTTATGTCTACCCAATGATGTGGGAAGCTTGCCTTGCCCATTGCCCTCACTAATCTGCTGGTAAATGCCCTGACCAATGCTACTGCCCTACATGTGACATTTAAATGCCCCAAGAGTTGCTGCACTGTCCTCAATGGCACCCTTCTCCTACTTCTGACCTGCAGCAGTAGCTCCCTTAATTTTAGCACTTTATCCTGTGGCAACCTGAATAACTTCTGCTCCGCATCCACCTCTACACCCAAAGATTCTAATTTTCTTTCAGGGCCTTCAGTCTTATCCTCTGCCAGTGGTACCCCCATAATAACACACATCTCCTTGAATTTCCTTAGCATCACTGATGTCCCCTCTTTACTCTGTCCTATTAATAAAAAATCATCCAGATAGTGTACCACTGGTTTATAGCCATATCTTTCCCCAAATACCCACTGCATCCATGTACTAAAAGCTTCAAATTTGGCACAAGCGGTTGAACATCCCATAGGCATCACTTTATCTAAGTAGTAACTCCCCTTGAAACAAAAAACTAACAAATCCCAATCCTCCAGCCTAACTGGTAACAGACGAAACGCTGACTCATTGTTGGTTTTTGCTAACCATGCCCCATCCACCTTGTTGATCAATTCCACTGCTTGATCCAGCGTCACATAGGACACAGTACAATGCTCCTCAGGAATGTGGTCATTCACTGATGCCCCTTCCAGGTATGATAAATGGTAAATTAACCTGAATTCACCCACTTGTTTCTTTGGCACCATCTCTAATGGTGACACCCTAAAGTTTCCCAATTGTGTCTCTGTAAATGGTCCTTCCACCCTGCCAGCCTTCAATTCTTTCTCAATCTTTCTATACACTACATCCTCCTTTTTTTTTATGGAGCCTAAATTCTTTGCCTTCATATTTCTCCGAACCCCTCAGTAGCCTAAATCAGAACCCCTCGGTAGCCTAACTCGAAACCCCTCTCAAAACCCTCTCTCAGCATCCTTCCCACTTGCCAACTGAAAACCCTCATTCTCAATTCACCCTTCCATCTGATTATTTCCCACTATATCCTGCCCGAAACCTCAGCGCCCTTGAACCCCCCTCCCTCTACGGCGTTGGTACACTCCCCCTCTTGCCGCCATGGCCCTCCAAAAGGGCTGCCCATTAAAACCTTGCTCCCCCTGCCTATCCCCCATTAATCTGCATCATGACACTGGAGGATGCCCCGAACATTTGGAACACACGTTTAAATTTACAGTTTGCCCACGTGCAAGATGCTTTATTATATCCTCAGCAAGTCTTCCCGTACTGGCTACTTCCCCATTGCTTGTTCCCTTCCCCACTCCCCCTACCTGTCCTGATAAAGTCCTGACCCATAATTCATATTGTGTGGAATCTCACCTTAGATCTCCTCTTTCCGCCATCCTCTGTCTGAATGCCTCATTGTATCTCAACCATCTGTAACCTAATTTCATCTTGTATACGTCTTTTATCATGGTTGAGTATGTCAGCAATGGAATAGCCACTTCTGGTTTCTTTTCCTGAAGGATGGAACTAAATACTGTGAAGCCTGCTTACCATGTATCAATATTTTTACCTTTGTAGATAGTTTCCTCTGCCATCTTAGCCACTAATGCTAGCTCCACCGCCATTTCAGTTTTTCCCACTGTTCCCTTCTGCTTGTATTTTTTCGCTGTATCCTTATCCACAAGTGAAAAAATATAAATATATTATCCTTACCATATTTTCTCTTTAATGGTTTGAGGTATGTCATCACCCAAAGTCATACCCGATATCCTGTCATTCCCTATCTTGATCCCACTACTCCCCCCCTTATCCACCATCTCACCCATTGCTGCCCCCTGAATCTCTTTAAATGCCTGCTCCATTCTATCTAAATCATTCTCCCCCATATCCCCTATAATACCCTCCAAATACTCCATCAAATCCCCATCCTGTGACAGGTCAACCTTATCCTTACCATTTCCAATTTCTGTATCTTCTGTGTCGGTCTGCGCTTCACCCCTATTCACCTCCTGTACTGGTCGCTTTCCTGCTAGGCTCTTCCCAGTCCTCCCAGTGGGGGTCTTCCTTTTCTTTGCCACTTTTTCCTCTTCCTCCTTCTTTCTTCTCGCAGTCTCTCTTAGCTCAGTCACTTTCTCCATCAGTCCTTTACCTGGTGTGTTCTTTGCTCTGGCTTTCTCTGGCTCCTTATCTGCCTCTTTTCTTTTTGCCATCTCCAGTATCTCATTCACCTTTGCCATCAACTCAGCTGCCTGCTCCATCATCTGAGCACTTGTTATTTCTCCTGTTGTCTTTGCTGCCATCCTAATACTTACTTCACATTAATATATAAAGGGGATACAGCACAATTTGTTAATCTCACATCACTACTATTCACTTCAATTCCCCCCTTCATTACTCTTATAATGATCCTACTCCTTTTAACACTATTAACCCCCCCATGCCTAGTGCCCCTCTGTCTATAATATTAACCCCTTTTGCTTTTCCTTTTTGTTTTTTATATCCTACAGCCCTTAACATACCAGTCTAAACCTATGGTAACTTTATTATTTATTTATTCTTTTATTTATTTTATTTTATATATATATTTTTTAATTTAAAACCATTTCTGCCCTTCAAATCTAGGCACGTGCAGCTTCATTCTAGATCAAAAACTGGAATGATGCCCCCCCCCACTCTGTGTACTATTTATTCCTTATAATGTAGTGTCCCTTTGGCCCTAGAACTACAAATATGGTCCTGGGCCTGTCCACTTGGGCCTGCTTTCAATCCGCAGAGCCGTAGAAAAACACATGCCTGGACTTTCCGTTTTCGCCCCAAAATCCAGTGCCTGCTTGCCCGGTGGACAATCTCTGTTTGTCCATTTTAAAATACTGCCTCCCTGCCTTGCATGCCATCTTTTACCGGCACTGACATCATCTGAACTACCCTTCCCATTGGCCCTCGCCAACTACCCATTGACCTCTATGCACCTCACGGCCTACCTATTCTTTCACCCTGTGTACTCTGGCCTTTCAACATGCTTCTGGGCCACACTCCACAGGATACTGGACCGCCGAACACTCAGGCTTCTCTGCTGGTACCTGCATGCTAGCCCCACCCGATCCATTACTGCTGCATCCTGCCTTTGAATTTTGGGGTTTTGTGCCAAACGCAGAGCTCTAAACCAACTGGTGTGACTTTCCTCACTTGTGCCTGCAAGGGACCCTGCAGCCACTGGGAACTCTGAAACCACAGGTAACTTAGGCAGATACATGTGTAACCCCCTACAAATGGGGGTTCCCAAAAGTCTTCCTTGGACTTGCCTAACTGCCCACTGCCAGGTCGGTGTTCTGTGTCCTATCAATTTAAAAGTGTTTGCATGGGAGTACCGTAAGCCTCCGTGCATATCTCTCTAAGAGCTGCCTATTTCATAGTGTACATAGATACATAGATACATAGACTGTGTCGGCAGATAATGGCCCTCCTAGTCTGCCCATTTGAGTTTGTAACTTCAGTTTATGTTTTTCTAGAACTCTGTTGCCCCTTACCCCTGACCTCCAGAATTCCTTTATGTCTATCCCATGCATTCTTAAATCCCATGATTGTTTCAGCCGCCACCACTTCCTCAGGCAGGGTGTTCCACTTGACCACCACCCGTTCTGTGAAGAAATTCTTCCTCACATTTCTTCGGAATCGTCCTCCCTCCAACTTCATCCCATGCCCTCTAGTCCTGGAATATTTTTTTCACTTAAAAATAGTGTATTCTTGCACCCTGTTCCTCCCTGTAAGATACTTGTATGTCTATATCATGTCCCCTCTCTCCCTCTTCTCCTCCAGGGTAGGGGCCGAGTAGTTTCAGGCTCGAGTCCTGCCTGGGCTGCTGTATTATCACTCGTAGCGGGAGCTCTACGAGGATCTGTAACTGTTTGTTGATTATCTGCTTTAATAGTAAAGATATTGTAGTTTGTCTAACCTGCCTTCATTTGCAGCATGGACATTTCTGTTAGTCTCCACCATCTTGGTTCTGGACTGCCTATTGGGACCAATCAGTACCTTTGGGGACCCTAAAATGGAATCTGTCCCCAGGGGTCTCATGGGAGTGAATTTCTGTAGGAAGTGTTTTTTTTGCCTTTTGGCACCTAAATGGCCCTGAAGGGGGAGCCCTTGCTTTTACAGACAGATGGATCAACCAACCGAACCTTTTTGGATCAGAAGGAAGTCCCAGTGTTGCCTGCAGCAGAAGTCAGTCTGGAGTTAGAGTTGAAAAAGTGAACAGCTCGAGAGATTCAAGCAGCTGCTCCTGTGTTGTGCACAAGGGAAATCGGTGGGAAGGCTGTGTTGGGCCTGTCTGCTACCATCTTCCAAAGTGAAGAGACCTTTAGCCTGAGATCCGACTTCATCCAAAATTGCAGCTTTTGTGATTGGATCCTGAACTGTGATGAACTGAATTTCTCATGAAGTGGACCAAAGATTTGTCTCGATGTGATTGGTCTGTTAGGACTTGACACTGTCGCAGAGTTATGGTTTGTGCAGAGACACTGTGAATTGCAACCGGACTGCCATCCGAACTGTGTTATTTACTTGCTTTACTATAAGTGTGCTGATTGTGGATTATGGGTTGTGATTTGGTTCCCCACCTTGCTTAATGTGTGATGCTTGCTGGAAGTTGCATCCAGCACTTACTGGACTGAATCCACATTCATCTCCAACTGGTCTGGGCCTCAACACCCTGGCCCAGACAACTGCTCATGCTGCAGAGAACCAAACGACGAGAGACCCACCTGGGGATTCGACTCCCTGCTCAACATCAATGAACAGAATCGGCACCCTATGCTTTGTGTGGGCCCTGCTTCTCCTAGCAATCCAGCACTTCATCCTGAGGTCTCCATTTGGCCCATCCTGCATCCTGTACTGGGCAGCGTGAGTAAACACCAGGGCAGCTCCCTGCAACAAAGCTCAAATCAAAGTGCGTCAACTGATTTAATTGTTGTTACTAATCATTTGGGACTGAGCCATCCAGCTCCGGATTACAAATTGTGGGCTAAAGTGCATGCATGTTTTCTTTCCATCACAGGGCCCCAACCAACTGCAACACTGGCCTACCCCGGGCAATGCTTCAGGCAAGCCATAGTTCTGACTGGGTATGGGTACCCAGAGTGTGTGTGACTGTGTTACAGGGACCTTGGAAAGCATGCCTTATAACCCGAATTATTTAGATCTTGAATCAACCACTAGATTTTGCCCCTCTCCTTGTTACTGCCCCTTGAATAAATCAGATCTAAATCTTTTTGCATTTAAACTGGTTGTGGTGTACCTCTGCACGAACAGCATTGAAATACTGTTGGTTGTTTTGCTAGATCTCATTTTACAGGGGGTCTCCAGGGCCGAGCCAGCTGATCCAGCCCTGGTGGTAACTGCAACAAGTGTGGGGTTAAAACTGCTGTCAGGTATTAATTGCAATTGTGTACTCTGTGAACCATTTAGGCCGCTAGAGGGAAAAGAGCGGCGTAATAGTGTCCCGGAGGGTGCAACAAGTAACCCTGTCCTCTGGGTGGAGGCACCCGTTTTCAGTACCCAGGTCCCTTAACCTGCACTTGGTCATGCAGGCAGGGGTAGTATCCCTTGGGATAGCACAACCTAGGGATTACACACATCTCAATTTCTTTATTCCTTTTAACCTTGCCATTTTATTCTCTGCCTGCTACTGCACCAACTACGATCCCTCTAGCCCAAACTACCAATACAATGCCTTAGCTTCCTAAGCACCTACATGTTAGGCCACATGGCTTATTGCTGGCCCAGTGAAAACTAATAACCGCCATCACACAGCACAACACATTTACTAACGCTGCTGAAAGGGGTTGAAATGTGCCCTCAGTCCATAATTTATCCTTAAAATGGCTCAACGCTGTCTGCCCTAAGGCCACCATTACCCTTACACGTTCTTTATACAAAACCTACTAAGCCCTTAACATTCTGCATCCCATATATTTATAAAACCATCCAAATCACCAACCATCCATCTTTGCATATTTTCTACCAAGCAAACAATAACCCCCCTCTACCTTACCTAAAATCCTTTGTCCATACAACTGATAAAACCTGAAGCTGCCAATCGATGTGCTGAGATCCCTATAATCTCGATGAGTCCCAGCAAAAGAAGTGGGATCTGTGTTCTACTTTACTTTTTATACCCCCTCAGGACCTCTTGGAAGAACACCTATATGCCACTCCCCTTGCCCAATCCCTGAGCCAAGTGCCCACCTTGTCATTTGACTTACCTGTTTATGTTATGGCCCCTCCCCTCTACTTACCCTGTTGGCATCATAATCCTCCCCTCCAACTGACCTCCTCCCCTTTCTTTGAGTCTAGCTTACCCTCCCCACCCCATAGCTAGCCAATCCACACTCTCCCCATCAAGTTCCTGGGAACCCCTGACAATTCAGGTTGCCTTTAAGTGGCAACCACATTTGTCCACCCATGGTCTAATCTGCCACTGGATACCTCGTATCCTTGGCAACCAGTAGCCTCAGTTGTGACCTCACGGTTACCCTGGAAGTGAAGGGTCACGGTCGGCATCCAACTAGGCAGTCCTTCTCTGCAACAACAGAAACAAACAGGTTTTAAACAGCAGGGACAGGTAAAAAAGATAACCACTGAAGGTAAATGAATGAACAAAGAGGACTGAGGAGCAGAAATAAATCCAGCTGTTGTATTTTGTGAACAAAAATTGAGTCACTTGTAAGGAACAAGATTGTTAAAATGTAGCATGTTAATGTAGTGTTCTTTGTTTCTGGAAAAATAGATGTGTTTAAAATGTGAACACACACTGGAGAAGCTGTAGATTGCTTTGTGTTTAGTGCCTGTACTGGCACACCTGAGGGGGATGTATCGAATGTATCTGCGTCTCAAAAAATTAACTCGAAACAGATTGTCTTCTTTATCTTTAGAATGGAAACCTGCTGTTGTCAGCAGGTTTTAAGTTTCATGCAATGTACTTGCATTACTACTGTGAATGTAATTTGTTTAGTATTTATCAATTTAATTTAGTAGAAGAATGAGAACTGGTGGGAAAACAACTATACATATAGTTGAGCCAAAGTTTCTTAGAGTACTATAGTGCGCGCTGAAGTTCAATGAACACAGGTTGTTGTGCATGTGCAGAAAACTCCCGTGAACAGTGCCGTGTTCTACTAACAGACTTTTAAATAGTGTGGTGAACGTGCAGTGATTGCTGTTCACCTCCACTATTTAAAAAGTCAGTTCGGTATCTGGAAAGGTTCCTTTTCTCTACTGTGCTCCTAAGACGTCTGCAGGGCTACACTCACTGCAGCCATAAAAAGAAGGGGCTGTAAGAATCTGCCTTGATTTTAGGAAACTTAATAAAGTGTCTGAATTTGACAGTTATCCTATGTCCAGGATAACTGATTTAGTGGGCAGATTAGGAATAGACAAATACATCAGTACCCTCGATCACATCAATGGTTACTGGCATATTCCCCTAGCTAAAGAATCCAGAGACAAAACTGCATTTGCCACTCCTATGGATTCTATCAGTTCACTACCATGCTGTTTAGTTTACTTGTTGCCATCTGCTACATTCCAGTGGTACATGGATGTAATTTTAGCTGCTCACACTGGTTATTGTACTGCTTACCTGGATGATATTGTGGTGTATAGTCCAGACTGGAAAAGTCACCTGGAACACCTACAAGCAGTTATCAAATCTATCAAAAAGACAGGCCTGACCATTAATCCTACCAAGTGTGCATTGGGCATGCAGGAAACCAAATAGTTGAGATATGTTTTGGGAAATGGAGAAGTAAAGCCAGAGATTTCTAAGATAGAAACTGCAGCTAACAGTCATGTCCTTAAAACAGAGAAACATGTCAGGTAATTTTTATGGCTGGCTGGTTACTATCAGAGGTTCATTCCCAGCTTTGCCCAATTAGCTACCCCCCTCACAGAACTCATAAAGAGATGGTATGTATGAACATACGAAATTTGCCAGCAGATAAAGGCCTAGTGGTCTATCAAGTCTGTTCAAATGTGCAGCTAGCATCCCTTATTCTGCAGCTTCCCCTCCCTCCCACCTTTCCCCTATCTTGACCCTCCCTCTTGCACTGTCCCAGCCTCTTTTGAAGCAGTCCACTGTTCTACTGGATACCGCTTCCACCGGTAATGCATTCCACCCACCTACCACCTTCTCTGTAAAAAAGTGTCTCCTCATCTCCCTCCTGAACCTTCCTCCCTCCCTCCAGTCTCATATCGTGGCCCTGGGTGTCCCTCCCCCTCCCTTACTTTGAACAGCCCTCCATATCTGTCCTGTTTATTCCTTTCATGTACTTAAAGGATTCAGTCACATCCCCTGTCCCTCCTCTCCTCCAGTGAGTACATGTTCAACTCCTCAGCCTCCTCCTGTATGGTAAGTCCCCCAACCCCTTGATCATTTTTGTCACCCTGAGCTGCACCCCCTCCAGTAACTTAATGTCCCTCTTCATATACGGGCACCAGTACTGCATGCAGCACTCCAGGTGTGGTCTAACTAATGATCTATACAGTGGCAGAATCACCTCCCTCCTCCTCGAGCATATACCCCTTGTAATACAACCTAACATTTTGTTGGCCTTTGCAGCTGCCTTCCTACATTGCGCCGAGTTGTTCATTGACCCCATAATGAGCACCCTCAGATCCTTCTCCTCATTTGTCTCGGCTAGCTGCACTCCCTCCAGCTGGTAACTCCTCCTTGGGTTTTTCACCCCAAAATGCAGCACCTTGCACTTTTTGGCATTGATCCCCAGTTGCTAAGTGTCTGACCAGGTTTCCAGCTTTACCAGATCATCGTAGAACCCCTTTCATCCCCGTCCCTTAGGTCATCCACCACCGCTCCCATCTTGGTGTCTTCAGCAAACAGACTGGTCTTACTCTTTATTCCCAATGACATGTCTGCAATCAATATCCCAAACAACTCTGGTCCCAACACTGAGCCCTGTGGAACACCACTCGTCATTACCCCTGGGGATGAGAGCTGCCCATCCACCACCACCCTCTGTTGCCTTCCCTGAAGCCAGTTCCCTACCCATATCACCAGCTTTGCACCCACCCCAGTGCCTTCTAACTTACTTCCCAACCTCCCTTGTGGCATCGAGTCAAATGTCTTACTGAAGTCCAGGTACAGGACATCCACTGCATGGCCCCATCCAATTGCCTAGTTACCCAGTCATAGAACTCTACCAGGTTGGTTTGGCAGGATCTCCCACTTACAAAGCCATGCTGTCTGCTGTCCTGTAGTCCTTTGGCCTACAGGAGAGCCACTAGCCTCTCCTTCAGGATAGCCTCCATCAGCTTACTCATGATGGATGTGAGGCTCACCGGTCTGTAGTTCCCCAGTTCATCCAAGGAGCTGCTTTTGTGGAGGGGCACCACATGAGCCATCCTCCAATCCTGGGGTACACACTCTGAGTGTAGTTTAAATAGGTCTGCCAAAGGTCCCATTAGTACATCTGCCAGCTCTTTCAGTACCATCTGGGCCTGGCACCTTGTCCACCTTCAGTGCCCTCAAACCCTCCAGAACCCTGCCCTCCATGATTTCCTTGTCCATCACCCCCCTGTTTCTGCCCTCCTTCCCCCCTTGGGTATCACCCCACTCTTCTCCTTAGTAAATGCCCCTCTCCTTCCTAATCCTTACTATATGGTCCTTGCAGTTCCTTTTCTCCCTGATGTACCTGAATAAGTCATTCTCCCTGTTCTTAATGCCCTGCATCAGTCTGAGCTCAGTAGACACCTTAGCTGTCCTTATTGCCCTTGTCACCTCCTTAAATTCCTTCAGGTACTCCTCCCTGTCCTCACCCCCACCCTCATTTTTTTGTACCTCCTAAAGGCAGCTTTTTTTTCCCTCCCTTATCTTTTCATTGACTTCCTTGCTCACTCAGTTAGGTTTCTTTGCCCTAGTCTTATTGCTCTGGGCCTCGCTGCAGGTTCTGGTTGCCTCCCCTATCCCCAGCTTTATGAGCTCCCACCTCTGGTTAGTGCTCATACTAGGTTGAATTCTGACCAGGTACCCTATTACCACTTCCCCTATCCTCCCAGAGTCAGCCCTCCTGAAGTCCATCACCCTTATGCCAGATTCCACTCCTTCCTTACCCATATCCAGAGTGCACCAGACTGAGTGGTGGTTACTTCCCGCCAGCGGTTCTTCCACCAAGAGTTCCCTCACAGACTCTCCATTTGCCAGCATGAGGTCAAGGGTATTCCCTAACCTGGTTGGTTCACTGATCATTTGCATCAGGAAGCTGTCCTGGAAGGGATCCAGCAGTACCTGCTCCCTTCTATTCCTGGTTGTTAGGGTACTCCAGTTCACTCCTGGCATGTTGAAGTCCCCCACAATCACCACATTACCCTTCTTGCAGGTCCTCCTGATCTGTCCTGCTAGTTCCCTGTCTTAACTCCTCTGTCTGAGAGAGCAGCCTGTACACCGCTCCCATCCTGAGAGTCCTATTCTTGGAATCCGGGATTTGCATCCATAGTGACTCCGTACTACCCTCATCCCCTTCCTCCCATACACACTTCAATCCTTCCCTCACATATAGTGCCACACCCCCATTTCCCAATCACTCTATCCCTACAAAATATCCTGTACCCTGGTATCAACAAGTCCTAGTCTTTGTATTGGGTGGCCCATGTTTTGTTGATGGCTGCAATGTCCATCTCCCCCTCTGCCATGAGAGTCTGTAGCTCTGTAGTTTTCTTCCAAGGCTCCTAGCATTCAGGGTGACCACCTGCCACTCCTTCCCCTTCCCCTTCTGCCCTCCTTTAGAAACATAGAAACATAGACATTGATACCAGATAAGGACCGCAAAGCCCATCCAGTCTGCCTATTTTTTCTACCTTATGAATGTGCCATTGGTCTTTACTCTGTCAATGCCTGTCTATTCATACTCATCTGTATTGCTCCCTTATGCCTATCCCATGCCTGTTTGAAGCCCTGCACTGTATTCATATCCACCACTTCCTGAGGTAGGCCGTTCCATGCATCCACCCTTTCTGTGAAAAAGAACTTCCTCACATTACCCCTTAATTGGCCTCCCTCTAATTTCATGCTGTGTCCTCTTGTCCTACTACTTTTCTTAAATTGAAACATGTTAGACTCTTTCACCTTGTTAATGCCCTTAAGATGTTTGAATGTTTTGATCACATCACCTCACTCCCTCCTTTGCTCTAGGGTATACATATTGAGCTCTGTTAATCTGTCCTCATATGTTTTCTGATGCAGTCCCTGCACCATTTTGGTTGCCCTTCTCTGGACTGCCTCCATTTTGTTAATGTCCTTGTGCAGGTGCAGCCTCCAGTACTAGGTAAAGGTAGGCAAACATTTATTTTTGTACAGGTAATACATGTCATTTGGACCAATAGTCCAGTTTACAAGACAGACCTGTGTAATCTCTATCTAAAAATACAGACAATAGTTACAACATCAAACTAGGATAAGCCGTAATACATACAAACTTCCAATATAACACAAACATTAACACTTATACATAAAGTTATAAATGTTGCTAATATAGCAACAATATTAACAATAATATAAAAAACTCTCTTCAAACCTTCATAAGGTGCAAAGATTAATCAAACTTTTCAATACATGAAAATGGCAATTAACAATTACAAATATGGGCCTTCAAATCTCTTATAGTATGAACAAATATGGAATAATTTACGATTTCCCTTGCGTCAGGGGGAAGTGAATTCCAAATAATGGCAGCTTGGTGAATTAAAATCCTGTCCACATATTTTTTTTGTAACTTTTCCATAGTAATCTTATTTAAATGTACTGACCTCATTAATACCTTTTTAGTATGTTGGTTTGCTGGGAATAGTAATTTTGAAATTGGATGATTAAGACACAAATATTTCATTTTGTGAATTAATGCTAACCATTGACAGATGTAGTTTGTGTCCAAAAGCAACCAATTTACTTTACTTAACAATAAATAATGATGTGTACGATCATTTCCCTTAAGTACATACCTAGCCACTCTAAAATAAATGTTATCCAGTCTGGCAAGGAGTGTTTTTATTGGCTTTTCTGTATATCAATTCACCATATCTTAATAATGGAATAATTAACTGTTCAGTTAATTTCTTCCTGTCTGTTAATATTAAACATTTTGTGGTTCTCCTTAAAGCCCCCACCCTTTAGTTCACTTTTTTTGCTAAGGCCATGATATGTTGAAAAAAAGATATCTGCTCATCAAAGGTTACTCCCAAACAACTATAATCCATTACCTATCCCAATTTAATCAAATTAGTTGTATTGATTTGTATTTTGGAAGAAATATCATTTTTTTTGTGTTTAATAAAAATTTCATGCACTTCATTTTTTGTGTGTTCATGATCAGCCTTGACCTGGTGAACCACCACTCAATTTTTAAAAAATAAGACTGCAAGTTTGTTTGCAACTCGTAAACAGAGTGGCATGATGCAACAATTACTGTATCATCAGCATATAGCCAGATTTCTGAATGCTCAGCCACTGAAGAAGGTCATTTATGAAAATAAGAAACAGAAGAGGTCCCAGGATCGATCCCTGAGAGACTCCCCTGCTCTCAGATAAATAACCCTGGACCTCCACCACCAGAGAACGATTGCTCAAAAAAGATTTAAACCAGCAAAGAGGACCGTCACTAATACCTAGCCCTTGCAGTCTCTCAATCAATAAGGGGTGGTCCACCAGGTCAAAGGCCTTCGAGAGGTCTACAAAAATTACTGCTGTCTCCATGCCATTTCCCAATGACCTGCTTACCGGGTCATTAAACTCTAAAAGGGCTGTAGTAGTAGAAAAATCCTTTCTAAAACCAGATTAGTTTGGGGTTAGGAGATTATATTTATTTAAATAATCCATGACCTGAACAGAAATAAGTTTCTCCAGACTTTTTGACAATAAAGATAGCAGGGCTATGGGCCTATTATTATTAACTTCTACTACATTTCCCCCCTTATAAATTGGTTTTACCCTACTTTCTTTCCAAGATGATGGAATGTGACAAATTTGAAGGCTCCAATTAAATAAATAAGAAATAACTGGTACTATATGATATGCTGCTAACTTCAGGAACCTACCTTCAAGACCATCCCTACCAGAGGCCTTGTGAATGTTTATTTTTTGTAATACTTTATAAACACTAGTGATTGTAAGATTTTTAAATCTAAAAGGAGGCAATCCATCTTGAAAAGAATTGATTTTTTGATGTACAGTTTCTTGCTTATAAGGGATCTTACAGTTTGGAAGGTCAATGAAGAAGTCATTTAATACATTTGAAATATCCTTTGGATCTTCAATAGAGATATCTCCATTTTTTAACCTTGTTATTTCTTCATGAGTTTTTCCTCCCAGATTAGTTAGCTGTTTAACTACTTTCCAAAAATGTTTTGGGTCTGTACTCAGTTCAATTTTATTTTTATAATAGGACTTTTTAGAAATTTTAATTAACCTTTTGCATTTATTTCTAGCTGCCTTAAAAAGTACCCAATCCTTCTCTAATTTGGATTTCAGTGCTTCTTTCCAGATTCTATTTTTAATCCAAATTTGTTTTAATAGTCTATCATTAATCCAAGGCAATCTAGAGTCTTTTTTCAACGTTTTAACTTTAGGTATGTGCAAATCACAGATTTCTCCAAAGGTCTGCATAAAATATTAAATCGCAAAATCAATATCTGGGATAAGCCTGCAGCAGTCCCAGTTCTCCTTTCCCATACTGTCCAAAAATCGGATCTCACACAGTACTCCAGATGGGGCCTAACCAGTGTCTTGTAAAGAGGAATTATTACCTCCCTCTTATGACTTGCAATACCCCTACTAATACACCCCAACATCCCTCTAGCCTTGCCTACTGCTTTAGCAGACTGCTTGGATGATTTCAAATCATCTGTAATGATGATGACCAAGTGTCTCAGCTAGTACTTGCCCTTTGTCACTGTTATAGGGGTTAAGCTCATATGGCTTCCTATCCTGTGGTCTCTGCATGTCCCTTGCTCACTTGCCTCCCCCTGCTCCTAGTTTAATTTCCAAACTTCCTCTATCTACTCCTCCATCCTCTGTTTCAACACTTTCTTTTCCTCCTCGCTCAAGTGTAGTCTATCCTTGGCATAGAGACTATTCTCCTCCCAGGTCTCCCCCACCAGCCCACACCCATTATCATGACACCATGTTCTTAGCCATTCATTAAAATCCTTTATTCTCAGCTTTTTTGCTGTGCTTGCACTGGGAGCTGGAAGTATCTCTGAGAAAGTTACTGATCTTCCTGTCCCCTCACATAATTGTCCTAGTTCCTCAAACCTCCTCCACACTATATCTACTGTCCTGTCAGACAGATCATTCATCCCCAAATGTAAAATTAAATGAGGCATCTCCCTACCCCTTCTAGCATATTTTAGAACAGTTTGTCCTGCCCTTTCTGCTGTCATTCCTGGCATGGCCTCCACCCAAATCAAACTATGCTTTTCCCCTTTGCTACCCCACCTGACTCCTCTTAGTATTGAGTCCCCCAGCACTAATATTCCACCCTGGTTACTAACTGCTTGCTTCCCTTCCTCCCCACCTCTCACTCCCAGCTCCTCTTTTCCTCCTGCACAGTAGTTCCCCCTTCTGTCCCTGTTGTATTTCCCCAGTAAAATGCCCCCTCCAGTTTCATCCAGACTCCTATCAGATTACTCCTCCATTTCATTACCTCCCTCCTCCTCCTTTCCCTCTAGTACAGCAAAATGATTTTCTGAAGACCCTTCCTCAATGCCCGCTTCCTCTCTTCTCATTGTAGCCCATTCCCTCCTTTCGACTCCATGACTGTTGCCACTCCTCCTCCTCCTCCTCCCCTTACCAGTCCCTTTCTCCTACGTCCTGTTGTCTTTTTTCCCCTTGACCTGGTTTGCCGTGACACCATTCTTCTTGGCCTGGGCCCCCCTGTCTCTGCTTCCTTCTTCTGACCCTCTCCTCCCCCCTGTTGGCCTAAATTGCCCTCCCTCATCTCCCTTCCCCTCCTCCCTCCCTCCAATGTTGGGCTATAACCTCCTCTAGTCTGCCTTGCCTATCTTAGTTCCTCCTGTAGACCCTCAATCTCCTTTTTAAGTTTCTCTATTTGGTTGCACACTAAACATTCCCCTACCCTCCACGCAAGTTTTAGAAAGATTGGCTCACTGCAGTTGTTGCAGCATACCACCCTACCCATTGCTCTCATTGCCCACCAGTGACCCATCACCCTTCCAGATGAAGGATACCCAATGCTCCCCAAAGTCACCCCTCTATCATTGCAAAACATTCTTCTCCTTTTCTCAATTTCCCTTACCCTCATTGTTATACTCTAGATAGATTGAGCAGCTCCCTTTTAAGTTCATATCCCTCCTTTCCACACCCAAGAAGAAACTGTAAGCAACTATTGCACAGCCTCCTTTTAATTCCTACCCCTCCTTTCCACAATGCAAACACCAATGCAAACAGGTAAAAATGAAAGTTCCTTGTGTTGCAGTTACTTCCCTTCCATGGAGATAGCAGTCACCTCTTCATTCACTGCTGTTCCTTTCCTGGATGTCTGCTTCTTCTATGACAGGTGCATGCCCTTTGCCCTTTGGGGAAAGTGATGTCAGTACCCCTCATACAAAGGAAATTATATACCTGGGGTAGGTGGGGTGAGGGGCAATCAGGTAGCTGAGGCCCCTGACCAGACAATTAGCACCCTTCCCCCACTATGCACTAAACTTTGCAGCTAGTGAAGACAACAAAAAACAAGCACAACTCCACTAAAAGCACAGACAATAGGTTTGATACCAGAAGAAACAGGTCTCCAATTCGAACAGTCTCACCAACAATACAGAACATCAAAATAGGCTTGAAATTAGAAGATATAGGTTTCCAATTCAAAGAAACAGCCCCACTAGAACAGCCCCAATAAAAGCACACCAAAATAGGTTTGAAGTCAGAAGAATCAGAAGAAACAGGCTTCCAATTTATAGAGATGACAGCCTCACTTAAAGCACACCAAAATAAGTTTCAAAGTTTCAACAACTCCCAAACAGATCTGTGCTAGCCCCTTTTAAGAAGTAAGAAAAACTCAGCCTGCTACCAAGTGAAACAAGACAAATCATCCCATTTACTGTACACCAAAATAGGTTTAAAAATCCCAACAGCCCCAAAACATTGCCAAGACAGAAGCAGAGCATTTACTTAACTTACAAAAGACTTTAGAGAGATTGCAACAGGGTGGATTCAGACTCAGGAGAGAAACATTTCTATTTTCTTAACCAAGTGTCACGTACTTAGGTCACACTATTAACAAAGATGGAATTCGTCCTAATGATGAAAAGGTGGAAGCCATTGTGCACATGCCTGAACTGTAGAATGTTTTACAGTTGCACTCATTCTTGGGTATGGTGCACTACTATAACTGTGTCATACCTGGCTTTGCCACTAAATGTGCTATTCTGAATGAACTGTTACATAAGGGTACTTCGTGGAAGTGGACCAAGGGCCACAGTAATGCTGTTCAAGCCATCAAACTCTTTCTAACCGATGTGAATAATTTAACTCATTATGACCCTAACTTACCTATCACATTGGCCTGTGATGCTAGTCCGGTGGGTATAGGAGCTGTCCTTTTCCATACAGATCCAGAAGGAGTGGAGAAGCCGATAGCCCATGCATCACGCAAACTCACTGCAGCTGAAAGGAATTATGCCCAGATTCAGAGAGAGGTATTAGCGATTGTGTTTGGAGTCCAGAAATGTTGCCCATACTTGCTAGGTCGCACGTTTCACCTGAAGATGGATCACAAGCCACTAGTGACAATTTTCAGTCCAGAAAAAGAATTCCAGAGACAGCCGCTAGCCAACTTCAATGATGGGCATTCATTTTGTCTGCCTATAGTTTTGAGGTTACATACCAACCAACGGACCAGCACAGAAATGCAGATGCTTTGTCGCGGTTACCAATATCCAGAGAAATGGACTTTGATGTGGGACTTAAAGAGGAGCCATTAGTATGCCAGGTGGGGCCAGATAGTTTTCCAGTGCAATTCAAAGATATGGAGGACTCTACTGTTGTGTGTACAATGGAGCTAAAACAGTTAGATCAGCTTCCAGTACTAGCCAATGACATTGCAAAAGCAACTAATCAAGATGTAATTTTGAAACAGGTGCATCAGTATACGCCTGAGGGTTGACCGCAAGGCACTATTTGTTGAACTGCACTACAACCCTAACTATACAAAGAGACAGCAGTTGTCCACTGCTGAGGCATGTCTTCTGTGTGGATTGTGTGTCATAGTACCCCAATGTTATCACTCAAATGTGTTGACTCTTTTGCATGTGGGCCATCCAGGCATTGCTAAAATGAAATCCCTGGCCAGACTTCATGTATGGTGGCCTTCTATTGACAGAGACATATACCAGGTTGTGCAAAGATGTGAAGGTTGTGCTGTATCGATGGGAAATCCAGCAAGAACTCTAGTTCACCATTGGGAACGACCTGACAAACCCTGGCAAAGGTTGCATATTGATTTTGCAGGACCTTATTTAAATTCCATGTGGTTACTCTTAACTAAAGCATATAGTAAATGGGCAGAAATTCATCAAATGTCTTTGATAACTGCTGAGAGTACTATCAAAGTGCTGAAATCTATCTTTGCTACCCACTGTTTTCTGCAAGTGACTGTCTCGGATAATGGACCACAGTTCACGTTTGTTGAATTCTAAGCATTTTGCCAGCAACGTGGTATCCACCATATTTTCTCGCCTTCCTAACATCCAAGTTTGAATGGTGAAGCAGAACACCTGGTTCAGACTTTTAAAAAGAGTATGGACAAAGCTAATCCTATTACACCGATGGCAATACAAATAGCCCTTTTGAGCTTTCTTGCGATGTATCAAACAACACCACATTATGTCACTGGAATATCCCCTGCAGAATTGTTGCTTGGACATCAGATTCAAACTCAATTGGACCTTCTTCACCCTCTGAGCTGTAAGTCAGTAACTGAAATGCTTCCTAAGACCAGATCCTTCAAACCCAATGATCTCATGTGGGTTAGGATATATACAGTCCCGAAGAGATGGCTAGAAGGCGTGGTGGAAAAAAGTTCGGAAATGTTGTTCAACTGACTAACCAGAGGAGAGTGAAAAAACGCGTGGACCAATTACATACTAGAACTGAGACAGAACAAATAAGGGATACCCAGAATCAGGGTAGTTATCCAGCATTAATAGTTCCAGAACAAGAACAGGAACTGATAGTGGAACCACAGCATTTGAAACAAGATGTGGCTGACGCTAACCAGATTCCAGAGCAGCAGCCTCCAGTCTTACTACATCATTCAGAATGTATAAGATGTCCACCAAAGAGAATGGACTTGCAAAGATATAGCCTAATGACATAGACTAACTAAAGGGACATTGAAGTAATAACTTTAATAGCTTCATACTGTTTTCTTAATTATTTACTTATGTACTTTCAAGCTAAGTGAGGAGGGATTGTTATGTATAGTGCAGCTTTAAGAAATATTAGACAGTACAGCTTTAAGAAATGTACTTCCTGCGAGCCTGTGAATCTTCCTGTGTGTGTTGAGATAAGGTTTCCTCTTATAACTGAGCTGAATAGAAACAAACATAGAAGGCCTAGATTTCTGTGTGATGTGTTTCCTTACTACCAAGACCTTGATGTGTTAAAGGTACTTATTTTCGGCCACCAAATACAACACCTTCCCCTTCTAGTTTCTTCCTACCTGAATAATATGAAATGGTGCACAGAGTGCGATGAAGCTCTTCAGGTCATCAGTGTGCACTCACACTACTGTTCTGTCCTCCGCTCCCGGCCCCCCTACTCCCTCTTGCCTAAATTTGATCTCTCCCACTAGTCTCCCTCAAGTCCCCTCCTCCTCCTCCTCCTCCTCCTCTAAGCATCTCCACATCCTGGACTGAGCCTATCATCTAGGCTGCCACCCCCTCAATGAAACCTACCCACCAGGCTGCCTTGCACTTATTTTTCCAAAACTGAATGATGTGTTTTACTATATCAGTTGAACAATAAAGTGAACATCTGTTAACTTTACTCATTGTGTCAGGGGTACTCTGAACTTGGGCATCTACTGTAAGTCAACTAATTCATTGCCTGAACCTTGCCATGGTTGAATTATCCTTTACTTGCTATATGTCAGGTTATTAGTGACTGTACAAGGAGTTGCCTGAATTATCCCCTTACCTTTGTAAAATGTACTCCCTTCTATATTTTTTTGTGAACTGAAGTCCTTATAATGTATGTACTGTATGTATGTATTGTATTGTTTAATACTGACGTAGAACCTTTGAAAATGATCACCTTGCTCAAAGGTTATATCCAAACCATGAAATAAATAAATAAATAAATAAATAGATAAATGTTCGGCCCCTGTTTTAAGAAGCCCAGACTTTGAGAAATAATTTTTATTACAGGCAGATGCGGCTGAGGTAGGCCTAGGTGCAGCCTTGAGTTACAATATAGATGGGAAGGAACATCCCATTCTATGCATCAGTAGGAAATTGCACAATAGAGAGAAAAGGTACTCCACCATTGAAAAGGAGTGCCTTGTTGCAAAGTGGGATCTGACTTTGTTTTTATGACAGATCACAGTCCTCTCTGTTGCCTTAACCAAATGAAGGATAACAATTCCAGAATCACAAGGTGGTGCCTGACACTACAGTCATTTAAATTTAAAGTGATGCAAACATCTGGAAAAGAGAATGTAAATGCTGATTTTCTGTCCAGATATGGATCAGGAATTGAGAATTCTGATGGTTGAAAAAAAATGTGAGTTTGAACTTCACTGTGTGCTGTACTGGCTGTTATGGAAAAAGGGATACTGCATACGCGTAGACCTGAAAGGGTTACAAGGTAATGTTAGAAGAGAATTAAAGGAATGCTTTGGAAACCTGTTTTTTTTAAAACAGGTTCCTTCTGGAGGGTCACGTGATGTGCTTGACGTGAATGGTCTACTCTCTCACAGTTGTGGCACTTTGGAATTTAATCATGGCAAATCCTTTGTCTTTTTAAAAAAAAATAAAAGTTTCTTATTTTTTCCATCCCAAGTGTTAGCAGACACCCTCTACATTCAAGATTTGGTATTTGTTCTCGTTGATTGCCATGGATGCTTCACAAATAATGGACTGTTCCTCAGCACCGCCTGTGCCACCATGAGCACCTGCTCCAAAGAAACAGAAGCAGGGTTCACCTCCTGCTTCTCTGCCTGAAGCTGGTGAAATGGAGAGCACCTCTGAGAAGCTTGAATGATTCTTTGCTGACCTAGCAACAATTAAGATGTTCATCCTGGAGCTGGCAGGGGACCTTAGAGTTTTTAAACCTGTCCTAGAGTCTTGTCCACAAGGGTTGGAGATGCTGAGGCACACATCAGTTTCATAGAAGATAAGCAGGCTAATGACAGCTCAGAACTGATTGCCCTTCATTGCAAAGTTATGAAACTGGAAGATCATATTGAAGAAAGGAAGAAAGAAGCCGGAAGAATAATCTAGTGATCGTGGACATACCAGAGAAAGTAGTGGACACTAATATGCTGTCCTTCATTCAGAAATTCACGATAGAGGTAGCTGGCCCTCTGGAGATGGACACCGAGTATGTCATCGAGCGAGCCCACCGCTGTCTATGACCCCAACTAACTCTGTCTTCGAAGCCTCAGGCCATAGTCCTTTGGTGTCTTAATTTCCTAGATAAAATGCCTATTCAAGACTGAGTTAGCAAGAAGGGAACTCTGATGTGGAATGGTCATTGCACCCACATCTTTAGTGATGTAATGCCTTTCATGAGAGAAACGCAACAGGCATGCAAACAAGTTAAAAAAACACTCCATGCTGAGAACATCAAGTTTAGGATTTTATACCCTGTGTGCCTGCTGCTGACCATAAACCTGGGCATCAAAGAGTTTGCCAGCACTGAAATTACACAGAAAGTACTACCACACTACATCCCAGGCATTGCCTTTGAAGTGTCACTCCTGGTCAAGTGAGAGGCACTTTGCATTGAATATTTCCCTGCACCCTATTCTCATCTGTTACCTCCCTTCTACCTGTTGTTATTTTAAAGTTTGCTTTGGTATTATTATTTCAAAGATGTAAATACTTTTGAACTGCCTCACTAATGCCTGCTAATGTGCCACAGAGTCTAGATAGTCTTATTTTTTGACTGTTCTCTGTGAGGAGGTGTGTATTGTGCCTTCTTTTCATACTGTCGTTTAGCCCCAATGACGTCCATAAAATAGAGAGATTAGCATGGCTGCCTCACTACCCCCTTAGATTACAGCCCTTCCTTCTTCTTTTCCAGATTTCCCACCATTTCTCCTAGCCAGGTCAGTGCAGATGCCAACTACAGTGGACTTTGATAGATCACAGTTGTCTGTCAAAAAAATGGAGATGATGCCCCTTCCATAGGACCATCCATCAATGGGAATGGCCACAGTCTTTGCTATGAAAAGGAATTCTCATGCAGAACATTTGCAAGACTGCACAGTTGTGCAGCCATTGTGTACTCCTCAAGCGATCGGTGCCAGCGTTGGACACGGAAATGGATCGCAAGTGATCCAGGTTGTGCAGTGCTTCTCTCCAAACCAAAGATCACTGGCAGTTGTTTTTAACAGCAGAAGGTATGGACTACCAACTGGGACAGGGTAATGCTCACCCTCTGGGCCCATTCTCAGCTACTTTCTTGGTGAATCTGTACTGTAGGGAGAGGGGTAATTCTACGGCACTACTGGGACTGAGTGATATATCAGAGACAGCCATAATGTTAACTATATGCAGGACTGTTTTCATTTTTGTTTCTCTGGCAGTGCCTCCTGACTTTATCACACTTAGTAATGTTAGTAATGTTATTTTATCCTAGCAGGGAATACACGTTGGTAGCTTTCAGGGGTAACTGGGGATCTGCCCCCCCCTCCGGCATCCCAGACCTCGATGATCTGCTCTGATGATCTGCTTCTATCTCGGAGCACTAGAAGTGGGATCCAGTGTAGAGCTTCATTTTCCTGTCAGGATGCTTAAATCAATTTTAGAGCTTCATTTACCAACCAGGATGCTTTAATCAATTTTGGCATCTCCCCCATTAGCATTTTTACTTAAACTGCACACAGTGTAATTGAACTTACCATGCAACAGTGTTACTCATGGTGGCTACCCATTTTTAAATTATTAGGGGGAGGGTTCCAGCTCTCCCTTACTAGTGGCCATAATAAATATGGAAAAGGGTAGAGACAATCACCACTGCCTAACGCCAGGATTATGCCATAAGAAACAAATAAAAAATTGCCACTGAAGTGTTCAGACCCACCATGCATAAGGATGAAGCATATCCAAGTGGTTGAATGCAAGTACAAATCCTTTATTTAATTTAAAATGCCTGTATAAAAATCCAGAATGCTACCATGCTCCAACAACCAACTTCCTTGTTACGTGACAAAACACGTTCCACGTCACCCGACGCGTTTCGAACGTTGTGCTTTCTCAAAGGTGTAATGGACCTGCAAGGAAGTACCCTTAAATACCCTACAACATTTAAAGTGATACAGTATAAAACACCAGAAAACATGTACAATAACCAAGACCTTAAATAAAAAACATCAAAAATGTTAAATAACCTGTAGGTGCAAAGGCTGATTAATATGAGATAATTCAGAATACGTATATATTTACAATATCACCTAAAAATATATTTTTGCCATGAGATTTATATTCTTTATGGCACCAACAGGTGTAAATGTATGAAGCTTACTCATATTCAGTACTTATACTGCACTCTAGTGGTTAAATCCTAAAATTACATGTACTTTTTTACATACACTATAGGTATCTATAAAAATCAAACCTGCCAGTAGTGACTTTAGAAAACTTAGAAATTGCATAAAGATTAGTTCTGAAATATATCAGCAGTCAGAACATACTGGTGCAAATCCGTATAAAAAGGAAAAAACATAGATTACATGAATATCAAAAAGCACATAAAATAGTCAAGCACAGAGTATAATATTATTTCTTCAAAAAATGTTTAACCTCTATTCCACCATTCAAGCCTAGACATTCTATGGTCTTAAAAGTAAAAATCCAGAATTTGTTCTCTTTTTAATAGGAGATTGGTATAATCTCCTCCCCTTCGTGATAACATAGGTTTCTCAATAACAGTGTAGAGAAAGCCATGTTCTGTTTTATTTCTCAATGTAAACAAATGCATAGCTAATGCCTTTGTAAGATCCTCATTTTCAATGGCTCTTTCATGTTCACCAGTTTGTATCTTAAAAGCCCTTGTGGTTTTACCTATATAAAAACATCCACATTTACATGTGGCCAGATAAACCAAGCCACAAGAACTGCATGTAATAAAGCTCTTGACATCAATTTCTTTCCCTGTAACAGGGTCTTTTAATGTCTTAACCTTCTTAATTTTGGGGCAATATTTACAATTGCCACATTCGTGGCAACCATTAGTTTTATTTGGTAACCACATTGTTAAACTATCAGAAGCAGGTTGTAGTGAGTGAACTATAGTTTCTTTAATGCTTTTGCCTTTTTAAAAAACAATTTTCAGTCCCCTCTTGTCAATATCTTTTAAACTTGGATCTTGTGTGACAATATGCCAATGTTTATTGATAATACCTGTGATCTGTCCAGATTGTGGGTTATAAGTACTCACAAAAGTGACCTGAGGATCTAAAACCTTAGTTGTTTTTTTTCTCTTGTAACAGTGTAATCCGAGGTATTTCATCCACTATCTTCCTGGTATCAGATAACAAATTACTGGCATAACCCCTATCATGAAGATGTTGTGTCAGTTCATCAGCTCTCACTGAATACATGTTATCAGAGCTACAATTTCTTTTAGTACGAATGTACTGACCTTTAGGTATGGCACATATAACATGTCTAGGGTGACTACTACTAGCCATCAGTAGAGTGTTGCGATCTGTAGATTTACGGAATAAATCAGTGACCAAGCCTCCCCTACCATCCTTCCTAATAGTAAGATCTAGAAAATGAATCTCAGTCAAATGCATCACTATACTGAAAGTGAGATTTGTATTGCTTTCTTCTAGATATTGTTTGAAGCAAAGCAATTCTTCTTCACTACCTTTCTAAATGACCAATATATCGTCAATAAAACATCTCCACAAATCAGTTTTGTGGAGAAAAAAGATTATTGATGCTTCTTACAACCTCATTCTCCCATTTGGCCATATAGAGATTTGCAAAATTTGGGGCAAAGCTTGCACCCATTGCTGTTCCCCTTTTCTGTAAATAATAATTCTTTCCATAAAAAAAGGTATTACATTTAAGCATAAACTCAGACAAGTGAACCAAAACCCCAGTGGGTGGATTCATGTTATCCCTGGTATTTAAAATTTTTTTCCAGGCTATCAAGACCCTCCTTATGGGGAATATTGGTATAGAGAGCATCGACGTCAAAGGTTACCAAGTACCAGTCATCCTCTATAGCAATGTCCTCAGGGACTCTTAGGATGTCTCCTGTGTCCTTGATATAGGACGGTACAGCTTTAACCAAATCAATTAGATAATGGTCAACATACTTTGCAAGTGGTTCAGTCAGAGAATTATTCCCCGAAACTATAGGCCTCCCTGGAGGATCTAATAGATTCTTGTATATCTTGGGGAGACAATAAAAAGTGGCTCTAACATGGTAATCAATAGTTAAATATTCAACAACATTCATAGGTAACCACCCTTTTTCTTTAACAAGTAATAAATAACCATCAATTATTTTCTTATATTCCATTGTTTGGTCAGATTCCAGTTTAGTATAAAACTTGTTTTTGTTTCGTTGTCTTAACACTTCTTTTTCATAGTTCACAGTGTCCATAATAACAATGGCCCCTTCTTTGTCAGCCTGTTTAATAGTAATGTCAGGATTAATCCCCAGCCCATTAAGGGCTATTTCTTCATTCTTACTCAAATTATGAAAGAATTTAGTGTTAGTGTCTCCTGACAGCTGTTTGATGTCAGATTCACAGCTTTTCAAAAAAACCTGTAAAGCAGGTGACATAGGAGGCCAAAACAAAGATTGTTGCCCGAACAAACTATTTTGTAATGTCTCACCTGATGAACTGTCCTGCACTCCATTGTTATTCTTGGCAAAGAAGGATTTCAAACTAAGGTTCCTCCCTAGTTTATGTAAATCCATTATAGTCCCAAATAAATCACATTTCTAAGTTGGAGTAAATGAAAGTCCCTTATTTAGAACTTGTATCTCCATGTCACTCAGGGTGTATTTAGAAATGTTAATGATATTCATTGAAGACTCCTGCCTCATCCCCGTCTGTTCCTCCGCGATCTCCCTTGTTGGCCACTTATTCCAGAACCTCTTCCTCCTCCATTTGGCACCTCCTCTTCTTGTACGTTTCTTCCTGGAATCCACTTGGTGGTCCGTTGACTGCGCCACGGTCCTAAATGTTTTTTGGGGGTGGGGGAAGCACATATTGCCACTTCTTCCTCGCCTAAAAAGATATCTTCTTCTTCTTCTGTCTGTCTAAAGGTAGTTGAATACTCTCCTGAAGCAGTAGTTGAAACACTGGAAACAACAAGGATATCCATATGGGATATTTGTATACTAACCGGTGTTGTCCAATCAAAAACTCTCCCCTCTTTATAGTCCGTTTTGCCCCTTTCAAACTTGTGTGTTTTGTTAAGTTTAATTTTCTCTTCGTATTTTTTTCAAATTTTCAGAAAATGAATCCAGTAATTGATCAGACTGGAGGGTATGAGAGAATTTTTTTAACACTGCTTCTTCTTTTTTAATTAACTCTTCCTCAACCTGCTTTTGTATTCTTGCATTTTCAGTCAAAATCAACTCAATGTATTCCTTACTGGCTCTGTGGCTAATATATTCCCATTTCTCCAGGAAACATTTTCTATCTTTGCCACAGTTGGGCCATTTTAACACTCGTAAACCTCTGGGTGCTCTGTTAACCTCCAGATATGTCTTTAAACTAATTTCCTCCCATACCAGTCTCTTAATCTTCTGTGCAGATCTTTCAAATTGTGTAATGCTTGACGTGTGCTAATAGGTCCAGATATAACAGCAGAGCTATCATTTAAAACATTGATGTAGCTCGTTGTATTCTCAGTATTGAAAACAACCAAATCTCAAAGGGAGCAATTTTCATGCTGGCGCTGTACCTGCTGCGGTTCAGCTGAAGACATACTTTGAAATGTACCGCGTAAATGCAGGAGTGCACATAACAGCACAGGATGTAGCGAAAAAACACTTCAACATAGAATGGCTCAAAAGCGTTTTATGCAACGCAACACAGCCAGCAGTATTAATTGGTACACCCTGTCTAGTACTACTATACCAAAGATAAGACTGACAAATTTGCTTTTCTTCTTTTGCTAGTTTCCTATACCAAGAATTTTTATGGTGGAGGGACTGAGGCAATCTTCCCAACCGAGCCCTACAGAGAACTGCTGACTGGGTTTGCATGGGCTTGGTGCTAGTGGTCACCTATTCAAAGAGGCCTCAAGCTGACATCAACAATGCCCCCTACTTGTCTAATACAGTTACCCACTTTGGTGGGATTGTTTATCTTGTCTTGTTATTATTGTTTGATGTTACATGTTCCTTATGTTCTCTATGTGTTACTGCTTATCATTTTTTTCAGGTCTTCACCAGCTTGCAACAACTACTATTGACTTCACCATTTGGAGCTCAGTGATCTAGCCTTAATGCTTGTCATACTGTTAGGGGTTTTGGGATGACTGTTTTAACATATGTACACAATTGTCCTTGGAATATTCCTAATCACTTAATCCAAAGGGGTTTAACTCTGGGCGTGCAACTTTTTTTTATCCATTTTTCTCTCCAGGGGTTGGTGTGGGCAGGCTCCATCCCTGTTTCCTCCCACCCAGCATCTGTCTCACCAGACCGCCATGCCCGAGATGCCCCACTTATTTTCCCCTGTGGCAGGGCTGGAAGGGAGAGCTGTCCTCCCACCCGGTGACACACATGCAGACAGGGCAGGGCATTGGTCAGCAGTGCAGGGCAGAGGCAGGCAGGTGGAGCTTCATTAAGCTTATACCAACCCATTTTCTTGGTCCTGTATCCCCTACTCTAGGGCATGCTCATGGCGTGCACTTGTGAAGGCCCATGCACACCACAGAGTCACACAGCCCTCCCTTCCACTGCCCTCCTCAACCTGCACTATCACATGGCTTTCACCATGTAGTAGTCATTCAGTGGAGTGTGCAGGTCCTCCCCAGGAGAGAAGAGCAGCTGTTGGGTGCTCAGTCCTCTCCCTCCATGGCTGACCCCAACAATCCATGCTCGTAATGAGCACTGGTTGCCGGCATGGCAGAAGATAAGATGTTGATGGCACCTAAGCCCTCCATGCCACTGGACTGGCTTTAGGCTTGGAACTTAAACCTTTTATGGCTGCAGTAGGTGGAGCCTGCAGATGTTTGCATGTACAAAGGAGTGATGTCATGTTTTTGTCCGTGGAACTGACTGAAGGTGTAAATAGTCTCTTCCACCTTACCCTCCTCCAAACAATGTCCCCCCAAATAAATAAGCTTTCATGTTAGTCAATGGTTGCAGGGTACTATTTTCTTTCTTAAATGGGTGGTACAAGAACTGGAACCTGGTAGTGGGAGGCAGCATTAGTTTTTAGGGAGTAAGATCACCCCACCTCCACAAGAAACTCCAAAGATCCACCCAACTTTTTTGATTCATGTGGGAGGGCATGAGGTGGCTCTATCATGCTGTAACAAGACACACTAGTTTGGGACCTGTATCAACCAACAGAACAAGTCTGTGCAGTGATCAAGTTGTGGAGCCCCTGCTTTTTATTAAGGACTAGGAGAACAGAAGCTACTTAATGCCTTTATTAAAGACTAGGAGAACAGAAAATATTTAATGCCTTCAAATTGACTTAAAAATCCTTTGGAACAAATGATTATCAGAAACTATAGCTCCCAAGGAAAATAATAGACACAGCATTCTAATTTACAGTAAGAGCCATGGGTTTTTCTTAAACATTTACATACTAAAACATAAAGTTCAGCTTTGGGATTAACAATATTTGTTTACCTTATTCTCTCTCTCTCTCTCTCTCTCTCTCTCTCTATATATATATATATAGTTTATATATAATTTGTTTTTTAGTAGTTTCAAAACTTTGAAAGTGTTGGTGTTAGTAATGCATTTAGAAATACATTTTTAATTGTCTTTACAGTTAAACATGCAGTTTCATGTCAGGGCACATTTTTTGGGGGAGGTGGTTCAAATTATTTTAATCATGGGCACAGTACATTGATACATAAACAGTATCGGCAGATAAGGGCCTATGGCCCACCCAGTCTGCCCATTTGAGCTTGTAAGTTCACTTTATGTTTTCCTAGAAGTCTGTTGCCCCTTAACCCTGACCTCCAGAATTCCTTTATGTCTATCCCATGCATTCTTAAATCCCGCGATTGTTTCAGCCCCTCACTTCCTCTGGCAGGGTGTTCCACTTGTCCACCACCCATTCTGTGAAGAAATTCTTCCTCACATTTCCTCTGAATCGTCCTCCCTCCAACTTCATCCCATGCCCTCTAGTCCTGGAACATCTTTTTCACTTAAAAATAGTGTATTCCTGCACCCTGTTCCTCCCTGTAAGATACTTGTATGTCTCTATCATATCCCCTCTCTCCCTCCTCTCCTCCATGGAGTACATATTCAATTCCTTCAACCTGTCCTCATAGGACTTGCGATGCAATCCATGTACCATCTTTGTTGCCCTCCTCTGAACCTTCTCTACCCTGTCTATGTCCTTACATAAGTAAGGTCTCCAGAACTGTACACTCTACTCCAGGTGGGGCCTCACTAGTATCTTGTATAGTGGACTTATGACCACCCTTTTTCTGCTGGTGATGCCCCTGCCTATGCATCCCAGCATCCTATTTGCTTTACCTGCTGCCTTGTCACACTGTTTCCTACCTTGAGGTCATCAGAGATGATAACCCAAAATCCCTTTCCTGCTTGGTACATGCTATATCCTCACCCCAATTGATATATTGTGCCAGGGTTTTTGTGCCTATATGCATTATCTTGCACTTCTTTGCATTAATTTCAACTGCCAAACACCGACCATTCTTCAAATTTCTGCAGGTCCCTTCTCATTCTAGTCTACACCCTCTGGTGTGTCTACTCTGTTATAAACCTTTGTGTCATCAGCGAGCAGGGGAAATTCTGCCTTCTAGGTCCTGCACAATGTTAATACTTGATGAACACAGATTTTGATGACAAATTGTGTTTTCTTTTAAGTTTGAAAAGTATGTATTAGAAAACATTGAAAAGAAAATTGGTGATTTAAAAAAACTATTCTGATCAGAGTTGACATAAAAAAATCTCAACTGTATTTTTATTTCATTTTATCAGGGACACTAGAAACAGGATGTTAACATTTACTCCCAGGAACCTGCTATTCGGGTTTTTATATTGCATCTTGTCCCAGGCAATCTTCCCAGAGTGCAGTTTGTCGGGCACATTTTTGAGGGAGGGGTTCAAATTATTTTAATCATTGGCACAGTACTTGGTAAACACAGTCTTTGATGATAAAGTGTGTTTTCTTTTAAGTTTGAGAAGTATGTATTAGAAAACAATGAAGAAGAAAACAATTGGTGATTTTAAAAGCTTTTCTGATCAGAGCTGACATTAAGAAGAAATCTCAACTGTATTTTTTTTTTTTTATCAGGGACACTAGAAACAGGATGTTAACATTTACTCCCAGGAACCTGCTATTCATTTTTTATTGCATCTTGTGAGCAATCTTCCCAGAGTGCAGTTTGTCAGGACACATTTTTTTGGGGAGGGGTTCAAATTATTCTAATCATGAAGCACTGGTGTTAGTAATGCATTTAGAAATACATTTTTAATTGTCTTTGTAGTTAAACATGCAGTTTCATGTCAGGACATATTTTTTTGGGGGGTTCAAATTATTTTAATCATGGGCACAGTACTTGGTAAATATAGACTTTAATGATAAAGTGTGTTTTTTATTTTTTGTTGTTGAAGAAATAAAGAACTCCCTGTTGTGGTGGTGCCAAGTTCAGAATTAGAAATGCTGCTATGACACACAATGGACAGCACAAATCTAATTTCAGTGGAATATGCAGACCTCCTTCATTTTCCATTTATGTGGGTTCAGTGATTACTGTTGGTACATCTTGTGATACTAGTGCTAAGACAGCTCTATATTGAAAATTTAGGTGTCTCAATACAAGATGATAAAGAGTAGCTAGAAAAAAAATAACATTCATGTAGAATTCTTATACATTTATTTAAAACACCAGCTCAGCATCCAGCTATTAAAATTCCCAATTGATGTTTTATACTTTGTGCATCCTCAAAGTACTGTGCAGCAATTTGTTAGCTATAATTTAAGTTCCGCCAGTGTGTATAATAACCTGGCAATGGCTTTCCATTGATCCAGTTCGTAATTACATGCCTACATTACTTTAGCATATAATTGCTAGGTAACCATAATGTCACCTGTTACACACTCATTATTTGGCTCCTAAATGGCAAAACAGTCCATTATACACACTTAAAACAGGCATTTAAAATATGTTCTTTTCAGGCTAGAACAGGAGACAAGATCAACATGAAATTTTTTTTCCATTTCAAAAATGGAAGCTTCAGTCCCAAATAACTCTTGCCCCCGATTGTTGTACCTCTGCATGTCTCGTTGGTAGAATGACTGATCTGTGTGTTTTTAATTATTTATTTTTATAACAAGCTACTCTCTAGCCAGCGAAGGAGCACACCTTGCTCCTGGGGACACTTAGCATATCCCAAACCACTGACTGTCATCATTTACATTAGTCTGGTCACAGAGAGGTGCTTCTTTTTATCATTAAATTTAAAATAAGAGGAAAGGCCTAATATCTTGAAACAGATTTAAGAAAAATTATTGTTTCAATATATTAGGCCTTCTCTTTTTAAATTTAATGATAAAAAGAAGTAGCACCTTTCTTGTGACAAGACTAATAAATTATGTCAGTCAGTGGAAAATTATTCTGCACTACTTTTGAGACACATTTTCAGCTCTCCTCTATATAATCAGAACTGCTGATGCCACAGTGAAAACTTTGAAAAAACTAATAACTTGGTACAACTCAGCTTACATTTTAAATATATTCTGTAGATTTCTCCTGCCTATCTTTTATTACAGAGGAAATTTGGATGAATACATGGTCTTTATCTGTCAGAGTTCATCTGCCTCTATAGCTTACTCCCTACTTCAAGTCATAATGCTATGTTGTGACATCACAGTCTCCTGTCATGGGGGTAACTGTGATGCCACAAGCCATGCATCCTCAAAGAAGTAAGGTCAGTCCACTGCAACACCCTTCCAAACAAAATTGTGTCTGATGGTACCACCTATACGGACAAAGCTGATATACTAGAGAAGTTTAATGATCACTTTGCCACTGCAGGGCTTGCCTTTGACACCTCACCTATCAACAAACTTAGCCCGGCAAGATACTACACTGTTGGCTTCACTGATAACCACAACCATAACCAACCGCTTCCCACCCCATTCAGCTTCCTTACAATTACACTCAAGCAAGTGGAGGACCTCCTCCTTTCTCTGGGTACAAAAAAGAGTGCGGGTGCAGATAATATTGAACCTTACTTCCTAAAACTTGGCCATACCTATCTGACCACCCTCATTACACACTTATTCAACACCTCTCTGATTCAAGGTGAGCTACCTGTCTCATGGAAAACTGCCCACATCCTACCATTATTCAAGACTGGGGATCTGAGTGATCTGAACAATTACCGGCCTATTTCTATACTATCCATCCTCTCTAAATTACTTGAAAAAATTGTCAAAATCCAACTTAGAAAACATTTGGATTCACAAAAGTTGCTAAACCCAGCTCAGTCCGGCTTCAGAGCCAAACACAGTACAGTATTGGCTCTTGCCAAAATAACAGACTGGCAAATGGCCTTGGACTCTAAGAAGCATGTATTTGCCTCTTCCTTGATCTAAGTAAGGCCTTCGATACTGTGGATCATACCATCATGCTTACTGCACTGAGTAACATCGGACTTGATAGTTCTGCCATTAAATGGTTCACCAGCTACCTAACCAATAGGTTACAACAAGTCAAAGCCTTAGGAGATCTGTCCCCACAAAAATCCTTGTTACGAGGAGTCCCACAAGACTCCATCCTGGGGCTTATCCTCTTTACAATATACATCAATAATCTGGACTCGCAGCTGGGCACAGCCAATGTGCACTTATTCACAGATGATACTGTACTCTATACCACAAATTCATCCTTGGATTTGGCCCATGAGTATTTACAGAAAGACTTCGTCATCCTCCAATACAACCTTATCACTCATAAGCTCCTCCTCAATGCCAAAAAGACTAAAGCAATGATTCTCTCACCAAAGTCTACTTCTGGATGTCCACATATCACACAGATCCAAACACTCTTAGATGAACTCTTGAAGTAGTTGATACCTTTAAATACCTAGGGTTCTGGCTGGATAACAAGCTCAACTTTCTGTGCCACTTAAATGAAACCTCGAGGAAACTAAGACAGTGATTAGGTTTATTCTATTGCGTTAAACACTTACTTATGTTAGAAGCCAGAATGAGACTAGTACAAACTACATTCCTACCTATACGGACTCGCGACTTCCTTTACAGTCATTGCCCATCAACGATGCTAAACAAACTGGACACCCTTGCCACTGGGCTTTAAGATTTATCCTAAATCTACCACGTGGTACACATCACTAGTCGTCTATACCAGGTTTCGGGATGGACCTCACTCTCAACTAGGAGAAAAGGAATGCTCTCCTCTGGTTTTAGAGCATTATCTGATAACCTCCTGCATGCATCTCGAACCTCTTCTAACTGGTCAAAGGTTCCTATGGCCTGAGATGCTTCTCCATAATCTGCTTCCAGATTCCTAGAGTGAAAACTACCCTTGGCTCGGCAGCAATCAACTTCTCACTTCCATCACTTTGGAACACTATGCAAGACTCATTAAAATTATCCTTCTCTCCACATTCAAAGCTCTATTAATGGATTATCTGAAGGAATCATGCAACTGTTTCAGATGCTTATGACCCCTAAGCCCCTGGTGCCACTCTCAAATCCTACACCTAAGCATCTCATCCACCCCACATTCCTAACAACAGAAACCTAGGACCTACAAGCCTAGTTCCCTTAATCCGAGATGGCCCTGCCTATTCTCTACCTTTTACCTATTCTGGCCTCCCTCTTGGCTGCCTACTCTTTCACCCCAATTTCTACCCTATTCCTTAATACCTCCTTATTTTTTATCATTGAGGTATGAGCTCTACTAGTGGAGACTATATGGGATTGTTATCTCTTCTCATTACAGTAAAGCTTATCATTATGTACCTTGCATGTTAATTATGTTGACTGGTATGTATAGGCCCAATTGACCGGCACCTTCACAATGTTTTTGTTTTTTACCGCTGTCCACGCAATTGTAATCTTATGAAGTGTACTGTTTTGTATTAATGCCTAGGACCACATTGAAAATGAGCTTGCTCAATGGTGTTTATGCCTGGTTAAATAAAGTGATTGATTGATTGACTGATTGATTGATGTATTATGACCTCAGGTAGGGAGAAAGCACCAGGAATACATGAACACTTCAGAGCAGCGGTCCTCTTTTCATGCAAATGGCCTCAGTAAAAAATAATGGGGAAAATACAGAACTAATGTGAAATATAAACTGAACTGTGTCTAAATATTATGTTTTCTTTCACTTATCCTGAAGGTGTCAGATGCTCTTTAAGACTGGTACTGTGCTTGGGGAGGTGCTCATAGCAGGTGGAGTGAGGATATTTCACCATTGAACAGGTTATTGGTGAGACCACATTTAGAATATGGGGTGAGGTACTGGCATCCATACCTTAAGAAAGACATCAGCATGCTGGAAGGGGTCCAAAGGAGAGCAACCAAGCTGATTGAGGGGCAACAGGATAGGTCCTATGAGGAGAGGCTGTGAGCCCTAAGGATGTACTGTCTGGAAGAGAGGAGGTAGATGGGAGATATGATGGAGACCTTCAAGTGCATGAAGGGAATTAACACAGTGAAAAGGGAGGGTCTCTTTTAAAATGAGTGACAACAGCACCACGAGGGAACACAGCCTAAAATTGATATGGGGGGCTGGGGGAAGATTCAGAAGGAATGCAAGGAAGCATTTCTGTATGGAGAGGGTGGTGACTACCTATAATGAGCTGCCAGATGATGTGGTATCAGCAGACATGGTTGGAACATTGAGGGAGGGCCTGGGACAAACACAAAGGGAACCCTTGGGACCAGGGAAGGGCAGAAGGGGGAGCAGGAGTGATGTTTGGGGGGGCAGGGTCATTGGCGTAAGTTGTAGGGCCAGTACCCTGCATCCTTTACAGAGCAGATGCAGTAGACCAAGTGATCTTCTTCTGCTGGCTCTTCTCATATGTTCGTATATTACTTACAGAATGTTTCACATGCTCTTTCAGGTCTCTTTTTCCTCTGCTGTCTCAAGTAAGCTGGTTGTACACACTGGATGTGTAGGATGTTTATCTGCACACAAAAATAAGGAAACATTATGGGGAAATACCTTTTGATCTTCCTGGACTTAGTCTTCACCATTCATTCATACTGCTGGGTACTATGCCGGAGGTGCTAGGACCCAGAGGGAGCGAAAATCTTCAGGAGGGTCGGCGCCAAGGTAGAACCACATATCCGTGGTACCGCAGCACTGGCTCGTGCCTGTGTAGGCCATGTCAGCGTTTACTCTTGCTGCATTAGTTCCTTTTTTCCCTGCCGTCGAGTGCGCTTCAGTGACAATGTCACTTGCCCCTGGGAGTCAAATCTTTACGTCTATATAGCAGCAGCTTATAGTCATTCAGTTTCAATTTACTACAAGTTATTTTAGTATACAGTATATTTATTAAAAAATAATAATTTGAAGTCACCACGGACAAGTGGGTTGTCAGGATTATCCAAGAGAGCTACTCTCTGTTTTGCCAAGATCCCCATGGATCTTCCACCCAGGTGACAGCACACCCTGTCTGCCGCCTCAGTCAGACCTTCACTTCCTCGAGATACAGGGCCTTCTCAGAAACAGGGCTGTAGAAGTTGTTCCCTGCAGAAAGGAACACTGGTTTCTAGTCCCATTACTTTGTGGTTCCAAAGAAGACAGGCAGCATGCGCCCAATTCTTGACCTTAGAAGGTTAAACAAGTATCTGTTCAGTTAAAAGTTCAAGATGATCTCCCTGGGGACCTTACTTCCACTCCTCCATGGTACGAGCTCTCTCCATGCAGCATATTTTGGGCCTCATGGCCTTGTCTGTGTTCATGGTACCTCTAGCCTCTCTGTACATGAGGACCACGAGTGGATGCTCAGCACACAGTGGTCGCCAACCACACATCCACAGTCTTAACCATATAAAAGTGACAGACCCTCTGATGAGATCACTTGCGTGGTGGACTCAGGAAGACAAGCTCCTTCAAGGTCTTCCCTTTGCCCCACCGAAAACTCAGATTACCATCACCACGAATGCATCTCTGATCGGGTTGGGAGCTCACTTAAGACCTCCACACTGAGGAGTGTGGAGCCAGGGGGAGTCTCATCTAAACGTAAATGTTCTAGATATGAGAGCTGTCTTCTAAGCTGTCCAAACCTTCAAGGATGATGTCTGCCGCAAGGTAATTCTTCTTCAGACAGACAACAAGGCTGTGATGTATAGCCTCAACAAGCAGGGTGGAGCGCTCTCCTACCCTCTGTGCAGGGAGGCCACAAGGGTGTGGGAGTGATGCCTTGAGCACGATGCTCTGATTCAGGCAGTCTGCCTGCCAGGAACTCAGAGTGACCTGGTGGATCACCTCAGCAGCACGGAGGTGGATCCACATGAATGATCGCCGCACCAAACATTATGCAGTCGTATTAGACGAGTGGGGCAGTCCAGACCTGGATCTTTTGTGTCCCCACTCAACTCAAAACTGCCTCTGTTCTGCTCCAGAAACCAGAACCTGGTTTCTGTCAGGATGCATTCAGACTGCAGTGGACAAGATGCTTTCTGTACGCATTTCCTCCTCTTCCATTGGTTCAGAGGGTTCTGCTCAGATTGGAGGCACAAGGGGGTAGGATGATTCTGATTGCCCCATACTGGCCTCGACAGATATGGTTTCTATTGATCAATAGGTTGTCGGAAGTCCCTCCGGGCAACTTCCTCTGCAAACGGACCTCCTGACACAGGAGCCCCATGTCCATCCCAGCCTGCACTCCCTTCATCTCCATGCCTGGCTCCTGGTGAGATAGAAGTGGAGAGGTTCACATTTTCTCAGAGAATCTCAGAAATCCTCATGGCAGTGCTTAAGCCCCTCACTAGGAAGACTTGAATAGCTAAATGGAAGCTTCTCGATTTGGTGTGCAAAGTCCTACCTTGACCCATTCCATAGCCCACCAAAAATAAGTAGTTGGAGTACCTTTTGGATCTGTCAAATGCAGGACTGCAATACTCGATAGTAAAGGTATACTTCTGCACAATTTCTGCCTATCATGAGTCAGTCCAGAAAATGAGGCTAGCTCAGTTGCTGCTAGTCAAGATGTTCCTCAAGGACATCCTGCACACTAAACCCCTGGTCAGGAAACCGGTGGCTACGTAGGATATTAACCTCATGCTAGACATACTCGCTCATAAACCTTTTGAGCCTCTAGCCACCTGTAACGTACAGTTTCTGACCTGAAAGACTGCCTCTCTGGTGGCCATTACTTCCGCTTGCATGATCTCTGAAATACATTCCTTGGTAATGTTACAGTGTGGCAATAAACAGACACTTAGGCAGGAGGTATAGTGCATAAAATAAAAGCACACGTGTGTTTATGATTTTTATTTTTAAAATCAGTTAAAATAATATACAGAAATCAAAGAAAATCGGGTGTTAGCACACCAACATGAAAATAAATCCAGAAAATGTCTCTTCTCTAGACACTTTTCTGCTCAGCTCTGCTTTGCTTGAGTTACTTGATGTGAAACTTTGCACACCTACCTCCCCAACAACCAGCAACCCACTGGCCTACCCATCTACTGTCTCACTCCTAGTGGTGAGTTTATATATTCTACAGGAAATGACATCATAGTCAGGTGACCGGGGTCCAAAGAACAATTGGGCTCTGTTTCACTCATAATAAGCTTGGCCACAACTCTAAATCAAAATCCTAGTACATACGGCAGTGTTCGTCCTTATGCTAGGTTCCTTTGTTTTTTGTTTTTTTCCTGTTTTTTACTTAGGTAGCCATTCATTATTTATTCACCCTTATTCCTAGAGGGTGCTCATTAATATTCTAAGCCCCTCCTGTAATGACATCACTAGCTCCTATCTCTTTAAAAGTAGTCATTTTGTGGGCAGCCAGCCCTATAGCAAGAACTGCAGGGTACTCAGGAGGTAATTACATGTTTATTAACACGGTAAATACCTGAAAATGTCTCAGGCATTTCTGTGTTGGCAAGGAATGGGAGATAGGGAGCGCCCTCATCTTGCTTTCTCTGACAGCTCAGGAGAGCTGATTTATATATAACAGAATACCATTTTTGTATATCCCTACAATGTGCTTTGATCTTTCTTCATAAGCCTTTAAAAGGCTTTTATTCTTTTGCTGAGATATTACTTTCTTTGCAGGGGCTTTGTGCTAGGCTCCTTAGTGAGTCCCTGCCAGACATTAGCAGTTTCATTTCTAGACCCAACAGCTGAAATTGCAGCTGTTGGAAAAATGTTTCATTTGGGCCTTTTTATTTATTCAGGCAGCCCCAGTTACAACATCTCTGGGGCTGCACTATCATTCCTGGCCATATTTCCCTTGTTTGGGGACACTACGGGACTTCTCTGCTCACTTGCCCATAGTGTCCCTTATTTGGCAATGCCTTTGTTCTAGGATCGTGGATATGTTGTTCATCCACACTATTTGGCATGTCCCTTTCCTTTTAAGGATCGCTGGAAGGTCTTCAAGCTAGCTCCTCCCACCCACCCTGGTGGTATATCCTCGACTCTGCCCCATGATGCCAGATCTTCCTTTCCACTGGAAGATTCAGGTTGCCTGCTTCAGGTTCCGCATTTTGCAGGTTTTGGCTTCAAAACCTTCAGTTATTCTGAAAATTTGCCTAGCTCGCATTACCGATCACGACTGCTCTTCTTCGATTATGGAAGACAAGTCTTCCCTCGATTTCGCCGGTGTTTGTACGGCCAGAAAATGTCATGCACCGATCCCTACACCATGTGCATCTATTGCTTGGGTGTCGACCGTGACACCTCGAATTGAAGTTTTTGTCTTGCAATTCACCCTAACGTCCTCGACAACCATCTCGCAGTCGACTGTTGTATGTGGATTCCTCGGATTCAGATGAAACCGGCCTACATTCTCATCCTGGGGATGACGAATCGGCTGGTGGAATAGAGACGGAGGAAGGTCCTTCGTCTTTTCAGGGCATTCTTCGCCTCATCTCTGAGTCTACAGAGATGCCCCTGGAACCTATCCAGAAAAAGGTGGAGTACCCTCTCACTGACATCCTCAAGAGAGGGGATACCCCGATGGAGGCCTTTCCGGTGGCCGAGGCCATAGTTGGCCTGGCCTTAGAACTTTGGCAGCACCCTGCCTCTTGTCCAGCTCTGTCTGCCCACATGGCCCGCAAGGATGCAGTGCCCATGGGTCCCTTGCAGGGTTCACAGGGCACCCTTTGGCTGAGAGTCTGGTGACCGCCTCTGTGTTCAGGCGTATTGGCAGTTCTGCCGACACTGACCGACCTCCTAAGAAGGAATCCAAAAACTTGGATGATTCGGCTCGAAAGGTCTGTGTGGCCTCCATCAGGCAAGTTCGGCCGTCGTCATGGCACACTTCTCCCATGCCCTCTTTGGATGATGTCCTTCCACACCTCCCTGTGGACATGCAGACCACGGTCAAGAAAGTCCAGGACCAGGGCCGGGCTTTTGCTAAACAGCAGCTTCAGACGGCCCTGGACATTGGGGATTCTTGTGCCTGCTCGTTGGCAGCTGCAGTTGCTTCTTGCCACAGGGCTCGGCTGAGGCTCTCCTCTTTCCTGGCAGATACTCTGCACAAACTAGCTGATATGCCTTTCCTGGGCACGGACCTTTTCCGCCCAGGTGTGGCTGGTCACCTTCAACGTATTGAGCAGGTCCAATGCCAACTTGGACGCTAATTCTGCTAAAGGTTCTTTGAGTAAGAAGCAGCAGAAGAAGAATCCTTCGCACTCTTCCCCGTAGGCTCCAGCAACCCTCCTTTCAAGGAGGGCAGCAGCAGGCTCATGCTTGGCGCCGCTGGCCCAAGCCCGGGCCCTCCCAGGTCCGTAAAGGAGGCCGAGGTTCAGGTCCTGTATACTGCTCCTCCAGCCCTGCTCAGTGATGGGGCCGGGGCTGCCACCCCCTCTCCCGTCACACCAGCTTTGGGTCCTCCGGGGGGGGGGGGCGCCGCCACTTCCTTTCTGCCTGGCCTGGTATCACCATGGGCAGGTGGGTTTTGGAGGTGGTCGGTCAGAGACTGCCTCTGGAAGTTGAGCAGTACCTTCCAAGCCGAGCCCGCACCTCATGGGAGGAAAGAGTATCCGTCCATACTCGGTAAGCTCTCTGAGATGACATTGCTTAGCTCCTTCTCAAGGAGGCAGTAGCTCCAGTGGGAGACTATCCAGCAGACCCAGGCTTTGTCTCCAGGTACTTCCTGGTGCCCAAGCGGATGGGGAGCTGGCACCCCATTCTAGATCTGCATGACCTGAATCAGTATCTCCGGTCTCGCACCTTTCAAATGGACACTCTATCCAAGATCATACCATCCTTGGAGCAAAAAGTGGTTCTGTTCACTGGATCTGCAGGATGTGTTCTTTCACATCCCAATCCGTTCGTCTCATTGGCGGTTCCTCCACTTCAGAGCCGAAGGGACCCTATATGAGTTCCGAGCCATGCCGTTCGGCTTGTCATCGGTGCTACGGGTCTTCACCAAATGCATGGCAGTGGTGGCAGCCCATCTCAGGCATAGGGGGGAGTCAGAATTTATCCCTACCTTGACGATTGGCTCTTAGCAGGTACCACCCAGCAGAAGGTGGAGAGGTCCAGGGACCTGGCCCTCCAGATCTGCTCCCAACTCAGCCTCTTGATCAACAAGGCCAAGTGGGAACTCGTGCCTTCCCAGGTGACGTGCTTCATCGGGGCAGAGCGCAACTCTCATCAAGCCAGATCTCTCCACCCAGCAGACAGGGCTGAGGTTCTTTCCTCCTTTGCCCAATCATTTCTGGTTGGGCAGTTGCGTCCTGCCCGGGACCTTCTGCGCCTTCTGGGTTACAGGGCGCGTGCACCTCTGTGGTCCTGCTGGGCCCGTGGTACATGCGCCTCCTATGGGAGCTGGTCGCCCAGTGGTCTCAGCGCTATGGTCATTTTGACCAGCTGATCACTGTAACCCAGAAGATGTGGGACGATCGCCAATGCTGGACCATCCCAGGCCAGTTGCAGGAAGGGCTCCCATTTGTCCACCCTGAGCTGACGGCTGTCCTCACGACCGATGCCTCTCTCATGGGCTGGGGAGCCCACATGGGGGACAAAAGGGCCCATGGGTTCTAGACCCCCGAGGAGTCCCGATACCACATCAACCTGTTGAAGCTCAGAGCAGTCAGACTGGCACGGTCTGCTTTCGCTCCTCAGCTCTGGGGTCAAGTGGTTCAAGTCCAGACGCACAATACAACCATGTACTACCTCATCAAACAGGGCTGCACGCACTCCCATCTGCTTTGCAGGGAGATACTCCGCATCTGGACCCTTGTCAGCCATCTGGAGGTGGATCTCCTAGCCATTCATATGGCAGGAGCCTCAAACCATCTGGCGGATGCTCTCAGCCGCTTAGGCAAGACATCCCACGAGTGATCTCTCCATCCAGAGGTAGCTTACAGCCTGTTCTCTCACTGGGGCAAACCGATGGTGGACCCGTTTGCCTCCAGGGACAACACCAAGCTGAGGCTGTTTCATGCCCGCCCCCCTCAGCATGGCTCGCTGCAGGCGGATGCCTTCTCGAGGCTGTGGACCCCAGCCCTCTTCTACCCCTTCCCACCATTTCCCTTGATCCACAAGGTGCTCCTCAGGGTGAGGAGGGACAAGGCAAAGGTGAGTCTGGTAGCCCCAGACTGGCCGCGCCAGTTCTGGTATCCGTATCTCCTCAGCCTCAGCTGCATGCCCGCAGAGCGGCTTCCAGCATGCTCAGACCCGATCTCTCTCAATCAGGGGAAGGTTTACCATCAGGACCTTCAATCCCTGCACCTCATAGCCTGGTTCTTGAGTGGCTAGAATTCTAGGCTTTGGGTCTTTCAGAGGATGTCCTCACTGTGGTGGAGGTATCCAGAAAGGAATCCACCAAGAAATGTTATGCCTTCAGATGGATAAGATTTTCCATTTGGTGTCTGGGCAAGGGCCTAGACCCTCTGTCCTGTCCAGTGGCTGACATTCTCGACTACCTTTGCATACATGTGATATGTCCAACTTGCTTAAGAGGAGATTTGGGTCAAATTAGGAGGGAGAGTGGCTGCCAACTTGCTTAAGAGGGAGATTTGAGTCAAATTAGGAGGGAGATTGGCCTGCTAGTAGGGAGATGCTGTAACGTCATGAGTTTGTCCTTAAATGGCATCAAAAAATAAGAAAAAAGTAATTACAAAAATTTCATGTATTTCATTTTGTCAAGAATAAGCACTAAAAAGAATAAACAACTAGTTATATAAAGTTATCAGATACATTGTTCATCACTGATTTAATTTTTATGTGTCTTTATCTGCCCAAAAAACATGGATATTTTGGTCAAAATTTTACTTAAGCAGGAGATTTTGTTTCCCAGGAGGGAAGGAGGGAGTTCAGTCAAAAAAAGCAGGAGTCTCCTGCGTAAAGAGGGAGATATCACATGTATGCCTTTGGTCTCTGTCCAAAGGGGTTCTTTGGTCATTGACCCTTGGGGTGTACCTGGCAGCCATCTCTGCTTACTGGGCGCGGGCCGGTCAACTGACTGTGCAGGAGACAGTGGTCTGGCGCTTTTTTAAAGGCCTGGATCACGTATCCTCTCCGGTGCATGAACCTCCACCTCTGTGGGATTTACTGGTGGTACTGGCAAAGCTCATGGGCAAGCCATTCGAACAATGCACAAGTGTGCGTTGTCACACTTGTCGTGGAAGATGGCCTTCCTGGTGGCTGTCACGTCTGCCAGAAGGACAGGGGAGCTCCAGGTGCTTTTGGTGGACTCCTGTTATCTGGTCTTCCACAGGTGCAAGGTTATCCTACACCCCCACCCGAAATTCATTCTGAAGGTGTTTGTCAGAGTTTCACCTTAACCAGGTGTTAACTCTGCCAGTATACTACCCTAATTACACCTCAGAGGCCGAGTACAGGCTCCATACCCTGGACCTGAGACGAGCCCTGTCCTATTATAAGGAGAGGACGGAGGAAATTTGTCGAGAGGTTCGCCAGCTATTTGTCACCTACGCTGAAGCCACTTCTGGCCGATCTGCAGCAAAATGGACTATTGCAAGGTGGATTACATCTTGCATAAGTCTGTGCTATGAGTTGGCGGGCATGGAGCCTCCCAGAGGGATAAGAACTCATTCTACCTGCCATACCGCTGCATCGGTGGCTGCTTCCAGGGACATCCCTATCCAGGAAATCTGTCTGACTGCTACCTGGAAGTCAGCAAACACCTTCATTACCCAGTACCACATCGACCTTGAGTCATGCCAGGATGTTGGTTTTGGGGCTTCAGTTCTCCAATCTCTTTTCCCCAAGTAAGTATCAGAGGGAGTGTTCGCCTTGCCTCCCCCCTTCCGTAGAACTATTTGGAGTCTGCCAAATAGTGTGGATGAACAACATATCCACAATCCTAGAAAAACAGGTTACTCACCTGTAACAGTAGTTTTAGGAGTGGTGTATGTTGTTCATCCACATGGACCCACCCGACCTCCCCGGCTGTGGACGCACAAAACCTGGCTTCCAGCAGGCTAAGGTCTGGCATCATGGGGCAGAGCTGAGGGATATACCACCCGAGTGGGTGGAGGAGCCAGCTTGAAGACCATCCGGCGATCCTTAAAGGGAAGGGGACATGCCAAATAGTGTGGATGAACAACATATACCACTCCTAGAACTACTATTACAGGTGAGTAACCTGTTGACTTTTTGCATAACTTCATCTCAGACTGATTGTGCTTATCCAAGACTTTTTGAATGTTGGATTGAAACATTTACGCAGCTTCAAAGAGGATATATTTTTTTTTTTTTTTTTTTTGAGTGTCTAGTGTTGGGTGGGGGTATTCCTATTCATTTTTGTTTATTGTTTTATAAAGTGTAAATTATAGAGTTGGGTGTTATTTTATTCTGGGTTTGTTGGGAGTCTTTTATGGGCTTGGTGCATTTTGTTTTGATTAAGCCTACTGTATGGGATGAATGGGGTTGTGAGTAAAAATATTGGGCTGTGAGGAGTGTCTGAAATATATGCTGGGGTATTAGGGACACGGTCAGGCAGTACTCCCCCTCAAGACTAAATGATCTTCGTTCCTTTGAACATCCTCTGCTCCCTTTGGACGTTTATAATAGATGCCGAGCTTTCGGCATCTTGAGACAAGGGAACGGAAGGAGTCTGGGATCCTGGAACTCTTTTGGGGTGGGGGGGAGGAGTGGGCGAATAGAGACGGTGAGAACCAGGAGATGCCCTGGGGTGAAATGGACACAGGAACGAGGTTATCCTTGTCTTGTGCCCATACCCAAGGGCTCTGACTTTGTCAGGCAGGAAGTAGGGCCATTCTTGGATTCCTGTCCCTTTCGGGCAGTGTTAAGCAATGCCAGGTCAAGTAGGAATAAGACCGCAGTGGTCGTGGATCTCTATCCTCTGTTGACCTGTCTTGCATCACCGAGTCCCTGTCTGGATGAAAGTGAGGGCCCTATTTTAGAGTCGCGGTTCCGACTGGGATCTCGGTGATTCACCGCCCAAGAGTGGACCGTGGGGGCGGGAGGGGGTTGCCATCTGTTTTAGACAGGACCTGGATCTCGGGGAGGTGCCATTTGGATACACCAACTCCTTTGAGTGTATAGTGGGTGCAGGTGCAGGCTACAGGATCCTTCTCATCTACTGTCCACCAAGTGACAGGAGGGAGATCCTGAAGCAGGTTGTGGACTTCATCGCTGAGATGGTATTGGAGTCTCCCAGATGGTTAATTTTGGGGGACTTCAGTGCCTGGGTCGACGATGAACTCTCGCAATTTGGACAAATCCTTCTCCAGTTGATGGATTCATTGGGCCTGACACGTGTTATTACCTCTGCAGCTCACGAGGGGGGGCACACATTGGACCTGGTGTTCCATCTGGGGATGGAGATCTCTGATGTGGAGATGGAGCCGATTGGTTGATCTGACCATAATGCCCTGAGATTGTTTACTGGCCCAGAAATAGCCCTGCCCCTAAGGAGTTAATGCAGTTCCGTCCTTTGAGAGAGGAGTTACCTCAGAAGGCCTAATGACAGAGCTGGACTTCTCGGGACTTCCAATGGATAGCAGTGACCCAGGACCCCTAATGTTGGCCTATAATAGGGCTGTTGTGAGGCCTTGGATGTCATTGCTCAACCTGTGTTTGCCCCTTATCCTTCGTCCGGGGCCCCTGGTTTACTGTGGGGATCCGTGAGCTGAAGAGATGGGGCGAAGATTGGAAGGTGCTGCAGAAAACTCGCCTGAGGTGGCTAAGCTTAGATTGTTGGATCATTATAAGATCTACCAATCAGCAATTTCCCATAAGAAGGCAGAGTTCCTGTTCAGGAAATTGCTACAGAGAAAATAGGCCAGTCCAGCTCCTCTGGACTGTGGACAGATTATGCAGTCCAGCCTGTCTGCAGGCCCGATCGAGCATTGTCACAAATGCAGTGTGAGAGTTTGTGCAATTTTCACTGACAAGGTGTCCACCATCAGGATGAGATCAGCCAGTGCCTTCCCATTGGACCTTGCACTGATCAGTCGGGTGGTACTAATGCCCAGTTGACTTGGTTCACCTTTAGCCAATTGACAGTCATGGATATAGTGATAATTGTCCAGACTTTGAGGCCAACCTACTGTAGTTTGGATCCGGGCCCTACACGCCTACTAGTTGGGTGTGTAGAGGTCATCGGCCCGGTCCTCACTGGGATAGTGGCGGTTTCAGTGGAGAGAGGGATCTTCCCAGATCCCTTAAAAGAAGCAGTAGTATGCCCCCTTTTGAAAAAATCCTCCCTTGACCCCGACTGCCCAGCAAATTATAGACCAGTCTTGAACTTACCCTTTGTAGGGAAAGTTATTGAGAAGGTGGTCGCTTTGCAGCTGAAGGATCATTTGACCAGCCACAATATCTATGACCCTCTCCAGTCTGGCTTCAGGAAACTGCACGGCACCAAGACAGCACTGGTGCGGGTACTAAATGATCTGATGGCGAGAGATCGGAGAGCCTGCTCCATCTTGGTTCTCCTTGCTCTCTCAGAAGCATTTGACACCATGGATCATGGAGTGATGCTCGAGTGCCTGTGGTTTTTCTGTGGACTGAGGGGAGCAGTCCTCAGTTGGTTTTGATCCTTCCTGGGGGGAGGATCGCAGAGAGTGGTGTCGGGGATTTATTCCTCGGACCCTCAATGGCTGCCCTGCGGGGTTCCACAGGGTTCGGTGCTATCCCTCATGTTATTCATGGTGTATATGCTTCCATTAGGGGACATTATAAGACAGTATGGGCTGAGTTTTCATTGCTATGCTGATGACTCTCAGCTCTACATATCTTTTGTGCCTGAACATGAGTCCCTTTCAATCACTGTGTTTAATAACTGCCTGCTGGCGATACAGAACTGGATGAGTACTAGTTGGCTTTGGTTGAACTCAAGTAAAACAGAGGTATTGGTGGTAGACCCTGGTTTTAGGACGACAGGGGCATGGGCGAGGAAGCCATCAGGTTTATACCTGGGGGGGAACCCGCTTATAGCCAGGGGCCAGGTGCGTAACCTGGGCGTGGTATTTGATGAAGGCCTGACCCTGAGGGCGCAGGTGTCTGCTGTAGTCAAATCTTCCTTTTTCCATCTAAGGAATATAGCCCGAGTGAAGCACCTGGTCACACCCAAAGATCTTCCTACTTGGGTCCACGCCTTTGTCAGCAGTCGTTTGATTACTGCATTGCCCTTTATCTAGGGCTACTGGGGTGGATATCCACTGTTTGCAGCTAGTGCAGAACGTATGCCAGGCTCTTGACTGGAATCTCTGGATCCATTCATATAACACCTGTGCTGCGTGAACTGCACTAGCTGCCCATCCAGTGCAGATCACCTTCAAGGTTGCATTGCTGACCTGTAGGGCCTCTACATGAGTTGGGACCTCACTATCTGAAAGAGCTCTTGTTTTCTTACTGCCCCTCCGCTCACTCGATCCTCTGGTGAGGATTGCTGGAGTTTTCCAGGGTATCCCTGAAAACATCTGGAGGAAAATCTTTTGCCTTTATGGCACCTACCCTGTGGAATTCTCTACCTCGCCAAATACGAGATAGCCTGACCGTGGAAGGATTTAAAAAATCCTTAAAAACTTATTTGTTTAACCAGGCTTTTTCAGGGACTTACTGAGTGGCTGTTATTGGTTTTGTCATTAGTTTTATTAATTTTAAATATATTTTTATTGCATGCTGTATTATAAAGGTGCCCTGAGCTCAGAAAGGGCGCCTTGTATAAATACATTTTTACTTGCTTACTTATCTGTGCCGCTCTTTCGGCATCTGCCTATGATGCGGAGCATGTCTCTGCTCCAAAGCATCATCCTGCTCCGAACAAGGAGCTCTTTAATTTAAAACTGCATCTTGCTGTATACACACATTCGTGGATTGCACCGGAAGGGCACCACGCACCTCAGAGCTTTTTCTTCAGGGCTACCCTTTTCATCTAAAGTAGCTCCTCTGTTAGGAGCTCTCTAGGGCTCAGCATGTACTGCTTTTTAAAGTGCACCTTACGTTTTTATATGAAGCGCGATTGGTGCTTTCATGTTTAAACCTCTCACTCAGGAGTGTAACTTGCAATGTAGCAAGTGCCAGCAAAATAAAAATAAAAGAATGGGACAGCAAGATTTCAGAGGGGTCTGTCAGATTGGCCACCCTGACAGAGAAGATGCAGAGAGTGTAGCAAGAAAGAAAAGAAGACAGAACAGACGGAAAAGAAAGCAATAGGGTTTATATTTCCTTTGGGGGAGTCACGTCTGTAGTTATACATTTGTTTCAACAGGGCATTTCACCTTGTTACAGGTAACAGACCCTCTGCATACTGTCTTTCACAAAGATAAGGTGGTACTTCATACTCACCCGTAGTTCCTGCCCAAAGTGGTTTCGGACTTTCATCTTAATCTGCCCTTGGTTCTCCCCTCTTATTTTGCTAACTTCCATAATGAAGGGGAACGCACCCTTCACTCTCTGGATGTCAAGAGGGGATCTACAGTTTTACATTGATAGAACAGGGGAATTCCGTAAGGCCAAGCAACTTTTTTTTTTTTAATCTTTCAGCATGGCCCGGCTGGGCCAGCCAGTGGCCATTAGATGCTTTTTTGCCTGGACAGTGGCATACCTTCGCCATTGTTACTTGATGACGCAGGTCAAGTTGGAAGGCTGGTGTACACCCTATTCTACCAGAGCAGTGGCGGCATCCCTAGTGGAAATCCATTCTGTTCCCATTACGGAAATTTGTAAAGTGGCTACTTGGAGCTTGGTGCATACCTTTGTGAAGCACTATGCTCTAGATGTCCATTCCAGACAGTATACTTCCTTTGGCAGGACAATTCTTAATGGACTTCCATCCTGAGTGAGCTCTGTACCTCCTGCTCAGATGATTGTTTTTTAACTTGGTACTCGCCCAGCAGTATGAATGAATGGTGACTTGTCCAAGAAGATCAAGAATTACAGTAGGTACATAATTTTTCTCTAATGGCCATCATTTACAATTCTGAGTTTTGCCCTTTGGTGTATCCTCAGCGCAGCATACAGTGGCAGCCATCCTAAACTTCCCTCTTACCACAGTACCTCATTAGCTTAAGTATTACTTATTGTGTTTAAGGAAGTATTGTAGCTGCATGTTTTCTGATGGTCTGTAGTAGGAGTGGTAATGAGGTGTGCATATAGTTTTGAGTACCTTGATGTGATACTCATGAGTTCTGAGACAACAGGGAAGTTTAGGATGACTACACCTGAATATTTACCAAATGCTTTGCAGTGGTAGCCATGGCCTTTCATTGAGAAAAGCTGCATATGCTCCCCTGTGTGTATGATTGAATCCTGAAAGGATCCTCGGTTGACCTGGCAGTTCACATAGTGAACAGGATCAGGCAGCTGCTGGACTATGTGGGTGTCCAGGTCAAGTTCACCCCCCGCTAGATGTTTCAGTACATTGGCACTGTGCTAAATGGGTTTTCCTGCCAGAGGATTGGGCAGCTGTCTTGATAGCTCAGGAGATCTAGTTGCCAGAAGCAACATGGTTTTAGCCACAACCATGCTCTGGTTATTGTCCTCATGGCAGCATCCATATTCGTGGTTTCCTTGGCCTGTATGCATATATGAATTTGTCAGTGGATGCTGCAAGCTCAGTGGTCTGAAGCTCACTAGTCTTTTGGGGACCCAATCAGGGTTTGAACCCCTCTGTGGAGAGTACTCCAGTAATGGTAGAATGGACAGTATCTTCTGTAGAGGTACTGTTCCTTGGGAAGGGTGCCTCTACAGGAAGAAGCACCCTTCCGTAGGAACCCTTTTGGGGTCACTGACATTTAATGCATCAGACCTTGGGTGAGATGTCCATCTTGGTTCCCTCCTGACTTAAGGAGTCTGGTCTCTGAATGCACTCCCCATCTAAATATACTGTATTGAAGATGACAGTGGTTCTGCGTGGGCTCAACTGCACAATTTCAGAGACAGTGATTGCTTTTACAGACAGCAATTATCTGTCATGTTCTACCTGAAACAAACAGTGAACATAATATCTTGTGTTGGTAAGTAATGCCAGTGTGGGAATAAGCAATGGAGAGCAATGTGCAGATGGCTGCAGTCAAATTGTCAGGCATGCAAGATGAGGTGGCATTTGTACTCAGCTGCTCTGTGGCACAGCATCATGAATGGAAGCTATGAGGGGAGGTGGCAGAATTTATGTTTAGATAGTGGGAGGTATCTACAATTGCCCCTTTTTCAATCAATCAAAATCTTTATTTATCCTGGCGGGCACCATTGAGCAGGGCTCATTTGCAAAAATGGACCTGGTCATACAAAAATCATAGTACAGTAACATGGTAAAACATAATGCAATATTATACAAAGAAGAAAAATATACATACATACATCAACATTTGAGTAAGAGGGCTTTTACAAAAGATAGGCTTATAACTGGGTACAGCCGGAATGTTCAATTAAAAGGAGAGAGAAAGGCAAGAAGAGGGATACCAGCTTAGGAAGAAGTGACGGGGTTGGAATAGTTAACTGGCATACTACAGGGAAGGGGGTGGAACTTGGCCATGGCTAAAGAGAGGCAGATAAGCCAGTATTTTGGTAGGGAGAGGGAGGCAGGGCAGGAGGCAGGATGGGCAGGAGGGAAACTGGAAAATAGGTGAGCTAGCGATCCTCTTCCAACATGAAACTGCCCTGCTTTTGCTCACTTGCTCCAATGCCTGGAATTTCCTGGCAAGAGTTGGCCCTCTACTGGAAGGCACACTTCTTTAGCCTATCGCAGATCGTGCTCTGTTAGTATGGCCCTGGCAAGTTCTGAATGAAAGAGCCACAGTTATGTTGTTGGCCCCGCTGTGGGCCAGACTGAAGTGGTTCCAAGTACTGTGGAACATGGCAGTGGAACCTTTGGTCCTGCTGCTCTATCAGCTTAGGTCTGTGTCTCAGATCTTACCTGTATCAGTCTTCGCCATTCATCACTGGTTGTTTAAGCTGGAGGTGCTAGGACCCTGTGGAAGCTAATAGCTGAAAGCTTTTCAGCTTTCATCTGGAGGAGGGCCCAGCGTCTGAGACAGCGCCATCCTCGGGGCTGATGTAATACGGCACTCACAGGTTGGGCATTTAATGGACGTTGGCCCCTCCACCATCTCAGTTCAGTTTTTCCCACCATTGAGGCAGCAGCATAACTCCATGGGAGCAACTAGAGAGAATCTTCCAGAAGACTTCACGGTTTGGTTCGTTGGATCCGGTCACTCAACGCCATTTACCATCGCCGCTTTCGGCACCATTTTTTTTTTTTACTTTTCTGTCTAAAAAGTGTGGCGTTGAGTCTTTTTTTAATTTTTATTATTTTGTGCAGCTGATCATATCAGATTCAGGGGAAAAACATTCTTCTACCCCTATATGTCGGTGACCCAGTGGTGTGTCATGACCGTTATGGACCCGCATGACTGGTGTTTTACCTGCTTGGGGCCATGCCATGATATGGATTTGTGCTACACCTGTTTTTTGATTGGATGTCTGCACGTTAACGGTGCAGCGAGGTTGGGGAAGGACTCCTAAACTTTTTGGTCAGTGTCGTACAAGGGCCATCAAGTTAAGGTCTCTGGGCCATTTCCCTGTGCCTTCCCCACTGTTATATGCACTGGGGGAGAGCAGGCCTCTGCTGTCTTGGGTCTCGCCAACACTGGATGCTTGAAGCGGGGTCGGAGTGAACAGTTTGCCTCCTCCCGGAGAGGCGTTTGAAGCACCCTTGCAAAACTGGGCCACCCGGTGTCGAGGCCTCATCTATATGCAGGGCCTGCATCAGCGATTTCCTCAGCAGCCTTGGCTGGCATGGCCTCAGCTTCTGGCACCAGTGCCAGTGAGGAGAGCAGTGTCACCATTGCTGCTGGGTCCTGTCCTGACACCGTCCCTGGTGCCAGGATGGGTAGAGTGTCTGGGGTTGCCTCCTTGGGATCTCCGTGGTCTTCTCCAGGGGAATCGGGAGGATGACTGGGATGATCTGGACTGGCAGCTCAGTTCTCTGGAGCTCCGGATGCTCTCTGGACCCAGCAGGAGGTCTTCTCCCTTGCCCTGGTCTTGGGCCGACACTGTCCAAGGTGCCGCCTCTCCCTCTGGTGCCTTCTTTGGTGCCATGGAGGCTTCCTGTGCCATTACAGAGGATGGCTCTGCTTTTGGTGCCGCCTCTGTTGACTGCACCATGATTGAGGTCAGCACCACATTCCATGCCATTTCTGGGGCCAGGGCAGCCTCCGAGGTCTGTGCTGTGTTCGGTGACGCCTCCGGGGACAACGTCATGGTTGGTGCTGCATCTTATGGTGCCAAGGCCGGGCTGCTTCGGGTGATGGCTCCATTTCTGTTGGTGCCGCTTCAGTTGTCGGCACAGATGTGGGAGTCGAGGAGGAATTGAAAGTCGGCCGGGTGCTGGTTTCTTTCTTCCTCCCTCACTGAGAAGTGAAGGTTGGACCTCTTTCGAGGGGCGGTCCCAGTGCTGTGGCCTAGGTCGGGTGAAGGGAATGGTATCCTCAATCTGTCCTGGTGGCTCAGCCACCAGGGATGGAGTCTGAGTGCTGATGCAGTCTCTCCATCTCCTGCTAGGGCCAAGGGCCCTGTTGTGAGTGGGGACAGGGCCACCCTTCTTGGACTGTACAGCTCCAGTCTCCTCACCAGTGGTCTCTCTCTCCCCGGCACCACCCTGTTCACTCTGAGCGGGTGAAGCAACAGTCAGTGGCTGGGCAGTGCAGCCCCTTCCTTGGAAGATATTCCCCTACGCTCCCAGAGCCTGGCAGAGGGCTTCACCCCGGTCTCTCAGGACCATTCTGCTCCTGTACCTCTGCCTCCTCCCTTTCTCCCAGAACTCTCTGGGCCCCTAGGCCCCTCCGTGGAACAGTATGGGTGACAGTGGTCGTTGCCCATCTGTTTAGGGCCGTAGATGAGATGGTTTCCACCTCCTACCCTTGCATCGTCACACCCTGTACAGAGTCCATCCACATCGTCGACTTTCTCTTCGGAGGAAGAGGACACTTCCACTCACATCTCCTCCAATGCTGATTTCACTGATTATCAGTGGTTCCTCACAACGACGTTGGAAGAACTCCCATCTTCCGCCGGAGGTAGAACGCAATCCTGTACATGTGAAGCTGCCCTTCCTTGGGGAGTACAGTCTGGAATCCATCATGATCCCTCCATGGTCCTGTCCTTTCATGGAGGAGTCACACAGCATCTGACAGTTTCCTGCCTCCTCTGTTCTAGCCCTTCAGGATTGTCGTCACAGGTATTGCGCACCCCCAGGTCTCCAGGAACTATGCCCAATCCTGTATCAGGACTGGAGTGGCTGGATACCCCCTAGGGGTGACTGCGCACTTCAAGAGACCACCCTCCAGAGGCCGACTCCGCAGAGTTTGATCGCTGGGGTAGAAGGGTTTTTCTCTTCTGTGCGTCTCTTACTGTCTATCTCGGCTCACCAAGCACACCAGGTAGCCTATGCTAGGTGCCTGTGGGCTTCACTGGGTCAGATCCTGGTATCCATGCCTTATAGTGAGGCAACCAGACAGACTGTTGCCATTTCTACCAGCAACTTAAGAGCTGGCGAGACAACAAACGAGGGCATCTTATATGCACCAAAGCAGTAGTCTGCAGGCTAGTAGGAACACTAGTCTGCCATTCGGCCAGAATAGCATGGCTTCCTTATATCCTAGTTGTCACCCTTGGCCCGGCGTGGGGTGATCGCCTCACCCTTCTGTGGGGTCCAGTTTTTCTCCCAAGAGTCAGGCGAGGCCGTCCAGGACATCCACTTTCTCCTGCATCAGGAGCCTCCACCTGACCCTGACCAGTAGCGGACCTGGCCATGCCTGTGAGGTCCCCTCCTCTTGTGAGGTCCCCACAGGAGGTTGAGGAAAGTTCAGCCCTCAGGGAGGTGCCAGCGCCACAGTTGTGGTGCTTGGTACTCACCACCAGTGATAAGCGGTGAAGATTGATACAGGTAAGATATGGAAATTGGGTACCTACAGCAATTCTTGATCTTCCTGTATATCTTCACCATTCATCACTGTTCCATCACCATCCCTCTTGGGCCCCAGTCTCCTGGGCAGTGCCTCCTCCCTGTTTGTATTTTCCCTAATTGGAAGCCATTTGCCTGTCTAATCCGCTGGCACCTCTGGGTCCCCTGACCCTTCCTTTTGAGCACCATGGGGCCAACTCTAGGGAGAGGGAAGCAGGGGCTCTTGCCCTCTTTTCCCAGGGGTTCCTTGGGCCCCATATAGCCTGGGCTGAGGACCTCTTTGGGACAACAACCTAACCAGGGATTTTTCCTTGGCTTATCTTGGAGCCCCCAGCCTTTTCTCTCCTTGCCTGTGGTCCCAACAGTTGCCTTCTTCATGGGTACCCGGTCTGGTTGGCGGGGCTCCGGGTCCCTTTTTTCTTCTTCCCCTATCTCTTGGAACCCTACATGGCTCCTTTTTATGCTTGTGAGTGACCTAGTTCTGGGTTGCCCGTGGGGGATCCCCCCAGATTGCCTGCCTCCCCTTTTGGAAAGGTAGGTCCCATAACTCATCCACCTGTTGGTGGTATTGGATTTAGGCAGCCCACCCTTCATTTGGAACTTGAGGGGGCTCACCTAGCTGGGTGATCTCCTTTCCACCCCTGTTCAGTGGGACCCTGCTCTGGGTGGGCTCCTTTTCCTAACCTATGTGTCGGGAGGGAGGGAGAGAGATTGGTTGTACAGACTCTTCTTTTCTCTCTGGACGGGGAGTTCTGACCTCCAACAGCAGTGGCGAAGATCTGTCTTTGGTCCACCACATCCTGTTGCTCTCTTTATGGCTCTGAAGGTGGTGAACCCTCTCTAGGGTCTTTAGCCATTAAAAAAACAGAAATAGCAAGGTTCACCTCCCCTTGGTCTACAGATGGCGCAAGAATCTTTTCTTTTGGTTCCAGTCTGCCTGGGTCCACTCCTTTCCCTCCATACCATCGTCTTCTCCTTTTGCCCTCTTTCTCCCTCTCCCACCTCATTATTTTGTGTGTCTCCCTTTCCTTTCTTTACTCTCTCCTCCCTACCTCTCTCTCAGCCCTTCTTGGCCTGCTCAGTGGTTGGGTCTCCCTCCCAGAAAACTTGGGGCCTATCCCTCTCCTCTGACCGGCTTTATTCCTTTTTAAGTTTATATCCTTTCCTTTTCTATCTCTTGGGCTCCTTGCTCCACCCTCCACCTCCTTTTTGTTCTCCAGCTCTGTCTTCCTCTCCAGTGAGCAGAACTAAGATGTTGGAGAGGCCGTCGTCTGTTATTGGCCAACTTGTGAGCGCCACGTAGTACGTCAGCCTTGGGTGCAGCACACGTCTCCGACTTCTGTCCGGCTTTCAGCCATTAGCTTCCTCTGGGGTCCTAATGCCTCGGCTCGACCCACCAGTGATGAATGGTGAAGATATACAGGAAGATCAAAATTACTGGTAGTTACGTAAATTTTCATTTCTGGGACCATGTGCTGCACCTGGACCTTTATACCTGTGGCTTCACACCTGGCTCTGAGGACCAAGAACTGGCATAGTTTGGTGTATCTCCTGAGGTTTCTGGTGTCCTGCTTGCTACTAGGAAACCGTCTATAAGGCACACTTATTTATTAAAGTGGAAGCACTTTGGTATCTGGTGTCAGTCAAAGTTTCTGGATTCTCCCACTTCTGTCCAAAATGTTTTGGTATATGCGCTCCTGTGCCCCAGCCGGGGTTTCTGTACATTTCTGTTAAACTGCAGCTGTCATCTATCTTGATGTACGATGCTCTCACTGGTGGAAAATCTGTTGCTTAACCTGAGGTTTCCCACATATTTTTTGGAGGGTATTCTGCACATGAAATCTCTGGTCTGCAAGTGTATCTTGACATGCGATTTTAACCTCGTTTTTGGTTCTTCACCTGATCTCCATGTGGAATGTGCTGCCTTTGTGATATCCATTTCTTGTCCAGGAAAACCCTGTTTCTGATGGCAGTTACATCAGCGTGCCAGGTGTTTGAGCTTCAGGCTCTAGTTGTTGACTCTCTTTATCTGATATTCTATCCAGATACAGTCGCACTTGGAACTCAAGTTTCTGCCTAAAAGGTGTCAGAATTCACTTTAAATCAGTGAACCAACCTACCTCTCTTCATCTCAACCTCCAACAAATGGGGGTGCTCCTGCACTCTGCACGTTCACGGGTTGCTCCACTTTTATGTGGACCACACCAAGGATATTGAGCAGTCCTCTCAATTGTTTATATAGCTTGCCCCGTGTATGTTGTGCAAGTGGGTATTAAAACAGTCTCTCTCCTGGTGGATATCTTCCAGTATTTCACTGAATTATCAAAAGTCTGACAAAGAGCTTCCTGGTACAGTCACGCGTTATGCCACTAGGGGCTTAGCAGCCTCCATAGCTTGTTTCAGGTCAGGAGATATCTAAAATTTGTTTGACTGGTAAGATCCAGACATTCACTAAACATTACCAGTTGCAATATGTCTCGTAGGAGTTTTTGGCTTTGCGTTTTTAGGGTCGCTATCCTTCAGTATTCCTTACCTTATATGTAGGGGTGTTGTACTGTTGTGTAATTGTCAAATATGTGTGGCTCTGTCTTTAAAGATAGGTGTTCATTTAACAGTAGATCTTAGAGAATTTCATTCCTTCATCTGTTCCCAGTGAGGAGGATAACTGTTTCTTACAAGTCATGGTAGGCCTTTATTTGCTCGCTTTTTTTTTTGGGGGCTCTGGTGATTTTCTTTTCCTGTATGAAAACATACATATTTCAGATTGTAGTTCCTGCTGAAAAGTAGTATGAAAGCATGCGATGGAAACATGAGTAAGGAGCTTGCTCAGATTATAGATGATAGGGTAAAAACATTTTTGCACCATTTTGGGAGGTCCAGACACCAGGCCTTGAGGGATTGCATCAGAGGGTCCTGAAAAAGCTAAGTCTGGAGTTGGCTGACCACTGACTGATCTGTTCAAGTGCTCCATGGAGACTGGGGGTGGTGGGGTGCCAGATGATGGGAGGATGGCAGCTGTAGTGCCACTTCACAAGGACGTTGACAAGCAAGACAACAGGAACTACAGACTGGTTACCCTCACCTCAAATGTGGGTAGGTCATGAAGACCATATTAAAAAACAAATAGTGAGTACCTGGAGGTGAGTGGGCTTCAGACAGTAAACAGCATTGGTTTGTAGCAGGAAAATTGTGCCATACTAATCTGATACTTTTCTTTGACTGGTATACCATGGCAGTGGACAGGAGTCAGGCTGTCTGTGTTGTAGATCAGCTTCAGCAAGGCCTTTGATTCTGTGCTGCACAAGACATGTTTAAGGAAATTGGAGGATCTGGAACTGGAAAAAGGCTAACTTGTTGGAGGGAGACAACAGAAGATGGTGGAATGGGCAATTGGAGGCTAGTGAGTTCACTAGCTTGATGCTGTATGGGCCAGTTCTGTTAAACATGTTTATTATTGACATGTGGAAGGTGCACAGGGCAAGATCGTCTTTTGCGAATGACATTAAACTATATGGTAGGGTAGGTAGTGAGGAGGAGTTAGAGAGTTCATACAGGATCTAGAAAAGCAGGAAAGATGGCAATCAAGGTTCAGTCTGAAGAAGTGCAAGGTAATGCACCTGGGTAAGAGGAACATCTGCATGGAGTGTGGATTGGTGAATGGAGGGAAGACAGCAGAAACGGGAGGGGGGGAATGGGGGGTCAGTATTGGTGACAGTTTCAGGGCAGTGCAGCTGGGTATACAGCATTGCAAATAGGATGTTGGGGTGTACAGGTAGAGGCTTTGAAATTAGGACGAGTGAGGTGATGCCACTCCTGTACAAGTCCTTGGTGAGACTGTATCTTTAGTACTGTGCCTAGTTTTGCAACATGTACCTGAAGAAAGACAGGGATAGGCTGGAGACGATGCAGCAAAGGGCCAACCAGGGAATGCAAGTCTAGACATAGAAACATAGACTTTGATGGCAGATATAGACTGCTTGGCCCACCTAGTCTGCCCATTTCCCTACTTACAGGATAAGCTGCAGATCCTAACCAACAGCCTGTTTCTTTCTGCACCCCACAAAATTGCCTTATGTCTGTCCCATGCATTCTTGAATTCTCCCACAGTTTTAGACCCCACAACCTCCTCAGGAAGGCTGTTCCATGCGTCCACCACCACCCTCTCTGTGAAAAAAATACTTCCTCACATTGTCCCTGAGCCGTCCCCCCTCTATCTTCATATTGTGTCCCCTTGTTCTTGCACATCTCTTTTTCTGAAAGATGGTACCCTCTTGGACTTTGTTGATTCCACTTAGGTACTTATAAGTTTCTATCATGTCCTCCCCTACTCCTTTCCACAAGGGTATACATATTAAGCTCCTTTAGTCTCTCCTCATATGGCTTCTCTTGCAGACCCTGCACCATTTTAGTTGCCCTCATCTGAACTGCCTCCATCCTTTGTATGTCCTTGCGGAGATTGGGACTCCAGATGGGATCTCGCCAACTGTCTGTACAGAGGGATAACAACTTCCTGTTTTCTGCTGGTGATGCCTCTCCCTGTACATCCCAGTATACCCCCAGCCCTCCCTACTGCCTTCTCACATTGCTTGCTTACCTTAAGGTCATCTGATATGATTACCACCAGGTCCCTTTCCATTTTTGTTGTTGTTACTACCTCCCCACCATTGTGTAATCTTTCCCTGGGTTTTTTGTTTCCCAGGTGCATTATTTTTCACTTCTTTGCATTGAATCCAAGCTGCCATACTTCTGACCATTCCTTCAACCTTGCCAAGTCCCTTTTCATCCTTTCCATGCCTCCTTGTGTATCAACCCTGTTGCAGATCTTTGTGTCATCTGCAAAGATGCATACTTTTCCTTCCAGTCCCTCTGCAGTGTCACTTATAAAGACATTAAAAAGGACTGGACCCAGTACTGAACCCCGTGGTACCCCACTAGTAACCCCTCTTTCTTCCGTGTGGACCCCATTTACAATTACCTTCTGTGTCCTGTTGTCCAGCCAATGTTTTACCCAGGCTACCACCGTGGGACCTACTCCCAGGCTGGTTAATTTGACTATTAATCTTATGTCTGGGACTGTGTCAAATGCCTTGCTGAAGTCTTGGTGAGCCATGTCACAGCCCTCCCTGGTCTACTACTTTGGTCACCCAGTCAAAGAAATCAATTAGATCTGCCTGACATGACCTTCCTGCTGTGAACCCATGCTGCCTTGGGTCCTGTGCCCCACTGACCTCTAGGTACTCAACAATTCTTTCCTTCAGAAGTGATTCCATCACTTTCCCTACCACAGAGGTCAAACTGACAGGTCTGTAGTTTCCTGCCTCTGTCTTGCTCCACTTTTGTGAAGGGGAGTCACATCCGCCTTCCTCCAGTCCTCAGGTACCACACCATCCTCCCATGATTTGTTAAAAAGGGTAGTCAGTGGTGTCACTAGTTCTCCCCTTAATTCTTTTAGAATTCTGGGGTGAATTCCATCAGGCCCCATTGCTTTGTCCACCTTCAGTTTTAAGAGTTCTTTCAGAACCCTTTCTTCTGAAAGGACTGGGATCAACCCCCATCCTGAGTGCTTCTGTTAATTGGATTAGGCACCTCCCCTCCTCTTTTGTGAACATATGACATAGACATAAGAGAAGGCTGGCAAACCTTAGCATGCACTGTATGGAGGCCAGAGGGGAGAGATGAGATGCACATGATCTTCCTGGACTAAAAGTCTCCACCACTCATTCACACTAATGGTACTATGCTGGAGGTGCTAGGACCCCGTGGGAGCCAAAAATCTTAAGGAGGGCTAGTGCCGGGATAGGACCATGTATGTGTGGTGCCGCGAGACTAGCTTGCGCCGTATAGGCTATCTTGGCATAGACTCTCCAACCGCCTCAGTTCCTTATTTCCTGCCATTGTGTGCGCTTCAATGACTGTGTCACTCGCCTGCCAAGTCTTTGTCTATACAGCAGCTATAGTCATTCAGTATTCGAGTAATTTTCTACTTTTAGTGTTTTTTCTTATTTCAAAAAAAAAAAGGGAGGAGGAAGAAATTCTCAGCCTGCCGTCAATGGAGTCAACCTCAGATAGTAGCAGTGACGACGGGGAGACTTTGTTTGAAAGCTGTGATGGCAATGGGTCTGTGTTTGATCCGCCGGCCCTTTGTGGAGGGGGGGTTCAACCATGGGCAGTCCAAGGGGTGGGAAGACAATCCGCCCGAAGCACAAAAGCAGCAAGCCCATTCCTGACCTCAGTCGGGGACATGGCTTCACTCGACCTCGAGCTCTTCTTCCTCCTATCACTGGAAGAAGAAACGGTACCGCTTGAGGTCATCCTCTGGTACGTCTGCACAGGGATCATCAGTGGTGGTGAGTGGTAGGCCTGACCCAACTTCGGTGGGGTCCTCTGTGGCTCTGTTCTTAACGGCCATGATCTCCGACACCAGGCTTCATCTCTGTCCTCGTTGGAGCTCTGCTGAGCAGTTTCTCCTCTGGGATGCTCTTTTAGAGCGTGGGGTATGATGTCCTCCCAGTTGACTTGGCCAGTGGACCTGGTTCTGTGGCCTTCAGGCCTCGGAGCCACTGGGCCACGGCTGAGTCAAGTGGGTAGGATATGCGAGGTGCCCTCTCCGGTGCCGGTGCCAGCGCCATCGATGCCGCCCCATGTACCTACCCCCCCTCACTGTTTCCTTGCCAGGAGTCAGCATGGGTACTGCTTTCCTTCCCCCCCCTTTTTCTTCAGGTCTAGGGCCAGTATGTCCAATGCCATGTGTGGTGCTGGCGCCGTGGTGAGTGCTGACACAGAGACGGACCTAAGCAGACTTCTATGTCTGGAGTTCTTACATTCCTCAGTACAAGTGCACTCTGTGGAACACAATAAATTCAATGGTTGAGAGTCTCACGGACTGTACCACTCCATTGCTAGGGGCATATGGCCAATAATAGACTAAAGTTTTTATAAATCTCTGTGACACTGCCCTAGGGTGACTGCCATTGGCAGCAGGTGATTAACATCTCCTTGGCGGTGTATCGGTTCCAGCCCTCAGGTTGCCCTTTTGGGCGGTCAGATTCCTGCTGTTCCTCAGAGGGATGGCACCATCGTCATTCTTGTAACAGGCATTTCTTTCAAGGTGGATGCCTGGAAGCCTTGTCAGGAACCAACTCCTCAACTGCAAAAAATCACAAATAAATCGCAGCAGAGTGCACAGAGCCCAAAAGTGCCTGGTACCATCCATCCTCTTGGATCTGGCCCAGGTCCCACCTCCCCTGTCTGAAGTGGACACCTCTCGGCGGTAGTGGGGGGCACCCGATTTTGTTTTATAACTAGTGGCAGTCCAGTCCAGCGGACTTATGTGTCATCATGATAGTCCGAGAGGGATACTCTCCCAATTTCGCAGAGATTTTCCCCAGAGCCAGGCGGCAGCCCAGTCTGTTTTCCTCTCTGCCAGACCCTCTTTCCTCTGAGAGACAGGGCCACAGAGCAGTAGTTGTTGTTCAGCGGTGAGTCAGAACACAGGTTCCTACTTTCTTTGCTTGGTTCAAAGATAATAGGTAGCATGCGCCCATTTCCCGACCTTGAAAGGTTAAACAGATACCTGTTCAGGGAGGAGTTCACTACAACCTCGATATTCAAGCCTTTGCTTCCTGGACCTTTGGCTCTGAGCCATCTCATCCGGGCTGGAGTCTCAGGAAGCAGTTGCCACAGCTTCCCAGCTGTTTTCTTTCGGGTTCTGATTCAGGAAAGGATTCACCTTCCCAGCAACTCCTCTTCATAGGAGCCCTCCTGGATACCTCCAGGGCAAGTCTTCTTCCTTCTGGAGAATGGAAGAAACAACATCTTCAGATGTCTCATTGCTTCTGAGAGTGACTCTGTCCAGGCCCTTTCGATGCAGCGGATACTGGGACTTGTGTCTTCATCCAGAAATAGTGGTCTCTGACCATGCATCTGCAATCCTCCACATAAATGACAGAACCTGGACAAAATTACTTGCATGGTAGATGCAGTTGGCCTAGCCTCTGCTAGGTCTGCCCTTACACTCTAAATCCCAGATAACCAACACCACGGCTACACTCCTGATTGGCTGGGGCTCACTGTCAAGACCTCTACACTCAGGTGTGGAGCCAGGAGGAGCAGCATCATCTTCTCATAAATTTTTTTAGAGATGAGAGCTGTCTTATATGCTTTCCAAGTCCTGAAGGAGGCCGTCTGCCACGAAGTGATCCCACTTTGAATAGGTAACAAAAGTTGTGATGTTTTCATCAACAAGCAGGGTGGAGCACTCTTCTACCCTCTGTGCAGGAAGGCCGTGGGTAGGTGAGAGTGGTGCTTGAACACATTGCGTCAGTCCAGTCATTGTGCTGTCGCTATTCGACGTGTGCGCAGTCTGGACCTGCTCCTTTTTGTGCCCCCATGCAAATCTGCCTGTCTTCCTGCTTCAGAAATCCAGAGCCTGGTGTTTTCTGTTAGGATGTATTCACTGCAGTAGACAAAATGCTTCTGTATGCTTTTCTCCTCTTCACTTAGTTCAGAGGGTGCTACTCAACTTGTAGCCAAACAGTGGCAGGATGATTCTCATTATTGCAGACTGTCCTCGGCAGGTATAATTTGCATAGATCAGCAGTTTTTCAGAAGTTCGCCTGAGATGACTCCCTCTTGAGTGCGGATCTTCTGACACAGGGACTTTGGTCCATCTTTTCCTGTGCTCCTTCATCTCCATGCGAGACTCCTGAGGAGATGAAGGTGGGCAAGTTTTAGGTTCCCTGACAATCATGAGACATCTTCTTAGCTGTGCATAGACCTTCCACCAGGAGGACTTACAGGGTTAAGTGGTTACTTTTCACCATATGGTGTGCAAAGTTCCATCTGGGCCCTTTTGGTTGTCCACCAAATAAAATGTTGGTGTGTGTTTGGACCTCTCAAACGCAGGTCTGCATTTCTCGGCAGAGAATGTTCACCTCTGCATGTTTTCGGATTATCTTGAGCTAGTAGACAACATGTCACTGGCTCATTTACCATTAGATTTTGCTTCCCCCCAACTTACTTTAACTCCAGAATGAAGGAGAGCGCTCCCTTTATCTGTCTGAATGTTAAGAGGGTTCTACAATTCTACATCAACAGAACGAAGAGATACGCATCTGAGCAACTATTGTATCTTTCCGTATGCCTTGGCTGGGTCATCCTGTTGCCACGAGATGTATTTCTGCTTGGTTAATAGTATGTCCTCGACACTACTAATTCATGGCACAGGTCAAGTTGGAATGCCACGTTCACACCACTCTACCACAGTGGTTGCGGCTTTCCTAATGGAGATTTGTAATGTACCTGTTTTAAAGACATCTGCAAGGCGTCGAGTTGGAGCTCGGTGCATACCTTTGTAAAGCACTATGTTCTGGATGTCCATGCCTGACAGCTAACTTTCTTCGGCAGGACAGTCCTTATGGACTTCTGTCCTGAGTGAGCTGTGACTCCTATCGCCCTACTCGGGGGGACTTTTGCTCTGTACTCTCCCATTAGTGTGAATGAGTGGTTGAGACTTTTGTCCGGGAAGATATGGAAATTACGACTTACCGTAATTTCTTGATCTTCTTGGATGAAGTCTCCACCACTCATTCTCCGCCTCCACTATCCCCGAGCTCACTCGTTCTGTTTTGGTCTTCACTTCTGTTGTTCAGGCTGTGAAGACATTGTTGAATTGACCTTCTTACATGAGTTATCCTGGCCTTCACATGCCCAGAAGTTAGGGTTAGGTTTTCTTTTGTTGGTTTCGCTTGCCTCCTCGGTCAAAAAGGTACTGAGGCGGTTGGAGGTTGAGCCGAGGTAGCCTATATAGAGCAAGCTAGTTTCGTGGCATCATGCATTCATGGTCCTATCCTGGCGCCGGCCCACCTGAAGATTTTTCGCTCCTGCGGGGTCCTAGCACCTCCGACATAGTCCCATTAGTGTGAATGAGTGGTAGAGACTTCATCCATTAGATCAAGAATTACGGTAAGTCTGTAATTTCCATTTTCTGAGTGGCATAAATTAAGTGAATCATAAAGAACTATTAAATATGCAGAGAAATATGGCAACAAGGGTACATGATTGTAAACTGGTTGGCAGAAGGTTTCAGATGGACGTTGGGAAGTAGTTCGTTATGGAGAGGTGGAGGACCATTGGAATAGGCTGCCAAAGAAAGTAGTGTAGTCATGGAATGGGTTCAAGGTTGGGTGGAGTGTGTCACAGGTCTGGTGGCTGAAAGGGAGGATAGGGAGGAGGAAAATAGACCTGTTTGTGGTGGCCAATGGGGCTACAGTTAGTAATTTAAGAGCATACAGGATGGGCTTTTGCTGTCTTGGTCTATGTATCTATCTGTGATTTGTCAGGGATGGATTACTAGTTTCTGTGAGTCGATAAATATTAGAACTTCATTTACTGACAGAGGAACTAAAGTGTGTGCAAGCTGCCCATATTATATGGCTATGCAAAGGTGTCCGACATCTTTATAAGGCGCATGTCAAAGTGAGCGATCCACAGCTATGAAAATCTCCTGTGAGGTCCAGACCCCACCAACTTAGGGTCCAGATTTTATGTGGCTCTATGATGGAAATTCTCTTTAAGATCTACTTTTGCTTGAGAGCAGCCAGTCTTTTCCCATTATCCTTTTAGTATTTGTCTGGGGCCTAGCATTGAAAATGTGCTGACATTGGCAGGGACTCTGTTGTTAAAATAATTATAGCAGGTGATGTGTTTTTGATTCAGTTGCTATAACATATTAACATACAGAATTAGTTTAGTTGCCGTATTGGTCCATGTAAGAACAGATCCAGAAGCAAATGGTTTGATACCTTTTATTGGACCAACATAGATGTTACAAAAAGAAAACCATGCCTAAGCTTTTGGTCCAACTAAATGCTTCATCAGAAGCTTATGCATAAGCTTCCAAGGAAGGACTTGGTTGGTCTGAAAGTTTAGTCACTGTTTTCTTTTTGTAACATCTGTTTTGGTCTAATAAAAGATATTAAACAATTTGCATCTGGATCTGTTATATAACACATAAAAACATCCTTCACTGCAGCAGTTCACTGACATAGCAAAGATCCATTTATGCATTTATTTTAACTGAGTGAGTGTACTGGTGCCAAGGCGCCTTTTCATGCACAACCAGAGTACAGTAACATACAAGAGTCAGAACAGTAGTGCAAAAACAAGTAATCAAGTCATTCAGCCATAGGTACAAATATGGATAGAGAAATATATGATACATAATAATATGATAGTGAAAATATTTAGCCTGTACAGCAGTTCTAACAGGTTGGAGAGTTACGTAAGCATATACAAACATTGGACAGCTGGAGCTGTTCCTTCAGTTTGGCTGTGAAGGCTTTAGGGTAGAAACTGCTCTGACTGAGGAAGGGATGGTATTCTAGTAGGATGCTGCTTTAAAGCTGAATGGTTTTGGTCCATGCCTGTATGCATGAAGGGAACATTTAGTAAGCTGTTTGCAGAGGAGTGGGAGGAGGGGTTTGCCCACAAACATGAAACGTTTGGTGAAGCACTGAGGAGCTTTACTGTTCAGAATTTTAAACATGACCTTGGCAAGAGATAACTCTGCTCTGAGTTCAGGTTGTAGCCATCTGGGACACTCAAAATTTGAACAGCGGTAAGACCTTGAATCCTGGCAGGATGTAAATTTAGTGACTAAGTCAATGCTTGTTTGTTTTTTTTTCTGCATAGTGTAAGTGGCACAGCATTTGTAACAATAGAACTGTACTCAGGGTCATAATTTTAGTGGGAAACGGGGGGCTGGTCCCTCCCCAACATTTCATCATTGCAGTCTTGAATAACTTGCTTTAAAAACCTCATATGGTTGTGCCCCCCCTCCCCCATTGCACAACGTTACTACTCCACTGACCGTACTTAATCAATGGGGTGGAGGCGCTAAAACCGTTGATCGATTCAAGCACGGTTGAGACTGAATGAAGGGTAAAGTGATTACTCGGGGCAACAGAAACTGGAGGGAGAATGGGAGGCTAGGACCCTGGAGGGACGGTAGATCCCTGGTTATATAGGGAACTCGGAAGACTGGATGGACCATTAGTCTTTTCTGCTGTCATTGTCTGTGTTTCTGTGATCTGGAAACAATATTTAATATATATATATATTTTTTTATTTAGAGTAGTTTTATTTTTAGGGTCTAGTTGAAGGTTTTAGTGTAAATGTAGCAGCCATGTTTGTGATTGGAAGTCAGTTCTGGTTTTAGGGGTTGATTTGCTCATAGTGTGATGTAACTGCTAACAAATGTGGTCAAGTTTAGGGCCAGGATGATCGTAAATTATGCTGTAAATGCTTGCTCATGTGACTGATTTTATCCAGTTAAATTTCTTTTATTTTTAGGTCTATTTTTATAATTAAATTAATTTTATTTATTTGATCTTTGATAACCTAGTGGGTGCACTAGACATTAAATATCCCTATTTTCAGGAACGACTCTGGAGAGTACAGGACAAATAGAAACAGCTATGACACTTGGAACAGGGAAACAATTAAAGCGAATAAAGCAAGAGGTAAAGCTCGTAACATACATACATACATACATTGGTGAATGAGGGAAATACAGGGGAATGTGGAGAAATCGAAAACTAATAATAGAAACCTAAAATATAATACAAAATAGAGGGCTAAGTAAACGCATCTACAAATAGTGGTTAGTGAGACCCCATCTCGAGTACTGTGTGCAACTCTGGAGACCCCATCTCCACAAAGACATAGACAGAGTGGAGGCTGTTCAGAGGAGGACAACCAAAATGGTGCAAGGTCTGCACCAGAAGACATACGAGGAGAGGCTAAAGCAGCTTAATATGTATACCCTGGAGGAAAGGAGGAGAGGGGACATGATAGAAACTTTCCAAGTATCTCAAGGAATTAAAACGTACAAGAGGGTAGTATCTTTCAGAAGAAGAGATGTTGCAAGAACAAGGGGCACAATTTGAAGATAGAGGGGACTCCAGAGGTAATGTTAGAAAGTATTTTTCACAGAGAGAGTTGTGGATGCATGGAACAGCCTTCCTGAGGAAGTTGTGGAGTCGGAACAGTGGGAGAATTCAAGAATGCATGGGACAGGCATAAGGCAATTCTAGTGGGGGGCAGCAGGAAGTAAGCTGTTGATTAACTAGAATCTGCAGCTTATCTGTCAGGGAAATGGGCAGACTGGGGGCCAAGTGGTCCTTATCTGCCATCAAATTCTATGTTTCTATGTGGTAACGACTACAGTATACAATACCGGGAGGAAAAGCAGGGTAAACAGTTACATCATAGTAGTGAAACAAAGCAAAAGTGCCAGTATACATAAGTGCACTGACTACTAAGTTAGGTAACAGACAAACAGCAGTTGTGTGAGGCAGAAATAGGGTTGACGTTATAAAAATGCATTGATCGACATCCACCTGTAACCTGTGTTTTTTTTTTTTTTTTAAATGTTGTACTGTAAGTACTACATATCTGAGGGAAGGGCCACTACAAATGTAGGTAAAAATCATAAGAGCATAAAAATTTGCCGGCATAAGGAAACCATGCGAGCCATCTAGTCTGCCCGAGATGTCTACCCTGCTCCCTCCCCCCTCTACTGCTGTTGTTGAGGTGACAACATTGACTGTCCCATGCCTGTTTGAATTCTCTGACAGCCTTAGCTGCCACCACCTCAGGTGGCTGGCTGTTCCAAGGGTCCACGATCTTCTGTGTGAAAAAGTATTTCCTAACATTAGTTCAAACAACATGAAGTCTTGCTGTATTCTGACTATATGCAGTTAGCCCCAACACTTGAACTGCTCCATAGAGGAAAGGGTTAACTCTATGCCAAGGCATAGAACATTGAGCTTGGTTTTCAAACTTCTGTCCCTGGTACTCCTCAGTGTAACTATCAGATTCTTTACTCCGCCTAACTTTGAAATCGCTCCGGAGATATTCTCCTTCGGTCGGTTAAAGTAAAAATCGGTCGGTTTTTCAACCGTTTTCTTATTTTTTCCGTATTCAGATCTCTGTCTACGGTACAATAAGTGTAGTTAGTAGGTAGTTAAAGAGTTTTGTTGGTAGAAATAGTATTTTGTTCAGTTTCTTCCTGGTCGGTTTGGTTGGGAACAAAAGCAAATTCTGTATTGGTTTTTCTTTGTATTTTTTTCTACTTTTTGTACTGTAGTTTCCGGTACCTATCGGATCCTAAAAAAATGACATTTTCTTCATTTTTGTTTTTTTAACTGACCCGTGACATGGAACTGATAGGTTTGTAGTTGCCTGGCTTAAATGCTGGTAAGGGTAACTTATTATTGTATAGGCATGTCTGAGAAACCCAAAAAGAAAACCATTCCTCCTGGGTTTCAGGACTGCACTGAGAGTGGGGAGGTCTTTGCTAAGGCTGAGCCCCAGTCTGTGTTTGTCTGTGGTTTGACCACTTCGAGGAAGACTGCCAGAGTTGCAAAAACTTTCCCAAAGCCATTTTAGATAAACGCTTAAGTAGGCTGAAGGAAAAGGAGGTTGAGAAATTACGTGACCCAGATGGCCAGCCCAGTTTGGTTCCGTCCGAACCTGAGGGTGCTCACTGACCTGGGTGATACCTCCTCTAGCAAAGGAGAGCCGATTCTGTGGAATCGGTTCCATCTAAGAAAAAGCGCAGGTCAGCCGGTTCAGATCCCTTTCCCCATGTTACGGCTGCTGAAGAAATAGCTAAAGCGATTACTGTTGTACAGTCGCTTTGCCCGGTTCCGACCGAACCGACACTGACTCCGACAGTCGGTTTGATCAGAAGCTTCTGAATATGATCCTGAAGCATTTTATGAGGGCGATTGGAAAGGAGAAGATTTTGAAGAAGAAGAAGAAGAGGATTATGAAGGCCTAGATGAGCCAGTAGAGTCTGACATCTCCCCAGACAGTCCTTCTAATGTGTCTCCCAGATTTTGAGTCCCCCTTCCATTTCTTGTTCTACAAGAAAGTGGCTGATATTCTTCAGCTTCCAGTGGAAGAGGCGAACTGGATCAGGAGGAACCTGACTATGTTGAGATGATGGATGTCCCAGAGTCCAGAACGGTGTCTGTCCCTCTGCATAAATCCCTGGGGAAAGAGACACAAAAAATTATTCAGTTTCCAACATCCATACCTCCTGTGGCTAAAAAGATGGGCAGGCAGTATACCTTGTCAGGTCATAGACTTTGACGGCAGATAAGGACGCTTGGCCCATCTAGTCTGCCCATTTCCTACCTACAGGATAGGCCACAGATCCTAGTTAACCTACAGCCTATTTCTTCCTGCCCCCCACAAGAATTGCCTTATGTCTGTCCCATGCATTCTTGAATTCTCCCACAGTTTTAGACCCCATAACCTCCTCAGGAAGGCTGTTCCATGCATCCACAACCCCCTCTGTCAAATAATACCTCCTCACATTGCCCCTGAATCGCCCCCCCCCCATCTTTAAATTGTGTCCCCTTGTTCTTGCACGTCTCTTTTTCTGAAAGATGCTACCCTCTTGGACTTTGATTCCACTGAGGTACTTAAAAGTTTCTATCATGTCCCCCATCTCCCTTCTTTTCTCAAGGGTATACATACTGTATTAAGCTCCTTTAGTCTCTTCTTATACAGCTTCTCTTGCAGACCCTGCACCATTTTAGTTGCCCTCCTCTGGACTGCCACTATCCTGTCTATGTCCTTGCGGAGATGGGGTCTCCAGAACTGGACACAGTACTCCAGATGGGGTCTCACCAACTGTCTGTACAGAGGGATAGCAACTTCCTATTTTCTGCTGCTGATGCCTCTCCCTATGCATCACAGTATCCCCCCAGCCCTCCCTACTGCCTTCTCACATTGCTTGCTAACCTTAAGGTCATCTGATATGATTACCCCTGGGCCCTTTCCATTTTTTTTGTTGTTGTTACTACCTCCACCCCACTGTGTATTCTTCCCCTGGGTTCTTGTTTCCCAGGTGCATTATTTTGCACTTCTTTGCATTGAATCCTAGCTGCCATACTTCTGACCATTCCTCCAACCTTGCCAAGTCCCTTCTCATCCTTTCCAGCCTCCTTGTGTATCAACCCTGTTGCAGATCTTTGTGTCATCTGCAAAGAGGCATACTTTTCCTTCCAGTCCCTCTGCAGTGTCACTTATGATGACATTAAAAGGACTGGACCCAATGCTGAACCCTCGTGGTACCCACCAGTAACCCCTCTTTCTTCAGAGTGGACTCCATTTACAGTTACCTTCTGTGTCCTGTTGTCCAGCCAGTGTTTTACCCAGGACCACCCTGGGACCCACTCCAGGCTGGTTAATTTAACTATTAATCTTTTGTGTGGGACTGTGCCAAATGCCTTGCTAAAGTCTAGGTAGGCCATGTCCACAGCCACTCCCTGGTCTACTAGTTTGATCACCCAGTTAAAAAAATCTATTAGGTTCATCTGACATGACCTTCCCGCTGTGAACCCATGCTGCCTTGGGTCCTGTGCCCCACTGGCCTCTAGGTACTCAACTATTCTTTCCTTCAGAAGTGACTCCATCACTTTCCCTACCACAGAGGTCAGACTGACAGGTCTGTAGTTTCATGCCTCTGTCTTGGTCTCACTTTTATGAAGGGGGATCACATCCGCCTTCCTCCAGTCCTGGGTACCACACCATCCTCCCATGATTTATTAAAAAGAGTAGCCAGTGGTTTCACTAGTTCCCCTCCTAATTCTTTTAGAATTCTGGGGTGAATTCCATCAGGCCACATTGCTTTGTCCACCTTCAGTTTTAGGAGTTCTTGCAGAACCCTTTCTTCTGTGAAAGGACTGGGATTGCCCCCTATCAAGAGTGCTTCTGTTAATTGGATTAGGCACTTCCCCCTCCTCTTTTGTGAATACTGAGCAGAAATATTCGTTCAGTATCCCTGCTTTTCACTGTCCCCCTCTGCCCACCCACCGTTCATTCTATTCAGCCTCACTATCCCTCCCTTTGTCTTTTCTCGCTTGCTGATGTACCTGTAAAGGTTTATCCCCTTCATAACCGAGTTGGCTGTCTTTCCTCAGTTTGGGCCCTTGCTGTTCTGACTTCCTCCCTGCTTCCTTCTGCCTTAACTGGTACAGCTCTCTGTCCTGCTCCTTCTGTGTTTCCTTATACTTCCGGAATGCTTTTTCTTCCAGACTTTCACAGCCACCTCTTTGAGAACCATAGTGGCTTTTTCTTCGCTTTGATTTGTTTATTTGCTTCACACAAAGGCTTGTTGCCTCTGTGATGGCAGTTCTGATGATTCCCCATTGTTGCTCCACACACCTCCTTCTAGCCTGTTTGCTAGTGCTTTTCTGAGCATTCTCCCATCTTGCCAAAGTCAGCCCTCCTGAAGTCCAGTACCCTCACTTTTGTATGGCTTGACTCTGTAGCTGAGTTTAACGTGAACCACACTGTTTGATGGTCACTTGTTCCCAGATGGCAACCCACTTCTAGATCTGAGATCCTCTCACTGCCTCTGTTTGAGAGTACGAGGTCTAAGATTGCTCCCTCACCAGTGGGTTTCGAAACTAGCTGTCTGAGGCCTGCCACCTGTGGGGCATCAAGAATGGCCCTACTCTTGGATGTGGCTGCGGCAAATGTGCTCCAGTTAACATCTGGCATATTCAGGTGTCCCATCAACAGTATCTACCCTTTCTCTGCCATTCTAAGAATGGGACGGAATTCCTTGCAAATCATTGCAGCCATGTTTGGGTAGTGCAAACTGCAATGGCATCTCATCCCCCAGATAAGAATTCTAGGAAAGTGGATGCCATAGCAAAGAAACAGTACTGGACATCCTCTTTGGGGTTCAGGCAAGCTACTTACATGGCACATACAGCCAGATACCAGAAATCTATGTGGGATATGGTTCTGGAGCTGGCTAAGAATGCCCCTCCCCAGCTGGCCAAGGAGCTGGAGCAGGTGGCTGTGGATGGTATTGAGGCATCAAAGATCCAGTTTCATGCTGCTGTCGACTCGAATGATGTCCATTCCAGGGTTATGGCTATATACGTCTCTCTGAGGAGATTTGCTTGGCTCAGGTTTACCACTGTATCACAGGATACCCAGACCAAGGCCATGGATTTTCCTGTATGGGCAGTTCTCTGTCTGGGGAGCAAACAGAGGCGTACATGAAAAAGATGTATGAATACAGGACCACCTACTGAAGTGCTGCAGTCAAGGAAAAGCAGGTCACTCCTCAGAAGCGGCAATCTAGGTCTGGCAAGGGCAGACCTTTTCATAGGCCTTTTACCAAGCCCAGGCCTCCTCCTTTCCAGCAGAGGGGGTTCTTTAGGGGAAGGGGCAGAAGGGGGAAGACCAGGACTCCATCTTCCACTCAGTCTAAACCCTCTGCTTAACAGACACCCTGAGACGTCAGTCAGGGTCGCCTCCTCAGTTCCAGTAGGGGGTAGGCTGGTTCACTGTTTCCAGGCCTGGAAGTCTATTACTTCAGACAAATTGGTCCTGGAAGTAGTGAGCCAGGGATTTGCTCTCAGTTTCAAAAGGTTCCCAGAAATGAGAGCAAAGTCTTTCAGTCCTCCCTCTCCCTTGGAGACAAAGGCCTTAAAGGCAGAAGTCTCCTCTCTACTACTTCTGCAAGCAGTAGAGAAGGTACCTCTTTGTCACAAGGGGAAAAGGACTGTATTCCAGATACTTCCTTACCACAAAAAAGACAAGGGGAGTGGCGACCCATCCTAGATCTAAGATACCTGAACAAACATAAACTAAAACCAAAGTTCAAAATGGTGACTCTGGGAATAATTCTTCCCTCTCTGAGACAAGGAGACTGGCTAGCCTCCCTGGATCTCAAGGATGCCTATTTCCACATACCTATCAGACATTCCCACAGAAAGTACCTGGGGTTCGAATTGCCCTCGGGTCACTACCAGTTCAGAGCAATGACTTTTGGCCTAACATCTGCTCCAAGGGTGTTCACCAAATGTCTGACAGTAGTGGTGGCCTTTTTCAGGAGACAAGGCATCTTACTGTTCCCTTACCTGGACGACTGGCTCATGGTGGGTCAGTCCTCAGACCTAGTCAGGTCAGCTCTAGAGGTCACTCAAAAGCTTGTGGACTCATAGAAACGTAGAAGTTGATGGCAGATAAAGACTGCAAGGCCCATCCAGTCTGCCCATTTCTTTTTCTACATTATAAATGTGCCATCGGCCTTGCTCTGTGAATGGCCTAGCTAGTCATACTCATCTGTATTGTTCCCTATGCCTATCCCATGCCTGTTTGAAGCCTTGCACTGTATTCATATCCACTACTTCCTAAGGTAGGCCGTTCCATGCATCCACCACCTTTTCTGTGAAAAAGAACTTCCTCAAATTACCCCTTAATTGGCCTCCCTCTAATCTCATGCTGTGTCCTCTTGTCCTGCTATTTTTTTTATGTTTAAACATGTTAGACTCTTTCACCTTGTTAATGCCCTTAAGGTGTTTGAATGTTCTGATCATATCACCTCTCTCCCTCATTTGCTCTAGGGTATACATATTGAGCTCCATTAATCTGTCCTCAGATGTTTTCTGATGCAGTCCTGCACCATTTTGGTTGCCCTTCTCTGTACTGCCTCAATTTGGTTTACTGTCCTTGTGAAGGTGTGGCCTCCAGTACTGCTTTTAGTACTCAGATGCCTAACCAATGTCTTTTAACTCCTTAGGATTCATCCTAAATCTAGACAAGTCTGTTCTGGAACGAGCCCAGCTTCTCACATTTATAGGTGTGGAACTAGGCACTGTCCAGGCAAAGGCCTTTCTTCCTGTTTCAAGGGCACAATCCCTCATCATCCTGGCTTCTCTTTCCATCCACTGGTGTCTCGACCAGCCAGGCACTCCTTACAGTTGCTAGGCCACATTGCAGCTTCCACTGCAGTAGTGCAAGGAGCAAGATTTCAAATGAGAGATATTCAGTTTCATCTAAAATCTTTTTGGTCTCAGAAAAAAGACCCTCTCTCCATGCTAGTTCCAGTGTCTCAAACTCTAGTTCAGGCTCTCCAGTGGTGGCTGGAGGTGGACAATCTAAGGTAAGGTGTCCCTTTCCTCAGTCAGGTTCCTACAGGTTGTAAGGCTCTGTGAATGGCCTATCTATTCATACTCATGGGCTATAAGGCAGGCTAAGGCCAAATATTATCAAGCCACCCTTGAAACCACTTGGGGCTCATGCCTTCTGGGACAATATGAAAGAGCTCAATGGAAAGACTTGCTCCCCCACACCATCACTACTCTCCATAGACGGTACCGTCACTACTAATCCTCCCTGCATAGCTGAGTGCCTCAATATGGCTTTCTCAGATCTAAGCTCTGTCCTCCCCAACTACTTTTTTGACCCTATCCCTGCCTCCACCCCCCCCCACCTCGGATCGTCCCCCTTTCTACTTGCGTGCCATATCACCCCTTGAAGCCAGGCCTCATCTGCAAGAAGCCTTAGCTAGCAACAACCCCAGCTGTGATTCCCTGGACTCCAGGATTCTCCGATTAGCCCTAGAATACTGTACTAGCCCCTCTCACCAACCTTTTAAACTGGTGACTATGTCTTTGTCCATTTCCCAGTTCCTGGAAAATTGCAGAAATCACTTTATCCATAAGAGTGGAGATAGAACCTCCCCTAACAATTTCAGGCCCATCTCCATTCTCTCCCCCCCTCTCAAAGCACTAGAAAAATAGTGGCCATTCAGCTCTCCAGTATCTGACCAAATCGACCTGCTGTGTCCAGAACAACATGGATTCCGCCCTGGACACAGCACCACTACAGCACTCCTGGAGTTCTCCAAGCACCTCCACTCTGCTCTCAACTCTGGTCATGTTGTGGGTGCGGTGTTCATTGGCCTCTCCAAGGCCTTTGACACTGTCTGTCACCCCCTCCTACTTGACTCCCTCCACCAACTTGGCTTCTCCCCTGGCCCACTGGCTTGATTCACCAGTTACCTCTCTGCCAGATCACAGTGCGTGAAGATAAACGGCACCCTGGTCCACCAGGGTTCCATCCTGAGCCCCGTTCTGTTCAGCCTATTTCTCAATACCCTCCCCAGCTCCTGCTCGGGCAATATGGTACTCTATGCTGATGATTCGGTTCTCCTTGCCTCCCACCCTGACCCCACATCTCTACAGGAATCCCTGCAGCACACAGTCAACCAAGCTGAAAAGTGGTTCCTTGACCACCGGCTGGTCATTAACCTCAGAGGAAAAAAAAAAAAAAATTGTGCTTTTTTCGCATCACCAGAATAAGGCCAAAATGCCCCCCTCTGCATTCTTCTCAAGTACGCACACCTTTTGAGCAGGTGTCATCCTACAAGTACCTGGGCATCACCTTCTACTTGTCTCTTACATTCCACACCCACATCAATACCCTATCCTTAGCCATAAACCTCGGACTGACTTTCTCTATCGCCACAGAGTTTGCCTCTAAACTGCTCTCCGACTGGCCATCAACTCCTCCGTCCTGTCCCTAGTGGACTATGGCCAACCTATCTACGCTGCGTCTGACAATACCGCCCTCACCAGAATCCAGACCTCGATAAACAAGGCCTGCAGGCTCCTGACCAGTGCATCCCTCCGTATCCATACTTGCCTTCTCTATTCCACCGCCAACCTGCTCACCTTGGAGGAGCGCCTGTGCTACCAAACCTGCTTACTTGCCAAAAAATACCTGGTAGGACTCTTCCCTTCCCCCCAGGGAACCTGTAGCTCAGTTAAGGCCACCTTTCTGGTGCTCCATACCAAGACCTCCCTAGCCCAAAGGTCCTTCCACTACCGCATCTCCACATGGTTCAACTCTCTCGCTTTCTGTCATGGTCTACCAAAATTGGTCCCTTTAAAGTCGCTCTCCATAACCAACTCTTTGATGCCCAAAGCTGTAGTTGTCCTTAATCAGACTAATGTTTGGGTCCCTCGCCTGCTTCTTCCCCATAGCCTTGACAATGTCCGTTGAACTGCTTCTCCCTGTCCTTTTTTTTCTCTTTCCTCACTCCTGTTCTCCCCACTTCCACTTAGGTATTTTCCCAGTACGACCAGGGTTGTGGCCTCTACTGTTGTTATACTTTATATGATTGTTATTTACTGCATGTAACTTGATCCCGTAAACCACTGTTATATTGTGTTATTTTTGTTATCTGTATTGCACCGGTATGTTACCACTGTTGTATCTGACACTCTAACCATGTCTACCCTCCCTGCGACGAGGTGCCTTTGTAAATGAGTCCCTGACTCAAAGTTGTAAATCTGACTTTCAAATAAATAAATAATAAAAAAAAAAAATACAGTGATTCTCACCATGGATGCTTCCCTACTGGGATCGGAGCCCATCTTGACCAGCTCACTGCTCAGGGAACATGGTCTCATCAGGAGTCTGTCCTGCACATAAATCTTCTCGAACTCAGGGCTGTCTTTCTAGCACTTCAGACATTCTTGAACACAATTAGGGGAAAGTGGTGCAGATCAGGACAGACAACACCACAATCATGTGGTACATCAACAAGCAGGGGGTACTCAGTCCTCGGCCTTGTGCACTAAAGCCATGAAAATATGGTCACTTGCTTATTCCTTTCAGGTTTCCCCGATAGCTGTGTATCTCCCAGGGAATGACAATGTACTGGCAGATGCTTTCAGCAGGATTTCTCAAGGTCACCACTAATGGGTCATGAATCCTCTTATTCTTCAAGTCATTTTCAAGAGGTGGGGCACTCCAGAGATGGACCTCTTTGCAGCTCTGGACAATCACCAGCTTTCTCTTTTCTGCTGCAGACCCCCTATTTTGGGGTCTGTTCCCCAAGATGCTCTCCTATTGGATTGGACAGGCAAGTTTCTGTATGCTTTTCTTCCTTGTCCTCTGATATTCAGAGTTCTGGTCAAGATCAGATCTCAACCTTGCACAGTGATCTTAGTGGCTCCAGACTGGGCCAGGCAGCCATGGTACCCCTACTACTGTCAATGTCAGTGACAATTCCACTGTGTCTTCCCAGACAGTACAGTCTCCTCACCTCCTCGCAGGGATGATACTGTATCCCAACTTCAGACTTTCAGACTCAAAGTTTGGCTCTTGAGGAACTAGAATATGCAAGCCTGCATCTTCCCCAATCAGTCATGGACATTCTTAAGGTTAGTAGAAAATCTCCCACTAGAAAAACTTACAATTCCAAATGGAGAGATTTGGTTCTGGTGTTCTCAGAGGCATATTCAGCCAGATTCAGCTGACATTGACACTGCTTTGGACTATTTGGTGCATCTAAACAGTTTGAGGCCTCTGACATACCACTGTCATAGTGCATTTGGCAGCTGTCTGACTTCCTTTCAGCTGGGAAGTGTTCTTCCTTAGCCTCCCATCCAGTTTTCAATACATTTTTCAAAGGTCTGGTTCATATCAATTCTCCCTTTGGGGACCCTAATCCTGTTTGGGATCTGAATATCTGTATAGCACAACTTATGCAGCACCCTTTGAACCATTCTCTTCAGCTGAGCTAAAATTCTTGACTTGGAAAACCGTATTCCTGGTAGCCATTACCTCTGCCAGGAGAATCAGTGAATTACAGGCTTTATCAGTGGAACCTGATTTAATTTCATTCACAGGGATAAGGTGGTCCTTCGAACAAACAGAAAGTTTCTCCCAAGGTGGTATCAGACTTTCATTTGAACCAGTCTGTTAAATTGCCTGTATTTTTCACTGACCATTCTTCCTCTGGGAGAGAAGACTACACAGTCTTGATATAAAGAGGGCCATTAGTTATTATAGAACTTACTAAGGCCCATAGAAATGACTGTTCACAGCTGTTTCTCACTCATGGAAGTGGGAAAGGTAAACTTGCCACTAAGAGAACTATTGCGAGATGGATTGTCTTCTGTATCCAGTTCTGCTGTTCCAAGCTGGGGAAAGAACCACCCTCAGGCCCGAGGGCTCACTCCACCAGAGGTACAGCTGCTTTGGTTGCAGCAGCTAGAGACATGCCCCTAGTGGAAATCTGTAAAGCAGCCACCTGGAAAACTCTTCACACATTTACCAAGCATTATTCTCTTGACATCCATCCAATCAAGAAGTGATGCTAGGTTTGGCACAGCAGTGCTGTAGATCCTGTTCCCAAAATAGGTTCAGTAAGTTCCTCCTCCAAGGGGGTACTGCTTGGTAGTCTGCATATAGTCAGAATATAGCAAGACTTCATGTTGTTTGAAGAAAAAAATTACCATAGTAATGTTGTTTCTTCTAATGGAGTCTTGCTGTATTCTGACCTCCCTACCTGCCTCCCCTCCTGGAACCTAGTTGTTTTGGGATGTGAGTTGGCAGGCGCAGTGCTGTGCCCCAGAGGTGTGCCTGGGTTACCTCTTCTTAGTATGAGGTTTTTGTTGTTATTACTTTAAATATATATTAAGTTTTACTACCTACTTGGATTCTTTTTTGGGTTCTCAACTTCAGTCTTTTGGACCCTAAAAATCTGTTTATTGCCTTTTGGCACAAAATTTTAAAACAATTTCTGTTTAGTAGTTAGTTAATATAGTGCTCGTAAGAATCTGACTGTTACACTGAGGAGTACCAGGAACAGAGGTTTGAAAACCAAGCTTGAGCTCAACGTTCTATGCGTTGACATAGAGTTAACCCTTTCCTCTCTGGAGCAGTTCAAGTGCTGGGGCTAACTGCATATAGTCAGAATACACCAAGACTCCATTAGAAGAAACAACATTACTATGGTGAGTAATTTTATCTTCTGAATGTACTGCCAACCGGGGTAAGTTGTGCCCTCTTGTCTGTGCCGTCCTATTTTCCTGAAATAGGAAATGTATGAAATAGGAAATAGTAGGAAATAAGGAACAGTATGTACTGTGTTTATCCTTTAACAAATTAAAATGTTTCTATAATCGTGTTTCCTCTTCCTTCTCTGATCTAGGGAGATTAGATTTAACTGGCTGAGCTTATTTTTGTAATGTTTATGGTGTAGTCCCTGCACCATCTTGGTGGCTCTCCTCTGCACGGATTCCGACTGTTTATTGACAAAGTATAATGAATTTTCCGAATGTGACCACTTTCTCTAACACAGTGGGTCTTCCTGGTGGGCTCTAGAGACTGTTGTGTTTTTTTTTTTAGGTGTGGGGTAAAATGTAGGGAGGCAGAGGTATCCACCCTTATAAACTTTAAATTTCACTGCTATCAGAATGCCCTGTGAATAAAAATCAGTTTGTCAATTGATCTTAAAGACACAAGTGATGTGTAACTGTAAAGAATTTGTAATAGCTGCTGTTATCCAATTGTCTTTTATTTCTGGCACTTATAACCTTGTCCGTGACTTGACTCGTTTTCTCGTGGGGCTTCCTTTTCTATATTTGAAAGGTTATAATGGGTCTCCTCCCAGTAAGAAAAAAGTTTTATCAGTTTCCCTCCAGTCTGCATATAGAGTCATAACTCTTGCTGCAGTGCCCATTGCCCTATGGTAGAAAATCAAGTTTGATTCTGGTAAATTCTTCCAGTGCCACTGCTGACCATTCGTTTGTTCTCCAACTGATGGTAATTGTATTGTTACAGCTAACAATTCAGTAGTGTTGGAATTCAGTTAAAGAGCTGCTTATGCCTCAAAAAAACTATAAAAAAACATATTTAGGTACACTTTAACTTGCATTTTATATAGATTTCTCCTCCTCCTCATTATTTATTACAGAGAAAATTTGCATGAAAACATGATCTGAATCCATAAGGGGTTCATCTGCCTCTTTAGCTTACTCCCTACTTCATGTTATAATCCTCTGTTGTAACATGACAATCTGTTGCCATGGGAGTAACTGTGATGTCACAAGCAGAGCATTATGACCTCAGGTAGGGAATAAGTAACAGGAATAGATAAACTCTTCAGAGGCAAAGATACTGTTTGCATGCAAAAGACCTCAGTAAATAATGGGGAGAGAAATACAGAACTATTGTGAAATACAAGCAGAACTGTATCTAAATATTGTTTAACTAAAAGTTCTCATAGTGGTGTCAACTGCTCTTTAAAAAAAAAAAAAAAAAAAAAAAAACCTTAGTTTCTCTCTAGACCTGTACCATTGTGGATATTTGTGGTAAGGTTCAGTAACAGTAATGGTTCTCTTTTCTGCTGGTACAGTTAGTGTCCATCTGCATCTTGACCAGGTCACTTCATTGTGTTTCATTTATTTGTTTTATACACTTTCCAGTTGTTGAGAAGTCCATATATATAGATCAAATGTCAACTGTCTCTGTAAAATAAAATGTTCTCATATTCTTTCTGAACCCCTCAAAAGCTTCCTCTTGTGTCCTTGTGTTCCACATTTGCTACTCCTGTTGTAGTTCCTCACAGTTCACCTTGTTCCTTCCTTCCTTCCTTGAAGTTTCGATCATACCACCCCTTCTGTCTGGCCTTGAATGTGTACATTTTCAGTGCCTATGCCGATCTCGTAGGGGCCCTGAATCATTTTGGTTTCATTATGCTGCACCATCTCAACCTGTCCTTTTCTTTTCTTAGGTGAAGACTATAGTACTCGGAGACAGTAACACCTCTTTCCTCCTACTGTCAAACCCCTTCCGATATTCCCAAGTGCAGTTTACCTTACTGCAGGCCTTGTTACACTGGCTAGATTAAGGGAGTCCCTTATGATGACTTCAAAATCCTTTTCCTCAGAAATGGTGTCGTCCATTCTGGGGTTCTTGTTCAGTATGTGTTTCATCTTGCACCTTTTCATGCATTTTCTGCTTTTAACCCTCAATGCCACTGTGCTGGCTGTATGAGTCTCTGCTAACTGGTTTTAGAGAAACACCATTGTATATCTGTGCAGGACAGTACGAGTCATCTGTGTGAATGGTAAGGTCGTAGTGTATTTATTAAGTGTACTTGGAGTGTGTGTGTGTTGTTGGTAATGGGGGAGTTCCTGTTGGGGTTTGTATATTTTGGTGTGTGTTGGGTGGAATGTCGTTGGCATTTTTATTTAAAATGTACAAATACAGCAGTGGTCCCATTATTTCCTACTCCCTGGACCAGTTATTTCAACTGCTGTCTAATGGGGAAGGGAGTCCATACACCATACTGGCAGCGGTCACTGACTGTTGCAGGGGTTGTGCATTCTCGGGGTGTGGACAGAGGCGTCAACTGGCTCAGTGGGGAGTAGTGAAAGAGGGCATGATTAACAGTGTCAGGTCAAGGAGACACTCTGGCTGCAGGGCAACCCAGGACAGAGGATTATTCTGTCTGGTGCTGGTCCCAAGGGCTGTTCTGACTACAACAGAACAGGTAGCAAGAAACCTCCCCTTTCATGCAGTTCTTTATAGCGCCTAGTCTCTGAGGAATGAAACTGTGGTGGTGGAGGCATTCATTGCGGATTCCTCAGTGGACCTGGTATGTGTCATGGAAACCTGGTTGGGTGATGACTCTGGCCCTGTCCTGGAGGCATCTATACCTCTGGATTGGGGGCTATAGGTGGGGGTAGGGTGGCCATCTGTTTTAGATCCACTCTGGGACTCATGGCACACCACCACAGTGGAAACCACTTCATTTGAATGCATGGCCATTTGGTGCTTTCTGGGTACAGGTTGCAGAATTATCCTCATGGGCATGGGAGTGATTTTTCTGCAGGAGAAAGAGGGTTTCATGGCAAACCTCGTGGCGGACTCATCCAGCCTGTTGGTGCTGGGTGATTTCACTGCTTAATTCTAATGTGAAGACTCTCAGTTTGGACAGCATTTCATCCAGTTTGTGTCTTCACTGGGCTAGCATGAGCTAGTTGCCACCAGGACCAACCCAAAATGCACGTTTTAGATTTATTTTTTTTTTTGCATTAGGTCTACATTAATGATGTCAGAGTTGATCACTCGGGTAGTCTGATCATCATGCCGTACCAGTTAATTGTGCCCGCCCCCAACACACATTTGAATTCCCTCTGTGGAGATGATCAGATTTCACCCTGCTAAATATCTGGTGCCGAATGATCTGGAGCATGGAATCTGCATGTGCAGGGGTGCAGAGGAATGCTGTGGAGGGCCATAACAAAGCCCTTGTGGCAGCCCTTGACTCTCTGGTGCCATATCGAGTTTGCTCCTTGAAATCCATCCCAGATCACCCTGGTCTGATGCTGAAGCAGTTGAAAACTAAAGGGCAGAGGTTAGAGCATTCCTGGTGGAGGTCGGGCTTGGAGAAGGACAGGCCGGCACTGTATGCTCAGCACCGTGACTGTTAGTGGGCTATCACACCAAAAACGGCAGTGTTCCTCTCAGGGCTCCATATAAGATTTTTGGAGATGAGTATTGTACTCCTCATTTTGAAAGTTAGGTGAGTGAAACCAAATTCAGATGCGTACAAATGTCTGGACAGAGTGGAGTGAGGAATACATTTTAAAAAACAGTGTAGTTTTTTTTTTTTCTAGATGAGAACTGATCGAAGTGCCAACAATGCTCAGGATAAAGTTGGCAGGTAGGAGTAATTTACTCACCAGTTTTAAAATATAGTGAGAAAAACAAAACTGGGATGCATACGAGTGCTGTGAATCTCGAAAAACCTGCTCCTTTTGAAACACCAGTTATGTTATTAAGCACTATTCTGTAGAGTGTGGAGTATTTAGAAATGTTGGGTAAGTACTGGTACTCATTAAAAAAAAAAAAAAATTTCTGAAGTGTGTTTCCGAAAATTAAGTAAGTAAAACAAGTCGGTACTCACCTTATCTGGAGCCCTGGTTCCTTTTACAGTATGTATTATAGCTGAAGGTAAAAATCATCCAGCTTAGTTTTTCAGCACTGTGGAGACATCATTAAATCCTCGCTGAGTGCAGCTGGAAAGAGTATTTGTAGTAGAAAAGTGCAGTGATTAGGTGTCCTCTATCTGGGCTGAGGTGGTCTCAGGTGGCCTGTCATAGGCTGGTAGTGTTCATGATGTGAGGGACTTCAGCAGTCTGTTTCTCTGGGAGGAGTCTGTCCCATTCTCGCTGGAGGTGGTTTCCTCAAGTGGTCTTGGGGCTGTGCCCCATATACTATATTTTGGATCCAGATCCTACTAGATTTTTTTCAAGTTGCTGGTCAAACCTGGTTCCATTTATTGCTGAGATAGTGAAGTGTTCACTTTGGAAGTGTTTGTCCCCACTGAACTGAAGAGAGCAGTGGTGAAACCCCTTCTGAAGAAGCCATTGCTGGACTTTGATGGTCTGACAAATTACATGCTTGCCTTAAACATCCAATTTTTAGGGAAGGTCATTGAGCGAGTAGTGGCAGTGCAGTTGCTGGACCATTTGGAATGTTTGTGTAATTTTTTATTTCAATACTAGGAAAATACCATATGAGCCAAGGCTTTTTTTTTTTTTTACAAAGGTTCCGTGTCAGATATCACAGTACAGACAATTGGAACAACGATGAACATACATAAGTGAGGGGGTACCTAGCCTAATCTATCCCTCTTTTCTCCAGGTCTCTGTCCTGCACTTTTGTACTCTTTCTGTTAACCACCTATCCACCCCCAAGGGTGTGGCTTACCCCATATTATTTGCTTTGTTGACAGTGCCAGTACTATTCTGTATTATGCTGTTATTTAGCTAATTCATCTGTTATGTATCTTTTGCTGTTATCTACATATTAAGCTGTTGTGCCTGAAGTCTCTTATGCTGTTAGCTAGCTATTAATAAATTTCTGTTATGCCTGATATTCTTGTATGTCATCTTGACTCTTCCTGATGTTCTTGTATGTATGTACCTTGTAATCCTCCCAGGTCGCACCTGAAAATAGGCACTTGGCTGTCTAGTGTGCTTACCGGTAAACAAAAGCAAATAAATAAATAAATACAATGAAAATATAAGGTCAAACAATGTGATCTGCAAGGGCCATAAAGTCAGTGTTTCCTGACGACAGTTAACAATGGAGCTGGTATAGTGCACAAATACCACTTAGGTTCAACACAGACGACTATTACATGTAGAACAAGGAGGCACCCTTATAGAGTATTTGTAATGGAATGGGAAGAGAAAAATCATTCTAGAGGGTCTTGTTCTGATTACAATAAGGTAGCAGTATAGGTAAAAGGTGGGATGGCAGGTATGATTAAGTTGTGGGGAGGAGGAGGACATAGTGAGGGTACCAAGGGCATCGTGTCAGAGCAGTATTCTGCTCAGTATGCCTTCCTAGTAAAATGCTCAAATAAAAATAAATAAATGAGGGGGGGGTAAAGGCTGTTGAGAGAAATTGGGGTGTGGGAGTAGAACCTTAAGCCATAAACCATAAGGTGGGACAACGAAGAGGGGTGGTAGGATATAACATGTATGGTTAGAACCGGAGATCAGATTCATTTGGGGGGGAAGGGTGTGTGTGCCAAGAACCAAATACAGTGGTAGTGAGAAATTAGCGTGCACATACCTAATCTACTTAGGTAGGACAGTCACACACCCCAAGTGCTACCAACTGTTCCCTCGGCTTCTGCTTAAAGGGGCCAATCTTTGTTTCAGTCAGAAAGTCACCACAGATAGTATTAAGCCAGAGTGGGCCTGATATGCAAAGGACCTTTGCCCCTGTGTTGTCCCACAAAAAGGGACTTTGAAGATCTGTTTGTCAGACCCTCTGGCGCAGTGAGTGTTTGTTGCTTCGCCTGGAAGGTTTATGGAGACGGGAGGGAGTGTGTGTGTGTCTGTCTGTCTGTCTGTCTGTCTGTCTGTCTGTGTAAGGCCCAGAGTGGTCTTTCTAGCAAATGGGCAGGTGTGGTACTTTTGCCTACTCATTAGGTTTAGCCAACCCGCTTGTCTGCATAGTTCACATGTGTGCAAAAGAAGATGGGCTCCTGTAAGTAGCCTGCAGGCCTTGTTTAATGCTGTTGCAACCCTTTTAAGAGAAGCGGCTGCTACTGCCCCATAAACTGCCAACCCATAGTCAATTACGGGGATAAATGCACTGGCCACGGCAGATTGCAGCACAGTTGGAGGTAGACAGTGTTTATGTCTATGTAGCAAGCTGATTTTTTTATATTGATGGCCTTAGCAACTTGTTCGACATGCTTAACATATGAGAGGGTGCTGTTGAGGGTGCCCCAAGGTACTTGAAGGTGTATGCCTGTTCCAGCGGGTTGTTTAGAATAGAGTTTAGGTGAGTTCTGTACTTGCTATGCGGATGACAAATGATATAACTTTGGTTTTGTCATTCATGAGCAATGTTTTGCTTTATGAACCAGTCCTTGACATAGGAGAAGTTTAACTGCAGTTGCTTCTGGAGGATGAGTGGATCTGTGTTGTTGGTGAAGATCACGCATCATGCGAACAAGCCAGCAGCAGGCCATTTGGTCTATCAAGTCTGCTTGTATTACAGGGTCCACAGCTTGAGCTAATGTCTCTGCCCTCCCTCCTCACTCCTCCCATCCTCTCTACCCATGACCCTTACCCTCCCCCTGTGTCTGTCCCAGCCTCTCTTAAAGATGCCCACTGTCTTCAACAAGATGACCTCTTCCAATGGCACATTCCAAGTTTCCACCACCCACTCTGTGAAGAAGTGCTTCTTGATCTCCCTCCTAAACCTCCCACCTTCCAGCTTAAGACTGTGCCCCCTCGTGTTATGGTTGCCACTCAGCTTAAAGATTCTCCTTATCAACCTTATTTATCTCTTCTAAGTACTTGAAGGTCCCAATCATGTCTCTCTCTCTCTCTCCTGTCTTCCAGGGAGCACATGTCCAGTGCTCTCAGTCTCTTCTTGTATGCCTTACCCTGCTGACCAGCTGTCATCTTTGTAGCCCTCCTCTTGACCTTCTCCAGCAGGTTAATGGCCTATTTGAGGTGTGGGCACCAGTACTAAACTCAGTACTCTAGATGCAGTCTTACCAGTGACCTGTACAATCTGTATGTAATAGTATTCTGTCGGGCAGGCTAGGAGCAGTCAATTGAGAAATAGGCTGAAAAGTAACAGGCCCAGAATAGAGCCTGCGGGACACTGGTTAGAACTTTACGACTATCTGATAATAACCCATTGATCTTTACCTGCTATATACGGTTTGTGAGGTAGTCATGGAACCAGTCCACGGCATCACTTGAGAGGCCAGCTATGGCCAATTGTTCCAACAGTAGTAGCACATGGTTCACAGTATCGAAGGCCTTAGTCAGGTCAAGTGAAGGCTGCCCCTACTAATTGACCCTGGTTCATAGCCTTGTGGATAAAACTGGTGAATTTGACCAGTGCGGTGGTGGTACTGTGCACTTTGCGGAACCCGTGTTGCTAGGGACATGGAATCTGATATTTTTCCAAATAATCTACAAGATGGTCTGCAACAATACGCTCCAGTGTCTTGGAAGGGAAGAACAGAGACCGAGTTGGTGTGCAAGGTTCTAGCTAGCACCACTTTTATGCACAAGGGTGACAACTGCATTTTTCCATATTTTTGGGAATTGGGCGAAATGTAACAAAAGATTCAGGATGTGTGTGGGTGGTGCTAAGATGACATCAAGTGTAAGAGCAATCGGTTTAAGGTCTAGCAAGTCCCCTCTAGTCCTGGATTTCCCTAGTGACTTCCAGAGGTACTTTTTGGCTTTATTTCTAGAAATTACTCTAAAGTAAAACAAGGAAGGGCTCGGGTGTTGATTTTTCCATTGAATCATTATTACAGGGTCTTTTATCCTCCTTAAGGTAGACAGGTGGTAGAACACTACTGAGGTTAGTGAAGGCCGCATTAAATACATCAGCGATCTCTTTAGGGTCTTGGATAATTGAACCATTTATGTCAATCATAGACTATGAGGTTTTAGCATTTTTTCCCATAAGTTCCTGAAAATTACCCCAGAAATGTCTCCCATCACCCCAAAGAGTTGGACAGTTTTTCTTTGAAATGGTTGCTTTTGCCATACAGATTGCTCAGTACAGGCATTTCTGGCTTGTTTATATTGTTGTATATCTGACGTTACCAGAGCCCTTTGCTTTATACCGAGTTTGTCCCTATCGGCCATAAATTTGAGGAGGGAAGGGGTAATCCATAGATTACTGGCCTTCTTAACTTATGCTTCCTAACTGAGCTTGTAAATCACGGCCCCATTAAACACCTCAATAAAGTGGTCCAGAGCTTGGACAACATTGTCAGAGTTATAGATGGGGACCAATGATGTTGCCTAAGGCACGATTTTAACTGTTCTAAATTACCTTTTTAATAACCTGACAGTTATGGTTGGGGGGTTAGGTATTTTGTTTGTCCAGTTACAAATGATGGGGAATGATCATTTAGTGAGTCTGGGAGGACTTGAGTATTCTGGATTCTCCCAGGGTGGTTAGTGAGCAACCAATCCAACAAGGTACTTGTGTCAGTTCGATAGTTTTATTCTGAGTGGGCGAGTCGTGCCATCTGCGTGACACTGATAGAAGAGAAGACATATTTATAGGGTCGGCAATAAGGGATTAATACATTAAAGTAACTGGTTACTATAATTTCAGCATTGCTGTAGTGACTGCTAAGGTAATCTACGATCCTTGTATTCCACGTTCTGATCTTTGGGGAGCATAGACTGAGCCTACTGTGAGGGTTTTGCTTTGCATCCCAGCAGGATGTTGACCGCTAGTGCCTGGACATTAACTCCTAATTCGGGAATGATGTTGAATTTTCCCAGAGGTTGTCTTTTAGATAAATTGCGCAACCTCCCTCTCTTTTACTAAGCCCGCCCTGCCTGAAGAGGGTGTAACCATTTATGGCAACCTCTGAGTCAGCAATCTTTGGCGTGAGCCAAATTTCCACCACAGAAAGAACATCAGGCCTGTGTTGCGTAACCCATGTTTGTAGAGCATCGAATTTGACTAACAGGCTGCAGATGTTGACTGATGCAGTTTTGAGCTCATTTTGCCTATGCGGGTGGTGTAATGGTTGTTGTGGCAGTCCAGGATTTGGATGAATATTACCGGACAGTAATAGTAGCAGTAAGGTGATTCTTAAAATGTGTGCCTTAGTGATTTGAGGGGAGCTAGGCATCTTCATTTAGTGGCTCTCTCAGCCTGAGCTGAGCTTTGCACTAAATCAGCTTAGCATATGAGTAAGAGGATGGTTGGTAAATTGACTTGCCATATTTAGCTAGTTATAAAGCTATGAGTTCTTAAGATAAACATCTGAAAATGAGTATTTAGTGTTGTATGTGAAATTCCCATTGTTGATTAGGTCATACTGGTTGGTAGATAGTGCTGGCACTTGAAATATTTTTTCCCGTGGAACCACGTTGCCTGTTAAGGACAGGGTTGAGATCCTTAAACCATTCCAGTCTTGTTTGGGCCTCGTTATAGCACAGAGACTGCTCTCGTCGTGGTGTTTAATGATCTTCTCAGGCTAGTGACAGTGGCCACTGTTTCATTTTGGTACTGCTGAATCAGTCCTCTGCACTTCACATGGTAGACCATGGTCCTTGTATTCCAACTGGAGGCAGTATGGTGCAGTGGGTTAAGACTCTGAGCTGCAAATCTGGAGACCTGGGTTTGAATCCCACAACCCCCACTTGCATAGAGTGACCCTGAGCAAGTCACTAAACTTCTAAGTGCTCCCAGGTTGCACCTGTAAACAGGCTTTCAGCTTAGTGTGTCTCACCTGGTTAAAAAATTGGGGAAAAATGGAGTGCTAGTATCCTGTTTGATGCACTATGTAGGACTCTCAGATATAGTGATGTCATAGTTTGAGTCCTACTTATCTGGCAGAGTACAGTAGGTGGCTTTGGGTGAAAACTTCTTGAATGCTTTTAGTCTCGGCTGTGGAATGCCTCAGATGTCAAGTCTGGTACTATGTTGTTTGCTGTATATATGGTGCCATTGGGGGAGATCATCAGGCGACATGGTCTGGGTTTTCCCTGCTATGCAGATAATACCCAGCTATATCTATTGTGTGTGCTTAACAGGGTTAATGCAGCAGCTGTGCTGGGCGAGTGTCTGGCAGAGAGATCCAGGATTGGATGGTTTCAAGCTGGTTTAGACTCTACTCATCGAAGCCGGAGGTGTTGCTGGTGAAACCGGGTCGAGTGGCTGTGGCAGTTTAATAGTGATGATGCCTTGTTGCATTGTTAAATGGCACCACACTATGAGCTGTTGATAGAGTAAAAACTTGTGTGTCATTGTGGATAATAGACTGACACCAGAATATCAGGTGTCATCCATTGTCTGCATTGGTTTTTACCATCTTGGGAATATCGCCCGAATTTGTACCTTTCTTGCTCACACTGACCTGGAAATACTAGTGCGTGCTGTTTCTCTCCTCCTGACTGGATTACTGTAAGGCTCTTTACCTAGGGCTATCGGCAGGGCTAGTGCGTCGCTTGCAGGTCCTGCAGAACTCGTTAGCCTGACTGATAGTTGGGACCTCTAGGTCCGGGCGTATCACGCCGGTTTTCCTTGAACTGCACTGGCTATCAGTGAGGTGGTGTATCAGATTCAAGATAAGTTTGTTGGTTTACAAAGCTCTGCACTGTTTTGGCCCCTGCTGTCTGAAAAACCTCCTGACTGAATACACGCCTGTCCACACCCTTAGTTCTCAAGGTTCCACACTCCCAACTGAAATCTTTGGGAGACGGAGCTTTTTGTGTGACTGCTTCGGTGGTGTGGGCAACTTCCAGCTTCAGTCTGAGGATCCACCTCTATTGGATGTATAAAGAGTTTATGAAAGCATCTTTTAATCAGGCTTTTGGGACTACCAAAGAAGTGTTAACCTGTAATTTACAATTTATTAGTTATGCCTTTTATGCTGAAACTGTGTTTTATATCTGCTGTTTTGCTGAATTGTTTTCATTTTGCTATCTGGACATCACCTAGAGTCTTGGATAGGCAGCTGACCAATAAATTTACCTTACCTTGCCTTATTAAAATGCAGCAGCTACAGTTTATATTAAATATAACATGTTTAATATTTACTCTAAATTCACGAGATATACAGCAAGCTGGATGAACTACACCACTACTAGGGACTTAATACATAGTTTTAAAGGGGTTGTCCAGTATATTTGTAACCTATCTGTTACATATTGTTTGTTTATTGTAAGTTAAGACCATAGAGCAATGCTCATTTACAGTGGTGACCTTTGCATACACAAAATATACAACACAAAAGATAAAATGTACAATAAATACAAAATACAAATATCATAGAATAATATAACACTTAAAACACATACATATACAAGCAGTTCTTTTAAAACAGGTACAGGGCCTGGAAAGAGAGGACAAATATATTTTTAGAACCCACACAGAGGGTGCTTTTTGTATTTACATGTACATTTATCTGGAAGATTATTCCAGTATTTTGGAATTATTTGGTTAAAAATGTGATCATTTATTTATTTTTGTATTTGGAACAGACATCTCCATAAGATTACTTTTCTCAGAGTCAGACCCAAGTCTCTAAATTTTAATCTATCTTAATTACCCAGGTACCTACAACAGGAGCTTAAGTCAAAAAAATCTTATTTTAGGATTTTTGTAAAGTCTGCCTAGAGAGGAAAGGGATCGTAGTTTGGCCTCAACAAGGCAGTCATTAATCCCTTCCATCGCTCAGTTAAGCCACTCTGCCGCACTCTCAAGCATGTTATGATCGTACCCAGGTAGAATGCCGGGCATACCCCATTTAAGTCAGTAGGGGCCAGATACGATTAACATAGAAACATAGACTTTGATGACAGATAAGGACCACTTGGCCCCTCCAGTCTGCCCATTTCCCTACCTACTGGATAAGCTGCAGATTCTAGGTAACCAACAGCCTACTACCTGCAGCCCCCCACTATAATTGCCTTATGTCTGTCCCATGCATGTTTGAATTCCCCCACTGTTTTAGACCCAACAACCTCCTCAGGAAGGCAGTTCCATGTATCCACCACTCTCTCTGTTTGTAACACTTGCCTTACAACTGTATGTTAATGTTGATCTTGTAACTTGAATGTAACCTGATCACGACTCTTCCCATCCCCCCACCTCACCCCTCCCTCTCCTTTCCTCCTTTTCTTTCATGTAAGCACTTGTTTACTTATTAACCCGGTACTTATTATTGTCCACTCTTTCTACATGTTATACGCAACACTGTTGTAATACTGCTTGTAACACCTGCCTTACAACTGTATGTTAATGTTAATCTTGTAACTTGAATGTTTAATGTCTCACTCCTATTATTGACTTCCGGTCGCACCAGGAGTGGAGTGACTTGTCGCTCAGTGTGCCTTCTAGTGAAACATTTCAATAAATAAATAAAAGCCAAAACATATAGTTTTCTATCTGTTATCCTGACACTTACCTAGCACCTGCATAGTGTCCTGTACATTATCATGGTAACAATGCGACACAAGTTCTCAAAAATAAATCTGGAAATGTTGATACATTTTCAGTTATTATAACACCTTTAGTCATCTGGGAGGCGGGGACGGCACACAGATATGTATTTATTTTGTGGGACATACAGAGTGTGGGGCTACTGGATGATATATTCCAACCAGCAAAATTATTCTTTTCCCCAGATCCACCCTCTATGTCCTGCCAGTTCTATGAGTTCTTTTCTGTACTTTTTGTAAGCCAGTGCAGGATCCCGTGAATTTTTTAAAATGCATGGTGTTATTTGTCTCATTACCTCAGCCCAGTAGTCTTCCTTATTTAATATCAAAAGGTGCCTCCTTTATCAGAGGGCTTCACTACAACATTGCGGTGCCTGCAACTCATTTCATGCCTTCCTTCTTTTTTACAGCTATGGGCAGAGTCTACAGCCCTTCTGGCATCGATCAGACTGTAGCTGTAAAACTTTCAGTGGAACCCCTTTTAGACATTTGGATATATCTCTCACGTGTAAAGTACCTCCACGGATGCAAAGTAGTGCACTCCCTTCTGATTTTTCCTGTTTGCTGCTCTGTGTTAAGGGCATTGGGGGATGCTACTGCATTGTACCTCAGAACTTCTCAGGATAGTAACAAAAAATAAAAAAACTTTTAAACTGCTGTTTTGTTGTCTGTCTAGCTCAGTCTAACAGATTTGTTCTATTTCTTTCAGCAACCTAGGGGTTAACTCATTTTCTCTGGCTTTTGTGAATGTGAAAGTCAAACTCCCTGTCAGATTACAGACAGTGCAATTGCAGTCTATTAGCTGTCATTCCTAGGGCATGACAGGTTGCACGCACGCAGCGCTCTCTGACTAAATAAATTCAAGAGGACTGATTTAGCAGCATGGCATTTTTTGATAATTGTGACTAAACAGCACTATATGGTACCAACAAGAAAATAACTTTGGTCATTTGGTAGCTCTTCTGCAGCACACTACACACACACACACACACACACACACACACACTCACTCCCTCCCAGATCTGCAGGATTCTGTATTTTATAGGATTTGAAATTCTTCCATAGACTTGCATTAGTTATACAGGAAAACAGAGGAATTTGCTTCCACTGGAAATACTGTAATCTGCAGGAAAACATTGGAAAATTGCCCTGCAGTTACAGGAAAAGACAAACTTAACCTGGGAGCAGACACACGCACACACCCCAGCAGCATTTACTCTGACTAAATAAATTCAAGAGGACTGATTTAGCAGCATGACAGGTTTTTAATTGTAACTAAACAGCACTATATGGCACCAACAGGAAAATAACTTTGGTCATTTGGTAACTGTTCACAACCGTATCGGCTCTGGCGCTAGATTTTGTTAAGAGTGGTTGTAGGACATCTTGCCATTGCCGCTGTCCAGGTGTGCTTAAATTTTTTTTTTATCACCTTGAGAAAGGTTATGCTTGAGGGGTTACCTCCTGCCCTTGGGCAGCATGTTGATATGGGATCAGACTGTTTCTCTCTCTCTCTCAGTATTTCAGTGTCTATCATTTTCCATGAGTTCATGTTGAAATCTCTGTATCTGATTGTTGCTGTAGTTGCATTGCATTTCTGCTATCTTTAAATAGAAAGAGATCATTTTAATGCTTCCCATTCATCATGTTTGCCATCCAGGTCAGCAGTTCGGTTTTTCTAAGGTGTAGGTCTCATCTAATGTCTGGCTTTCCATGCTGTGTGCTGAACCTCTCTGATATACTGTCCAGGGTCATTATGGTTTTGCTACTCTTGCATGTATTGCAAACGTGAAATAGTTCAGTATCCCTTATGCTGTAGAAAAGCGTAACTTCTAAAACACATTTTAGCTTAAAATTCAGATACTCTCAGTAGTTACCTGCATGTATTTCATAAGAACTATGCACATCATGAAAAAACAAGACCACTGTCCATTAGACTTAATCTGCTCTGAATGTATGGTAAACACCTGACATCATAGTCTTCCTTTTATAACATATAGAATAGTGTGTGGTTGCCCATACACAACAAGGCTATGCTGCCATTGAGGGATGGGATGCGTCACACAGACCTCGAAGCGAAACTTATGGTCTGTGTGGACGGAATCGCATCCCGAGATGGCAAAAATGATTGGGGCAACCATATACTATTTTATATAGTATATGGTTACCAAAATGTAGTATGTTTAATTTTTGACAAGGTTCATACCTTGTAAATATTCTCCCGCTTGCTCGCTCACTCCGGTCCGGCTGCAGTCCCCATCCAATTCCGACACCGTAGATACTGGTGTTTCACTGCTTTCTGCGGTCCTGCTCTGTTCTGACCTGGAGGATTAATGGCAAAAGAAATAAAAACTGGCAAACTGATAGTTTGGCAACACAGAGCCGAGTATGGCAGTCCATGTCCCAACTATCTGAGTGAATGGCACTATCAACTGCTCGTTAAGCACCTCCGCCATTTTAGAGCGCATTTTTTTATTAGCTTTGTTTTCAGCCAATCATGTAGTAGCTCAAGGCTGTAAAGTTGTTGTACTATTGCTCTGACGTCAGAACGATAGTACAACAACTTTTTTGACGTTTGAAGTGTCCTACAACAACATTTGGGAAGCCACTGTTTTTCCTATAAGATAAGCCCTAACCATATACTGTATTGTAATTGTTTCCATAGCAACAGGAGTGTTTTAGTTGGTTTACACACCTGACTGACTGAACCAGTCTTATCTCAGAGTTCCAAACCAGCACAATACTGGTTCATTTGTTTACTGAACTATTATAAATTAGCCCATTGACTCTGTTATCTTCTCTGTGGAGAGACATGAGCTGGTAGTGTCACCTTATGTAATGCTATATTTAATACTACAGTGTAATGAAAAGTGTTTTTCCAAAAGCTAGTTTCAACCACTGTTAACTAAAAAAAAAAAAATTAGCACACCTGTTAAAACTGCATTTCTAGGTACTACTTATTCTGTGCACCGTGAGTTTTTTTTTTTTTGTTTGTTTTAATCTTCTTGATCCTAACACTTGCCTGGTCTATAATGCTATTTCTAAGCCAGCTTTATCGGCATCCTTTTATTCTTCTTGAGGAAAAAAAACCCGAAATTAAAATAATTATAAAATGCTCATATTTTGGTGGAGCAGGAAAATATTTACACCAAATAAAAATAGAAGATGCCTGGAATATTTTATAGTGAAAAAAGTATGGTAAAATGTTTTGCCCAGTTTCATTGCACTGCTAAAATGCTGCTCTATACATTGTATTTGAGAGAACCTCTTTGATAAAAGTTAATTAGAAAACAAAATGGCTCAAGTAGACAGTAAATGAAGTCTAAGTGATATTGATGATATATTTTGTGTTGGATAATGGGTAAAGTCAAACTCGCTTCCTGAGTGGCTGAAACAACCTGCCACCCGGTTGTTATTTTTAACAACGGCCCGCTGAATAGCAAGTCCCCTGCAGTACCCATCACCTGCTGATATCCCTGTCCCCCACCGACAGCTTTATTTATTTATTTTTTTACTATGCACACCACTTACAGCCAATCTTGAAACCACTCTGCCAAAAGTAACAAAACAATTATTTTTCTTGTTCTCTCCCCCCCACTAAGCCGCTCCTCAGTCTGGTGCTAACAAGTCCAAAACCTCGCACCCTCTTGCAACTGCTGCTACCCACACGCTAATCGATCAGTACCAACAACTCGAACAAAACTCCCGCTCCTCCATTTCTGTTTTTAAACAAAAATGAAGTACCTTTTTGTTTCTCTTTCCACAGCTCATCTGACTTCCGTATCACCAGCTCCTGTGCCTCTCTCCCCAACTGTCTCAGAAACTAAACCATATGTACCCACATAATTCAAACAGATAAACGGAGATTACGTGCCCTCTAGTGGCACTAAATGGACTATTTTACATACCCAGGCATTTCTCTGCATTTTTACTAACATTTCCACTTTTCTTAAAATTAAATCATTATTTTATAAAAATGAATAACATCCCATTATCTAAGTGTAATAATGCCTTCCAGGATGGACGTTATGGATATAACAGACCTTCTAGGGGCTATAAGGCCCTCCACCTGTGGTGTTGGGCCTCATTACACCCCTGGGTGATCTGTTGTATATAGGATAAAGTATGGGAGAAGTGTGCTATGAGAATTTAACACACACCGAGATGTTGCATGGCACAAAGGTTTATGAGTGCCATCCAACAGACGAGGGTATGTAAATTAAGTTTTTTACTTCTCCCATATTTATTATATAATTGAAGACTCCGTTTTAAATAAACAGGCGTGAGCTTCAACTGTCCCTGTTTTTAAAAGTACTGGCAGAAAATACTTCCTTCTCTGCATTACCTTAGTTTACCAGTGAGCCTAGAAGCACAAGAGTGTGTTTGGGATGGAGGTAATGCAGAGAAGTAAGTGTTTTTCTCGTCAGTACTGTTTGCGGAAACAGGGACAGTTGGAAGCTCCCGCTCTGTTTATTTACTTGTCTCGAGCGCGTTGGTTTGGAAAGGAAGTGCGTGAATGCTGTAACATCTACTCAGGTGTTACGGTATTTAACACACGGTTTTGTCTATGGCAAAAAAAACGGAGACCGTTAATTATATCCCAATAACGCCCACCTTGTTGGGTATTATTACCTGCGTAATATGCACAGCTATAGATACAATTTGGAGACTAAGCACAGAACATAAACAAATTATTAGTTGAAATGTGATGTACAAATAACTTTCTGTCAAAGTTTCTCATGACCCGTAAGGTTCTCTTTAAAACCTGGTATTTAGAAGGGAATAACAGCAGCCAGGCATTGATATTCCACCCATTATTTTCAACATCCTCAGAATGCAAATTGAATGTTAATGTCAAGTCCTGAGTGAACAAGGTTTTCATGTACGCAGCATTCTAGTTAGGCTTTAGTGCTTGCAATAACAGCTTGTTGGCAAATATATTTTGGTTGTTTCACAATAGAAATAACATTCAGTACAATCTTGGGGCCAGATATTCAAGCGTTGGTGCCAGCACTAGCGTGATTGCCCGACTTTTGACTTGACCTGGGGGCCCCAGAGGCTTGTGTAGCATGCCCTAAACTCATAAGCGCCCAGGTGCTAAGATAACACTGCACCCATGCAAATGAAGGGTCCCCTCCTGCACACGTGCACAACAGGTTAAAGGTTTTTGTTAAGTGCCCCAAAGCGGCTTTTCTTGCCATCAAAAACATAACTGAGCTAAGCCCTCCCCACCCTGCCAATGGTAGGGCTGCTGTACTGCAGTTGTTCCCTTCCGTTCACCCATCATGCCAGTGAGGTTGCAGTCCCTGGTGTTGAGTGACACCCCCCAACCCCGAACACACTTCTCATGTTAGTTTGCCATATTCCTGGTGTCTAGTGGCACCTCCCACCACTCAAACACTCATCCCATGTAGATAGTACATACCTCTGGTATCTAGTGGCACCCGCCATCCCCCAGACACCCCTGTGCCCAATATGGCATCATATCCCTGATGGCTGTTGGCATGCCCCACTCCTCTGAGCACCCATGTACACCAGCATGGAATGCCCTGGGGTTCAGTGGTAAAGGTATGCATTGGCAGTCCAGCGTTCCCCTCCCACTTGCCTGTTCGGAGAGCACCACCATCCACCCCACCTTACTAGGATGTCCGGGGTCATGCTGGGAAGCCTGATACAGTGACTGTCATAGTCCTTCTCTCATGTCACTTGATCGGTCAACCACTGTATGCGCTAACAGGAGTGCTCATACTAGGCACAGGGAGGGAGTTCTGGAGGTGGGGGTGGAAATAGACACCAGAGATATGTACTGCTTATATGGGACCCGGTGTTTGTGGGGTTGAGGTGCCGCTAGACACCAGGATAAGTACTACCTACACGACGGTGTTTGTTGGTGGATGGAGTGCTATTAGACAACAAGGATATATATATACATACATGGGAAGTGTTCGGGTGCCACTAGACACCAGGGATATGTGCTTTCTACATAGGATGAATGTTCTGGGGGTGGTAGGTCCCACTAGACACCATGGATATGTGCTGCTCATACAGGATGAGTATTTAGGGGTATGGAGTGCCACTAGACACCAGGGATGTGTACTGCCTACACAGGACAGGTGTTTGGGTGGTGGGTGGTGCCACTAGACACTAGGGATAGGGCAGACTAATGTGAGACAGATGTGCGGGGAGGGAGGTGCCACTAGACACCAGGGATATGTAAAATAACACAAGACAGGTGTACAAGGTGGGGATGCCACTAGAAACCAGGGATACATATTTCTTATGTGGAACAGGTTTTCGGGGTGGGGTGCCACTGGACACGAAGACAGTTGTCTGATGCATAGGATGGGTGCTGATAGGTAAGGCTGTATTCAGCCACACCATGCAAATGAGCCCATAATATGGCTTGCAAATTGCCACTTAGCACCTTGTGTGCCTAATGAGCTTATTTGCATGTTGTGGCTGAATATAGCCCACAGGGTCCTGGGGCTATCCATTCTGGGAGCACAGTTGCCTGTGGGCTATATACTGTCCAGGTCCATCTTGAGGCTCACAGTTTCCCTTACTGGCCGACACTGGTGATGACACTGGCCATCAACACTGGCCAATATTCAGTCAGACGGCTTCGATCCACTGTCTGAATAAGGATAACAGCCACTAGGTCACGTACAAGGGCGACGCAAACATTTGTGCCACACTTGTGTGTCCCATTGAATAAATCTGGCCTTTGACATCTAACTACAGAGTAGGACTGTTCAATGTTTGTAGAAGAGGCGTTGAATGCAGTACAGTAGAATTAAGACTGTATTTGCTAACAATAAATGCTTGTACTTGCACTTAGTTTACATTATGTGCTTATTTTCTGGACTGTGTTTCCACAGGATTATGTATCTCTTTTACTTATTTAATAATGTTACTGTTCAACCCAATGCTTGTATTTATTCATAAATTATGTCTAATTCCTTGTATAGCTGAATTTCTAAATTGTTGCATCCTTTTGCTTAAGTGGTGTTATTTTATGATTGCTGTATTTCTGCCTCAGTCTGATTGTGCTTGATGTAATTGTCAGTTTCCTATTTGTGCCTGAAAATAGGCATTGTATACGAGGTTTAAACTTTCTAATTTAAATATAATGGGATGGGGGCTGTTATTTTAACGTACAATGTTGCTTTTGTTTTTTTTTTAGCAAACATAATGCAATTTCTAGGGACATGGATATGTTGCTCATCCACACTTATTGGCAGGTTCCTTGCCGCTTTAAATCTTGCCGGAAGGTCTTGAAGCTGGCTCCTCCCACCCACCTGGGTGGTAAAACTCTCGGTTCCGCCCCATGATGCCAGATCTTCCTTACTGCTTGGAAGCTCGGGTTCTCTCCTTAGCGCTCTGCGTTTTCGACTGGTTCCAGGAAATTTCAGTCTTCTAAATCAATTGGAAGTTTTCTGAAACTTCGATCTTCTTCTTCTTCTTTGCTGCGGCGATGGCTCATTTGTTTTCCGGCTCTTGGAGGCGCCCGGCTAATTCCTCCAGGAAAGACCCGCTGTCCACGTGAGTTTACTGCCTTGACTTGGATCATGATCCTCAACTTTGCGATTTTTGTTGTGCCCTTTCGGCCAGCTCTCTGGGGATCGCGCAGCCCGTTTGGGGCTCGGGCGACTGGAAATTTTTCCCGCTCCGGAAAATTCCTCGGAGACTTGTCGGGCAGTGTCCGTGTCAACTGTCTCGGCTGAGCAACTCGATCTTCTTTCCTCCAGGGAGGGGGCGGCTGCCCCTCCCTCTTTCTCGGTCACGGCGCTCATCCCACTCTCCTTGAGTTCTCCTCATGCAGCTTCGTTCAAGGAGCTTCGTAGTCCCTTTCCTCGAAAAGAGAGGGACCTTTGGGACCTGCCTCTTGGCCCAAGTCCAAGGAGTGGTAGGCTAAGTCACTTCGTTGGCACCGAAGGGAGCAGGAGAGTTCCCCCTTCCCTGCCGGCCGACGTTCGACTTTGGTCGAGGATGCGGCTCTGGCCGCTGGCCTCACGGTGTCCCCGTCAGGTCAGCCGGCGACTTGCCGACGTTGTCGAGTCTCTCGACCGGCCATTTGGGCTGTCTTCTGCTAGAGCCGCCATTCCTTCCCGCCCGGTTCCCCAGTAGGCTGAGGTTCTGCCTGCACCTTGGGTCCACAGACCTCGGCCTTTTTCTGAGTTTAGGAGTGAGCGATGCGACCCTCGCCTTTTTTCCAGGCCCACCGTTCCCCGAGGATTTGGGTCTCGTCCTCGGTTCAGCCACCACGCCGACCTCAGCGTTCTCTGTCGGGGCACAGAGTCAAGTGGCATTGCTGTTCTTCCTCGTCCCCCTCTTCGGATGAGGAGTGGCTTCGATGCCGATGGCGTCGATGTTACGAGGAGTTTATGTGGCAGCAGCTGTTGTTGTCCGGGAATCAATCGAGCCCGATTCATTCTCTGGCTAGTAAGCAGCTGCCGCCCGATCGGCCGACTCAACCGCTCGAGGCAGTCGAGGTGCCCTCTCCGGGGCTGGTTGCTCGTCCGATCCCTGCTGCCCCACCGTCCTCAGTGGAACCCAGGCCGGGTCATGACCTGTCCCGCAGGTTATTTGTTCCCCTCACTCCCGCCCGCCCTCAGTGGACGAAGAGTATCTCAGGCCTGAGGCAGCTTTTTGCAGACACTTCCGAGCCCGAAATCGACTCCTCTATGTTCCCTAGCGGGGAGGATCCAGGGTCTTCTCCGGAACATTCCACGGACGACAGCCCATCGTCCTTTATGGGTCTGCTCCAGTTCATCTCGGAATTCACCGGGATGCAGCTCGAGCCCGTTTCCAGACGGGCCCCTTACCCCCTTACGAAGATTCTAGACCGAAGGGGTTCACCCTCTGAGGCCTTCCCGGTGGCTGAGGCTATTGTGGGCCCGGCCTTGGAGCTCTGGCGGCGGCCTACTTCCTGCCCTGCGCCCTCAGCCAGGATGGCCAGGAAGTACTGTGTCCCTGTCGATTCTCTGCCCGGTTTCTCGGAACACCCCTTGGCTGAGGAGTTAGTTACCAACAATGTTTTCTAGTGTTCTGGAAGCGTTAGGGATGTGGATAGGCCCCCCTGACAAGGAGTCCAAAAGGATGGACTATGTCGGGCGCAAGGTTTACGCTGCATCCTCCCTAGGCCTCCGTCAGGCCAGCTCGGCTGCACTGATGGCTCATTTCTCCCACGACCTTTTGGGCTCCCTGGACGAGGTCCTCCCTCATCTCCCGGCCGACCTGTGGATGACGGTCCGGTGGGTGCGGGACCAGGGTAGGGTGGTGGCGAAGCAGCAGCTCCAGACAGCTCTAGATCTAGGCGACTCCTGTGTCAGATCGGTGGCGGCCGCAGTGGCCATGCGCCGAAGGGCGTGGCTGAGGTTATCCTCCTTCTCTTTGGAAACCCAGCACAAGTTGGCAGACATCCCCTTCTTGGGGACTGACCTTTTTGGCCCTGGAGTGGAGGGACACCTCCAAGGGTCCGAGAAGTCCAGTGCCACTCCGGACTCTGTCACTCCCGCCAGGAGGGACAAGGGCAGCTGACAGCCTTTGCGTAAGCCCCTTTGTCTCCCCCGGTTCCTGCAGCTCGATCGGCCCAGCACGAGGGCCAGCAGGCATGCTGGGTGGCCTGACTCCAAACCACCATCTTCCTCTAAAAGGAAGCAGGGAGGTAAAGGCCCGAGCTTCCTTGGCCTCTTCCTCCCCAAGCCTGCTCAGTGATGGGCTAGGCGCTGCCCGGCCCCGTCGCCCTTCTCGGGTTCCCCTTGGGGCGGCTCACACCTCCTCCACTTGGTCCGCTTCCCGGACCTCTAAGGTTCGGAGGTGCTAAGGGAAGGCCCTGTCTCGGATTTGCAAGCAGGTCCCACCCTCTCGAGCCATTGCCCCACAGGGATCTTGGGGTCCACAGCCTCTTCGTCGGCCCGCTGAGCCGACTTGCCTGGCCCTCTAATTAGAGGTAATCAGAAAGGTTGCAGATCCTCCTTCTGACCCTGGGTTCGTGTCCAGGTATCCCTGTCTCCTACTGGATGGGGCTTCGCCCCATTCTTCTACTGCGCCTGGCGGTCTCTCTGGCTTAGATATCCCATCCCCAGAACGGGCGTGGTGGCTCGCCTCCTGGGCCTCCAGGACGACTTACCCTCGCTTCATCCATTTCCGGGAGACCTCCTTTTTCTAGAGGGGGATCTCCTTACGAGTTCTAGGCCAGGCCCTTCGGTCTCGGCCCGGGCGTAACCCCACCCGGATGGCAGCCTGACTTCAACCCTTTCCAGGCGGAAGGGGTCGATCCAGAGTTCTGGGTCTCAGGCGGGTCTCCTGTTATCGGAGCCACATTGGAACTCGTGCCTTAGTGGGTGATCTTTCTTCGGGACCAGGCTCGACGCTCGAGTCCGAGCTCGGCTCCCGGCGGACAGGGCTGAGGTTTTTCCTCCCTTACCTGGTCAGGTCTGACCGGGCAATTGCGCCCTGCCGGGACCCCCTGCTCCTCCTGGGCCTCGCGGCCGCCGGCTCCAGCATGGTCTGTTTTGTGCGTTCCCCTTGGGGGGACTGGCCAGCCAGCGGTCACAGTGCTGCGTTCCTTCGGACCAGTTTGTGACTACGGCCCAGGAGTTAGGGAACGCTCTCCTTCGGACCATTCCAATTCTTGCAGGAGTACATCCTGTTCGTCCGCCCCGAGTCGACGGTCTGCTCCGACCGATGCTTCTCGGATGGGTTGGGGTGCCCATCAAGGGGAATACAGAGTGCTTCGCCTCTGGTCCTCTCGGGAGTCCCAATGTCTTTCCTACCTGCTGGAGCTCACGGCGGTCCTTGCTTGCACCGCCGCCCATTTGTGTGGGGTCCAGTGGTTTAAGTCCAGGCGGACAACACCACGACCATGTGCTACCTACCCACCAGGCACTCGGACGAGCCCTTGCATCGTGGGAGGTTCTCCGTGGGTCTTTTGCGCAGCTGGGGCGGTTCCTAGCCATTCGATGGCGGGAGCCTCCAGCACCCTGGCTGATGCCCTAAGCTAGGCATAGGCTGCGCCTCACGAGTGGTCTTCCGTGCCGGAGGTAGCACAGGATCTTCTCCCTCCTTCCCTCCAGGGAGAATACGAGGCCGAGACTGTCTCATGCCCGGCCCCTCAGCAAGGTTTGCTGTAGGGGATGCTGTCGAGGTCACGGACCACGGGCCTCTTCTACACCTCTCCCCCATTTCCCTTGACCCACGGGCAAGGCGAGGAGGGACTAGGCGCAGGCGATGCTGGTAGCCCCAGACTGGTTGGCCAGCTCTGGTATCCTGCTCTCCTCAGTCTCAGCCCCAGGCTACCGAGGCGGCTTCCAGCCCGCCCGGTCCTGATCTCTGTTTTCAGGGGAAGGTTTTCCATCTGGACCTTCAATCCCTGCACCTAAAGGCCTAGTCCCTGTGCAGCTAGGGGCCAGGCCTGGAGTCTTTCGGCAAGGTCCTCTACGTTTTCGCGGCGTCCTGCCGGGAGTCGGCTAAACATGCTCGCCTTCAAATGGTAGAGTTCTCCATTTGATGTTGGGACCAGGCCAGGGCCCCTCTCCCATCCCTCGGCGAGCATTCCGGACCATCTGCGGTCCGTTCCTTTTGAACCAGGGCTTCGGCCAACGACCCTCTGGGTGCTTCTGTTGGTCACCCCTGTCTTCCGGGGGCGGGGCAGAAGGCAGTCGGTGGTGCAGAAAAGGTGGTCTGGCGCTTTTCTAGGCCTCGATCACACCTCCCCTTTGGGGAGGGTATCCCCATTTCTGTGGGATCTTCACTGGTATGGGCTTAGCTCACGGGCAAGCCATTCGAACCTTTGCACAGGTGCGAGTTTCCCCACCTGTTGTGGAAGAACACCTTCTCTGGGCTACTCTGCCATCCAGAAGAAGGGGAGAGTTCCAGGCGCTCCTTTGAATCTCCCTATCTGGTCTTCCACAGGGACAAGGTTGTCCTGCACCCCACCCGAAGTTCCTTCCGTTGGCGGTGCGTGAGTTTTTCCTATCCAGGTATTGCCTCTGCGAGGGTTCTCCCCATTCACGCCTCGGAGGCTATATAGGTTCCTTTGGGACCCTATTTAACTCGCCTACTACCAGGGCGTGGGGCTGAATTCGGAGAGGTTCGCCAGCTGTTTGTCATCTACGCTGAAGCGCACTGGCAGACCTGCAGCCAAGCGGACTGACAGTGGGTGGGTCACCTCCTGCATAGGTCTCCGCTATAGGTGGGCGGGCATGGAGCCTCCCAGAAGGATAAGTGCTCATTTTACCCGCCCTTCCGCTGCATCGGTGGCTGCTTCCGAGGATACTCCGGTCCAGGATATCCACAGGGCTTCTACCTGGAAGCAGGCTTTACCGTTTTCCCCTTCCACATCGACCTTGGGTCACGCCGGATGTTGGTCGGGCCTCTGTTCTCAAGTCTTTCTACTCTAAGTAGGGGTGTGCGCTTGCCTCCCTCCTCCCGGAGAACTGGTAGAGTTGCCAATAAGTGTGGATGAACAACATATCCATGTCCTAGAAATACAGGTTACTCACCTGTAACAGGAGTTCTAGGAATGGTATATGTTGTTCATCACCGCGACCCACCAACCTCCCGGCTCGACGACAACCTGGCTCCAGCGGGCTAGATCTGGAGTCATGGGGCGGAGCCGAGAGTTTTACCACCCGGGTGGGTGGGAGGAGCCAGCTTGAAGACCTTCCGGCAAGATTTAAAGCGGCAAGGAACCTGCCAATAAGTGTGGATGAACAACATATACCATTCCTAGAACTCCTGTTACAGGTGAGTAACCTGTATATATGTGTGCTGCTGTATAAATACAGTATCTCATAATATAGAGAGAAGGAAAATACATTGGTTAGACTTCATCCTTTTTCTTCCTTGAATATGTCGCTGGGTTGTTCTGCTTACTAGGACATATGTTCTGCTTCTTATTCTGCCCTCCTGTGTGATCATATCATGGTGCATGCTGCCAATTTATATACAGATAAAATACAGTTCTAGGGACATGGATATGTTGTTCAGTCCACACTTACTGGCAGGTTTCTTGCCGCTGTAAATCTTGCCGGAAGGTCTTCAAGCTGGCTCCTCCCACCCACCCGGGTGGTAAAACTCTCGACTCCGTCCCATGACGCCAGATCTTCCTTACCGCTTGGAAGCTCAGGTTCCCTCCTTAGTGCTCTGCGTTTTAGGCCTGGATCCACACTCTTCGGTTAAACCAAAACTCATTCTCAAGTTTCAGAAACTTCGGTCTTCCTTTTCCCTCGCAGCTGCGATGGACAAATTGACTCCCAGATTTCGCTGGTGCCCCTGCAGGCAGAAGATGTCCCAGACTGATCCGCACTCCACGTGCGTTTATTGCCTTGGACTCGGCCATGACTGACAGGCTTGTGAGTTATGCAAATCCTTTTCGGCTTCGGTCTTGGAGGACCGCGCTGCCCGATTGCTCTTGGGGCAACCTGAAAAACGTTATCCTTCGGTCAAGTCGAAGGAGGCCCATTGGGCGGTGTCCACGGTAGCGGGCTCGGCAGAACAGCTAGAGCAGATGATCGCCCTCGAAGAGGAGGCGACCCAGGCCACATCATCATCGTCCTCGGTCGCGGCATTTATCCCGCTCTCCTTGGGCTCTTCCTATACAGCTTCTTTTAAGGAGTTTTGCTAGTCCCTCTCCACCAAGGGAGAAGGGCCATCGGGACATTCCTCTCGGTCCACAAAGGACTCCAAGGTAAGTCCTACCGTCGACGTTGATGGGAGCGGGAGAGGTCCCCTTTCCCAGATAGTCGACACTCGACTTCCGTCGAGGTTGCTGCTAAGGCCGCTGGCTTCATGGTGTCCCCGTCAGGTCAGCCGGCCGAGACAATCGTTGATGCGGTAGAGATTTTTCTTGACTCATCGGACGGTTTGTCGACTGGAGAAGCCAACAACCCTTCTTCACTGGTTCCCCCAGTGGAAACCGAGGACTTGCCTGTGCCTCCTGTGCCGGAGTCCCCGGTTAAGGTTCCTGAACTGAGGGAGGAGCGGATTTCCCCTGCCCCCTCTCTGACCCACCCTCGGAATCCCTGATGGTCTTGGTCTTGGTCTCGGACCTCTTCCAGGTCCAGCCAGTCCCGCCGACATCGGCAGTCTTGGTCTCGGCACCATGGAAAGCGGCGGCGCCGCTCATCCTCGTTGTCTTCTTCCGAGGATAGGCTCTGGCGCAAGTTACGTTGGCGCTACAAGGATCTAATGTGGCAGCAGCTCTTGTTGTCCAGGAATAATCCGACTCCGTCGCCTTCCCCGGCCATTAAGTGGCTGTCACTGGAGCGGCCGAAACAACCCCTCGTCGTGGTCGAGAAGCGAAGACGGCACTGGTTGTTCGGCCTAAACCGGCTGCGCCACCCATTGTGGTGGAACCTCCACCTCTACAACTGAAGACTGGGCCCCCGACCAATAATTCTCGGTCAGGTCAGGGTTTGCCCCATAGGTTGTCAGTCACCCTCACTCCCGATCGACCTCGGCAGGTGGAGGGTGGCTCAGGTGCTCGGCAGCTGTTCACAGACTCCTCGGAGTCTAATGATGACGACTCCTTGTTCTCCAGGCCGCTTGACTTGGAGTCCACTGGGGTCAGTCGGTGGACGAGTGCCCATCCTCGTTCCTTGGCATGCTTCGACTCCTCTGAGTCCACTGGAATGAAGCTCGAACTTGTTTCAAAATGGGCCAAGTATCCCCTCATGGAGATACTGGACCGAGGGGATTCCCCTGAGGAGGCCTTCCCGGTGGCCGAAGCCATTGTTGGCCCAGCCCTGGAGATATAGCAGCAGCCAGCTTCTTGTCCAGCACCTTAAGCCAGGATGGCTCTGAAGTATGCTGCCCCTACCGGTTCACTCTCCGGTTTCTTGGAGCACCCCTCTGCGGAGGGGTTAGTGACAGTGTTTTCCGCCATTCTGGGAACGCTCGGGATGTGGACAAGCCACCCGATAAGGAGTCCAAGAAATTGGACTACTCTGGGTGGGAAGTCTATGCTGCTTCCTCCCTAGGCCTTTGTCAGGCTAGCTCAGCCGTCCTGATGGCACATTTTTCACACACCCTTTTGGGCTCTCTGGATGAGGTGATTTCTCATCTCCCGGCTGACCTTCAAATGACGGTCAGGCAGGTGCAGGATCAGGGAAGGGCGGTGGCCAAACAGCGGCTCCAAACTTCCTTGGAGATCACTGACTCTTGTGCCCGGTCAGTAGCGGCTGCAGTGGCCATGCACTGCAGAGCTTGGCTGTGGATCTCCACCTTTACAGCGGATACCAGCACAAGCTGGCAGATGTTCCCTTCTTGGGTACCAACTTGTTTGGTCCCGGGGTGGAGGGTCATCTTCTAAGGATTGAGAGGTCCAACGCCACCTTGGACTCTGTCACGTCTGCCCAGAAGGACAAAGGCTCCCAGCAGCAGCGTAAGCCCTTTCGTCCTTCAGCCCCTGCGGCACGTCTGGCCCAGCAACACCAGCATCAGGGCCAGCAGGCTTGCATTTGGCACCCCAAAGCCAAGCCTGCTGCTTCCTCCAGCAGGAAGCCGGGAGGAAAGGTCCAGGCGGCTCCTCGGCCGGCCCTTCCTCCAAGCCTGCCCAGTGACGGGTTGAGGGGTGTCGCGCCCAACCTCGTTACTCCTTCCTGGGTTCCCCCTGTGGGGGGACGGCCCCGCCACTTCCTTTCCGCCTGGTCCATTGTCACCACGGACTGCTGGGTGTTTGGAAGTGGTAGGCAGGGGTCTGCTTCTGGAATTCGAGCAGTCCCCACCCTATCGAGCCATCACTCCACGGGAGGCTACGGGTGCCGCAGCCTCTCTCTCGGCTCGTCGAGCCAACATTGCCCTGCTCCTCCAGAAGGAGGTGATCAGGGAGGTGGCGGACCCTCCTCCAAATCCAGGGTTTGTGTCCATGTACTTTCTGGTCCCAAAACGGATGGGGGACTGGCGCTCCATTCTCGACCTAAACAAGTTCCTAAGGTCTCGTACTTTCAGGATGGTCACTCTGGCTCAGATCATTCCATCCTTGGAACGAGGCATGTGGTTCTGTTCTCTGGACCTTCAGGATGCATTCTTTGATGTCCCAATCCGTCCGTCTCACCAGCGATTCCTGCACTTCAGGGTTGAAGGATCCCTTTATCCCTTTATGAGTTCCGGGCCATGCCCTTTGGCTTCTCTCCAGCTCCCAGGGTCTTCACCAAATGCATGGCAGTGGAGACAGCATTTCTGCGGCACCGAAGGGTCCGAGTGTACCCTTACCTGGATGACTGGCTGATTGCAGCCCCCTCCAGGTTGGAGGTGGCGTGGTCCAGGGATCTGGCCCTCAAGGTCTGCTCTCAAATTGGCTTCCTCATCAACGAGGCCAAATCGGAACTTGTGCCTTCGCCGGTGATTCAGTTCATCGGGGCAGAGCTCGACTTTCTTTGAGCCAGAGCATGGCTCCCGGTGGACAGGGCCGAAGTCCTTTCCTCCTTTGCCCAATCATTTTTGGTTGGGCAATTGCGCCCTGCCCGGCACATCCTGCACCAGCGTGGTCTGTTGAGCCCGCTGGCATATGCGTCCCCTACAATGGGGGCTGGCCCGCCAATGGTCACAGCACTCCGGTCCTCTGGACCAGCCAGTGACATTGACCCAGGAGATGTGGAATGGCCTCCAGTGGTGGCTCATTCCAGCTCATCTGCAGGAGGGTATCCCGTTTGTCCTCCCCGAGCTGATGGTCACTTTGATGACCGACGCGACTCTGATGGGTTGGGGTGCCCATCTGGGGGAGCTCAGAGCTCATGGTCTCTGGTCCCCTCAGGAGTCTCGATGCCACATCAACCTGCCAGAGCTTCGAGTGGTCTGACTAGCCCTCACCGCCTTAACTCCATTTGTACGGGGTCAAGTGGTCCAGGTCCAGATGGACAACACCACGACCATGTACTTCCTAAACTGTCAGGGCGGGACGCACTCCTTGCCTCTGTGCAAGGAGGCTCTGCGCATTTGGTCTGTCGTGATCAGCCTGGAGGCAGATCTCCTAGCCAACCATGTGGCATGAGCCTCCAACACTCTGGCCGAATGCCCTCAGCCGGATAGGTGCTGCATCTCACATGTGGTGTTTCCCTGCCGGAGGTAGTACAAGATCTGTTCTCCCGTTGGGGCACCCCTCAGGTGAACCTGTTTTGCCTCCAGGGAAATGCGCGGCTGAGGCTCTTTCATGCCCACCCCCTCAGCAGGGCACGCTGCAGGGGGATGCCTTCTCGAGGCTGTGGACCCCGGACCTCTTCTACACCTTCCTCCATTTCCCTTGATCCACAAGGTGCTTCTCAAGGCGAAGAGGGACAAGGCATAGGTGATGCTGGTAGCCCCAGACTGGCCCCACCAGTTCTGGTATCCAGATCTCCTCAGCCTCAGTCCAGGCTCCCGAGGCGCTTCCAGCCCGCCCAGACCTGATCTCAGTCAACAAGGGGAAGGTATTTTACCCGAACCTTCAATCCCTGCACTTGACGACCTGGTTCCTTGAGCTGAGAGTTCCAGGCCTTGGGTCTTCCGATGAGGTCCTCAACATTGTTGAGGCATCCCATAAAGAGTCGACCAAAAAATGCTTACGCCTTCAAATGGAAGATTCATCCATTTGGTGTCAGGATAAAGTTGGACCCTTCCTCCTGTTGTTTAGCTAGCATTCTGGACTACCTGTGGTCCTTTCTCAGCTAGGTTTCAGCTCATGACCCTTAGCAGGTACACCTGGCAGCCATCTCGCTTAACCCGCGGGCCAGGAAGCAGTCGGTGGCAGGAGAAGGTGGCTGGGCACTTTTTCAAAGGCCTTGATCACATATCCTCCGGTGCGAGAACTTCCACCTCTGTGGGATCTACTACTGGTATTGCTAAGCTCATGGGCAAGCCATTCAAACCGATGCACAGGTGTGATATCCTCACCTGTCATGGAAGACTGCCTTCTTGGTGGCGTCACATCAGTCAGAAGGATGGGGAGCTCAGGCACTTTCCATAGATTCTCTTATCTGGTCTTCCACAGGGACAGGTTATCTCAAGTCCTCACCGAAATTCCTTCCGAAGTGGTGTCGAGTTTCACCTTAAGCAGGTGTTGACTCTGCGGTGTTCCTACCTCAGTCACACCTCAGAGGCCGAATATAGGCTCCATACTCTGGACCCTAGAAGAGCGCTCTCTTATTGTCAAGGAGCGGACGGCTGAAGCTGGGAGAGGTTCGCCAGCTGTTTACCACCTACGCTGAAGCCCGCACCTGGCAGACCTGCAGCCAAGTGGACGATAGGCAGGTGGGTCACCTCCACCATAGATCTCACTATAGGTTGTTGGGCATGGAGCCTCCCAAAGGGATAAGAGCTAATTCTACCCGCCATACCGCTGCTTCGGTGGCTGCTTCCAGGGATGTCCCTATCCAGGAAATCAGCAGGGCTGCTACCTGGAAGTCAGCTCACACCTTCATTACCCACTACCACATCGACCTTGAGTCACGCCTGGATGCTGGTTTTGGGACCTCGGTTCTCCAGTCCTTATTTCCCAAGTAGGTGGTGGTGCTTTGCCTCCCTCCTCCCAGAGAACTGCTAGGAGTCTGCCAGTAAGTGTGGCTAGACAACATATCCACTATCCCTAGAAATACAGGTTACCACCTGTAACAGGAGTTCTGGGACATGGATATGTTGTTCATCCCACACTTATTAACAGGATTCCTGAACTAATCTTGCGGAAGGTCTTCATGCTGGCTCCTCCCACCCACCTGGGTGGTAAAAACTCGGCTTCACCCATGACGCCCAGATCTTCCTTACTGCTTGAGCCCAGGTTCCCTCCCTTAGCCCTCCTCGTTTTAGACTGGATCCTAACTCTTCGGTTCATCCGAAACTAGTTTTAGATTTCTAAACTTGGTCTTCATCATCCCTCCATGGCTGCGATGGACAATCGATCCCAGCTTCAGAGTGCTCCTTGCAGAGAAGATGTCCAGGATGGATCCACACACCATGTGCATCTACCTGCCCAGGGCTCAGACCACGCACCCGCAGTCCTGTGAGTTGTGCCGCTCTTTTTCGGCCACCGTCCTGGAGGATCGCGCTGCCCGATTGAAACTCGGGTGCCCCGAGAAGCGTTACCCACCAGTAAAATCGAAAGAGGCTCGTTGGGCGGTGTCCGGTGGCTGGCTCGGCTGAGCAGCTCGAGCATATGATCGCCCTCGACGAGGAGGCGGCCCAGGCCGCATCTTCCTCCTCCTCGGCCGCGGCATTTATCCTGCTCTCTGAGTTCCTCGTACTCTGCTTCGTTCAAGGAGCTCTGTCAGTCCCTTTACACGAAGGGAAAGGGGCCATCGGGACATTCCTCTCGGCCCAAGAAGAAGGAGTCGAAGGGTAAGTCCCACCATCGGCGTTCGAGGGAGCAGGAGAGGTCTCCTTCCCGGACAGCCGACCGTCGACTTCGGTCGAGTTGCGACTCAGGCCGCTGGCTTCATGGTGTCCCCGTCAGGCCAGCCTGCCAAGACTCCCGTCAATGCAGTCGAGTTATTCCTTGACCCGTCAGACGGGTTGTCGACTGGTGAAGCCGACAACCCATCTTCGCCGGTTCCCCCGGTGGAGACCGAGGATCTGCCTGCACCTTCGGGGCGGCAGTCCCCGGCTAAAGTGCCTGAGCTAAGGAAAGAGCGGGTGTCTCCCGCCCCTTCTCAGGCCTGCCCTCGGTCAACCCAAGGGTCTCGGTCTCGGTCTTGGACTTCATCTTGTTCAAGCCGTTCCCACCGACATCGGTGGTCTTGGTCTCGGTACCGAAGTAAGCGGCGACACCGTTCCTCCTCGTCCTCCTCCTCCTCTGATGAGGAGAGGCTTTGACGTAAATTGCGTCAGTGTTACGAGGAGCTTATGTGGCAGCAGTTACTGTTGTCCGGGAGTAAGTCGACTCCGGCTCATCCCTCGGCCATCAAGTGGCTGTCACCCGAACGGCCGAAGCAACCACTCGCCGCAGTCGAGATGCCCATTTCTGGGCCAGTTGTTAGGCCGAAACTAGCTGCTCCACCGATTGTGGTGGAAACTCCGGCCCCACAACCGAAGTCTGGGGCACCGACCAAGGATTCTCGGTCAGGTCACAGCCTGCCCCACAGGTTGTCTGTCTCCTTCACTCCTGACCATCCCCGGCAGGTGGAGGGTGGCTTAGGCCCGAGGCAGCTCTTCGCAGACTCTTTGGAGTCCGATGACAACTCCTCCCTGTTCTCCAGGTAGGTTGACCTGGAGTCCTCCAGGGGCCAGTCATTGGACAATAGCCCATCATCCTTCTTGGGTCTGCTTCGACTCATCTCGGAGTCCACCGGGATGCAGCTCGAGCCCATGTCCAAACGGGCCAAGTATCCCCTGACGGAGATACTGGACTGAGGAGATTCACCCACGGAGGCCTTCCCTGTAGCTGAGGCTAGTGTCGGCCCAGCCTTGGAGCTTTGGCAGCGGCCTGCTTCCTGTTCTGCGCCCTCGGCCAGGATGGCCAGGAAGTATGTGGTCCCTACCGGCTCTTTGCCTAGTTTCTCGGAGCACCCCTCTGCCGAGCGGTTAGTCACCGATAGCATCTTCCGGCGCTCCGGAAACGCTCGGGACGTGGATAAGCCCACCCGACAAAGAGTGTAAAAAGCTGGACTTTGCTGGGGTGCAAGGTGTACGCTACGTCCTCCTCGACCTCCGGCAGGCCAGCTCGACGTGCTTGATGGCACTTCTCCCACGCCTCATGGGCTCCCTGGATGAGGTTGTCCCTCATCTCCCGGCCGACCTGCAGACCACGGTCCGTCAGGTGCGGGACCAGGTAGGGCGGTGGCGAAGCAGCAGCTTCAGACTGCTCTGGACATAGGTGACTCCTGTGCCAGGTCAGTAGCGGCCGCGATGGCCATGCGCCACAGGGCGTGGCTGAGGATATCCACCTTCACGGTGGATACCCAGCATAAGTTGGTGGACGTCCCCTTCTTGGGGACTGACCTCTTCGGCCCTGGAGTGGAGGGACACCTCCAGCGGATCGAAAAGTCCAGTGCCACTCTGGACTCAGTCACCTCCGCCCAGAGAGACAAAGGCCGCCGGCAACAACAGCATAAGTCCTTTCGTCCTTCGACCCCTGCAGCATGACCATCCCAACAGCACCAGGGCCAGCAGGCTCGCGCTTGGCATCCCAAACCCAAGCCAGCGGCTTCCTCCAACAGGAAGAAGGAGGAAGGCCCAGGAGGTCCCTCAGCCGGTTCCTCCTCCAGCCTGCCCAGTGACTGGTTGAGGGGTGTCTCCCCAACCTCGCCACCCTTCTCTGGGTTCCCTCCCATGGTGGGTCAGCTCCGCCACTTCCTTCCGCCTGGTCCAGTATCACCACAGACCATTGGGTATTGAGGTGTAGGAAAGGGCCTGCCTCTGGAATTCGAGCAGACCCTCCTTGAGCCGTCCGCCTCGGGTGGCCACGGGGTCCAGCCTCGCTGTTGGCCTGCCGAGCCGATATTGCCCTTCTCCTCGAGAAAAAGGTGATCAGGAAGGTGGCGGATCTTCCTCCAGACCCAGGGTTTGTGTCCAGGTATTTCCTGGTCCCAAAATGGACGGGGTGGGGCTGGCGTTCCATCTTCGATCTGCATGACCTGAACAGGTTCCTAAGGTCTCAGACCTTCAGGATGGTCACTCTGGCTCAGACAATCCCATCCTTGGAACAAGCATGTGATTCTGTTCCCTTGACCTCCAGGACGCATTCTTTCACGTCCCGATCTGTCCGTCTCATCAGAGATTCCTCCGGTTCAGAGCAGAGGGATCCCTTTACTAGTTCCAGACCATGCCTTTCAGCCTCTCTAGCTCCCAGGGTCTTCACCAAATGCATGGCAGTGGAGACAGCATTCCTGTGGCGCCAAGGGTCCAGGTGTACCCTTACCTGACGACTGGTTGATTGCAGCCCTCCAGAGTGGAGGTGGAGCGTCCAGAGATCTGGCCTCCAGGTTTGCTCTCAGATTGGCCTCTCATCAACGAGGCTGTTGGAACTCGTGCCGAAGCAGGTGATGCTCTTCATCGGGGCAGAGCTCGACTCTCTTCGAGCCAGAGCTTGGCTCCCGGTGGACAGGGCTGAGGTTCTTTCCTCCTTTGCCCAATCATTTCTGGTTGGGCAATCGCGCCCTGCCCGGGACTTCCTCTGCCTCCTGGGCCTCATGGCGGCCTGCACCAGCGTGGTCAGTTGGGCCCATTGGTACATGTGTCCCCTTCAATAGAGACTGGCCAGCCAGTGGTCACAATGCTGCAATCTGTTCGACCAGCCCGTGACAGTGACCCAGGAGATGTGGAACGCTCTCCAGTGGTGGGCCATTCCGGCACATCTGCAGGAGGGCATCCCTTTTGTCCGCCCCGAGCCGACGGTCTCTCTATCGACCGATGCATCTCTGATGGGTTGGGGTGCCCATCTGAAGGAAAACAGAGCACACGGCCTCTGGTCCCCTCGGGAGTTCCGATGCCATATCAGTCTGCTGGAGCTCCGAGCGGTCTGCCTAGCTCTCACCGCCTTCGCTCCATTTCTACGGGGTCAAGTGGTTCAGGTCCAGACAGACAATACCACGACCATGTACTTCCTAAACCGCCAGGGCGGGACGCGCTCCATGCTGGTATGCAAGGAAGCTCTCCGCATATGGTCCCTCATGCGCAGCCTGGAGGTGGATCTCCTAGCCATTCACGTGGCAGGAGCCTCCAACACCCTGGCCGATGCCCTAAGCCGGATAGGGGCTGCTTCTCACGAGTGGTCTCTCCTGCTGGAGGTAGTACAAGATCTCTTCTCCCATTGGGGCACACCTCAGGTGGACCTGTTTGCCTCCAGGGAGAATGCGAAGCTGAGACTGTTCAATGCCCACCCCACCTCAGCAGGGCTCATTGCAGGGGGATGCCTTCTCAAAGTCGTGGACCCTGGGCCTCTTCTACGCCTTTCCCCCATTTCCCTTGATCCACAAGGTGCTTCTCAAGGCGAGGAGGGACAAGGCACAGGTGAATCTGGTAGCCCCAGACTGGCCCCACCAGTTCTGGTATCCAGATCTCCTCAGTCTCCGCTCCAGGCTCCCGAGGCGGCTTCCAGCCCACCCGACCTGATCTGAGTCAGTCAGGGGAAGGTATTCCATCCGGACCTTCAATCCCTGCACCTGATGGCCTGGTTCCTGAGCTGCCAGAGTTCCAGGCCTTGGGTCTTCCGACGAGGTCCTCAACGTCGTTGAGGCGTCCTGTAAGAGTCGCACCAGGAAATGCTATGCCTTCAAATGGAAGAGATTCTCCATTTGCGTTAGGGAAGGGCTTGGAGCCTTCCACCTGTCCTCCTTGGCAAGCATTCTGGACTCATCTGTGGTTCCTTTCTCAGCAAGGGCTTGCAGACGACCCTTACAGGCACCTGGCAGCCATCTCGCCATCGGGCGTGGACCGGAGCGGTCTGATGCGCAGGAGAAGGTGGTCGGGCTTTTCAAAGGCCTTTATCACATTTCCTCCGTGTGAGAGCCTCCACTTCTATGGGATCTACTGCTGGTTTGGCTGCTCATGGGGCAAGTTTATTCAACCAATGCACAGGTGCGATATCTTCCACCTGTCATGGAAGACTGCCTTCTTGGTGGCTGTCACGTCAGCCAGAAGGATGGGAGAGCTCCAGGTGCTTTCCATCGAGTCTCCTTATCTGGTGTTCCACAGGGACAAGGTTGTCCTGCGCCCCCACCTGACGTTCCTTCCGAAGGTGGTGTCGGAGTTTCACCTTAACCAAGTGTTGACTCTGCCAGTGTTCTACCCCAATCACACCTCGGAGGCCGAATATAGGCTCCATACTTTGGACCCTAGAAGAGCGCTCGCTTATTATAAGGAGTGGACGCTGAAGTTCGGGGAGAGGTTCGCCTGCTGTTTGTCACCTACGCTGAGGCTGCACCTGGCAGACCTGCAGCCAAGCGGACGATAAGCAGGTGGGTCACCTCCTGCATAGATCTCTGCTATAGGTTGTTGGGCATGGAGTCTCCCAGAGGGATAAGAGCTCATTCTACCCACCATACCGCTGCATCGGTGGCTGCTTCCAGGGATATCTCTGTCTAGGATATCTGCAGGGCTGCTACCTGGAAGTCATCACATACCTTCATTACCCACTACCACATCGACCTTGAGTCACGCCGGGATGCTGGTTTTGGGGCCTCGGTTCTCCAGTCTTTATTCCCTAAGTAGGGGGTGTGCGCCTTGCCTCCCTCCTCCCGGAGAACTGCTAGGAGTCTGCCAATAAGTGAGGATGAACAACATATCCATGTCCCTAGAAATACAGGTTACTCACCTGTAACAGGAGTTCTAGGAATGGTATATGTTGTCCATCCACACCACCCACCCGACCTCCCCGGCTCGACGCACAACTCTGGTTTCCAGCAGGCTAGATCAAGGCCATGGGGTGGAGCTGAGAGTTTTACCACCCGGTGGGTGGGAGGAGCCAGCTTGAAGACCTTCCCGCAAGATTTAAAGTGGCAAGGAACCCGCTAATAAGTGGATGAACAACATATACCATTCCTAGAACGCCTTGTTACAGGTGAGTAACCTGTATTTCTAGGAGTGGTATATGTTCATCCACACAGCCCACCCGACCTCCCCAGCTGACGCAGCACCTGGCTTCCACATAGATCTGAGGCCATAGGGCGGAGCTGAGTAGTACTGGTGGGGAGTTGGGTGATTTCGCGATGAAGGGCATGAATTGTTGCAGTGTGATGAACAATATACCACTCCCAGAACTCATGTTCTAGGGACATGGATATGTTGTTCATCCACACTTATTGGCAGGTTCTTTGCCGCTAAATCTTGCCGAAGGTCTTGTTGGCTCCTCCCACCCACCCGGTAGAACCTTGGTCCTCACCCCATGACGCCAGATCTTCCTTACCGCTTGGAAGCTCAGGTTCCCTCCTTAACGCCTGCGATTAAGACTGGTTCCTAATTTTTGAAAGTTCAAATCAAAAGTTTTTGCTAAAAAGACTTCGGTCTCTTCTCGTGGCTGCGATGGACAAATCGACTCTGTTTCTCGGAGGTGCCCTCATGGGCAAGAAGATGCCTAGACAGATCCGCACTCCACGTGCATCTACTGCCTGGGCCTTGAGCACGACCCGCAGGCCTGCGACTTGTGCTCTTCCTTTTCGGCCTACGTCCTTGAAGACCGTGCTGCCCGATCACAACTGGGGCGCCTCGAGAAAAGAATTCCACCGGTGAAATCTAAAGAGGCCCGGTTGGCGGTGTCCGCAGGGCGGGCTCGGGCGGATCAGCTCGAGCAGATGATCGCCTCAAGAGGAGGCGCTGGGCTGCTTCTACCGGCTGGCATTTGTCCCGCTTTCTCTCGGTGCCTCGTGATTGGCTTCTTTTAAGGAGCTTTGTCTGACAATCTCGATTTAAAGGTGAGGGTCCAACTTCTTCAGGACCTTTTTCCAGGTCCAAAAAGAGCAAAAGTAAGTCTCTCCGTCGACGCTCTTGGGAGCGGGAAAGATCCCCCTCCCCTTGTCGACAGTTGACTTCGGTCAACCCCTCAGCTTCGGCCACTGGCTTCACGTGTCCCCGGCCAGGCCAGTTGACCGAGACTGACGACGCCGGTTCGAGATTTTTCTCACCCGTTAGATGGGTTGTCGCTGGAGAAGCTGAGAATCCCTCCCCGTTCCCCGGTGGAGTTGAGGATCCTGGCTGTTTGCCTGTGCCTCCGGTTCCGGAGCCTTGTGGATCGCCTGAGCCGAGGAGTGCCATTCTCGACACTTCTCCCTCGCCTTCCTCGGCCTAGTCGAGGACTCTCGGTCTCGGACATCCTTCATGTCCAACCGATCCCGCCCACCATAGGCAGTCTCGGTCCGGCACCATGCGTAAGCGCCTCGCCGCCTTCCTCAGACAAGGGAGGCTTCGCGCAAGTTGCGCCGGAAGCACGAGGAACTCATGTGGCAACAGCCCTTTGACCGGGAATAGGCCGACCCAGTCGCCTTCCCCGCCATTAAGTGGTTGTCACCGAGCGGCCAAACAACCCTCGCTGTAGTCAAGAGCCTGTTCCCAGGCCGGTTGTTCGGCCAGTTCCAGCTGCCCCACCGATTCTGGTGGAACCCGCCTCCACAGCCATTAGTTGAGGCTCTGACCAAAAATTCTCGGTCGGCCTTGGGTTTGCCCCATAGGCTGTCTGTCACCCTCACTCACGATAAACCTCGGCAGGTGGAGGGTGGCTCAGGCCCGAGGCAGCTCTTTGAGGACTCTTCCGAGTCCGATGATGGTTCCTCCCTCTTCTCCAAGCGCTTGGACTTGGAGTCCTTGGGAGGACAGTCAGTGGACGGTAGCCCTTCGTCCTTCTTAGGGTTGCTTTGACTCATCTCGGAGTCCACCGGGATGAAGCTCGAACCCATTTCTAAATGGGACAAGTATCCCCTCACGGAGATTCTGGACCGTGGGGATTCTCCTACGGAGGCCTTTCCCGTGGCCGGCCATAGTGGGTCCGCCTTGGAACTTTGGCAGCGTCCTGCTTCCTGCCCTGCACCTTCGCCAGGATGGCCAGGAAGCATGTGGTCCCTACTGGTTCCCTGTCCGTTTTGGAACACCCCTCGGCCGAGGGTTGGTTACTGACAGCATTTTCGCGCGTGCCGGGAACGCCAGGAATGTAGACAAACCTCCCGACAAGGAATCCAAGAAATTGGATTATGCCGGGCGAAAAGTCTATGCTGCGTCCTCTGTCAGGCCAGTTCGGCCGTCCTCATGGCACATTTTTCTCACGCCCTGTTGGGCTCCCTGGATGAGGTTGTCCCTCATCTTCCCGCAGATCTGCAGACTACGGTCAGGCAGGTGCAGGACTAGGGCAGGGCAGTGGCAAAACAGCAGCTCCAGACTGCGTTAGACATTGGGGACTCATGTGCCAGGTCTGTGGCGGCCGCAGTGGCCATGCGTCGTCGGGCTTGGCTGAGGATATCCACCTTTACCTCGGATACCCAGCACAAGTTGGCGGATGTTCCCTTTTTGGGGACTGACCTCTTCGGCCCTGGGGTGGAAGGTCACCTGCAGAGGATCGAGAAGTCCAATGCTACCTTGGACTCGGTCTCTTCCGCTCAGAAGGACAAAGGCCGCAAGCCACAGCCTAAGCCCTTTCATCCTTCTGCGCCTGCGGCGCGCCCGGCCCAGCAACGTCAGGGCCAGCAGGCTCGAGCTTGGCATCCCAAACCCAAGCCGTCGGCTTCCTCCAACAGGAAGCAGGGAGGAAAAGGCCCAGGTGGTCCCTCGGCCGGTCCTTCCTCCAAGCCTGCCCAGTGACGGGCTGAGGGGTGTCGCCCCCATCCCTGTCACCTCACCCCTGGTTCCCCGTGGGGACAGCTCAGACACTTCCTTTCTGCCTGGTCCGCTGTTACCACGGACAGGTGGGTACTGGAGATGGTGGAAAAGGCCTCACCTCTGGAATTGAGCAGGCCCCGCCTCTTCAGAACCGTCACACTCAGGGGCCTCGTCCGGGTGAGTTCACTGGCGGCTCGCCGAGCCGAGACACGCTTTCTCCTCCTCCAAAGAGGTGATCACGGAGGTAGAGGACTTCTTCAGACCCGGGTTTGTGTCCAGGTATTTCCTGGTTCCAAACGGACGGGGGGCTGGCGCCCCATTTTCGACCTACACGACCTGAACAAGTTCCTAAGGTCTCGAACCTTCAGGATGGTCACTCTGGCGCAGATAATACCATCTCTGGAACACGGCGTGTGGTTCTGCTCTCTGGACCTACAGGACGCGTTCTTTCACGTCCCTATCCGTCCGTCACATCGGAGATTCCTCCGCTTTCGAGCGGAGGGATCCCTCTTCGAGTTCCGAGCCATGCCCTTCGGCTTATCTCCAGCTCCCAGGGTCTTCACCAAATGCATGGCAGTGGTGACAGCATTCCTGCGGCGCCGAGGGGTCCGGGTGTACCCTTACCTGGACGATTGACTGATAGCAGCCCCCTCCAGACAGGAGGTGGAGCGGTCCAGAGATCTGGCCCTCCAGGTTTGCTCTCAAGTCGGCCTTCTCATCAACGAGGCCAAGTCGGAACTCGAGCCGAAGCAGGTGATCCTGTTCATCGGGGCAGAGCTCGACTCTCTTCGAGCCAGAGCACGGCTCCCGGCGGACAGGGCCGAGGTTCTTACCTCCTTTGCCCAGTCATTTCTGGTTGGGCAATCGCGCCCTGCCCGGGACTTCCTGCGCCTCCTGGGTCTCATGGCGGCCTGTACCAGCGTGGTCCGTTGGGCACGCTGGCACATGCCCCCCTTCAGTGGGGACTGGCCAGCCAGTGGTCACAACGCTGCGATCCTTTGGACCAGCTAGTGATAGTGACCCAGGAGATGTGGAACGCTCTCCAGTGGTGGACCGTTCCATCCCATCTGCAGGAGGGCATCCCATTTGTCCGCCCCGAGCCGACGGTCTCTCTATCGACCGATGCCTCTCTGATGGGTTGGGGTGCCCATCTGGGGGAACACCGAGTGCACAGCCTCTGGTCCCCGCGGGAGTCCCGATGCCACATCAACCTGCTGGAGCTCCGAGCGGTCCACCTAGCTCTCACCGCCTTTGCTCCGTTTCTCTGGGGTCAAGTGGTCCGAGTCTAGACGGACAATACCACGACCATGTACTATCTAAACCGCCTGGGTGGGATGCACTCCATGCTTCTATGCAAGGAAGCTCTCCGCATTTGGTCACTTGTGCGCAGCCTGGAGGCGGATCTCCTAGCCATTCATGTGGCAGGAGCCTCAAACACCCTGGCCGATGCCCTGAGCCGGATAGGGGCTGCATCTCACGAGTGGTCTCTCCTGCCGGAGGTAGTACAAGATCTGTTCTTCCACTGGGGTACACCTCAGGTGGACCTTTTTGCCTCTAGGGAGAATGCAAAGCTGAGGCTGTTTCATGCCCGCCCCCCTCAGCAGGGCTCGCTGCAGGGGGATGCCTTCTCGAGGCTGTGGACCCCGGGCCTCTTTTACGCCTTTCCCCCATTTCCCTTGATTCACAAGGTGCTTCTCAAGACAAGGAGGGACAAGGCGCAGGTGATTCTGATAGCCCCAGACTGGCCCCGCCAGTTCTGGTACCCAGATCTCCTCAGCCTCAGCTCCAGGCTCCCGAGGCAGCTTCCAGCTCGCCTGACCTGCTCTCAGTCAGTCAGGGAAGGTGTTCCATCCGGACCTTCAATCTGCACCTGACGGCCTGGTTCCTAGCAGCTAGAGTTCCAGGCCTTGGGTCTTTCCGACGAGGTCCTCAATGTTGTTGAGGCTTCCGCAGGAGTCGACTAGAAAATGCTACGCCTTCAAATGGAAGAGATTCTCCATTTGGTGTCAGGGCAAGGGCTTGGACCCTTCCTCCTGTTCTGTAGCAAGCATTTTGGACTATTTATGGTCCCTTTCTAGTCAAGGGCTTAGGTCGATGACCCTAAAGGTGCACCTGGCAGACATCTCTGCTTACAGGCGCGGGCAGGGGAGCAGTCGGTGGTGCAGAAAAGGTGGTCAGGCACTTTTTTCAAAGCCTTAATCACATTTCCCCTCCGTCTAGAACCTCCACCTCCATGGGATTTACTGCTGGTACTGGCAAAGCTCATGGGCAAGCCATTCGAACCAATGCACAGGTGTGATCTCTCTCACCTGTCGTGGTGAAGACCGCCTTCTTGGTGGCTATCACGTCAGCCAGAAGGATGGGAGAGCTCCAGGCTCTTTGCGCCGGAGTCCTCACCTGGTCTTCCACAGGGACAAGGTTGTCCTGCGCCCCCACCCGAAATTCCTTCCGAAGGTGGTGTCGGAGTTTCACCTTAACCAGGTGCTGACTCTGCCAGTGTTCTACCCCAATCACACCTCTGAGGCCGAATACTGGCTCCATACTGTGGACCCTAGAAGGGCGCTCGCTTATTATAAGGAGCGCACGGCTGAAATTCGGGGAGAGGTTCGCCAGCTGTTTGTCACCTACGCTGAAGCCGCACCTGGCAGACCTGCAGCCAAGCGGACGATAGGCAGGTGGGTCACCTCCTGCATAGATCTCTGCTATAAGTTGGCGGGCATGGAGCCTCCCAGAGGGATAAGAGCTCATTCTACCCGTCATACTGCTGCATCGGTGGCTGCTTCCAGGGACGTCCCTATCCAGGAAATCTGCAGGGCTGCTACCTGGAAGTCGGCACACACCTTAATTACCCATTACCACATCTACCTTGAGTCACGCTGGGATGCTGGTTTTGGGGCCTTGGTTCTCCAGTCTTTATTCCCTAAGTAGGGGGTGTGCGCCTTGCCTCCCTCCTCCCGGAGAACTGCTAGGAGTCTGCCAATAAGTGTGGATGAACAAAATATCCATGTCCCTAGAAATACAGGTTACTCACCTGTAACAGGAGTTCTGGGAATGGTATATGTTGTTCATCCACACGACCCACCCGACCTCCCCGGCTTCGACGCACAACCTGAGCTTCCAGCGGGCCAGATCTGGCGTCATGGGGCGGAGCCGAGAGTTTTACCACCCGGGTGGGTGGGAGGAGCCAGCTTGAAGACTTTCCGGCAAGATTTAAAGCGGCAAGGAACCTGCCAATAAGTGTGGATGAACAACATATACCATTCCTAGAACTCCTGTTACAGGTGAGTAACCTGTATTTACAGGTGAGTAACCTGTATATATGTGTTTGTCTTCATGGGCAGCAGCAGGGTAGAAGCACTGACCCTCTGACTTGATCTTTAGTTTCCTGTGACCCCCCCCCAAGACAGTACGAAACAGGCAGCATTGCTGATATGTTTCTAAAAATGGAGTAGTAGTGCACTGCTGGTAGGGCAAAGACAGATGGGTGGTACAGAAAAGTTGCTTTGTAAATAGTGCTGAAACAGCGTTTGTGTGGAAATGGAAAGCATTATTTTTTTTCCCCAAGCAGACAAAATTCTATAAAAAAAAAAAAAAAAAATACTGGCACACCATAACTGTGTCCCTCCATTTTAGTTATAGACTGTTAAAATCCGGAATGTGACTTACTTAATCCCTGCAAAGTTGTAAGAATGCAGCTATGCAAGTAAGATCAGATGCCGTGTACAGTATTTGTGGGAATACTCGACAGCCAACACCTATGTATGAGGCGTGGCACAGCATTAGCGTCCCCTGGAACAGTCTTGGGGCAATAGCCTATCTAGCCATTGACACACAAAACAGGATGACTGGCCTGCATCAAAGTTATGTTATTCATACAGCTAATGCAGTTTTGTTGAGCAAGACTGGCAGTAGACTACAATCTTCAGCTGCTTTAAAACCATCATGTAGCTGAACAAGAAAGAACAGGCAATCACAAGGTGTGTCTTGTATCTTATTGTGGGATAATGGCACAGCTCAGGAAGAGAGACATGATGTAACATGGTGTGTCTTATGCACCCAAGAAGTGCCATTAATTTACCATTCCACACACTTTGCATTGCTTAACTGTGATTTATAAAATGGATACTTTATATTCATCTTCAAAACTGAGCAGAAAGGTTCATAATGTTAAGTATTTCTGACCTATGCTGTTGTGGGTGAAGAACGCAACCACGTGATCACATTTGACTAATAAAACCCATTTATAACTTCTGGTTCTGCCCCTCAAACAGCATAGCGGTGTAGTACAGATCTTCTTATTTGATCCAGCACAAAATCAGGAGTCCATCCAACCAAATAGGGTGCTCAACAGAAAATTTCAAGATGCAGCGAAGCAGAAACATGGGGCAGGAATGTAAACTGCAAAAACCTGGCTCGCAGTTGAACAGCTGTGACGCTCTAGATCCCATCGCAGTGCAAGCTTGCTGCTCTCTTGTCCTAGTACATTAGCTGGGGGGGGATAATTGCCAACTAGCATAAACTCTGTTACCAAGGATAGCTGCCATTTACCATCAGCCTGCCTTCTCCATTGTCCTTTGGGAGCATGGGACAAGATTTACACTGATCTTGTCTATATTAATTACCAAGTCTGCCATAAAGCTGATGCACTTCAGGAAGTTTGCTTTAAGTGTATCAAAGTCCACTGGGGTCTTTTGACTGGTTTTATTGCCTTTTCTCTTAACAAACCCCAGCCTCTTCAAGAACTGCCATGCCCGGTAGCGTATGAAGGTTAAAAGTCCACCAAATTCTGTTAACAGTTCATGATTGCTGGCATTAACGACTCCCATTGCAAGTGCAGCTACCACTCGGGCACTGACAACTGCACCTTCTGTATGGAGACTCTTACTATGTTTTTGAGTTCTGATTCAACATTGTCCATTAAGAAAGTCCGATGTCCATAAGGCTTTGTAGGGAGGTGAGGGGTTAGCATTGCAGGGTCTGTGACCGCTTTGACCATATTGTGGTAGTCCGCCTTAAACTTACAAATTGTACTTTCATTTACATTTTTCCCATATTTGCTGCATTAGTAGTGGACAGTGTTCATAATTCCATTAGTTGCTGCATACTTCCCCAGCCCAAAATGAATTTCGGATGTATAGTGAGGGTGCTCAGTCCATCTCCATTTCATCTTTTTTTTTGGGGGGGGAGGGGAATCTCTGTGCAGCGTCTGCAGTACTGAATTGGTGGATTTTCTTCTGAGGTATCTCAGTCATCAGGTTATACTGTAGTAACCTTCGGCGGTGACTGGGAATCCATATGGAGGATTTTCATCAGTACAACTGGGGTCACCTACACCGTTGACTTATGCCGATGTCAGCAACCCTGTAAAGGCGTGGGTGGCCCCGCTTCCTCCTTAGTTCTTTCCCGCCGTCGACTTGCTTGCACAGTCTCCGAAGAAACTTTTTCACAATATTCGCACCTTTTTTGACCTACAACTGTTTTTTTTTTTCCACCAACCCTTACCTAAATCTCTTTTTACAAATGTTTTCTTTTTGTTTATGTCGAAAGTTAATCCTTCTCTTCTTTTCCGTCGCTGCCACTGCGGAAAGAAGATTGTCTATACAGATGAACACTCTGTCTGTGTCTGCTGTCTTGGGCCTGACCGCAATGTCTCAGACTGTGAGCTGTGCCAGAAGTTTAATCAAACCCTCAGGCAACACAAAAAGGCTCTGAAAAAATTCATGGAACAGGTAGCCAGCTCCAGATAGGGGTCTTCCGGTGCCCCGGCCACCCAGTTGCCATCCGGATCTTGAGCTCCCAGGCATCCAAGGCTAGAGATAAGCCCTTGTGGGGGTCTTAAAAAGACTGGGTTCGGACTGTATTTCTCCCCCGGCAGCGATCCCACTCCCTGTCAGCCTCTCTTTCTTCGGGGGGATGGGGCTGTTTGGCGGTGGCTGCTCCAACGAAGAGACCAGCTGTCCAGGTCTCTCTTCCTACTAGACCCATACTGAGAGCTGCTCCGCCTGATTCACAAGGCACTCAGCTGTCAAATTCTGGGTCATTGGCCCCTCCACTGTTGACAACGAGTACGTCATTGACGACCGCTCTGAGGCCTGACCCTTCTCCTTCCAGGGCTACAGGCTCGTTGGGCTCCCAGGACTGGGGGTCATTGGCTCCCGTGCCGTCGAACCCCACTCCATCAACGTCCACTGTGGACCTGAACAAAGTACTGGTCAAATTGTACTCGTTCAGCAGCTGGATGCCTTCAATAGGCCCTCTTCGCCGGCACTTTCTATGATGGCTTCATTGTCAACACCTGTTCGTCAACCCCAGGAGACTCCCTGTGAGCCGCCGCCAGCGCATCCGACACCAGACCTAGATGAAGAGGTCAGCATCGAGGAGAACTATGATCCTGACCTTATCCTCCCTGATAATATAGAGGATGAGGAGGAAATCCTCATTTCAGATAAGTCCACTGCCTCCTTGATCAGTGAGGATACTGTCAAGCGTACTCCAAGGTCTCCTCCTGAGGATGCCACCTTTTTCAATGTGATGAAGCAGTTGTCTGCCAGAATGGGCTTCCAGGCTTAGGAGAGGATGTCACCAGGAAAGACCTGGTGGACTTCTTGGAAATTCCCGAATCTCCCCCTAAGATTTTTCTTCCTATGCTTCCATCCCTGAAGAATGCCAGTGTGGCAGCCTGGCACAGACCAGACATGGTGCCAGCTATGCCACGCAGTTCTGACAAGCTTTTTAATGCCCCTCAGGGCCTTCCTTTTTTGCTGCCCAGGCTGAAACTGACTCTGTGGTCATCAAGGCAGCCCATGACAGATCTAACCCCTAAGCACCTTAGTGCTCTTCCCCTGGATAAGGAGTCCCATAGGATTGACCTCTGGGGCAAAAGGGTTTATGCCTCCTCTACTTTGGGCTTGAGGATTAGAAGTTGTCTGTCTCACATGGTTAAATACCACAATGCCAGCTGGAGAAAGGGCAAAGCTGCCCCTCAGACCCTTCCTGATGGCTCCCAGAAGCAGTAACTGCTTGAATGTTTTCAGGCTGCTGAGGGTGTTAGCAAACACCTCTTCAGGGCCCATTATGATATGGCCAATACAGTGGCCAGAGCAACTGCCACTGGCATATGCCTTTGCAGGCAATCCTGGCTTAGGGTCTCTGGATTTGCAGCCAATGTGCAGAACAAGGTGCTTAATACCCCTTTCAGTGGCACCAAGCTCTTTGGCCCTGATGTCCAGGATCTCATAAATCATCTGAAGGCCTCAGGCACAGCGATTAAATCTGTCAGTTGTCTCTACCACACTCTGCCACGTGGTAGAGGACGTTCTACCTTTTGTAGACAGGCCAATAGGCCAGGCTTGGCTCCCCTTACCCTGGATAAACATAGAGCCCAGGCTGCCTTACCCACCCCCTCCAATGCTGAAACAGTGGCCAGATGTCCCAGAAATGACTGACTAGCCTCTGCAGCTGGTGCCACCTCGGCTTAACTCCTTGCCAGACCCCACTCTTCTGGTCCAGACACCCAGGAAGTGGTGATTGGTGGTCAGTTCTCCCTCCATCTGAATCAGTGGAGAACCATAACTTCAGATGCATGGATTTTGGAGATCATAGAGAACGGTCACGCCCTGGAGCTTATCCAGCAGCTTCCAGATACCCATACCCCTCCCTCCAACTATCTCCTGGCTCACTTGTCTGTTCTCCAGGAGGAAGTACAGTCTCTTCTGCACAGGCAGGCAATCGAGTTAGTACCAAGGCTTTGGAGAATCAGGGGTTTATTCCCGGTCTTTCCTGGTCCTCAAAAAGACCGGAGATCTGAGGCCCATTTTAGAGCTAAAGGAACACGGTCTCTTTGTCCAGTACAGAAAGTTCTGGATGATAACTTTGCCAGGCCTTTTGCCCCTCCTCAAAACCAGGGGCTGGCTCTGTTCACTGAACATGTAGGACATTTATCTGCCTATTTCAGTCTTTCTTCCTCACAGGAGGTTTCTTTGTTTTGCCTTTCAGGACGAGCATTACCAGTTCAAAGTACTGCCCTTTGGCTTATCCTCTGCACCATGTGTCTTTACCAAGTGCTTAGCAGCGGTCGCAGCAGCTCTCAGAATAGAAGGACTATATGTCTTCTCTTACCTGGATGATTGGCTTCTCAAGGCCCCGTCCAGGGAACCGCTTTTGCTGACTCTGGAGCACACATTTCCAGAGAGCACTTTCCAGCTGTGCCGCTCTTTGTGCAATACTGTCATCCTGTCCAAGTCGGTTCTAGTACTGTCCCAAAGACTGCAGTACATGGGGCGGTTCTGGATTGTGAGCAGGGGAAGGCCTTGCTATCCCAAAACAGGGTGGAGTGTCTTACGTCCCAGTCTCTGGAAGTAGCTTGGAGTCTGTGCATTCCTGCCAGGCTGTACCTCAGGTTGTTGGGTCTCATGGCAGCGGCCATTCCCACTGTTTCACTGGCCAGGCTTCACATGCACACCCTTCAGAGGACCCTCAGTGCAATGGGACCAGCGCACAGACAAGTTAGACCAACAAGTCCTGGTCTCCTCCTTGGTTCATAAGGTACTGCAGTGGTGGATGGAACCCTTGAATCTTCTTAAAGTGGTTCCCTTCCAGATTTCTTTCCCGCATCAGATTCTAACCACTGATGCTGCTGGTCTATATTGGAGAGAACACCTGGGTCCCTTCCAGACCCAGGGCTCCTAGTCCCAGTGGGAAGCCTTACTGCAGATCTGTGTCCTAGAGATGAGAGTGGTGCTCTATGCTGTGCAGGCATTTCAGGAGCATCTTGCTGCAGGAAAACCATGAGAGTGTGGCATTAGGCACTGAAACACAGTCTGACACTCTCTGCGGTCCACATGCCAGGCATCCTAAACACCCTGGCAGATGGTCTCAGCACGTCTCTGTCCAGCATGCATGAATGGGAGCTTCTCTCATCTGTAGTAGATGTGTTCGACAAATGGGGTCATCCAGAAGGACCTTTTCAAACAACATGAATTCTTGCTGTATTCTGACTGACTATACGCATTTAGCCCCAGCACTTGAACTGCTCCAGAGAGGAAAGGGTTAACTCTGTGCAGAAGCATAGAACGATTTGCTCAAGCTTGGGTTTTCAAACCTTTGTCTCTGGTACATATCAGTGTAAACATCAGAATCTTTACTCTGCCTAACTGTGAAATTGCTCCAGAGATCTCTCCTTCACTTCAGTAAAAGTTAAAATTGGTTGTTTTTTCCTCAACCGTTTCATTTATTTTCAGTATCAAGTCTCTGTCTATAGGTATCCTAGGTAACTTCATTGACAATATCATCCGCTCTGGCACCACTCCTGCCTTAGCCCTTCCCCTTAAACCAGGCGCCCCTTCCTACCACCTAAGATCTGGGACAAACCAGGAACACCTGGTTCCCAGAACCCACACCCTTGCGGGGGATCGGGCCTTCTTCACATATGCCCCCATACTCTGGAACTCGCTCCCCGAGTCCACTCTGTCCTCCTCCATCCTAGCTTTAAACCTCCTCTGGAACTTCCTGAAACCTTCATCCCCTGTTCCTGCTCCTTGTAGCCCTACCCTCTGCCCTCTCCTCCTTCAATCTGGTGGTGGAGGCCTCAGCGCTTCTTGCACTTCTCTCGGGAACTGGCCAGGAATCCTGGACTAGGCCTCCCGCCTAGAGCCCCTCCCCTCCCCCCACAGGCACTTACCACTGTCTGCTTCTGTTTTACTCCACTTTCCACCTACCCCTCTCTATTGTAGTGCACTATGCCAACCTTGTCCTAGTGCCAGCCTCAAGCCTGTTATTTCTGGTATTTTTTGTTACAGACTCCTCAGATGTCCTTGTATGAACATGGTGCCTCCCTCGCTCTAGAGTCAGCCTTGAAACTCCGCTTCTCCCTATGCAACTTACTCAATTCCTCAGCTGTCCATGAATGTACTCTGTGCCTACTGTCTTCTAATGCCTGTCTTGAATCTGCCTGTTGTTCTTAGAGCCTGCCTTGAATTGCCTGTTGTTATGCTATGTATTTTTTTGATTCCTCAATGGTTATGTAAAGTTGCCCTTCAACTCCTCCCGGTCGCACCTGAAAATAGGCACTTGGCTGTCTAGTGTGCTTACCCGGTTAACAAAAGCAAATAAATAAATAAATACAGATAGTGTAAGTAGGTAGATAGTGAATTGTTGTTTTGGTGGTCCCTGAACTCTCTTGTCCTTCAGATAATTTTCAGGAGATAGGATACTCCTCAGATGAATCTCTTCGCAGCCCCAAATAATTATCAGCTTCCTCTGTTCTGCTGCAGACCTCCAGTCTTGGGGACTGTTCCTCTAGTTGCTGTCCTGTTAGACTGGATGGGCAGGTTCCTTTATGCCTTCCTGCCTTTTCCACTAATTTTCAGAGTACTGATCAAGATCAGGTCTCAGCCCTGCACAGTGATCCTAGCAGCTCCAGATTGAGCCAGGCAGCCATGGTATCCTCTGCTGCTGCCCCTGACGGTCTTAATTCCTCTGTTTCTGTCCAGGAGACACAACCTCCTGACCTCCCCTCAGGGGAGGATTTGGTATCCCAATCTTCAATCTCTCAGACTGAAAGCTTGGCTCTTGAAGAGTTAGAGTGTGCTGGTCTGCACCTTTCTCAAGGGGTAATGGACATCCTTAAGGTTTCCTGAAAACCTTCCACCAGAAAAACTTGCAATTCTAAATAGAAAAGATTCAGTATCTGGTATTCCGAGAGAGCCATACAACCAGGTTCTGTGACCATTACCACAGCCCTGGATTATCTGGTTCATCTTAATAGCTTAGGTTTTAGGCCTGCTACCCTTAAAGTGCATTTGGCAGCTGTCTCTGCTTTTCTTTCTGCAGGGAAGGGATTGTCTCTGGCTTCTCATCCTGTTTTTCGTAAGTTTTTCAAAGGTCTGGGTCACATCAATTCTCCCTTCAGACAGCCTACTCCTGCTTGGGACCTGAATGTCTGCATAGCACAGCTTATGCAGCCACCCTTTGAACCTTTGTCTTCAGCTGAGCTTAATTACTTGACTTGGAAGACTGTCTTCTTGGTAGCCAGTACTTCTGCCAGGAGAATCAGTGAATTGCAGGCCCTGTCAGTTAAGCCTGACTTCATTTCCTTCCATAGGGACAAGGTGGTCCTTAGGATGAATAGAAAGTTTCTTCCTGAAGTGGTTTCAGATTTCCACCTGAATCAGTCTGTGTCTCTGGGTGTGTTTTTCACTGACCATTCTTCCTCAGGGGAGAGAAGGTTGCACAGTCTGGATGTGAAGAGGGCACTTAGCTATTATATAGAGCAGACAAAGGCCCATAGGAATGATTGTGCTCAACTATATCTTATCTATGGAGAAGTAGTAAAAGGTAGACCTGCCACTAAAAGATCTATTGCCAGGTGGATTGTCTACTGTATCCAATTCTGCTATTCAAATTTTGGGAATGAGCCCCCTTCAGGCATGAGGCCTCACTCAACCAGGGGTACAGCTGCTAGGGATATTCCCTTGGTGTGAATTTGTAAAGCAGCTACCTGGAAAACAGTTCAAACATTCACCAAGCATTACTCTTGGACACCCAGACTAGGAGTGATGCTAGGTTTGGCACAGCATTACTGCAGATCTTGTTCCCAAAGTAAGGTTCTGTTATTCCCTTCTCCAGGGGGAGAACTGCTTGGTAGTCTGAATATAGTCAGAATACAGCAAGACTTCATGTTTGAAGAAAAAATTACTTACCATAGTACTGTTGTTTTTTCTAATGGAGTCTTGCTGTATTTTGACCTCCCTTCCTGCCTCCCCTCTCAGAACCTAGTCTTTTGGTATATGGGTTGGCAGGTACAGTGTTGCACCCCAGAGGTGTACCTTTGTACTCCTCCTGGCCAGGTGGTGTTTCTTTGCTTTTTTTGGTTATTGATATGGTATTTTTCACTATCTACATATGGTTCTTCTTGGGTTCTCGACTTGAGTCTTTGTGGACCCAGACATTGGTTGCCTATGGCTTAAAATTTTTAAAACAATTTCTAGAGCTATTAGTTATAAAGCAAAAACAAAATTGACTCCAATATCCTGAAAATAGGTATACTCGTGACACACCAGCACTTCAAGAATCATTCAAGGACCAGTATAGAATAGCCTAAAATAAGGTGATTTTAATAAATAAAACTGCAGCATAGTTTTACAGTGGATACAATCCTCTTATTTACTTCCTTTTCATTTTTCCATTTTTCAAATATTCCTCCACACTTCTTTATTTGTATTCGTTCATTGTCATACGGCCACAGCCGTCCAATAATTAACATAATAATTTCCCACATTTATATAAAGTGCCGACACTCCATAAAGTGCTGTACAGTGCAAATAAAAAGAACGAGTGACCAGTGTTTGTTTTCAAATACAAATGCCAGTATGTGGGACAAAGTGTTGAACTTTCATATGTTTAAAGCACCAAACATCCACAGAGTGCTAACAAACCAAAGCCCGAAACACAGTCTCATTCAAAGAAGCCAGTCTGTGTGACGGGGGTTCCAAAAAATAGAGCACTTATTATAACATCATTAGCAAATATTCTCAATATCCCAATCAAAGCAGTTCATCCACTTTCAGCTTAATTTGCCCAATATCAGAAGTTCGCAAGTATAGGTTATTTGCTCACATAAAAACTAACCGTTCCCTCTGCTTTCAGCATATTCTAATGAAGCCTAGTCTTAAGTTCATGGAGATCCAGCCTCCCAAATGATCTGTTTACACTTGTCACTGCTTGATACTCATTCCTACGGTGCTACCTAATGACTGAGATACCCTGAAGAAAATAGTAAGAACTTACCGTAACAGTGGGTCTTCAAGGGGGATCTCAGTCATCAGGTGTGATTTCCTTCCCACTGTTCCCAATCTTGGGGCTCCTGTCTAGGACCTGGCTATCTGTTGTATCATGTCTTCTGTTTAGAACTGGGTCCCTTTGTTCCCCAGGGCTCGAGTCTTGCTCCCTTTACCTCCTGAGGGAAAGAACTGAGGAGGGAGTGGGGCTGCCCATCCCTGTATAGGGTTGCTGCCATCGGTGAATGTCGATGGTGTGGGCGGCCCCAGTTGTACTGCTGAAAATCTTCCATGTGAATTCCCCTTTCACGGACAATGAAGGTTCTTACAGTGTTACCTGATGACTGAGAATTCCTTGAAGATCCGCTGTTGTGGAAGGGATCAAAATTAAGTTTTGTAGTCACTAGCCAGCAGTGCTAATGACTGGGAAAATCCACTGGTCCCACAGGCATTTCCACTGGCCCAGTTGGTGTATTTACTGAAGTGTTCCCTTCTCCAGTACAAGCCCGCAGGGCTAGGTAAATGAAAATCTTACTAGATCGGTAAAAAATATACCAGCATTTGGCTAGTGGGCTGGTGCCAATTTCGACCCCTGTTATGGTAAGTTCTTATGTAACTGTTCTTTTTCAAGGACACTCCGGTGCTATCGCTAAGTGCAGTAGCACTAATTTCTTCCAACACAGAGAGAGCTCTTTTAACACCTTTGCCTCTCTGTAGCCACTGTACAAGTGACATTTTGAAGAAATGAGAGTGGGCCTTAAGTCAGTGAGTTACTGCTAAAATATTATGTACAAATGAAATCACCTGTTAAACAGTATTCAGTACCATCATTAGCATGTGATTATAGTTGATAACAGTCTGTCAGTTAAGGTGATGGCTGCTGTTGGAACAGCTAATAATTGATATCTGTCAGAATGTGAACGCTATTGAAGAGCCAGTTGTATTGTTGTATTGTCTGGAGTCTGAGTGCAAACCAGAAAATACTGCTAACAAGTCAGAAGAGCTGCTCCTGCGAAATTAAGCTTGCATTTCATTTAAGAGTTTTACTGTATTATATGAGCTAAAACCTATGTATGCATATACTACCAAGGTTCTTGTTCTCATTACTCCCAGTTCATATACACAAGCCCACTTGGAGGGAGAATCAGGAGATCCTGGTCTGGGTTTCTGTGCGTGTGTGTGTGCACGAGACCAAGGCTTTCATGGGCCACACTGCTATTGGAAAGAGATAAGGGTGGATAGGGTGTCCTGAATTTGCCTGCCTATTACAAAGCCTGCCATATTCTGCATCTGCTGGGACACTTTAACAAGTATTTGTCAATGCCGATTGTTTGCTTGCTGGCATTGGCATTGGTAGTGTAGGAGTTAGAGAGATGCACAATAGGAATGGCAGTGAAGTATTGAACTGAAGCCAACCCCACCTCCACCCTGCAGAGACTGACAGGCATTGCAGTGTGCCTTTGGGTCGTCAGGCATAACAGCTGTGCCATTTCACCACACCCTACCCTGCAGACACCGACAAGTGTCACGGTGTGCCTTGGGGTCTTTGGGCTTTATGCTCACCCCATTCCATAACGAAATATGATTAGAAGGGTGCAGTATAGGAGAATGGGGTGAACTTTGGGGCCGAAGAGTCCAAGGCACACCTCGATGCCTGTCACTGGCTGCAGGGTGTGGGTGGGGGTGGAATGGTATGAGCATTTCAGGCGACAATCCCAAGTCACACCCCTGATGCCTGTTGGTCCATACAGGGTGGGGCGTTATGGCCGGAAGCCATAACGGCACAGAAGTTCATTGGTATTTGTGACAACCCACCTCTCCCTCTGGGCTGAAACAGCTTTTAGAGAGGTGTGTGTCCTCGGGTATTCGCTGCCACCAGCTGGACTTTCCTTCCGGCACCTCTTTCAAGTGTACAAACTTGAATAATCACACGTGCAATTGCACAAGTTAAAGTCTGGTAGTGTGTCTCTTTCAGGTGGCGGATGCTACACAGAGTTTACCCTAGCCAGTGGAAAACCAAATCTTACCTTAGAAAAATGACATCAGAGACACAACTGTTGAGCAAATAAATAGCTTTTACTTAACAGAAAGTGCAATGAGCATTTACAGGAAATGTATTTACAACACAAGAGAATAACACTTATACAGGAAAAGTAAACAAATGTTTTAAACAACAGATGGCAAAAGAAGAAGGCTATTACTGAAATATACTATCACTAAACTTACCCTTCCCTGTCCTTACAAGAGACACTGGACCCTGTTCTAACTGCCAGCTCCCACGGACATACCAGGTAGGCTCCAAGCTTATGTTTCCCCTCACAGCTTCCAGGGCAGCAAGAGAGACAGTTCTCTGTCTTACAGAAGCTTATATAGTCTATGGAGACTAGGTCATTCCTATTCTCCCCTTAAATGCACCAACCAACTAACATGTATGTATTTAATTGTCCCAATCAGAGTGAACACCTATTGGTGACCAGTTATATTCCCTTTTCACCTTAAGTTTATATTTGAATGATCCAATCCATTCAAACTGCCCTGTGTCCATGTCTGCAAGGTCTGTGTGTGTCTGGAGATGTCCACTCGAGATTTATGACCCAGCTCTTATCTAGCAGCTAGGAATTCCACAAGCTGGTTGCTGCTGGAGGATTTCAGCCTCAGTGTATTTTTTCCACACTGCTAAAAAAATAAGGCATCTACAGAATCCAAACTATTAACTCTTTCTTTCCCATTTCTGTCACCTCTCCCCCAAGATAATGAAGGCGTGTCCCTTGGGCTACCCTCAAGTGACACAGCCGTCATGCAATTACTGGAAGTGCTCAAGTATCCAGCCAGGCCATTAGCCCTGCCTAGATAGCCCATCTGCATTTGCATTTTGTTTGCCACTGCGATACTGTATGGTCATGTTGTATGCCTGCAGTACCAAACTCCAACGTAGTAGTTTACCATTTTGTCCACTGGACCTATGAAGCCAAATCGGGGGATTATGATCTGTGACCACAGTAAATTCTCTCCCGTATAGGTAAGGCTGCAGCTTCTGAAGGGCCCACACTATTCCCAAGCATTCCTTCTCAGTTGTGGCGTATGCCTCCTCTCTGGGCAAAAGCCTTCGGCTGAGGTACACAACTGGGTGCCCTCCCCTGCTGAGTAACTTGGCCTCATTAGCCCCCAGCCCATGATCTGAGGCATCCACATGGACCATAAACTTTAAACTATAATTGGGCTAGCCAATACAGCTGGACTGCTTAAGGCCTTCTTTAGCTCCTGAAAAGCAACCTCACAGCCTTCTGACCACTTCACTGCATCTGGCTTTCCCTTCTTGGTTAGGTCTGTCAGGGGCTTAGCCAGATCGCTATAGCGGGGAACAAACCTTCGGTAGTACCCTGCAGTCCCTAGAAATGCCCTGACCTGTTTCTTTGTGGTAGGAGTAGGCCAGGCCAGGATGGCATCAACCTTGGCAGGCTCCGGGCGGATGTGTCCACTACCCACCCGGTGCCCAAGGTAGGATAATTCTGCCATACCTATCTGGCACTTCTCTGCCTTGACTGTCAGACCTGCCTTCTTTAACCTGTGGAACACATCCTGCACATTCTTGATGTGCTCATCCCAGGTCTGGCTATATATGGCTATATCATCCATATAAGCCAGTGCATACTCACCTACCCCAGACAGAATGCGATCTACAAGCCGTTGAAAGGTTGCCGGTGCATTCTTCATTCAATGGCATTACCTTAAATTCATATAAACCAAATGGAGTAACAACGCTGATCTTTCCTGGCTGCAGGGGTCAGAGGTACCTGCCAATAGCCCTTTGTTAGGTCTATTGTGGTCAAATACTTGGCTCCCCAGTCGCCTCCAGGGTCTCATCTGTTCTGGGCATGGGATAAGCATCAGACTGCAGCTGTTAAGCTTCCGGTAGTCCACGAGAATCGTGGTGCCATCTCTTTGGGGATCAGTACCACGGGTGATGCCCAGGGGCTACTAGATTCCTGGATTACCCCCAGTTCCAGCATCTCTTTGAGATCCTCTTTCACAGTCTGCTTAACATGCTCAGGTACCCTGTAGGGGGACTGTTTCAGGGGATCCTGGGTCCCTGTATCCACATGGTGCTCTGCCATCGTGGTGTACCCTGGTTTCCCTGTGAACATGTCTTCAAATTCTCTCAGCACACCCTAATTTCTTGCACCTGGGCTGGTGTCAGCTGTTTCGAGAGGTGGCTGTCCACAGAGGATGCACCCTGGCCTCCCAAGTAGGTCCACCAGTGGATCTACCTCAGTTTCCTCCTCTGGAGCACTGCATACAGCGAGGACCATTTCCTCTCTGTCATGGTAGGGCTTCAGCATGTTAACATGATACACCTTTCGTTTGCATCTCCTGTCCGGGAGCTCTATCATGTAATTAGCGTCACTAACCTTTTGGACAATGGAGAATGGCCTCCCATGCTGCCTGTAACTTATTCTGTCGGACAGGGATGAGTGCCATCACTGCTGTCCCACATATTCTCTGGCTCGGGCCCCACGGTCATACCAGACTTTCTGCCGCTGTTGTGCAGTGGCCAGGTGCTCCTGAGCAAACCCCATGAGCTCCTAAGGTGGGTCCTGGAGTTCAGGACATACTCCACAACAGACTCCCCTTGGGAGGCACGGTCACCCTCCCATTCGTCCCGAATCAAATCTAGTGGCCCCGCACCCTATGACCAAACAGGAGCTCGAAAGGTGAGAACCTGTGGACTCCTGTGGGACTTCCCTGTATGCAAATAGGAGATGAGGCAACATTTGTCCCAGTCTCTTATGCTGGTCAGCAAAAGTCCTTAGCATGGTCTTAAGGGTTGAATTAAATCGCTCCACTAGACCATTAGCTTGGGGATGGTATGGGGAGGTTTTGAGCTGCTTTACCCACACTTCTCCCACAAACTACTCATTAATCCTGACATAAAATTGGCACCCTGGTCTGACAGTATCTCCTGGGAAAGCCCACCCGGCTAAATGTTTCCAACAGTGCATCTGCCACTGGTCCTGCCTCAGAGGATGTTGGGGCCACTGCCTCTGGAGGTATCTAGTGGCATAGTCTACAACTACCAGGATATACTGCTTGCCAGTGCGACTTGGGGTGCCCAATGGCCCCACTGTGTCCACTTCTACCCTCTTTGAAGGGTTCATCAATAATGGGCAGGGGCACCAAAGCTGCCTCGGCCTTGTCCCCATTTTCCCTACCACGCTGGCACTGTGGACAAGTCCGCAATAATTTGCCACATCCTTGCCAATACCAGGCCAGAAGAAATTGTTGTGAGGCGCTGGTGGCGCCTCACTCCCAAGTGCCCTGAAAAGGGATATCATGTGCAAGGGCCAAAGCTGCTGACGGTGAACCTTAGGGACTACCAGCTGCTGGAGTACCTCACCAGCTAGCCCTTCCTCTGTTGTACATTCTCTGTACAACAGCCCATTGTCCCAGTAAATGGACTCTTTACCCCCCTGAGAATGCTCAGCCCTATGAGCTATTTCCCTCAGTTTTTCCAGGGTAGGGTCAGTTCGCTGTGCAGCACTCAGCTGCCCTCGTCTGACCCTTCCCAGTGCCCCTTCTGAAGGAAGTCCTGTGGGTTCCTCTATTTGTGACTGGGGTTCTGGACTGCAGCTTCTAGCCAGCCCCTCCCCTGTGCTGGACACTTCCTCAGCTGCTGAGGGTGTGGCTGGACCATCCAGAGTCAACCCCTCTTCCCCCTCAGAAGCTTGCCCTTGTGCCTGACTACGAGTTACAACATACACCAGTTTTTTACTGGGGTCCAAATCTTTCCCCACAATCATACTTACAGGTAGGTCCTCTACAACTCCCACCTCTTTTTCTACATGGCCCCTTCCCAGCTCAGGAAGACTCTAGCCATTGGTAATGGGACTGGTGGCCCTGTGAATGCCCGAACCTTGGAGTATTTCCCAGGCACGATCTGCTCTGCCCGAATGAGATCTTGCCTTACCAGGGAGATGTTAGCATCTGTGTCCCATTGTCCCTGTGTTACTATTCCATTAACTGTAATGGGACGCAGATTCTCATCAGAGGAGAGTGGTTCTTCAGACTGGACACACCCTACAAACACACCAGTGCCCTTTTGATCACCCCCGCTCCAATATCTCTGCCCCTTAACCAGTTTCTGAGGGCAGTTATATCTCAAGTGTCCCACTTGATTGCAAATATGACATTTCTTGGGACCTATTTCTTGAGTCCTCTTAGAACCAGAGGGCTCTACTTTGGGCTCAGGTGCAGGCTGGTTTCCTTTGGGCTGCCCCTTGGGATCCCTTATACCCATGTGCTGCCCCATACCATAAGACTTATGTTGTGTGTGTGGCCGGCTAGACAGATACTCGTCAAGCGCTTCCTGCCACTCTCTGTGGAAGAGGCGCATGCCTATCTATGAGCCCATACACGATGTCCTCAGGTACAATTTTAAGAATTGTTCTCTCACCAATACATCTTTAATCAGTTCCACAGTAGTTGCTTTAGCCCTCCATCCACCTATCAAGGTAAGTATACAGTTTAACCTGCAGTTCTGCATAACTGTCTTTTGGGCTTTTCTTTAACTCCTAAATTTTCTACTAAAGCCTCAGGAGTTAATTCAAAACGCTTTCAACAACACTGTTTTTACTTTATCATAATCAGCATAGTCTTCATTACTCATTTTAGCAAATGCATTCAGTGCTCTCCCCGCAGCAAGGGTGTGAGATAAGTTGACCAGGAAGCCTTATTTAATTGTAATTGATTACATACTCTCTCAAATGACCTTAAAATAAATCAAGGTCATCTCCTCTTTAAACTGAGGGAACAATTTAGAATTCATTTTGGCTTCATGAGGTAAACCCACTCCACCATTACTCACGGTTTGCTGACTGCGGAGGGTCATCATCTCCTTCTCGTGCTGTTGTCTCTGGAGTTCATGCTGTCGTTCTTTCTCAGTCTGCCAGTCTCTTTTCTTCAAGTTCTGTCTCTGCTTCCTGTCTTCTTGCTTCTGCTTCCAACCTTCTTGCTTCTGCTTCAGCATCCAGTCTTTTCGCCTCCAATGCCTTGTCTTGCAGCAATAGCTGCGGTCAGATGCCTCAAGCTGGTTTGGGGGTCTGCTGCTTAGTTCCTGACTCACCCCAGCGACAGTCTGCTTCAGATCATGTGCCAAGAGAGTAGCTATGAGGTCTGCCTTTCTCTTCTGCTTTAGACTTTCAGGCTGAATCCCCTTTTCCTGGCACCTTTCAAAAAGCTGTGTTACAGTAAGTGAGTCATACTCCGTGGAGCTCATTCTCTACTGCTACACTTTACTGTGCTATCTAGAAACAAATAAAACTGTTGTACAAATGTATCCTCTTGTATATTCTGTTTTGCAATGCTAAGGTAACTGTTCCACTGGCAAACTCTGTATCAGTGTGCTACGCAGTCCGCTATCATCACCCCACCACTGCCAACCAATATGTGACAACCCACCTCTCCCTCTGGGCTGAAACAGCTTTTAGAGAGGTGTGTGTCCTCGGTATTCCTGCCACCAGCCGGACTTTCCTTCCGCACCTCTTTCAAGTGTACAAACTTGAATAATCACACGCAACTGTACAGTTAAAGTCTGGTAGAGTGTCTCTTTCAGGTGGTGGATGCTACACAGAGTTACCCTAGCCAGTGGAAAACCAAATCTTACCTTAGAAAAATGACATCAGAGACACAACTGTTGAGCAAATAAATAGCTTTTACTTAACAGAAAGTGCAATGAGCATTTACAGGAAATGTATTTACAACACAAGAGAATAACACTTATACAGGAAAAGTAAACAAATGTTTTTAAACAACAGATGGCAAAAGAAGAAGGCTATTACTGAAATATACTATCACTAAACTTACCCTTCCTGTCCTTAAAGAGACACTGGACCCTGTTCTAACTGCCAGCTCCCACGGACATACCAGGTAGGCTCCAAGCTTATGTTTCCCCTCACAGCTTCCAGGTCAAGAGAGACAGTTCTCTGTCTTACAGAAGCTTATATAGTCTATGGAGACTAGGTCATTCCTATTCTCCCTTTAAATGCACCAACCAACTAACATGTATGTATTTAATTGTCCCAATCAGAGTGAACACCTATTGGTGACCAATTATATTCCCTTTTCACCTTAAGTTTATATTTGAATGATCCAATCCATTCAAACTGCCCTGTGTCCGTGTCTGCAAGGTCTGTGTGTGTCTAGAGATGTCCACTCGAGATTTATGACCCAGCTCTTATCTAGCAGCTAGGAATTCCACAAGCTGGTTGCTGCTGGAGGATTTCAGCCTCAGTGTATTTTTTCCACACTGCTAAAAAAATAAGGCATCTACAGAATCCAAACCATTAACTCTTTCCTTCCCATTTCTGTCACAGTATTTTCACTCAAATATTTCAACATGGGTTTTTTGTGACCCCCACCTCATGAACAGTGGCAATATCAGTTTGTTAGTTGAAAGCTGATTTTGCACAGTGACTGCATCATTTGGCAGCACAGGTGAGAAAACACATTTTGAACAGGATGTGAAAAATGACAGCTGTACTGTTCATGAGGAGGTGTAAAAAATGGCAATGTTGAAAATCTGGAGTGAAAATATAAAAAGCTGGCAGAGTCACGAGCATGCGTAGAAACTGCACAACGCAAACCCGTAATGTAATTAGTTTGGGTGTTGTTTACAGCAGATTGTCATCGCAGGCATTTTGGGACCTCCGCTCATGAACAGTGTCACTGTGATTTTCTTACAGTGTCCCGAACACTGATTTCCCACAGCGACCATGCATTTCTGCACTGGAAGTGTGAAAACACATTTCGGCCAGGGTGTGAAAAATGACAGCTGTACTCTTCATCAGGAGGTGTGGAAAAAATGCCAGTGTAGAAAATGTGGACTGAAAATATTATAAATTTGTGAACTTACGACGGTGCATGGAAACTGCACAATGCACGCTCGTAACACAGTCAGTTTATGGACTTTTGTCACCAAATTTTCAAAATAGCCATTTTAAGACCTCTGCTCATGAACAGTGTCACTGTGATTTTCTTAATCTGTCCCGAACATTGATTTCAAGACAGACAGTGCCATTGTGCGCTACTTGGCGCCGAAAACACATTTCAGTCAGGATGTGAACAATGACAGCTGTACTGTTGACAAGGAGGTGTGAAAAAATGAAAATGTTGAAAATCTGGCTTGAAAATATTGCAAATTTACGGTTACGAGCCTGCATAGCAGCTGCGCAACGCACGCCAGAAACAGTCATTTTTGGGATTTCTTCCACTAAATTTGTAACATAGGCTTTTGAGAGCCCACTCATGAACACTGTCGCTGTCATTTCGAAAGATCGGCCCCAAAAGGTGATTCCGCGCAGTGACCACAAAATCACCTTTTGGGGCCGATTAAAGCCATGATAGTGCCAGAATTCGTGAGGAGGGGTCCCAAAAACCCAATGTTGAAAATTTGGTGTCAAAATTCAAAAATGACTGAGATATGCATCAAAGTTGAAAAAACCCTATTTATTCCATTATACAGCTTACCGGCATTTCCTCAGTTCGCAGTCGGCTTTGAAGAGTGCAGACGTGTTCCAGGTCCACCAGAGATAATCACGCGGACTCTGGAGGTAAGTATGGAGTGAGGGTGGGGAGGCAGGGTGCGCGAGGTGGGCACGGGTGAGGGAGGGGGGTCAAGACAGTCAGCGAGGGACCGTTTTTTCTTACAGGTAATTTTATTTTAAGTCAATGTGGAACTTTTGCCACGCTGGTGGGCTCCCAGCGTGGTAGCTGGAAGGTTGTGTTGGGGAGGGTGGGGAACAGTGGAGCCGCTCGGGGATGGGCACCCCTCACGCCATACGGACTTTGCCATGCTGGGGTGGGCTCCTAGTGTGGCACCTGGAAATCTGTTTGGGGCAGTGGAGCCGATGGGGTTTGAGCACCCCTGTCGGCCATACAGTGTGTGGGGCTAAGGACTGCACAAGCACGCTGGGTGGGCTCCAGCGTGCTACGTAGGTGTTGTGTAGAGGCCGGACTGTCTGTGACAGTTCGGATGCAGTGAGTGTTGACGGAGGCGATTTGCATACTACCAACAGATGGCAGTATGCAAATTGCCACATGAGCCACAGTATTTTCCTTTTAACTGTACGGCACTGCATCTGAACGGCTGTCATAGACAGTTTGGACATTCATTGGCATGGTGCAGCTGCACCTGCAAAAGGGAGCAGGACATTGGAAGTGGGGAAGACACACCTACGAAAACTCGTATGGTGGCACTATGTTTCTTGCACATGCGTGCAAGCAAACATAAAAAGGGAGACACTCCTAGTTGAGTCTCTCTTGAAGCCAGAGGGGCAGGAGACCCTGGATCTTTGCCTCTCTAGATCAAACCACAATTAAACAGTTCAAAAATCCGTGGAGCATCATTGTCTTTGAGGCGTGGAGAGAGAGAGATAGGACAGGAGTTTGTAAACACACGCCCATAAGACATGCCCAGAGCTTCCACACAGGCAAAATAGACCCCACTTATAAAAGATAGGAAAGGCAAAAATTCAGGCGACTGGGACAGACGCTGAGAGGTGTTTATGAAAACGTTTGCACAATTAAAGCAAGAATTCTCACTCCCTCAGAGGGACTTTTACTGTTACCTTCAAATAAGGGGTGACATTACCAAAAAGCAATGTAAAGCTCAATTGGCTCAGGAAGTGAGGTTTTGGTAGGCATGCTAGACAAGGCGGGAAAAGTACAACACCCCATATCACAGATATGCCAGATCTGTTCAAACCCAGACCTGAAAGCTAGAATGTGCACCCAGGGGAAGTGGGAGAGGGAAGCAGTGCTCACTCTAATTGGAAAAGAATGGAAAAGCTGTTGGCAACTGTTTCTAATTCTTGGAGAGAACATAATGATCTCCAGGTTTTTTAGGACTCCAGTGATCACAGCTCACTATGGAACCAGTAATTTGGATCAGGGCTGGAGACAATGCCACAGCACACCACGAACATACACTGTAGAGTTAGTTGCCCATTATTGCTTATTTGTTGGAAGGAATTGGCCAAGGTGACAGGGAAGATCCTGTCAGTCCCACCACAACACAGTATAAAACACCTGGTTTGGGGACTAGTCACCAGGAGTGAAGACAAAGGGGAAGGGATATCCATTTAATATCTTAATTGCTGCAGGCTCAAAAGCTGTCATTTAAAAATGGTTACAACCTACCCCACCCACAGTTCAAGCATGAGTAACAGTATGTACAGTAAACAAATTCTGCAGATGGAATGGCTAACAGCTAAACTCGGATTACAAGTAGAAGAAGAATAATAATCAGCATTTATATAGTGCTTTTCATACACAGTGTATCCCAAAGCACTTTACAAACAATGCTAGACTGGTAGTGAAGTGACTAAATGTGTAGTGGCGGCCATATCTCTCATCATCACCGACGCACAGCCTGGATAATTGCATGAACCGGTTTATGGGAAGGGAAATGTTGGCCAGGCACCAGGAATGTCCCCTGCTCTTTGTGAAGAGTGCCTTGGGTTCTTTTACTTCCACCTGGACACCCACCAGGACAACACCAGGATGGGTAGAAGGGACCTCGATTTAACGTCTCATCCGAAGGATGGCACACCCCAGTAGTTAAGCACCCCCCTAATACTGCACTCGGATGCCAGTGATTTTTAGGTGCAAGTCCATGAGAACCCACGACCTTCTGGTCCAGAGGCGGATGTAGAGAAAATGAAATCCCACTGGTTACCTTTAAAGATGGGGGAGTTGCCTTCTTCTTTCCCCAGGAATCCGTTGGAAGTCTTGACTAGTGCAGTTATGCCAGCTGGGTTCAACTTCCCAGGAGGTGGAGTTATGCTAATAATGCTAGGGAATTAGTCAATGAGGTGGTAGTAAGAGAGTACTGCCTGTAGATGCTGCTGTATTCCAGTCATGTTCATTTCCCTGCTGACTGGACAAGTCTGCCTTGGAGCTCTCTCTTTAAACTTTCACTTGAAGTAGTTAATTTTCATTTTATCAGTGTTTTCTTTCATTCTGTGCTGCTTTTGGAGCGTTTTTCTAAGGTTTCATTGTTTCTTGTGTGTTTTCCACGATTCCTTCGTTCCCAGGAACCATGGAAGGTCTCCTCTTTTTTTTTTCTGCATTCCCATGCTTTTTTCTGACTAAAAAATATTGCGTCTGAGGTAAAATTTCTGTGGATTTTGTATTTTAATAATATTTTTTCCACGGATACCAATTTTACAGCGGTTCTGTGATTTTAAACCACATTTTACCTCAGCTTGGAGCCATTTTTCCATGGTTCCACAGCACTGGGAGCCTTTTGAATTTTCTATTTTGGAACAAACTTTCCTGGGTCTTCTGACAAATTGGCAGGTTAGTTAGAACCCAAAACAGACTAGTCCATTTGTTCTTTCCAGATTGCTAAAGCCTTTCAATTTGTGGTCAAGGCAGACTGCCACAATCCTCATTCAGATATTTTGGGCCAATCGCTGCTTTTTCTGTCTGTGAGCTTTACATTTTACATTGCTAAAACACTGAGAAATCCGCCATAAGGCTGGAAATAATGGCTTCTCAGTCTGGTGCCTCTATTAAAAATTTCTCTCATCCAAAATCTAAAGACAGATCCTCCTAGGACCCCATAGAAAATAAGTCTGATAAAATAATAATGACCAAGCCAACAAAAAGACAATCACAGCATGTTACTGATTCAGGGCCTGCTAAAAGAAACAAAAGAAAAACATATCATTGCCCCTCCCACTGAAAAGCAAAGGGAGATGCCAGTGTTGCTATAAGATATACCCACTGCGGAGGAAATGGCAAGGGCTTGGCAATTATATAAAATGTTGCAGGCTGTGGGCTCTCTTCTGGGCACCCCAACTGGTCCTGGTCTCGGCCAGGGCATTTTCTTTGAGGGCGGCTGATGGTGAGCCTTTAGAACCTGATGAAACTCCTGACTAAGAATTCAGCTTTGTCCCATGGCCAGGAGGATTTTTCCTCTCATTATTCCTTTGTCCAGCACATGGTGGACACTCTTGACATTTCTATTTAGGAGTCCACTGAGGAGGATGAGGAGGAGGCAGATTTTTTTTGGATATGATGGATCTTCCTCCTTCTAAAAATCTACTCCTACTCCTTCCAGTTCATAAATCCCTTCGCAGGGCTACTTTCATACTTCTCCAGAATCCCACCTTCATACTAGGGGTGGATAAGAAAATAGAGAAAAAGTAGATGAATCTAATGCTGAGTGCCTTTACGTACATCCAGACCATGAAGGAGTAGTGCAAGCTGCAACTTGTGACAAAGCAAAGGTGCCAGTTTCCTCCCAGCCTCCAAAAAAACTGGATACTATAGGTAAGAAATCTTACACCAGAGGCTTGCTGCTGCTTTGCCTCTGTACTTAGATGGCGTACACAGCTCAGTACTAAAAGGCTTTCTGGCGCTCTGTCCTGGCTATCAGTCAGCAACTCCCAGATAGAGTAGCTCAGGAACTGGACGAAACTGTTAAAACTGCCTTAGAAGCCACAAAATATCAGTGCGATATGACTGTAGATGCCAATGACACTGCCTCCAGAGCTATGGCTCAGGTCATTTATCTCTGAAGGTTTGCCTGGTTGAGGACTACCAGTCTCTCTCAGGACACCCAAATTAAAGCTATGGACTTCCCCTGTGAGAATAATTCTCTTTTTGGAGACAAAACAGATGCATACATGAAAAAAGCGTGGAGGAATACAAAACCACCTATCAGAGCAATGCAGCTAAAGAAAAACGCTCTACCTCCTACAGACCCCAAAGAGGGGACAGAGGTAGGGGTTACTATCCCAGGGCTTTCTACCCTACGTCAATGCCCATGCCTTTGGATTACTCTCAGATGAGAGGATTCTTCAGGGGAAGAGGTTGAAGAGCTCAGAAAGGTGCTAATCCCATACCCTCAACAAAAACTCAGCCAAAACAAAATTCCTGACTGCAAAAGCCCAGGTCGCCTCCCCTCTGCCAGTAGGAGGAAGGCTGACCCACTACCTTCACCACCGACACCACATTACCAGAGACCAGGGTCGGCCTTAACCATTCTGGACCCCTGTGCAGCTCCCTGCCAAGTCACACCACCCCATTCCCTGGCCCCCACACACACACATATCCATCATTTACACCTAACTGACCCTCCTGTCCTGCATTAATAAAGCAGTACCAGGTCTACAGGTTTAACCAGCATCTTTTAACTAGTGCCATTGACTGCACAGAATTATTTGACTTCACCATTGGAAATCAATCAGACTGAGCCTGGAGCAAGAACTTAAGTAAGTATGGTACTACTACTGTATTCATTTCTGTAAGGACAGGGACATCATCACTGGACACTCACACCTCCGATAATCCAGTTTGCAAACAAGTTAAACAACTTAGCTTTTGTGGAGGTGTGAGTGAGAGAGTAGAGAGGCATACCTTTCAACTGTCCCTGATTTCCAGGGACGTCCCTGTGGAGGTGTGAGTGAGAGAGTAGAGAGGCATACCTTTCAACTGTCCCTGATTTCCAGGGACGTCCCTGACCTTGCCTCATGCTTTTCCTCTGTCCTTCGTGAAATATGTGTTTACCTTACAGGACAGTGGGGACTGCAAGCACAAAATGTCATTCAATCACATCACAGGACTGTTCTTCCTCAGAACATGCATGTCACTCTGCTCCCCTTCTTCTGTCAGCTGTCTCAATGAATGGTACCAATTTCCCAGATGTGTCCCTGATTTGGGGTCTTTGTCCATCAGTGTCATACTCCTTGTCCCTGATGTACAGTATGAGGAAAGAGGTTGAGAGGTATGTAGAGAAGATTATCATTGGACAGCAGTAAGGTTGCCACCTGTCAGATTTTTTACCTGGTGATCAGGTTTTCAGGCTTCCTGTCAGGAAAATCCGTTTTTGCTTTGTGCTGGTCACACATTTGAGCCATTTTGAGCACTCACACACTTTTGAAACATAATTTATCATATCATTCATTGTTTCAGCTGCATGTGCAGGTTACAAACAAGTCTTCTTGTCAATATAGCCCTTTGTTTGTGAAAGCAATGAACTTGGGAGGCGTAAAGTATGGCCATTAACAGTTACTTAACGTAATCTTTTCCACTGCATCTTAAAGGGGCACTGTCAGCTTTGCCCCTCAGTTTAACTTTAATTCACAAATGCTGATCTGTGGACACAAACGAGCATTATGTATGCTCTGGAATGGCCCTGCATCAAAGTAAAAGTGATCAGTTTACCTGATTTCTGATATTTTGCATTTCTTTTTTCATATTGATCCCGACTGAAAGTCTCCATCCCCTGGAAGCAGACGCCATGCAGAGAATGCGCCGGGAATGCGCATCTACTGTGCACTCTGTGCTGAGGTGCACCTTTTAGCAAATACATCGCAGCAGGCAAGTAATACAGCATAACCGATGAAATGAAAGAGCTGCTGGTATGTATGACAATGAAACAAGCGCTGGATTAGCTGCAAAATCCTACTGGAGTCTGGTGCCGAAATCCTGCGCAGGCACACTTGCAGACAGAGGAAAGATCTCGCGCATGCGTGGGATTTCGGCGCCAGACTCCAGTAGGATTTTGCAGCTAATCCAGTGCTCATTTCATTGTCATACATCCCAGCAGCTCTTTCATTTTATCGGTGTGAGGTGCTGCACCGGGGACCTAGCTGGAGCTGTAGGCAGATCGGGGCTGGGCTCTGGTGCTGCGGGTGATGTGCAGGGACCATGCGGCACCGTACTTGATTCTGGTGCTGCCAGCAGTGCTGTTTCTCAAGGGACTCTTGAGGTGGCCAGCATCGAGGTTCTTCTGCTTGACTTCTCCTCGGAGGCAGACGATTGAGAGGTTGACTTGACTTGGTGCCTCGATTCTTCGGAATCAGAGTCTTTTCTGGAACGCGGAGTTAGGCAATCCAGCGTTCCCATTCCTGAGTCCCCAAATCCATCTTTCTCTGAGGATCTCCAGGCTGGGGGTGGCCCGGAGTCCATCGGGGAGGGCGGTTTGGAGATTAAGGAGTGGGCTGTCTCCTCGTTCCTGGTGCTGCCGCGCCTTCTCAGGGTAGTCTAAGGGTTCTGTCTCCAGGGACCCCCCCCGGGAGGCCTCGGGTTCGATGGAACCTATCGCTGGGGTTGAGGAGGAGGAGGGCATCCTCAGAATCTGAGGGGTTGAGGGGTCGGGGTGAGGGTGTTGAGTTCCGCCTTCCGCCCCTTGGGGTGTAGGGAGGAGCCGAAGTGCCGAACCCCGTCTCTCCCCCTCTTAGGCTCAAGGGACCCCTCTGGTGGCGTTGCTGCGGGTTGCCCTTCTGGACTTTTGCAACCCCAGGTGTGTCACAGGGGAGGTTCCCCATCCAGGCTCTTCCAGAGTTCGCTTCCTCAGCGTTCTGTTTTGTGACCTGGTTTGATATCCGGGACCCCTCCAGCTCAGGCTTCATTCTCCGGATTTCAGAGCCCTAGCAGAGGACAGTTGCCTCCTTGTAGGTGCTCCTCTCCCATTCCTCTGCAGCCACCTCCCTCCCTTCCAGGCCATGTCGGTCCTATGGGCCAGTTATCCTGGGAGACATTCAGAGGCTCTGCGGAGGCCTTCCCCTCATATGTTAGGTACATGCATGAGTGGGTGTTTCGCATCTCCCCACCGCCACAGGAGTCCTCTGGACATTCGAGCTCCTCACCTTCCTCCTCTGAGGGAGAGGAACCCTTTGCTCACCTTTCATCCGACGCTGATTTCACGGTTCCTGTCGAGGATGGTTAAGGATCTCCATATCTCTTTTCTCAGACGTGACAATACCGATGGAGACGCATGAAATCCTTGGGGAATTCAGTGCCCAACATCTGGTGGTACCATCCTGGACTATCCTTCCCAGGAGGTGTCTGTCCGCACCTGGCAGTCTCCATCCGCCCCTTTTCCAGTCTCGGTAGACTGCAGGAGGAGGAGGCATTGTGCCCCATTGGATTCTCTGGGTACACTCCCCAACCCGCCCACGTGATTGGTCCCTAGAGACCCTCTCCGGGCCCCATCGCCTGGCGCACGACCATCCACCGGACTCAGATTCCCTACAGTTTGACCGGTGGGGGTGAAGAGTGTTCTCTTCCTCTCGTGCGATGTTATGCATTGCATCACATCAGGCTCACCATGCTGCCTACAGTAGGCATTTATAGTCGATGCTTTCCCAAGTCCTAGCATCAATGCCTGATTCAGAGCAATCCAGACAAGCTATTGCCCTCTCTGCTATAGGCCTGGAACTGGCAAGGCACCAAGCAAGGGCATCCTATGACACCAGTGAAGTGGCTTCCAGGCTTGTGGGGACAGCAATCTGCATTAGGCAGACGGCATGGCTTCTTCTATCAAGATTGTCAGCCCTGGCCCAGCGTAGGGTGATTAGCTCTGCTTTCCGAGGGACCTGCCTCTTTTTCACCAGGGCTAGAAGGCTTCTGCAGGGGCTTCCTCTGTCTCCTTATCTCTGAGGGACACCTCCTAGTTCTTCTCGGCCTTAGACTCCTGTCTTTTAGGCCAGGGTCTCTTCCTTCTGCTTTTCACCAGCAGCAGGCTGAGGATCTTGTTCCCTCAGGGCTTTTCCTAGTCCCCCTTCAGGGGGGCTTGGTACTCACCCAAGCAGTAATGAATGGTGAAGATTGACAAGGGAAGATACGGAAATTACATACTTACTGTAATTCTTGTATCTTCACCATTTATTACTGATACCCGTCCATCCTTCCATTCACAGGCCTCCTTCTTTGGCGTCTCCTCCTCCCTGCTCGTTCCTCCCCTCTCCTTTCCATGCAAAAAAAAAAAAACAACCAAACAAACAAAAAAAAATTTCTTGAGCCTTCCTTTCTTTTCTCACAGTGGATCCTCTTATTGGCAGGGAGAGGAACTAGTAGTATTTATCTCTGTCCTAAGGGAACTCTTTCTGATTGCCCCTGGGGTGACCTCTTGGCTCCTTCTTAAGCCATGTTGTTCAATTCACAGTTAAAGAAACCGTTCCTCTTAGTTCGGTTCCTTTTTCTGGGTCCCCTCTGGCGTGTTTAAATCTCCTGTTGCGCCAGCCTTTGCTAGTCGAACGCTGTCCTGGCATTCCATTGCCTTGATCTGGTGATCTGCTTTGCCTATCTTTGGGGAGTCAGACTGAGTTTCCACTCTGTCCTTTTCGCAAGGAGTGTCCTCTCTGGGGCTCAAACCCCTCCCCCCTCTCCTCCCTACACACATCTGTGTTAGCACAAAACAGGGTGCTAGTGGGCTTCCTTCCCCTCCCCAGTTGTGAGCTCTCAGCTAGAGTGTAAGGGGTTGGGGATAGCAGGAGGTGCAGAGAGTCTGCCTTTTGTGTATCAAGCTGTGCAAAGGCTCAGTTGAACCTTTTCATCAGTCCTCCCTAAATGAGATCCTTACTCTCTTTCTTAGTCCCGAGCTTACGAGCCTTCAAACCAATCCTCACAACTTGGCAGAGCTTCTCCCTCCTCCCAAAACCCCCTTTTCTCGCCTTCTTCTTTTTCTCCCTTATCTGTTCCTCCCTTGGAGCCACCCCAGAAGTGAGGACTGCGATCCCATAGGGTAGGTCCTCCTCTTTCCTGTCCTCTATCGGCTTATTCCTTTTTCAGTTTATATCCTTTCCTTTACCTATCCCTTGACTCTCTTGCCTCGCTCCCCTTTTTTCTTATCATTTTTTCGCCTCTCCGGCTAACAGAACATGGATGGAGGAGGACTCTATGGTGCCAAATGGCCGCCCCTCTCACACCACATAGTGCATCACTCTTGAGGGCGGCGCCGACGGCGTCATCTCCTGTCCAAAAAAAAAAATCTCGTGACGGGTTTGCACCTCCATCTTCACCATTCATTACTGATTGGGTGTAAGGTACAAGAGAACAAGAATTATGGTAGGTATGTAATTTCCATTTCTAGATCTCTGGTATCTAAAGAAGCACTTGTTCAATCTCAAATTCAAAATGGTCACCCTGTCAGTGACCATCTTCTCTTTACAACAGTGAGACTGGCTAACCTCCCTAGAGCTAAGAGACAGTGGCGTAACCATGCATACTTATTGTACGCAGAGGCGAGCAGTTTTTTCAGCCTGACGCACAAAAAAAATTCAAGCTGTCCCTTTAAAAATCCTGAGTTTTTGGAGGCTGGCTGGACCTTAGCCTTGGTTGGGTCAGGGGTTAGTGTATGGAGGTTGCAGGGGCGTAGGCAGGGGGGTGTTCGCGGAGATGAGGAGAAGGCAGCAGCATTGTCAGTTTGTCAGTCCTCTGTCTCTGCTCCTCCTCCTCCTCTCTCGACAAGACCCAACCAAGTTTGCAACTGGAATTTGGCAGTTTGGCACTTTAATGTGCACTGGCGCACAGCTACACTGCTGCATTGCCTGCACAAGTCACAGGCTCACAGCTGAGTGAAGAGGTTGTGGATGGACTGGGAGGAGGACTCAGAGGACTGTTTTGTGCTGTTGGTGGGACATGGGAACCGAGAAGAGCGCTGTGTGTTGTGACTCGCACCGAGAACAAAATATTTTTAATTGAAATAATGGGAGGGAAGGAGAATGAGCAAGATGTTGCGCCGCAGTCGGGATTTGGGAGGGAGTGCTGAGAGCAAGCCAAGAAAGAGCACTGAAAGGCGAGCTGGAGAAGCACTAGGACGAGCTTAGGGAAGTCTGTCTGGAGTTGTTGTGGCCTGCCTGCCCTGGCCCTCATGGCAGTCGACCACTATTGTCAGGTAAAAAAAATTAATTCAGTTCAGAGTTCAGTAAGGCAGGCAGGCTGAGAGAGCAATGCAGCATATATGTATTTTTCCCTGCCCTGGCTGTAGGCAGGAGACTCAGTCTCAGCTGTCATTTCTCTCTACCTGTAGTGCGGTGTTTCAGCCGGGCTAAAGCTTCCATTTATGTTTTTTAGCCGTTTATGTGTTAATATTTTTCCAGTGCCAAACAGAGCCAGTCCAGATCAATACAAGATGTTGCATGATATGCGATCACTCTCAAACCCCAGGAAACACGATGCTACAGATTCACCAAGGCCAAGAGATTTTTAAATTTCAAAACAAGTTTCATTTCTTTACATATGTTTTTGTGGCATGCATGTTGCATGCTAAATGACAGTTTTTGTAGTGATTACTATGACCAATAATGGTGAGAGCTCGTCCTGTGTATGGGTTGTCTCTTTCTTGTTATGTCTAGAAAAGAGGTGGAAGATTAGACTCTAATCTACTGTACATGTACAGTGGCGTGAAAAAGTATTTGCCCCCTTCCTGATTTTCTCTATTATTGCATACTTGTCACACTGGATGTTTTCATGTCTTTAGACAAAATATAATATTAGATAAAGGGAACCTGAGTGAACAAATAACATTTTTTCCTTTTTACTTATTTCATTTATTTAATGAAAAAAGTTAACCAACACCAACTGGCACTGTGTGAAAAAGTAATTGCCCCCTAGTTAAATCAACCCAATTAAAGGGATAATTAGAATCAGCTGATTGAACACAGCCAGGCTTGATTACAGCCAGCCCTGCTCAATATAAACCTCACTTATTTTGACCCTTACCATCAGAGTCACGTTGCCAGCACAAAGATTCAACAAACACATTATGCTATGATCAAAGGAAGTTCCTGAAAAGACCAAAATACAATTTGTTGCCCTCATCGGTCTGGAAAGGGTTAAAGTTATTTCTAAGGCTCTGGGACTCCATCGAACCACAATGAGAGCCATAATCGCCAAATGGAGAACACTTGAACAGTAGTGAATCTTCCCAGGAGTGGGCGGCTCACAAATTACTCCAAGGGCGCAGAGTAAAATCATCCAAGAAGTCTCAAAGGATCCTAAAACAACATCCAAAGAACTGCAGGCTTCTCTTGCCTCAGCTAAGGTCAGTGTTCATGGCTCCACAATCAGAAAGAGACTGGGCAAATGGGCTTCATGTGAGAGTAGCAAGTGGAAACCACTGCTAACCAAGAAGAACATAAATGTTTGCTCTCATTTGCCAAGAAGCACCTGGATGATCCACAAGCCTTTTGGGAAAATTTTCTATGGACAGATGAGTCCAAAGTGGAACTTTTGGATGACATGGATCCCATAATGTCTCAAAGCAAACACAGCATTCCACAGTAAGAACACCATACCAACAGTCAAACATGGTGGTGGTAGTGTGATGGTGTGGGATGCTTTGCTGCCTAAGGACCTGGATGACTTGCCATAATTAAAGGAACCATGTATTCTGCTCTGTACCAGAAAAATTATTAAGGAGAATGTCCAGTCATCCTTCCGCAGCTGAAGCTGAAGAGTAGTTGGGTCATGCAGCAAGACAATGATCCAAAACACAAAAGCAAGTCCACATCAGAATGGCTAAAGAAGTAAAATTAAAGTTTTGGAGTGGCCTAGTCAAAGTCCAGACTTAAACCCAATAGAGATGCTGTGGCAGGACCTGAAATGAGCAGTTCATGTCGAAAACCTACCAAATATTACTGAATTAAAGCAGTTCTTGCGAGGAAGTGTGGGTTAAAATTCTCCACAGCGATGTGAAAGACTGATATTGAATTATAGGAAGTGTTTGGTACAGTCATTGCAGCTAAATGTGGCGAACCAGTTATTAAGTGTAAGGGGCAATTACTTTTCACACAGTGCCAGTTGGTGTTGGTTAACTTTTTTCATTAAATAAGTGAAATTAAAAAATAAAACAAGTGTTATTTATTCACTCAGGTTCCCTTTATCTAATATTACATTTTCTCTAAAGACCTGAAAACATCCAGTATGACAAATATGCAATAATAGAGAAAATCAGGAAGGGGGCAAATACTTTTTCACGCCACTGTATACAATACTGAAAGACAGCAAAGTCACAGAGAAATAGAGAATACTAGATGGGCAACTGTGCAGAACCAGTGTGTTCTACCACAGAGGGATTCTGAATCCCTCTGACCGCGAGAGCAAAGCTCGAGAGGTCCATGGGAATCAGAACCCTGAGGTGGCAAAACACACTGGTTTTGCACAGAGTTGCTCATCCTGTATTTTTTAGTGTATAGTACTGTGTGAAAAATGTGTTTTGTGAGTTCTTTTGCTTTCAAAAATGAAACTGACTCATTAGAGATTCTAGAATGCTGTTCTACCACAGTAGGGTAGAACAGCATTCCATGACCTTAGAACTGTGGTAGAACAGCATTTTGAAAGGGATGGAATTCTGTACAGAACAACATTCCACTATACACTATAAAAAGATACTGAGTTGGTCACCCCGGAAGGAGCTTGACAAATATGTGGCCTGGTGGCTGATGCGGTTTTCATATTTCTTAGTTGTCTGCTTCGGCACTGGTTGTTCAACCCAGAGAACTATGTTTGTCCTGGTCCGTCTTGGTTGAACCCCAGAGTGGCTGATCACAGATGAGTGGGACCACCCTCTCTCTCTACATGGGGCATCAGCTCCCTCTTACTGATCTTTCTTTCCCACTTTCTGTTGGGGCAGCAAATAAGTGGACTCACAGGAGACCCCAGGCCTTCTCATTACTTTGCCATTTACTTTTTGTTCTTTTAATTTGCTGGAGAGGAGGATTCACAGAAGGAATCATAGAAATATAGAATTTGACGGCAGATAAGGACCGATTGGCCCACCTAGTCTGCCCATTTCCCTACCTAACGGATAAGCTGCAGATCCTAGTTAACCAACAGCCAACTTCCTCCTACCGCCCACTAGAATTGCCTTATGTCTGTCCCATGCATTCTTTAATTCCCCCACTGTTTTTGACTCTATGACCTCCTCAGGAAGGCTGTTCCATGCATCCACAACCCTCTGTGAGAAGAAATACTTCCTCACATTACCTTTGAGCTGTCCCCCCTCTATCTTCAGATTGTGCCCCCTTGTTCTTGCACATCTTTTTCTGAAAGTTGCTACCATCTTGGACTTTGTTGATTCCCTTGAGGTATTTGAAAGTTTCTATCATGTCCTTCCCTCTCTCTCCTTTCCTCGAGGCTATACATCTTTAAGCTCCTTTAGTCTTTCTTCATATGTCTTCTGGTGCAGACCCTGCACCATTTTGGTTGCTCTCCTTTGGACAGCCTCCACCCTCTCTATGACTTTGAGGAGATGGGGCTTCCAGAACTGTACACAGTGCTCCAGATGTGGTCTTACCAACTGTCTGTACAGAGGGTCAACAACTTCCTGTTTTCTACTGGTGATGCCTCTCCCTATGCATCCCAGTATCCCCCCAGCCATCCTTACTGCCTTCTCACATTGCTGGCCCAGCTTTAGGTGGTCTGATATGACTAACCCCAGGTCCTTTACCATTTTTGCTGTTGTCAGTATTGGAAGCCCTGTGACCTGGAATGCCAGACTTTTATGGCTCACTGGGTTCCTAGCAGTAGTTTTGCTCATCAAACTGGTCTCTGTCTTTGATTTGTTTTCCCCTCACCATCTTGTTGGTATGATTGACCTCCTCCAGGGGTAGCTGTGGCTTTTTATTTTCTCACTCACCGGTAGTAGCTTTACTGAAATAACTGATCTTGCTTCTAGAGGGCTCTTGCAGTAGGTAATTACATATAGGACATTTGTAAGCATAAGTGTCAGGATTTGAGTTCTACTGTACTTCTACTGAGATTCATAATGTATTTGCCATTATTCTAATTGTACCACTTGGGAGACACCTCTGTTTATACCATTGTATAATCATTAGTTAGACAATACTGCTATCTTTAGTTCTAGCGCAGAACAGCAGTTACCAATGCAATTATTTATGTAACCACAAGTGGCCTTCACAAGGTCCTTTGTTTAGTTATCTTGTCTTTCTGCTAGCTTCACAAGTGGCCTTCACAAGGTCCTTTGTTTAGTTATCTTGTCTTTCTGCTAGCTCAGCATGCTCTTCCCAGACTAGTAAGAAGTCAGGTTATTTGCCACTATCCAATGATGAGACTTTTATATATCTTTTAGTAGTTGCTATGGTTATTATCAGGGTATAAGATCCTTTGCATTGCACCTTTTCTCTGAGAAGAAGAAACTTGTTGCTGCCTATAGGTAAGAAAGATTGGAGGTGTTCTCCCAGTGTTTATCACTGTGATCTGTTTAAGCCTGCTTTATATACCAGAAATAAATCACTTTTATGTGCTGGACATCACTTGTCTGTCATTTCTTTACTTTTGTGCAGTTCCAACAAGAATCTGAGAAAGGTAATTTTATTACCCAGTTAGAGCCTCTAAGGCACTACAAGGAGGTCTGCAACTTGCATGACATCAGTACTGCAATCCAGTTAGAAGAAAAATTGCTCACTGTAGTAATGATATTTCTTCTAATGGGTCCAATAGTGAATCTTACAATCCTGTCCATACCTCCCTATCTAGAACCAAAGTAAAAAAAAAAGTTTATGTTTTTCACACATTTCAAATAGAAATGGTTAAACAGCATGTTAAAAATGTGTATTGTACAATGTTTAAGTCTACTATCATTTTATAAGTAGTGGCAGGGTGCCTAGGTAGGTTATCACTGCTGCATTTGCTCTTTAGCTCAAATCTGACTAATAGAGGGAGCATTCTTCACAGCACAGTTTAAACTGGATTCTATTCTAGCTCTAAGTTCTAAAATCTCTAGGGCAACATCTCAAGCTGGAGATCATGCAACTTGTGTAAGACTCACTATTGGACTGCTTAAAACAAAAATCATTGCTATGATGAGTACTTTTTCTTTTTGAGCTGACTGGAATACCAAGTCATCAGCACACATGGTACTGGGTGGAATGGCAGTAGGTATGTGCTCAGTGGAGATCATTAATGAACAGCAAGAACAGGATGGTGGTGGAGGTCATGTGATGCCACTGAGCTAAGCAGCAGCACAGTTAAGCAGCTCTGTCCTTTCCCCAGTTTAAAATCATTATTTTTCCTGTCTCAGCACAAATTCCTCCTTTGCTACTGATTTTGTGGTATAAGGATGGCTACTCAACCAGATTTGGAGAAATCGAGTACCTTAGCCAAAATAAATACAAACGTTCCACTTATCCACCGGCAGATGATGGACTGGGGCTCAGCCCAGATACACAGTTCAAGCAGGAATCTGATTCTAGTCTACTGGCTCAGGAGCTCAGGGAAATTAAAACATTTATGTGTGACATAAGAAATGACCTAAACTACATCACTGGCAACTTACCACAGTTCGACTGTCCATGGAGGCATTGGGGCACTGTGTAGAACATGTGGAAACTAGAATAAGTCAAGTGGAAGATTAGGCAAACCCTGCAGAGAGATGCCTGGAACTGGCTGGGAGAGAGATCTGGGCATTGTGGGATAAGAGCGATGATTTGGAGTTTCATAGCCACAGAAGCAACATTTGACTATTTAGACTCCCAGAACAATCCAATGGTCCCAATGTGATAGCCTATCTGCGATCTCAGCTATTGATCTGGCTCCAGCGGAATCCAGGATCCACAGGAGAAATCGAACATGCTCACAGGGTCACCACCGGCCCCTCCCAAGACTGTGCCTCACATCCTCATCCGATTGTGTTTAAATTACTCAGGTATCCTGACTGCAAATGGATTTTGAAGGATGCCCGAACCTTAAAAGATATCCGCATTAATGGGGCATGATGGTTCTGACAAGATTTTCTTAAGCAGGTTATTGAACAGCACAAGGCATTTGATAAAGCCCGATATCTGGTCAAGGCATGGGGATTGAAGAGTTTTTTGATTCCACCCACTACTTTGAAGATCATGGACTGTAATGGAGTGGAGTTTTTCTCCTCATCATAAGGCAATGCAATTTCTACATAATCATGGTGGAGGGAGACTAGATCGATCTGAAAGGAGCCACAGAATGTGTGGCATCCCCTCCACCACCAGCCACAGCAAGTAAAGGATAAGCCAGTCTGTCATCAGTGATGGATGGAGCAATGCCTAAGGGAGCAGATACAAACGAGATCTCACCTCATCAGAACCCCAACAAGTTGAAGACACTATGGATTGAATCGGAAGCAGTGGACAGGACATATTCTTTTTCTGAAATATGGAGCAGCTCCTTCCAGGTATTTGGAGTTGAGCAGATGGCGATTTTACCTGGCAATATTTTGGGGGTTATGTTACTGTTGAGTGACTGGGCTTTATTCCCAGCCTGAGTTGTTTTGGGGGCATGGAACTTTAGGGCTACTGACTTGGGTATCTTGAGGGATGATGTTGCTTTGGATAGGGGAGGTGGATTAGTCTGCTTTAACGATAAGGGGGTTGGAGAATATTGGGAGATTAAATTCTGGGAGGGGGTGGAAAATCAGGGCATAGTAACAATGCAGGTGGTCAGGGCTGATATATCTGGTAGCCTCAGCCTTCACCCTTCCACTCCTCCCTTATTTTTCAGTTTTGCTCCTTTCCTATCTTTTAGTTTTGAGTTTCTGCTAGGGAGGGTGATTAGAGTCTTGGAACATGTGGGTTGTATTTTTATTGAAAGCATGGGATCGCTTGATTTAATGGGCCAATTTTTCCCTGAGAAATCTTCGGTATGTCACAAATAGCCCTGCCTTTGTGGGAATGAGAACTAGTACAGCTGCCCAAATGTTATTGGGGGGAAGAAATACCCTCACTCCTGGGGAGTTTGTGAGAGTTAATATAGATTGGCCTAGCATCTGGGCTTTGCCCTGATTTGAGCTGTTTGGGGACTTGTGTCTTTTCAGTTGTTTGTTTGGGTACAGTGGGGACTGATGCTAATTTCAGCTGGGGTGTGGATTAACCCACTTTGAAGATAAGGGGGTAGGAGAACACCAGGAGTTTGGACTTGGGGGAGGTGCCTAGGGATGATAGAGGAGCATGTGGGAAAGGATGGAATAGCTTGCAGCCCAGGCCTCTCATTCCTCCTTTATTTTGACTATATGTTTTGGTTGGGAAGAGGGCTGGAAGCTTGGAATGCAAGGTTGATATCTTCATTGAGGGCATGGGATTGTTTGGTAACAATTGGGTTGGCTTCTCAATGGAAGTATACAGTGCTCCATTGCTGGCCCAGCACATGGGAATCAGCATAATCCTGCTAGGTCTATTGGATGCATATAAAATTTGTAGTAGGGAGAGGAGGCAACCTCATGAAAACATTGTAGGATACTATGAATAGTTTTATTTCACCTAATTTATTGTAAAGGATGGGCATGGGGGCCTCAACTCTTTTCTTTCAGGGGGTCATCCCATATTATGCCTGTAGGCTGAGAAAGACCTCAGAGTAGTAGCAAGTAGCTGGCTAAATATGATGGGAGGGGGTTGGGAAAGATGGTATTAAAATAGATGTGGGAAGGTGGCTTTTTATTACAGTCTCGACCTTGGTTATTTATGTGGTGATGGTTGCCTCAATGCTTCGAACCCATATAGAGCAGAGTAGATGGGTGTTTCGTATGGATCACACTGGGCTGGGAATTATGCATACTGGATGAGAAAGGGAAGTCATGTGTGCTGTGCTGGCACTGGGTGGTTTTCTGGAATGTTCCGGACTAGCTGGTTGGAATGTAAAAAGATAGGTACACTGCCTCCTTATTGTTTGGGTATGGCGGAGGAAGGAGAGGGAAGCTGATGAAGTGTTATTGGTTAGCTAGGGGGGACGGAATGCATGACCTAGGAAGTATCTGAGTGGATATATAGATATGCTGTTAATATGTACATCTATCTGCTTTTTTGTACATAGTTCATGGGGAGTTTGGGGGGTTTGTTACTGTTGTAGTTGTGGTTATGAGGTTATGACATTTCTTTTTTTGCTGTTGTCAGTCTGCTATTGTGGAGCAATGGCTTTGTAGCTCTGCTACTACTGGAGACAAGGGAGCTGAGCGGGGGCTTTGTTGGAGAGGAAACTGGGATTTGGGGTCCGCTTAAGGTTATATCCTGGAATGTGCGGGGCATGAATGAGTCTATTAAAAAGAAGCGAGTTTTGACCCATCTTAAGAAGTTGGGGGGTCATATCATGCTGTTGCAAGAGACACATTTATTTGCAAAAGAAATAGACTGCCTACAACCTAGTTGGAAGGGGCAGTTATATGCAGCATCTTATACCTCTAAAAAGCGGGTGGTATTAATCTTCATAGTAAAAGGTTTTAACTGGGTGACAAACAGGTGGTAAAAGGCCCTCAAGGTCATTGGATCATCATCATAATGGGTACTTTGGATGGTAGTCCATATAACCTAGCTTCTGTTTATGCCTCTAATTAGGGTGGAGCCCCTTTCTTTCATAAGTTCTCACAGGTTCTTCAGGAGAAGGCAGAGGGAGAGCTACAGTAGTTGTGGGAAGGGATATGAATAAAGTTCTGGATCCAGTTTAGATCGTGAGGAAACACCAACCAGGCTGACCATGCTGGGTTCCAGAGCCTTGACTCAGTTGTGGGAAGATCAGGTTCTTTATGATATTTGGCACATACACAATCCAAGAGTCTGGGACTAAATGTATTATTCTACGGTTCACCAGATGTATAGTCGGACTGATTTAATTTTGGTTTCTCAGGGTCTAATAAAGCACTCCTTGCATGTCACCATATAGCCCATTCTTATCTTTGATCATTCCCCAGTGACCTGGATGTTTTCTGGGTAGCAGGGACAGGACACAAATCCTCGATGGTGGTGTAATGTCAGTTTTCTATCAGATCACTCCTTTCAAGAGTAGTTGAGGAAGGAGGTCCTGGAGTATTTGGAGTTGAACAGTATGGGACACTGTAGCCCCTCAGTGAGTTTGGGAGGGCCTTAAGGCTTATATGTGGGGCAGAATTATTGTATTCTGTGGCACACAAGACAGAGTGTCAGGCATGAATTTGCACCGATAACCCAGCTTGAGGCCTTGTAGAAGCAGCAAAAAGTGGAATCCTCAGATCCTTCACTGTTGAGGCAGATCTGAGACTTGCATGTTCAACTCAATTTGCCGAATACACAGCAGGCAGAGTTGAGCCTTTACAGGACTAGACAGGCCTTTTGGGAAGGGGGTGAGAAGGTGGGTCGTTTGTTGGCCTACAGGCTTAAGAAGCTGAAGTGTAATAAGTAGAGCTCCAGATAAGGGGAGTGCCGAACTATTTTACTCACCTCATTTTAGGAAATACTCTTCAGGAATTTTTTTTTTAATGAATACCAGTACTCACCCAGCATTTGTAAATACTCCACATGCCAAAGAATAGTGTTTCATAACATAAATAACAGTTATGTAAGCACTTACTGTAACAGTAGATCTTCGAGAGGTTCTGCAGTAGGTCATCACAAATAGGACTGGCCCCTGGCATCAGGACTGCATGACAAACTTCTAGCTAGCAATCTATAGCGGGGGACTGCCCCCAGCATCACATGATGGGACATCGGCGTGACTGTATATAGGGGGCAGTCCCCATGCCCACCCTCTAGTTCTCCCACTGGAAGACCCCGGAAGGAGGAAAATGGGACAAAGGAGTACAACTCCTGGAGCCTGGAGCATCTGAAAACAAAGCCCTGTGAAAGGAAAGGAGAGGGAAAAGCAGGAGCTGGGGGAGGGTGGGTGAGAAAATGAGGACCTACTGCAGACACTCTCTCGAAGACCTACTGTTACAGTAGTTCTTAGTAACAGTTATATCTTACATCGAGAGGGTTCCTGCAGTAGGTTCTCACAAATAAGGCTGAATACCAAGCAGTCAAGAAAAAGAAGTCAGAGACTAAGTTTCGGAGGAGGAAAATCTGCCAACTAGAAAGCCACTTATGACAGAAGGCTTTGCAGGACAGCGAAGGCAAAACCAGCCCTATGCCTAGAGGCAATGTCCAGACTGTAATGCTTGGTGAAAGTATGGATGGAAGACCAAGTGGCCGCAGCATAAATATCAGCCATGGACACATTCAGCAGGAAGACCATCAAAGCAGCCATACCACGGGTTGAGTGGCCCTTCACTTCCCTCGGAAGGGGCTTCTCTTACTTCTGGTAGGTGTACGGGATGTAATTAGCCAACCATTTAGACAAGCCCTATTTGGAAACAGCTGTACCCTGGAGTCTGGTTGCAAAAGCCACAAACAACTGGTCAGATTTGCACACCTCCTTGATCCTAGAGATATAGTATGTCAAAATCCTGTGCACATCCAACGTGTGCAAGAGGTATTCCCCCCTGTTGGAATACTCTGGGTAATAAACCAGCAACTGAACATCTTGGTTCAAAGTAAATTCCAAGACTACTTTTGGAGGAAAGAAAGGGTTAGTTCGCAGAGCCAGCCGGTCTCTGTGGAAAATCAAATATGGCTCCTTATGGATGAGGGCCCGAAGCTCTGAAATCCTTTGAGCTAAGGTGATAGCAAATAAAACAGCGCTTTCCAAGACAAATAGTACATGTCGCAATTTGCTGCTAGCTCAAAAGGGGGCCAAAGTAAGTTTCTCTAAAATACAATTTAAATCCCAGGGGGGAGCTGGATTATGTACCGGAGGCTTAAGGTGGAGGATCCCCTTAAGAAAGCTTTTGGAGACCTCCAACTGAGCAAGGGCTTTGCACCTCACCAGAAGTTGGTAGGTGGAAACCAGAGAAAGGTGGAACCCCAGAGATGAATAACTGAGGCCCGAATCGGAAAGGTGCAAGAGGTACTCAAGGACCTGGGGGGACGAGCAGGTGAATGGGTCTAGGCTCTTGGCCGTGGCCCAGATAGAGAATCTCTTCCATTTCATAGCATACGTGGATCTAGTTGAGGGTTTCCTCATCTCCACTAGAACCTGGGCGACTCAAGCAGAGACACCAAAATGTGAGACTGCTATGTCCAAAGGTGCCATGCATGCAGGTGAAGAGACTTGAGGCTTGGATGCACCAGACTGCCCTGCTCCTGAGACAGAAGGTCATGAGAGAGAGGAAGTGGTACCAGGTGTTCCAATGTCAGCTGCTGTAGCAGAGGGAACCAAATCTCCTGAGGCCAAAGAGGGACTATGAAAATCATGTAAGCCCCCTCTGCCTGAAGCTTCAGCAGAACCTTCTGAAGGACTGCAAAATGAGGGAAAGGATACAGAAATCTCCCTGTCCAGGATAGAGACAGTGCATCTCTCCAAAAAAAAACATGCCTGGGAAAGAGCAAACAAAAGCTGGGTAGTTTTGCATTGGATGGGAAGGTGAAGAGGTCTATCTCCAGCCGACCCCACTGATCAACTAGATTTTCCACTACATCCTGCCTTAGCTCCCACTCGTGAGCCTGCGCAACAGTGCAGCTGAGACTGTCCTCGCCAGGACATTTTCAACTCCTGGACCATGGACTGCTATCAGAGACAGGCTATGCTGGACTGCCCAGTACCATATCTGCATCACTTCCCTGCAAAGGGGGATATGAACGGGTACCTCCCTGTTTGTTGATGTACCAAACCGTGGCCGTGTTGTCGGTCTGTATTAGGAGTGTTCCTGGAAGTAAGAGGGACTGGAAGGTTTGGAGAGCATAGAGCATCACTCTCATCTCCAGAATATTTATATGCAGATGCTCCTCTTGTGGAGACCATGTCCCCTGAGTTTGATGGTCTCCCAGGTGGGCACCCCAACCTTGACCCAAGACATCCATCGTGAGGGTCATGGAAGGGAACAGGGGATGAAAGGGAATCCCCAGGGACAGGTTAGATGGGTCTTGCCACCAGGGGAGGTCCTTCTTCAAGCTGGTGGAGACTAAGACCCTGTGGTCCATGTCATCCACTCATTGGTCCCATTGGATCTTGAGGGTCCACTGGGTCACCCTCTGTGCAATCTGACCAGAGGGACTGTGGGGATGGCTGCCGTCATGAGACTCAACAGTTGGAGGATGGATCACACTGTGGTCCAGTAGGAGCTGGACACCAATGCTGCCTGTTAGATCAGAGTCTCTGCCCTGTCTATAGGTAGAAAGGCTCTGCCCTGGACCATATCCAGCACCAATCCAATGAATTGGAGGCGCTGGGAGTGATAGTTGAGACTTGGGATCATTCACAGGGATGCCAAGTCTGGAAAAGAGATCCAGGGTGAAGGAAAGAGAATCCATAATACTGCCCTGAGACAGAGCTGACAACAGCCAGTCATCCAGGTAAGGGAACACATAAATCCCCTTGCATCGTAATGCCGCAGCTACCACTGCCAGGCACTTGGTAAACACCCGAGGAGCTGAGGAGAGGCCAAAAGGGAGGGCCTTGAACTAATAGTGGTTCTCCCGAAAGGAGAACCTCAGGAAACGGCGGTGGGCTTGAAGAATAGGGATGTGCAGGTAAGCGTCCTGCATGTCCAGTGAGCACAGCCTTTGGTTCTGTTGGAGCAGGGGTAGAAGTCCCTGGAGGGCCAGCATGCAAAACCTCTTATATTCCGCGAACAGGTTGAGCAGGCTGACACCTAGAATGGGTCTCAGATCTCCCATCTTTTTGGGCACTAGGAAGAAGTGGGAGTAATATCCCCTTCCTATTTGCCTTGGAGGAACCAGCTCTATGGCTGACTTGTCCATTAGAGCTTGGATTTCCTGCTGAATAAGGCCTTGGTGGCCTGACAGGTAGTATAACCTTCCCAACGGATTGTCTGGGGGTCTGTCCAGAAACTCGATTGCCCTCTTGCGATGAGCTGGAGTACCCAAGTGTCTGCAGTTATCACCTTCCACCCACAGATTCCTCTGGAAAAACAGGAGGAGGTGGAGGGGGTCCGCTTGAGTCAGAACATGAAGGGGAGGGCCATTTTGCTGCCTCTGGCAGCCTATTGGGCTTTCGCCTGGGGATTCTGGGCACCGGAACCAGTGGCACGATGCTTACCCTGTCATCTGCCCTGGTTCTGCCTATTCTACCTCTTCTAGGGGCAACGAATGGACTGCTTGGGTTTTTGGCCGGAGTGGTACAAGGAGTGGACATCCTTAAGTGAGCTGCCACTCTCCTGAAGCTCTGTTATGATGTCCTTAGAATCATCTCCAAAGGATGGAACCCTGAGAGGGCATCCAGAAGAGTGCTTGGACATCTTGGCGCCAGTCTGGCAAGCCGGAGCCAAGCCAGGCACCTCAAACAAATGCCCACAGCAATGCAATGAGCCATCGAATCAATGGAATCATTGGTGACCTGCAGAGCATGGTGGCAAGAAAACTTATTGAGTCTTACTTTTTCCAGAAGCTTGTTACTGAAGTATTCATCCGGAATAGCCTGTAGGTCCTTTTCCAAGTCGGATAAAGCTGACTTCTGGAAGGATACCAAGTGGGCCACATAATTTAAAGACCTAATAGCACAGGTAGAGGAAGCATATACCTTGCAACCATACTTGTCCATCTGTTTGGACTCTTTATCTGGTGGGAAGCACCAGGTGCTTTGGCTGAGTCGATCTGTCATGGGTCGCAGTATTACGATGCAGTCAACCTTAGGTTGACTAGTCAAATGGCATGCCCCTTCTGGGGTTGATAAGTCCTGTCAGCTTTCTTGGAAACCACAGGTATGGATGACAGTTGTTGCCATATAGTTGATGCCAAGTCTCATGCGCCCCATCCAAGGTGGGATGGGAGGGGTCCCATTAGTGAGGTTGAGATGTTCTGCAAGCCTCTTCCATTTGGGGTCAATCTCCTGTGACACCCAACCACAGGCTTGCTGGATGGACCTGAGGAGCTCCGCAAAGGATGGGTCCTCTGGTGGAGACTTGGGAGCCTCTTTTGGTTGTGGCTCAATGGGGGAATGAGGCTCCGAATGACCCACAGAGTCGGAGTCTGAATCAGAAGACTCTGGTCTGCTGGGTAGGGAGATGATGTCTGGTACCACCTCCATGGCCTTAGCGCCAGTGAAAACCCCATTGGGCATCTGCCCAAGTCACTGTCTGGTAACCAGTGATCGATACGGGGATGGGCCCTTGTCACTGCCCTGTGGGTTGGGGTGGCAGCCATGACCAGATGGTGTCGTCCCAGCTCCCACAGGAGTTGGGACTTAGCATCCTTCCACCAGGCTGGAATAGTTCCTTGCTGTTCCGTCTGAGGAGGAGGAGGAGGCAGTGGAGGTGGTGTGGGCTGGTAGTCTGGGTACCCGTGGTAGAGTAGGGGAGTAGCCAGAGTCTGATACCAGTAGAGGTAAGGATTGTACTCCTGGTACATGTGGCCCAGCGTCGGGTACCCTGGCGCAGCACTCAGCGACAGGTAGCCCAGCAACAGCCCTCCAGGTGTCGGGTAGTATGGAACTGTGGTGACGGGTAGCCATGGTAGTTGCAGAGGGGCTGAAGGCCCTGAAGGCGGGGGAGCCAAGGGACCACTGGGAGCATGCGGGTCCATCGGCCAACCTGGGGTCTCTATAGGGATCCCCGATGGGCCAGGAGGGGGCTCCAGCATTTTAATGTAAAATCCAGAGTCCATCCCTAAATCAGTGGGGATTTGGGCCAGAGACTAGCCCGGCATCGGAGGCCAAAAGACGCCCAATGTCTGATCCAAGCAGATTGAGGGGGGTAAGGGAACCGATACCCCCGCCGTCAGGTCTGCTAAAGTAGCAGAGATCTCAGTAGTAAGGCCCGATGCAGGAGAGGTCTCCTTGACAGCAGAACTTGAGTCCCGGGGGATCGGGGAAAATGAGAGGTCAGGCCGGGTCAGTGAAGCCAGGAAGGGAGAACCCTTGAGGGATGCAAGGGAACCTGGAAGCTGTCTGTGAATGATGTTGGGAAACAAAGTGTCCAACGGGAGAGCCTCAGCCGGGCAGTTGTTGGACAAGCAGGCGACTAACTGATCAGCTTCGACCAGGCAGGCTTCAGAGGAGCCGACATCCAGCTTATCAGTCGTGGTCAAGAGGACAACAGATGAGGAGCTGGAGTCTGGCTTGTCGACCGAGGCCACGCACCCGGTAGCAGAGCTGGAGGGAGGCTTATCAGCCGAGCTGTTAACAGGTTAAAAAAAAAAACCTCCAGAGAGGAATCCCCTTACTGCCCACTGACCGAGGCAGGAGGGGAAGAAGGTGTCCAATCCGTGGGAGCAGATGGAGACCTAGGAGGAGGAGTACTCACCGATGTGGAGCCCCAGCTGAAGTGGCATCAGCTGTCTGGTGATGCTGCATAGAGGGAGACTGTTCCTATTCCCAGCACTTCTCCTTTTCCTTTTTCTTTTTCTCTGGGGTGGGTGAAGAGAACATTCCCACAGCTCCTGAAGCTCCTTTTCCATTGATGCAAGGAGTTATTTTAGGAGATGGGCAGTAAGGGCCTTCTGGCACCGGGAGCATGCCCTGGTTGAAAGACTGGCAGATTTCACAATCAGCCACCTGGTGTTTGGGGTCCAGGCAGATGACACAGCAGGAGTGATCATCTCCATGTGGGATCTGAACACCGCACTGTGAGCACTTCTTTTAATTTTGCATGAAGACAGCCATCCCATTGGTGCTGAGGGTTGAGGCACTGGACACAACACCTCACGCCACACTGGTGGATCGAGCATTCAATGACTGCTCTCCTTCCTCTGAGGAGGCTGGAGCACTGCAGCACACTGTAGTGGTGACTGGTGGAGGCCAGTAGCACTACAGCAGTGAGCAGTAGAGCAGGTGGAGAGTGCGGAGGGGTGTCAGCATGCATGTGCTTGCACGCCATTGTGTGTCCAGCTCTGGGGCAAGGAAAAACAGGTGGAAAATGGTGGGGCACGGTCCGTGGCTAATGCACACACCTGGTGCCCCCAGTACCTGACAGGATCCTGCATTCAGAGCGATGTGAGCAATTAATGTCCGGCTCTGGGGATGCCAGACCTGGCCCAGGGATGCGGGTGTTGACGGTCGGGGATTGTGGAAATCCACCCATGGGGAGAAAACAGAGATGTGATAAAAAAATTTATGAAAGACATGCAACAAAATTTTAAGAATATGGACAGAAAAAACATAGAAATACATAGGAAAAATGGTGGTCAACTGAAGACAAGTTCATTGCGAGGTCCGACGAATTCAGGTCGACGGCAGGAAAGAACTGGAGGTCGGGCGTGGGGACTGCCCTCTATATACAGTCACGCCGATGTCCCGTCCCCCGCTATAGATTGCTAGCTAAAAGTTTGCCGCGTGGTCCTGACGCCAGGGGGCGCTGTTCTATTTGTGAAGACCTACTGCAGGAACCCTCTTAAAGTAAGATCTGGTGATTCAAAAGGAGCATTTTTTTTTCCAGATTTACAGCACTCATACCCATCCCAATTTTGTTTTACTCACTATATTTTAAAACTGGTAAATAAATTACTCCTACTAGAAAAAAACAACATTGTTCTAAAAATGTACTCCTCACTCCACTCCGTCCAAACATTTGTACGTATCTGAATTTGGTTTTACTCACCTCACTTTCAAAATGAGGAGTACGGTACTCATCCCAAAAAATCTTATCTGAAGCCCTGGTAATAAGGTAATTCCAGGGATGAGGAAGGGCAATGATATGATCTTAGACCCCAAAGGGATTAATAGGGCATTCTGTGATTACTGTTGTCAACTGTACTGCACTAAAAGAGGATTAGGTGGGGAGCAGAAGAACATACAGGTTTTCTTAGACTCTCTGTCACTTCCCCATCTTTCAGATGAGCATTGGCAGATGCTGAAAGTCCCTGTTACCTCTACAGAGGTGAAAAAAGCTATTGAACAGTTATGGGGAGGGGGGATGAGCCTTGGTCCGGATGGATTCCCAATTGAATTTTACAGGGTAGTGGGGGATGAGATCTGCCCATTGCTAACAGATGTCATTGAGGCTGCATGGCAGCATGGGGAACTCCCTCCGATGATGTGTGACGCTGTCATTTCTGCTCTTCCTAAGAAGGATAAGGACCCCTATCTATGTTCTAATTATTGCCCAGTGTCTCTGCTTAATGTTGATTATAAGCTGATGGTGAGAGTGTTAGCCAATCAGATGGCACCAGTTTTGTCCACCCTTATTCAACCTGGACCAAGTGGGGTTTGTGGGTGGAAGAGATAGGGAGGATCACATCCGCCGGTTGGCTGACCTTTTCTGTGTTCCTTCGCCATCTTCTGTAGCATCGGCAGTGGTTGTGTTGGACACAGAAAAGGTCTTTGATTTGGTCGAGTGGCCTTACCTTTGCGTCACTTTGGAGAAATTTGTATTTGTGCCCCATTTTATTCGGTGGATTCAAATTATTTACTCTTCTTCTCAGGCATCAGTAGTGACTAACGGTAAACTATCCCCACCTTTTTTGATGGGAAGGGGCACCCATCAGGATTGTCCTCTTTCCCTGGCCCTTTTTGTTTGCCATAGAGCCCTTAGCCCAGAAAATTAGGGACTCTTTGGACATTAAGGGTATACAAGTGGGTTCCCATACTTACAAGGTGATGTTATTCAAAGATGATATTCTGCTGACCTTAAGAAATATTGAGACCTCCCTCCCTAAGTTGGTTCATTCACTTGTCTATTTTTCTTCTTTGTCAGGACTCCAGAATAACTGGAGTAAAAATAACTTATCCCACTCCCCTCCCAGGATGGGATTCCACGTAGCCCCCTCCCTGATTTTCACTGGGCCTCAGGCCCTATAAAGTATCTTGTGATATATATCTCCCCTCATTTAGCTGAATGTCCCTCCTTGAATCTCAGCCCAATTCTGGAGAAATTATAGAGTGATGTGGGGCACTGGTGGTATCTACACCTCTCATTGTGCAGTAAAATCCAGGCAATCTGAATGATCTTCTTACCTAAAGTCTTAAATGTCTTATGATATCTACCTCTGAAGATCATGGATGGCTGGTGGAGGCAGTTTCAAAGGGTGCTCTATCCTTCTATTGGAAGGGAATGAACACCCATCTTTTTAGGAACAGGTTAATGGCACCTTATCAAAAAGGAGGCTTTGTTGCATCTTAGCTCCAAGGGTATTACATTGCAGTGGGCCTCCGACACATCTGTTTCTGGTTTCACTGAGAACACTGGGAGGACAAGATCTGTTGGTTGGTTCTAGAAAGAGAATGGGGATCACAGCATCCCCCTGAGTGTGTGTTGTGGGACACTAAGAATTCTGTGAGTTTACTGCCCACTCAGGAGTATGCAATCCACATGTGGAAACTTGCTCAGAACCATTTGGGCTCAGAGTGGTCTGTACCCCTTTCTTTAAGGCCCATCTGGAACAATCCTTGATTAATTATGGGGGGTTCAGCCTTCTACTGGAAAATATGGGCCAAGGGTGGAATGCGGCGGATGGGCGATTTATTTTCTTTGGGTTCAGGTCATTTCAAGTCTTTTCAGGATCTCCAGCAACAGTTCTCTCTCTCCCTTGAACACATCACTGGAGATACCTTCATATTAGGCATTTGATATTTTCCATGATAATAGGCAGCTTTTCTGTGCCTACTTTTGGGTTGTGGGGGAAGGTTTTTGGGATACATAAATTTTATAAGGGGTCTGTTGTTCCCCCCAAACTTGGGTCAATTTACATTATGCTGAGGGATTTTGTGACGCCAGATAAGAGCAAAATATAATTTAGATGGGACCGTATGCTAGGTTATTCGCTTGGGGAGAATGAGTGGGGAACAATTTGGTCTAATGCATTTGGTATTTGTAAAGATGCAGTGGGTCAACTTATGCAGTTAGAATCCTTATTATTCTGGTATCACACCCCGGCTTCTCTATATCAGATGAGGTTGGTGCCACATCCCCGATGTTGGTGCTGTGATGGGGATAAAGGCACATTATTGTTTACATTATGGGAGTGTCCCAAAATAGTGTCCTGGGGAGAACAGTAATGCATAATATAGCATGAGTTTTGGGCATTACTGTACCTGCTGATGCTTTATTGCTAGTTCTGGGGAATAATGGGAAACTGGGATGGATTCATGTATGTCAGCATGCTTGGTTAATGACCGCTATCACAAAAGCAAAATTCCTCTTGTTGTGTTAATGGAGATTGACAGACATACTAGAAGTCAATGAGTGGATTGCATGTATGCTTACTGTGGTGGGTTTTGAGAGGATGTCATATATTGCACAAGATAAATACGATAACCTTGCTTGGATCTGGAAGCCATTCTTGGATTTTTTGGGAATACCTATACCAGATGGACAAGTTTGGTTGCCCCCCTCCCCACGGGTTCAAGGTAATGGCATCATGGTCCCTGTAAGTTATCAGTTGAGCCTTTTAATGGATGGCTCCGGGAGGGCAAACTGGTCTCCGTGACTTGGAGGGCCCCCCCATCTCATAGGGTCTTTGTCCCTTTTCACGCATGGTGGTGTTCCCTTCTCAATATGGGGGTCTTGGCTGCACCTCTTTTTTTTTTTGTTTAGATTTTTGAGGTTTAGTCTTGCTACCCTGACTCAGCTGTGGAGGCCGCCATGTAGTGGTTGGGTGTCAGAACCATATGCTTCTACAGGTAGTTGTTGCCAGAGAATAGTTTAGCAGACTGATTCTAGTCAATGTTAGTAAGCATTTTTTTTTCTTTTTATTGTATCTGTTACTCAGACTTGATGTTAGTGATCTTATTCTCATTGGTACTCTAGACTGTATTTCCATGGAGTAGTACATACTCCTTCCAGGATCATTATTTGTAGTTGGGCAATCTATTATGTGTGTTATATTTGTTCTAAAAATTAATCAATTATTAATAAAAAAAAGAATAGAGTGGTGCCAAAGATAGATCCCTGTGGACACCAAGCTGAACTGGCCTCAGTTCTGACAATGCCTTTTTGAACTTGACCAATTTTTGTCTATCCTTGATTGTTGGCCAACCAAAACACTGCATGGGACAATAAACCGAGGGCTTGCAGCTTGAACAGAGAAGCAGAGACGTTTATGATCAACCAGGTGGAAGGTTTTTGATAGATTTACAAAGGCTGCCCTGGTTAGATTGCCTTGATCCACGGCAGCACTAATCTCTGAAGTTACATTGGTAAAGGCTGTTGTCATGCTATGCTCCTTCTGGATGTCATGCTACTCAGGCAGAAGTAAGGTATTAGAATGGAAGTGGTCAGACAATTGGGGTGCCACTACATTCTCTAGCAGTTTACTAAGGGCTCATAGGATCATGATAGGACGATGGTTCTCAATACATTTTGGGTCCCCATGCTTAAAGACTGGGGCAATATGGGCTATTGTCCAAGCTTTAGCAGCAGTGCCAGTGAGAAAGGACAAATAAAAAATATGGGAGATGGGCAGGGCAAGGAATGAAGTACCCAGCTGGATAGATTTTTGAATATACTTTCTGTATTCAGCTACATAGTGAATACAGTATAAGTAAATACAAATTTGATGCAAAACATAGCTTTTTCATACAGGTCACATCCATCAAGAGAGACAGCTTTGATTTACAACACTTCCCTTTTACATTGTTCTAAATATTAGTATTCTATCTAAACCTAACAGCTGAGAAATATGGAATATGGCAAACAGTTGTGATAGTCTCTCCTCTAGTTTGTACACCTTTGTTACCAAAAGGAAGAAGAGGAAGAGCCCTCCTCTGGGCTAGGACACCATGCCTTGCACATCACTCAACTATTGCTTAAACAGAGGAACCCCGGCCCCCCCAAGTTCGGTATTATTGTGACACTTCACAAATGGTCAAAGAAGTATGTTTAATTGAGTGCTACATACTCCTAGGAGTCTCTGTCTTGGGTTATATGGAGAAAACCATGCATTATCAGTACCTGTGCCTTCTACAGAATACTAAAACCTTCCAGGAGAACACTTCAGTCATCCTGTAGCACCCTACTTGAGATACCAATAAGAAGGTCTTGTGTAGGCAAAACATCCTTTGCTTTCTTACCACCTTCTCCATGGAATGCCCATCTGGCAATGCTCCAAGACTGTTCCTCCATTGGTGGCTTTAAAAACTGGCTCAAGACCTTTTTCTTTGAGAACATAAGAACATTACGGCAGATGGGGACCGTGTGATCCATCTAGTCTGCCCATTATTTGACCTACCCCCCCCCCAGGTATATTCCCTTATTTCAATATTCCGCTATGTCTGTCCCAAGATATTCTGAACTCCTTAATTGTCTTGGCATCCACAACCTCCTGCTGCAGTTTGTTCCATGGCTCCACCACTCTTTCAGTGAAGAAAAACTTCCTAATGTTGCTCTGAAATTTCCCTCCTGTTGGACCTCTGTTGTGGCCTCTAGTATGTGCTTCCTTATTTTCTTGGAAGAGATTCTGATTCTGCACTGAGTTGATACCCTTTAGGTATTTAAAGGATTCTGTCATGTCTCCTCAGTTTCTCCTCTGTTCCAGGGAGTGCATGTTTAATTTTTTATGTTGGCTGGTGCTTGTACGCCAGCCAACATATTACATTAGTAGCAGATTTGGAGGCAAGGTCACTGTTGGGAAAATGCAGGGCACACATCAGTAGGTGCGTCCCTCATTCTCCAATAAGCCTGCATGCCGGTGCCACACCAGAAATACATAATGTGGAGAGCACATCTAAGGAAAGGTCCACTGCAATGCAAGCAAAGCTCATCATACACAGCAGCACCTCCCAACGTGACTTCCCTGGTGAAAAATTACATTAAACATGTCAGCACACTGCCTGCCATAATGCCTACTTCAGGGGTGCCCAATCCCCCTGTCGGCATGCCCTGACCCAATGTATGTGTGCCAAGAGCCCACTCCCCATCGGCATAATGCACCCTCCATTTGTTATGTGCGAGGGGTGCCCAATCCCCTGCTCTTGCCCCTGCTTTCATTGTGTGCCAACGGGTGCCCAATCCCTATCAGCTACAGCATCCCCCAAAAACATTTAGGTAGCATGCTGGGAGCCCACCCCAGCATGCCAAATCCCTGAGAAAGAAAACAGTCCCACAATGTGTTTTTTAACCCTGTGAAAGAAGAAAACGGTCCTTGTGGTCTCCCTGCCCCCTCCCACAACCCCCATGCCCATCCTCTGCGCACCCTGCATCCCCACACCCCTCACCCCATACTTGCCTCTGGAGTCTGGCGCAACGATCTTCGGTGGACCAGGAACACATCTGCACTCTTTAAAGCTGACCACGAACTGAAGAAATGCTGGTAAACTGTATAATGGCATAAATAGGGTTTTTTTCAACTTTGGTGCATATCTCGGCATTTTTGGAATTTTTGCACCAAATTTTCAACATGGGGTTATTGGGATCCCTCCTCATGAATTCAGTCACTGTCTTGGTGTTATTCGTCCTGAAAGGTGATTTTGCAGTCACTGTGCAGAATCACCTTTTGGGACTGAGTAATGAAATGACAGTGCCACTGTTCATAAGGGGACTCTCAAATAGCCTATGTTGCAAATTTGGTGAAAAATCCAAAATGGCTGTTTTATTGTGAGTGTGCAAGCAGTTGTTTCCATGCACGGCCAGAATTTCAGAATTTATAAAATTTTCACTCCAGATTTTCAAAATTGGCATTTTTCTACACCTCCTTATGAACAGTATAGCTGTCATTTTAAATATCCTGGTTGAAATGTGTTTTCGCATGTCCGGCGCAGAATAGTGCTGTCGCTGTGTTAAATCTGTTTTCAGGACAGTTTGAGAAAATGACGGTAACACTATTCATGAGCAGAGATCCTAAAATGTCTATGTTGAAAATTTGGTGCCGAAAGTCCATAAAATGACTATGTTACAAGCGTGCATTACGCAGTTTCCACGCACCTTTGTAACTTTGCAAATTTGCAATATTTTCATGCCAGATTTTCAACACTGGTATTTTTTCACACCTCCTTATCAACAGTATAGCTGTCATTTTTCACAGCCTGCCCAAAATGTGTTTCCACACCTGTGGCGCACAATGGCGTGGTCGCTGTGGGAAATCAACTTTTGGGGCAGATTAACAAAATCACAGTGCCACTGTTCATGAGGGGAGATCCCAAAATGCCTATGTTGAAAATGTGGCTAAAAAACTCTCAAAAATAACTGGGTTACGGATGTGTGTTATGCAGTTTCCATGCATGCTTATGACTTCACCAATTTTACTTATTTTCACTCCAGATTTTCAATGTTGCCATTTTTTTATGCCTCCTCATGATCAATGCAGTTGTCATTTTCCACATCTTGCCCAAAATGTGTTTTCATCCCTGTGTCCCCAAATGGCATAGGCACTGTGCAAAACCACCTTTCAGCTAACAAACTGATTGTGTCGCTCTTCATGAGGTGGGGTCACAAAAAGCCTATGTTGAAAATCTGGAGTGAAAATACCAACAAACGCCTACAACGTTAGGGTTTCCAACTGTAAGACTCCATCCTGTAGAGACTGCCAGGCATTAGGGATGTGACTTGGGATCATTGGCTATAATGCTCACACCATTCCACCCCAACCCCCACCCTGCAGCCAGTGACAGGCATCGAGGTGTGCCTTGGAGTGTTCGGCCTTAACATTCATCCCATTCTCCTATACTGCACCCATCTTAGCGTATTTCCTTATGGAATGGGGTAAGTATAAGGCCCAAAGACCCCAAAGCACACCACAACACTTGTCAGTGTCTACAGGGTAGAGTGAGGCCCATTCTCCTATACTGCACCCATCTCAGCGTATGTCCTTATGGAATGGGGTAAGTATAAGGCCCAAAAACCCAAAAGCATACCATGACACTTGTCAGTGTCTACAGGGTAGGGTGAGGTAAAATGGCATGAGCGTTATAGATGATGCCCCAAAGGCACACCCGGCACCTGTCAGTCTCTGCAGGGTGGAGGTGGGGTTGGCATCAGTTCCATACTTCACTGCCATTCCTATTATGCATCTCTAACTCCTGCACTACCAGTGCCAATGCCAGTGAGACAACATTCGGCATTGACAAATGTTTGTTAAATCTTGTCTCACAGTGTTCAAGGTGGATGTCCTGAACCATCTTTGTAGCTCTTCTTTGCACAGTTTTCAGACAATGTATATCCTTTTTTAAGGTGGGGTCTTCAGAATTGGAAACAGTATTCCAGGTGTGGCCTCACCAAGGATCTATAAAGTGGGATTATCACTTTGCAATTTCTGCTTGTGAGCCCTCTTCTGATGCAACAGAGGATTTTATTGGGTTTCTGTGCTGCCTTCTCAGATTGTCTCCCTACCTTTAGGTTGTTGGATACCATGAGCATAATCTATGTAGTTGTTTGTTTATCAGGTAGGTGCACTAGACAATTACAATGCCTATATTCAGGCATGACCTGGGAGAAGTCCCAACAATAAACATTGATACAAAGGCACACAAGTACAATGAGCAATCATTACATACAATATATCAGCTAAGAACTGATAATACTAAAGTGCAGAGATAAACGGGAAAAGGTTTGTCAGAAGCATATTAGTTTCTCCATCACTTACATTTTTGAAGTAAAAGGGAGGATGAGGTGAGGGAAAAAGGGAAAAAGCATATTTTGGTCTTGCACAGTAGGATGCAAAAACAGGGAGGTGGGGGCCAGAGAGGTCTGCATTTGCAGTGGTCTGAGGGGTATTACAATCGATGCCACCTAGGAGGAGTTCACTAGCATACTGCTTAGCAGAATCAGCCACTAAGCTCTTTATTTTCCTACAAATGTTCTGCAGGTACTTCGCTTAGGCAATCAGAGAAGATCTGCAAAATTCACTTTTTGCATGCAGATCGCATTTCTTAGCCTCCTATACTCAAAGATCAGATAATGCATGTGGGTTATATAATCAGCCCAGCATTTGTTTCTAGTCTTCATAAGGGAAAATAGATCACTATGTAATCATTTAGTGACTGTACCCCAGCTCCCTCCTCAAACAGTGGATATGGGAATCTTAAGAAAGAGAAAATGGAGAGAAATTAATAAGGGTATTGGAGGCATTTGGGGCAAGTAGAACTGGGCACCAGTCAATGTTGGCTAGGTCAGCAATAAAGCCTGCTTCAAGTTTTCAAAAGTATCTTAGGAGGATGACTGGGGGGGGGCGTTCGGCAGCTGGACTTTTCATGTAAAGTAGATTGGTGTATAATCAATGATGGCATCAGGAAAGATTCAATCAATCAGTCAAAGTCTTTATTTAAAGACTCCAGACTTTATTTAAAGATTCCAGACTGAGAAATTCTATCTGTCCTATTTAACAGAAACCAGTCAAGGAAAGTGTGCTGACCACCATTAAGGGAAAACCTAGTATGGAGGAAATGAGATGCTTGAAGCCGAGCCCAGAGAACAGACACCAGTGATGCCTGTTGTTTTTATCCAACCCATTACAATTGAGGTCTTCCATGAAAGCATCTAATTTGATCCAATCTTCTGACTAAGAGACTTAGTTAAGACCATGTGTACCACTGTTAGGGGGTTGCAGACACATACTGCATTAAGTGGGTTTTCTTTGTGTTTCCCAAGAGAAGCATACAAGTGCAGGAACTCAAACCAAAGGCTTGTTGTACCATAATAAGGAAATGTTAAGATGATTTTTATAATACAGAAGCAGATCACACCCATGCTTTTTGATGGGATGTTCCTGTGTAAGGAACTTATAGGTAAGGAGGGAGAAGACAGCTTCAGAAATTGATTGCTTATGCCAGGTCTTTGCTTAAAAGAAGACACAGGGGAGGTCAAGTGTGCGCCTGCTCAAGAAGGCTGCCTAGATCCCAAGTTTTGGGCCATCCCTGCAAAAATCCTCTGCCATCCACTCATTTTGATATACAGGTAGCGACTTAACTTACCAGGCAGTGTAGTGGGAGCATATGCATACAGGATGGACTGATTTTGAACTGCCGAGCACACCAACTAAGCAAAAGAGAGACACTGAAAAGTACGGTTATGTAAGAACTTACCATAACAGTAGATCTTCAAGAGAGGTTCCTGCAGCTGGTCCTAACATGTCCAAAACTAGCACGCTCTAACCTTTGTGTTGCTCACAAAATGTAATTCACATTTCTGCTGAGGGGTGCTACTGGTGTGTGGCATATAACAAACAAAAACAAAATTCCAGTGCACAACCCCCCAAAAAAAAAAAGCATGGTACGTATTAGAATTTAAATATTTTTAACTGCCTATTGGCTCTTCTTACTTTAAACTCCATGGAAAAGGGGTCCTCTTAGTTATCAGATTGGAATTCCAACGTGAGCAAGCCAAACCACCACATCACTGTGGACCCACGGTTTGGTCCCTACACTAGCTTCTCAGCTATGAAATACCTGCAGTGGCTACTCATAAATATAGAGTGCACTGCCTAATTAGCTTCTTTTAATAAATTGCTTCCACCCATGAAATTTCACAGGTGGTGAAAGGGAGCATGCTAAAAGGAGTACCACAAGTCCCCAAACTCTAAACACATCCAAAACTAGCATGCTCTAACCTTTGTATTGCTCACAAAATGTAATTCACATTTCTGCTGAGGGGTGCTACTAGTGTGTGGTATATAACAAACAAAAACAAAATTCCAGTGCACAACCTCCCCCCCCCAAAAAAAACAAAACATGGCACATATTAGAGTTTAACTGTCTATTGGCTTTTCTTACTTTAAACTCCACAAAAAAGGGGTTGTCTTAGTTATCAGATTGGAATTCCAATGTGAGCAAGCCAAACCACCACATCAAGGGATGGGGGGAGGGTTGTCCCCCCCCCTTGTTCATAGAATTTAAAGTAAGAAAAGCCAGTAGGCAGTTAAAATTTTTAAATTCTAATATGTGCCATGTTTTTTTTTGAGGTGGGGTTGTGCACTGGAATTTTGTTTTAGTAGGTCATAACATGTAAGACTGCACCCCCTGGCATCAGGACCACACAGCAAACTTTTGCTAGCAATGTCTGGTGGGAGACCGCCCATCTGACATCATGTGATGGACATCAGCGTGACCCTATATAGTGGGTGGTCCCTGCACCCGCTTTCCAGTTCTCCCGCCAGAGATCCAAGGAGGATGAGACAGGAGATAAGGATGAAAATCCTGCAGCCCAGTTCAGAATGATCTGTAAGAAATGCAGAAACTGGGGAAAGGAGGGAGGCAAAATGTGACCTACTGCAGGAATCTCTTTCGAAGATCTACTGTTATGGTAAGTTCTTACGTAACTGTACTATCTTACTTCGAGAGGGTTCCTGCAGGAGGTCATAACATGTAGGACTGAATCCCAAGCAGTCACTCTCTGAGAGACAGAGAGAATCAGGGAAGGAGGAAACAACTGAAACAGACCAGGACCGGCCTAAGACAGTAGGCCCTGCAGGACGGCGAGGCCAAACCCGACCCTACGCTTAGAGGCAATGTCCAGATTGTAATGCTTCGTGATGGTATGGACTGAACTCCAGGCTGCTGCCGCACAAATCTCTGCTGCAGAAACATTCCTGAGGAAAGCTGTAGAAGCAGCCATGCCTCCAGTAGAGTGACCTCTGACCTCCCCCAGAAGAGGTTTATTGTACTTCTGGTAGCAGAAGCGGATGCAGTTAGCCAGCCATTTGGAGAGAGATTGCTTAGAAACTGCTGACCCCAAGGATCTGGGGGAAAAAGAAACAAAAAGCTGATCAGATTTTTGGGACTCTTTGGTCCAGTGGACATAGTACCTCAGAATCCTATTCACATCCAACATGTGAAGTAGAGCCTCACCCCTATTCAAATGAACCGGATAGTATGCCTGGAGTTCAACAGTTTGACTTAAGGTGAACTCAGAAACCACCTTGGGAAGAAACTTAGGATTTGTACGCAGGACCACCTGGTTCTTGTGAAAAATCAAATAAGGCTCCTTATGCATCAGGGCCTGAAGCTCAGAAATTCTATGAGCAGAAGTGATAGCAACCAAAAAGAGCACCTTCCAAGATAGGTAGCACATGTCACAGTTTACCGCTGGTTCAAAAGGAAGAAGAGTAAGCTTTTCTAAAATAAAACTCGAGTCCCAAGGTGGGGTGGGGTTGCAGATAGGGGGTTTCAAATGGAGGATCCCTTTCAAAAAAGTTTTCGAGACCTCCACTTGAGCGACAGGTTTCCTGTCCACTAAGGAGTGGTAGGCTGAAATAGCTGACAGGTGGACTTTAAGGGAGGAATAGCTTAAGCCAGAGTCAGACAGGTGCAACAGGTATTCCATGATCTGTGGAGCTAAGCAAGTGAAGGGGTCCTAGCCCTTAGATGCAAACCAGATGGAAAAACACTTCCATTTCATCATGTAGATGGACCTGGTTGAGGGTTTCCTAGCTTCCACCAGGACCTGAGCGACCCTCTGAAAGACTCCAAAGCATGACACAATTATGTCTGAAGGAGCCACACATGAAGGTGCAGGGTCCTGAGTCCCAGATGCACTAGTCTGCCCTGATCCTTCATCAACAGATCGTGTTGAAAAGGGAGGAGAACTGGGGCTTCCACTGTCAGCTGCTGCAGGAGTGGGAACCAGATCTGCCTCAACCAGAGGGGGGGGCTATGAGGATCATCCAAGCCCCCTCTGCTTGAAGTTTTAGACAGACATGCTGTAGAATGGGAAATGGAGGGAAGGCATACAAGAACTTTCCTGTCCAGCAAAGTGACAATGCATCGTGCCAAAAAGCACAAGGCTCTGGAACGAGCAAGCAAAACCTGGAACGTTCTGTGTTGTATGGGGAGGCGAAGAGATCTACTTTTGGTCATCCCCATCGGTGGAACAATAAGTTGGCCACTTCCTAATTCAGTTCCCATTCATGAGCTTGTGATGATGTCCAACTGAGGCTGTCTTCCAGGACATTGTGGATGACTGGGACGTGCATGGCAGTGAGAAACAGGCTGTGCTGGACTGCCCAGAATCACACCTACATCACCTCCCTGCACAGGGGATACAATCGGGTGCCTCCCTGCATGTTGATGTACCAGACCACAGACATGTTGTTCATCCGGACTAGCAGTGTTCCTGTTGATAGTATGGACTGGAATGCCTGAAGGGCATACAGAACAGGCCTCATCTCCAATATGTTTATGTGAAGAGACATCTCCAGCTGGGGCCACAATCCTTGAGTTCAGTGATTCCTCAGGTGAGCTCCCCAACCCAGACCAGAAGCATCTGTGGTGAGGGTCCATGAGGGAGACGGTGTCCTGAAAGGTAACTCCCGAGACAGATTCCGATGATCCTGCCTCCATAAAAGGTCCTTCTTGAGTGCACTGGACACCAGGACAGGATGGTGCAAATCGTCCGAGCACTGATCCCATTGGATGCGTTACATCCATTGGGTGATCCTCATGTGTAATCTGGCCAAGGTAACCATGGAGATGGTCACCACCATGAGGCCAAGAAGGCATAAGAGCACTCTAGTGGGAATATGCCTGGAGGAGAGAACTAGACTGACCTGCTCCCGTAGAGTGTCCGCTCTGTCCAGGGGCAGGAATGTTCTGTACTGGAACATGTCTAAGACTGCCCCGATGAATTGAAGTCTCTGGGAGAGGATCAGAGATGACTTGGGAAAGCTGACAGTAATCCCCAGTTGGGAAAAAAGGTCCAGTGTGAAGAAAAGAGATTCCTCTAGGCTGGCCCTGGGTGGGGCTGCTAAGAGCCAGTCATTCAGGTTAGGGAACACTGTGAAACCCTGATGGCGTAAAGCCACTGCCACCACCACCAGGCACTTGGTGAAGACCCTGGGTGCCAAGGAAAGGCCAAAGGAGAGGGCTGTAAACTGGAAGTGCTCCCCCTAGAAAAGGAAACGCAGGAACTGGCAGTGGCCCGGGAACACTGGAATATGCAAGTATGTATCCTGTATATCCAGTGCACGATGCCAGTGGTCTTTCTGCATTAAGGGCAGAAGACCCTGTACAGTCAGCATGCAGAACCTTTTGTACTCCATGGAAAGGTTCAGGATGGGTCTGAGGTCGCCCATCTTTTTCAGGACCAGGAAGAAATGAGAATAAAACCCTTTTCCTCTCTGGGATGGGGGAACTGGCTCCATGGCTGACTTCTGTCTTATGGCCAGGATTTCTTCCTCAACCAGCAGTGCCTTGTTCAGGGAATACTGGGAGTGACCTGGAGGGGAGTCTGAAGGGAACTTCAGAAACTCTGTGGTATGCCCTCTTGAAATGAGTTGCAGGACCCATGCATCTGAGGTGATGCTATTCCACTCCTGCACATGAAGGGCAAACCTTCCTCCCACTGGCTCCACATTTAAGGGTGGAAAAGGGGGAGGGCTGTACGAGTCAGGAAGTGGCAGGAAGAGGGGAGAGAGACTGCCCCCGGCCACTCTCTGGGTTTTTGAGGTGGGGGAGAGGTGAAAGAGGACCCCGTAGCTCTTCTTTTATTCTGAAACCTGTTAAAGGGCTGTTTACCCTGCGTCTTCTGTTGCCGCCAAAAGGTCTGTTTCTTCTGGGAGCCCGTTCGGTACATGGACTTGATGGATCTCGGGGTCTGGCCACTGTCCTGGAGGCCCATGATGGTGTCTTTGGTGTCTCCCCCAAATAGGACTGATCCTCTGAAGGGAGCATCCTGGATGGCCACCTGTACATCTGCAGAAAGTACAGAAATACGTAGCCATGCATGTCTTATGAGGCAAACAGCTGCAGCAGAGGAACAAGCCACCATGTCCACCGAATCATAGGTGGCTCTGAACACATGTCTGCAAGAAATTTTGGACAAGCGCAAGTCCTTGGTTAATTCCTCCTTGAGATCTAAGTCCTCCATGGATTGAATATGGGCCTCAAGCCTAGCCATAGTAGCCTTTTGAAAAGAAACCATGTGCGCCACATAGTTGAGGGAACGGAGGGCACACGTAGAGGAGGAATAAAGTTTCTTTCCAAATTGGTCGAGCTGCCGAGATTCCTTATCTGAAGGGGAGGTGCTTATGTGTTTCAGCATGAGTGGCTGCTATAACAATAGACTCCACCTTGGGATGAGAGTCCAGAAAGGAAATGACCTCAGGCAAGTGGTACATCCAGTCTGCCTTTTTAGGAACGGCCAAAATAGAGTGGGGCAGCTGCCAAATGGTAGTGTTGAGGTCCTCATGGGGATCTGTCCAAGGAAGGGCAGGAAGAAAAAATTACTCACCTGTAGCAATCTTGTTTCTTCCAAAGGGATCCACTAACATTATTACTCTTGCAGTGCTCCCTTAAGCCAGCACTGCCCCAGAGAGAATAGAATGCTATGCTAATCATGAAATGTTTAGCTCATGCATCTGTTTTCAAACTGCCCAGTGTCAACTGCCTACATTCTGCCTCAGATTTCTTAGAAGCCTGCAAAGAGACCATAACAAAATGTGAATCACTATTTAAATAATTATAGAAAAATAATGCCCAACTGGGCAAATAACATTAACCAAAGGACTAGTATAAACAAATGTCCCCTTTTTTTCTGAATTCAGATTCGCCTTTAGAAAAAAACCTGCAAGTTAAGACATTACTAGAAGGTGCCAGAAGGTGGCATGCCACTCCAACTATACATCTTATCAGCTGTGGAGAGGATTTTTCTTGTTACTGATTCTGAAAGGGGAGGCAAGGGGGGAGAGTAATAATATTAGTGGATCCCTTTGGAAGAAACAAGATTACTACAGGTGAATAATTTTTTCTTCTAACCCCAGGAATCCACTAATATTATTATTACTCTTGCAGACTATGCAGCAGTAACTCAAGGAGGTGGGCCAGGAATCTATTTAGGAAAAAGACTCTGCACCAGACTGCTGTGCCTAATCTGGCATCACCCCTGGACTGGATGTCCAGGCTATAATGCTTAGTGAAGGTGTGGATTGACCTCCAGGTAGCTGCTTTTCATATTTCCATGAGAGGTACCTCTCTGGCAGCTGCAATAGTGGCAGCTGTGCTCCTTGTAGAGTGAGCCCTAAGACCAGAGGGAGGAACATTGCCTGCCTTTGAGTAGCAAAACTGAATACACTGGACTATCCATCGAGAGACAGTCCTCTTTGAAGCAGGAGTACCTTTACCTACTTTCCCATAGGTGAGGAACAGTTGTTGTCTGTTCTGTCTATGATCTTTGGTATGAGTCATGTAAAGACTCAGTGCTCTTTTTACATCCAAGCTGTGCAATCTATGCTCACCTGAGCTAGAGTGTTCAGTAAAGCAAACTGGCAATGTTATAGACTGGGTCAAACAGAAGTCAGAAACCACCTTGGGGAGGAACTTCCTATTAGTTCTCAACACTACCTTGTCCCTGTGGAAAGAAACATAGTCCTTTTCCACACAGAGGACCTGTAGCTCACTTATCCTTCTGGCAGAAGTGATTGCTACTAGAAAAACTACCTTCCAGGTAAGAAATGTAAGCTCTGCAGATGCCATAGGCTCAAAGGGTGGAAGCATAAGCTGGGCAATGCAAATATTAAGGTCCCATGCTGGCACTGGTTCCCTGTAAGGGGGAAACAAATGAGAGCGCCCTTTATAGAATTTTTTGAATATAGGGTTTGACGCCAGGGAGGTATCCTTTCTAGCTGAAAGGTATGCTGAAACTGAAGCCAGGTGCACCTTCAGAGTTGAGTGCTGCAACCCCAGGGAGTGCAGTTGAGACAAATAATCAAGAAGGGTTGGGATCCCGGCCTGGGCTGGAACTATACCCTTGTCACTGCACCAAATGGAAAATCTTTTCCATTCTGAGGCATAGGTTTTCTTGGTGGAAAGCTTCCTGTAACCCTTAAGGACTTCTAAAACTGCTTCAGAGAATTGGCAATCTGCATATTCTAAGTCCTCAAGAGCCAGGCCTTGAGCTAGAGAGACCAAAGATTGGGATACGCTACCCTCCCCTGAAAGGAAGTCAGTAGATTGTACCTCTGAGGGAGGTGAATCGATTTGCTCACAGACATTGAGAGCAGCAGGGAGTACCAAGGCTGTCTTGCCCAGTCTGGGGCTACCAGAATCATTGAAACTGGTTGTGATCTGAGCTTGATGAGCACCATGAGTATCAAAGGAAAAGGAGGAAAGGCATAGAGGTACCTGCCTGTCCAATCCAGAATCAGGGCATCTATTGGAACTGTCCCCTTTACCGGGGCCCTGCAACAATAGATAAGTGGTGATTTTGGTGGGAAGCAAAAAGGTCTATCTCTGGGGTCCCCCACCTCCTGAATTGAGCATTCTCCACTTGCTTGTTCAATGCCCATTCATGATAGGCCTGGTTTCCATATATTCATTGCCTCTGTACACAGAGGAGTGGACATTGTCCCTCCTTGTTTGTTGATGTAATACATTATTGTGGCATTGTCTGTTCTGACTTGTACCACCTTTTCCCGTACGAGATGAGAGAAACCCTGAAGGGCCAAATAAACAGCTCTTAGCTCCAGCAGGTTTATGTGCAGGAGTGAGTCTGCACTCTCCCAGGTACCATGCATGGTATGATCCCCTAAGTGAGCACCCCAACCAAGCAGGGAAGCATCAGTTGTGAGAACCAGGGAGGGAGACTTCTGCAGAAATGGAACCCCTTCCCTTAAATTGTCCAGTTCCCTTCACCATTGGAGGGCCTGTAGTAACTTTTGTGTGGCTGGTACTGGCTTTGAGAGGGGTCCCATCTTTAGCACCAGTGTGCTCTGAGGTGGAACTGGATATCTCTCATCTGAATCCATACACCTATGACTGTGGTTGTTGCTGTAGCCATGTGCCCTAACAGTTGAAGAAACTGTTTTGCTGCCTTTAGCCTGCCCAGGGCAAATGAGCCTGCCAGAAGCTGAATGCTTTCTGCCCTCTACTGTATTCAGTTCTGCACCTATGAACTGCAGAACCTGCATGGGGTCAGGACTGACTTTTTGGTATTAAGAAGGAATCCCAGGGGCAGCAGCATATCCTGGGTTTCTTGAAGGTGGTCTGACACCAGTTGGTGGGATTTCCCTATGATTAGCCAGTCATCCAGATAAGGAAAAATTATGACACCCAGTCTTCTGAGGTGTGCCACTACTACTACTATGCACTTGGTAAAGACCCTTGGTGCAGAGGTAAGGCCAAAGGGAAGTGTTGAGAACTGGTAGTGGCCTGAGGAGAGTCTGAATCTGAGATACTTTCTGTGTGACTCCCTTATGGAATATGGAAATATGCAGCCTTTAGATCCAAGGAGGCTAGTCAGTCCCCTTTTTGCAGAGTTGGCAAAATCATGGCCATTGTGACCATTTTGAACCTGGGCTTTACCAGGTACCAGTTTAGCAGTCTGAGGTCTAGTACAGGCTGCCACTTTCCAGTCTTTTTTGTTGTTAGAAAATATCTGGAATAGAACCCTGGCCTTCTTTGGTTGTGGGGGAAAGGCTCCATTGCTTTTGCCAGCAGTAGGGCCTGTACCTCCTACTCCAGTAGTTTTCTTTCTGTGAAGGGAGCTGGTGCAAAATGTTTTAACCTTGGAGGAGGAAGGGACTTGAAGCAAAGAGAGAGACCCTGACTCATTATTTCCAGGACCCACTTGTCTGTGGTTATTTTTAACCATTCCTGGAAATAGTGGTTGAGTCTGACCCCTACAGGATGTGGAGAGGTAGCCTGAAGGGAAAAGTCAGGGGTTCTGTTTTGCTTGCTGCTGAGGCTAAGTAGATTGGGATCCTCTCCAAGAACCCTTTCTACCTCTAGCTCTGTAAAATCCAGTCTGCTGTGGTTGGTACTGCTGCTGGGAAACAGCCTGTACCTGAAAGAAAAGCCTCCTAAAAGAGGACCTGCCCCTGCCTCCCCTAGAATCAGACGAGGCTGAAGTAGAGGGCCTGTCTCTGGTCGAGTTGCTCCTAAAAGTAGCTTTATATTCATCTACTTTATTCATATATGCCTCAGTCTGGGCACCAAAAAGAGAGTGGTCTTTGACAGGAAAGTCCATTGCCTTAATTTGGGTGTCCTGGGTGAGGCTGGTAGCCCTCAGCTAGGCAAATCCTTTTAGAGCAATAGTACCAGCCATCCACCTTACAGCTGTATCATTGCTGTCAGCTGCCATCTAGAATTGGTATTTGGAAGCTTCCAAGCCCAATTTTGCTGTGTCTAGCAGCTCTGACACTGTTAAAGAGGGGTTAGCCTCAGCATTGTCCACTACTGACTGCCAGAGAGCTTTTTGATAAAGGGCTGCATAGGCCTGGCAGCTGGCTTGACAAATTGCCTGGGATGCCAAAAAGTACCCCTTTTTTGCCATGCTGTCCACCTTTCTCAAATCCTTCTCAGGGGGGTGAGAGAATAAGGGAGTTTTGGCTATCTCACAGGCAGCCTGCTGTACAATACCCTGGTGGTCTGGGTGACTAAAAAGAAACTCAGCACCAGCTCTTTCTAACTGATACTTCTTGTCACATTTTTTTTGTCTGTGGGTGTGACTGTATTGGGAGCCTTTAGGATTTCTAAAATATCCTTCTTAAAGAATTTGTAGATAGGCAGAAGGAGACTTTTTGAGGGTATCAGCCCCATAAGTTCCATGTATTGTGCCTCCTCTTCATTCTGGATCTCTTCAGCTGTTTACAGATCCAGGGTCTTGACCATTTTCTTAACAAAAGAAAAATGGGAAGAGAAATTCTCTGAGGGTCTGGGATGGGAGCCAAAATCCTGTTCTGGTGACACCTCAGGTTCAATTCCCTCTTCATCTTGGTCATCCTCCTCATATGCCACTGTAGTAGTAGTAGGCAAAATAGGGGTAACAGTTGCTTTTTCAGCAGTAGTAATCACAGGCTGGAGTAAAGTGAAAGCCTGTGTCAACTCAGCAGGAAAAGGAGCATTAATAGGCACCTGAGGGACCCCTTGAGGTGTTTCAGCTGGGGTGTCAGTGTACAGTATTTGGTTTTCTTTAATTTTTTGGCAGGCACTGGGGAGTCAGATGGTTAATTGCCTCTCTTGCCAGAGCCCTCACCCATATCAGGGGTGGATTTAGAGGGTCTGGAAGGAGCTGCCACAGTCTTAGGGGGGTGGACTGGTTAGAGCCCATGGACCCCTCCTCTAGTTTTCTTTTAAGCCTCTCCCTGCATTTTTCCACTGTCTTAACAGGGTAAGATTTACAAATATCACAGTCTTCACTGAAGTGCTGTTGCCCAAGGCACATCAAGCAAAGATCATGCTTGTCTCCCTTGGCAAACACCTCTGCACACTTCAAGCAATTCTTGAACTCAGGGGATCCTGTTTTCTTGTTAGGCTTGTCTGACATTATAGAAAACAGAAACCAGTAACCGACCAAAAAATAGACTAAATTTAAATATTTGCAGTCACTTTCAATAGAATAATGGTTGGTTCAGGAACCAATAAAGTGGAAAACTATCAGTTCCAATCGGATCCAGAACTGAGAAACCGCTAAGGAAAAAACCTCAGTTAAAAAGCAGTTAAAATTAAAAAAAATTAAAGAATAAAGTAATCGGAACCCTTTAAAAAGGTTCTGATTAAATAAAAAAGAAGGTCAGTTGCCCCTCGGTTCAAAGGACCCAAGAGGAACCGATAAACAAGTTTAAATTTAAAACTAATGAAGTATAAAACATTTAAAAACAATGACACTAGGCAGTAATGAAAACTAAAACAAAACTGCTTCAGCTTTTTTTCTCTATGCACTACAGGAATCTGTCTTGATTGAGAGAGATCTCCAGGGCATCTGAACTTGGCAGCAGAGAGAAGAAATCTGAGGCAGAATGTAGGCAGTTGACACAGGGCAGTTTGAAAATAGATGCACAAGCTAAACATTCCATGATTAGCAAAGCATTCTGTTCTCTCTGGGGCAGTGCTGGCTTAAGGGAGCAGTGCAAGAGTAATAATATTAGTGGATTCCTGGGGTTAGAATAGGGGAAACTGTCTCCAAGTCTAGGTGTTCCACTAGACACTTTCTTTTTGGGTCCTGCTCTTCTGCATTCCAACCATTGGTTAGTTGGACAATATGAAGGACTTCATTAAAAGAGGGATCCTCTGGGGGGGATTTGAGTGATTCTTTGCCCTTAGCCACAGAGAACTTTTCACCTGATGAAGCTTCTGAGGAATCCTCTTCAGAGTCTTAGGAATCCTCTCCCTTGGGGGTTCCAATCTCCGGCAAAGTGGCCTCCTGGGGGGTTGCGCCAGAAACATGCACCATGGCAGAGTAAAGAGAGCTGGCTGGTGACATGGAACGGGAAGGGGGAGAGACTACCAGGCCCGGCAGATGACGTTCTAAATCAGAGACCAGCTGGGATCTGGTATCCTTCCACCAGGACTGTATCAAAGTTTGGAAGTCCTGTTGAGGTGGAGGCAGAGGTGGAGGCGGAGGCAGAGGCAGAGGAGGCAGAGGAGTAGGGGTGGGTGAAGGTTGATAAAAGGGGGCACCCAACCTCGGGTACTGAGGAGGAGGATACCCCTGGTAGAAGGGGTAGCTAGGGGTCTGATACCCAGGATAGAAAGCCTGGGGGAAAGAACCCATCATCGGACCTGATGGTGGATAAGCTAGTGTCTGGAACCCCAGATAGGAATGATACCCTGACAGATGACCCTGGATCGTCGGGGGCCTTGAAGGACCTGGAAAGGCATCCTGCATTGGGGGAGCCAACGTCAGAGGGTCTAGTGTCAGAGCAGTCAACATCCGGGGATCTGGTGTTGGGCCTGGCATCATGATAGCCTGCATCGTGGGCAAACATAAGGGCCCCGATGGAGGGAGGCTGTGCAAGGTATGCAGCTTTGCCCCATGCATCAGAGAGGGGCACCCGGTGGAAGAGACGGAGCCGTAGATAGGCCCGACAGAGCAGAAAAGAGGACAGGAGCCCACGTGAAAATTGGGTCTGGCATCTGTAACCCCAAGAGGGTATCCAAGGGAGGGGCCTGGGGCACAACCGCTGGAGTGGGAGAGAAAAAGACCAGTTCCAGGGGGCCCTCTTCCTCCTCCAGACCAGTCATAACGTCTGGGGTAGGAGGTGCCACCGGGGGAGATGGAGAGGAAGGCTTCCACCCAGGAGGGACCTGGGAGGAGGGCTCACCAAGGGAGGTCAGTGGGCTCGACTGGGAGTCGGGTGAAGTGGCGTCAGCCCCCGATGGGTGAGCTATATCTGGGCAGTCATCAGGAGCTTGGATGACCATCTTATCAGATGGCAGAGGCACCAGGAGGAGGGGAGGGCCCTCAACCAACTTTTTGGTCAAAGTTGTGTGGATTCCCACCGGTTTAGGGAATCCAACTTACCTACTACCGGGTGGGCTCCGGAGGAGCTGGGGTCTGACTTAGTGGTAGAGACCAGGCATTCGCTGGAGGAGCTGGTGGACGACTTACTGGTGGAGATAGACTGAAAAGAAGCAGAGGAACCTGGAGAAGTCCCAGATGCGGCCTGAACAACCACAAGGGTAGGCAGCAGGGAAACAGCCTTGCTGATCGAAGGCTTGCTGGAGGTAACTCAGCCCCAGTCCTCCAGACGCACCCGCTCCCTGTGCTTCTCTTTGTCGTTCTTTTTCTTCTGTTTAGACTCTGAAGAAGGGGAAGAAGTGGAATCCCTCAATTTCTGCATCTCCTTTTTAAGGGTGGCCATTCAGGACTTCAGTAAGTGGGCCTCCAAAGCCTGCTGCCTGCATTTACGTGTTGCCTGATTGAAAGGTTTGCAATCGGAGCAGCCACGGTGTTTTGGTTTGGGCCTAAGCAGAAGAGGCAATGACGGTGGCTGTCTTTGTGAGGGATCTATGCACCGCACTTCTCACACTTCTTTTTGGTCTTCGAAGTCGGAGGTGGAGAAGACCTAAACGAATCAAAAAATGGACTTATAATTGAAAAATAACATGTAAGTAAAGGCACAAAATGGTGATCGACTGAGTAACATTCTTGCACAGGTCGGCAGTGGGAAAGAACTGGAAGGCAGGCACGGGGACCGCCCACTATATAGAGTCATGCTGACATCCATCATGTGACATCAGGTCGGTGGTCCCCCGCCAGACGTTGCTAGCAAAAGTTTGATGTGAGGTCTTGACTCCAGAGGTCGCAGTCCAACATGTTATGATCTTCTCCTCCCACCTGCTCTCTCCCACCTCCCAATATGGCAACAGCCATTGGAGACTGCACTCCATCTCCTGCAGCAGTGACTGCTAGTTAAGCAAGCCTGATAGAAAAGATTGCAGTGAATGTTGAGGCTATCAGGACAACTGTAGCAGACATTCAGTCAAGTATTGAAGTGCTTACTGGAAGTGTGGTGCACACAGAAAATTAGCTTGCAGGTCTGACAGATGCTCAAGGGACACAGAACACACGGATTCAGGCCACAGCATCATTTATAGTCTGGCTAATGGCAAAGATTGATAGAAGAGGGAGACAGAACAATTTTACACAACTTTGGTCTTAAGGAAGGTCTGAGACAGTCTGATCCAGTGCAGCTTCTAAAAACCAACCTCTCCTCTGGTTCCTGCTTGACCACATCATATATAACTTTGAAATCCATCTTGCACACAGGGTACATCGACTGGAGCCATCTTTTCCTTCAGCAAAGCCAAGACTGCTGATATTAAACCACTGCACTACTAGAACAAAGACATCATCCTTAAGGCAGCAAGAGTTGAAGGACATAGTAATGGCAGAATGGATGCTCTCCTTTTATCCCAGTTACCTGGCTAGTGTGCTACAAAGACAGCAGACATCTGGCAAAATAAAACAGAGGCTTAGAAACAGGGGACTGAAGTACTCCCTCCTATACTTGGTGACTACCCAGGGACATCAGCTTACTTTCACAAATCAGATGAAGCGGACCAATTATTTCACTCAGCTTGGTCCACAGTGCTTCCTGAATCCCTAACTTGACACGTTGGCTGAAACAACACAGCCCAAGGATATACAGCGCTAACTGGAGAAACCATGCAACATCTGAGACCATGAAGAAGGATCTGTGAGCACACACCCTGGGGTCTTTCTGTCAGTTAACACCAAGAAGGAAGGGGCCAAATCTGAACTTTTTGTATTTTTGGCCCTGGTAGCTTATAAGACTTTGCGGAACTGTAAGCTCCATTTCCCGTCATACTGTGGAGCTTGATTGGGCATGTAGTGTTTCTAGTAATTTTCTGCCTACACTATCATTGGTGTGCAGCAAACCATTTGGGATTCTGCCTTAAAGATGAACTTAGCAACTTGGTTTACTTGGCTGATGGCTTTAAAATTAAATTTTACAGCACACCCCACACACACACACACACACACACTGTTACCCCTCTTGGCATTCCTTTAGACTCTTCCGGGTACACAGAAGTAGAGCATGAAGGAATAAGATTAGCCCTTGGGCAGACTCTTCTGGATTACTGTACTTCAGACTGGCACAGGGTCATAATGTCGCAGACTAAATTGTGCAGGCAAATAATGCCGCACACAAAACTGCGCAACAGAAAATAATGTTGGTGAAAACACCAACAATACAAGGACTGTGCACACTCCATTGATTGCAATGGGACTTGTTCTTTTTTGCAGGGCCCCTGCACCCCTCGGAACTAATATGACTAATTCCGAGAGGATGTGGACTTCATTGATGGGCCGAAACATTGCAGATGGCAAAATTATTTTTTATTTAAAATAAAAGCCACAACATTATGGGACCTGCATGGAATCAAACCACAGCCCCAGGTCCCCTACGCCGCCAGGTGTTGGTGCTCTAGCCACTCCGCCATGGGAATGGCTCGACAAGGCACTGCACTGGCAGCTCCTTTGACACTCCCCCACTTGATTGTACAGCGATAGGGGTAGCAGTTATTCCCAATCACTGAAAAAACCCTGTCGCTGTACTGCCTTCAGAGCATTCTACAGCACGATAATTCATGTGCTGTTTTAGCAGCGCTGTATTCAGCCAGTACCCTTCAGACTTTACTAAATCTGACACAGTACATCATAGTAACAACCTGTTTACTTGTTATCTCTTTATTAACTTCACTTTAAACTGCTGGTTGAACTTCAAGTGGTGCTCTCTACGTGTACTCTGTTCCCTAATGGACACATTCTCTAGGACATGGATGAGTCATGCCACATAGTGGAGACATATTTTGGCATCTTGCCATATAGGGAGTAGTAGCAGCTGACATAGGCTACAGCTGGCTTCTCACTTTGTTATAACCTGCTGTCTTCCTGCTAAATCCCATATACTTAGCACTGGCAAGCCGCAGAGACCATAGTCCCGAAAGATCATGAATGGTGGGATCTGGGGATGGTCTGAGCTCTCCTTTGGTCTTGAACCCAGGTTGCGTGGTAGCGATAGCTTAAGAGTTTCCTTGCCACTAATTAGTAATGGTAACTGATGTGCCTGACTAAACCTGAACTTAGTTTGCATTTACTGCTTTTGTTTTTACATAGTTAAATATTTAGTGTAGTACAAGTTACTGTTGTTCTGTGCTTGAGAAGACTTTGTTATCTCCTGAATTCTCATCTCATACATTGCTGGTGTCATTAATACTGATTTGGGGTTAGTGCTGCTCGGTTGTGGGTTGTGGGTGTGGGGGTATGGGAAGGTTACAGCTCTGGAACCCTGATATCAGGCTGTGTGTCTTTGCCTTGCAATATGGCCTCCTTTGATTCTCTTAAGGTGATTTTCTGGAACACTAGAGAATTGAACTGCCCATTAAAGAGCATGAAAGTCCTCCATAAATTACATCACATGCAGTGTGATGTGACTCTGATTCAGGAGACACATCTTTCTGCAGAGAATGCCTCCTGCCTCTGCTGCTTGAGGGTTAGAGTGAATTACCATAGCATATACTCCTCTAAGCAGAGGGGGATGGCTGTTCTCTGCAGAAAGGGGCTGCAGTTACGGATCCACCACCAGTTCTAGGACACAGAGGGCAGAGTAGTAATAATCCAGGGCACTTTTCAGGGGGAGCTCATTGTGCTGGGCAGTGTGTATGCACCAAACACACCTGACCCAGCTTTCTTTGATGAGATTGTTCGCTCCCTCCCAGCAGGCCCCACAACTGCAATTGTGGGTGGGGATCTAAAGCTTTCCTTGCATCCATACCTTGATAGGACTGGACTGGGGAACAAGACTAAAGCACATGTAGCCATGCATGCTTACACAGCTGCTGGGCTTCATGATGTGTGGAGGTTGATTTATTTTATTCTCCAGTCCATGATTCCTACATTTTCATTTCATTTCATTTTCCTTTTTATGCTATACTGGAAAGGCATGTGGGCAAAAAGAAAAAATTACTCACCTTAGTAATGTTGTTTCTTCTAATGGAGTCTTGCTGTATTCTGACTATTGCAGTTAGGTCCTGCCTTTCAACTGCCCCGGAGAACAAAGAGTTAACTTTCCATGGCCAGCATGGAACATTTAGCGTGAGCTCGGTTGAAGCCTCTGTCTGCTGTTGTTTAAACTCCAACCGTCAGATCTTTATGAGCAATACTCACTAGAAGTTCTGTGTGGAAACTGTAAAACTCACACTAGCCAACTGGCAACTAAATTTATTAAAAAGGGTTTTTTGGTGTCAAAGCAAAGACTCAAGTCAGGAAACCCAAAAACAAAACACAACACACACCCAAAGTAAAGGAGGGTGAAAGAGAGGGCACCCTAGGGTGCTAACACTGCTCCTGCCCACCCACATCCCAAAACCAGGTTCTGAGAGGAGGAGGAGGTCAGAATACAGAAAGACTCCATTAGAAGAAACAACATTACTAAGGTGAGTAATTTTTTCTTCAAACAACATGAAGTCTTACTGTATTCTGACATAATGCAGACTACCAAGCAGTACCTCCATGAAGGAGGGATCAAACCTATTTTGGGAATGGGCTGTGCAGTACTGCTGTACCAAACCGAGCATCACTCGTAGCCTGGATATCCAGAGAGTAATGCTTGATGAATGTATGGACTGTTTTCCAGGTGGCTGCTTTACAAATCTCTAGTAAGGGGATATCCCTGGCAGCAGCCAGGGAAGCAGCTGTACCTCTAGTAGAGTGAGCCCTCAGGCCTGAGGGTGGGGTTCTACCCAGTTTTTCATAGCAGAATTGTGTGCAAGAGACAACCCACCTGGCAATAGTTCTCTTAGTGGCAGGCTTGCCCTTCTGTACCTCACCATAGGTAAGGAACAGTTGAAGAGAGTCAAACCTGAGTGCCTTAGTACGCTCAATGTAGTAGCTAAGGGCTCTTTTAACATCCAAACTGTGTAACCTTCTCTCCCCTGAAGAAGAGTGATCAGTGAAGAAAACAGGGAGAGTCATAGACTGGTTCAAATGAAAATCTGAGACCATTTTAGGTAAAAACATTCTATTGGTTCTAAGGACCACCTTATCTCTATGGAATAAGATAAAGACAGGCTCCATTGACAGAGCTTGTAACTCACTGATACGCCTGGCAGAGGTAACAGCCACCAGGAACACAGTTTTCCAAGTCAAGTACATAAGCTCAGCTGAGGACAATGGCTCAAAAGGGGGTTGCATAAGCTGAACAATGCAAACATTAAGGTCCCAAGCAGGAGTAGGATCCCTAAAGGGAGGGACTGGTATGAAGCAAGCCCTTGAAAAAGTTACAGAAAACAGGATAAGATGCCAGTGAAGAGGGTTTTTCCACTGACAAAAAAGCAGAAACAGCTGATAAATGTACCTTGAGGGTAGCTGGTCTGAGGCCTAGGCCATTTAGATAAACCATATAGTCCAAGATTGTGGACAATTCAGCAGTCTCTGGGGTTATATGCTTCTGGGAACACCAAATATGGAATCTCTTCCATTTAGAATTATACTTTTTTCTAGTGCAGGGTTTTCGAGAAGCTTTGAGGATGTCCAGAACCCCCTGGGAGAGATGTAAACCTGCATATTCTAACTCTTCAAGAGCCATGCCTTGAGATTGAGGGACCGCAGGTTGGGATACCAGATCCTCCCCTGACAGGAGGTTAGCAGGGTGTGATTCCTGGAAAGACAAAGGGGAAGATGGACTGCTATGGACAGCAACGGGGGGTACCAAGGCTGCCTGGCCCAATCTGGAGCAATCAGGATCACTCTGCAAGACTGTGATCATATCTTGACCAGGGCTCTGAACAGAAGGGGAGAAATTTCCCCTCCCAGTCCAGAATTAGCACATCCAGAGGGACTGAGCCCAAGACTGGGGGTCTGCAACAAAAAGAGGAAGCTGGTGATTGTCTGGGGCTGCAAAGAAATCTACCTATGGAGTGCCCCACCTTGAAAAAATTTGTCTTAACACTAGGGAATCCAGGGACCATTCGTGATGGCCCTGAGAGATCCTGCTCAATGCATCTGCTAGCACATTGTCCTTTCCTGGAAGATGGACTGCTACCAGAGAAGTCTGTAGAGAATAAGCCAGCGACCATAACTTCATGGCTTCTGTGCACAAGGCCATGGACAGAGTGCCTCCCTGCTTGTTGATGTACCACATGGTGGTGGTGTTGTTGTCTGTCCTGACCTGAACCACCTTGTTCTGCACTGATTGTGAGAAAGCTTGCAGGGCCAGGTAAACTGCCCTGAGTTCCAGGAGATTGATGTGGAGAAGAGACTCCTGAGTAGACCACACTCCCTGGGCTGTTAGGGTCCCTAGGTGGGCTCCCCACCCCAAGAGAGAAGCATTTGTGGTTAGAACCACCAAATGAGACTGAGTGATGAATGGGACTCCTTGCCTGAGATTGTCCTGATCCTGCCACCATTGAAGAGCCTGAATCAGGGTCTGAGTTACTGGAATAAGTTTGGTTACAGGATCTTTTTTCGGAGACCAAAAGGCCCTCAGATGAAACTGAATGTCCCTCATCTGAAATCTGGCTCCTTGGACCACTGCAGTGGAAGCTGCCATGTGGCCCAGAAGCTGAAGTAAGTGCCTTGCTGGTCAAGAAACCAGAAGGTGGAAGGTGGAAGGAGAAAGCCAGATCTATAATAGCCCTGACCCTTACCAAGGGGAGAAATGCCCTTGCTTTGACGGTGTCCAATTCCTCCCCTGTGAAGGTCAAGAGTTGTACTGGCTCAAGAACTGATTTGGGAAGATTGAGAAGAAATCCTAGAGAAGTGAGCACTTGTTGGGTGACTTTCAAATCTGACTTGACTTGGTCTGGAGACTGACCCACTATGAGCCAGTCATCTAAGTAAGGGAATATGGTGATACTTTTTCTCCTTAGGAATGCTACTACTACTACTGCTAGGCATTTTGTGAACAACCTTGGAGCTAATGTTAGGCCGAAGGGCATTGCATTGAACTGGTAATGGCCTGAAGGCAATTCAAACCTGAGGTACTTTCTGTGGGAGCACCTGATGGGAATGTGAAAATAGGCATCCTTTAGGTCCAGAGAGGCTAGCCAGTCCTCTGGCCTTAAAGAGAGAAGAATTATTCCCAGAGGCACCATTTTGAACTTTGGCTTAAATAGATGCTTGTTTAGATACCTTAAATCTAGGATGGGCCTCCACTCCCCTGTTTTCTTTGGGGTAAGGATATACCTGGAGTACAGACCTTTGTCTCTGTGGATTGTAAGAACTCTCTCTATGGCTCCCAAGACCAGAAGAGAGGAAACCTCTGCCTCTAGGGCAATGGTTTCAGAGATGTTTGCAGGTGGAAAAGACCTGACCCTCAGTTTTGGGAATTTTTGAAGCTGATAGCCAGTCCCTGGCTTACTACTTCCAGGACCCACTTGTCTGAGGTAACAGACTTCCAGGCCTGGAAGTAGTAAGCCAGCCTGCCTCCTACAGGGATGGGGGAGTCAACCCGGGCACATCATGGTGTCTGCTTGGCAGGAACCTTAGGCTGAGGAGTGGATGAAGCCCTCCTCATCCCCTTTCTGCCTCTCCCTCTGAAGAACCCCCTCTAGGAAAAGGAGAGGAGGCCTGTGATTGGTAAAAAGGCCTATGAAAAGGCCTGCCCCTGCCCCTAGCTTGCTGCCTTTGAGGAGTTGCCTGCCTTTCCTTGGCCTGTGCACTCTTGTAGGTTGTCCTGTACTCATCCATCTTTTTCATATAATTCTCTGTCTGCTCCCCAAACAGAGAATTATTAGCTACAGGGAAAGCCATAGCCTTAACCTGGGTATCCTGGGATAGGCTAGTACACATGAGCCAAGCTAGTCTCCAAAGAGCCACAGATGTGTCCATGACTCTAGATAACACATCATTGGAGCCCACGGCAGCATGAAACTGATGAAACTTTGATGCCTCAGTCCCATCAGCAGCCACCTGCTCCAGCTCCTTGGCAAGCTGGGGGGAGGCCTGCTGAGCCAGTGCCAGCACAGTGTCCCACCTGGACTTCTGGTACCTGGCTGCATAGGCCATATAATTAGCCTGCCTGAGTCCCAAGGAGGATGCCATGTGCTGCTTCTTTTCCATGGCATCCAGCTTCCTGGAGTCTTTATCCAGGGGGTGTGATGCCAAGGGTATGTTAGCCTCATCACAGGCTGCAGCCTGCACAACCCCAACATGGCCACATTGCTGGTACAAGTATTCCATACCTGAGCCTGACAGCATGTACCTCTTGTCCATCTGTCTGTCCACAGGAGGCAAAGAATTTGGAGTTTTTAACAACTTTTGTGTCTGTTTCCCAAAAGATTTGTGAAGGGGAATAGACAACCTCTTGGACTCTGGAATGTCCATCATCTCCACAAAGTCAGGCTCCTCTTGCTCCTCTACAGCTTCTTCCTTGGGAAGCTGGAGGGTTTCTGCCACTTTTCTGTAAAACGTAAAGTGGGAAGGGGACTCAGAAAGCCTAGGAGGGGAAACACCAGAAGGCCTGTCTAGGGAGATGTCCGGTTCTATGAGTTCATCCAGACCTTCTTATCCATCATCGTCATCGCCATCATCATCATCATAATCTTCGTCCTCCTCCAGATCTGGTTCATAAAAATTTTCAGGGGCATAATCTTGAACCGGAGGAACCGACCGAATGGAATGCCTGCCAGAAGGCGCTGGTTCAGCCGGAACCGAACAGAGCGATTCCACTATGCGAATCGCCCTGGCAATTTCCTTGGCGGTTGGATGATGCTGTTCTGGGTCTGAACCGGCCAATTTTTCTTTTCTTTTCCTCTTAGATGGAATTGATCCCTTGGAATCGATTCTCCTTTTGCCCGAAGAAGTATCACACTGGTCAGAGGGCACTACCTCTGGTTTGGTCGGAACAGAACAGAGCTGGCCATCCAGGTCAGCGGACTTCTCGGCCTCCCTTTCACTAAGCCTGTCCAATCTTTTGTCCAGGGTGGCTTTAGGGAAATTTTTACAAACTTGGCAGCCTGAATCGAGGTGATCAAACCCCAGACAATAAACACATGTGGTGTGGGGATCAGCTTTAGCAAAGGCCTCACCACACACACTGCAGTATTGAAACCCAGTGGGCCCGGTTTTCTTTCTGGGTTTCTCAGACGTAGCCATCCCAAATACCAAACTTTCCCTTTACTCAGCTTTAGCCAGGCAAGACACTCTTATCGGTTTCTAACCGTGTCACTGGTATTGGGAAAAAAACACAAACACGTTTTTTTTTTCAACCGATAAGGACCGGAACACAAAGTTAGAAAAGCAAACACACTCTGTCAAGCAACTGGTTCAGCTGAACCTGTTGAAAACAAGTTCTACAATTTCCACAAGTTTTTAAAACTTTAAGTCTACTACCTACGTACTTACTGTACCACAGACAGGGATCTGAACCGAGAAAAACACACAATTTATTGGAAAAACGACACTTTAACCGACCGAGAACTGACAGCAGAGGAGAAATCTCCGGAGCGACTGTTCAGTTAGGCAGAGTAAAGAATCTGATGGTTACACTTTGAAGTGCAGCAGACAGAGGTTTGAACCGAGCTCGAGCTCAACATTCTATGCCCTGCAAAGAATTTAACTGTTTCCTCTCCGGAGCAGTTCAAGTACTGGGGCTAACTGCATTATGTCAGAATACAGCAAGACTTCATATTGTTTGAAGGAGGAAATGCATAAGAAAGCATCTTGTCCACCGCAGGCTGAATGCAACCTGACAGAAAATGCCAGGTTCTGGATTTCTGGAGCAGAATAGAGGCAGTTTTGCATTGAGTGGGGATACAAAAAGATCCAGGTCTGGTGTGCCCCACTCTTGGAAGATCGATTGCAAGACATTTATGTCAAGAGACCACTCATGAGGATCCGCCTCCATTCTGCTGAGATAATCCACTAGATTGTTCTGGACTCCAGGCAGGTAGACTGCTTGGATCAGGGCTTCGTGCTCTAGGCACCATTCTCACACTCTCATTGCTTCCCAGCACAGGGGATGAGTGTGCCTCGCCCTGCTTGTTGATGTAGTATATCATCGCTTTGTTGTCTATCTGAAGGAGAATTATTTTGCGACAGAGGGTGTCCTTCAGGGCTCAAACTGCATACAGGACAGCTGTCATTTCCAGGACATTTATGTGGAGTTGAGACTTGTCCTGATTTCCCAGACCTTGGGTGTGGAAATTTTGACATTGAGCTCCCCATCCGAGTAGAGATGCATCTGTGTCAATCGTGATCTATGTCTCCAGTGGGGCAAAGGGAAACCCTTTCAGTAGGTTGTCCTCTAGAGTGCACCAGGTGAGTGATCATTTTAGAGGTTCTGCCACCTTGATGTGAAAGGACTGGGGATGTGTGGTCGGGGACCACTGAGTACTGAGCATCCACTGAGTGGTCCTCACGTGAAGATGAGCCAAGGGCACCATGAACACTGATGACACCATGAGACCCAGCATCCGCTGCATCAAGAGAGCCAGGACTGATTTGTTCTCTTTGATGAAGTGAGCCATCGGGAGGCTATCGTTCCTCCTGTCCTCCAGGAGGAAGGCCCTTGTGTTGGAAGTATCCAGGAGGGCTCCTATGAAGAGGAATTGCTGGGAGAGCTGTAGCTGTGATTTTTCCAGATTCAACAGAATTCCCATAGATGTGAGGAACCTGGAAGTTGTGGTCACTGCTTCCTGTGTCTCTTGTACAGAGGAACTTGCTAGGAGCCAGTCATCCAGATATGGGAAGACTTGAATCTCGAGTTTCCTTAGGTGCGCTGCTAGAACTGCAAAGATCTTTGTAAAAACTTGTGGTGCGGAGGACAGCCCAAAGAGCAGTACTCTGAATTGATAGTGCTGACCCAGGGCCACAAATCAAAGATACTTGTGGTGGCTTGAGTGCACAGGAATGTGTTGGTAGGCATCCTGCATGCCCAGGGAGGCCAGTCAATCGCTTTCGCTGAATCAGAGATACCTCAAGGGAATCAACAAAGTCCAAGTGAGTAGCATCTTTCAGAAAAAGAGATGTGCAAGAACAAGGGGACACAATTTGAAGATGGGGGTGGCTCAGAGGCAATGTGAGGAAGTATTTTTGACAGAGAAGGTGGGTGGACACATGGAACGGCCTTACTGAGGAGGTCAAGGAGTCAAAAACAGTGGGGGAATTCAAGAATGCATGGGACAGACATAAGGCAATTCTGGTGGGAGGTAGGAAGAAGTAGGCTGTTGGTTAACTAGGATCTGCAGCTTATCCAATAGGTAGGGAAATGGGCAGACTAGGTGGGCCAAACAGTCCTTATCTGCCATCAAAGTCTATGTTTCTGTGTTTCTAAGCGTACCAAGTAATATCATCTTGAATTTTTCGTTGAAGAGAAACTTGTTTAACTTCCTTAGGTCTAGAATATGGCGCATGCCACCTGTTTTCTTTGGAACTAGGAAGTAATGGGAGTAGAAATATGTGTTCTGTTGCTCCTGCGGAACTATGTCTACTTCCTTGTTGTTCAGAAGGCCTTGAATCTCGGAAGCAAGGTCTGACTGAGTAACTGACAGCCTGGGCTGTCGTTTGGGTAGATGATCCAGAGGGGTATCTGAAAAATTTAGAGAATAACCCTCACAAATTATCTTGAGAACCCATTTGTCTGAAGTGACTGACTTCCATTGATTGTAAAACTGAGTCAGATGCTCTCCTACTGCCAAAGAAGAGTCTCCCTCGGACAGCTGAGGAGGGACCTGGGCCAGAATTTTGGATGGTGTCACTAGGCGCTTTTGGGCCCTGTGCCTTCTGCTGCGTTTTCTTTAGTGGCTGAGAGGCTTGGTTTTCGTTGAAGCCCCCTCTGCCTTTACCATGAAAGGACTGACAGTTATGAAACTGCCAGTGGTTCTCACCCCATTGAGGGGCAGCAGGGGCTCATCTACCTGTTTTGATAGCTGTCCTAGTTTTCTGTGTGGCCTCAAGTGCCTGCTCCACCTGTGGGCAAACAGACAAGCCTCATCAAATGGTAAATTCATGACTCTTTGCTGGGCATCACTTATGAACCCCAAGGTTCGTAACCATGAGTGATGTTGGGTGCATATCCCAGCTTCTGCTGCTCTAGAAGCAGTGTCAAAGGCATCCATAGCAGCCTTGAGTTGCTGATTATTGAAATAAATGCATCTAGCAATAGTTTGGAGAAGCTCTGAGGTAACGTCTGACTCTGGGAGAGTCTCCACAGTTGCTTTTAGTGAATGCCAGAGGGTATACTTATATTGTGAGAAATAGCCCTGTTAGCTAGCAATAAGCATACCTAGGGTAGTAGTGGCAAAGACCTGCTTCCCCAGTGTGTCAATCTTATGAGTTTCTTTGTTTACTGGACAAGCCGTAGACTCCTGAGGGAGAACGGCTTTGTCATTTTCTGCCAAGACCACTATGGCATCAGTTAAAGCTTGAGAGGCCAGGATTAGTCTATCTTTAGGGGGAGCGTTCTTCCTGTCTATGGACTTAGCCATTTAAGGAATAAGCACTGGATTGTCCCACACCATTTATGAGAGAGTCTCAAAAGAGGGCTGTACCGGAGGAGTCAATTCCATAGGGATCTCAGGGACATACAGATATCGCAGGCACAACAACTTCCCCAGGTCAACCTCTGAAGTCTGGAGAGAGAGAGAGGGTGGAATTCATATTCTTCAATAGAGACTTAAAGGACAGGTCCTCGATCAGCTGAAGTAGAGGACTTACTTCCCACACCAAGAGATGAATCTTCATTAGAGCTGTCTAATAATCACAGATTATCAGGATCAGGCTCACTATCATCTCCTACTAGCCCAGGAGGGATAATATATAAAGGACAGGGAGGAAAGAGAGCAGGAGGAGTGCTCCTCGAATTGGAGTCGATAAATCCGGCACCCGCCACTCTCAAAATGGCACCAGTGCTACCAAGACAGGAGTCGAAGGCAGCACAGCAACTGGCACCATACAAGCACCTGGAGACCCTAACCCAACTCTCAGTGTACCCAAGGAAGAAGATCTGAAAACATGAGTAGGAGAAAATGGTACCTGTGCTGACCCCTGCACCATAGCCACATGAGGGGAAAAAGCACAAGAGCGCAGCATTGATGGCACCAAAGAAGGTGCCACCCGACTGTTGATCCAACCGCCCACGCTAAGAGGTTCAAAGCCCCTAGCCCAAAGGCTCTGGGTCGACCCATAGGCTCAGAAAGTTAGGACAACCATCAATCCACTGCTCCATAAGAGCAGCCCATGATGAAACTGCTCACCGGAGGACCCCAGGCAGCAGGGAGGGACTACTGAGTCAAGGACACCAGCCACTCAGGAAAGAAGCGCAGATGACCCCAACAGAGACTGCTTTCTGTCCCCTGTTACTGACAATTGATGTGCAGACATACCAGAGGGTGACCTCGAGCAGTACCGTCTCTTCTTCAACCGGTGGGATGAAGAAGAACTCAAGGCTGAGTGGTGCTGGGTTCTCGAAGATGATCAAGAACTGGTCCACTTCTTTCTGTGCTTTTGGGAGGATCACCCTTCCTCCTGATCACCAGACTGCCCATAGTCAGACCCCCCCTGTAGAGAGGCAGCAGACTGGACCCAGCCTGCTGGAAACACAGCTTTCATGTGAAGTCTCCTACGTCACCAGCCCCATTCATGGTGGATCTGCCTAGGGTGGGCTGAAGAAGACTTGTAGTCTTCAAAGAAAAAGTAGAGCTTTTTTTTTTTTTTCACTACTAAATAAATGAATAAATACAATAAATACTTAACGACTAAAGCTGCTGTCATATAGACATGAAGATTTGACTCCTGGTGGTCAAGCAACATCATCACTGAAGCACACTCGATGGCAGGAAAAAAGGAACTGAGGCAATTGGAGGGTCATCACCGAGATAGCCTATATGGGGCGAGCCGGTCTCATGGCACCACTTCCACACACCCCTACCTCAACGCTGGCCCTCCTGAAGATTTTTGGCTCCTGCTCTGTCCTAGCACCTCTGGGTCCCATTAGTGTGAATGAGTGGTGGAGACTTTATGTCCAGGAAGATGTGCCCATTTCACTAGCGTCCAGTTTTAGGATGTTTACAGTGGTGGATATATATATACACTTTATAGACATATGGTTCAAAAATACAAAGACAAAAACATATACAGGAATTTCAGTTACATAGAAATGGCTTTGTACAGCAGGCACAGTATTAACAGCAAGTCTAAACAAAGTGTAGAAATACATGGAGAAGGTGGAAAATACTCTGAAAGAGCTTAGAAAGGAAAAAAAAGGCATGGAAGCAGTGAGGTGGACAGAGAGGGTTAAGAGAAAGAAAGAGAAAAAAATCTAACTGAAGATCGAGCAAGTGACCTAGGGATTGCTCTGATCAATGGTAGGAAAGATTAATATGCTACTATGGCAGTTGCAAGGTGATTTAGTGGGTAGGTGCTCCTTTAGTTTGACCTTAAAGGCTGAAAGCTAGTCTTAAAAATAATTTTGTCAGTCCAATAAAAGGTTTCACCTGCAACATATTTGTTTTTGTTTTTCTCTACCTTGAAGGTGCCAAGGGAGGGGCTGCTAACAAGGTTAAGGGGGAGAGTGTTAAAAAGCTTGGTACCTCTGTAGGTAAGCGATCTCTGTCCCAAAGAGGTGTTGCAGTAGGGGACCCAAAAAGGGGATAAGGCAGTGTTCCTAGTAAGATGGGTGGGGCAAGCATTCCTGAACAGAGAGGAGACACTGTGGGGAAGGAGATTGCTGAGGATTTTGTAGATGAACATGGAAGCCTTCCATGTGAACATGTCCTCTAGGGAGAACCAATGTACTTTGTCATAGAGGGCACAGCTGTGGGTACGATGGGGAAGCCCGGTCACAAATCTGATAATGTTAGTGTATGCCATTTTGAGCTTATTGAAGCGTGATGGAATTGCTCGGAAGGAAGTAAATGATGGAATTGTAGTCAAGGAGAGGTAGCAGTAAGCTGGAAACCAGCCTGCTTCCTTGATTCTGGGGTGAGAATTACCTGATCCTGGAGGAGACCAAGTCTCTGGTGGATTTTGTTAATTAATTGGGTTATGTGTTTGCAGAAAGAGACCATGCCATCATTATCTAGAAGTTGAAATTGAAATTAGAAGATTTACATGTGCCAGCGAAAACCATACATATAGTTTTTTTGGAGTTTTGGACTATACCCTGAGTGGAGAACCAGGAGTGCAGACTGTAAAAATCTGTTTGAAGTTTGGAGAAAAGGGTGGAGGGGTTTGCGTCCTTACAGTATAAGGTGGCACCATCCACATATAGGATAATGTTGGTATGGAAACAGATGGTAGGTATATTATTTATGAACAGAGAAAAAAGGAGGGGCCCAAGTATAGCTCCTTGAGGAACCCCTTACTTAATAAGACATTTGGACAAATGATGCCCCTCAATGACTGTTTTGTGGAACCTAGCATTGAGATAGTTACCAAACCAGTTAACGTCTGCAGAGAAATTCAGAAGGGCAAGTATAGATAGGAGAAGGTCATGGTCAGCCAAGTCAAAAGCCTTGGTAAGGTCCATGAAAACTGCACCCGTGTAAAGACCATCATCCATTGCCTTATAAATGTCCTGTGTGAATCTAACGAGAGTGGTTTCTGTGTTGTGTTTAGCCCTAAAACTGTGCTGAGCCTCAGTAAGGATGTCATATTTGTCTAGCTGCTCAAAGATTTGTGAATGAACTATTTTTTCCATGATTTTGGAAAGAGGGGGAAGAAGTGAGATAGGCCTCTAATTACTTACTTCCTGTTTAGAACCAGTTTTATGCAGAGGCCTGATGGATGCATTTGTTTGGCTGCAGGGAGGGTACAGAATAGAGGGAGAAATTAAGGATATTGGTGAGAGGAGCGGCAATGTCATTAATTATGAGTTTAAGGATGAAAAAATCTAGTCCGTCCAGACCGGTGGAGGGTCTAGGGTCTTTTTTTCTTTTAAGTTTTATGGTATCAGTGGGTGAAAGTGCTTTGAAGTAGAAAGTAGGATGGGAAGCTTTTGGGGAAGGGGTAGGATTTGGGGGCTGCTTGGGGTGTCTGAGTAGAAAGAGGTCTTGTGCTTGTCCAGGTCCCCGAAGAAGGAATGAAACAAGTTGGCCACACATATTGGGTCATTTTAATTTCCTTTCCAGCTGGAGTGAGATCTGCTCGCGCTTTTTCTTTACCAAGACAGAGTTTAAAGTCCCATGAGTTGCTTGGAGTTAGCTCTGGCATAGAGTTGACTATTACTAAAGTGGTTGATTTTGCAGTTAACCGCTGACTTGCACTTGTTTCAAAGTGTTTTATACTCTTGGAGGACAGCAGGGAGGATGATTTCTGTACCTAGCCCAAGCCTTGTCTCTACAGCATATAAGTTTGAGGTGGTCTGAGTACTTCACTCGTAGATCGCCCGCAAACTCTGATCTTCTTTTTGAGGATGAAGGTGTCACAGATGTCATTGAATGTTTTGTAAAATCTTTAAGGGCATGGTCAATTTTTTATATCAGCCGTGAAGGACCAGTCCATAATTTAATTTAAAGGTCTTCTAAATTAGCTTTTTTTAGTTGTCTTGTGAGGATGTAGTTAGGAGTAGATTTAGGGGCTCTGGCTGACCAGTGACAGAAGTTAGCACAGTGGTCACTAATGCAGTCAGGGAGAACACCCTCGGCTGTCACTCTGGAGGGATTCAAGGCAATGATCCAGTCAATTCCTACAGCAGACTGATGTAATTTTTGTTTCCCAGGACCTGCTTCCCAAGACTTTGAACATGGCACAGAGAAACATGTTGATCCCTAATCATGCCCCGGGCTTGCTTTCCCTGGTCTGTGGACACAGGTTAAACACTAGAAATAAGAAGCAGTTTAACAATGCCCTGTTACAACAAGACAACTTCAGCTCCTGGCTACAATTGGAACTACTGTATACTTTAAATTGACTGAAACACCTGAAACATCCTCTGAGACACAATGGGAAGCCATGAAAGCCACCATAACAGGGAGGCTAATTGCACACACCTCAGAACTGAAGAAAGACAGGGATCAACTGGCTAGACGACAGGAGGGGGCTCTGAAAAGCCATCCACCTGGCCAAAGTGGAATATTTCCGGTCCACCTTTAATACTAACATAAACAACCCATCAAAGTTTTAGAAAGTAGTTCACCCACTTTTCTCTCCCCAAACTAAACCCCCATCCCCACTTCTCAAAATAAACAACCAAATCATTGCTGACCATCCTACAGTAGCGGCAGAATTCAATTCCTACTTTACTTCCTGAGCCCCCACCCTGTTAGCCTCCTTCCCACCCCACCCCACTACCTCCTCCCTGCCACCACCAATTAGCGCAGAGTTTTGTCTTTTCACCCATATCTCCCAATGACACCTTAAAGGCACTGCATTCTACAAACCCAACTAAGGGAAGCTTCCTTGACAGCCTTGACCCCAAGTTGCTGTACCTCTCTGTTCCAGATTTTTCCCTCCCTCTCACTGATCTCCTCAACCTGTCTTTCCACACTGTGACTATCCCTGATGCCTGGAAACACGCTACAGTTCTCCCCCTACCAAAGGGAGGTGCTCTCTCATCTCCTGGGAATTACTGCCCATCTCGCTTCTACCCACCCTGGCTAAACTTCAGGAACACCTTGTTCTCTCCCAACTCTCCTTCTTTCTTGGTGATGACTCCTTCTTCACTCCCTTCCAATCTGGCTTTCAGAAGAATCACTCCACAACCACTTCCCTGCTTAGACTCACTGACTCTATCCATTCAGTCATGGATAGAGGTCATATTACTTCTGCTATCTTAGTCAACCTTGCAAAGGCTTTCGACACAGTCTCCCACTCCCTGCTCCTCGAAACTCTCTCATCAGCTGGCTTGTCTCTGTTTGCCTGCAACTGGTTCAGAGCCTACCTGGTAGGTAGAACTCAGTCTGTTAAAATAGCTGACTCTACATTCCCTCCACTACCCATCTCTATTGGGGTGCCTCAAGGCTCCGTACTTAGCCCACTCTTATTCTAAATTTTTCTAAACAACCTACCATCGGTATGCTCCTCATCCTTTATCCATATGCATGCTGACAACATGGTCTTGTTCACCTCTGGCCAAAGTCCCTCCAATGTGATTTCCAGACTACAGCTTGACTTCAGTAATGTTCAACACTGGCTAAGTTCGTATCAACTCTACCTCAACGCCAAGAAGACAGTCTCCATGACCTTTGGCACTAGGCAGAGACTCTCTAGGCTGCCCTCCCTTCACTCCTTCCACACCCTTAACAGGACAACACTAGAGGACACCGCCTCTTTTAGATACCTGGGTGTCTGGCTTGACCAACACCTTAACCTTTCTGTAGATATTGACACCATCTTGAGAAAACTGTGCCCCAAGCTCAGCACCCTTTACAGGAACCGTAGTTCCTTACCACTGCCGGTTAGGCGTGATCTTGTTCAGAAAATGATTCTCCCTATTTCTGACTATTGCAATATAGTCCACAGTGCTGCTCCTAAGTCTTCCCTTACCAGGTTGGATAGTCTCTTCAATACTTTCTGTCGCTTTGCTCTTGACTCCTCCTCCCACACACATCACTGTACCTTGTACCATTCTCTAGCTTCCCCTCCCTTGAGTGCAGGTGTCCCGCTCACTGTGCCAAGTTCACGTCTAAATTCTGGTTTGGGACTCTCCCCTCTTACCTCTCCTCCTCACTTTCTGCTCCACCTCCCTCCTCCCACCCTCTCAAATCCACTGACACATGCATTCTAGCTATTCCTCGTTGCTCTACCTCCATAGTCCAGCAAGCTTTCTCCTACCACTTCCCAAAGCTGTGGAGCTTGCTGCCACCTCTTATCAGACTTTCTTCTTCCCCATCTTCAATCTCCTTAGCCTTCACAATTTCTATTCCTCTAACTGCACTTGTTTGTAGCCCCCTTCAACCATTCCCCACCCTGGTGCATTATCCTTTAGTCCTACTTTATTTTATTCTCCTAACTATACTTCTTCCTAACCCCCCTTCACATCCCTCCCCACCCTTGTGCACTATCCCCTACTCCTCTATCCCTGACTTACCTCCTGTCTCCTAACTGAACCCTTCCTTCAATTACTACCTCACATGCTACCACCTATTATATCCCTCCTCCCATCCCCTTTCACAGCCTACTGTGCCATTTCGACACTCTACTACCAGCCACAACCTACTGTGCTATTTTGACACTCTACTGCTGTCCTTCCCCCCACTATACCCCTCTTCCCCCCACTGATGCCCTTCCTTTTTCCATTCCTAGTTTACCCCTATTTTCTCCAGCCTCTCTATTCCTTATCCCTCTCCTCCCTCCAGTCACCTACCACACTCCACTCCTCCTCCCTTCCCCCCTTTCTCTGCCCTCCTTTTCTGCCTGGTTCTGTTCCCCTTGCAGGGTTCTCTGTCATCCTGAAGGGGTATAGATCTTGTCTCTCTCTTTCTCTTCTGCCCCTCTTCCTTATCCCCCACTTTCTAATCGTGACCCCCTTGCAGGGTTCTCTGCATCCTGAAGGGGTATAGATTGTCTCTTTCTTTTTTTCCCCCTCTTCCTTTGCCCCTACTTTCAAATCCATCGCCCTCCCACCTCCCTACTTCCTTATCCCCTTTCTCCCCTCCTGTTCTCCCGCCCCTCTCTTTTCTACCTCCCTGCCCCCCTTCTCTCCCTCCCTTTCTGCCTGGTCCTGTCCCCTTGCAGGGTTCTCAGCATCCTGAAAGGGTATAGATCTTGGCTGCCTCTCTCCCTCTTCCATCCCTCCACCTCTACCCATCGCCAGTCCACTTCCCCACTTGTCTTATAACTGCCCTCACTTGGGTATACAATAGCACTTCAATTTTTGTGCTCAGCCTAATACCTCTAGTACTTCAAATGTGTTATCCATCTTCTAAACTTTACCATACCGAATCACCTGCTCTTGAGTTGTTGCAATGTATGTTATATCCGAATATGGTTTAGCTTACACTGGCCGGTTGGTCTGGGTTATTTATGTTCTGTAATTGTACTACACTGTTTGTTTATAGTAATTGTACTTGTATTGCTCTGTTATTGTTATGTGTTTGCTTGTTCTCCCAACTCTTGTAACCCCCCACACACACACACACACACCAGGACGCTTCTGGAAACGAGCTGTTTACAGCTCATGTTGTCTTTCCTGGTGAAACATTTTACAAATAAATAAATAAAATAAAATAAAAACTTGAACGTAATCTCCAGCTCTGCCCTGACAGAAGGAGATCCTTAAGGCACAAACCACAGAAGTCAGAGAATCCCTGGAAGCTAATCTGCAACACAGGATGAATGTGCACTTTTAAAATTAAACCAGTCATACTGGGAGGCTGGAGAACAGTCTGGAAAACTCCTGGTACACTGGTTATGCACTAGGGAGGCTGAGAGATACATAACAGTCATTCATAGGACTTATACTAAAGTTCCTCCCCAGACCTAATAAATGGGATGAGTTTAAATTGTTCTATCAGATCTTATACTCGTCTGAGGTTTACCCTACTCCTAAACACCTCGCAAACTTTCATAGGAACATCTACTGTTTCTCCTGCAAGTAACAACTGAAGCAAACCTACTTCTGACCCAGTCCATTACACCAACAAAGATCTCAGAAGCTGTAATGGGCATGTCCCTGGGGAAGTGTCCAGGCCCAGACAGCTACACCAGAGATTTCTACCACTCCCGTGCGCAGATCTTGGCATCAAGACTAGTAGCCGTGTTTAATGATGCCTGGACCAAGGGGGGGGCTATCCCCCATCCTTCATGCATGCCTTTATTACACTGCTTCCTAAGAACTGGAAAGACAGCATTTTATACTCTCAGTTCTCACCCATTTCACTTATACATGTTGTTCTCAAGATCTTTGCAAAGGTGTTATCCCACGGTCTGGAAGCTATTATGCCCACCTTGAGCCACCCTGACCAGGTGGTATTTGCCACAGGCCATCTTGGCTCAGACAACACCAGGAGGCTACTAAACTTTCTGTGGTAGGTGACTGGAACTACAGAGCCCACTGTCACCCTATCACTAAATACTGAAAAAGCATCTGACAGGCTTGAGTAGGCACACCTATTTGACACCCTGTCCCATTTTGGCTTCTAACATCAATTCATCTGCCTGTTAAAACTGCTCTGCATTCATCCCTTGGCCTCATACAAACATACAAACATTAAAATGCCAGCAGAAACAGGCCTCACAGTGCTCCAGTCTGCTCGATTGTGCAGCTAGCCCCTCAACTTGCACCTGCCCCACCCCTCCTCCCCCTTACAACAACCCCCCACTCTGTCCCACCCCTCTTAAATCCTCCCACCATTTCACACAATAATACTCGGGCAGAGTATTCCACTTGTCTACCAATCTTTCTGTGAAAAAGTGTCCTGATTTCCCTCCTGAATCTCCCCCCTCCGATCTCAGTTGATACCCTCTCGTGTCCATCCCCCTTCTGATCTGAAGAATCCTTTCTGTATTAGTCCTGTTAATTCCCTTTAAGTATTTAAAGGTTTCGATCATATCCCCTCTATCCCTCCTCTCTTCCAGGGAACACATTTGCAGCTCTTCCAGTCTCTCATCACAGGATTTTCCCTCCAATCCCTGGATCATCTTTGTTGCCCTACGCTGCACCCCCTCCAGCAATCTGATGTCCTTCTTCAGAAATGGATGCCAGTACTGCATGCAGTACTCCAGGTGCAGCCTGATCAGTGACCTGTACAGAGGCAGGATCACTTCTCTGTGCCTGGAGGAGATTCCCCTCACTATGCACCCCAGCATCTTGTTTGCCTTTGCAGCCGCCTTTCTGCACTAAGCTGAGTGGTTCATACTCCCCGTTATTAGTACCCCAGTTCCTTTTCCTCCACTATGCTTTAAAACTGTACCCCTCCCAACTGATATATCCTCCCTGGTTCCTAGCTCCAAAGTGCAGTACCTTGCACTTCTTGGCATTGAACCCCAACTGCCATGTGTCTGACCACTCCTGTAGTTTGGTCAGGTCTTCCTGACCCTCTCCACCCTCTATGTCATCTACCACTGCACCGATCTTACTACCATTTGCAAACAGACTGATCTTACTCCGATCCCATTTGAGATATCAGCTATGACTATCCCAAATGGTATACCGTCACCGCAGTGAATCCCTAACCACGAAGACTATCACAGTGCCAGAAATCTGGCAAAATCCGCCCATCGCTGTGGTGGTCAGTGCGGTGCTCAAGACATCCTCGCTGGGTGTCCCCAACCCGGTTCTACTCCGACTTGCAGTTAGAATCCTAGAGACCAGGGTGTGTGGGTGGCATAGCTCCCACATGGGGGGGTTGGGGGTGCAGCCCCCCACTGAAAACACAGAGGCATCCCCGACACTGCATTGCCGACATTCTGCAATGTGGCTGTTGCTGTCAGGGATGTCTCCATAGCCGCTGTCGCTGTGGCATGGTAAAACCATCCTAAAAAGTACCAGTCCCAGAACCGATCCCTGGGGTACCCCACTCGAAACGCACCTTGGTGATGAGAGTTCCCCACCCCCACCCTTTGCTGTATACCCCTCAGCCAGTTGGTGATCCAACTGACCATTTTTGTTCCCCTCAATGTATTCCAGTTTTCAGCCCAACCTCCCATGTGGCACTGAGTCAAAGGCCTTGCTGAAGTCCAAATACAGGACATCCACTGCATGGCCCCTGTCCAGTTCCCTGGTAACCCAGACATAGTTGACTAGGTTCATCTGGCAGGATCTGCCTGAAACAAAACCGTGTTGATGGTCATCTTGGATCCCATTGTCTTCCCAAAAAGGTCACCAGCCTCTCTTTTTAGGATTGACTCCATGAGTTTTCCCACCATTGAAGTGAGACTCACTGGTCTGTAGTTGCCTGAATCATCCTTCAGGCCACTTTATGAATGGCACCACATGGGCCACCCTCCAGTCCTGTGGCATGCATCCTGTGTCCAGTCATGTACTGAACAGGTTCTGCCAGTGGTCCCGCTTAGGATCTCCGCCACTCTATAAGTAACCTAGGGTAATGCCATCTGGCCCAAGTGTCTTGTCCACACTCAGCCCCTTAGTCCTTCCAGCACCCTGTCCGCTGTAATCCTGATATCCCCACCATCCCTGTCCACTCCACACTTCCTATGGGGTATCTGCCCCCTCTTGCCTTCGTGAACACAGAGCAGAAGTACTCATTCAATGCCTCTGCCTGGTCCTCTGCCTTCTCCACCTAGCCCCCCCCCTCATCTTTCTAAATCCTCACAATCTGGTCTTTGTTTCTTCTTCTCACCCCAATGTATCTGAAGAAGTCATTTTCCCCGTCCTTGATTCCCAGTACCAGACTCAGCTCTCTGGAAGCCTTGGCCACTCTGACTAGCCTGGTAACCTCTCTGGGCTTCTTTGTGTACTCGTCTCTGTCTCCTTGCCCTCCCAATTTCCTAAGCCTCTGGAATACTTTTCTCTTGGCCTCACCCCTTTCATGACCTCCAGAGTCAGCCAGCTTGGCTTCTTTGCTCTCCTTCTTGCTCCATGTCCTGGCACAGGTCTCAGTTGCCTCTGCTAGCCTTTTTTTTTTGCTCCTCCAGCTTCCTGACCCACCACTCCTTCAGGCCAGCTTAGGCTCCTCCAACACTCCCCCCATCCCCTCCACCTCAGATTGCAGCCACCGCAGGGGTAGCCCAGTGTCATCCTTCACTGGATGGGTCCCTCTCCTCTGAGGGGGAAGGCGCCAGGGGCGGACAACCAGCGGACTCTTTGTTCGGTCCCTAGGTGCTGCTGAGGTGGACTGGAGATCACGACTTCTATGGTGGTGGGGCTGGCAGCCATCATCCGGTCGGCCAGGAAGCTTGATTCTCATTTTCTCCCCAGGGTGTGGTGTGCCACAGATGTCAAGGCAGACGCCGATGTCCATCATGCCCTTGCATTCTGTGAGCTCCTGAAGTGCTGTGTTCCTGGCCTTCACCAGGAGTCAGCACTCAGCAAGCCGCATCTCCATCCTCCCCCAGGTGAGCGGCAGTCATCAGACACTCAACCTTCCCCCCAGCTGGCTCTAAAGTGACCTGGGTCTGTTCCCAACCCTGAGTCGCCAGTGTCGCAAGTGGAAATGCACCGTAGTCCAGCTTAGCCTTTTAATGATATTCCATTTTTGTCTGGCAATCATGCATGTCTGAATTCTCACCAAATGCACAACCAAAATTCCCCCCAGCTTTTTAAAGTCTGCTCCCTTAAAATCGATCACCCTGGTATCCGTTTCTCCTATTTCCCTTCCCCTATTGAGTGTGAACGACGCCGTATGATGGTCGCTCCCTGCCAGGGGTTCCTCCACTCCCAGATCCTTTACAGCCTCCCCATTTTTTAATATCAGGTCCAGAGTCCTACCCTCCCTATTCAGCTCATGGACCAGTTGCACCAGGAAGCAGTCCTGAAATGCATCTAGCAATCTCTGCTCCTTTGCACACATGGTGGTTGGCGTGTTCCAGTCCACCCCAGGGAGGTTGAAGTCCCCACCACAACTGTGTTCCCCTCCCACAGACCCTTCTCATCTGCTTGGCCAACTCCCTATCCAGGTCATCCCCTGAGCTGGTGGCCTGTACACCACCCCACCCTCAGTGACTTTCTTTCAGAGTCTTGAAACTGCATCCATAGGGCCTCTGCCCTGCCATCAACCCCCTACTTTCTCATACACCTTATCCCCTCCCTCACGTAGATTGCCACACACACCCTTTTCCCTAGCTGTGTCATTCCTGAATATTCTGTATCCTGGGATCATCATATCCCAGTCCTGGTTCTGGGTGGCCCATGTTTCCATGATGGTCGCAATGTCCACCCTCCCCACAGCCAAGAGAGCCTGTAGTTTGGCTGATTTGTTATCTAAGCTTCTGCATTCAGCGTGATCACCCTCTAACCTGTGTCTCCGCCCACCCTGGTTCCCCTCCTAATCCTTCCTTCTGTCCCCATCTCAAATACCACTCCGATAGCTTGGGGGTAGGCATGCTTGACTACCCTCTCTGGATCCTAGCTACTAGCTGTCCTCACACCACCACCCCCACCTAGTTTAAATCTATCCTTGATGCTATGTCCCTCAGACCTCTACTTTAATACCCTTTACCCTCCCCACTGAGGTGCAGCCTATCCCTGCATATAGATCCTTATTGTCCCAGTACTGCCCCAGTTCCCCACTATCCCATACCCTTAGACCGACATCATTCCCCAGTCATTTGTTGAACTCCCAATCCTTCCCTTCCTTCCCAGGCTCACAAAGGGTACTGAGAGCACGTCTGAATAGGTCACTGATTTTGCCACTCTCACTTAGCCCTCCTAGTTCCTCAAACCTCCTCCTCACTACTACATGCAGTTTCTTCCTGCCCCTCCTTGTGCACTTAAGAACCGCCTCCCCCACCCTGTCCACCGTTAGCCCAGGTATAGCCTCCACCCATATTCTACTATGCCTCTCCCCCTGCCGTCCCATCTGATCCCTTTAAGTATGGAATCAGCCAGCACTAGTACATCCTCTTCCTCATTCCTTGTCCCTGTCCCATCCCCTTTCCCAAGGTATCCAATCCTAGAACATCCCAGCTCACTAACTCCACCCTTCATTTCATTTTCATTTTTATTAAATGGGTTAGACCATTGAGTAAAACTCATTTAAAATGGTGACTCTTGGTCATACAAAATTTTGGTTACAACAAATATATAAACAAAAAGAAACAAGAACATACATACAAACTAAAAAGAACAATACAACTTATTTAACCACAACAATTCTTCTTTTGCCCTGAAAGTGTTTCCAAATACCAGGTTTTAACAGCATTGCATGAAGGTGTTTTTTGTCCACACAGTCGAAATCTTACAGGAATCATATTCCAAAATCTAGGAACAAACTGACTAAAAAAGAAATCAGAACGTTTAGTTTTCAGTCTAGGTATAACCAACTCCCTATGTCCTGCCTTTCTTAATGAAGATTTAATTTCCCTAACTTCTAACCTTTCAGCCAAATATTCTGGAATTACTGTAGTGATACTTTTAAAAGCCAAAATATATTTATGCAGCTGTCTCCTCTCTGTCAACGAGGTCCATCCCAATCTCTGGTACATTAAACAATGATGGGTATCTTTAGAACACTGTAAGATCAATCTCATAGAGCGATTATACAGTACATCAAGTCTACACAATCTACCCAACTGAGAATTGTCATACAGTGTATCACCATAATCAAAAGAGGAAATATCTGGGACTCAACAATTTTCTTTATCACAGTTCCACCTAAACAATTTTTATTTGATACAATAATCCCACTCTTACACCACAACTTTAATCAATTCATCTATATGTATATTACCAGTAGCCAAGGGATCCATCCAAAACCCAAGTACTTATAAGTCATCACTTGTTCCAGTTTTATCCCCTCAGTTTCTAGCACAGTCAAGTTTGTGCATGATCTAAGTTTCAGATAGATCCAAATAACATACATTTTGTCTTACTTACATTAATTTTAAGTTTCCGCTAGACAAGTACTCATGTAATTTATCAAAACTTTACTGTAAATTTAGTTGGATCTCTTCAACTGAGGAGGCAGAAGCATATATTATTGTATCATCTGCATATAATTGGTAAGCCATATTATTTACATGACTTCCCAAATCTCTAAGATAAATAAAAAAAAGCAAAGGGCCCAGCACTGATCCCTGAGGGACCCCTCGTACCACTGGTAAAGATGATGATACAATCTTATTAACAACCGTTGACTGTGTCCTACCCTCTAAATAAGAGGAAAACCACTTAAGAGCACCACCTGAGAGTCCAATATCCTTCAAACTTAGTAATAGAATTTGATGATCCACCATGTCGAAGGCCTTGGAGAGGTCAACAAAGATGGCGCCCATCATAAGGCCCTTTTCCATAGCTTTGTTGACATCATCCAAGACCCTCGACACGGCCATAATTGTATTATGCGATTTACGAAAACCTGACTGATAGTTATCAAACAAATCATTCTGATTCATATATGCAATCAGTTGTCGAGCCACAAAACCCTCTAATATCTTTGACACTTGCGATAATAGTGATATTGGTCGATAATTGTTAAACTGATCCCGCTTCCCACCTTTATATATTGGTACTACCCTAGCTATTTTCCAATCAAATGGCATTATTCCCTCCTCAATGGACCAATTATACAAATAAGTGAGGGGCTGCTATCTTCAAAGCTGAAATCTTTAATAAGTAGAGGTCAATCCCTCCGGCCCCCACTCTTTGATGTCTTCAAACCCAATAAGGCTTCAATTACTTCAAACTCCTCCACTTTTTTATAGAAAACAGCTTAGATAAATCTGTATGGACCAATAGTTCATCACTACTAGAACATAAATCAAGTTCAAAATTTCCTGAATTAACAAAATAATTATTGAACCCATCTGCCAAAGATTTACCCCTGAAAACCTGAGATCTCGATTTTACTTTTTACACCATGTTTATGGTGACCATTTATCTCTTTGATTAAATCCCAAAAGTGGTACTATTCCTACCAATTTTCTAACTTGGATTGATAATACAATCTTTACTATTTCTAACAGCAGTTACATACAGTTTCTAAGACTTCTATAATATTGCCAATCCCTCTGAGAATTTGTACTATGAGCCTTTATCAAGCTTGACTTTTTCTTTTAACCTTCTCAGAGTAACTGATACCATGGAACAGATGATTGTTTAACCTTCCTTTCCTTCATTGGCATATGATAGTCTATCACCTGCATTAGCTCTGAAGAAAATATTTCAAGCCAGATCAATTTCAGGAATTAACCACATTCTATCCAATTAATCCTATCTAAATCCTCTATAAAGGCTAAATAATCGAACTTTCGGTAACCCTTCTGCCCCCCACTTCTCCCCGTCTTGTCCCCTGACCTCTTCACTGCTGCTCCTCCCTATTCCCATATCCTCCCCTCCACCCTGGCCCCCAACTCCACCCCATTTGTCCTCCCCACCAGCATTGCTTCTCCCTTTGCCCTCCTCTGACTCCTGTCCCTTGTGGATTTCCTCCCTCCATCTCCAGTTTTCCCTGAGATCACTCCTCCTCCTCCTCTTCCGCCAGTGTCACCAGCACAGCAAACCTATTTCCTGCCCATCCTGCCTGGTTGTGTTCTGCTCCTCCCACCAACTCTAGCCTTCCCACTACTGTGAGGACCTTTGTTTGTTCTGCTTCTGTACTCCCTACCCATCACTTCCTTTAAGCCACTGTTCCTCCCCCATGGTGTCTGGTTCCACCATGCCACGGTGACACGGAGAACAGTGACCATCAGTACAGCTGCACCCTCCAGACTTTAAATAGCCAACACCGAGTTGGAGACTGTGGTGTCCTCACTTTATTCCTGGATGTGACCCTCCTGCCTCAAGACCCCCCACATCCTCTCCAGATCTCTACCAAGCCACAATACTTCCTCCTCCAGCCTCCTCAACCTGTTGCAGATAGGACACCTCCTAGCCTCCACAATATGTTTATCCAAACTGCCTCCTATATCCATTGCAACTCACAATTCTTCCCGTGTTGGCTCCCCTTGCATCCTGCTTCCCACTGTACCACCACCCCCTGCACTGACCCCAACCGCCCCACAAGAACCCCCAACCCTCTGATGTGTCCTTCCCTGACCCACTCCATCTCTGTCCCCACGATGTTCTAACCCTAGAGATACTCACAGTGGTTTTATAATCCTTGCGCTGCTTCCTTCAGAGCAGTCTATACACTATAAGCAATATCAAAACGAGACTTTACAATCCGATCCAATCCTATGCTGCTTCCTTCAGAGCAGTCTATGTACTATTAGCAGTATCTATACCAAAAGTAGCCCTTGACTTGAAATGTCTCTGCTTCATGAAATTATTAGTAAACTTGAAAGAACTAGTCAGATCAAGACAGTTCAGTGTAGGACGGCTGTTATGAATAATCTGCAAATCCAGTTTACATCCAGTCCTCCCAACTTCATCCCAGTGTATCCCTCAAATCAGGAACAGCAGTATAATTATAAATGGAGAGTAGCCCAGGAAAGTGGGATGCGGGAGTGTGGGTGTGGGCCTCCTCAATCACCCCATCCCAAATAGCAGTCATCCCTTACTTGGTTGTTCCTTGCCCTTTGCTGGCTGTGAACCAACAAAGATTACACTGCTGCTAGTTTGGCAAAAGAAGGGCATAAAACAAATCAGAGGAATAAAACAAATGAGAGCACTTCCTGCAAAGGTTCTCCTGCCATCCTCTGCCATACTCCTGTTTGGTCCTCTTCAGCAATCAGAGTGCCGATACTCACCGATAACGAGATAGCGAGAAGAAAAGAAGAAAAACATAAAAAAAAACAAATATACTCTGGCTGCAGACGAATCTGACTAAAATGTGCCCAACACTACCAGTGCCATTTGGCAGCTGTCCCAACTGGCACCCCACACTCCTACCCCCTTTCAAGCTCCGACCGAGAGTCACACGCCGCACTCCTACCCCTTCCCAAACAATGACCACTAGTGGTGCAGTTCTAGCCTGGCGGCATCTTAAACAAGTTCAATCCTTATTAACACTATTGTTTCTCAACCTTTTGCTTTACACAGAGGGATGAGGCAAGGGTGCCCTCTTTACCTTTTTATGTTATCAATAGAGCATGTGGCCCATAAGATCTGGGCTTGTTAGTTATTCCCAGGGGTCAGGGTGGATGGCACTCTGCAAAAAAATTCTCGTTTTGCAGATGACATTACCTTACACCTAACCAATATCCCTAACTCTCTGGCCTCCATGAATTCGATTATCCAGAAAAATGCCACCCTTTCCATCTATAAACTTAAAGGATCAAAATCTCTGATTCTCCCCCTAATGGGGCTTATACCCAATCATTTTTCACTAGGTACCCACACCAATGTTCACCTGAAGGAATGGTGTGCCTGGGTATTCAGGTTAGAAACTCTGTCCCAGCTAATGTTTCCTGCATGCGGGACAGATTCTCAGCTGATCTGATAAATGGAAATCCCTAATGCTGTCGACCTGAGGTACTGTAAATGCCCTTAAAATAATGGCACTATGAAAACTGCAATATACAGTATCTTGGCTAATCTCCCACCACAGCTTCTGGCTTCTTTCTTTAAAGTCAAGTCAACAAAGCTCTCATCTGTAATATGGAATGAAAAAACCCTAAAAATGAAAGTGCAGGCCATGAAGAGACACTGGTGGGAAGAAGACTTTGGCCTCCCAAATTTGAGATTGCAACATGAGCATGTAGTAGTACTCAGACACGCCATTGCCTGCCTTAAACCTAACCTCTCCACTTTAGGGCCTACATGGATGGCACTTGAACCTGCACAATGCTATCTCCTCAATTCCTTGGCCCTCCTTCTCACAGATGGGGGGACTTCCAAAGACAGCACCTCCATGCACTAAACACATGAAGAGGTATGACAGAAGTATGCAACCAGCTGGGAGTGGCAGCCCTTCACCTCTAGGCTCCTCCCTTCTGAAACAACCCTACTTTAAAAGTTAACACTGCAGTACTCAACTGGGGGACTGGAGAGAACAGGGAATCACCACACTTGGGGACCTTTACCACCCAGGATCAGGGGTCTTGTACTCCTTCCTTGAGCTGGCATCTCTGTACAATATTCCCAAAACTCATTTTTTGGAGATATCTCCAGCTCACTGACCTACTGAGGATGAAATATCGCAGGCTCATCCCTTACCCACTCCAGGCCTTCTAGAACAATGGTTCCTGAGACTGCAAACTCTGAAGAAGGTCACCCTTCACGTGAATACCCTTAATGCCACTATACAAAAACATAAAATGGCTGCAGGACCCAGAGAGACATGCGAAAGAGAGTTGGATGTCCCCATTCCCACACTGTTTGGACCCAGACATACATAACCTCAAGGAAGTACAAGCAACAAACTTACAATACAAAATCTTGCACAGGGAGCACAGGACACACCAGTGGCTCTACAGAGCAGGTCTTCTGAACAACAGTGATTACTGGAGGTGTACCTCTGCACAGGCACCCCTGTCAAACATTTTATGGTACTGCCACACCCTCGACTCTTACTTTAATATCATATAAGCAGCATGCAAAGCAGTGATCCCTCTGCCTAGCCACAGGGGCCAGCAACTGGCAGTTCTAGGCATTCTGCCTCCGGAATCTCCTATCTCTCCCTCACAGGTCCTGTGGACTGTGGCGGGCCTGGCAGTGGCAGAAAGAGTTAAGCTCCGCCACTGGAGGGAGTCAGACCCCGCCCCCCAGCAGCTCCAGAGTGGGACAACTTACTCCCCCTCTCTACAAGATACAAACAACCAGCTCATGTGGCTGCTGGTAAACTTTCTTCCTATGTCAAGATTAGGGGTCCCTAATTCCAAAGTAAGGAAAAGTTGCATGGGAAGCTTCTCCCCCACAGGTGAAGGGACATAGATTCCATATTGGTTTCTATTGCCCATTTACCACTTCTGACAAATACGTAACTTGTCTTATGCATATCAGATTGTCTAGAAATCCAACAGAAAGCCTGCTTGTCTGGACCTGCATACCCCGGTCTCCTCTCTGTGCCTTACCTGCCCCCCTACCTACCCACATCTAGCTGTGGGGTTTGGAGTACCCTCCGCAACAATCATCTTGATTCTTTAGAACAGGATGTAAATTCAGGTGCCCTCCCATGTACCATGACTCCAAGAGTGTTGAATTAAAGAGTTTTGTGTGTTAAAATGTGCGTCCCACTAGAATATTTGTAGATTATCCTCATTTCAATGCTTCACCTTGTTATGTGACTCAACCTCAGTTGAGAATGCTGGCAGCTAAACACTGGATACCTAGTGTTAAGACTGGACGAGGCATGACCAACTGACCATAGCCTGGACCAGAACTCAGTGAAATATGGTTTTCAGCTACAGCTCTTAATTCAGTTTATACATGTGACACTCTGTAGTGTTGTGATAGTTTACCTTTTGTGTGATTAACACCTTTTGTTAATTTCAGAGTACTTGAGTAGATACTGTGCTTAATTTTGACAGCTGTATCATTGACTCTGACATTGTGTCATTTACATAAATGATACCACTGTATTGTAAAAATATGGAAAATCAAATAAAAACTTTATAGCAAAAAACGAAAACAAAGATGATACAGGGTCAGCAAGGGAAAACATAGAAGTGCCTAGTCAGTCTAAACATGTGCTCACTTGTGGCCAGAAGAGAGGGAAGGAAAAATATGGAAACCAGAGAGTAAACAGCAAAGAGCATTGGATAGTTGTTGGAATAGCCTGTCCAGAGTAGCGGTAAATGCTGAGACTGTTGCGGGTTTCAAGAGAGTATGGGAAAGCTATTATGGGTTGGTAAAAGTAAACAGGCAAGGAAGGAGGATCGAGGGAGAGGGGCAGAACTTCTATTAGCGATTGTCCAGGGTGTGTCCAGAGACCGGATGGAATAGTTCAGGTATGAAAATTTGCAGACACAATGGACTAGAGTCTTTTCTGCTGGCACCTTTCAATGATCTGTTTTTGAAAAAAGGCTGCAATCGTGAAAGCGCCAGCAGAGGGAACCATAATACCGAGGAAAGGCACCATTAGGTTTGCTGAACTGGATAGTGCAACATTTACTTCACTTTTGTTGACTGGGAAAGGAGTACTAGGCAATATTGCCGATTTTCAGCCTCATCTGTGAGGCTTGGGGTGGGAGAGGAAGGGACAGCAGCAAACTAAATGAAACTGAACCGCATTAACTCATTGCCTCCACAAGCTCACTCTGAGATTACACCACTTGCCTCCTGAATCTCCTGTATACTTTTAACAGTGAATCCTGGGCCTTTCTAAGCAAAATCAAGCCATAGTCAGCATGTCGCAAACAAATGCTAATAGCTCAATAACTGTACATGCTAGACATAAAGTATGAGTGGCAGAGTTATTCAGCACAAAATTGCCTTTTCCAATGGTGGCATGCATGTAATAATAAGTAATTTTGTTTTTTTTTCTGTGCTGGTCGAAAGAGCAAACTAAACATTTTTTTTAGTAAAAAAGGGCAACATAAGCCATTTTTTGTTGGAAAATATGACAAATATCAACACCAAATTAAGCATACAGACATTAGATGGTGCTTTAACATTATGTTTGTTAAAAAAAAGATATCTTTTTACTATAAAATGTATTTTTCCCCATTTTAGTCAAGGTGCTTTGGTGAGATTTGAGGGATGAATCTTAACCACACATACCATATCATAAACAAATGCATGTAACTCCAAAAGTATACATGATACACACAAAGTATCAGCATGAAAGTTGATGAGCACAAAAAATGCCTTTCCAATGGTGCTATGCAACCAGTTGTAATCAATACGGTTTTTATTTTATACCTGCTGAAGTGCCAAAAAAGTAAATTTTATTTAAACTGCTTAGGTGAATCTTGATGGAAAACATGTCAGCCATATACATCATACCACAAACAAATGTGAATAACTCCTAAAGTATACATGATAATACACAAAATATCAGTGGCAAAGTTGTTCAGCACAACATTACCTTCCCAATGGTGGTATGCAAATAATAATATGTAATTTTGTTTTTTAAGCTGGTTGAAGCAGCAAAAGAAAATATTTTTTCACTAAAACAGGCAACATCAGCCATACACCATACCATAAACAAATGCAAATAACTCCTAAAGTATACATGATATGCACAAAATATCAGTGACAAAGTTGTTCAGCATAAAATTACCTTTCCAACGGTGCCATGCAGTCAAATATATATTATATTCTGTTACACTATATATTAAAATATATAAGTGACTTCTCCAGACGTTGCAAGGGCACACTGAGAGTCAGTAGCCGACTTCTGCAGACGTCCTCAGGACACACCAGTGTATTTACTGACGACTACAGGCGTCTGCTAGGAGACAATGAGTTAAGCTGTTGTTGGTATATTAGTGAATGAGGAAATTTAGACAGAACACAAGGGAAATTCCACTGTTCTACAAACTCAGAAACACTCAGGTGACGTGCCCTTTTTGTGGTGGCCTTCTACTTGTGATAAGGCATTGGGTTTATTTCCTGAGGACTGGTCTCAATACGACAAAACAACCTTATAGCTGTGCTTTGTCTGCTGCAGATATTACTTGCGGCATGGGAGATGTGCTTTAAGTGAAGCCCACCAGGATGAAGGGCAGTGTCACAGGTTTCCTGCATGACAAAAGGGATTATCTCCCACCACTGAAATTGCACTGTTTGCTGCAGTAACTCTATTGCAGAATTCTGCAGTGCTGCGCTTAATTCTGGTTGGCTTCACCATATATAACACAGCAATATTATTCTATAGGTCGTAAAGGAGAATGTAACTGGGGTAGTAGGAGGAATTTCTTCCAGGAAATCTGTAACTCTCCCACAATCTTTATTTTACTTCTATTGGAATTACTGTCACTGGCTGCAACAGGTGTAATTAATGTGCACACGTCTGAAAGGGATTTAGGTTTACTTTATGTGCTTGCATCTCTCTATTGTGGACATCATTTGACTATGTTACATCATAAATTGTGAGCATTATTATATGTGCTTTGGTGCATCACATTTTTTTAACATCCTGTGTATGGTTTGCTGCAGTTCAGTATTATCTTTCAATATGCTAATAAAATACTCTTATTCTTTTTGTGAAGTGCTGTAGAATCTTTAGTGTCCACCTGAGCAACCTCCAGAAAAGGCAGACTGGACCTCGGTTTAACATTTCATCTCTAGGACAGCACACTCTGACAGTACAGCATCTCTCTAGTACTGCACTCAGATACCAGTGTTTGTGGTATGATCCCTAACCCCAGTGTGGGACTAGAAACCATGATCTTCTGGCCCAGAGGCAGATCTGCTACCAGCTAACCACACTGTCACCTACAAAGGAATTCAGCAGGAAGCAGCATATGGAAGTAGTAATAATATGGCACCCAAGCCTGTAGGAACTGCTAAGAGTGGATGTCCCATACCAGAATCTATAGTGCTTGGAGCTCAAGAAATAGGACAAGGTCCAGCAGAATGCATCACAAAAGCAGGAGGAGACCACAGCAGGTCCAGGGAAAAGGTGCAGGATGACAGAACGGATGGCTGACCTGGATTTGAGAAAACTCCTGTGACCAAGTGTTGCTGAAATTAGGGTCCAAGAAGCGGATTTCTAGAAGTCTTCCATCAATCAGGTAGGGGGACAGTCAAGGGGACAAACTGGCAGCATGTCAGAGTGCTAGGAGAAAAGACAAAGGGAATAGCAAAGAACAGATAAACTGGCACCAGGGTACTGGTAACTGACACAGTGGTACAGGCACAAGGGAAAGACAGGTTGACTGGCAGCCATGTGGCTTCTGCAATGAAAATGAGTGCTTAAAATGCTTGAGCATGTGATGTCTAAGTACCCTCAGTAAGGGAGGTCAGGAAAGTGTCGCTTGTTCCCCACTGAAGCATAGAAGCCCTTCAAAACGTCAAAACAACAGAAAAATTAATGACACCTGAAGGGAGCAGCTTTTCCAGTACAGATAAACTGCTTAGTGTTACCTGTAGTCACTAGTGTGTAGGGCAGATAGGAACAGAAAATCACTGGCTGCTTTAATTCACAGTGTCTGACAAAATACCAGGCCAGCAGGTGATGCACAGCTCTCCCCATTGAGGGTATTTTGCACATGATCCAATTGTCTTTTGAGGATTGTTGTTGCATCAGCCACATGACTGCTGATCTACCTGACCATCTTCCACCTCCTCCAGCAGCATCTTCTTCTTCAGGTGTCCCAACTGCTGTGCCTTTCCTTCTACCTAGATCACTTTCTCCTTCCTCTCCCACCCCAATTCACTTCCTTGCTTTTCATCTAGGTTGTTGAATGGTTGGTCTGCTCTTCTTTCCTTGTCTGTAGTGCCTGCTGCATCCTGGCATCCACCCATTCATCCTACAACATTGAGTCATTTTGCACTCTTACTGCTACACTCGGTTCTCTATATCCCTCCCTAAGGGTCTCTTCACAGTCACCTTCCCCCTGGGGGTCTTAAGTGGTTCGCTCACTCTGCTACTTGCCATGGAGTTCCCGTACTGGAATTCCATGCTGGCGTCTTCCCTTATTTCCATGATGGCCTATGGCAGCACTTGTCTGTGGCTCTTGAGTTAGCTCTTTCAACCTTGCCAAGGAGGCTTGTCTGAGTCCTTTTCTTAGTTACCAGATAACCGAGTGAATGATAACTTCTCATGGACTAGGGGAACCTACTGGTGCTGCACCCCAGGAATACAGTTTAAAATGAAGTTAAGGATTTGATTCCCGCAAGATGACCTCTAGACAAATAACTGTGACTATGTGTGCAATAAAACGGCAATGCAATAGAATTTAAAAGTAAATAAAAACAGGTTGCTCACCTGTAATAGTTCTAGGAATGGTATATGTTGTTCATCCACACTTGATGGCAGTGTCCTTTCCCTTTAAGATGTGCTAGAAAGTCTATAAGCTGGCTCCTCCCACCACCCGGGTGGTATATCCCTCAGCGCCACCCCATAATGCCAGATCTTGCCCACTGGAAGCAGAGGTTGTGCACCTGAGCCTGGGGAGGTTGGTTGGCTCCATGTGGATGAACAACATACCACTCCTAGAACTACTGTTACAGGTGAGTAACCTGTGCTTTTAGGGGCGCGGATATGTTGTTCTATCCACACTATCTGGCAGACTGCTAGCAGTTCTCTGGGAGGAGGGGAGGCAAGGTGCACACCCCCTACTTAGGGAACAGAGATTGGAGAACTGAGGCCCCAAAACCAGCATCCCAGTGTGACTCGAGGTCAATGTGGAAAAGGAAAATAAAGGTGCATGCTGACTTCCAGATAGCAGCATTGCAGATTTCCTGGATAGGGATGTCCCTAGAAGCAGTCACCAATGCAGCAGTATGGCCGGTGGAATGAGACCTTAGCCCTCCGTACTCTGGGAGGCTCCCTACCAGCCAACCTATAGCAGAGATCAGGATGTGACCCACCTGCCAATCGTCCCTTGGTTTGTAGGTATGCCAGGTGCAGCTTCAGCATAGGTGACAAACAGCTAGCAAACCTCTCTCCAAACTCCAGATGTGCACTCTTTGTAATAAGGAAGCGCTCGCCTCAGGTCTAGAGAATGGAGCCTGTGTTCGGCCCTCCAAGGTGAGATTTAGAAAGAACACTGGAAGAGTCATCACAGATTCATGTGAAACTCTGACACAACCTTTGGGAGGAACTTCAGGTTGGGGCGCAGGACAACCTTATCCCTGAGGAAGACCAGCTAAGGAGACTCCACCAAAAGCGTCTGAAGCTCAGTGATCCTTCTGGCTGACATGATAGCCACCAAGAAGGCAGTCTTCCACAACAGGTGAGACATGTCACACCTCTGCATCGGTTCAAATGGCTTGCCCATGAGCTTTGCCAAAACCAGCAATAAGTCTCACAGTGGTTGTGGTTCATGCATGAGGAAATGATCTAAACCTTTGAAAATGCACAGACCACTTTCTCCTGCTCCACCAACTGTTGACCAGCCCACACCTGGTAAGCAGAGATGCACCTGCCAGGTGCACCTTAAGGGTCATTGACTGAAGTCCCCCTTTGGAGAGGGACCATAGGTAGTCCAAAATGCTGACCACTGGACAGGACAAAACATCCAGCCCCTTGCCCTGACAACAAATGGAGAATCTCTTCCATTTGAAGGCATAGCATTTTCTGGTTGATTCCATTCTAGATGCCTCCACCACGGTGAGGACATCTTCAGAGAGACACAAAGCCTGGAACTCTAGCCGCTCAGGAACCAGGCTGTCAGATACAGGGACTGAAGGTCCGGGTGGAGTACCTTCACCTAACTGATGGAGAGCAGGTCCAGGCATATTGGAAGATGCCTCGGGAGCCTGTTGCTGAGGCTAAGGAGATCAGGGTACCAAAACTGGCATGGCCAGTCCGGAGCCACCAGGATCACTTGTGTCTTGTCCTTCCTGACCTTGAGCAGCACCTTGTGGATTAAGGGAAGTGGATGGAAGGCAAAGAAGAGGTCTGGGGTCCAAGGCCTCAGAAGGCATCCCCTGCAGCAAGCCCTGCTGAGGGGACAGGCACAGAACAGCCTTAGCTTTGCAGTCTCCTGGAGGTGAACAGGTCCACCTAAGAGGTGCCACACTGGGAGAATAGGCTGTGAACCTACCTCCAGATGAAGAGACGACTACTTGAGATTCCTCACCTACCCAGCAGAGTGTGTCAGCCAGCTGACTGGAGGCTCCTGCCACATGGATGATTAGGAGATCCGCCTCCAGGCTGCACACGAGAGTCCAACATGGAGAGCTTCCTGCACAATGACAAGGAGTGCTTCCCACCCTGCTTCTTCAGGTAGTACATGGTCATGGTGTTGTCCAACTGGACTTGGACCACTAGACCCCGAACATACAGAGTGTGTGCAGTCAATGCTAGCTGAACTGTCCGGAGCCCCAGCAGGTTGATGTGACATCGGACTCCTTGGTGGTCCAGAGCCCATGTACTCTGTGTTCCCCGAGATGGGCAACATGGCCCATTAAAGAGGCCAGTCATCAGGATCACCGTCCGCTCAGGGCGGACAAATGGGATGGATCCCTTCCTGCAGATGCTCTGGGACTAATCACCACTGGAGGGCATCCCCCATCTTCTGGATCACACTCACCAGCTGGCTGAAGTGATCTTTGCGCTGAGACCACTAGCTGGCCAGCTCCCATTGCAGAGAATGCATATTCCAACAGTCCCAATGGACCACACTGGTGCAAGCCACCATATAACGCAGAAGGTGCAGGAAGTCCCGGGAAGGGCACAGTTGCCCAACCCGAAATGATCAGGCAAAGGAGGAGAGAACCTCCATCCTGTTAGCCGGGAGCTGGGCTCTGGCTCGCAAGAGTTGAGCTCTGCCCCGATGAAACTGATCACTTGCAAGGGTATGGAGTTCTGACTAGGCCTCATTGACCAGGAGGTCAAGGGAGGTGCAGGTCTGGAGGGCAAGGTCCCTGGACAACTCCACCTTCTGCATGAAGGGACTTGCAATCAGCCAGTCGTCCAGGTAGGTTTACACACAGAACCTCTCGGAGCCTAAGGTAAACTGCCACTACTGCTACACATTTGGTGAAGACCCTGGGGTCAGAGGAGAGCTCAACTGGCATGGCCTGGAACTCATAGAGGGTTCCCTCAGCTCAAAGTGAAGGAATCTTAGTAGGATGGAAGAATTGGGACATGAAAGAATCGTCCTGAAGATCCAGGGAGCAAAACCCCATGTCTTGCTCCAGAGATGGTATGATCTGAGATACAGTTACCATCTTGAAGGTGCGTGACCTGAGGAACTGGTTCAGGTCATGCAGATCTAGAATGGAGCACCAGCCCCCTGTTTGTTTTGGTACCAGGAAGTACCTGGAGACAAACCCTGGGTGTTCCGGAGGATCTGCTACTCTGACCACAGCCTCCTTGCAAAGGAGTTGGGCTATGTTGTTTCAAAGAGATGACTGAGTGTCAGTGGATACCAAGTCCTCCTACCAAGGGGGGTCTCTCCCCCATCCTTCATGTATGCACTTATTACACTGCTTCCAAAGAACTGGAAAGATATCATTTTATGCTCTCAGTTCTCACCTGTTTCACTTATAAATGTTCTCAAGATCTTTGCAAAGGAAATTTACTTTGGAGCCATTTTGAAATGAATTTCTAAGAAGATACAATATAAGAATATTTAATATATAAAGAATTGAATCAAGAGAAGATTGAATTAATTAAGGAAAGAAATATTTTAAATTTTCTTCTGGGATTGAGTTGAAATAATTTTTGAATTGAGTCTAAAATCCATCATTTCTTCTCCCTTACTTGAAAATTGAGAATGAGTTTTCCTTTTCCACCATCAAAAAATAAAAGGGAACCTTGGGAGACACTTTCTTGGATTCTTTTTGTTACATACCAGTACGGAACTGGTTTTGTGTCACCCTAAACTACTATTTATAACAAAAAATGGCGACTTTTGCTGAACTGGGCAAATCTACTAACAATAGATCAATTGCAGTAAGCATTAATCAAGAAGAGGAAGACAGAATAATGGGGTTAGTTAAAGCACAAGGAATATTCAGGATACAGGTCACGCTGTGGCATCAAAAAACATCAGTAAGAAACTTGAAACACAAAGAAAGAAGTGAGACTTGATTGATATGCCGTTACATTATAGGTGGTAGTTGTCACAGGCCATCTTGGCTCAGACAACACCAGAAGGCTGCTAAACCTCCTGTTGCAGGTGGTTGGAACTACAGAGCCAACTGCCACCCTATTATTAAATACTGAAAAAGCATCTGACAGGCTTGAGCATGCATACTTATTTGACAGCCTGTTCCACTTTGGCTTCTAACATCAATTCATCTGACTGTTAAAACTGCTCTGCATTCATCCCTTGGCCTCATACAAACATACAAAATGCCAGCAGAAACAGGCCTCACAGTCTATCGAGTATGCTTGATTGTGCAGCTAGTCGCACAACTTGCAGCTGCCCCACCCTCTCCTCCTCATAACAACCCCCCTCACTGTGTCCCACCCCCTCTGAAATCCTCCCACCATTCTACACAATACCACTTCCTCGGGCAGAGAATTCCACTTGTCTACCACCCATTCTGTGAAAAAATGTCTCCTGATTTCCCTCCTGAATCTACCCCTCTCCAATCTCAGTCGATACCCTCTCGTGTCCTCCCTCTCTGAACTGAAGAATCCTTTCTGTATTAGTTCTGTTAATTCCTTAAAGTATTTAAAGGTTTTGATCATATCCCCTATCCCTCCTCTCTTCCAGGGAATACATTTACAGCTCTCCAGCCTCTCCTCATAGGATTTTCCCTCCAGTCCCTGGATCATCTTTGTTGCCCTATGCTGCACCCTCCAGCAATCTGATGTCCTTCTTCAGGAATGGATGCCATTACTGCACACAGTACTCCAGTTGTGGCCTGATCAGTGACCTGTACAGGGCAAGATCACTTCTCTGTGCCTGGAGGAGATTCCCTCTATGCACCCCAGCATCTTGTTTGCCTTTGTAGCCGCCTTCCTGCACTGAGCTGAGTGGTTCATACTCCCGCTATTAGTACCCCTAGGTCCATTTCCTCCACTATGCTTTCCAACTGTACCCCTCCCAACTGATATATCCTCCCCTGGTTCCTTGCTCCAAAGTGCAGTACCTTGCACTTCTTGGCATTGAACCAGAACTGCCATGTCTCCGACCAGTCCTGTAGTTTTGTCAGGTCTTCCTGCAGCCCCCTCCAGCCCTCTATGTCATCTACCACAGCTCCAATCTTACTGTCGTCTGTGAACACAGTGATCCTACTCTGGATCCTGTTTGAGATATCAGCTATGAATAACCCAAACAGCACCAGTCCCAGTACTAATCCCTGGGGCACCCCGGTCGTAACGTCCCTTGGTGATGAGAGTTCCCCACCTACACACTTTGCTGCCTACCCCTCAGCTAGTTGGTGATCCAACTGACCATTTTTGTTCCAACCCCACTGTATTCCAGTTTTCAGCCCAACCTCCCATGTGGCACCGAGTCAAAGGCCTTGCTGAAGTCCAAATACAGGACATCCACTGCATGGCCCCTGTCCAGTTCCCTGATAACCCAGTCATAGTTGACTAGGTTCGTCTGGCAGGATCTGCCTGATACAGAACCACATTGATGGCCGTCTTGGAGTCATTGTCTTCCAAAAAGGTCACCAGCCTCTCTTTTAGGATTGACTTCATGAGTCTTCCCATGACTGAAGTGGCACTCACTGGTCTGTAGTTGCCTGGATCATCCTTCAGGCCACTTTATGAATGGGCACCACATGGGCCACCCTCCAGTCCTGTGGCGTGCATCCTGTGTCCAGTCATGTACTGAACAGGTCTGCCAGTGGTCACGCTAGGATCTCCGCTAGCTCTATAAGTAACCTAGGGTGAAATGCCACCTGGCCCAGGTGCCTTGTCCACACTCAGCCCCCTTAGTCCTTCCAGCACCCTGTCCGCTGTAATCCTGATATCCCCACCACCCCTTTCCACTCCACCCTTCCTATGAGGTATCTGCCCCCCTCTTTCCTTCGTGAACACAGAGCAGAAATACTCATTCAGTGCCTCTACCTGGTCATCTGCCTTCTATACCCCCCCCTTTCTTAAGCCTCACAATCCGGTCTTTGTTTCTTCTTCTCTCCCCAATGTATCAGAAGAAGTCCTTTTCCCCATCCTTGATTCCCTGTGCTAGTCTCAGCTCTCTGGAAGCCTTGGCCACTCTGACTACCTTGGTAATCTCCTGGACTTCTTTGTGTACTTGTCTCTGTCCCCTTGCCTCCCAATTTCCTAACCCTCCGAATATTTTCTCTTGGCCTCACCCCTTTCATAACCTCACGAGTTAGCCAGCTGGGCTTCTTTCCTCTCCCTTTCTTGCTCCGTATCCTGGTAGAGGTCTCAGTTGCCTCTGCTAGCCCTTTTTTTTTTGCTCTTTCGACTTCCCGGCCCACCACTCCTACGGGCCAGCCTAGGCTTCTCTAACACTCCCCCCATCCCTTCCCCCTCAGATAGCATCCACTGCAGGGGTAGCCCGGTGTCACCCTTCACTGGATGGGTCCCTCTCCTAAGAGGGGGAAGGCACTGGGGGGGACAACCAGTGGACTCTTTGTTCGGTCCCTGGGTGCTGCTGAGGTGGACTGGAGATCAGGACTTCCATGGCGGCAGGGCTGGCAGCCATCATCCTGCCAGTCAGGAAGCTTGATTCTCATTTTCTCCCCGGGGCGTGGCGTCCCACAGATGTCAAGACGAATGGCAATATCCATCACGCCCATTGCATTCTGCGACTCCAGAAGTGCTGCGTTCCCGGCCTCCACCAGGAGTCAGCATTCAGTGAGCCGCATCTCCACCCTCCCCACAGGTGAAGGTGAGCAGTCATCAGACACTTGAACGTTCTCCCCCCGGCCGGCCCTAAAGTGACCTGGGTCTGTTCCCGAACTTGGGTCTCCAGCGTCACAAGCGGAAATCCAACCGCTAGCCCTTTTTTAATGATATTCCATTTTTGGCTGGCACTCATGCATGTCTGAATTCCCACCAGATGTGCAACCAAAATTTCCCTGAGCCTTTTAAAGTCTGCTCCCTTAAAATTGATCACCCTGGTATCTGTTCCTCCTGTTTCCCTTCCCATATTGAGTGTGAACCACGCTGTATGATGGTCGTGCCCTGCCAGGGGTCCTCCACTCCCAGATCCTTTACCTCCTCCCATTTTTAATATCAGGTCCAGAGTCCTACCCTCCTCGTCAGCTTGTGGACCGGTTGCACCAGGAAGCAGTCCTGAAATGCATCTACTAATCTCTGCTCCTTTGCACACATTGTGGTTGTGAGTTCCAGTCCGACCAAGGGAGGTTGAAGTCCCCACCACAACTGTGTTCTCCTCCTACAGACCCTTCTCATCTGCTTGGTCAACTCCCTATCCAGGTCATCCCCTGAGCTGGTGGCCTGTACCACCCCACCTCAGTGACTTTCTTTCAGAGTCTTGAAACTGCATCCATAGAGGCCACTGTCCTGCCCTCAACCCCTACTCTCTCATCGTCTTACCCCTCCCTCCATGTAGATCACCATGACCCCTTTCCCCAGCTGTGTCCTTCCTGAATATCCTGTACCCTGGGATGATCATATCCCAGTTCTGGTTCTGGGTAGCCCATGTTTCCGTGATGGTCGCAATGTCCACCCTCCCCACAGCCAAGAGAGCCTGTAGTTAGGCTGATTTGTTACCTAAGCTTCTTGCATTCAGCAAGACCACCCTCCAACCTGTCTCTCCCACCCCCCACCCTGATTTCCCCATCTCCTAATCCCTTCTTTTGTCCCCATCTCAAATACCTCTCCGATAGCTTGGGGTAGGCATGCTAGCTACCCCTCTGGGATCCCTGTACGAGCTGTCCTCACGCCACCCCCCCCCACTAGTTTAAATCTATCCTTGATTCTATGTACCCCTCAGACCTCTACTTTAGTACCCCTTTCCTTTCCCCACTGAGGTGCAGCCTATCCCCTGCATATAGATCCTTATTGTCCCCGATACTACCCCAGTCCCCCACTACCCCATACCCCTTAGACTGATACCATTCCCTAAGTCATTTGTTGAACGCTCTAATCCTCCATTTCCTTCCCAGACTCATGCAGGGTACTGGGAGCACCTCTGAAAAGGTCACTGATTCTGCCACTTCCTCACATAGCCCTCCTAGTTCCTCAAACCTCCTCCTCACTACTTCCACCATCTTCCCTCCAGGTCATTAGTGCTCACATGCACCACTACATGCAGTTTCTTCCAGCCTCCTTGTGCACTTAAGAACTGCCTCTCCCGCCCTGTCCACCGTTAGCCTGGGTATAGCCTCCATCCATATTCTACTATGCCTCTCCCCCCTGCCACTCCATCTGATCCCTTTTAGTATGGAATCACCCAGCACTAGTACACACCCTTCCTCATTCCTTGTCCCATTCCCTTTCCCAAGGTTCCAATCCTAGAGCATGCCAGCTCACTAACTTCACCTTCTGACCTTCTGCTCTCCCTACTTCTCCCCGTCTTGTCCTGTGCCCCTTCACTGTTCACTCTCTCCCCACATCCCTCCCTCCACCCTGGCTCCCACTCCTCCCGTCATCCTCCCCCACCAGCAGCTCCTCCTTTCACCCTCCTCTGACTCCTGTCCCTTATAGATTTCCCCCCCCGCTCCCCTGTAGTCGCTCCCCCTCCTCCTCCACCAGTGTCAAAAGCACAGCAAACCTATTCCCTGTTGATCCTGCCTGGCTGTGCTTCTGCTCCCTGCCCCTGACTCTAGCCTTCCCACTACTGCGAGGCCCTTTGTTTGTTCCGCTCCTGCACTCCCTACCCATCACTTCCCTTGAGCCACTGTTCCTCCCCCATGGTGTCCGGTTCCACCATGCCGCGGTGACATGGAGAACAGCTGTGCAGTCGCTGGAGAAAACCACATCACCCAGACTTTAAATAGCCAACTCCAAGTTGGAGACCGCGGTGTCCATACTCTATTACCTGGATGTGATCCTCCTGCTTCAAGACCCCCCCCCATCCTCTCCAGCTATCTACCAAGCCACAGTACTTCCTCCTCCAGCCTCCTCAACCTGTTACAGATTGGACACCTTCTAGCCTCCACAATATGTTCATTCAAACTGCCACCCAAGTCCATTGCATCCCACAATTCTTCCGTGTTGTATTTGCCATCCTGCTTCCTCTGTACCACCACACCCATGCACTGACTCAACACGCCCTCACTACAGCCCCAACCATCTGATGTGTCCTTCCTGACCCTCCATCTGTTTCCCCAGATAATCTAAGCTTCTAGATACCCATAGTGGTTTTACAATCCTTGCGCTGCTTCATTCAGAGCAGTCTATACACCATAAGCAGTATCAATACGAGACTTACACTCCAGTCTAATCCTACGCTGCTTCCTTCAGAGCAGTCTATGCACTATTAGCAGTATCTATATCAAAAGTAGCCCTTTGACTCAAAATGTCCCTGCTTCATGAAATAATTAGTAAGCTTGAAAGAACTAGTCAGATCGAGTCAGTTCAGTGTAGGACAGGCTGTTACAAATAATCTGCAAATCCAGTTTACATCCAGTCCTCCCCACTTCACCCTGGTGTACCCCCTCCAATCCGGAGGCAGCAGTATAATTATAAATGGAGAGTAGCCCGGGGAAGGTGGGATGGGGAGGGTAGGTGTAGGCCTCCTCAATAAGTTTTCTCCAGGACCTCCTCCTTCACTTCGTTACATTTTTTCCCCATCTAGCCACATCCTTTTGACTCACAAACTGCTCAGAGGCCACACAGACCTTATGGCATTATAGCCACCTGCCCTCTGTTCCTTCCACTCCTACTCCTCCTTACCCTGCACCCCTTTTTCTCCATTCCAAGCCCCAACAAACCACTAATGCCACAACATGACACTTCTTGTCTCCTGATTCAAAACTACTGTTCCCAGGGAACACTTCACTACAGACCATGCCCACCGCATGGCCCACCCACTCAAAATGTTGAGTCTTTCATCCACCCTGTTAAACCCCTTGCATGGGACTATTTACACTCTTTGTACACACTAGTACCACACTGGGTAGCCCCACAGACCACCACCTATTTCCAGTCCATTAATAAAAAGCATAGCCTATCGCTCAAGGGCTATGTCTATTCACCCTAAAACTCCTTTATCTTCTCTTACTCATCTCAGGTAATGTCAACCCGAACCCTGGCCCCCTCTTCACATCCCCCCTGAAAACCTCAGGGTCTCTCATCCTGGCCACCCTAAATATCTGCAGCTTACTACCAAAAGCTGATGCCTTGCAAGCCTTCATATCCCAACACAACCCTGATATCTTGACATTGGTTGAAACCTGGCTGATGCCAAAAATGCCAGACCAGACACTAACCTTCCCAGGCTACAATATTCTCAGGCAAGACAAGATGTATAAAAAAGGTGGAGGATGTGCCTTTCTTATCAGAGACACCCTCACATGGCACCCTCTAGGGGCTCCCTTACGGACCACCACAGCACAAATCCTACGAATAAAAATTATACTTGGCGCAAACCAGAAAGCCTTAAGTATCACATCATACATTCCACCAAAGGATCAAAACTTGGCCTCCAAGAAGTTCTACATTTTATTGACTCTGCCCGCTGACTCTGAATTAATCCTACTAGGACTTCAACTAAACAGGCTAGGATCAGAGACAAGTGCTCCTAAAGACTCCTTTGCTGCAGCCAACTTTACACAGATGGTTTCGTTCACTACAGAAACAACAAAGCGGTACCTGCACCCTCCTTGACTGGGTACTCACCAACCATCCCACCAGGATCTCTCGCACCACAGTTCTCCTGGACTCCCTTAGTGACCACTCACCAGTTACCTGTGTATGGTCAAATAAATTCCTTAAGCCTCCTCCAAAAATCATCTCCAGCAGAGTCCTTCCCCAAGGCAAACTCACCCACTTCAAACACTACCTGTTTCAGCAAGACTGGTCACCCATATACATGACGTCGGATGTTAACCAGGCCCTTGATTCTTTCATCGCCACTTTTAATAAGGCATGTGACCTCTTTGCACCAATCAAAAAAAGGAAAACAAAAACGCTCTGTAATCCTTGGATCACTGGAAAACTGCTAAATCAGCTAAAACAATGGGATCACTTCTGGGCAGTAGCCAAGGAGACCAGAAACCAGCTGGATATTCTAAAATACAAGCAAGCCAGAAATGCTTGCACAAAAGCCATCAGCCTCATGAAAAATTCTTACTGTAAAAATGCTTTCACTAACTCCTGGGGAAATGGTCAAGCCTTCTGGGAAAATATCAAGGAAATCACAGGGAAGAAGCCAAAAAACTCCCTGGCTATGTTATCTGTCGATGGATCACTCACCCTTAACCAAGCTGTCATAGCTAACTCCTTTAACATGGCTTTTACAGACTTCAGTGCTGTCCTCCCCTCTGACTACTTCGAATATAAAGCTCCCACCGCTGGCCCCCCTCAGCCCAAACCAGATAACCCCCTTTTTTACTTTAGGGAGGTCAGTCTAAAGGATGCACGCCATCATATTGCCACTGCCATCTCTAAATCCCAAATTAGTGGCGACACTCTGGATCTCAAGCTCCTGTCACTTACCCTAGATCAGGTTCTTCATCCCCTTACAAAAATACTGAACCTCCCTCTCAGCAGTGGGAACTTCCCTGACAAATAGAAAACTGCAATAGTGACCCCAATCCACAAAGGCGGTGACCAGACCATCCACTCAAACTACCGCCCAATATCAATATTGCCTCTGCTCTCTAAGGCACTTGAGCGTATTGTTGCAGACCAACTCACCAACCATCTGAGCAAATACAACATACTATGTGACAAGCAACATGGTTTCCAGAAAGGCCACAGTACCACCACTGCTCTCCTAGAGCTCACCAGGTGTGTTCACACTTCTCTGGACCACGGCAAACTAATTGGTGCGGTCTTTATAGATCTCTCAAGCGTTCGTCACAGTCCATCATCGGCTGCTTATTGACCAGCTACTAAATACAGGACTGTCACTTGACTCTGTTCTATGGTTTAGAAGCTACCTCGATAACGGATGCAAAGAGTAAAATGTAAACACTCTCTCTGACACTTTGCGGTCCGCTCAGGCGTACCCCAAGGATCCATGCTTCTGTTTAGTCTCTTCCTAAACTCCCTACGAAATCCTGCCCGAAAACATCATCCTGTACGCTGATGATGCAGTGGTATTCTCCTCCCATAAGATCCCAGGGCTCTACAGGATAACCTACAGCATGGTTTCAGCACACCTGAATCTTGGTTCCACAATCACAAACTGGTACTAAATCACAAAAAAACTAAAACCATGCTATTCCACAGCTCTCATAATCCGCACAAGCAACACCACTTGATGATCTCCACTGCACAGGGAAACACCTTGAAGCAGGTGCAATCTTTTAAATGTCTTGGGATTCTGCTAGATCCTAGCCTCTCCTATGGGGCACATACTGACCACGTTGCAAAAACTGCAAACATTCAACTCAGTCTTCTATTCAAACATAGACAAAAACTTACTCCAGATGCACTGAAGATTGCTGTACAGAGTTCCGTGGTATCGATCATTGACTATGGTCTCATCATTTACGGCTCTGCCACGATGACAGCCCTCAGACGGATTCAAACAACCTTAAACAAGCCCTGTCGGCTTCTTACAAGTGCTCACCGGCTCACCCACACCTGTGACTTATATGCACGGCCTGGATGGCTTCACCTATCAAACGCATAATGTATCTCACTTGTACCATGGCAAAGCAAATCTGCCTGGGAATGCACCACCAGGTGTCTCTGCTGTCCTGCAGATAAGCCCAAACTGTTGGAGCTCTGGGAGATCGAATCAGCAGCTCTAAAATCCCCTACTATGCACCTCACAGGCTGCTGATCCTTTGCCTACAGAGCACCGCTTTGGCTTAATGACCTAAACCCTACTATCTCCTCAGCTGACACACTTGGTGTATTCAAAGCTAGGCTCTGGAATCATCTCATTGGCCCTAGCTCCTGTGATTGCTTATAGCTAATTTCCTGCCATATCCACCACATCTGCCACTGGGATATGACACCTATCCTCCCTTCTCTCTTTCCCCAATTACATGCACCTCTAATTACCTACTAGCTACCTTCTGCCACGACAAATGCATCTGGCTGCCTACGTACTCAGAACCACCCCCATCTTCAGTTATAATGTCATTAACTTTTCTGATTGGTTGTTGTTATGTATTGCTATTATGTTGTAACCATTGTGTACTGACTTCAGTCACCATTGCTTGTCTTTTTTCTTTTTTTTTTTTTTAAATGTTAGTCTCTGATGAGGAACCTTTGTAAAAGAGCCTTGGCTCAAAGGTATTGTAATCCTAGACCTTATAAATAAAAAAAAAAAACCTCCCCAAAATAGCAGTCATCCCTTACTTGGCTGTTCCTCGCCCTTTGCCGGCTGTGAACAAACAACGATTACTCTGTGCTAGCTTGGCAAAAGAAGGCATAAAAACAAATCAAAGGAATAAAAACAAATTAGAGCACTTCCCTGCAAAGGTTCTCCTGCCATCCTCTGCTGTACCCCTGTTTGGTCCTCCTCACAATCCAAGTCCTCTACTCCCCTGATAGCCAGACAAGCGAGAAGAAAAGAAGAAAAACACAAAAAGAAACAAAATACTCTGGCTGCAGGCAAATCCAACTAAAATGTGCCCACCACTACCTGCGCTATTTGGCAGCTGTCCCAACTGGCATGCCATACTCCTACCCCTTTCAAGCTCCGACCGAGAGTCATGCGCCACCTCCTCCCAACACAGACTACTAGTGGTGCAGTTCTAGCCTGGCGGCATCTTAAACAGGCTCAGTCCTTACTAACACTATTGTTTCTCAACTCTTTGCTTTTCACAGAGGGATGAGGCAGGGTGCCCTCTTTACTCTTTCCTTTTTACTATCAATAGAGCCTTTGGCCCATAAGATCTGGGCTTCTAAGTCATTCCCAGGGGCCAGGGTGGATGGCACTCTGCAAAACATTTCTCATTTTGCAGATGACATTACCTTACACCTAACCAGTATCCCTAACTCTCTGGCCACCATGAATTCGATTATCCAGAAAAATGCCACCCTTTCCATCTATAAACTTAAAGGATCAAAATCTCTGATTCTCCCCCTAATGGGGCCTATACCCAGTCATTTTTCATTAGGTACCCACACCAATGTTCACCTGAAGGAATGGTGTGCCTGGGTATTCAGGTTAGGAAGTCTGTCCCAGCTAATGTTTCCTGCATGCGGGACAGAGTCTCAGCTGATCTGATAAATGGAAATCCCTAATGATATCGACCTGAGATACTGTAAATGCCCTTAAATTAATGGCACTATGAAAACTGCAATATACAGTATCTTGGCTATTCTCCCATCACAGCTTCTGGCTTCTTTCTTTAAAGTTGATTCAACAAAGCTCTCATCTGTAATCTGGAATGAAAAACCCCTAAAAATGAAAGAGCAGACCATGAAGAGACACTGGTGGGAAAGAGGCTTTGGCCTCCCAAATTTGAGATTGCAACAAAAGCATGTTGTAGTACTCAGACAGGCTATTGCCTGCCTTAAACCTAACCTCTCTACTTAACGGCCTACATGGATGGTACTTAGACCTGCACAATTGTATCTCCTCAATTCCTTGGCCCTCCTTCTCACAGATGGGGGACTTCCAAAGACAGCACCTCCCATGCACTAAACACACGAAGAGGTATGACAGAAATATGCAACCAGCTGGGAGTGGCAGCCCTCCACCTCTAGGCTCCTCCTTCTGAAACAACCCTACTCTAAAGTTAACACTGCAGTACTCGTCTGGGCGACTGGAGAACAGGAATCACCACACTTGGGGACCTTTACCACCCAGGATCAGGGGTCTTGTACTCTTCCTTGAGCTGGCACCTCTGTACAATATTCCCAAAACTCGTTTTTGGAGATATCTCAGCTCACTGACCTACTGAGGATGAAATATCACAGACCTATCCCTTACCCACTCCAGGCCTTCTAGAACAATGGTTCCTGAGATTGCAAACTCTGAAGAAGGTCACCCTTCACGTGAATACCCTTAATGCCACTATACAAAAACACAAAATGGCTGCAGGACCCAGAGAGACGTGCGAAAGAGAGCTGGATGTCCCCATTCCCACACTGTTTGGACCCAGACATACATAACCTCAAGGGAAGTACAAGCAACAAACTTACAATACAAAATCTTACACAGGGAGCACAGGACACACCAGTGGCTCTACAGAGTAGGTCTTCTGAACAATAGTGATTACTGGAGGTGCACCTCTGCACAGGCACCCCTGCCAAACATTTTATGGTACTGCCACACCCTCGATTCTTACTTTAATATCATATAAGCAGCATGCAAAGCAGTGATCCCTCTGCCTAGCCACAGGGGCCAGCAACTGGCAGTTCTAGGCAATCTGCCTCCGAAATCTCCTATCTCTCCCTCACAGGTCTTGTGGACTGTGGCGGCCCTGGCAGTTGCAAAGAGAGTTATACTCCACCACTGGAGAGTCAGCCCCCAGCAGCTCAGAGTGGGACAACTTACTCTCCCTCTCTACAAGATACAAACAACTAGTTCATGTGACTGCAGATAAACTTTCTTCCTATGACAAGATTTAGGGTCCATAATTCCAAAGTAAGGAAAAGTTGCATGGAAGCTTCTCCCCTACAGGTGAAGAGACATAGATTCCATATAGCTTCCTACTGCCCATTTACCACTTCTGACAAATATTTAACTTGTCTTATGTATATTTGATTGCCTAGAAATCCAACAGAAAGCCAGCTTTGTCTGGATCTGATATCCCCTACCCCCCGTACTCCTTTCTGTGCCTTTACCTTAACCTCTCTACCTACCTCATCTAGCTGTGGGGTTGGAGCACCCTCATAACAATCATCTTGATTCTTCAGAACAGGAATTAGATTCAGGGTGCCCCCCATGTACACGACTCGACAGAGAGTTGAATTAAAGAGTCTTTGTGTGTTAAAATGTGTGTATCCCACTAGAATATTTGTAGATTATCCTCATTTCAATGCTTCACTTTGTTATGTGACTCAACCTCAGTTGAGAATGCTGGCAACTAAACACTGGATAGCTAGTATTAAGACTGGACGAGGCATGACCAACTGACCATAGCCCAGACCAGAACTCAGTGAAATATGGTCTTCAGCAAAACTCTTAATTCAGTTTATGCATGTGACACTCTGTAGTGTTGTGATAGTTTACCTTTTGTGTGATTAACACTTTTGCACAATTTGTTAATTTCAGAGTACTTGAGTAGATACTGTGCTTAATTTTGGCAGCTGTATCATTGACTCTGACATTGTGTCATTACATAAATGATATCACTGTATTGTAAAAATATGGAAAATCAAATAAAAACTTTACAGCAAAATCGAAAACAAAGATGATACTGGGTCAGCAAGGAAAACATAGAAGTGCCTAGTCAGTCTAAACATATGCTCACTTGTGGCCAGAAGAGGGAAGGAAAAATATGGAAACCAGAGAGTAAACAGCAAAGTATTGGATAGTTGTTAGCCTGTCCAGAGTAGTGGTAAATGCTGAGACTGTTGTGGGTTTCAAGAGAGTATGAAAAGCTATTATGGGTTGGTAAAAGTAAATAGGCAAAGAAGAAGGATCGAGAGAGGGCTAACTTCTACTAGGCCATTGTCCAGGCGTATCCAGAAACAGGATGGAATAGTTCAGGTATGAAAATTTGCAGACACAATGGACAAGAGTCTTTTCTGCTTGCACCTTTCAATGACCTGTTTTTTAAAAGAAGGCTGCAATCACGAAAGGTGCCAGCAGAGGATCCATAATACCGAGGAAAGGCACCATTAGGTTTGCTGAACTGGATAATGCGACATTTACTTCACTTTTGTTGACTGGGAAAGAACTGCTAGGCAATATTGCCGCTTTTCAGCCTCATCTGGGAGGCTTGGGGTGTAGGGAGGACATCAGCAAACTAAGTGAAACTGAACCACATTAAGCTGTTGTTGGTGTATTAGTGAATGAGAAATTTAGAAAGAACACAAGGAAATTCACTGTTCTCCAAACTCAGAAACACTCAGGTGACCCGGCCCTTTTGTGGTGGCCTTCTACCTGTGAGGTGGCATTGGGTTTATTTCCTGAGGACTGGTCTCAATACGATAAAACAACCTTATAGCTGTGATTTGCCTGCTGCAGATATTACTTGCGGCAGGGAGATGTGCTTTAAGTGAAGCCCACCAGGATGAAGGACAATGTTCTTACTGTCCTAAAAGTGGCACAAAATGCTTCAAAATTAATGAAACTAGCCAGTCCAGTGGCGCTGAGGTTGGAGCTGGGTGCCACCTCGCACCATGCTGGCGACCGGGTTCACTGATGAACTCAGGTTGCAGGGGTTGGCTGAGGTAGAAGGATTGAATGCCCAATGGCTGCTTTCCTTTCGGGAGGGTGGGATGCTGGCCCCACCACTATACCACCACCTGGGTGACCACAGGCGGTGCTGGTGCAGTTGGGAAAGCAGATGAGAGGGGCCGACATCAGCCAGGACCAGAACAGAGCACGTCTCTGCATACCTCCATCTCATTGGTTCTCCTCCATTGCTGACATCAGCAGGGGTGGACCAGAATAAGAAGAAAAAATACCCCACACGGCCAATCTAGGCAAAGGCTCCTGCACGCTGCCACCACGGAGGAACCGGAAGGGCTTGAGTTGCACATTGCACTGAGATCGAGGTGGTAGGATGGACTCTTCTGCCCACCAGAGAGGTCAAACCAGGTCTCTAGAGTTGTATAGGGCGGGGCACCTATGGGAGCATCCTCTCAGTCCTCATGGAGCAGACTGGTGCATTGGGATGTCTGGAGAGAGGACCAGTCACGGTACAAGGGAGTGTAAAGAGGTTAAAAAATAATGAAACTAATACTATCAGTATGGAAAATAACAATAGCCTGAGTTTTGATAATTTAGAAAAATAATTAATAATAGGCCTGGTAAAACAATTTTTGTCACGAAATGTCATGATTTGCACTTCTCCAAAGCCCCACCCCAAACACACATGTGTGCACTCATGATCTGGGTGTTATCATACTGTCCTGTCAGGTAGTGTGAACCAGGATGTGGGAGTTTTGTTGAGTTGGTAGTGACCGATCTCTAAAAGGCTAGGTCCTGGGTGGTGTAGGAGTTTAGTTTGTGGTTTACTAGGTGGGTTATGAACTTTAGAGATTATACTGCAAGCAGTGATTATTGGAAGAATTTGAAATCATTCCCAGGATCAAACATTTCTGTTATTGATAAGTAAGCCAGCCAGCCAGGATCCATAAATGGCAAGATTTACTAATGGGAATCTTGAAAACTTTCATTTGTTCACCCTGAAAACAGAGCTGTAACAAGGTCAGAACTTCAGTATAAGCGAGATGAGAAAATTAAAAAAAAAGTATGATTTTAATTGTACCACTGAAACTTATTGTAGATTTCTTAATTTTAGGAGTAAGATTAAAACTTTATTTTTATTTATTGAGATATTAGAATTACAAACCTTTGAGTTAGAGACTCCTTTGCAAGGTTCCACGTCATGAAGTACAAAACAAGAGAAATGGACAATACAATGAAGGTATTACAAATGAATGCGGAGGGTAAAACAACCAGAGTCAAACATGGTACAAAGGTTTCAAGCAAATTAGGCTATTGCTTACATTCAAATTTCAAGGATGATACAAGGTTTCCTAAGCCAATAAAACAGATGCTTAAGATAAAATATAAAGCATACACACTGAATTGCACTGCTAATCTTTTATAGATAAGAGTAAAATTCTAAACTGGGATTCTAAATGGGTGTGGAGACAAAGCAAAGGAAATGGGCTTGTTCACACCTTAAAGGTCATCCTGGCTGGGGCCTAGGCTGTCAGCTGCACTTAATCAGGGAGGTGAGAATCGTGTCACAGTTCAGCCCCTGAGTTACTCAGTGTCCTTTACAAAAAACATGCAGCTCAGGCAAAAAGAAAAGGATATATAGCAAATATATGTTGGGGATTACTGGGGGGCCCCCCTGGCAGGCAGGGGCCCTAGGCCTGTGACTATGTTGCCTATGCCTTAATCTGGCCCTGGATGTAATGGATGTGCACACGTCTGAAAGGGATTTAGGTTTACTTTATGTGCTTGCATCTCTCTATTGCGGACATCATTTGACTGTTACATCATAAATTGTGAGCATTGCATATGAATATGTGCTTTAGTGCATCACCTTTTCATTTTTCACATCCTGTGCATGGTTTGTTGCAGTTCTGTATTATCTTTCAATATTTTAATAAAATACTCTTATTCTTTTTGTGAAGTGCTGTAGAATCTTTAATGTCCACCTGCGCAACCTCCAGAAAAGGCAGACTGGACCTCAGTTTAACATTTCATCTCTAGGACAGCACACTCTGACAGTACAGCTTCCCTCTAGTACTGCATGCAGATGCCAGCATTTGTGGTATAATCCCTAACTCCAGAGTGGGACTAGAAACCATGATCTTCTGGCCCAGAGGCAGATCTGCTACCAGCTAAGCCACACTGTCACTTACAAATAAATTCAGTTGGAAGCAGCACATGGAAGTGGTAATAATATGGCACCCAAGTCTGTGGGAACTGCTAAGAGTGGATGTCCCATACCAGAAACTATAGTACTTAGAGCCCAATAGATAGGACAAGGTCCAGCAGAATGCATCACAAAATCAGGAGGAGAACACAGCAGGTATGGGGAAAAGGTGCAGGTCAACAGGCGGATGGCTGACCTGGAATTGAGAAAACTCCTGTGACCAAGTGTCGCTGAAATTAGGGTCCAAGAGCGGATTTCTAGAAGTCTTCCATCAATCAGGTAGGGGAACAGTCAAGGGACAAAATTGCAGCATGTCAGAGAGCTAGGAGAAAAGACAAAGGGAACAGCAAAGAACAGATAAACTGGCACCAGGGTACTGGTAACTGACACAGTGGTGCAGGCACAAGGGAAAGACAGGTTGACTGGCAGCCACGTGGATTCTGCAATGAAAATGAGTGTTTAAAATGCCTGAGCATGTGATGTCTAAGTACCCTCAGTAAGGAGGCCAGGAAAGTGTTGCTTGTTCCTCCATTGAAGCATAGAAGCCTTCAAAACGTCAAAACAATAACAGAAAATCTATGACAGCTGCAGGAGCAGCTTTTCCCATACAGATAAGCTGCTTAGTGTTACCTGTAGTCACTAGTGTGTAGGGCAGATGGGCACAGAAAATCACTGGCTGCTTAATTTCACAGGGTCTGACAAAATACCAGGCCAGCAGATGATGCACAACTCTCCCCATTGAGGGTATTTTTGCACATGATCCAATTGTCTTTTGGAGGATTGTTGTTGCATCAGCCACATGACTGCTGATCTACCTGACCATCTTCCACCTCCTCCAGCAGCATCTTCTTCTTCAGGTGTCCCACCTGCTGCCTTTCCTTCTACCTAGATCACTTTCTCCTTCCTCTTCCACCCCAATTCACTTCCTTGCTTTTCATCTAGGTTGTTGAATGGTTGGTCTGCTCTTCTTTCCTTGTCTGTAGTGCCTGCTGCATCCTGGCATCCACCCATTCATCCTACAACATTGGGTCATTTTGTACCCTTACTACTACCTCGGTTCTCTATACCCCCCTAAGGGTCTCATCACAGTCACCTTCCCTGGGGTCTTAAGTGGTTCGCTCACTGCTACTTGCCATGGGTTCCCGTACTGGAATTCCATGCTGGCGTCTTCCTTATTTCCATGTTGGCCTATTGCAGCACCTCCTGTGGCTGTTGAGGTAGCTCCTTCAACCTTGCCAGGAGGCTGGTTTGAGTCCTTTTCTTAGTTACCAGATAACCGGTGAATGATAACTTCTCATGGACTAGGAACCTACTGGTGCTGCACCCAGGAATACAGTTTAAAATGAAGTTAAGGTTTGATTCCCAAGATGACCTCTAGACAAATAACTGTGACTATGTGTGCAATAAAACGGCAATGCAATAGAATTTAAAGTAAATAAAAACAGGTTACTCACCTGTAATAGTTCTAGGAATAGGTATATGTTGTTCATCCACACTTGATGGCAGTATCCTTTCCTTTAAGATGTGCTAGAAAGACTACAAGCTGGCTCCTCCACCCACCCGGGTGGTATATCCCTCAGCTCCACCCATAATGCCAGATCGTGCCCACTGGAAGCAGAGGTTGTGCACCTGAGCCTGGGGAGGTTGGTTGGTCCGTGTGGATGAACAACATACCACTTCTAGAACTACTGTTACAGGTGAGTAACCTGTGTTTTTAGGACATGGATATGTTGTTCTATCCACACTATCTGGCAGACTGCTAGCAGTTCTCTGGGAGGATGGAGGCAAGGTGCACACCCCCTACTTAGGGAACAGAGATTGGAGAAGTGAGGCCCCAAAACCAGCATCCCAGTGTGATTCGATGTCAATGTGGTAATGGAAAATGAAGGTGCATGCTGACTTCCAGAAAGCAGCTTTGCAGATTTCCTGGATAGTGGCGTCTCTAGAAGCAGCCACCAATGCAGCGGTACAGTGGGTGAAATGAGCCCTAGCCCTCCGCTCTGGGAGGCTCCCTACCAGCCAACCTATAGCAGAGATCAGGATGTGACCCACCTGCCAATCGTCCACTGGCTGCAGGTATGCCAGGTGCAGCTTCAGCATAGGTGACAAACAGCTAGCAAACCTCTCTCAAACTCCAGATGTGCACTCTTTGTAATAAAGAATGCTCGCCTCAGGTCAAAGTATGAAGCCTGTGTTCAGCCCTCCAAGGTGAGATCTAGAAAGAACACTGGAAGAGTCATCACAGATTCAGGTGAAACTCTGACACAACCTTTGGGAGGAACTGGATTCGGGCACAGGACAATCTTATCCCTGTGGAAGACCAGCTAAGGAGACTCCACGAAAGTGTCTGAAGCTCAGTGATCCTTCTGGCTGACATGATAGCCACCAAGAAAGTAGTCTTCCACAACATGTGAGACATGTCACACCTCTGCATTGGTTCGAATGGCTTGCCCATGAGCTTTGCCAAACCAGCAACAAGTCCCATGGCGGTGGTGGTGGTTCAAGCACCGGAGGAAATGTGATCTAAACCTTTGAAAATGCACCAGACCACTTTCTCCTGCTCCACCAACCATTGACCACCCACGCCTGGTAAGCAGAGATGCACCTGCCAGGTGCACTTTAAGGGTCATTGACTGAAGTCTCCCTTTGGAGAGGGACCATAGGTAGTCAAAATGCTGACCACTGGACAGGACAAAATGTCTAGCCCCTTGCCCTGACACCAAATGGAGAATCTCTTCCATTTGAAGGCATAACATTTTCTGGTTGATTCCTTTCTAGATGCCTCCACCACAGTGAGGACATCTTCAGAGAGACACAAAGCCTGGAAATCTAGCTGCTCAGGAACCAGGCTGTCATGTACAGGATTGAAGTTCCAGGTGGAGTACCTTCACCTGACTGATGGAAAGCAGGTCCAGGCATATTGGAAGATGCCTCGGGAGCCTGTTGCTGAGGCTAAGGAGATCAGGGTACCAAAACTGGCATGGCCAGTCCGGAGCCACCAGGATCACCTGTGCCTTGTCCTTCCTGACCTTCAGCAGCACCTTGTGGATTAAGGGAAGTGGATGGAAGGCACAGAAGAGGCCTGGGGTCCAAGGCCTCAAGAAGGCATCCCCCTGCAGCAAGCCCTGCTGAGGGGGACAGGCACAGAACAGCCTCAGCTTTGCAGTCTCCCTGGAGGTGAACAGGTCCACCTGAGAGGTGCCACACTGGGAGAATAGGCGTGAACTACCTCCAGATGAAGAGACTACTTGTGAGATGCCTCACCTGCCCAGCAGAGTCGTCAGCCAGCTGACTGGAGGTTCCTGCCACATGGATGATTAGGAGATCCGCCTCCAGGCTGCACAGAGAGTCCATACATGGAGAGCTTCCTTGCACAATGGCAAGGAGTGCATCCCACCCTGCTTGTTGAGGTAGTACATGGTCATGGTGTTGTCCAACTGGACTTGGACCACTTGACCCCGAACATGCAGAGTGTATGCAGTCAGTGCTAGCTGAACTGCCGGAGCCCCAGCAGGTTGATGTGACATCGGGACTCCTTGGTGGTCCAGAGCCCGTGTACTCTGTGTTCCTCCAGATGGGCACCATGGTCCATGAGAGAGGCATCGGTCGTTAGGATCACCATCCGCTCAGGGTAGACAAATGGGATGGATCCCTTCCTGCAAATGCTCTGGGACTAATCACCACTGGAGGCATCCCCCATCTTCTTGGTCACACTCACCAGCTGGCTGAAGTGATCTTTGTGCTGAGACCACTAGCTGGCCAGCTCCCATTGAGCAGAATGCATATTCCAACAGTCCCAATGGACCACGCTGGTGCAAGCCACCATATAGCATGAAGGTGCAGGAAGTCCGGGAAGGGTGCAGTTGCCCAACCCGAAATGATCAGGCAAAGGAGGAGAACCTCCATCCTGTTAGCGGGAGCTGGGCTCTGGCTCGGCAAGAGTCAAGCTCTGCCCTGATGAAACTGATCACCTGCAAGGTAAGGAATTCTGACTAGGCCTCATTGACCAGGAGGCCAAGGGAGGTGCAGGTCTGAAGGGCAAGGTCCCTAGACAACTCCACCTTCTGCTTGGAGGGACCTGCAATCAGCCAGTCATCCAGGTGAGGTTTACACCCAGAACCTCTCGGAGCCTAAGGTAAACTGCCACCACTGCTACACATTTGGTGAAGACCCTGGGGTCAGAGGAGAGCTCAACTGGCATGGCCTGAAACTCATAGAGGTTCTCTTGGCTCAAAAGTGAAGGAATCTTTAGTAGGACGGATGAATTGGGACATGAAAGAACGTGTCCTGAAGATCCAGGGAGCAAAACCCATGTCTTGCTCCAGAGATGGTATGATCTGAGATACAGTTACCATCTTGAAGGTGCGTGACCTGAGGAACTGGTTCAGGTCATGCAGATCTAGAATGGAGCACCAGCCCCCCTGTCCGCTTTGGCACCAGGAAGTACCTGGAGACAAACTCTGGGTGTTCCTGAGGATCCGCTACTCTGACCACGACCTCCTTGCAGAGGAGCTGGGCTATGTTGTTTCAAAGAGCTGACTGAGTGTCAGTGGATACCAAGTCCTCCTACCAAGGGGGTCTCCCCTATCCTTCATGCATGCCCTTATTACGCTGCTTCCTAAAAACTGGAAAGACAGCATTTTAAGCTCTCAGTTCTCACCCATTTCACTTATAAATGTTCTCAAGATCTTTGCAAAAAATTTACTTTAAAGCCGTTTTGAAATGAATTTCTAAGAAGATACAATATAAGAATATTTAATATATAAAGAATTGAAACAAGAGAAGATTGAATTAATTAAGGAAAGAAATATTTTAAATTTACTTCTGGGGTTGAGTTGAAATAATTTTTGAATTGAGACTAAAACTCCATCATTTCTTCTCCCCATTACTAGAAAACTAAGAATGAGTTTTCCTTTTCCTACATCAAAAATAAAGGGAACCTTGGGAGACACTTTCTTGGATTCTTTTGTTACATACCAATGCGGAACTGGTTTTGTGTTCACTCTAAACTACTATTTATAACAAAAATGGTGACTTTTTGCTGAACTGGGCAAATCTACTAACAACAGATCAACTGCAATAAGCATTAATCAAGAAGAAGCAGACAGAATAATGGGGTAAGATAAAAGCACAAGGAATATTCAGGATACAGGTCACGCTGTGACATCAAAAACATCAGTAAAGAAACTTGAAACACAAAGAAGAGAAGTGAGACTTGATTGATATGCCCTTACATTGTAGGTGGTAGTTGTCACAGGCCATCTTGGCTCAGACAACACCAGGAAGGCTGCTAAACCTCCTGTTGCAGGTGGCTGGAACTACAGAGCCAACTGCCACCCTATCATTAAATACTGAAAAAGCATCTGACAGGCTTGAGTAGGCATACTTATTTGACAGCCTGTCCGCGACTTCTAACATCAATTCATCTGACTGTTAAAACTGCTCTGCATTCATCCCTTGGCCTCATACAAGCATACAAACATACAAAATGCCAGCAGAAACAGGCCTCACAGTCTATCGAGTATGCTTGATTGTGCAGCTATTCGCACAACTTGCAGCTGCCCCACCCTCCCCTCCTCATAACAACCCCCTCACTCTGTCCCACCCCTCTTAAATCCTCCCACCATTCTACACAGTACCACTTCCTCGGGCAGAATATTCCACTTGTTTACCACTCTTTCTGAGGAAAAAATGTCTCCTGATTTCCCTCCTGAATCTACCCCCCCTCCAATCTCAGTCAATGCCTTGTCGTGTCCCTCCCCCTTCAGAACTGAAGAATCCTTTCTGTATTAGTCTTGTTTATTCCCTTAAAGTATTTAAAGGTTTTGATCATATCCCCCATCCCTCCTCTCTTCCAGGGAATACATTTGCAGCTCTCCCAGCCTCTCCTCATAGGATTTTCCCTCCAGTACCTGGACCATCTTTGTTGCCCTATGCTGCACCCTCCAGCAATCTGATGTCCTTCTTCAGGAATGGATGCCAGTACTGCACACAGTACTCCAGGTGTGGCCTAATCAGTGGCCTGTACAGGGGCAAGATCAATTCTCTGTGCCTGGAGGAGATTCCCTGCTATGCACCCCAGCATCTTGTTTGCCTTTGTAGCGCCTTCCTGCACTGAGCTGAGTGGTTCATACTCCCGCTATTAGTACCCCTAGGTCCATTTCCTCCACTATGCTTTCCGACTGTACCCCTCCCAACTGATATATTCTCCCCTGGTTCCTTGTTCCAAAGTGCAGTACCTTGCACTTCTTGGCATTGAACCCCAACTGCCATGTCTCCGACCAGTCCTGTAGTTTTGTCAGGTCTTTCTGCAGCCCCCTCCAACCCTCTATGTCATCTACCACAGCTCCAATCTTAGTGTCGTCTGTGAACAGAGTGATCCTACTCCGGATCCTGTTTGAGATATCAGCTATGAATATCCCAAACAGCACCAGTCCCAGTACTAATCCCTGGGGCACCCCGGTCGTAACGTCCCTTGGTGATGAGAGTTCCCCAACCTACACACTTTGCTGCCTACCCCTCAGCTAGTTGGTAATCCAACTGACCATTTTTGTTCCAACCCCACTGTATTCCAGTTTTCAGCCCAACCTCCCATGTGGCACCGAGTCAAAGGCCTTGCTGAAGTCCAAATACAGGACATCCACTGCATGGCCCCTGTCCAGTTCCCTGATAACCCAGTCATAGTTGACTAGGTTCGTCTGGCAGGATCTGCCTGATACAGAACCACGTTGATGGCAGTCTTGGAGTCATTGTCTTCCAAAAAGGTCACCAGCCTCTCTTTTAGGATTGACTTCATGAGTCTTCCCATTATTGAAGTGAGACTCACTGGTCTGTAGTTGCCTGGATCATCCTTCAAGCCACTTTATGAATGGGCACCACATGGGCCACCCTCCAGTCCTGTGGCATGCATCCTGTGTCCAGTCATGTACTGAACAGGTCTGCCAGTGGTCCCGTTAGGATCTCCGCTAGCTCTATAAGTAACCTAGGGTGAATGCCATCTGGCCCAGGTGCCTTGTCCACTCTCAGCCCCCTTAGTCCTTCCAGCACCCTGTCCGCTGTAATCCTGATATCCCCACTACCCTGTCCATACCACCCTTCCTATGGGTATCTACCCCTCTTTCCTTCATGAACACAGAGCAGAAGTACTCATTCAGTGCCTCTACCTGGTCCTCTGCCTTCTCCACCACCACCCATCTTTCTTAAGCCTCACAATCTGGTCTTTGTTTCTTCTTCTCTCCCAATGTATCAGAAGAAGTCCTTTTCCCCATCCTTGATTCCCTGTGCTAGTCTCAGCTCTCTGGAAGCCTTGGCCACTCTGACTACCTGGTAATCTCCTGGACTTCTTTGTGTACTTGTCTCTGTCCCCTTGCCCTCCCAATTTCCTAACCCTCCGAATATTTTCTCTTGGCCTCACCCCTTTCATGACCTCACAGGTTAGCCAGCTGGGCTTCTTTCCTCTCCCTTTCTTGCTCCGTATCCTGGTAGAGGTCTCAGTTGCCTCTGCTTCCCTTTTTTTTTTTGCTCTTTCGACTTCCCGCACCTCTCCTTCGGGCCAGCCTAGGCTTCTCTAACACTCCCCCCATCCCTTCCCCCTCAGATAGCATCCACTGCAGGGGGTAGCCCGTTGTCACCCTTCACTGGATGGGTCCCTCTCCTAAGAGGGGGAAGGCAGCAGGGGGAACAACCAGTGGACTCTTTGTTCAGTCCCTGGGTGCTGCTGAGGTGGACTGGAGATCAGGGCTTCCACAGTGGCAGGGCTGACGCCGTCATCCAGCCAGTCGGGAAGCTTGAGTCTCATTTTCTCCCCGGGTCGTGGCGTGCCACAGATGTCAAGGCGAACGCCGATATCCATCATGCCCTTTGCATTCTGCGAGCTCCAGAAGTGCTGCATTCCCGGCCTCCACCAGGAGTCAGCACTCAGTGAGCCACATCTCCACCCTCCCCCCAGGTGAAGGCGAGCAGTCGTCAGACACTCGAACCTTCTTCCCCAGGCCGGCCCTAAAGTGACCTGGGTCTGTTCCCGAACTTGGTCGCCCAGCGTCATGGCGGAAATCCAACCGCTAGCCCTTTTTAATGATATTCCATTTTGGCTGGCACTCATGCATCTCTGAATTCCCACCAGATGTGTAACCAAAATTTCCCTGAGCCTTTTAAAGTCTGTTCCCTTAAATCGATCACCCCGGTATCCGTTCCTCCTGTTTCCCTTCCCATATTGAGTGTGAACCACGCCGTATGATGGTCACTCCCTGCCAGGGGGTCCTCCACTCCCAGACCCTTTACAGCCTCCTCATTTTTAATATCAGGTCCAGAGCCCTACCCTTCCTAGTCAGCTCGTGGACCAGTTGCACCAGGAAGCAGTCCTGAAATGCATCTAGTAATCTCTCCTCCTTTGCACACATTGTGGTTGGGGTGTTCCAGTCCACCCAAGGGAGGTTGAAGTCCCCCACCACAACTGTGTTCCCCCCTCCTACAGACCCTTCTCATCTGCTTGGCCAACTCCCTATCCAGGTCATCCCCTGAGCTGGTGGCCTGTACACCACCCCCACCCTCAGTGACTTTCTTTCAGAGTCTTGAAACTGCATCCATAGAGACCACTGTCTGCCCTCAACCCCTACTCTCTCATCGCCTTACCCCTCCCTCATGTAGATCACCATACCCCCCTTTCCCCAGCTGTGTCCTTCCTGAATATCCTGTACCCTGGGATGATCATATCCCAGTTCTGGTTCTGAGTAGCCCATGTTTCCATGATGGTCGCAATGTCCACCCTCCCCACAGCCAAGAGAGCCTGTAGTTAGGCTGATTTGTTACCTAAGCTTCTTGCATTCAGTGAGACCACCCTCAACCAGTGTCTCCACCCCCACCCTGGTTTCCCATCTCCTAATCCCTCCTTTTGTCCCCATCTCAAATACCTCTCCGATAGCTTGGGGGTAGGCATGCTTAGCTACCCCCTCTGGGATCCCTGTACGAGCTGTCCTCACCACCCCCCACTAGTTTAAATCTATCCTTGATTCTATGTACCCCTCAGACCTCTACTTTAGTACCCCTTTCCTTTCTCCTCACTGAGGTGCAGCCTATCCTCTGCATATAGATCCTTATTGTCCGATACTACCCCAGTCCCCCACTACACCTTAGACTGACACCATTCCCTAAGTCATTTGTTAAACTCCCTAATCCTCCATTTCCTTCCAGACTCATGGGGTACTGGGAGCACCTCTGAAAAGGTCACTGATTCTGCCACTTCCTCACATAGCCCTTCTAGTTCCTCAAACCTCCTCCTCACTACTTCCACCATCTTCCCTCCAGGTCATTAGTGCTCACATGCACCACTACATGCAGTTTCTTCCAGCCTCCTTGTGCACCTAAGAACTGCCTCTCCCGCCCTGTCCACCGTTAGCCTGGGTATAGCCTCCATCCATATTCTACTATGCCTCTCCCCCCTGCCACCCCATCTGATCCCTTTTAGTATGGAATCACCCAGCACTAGTACACACCCTTCCTCATTCCTTGTCCCACTCCATTTCCCAAGGTATCCAATCCTAGAGCATGCCAGCTCACTAACTTCACCCTTCTGACCTTCTGCTCTCCCCTACTTCTCCCCCGTCTTATCCTCTGCCCCTTCACTGCTCCTCCCTATCCCCATCCTCCTCCCTCCACCCTAGCTACCTCATCCCGTCGTCCTCCCCACCAGCAGTGCTCCTCCCTTTCACCCTCCTCTGACTCCTGTCCCTTATAGATTTCCCTCCCCACTCCCCTGGAGATTGCTCCCCCCTCCACCAGTGTCAAAGCACAGCAAACCTATTTCCTGCCCATCCTGCCTGGCTGTGCTTTACCTCCCCCTAACTCTAGCCTTCCTACTACTGCGAGGCCCTTTGTTTGTTCCGCTCCTGCACTCCCTACCCATCACTTCCCTTGAGCCACTGCTTCTCCCCCATAGTGTATGGTTCCACCATGCCGTGGCGACATGGAGAACAGCTGTGCTGTCGCTGGAGAAAACCGCACCACCCGGACTTTAAATAGCCAACTCAAGGTGGAGACCGCTGATGTCCTCACTCCATTACCTGGATGATCCTCCTACTTAAGACCCCCCATCCTCTCCAGCTATCTACCAAGCCACAATACTTCCTCCTCCAGCCTCCTCAACCTGTTACAGATTGGACACCCTTCTAGCCTCCACAATATGTTCATTCAAACTGCCCACATCCATTGCATCCCACAATTCTTCCATGTTATTGCATCCTGCTTCCCCTGTACCACCACCCCTGCACTGACCTCAACCACCTCACTAGAAACCCCAACCATCTGATGTGTCCTTCCCTGACCCACTCCATCTGTGTCCCCATGATGTTCTAAGCTTGAGATACCCATAGTGGTTTTACAATCCTTGCGCTGCTTCATTCAGAGCAGTCTATACACCATAAGCAGTATCAATCCCACGAGCTGACTAGGAAGGGTAGGGCCTGGACCTGATATTAAAAATGAGGAGGCTGTAAAGGGTCTGGGAGGAGGACCCCTGGCAGGGAGTGACCATCATAACGCGTGGTTCACACTCAATATGGGAAGGGAAACAGGAGGAACGGATACCGGGTGATCGATAAGGGAACAGACTTTAAAAGGCTCAGGGAAATTTTGGTTACACATCTGGTGGGAATTCAGAGATGCATGAGTGCCAGCCAAAAATGGAATATCATTAAAAAAGGGCTAGCGGTTGGATTTCCGCTCGCGACGCTGGCGACCCAAGTTCGGGAACAGACCCAGGTCACTTTAGGGCCGGCCTGGGGAAGAAGGTTCGAGTGTCTGACGACTGCTCGCCTTCACCTGGGGGGAGGGTGGAGATGTGGCTCACTGAGTGCTGACTCCTGGTGGAGGCCGGGAATGCAGCACTTCTGGAGCTCGCAGAATGCAAAGGGCATGATGGATATCGGAGTTCGCCTTGACATCTGTGGCACGCCACGCCCGGGAGAAAATGAGAACTCAAGCTTCCTGACTGGCTGGATGATGCGCGCCAGCCCTGCCACTGTGGAAGCCCTGATCTCCAGTCCACCTCAGCAGCACCCAGGGACTGAACAAAGAGTCCACTGGTTGTTCCCTGCTGCCTTCCCCCTCTTAGGAGAGGGACCCATCCAGTGAAGGGTGACAACGGGCTACCCCCTGCAGTGGATGCTATCTGAGGGGGAAGGGATGGGGGGAGTGTTAGAGAAGCCTAGGCTGGCCCGAAGGAGTGGTGGGCCGGGAAGTCGAAAGAGCAAAAAAAAAAAAGGGCTAGCAGAGGCAACTGAGACCTCTACCAGGATACGGAGCAAGAAAGGGAGAGGAAAGAAGCCCAGCTGGCTAACTCGTGAGGTCATGAAAGGGGTGAGGGCCAAGAGAAAATATTCCGGAGGGTTAGGAAATTGGGAGGGCAAGGGGGACAGAGACAAGTACACAAAGAAGTCCAGGGAGATTACCAGGGTAGTCAGAGTGGCCAAGGCTTCCAGAGAGCTGAGACTGGCACAGGGAATCAAGGATGGGGAAAAGGACTTCTTCTGATACATTGGCGAGAGAAGAAGAAACAAAGACCAGATTGTGAGGCTTAAGAAAGATGGGTGGTGGGTGGAGAAGGCAGAGGACCAGGTAGAGGCACTGAATGAGTACTTCTGCTCTGTGTTCATGAAGGAAAGAGGGGTAGATACCCATAGGAAGGGTGGCATGGACAGGGTAGTGGGGATATCAGGATTACAGCGGACAGGGTGCTGGAAGGACTAAGGGGGCTGAGAGTGGACAAGGCACCTGGGCCAGATGGCATTCACCCTAGGTTACTTAGAGAGCTAGCGGAGATCCTAACAGGACTACTGGCAGACCTGTTCAGTACATGACTGGACACAGGATGCATGCCACAGGACTGGAGGGTGGCCCATGTGGTGCCCATTCATCAAAGTGGCTTGAAGGATGATCCAGGCAACTACAGACCAGTGAGTCTCACTTCAATAATGGGAAGACTCATGAAGTCAATCCTAAAAGAGAGGCTGGTGACCTTTTGGAAGACAATGACTCCAAGACTGCCATCAACGTGGTTCTGTATCAGGCAGATCCTGCCAGACGAACCTAGTCAACTATGACTGGGTTATCAGGAACTGGACAGGGCCATGCAGTGGATGTCCTGTATTTGGACTTCAGCAAGGCCTTTGACCTGTGCCACATGGGAGGTTGGGCTGAAAACTGGAATACAGTGGGTTGGAACAAAATGGTCAGTTGGATCACCAACTAGCTGAGGGTAGGCAGCAAAGTGTGTAGGTGGGAACTCTCATCACCAAGGGACGTTGATGCACCGGGTGCCCCAGGGATTAGTACTGGGACTGGTGCTGTTTGGGTTATTCATAGCTGATATCTCAAACAGGATCCAGAGTAGGATCACTGTGTTCACAGACGACACTAAGATTGGAGCTGTGGTAGATGACATAGAGGGTTGGAGGGGGCTGCAGAAAGACCTGACAAAACTACAGGACTGGTCGGAGACATGGCAGTTGGGGTTCAATGCCAAGAAGTGCAAGGTACTGCACTTTGGAACAAGGAACCAGGGGAGAATATATCAGTTGGGAGGGGTACAGTCGGAAAGCATAGTGGAGGAAATGGACCTAGGGGTACTAATAGCGGGGAGTATGAACCACTCAGCTCAGTGCAGGAAGGCGGCTGCAAAGGCAAACAAGATGCTGGGGTGCATAGCGAGGGGAATCTCCTCCAGGCACAGAGAATTGATCTTGCCCCTGTACAGGCCACTGATTAGGCCACACCTGGAGTACTGTGTGCAGTACTGGCATCCATTCCTGAAGAAGGACATCAGATTGCTGGAGGGTGCAGCATAGGGCAACAAAGATGGTCCAGGTACTGGAGGGAAAATCCTATGAGGAGAGGCTGGGAGAGCTGCAAATGTATTCCTGGAAGAGAGGAGGGATGGGGATATGATCAAACCTTTAAATACTTTAAGGAATAAACAAGACTAATACAGAAAGGATTCTTCAGTTCTGAAGGGGGGGAGGACACACAAGGCATTGACTGAGATTGGAGGGGGTAGATTCAGGAGGGAAATCAGGAGACATTTTTCCTCAGAAAGAGTGGTAAACAAGTGGAATATTCTGCCCGAGGAAGTGGTACTGTGTAGAATGGTGGGAGGATTTAAGAGGGGGTGGGACAGAGTGAGGGGGGTTGTTATGAGGAGGGGAGGGTGGGGCAGCTGCAAGTTGTGCGACTAGCTGCACAATCAAGCATACTCGATAGACTGTGAGGCCTGTTTCTGCTGGCATTTTGTATGTTTGTATGCTTGTATGAGGCCAAGGGATGAATGCTGAGCAGTTTTAACAGTCAGATGAATTGATGTTAGAAGTCAAGGGACAGGCTGTCAAATAAGTATGCCTACTCAAGCCTGTCAGATGCTTTTTCAGTATTTAATGATAGGGTGGCAGTTGGCTCTGTAGTTCCAGCCACCTGCAACAGGAGGTTTAGCAGCCTCCTGGTGTTGTCTGAGCCAAGATGGCCTGTGACAACTACCACCTACAATGTAAGGGCATATCAATCAAGTCTCACTTCTCTTTCTTTGTGTTTCAAGTTTCCTTACTGATGTTTTTGATGTCACAGCGTGACCTGTATCCTGAATATTCCTGGTGCTTTTATCTTACCCCATTATTCTGTCTGCTTCTTCTTGATTAATGCTTATTGCAGTTGATCTGTTGTTAGTAGATTTGCCCAGTTCAGCAAAAGTCACCATTTTTTGTTATAAATAGTAGTTTAGAGTAACACAAAACCAGTTCTGCATTGGTATGTAACAAAAGAATCCAAGAAAGTGTCTCCCAAGGTTCCCTTTATTTTTGATGGTGGAAAAGGAAAACTCATTCTTAGTTTTCTAGTAATGGGGAGAAGAAATGATGGAGTTTTAGTCTCAATTCAAAAATTATTTCAACTCAACCCCAGAAGTAAATTTAAAATATTTCTTTCCTTAATTAATTCAATCTTCTCTTGTTTCAATTCTTTATATATTAAATATTCTTATATTGTATCTTCTTAGAAATTCATTTCAAAAACGGCTTTAAAGTAAATTTCCTTTGCAAAGATCTTGAGAACATTTATAAGTGAAATGGGTGAGAACTGAGAGCTTAAAATGCTGTCTTTCCAGTTTTTAGGAAGCAGCGTAATAAGGGCATGCATGAAGGATAGGGGAGACCCCCCCCCTTGGTAGGAGGACTTGGTATCCACTGACACTCAGTCAGCTCTTTGAAACAACATAGCCCAGCTCCTCTGCAAGGAGGTCGTGGTCAGAGTAGCGATCCTCAGGAACACCCAGGAGTTTGTCTCCAGGTACTTCCTGGTGCCAAAGCGACAGGGGCTGGTGCTCCATTCTAGATCTGCATGACTGAACCAGTTCCTCAGGTTCGCACCTTCAGGATGGTAACTGTATCTCAGATCATACCATCTCTGGAGCAAGACATGGGGTTTTGCTCCCTGGATCTTCAGGACACGTTCTTTCATGTCCCAATTCATCCGTCCTACTAAAGATTCCTTCACTTTTGAGCCAAGAGAACCCTCTATGAGTTTCAGGCCATGCCAGTTGAGCTCTCCTCTGACCCCAGGGTCTTCACCAAATGCGTAGCAGTGGTGGCAGTTTACCTTAGGCTCCGAGAGGTTCTGGGTGTAAACCTACCTGGATGACTGGCTGATTGCAGGTCCCTCCAAGCAGAAGGTGGAGTTGTCTAGGGACCTTGCCCTTCAGACCTGCACCTCCCTTGGCCTCCTGGTCAATGAGGCCTAGTCAGAATTCCTTACCCTTGCAGGTGATCAGTTTCATCAGGGCAGAGCTTGACTCTTGCCGAGCCAGAGCCCAGCTCCCGGCTAACAGGATGGAGGTTCTCTCCTCCTTTGCCTGATCATTTCGGGTTGGGCAACTGCACCCTTCCCGGGACTTCCTGCACCTTCTGCGTTATATGGTGGCTTGCACCAGCGTGGTCCATTGGGACTGTTGGAATATGCATTCCGTTCAATGGGAGCTGGCCAGCTAGTGGTCTCAGCACAAAGATCACTTCAGCCAGCTGGTGAGTGTGACCAAGAAGATGGGGGATGCCTCCAGTGGTGATTAGTCCCAGAGCATTTGCAGGAAGGGATCCATCCCATTTGTCTACCCTGAGCGGATGGTGATCCTAACGACGATGCCTCTCTCATGGACCATGGTGCCCATCTGGAGGAACACAGAGTACACGGGCTCTTGGACCACCAAGGAGTCCCGATGTCACATCAACCTGCTGGGGCTCGGACAGTTCAGCTAGCACTGACTGCAACACTCTGCATGTTCGGGGTCAAGTGGTCCAAGTCCAGTTGGACAACACCATGACCATGTACTACCTCAACAAGCAGGGTGGGATGCACTCCTTGCCATTGTGCAAGGAGCTTCCATGTATGGACTCTCTTGTGCAGCCTGGAGGCGGATCTCCTAATCATCCATGTGGCAGGAACCTCCAGTCAGCTGGCTGACGACTCTGCTGGGTAGGTGAGGCATCTCACAAGTAGTCTCTTCATCTGGAGGTAGTTCACGCCTATTCTCCCAGTGTGGCACCTCTCAGGTGGACCTGTTCACCTCCAGGGAGACTGCAAAGCTGAGGCTGTTCTGTGCCTGTCCCCCTCAGCAGGGCTTGCTGCAGGGGGATGCCTTCTGAGGCCTTGGACCCCAGGCCTCTTCTGTGCCTTCCATCCACTTCCCTTAATCCACAAGGTGCTGCTGAAGGTCAGGAAGGACAAGGCACAGGTGATCCCAGTGGCTCGGACTGGCCATGCCAGTTTTGGTACCCTGATCTCCTTAGCCTCAGCAACAGGCTCCCGAGGCATCTTCCAATATGCCTGACCTGTTTCCATCAGTCAGGTGAAGGTACTCCACCTGGAACTTCAATCCTTGTACATGACAGCCTGGTTCCTGAGCAGCTAGATTTCCAGGCTTTGTGTTCTCTGAAGATGTCCTCACTGTGGTGGAGGCATCTAGAAGGAATCAACCAGAAAATGTTATGCCTTCAAATGGAAGAGATTCTCCATTTGGTGTCAGGGCAAGGGGCTAGACATTTTGTCCTGTCCAGTGGTCAGCATTTTGACTACCTATGGTCCCTCTCCAAAGGGAGACTTCAGTCAATGACCCTTAAAGTGCACCTGGCAGGTGCATCTCTGCTTACCAGGCGTGGGCTGGTCAATGGTTGGTGGAGCAGGAGAAAGTGGTCTGGTGCATTTTCAAAGGTTTAGATCACATTTCCCCTCCGGTGCTTGAACCACCACCACCGCCATGGGACTTGTTGCTGGTTTTGGCAAAGCTCATGGGCAAGCCATTCGAACCAATGCAGAGGTGTGACATGTCTCACATGTTGTGGAAGACTACTTTCTTGGTGGCTATCATGTCAGCCAGAAGGATCACTGAGCTTCAGACACTTTCGTGGAGTCTCCTTAGCTGGTCTTCCACAGGGATAAGATTGTCCTGTGCCCGAATCCAAGTTCCTCCCAAAGGTTGTGTCAGAGTTTCACCTGAATCTGTGATGACTCTTCCAGTGTTCTTTCTAGATCTCACCTTGGAGGGCTGAACACAGGCTTCATACTTTGACCTGAGGCGAGCACTTCTTTATTACAAAGAGTGCACATCTGGAGTTTGAGAGAGGTTTGCTAGCTGTTTGTCACCTATGCTGAAGCTGCACCTGGCATACCTGCAGCCAAGTGGACGATTGGCAGGTGGGTCACATCCTGATCTCTGCTATAGGTTGGCTGGTAGGGAGCCTCCCAGAGCGTGGAGGGCTAAGGGCTCATTTCACCCACTGTACCGCTGCATTGGTGGCTGCTTCTAGAGACGTCACTATCCAGGAAATCTGCAAAGCTGCTCTCTGGAAGTCAGCATGCACCTTCATTTTCCATTACCACATTGACATCGAATCACACTGGGATGCTGGTTTTGGGGCCTCACTTCTCCAATCTCTGTTCCCTAAGTAGGGGGTGTGCACCTTGCCTCCATCCTCCCAGAGAACTGCTAGCAGTCTGCCAGATAGTGTGGATAGAACAACATATCCATGTCCCTAAAAACACAGGTTACTCACCTGTAACAGTAGTTCTAGAAGTGGTATGTTGTTCATCCACACGGACCCAACCAACCTCCCCAGGCTCAGGTGCACAACCTCTGCTTCCAGTGGGCACGATCTGGCATTATGGGGTGGAGCTGAGGGATATACCACCGGGTGGGTGGGAGGAGCCAGCTTGTAGTCTTTCTAGCACATCTTAAAGGGAAAGGATACTGCCATCAAGTGTGGATGAACAACATATACCTATTCCTAGAACTATTACAGGTGAGTAACCTGTTTTTATTTACTTTAAATTCTATTGCATTGCGTTTTATTGCACACATAGTCACAGTTATTTGTCTAGAGGTCATCTTGTGGGAATCAAATCCTTAACTTCATTTTAAACTGTATTCCTGGGGTGCAGCACCAGTAGGTTCCCTAGTCCATGAGAAGTTATCATTCACTCGGTTATCTGGTAACTAAGAAAAGGACTCAAACCAGCCTCCTTGGCAAGGTTGAAGGAGCTACCTCAACAGCCACAGGGAGGTGCTGCAATAGGCCAACATGGAAATAAGGGAAGACGCCAGCATGGAATTCCAGTACGGGAACTCCATGGCAAGTAGCAGTGTGAGCGAACCACTTAAGGCCCCCAGGGGAAGGTGACTGTGATGAGACCCTTAGGGAGGGGTATAGAGAACCGAGTGTAGTAGTAAGGGTACAAAATGACCCAATGTTGTAGGATGAATGGGTGGATGCCAGGATGCAGCAGGCACTACAGACAAGGAAAGAAGAGCAGACCAACCATTCAACAACCTAGATGAAAAGCAAGGAAGTGAATTGGGGTGGAAGAGGAAGGAGAAAGTGATCTAGGTAGAAGGAAAGGCACAGCAGTTGGGACACCTGAAGAAGAAGATGCTGCTGGAGGAGGTGGAAGATGGTCAGGTAGATCAGCAGTCATGTGGCTGATGCAACAACAATCCTCCAAAAGACAATTGGATCATGTGCAAAATACCCTCAATGGGGAGAGTTGTGCATCATCTGCTGGCCTGGTATTTTGTCAGACCCTGTGAAATTAAGCAGCCAGTGATTTTCTGTGCCCATCTGCCCTACACACTAGTGACTACAGGTAACACTAAGCAGCTTATCTGTATTCGGAAAAGCTGCTCCCTGCAGCTGTCATAGATTTTCTGTTATTGTTTTGACGTTTTGAAGGGCTTCTATGCTTCAATGGAGGAACAAGCAACACTTTCCCTGGCCTCCCTTACTGAGGGGTACTTAGACATCACATGCTCAGGCATTTTAAACACTCATTTTCATTGCAGAATCCACGTGGCTGCCAGTCAACCTGTCTTTCCCTTGTGCCTGCACCACTGTGTCAGTTACCAGTACCCTGGTGCCAGTTTATCTGTTCTTTGCTGTTCCCTTTGTCTTTTCTCCTAGCTCTCTGACATGCTGCAATTTTGTCCCCTTGACTGTTCCCCTACCTGATTGATGGAAGACTTCTAGAAATCCGCTTCTTGGACCCTAATTTCAGCGACACTTGGTCACAGGAGTTTTCTCAATTCCAGGTCAGCCATCCGCTCTGTTGACCTGCACCTTTTCCCCATACCTGCTGTGTTCTCCTCCTGATTTTGTGATGCATTCTGCTGGACCTTGTCCTATCTATTGGGCTCTAAGTACTATAGTTTCTGGTATGGGACATCCACTCTTAGCAGTTCCCACAGACTTGGGTGCCATATTATTACCACTTCCATGTGCTGCTTCCAACTGAATTTATTGTAGTGACAGTGTGGCTTAGCTGGTAGCAGATCTGCCTCTGGGCCAGAAGATCATGGTTTCTAGTCCCACTCTGGAGTTAGGGATTATACCACAAATGCTGGCATCTGCATGCAGTACTAGAGGGAAGCTGTACTGTCAGAGTGTGCTGTCCTAGAGATGAAATGTTAAACTGAGGTCCAGTCTGCCTTTTCTGGAGGTTGCGCAGGTGGACATTAAAGATTCTACAGCACTTCACAAAAAGAATAAGAGTATTTTATTAAAATATTGAAAGATAATACAGAACTGCAAAAAACCATGCACAGGATGTGAAAATGAAAAGGTGATGCACTAAAGCACATATTCATATGCAATGCTCACAATTTATGATGTAACAGTCAAATGATGTCCCAATAGAGAGATGCAAGCACATAAAGTAAACCTAAATCCCTTTCAGACGTGTGCACATCCATTACATCCAGGGCCAGATTAAGGCATAGGCAACATAGTCACAGGCCTAGGGCCCCTGCCTGCCAGGGGGGCCCCCCAGTAATCCCCAACATATATTTGCTATATATCCTTTTCTTTTTGCCTGAGCTGCATGTTTTTTGTAAAGGACACTGAGTAACTCAGGGGCTGAACTGTGACACGATTCTCACCTCCCTGATTAAGTGCAGCTGACAGCTTCAGAGGCCCCAGCCAGGATGACCTTTAAGGTGTGAACAAGCCCATTTCCTTTGCTTTGTCTCCCACACCCATTTAGAATCCCAGTTTAGAATTTTACTCTTATCTATAAAAGATTAGCAGTGCAACCAGTGTGTATGCTTTATATTTTATCTTAAGCATCTGTTTTATTGGCTTAGGAAACCTTGTATCATCCTTGAAATTTGAATGTAAGCAATAGCCTAATTTGCTTGAAACCTTTGTACCATGTTTGACTCTGGGTTGTTTTACCCTCCGCATTCATTTGTAATACCCTTCATTGTATTGTCCATTTCTCTTGTTTTGTACTTCATGACGTGGAACCTTTGCAAAGGAGTCTCTAACTCAAAGGTTTGTAATTCTGATATCTCAATAAATAAAAAATAAAGTTTTAATCTTACTCCTAAAATTAAGAAATCTACAATAAGTTTCAGTGGTACAATTAAAAATCATACTCTTTTTTTTTAATTCTCTCATCTCGCTTATACTGAAGTTCTGACCTTGTTACAGCTCTGTTTTCAGGGTGAACAAATGAAAGTTTTTCAAGATTCCCATTAGTAAATCTTGCCATTTATGGATCCTGGCTGGCTGGCTTACTTATCAATAACAGAAATGTTTGATCCTGGGAATGATTTCAAATTCTTCCAATAATCACTGCTTGCAGTATAATCTCTAAAGTTCATAACCCACCTAGTAAACCACAAACTAAACTCCTACACCACCCAGGACCTAGCCTTTTTAGAGATCGGTCACTACCAACTCAACAAACTCCCACATCCTGGTTCACACTACCTGACAGGACAGTATGATAACACCCAGATCATAGTGCACACATGTGTGTTTGGGGTGGGGCTTTGGAGAAGTGCAAATCATGACATTTCGCATACAAAAATTGTTTTACCAGGCCTATTATTAATTATTTTTCTAAATTATCAAAACTCAGGCTATTGTTATTTTTCCATACTGATAGTATTAGTTTCATTATTATTTTTTTTTCTCTTTACACTCCCTTGTACCGTGACTGGTCCTCTCTCCAGACATCCCAATGCACCAGTCTGCTCCATGAGGACTGAGAGGATGCTCCCATAGGTGCCCCGCTCCTATACAACTCTAGAGACCTGGTTTGACCCCCCCCCCGGGTGGGGCAGAAGAGTCCATCCTACCACCTCCGATCCTCAGTGCAATGTGCAACCGAAGCTCCTTCCGGTTCCTCCGTGGTGGCAGCGTGCAGGAGCCTTTGCCTAGATTGGCCGGTGTGGGGGTATTTTTTCTTTCTTATTCTGGTCCACCCCTGCTGATGTCAGCAATGGAGGAGAACCAATGAGATGGAGGTATGCAGAGACGTGCCTCTGTTCTGGTCCTTGGCTGATGTCGGCCCCTCTCTATCTGCTTTCCCAACTGCACCAGCACCGCCTGTGGTCACCCAGGTGGTGGCATTATAGTGGTGGGGCCAGCATCCCACCCCTCCCCGGAAAAGGAAAGCAGCCATTGGGCATTCAATCCTTCTACCCTCAGCCAACCCCTGCAACCTGAGTTCATCAGTGAACCCGGGTCGCCAGCATGGTGCGAGGTGTGGCACCTAGCGCCTCAACCCTCAGCGCCACTGGACTGGCCAGTTTCATTAATTTTGAAGCATTTTGTGCCACTTTTTAAGGACAGTAAGAACATTGTCCTTCATCCTGGTGGGCTTCACTTAAAGCACATCTCCCCTGCCGCAAGTAATATCTGCAGCAGGCAAATCACAGCTATAAGGTTGTTTTATCGTATTGAGACCAGTCCTCAGGAAATAAACCCAATGCCACCTCACAGGTAGAAGGCCACCACAAAAGGGCCGGTCACCTGAGTGTTTCTGAGTTTGGAGAACAGTGGAATTTCCCTTGTGTTCTTTCTAAATTTCCTCATTCACTAATACACCAACAACAGCTTAATGTGGTTCAGTTTCACTTAGTTTGCTGATGTCCCTCCCCACACCCCAAGCCTCCCAGATGAGGCTGAAAAGCGGCAATATTGCCTAGCAGTTCTTTCCCAGTCAACAAAAGTGAAGTAAATGTCGCATTATCCAGTTCAGCAAACCTAATGGTGCCTTTCCTCGGTATTATGGATCCCTCTGCTGGCACCTTTCGTGATTGCAGCCTTCTTTTTAAAAACAGGTCATTGAAAGGTGCAAGCAGAAAAAGACTCTTGTCCATTGTGTCTGCAAATTTTCATACCTGAACTATTCCATCCTGTTTCTGGATACGCCCTGGACAATGGCCTAGTAGAAGTTGTGCCCCTCTCCCTCGATCCTTCTTCTTTGCCTATTTACTTTTACCAACCCATAATAGCTTTCTCATACTCTCTTGAAACCCACAACAGTCTCAGCATTTACCACTACTCTGGACAGGCTAACAACTATCCAATACTCTTTGCTGTTTACCTCTGGTTTCCATATTTTTCCTTCCCTCTTCTGGCCACAAGTGAGCATATGTTTAGACTGACTAGGCACTTCTATGTTTTCCCTTGCTGACCAGTATCATCTTTGTTTTCGATTTTGCTGTAAAGTTTTTATTTGATTTTCCATATTTTTACAATACAGTGATATCATTTATGTAAATGACACAATGTCAGAGTCAATGATACAGCTGCCAAAATTAAGCACAGTATCTACTCAAGTACTCTGAAATTAACAAATTGTGCAAAAAGTGTTAATCACACAAAAGGTAAACTATCACAACACTACAGAGTGTCACATGCATAAACTGAATTAAGAGTTTTGCTGAAGACCATATTTCACTGAGTTCTGGTCTGGGCTATGGTCAGTTGGTCATGCCTCGTCCAGTCTTAATACTAGCTATCCAGTGTTTAGCTGCCAGCATTCTCAACTGAGGTTGAGTCACATAACAAAGTGAAGCATTGAAATGAGGATAATCTACAAATATTCTAGTGGGATACACACATTTTAACACACAAAGACTCTTTAATTCAACTCTCTGTCGAGTCGTGTTACATGGGGGGGCACCCTGAATCTAATTCCTGTTCTGAAGAATCAAGATGATTGTTGCGGAGGGTGCTCCAACCCCACAGCTAGATGAGGGTAGGGTAGAGAGGTTAAGGGTAAAGGCACAGAAAGGAGTACGGGGGGGGTAGGGGATATGCAGATCCAGACAAAGCTGGCTTTCTGTTGGATTTCTAGGCAATCAATATACATAAGACAAGTTAAATATTTGTCAGAAGTGGTAAATGGGCAGTAGGAAGCTATATGGAATCTATGTCTCTTCACCTGTAGGGGAGAAGCTTCCATGCAACTTTTCCTTACTTTGGAATTATGGACCCTAAATCTTGTCATAGGAAGAAAGTTTATCTGCAGTCACATGAACTAGTTGTTTGTATCTTGTAGAGAGGGAGAGTAAGTTGTCCCACTCTGGAGCTGCTGGGGGCTGACTCCCTCCAGTGGTGGAGTATAACTCTCTTTGCAACTGCCAGGGCCGCCACAGTCCACAAGACCTGTGAGGGAGAGATAGGAGATTTCGGAGGCAGATTGCCTAGAACTGCCAGTTGCTGGCCCCTGTGGCTAGGCAGAGGGATCACTGCTTTGCATGCTGCTTATATGATATTAAAGTAAGAATCGAGGGTGTGGCAGTACCATAAAATGTTTGGCAGGGGTGCCTGTGCAGAGGTGCACCTCCAGTAATCACTATTGTTCAGAAGACCTGCTCTGTAGAGCCACTGGTGTGTCCTGTGCTCCCTGTGTAAGATTTTGTATTGTAAGTTTGTTGCTTGTACTTCCCTTGAGGTTATGTATGTCTGGGTCCAAACAGTGTGGGAATGGGGACATCCAGCTCTCTTTCGCACGTCTCTCTGGGTCCTGCAGCCATTTTGTGTTTTTGTATAGTGGCATTAAGGGTATTCACGTGAAGGGTGACCTTCTTCAGAGTTTGCAATCTCAGGAACCATTGTTCTAGAAGGCCTGGAGTGGGTAAGTGATAGGTCTGTGATATTTCATCCTCAGTAGGTCAGTGAGCTGAGATATCTCCAAAAACGAGTTTTGGGAATATTGTACAGAGGTGCCAGCTCAAGGAAGGAGTACAAGACCCCTGATCCTGGGTGGTAAAGGTCCCCAAGTGTGGTGATTCCCTGTTCTCTCCAGTCGCCCAGACGAGTACTGCAGTGTTAACTTTTAGAGTAGGGTTGTTTCAGAAGGGAGGAGCCTAGAGGTGGAGGGCTGCCACTCCCAGCTGGTTGCATATTTCTGTCATACCTCTTCGTGTGTTTAGTGCATGGGAGGTGCTGTCTTTGGAAGTCCCCCATCTGTGAGAAGGAGGGCCAAGGAATTGAGGAGATACAATTGTGCAGGTCTAAGTACCATCCATGTAGGCCGTTAAGTAGAGAGGTTAGGTTTAAGGCAGGCAATAGCCTGTCTGAGTACTACAACATGCTTTTGTTGCAATCTCAAATTTGGGAGGCCAAAGCCTCTTCCCACCAGTGTCTTCATGGTCTGCTCTTTCATTTTTAGGGTTTTTCATTCCAGATTACAGATGAGAGCTTTGTTGAATCAACTTTAAAGAAAGAAGCCAGAAGCTGTGATGGGAGAATAGCCAAGATACTGTATATTGCAGTTTTCATAGTGCCATTAATTTAAGGGCATTTACAGTATCTCAGGTCGATATCATTAGGATTTATTTATCAGATCAGCTGAGACTCTGTCCCAATGCAGGAAACATTAGCTGGGACAGACTTCTAACCTGAATACCCAGGCACACCATTCCTTCAGGTGAACATTGGTGTGGGTACCTAATGAAAAATGACTGGGTATAGGCCCCATTAGGGGAGAATCAGAGATTTTGATCCTTTAAGTTTATAGATGGAAAGGGTGGCATTTTTCTGGATAATCGAATTCATGGTGGCCAGAGAGTTAGGGATACTGGTTAGGTGTAAGGTAATGTCATCTGCAAAATGAGAAATGTTTTGCAGAGTGCCATCCACCCTGGCCCCTGGGAATGACTTAGAAGCCCAGATCTTATGGGCCAAAGGCTCTATTGATAGTACAAAAAGGAAAGAGTAAAGAGGGCACCCTTGCCTCATCCCTCTGTGAAAAGCAAAAGGTTGAGAAACAATAGTGTTAGTAAGGACTGAGCCTGTTTAAGATGCCGCCAGGCTAGAACTGCACCACTAGTAGTCTGTGTTGGGGAGGGAGTGTGGCGTGCGACTCTCGGTCGGAGCTTGAAAGGGGGTAGGAGTATGGCATGCCAGTTGGGACAGCTGCCAAATAGCGCAGGTAGTGGTGGGCACATTTTAGTTGGATTTGCCTGCAGCCAGAGTATTTTGTTTCTTTTTTGTGTTTTTTCTTCTTTTCTTCTCGCTTGTCTGGCTATCAGGGGAGTAGAGGGACTTGGATTGCTGAGGAGGACCAAACAGGGGTACAGCAGAGGATGGCAGGAGAACCTTTGCAGGGAAGTGCTCTAATTTGTTTTTATTCCTTTGATTTGTTTTTATGCCTTCTTTTGCCAAGCTAGCACAGAGTAATCGTTGTTTGTTCACAGCCGGCAAAGGGCGAGGAACAGCCAAGTAAGGGATGACTGCTATTTTGGGGAGGTTTTTTTTTTTTATTTATAAGGTCTAGGATTACAATACCTTTGAGCCAAGGCTCTTTTACAAAGGTTCCTCATCAGAGACTAACATTTAAAAAAAAAAAAAAGGAAAAAGACAAGCAATGGTGACTGAAGTCAGTACACAATGGTTACAACATAATAGCAATACATAACAACAACCAATCAGAAAAGTTAATGACATTATAACTGAAGATGGGGGGGTGGTTCTGAGTACGTAGGCAGCCAGATGCATTTGTCGTGGCAGAAGGTAGCTAGTAGGTAATTAGAGGTGCATGTAATTGGGGAAAGAGAGAAGGGAGTGATAGGTGTCATATCCCAGTGGCAGATGTAGTGGATATGGCAGGGAAATTAGCTATAGCAATCACAGGAGCTAGGGCCAATGAGATGATTCCAGAGCCTAGCTTTGAATACACCAAGTGTGTCAGCTGAGGAGATAGTAGGGTTTAGGTCATTAAGCCAAAGTGGTGCTCTGTAGGCAAAGGATCGATGTGCCTGTGAGGTGCGACAGTAGGGGATTTTTAGGAGCTGCTGATTCGATCTCCTAGAGCTCCAACAGTTTGGGCTTATCTGCAGGACAGCAGAGACACCTAGTGGTGCATTCCCCAGGCAGATTTGCTTTGCCATGGTACAAGTGAGATACATTATGCGGTTTGATAGGTGAAGCCATCCAGGCCGTGCATATAAGTCACAGGTGTGGGTGAGCCGGTGAGCACCTGTAAGAAGCCGACAGGCCTTGTTTAAGGTTGTTTGAATCCGCCTGAGGGCTGTCATCGTGGCAGAGCCGTAAATGATGAGACCATAGTCAATGATCGATACCACGGAACTCTGTACAGCAATCTTCAGTGCATCTGGAGTAAGTTTTTGTCTATGTTTGAATAGAAGACTGAGTTGAATGTTTGCAGTTTTGCAACGTGGTCTGTATGTGCTCATAGGAGAGGCTAGATCTAGCAGAATCCCAAGACATTTAAAAGATTGCACCTGCTTCAAGGTGTTTCCCTGTGCAGTGGAGATCATCAAGTGGTGTTGCTTGTGCGGATTATGAGAGCTGTGGAATAGCATGGTTTTAGTTTTTTTGTGATTTAGTACCAGTTTGTGATTGTGGAACCAAGATTCAGGTGTGCTGAAACCATGCTGGAGGTTATCCTGTAGAGCCCTGGGATCTTTATGGGAGGAGAATACCACTGCATCATCAGCGTACAGGATGATGTTTTCGGGGCAGGATTTCGGTAGGGAGTTTAGGAAGAGACTAAACAGAAGCATGGATCCTTGGGGTACGCCTGAGCGGACCGGCAAAGTGTCAGAGAGAGTGTTTACAATTTTTACTCTTTGCATCCGGTTATCGAGGTAGCTTCTAAACCATAGAACAGAGTCAAGTGACAGTCCTGTATTTAGTAGCTGGTCAATAAGCAGCCGATGATGGACTGTGACGAACGCTTTGGAGAGATCTATAAAGACCGCACCAATTAGTTTGCCGTGGTCCAGAGAAGTGTGAACACACCTGGTGAGCTCTAGGAGAGCAGTGGTGGTACTGTGGCCTTTCTGGAAACCATGTTGCTTGTCACATAGTATGTTGTATTTGCTCAGATGGTTGGTGAGTTGGTCTGCAACAATACGCCAAGTGCCTTAGAGAGCAGAGGCAATTGATATTGGGCGGTAGTTTGAGTGATGGTCTGGTCACCGCCTTTGTGGATTGGGGTCACTATTGCAGTTTTCTATTTGTCAGGGAAGTTCCCACTGCTGAGAGAGGAGGTTCAGTATTTTTGTAAGGGATGAAGAACCTGATCTAGGGTAAGTGACAGGAGCTTGAGATCCAGAGTGTCGCCACTAATTTGGGATTGGCACGCACCATTGGCTCCTTGCCTGCACCAATGGCGGCAGCCCCTACCGGGCAGTCAGCCGGTGGGCGGGCGGGCGGCAGGTGGGTGGGATGCTGCCGCTCACCGGGCTGCCGGGGGGGAGCAGTGGCGGGCTTGCGTGGTTGAGTGGGTGGGGACACTAGATCACCAGGGAATGGTCTTGGGTGGGAGGTTAAATCACTTTGCCCGGCGATCGGGCTTAGCTGGGTCCACTGGACCACCACCAGGGATTTGGTCTTTGGGGAGGTTAAATCACTTTATGGCTGCCCGCGATTGGGCTTAGCGGTCCACTAGACCACCAGGGATATGTTCTGGGGGGGTTGGAAACTTTGCTGTCCGCGATCGGGCTTCACGCGTCCACTGGACCACCAGGGATATGTCCTTGGGAGGGGTTTACTTTTGCTTCCCCGCGATCGGGCTGGTGGGGGTGGGTGTTATTTGTCACTTTGCTCAATATAGGGCCAGTCGGGGTGAGGGGGGTTACTATATGCCCGCGATTGGGCTGCAGGGGGGTACAGGAGAAGTTGAGGGCCACCCACAGGTGGCAGCTGCTGTGTTGCGCCCTGCAATGCGGCAGCTCACCTGTGGGTGGCCCTCGACTTACTCCTTTTTTGCTCAAAGTTGTGCAGGCGCAGGTTGGGGGTTGCGCCTGCACAACTCTGCACAGCCCACTGAATATCGGGCTGTGCAGTTTATGCATGGTTCCTCCCCCTCCAGTTCAGCATGCATTCATTTGCATTGCACTGTTGCTCAACTTGCCTTGGGGGGCGCAACTGCCTCCTGCTGAATATGGCAGAATGGCGCAATTTCAGACTTACGCAGGCGCAACCCTATTGTGCATGGCCCAACCCTTTTGAATATATAGCCCAATATCTCTAACAATGGACTTGTCTTTTAAAATTCCTGAAAACAGGAGCACAAGATTACCCTTTGTAATGAAAGTATTTTTTTTTTATTCCTCCCTGGCTCCTGGCTGGTCACTTCTTCGGGCCTCCTAGGCCCCACTGGCACCCTGTCCTGATATCAGTGGCCACCTCACATTGCAGCCCACTGAGTGACCCGGTGTAACCCTTCTCCAGATGGGTCAACCCCCTCCTCTGAGGGAGAACGGTGCTGGTGGGGGCAGCCAGTACACTCATTCTTTGGCCCGGGTGCTGATGAGGTGGCCTTAGGCTGTCTCAGGGCTTCTGTGGTAGCGGGAGCTGGTGATCGTCATTCAGTCAGCCATGGAGTTCTGTGTCCTGCTTTCTCCCTGGGGGTGTGGTGTGCCACTAATATAAAGGCGTACGCCGATGTTCATCATGCCCCTTTATTCGTCGTGACCCAACGCATTGCCATTCCCCGGCCTCCGCCAGGAGTCAGCAAGTGCTGGGTTGTCTCCCCACCCTCCCCCCAAGAGAAGGCGAGCCATCATCAGACACTCCAGCCTTCTCCCCCTGGCCAGCCCTCCAGTGCCCTGGGTCCACTCTTGAACCCAGGTTGCCAGTATCGGAAGCGGAAATCCAACCGCTGTGATGATGGGCCAGCTTAAAGTAATTTTTATTTAGTGTAATTGTCGCCTGTGACAGCAGACTGCATGCTGCCACTTTTTCTTCTTTTCCAAATTGTTGCTTAACTTGAAAGCTTGCGTTGTTTGCTGTGCTTACAAATATTACTAGTAATAGAAACTAAAAACTGCTGCCATGATATGAGTGCGGTGGTTCCAGAAACTATGCCTGCACTTTGCAAATCCTTTGTTATTACTAAATCAACTTGCTTCAAAATGTGCTTGATAGGGGTAAATTTTTGTCAAGAGCAGTTGCGGCTACCAACTATAGCCCAGTTATACAAACCACTCTGAAAGCACCCTGCACTACTGGCTCTGAAACCTTTCTGCAATGTTAACTGCAAATTTCATGTTTCTTAATGGGGTCGCTCTTTCATAGTGATGTGCGAGAACATGGGTATAAGATACCCACAAGAGTTAATCATGAGTAGTAATGCAACAAAATATGGAACAAACCTGCTTTATAATTAAAAGCAAAAGTCCCTTGATTCTGTTAAAGGTTTATGTTAAGAAAGAGCCTGTGTGGATATGCTTATGCTACTCTATCCTAAGCCTCCCTCCTCCCTCCCTCCCTCCCCCAACCCAGCCCCTATGCTTCTGACCTGTTCCCAGCCTTAAACATATGAATCTCCTGTCCATGCTAAGGCCTCATATACACCCCAATATGAAATGGCAGCCAATATGCACTACAGTATGAAATTAAATACTGGGGATTTGGCTCTGTACCTTTTAGTCATTGTAAAGAAAGGGTATTTGCGATGCACATTATTTTAAGTTCTTGGTTAGTGAAATTCGGTTGTATTTAGTATCCCATTGAAGTGAAAGGGTAGTTTTAAATTCTTAAAAAGCTTCAAAATAAATTACCTGGGAACTCCCTCAGTAATTGGGCTGAATTAGCTGACAGGGTTTCTTTGAATAAACAGACCCAAATTGTGGTTTTCCAGCCTTCCAAGGATTTACATCTTCAAACCCAACGCTCTTCCCCATATGTATTTAAAATTCAGTTCTGCTGGGAAAATAAATACCATATAAGCCCTCTGCATTCTCTTACAGGTTTAAGGAAATTTCGGAAAAACCCTGGTTGTTCTGCCCTCCCACCTCTCCAACAGACACTTTACTGTTGCCTTCAGACAAAGAGGCAGACTCAGTGGGGGAGGGGGACATGAGGCGTAGCCACCACATTTTATTTATTTATTCATTTCGTTTTTGTTTACCGGGTAGGCACACTAGACACGAGAGTGACTATTTTCAGGCACATTCAGGAGGTTATAACAATTAAACAGGCATACATACTATAAAGAAATATACAATAGTGACGGTGTCAGAAATTCAGCAGACATGAAAATTATAGCACATCACTTCACAAATGAACCAACAAGAGCAGTTTGTACACAAAAGTGTGGGCAACTACAAAATGGATACAAGAGATACAGCAAATCAGTAGCATGTTCCATTTTACAGTAAGTGCTACTGTAACAAGTAATCGACAGTACTAGATAACCACAAACATAGCTATAATATTAAGGGAGAGCAAGGCAGAATCGGGTACAGAGCTGCTGAAATAATGTAGCCTAAGGAGGATTGAAGCAAGTGCACTGGGCATTTTTGACAAGTAGGTTGTAGTGCGACTTTTTGAAGACAGCATGACTAGGTGCCAGATGAATATTTAGGGTAACAAGTTCCAATGTTTTGGGGCCAGATGAGAGACGGCTGAGGCACCTTTTGACATTCTGCATCTAAGGGTGGCTAGAAGGAAGAGTTCTGTAGATCGAAGTCATAAGAGAAGGACAGGGAGACTAGCACAGATGCAAGAGAATTGGGTGTGTTTAATCTGACAGTGTTATCCAATAGTGACCCAAAGAAAAGTAATTGATGGGCTGATGGGGAAAGCCAGCGTAGGTCAGTATATAGTAAGCAATGGTGTTTCAGCCAAGGAGAAGCAGAAGCATATCGACATATATTAATGCTGGTAGTATCCCATTTACATAGGGTACTCTTTGATGCATTGGTATAGGTAGCAGCACCATATGTTAGTGATGGGAGTAAGATACCCCAGGCAATGGCTAGCCTAGCAGAGGGATTTAGAACATAACTTGTTTTATATGCAATACCAAGCTTAGCATTAACTGATTTGCATGTGGACATGATGTGTTGCTCAAAGGTTAGGGTTTCATCAAGGAAAACACCAAGATACTTAAAAGAGCTTACTGTCATCAAAGATGAGCCATCAGCACAGGAAACTTTATATAAGGGATGGTTGGTTTTTAGTTTGGCAGTAAAGCCAAACAACATACCCTTTTTTTTGTGAATATTGAGGATGAGTTTGTGTTTGTTAAGCCAGTTTTGTATAGTTAGAAAAGCATAAGACAGACGGCTGTTAATTACATGTATGTCTGTAGAGCTAGAGTATAGAACAAGATCATCTGCATACAATATAAATGAACATGACTGGGTATCAAGTGATATGCAGTTTTTAAAGATAGAAAAGAGAAGAGGGCCAAGAATGGACACTTGTGGAACTCCCACATTAATGGTTGTTTGGCTGGACATTGCAGAGTCAAACTTTACTATTTGACTTCTATTAGTTAAGTAGCTTGAAAAGCAACCTACAGATTGGTCAGAGAAACCAATAGATTGGAGGCATACAAGAATGAGAGGGTGATCCACTAGATCAAGCACCTTTGTAAGATCAATAAACACTGCTTCTGTCATACGTTCTGAGTCCATGGCGCTTATGGCATCATTTGTGAGTTGCAGCAAGGCAGTGGAGGTACTATGTCCTTTACTTTGGTTAGGTGAAAAGAGATAATACTTAACGAGGAAATCAGTGACCTGAGTGGCCACTAGTTTCTCAAGGATTTTGTTTAAAACTGAGAGTATGGCTATAGGCCTATAGTTGGAAATAACCTTTTTGTCACCTTTTTTAAATACCGAAGCAACCTTAGCGATTTTCCATATATTCGTTACATGGCCGTAACGTAGGGACATAGTGAATATCTTTGCCAGGGGAGTGGTAATGAAAGGAACAGCCAGCTTTAAAAGCTTAGGCTCAAGAGAGTCAGAACCTACACTGGTATTGTCCGAGATAGCACTTAGTAGTTTTAAAACATTTATTTTAGGAATAGCTTTAAAATAGAAAGGAGGGTGTTGGGATTTACTTGGTTCTACGGTAGAGGGGGATTAAGGGGACACATGATGGTAAGAGGCTTGATATGAGTAGTATCACAACAAGTGACAAGTCAGCTCGGGGAATATCACAAGTGGCTCTGCATTGCGGAGCCACTAGTGATTGTTCCCGGAGCTGACTTGCCACACGCTGTGATATTACTCATTTCGAGCCCCTCACCATCACGTATTTGCTTTATGCAATAGGGGCTGTTTTCCTTTGGCATGGTTTGTTTCTTAAAGTATGTACTGTATAACCCCTTTTTTTCACTGTAAATTAATTTATGCTTTATTCACAGGTCAGATATTTCCCGCGGATAAAAGTTTACAGTGGAATAAATGTTACAGCTAAAAAGTTCACGTTTTGTTTATAGCGACCATGTGTACAACTGTGAGTGGGGATACAGACAGGACTGTAGTTTTTCCTTGAGTGCCTCCCCCACCTTCCCCTCTGATCACAGTACCTCCTTCGCTGTAGTCGCACTCTTTCATCCTTTCAGGCTAGCAAGTTAAATGGAGATGGGTGCAGATACTTTCGTGGGTACAGAGCGAAGCCATCATGTTCTTCTGATTTGGAGATCCATGTATATGGTACCTGTTTTGCATGTTTGCTTGCATGCATGGGCAAGAAACATTATGTGACAGCTTAGGAGAGAAGCAGGTTAGGGAGGCGCAGCAGTGTAACAGCCAAGGGAGGCACAGCATTTTGGGGCTTGGCCATGGTGCACCAATGGAGGCACAGTGTGCTGATGACACTGGCTTCCAGAAGTTGCACCAAGTTGTAACGTTTTCACCACAGCAATCACGGGCCACCTCGTCATTGCAGTGTCAGCAATTTGCTGCAATGAGGGAGCAATCCATCATTGCTGGGTGGAACGTTGCTACTGTAATATTGTTTCTGAATATGGCGGCGCATTGCCGCCCTGTTCACAAACAATATTAATATGGCCCCAGTGCAAAGGGGGTGCCCAATCCCCCTTGGCAGCATGTGCCCCTCCCCACTCATCATGTTTTAGCCAATGGGGGCCCCAATCCCCATCAACTTGCATCCCTCGGGTGCGATTTGAGTTGCCTACGGGGAGCCCACTCCCTGCTGGCATTATGTCCCCACTCCCAGGTTGATGTGCTGATGGCAAAGCCCACTCCCTGTCAGCATAAGTCCCCCCCAAAGAGTAGCGACAGTACTGCCAAGGGGGTGCCCAATCCCTCATGGCTGTTGTGCCCCCCCATGCTTTTGTGCCGACGGGGGTGCCCAATCCCCTGTCGACTACAACTGCCCCCCAATAGTTGTTTGGCATGCTGGGAGCCCACCCCAGTGTGCCAAATTCTCCTGTTAAAAAAAAAAAGTCCTGCACTGTCTTTTGTATTTTTTTTCACTTGTAAACAAAGGAAACAGCCCCTCGCGGTCTCCCTGCCCACCTCCCACAACCTGCACTCACCTACTGTGCACCCTGCCTCCCCACACCCCCCCCATACCCCATAATTACCTCCGGAGTCTGGCGCTATGATCTTCGGTGGACCGGGAACATGTCTGCAGTCTTCAAAGCCAACCCTGAACTGAGGAAATGCCGGTAAGCTGTATAATGGAATAAGTAGGGTTTTTTCAACTTTGATGCATATCTTGGGCATTTTTTGGAATTTTGGCACCAAATTTTCAACATGGGGTTTTTGGGACCCCTCCTCATGAATTCTATCACTGTCATGGGGTTCATTGTCCCAAAAGGTGATTTTGCGGTCACTATGCGGAATCACATTTCGGGGCTGATTAATGAAACGACAGTGCCAGTGTTCATGAGGTGGGCTCTCAAAAAGCCTATGTTGCAAATTTGGTGGGAAAAAAAAAAATGACTATTTTACGAGTGTTTGTTGCGCAGTTGCTACACACGCTCGTAACTTCGCGAATTTGCAATATTTTCAAGCCAGATTTTCAACAGTGGCATTTTTTCACACCTCCTTGTGAACAGTATAGCTGTCATTGTTCACACCCTGGCTGAAATGTGTTTTCGCACTTCCAGCGCAGAATAGCGCGGTCGCTATTGGAAATCCATGTTCGGGACACATTATGAAAATGACAGTGACACTGTTCATTAGCAGAGGTCATAAATGCCTATCTTGAAAATTTGGTGCCAAAAGTCCATAAAATGACTGTGTTATGAGGGTGCATTGTGTGTTTCCACGCATGCTCGTAACTTCGCACATTTGCAATATTTTCACTCCAGATTTTCAACAATGACATTTTTTTGCACCTCCTTATGAACACAACAGCTGTCATTTTTCACATCCTGGTTGAAATGTGTTTTTGTACTTCTGGCGCAGAATAGCACGGTCGCTGTGGGAAATCCGTGTTCAGAACACAATACAAAAACCACAGTGACACTGTTCATTATCAGAGGTCCTAAAATGCCTATGTTGCAAATTTGGTGAGAAAAGTCCATAAAATGACTGTGTTACGAGCATACATTGCACAGTTTCCACGCACGCTCGTAACTTTGCACATGTGCAATATTTTCACTCCAGATTATCAACATTGCCATTTTTGTGCACCTCCTTATGAACAGTACAGCTGTAATTTTTCACATCCTGGCCAAAATGTATTTTCGCACTTCTGGTGCAGAATAGCGGGATCGTTGTTGGAAATCCATGCTCGGGACACATCATGAAAATGACAGTGACACTGTTTATTAGCAAAGGTGCTAAAATGCCTATGTTGAAAATCTGGTGACAGAAGTCCATAAAATGACTGTGTTACGAAAATGCATTGTGCAGTTTCCACGCACACTCGTAACTTCACACATTGAATGGAAGAGCTGTCATTTTTTCACATCCTGGTCGTAATTTGTTTTTGTACTTCCGGTGCAGAATAGTGGAGTCACATTGGAAAATCCATGTTCAGGACACTTTACGACAATCACAGTGACACTGTTCATTAGCAGAGGTCCTAAAATGCCTATGTTGAAAATTTGGTGAGAAAAGTCCATGAAATGACTGTGTTACGAGCGTGCTTTGCGCAGTTTCCATGCACGCTCGTAACTTCACACATTTGAAATATTTTCACTCCACATTATCAACATTGCCATTTTTCAGCACCTCCTTATGAACAGTATAGCTGCCATTTTTCATATCCTGGCCAAAATGTGTTTTCGTACTTCTGGCGCAGAATAGCGTGGTCACTGTGGAAAATCCGTGTTTGGTTCACATTATGAAAATGACAGTGACACTGTTCATTAGCAGAGGTGCTAAAATGCCTATGTTGACAATTTGGTGAGTTAAGTCCGTAAAATGACTGTGTTACGAGCGTGTGTTGCGCAGTTTCCATGCACGCTTGTAACTTCGTACATTTGCAATATTTTCACTCCAGATTTTCAACATTGCCATTTTTCAACACCTCCTTATGAACAGTATAGCTGTCATTTCTCACATCCTGGACAAAATGTGTTTTTGCACTTACACTGCAGATTAGCGTGATCGCGGCAGGAAATCCATGTTTGGGACACATTACAAAAATGACAGTGACACTGTTCATTAGCAGATGTGCTAAAATGTCTATCTTGAAAATTTGGTCACAAAAGTCCATAAAATGACTGTGTTACGAGCATGTGTTATGCAGTTTTCACGCACACTTGTAACCTCGCACATTTGCAATATTTTCACTCCACATTTTCACCATTGCCATTTTTTCATACCTCCTTATGAACAGAACAGCTGTCTTTTTCCACATCCTGGTTGAAATGTGTTTTCATACTTCCGGCGCAGAATAGCGCAGTCACTGTGGGAAATCCATGTTCAGGACACATTATGACAATCACAGTGACACTATTCATTAGCAGAGGTCCTAAAATGCCTATGTTGAAAATTTGGTGAGAAAAGTCCATAACATGACTGTGTTATCAGCATGAGTTGCACAGTTTCCATGCACGCTCGTAACTTCGCACATTTGCAATATTTTCACTACATATTTTCAACATTGCCATTTTTCCGCACCTCCTTATGAACAGAACAGCTGTCATATTTCACATCTTGGTCAATATGTGTTTTCGCACGTCCAGTGCACAATGGCGCCGTCGCTGTGGGAAATCACTGTTTGGGACACATTACAAAAATTACAGTGACACTGTTCATTAGCAGAGGTCCTAAAATGCCTATGTTGAAAATTTGGTGATGAAACTCCATAAAATGACTGTGTCACGAGTGTGCGTTGCACAGTTTGCATGCACACTTGTAACTTCACACATTTGTAATATTTTCACTCCAGACTTTCAACATTGCCATTTTTCCACACCTCCTTATGAACAGTACAGCTGTCATTTCTCACATCCTGGATGAAATGTGTTTTTGCACTTCTGGCACACAATACCGTGGTTGCTGCAGGAAATCAGTGTTCAGGACACATTAACACAATTACAGTGACACTTTTCATGAGCACAGGTCGTAAAATGCCTATGTTGAAAATCTGGTGATGACAGTCCATAAAATGACTGTGTTACGTGCATGCGTTGCGCACTTTCCACGTATGCTCGGAAGTGTGTGCATTTTTAATATTCCCACTACAGATTTTTAACATTGCCATCCCTTCACACCTCCCTATGGATGGTAGAGCTGCCATTCTTCACATTCTGCCCAATCTGTGTTTTCCTACATGTGGCACAGAATGGCACTTTCACTGTTGGAAGTCAATGTTTGGGAGACATTGACAAAATCACACTGCCACTCTTCATGAGAAGAGGTCCCAAATGCTTTCATGAGCTGGGGTCACAAAAAGGCCATGTTAAACATTTGTACTATAAATAACAACAAACGCCCAAGGCGTTCAGTTTCTAACCATCACGTCCTACCCTGTATAGATGGACAGGCATCAGGCTGTGCCTTTGGACTGCCGACTCTACTATGCATGCCATCCCATCCCCACCCCCCAGCCACTGACAGCCATCAAGGTGTTCCTTGGACTCTTCGGCCCCACACTTCACCCCATTCTCCTATGCTGCGCCCATTTCAGCATATGTCCGTGTGGAATGGGGTCACTGTACAGCCAAACACCCTAAGGCCCACCTCAACACATGTCACTGTCTGGAGAATAAGGTGAGGTGACATGGCATGACCGTCATGGGCAACGACCCACACACTTACCCCAATGTCTCGCCATCTCTACAAGATGGAGGTGGGGTTGGCGTGAACTTCCATACTTCACTGCCATTACTATTCTGCATCGGTCTACTCCTGCATATCAAATGCTAATACCAGCAAGCAAACATTCGGCATTGACAAATGCTTGTTTTTCTGTTGGCATTGTTTCACAGCGTTTGGCTCTTCAGACATGTGACGGTTCCTCAGACATGTGACATAGAGAGAGAGTACTGATATTTTCTGCTGATATGTTCACTATATATATATATTATGGTAGAGGAGCAATTTACATGTTAAACCTAAAATTTTGCACCTTAATAACTTTGCAATTGTTCAACAGATTTGGCTGAAATTTGGAATACACGATCAAGACCCATACGCCTTGGGATCTGCCAAGTTTTGTACCAGTCGGATATATGGCTGCCGCGTTGTTAAGCGTGATCTGCGCGTGCGTTTATGCTTTTTTGGAATTCTACGGTTGTGCCTAGGTCACACGGTTTGCACGACCGGTCTGAAATCTTCAGGGAACGTGCAGCCGGGGTCCCCAATGTGCCTTTCAAACATTTCATGAAAAAATATTAAACGGTTCAAAAGTTATTCAAAAAACAAGTTCCCATTATAAGTCAATGGGAAAAGTTAACAGAAAGTTTGACAGTGTGGCAAATGCAGTTTTTACTTTCGCAAATGGCCCTTTTACTGTCGCAAATCCGCCATTTTGTTTTCAGTTGGTCATGAGAAAAATGCTTGACATTTAAATTTGGGACCCTCTAGCAACCTAATTCTTTTTGTATTCATCTAGTCGGACCCTGAGGATGCTAGGCATGTCTTTATTTTGGGGTAAAACATCCCAGAAATATGTCTTTCACATTTCTGGAAAAAGTACTTTCACAAAGTACTTTGGCACTTGCAACACTGTCGAATGAATTTGCGAAAGCTTTCGCAAATTGCGACAGTACTTTTCTAGGCTGTGGGAAAATGACAGCAATTCTTTGGCACCCCGCTGCAAAACAACGGTTTGGTGTTTTGGGCTGAAATTTGGAGAAAATGCAGCCGACGTCTCACAGATGTGACTTTCAGTGTTTTGTTGAAAAAATATTACATGGCATCAAAGTTACAGCACTCCAAAGTTGACACTTTTTCCCCATAGGATAACATTACGGCATCCGACGCATTGCAGCAATCCTTTGGCGACCTGCTGCAAAATAACGGTTTGGTCTTTTGGGCTGAAATTTGGAAGGAAGACAGCCAACATCCCACAGATGTGCCTTTTAGTGGTTTGGTGAAAAATTATTACAGGGAGCCAAAGTTATGGCACTCCGAACTTCTCTTTTTTCCCCTTAGGATAACATTACGGCATTCGCCGCGCCTTTCAGGGCCCGTATCTTGGAAACGATGTGAGACACGGACTTTTCGTTGGAAAAGTGTTGAGCCCCCCTAATGGGGGCTAAGCACAAAACTAGCCAGGAAAGTCATAAATCATATGACTTTTAAATTTTTTTCTATGTCGTACGGTTCCTGAGATATAAGCAATTTAGTATTCTAACTCCTCATTTTCTGCTTCGAGACCCATTATTATGCATACATTCTTTGTACTCACTGTCTTTCTCTATGAAGCTTTTGGGGAAAACCAGCCTGTGTGCTTACATTACTGTTACCGTTGTTCTTTCCGTTTGTGGTTCCGTACCCGTTTCACTTACCGTTCACGTCTACGCCACCATGTGCATTATCCTTTGCGTTTTCATTTGTGCTTGCGTTTCCATTATTTTTTACCATTTGTGTCTACAGTACTGTTTCTCTTTCTCTTTTGCTTTGCATCACCATGCCCATTACCATTTGCGTTTACGGGCACCATGTTACTATGTGACAAGACATCACATGGTGGACTGTTCCCATCTACGCCACTGTGTGCGTTACCCTTTCTGTTCTCATTCATGCTTGCATTACCATGTGCGCCACTGTTTGTGCTTCTGTTTGCGTTGCTGTTCTTGTTACTATGTCACAAGACATCACGTGTCGGAAGCCGCCGCATTACATTCACTATTTCTCGTTATCATTCTCAAAAAGAAGGGAAATTAGAGGCAAAAAACTCAGTTCAATGCATCAGTTAGGGTTGTTCCACAGCGACAAAAGTGAGGAAATTCGGTGTTAGGGTTGAAAACCCCCATTGAACCCCCCAGCCCACCCCCCAACCGGCAATGGGGTGCGCATTGGGGTCTTCGGTCCTAAATCTCACCCCATTCTCCTATACCTCTGGTTCTTTATACATGTGATGGGGTGAGACCTCTGGTTCTTTACACATGTGATAGGGTGAGACCTCTGGTTCTTTACACATGTGATGGGGTGATAGTTAGGGCCGACGACCCCAATGTGCACCCCACTGCCAGGCTGCTCAGCACAGTAAATTAGGCTGCTCTGTAATTTGATAAAGTCTCCAGCTTCACTGTAAATAATTTCAGCTCATATTTAAATCAAGCTGAAAACTGCAGCAGGCTGTTCTTACTATAACCATAGCCTACAAGTGAAGCAGCCCCCAAAAGCCAGTGCTGAAATTGTATTTATTTAGTTCGTTATTTATGTTACGTTCAGTAAAATTCCCACAATAGTTGAATACCATTTTAAAACTTTGAGCATGCCCGCTACCTTATAGCCATGCTAAGGTGGAGCATTCAGCAAATATATATTTTTTTTTAATTCAGTTATTAATCCCATATTTTAAAGCTTCTCTTTCCACATTAGGAAAAACTACCTTTAGGCAACCAAGGAGCTAATAGTTTTACATTGTCCCCTAATGCCTCCCACATGCACAAAAAAATGTCAGTGTACAATGCTCACATTTTCATAGATCTATACCCAAAAGGCTGCTTGCATGTTTTTTTTAATACTAGTTTGGCCTTGCCATTTGCCCAAGTTCATGCTCCCCATTTTATTTATTTGTTTTTAATATATTTATTTATTGATTCAATATCTTCAGCAAGCAGTCACATGGCCATAAGAAATGCTCTGAAAATTTCCAGCCCAATAAACTACTTTATGTGACTCCACTGAAGCACATGGCCTGAAACAATGCAGTGGGGAAGGGGAGCCAGTGCAACAACTTTAAACCTGAATTTGCAAGAAGCAACCACAAATAGCCCTTCCTTAAATCAACAATTTGTGAAATGTGCTATGGAAACCTTCCCCAAGTCTACTGCTTTCAGAGTTGAAATTATCAGTTACCAACCAACCTCAGCTATCAACAGTCCCCACCTAAATTCCTTTTTTTCTGATACAGCCTGCCACCAAGGAGTTGCTTGCCTGTTGAAAATGAACTCCAGGCCTCAGCCTGAGAGTTAGAACCAAATCCACTTACGAAAATATTCCAGGTTTAAAAGCAGAAAATACCCTGGTGTTCCCTCTGGAGCTGTGCTTTGTCCAAGGAAAGAGTTCATCCGTGAGGGGAGATAAATGAGCAAACCCCTCTAGCACCCACCTTATGTAGGTAGATGCTCCTCCCCTTTGGCTTCCACATTGCACTTCCCCTGGGAATATTCTCTACCTGTGACTGCCCCTATTGGGCCAGCCTCCTGCCTACCTGCCCCCCAACCACACGCCCAGGTGATATTGAAGGGTGGGGGTGTGCCCACAGACAAAAGTCTACCACCTGCTAGGCATTGGGGGCTCTGTTATAGGATGACAATGCACTGGCAGCTGAAAGAAATGCCAGTGGCAGCAAGCTCTAAAGTACACTGACAGAGATCAAAAGACCCAGGCCAAGTCCAGGCTGTGGAACACCTCACATGCTAGTGACCACACTGCCTCCAGTGACACAGAGGAGGCAGAATATAAAGAACAGTAACTTCCAAGAGGCTGTGCACTGAGCTGCAAAAGACTGGGGACACATTAAAAAGATTTGAAAACACTTGGTGAGAAGTGAGAAGACTGTGGGTTTCCAAGCCTTCATTTGGGACTTGGGGACTTGAGCCCTAGCATGGGGAAGGAGGGTCTTGGCGGGACAGTGTAACCTACAGTTCTTGAAACATCTTAAGGGAGGCCCTAGAATCATGCCACCTGGACTTCACAATTACAGTGGACACTCACAATACAGTGCTTCTGGCATGCCACAGAAATAAAACTATGCTGGAACAAAGAATCAAGAAACTGGGGTTTCAGAGTGGATGGAGACAGGTGATGTGATGTAGTTTATGGAGAGTTTTATCAAGGAACTCCTCAATCCCTCCCCACCAACAACAACTTAATGTCATGAGAGCCCATAGAGCCTTCATGCAGACTCCAAGAGACCCAAAGGCCAGACCGCAATATTTGTGTTGGCCTTCCTGTACTTCAGAATGAAAGAGGAGGTTTTGAAGTCAGTATGGGCCAAAAAGAAGATTGTGTTTGGGGAAAGCTATTTTTTCATTAGCATAATGTTGCACCAGCGATGACAGCATGTTGCAAACAAGTGCTGGCAGTATAAAAACAAAATCTGCCCAGAACTGATAGGGCTGCAGCCAAGGAATTTGGGGTAAAAACATTGAAAATTACCAAAGTTACGTGCCTGCATTCACAAACTGTAAGGTATGCTCATCATTTTCTTTTAAATATTTGTACATCACATTTTCCACATAGCCTTGTTATGACCCTGCCTCGTGAAGAAGGGCATAGAAAACTTTCATGTCCTGGCGGAAAGGTGATTTCATGCAGGGACTGCAAAATCACCTTTTGGGACACAAAAACACATTTTAGGCAGGAGTTGAAAAATTACAGCTGTCACATTCATGAGGTGATGTAAAGAAATGGCTATGTTTAAAATTTGGGGTAAAAGTATTGAATATTTCCAAACTTATCAGCCTGCATTTACAAAATTCAATATAGCCTCATAAATTCATTTAAAAATATATTTTTACACCAAATTTATAGCGTAGCCTTCTTATGACCCTGCCTCATGAACAAGAGCAGAGAAAATGTTTAACTCCTGTCTGAAAGGTAATTTTGTACAAGGACTGTGAAATCACCTTTCGGGATGTAAGACAACACTTTGGCCAGGATATGAAAAATGACAGCTGTCACATTCATGAGGTGCTGTAAAGATATGGCTATGTTGGGAATTTGGGGTACAAATATTGGGCCCTATTCACAAATGATGCAGATGGGCTAGTAGCTGCGTAAGCCCGGTGCATAGCCCACTCCACACTGGTCTGCACCTGGCCATGCTCACTGTGCACACTGCGCAGCCTGCTGGACCAAGATGTGCCACCCCCATGTGGCCTGGTCCCCGGCCAAATGCACAGCTCCATGCTAGGATGGGCTGGGAGTCGATGTGTGGGACATGGCTGCACTCCACGCCATTCACAATGGTGCAGAGTGTGGTGCATGGGGGAGGTGACCGCTACACCTTTGCCAGTGCACAGCGGGATGCCAATGCACATCACACAGGAGATGGCGGGGGTCATCGTACCCCCCATGGAGGCTTCTCCTGCTGTCAAGGCTCACAAAATGGACTGGGGAGGACATCTGGGGTGCACCCCCCACAGTGGAGTCACGTGATTTGCACCGGCCACCAACATGGTGCCCATGGGCACAAGGGATCCACCCTGGGACTAGGGTAGGGCAGCTGATTGGCTGCTAATGCAGGTCCACAGCCCTGCACCCTCCTGCCCCCTGTGAACCTGCACACCAGGGGGACGGGGCCATGTAAGGGAGCTGGGTGGGGACTGCTGTTTAGTGAATGCAGTCCCCATGCTGATCTTCCACAGGTGCAGAGCAGTGCAGGGTGGATACGCTCCTTTAACGAGTATCCCCTCCCGCGTTTGTGAATAGACCCAACTGAAAATTACCAAAGCCAAAAGCTTGCATTTGCAAAATTCAACAGAGGCTCATTACTTTGTTGTTTTTTAATATTTTGACACCAACTTTTCAACATTGCTTTCTTATGACCCCACCTCATGAACAAGGGCAGAGAAAATTTTCAACTCCTTTCCAAAAGGTGATTTCATACAGGGAACCATGAAATCACCTTTTGGGATGTAAGAAAACATTTTGGCCATGATTTGAAAAATGTCAGCTGTCACATTCATGCTGTAAAGATATGGTTATGCTGTAAATTTGGGGTACAAATATTGAAAATTACCAAAGTTACAAGCTTGTGTTCGCTAAATTAAACAGAGGCACATTACTTTTTTTTTTTTTAATATTTTTTTCACCAAATTTTCAACATAGCCTTTTTATTACCCCACCTCATGAACAAGGGTGGAGAAAATGTTCAACTCCTGCCTGAAAGGTGATTTCGTGCAGTGACCACAAAATCATCTTTTTGGACAGATTTCCCTAATGACATTTTAATTGCTCATAAGGTGGGGTCCCCAAAAGAGGCAGATTTAAAATTTGGGCCAGAAATATGCAAACAAATGCCCAAGTTATGCCACTAAGTTTAAAACTCCATTGAAATACATTGAACTGCATACCTGTTTCTTCAGTTTCCAGTCCGACTTTGAAGAGTGAAGACGTGTCGCCGGTCCACAGAAGATTAAAGTGTTGCAGTCCTGGTGAGTAAGTAAAGTCTTATAGGGTGGTGGATGCTGAGTGGAAGAGTCAGGTGGGGGGACAATAATAGCGGAAAAGCTATAGGTGGACTTTTTTTTTTTTTACACGAAAAAAAAAAGAATCACCATCACAACACTGGTGGATTGAGCACCCCAGTGTCACTGTTATGTTTCGGGGGGGTGAGAGGAGAGAAAAAATATGTATATATATATATATATATATATATATATATATATATATATATAAAACAGAAAAAGAAACAAACAGTGTGTGCTCGGTAGTGGTGTGTGTGTGTGTGTGTGTGTTGTGACAAAATATTAGGATTGCCAGTCGTGACACTGGGGGATTGATTATCCTCAGTGTCACTGTCATGTTTCTGGGGAGGCTGGGTGCTGAGAAGAAGGGGGGGGAAGAAAAATATGTATTGAAAAAAGAAAAAGATCATGGCAAAATATGGCACAACCCGCTGTGTCCATGATGGCCACTGACCGCTACAGCACATGAGCAAGTAGCCACGCATGTGCAGTAGAGTTCAGTGGCCATCTTGGACATGGTGGACTGTGCCGTGTTCCACCATGACCTCGGAGGAAAAATAGTGCTGTGCTATTGCACTCAATGGAGTGCAGGGAGTGCTTCACAGACCGCGGAGGAGACAAGAAATGCATGTTCTTTTTTCGGTAGCCGGTACCTGAGTCCTTTTATAACAGCAAGAGGTCTGCAGGGTCCTCAGCAGCCCTAATTATTGAGGCAGTAGGGGGTAAAATCTTATCTGGAACCTCTGCCAGACTCAAGGTAGTACTAGTAGTACCTTTTATTTATTAATGGCGCCCTTTCCCAGAGACTTGGGGAACAATTACAATAACAAAGAACATTATAACAGTATTATAAATCATGATCAGCACATACAACCCATTAAAATACTCTCATGATAAAATAAAAAAAAAAATGAATGAATAAATTAAATAAATATACTACATGGGAGCACAGACGCCTGCTGAAATAAAAGTTTTTAAGCCCCTTTAAAGGCCTTCATCTAGGAGACCTCCCTCAAAGCTCTGGCAAGGAATTTTAGAGGACCAGGCCTGCAACCTCAAATGGCTCTCCTCAGTGGAGTAGAGAGAGTGCATAGGTATATGAGGGTACAGGAGCTGAGCCAGATAGTTCAGGCCCAGCCCATGTATGGCCTTGTAAGTTAATACTGTAGTCCTAATTAAAAGGAGATATGCCACCTCGGTGACAGCCAGTGCAGATTACACAGCACACGGGAAATGTGGCTCAATCTTGGAAGGCCTGTTAGAAGGCAAGCTGCTGTGTTCTGCAGCAGCTGTAGGCACTGCTGCATACCTCCACTGACCACAAGGTAAAGAGCATTGCAGTAGTCAAGCCTTAACATCATGAACACATGAAACAGTGTAGCCAGGTCCCCAGGGGGGATAAGGGACTTAATGTGGGAGATGTTCCGCAGGTGGGAAAAAGCTATTACAGACTACTGGTGACACTTGAGCCTCCATTGTCAACCACTTGTCCAGCACTACTCCCAGATTTTTCAACTTTGTGGCAGCTAACAGCCCAGAAGGACAAGCTGAATCCTGGTCTCCCTCTCAGCAGCCACCACATCCCCACTATGGCCCTGATCAATCATTAGGACTTCAGTTTTCTCTGGATTTAGCCTTAGCCAGCTCAATGACATCCAGTTCTGGATCTCAGCCAGGCATTCATTAAGCACATCAATTGCACCTGATGTCCTAGATGCAAAGGACATACACAGCAGGGTATCATCGACATCACAATAAAACCCAAGTCCATATTGCTTAATGGCCTTACCAAGGGGCAGTATATACACTGCAAACAGCATGGGTGACAGAACTGAACCCTAGGGTATGCCACAGGATGGAACTACCAGATGCGAGGAAAATCTTGCTAACACTACCCTCTGAATTCTGTCCTTGAGACAGGACTGAAACCAGCAGATATGCTTGACAGTGAGTCCTGCATACTCCCTGAGCCAGTCCAAAAGTAGCCCATGGTCCATGGTGTAAAACGCTGATCAGAGATCAAGGAGCATGAGAACTGACCACTCTCCTCTATCCTCATACTGAGCAGGTCATTATGCATCCTAACTAGTGCAGTTTCTGTGCTATGTCTGGACCTAAATCCAAACTGGAGAGGCTGAAAGATGTCAAAGGCTGCAAGGTGTGCCTCAAGCTGGAGTGCAAAAACATTCTCAATAACCTTCCAAGAAGATGAGGTTACAGATGGGGCAGTAATTTGCCAAGATATCTGGGTCCAAGGATGGCTTCTTCAGAAGAGGTTTCATCAGTGTGTATTAAGGACAGTCTTGGTGAACACCCAGATACCAGACACAACTCACTAGTAATTCTGTTGGGCCTGGATCCAGGTTGCAAAACATTGGATGCAACTCCAAGATCACCTTACAGACCTCTTCCATCATCAGTGGCCAAAACTCCTCCCAAGACCACTGATTGCATCCCTGACTCCGAAGCTCTTAACTGCTGGGCTGCCATGTCCCACTTGGAGTAATTCCGGCCCTAATGGAGGACATTACCTGAGAAGACCAGAGTGAACTTCTCACATTTTGCAGGTGAAAGTGCTCTCACAAGCTCCAGACAGACAGGATGAATAAGCCTGTCTACAGTCCAAAAGAGCTGAGCTGGTTAGTTCTTCCCAGCAGCAGTCCCCTCAACAGAAGGTCTTCTTTCTTCTGAGTGATTGCCTTCTGATATTCCTCATAATGAGACATCAGAACTAGTTTGTCCTCCCGGGCCCTAGACCTCCTCCACAAATGGTCCAACTTCTGTCCCCTGGTTTTCAATGCCATCTGCTCCCTGTCAAACCATGCAAACCGAGGCATGACACCAGGGGATGTACATGGACTGGCTATATGAGGTCATAGGTCCCTGTGATAACTGTATTATAAGCCTCCACAGCTAGCTGCAAATGTCCAGCACAAACTGTCAACATTTCTAATGTGTCCAGAATGACTGTAAGACTTTCTGGTCTAATCCCTCTCCAAGGGAGGTACTGGACCACTGTCACAGGGGATGGACCACAATGGGGGATCCTGAAACTGAACCTGATAGCACAGTGATCTAACCAACTAACTGGATCAATCTCGAGATTTTCAACTTTGAGCTCCAGGGACAACAAGTCCGTCCAAGGTGTGGCCATGTTGGTGGGTTGTGGAACTAATGACTTGGGCAATGCCCAGTGTTTCCACACTCTGGAGGAACTCTGGACCAAACTGTGAACATTCATCATCGACCCACACATTGAAATCACTTGGGACTGGCCCGGTGGTGCAGAGGTCTGAGGTGCTGGCACCTTACCTTGAACCACGCTGGTGACCTGGGTTCAGGAATGGACTCAGGATGCCAGGGTCTGGCCGGAGAAGTAGAAGATTGAGCATTTGTAGGACTGCTGTCCTTTCCTGGGGTGGGTAGTGGGTTGTCGTCGCTCGGCAGTGGCCTTTGGTGGACACCAGGAGCACTGCAATGGCAGCGCAAGGGGGAACAATCCAGAAAACTAGAAACTGCTCCATGACTGGCTGGATGATGGCTGCCATTCCACCAATGCCACTGAAGCCCTGAAGGAGCCATGTCCACCTCAGCAACACCCTGGGGCAAAGTAGTTGCACTGGCCTCCCCTCCTGGTGCCTTCCCCTTTGGAGGAGGAGGACCCACCTGGCAAAGGGTTATACCAGGTTACCCTGTGGGTGGCTGCAATCTGAGGCTGGAGGCTCAGGAAGAGATAGGTGGACCAGGAAGGGACCTAGGTAGCTCAAAGGAGAGGTGGGTTGAGGAGTATATAGGCCAAAAAAATAAAAGAAATCGCTGGGGATAAGCCACCTTGGTGATTTCAACACCCAGTCAGTGACAAAGGTCACAGTTTCCTGCAGAAACTCCCCCTCATGCCCTGGAGGCAAATAAATTAGGAAGATGCTGCATCCTGCACCCAGCCCCACTCACATAACCATGCATTCAAATGACTCTTTATCCCCCATTGGGTGTGCCACCAGGTTCAGCTCAGACCTAAAACAGATGGCCACTCCCCTCTCCTATAGTCCCTCCTTGGGCAGTGCACAGCAGTAACAGAGGTGGGCCCCAATCATTTCCAGGATATAACATTTCTAGACTCAAAGGGGATCATGTTGGAAGGTATAATGAGACAGTTCTAGAGGCAGGAGGTGGCAAGGTGAGCATGGAGACAGCAGCATGACCCCCAAGGAATGCCCATAAAAGAGAAAAGGATGTGGAAAGTTTGGGACTCATTGGTGGCCAATCAAAATGGACTTCACAAAGTCCAAGCTCATAAAGATGGAAAAGAGGGGCTAGATCACACACAAACCCCATCAACGCCTGCACCAAGCAACAGCAGCTGACACTGGGAATTGGTGGGGCATTAACAGGCCACAACAATTCATAAGATCTACAGTTTGATCAAACTATAACTTTTAAGACACTAATTGGAATAGCGATTAATAATCTGCTGGGCTCTGACAGGAGCAGGTAGATGCCTTGGTTGGTGGGGGGATTCCACTTCTGCCTACTATTAGCATAAAGGATGTACCATTTTGTGGGGCTCTGCTGGGTATCATGGGACTAGGGGCTGTCTCCCACCAGCAACAAAAAACAGAAAACCCTAGAGGACCTGGAAGGGGATCTGGCATGACCACTCATCCAGGGGTCACAACTGGGGGGGGGGCGGGCACTCAACAAAATAGCAAGGGAGACAACAACAGGAGCCATTAGAGCAATTTAAAATTAGTAAATATTGTAAGGAAGCACTAGAAAGGAGGAGGCAGGGCTGAGGTTGGTACATTCAGCAAAATTACGGGGTCATGATTGACAGTCTCATTTTAAATTAGAAAAGGTGCCAACTCCTAGAAGACCATGATGAGAGGTATTACAACTGCTCTGAATGGCAGAAGATCAAAGTCCAAATTGACAGACAAGTCTGATCATGCCACAGACAGTAAAAACTAAAAGCAAAGATGCCTTTAATAACCCAAAATGCTGATCTCTGTTGGACAAGCTATGGTTCACTGACCTACGCAGCCAGTATAGTGTTATGCTTGTGCAACTGTGTTAGTTTGGTTTTGGCCATTCACTCTCTATTCTAGAGGAATTACCACCTTGTAGGGGTATGAAGTCAAGGAACCCTTGGAGAGGGTTCCACCTCTAGAGTTGCAATGGGATGGTTCCCATGGCTAAAGGTACCTTAGGAATCCCCCCTTAAAAATGTAGTTTCATCCCCAAAAAGGAGACAACATGAAGCATATGAGCAGGCAGTAAGTGTGACATAGGAGCAGTAACTGTAATGTAGTAGTAGTAGAAAGCAGAGGCAGTTGATAATGCAATGAGATGCTCAGCTGGATAAAATAATAACTGCCCAGGTTTGCGTAGCATTATAGTAATGGTTTGCCTTGATATGAGGGATCCCCTAAGGAGAGAGTGAACGGCAAGACATCCTCCGCCTCCATCCAACAATGGAACCTACCTAAAGAAACTAGGGGAAACAACTATGCTAACTAAGTGTTAAGACCTGAGGCAATGGAGGAGAGAAAAAAAAAACTATGAGGAGGAATCTCTGGGGATCCAAGGCCTAGGTTGCCTTCCCTCCAGGCTTGGGATAGTTTATTTAGTGGAGGCTCTGCAGCTGCAATTTGGAAAAAACAATTAAGGGAGGTGGAAAATATTCCAATTTGGAGGAAGGCTCTCACTCAAACCCTCTAACGGGAACACCGTGGAAGGTTGCGAGAAAACTCTGCAACAATATGCACATCCAAAGCGCAGGAGGAGAGCAACAACTGCTGAGGCACTCACCTGGCCTCTCCACCCTAAATCAAACCAGGTGAACCAGAGGCAGTCATAGGGAGAATGCAGTGAAGGTGCCTTGCTAGGGAAACCACTAACGTCAATGGCCAACCATTATAGTGGAACACTAGAGCCAAAGGAGATCAATGTAACCACCCTTCACTGCTAGTCTTAAATTCTACACCAGGAGCTGCTGTCACATAGCAGGCAGCTAAAGCCAAACCTGAGGTGAGGACATTCCCAGCTATGAGCCAGGTGAGAAGGATCCCGCCCCAAGTTGGACAAGCTCGAGATGTGGACTAATGCAGAGCAAGACCGTTGGCTGCAGGAACCCTGCACCAGAATAGAATGGCTTGCATGCCCCAGAAATTGATTGACAGCTGAAAGCTGGTGAGCTGAATGAGCACGGTGTGCTGAGATTGAGTGCTGAGAGCTTGCAAGGTTGAATGTAGACTGAGTGCAACAGACTCCCAGGCTGAAGCCAAAGGGATGGCAATAGGCATGAAGCAATGGTTTGTGTAAGCAGGGAGCAATGGTTGTGTAAGCAAGTGTGGACCTGATAGGTCAATAAGCAGTAGTAGTAGTAGGTGAATCTGCATGACAAATATAACAATTAAACAGCACTGGATTGGGGGCAAGCCAGCCAAACATGAATAGCCAAATCGAGGTGAGGATTTTCGGCAGTGAGACAATTGTAATATCAAGCTATATTAACAGCCTCAGCAGGAGCTTAGTTGGCTGACCTCAGAGTTATAAGTGCAATAAAACAGGAAGACAATGCTTGAAAGCAGGTGTAGCCAGGCAGTGCAGTGAAGCTGTAAGTAAAATGAGAAGCACAGGTAGGGTCAGAGTAAACTGTGTCAGGTAAAAAGAATTGAGTATGCAACATGAAGCAGCTATGGCTGAGCTGAAACACACAGATAATGAGTGCAGTTGCATTGCAGTAGTTTGAGCGTGGTGAGCACAGTGTAAAAACACAAGCACTGGGTACAAGTAATTGAAGTAAAAAGCAGCAGTGACTGCAGTAGTAAGTAACTGAAAGTAGTAGCATGAGCTCTGAGTAGGAGTACACTAGGAGCTTAAAAACAAAAGACCCCCAAAAAAGACAAAACCAAAACACAGCAAAACAGAAAACAGGGAAGGCCCAAAAACAAGACACAAAACACAGGGAAGCACATAGCTGGAGGAAAGATACAAACCAGAAGCAGGAAAACAAACACTGAAGTCCAGAAGAGACACACAGAAACAGCAGGCGGGGGGGGGGGTAGGCCCCAGCCAGCACAGAGGACAAACCAACAGAGCCTCTGGCTGCAAAGAAAAAAATGCTTCACAGTGATTCTTAAAGGAACTGCTTATAGCTGAGGAAGTGGGAGTAGCTGGCTGCTTGGTCACCGAACTACAGAGCAAGCCTTTCATTTAAAATGTGGCTGGGTGAAGTCTCCAGCATCTTTGGACAGTGAGGTGCAAAATTAATATGAGTAGGCTTAGCAATGGCTTTAGTGGGGTTCATCTAGGATGCCTACATACTGTATACTCTTGGAACCACATTTTGGAAATGAGGTTTATGGGGGTGCTTGTAAGCTCATGTTCTAGGGGTGGAACTGGATGGCAACACGCTTGTTAAGAAATAATATCAATAAAAGAGAGTTAAATCCCTGAGAACATAGAGAGTTTTGGGTAAACATGGACCCAGTTCCTTTCTTTTCCTGCCGCCGGATGGAGCACCTGTGGAACAGGTGTCCTTGTTCAGAGCTGCATGGAGGGTTTATGCCGTACATCTGATCACCCCCTATTAGTGAGGGACTTATTTCCCAGGACTTCATATTTACATGGCTGACATTTGCCTTGAAACCAATGTAAGGCACCATGCTCTCAGTGGACTCTCAGGTGAAGGAGTTCTGCAAGAGAAGAAAAAACAACAGTAAAGGGTTTCCTACCACAATCCACAAATACAGACTGGCAGTTGGTAGGTAGGCAGTGTAATGATGTTAAGATAAAATATTAAGCATTCATTAACTAATTTACTGGGAAAATACAAGTGTACAAAACCTGATAAAAGGAGATTTCAGATTTAGCTACCTATACTGTCTCCATTTAGAGTGGGTAATCTCTATAAAAAGAGGCACTTACTGTGCAAAACATTATTGGTCAATGTTGAAACCCATCTCCAGAGTTTTAATGACTGTAGGAATTTCTCCATGTGAGATATACCACTTTAACAAGGTGAAAGAAAAAAAATTTGCATTTTTCAAACTGGAGGAAGAAACAGCACATATACAAAAAAAACCTAAGAAAAAAACACTGCTGTTGAAAATGTGAAAAAAGAGTTTTCCACCCTTTAAATTCTTAAAACTGGTTTGAGGGGAAAAATGAAATCACCAACAACTAGTTTTTTAATATGAAAACAGGATGGTGCATGAAGCTATAAAATCTGATTGTTAATCAATTAGATAAACAACACTGAAAAAAGAAAAATACGCCATCAAATATGTAGGTTAATTGTGATGAAAATAAACAAGATAATTTGCCTTTGATATTTGACTATTTTTCTTAACAAATAAATAAATTCTAAAGAAAATCTTTGGATTAAAAATCAGGAGTTTTAGTTGGTTAAATAAGATATTTTAGCTTGTCAAGATGTTATTATTTGCAGTGTAGGGTCATAATCAGTATGCACAGTACAATAGTTAATCATTGATTTCTAAAGTAGTAATAAGAGGAAATGTTTATTTTCATATTGGAAAAGACAGTTAGGTTACAGCCTTTGTATATTACTATTCTGTGTAGTAATCTGGTAATTTAAAAATATGAAGATGCTTTAAGGTACAGACAATATGTTCGATTAGGATATGGTAGCAAATAGGGCAGGATAAATACATTAGCAAAAACAACCAGGTTGATGTTCTATTTCTGCTTCTAGGATGGAAGTTCACTGCTTGGGTCCTTTTAGCATTTGTTACCAGTTTAGAATACAAAAATACATTTTCATGGAGGTACAGCATCTTACGAACATACGAACATACGAAATTTGCCAGCAGATAAAGGCCTAGAGGTCTATCAAGTCTGCTCGAATGTGCAGCTAGCACCCTTTATTCTGCAGCTGCCCCTCCCTTCCACCCTTCCCCTTCATTAACCCTCCCCCTTGTCTTGTCCCATCCTCGTTTGAAGCAGTCCACTGTTCTACTGCATACCACTTCAGCAGGTAAAGCATTCTACCCAGCCACCACCCTCTCTGTAAAAAAGTGTCTCCTCATCTCCCTCCTGAACCTTCCTCGCTCCAGTCTCATATCATGGCCCCTGGTGGCCCTCTCCTCCCTTACTTTGAACAGCCCCTCTGTACCCGTCTTGTTTATTCCTTTCATGTATTTAAAGGTTTCAATCATGTCACCCCGTCTCTCCTCTCCTCCAGTGAGTACATGTTCAACTCCTTCAACCTCCTCTCGTATGATAAGTCTCCCAGCCCCTTGATCATCTTTGTCGCTCTGCGCTGCACCCCCTCCAGTAACTTAATGTTCCTCTTCAGATATGGACGCCAGTACTGCATTCTTCTTGCAAGTTGAACAGCAGATTACCCATCGGAGTACATGTAGCCACTGGTCACTAGCACAGTGTCATTAGCGTTTTGTTGTATTTCAGAGTGTTTCATGGTAAAAGGCAGACAATCCATAGAAACAAAATATTTATTTATTTATTCATTCAATTTGGATAACCGGGTAGACCCACTGAGCCCCGAAGGTCCCTTTTTCAGGGGCAACCCGGAATTAGTTACTCAAAGTGAGACATATTGTATATTCAGTACATAAGTGAGCAGACCACATCTGATTACAATCAAGACAGTACACAGCAGGGGATCAGACAGTCATAAATAGACAAGTTCATTGTACAATCACATTAGGACTAGACCTTTAACCTGGGGTAGAGTTAGTACAGAACAAGACCAACTGATCGCACATTTACAGCTCTAGAGGTTGAAGAGGTTTCTACATGACTGTTAGGGTTAGGGTAATAATAATAGACTGAAAAGCCAGGCCACCAGAGCACCTTGGGCAAAAGATCCTTTAGGTATGCTGCCCCTAACTAGTGAAATGCTCTCCTGGAGAACCTGATGGGTTGTCTCACTCTATGAATTCAAGACTGCCTCGAAAGCGTACCTGATGGGGTTGAGTCTCTGTGGCTGTTACCATTAGTCCTTGTCCACTGGGCCCTCAATCCCTCCTTTTTTGACATACAAAATACTCATGGGCCCCTGGCCTACTCTACCTCCCTATGACCTCCCCCCACCTGCCTACATCATCCCTGACTGGGTGGGGGGGGAGGGATCATAACAAAAGTAGTACTCCTGGTTCTGAATATTTCTCTATGTAATAATCTACCAGTCAATTTATGTCACACCAGTTGCAACAAACCTTGAGTACCTTGAGTTAACATGCTGTCTAATGACCACCCGCTCTTTATGTATACTGTGTAGTGTATAATTAACAAACCTACTGTATGTAAGCTGCTATACCTCTCTATGAAATTAATTGTCTGTACCACTGTATTTATTATTGTATGTAATTAACTCCGGGTCATCCCTGAAAAAGGGACCTTTGGTCTCAGTGGGCCTATCTGGTTACCAAAATGAAATAAATAAATACAATTTTCTACAGAATTTGTCTTGAAAAGTGTAGGTATAATTTGCACTGCCAAAAGTGTTGAAAATCTATGTCCTTGTCTGAGGACCAAGCCTTTTTTGCCCACTTGCCAAATAATACATATTCTGACTGCAGACACCAGCATACGAGTAGTTACAGTTCATTCAGTTACACAGAATGATACAAAAACAGCAGTATCTCTTGGCTCAGTCCACATTTTTCAGCTTCCAGACTGCAGTCGACAGAGCAGCTGTGATATGATCACACAGCACATTTGTCTGTCACAGTGTTTATATGTTGACTTTCTGTTGATATGCTTCCTTCCAAACTTGTACAAAGAACAACTAATGTGTAGACAGCTGTCATCAGACATATGAATTTATTAATTCAATTAACTCACTGTGTCTGAACTGAGCAGCACATTTCACAAACAGAAGCAATATCTTACACCTTTTCTTGAACCTTTGTATCTTAGTGATATTGTGAAAACAAGTTTGTAGATGAAGAACTCTTACTAAATATGTTGCCTGTTGCTATAATCTTCAGTGCTTTTTGAAACCAAGGATAAAAGAATGCATATACAATAGGATTACATGCGGAATTGAAATATGCCAACCATAACAAAGCATCAAATACAGCTGAAGGGGTAGGATAATTTAAATAAGGGTCAACAACTGAATCTATAAATACAGGCAGATAACAAATCAGAAACACACTCATTAATATTGTTAATGTTTTAGCTGCCTTACTTTCCGTGCTTTGAGACTTGTTTCTCTTTTCCTCTGTTGAATGATTATGTTCTATACAGCTGATTACTTTTGAATGCTTTCTTGCAACAAGGAAGACTTTTGCATAAACACTCAACATTACTAAGCAAGGTAGAAAGAAAGCAATCAGGGCATCTACAGTTCCCCATAACGCATTTAACTGAAACACACAATTACCTATACAAGATGTGGAAGAAACATTATTCTGCATATCGTTGATGTCTGCTTTGTAATAAAATGAACCATAACCATAAATACTTGGAATAACCCAGCTAATTGCAACAAATATACCTGATACAGGGTTGGTAATTTTTGTAGCATAAAGCAATGGATCACAGATTGCATAATAACGATCAACAGCAATAAAAATGAGATGAAAAAGTGAAACTGTGGTTAGAGACATGTCGAAACTGGAGTGAATAGGACAGAATGTATCTCCAAAGTACCAACAGGTTTCAATAGATGTGACCATACTGAAAGGCATGCTGACTGTTCCTATAAGAAAATCTCCCACAGCCAGTGAGAGGACAAGAAAGTTGGTGGGTGTATGGAGCTGCCTGAAGTGTGAGATTGAAACAATCACCCCCAGGTTTCCACATATTGTCACCATCATCCCTCCAGAAAACAAAATATATAATGGTATCTTTATTGTCAGGGATCGTATTTCTTTAGGGCAAGAACCATTCAAAGAACTGAAGCAGTAGTGGATGTCTTGTGATTTCAGCACTTCCAATAAATCCATTTTTTTCCTGACTTAAGAAAAAGCTAAGCAAAGTCATAGGATTAACGATAAACCTATACAATTTTTGAATGTTCAGTGATTTTTAACTTCAGGATCTGGCTGTATCTAACCGCCACAATTCTCATTTTTCTATGCACCCTTAGTATGTTTTATTGGGTGCAATAATATCAAAATTCAAACACAACAAAGTTAGGCAAATCATTTAAGAAACTTCAAGCATTAAAAAATATCTAAAATATTACTTTTTTAAATGTATCAACATTTGTTTCACATAAAAGGAGTTTTTACCTTTCCAAATATATTGCAGCGCTTTATTTTCATAATCTCAAGCATTATTCCTGTGTTGTCTGTATTACATGTTTGCAGGAAGAGGTCAGCATTCAGACAATGCTGGTAACAGTATGCCATGCATGCACCATTTACAAGGCTCACTGTAGGCACACACTCCTTTTCCATGTGGAATAGAATGTTTTGACGGTGACACTAGTGACCTCAGAGATTTCATTAGAAACACTCTACAATACAAAACTATTACGCCAGTGTAAGCACTTGGAGAATACTTGTACCCATAAATTGTCATGCAATTAGGGATAGAAAAAGTGATCCCAAGAAATGCAGCACCCACTAGGGAAATAAGCATAGAACTTCTAAAAGGCAAGGACTCTGTATCAGGCATGAACATGAGAAAATAAAAAAACAAAGCCCACTCACCAACATGTTTCAAATACAGAATTTTATTTTATTTTTTGTATCTGATTTATCTCCTGTCCCCAGGAGCCCCCATTGGCCTGACCAGCCCCCCAGCCCCGACTCCCAGAATTACCGGGGCTTACCCTATACCCAGCCCGGGAGCGGTACCTGCAGGGGGGTCAGGCTTCATCCTGCCACCGGGGAATTTTTCTCCTCCATTTTTTCCCTTAACCCGGGGCCCAGGAGTAGAGATGCATGTGCGTGGAGGCGAGCATGCATACTACAGCCCCGGTGACAGCCCCATCCTCCCACCCATGGCCTAATGCCTGTGCCCCCTCTGGCTGTTCCACTCCTGACCTCCACCACAAGGCAGACCTGTGCCAAGGGAAGCAGTGAATCCTCCCCAGAGAGACGAGCTGCCATCTGGCCCCTTTATCCAGCTCTGTACCCTACCCCCCCACGGCCACCGATGGCCCAAGCTCGCTCCCAAACTCAGGTCACCGGCGTGGTGTGATGTAAGGTGCACAGCGCCTCAGCCCTCTGCACCACTGGGCAGGCTCAAATACAGAATTTGTAATTATTTTCACCCTTTATTTCCTTCTTTATTCCCTGACTGGCAGCATCCCCCCAGCCCAGTCAGCAACCTGTCCCATGGACTTAAAGGTTGACCACCATTTGCATGGACCCTTGTTTTGGCAGGAGGCCTGTCACATAGGGTCATGCAGTGTCTGTGGGGGCTGCTGAATGGGCCAGGGTAATTTCATCAGTGTTTTTCATCCCTGGGGTGTCATTGTGCAAAGCAAAGCACCTAAGTGCACGTTGATGCACTTGCATGCCTCATCAGTAGGCCCCCCCACTACTGCTGGTCCCAACTGTGCCGCCCCTTGGCCTCTGCCAGGTGGCAGGCAAGTGGCTGGACTCTGGAAGCACCTATCTCATGGGAGGAGAGCTTTTCTTGGGATGCTCAAGCCTTCTTTTCCCGGCCAGCATCTAAACCGCTCGGATCCATTCCTCAGCCTGTTACTGCAGTCGGGAAGGTAGACAATGCCTCAGCCTGCAAAACCATTGGTCCAGCCATACAGAACTTATTTTAACACTTCATCACAAGTGGCCACCATAAAATCCCAAATGTTTCACAAACATCTTGAGCTGGTTTTTCAAGGGAGTGATTCCAGTGTATACAGTACAAGACATATTTAATCAAAACATAATTTTATTGCGTACAAATAAATGAAAACCTTAACAGTGATAGAAGCAATAAATGGTGACAGATCACTACCGTTGCAAGTCTTATTCTTGAAATTGTGCCACAAATTTAGTCTATCTTGGATCATAACTCTCTGCCCCTAGCAGAAGTAAGTGATTTAGCCTGCTCCCATGCAGGACAGCATCCATCAGCTATTCAGGGATCCCTTTTGTTCCAACATAGTTACGTAGTGAAGGTTTTTTTTTTATTCTTAGTTTATTGAAAAACCTGGTAATACATACAGTCATAGTTTATACATATATGTTTTAAAAATCTAAAATAAGGTAACATCCATATTAATCAAATGTTCTAAACTTAAAAAAAAAGAAAAAAAAAACATACCATTGTAACTTTTGGGCTAAAACACTGAAAGAATCAACATTGGATCCAGAATCAGTTTGACCATTACATTACAGATACTAGTCTGGGAAATCAATCAACTCCCTTTGGTACATATGATCCCTATCTGTATGCTCCATACACTATGCAAATATTACATTTTATTTCATACTTGGGTCCTTCAAAGATATGAGGGCCAGTTCATTTGCTGAATATATCTTTGTTTCTGTAGAAGAAGTGAGAGAGTCCCCACCTAGGGGCTCATCTGGTCCAAATATAGTTCCCATCGTGCCCACTGGGTAACAAAGGACTCCATTCTGTCATGCAGAGCATAAGAAAGCTGTTCATTATGTTGAATTTTTAGAATTATCTCCTTCCAGTCCAATTGCATATGTGGATCCTCTTGGAGCCACTTTTTTGTTATAGCTTTATATGCTGCACATAACAGGACATGCCTTAGGTAAAGAGTGTCCTTCCCCCCTCACACCCCCTGGTGGTATACCTAAAATACACTGTTCTCCTGTCAGAACTGGCAGAATGTTAAATATCTTAGATATATGGGCGGACAGTTGGGACCAGAATCCTCTTATTTTAGGCAGTCATAAAAAATACGGTTCTGTGATGTCTCTACTTCTTTGCATTCTCTCAAGCAGTATGTCAGAGTTCCTGGAACTCTGCGAGCAATCACCCTGGGGACAAGGAAAAATGTACTGTGAACCTTCCACACAAATTTTCTCCAAGTAGGAGAAGAAGAGGTGGACCAGGCCCCCTTCCAAACTCCTCTCTGCTCCCTTTGGTTCACTGATATATTGAACTTCCATTCCCAAGTGGCTTTAACAGGTTCAGAATGGTGCTTGAGGGTCACTATCTGGGATTTGTATATTTTTGAGATGGCTCGTTCCCCTATGCTGAGGTACAAACTGCTATGTAGGGTGTTGCATCTTCTGGCATTGAGGGGTATTTGTCTTGATATTTGAGCATTTTGGAAATATATTCCCTCATCTGATAATAGTATATTCTGTTCCCTACAGTCCATCCATATTGGTCTGGCCCTCCTCGAACTCCATGATATCCTTCCCCCTCAACAACTGCCAAGGGGCAGTAAGAATTCTAGTGGCCTGCTTAATATACCAGGATTTATGTTGTTACAGAAAGCACTGGGGGGAGTCTATAAACCATTGATATTTCCAAAGATGTTTTTGTACCACTCAGCTATGTAGGTTCCTCTGCCAGCCTTCTAGTACTGAGGCCATGGCACTTGGGACTTGCTGAATGACTTGTTTTAATGAACAGGGAGAGAACAAGGCCACCTGCAGTTGTGTGGACACTGGTCTGTCCAAATCAATCTGTTGCCAGAGTGCCCAGTAAGCTTGGTGCCCCCAAGTAGTGCAGTTCTCAGTTGGGTTGCTAACCAATAATCACTGAGCGAAGGTAATGCTACCCCTCCCAAGTCTTTCGGAAGGAACAACTTATTTTGGCTGATCCTAGGTTTCCTTCCACCCCATTGAAAGGTAGAGAATTATTTTTACCATGATAAGATTTCCTTAAATGTTATAAAACATGGGACACACTGGAAAAGATAAAGGAGCCTGGGTAGAGCGTTCATTTTTAATGAGAGTGTGCAGGAATAAAAGGACATGGGAAGGATATTCCATCTCCTCATGTCTTGTTTTAATTGGGACAACAGTGGGTGGTAATTCAGTTTAAATAACTGGGATAAGTTTCTAGGTATTATTATTCCTAGATATCTCAAGGATGGTTGGTCCCTTTTCATACTGTATGCAGTTTTTAGGGAATGGGAAGGTGTAATGTTGAAGGAGAGGATCTCTGATTTGTTAGTGTTCAGGGTATATCTGGATAGGGCCACAAAGTCAGATATTCTTTTAAATAGGGCTGGGAAGGATGACTCCAGATCTAATAAGTATAATAAAACATTGTCTGTGAATAATGCTAGTTTATGTTCAGTTTCTGTTAGGTGTATTTCCTTTATTTCAGGGGAGAAGCATATATATTTGGCTTGGGGCTCTATAAAGAGGGCAAACAAAAGGGGGGACAGGGGGTACCCCTGTCTAGTTCCTTGATATAGGGGGAAACTTTCTGAAATATGTCCATTAGATCTTATGTATCCCCTGGGGGCTTTATATAATGTAAAGATTGTTTCAATGAATAGCTGTGGAAAATCGAATGAGGCAAGGACCCCCCTTAAAATCCCCCAAGATACCATGTCAAATGCCTTTTTGGCATCCAAACCTACAAGAAGAGAAGGGGGAAATTTTGTTTTTGGGTATGCTCAATTAAGTATATTGTCGTGTAATGTTGTCCTGAGCTTGTCTACCCGGTATGAAGCCACATTGATCCTGATGAATTAAAATAGGGATTAATTGTTTAATTCATTGGGATAGAATAGATTAAAATATTTTATTGTCCATGTTTAATATGGAAATGGGTCTATAGGATGGGCATTTTGTGGGGTCCTTACCTGGCTTGGGGATAACTGATATTATAGCCTCATTCCAGGAGGGTGGAATCCCTCCGTCTTTTGTAAATATGTGTGAGAAGGTCCAGACCAAAAGAGGTGCTATAGTTTTAAGAAAGCTCTTGTAAAATTCCCCGGGCAGTCCATCTGACACTGGGCATTTACCTGTCTTCAGAGTCCCTATTGTCTCCTCAACCTCCTGTTTGATATTGGTTTTATTATTGTGGGCTTCTGTTGGTACGTGAGGGTTGTGAGGTGCAAAGGGAAAAGAAAATCAGATATAGCCTTATCACGAGGCCTGGGAACCCTGGCAGTAGAGTTGGGAGTAATATGCCAGGAAGGTTGTAGATATGTCTGGGTGGGTCATTTTGACCTCACCAGAGAGGGGATGCCTGATCTTAAGTATAGTTGCCTTGGTTCTGTGGGCTCTTAAGTGGCTTGCTATTGTTTTAAGAAATCTAGGTCCTCCAACGTAATATTTATGTAGTAAATATAGTAATTTTTTTCTATGTAATAGTCCAATATTGTATTTAGTTCCTTCTTAAGTTTAGCTAGTTGTTGGTTTCTTTCCCTAGTAACTTTCTGGCATTGTTGTGCCTCTAATTCTCTAATCTTGGTCTCCAGGCTAGTCCTTCGAGCCTCCCGCTGCCGTTTGGTCTGAGCTGAAAGAGATATTAATTTCCCTCTCAGGACTGTTTTGATAGCATCCCATAGCATTACCAGAGTGGTGTCTTCCTTATCATTATCTAGTATGGTCTGTTTTATGGTCTCCTCTAGCTTCTCTCTGTTGCCCTTCTCTCTAAGGAGAGACAGATTTAGTCTCTAAAAGGTGTATTTTTGGGGTCCTGCTGTTCTAAGCTTAAGAAATTATGGGGAATGGTTGGATAAAACGAAGTCTCCTGACCAAGCCTTATGTGACATTCTCATATACTCCCTTGAAACTAGAATAAAATCTATACAGGAATAGGTGCCGTGGGCCTGTGAATAAAAGGCATGTCTAGGAGCTGATCCATTCAAATATGGCCAAACATCCCTCAAACCCAGTTCCTTAATTATTTTCCCTAGTTCCCTTGCAGTTTTAGATGCTTTCCCGTTCTGAACCTGAGGGTTAGTTCCTGGGGTAACATTCAGGTTTAGATCTCCAGCGGAGATGATTTGCCCTTCTGCCCACTGTGTTAACATTCTGAAAAAATTGTTGTACACTTGTAGTTCAGTAGTTGGTGGGAAATATGTTGAAGCTAGAATTATTACCTGACCTGCTAATGTGCCCTTTAAGACCACATGTCGTCCCTCTTTATCTATAATTTTATCTTTCAGTTCAAAGGGTACTCCCTTTCTAATTAAGATTACCACCCCCCTTCTACATCCCCTCAAAGGAGGAGGCCACCACATGAGAGAATCCCAGCCTTTCAAACTTCTTATGTTCTGTCTTAGAAAGGTGAGTCTCCTGTAAGAGTACAACTACAGCCTCTCTCCTGAAATATTGAAGTATCTTACTTCATTTTATTGGATTTGTAATGTCGTGCACATTGTATGTGCATAAGGTTTACATTTGTGCCATTATTTAAATAAGGTGAATTCCTCGTTGTGGGGGCCTCCCCCACAAGCCCAATTAGTTGTCCCTGCGAATACCTCATTTCCCTTAGCTTGAACATAATAACAGTTCTTTTTGATTTCCGTAGCCCATAACGATAAGACAAAAGCCAAATTGCCAACTTGCCTTCTTTTAACATACAAACTGTTGTGAACTTCTGTAAGAAAACAGAGTTTCTGTACTTTTAAGGTTGGAGGCTAACAACCCTAGTTATCCTCTGTGTTTTCTCTAGCAAGAGAAGATCGAGGAGGCATGCTTGCACTTCCATTTCTGGAAGACCTCCTCTAGAGCTTTATTGTGGTGTTAGAGTAAAGAAAGAAAAAAAAACTCTCTATGAGTATGTAACAGTTGTCATGGAGCAAGTCGCACAGCACCCTAAACCTAATATAAATATTTATATTATCAGGTGGTGCAAAGAGGCAGAGTAGCTCTTTTTTTCCCACCTACCTTTTGAAACTTAAAATTCAGGTACCCTTTCCTTTTGTCCTGTATCTTGGATATAGTGATTAGGTGGTCCAAGGCCAGCAGGGTAGGTCCCCTTTTTTTTATTAACAAAGGGCAAGGAAACTTCAAAATAAAATAGTATTCTTCAATCTCCTCCCCTCCCCTCCCCTCTCTCCCATATCACCGATCTGCTCTCTGTTCATGAGAAAAGAGAGAGAAGAGAAAAATAATGCAAATATAAAGCGTTTTAGGAAAGTTCAATTAGGAGAAAATGTGTTCCCTAATTTTTATCATTTATCAATGTCACTGTTGAAAAGGGTAGTATTATCTCTTTTAGTCTTTTTCCCTTATGGCTGGACTGAGTTTGTTGAAGGCTGGGACTGAAATAAAAAAGATGGTCAGTCCATACAGCTCCAGCAACCATCGTCCTGCATCTCCCCTCCCCCTCAAATAATCCAGGTACTTTACTAGCTCTTCTCAGCATAGAGCTTGCATGTTGATTCACTTAGCTTGATTTTGGTTGGTGGGGCTCTTCAGAGGGCTGCCGATTGAAGAAAAGAAAGGATTTTAATCCTGATTTATGGTAGGGTCCCTTCATGTTGGTCTAGTCTCCGTCACGATCTTCCTTGTGAGGAGCTGCTGAATCTGGTTGAGGGCCTCTGTGTGTTCCATTATTTTTGTTCCTGGTCATTTCCTTCCCACTGTGCGTTGCCACTGTGATTCCCTCCTCCCCTCATTTTAGTTCCTGGGCTCTGTTTTAGGAATTTGCTTTTCTTTAAGTGCTGCCTGTGCTTCTTCTACTGTAGCATATATTTGAATACCATCCTCCCAAAAGACTCTCAGGCGGGCCGGATATGGCGTGTGGAATCTGATGGATTTATCTTTCAGTGCTCGGAGGATTGGGAGACATCTCATACTGCTGCTGCTGAACCTCCTGTGGATAATTGCGATCCAAGAAAAGCCTGTAGGTTAAGTATTTAATTTCTTTCTTGGCCCATGCTCACCACAATATGTCTTCTTTAGTGCTAAATGAGCTAAGTTTGAAAACCATCGACCACTGGCGAGCCGTGGGTTCAGATGGTTTGGCTTGTAATGAGTGATGAGCTTGTTCGATGTGTAGAGCATATGTGGGAGGCAGCTCTAGCACATCCTTCAATAGATTTTTAATGAAGGAAGCCATGGGTTGAATCTCCTTCCCTTCTGGCAGGCCATATAATCGTAGATTATCTCTATGGGAACATCCCTCTAGATCTAAACATTTGTCCCAAAGGTCTGCCGTTTGCACAACCAGCGAGTGCACTATCTGAGGAATCTGGTAGGTTGTATCCTCTGTATTGGCTACACGGGTCTACATCTGTTCAGTTCTAGTCTCCATGAGTGTAAATTTCTTCTGCATGGCTTGGAACTCAAGTTTATTTTCTCTTTGAGATTCCTGGATCTCATTTAGAAGAGTTTAAAAATGGGATCTAGTGAGTTTTTCATTTTCCCCGTCTGTGTCGTATTCGGCTGCATGGGAGCCTGATGGTGAAACCGACCGGCCAGAGGTTTCCTCTGATAATCCACAGTCATCCATCATTTTAGGTTTATTATAAGGTAGATTTCTGCCTCTTTGCTGTTCAGTCCATTGTCCTCCTGATTTTGTTGACATTTTGGTTTTGTTTTTCACCGATTTTGGAGGTTATTAGCACTTGATGGGTGCAGAGCTATTAGGTCTAGGCTCCTTTGCGCTCCGTGATGTCACTGGAAGTCCATAGTGAAGGTTTTGAGGAAAAGCTCCAGTACTTTTTAAATGGTATTTCAGTGGCTTCTTCAGTCTATGACTTTCTCAAGGGTACTCTCAGGAGACTGAGCAATACTCAGACACTTTACTGTATAAAGGCATGGTTACATGATCTGATCTACACCATTGTGAGTGGTGCAGATGAGTTGCACTTGTGCAGGTCAGGCTGTGCAAACAGCCTGTGGAGCATTGCAACTTGCTCTGTTATGGTGCAGGATGATCCCTGATTTTGTGAGTTTGCATACCGGTGCAACCATTTTTAGATAGCATGTCAGCACTCCTCTGCCAGCTCTGGTGCAGCCCTCTAATTAGCCATTTAGCAACCAAGCTGCAGCATGCAATTTTTAAAACTATCCACATCTTACTGCATGCTACATTTACTGGTTGAATCCTGGACTTGGAAATGTCCCAGTGGCGGCTGACAGAGCCACTGTATGGATGACAGACACTCCGCAGAGCATGCAGCTACCTCAGATCCCTCAATACCTGCGACCCCGGCCCAGCCAGAAATGCTCCTAAGACCAGGAAATCTTCCTACAATGATCACACCATCTAGTGTGTGAACAGGACCCAGCAACTTAATATTTGGAGTGGTGGTTGATCGCTGCAGAGTTCAGCGCACCAGCGATGTGTGTATAAACGAACTTAAGGTTTCCATTGGCAGGAAGTAGGAGCACCCTGTGTGCTATAAGATAAAAATGTGATTGTACAGTTATTTTGCAGATCTCTTTATTTCTTGATTTTGATTTAAATAAACCTTCTCAGGTCCCATGTCATGTAACTGATTTAAAATGATAGAAGAGCTGTGAAGAGCAGAAACTGTTATTGGTAATAGTCTATCACCATGCATAATGGAGCCTGTCAGGATTCAATTCAATTCTGCAGCAGAGGTACTACAGGAAACAAGGAAGTTTTAATGACACTTAATCTCTTTTGTCATGCAGGAATCTGTGGCACCATGCTGTAGCCTGGCTAGTGCTGTAAGTTCATTTCTACCGAAGAATTAAAAACTTAGCAGGCTCGGTGGTGCTGAGGGTTGAGGCGCTGGTGACTGTTTAGCACTGCTGAAACCTATGAATATTTCTAATGTGCCCATTATGCATGTGGTATCCCTCATTTGCACAGGTGCAGTGATATATGTTATGTGATCACACTGCTGGGTCAGTGCAGCACTCCGTGGGCCTCTGAGTGTGGCCCAACCCTGAGCACCTGCATTATTTACTATTAGCATAGCACTAATTTGGTTAGTGCCATGCTAACCTCTTGAATATGGGGACCAAGGCAACATTTCCATGAAAGATTCTTTTTGTTGTCAGTGCTATCTTACCAACTGAAAGTAACATTACCTTGTGGGTGTCCCATCATCTAGGCACTTCAACTCTCTATCTTCTTGGAATCAGCTTTCTTAATTTTAATACCATCCAATGCCTGTTCAGTCCTCTGTCTGGTGACTACTGCCCCTGTTGTATAGAAACACTAATCTTTTTTAAATGTTTTGTTTAGTTTTTAGCAGCCTCAGTTTCCACAGTGCCTGTCCTGCCTGCAAATCCCAGAATTCCCTGCTGTAATCAATGGGGAAACCAGCTGATTGGGACAACTGCTCTTACGATGCCCAGCTGCACTTTAGATGACCCTCAGCCTTGCCTTACACAGTTGTAATTAAAAATAGATGGTGTAGTGACTGAGCTCCTGACCGACCTGCCAAACAAAAGCAAGTCAAATACACAAAATAGTCAAACTGACTCAAACATCTAAAATAACTGACTTTATGATGACAACACACCAACAACTGAAAGAAATGCCAGTGACAGCAATCCCTAAAGCACTAACGTTAAACCATAGAACACCTCACATGCTAGTGACTATGCTTACTCAAGTGATACAGAGGAGGCAGAATATACAGAACAATCTCTTCCAAGAGGCTGTGCACTGAGATGCAAAAGACTGGGGACATATTAAAAGGCCCCTAAAACACTCTGTGAGAAGTTAAAAGACTGGTGGGCCCAGATATTCAAAAGGGTTGCGCCATGCGCAACAGGGTTGCACCATGCGCAAGTCCAAAATGCGCCATTCTGTGATATTCAGCAGGAGGCAGTTACGCCACTGGCACCAGGTAGCGCAAGAGAGCAATGCAAATGAATGCATGCTCAGCAGGAGGGGAAGGATCCATGCATAACCTGCGCAACCCGATATTCAGTCCGGGTTCGCCGGGAGTAATGCTGCGCAGCCCATAGCGCGCCGCACAAGCTGAGCCAAAAAAGGCTTAAGTCGAGGGCCACCCACAGGTGAGCTGCTGCATTGCAGGGTGCAACACAGCAGCTGCCACCCTGGCTGGCCCCCATCGCTCCTGTGCCCCCACCAGCCCGATCGCGGGCAGTACATATGCATGTCCCCCACATCCACAGCCCGATCGCGGGCAGAACCTGTATAAACCCCGCCAGTGCCGATCGCGGGCAGAATGTAACCCTCCCCCAACCCGAATAACTCCCTGGTGGTCCAGTGGACCGTAAAGCCGATCGCTGGGCAGAATGTCACAGCTACACCCCAAACATCTCCCTGGTGTCTAGTGTCCCCCACCCACCCACGAAGCCTCTCCACCGCCCCCCAGCCGGGCGGCTTTTTAGCATCTCACCCCTTCGTCGCGTCGTGATGATCAGCCCGAGTTGATTTGCGTGCCAGCAGCCTATGCCGGGTACATGACAGTTCAGACTAATGATCATCACAATTCACTGTCATACTGGTGGCTGCACGCCATTGGCTGTAGCCTGCGCAATGGGTGGCTCCTTACCGGACAGTCAGTCGGTGGCGCGGGCGGCAGGCGGGTGGGATGCTGTCGCCCGCCGGGCCGCGGAGGGGGGGTGGAGGGTGGAGGGGTCATGGGTAAAAAATACCAGACACCAGGAGATGTTTGGGGGTTGTGCTGGTATATCTCTGCCCGCGATCGGGCTTTACGGTCCACTGACCACCAGGAGTTATTCGGGTTGGGGGAGGGTTACACTCGCCCGCGATCGGGCACTGGGGGTTTACAGGTTCTGCCCACATCGGGCACTGGGGGTTATACAGGTTCTGCCCATGCATTGGGCACTCGGGGGTTTATACAGGTTCTGCCCGCGATCGTGGCACTTTGGGGCCGAGACAGGTTCTGCCCGCGTTCGGGCTGTAGGGTGATGTTGGGGCGACATGTATGTGTTCTGCCAGCGATCGAACTGTGGGAGGTGTGGGGGCATGTAACTGTGATGGCCGCTGATGCGGAGGCTGCAGTGTCGTCGCCATTTGCCGCTGCCTGGCAGGGTGACCAGGAGCAAGTCCTCGGGGATCGGCGCACCTACATGCAAATGGCATGCAAATAGGGTCATAAATAGATGCAAATGGCCCCCCCTGCGCCTTGCATAAATTATGGCCCCATTTGCATGTCACCTTTTGAATATCGGAAATTTGCGCATGGCGCAATGGTACTTGTGCCACCGCAGTTGAATGCTCAACTCTGGCAACTTGCGGTGGCGCAAGTTCACTGCGCCATCTTGTAAGTGCTGTAACCCGGGCGATATTCCAAGGGTTGCTCAACAGCGCAACTCCTTTGAATATCACCGGCCACCCTGCACAACTATTTTGAGCAGCGCAGGGGCTTGCGTCTCAGACTGGCGCAGTTTGAATATCTGGGCCGTGGTGTCCAGGCTTTCATGTGGGACTGGGGGTCTTAAGCCCAAGCATGGGGAAGGGGGGTCTAAGAGGACCAGTGTGACCTATAACTCTTGGAACATCATTAGGGAGGCCATAGAAACATGCCTCATGGACTTCACAACTACAGTGAATACTCACAATACAGTGATTCTGCCATGCCACAGAAATGAAACCACATTGAAACAAAGAATCAACAAACCAAAGAGTGGAGATCTGAAGGAGATGGAGACAGGTGAGGTGAAGCAATTTATGGAGAGTTTTATCAAGGAATTCCTCAATCCCTGAACAAGCAACTTAATGCCATGAGAGCCCACAGAGCCTTTGTGCAGACTCCAAGGGACCCAAAGGCCAGACCACAATATTTTGTGATGGCCTTCTGGTACATTAGCGAGAAAGAGGAGGTTTTGAAGGCAATGTGGGGCAAAAAGGAAATTGTATTTGGGAACACTGTGATTTTTTTATTAACATAACTTTGCACCAGTGATGATAGTATGTTGCAAACAAGTGCTGTCAGTGCAAAAAGATATTGAGGCAAGATGAGGTGAACCCTTACCTGGAATTGCCTGCCAGATTCAAGGTGTTAGTAGTAGTAGTTGTAGGAGTAGTAGCAGTAATAGTAGTAGTAGTAGTAGTAGTAGTAGCAGTAGTAGTAGTAGCAGTAGCAGTAGTAGTAGTAGTAGTAGCAGTAGGAGTAGTAGTAGTAGTAGGAGCAGTAGTTGTAGTAGTAGTAGTAGTAGTAGCAGTAGGAGTAGTAGTAGTAGTAGTACTAGTTTATTTATTTATGGTACCATTCCCTAGAGAATCAGGGTGCCAGTACAATAACACAGAGCAGTATAATAAAGCATGATCAGCACACACAACCCATTAAAATAGCCTCATAATAAAATAAAAAAAAACAAATAAATTAATGAATAAATTAATAAAATATACTACAAGAGTGCAAAGATTATATATTCACCCCAAACATCTGCTGAAATAAAAAAGGTTTTTAAGCCCCTTTAAAGGCCTTCACCGGAGAGACATCCCTCGAAGCTCTGGCAAGAAATTCCAAAAGACCTGGTCTGCAACCTCAAATGCCCGGTTCCCCAAAGTTTTCAGCCTCGCCCTCTGAACCACCAAAATGCCCTCCTCAGTGGAGCAGAGAGGCTGCACAGGTGTATGAGGGTGCAGGAACTCAGCTAAGCAGCTCAAGCCTGGCCCATGTATGGCTTGTAAGTTAATAGTCCTAATTAGAAGCAGATATGCCGCCTCAGTGGCAGCCAGTGCAGATCACACAGCACAGGGGAAATGTGGCCTGATTTTGGAAGGCCTGTTAGTGGGTGAGCTGCTGTGTTCTGCAACAGCTGCAGGCACTGCTGCATACCTCTACTGACCCCAAGGTAAAGAGGGTTGCAGTAGTCAAGCCTTGAAGTCATGAACACATGAACCAGTGTAGCCAGGTCACCAGGGGGGATAAGGGAGTTAATCTGGCAGATGTTCCACAGGTGGAAAATGCCATTCCGGACTACTGCTGATACTTGAACCTCAAGACTTATTTGTTTTATAAAGCTTTTCCTGAAGGTTTTTAAAATTTTAAATGTATGTTTATTTGATTATTTATCTGGTTTATTTTATTGTACAGCACCTTGGTATTTGAAAGGCGCTTAAAAAATAAAGTTTGCTTACTTACTTACTTACTATTGTCAACCCCTCGTCCAGCACTGCTCCCAGATTTGTCACCTTTGTGACAGCTAAAAGCCCAGAAGGACAAGTTGAATCCTGGTCTCCCTCTTGGCAGCCACCACTTCCCTCCATGGCCCAGCTTAGTCACTAGGACTTCAGTTTCCTCTGGGTTTAGCCTTAGCCAGCTCAATGACATCCAGTTCTGGATCTCAGCCAGGCATTCATTAAGCACATCAACCGTACCTAATGTCCAAGGAGCAAAGGTCATACAGAGCTGGATATCATCGGCATAGCAATGAAACCCAAGCCCATATTGCATAATGACCTTACCCAGGGGCAGCATATATACTGCAAACAGCATGGGTGATAGAACTGAACCCTGGGGTATGTCACGAGACAGAACTACTGGATGTAAGGAGATTTTCCCCAAACACTACTCTCTGAGTTCTGTCCTTGAGATAGGGCTCAAACCAGCTCAGACCAGCAGATGGAGGACTGAGGAGGACCCAGGGAATGGCCCAGAAATGTCAAAATGCAACACCCCTGCACAGGGGGTTGATATTAGCTCCTTCACAGAAACTGAAGTACTGTCGGCACAAAATAAACTGCAAGTTGTCAGGGCCATGGGGCCAGACAAAATGCACCCCAGAATCTTAAAAGAACTGAGATTAGACTTGGCTGCCTGACTGGCTAAACTATTCACCAAATCCCTAAATAGTGGGGAGGTAACCGAAGATTGGAAAAGGGCAATAGTGGTCCCGCTGCATAAATTGGGCAGCAGGGAGGACTCTGAAAATTACTGTCCCGTAAGCTTCACATCCATAGTGGGGAAGTTAATGGAGACACTACTCAAACAGAGGACCATGGCATTCCTGGATGCTAGCAGCCATTAGGACCATAAGCAGCATGGTTTCACAGTGGATAGGTCATGCCAGACAAACTTTTTTTGACTATTACAAAGGTCAGAGATAATGGTGGGGTGGTACATGTGGTCTGCTTAGACTTTAGCAAGGCCTTCAACTTGGTTTGACACAGAAGGCAAGGCAAGGCAAATTTTATTTAAAACAGACGCCCATCCCGGAGGCTCTGGGCGCCGAACATATTAAAATGTTTCGTACAACACACACAAAATAATTATAAATTCATACACAACATACTATTTAAACATAAATATAAAGTAATATAGCAGTTATAATAAAACTATTACAAATACTACCCTCTTTAGCCACTGCTAAACTTAAAAATAACCAGGGTTAATTTGAACATAGAATTCTGAAATCAGGATTGGATTATAAAACACAGTCCGGGAAAGCCTGATTATACAAGAAGGCCTTGAGGTGGTCCTTGAATACCTCAACAGAAGGGGCCTCCCTAACAGCTGGAGAAAGCGAATTCCACAGGACGGGGGGCAGCGACACTAAATGCTCTGTCGCCTGCTGTTTTCAGCCTCGTCCTGGGAATCGTGAGGAGGCCCCTAGAGGAGGAGTGGCGGGAGCAGACCAAGACAGCAGGTGTAAGAAGGTCCTTCAGGTAACCAGGGCCCAGGTCATGTAGGACCTTAAAGGTGAGCAAGCCTACCTTAAAGAGGACCCTCCACCTAACCGGCAGCCAGTGCAGTTGACGCAGCACTGGAGTGATATGACAATACTTAGGCTGTCCTGTCAACAGCTTAACTGCCACGTTCTGCACCAGCTGCAGTCAGCGCAAGGTACCCCCAGAGACCCCGAGACAGAGCGCATTATAGTAGTCAAGCCTGGACGTCACAAAGGCATGCACCAAAGTGGGGAAGTCCAGCGGTGGAACTAGGGGCTTTATCTTGGTGATATTCCTCAGATGATAGAAACTGGCACGGACAATGGCCGCCACCTGAGACTCAAGTGTCAATCTGCTGTCAAGAATAACACCCAGATCACGCACCCTAGAGGAGGCCTTCAATGGTACAGAGCCAAGAAAAAGCCCTCTCTCTGCACCAGAGGCCAACCTATCACGCCCTCTGTTCGACTCCACCACCAGTACCTCCATCTTATTGGGGTTCAGTCACAACCAGCTGGAGGTCATCCAGTCATTGATCTCGGCAAAGCAGCTGTTAAGCACTTCCACTGTGCAAGATGTTCCAGGGCCAAAGGAAAGATACAACTGGGTATCATCAGCATAGCAATGAATACCCAGACTGTGCTTCCTAATGAACTCTCCAGGGGCAGCATGTACACAGCGAACAACATCGGTGACAAGACCGAACCCTGGGGAACTTCGCACGACAGGAGGCTAGGGAAGGAGGAGAAATTCCCCTTCACTACCCTCTGCCTCCTGTTAGATAGAAAAGAGTCAAACCAGCAGATCACAGTGCCGGCGAGTCCGCAGAATTCCCTTAGGTGGTCAAGTAACACTCGATGGTCCACTGTGTCAAATGCTGAAGAGAGATCGAGGAGAACAAGAATTGTCCCTTCCCCTGATCTCTAGCCCTAATGAGGTCATTATACACCTGAACTAATGCAGTTTCTGTGCTATGCCTCGCACAAAATCCAGACTGGAGTGGCTTGTATAAATCATGGGCCACGAGATGCTCCTCAAGCTGAAGCGCCACCACCTTCTCCACAATCTTACCCAAAAATGGAAGAGTGGAGATGGGACTGTAATTTGCCTTGATGTCAGGGTCCAGCGATGTTTTTTTCAGAAGCAGTCTCACCAATGCCTCCTTCAAGACATTGGAGAAGACCCCCTCTGATAGGGAACACCGGACAATCAAGGCAAACACCAGGCCAACGGAGTCGACACATCCCATTAAGAAACGAGTTGGCACTGGGTCCAGTTCACGAAAGTTGTGCCGAAGCTTGGAAGCAATCTCAATGATCCCAGCCACCTCCACCAGTCTAAACTCACCCCAACCAGGTGGAGTGCTCTCCGGGCACCCATGGCGACCACTGTCAGCCAAACTCTGGCCCACTGGTGGAACCCCCCGTCTGATGGCAGACACCCTGTCTGAGAAGAACCAAGCAAACTCCTCGCACAATGCATTTGAAAAGGCTACCTTCGGCTGTAGACAGGAAGGATGCAGAAGCCTGTCAACAGTCTGAAAGAGCACAGTTGGTTGGTTCCTTTTTGGCAGCAATCTCCCTGGACAGGAATTCTGCCTTCTTACGGTTGATTGCCCCCTGGTACACACCATAGTGCACACGTAGGACCAGTTTGTCTACCTCCAGGCAAGACTTCCGCCAGCAGTGCTCTAATCTTCGACCCAAAATCTTCATCACCTTGAGCTCCCTGTCATACCAAGGGGACCTCGAGTGAGAAGACCTGGGTCGTACACGAACTGGTGCGAGGGAGTCAAACACACCAGACAGTGCCTTATTATAGGCATCAACTGCCATGCACACCCCCCCAATGCATGTATTGACCACACTAGATAGATCAGCCACCGCCAAATAACCCTCAGGGGTCAATCCTCTCAAAGGGCGGTAGCTGACCATCTCTGCAGGGGGGGCCCCCGAACAAGAACTTCACTGTGCAATGATTGGCCTATACGACCCAATCAGTCCTGAGTCTATTAATCTCAAGACCCAGTGAGAACACCAGGTCCAACATGTGGCCGCCCTGATGGGTCGCAGAAGAAACTCCTTGTGCCAGGCCCAGTGATGACATCACCTGGAGGAAGTTGTAACCAAGCCGAGAAGATTCATCATCAGCCCAAACATTGAAGTCCCCCAGCACCAAGCATCTGGGGACCTCCAATATTTCATCGATGATGAACTCGTTCATCTCCTGCAGGAAATCTCCCACCGCCCCAGAAGGGCGGTAACTCAGGAGAATCTGGCAACCTGCATCAGGACCCCCACGAACGGCCACACATTCAAATGAACATGGCATTCTCACTGGGTGCAGGGCGAAGCCTAGCTTGGATCTAAAACAGATGGCTACCCCCAACCCCTGCATTTCACTCTGGGGCAGTGCACTATTGTATATCCATGCAGGACGGCGGCCTCTAAAACTGGGCCAGCATCGTCACTGATCCAGGTCTCCATAATGCATGCCAGATTGGCTGAAGAAACCAAGTCTGCAATAATTGCAGTCTTGTTTCTGACAGATCTGGCACTGCACAGCACCACCCTCAGGGGATTGGGGGATAGTGCAGCCCCTCTGGCTACCTGCCCACTCGGTCTAGTAGGAACCCTGGTGATGGGAACTAAACACACCTGGCCTCTCCCTAGGACCTGTCTAAACCCAGAGTGCCTTCTGCACCCAACTACCTTGATCCTACCTCCCACAACAGAGCACGGGCCACCCCAGTCCAATTGACTCATACGGTACCTCCCTATTCCAACCACTTTACAGCACCTTGCTGTAGTATCAGACACTGGAAGGATGAAAAAAGGCCATAGATCAAGTAACTGGAATGCCCCATACACTATTCCAGCCAACCCCAGGCCTTTGTCTCTTCCCAGAAACATCCCACCTGATTATGTAATCCCTGGCCCCAAAATACAAAACTCACAAAACCCAACACACACCACTAACACACTCTACAAAAATTCTACACCACACACTCCAGACATACATACAAAAAAAAACAAACTAAAATCCCAAACTGCTACCCTAATCCCTTTGTAATTAGATTTTAAAGTGCAATAATAGCAACGCACTAACTGCGTACAGCCATCAACCCAGAAAACCTGAGTGTCCTCAATCAGTTACTGGAGGAATTAATGAATCTTTGGCCCCCTAACGATAAATCCAATGGGGGTAACACTCCAAGACCCAATGAGCAATTCTCTGCCTGAGTCCACAAACAGCCAAAGTCAGACCATTCACTCCCCAACAGTTTGGATAAACTCCCAGCAAATATTCAACAAAATTCCAAGGAAAAGTCAGTAGGGTCTTGCCCCGGTTACACTAATGCAGAGTATGCAGAAGGCTGGTAAAGAAGCTAGATCACACAGGAGTTGGATCAGAAGGAGTTAGATGGGTTAAAAACTGGTTACAGAGCAAACCCCAGAAAGAGCAGGTAAGTAGAGCACTGTCATCAGAAGGTAGAGTAACCAGTGGTGTGCCCCAGGGTTCAGTAGTGGGGCCCCTGCTCTTCAATATTTTGATATCAGACATAGTTAATGGACTACAGGGAAAGGTGTGTCTGTTCACAGATGACACCAAAATATGCAACAGGGTCGACATCCAGCAGGGAGTGAACAAGATGGAAGCTGACCTCAAGAAACTGGAAGAATGGTCTGGAGCATAGCAGTTGAGATTCAATGCCAAAAAGTGAAAAGTCATGCACATAGGAAAAAGAAATCCAAATAAGGCATATTACCTTGGAGGGGAAAAACTAGCTACTTCCACCCAAGAGTGCGATTTGGGAAACATTATCTCAGACAACTTTAAGGTAGGTAAACAGTGTGAAAAGGCAGCATTAAAGGCCAGCGGTATGTTGGGATGCATTGGGAGGGGAATTACAAGCAGGAAGAAGTAAGTGATCCTGCCACTGTACAGATCACTGATTAGGCCTCACCTGGAGTACAGCATCCAGTTCTGGAAGCCCCACCTCAAAAAGGACATTGACCAAGTGGAGACGGTGCAGAGAAGGGCAACAAAAATGATTCAGGGACTGCTCGATATGTCCTATGGGGATGGACTGTAAGAACTGAACATGTATTTCCTGGAACAGAGAAAAGAGAGGGGTGACATAATCGAAACACCCAAGTACATGAAAGGCATAAACCAAGTGCAGATAGACAATCTCTTCCAATTTATGAAGGGCAGCAGAACTAGGGGACATGATATAAGGCTGCAAGGAGGGCAGTTCTCCACCAACACCAGGAAGTTCTTCTTCACAGAAAGAGTGGTGGATTTCTGGAACTGCCTGCCTGCAAAGTTGTTGGGGGCAAGCACAGTGGTAGGTTTCAAGAATGCTTGGGACAGAAACCAGGGATCCCTCTAACCCAAGGGCAGGTAGAAGGTTAGGCTAAAAGACAATGGGCATACAAGATGGACCTGGTGGTCTCCTTCAACTAACAGCTTCTGTGTTTCTGTGATTCTAGATGACCTTGCCAGTGAGCCCTGCATACTCTCCAAAAGCAGCTCATGGTACATGGTGTCAAATGCTAGTCAGAGACCAAGGCAGATGAGAACTGACCATTCTCCTCTATCCCTCATCCTGAGCAGGTCATTATGTACCTTAACTAGTGCAGTTTCTGTGCTATGCCTGGACCTAAATTCAGACTGGATAGGCTGAAAGATGTCAAAGGCTGCAAGGTGTGCCTTAAGCTGGAGCACGACAACCTTCTCAATAATCGTTCTCAAAAAGGGGAGGTTAGAGACAGGGTGCTAATTCACCAAGACATCTGGGTCCAAGGATAGTTTCTCCAGAAGAGGTTTCACCAGTGTGCATTAAGCACCACTGGGAACACCTCCTCTGAGAAGGAACACCAGGCAATCATGGTGAATGCCAGGCCCAGATGCACAATACAACTCACTAGTAATTGTGTTGGGCCTGGATCTAGGTTGCAAAACATTGGCTGCAGCTCAGGATCAACTCATAGACCTCTTCCATCATCACTGGTCAAAACTCCTCCCAAGACCACTGATTGCATCCCTGACTCCGAAACTCTCCACTGCTGGGCTGTCATTTCCCAGTTGGAGTAATTCTAGCCCTAATGGAGGACCCTCTACCTGAGAAGACCCAAGTGAACTCCTCAAATTTTGCAGGTGAATGTGCTCTCATGGGTTCCAAACAGAAAGGATGAGGAAGCCTATTTACAGTCCAAAAGAGCTGAGCTGGTCAGTTCTTCCCAGCTGCAGTCTCCCTCAACAGAAAGTCTACCTTCTTCTGAGTGATTGCCTTCTGATATTACTCATAATGAGACATAAGAACTAGTTTGTCCTCCAGGGCCCTGGACCCCATCCAACAACGCTCCAACCTTCATCCCCTGGTTTTCAGTGCCATCTGCTCACTGTCAAACCATGGTGAGCCAAGGTACGGCATCAGTGAATGTACATGGACTGGCTCTATGAAGTCAAAGGCCCCTGTGATAACCCTATCATAAGCCTTCACAGCTGCCTCCAAACCTCCAGTGCCAGCTGGCAACATTTCAGTGGTGTCCAGAACCACAAGTTCTTCTGGTCTAAGCTCTATCAATGGGTGGTACTGAACCACCTCCACAGGGGATGGACTACAAGGGAAGACCCTGAAACAACCTGACAGCACAGTGATCCAATCAACTGACCAGATCAATCCTGAGATTTTCAACTTTGAGCCCCAGGGAGTACACCAAGTCCAAGGCGTGGCCATATTGATGGGTTGTGGAACTAATGACTTGGTCAAGGCCCAGAGTTTCCATACTGTGGAAGAAATCTTGACCAAACTGTGAACATTCATCTTCCACCCACACACTGAAATCACTGAGGATAAGCCACCTTAGTGTTTCCAACACCTGGTCGGTGACAAAGGTTGCAATTTCCTGCAGAAACTGCCCCTCATGCCCTGGAGGTCAATACATGAGGAGGATTCTGCATCCTGCACTCAGCCCTATACACACACACACACACACACACACACACACACACAATCATGCATTCAAATGACTTGGTATCCCCCACTGGGTGTGCTGCCAGGTTCAGCTCAGACCAAAAAGAGATGGCCACTCCCCTCCCCTATGGTCCCTCTTCGAGCAGCACGCAATAGTAACAGAGGTAGTAACAGAGGTTGTCCCCAATCATTTCCAGGATATAACATTTCTAGTCTTAATGGGGATCATGTTGGAAGGTATAATGAAACAGTTCTAGAAGCAGGAGGTGGTAAGGTGAGCATCAAGACAGCAGCACAACCCCCAAGGAGGACCCAGAAAAGAGAAACGGATGCACAGAGTTTGGAACTCATTGTTGTGCAAACAAAATGGACTTCACAAAGTCCAAGCCCATACAGATGGAAAAGATGGGCCAAATCAGATACAGACCCCATCAACACCTGCATCAAGCAACAGCAGCTGACATTGAAAATTGGAGGGGCATTAATAGGGCACAACAATTCAGAAGATTTACAGTTTGATCAGACTATTACTTTTGAGACACTAATTGGGATTGGGATTAATAATCTGTCAGGTTCTGGCAGGTAGGTGCCTTGCTGGGGAGAAGGGGGGATTCATCTTCTGCCTACTATTAGCATACAGGATGTGCCATTCTGTAGGCCTCTGCTGGTTATCGTGGGTCTAGGGGCTGTCCCTCACCAGCAACGAAATCCAGAAGACCTTAGAGGATCTCAAGGGGGGTTCTGGGGTCACCACTGGGGGGACACACCCAATAAAATATCAAGGGAGAAGAGAACATATGCCATAAAGGGAACATTGTTTAACCAGGAGTAGCACACTAAGCTGAAGCTTGTTTCCAGATGTGACCTGGGAGCACAAGAAAGTTAAGTGACTTGCTCACGATCAGACAGTATGCACCTAGGCGGCTGTGGGATTCAAACCCAGGTCTCCATATCTGCAGCTCAGAGCCTTAACCCACTGCACTATACTGCCTCCTATGAGAGCAAATTAAGATCCATAAATATTGTAAGGAGGCACTGGAGGGGAGCAGGCAGGGCTGAGGCTGGTACATCCAGCAAAATGGTGGGATTACGATTGACGGTCTCATTTTATTTATTTCTTTATTTTGTTTAGCTTGTGTTGACTGGGAATGGAAGACTAGACAATTCTGCCTTGTCCCAGGGAAGGGGGATATAGATTGATGCCAACTGACGTTGTACTAGATTAGGCTGTCAGTGGTATTTTTATTGAATGGGGAAATTGGCCACTACACCGGGGAAATTCCCCATCTCTTGTCAATAGGGGGAGCTGCTGTTCCCATGGCCATCATTCCTGAGAGTGGTCCATCTGCTGGTGAACCTGCAGGTGAGCAGATCTCCCTCCCTGCAGGTCCAGCTCTGGAGATCGACAACAATGCTTCTGCGAGTGGATTGCCTGTCGAAATGAAACGGCTGTATCCCTTACTCAAGCGAGAGGGCAGAGTGAGGAGAACTGGCTGAGACATCTTTTTCGTGAAAAGCGTCAGTTTATTTTGTCTTTGCTTGATGCTGAAATGCCAAATACAGCTGTGCAACCTAAGACTATGCTGGTGACTGCTGTGGATGTACCTGTTGATTTGAATCCTATGGAGCAGCCTGCACCTTGTTTGCCGACATCACCTAGTTCCATGCTGCCAGAACAATCTCAGTGGCTTGACAAGTCTGACTCCACTGTCAGGCTGCTTCCAGCTATGAATGATGCAGTAGCATCAAAGGGTGGAAATGACTCAGCACCCTCGGCTACTGCAACATAGTCTGCAGATGCGATAGCTCATTCTGCAGCTGCTTCTACCTCTGACGACCAGCACACAGTACCTGAACAGGGTGTAAGTACTTTTGACACACATAAGAAAGTGGTTATTGCTGGTAAAAAACCTGGACTCCATCAAGGATGGCCGGGCTCCCTTTCGCAATGCACTGCTGGCTTTATACAAAAAAAAAATGCCTTGGTCCTTAGAAAATTCCCTTAAACATGCTGGTTGGAAAAAAACAACTTCACTACAATGGCTTCCAGACCCCGAGCATAGTCCAATACCAGGATCTCCTGCTAGGACTGAACAGCAGACTCTTTCTGATACTGTTGCTGTTGCAGAGTCTACCCCCGCTACTTTTGTTACAGACTCTGATCTGGACTTACATGCGGATGATGTTAGGCATGAACCCCAAGAACCTGTGCTCCCTGAAACTGTGACCATGCATTCTGCTTCAGACTCAGGGGATGAAGGGCCCAGTAACCGCCAGGACTCCTGGGGAGATAGGATGGAAATTGAGATACCGGCCCTCTCCCCTCCTGTTTCTGCAGCTGATCAAGTTAAAATGACGTATTCCTCATTTAGAAAGAAGGACCAATTTGTCCAGCAATCCCCTCCTGCACAGAGAAGGATGCGGTTCAGTTGCAGTACATTGGTAGTTTAGATAATGTGCCTGACAGTCTTTATATTGAGAAAAGACTAATGAAAGAATCCATGGGTTTTTTCACAAATGAAATTTATGCCTTGATTCATGCTTCACTGTATGATATTAGTTTTAAGACTCATCAAGGCTTAGATAGTTTTATTTATTTATTTAGTTTTTGTTAACCGGGTAGGGTGCACTAGCCATAGCAATGACTATTTTCAGGCACGACCTGGGAGTTTACAGAAACAAACGTTTTGAACCAAGGACAGTACAATCAAATATAAACAGAAGGTGCTTAGAAAATAGTAATACAGTGCAGGCAGTAGAAATACAATTGATTCAGCAGAACTATATAGCATAGAACTATGGGAGAGCAACAGTAAAAAATTCTTAGGCAACATTTAGGTAGCAGTCTAGTGAGCTTAAAACAAAGCAGAGTGCCAACTTAATAGTCGAGGAAGATGGAATACAATAGAAACAGGAGTACTGAGGGGGAGGGAGGTAGTATAAAGAGGTGGAATAGGATAGGAAAAGTTGAGGTAAGGGATGATGGCTAGATGTAAAGTTAAATTATGGCAAAATAGGAGATAGGAGGTCAATGCAGAAATATTTTGTTGATAAAAGAGCACAGAAAGGCTGTAGAATACATTATGTTGATTTACTGGGCTAAGGGGGTTTGAAGCAGGAGCAAGAGCATGAGACAGCAAGATGGTCACACCGCAATATTTTGAAAGAGGCATGGAATGATGCCAGATGAATAGTTGGAGGGAGTTCCATTTTTTGGGGGCATGGCAGGAGAAGGCGTTAGCACCTTTGGAGGAGTGATGTCTAGGGATGATAACATGGGCATTGGCAGCTGAGTGTAGTTCATGGCTGGATGTCTGGTTTAGAAATAGTTCAGCCAGTGGCTTAGGCATTTGATTTTGGATGATATTATCTATGATTGAGCGAGTGCATAATCTCGGGAAGCTGCCGGAGAAAGCCATCCTAGTTCAGCATAGAGGAGGCTGTGGTGTTTCAGCTGATGTGAGGAGGACGCATATCTACAGATACTGTTGTATGCAACATCCCACTTCTGAAAACTAGTCTTACCTGATGAGGCATATGCTGCCACCCCATAAGTGAGTGATGGAAGGAGTAGGACAAGAGCTATAGCAAGCCTAGCTGGGGGAGTGCGTACGTAGCTAGAGCGGTAGGCCATACCAAGTTTCATGCTGGCCATTTTGCAAGTCTGCTGGATATGGAGATCAAAAGTAAGAGCTAGATCGAGTGTGATACCCAGATATTTAAAGGAGGGTACCACCATAACAGATGAGCCATTTATAGTAGAGACATCAAAAGTGGGTTGGGCGAGTTTACATTTTGCATTGAAACCAAACAGCATGGCTGAGTCTTAGGACAAGCTTATTGCTAAACAACCACTGTTCAATTTGTTGACAGTCTTGAGAAAGTTGGTTGATTTCAGTGATGTTTTTTGCACTGGTGTACAGGATAATGTCATCGGCGTATAGCAGGGAGACAGTCTGGGGAATGTTTGAGGTAATATCATTTATAAAGATAGTGAAAAGCAGGGGACCAAGAATAGATCCTTGTGGCACACCAATATTTATGGTAGCATGATTCGACAAAGTGGAGCTGAATTTAACTAGTTGGGTGCGGTCTGTCAGGTAGCTGTCAAACCATGCAGTCACACCCGGTGAGAAGCCTAGTGATCTTAGAGCAGTGATGAGGATAGGATGATCCACAAGGTCAAATGCTTTAGTCATATCTATAAAAATTGCCCCCGTTAGGAGACCTGAGTCCATGGCAGCTAGGGTATAGGATGTAAATTTGAGTAAAGCAGTGGTGGTGCTGTGACCCTTGCGGAAACCATGCTGTGCAGATGTGAGACGGTTATGCTTCTGCAGAAAGTCAATGGTTTGAGTGGCTACAAGCTTCTCAAGGATTTTGCTAAGAACAGGCAATATGGCAATGAGCCTGTAGTTGGAGGGATTTTTGCGGTCACCCTTTTTGAAAACAGGGGTAATCCTGGCAGCCTTCCCGATATCTGGGACATGCTGTGACAAAGGGCGAGGGAAAACATTTTTGCAAGAGATGCAGCTATGTAAGGGGCTGCGAGCTTTAACAATTTGGGTTCAAGGTTGTCAGACCCAGCAGCGGTGAAATCAGAGATGTTGTTGAGCAGCCTTAGAACTTCCAGGTGAGTGACAGACTTCAGACTTGTAAAGAAATTTGGACCCAAAGACATCAGGTTGGTCATTTGAGTATGGTTTAGCCTGGAAAGATGAGATATAGTTGGTGAGGTCAGAGAACTGGGCATTGAAAAAGTCTGCAATAGTGGAGGGATTATTGCAGTGAACCCTGTTGAGAGACATGTCAGTAGGCGTGGGGGCTGGATTTGATCCTAGGAAGCATTTAATATGGGACTAGAATTTTTTGGAGTCACCATATGATTTCGTTAATAGATCCTTACAATAGGCACTTTTGGCCCTTTTGATTTACTTCTTGCAGGAATTTCTGAGTACTCTGTAGGAATTTAAGTCAGCTGGGAGTCCCATGCTTTTGTAGTGGAGCCAAGATTTGGCCCTTTGCCACAGTTTGGAGAGAAGGTTGGACTTTAGCCATCGAGTATGTTTATTTTTTACAAGTCAGGTAATAAGAGGGCAATGTTTGTCCTGGATCACCAGGAAGCGAGACAGGTATAGATTTAGAATAGTCTGAGGGTCATCCGAGGCAAAAAGGGGGGTCCAGTCAATAGTGACAATGTCCAGTAGGAAGGATTGAGGGTCAAAATTTCCATAGTTACGGAAAGTAATAAAGCTTAACTAGAAGAGAAGCCTAGTTTACCCCATATACAAAGGGGGAGGTCTGTGATGGCATCTGCAAGTATGCCAGAGGAGGTAATATTTTCTGGGTGGTTGGTCATTATCCAGTCCAACTTAGTACTTGAGTTGGAGTTCAGGGCAGTTCTAGTAGGGTCACTGATCACCTGGTGAAAGTTGAAACTTAGAATCTTGAACTGTAGTGCATGTAGAGAGTTTCCAAGCCAATTTAGATTGAGATCACCTAGTATAAGAACCTAATTTCTCCCAGAAACAAGAGCAGTCTGATAAAGCAGCTCATCAAGTCCTTTTAAACCACTGGATGGGGGGGTTATAGGCACAGACAATATGTAGTTTTTTGGAGCCAAGAGTAAGGATGACATGAAACGCTTCACAGTGGATTAGGGGAGATGAGGAGATAGTGGAGAGCTGTAGGTGATCTTTAAAATAGATGGCTGTGCCACCCCCTCTTTTTGGAGCAGGTCTGTCAAATCTCTAGAGATTGTGGGAGGGAAGCGAGCACTGAGAGTCCTGGATGGAAGATTTAAGCCAGGTTTCAGTAAGGCAGATGATATTTAGTTTGTAGAGGGTGACCCAGGATTCTAATTCAGCAAAATTGTGCAGTAGGCTCCTGATGTTAAGGTGCACTACAGTAATACCCTTAGCATTTGAAAGGTGATTCTGTATATTGTTGCTTGGTCCAGGGTTAGAATGTATATCAAAAGAGAGCAGCAGGGCAAGTATGAGGAGATACCAGAGTTTATGTCACAGGTACAGTGTTTTAGTACATGGGATACCATCAGGAGTCAGGGCCTATTTGAGAGAAGTGGAGTAGTATCATAATGGAAAGCGGGCAGCAGGAGAAGGTTAGAGTATATGTAGTCATGGGGCTGGAAAAGTGGGATAGCCAGGTGGGCTGGAGGAACAGTAGGCAAGGATAGGTGGTGCAGGGCAAGAGAGGGCATAAGAAGAGACAGTGACATGAGAAGTTTCATTATTTAAACACATCTAGGTACTGGCTTGTGAAGAAGGTGAAGGTCAGGACCAGCCAGGAGGAAAAATGAAGTGTAAGATCAGAAATGATGGAGGTGTTGCAAAAGAGAGTTAGGATTGAAAGTTTGGATAAGATTGGTAATGAGAGGCACAGTGCCTCCTTTAGCCATGTAAAGGCTTGCTCATAGGCTGGTTACCAGTTCATCTTTTTTGGTATCCTTTTCTTTAACAGGCCAGATAGGGGAGCGGCCAGGGCACTGTAGTTTGGTACAAATTTTCTATTGTACCCTGCGGTCCCTAGAAAACTCAGAATCTGCTTCCGTGATTCAGGCATGGGTCATGCCTTGATTGCCTCACTGTTTGCTTGATTAGGATGGAGCTGTCCCCGGCCTACTACACTACCGGTCAAAAGTTTTAGAACACCCCCATTTTTCCAGTTTTTATTGAAATTTACGCAGGTTAATATCTCAATGTACTCTGAAATTAAAGCATAGAACAAATAAACATTTGGAGATAAAAAAGAAACCATAGAATCATTTTGTTTAACAAAATTTAATCTAAATTTTTGACTCATTGAAGTAGCCACCTTTTGCAGATATACTGTAACCTCCGAACACACTTGTGGCATTCTTCCTACAATGGACATCAAATATTGTTCCGGAAGTTCTTCCCAACACTGTTGCAGAAGTTCCCACAAATGTGTTGCACTTGTACGTTGCTTTGCTTTCACTCTTCTGTCCAGTTCATCCCAAACCAGCTCAATGGGGTTTAAGTCTGGAGACTGTGCTGGCCATTCCATAATTTGAAGCCTACCGTCTTGTTCTTTTCCTCGAAGGTAGTTCTGACATAGCCTGGAGGTATGTTTTGGGTCATTATCTTGCTGTAGGATGAACCCCTGACCAACTAGGTGTAGACCAGAGGGTATTGCATGGCGCTGCAAAATGCTGTGGTAGCCCTTTTGGTTCAGGGTGCCAGTCATTCTGTGCTGTTGTCCTGTGAGCCACCTATCCATGAGCTGTTGACTCTCAGAAACTTGTCTTCTGATTCTGTTGTGGCTTTGGGTCTGCCAGACCTCTTCCTGTCAGAGTTTCCTCCAGTTTCCAAGTGCCTTTTGATGGTGCAGGAAACTGTACTCACTGACACCTTGGCTTTCTTTGCAATTTCTCTACAGCAGTTTTTGCTAACCTAAACTTTTTTTTTTAACCTCTAGCAGTTTACCGCTTACCTTTGTACCATTTCAAGTTATTCACTGGACTTGAATTGCTTAAATTTCAATAAAAACTGGAAAAATGGGGGTGTTCTAAAACTTTTGACCGGTAGTGTATGTGCCCAAGGTATGCCACCTCAGCCATGGCCACCTGGCACTTTTCAGCTTTTACAGTGAGCCCAGCCCTCTGGATCCTGCCCAGCACTTCCCTAAGGTGGGTCAGATGTTCCTCCCAGCTGGTACTGAAGATGGTAATGTCATCCAGGTACACCACAGTGTACTCCTCAGCACCATTTAACACCCGTTTCACCAACCTCTGGAAGGTGGTAGGGGTGTTCTTCATTCCAAAAGGCATTACTTTAAACTCAAATAACCCTATCGGAATGATGAAGGCCGACTTCTCCCTAGTTCTGGCAGTTAACTCTACCTGCCAATTCCCATTTGTCAAGTCAATAGTGGTAAGATATGTAGCTCCTCCCAACTTGTCTAGGAGTTCATCCATCCATGGCATTGGGTGGGTGTCTGACTTCGTGACTGCATTGAGTTCATGATAGTCCACACAAGAATGAGTAGAGCCATCTGGCTTGGGAACAAGGACCACGGGTGAGGTCCAGGGGCTGTGGGATTTCTGGATTACCCCTAAATTCAGCATTTCCTCCACCTCCTTCCTAATATCCTTTTGCACAGGCCTCAGACACCCGATATGCTGTTCGCCATATGGACGATTGCATCCCCGTCTCCACATCATGCTTCACTAAGGGGTTAGTCCAGGCTTGGCGCTAAATAATGGGGCAAAGCCTGCTAAAACCTCCCTTGCTTCCTGGATCTGGTCCGGGGGCAACTAGGGTAACATTTTAATTGCCTCCAAAGAGGACTCCCACTTGATTTCTTCCAGCAAGTCCAGTGGGGGGTCTCCTTCATCCATCCCCTCCCTAGGACTACACACTGCAAAGACCATGTCAGCCCTATTAGCACATGGCTTCATCATGTCAACATGGTACAGTCTTTGGGTATGTCTCCTGTCAGGTAGTTCTATAATGTAGTTTACATCATTCACCTGTCTGACTACTTTGTACGGTCCTGCCCACTCGGCCTGCAGCTTATCTTTCAGGACTGGGATTAAGACCATGACCTCCTGACCCGCTGTGTATGAGCGAACTCTGGCTCTGCGATTGTATCACACCTTTGGTTTTTGCTGGGCAGCTGCCAGGTTGCTCTGGGCTATTTCCATGAGCTCCTTCAGCTTTTCCCAAAACTTAAGGACATAATCCACTATGAAGTTCCCTGCTTGGCATGCTTGCCTTCCCAGTCCTCCCGGATCAAGTCTAGGGGCGCAGGTACCCTGTGACCATATAAGAGCTTGAAGGGGAAAACCCTGTCGACTCTTGGGGCACCTCCCTGTATGCAAACAAAAGGTGGGGAAGGTATTTCTCTCAGTCCCTCCCATGCTGTTCAGCAAACACTTGCAGCATCAATTTAAGGGTACCATTGAATCTTTCCACAAGCCCATTGACTTGCGGGTGATAAGGTGTCGTGCATCTCTGCACCACCCCACACTTCTCCCACAAACATTTCATCAGGTCTGACATGAAGGAACCCCCTAAATCAGTGATAATCTCCTGTGGAAACACAACATGGGAGAAAATCCCTAGCAAGGCATCTGCACTTTGTCTGTCCTCAATGAGGATAGGGCGACTGCCTCTGGGTACTGGGTGGCATAATCCACCACAGTTAGGATATACCTCTTCCCAGAGGAACTGGGAGTATGCAAATGCCCCACAATATCTATTCCTACCCTCTGGAATGGCTCCTCCACTACGGTTAAGGGAATTAGGGCAGCCTGGGTTTTCTTAACTGCCTTCCCTATTTCTTGGCACCGGTGACAAGATTTGCAATACTCCTTCACTTGCTGGGTGAAGTTGGGCCAATAGAAATTCTGGGCCAATCACTGTGTAGTGCAAGCAATTCCCAAATGACCAGACATGGGACTATCGTGCGCAATCTTGAGCAACCACTCATGGTACCTCTGGGGAAAGACAATCCGCCTGCCCATCACCCCTCCCTCTGTCTTTACAACCTGCATATACAGCAGTCCATTGTCCCAATAAACTTTATGTTTCCTATCACCTCCCTGTGCTCCATCAGAGTCTGCCCAAGCCCTCAGCCTCTCCAAACTAGGGTCACTTTTTTGAGCAGCTGCAAAATCCTTACACATTCCCAAGGCATGGGACAGGTCCCCTCCAGTTTCTAAACTAGGGTCCCTAGCTCTAGCGTCAGGGCATTCAGGGTCACTGCCATCTCTAACCCTCTGACAATGGGTTACCCCTCCCTCCTCTGAGTAACCTTCTATAGCTGTTCTGTTAACTGCTACCTGGGGAATTTTCACCCCCCTTTTACTATTCTCCGTATCAGGAGACACAGGCTGGGGAACCAGCCTCCCATTGTTTTCCACAGGGGCTTCTATGGGGTCCAGGGAACTACAATTTACCTTTGCTGCTTCACTGTGGGTAACTGCACACACCATCCCCTTTTGGAGCTTGTTTCCAATAATTACACTGAGTGCAAGATTCTCTGCTGCTGCAACCTTTTGCAGTCTCCCCTGTCTCACCCCAGTCCAGGAGAATACTAGCAAGTGGCAGCATTTTCTCTTCCCCAGTGGATCCCCGTGCAGTCACAAATTGATTGGATATAAGTTGTTCAGGCTGCACCAGATCCCCTTTTACCAAAGTCAGGGATGCCCCCATGTCCCTTAATCCATGGGTCTGTACCCCAGTCACCGTAACTGGGTGTATGTGCTCCCTCATGTTTACTGGCATGCTATCAGGGATACACAAACAACCCAGTTTTTCTTAGCAGCACTTTGTGCACTGTCTGCCCTTTTTGGACACTATCCGGCAAGGTGCCCATGTTGTCTGCAAACCCAACATTCATTTCTTTTATCAGGCAAATATTTCTTTGTAACCTGGGCTGCCTGGTTTCAGTGGAGGCAGGAAGGGTTTTAGCTGCCCTGAAGGTGCATTTTTCCCTTTCTGCGCTGCCACGCCCATCCCATTCCCTCTCAGAGCAGGTCTGCTCCTGGCATAGCAATCCGAGAATTCGGCAGCCTCCTGCACTGTTTTTGGATCTTGGTCCTCTAGCTAGGTTTTCAGCTCTGCTGGGTACACCCAAAAAAACTGCTCTAACAGTACAACATTTCCAATTTTCTCTACAGAGTCTACTTCAATACTTTCCCACCAACATTTTAAAAACTGATGTTGTTTATCGGCTAGCTCCTCACAGCTCATGTCAAGGCTTCTCCTAAGCTTACAGAATTTAACTCTGTATGTCTCTGCTGTTAAATCACATTTCTTTAACAAAGCAGCTTTTAGTTTGCCATAACTATTACTGTCCTGATTGTCCATTTGACCCAATGCATCACAAGCCTTCCCAATAAGCAGCGGGGATAGCTGGAAGTTCCATGACTTTCTGGGAAATTTTGCCTGAATACATACTTTTTCAAAGGAATTTAAAAATGTATCCATATCTTTCCCTTCTTTAAATTCAGCTATCAATTTAGATTTTAATTTGTAACCCAGTCCTGGAATTCCCGGTTCACCCATGCCACTTACCTTCGCTAGCGCTGTTCTTGGGAGTTTTAGCTTCTCCAGTTCAGTTCCAGGATGTTGGGGCCAGGGGGCCAGTCAGGCTGATGGGGGCAGCCGGTGGAGAGAAATAATCACAGAAAGAAAATAGTAAATACATACAAAACATAGAACATATAACATAATTATTAAACATGCATTATTAGTAAATAAAATTATTATGTTTTTTTTTTAACCTGGAGTGAAAACATCATCTTTCTATGTCTCACTAATCTCTGCATAATGTTGTTTTCACTTTACATCATGTGCGTGCATGTTGCACATTTAACATCTATTCACATACTTATGTTCTTTTATTGAACTATTGATGAAGTGGCTACAATATCGAGGACAACTGTGTATTATCGTGAGTGTTGTTACTTTTTACGCCTACTGCTTCTGTTTCCACGTGTCAGCTCTGTTGCAGACTGTTTCAGCCGCTCTCTGCTCTTGCACTGTGGGTATCTGAGTACATTTGCACATACTTATGTTCTTTTCCTCGAAAATAAATGGACTGGGGAAGTTGTCCTGCACAACTAAACATAATGCTGACTGTTACTACTTTTTGCACCTATCGCTTCTCTTTTGCCGTCTCAGCTCCATTCTGAACTGTTTCTGTGGCTCTCTGCTGTTACATGCTGGATATGTGTGCAGATTTGCATGTTGAGATAGCCAACATGGCACCAGTTTGGGAACACGCTGCATTTCGTGCACATCATGCTCTTTTAACATACAAACTTTGTTATACTCTGGTTGTTCCTATTCATCAAGTGCCACAGATATGGCTAAGGAAACATTTATGTGCCGCTCACCCTCTGTCCCGCATTGAACGCCATGCCACTCTGCTTCTTTATATTGCACTGCTTGTGTTCAGCTGCCTTTTCCATTGTATGACACCTGTTGGGTGGGTCACTGGATAGATTCTGCAATGTCTGTCAGTTGGGTTGCTGGATGGGTCTTTGGGCACTGACTAGTATCACACGCACATTGTTGGCTCCCTTGCAGAAGCTTGTTCGGCTCCCTCCTCACCGACGCTGTGCAGCACGAGCATCATCCCAGACGTGGTCTAATTATTTTTGCACGCACCTGATCGCTACCATGATCTACTGTGGTATTAGACCATGGTTAGTGATGTACCACATGATCTGATTCATCCAATCTGATTTCTTTATTTTGTTGTCCTTTTTTATGCCATGTTACAAGTTACACCGAGTACCTTCCTATTTCTCTTTTAGTATTGATGTTTGTGATGGGGTTGGGTGGGGATTTTATTCTGAGGTGATAATTTTTTCGTCTCCAAGATTCTTGATATTTTTCCGGGTCATGCATTATTAATTGATTTTTCTGTTCATAAAACTGCATGAAGGGCAATATGTGTGTATGCCCTTCAGAAGAAGAAGGATTGGGTGGATCTATTTACTTCTATCAAACCATATTTGCATACCATTAAACACATTTTGTGGGCAGGTGATTTTAACTGTGTCCTATCTAAACAGGACAGTGTGGCACAAACCTCAAAAGACTTCTGTGATACTAATTGCCTTAAGTCAATTATAAGCAATACAGGATTACTGGACACTTATATGGTTATACACCAACAGGAAGGTCATACATTTCATAAAGATCACTTATCTACCAGAATAGATTTTGTTTTTTCTTCCAAATATATTCATGTACATGATTCCAAAACTTATCCACTAAAAACATTGCACCATGTTATTGTAGCTATTAAATTAGAATTAGAGGAACACACTCTTGTAGGGAAAGGGTATTGGAAGCTAAACAGCACCTTATTGGACAATCAACAAATCTGTGAACAGGTTCAGGATTTACTTAGGGCCTGACAATCCATAGCATGTTTGATGGATGACCTTAGCCAGTGGTGGGTGGAGACAAGAATGAGCTGAAAAACATGTTCATGAGGCATGCTTCTAGTTTATATACATTACAATATAAAGAATCGTTGACATTATGGAACCATTTAGCTAAGTTATATTCACATGTTAATGCTGGCCATATTGGGGTTTCTTCTTAAATTACTAAGGTTAAGAAAGAAATTGAATACTTACAATATTCCAGGGCAACCTCCTTATTGATGGAGCATAGAGTTTGTACCCCTGGAAAATCTAGTTTTGGGGATGTCTTTTCTAGTTGTAGAGCTAGAACAGAAAACAGAACCATGGATACACTAACTACCAGAGCTGGTAAAATGGTTTTCACTACCCCAGAGATACTTCAAGAAGTGCAGTCACATCTTAAGTTTTTGTACACCCCACCCCAAACTTCGGAATCTGACTTACAGGTATATTTGAATTCCTTTCAAACCCCCCCTCTGATATCATCGATGACTTGTTAGTTCCTATTTCTAAACAAGAAATTGAAACTGCTATAAGGACTCTGAAAAATATTACAGCCCCTGGATTAGACGGACTTACTACTGAATTTTGTAAGAAATTCATGATCGAACTGGTAGAGATACTTCATGTAGTTTTTAATTGGATTTTCTTTTGTGAACTTTATTTTTCTGCTCCACATACCTGGGGAACTCTCTCCGACATCCTCGGAGATTCCTGGTCTCTACCTCCCACTGAAAACCTCTAGACCTCTCCTTCATGCCACCCGACATAACCTCCGGATCTGAACCCCCGGAGGAAGGGCCACCCTATCCACCCAGGGCGCTCTATCTGTGTAGTGTAGAGTACCGGGCTACAAGAGTGGCCTGTGGAGAGCAAGATGGTCCAGTACTGGGAGTGTGGACCCGGGAACCGAGGTGTCATTGCCTATCCCCAGGAGTGGGGATTTTACAACTTGTTACACTTCCTGTCTCTTGGAGTGTGGCTATGCAAGGTAACACTATGCCGCAACTCCACTCCCTGCATACTCAGTGTCACCAATTCGGGTGCCCCCTGACTGCCGCCAGAAGCTGCTCCTGAGTGATCGCTCCCCTGGAACCCTCCCTGGGAAGAGAGATCAGTCCTCTGGATGCTCAATCTCTTCCCTCCCCTGCTGACCCCTGACAGCCTGGGCTCATTCCTGAACCTGGGTCACTGGCGTAGCGCGAGATGTGGTGTCCAGCACCTCAACGTTCTGAGCCACCGGGCCGGCCTCTTTAATTGGATTTTGTCTTCCTCTCAATTGGATTTTCATTTTTTTATTGCAATACAAATTTTCCTTTCTAAACAAAAATGATAGGTCTGACTTATATAATTGGAGGCCTCTTAGCCTTTTGAATACTCATTTAAAAATCCTAATGAAAATTTTAACTTTAAGATTAGCTAAGGTAGCACCATATCTGATTTCTACCTCACAAACATTCTCTGTGTCCGGGGGGTCTATAGGAGACAATCTTTTACTCATCCATGAACTAGTGGAGCAAGGAAAGGAGGATCAACTAAATGACTATATTTTCCATTAGATCAGGAAAAGGCCTTTGAAAAGGTTTCTCATGCCTTTATGATACAAGTCTTACAGCATATGGAGGGCCACCTTTATTTTGTGCTTGGATTTCCACCTTATATAAATCAGCCTCAGCCCTCCCATTAATTAATGGCTACTTGGGCTCTAATGTTTCTATTCATAGAGGGGTTCGACAGGGCTGCCTCATGAGCCCTCTATTATATGTGTTTTGCCTTGATCCCTTATTGAGGAGGATAAAACAGACAGAACTTATCAGAGGTATCTGTCCTTCTGCAGGATCCCTTGAAGTGCGTATGGCTGCATATGATGATGACATTTGCCTATTCTTAGCAGACCCATCTTCTGGGACTCAGGCTTTGTCACAAGTACAACTATACTCAGCAGTGGCTGGTGCATCTATTAATATGGCCAAAAGTTAGGGGTATGTCATTAGTAACTCTATGATCCCTTTAAGTAGTTTACACGGTATCCCAGTTTCAACTAATCCTCTGAAAATACTAGGGATATAATTTGGAAGGGGGGACAATACAATTTTGAATTGGGAGGGTAAATTAGAAGTAGGGAAAAGAAAAGTTGCTGTCTGAAAAATAGGCAACAAACAAAGAAAAAAAAATATTTTTTTTCCAATCTTTACTTACCTAAGTATAGTTTACCCCATTCCTCAGTCTTTAGAGGTAGTCTTACTGAGTTTGTTTTTTCATACTATTTGGGGGTAGCCGTTTAAACCCCATAAAAAGGGAAATTTTATATTTATCTGTCAAACAAGGGCATTGAATTTATTAAATCCCATTGTATTTTTTATAGTATATTTTTTTTATATGTTTGATCCCACTATACCTTCCCCTGCTATTTGGACGGTTTTTGCAGCATCTTGGTTCAGACCCTTTTTTGCGTTATGGTCTGTACATCCTGTTCTTCATATCGTATATCATCAGTCCCAGTGTTTTTAAAACCGGTATTGTCAAAAATCAGAAAATGAAAGTTATAACCTGGTCATATATTGCATAAACCTAGACTTGTAATATACAGCACTATTTATTTATTTATTTTTTGTTTTTTTTGTTGACTGGGTAAGTGCACTAGACAAATTCTGCCTATTTTCAGGCCCGGCCCGGGGGGGGGGGGACAGATGAATGCCTAGGTACCTTGAACCAGATTAAGCAGTTGGTGGTATTTTTTAGTGAATGGGAGGAAATTTGGCTAGGACACCAGTGAAATTCCCCTACTTGCCAGTAGGGGAACCCTCTGGGCTAGTCATCGCTATGGCTAGTCCGTCTGAGACTCTGGTGGTGATAGAGGTGGGGCAGGCTGCTGTGCAAGACTCCTCTACTGCACTATGGTCACTGGTCTTGGAGAATGTCACTTTGAACTCAGAATTGTCCTCTGATATGTATCCTACCTTTTTCTGAAGAACTTGAATCAACACCTGTTGCTCCCATGTCGAGAACCGGCACTGATAAGGTGGGGCCTGGAATCTTTGTTTTTCCCAATAGACACTGTACCGCCTGCTCAGATCCAAATGCGACTCGCTTTTTTGAGGGAGGAAAAAGAAAAGCAGCTGAAACGCCTGCAGGAGCTAGATGCTGCCCTCTCTATGCTGCATCACTCGCAGACAGCTGTCAACCCAGCTAACGCTCCTGTCAGTGAGGGGCCACAAAAGCAACAGGAGATGACTCACCCCCCCCCAAGTATTCCTGCCGCTGTGCAGTTGGGTGTCTCTGACTGTGCAAAAGTAAAAGTGGCCGAGGTTATGACAGAGGCTGGCAATGAAAACAGGACTTCTCCTGTGTGCCTACAGCCTCCACGTATGGTAACTAAGGGAAACACTCCATGACATCACTGACAACGACTGGGGCCTGGATCAGCTGCAAGACCCCAATATGGTACGAAGCCGCTCTCCTCTGCATCAGCTGCTCCTGTCTCTGCGGCAGAACAAACTTATTCCTTTAAAGACCAACTATGTGCTAAGGACTGGGGAGACATTATGGAAGGAGAACTGGATGCTATTGACTGGTCACCCAAAGCAGCCTTAGAAGGAGCTGGATGGACACAAGATCCTTCCGGACAATGGTCGCCTGATCCTAGGGACCCTTCTTTTCAAGAGATGCTTCAGAACTCAGTTACACCAGTGGCCACCAACGTTGTACCTCAAGAGAGCTCCACCATACCCCGGGGTAATGATTCACAAAAATGTGACACTGTACATATTATTAATACTGCTGATGTTGATTTAGTTACAGAACAGGCTGTTACGATTGATTTACCAGTTGATGCACCTCCTGTACACCCTAGTGTTTCAGAGACTGGGGAAGTTAGTCAGGTAGATGGAATAATTTCTGACCCAGTGTTTAAAATGTCTGACCTCTTTGAGACCAATGGTGAGCCGGCTCCTCGGTGCAATGTGGTCAGATTATTGTATAAGGAGGGTCTTGAAGAACCTCCTAGCAGGGTTCATATTGCTAGGAACTTGCTAAAAACTTCAATGTGCTACTTTTCTTCAGAAATATTTGCATTGATAAGTTTAGGTAATGGCAACTTACGACATTAGTTTTAAGAGCATTACTAATCTGGATTGCTTTTGGACACAATACCAGTCCTTAAAAAACACCCCAGCCTGGATTTCTTTTCATGTCATGGCACTGACCAAGCCTTTTGTTAAAACCATCACAGTCATGTTTAAAAATGAGGGTGTTCATGTGGAGGACATTTTATTTTGGTTACAACAGTATTGTGAGATCCTGGAGAAACCTTTGCCTACTCTTGATAGCGAGCAGATCTGGGATGGGGGTTGATGAGTAAAGATCAAACTACACTCCACAGACTCAGGGCCTATGCACCTCCCAAGTTCCTTTTTTTAGGGAGGGACCAAGGATCTATTTTTTTATAGTGGCCAGCCAAGATCCTGCTTTAAATGTGGATCACAGGCTTACCTTAGCTCGGCCTGTGATTCTACACACTGTAGCCATTGTCTGGGATTCGGTCATGCTTCCTCAACATGTTTGAACCTTTTTAAGTGTCATTTGTGCGAGCACACAGGGCATGCCTATGGGCGTTGCCCCTGGGCTTCACACAATAGGGAGGACTGTCCCTCACATGAGGGACTCATTAATATTGCTCAGCATAAGCAAGCTAAGACAGTAGCTGTACAGGACTTTCAGACTTCCTTAGAGATAGCCCCCCAGAACCTCCCAAGACCTGCAGAACTATCGCAGGTGGAACAGATGGAGGTTACAGATACTGTACAGGATCCTACACAATTAAAGACTGCACCTGAACCCCCACTCCAACTTAGAAACTCCTCAGGAGGTAGTTGACTTAGAACAGAGGGTCATGCTACACCCACCAGGGATAAGGATGGAGCTTTTATGGTGGTTACACAGAAAAAGAGGCCACGGCAGGGTCAGGCGGGGGCTCAAAAACCTAAACAGAACCTGCTTAAACCTAGCCACAACCCTGCTTCTTGGAAGACTGGGAATAAATATACTTCACTCCCTGCTGATAGTACAGACAGAGAGTCAGAAGGTGATGAGTCAGATTCTTCCTCTACTACTTCCAACATGGATACGGAGGGGGAAGGGAAAGGGTCCATAGCTAAACAAACTAGGCAGCATCAGGTATCCAAGACCTCTTAAGCTTAACTCCTCTTTTTTGTCCTGCTACACCTCTTTCATTGAGACTTTTTGATGGATCAACTCACCATTAGTACTATTAATATTAATAGTATTAAGAATGAGAGAAAACACTCTGGGACCGTGCTGTATTTAAAAGGGCTTTGTAGTGATATCATCTGTGTGTTGGACACCCGTTTGAAGACTAATTATGAGCTACAACAGATCTCTAGGGCATGGTTATGGGGGCCATCATTCTGGACCACTGGCACATATGTTTGTGATGGGGTGGGTATCTTGTTTTCTAATCCCCAGTTACGTGTCTCAAGGTTGGTGGATATCCATCAGGGTTGGGCCCTTTTACTAGATATCTCTTATCACTCCCATAGACTACACATTATAACAGTATACGCCCCACAAACTAAGACACAGAGGGTCTCCATATTTAAAGAGGTGCAGCCATTTTTGCATACATCCCAATTTGTCTTCTGGTTAGGAGACTTTAATTGTGGTCTGATGAAAGCTGATAGGGGTTTACAAACTGAAAAACTGTTTTCTGACACAATTCCCTTGCAGAATATTATGCATAATGCAGGCCTGGTAGACACCTATAGGAAAATACATTCCAAGGGTGGGTATACTTATCATAGGGGCCCCCTGAGGATGCGTATTGATTTTATTTTTGTGTCTTCTGCACTGCTTATTAAAGAGGTTTGTACTTATTCTTGTGAATGTTCAGACCACGTGGCCATTAAATTAACAACCCTATGTGGATCCTGTCCGCAATGTAAGAAAACTTATTGGAAGTTAAATGAGTCTGTTCTTGCCGACCCCCCCCCCCCAGAGGGCCTGGAGGAGGGAGTGGGCTGCCAGACTATCAGTGGTAGAATACTACTCTAAACTTTTCAAATGGTGGGAAGACACAAAACAGTCATGGTGCAAATTTTTTCAGCACCTAGCTCACTCTTGATCTACTACTGAATATTTAGCATATTTGCAACTCCGACATCAGTTGCAACGTCTTATTTCACAAATGGAGACAACAGGACAAGATTTTAGTTTTCAGGTGAGAAACATAAAAAAACAAATGGTAGCCTTACTATATGACAGAGCAAAAACTTTACAACAGGAGCTACGGTTCGGCACACAAATCTCAAAAGGATTCTCTAGATCCCTACAAAGAAAGTAGGCATAGGACTGATAATAGAGCAATTACAGAATTATTTACATCAACAGGGAGATTAGTGAGTTCTCCTCAGGAACTTTTGGAGGTAGTAGAACATCAGGTTATGCAAACCTTTGGTTCCCCTCCTCCTGAGCCTGACGTACAGGATATACTAGGCTCTGTAGGCTTAGCCACAGTTTCAGAGCCTGATGCTCAGAGACTTATTGCTGAAGTATCTCTTGAGGAGGTGAAGGCAGCAATTTCACAGCTCTCTTCTAACACTGCCCCTGGATCTAATGGCCTTATCTCAGGATTTTATAAAACATTCATAGATGACTTATCCCTGCTTTGGTAATTTTGTTCAATCATATACTGAACACTTCCCAATATTCTGCTTCAATGATGAGATGCAGTGCTAGACCTCATTCATAAGAAAGGGTCCCATCAGGATATTGGAAATTGGTGACCTTTAAGCTTATTAAACTTGGATCTCAAAATCCTGAGTAAACTACTATTGGCACAACTCTCAAGTGTAGCTCAGTATCTTATTAGTCCCAATCAGACATGTGCACTGTCAGGCTGACAGCAGCATGATAACTTGATTGCCTTAAGAGAATCCTTTTATAGAGGGGAGGTGGAGGACAGGACAGATTATGTTCTTGGGTTAGACCAGGAGAAGGCCTTCGATAGGCTTTCTCACCATTTTTTATTTTCTACTTTATTGGGGTTTGGAATCCCAGTAACTTTTGTAAATTGGTTAAGGGCAATGTATAGTGCTTCCTTTTTATGTCCCAACATCAATGGCTGGTTCAGTAGAAAGGTTAAATTCTGTAGGGGAGTGAAGCAAGGTTGCCCCCTCAGCCCACTCCTCTATATCTTTGGAATAGATATTTTAATTAGGCTAATTTTAGCTCATGATAACTTGCTAGAAATAGCTCTCACTGATAACCTACAGATAACGGCATTAGCCTATGCAGATGACCTTGTTTTGACCCTTTCCACTACCTCTTCAGAACTGGCCCTAATGGTAGTATTGGCACAATTCTCCTATCTCTCTGGTTCAAAAATCAGTCTTGGGAAGAGTAAGGGAGTGGTTCTTGGATGCACCCCAGTACCACCCTTAGGTCAGTGGGCTGGCATTACAGTAACAGTAGACCCTATAAACATATTGGGTATTAAATTTGGACCTGGGGATATGGCACAATTGAACTAGGCAGCTAAATTACAACAAGCCAATAGGATAGTGTCCAGTTGGAAAGGAAAATAACTATCTAAAAGGAGAAGAGTTTTATTGATTAAGTCTCTGTAGATTCCTCAGTTTCTTTATCTTTGTTACATCTTTCCCCCTCCCAAATCTATAGTTACAGGTCTGTTTGGGGTATATTTTTCAGGCCTTTTGGGGCTCATGGTTAAACCCCATGAAGAGGGAGTTTATGTGTCTTCCTATTAATAAGGGTGGAGTGGGTATGATTCATCCCATAGCCTTTTTTTACAGTTTGTTTTTTTACCATAATATTTTTCCCTCCTTACATCCAGGAATTAAACATTGGGTACCCTTGGTTCAAGACTGGTTGTCCCCCTGTCTTCTACCATGGGAAGGAAAGAAAGGTAGATCCCTTCCCTCAAAGGTCCCTGCTTATGGTAGCGATTGCATTAGGAATGCTGTAACATTGGGTATCACATCTACACAACTATTAATGATGGATAGAAAGACTATCTATGCAGCAATTGTGGCTGTTAAACGCACCTCAGTGGTGGAATTTCCTGGATGTCTGATAGACAAGTTACCATACATCCTGCAGCAACAGTCCAGTACCAGAATTCCACCATTTGCTTGGGATTGTACTTGGTTGGGTAATTATGGTAGATTAGGGGTCAAAGAGAACACTAAACATAGCAGATATCAGAAAGATATTGTCCCAGGTTAACCTGTCCTCAGGTGTAGAAACACAGCAGCATCTATTTTTAGATTGTCCTTATGCCCGCTCCTTTTGGACATATCTGTCTCACTCTTGGTCAGAACCCCATTTAGCTGCTCTCCTATATCAGGTTCTTATGTATGGGCCAGATGACATTGAATTTGGTAAATACCATAGGGATACCATGTATGTTGCACTGGTTTTAATTAGGTATTTGTTATGGCAATCCTGTTGCATGTTGATCCTGCAGCAGAAAACTGTTACATATCAAGAGCTCCTAAGTAATATCCTGTATTCTTTGCAAACACTGCAGCTATTGGATATAAAGAGATATTCCTTTGAGGAATCACAGCATTTATGGGTACATTGTGAAGCTTGGTTAGGATAGACAGATAAATGTTTAGCTAGGGAATTTTTTCAGTCTTAGTCTGTTGGTGAACTTTAATTATGTTATGCCTTTGTCTCTTTTCTTTTTACTTTCATGTTATAAAAAATGTATGATTTGGTCTTCTCTGTATTACTGATTTTTTATTGTTGTTATTGTCACAAACGCACCTCACAGGTCAGGCCCTCTGCTCCCACAGTGCCAACCTCAGAGTACAATAGTGTGAACAGGTAACATATAGGGTAACCCTCCTGTCTGCTTTGGGTCCGAATCACCATTAGCCTCGAGTTCTGGGGGGGGATTCAAACTGTGAACCTTATACTAGCATACCCAATATACAGGCTCAGATATGTACCCCCTTCAGGACTGCAGTTCAATCTTTCACCTGGGGCACCCAGCCAGGCTTCCAAAATGAACTCTTTTTAACTCTATAAGAGACCTAGGTACTGTAGTTCTTACCTTATTATACAAGCTCTGTACACAATCAGGCTTTTCTTCAACAGCTATCAGACTAAAATACAGGTACTTCACATGCAAAAAGAAACTGAGAAGACACCCCGGCAGTCTTTCAAAGAAATCGTTGTTTACTAAAATATGATAAAATAAGTAAAATAAAATACAGAACAAATAGCAGGAGCTCACAGTCACAAAAGAAAATGGGAACATTTCAGAACAAAACTCCTACCATAGTACTTAAGATCTTTGCTATCTAAGTATTACCTTTTTAAGTGTGTTTAAGTTACAGAAAACTTTCTGTCTCAGAGCCCAAGATGATATGATACCTTCCCCAGATACAATGTTTCATTTCAGAGGGCATCTCACCTCCCCTTCTGTGACATCAGTGAGACCCTCCCTTGGAGTTAATTCATAA